>CM077306.1:106342500-108842500 GCA_039655065.1 Glossophaga mutica
TGTGGTTTTAATTTGCATCTCCCTGATGGCTAGAGATGCTGAGCATCTTTTCATATGTCTCTGGGCCCTCTGTATGTCCTCCTTGGAGAAGTGTCTGTTCAGGTCCTTTGCCCATTTTTCAATTTGGATTCTTTGGGTTCCTGGAGGGGAGTCATATGAGTTCCTTTTATGTTTTGGAGATGAGTCTGAAGTATCACTGGCAAATGTATTTTGCAATAGAGTTGGTTCCCTATTCATTTTACTGATGTTTTCTTTAGCCGTGCAGAAGCTTTTTATTGTGATGCAGTACCATTAGTTTATTCTTTCCTCTCTGTCTTTGTTCTAGGGGAAATATCAGTGAAAATATTGCTGCATAGAATTTCTGAGATTTTCCTGCCAATGTTTCCTTCTAGGATTTTTATGGTGTCATGGCTTACATTTAAATTTTTATCCACCTTGAATTTATTTTTGTGTATGGTGTAAGTTGGTGATTCAGTTTCTTTTTTTTTTTCTTTCTTTCTTTCTTTTTCTTTTTTCTTTTTTTTTTTTTTAGTGTAGCTGGGCAGATCTCTCAACATGATTTGTTGATGAGGCTATTTTTACTCCATTTTACACTTCTGCCCCCTTTGTCGAATATTAATTGATCTTAGGGACTTGGAATTATTTCAGGGTACACTATTCTGTTTCATTGGTCTATGTGTCTGTTCTTATGCCAGTACCACACTGTTTTGGTTATATTGGCCTTGTAATATAGTTTGGTATCAGGTATTTTGATCCCTCTTACTTTTTTCTTCCTTCTCAAGATGGCTGAGGCTATTTGGGGTTGTTTATGGTTCCATATACATTTTTGAAATGTTTGTTATATATCTGTGAAATATGTTATTGGTACTTTAATAGGGATTGCGTTGAATCTATAAATTGCTTTACACTGTTGTATGTTCATTTTCATTTGTTTCCAGAAACATTTTGATTTCTCTCATGATCTCATTATTAACCCATTCATTGTTTAATAGCACGCTATTCAGTCTCTATGAGTTTGAATATTTTTGAATTATTTTCTTTGAAGTCGGTTTCTAGTTTCAAGCCCCTTTGGTCCAAGTTAATGCTTGATATAATTTCAATTTTCTTGAATTTGTTGAGGCTTGTTTTGTGTCCTATCATGTGGTCTATGTTTGAAAATGTTCCATGTGCTTTAGAAAAGAATGTGTATTTTTGCTTCTTTGGGATGAAAGGTTATATATATATATATATATATATATATATATATATAGAGAGAGAGAGAGAGAGAGAGAGAGAAGTCCATTTGATCTAATGCGCCATTCAGTTCCACAATATCCTTGTTAATATTGTGTTTGGAAGATCTATCCATTGTTGATGGGGTGTTGCAATCCCCTACTATAATTTTGTTGCTGTCTATATCTTTCTTGAAATCCTCCAAGATTTTCCTTATATATTTGGATGCTCCTATGTTGGGTGCGTATATGTTTACAATAAATACGTTCTTGATGGATTCTTCCCTTGAGTATTCTGAAGTGTCCTTCTGTGTCTCTTTTTATGGCCTATGTTTTGAAGTCTATTTTGTCTATGATAAGTTTTGCTACCCTGGCTTTTCTTTCCTGTTGGTTTGCTTGGAATATTTTTTCCAACCCTTCACTTGCAGCCTGTGTAGGTCTTCGTTCTGAGGTGTGTCTCCTGTAGGCAGCATATTGCGGGTCTTGTTTTGTTAACTATTTAGCTACCTTATGCCTTTTGTTTGGAGCATTTAATCTATTTACATTTAAGGTTGTTATTGATAGGTACTTACTCATTGCCATATATATATGTACGTGTGCTCCTCTCTCTCTCACTCTTTTTCTTCCTTTTCTTAAAGCAGTCCTTTTAGAATCTCTTGCAATGCTGGTTTGGTAGAGTTGTATTCTCTGAGCCTTCTTTTGTCTGGGAAACTCCTTATTTTGCCTTCTATTTTGATTGAGAGGCTTGCTGGGTAGAGTAGTTTTGGTTGCAGGCCTTTGCTTTTCATTACTTGGATTATTTCTTGCCATTCCCTTCTGGCCTGTAGTGTTTCTGCTGAGAAATCACCTGCTAGCCTTGTCAGAGTCCCCTTGTATGTTACGTCCTGTTTCTCCCTTGCTGCCTTTAGGATTCTCTTTGTCTTCGAATTTTGACATTTTAATTATGTGTGTCTTGGAGTGGGCCTCCTTGCGTTCCTCTTGATTGGGACCCTCTGTGTTTCCTGAACCTGGTGACTTTTTCTCTCATCAGATTAGGTAAGTTTTCTATCGTTACTTTTTCAAACAGGTTTTCTATCCCTTGCTCCCTTTCTTCTCCTTCCTGTATTCCTACGATTTGAATGTTGTTGCACTTCATGTTGTCCTATAGTTCCCTTAAGCGATCTTCATATTTTTTGAGTCTTCTTTTGTGCAGCTGGTTTACCTGGCTATTTCTCTCTACCTTGTCTTCCACCTCACTAATTGTCCTCTGCTTCATTCAGCCTGCTTGTAATTCCTCCTAACGGATTACGGGTGGAAATAAAGGTGGAATGGATAAGAGTATTTTTTATTTCAGATATGCCCTTCTTCATTTCTTGCTGGTTCTTGTTCATAGTTTTTATTTCCTTTTTCATACTGTCGTAGTTCCTACTGACTTCCTTGTAGCTGTCAGTGAGTTCCTTGAGCATCCTTATAACCATTCTCTTGAATTCCATATCTGATAGTTTACTTGCCTCCATTTCATTTAGTCTTTTACTGGGGAACCTTCATTCCTTTTGATTATGAGGTCTTTCTTTGTCTCTCCATTTTTGGTGACTCTTTTTGTTTGTTTCTGCGATTGAGGATGCTCTGTTTTGCCTGCTGTCCTCATATGGTGAATTTCTATGGTAGGGGTTCTGTGGGACTCAGTGGTGCGGTTTCCTTGATCTCCTGGTCTGGACACTCTAGGGTTGCCCTTTCTTCCATTTGTGCTGGCTCTCTTGCTGTACTTGGGCTTTACCTGTTGGTGGCTTCCTAGATGGTGGCTTTTCCCCTCCGGCGGGCTTACTGGAAGTCACAACGCCCACCTGGTCTTGTATGCTGTTGTACAGGTGTTGGCTAACCAAGCAGTGTTACCAGACAACTAAACCTATGCCAGCAAAAAGAACCCCCCTACCACAACAGCAGTCTCAACTGCAATTGAATAAGGTTAATAAAGGTGAAGAGAGATTGCATACATTATAAGGTGTGTCAAAGGGAATGTGAAATGACTAATGAGAGGAAAACGTTGTGTGCTAAGTGGGAGGAGAATTGATAAGAGTTGGGATAGAACGAAGGTGAGGAAAGGGAGAGAACAAAATTTAAAACATAAGTGAAACATGAATGGGTGATGGGAACATTGGGGTAAGAAAATGGAAGAATATACTCTGAGGTTTGAAGTAAATTGCAAAGGTGTTTGGACCAGTGGGAGCAAAACTACAGAAAAACCACAGCAGGGTCAATAGCAATGGCAGCTGAATGAAGTTTAATAAGGATAGAATGGGAATAAGAATATTGTAGAAAAGTGAATATGAGATATCTGCAGTAAAGAAAAATGATTATGGGAGGATGGGGAAAGCAAAGTAATAAGAGTAAGGAGTAGAGCCCAGGTTGAGAGAGGAGAAATAAGGAAGGAAAAGAAAAAGAAAAAAGGGAGAGAGAAAACCATGAAATAAAATTCATTACTCAACTGATCATGGGCAGGGTGAAGGCTGAATGGAGTAAGACAGTGGGAGAGTACTCTGGGATTTAAAGGACAAACAAGTAGTGAACAAATAGGAGTTCCTGTAGAGAAGTACAACAATCACCGGGATGTTTCCCCCCTCCAGCCACTGTTTATTAAAGGTGAAAAATAAATAAGACTCTTATTAGAAGGGAAAAAGAATGTGAGCTGACTTAAGAAAGAAGAGCACTTATGCTAGTTTAGATGGAGGAGAAATAGTGAGAGTAAGGGATAGGAACACAGAAGAGCGTGAGATAAAATGAAGTTTACCACAACAGTAATAAAGCTCAGGAAGATGGCAAAGTGGATTAAGACCAAAGAAGGATGCTGTGTGGGACTTGGAATAACAGTAGTATGGTAAGAAATGTATAATCTGAATAAAAAGTAAAAGACTAAAGTTGTGTGTTCTTTGGAATACGAGTGAAGTGAAAGAAGAAATATTGAAGTGAAATATAAAAGGGAGAATGAAACAAACAACTCAAGCAATAAGAACAAACAAACTAAATAAATGGAAGGAAGAGAAATTTTAAAAATGCAACTTCTGAAAGACAGCAAAGTGAAATTTGTCTCAGCTATTGGTGTTTGCCTTCTGACTTCTTTCCTGGGTCAGTCTCTGGTTTCCTCACAACTCCAGGTCTTATTGTCTCACTCTTGATTTTAAAAAAAAAAGAGAAGAAAAGAAAAGAAAAGAAAAGAAAAGCCTCCTGCTGATTTTACACCTGCCAAACCAGTTTTGCAGGTCTTCCCAGATCCTGCAGGCATAGGGTGGATGGGCTCCTTTGTTTTCCTTTCCTGTCATTCCACAAGGATGGGGGCTCAGTCTGGGCTACAATAAATCAGGTGCCCAGTTTCCAGCCCATGCCCTCAGAACACTGTGCGGCCAGCACGGTCCACTCTGCGCATCTGCACCATGCCAGTGCCAAAAATCCACCTCATTTTGTGACTTTTGATTAATCCGTGAGGTGCACTGAGTGGGAGCAAATCACACCTTCCCTCCTCTCTCTTTCTGTTGGCCCGGCCCCTGTGAGGTGTCTGCCCAGAGGCTCGGTTCCACCATTAGAAGTCTCTCTGTGAGCCGCTGCCTCTCTGCTGCCTCTCTCAGCTCCTGCTATCCCCCTTTGATCAATCGGTGAGGTGCCCTGAGTGGGAGCAAATTGCACCTCACTCCTCTTGAGGACTTTTCTTAACTGTCTAATATTTTTGATTATTCACATGCTTGCTAATTTTTTTATTTTATATTGGGGTGGCCAAAAAGTTTGTTTGGTTTTTTCTGTAAGATGGCTCTAGTAGTGCATAGTTGTCTTTAACTTCATTCAAAAACAGTTTTGTTAGATTGTGTTATACCAGCTGTCATATCGGTGTGCATTTAAGAAAACCATCAAAATTGGTGAATTTTTGTGTAGCCGTTTTGATATTGAAGATGGAAGAAAACACGCAACATTTTCAGCATACTATGCTTTACTATTTCAAGAAAGGTAAGAACACACTGCAATGCAAAAAAAGATTTGTGCGGTGTATGGAGAAGGTGCTGTGACTGATCGAATGTGGCAAAAGTGGCTTGCAAAGTTTCATGCTGGACATCAAATTGAGACATTAATTAAGAACCATCAATGTTCCACCATGTGGGACGTGGCCGACATACTCAAAATATCCAAATCAATAAAGCTGTCACAGGTGGGCACAGGTAACCAGGTCCTTGGTGATTACGGGCAAAGAATTGAACCAAACACACAGAGTTTATAGCATAAAGAGGGAGAGCGGATTTATTAAGCGATAGTACACTCCACAGAACATGGGAGCAGGCCATCTTCGAGCAGAGATTGACCTCGGGGCGGGAGGGATTCTATTCTTACAGGGCGTATCCTTCCTGGCTAGTGTTGGCAGGCTTTTATTGTGCATGTGCAAGTAGTTGTATTACTTTAAAGCTACTGCGCATGTGGTCTCCCATGATTTTCCCTGATTGGCCACCAGAGAAAGGGGTCGCCCAATATTAATTTATTATAATGCTATTATAATGAAGCAGGGATCATGTAGCATCTTCTGTGCAGGCGCATTCATGACTTACCATGATTCAGGGCTTTTCCAGAAAGCAGGATCAACCGGTCTTAGAACAGAGTCTTAGAACAACTGGTAAAAGAACAGATGTCCTTTACCTTAGCCCTGAGGCATCTCCAGAGTTTCCTCCTTCCTATCTCCTGCCTCAAAGCTATTAGTGAAAATGAATGATGTGTCTAACTTAACAGACCTTTTGGCCAACCCAGTACTTGGTAGTATGGATGATATGGTATAGAGACAAGATGTTGCACTGTCACCCCTAAAGATTAAGGAATATTATTTAACAAGAAGATATATTACTGGCTGATCACTTTGAACTTCTAGAAGACTGGTTTTAGGTTTCGTTAGAGTGAGTCATTTCAGGTTTTTCCTAGTCCTAGGGTGAAGAACCCCTTAAACCTAGATTGTAATTTTTATTTCTAAAGTCTGGTGCTTTTAGGGTTTCAGTGGAAAGCCCAACGTCTTTATCATCCTTCCCTAACTCATCTGTCTCCTTTGTGGTAGGAAGTGGCTGAAATCTCTCCTTGGCTCTTTCAGCCTTCCAGATGGTTTACTCCTGGATTCTTTTTTTTTTTTTTTTTTAATTTTTATTTTAATTGTTGATCTTGTACAGTTTTCTGTCTTTTATTCTCACCCGAACCCGCCACCCCAGCCCTCCCCACCTCCCTCCCATTTCCACCCCCCCCAATAGTTTTTGTCCATGTGTCCTTTATACTTGTTCCTGTAAATCCTTCCCCTTTTCCCCTGAAATTCCCTCCCCTCTCCCCTCTGGTGACTTTCAGCCTGTTCCCAATTTCCATGTCTTTGGTTATATTATGCTTGTTTGTTTGTTTTGTTGATTAGGTTCCTGTTAAAGGTGAGATCATATGGTATTTGTCTTTCACTGCCTGGCTTACTTCGCTTAGCATGATGCTCTCAAGTTCCATCCATGCTGTTGCATAGGATATGAGCTCCTTCTTTCTTTCTGCTGCATAGAATTCCATTGTACAAATGTACCACAGTTTTTTGATCCATTCATTTACTGATGGGCATCTAGGTTGCTTCCAACACTTGGCTATTGTAAATTGTGCTGCTATAAACATAGGGATGCATAGTTTCTTTTGGATTGGTGTTTCAGGGTTCTTAGGATATAGTCCTAGCAATGAAATTGCTGGGTCAAAAGGTATATCCATTTTTAGTTTTTTTAGAAAATTCCATACTGTTTTCCATAGTGGTTGTACCAGTCTGCACTCCCACCAGCAGTGCACTAGTGTCCCCTTTTCTCCACAACCTCTCCAACACTTGCTGTTTGTTGCTTTGTTTATGAGGGCCATTCTGACTGGTGTCAAGTGGTATCTCATTGTGGTTTTAATTTGCATCTCTCTGATAGCTAGCGATATCGAGCATCTTTTCATGTGTCTCTGGATCCTCTGTATGTCCTCCTTGGAGAGGTGTCTGCCCGAGTCCTTTGCCCATTTTTTAATTGGGTTGCTTGTCTTCTTAGAGTGGAGTCGTGTAAGTTCTTTGTATATTTTGGAGATTAAACCCTTATCTGAGATATCATTGGCAAATATGTTTTCCCACACAGTCGGTTCTCTTTTTATTTTAATACTGTTTTCCTTGGCCATGCAGAAGCTTTTTATTTTGATGAGATCCCATTTGTTTATTCTTTCCTTTATGTTCCTTGCTTTAGGGGGCATATCAGTAAAAATGTTTCTGCGTGTAATATCTGAGATTTTCCTGCCTATGTTCTCCTCTAGGACTTTAATGGTGTTACGGCTTATGTTTAAGTCTTTTATCCACCTTGAATTTATTTTTGTGTATGGTGTAAGTTGGTGCTCGAGTTTCATTTTCTTGCACGAAGCTGTCCAGTTCTCCCAACACCACTTGTTGAAGAGGCTATTTTTACTCCATTTTATGTTGCTGCCCCCTTTGTTGAATATTAATTGGCCATAGAGACTTGGGTTTATTTCTGGGCTCTCTATTCTATTCCACTGGTCCACGTGCCTGTTTTTATGCCAGTACCAGGCTGTTTTGATTACAGTGGCCTTGTAATACATTTTGGTATCAGGTATTGTGATCCCTCCTGTTTTGCTCTTCTTTCTCAAGATTGCTGCCGCTATTCTGGGTCGTTTATGGTTCCATGTAAATTTTTGAAAAGTTTGTTCTATATCTGTGAAATATGCCATTGGTACTTTAATAGGTATTGCATTGAATCTGTAGATTGCTTTGGGAAGTATGGACATTTTGATGATGTTAATTCTTCCGATCCATGAACACGGTATGTGTTTCCATTTATTTGTGTCTTCCTTGATTTCCTTCTTCAGTGTTGTGTAGTTTTCTGCATACAGGTCTTTTACCTCCTTGGTTAGGTTTATTCCTAGGTACTTTATTTTTCTTTTTGCTATATCAAATGGTATTTTTTTCTTGATTTCTGCTTCTGTTGTTTCATTGTTGGTATACAAAAATGCCTTTGATTTCTGGATATTGACTTTGTATCCGGCTGTTTGGCTAAATTCATTTATTAGGTCGAGCAGTTTTTTGGCCGAGACTATAGAATTTTCTATGTATATTAACATGTCATCTGCAAACAATGATAGTTTTGTTTCCTCCTTTCCAAGTTGGATGCCTTTTATTTCCTTTTTTTGTCTAATCGCTGTGGCTAATACTTCCATTACTATGTTGAATAGAAGTGGAGAGAGTGGACAGCCTTGTCTTGTTCCTGATTTTAGTGGAAATGAATTTAGTCTTTGCCCATTGAGTATGATGCTGGCTGTAGGTTTCTCATATATAGCCTTTATTATGTTGAGGAATGCTCCCTCTATTCCCACTTTGCTGAGTGTTTTAATCATAAATGGGTGCTGTACCTTATCAAATGCTTTTTCCACATCTATTGATATGATCATGTGATTTTTGTCTTTGCTTTTGCTTATGTGATGAATTACATTTACTGATTTGCGAATGTTGAACCATCCTTGCATCCCTGGGATGAATCCCACTTGGTCGTGGTGTATGATCTTCTTAATGTGTTGTTGGATGCGGTTTGCCAATATTTTGTTGAGGATTTTAGCATCTATGTTCATCAGTGATATTGGCCTGAAGTTCTCCTTCTTTGTTGTGTCTTTATCTGGTTTTGGGATTAGGATGATGCTGGCTTCATAAAAAGAGTTTGGGAGTCTTCCATCTTTTTGGATTTTTTGGAATAGTCTGTGGAGAATAGGGGTTAGCTCTTCCTTAAATGTTTTGTAGAATTCTCCTGTGAAGCCATCTGGTCCAGGGCTTTTGTGCGTCGGGAGTGTTTTGATTACTGATTCAATTTCACCAGCTGTTATTGGTCTGTTCAAGCTTTCTGTTTCTTTTTCATTGAGTTTTGGAAGGTTATATTTTTCCAGAAACCTGTCCATTTCACCTAGGTTTTCAAATTTCTTGGCATACAGTTCTTCATAGTAATTTCTTACAATCCTTTGTATTTCTGCGGTGTCGGTTGTAATATCTCCTCTTTCATTTCTGATTGTGTTTATTTGAGTCCTCTCTCTTTTTTTCTTGATGAGCCTGCTTAAAGGCTTGTCGATTTTGTTGATCTTTTCAAAGAACCAACTCCTGGATTCACTGATCTTTAGGATTGTGCTTTTAGTCTCTATGTCATTTAATTCTGCTCTTATCTTGGTTATTTCTTTCCTTCTACTTGCTCTGGGCTGTCTTTGTTGTTGTTCCTCGAGTTCTTGTAGGCGAAGGGTTAGGTTGTTTGTTTGAGATGTTTCTGTCTTTTTTAGATAGGCCTGTATCGCTATAAGCTTCCCTCTGAGGACTGCCTTTGCTGTGTCCCATAAGTTTTGGGTCGATGTGAGTTCATTATCGTTTGTTTCCAGAAACTTTTTGATTTCCTCCCTAATTTCATTCTTGACCCATTCATTGTTTAATAGCATGCTATTCAATCTCCATGATTTTGAGGGTTTTGGGTTTTTCTCCTTGAGGTTGGTTTCTAGTTTCAGTCCCTTGTGGTCAGAGAAAATGCTTGGTATGATTTCAATTTTCTTGAATTTGTTGAGGCTTGATTTGTGTCCTATCATGTGGTCTATCTTTGAAAATGTTCCATGTGCATTTGAAAAGAAAGTGTATTTAGCTTCTTTGGGATGAAGGGCTCTATATATATCAGTTAAGTCCACTTCCTCTAGAGTGTTGTTCAATGCCACAATATCTTTGTTGATATTTTGTTTGGAAGATCTGTCCATTTTTGACAGTGGGGTGTTAAAATCACCTACTATAATTGTGTTGCTGTCTATATCTTTCTTGAAGTCCTCTAAGATTTTCTTGATGTATTTAGGTGCTCCTCCGTTGGGTGCATATATATTTACAATATTTATGTCTTCTTGGTGGATTCTTCCCTTGAGTATTATGAAGTGACCTTCTGGGTCTCTCTTTACGGCCCTTCTTTTGAAGTCTATTTTGTCTGATATGAGTATTGCTACCCCAGCTTTTTTTTCCTGACCATTTGCTTGGAAAATTTGTTTCCAGCCCTTCACTTTGAGCCTGTGTATGTCTTTTGTCCTGAGGTGGGTTTCTTGTAGGCAGCATATGTGTGGGTCATGCTTTCTTATCCATTCAGCTATTCTATGTCTTTTGATTGGAGCATTTAGTCCATTTACATTTAAGGTTATTATTGATAGGTATTTATTCATTGCCATTTTCGTACCTGTGTTCCTCTCTCTCTTTCTCTCTCTGTCTTTTCCTTTCTTCCCTTAAAGCAGTCCCTTTAGTATCTCTTGCAGCATTGGTTTGGTAGAGGTGTATTCTTTTAGACTTCTTTTGTTTGGGAAGCTCCTTATTTGGCCTTCTATCTTGATTGAAAGCCTTGCTGGGTAAAGTAGTCTGGGTTGCAGGCCTTTGGTTCTCATTGCTTGGAATATTTCTTGCCATTCTCTTCTGGCTTGGAGCGTTTCCATTGAGAAGTCAGATGCTAACCTAATTGGGGCCCCCTTGTATGTTACTTCCTTTTTCTCCCTTGCTGCCTTTAAGATTCTCTCTTTGTCTTGGAATTTTGCCATTTTAATTATGATGTGTCTTGAAGTGGGCCTGTTTGGGTTCCTTTTGATTGGGACTCTCTGTGTTTCCTGGATTTGTGTGGCTTTTTCTCTCACCAAATGAGGGAAGTTTTCCATCATTACTTTTTCAAACAGGTTTTCTATCCCTTGTTCTTGTTCTTCTCCTTCTGGTATCCCTATTATACAAATATTATTCCGTTTCATGTTGTCTTGCATTTCTCTTAAGCCCTCTTCATTCTTTCTAAGCCTCTTTTCCTTATCTTGCTCATTCTGAGTGTTTTCTTCTATTTTGTCCTCCAACTCGCTGATCCGATCTTCTGCTTCATCGACTCTGCTTTTCATTCCTTCTACTGTGTTCTTCAGTTCAGAGATTGTGTTCTTCATTTCCTCTTGGCCCTTGTTGATAGTTTCTATTTCCTTTTTCATGTTGATATAGTTTGCCGTGAGTTCATCATAACTTCCCTGTAGTTTATGGTAGCTCATTGAGAGCTCATTGAGCTTCCTGACAACCATTGCTTTGAACTCGATATCTGATAGTTGAGTTGCCTCTGTTTCATTTAGCATTCTTTCTTGAGCTTCCTCCTTTCCTTTCGTTTGGGGATTGTTCTTTTGTCTTCCCATTGTTTGTAAGACTCTTGTTGTTAGCCTCAACTTCTTAAATTGATCTGTTCTGGCTCCCTGGGTTTGTGGTATGACCTTCTGTGGTAGAATATCTATGAGATTCAGTGGTGGATTCTCCTTCGGATATCCTGTTGTTCACCGCTTCCACTGTCTCATCAGCTGGAATACCCTCTTTTGGGGGCCAACTCTGGTTCCCCCCCCCCACACACAGTTCCAGGCTTGCTTGTTTGTTTGTTTTGTCTCACTCATGGGTATTTACAAAAAGAAGAGGGGGGAAAATGAAAAAAAGAAGAAAGAGGAAACAAGAGGAAGGTAGAAGAGATAAAATTTAAAAGAAAGGAAGAGGGGATAAGAGAAGAAGGAATTCAAGGGAGGCAAAAGGAGTTGGGGAGTAAAGAAGAAGATATAAACAATGAAGAAGGAGTAGTTAAAAACTCATATAGATAGACAGGCTTACAAACAAAAAGACACTAACAAACTGGCAAAACAAAAATGAGACACGCACACAGACACCCCCACAGAAATATAAGCAGCCAAAGGGGGGGGGAACCAAGCAAAGCACAACAAAATATTTTTAAAAAGATAAAAATATATTAAAAAAATAAAATAAAATAAATGAAAAAAACAAAAACAAACAAACAAACAAAAAAAACCCTCTTGTTGTTTTCAAACTTGCTAGCCGGTTTTTCAGGTCTTGCTGGCTGCAATGGCCGAGGGGTGATCTTATTGCTTTTCTCTGTGTTCAGAACTCAGTCCTCATTGTGCTATGTATCCCAGCATCAGTGGGCACCTCTCCCCACAGGGTTTCCGGCGTGTGATCTGAGCCTCCTGGTGTGTGCGCACTTCTCCGAGTTTATGGGTGTGTGCTAGGTTCTCCAGACGTGCACAGCCGCCTGCCTTTGTCCCTGGGAGGCTTTCAGTGTTCGGGCACAACTGCCTGCATTTGCTTCTGAGAGGGGCCTGCGTTCCAGCTGCTATCCGGTGCCTGCACCTTGGGCCTGAGCTGTCCGCGTTTGAGCACTTGCCCGTGAACTGGCACCTCTGGCTCCACAGCTGTCTCCAGTGGCCTGCGCCTATGTTTTCATGAGTGTCCACTAGCCCTCGACCGTGTGCGGTCCCCTGAGGGTGTCTATTTTCATGCAGCTATCTCACTTCGCCCGCGCCTCTGTCTCTGTTGGGGCGTCTGTGCTTTCGTATTCCCTGGCGACCACGAAAACTCGGTTCAAAGTCGCGCAGTGACCTGGTGCGGGGCACCCACTTTCGCTCCCTCGCAGGGCACCCACTTTTGCTCGGGCGGGCCGCAGTCGCGCGGTGGCCCCTGAGATCTCCCAACCGGTTCAGCGGCTGACCCAGCTCCCTCCCCAGGGCCCTGGGGCAGGCTTGGCGGAGCGCCAGGCCGGGGCCTCAGCCGCCCTGTTCTCCGTGCGCTGGAACCCTGGGCTCTTATTGTTCCGAAGAGCTCTCCTTACCGCTTGTTTTTCAGTGTCTGCTACAATTTCCAACCTCTTATTCTCCAATATGCTGTGTTACTGTTCCTTGTCTGTTCTGATCTTTCATAGATTGGCCCGGTTTTTCTCCCGTGTGTAGAGGGGAAATAGGGTCTGTTCCCTCCTACCACGCTGCCATCTTCTCTACTCCTGGATTCTTTGAGAGATTTCCATGTATATCTGTAGGTTAGTGGTCAGCCAAGGTTTTAAGAAGAGTTCTCATCTAATTTTGGTGTTTGTCCCTTTGTAGTTCTCTCATTTCTGGGATTTACCCCCCTTAATTTCCAGATACTCTGGCAGCCTATATAACTCTATCCCAGAAACTATTAAGATAGCAGCTTTCTGCTTGAGCTCCATCTGCCATGCATAGACTGAGGAGTGCCCTCAGGGAAAAGCTGTATAAATGTAAATCTTACCTAGGTGCTTCCTTTTACCAATGGTCAAATCCCCTCTACTCACTTCTCTCTTTTGATCACTCCCCACTGACATCAACCTGTTGACACCTTTTTAAAGATTTCCTTCCTTCCTTCCTTCCTTCTTTCCTTCCTTCCTTCCTTCCTTCCTTCCTTCCTTTTTAGAGAGAGAGGAAGGGAAGGGGAAAGGGAGGGAAAGAAACATCAATGCGTACCAGTTGCCTCTCACACGCCCCCAGCTGGGGACCCGGCCCACCACCCAGGCTTGTGTCCTGCCTGGAATTCGAACCAGTGACCTTTCGGTTTGCAGGCCAGTACTCAATCCACTGAGCCACACCAGTGAGGGCCAAACTGTTGATTTTTAAATATATGTTTCATTTTTATAGAATTTACAAGTATTATTTACAGTAGAGTTAGCTCAGTGCAGGCTACTCTCTTTGTTATATATTCTCAGATATTTTTCCCTCTTCTTTTTCCCTCTTTATTAGACCAGTGTAGAATAGCAAATTGTAGAATTCTAAGGCTGAAAGAGCCCTCGCGGCATTATTTAATGTCCATTCGATGCACCAAAATCCACTTATAACTCATCGCCATTTGAACCATCTCAGACCATTTTTTTCCCATTCCATTTTTTTACACCTTATTTTTTTGAGGTTATTCTGTGTAAATATTTGCCTAATGTCTGTTAGGTCAGATTCGCTCAAGAAACCAGACAGACACAGTGAGCTAAGGAGCAGGGTTTATTAGCAGGAATAAGAGGGAAAGTGGAGCCAACCAAAAGAGGTTAGGACTCACTTGGTTGTTCTTAGGGCAGGGTTTTTAAGTGCAAAAACCCTCTAAGGGTAACTGGTTGGGGTGTCAGAGTCTGATTGGCTAGCGCTGGTTGCTGGGTGCCATTTCTGCTGACCATTGTTCTTGATACATCTCGTCAGGCTCAAGTTAAAGCTGCATCCTGTTATGCCAGATAGGCCGACCCCAGACCCCAGTCTTAGCCGGACATCTGTTTGTCCTGGGTAGAGTCGGCAGGCAGTTTCCCAGGCAGACATTTTCCCTGGCTACGGTTTCTCACAGTACAGTTTTCCCACCTGGTGATTTTCCATTCCTCCTAGGCCTACCTAGGTCTGTCAATTTCTGCCTCCACCTTCTGGTTTTAATTCTGTAAACTAGAGAAACCTAACCACATAAGAAATCTCACTTAATCATCACAACAGTCAGGTGATATAGATACTCTTTTTCCTATTGTATCATAGAATGCTCATTGTGCCCTAGTAGTAGTTATCTCCACTTCCCATACTATTTCAGTTAGGTTATGCTTACTCATAGTCAAGGCTTCATTCACAACCTCCCTTGAAGCTGATGTAGCCAGGAGATTCTATGCATTGAGATGCAAGAGAAATCTCTAACCAGAGGATCCTTTCTTAAATAGAGTTGAAGCCCTCTGGCCATCTTCTGCCATAACTTCTTCTTTTTTTTTTTTTAATCCCACCTGAACACAAGTTTTTATTGATTTGGGGGAGAGAGTGAAAGAGAGAGAGAGAGAGAGAGAGAGAGAGAAACGTGAGAGAGAAACATCAAGCGGTTGCCTCTCATACATGCCCTGACCCAAATCAAAACCGCAACGTAAATATTCGCCCTGATGAGGAACTGAACCTACATGCTTTTGGTGCATGGAATGATGCTCTAACCAACTGAACCACCTGGCCAGGGCTCATCACTTTTTCCATCTGATTCCTGAAATTATATGGTGGCTGGAGCACAGCTACCGTTTTGGACCACAAAAACATGGTCCTTATCTTAACAATAGCAGAGCTCGAAGAAGTCTGGCCCTAAGTTTCTTATGGAACAGTTTCTGCATCTTCTACCTCTGGATTTGAGGTGGAGTAAAATGTAGTTTATCTTTTTAAAGCCCCATATTTTTAGGTATCTGTTAATGGTAGCAGAACCTAACCCTAAGTGAAATCCCTAACTTCCAGAAGAAAGTACCAAGCTTTCGGGTGGTTAAATAACATACATGAGAAGTGGAAGGCAGAGCTTGGATTTACACCAGGATGGCCTGACAGCTGCAAAGTGGGTGTGGATGACTGGCCTGCACACCACCCTGTAACTATGAGTGCATTAGCTGTTCCATATACTTTTTTTTTTTTTTTTTTGCCTTTTTAGCCGATTTTCGTGTATTGTCACCAGATCCGAGAAGAAGATCAGCCATTGTCCCTGAGTTACATTTATTTATTTATTTTTGGTTAGGTTTGGCCTCTGATTTTAGCTCATTTTAGAATCCATTGCTTTCAGATTATATTATAGGATAGACTGCCGATCTTTCCAAGTTTTGTGATATGTCAAATATTAGTGAATGATGCATGTTTGGAAGTAGGAAAGGCTCAGGGTCATGATACAGCTGTTACAGGTACTGGCCTATCATGTCCCGTTTACCCGTGTCAACCAAAACAAACAAACAAACAAACAAACAAACAAACAAACAAACAAACAAAAGGTTAAAGCTATTATAAAGAACAAAAGGCATTTATATGAACAAAAAGATTGCAATCTGGGAGGTGCAGATTCTGGTTGCTACCCAAATTGCACTCCAGAGAGAACAAAGAGAAGCAGGGTTTATAAAGGCAAATCCCATAAGAGAGTTTTTCATTTAGGTCATCCATGGATTCTGGCCAGGTTAACAAGGATTGGTTAGTACAGTACGCACGTGAAGGATGCTGCTCTGTCAAACAGATTGGCTCCTTGCAAATGGTCCAGTTGTCATGCTAGGGAGAAGGGAAAGTCCAGGAGGTGGTTTTGTGGTAGCTTGAGTTCAAAAGTTCATCGCTAAGACAGGCATAAGACAGACTCCTTTGTGACAACCTGGCTCCATTTTAGTTCCCTTGACACAAATGAGTCACACCTAGCAACTAGTGATGAGCATTGAAACTGGTTCCTGTTGGTGGATAGCTTATAGCAGTTTTATGCTGAGCCAATGACAGCATAAGAAAGATACATATATTCCCCTTCCACACATTCTTTCATTCTTCCTTTCTGTCTTTTATACCCCCCTTTCTGCCCATCATATTTAACTATTACACAGGTCAAATATACACAGGGTGAAAAACTAAAAAAATTAACAAAAATTGGAGAAGACATATAATAAAAAGTGTATCTATCTCTCTTATTCTGTTCCCTAGGCAATCCAGTTTCCCTCCCCAGAGGCAACATCTCCTCCCAGAGATATGGTATGCCTATTGCAGCATATGCATACATTTTCTTATTTTCTAAATACGAGAATATTATACATATACTTTTGCAACTTGATTTTTTTTAGTCAAGTGCACTATATACGCTCATAGTATACACTATATACAACTATTTATTTAGTTCCTTATTGGCCAATGTTGTTTTTAATTTTTTGTTATACAGAATGCCACATGAATCTTCTTGTACATTGCTAATTTCATATACGTATGGGTATATTAATAGGATAAATCCCTAAAGTGGAATTTCTGGGTAGAATAGGTAGACAAAAATTTTTTAATTATATTTTTACCACAAACTTTGATATCACAAGAAAATATATATACACATATGTAAACTCTAAAGCATAGTTGTGTAACAATGAACATTGTTATTTTTATAACAGCTTTATTGCATACATATATACGGTCCTAAACACTATATTGTTCAGTTCTGCTTGTATTTATTTCCCTTTAGAACATTTATGTTTTAGGCCGTAACATTAATTTATTTTATTTTATTTTTTATTGTCACCTGAGCATACGTTTATTGACTTTAGAGAGATAGGAAGGGAGAGAGAGAAACATTGATGTGAGAGAGAAACATCCACTGGTTGTCTCCTGTACACAACTGACTGGGGTTCGAATCTGCAACCTAGGTATGTGCCCTGACCTGAGATCGAACCCTCACCCTTTCTGTGTATGTGACAATGCTCCAACCAACTGAGCCACTCAGCCAGGACAACATTACTTTACTTTTAATAGAGCGAAAACACGTTGCACCTCTAAATTAAGTACGAAGGTAATTATTGCCATTCAGTAAAATACTTTCACCAAATATTAAGTTCTCATAGTTAAACTTTAGATTCTCAATATGGCAAGATAAAATGTCGGAGGGTTCCTAAATGCCCTATTCTCTGCTGAAAATCTCCCAGTAACTCATCGACATTTAGATTGGGCTTCATTTATTTACAAAAAGTGAACACACTCTGAATTCCCAAGTAGCTCATCTCTTTCGCTGTCTCTCTGTAGTTTTGCTTGTTTTTAAGAGTTATAAAAAGTATCTTACTTTATACAGTCTTCCTGGTCTTGTTTCCCCGCCCCCCACTCAGTACGTTTCTGGGGTATTGATCCATACCGTTGCTTGCAGGTACAATTCATCCATTTTTACTGCTGATGATATTCTACAATTTAGTAATGTAGTTCCCAATACCCAAAGGGTATTTGGGTTGTTTTAGTTTGGTGTGTCTATTTTTAATTTTGATAGTACTTTGAAATTGTCCTTCTTTGAGAACAGACAAGTTCCCCTGCCCCCCAATAATAAATGAGAATTCACAGTAGCACTTTGATTGAAATTGGTTGGCATTTCTGAAGCAATATTCTAGATCTCAAAGCAGCTTTACAAACCCTTTCATGGACATTATTAAAGAGATGGGAAAAGGGGCCTCTGGTCCAGGGAGGACTCAGCAGGAGGCAGTGACTAGTCCAATACCACCCCTATCAGCTAGAGCCCAGTTGGGAGATTTGCACATATCTGAGACATTTGTTATATAACCTGACAAGATACCCATAGCATCGTATTTGACCTTGGCTGGTTTTCTGAGTTCACTAGAGGGACAAATGAAAACAGATCTTTCTGCCTCTGAAACAATTTATTGTGACACAGAGGGAGAACAAGTTGACACCATGGTAAGAAGCAAGGGGAAGGTCAGGTCCCAAGAAGAAATCTTCCCTGTGGTGAGCACAGGGGCATCAGGGTGTCCGGGACAGCCCTCACATTGGCTTAGGGTTGGGAGGTAATTTCACGTAGGAGGGAGGGGGGAGAAAAGACCAAGAAGATCAGAGTCCAGATTTGTTATTTTTGTTACTTGAAAGGACACTGTTTCTCAGAACCCAGATCCTCTCTGGGCAGGGAATCCCCTGAATTAGTTTTCCTTTCAGAATCCCAGGCTTGACTTTGAACTAACTCCGTGCTGGAAATCCCCGGCTCCAGTGGGCAGTTCCCGTATTGCCATGTAGACTTGCAAGACTTGTACTGCAGTTGGCACCCTTGAACACCCACAGTCCTGGGAGAGCATTACTCATCGACTTCTGCTGGAGGCCGTGATCTTCCTCCAGGCTCTGACTCCTGCACTCACAACCTCTTTGCTCACCTCTGCTGAGTAGGGAAGTGTAAAGTGGTCCACCCAGGGATACTCCTGTCAACATATAGGCCCTGAAATTCTTGCTCTCACTTGTTGCAAGGCTCCTTACATCCTTTGCTTTTCTTTATCCATCTGTATTCTTTCCTCCAACTTGTACCTTTCATGTAACAAAAGGCTTTCATGCGCATGCACTCCCTCTTTTTCTTTCCATTGAAGCACAATATAATATTTCTAACTGTAGAAATAGAGATTTGCATTTGAGCCCTTGCTTACCAGCTACTGTAACACAACTGTGAGTGAATTAGCTTCTTGCTTATCAACAAGAATACTAATATTTACCTCATTAGAATACTAAAACAGCTAATGATATTCCTGTAATATAATAAATACTCAGTAGGTATTTTCCACTTGTATTCACTCGTTCATTTGTTAATTCATTCATTTAGTAAATAAAGATACAAATTAATTGAGACATAATCATGACCCTCAAGATTTCTACTCTTTACTGTGGGCAAAGCATAAGTAAGCAGATGATCCTATGGCTGGAGCGATGTGCTCTGAAAGGTTTGTAGAGAGAGTATGGAAGGACAGAAGATGGGCACAAAGCCCAGAAGAGGAAAGAGGAGAATTAGGGAAAGCTTCCTGAAGGAGATGCTGCTTACAATGCATATTCCTATAATTTCATGGTGTTGGGGGTGGTGTTGGAGGGGAAGGCGTGTTCAACAACCTGGTGGAAGAGAGCTTGGCATGCTTGAGGATATGCAGGGGATTCACGGAACCGTGTATGGAAGCAGCTCAGGTCTGGGCTCTAAGGTACAGATCTGAGGGCCATTAGTAGATGAATAACACGCCTGGGAACTGTCGTTCCTGGGCTCTGCCTCCTGGAAGCTTCTGGCTAAGGTTCTCTACTTCCCCTGACAGTGAAAACATTGATACTTCTGAGGGAAGAATGGCAAAGAGAAAAATATATGAGAAGAGGGTGATTTAATTTTAAGCAGCTCTAAACATTTACTCTCCTTCTTTCTTTTCCAGAAATGACATGAAGATCTAAGAAGGTAATAGGTGCAAAGCAGTTTACTTAAGTCAGGGCTGGTACCGCTTTTACTTTCTCTTTTTCTGTGCCCATCCCCCATCCCTATCCTGCTGTGGGGCTTTCTCTTTCCCTTTCGCCTTCACCTGATCTGACATTTCTGCCTGCTGCTGGTGATGTTTAAGAATACCTGAATCCTAGTGGACAATGGGTGCACAGCAGTCTTTTTCTGGTGTGTAGAAGCCAAAGGTCACAATATTGGTCTCTAAACACAGGACACAGGAGGAACCTGGAGAGATATCTGAAAGGAGACTAGCAGGAACCAAGGTTTCCTGCCTATTCCATCAGGCACTCTTCTCCTTTCATACTCATCCTATGTGTTTAAAGAAATATGCCTAACCCCACAGAAAACCTTACTTAAATATTTAGTTTTTCCAGCTTTATTAATTATCTAATATGAGCTTCAAATAGAAGAACATGGTTCATGTTAAGCTCTTGGAAATGTCCGAGTGAGCTCTTGGATTCCCATTACTGTATGTAGGCACTTCCCATAAACCCCAGTTCACCCAATGAAAAGCCCTGAAATAAAATGAGATCATTTGAGGTCTACCAGTGAATGAGGGTACAGGAAATGGCCACTGAAAACGCAGCAAACAAACGTGATAACTCAGCATTTTTACAGGCTTCTTACCTTGAAAAATTCTGGAGCACTTTTAATAAATGCTTCTTTTTCTTTTTCCTTTTTTCTTTCTTTTTTTAAATTGATTTTGCAATTACAGTTGTCCCATTTTTTCTCACCTTTATTCCCCTCCACCCTGTACCCCTCTCCCCCAAGGAACCCCCCATTAGTTTGTGTCCATGGATGGTACATTTAAGTTCTTTGGCTTCTGCATTTCCTATACTATTCCTAACCTTCCCCTGTCTATTTTGTAATTACCGTTTCTGCTTCTTAGTTCCTGTACCTTCTCCCCCAATCTTCCCCTTCTCAGTTTCCACTCATAACCCTCCATATGATCTCCATTTCTGTGATTCTGTTCGTGATCTAGTTGTTTGCTTAGTTTGTTTTTGTTTTTGTTACTTTTAAGGTTCAGTTGTTGATAGTTGTTTGTTGTTGGTCTGTTCATAGTTTTGATCATCTTCTTTTTCTTAGATTAGTTCCTTTGACATTTCATACAATAAGGGTCTGGTCCAGCAATTCCACTGCCAGGAGTACATCCTAAGAACCCTGAAACACCAATCCAAAAGAACCTATGCGCCCCTATGTTCATAGCAGCACAATTTACAATAGCCAAGTGTTGGAAGCAACCTAGGCGCCCATCAGTAAATGAATGGCTCAAAAAACTACGGTACATTTACACAATGGAATTCTACGCAGCAGAAAGAAAGAAGGAGCTCCTACCCTTTGGGACAGCATGGATGGACCTGGAGAGCATCATGCTAAGCAAAATAAGCCAGGTGGTGAAAGACAAATACCATACCATTTCACCTTCAACAGGAACCTAATTAACAAAACAAACAAGCAAAATATAACCAAAGACACTGAAATTGACAACGGGCTGACAGTCGCCAGAGGGGAGAGGGGAGGGAATTTCGGAGGAAAAGGGGAAGGGTTTACAGGAACAAGTATAAAGGACACATGGACAAAAACTAGGGGGGCTGGAAATGGGAGGGAGGTGGGGAGGGCTGGGGGTGGGCTGGGATGGGAGTAAAAGACAGAAAACTGTACAAGAACAACAATTAAGATTAAATTAAAAAATGACAAGGGTCTGGTGATGAGGAACTCTTTAACTTTATCTGGGAAACACTTTATCTGCCCTCCCATTCTGAATGATAGCTTTGCTGGATAGAGTAATCTTGGATGTAGGGCCTTGGGTTTCATGACTTGGAATACTTCTTTCCAGTCCCTTCTTGCCTGCAAGCTTTCTTCTGAGAAATCAGCTGATAGTCTGATGGGACCTCCTTTGTAGGTGACTGTCTCCTTCCCTCCTGCTGCTTTTAAGATTCTCTCCTTAGCTTTCATCTTGGCTAATGTAATTATGATGTGCCTTGGTGTGTTCCTCCTTGGGTCCAACTTCTTCGGGACCCTCTGAGCTTCCTGGACTTCCTGGAAGTCTGTTTCCTTTGCCAGATTGGGGAAGTGTTCCTTCATTATTTTTTTCAAATGTAAGTTTTCAATTTTTTGCTCTTCCTCTTCCCCTTGTGGCACCCCTATGATTTGGATGTAGGAAGGTTTAAAGTTGTCCTGGAGGTTCCTCAGCCTCTCCTCATTGTTTTGAATTCTTGTTTATTCATTCTGTTCTTGTGGAGTGTTTACTTCTTCCTTCTGCTCCAAATCTTTGATTTGAGTCCTGGTTTCCTTCCCTTCACCGTTGGTTCCCGGTATATTTTGCTTTGTTTCACTTCACATAGCTTTCGCTTCTTCCTCCATTTTGCGACCATACTCACCCATTTCTGCGAGCCTCTTGACTACCCGTGTTTTGAACTCTGTATGTGATGGGTTGACTATCTCTTCATTGCTTAGTTCTATTTTTGGAGCTTTGATCTCTTCTTTCATTTGGGCCATATTTCTTTGTCTCAGTGCACCTGTTTTGTTCTAAGGGGCAGAGCCTTAGGTATTTGCCAGGATGGGGCAACCCACTCCCCTGAGTTGTGGTGCTGTATGTGGGGGAGGGGTCCAAAAGGGAACAACGTCACTTGCTCGACTCTGGTTTTCAGCCATTTCTGATGCTACCCAGAAGCAAATTGGGCTCTCTCCAATGAACTCTCCTGTGAGGCTGGGAGTTTCTCCCTCCACTGCAATTCCCACAGATCTTTACAGCCAGAGGTTTTGAGGCTTTATTTCCCTGCGCTGGAACTCTGGGTGGCTGCAGTCTGTCTCATTCTCCAGTTGTTCCTCCTGGTTTATCCGCACGCTAATGTGGAACTGCCGGGACCGCCAGCCGCTGCCTTGCCCACCTGCTCCTCCAGCCGCCACCTTGCCTCCAGTCTTCTCTGCCCCGGCTGCCTGTCTCTGCTCATCCTACCTGTCTGAATGAATGTTTCTTCTCTAACTCCTTGGTTGTTTGGATTCCATACAGTTTGATTTCCTGGAAGTTCTGGTTGTTTTTTGTTTCTGATTTGTTGCTCTCCTTCCTTTGGTTTTGCGAGGAGGCAAAGTATATGCACTTATGCCTCCGTGTTGGCCAGAAGTCCTCCCCTTTCCCCCCCGCTTTTTAAATGGTTTTTGTGGCAATGTCCTGAAAGTTTGGGATAGTGGATTGATTAATTTGGAAGGTTAGGAGAATCAGAGTGATTGAGTAAATTCCCTGAAGAGACACCACTCGTGCAGTCCTTTATGTCCAAATCCAAAAGCCACTCAAGAGCCAGCGAGTGAGCAGCACATTTGGGTATCTCTGAGATCACAGTAGTGAGGCGTGTCTAGGACTAAGGGTGGGGAAACAGAGGCACTGTGTTGTGAGAGTGGATGTGGGATTTTTTTTTTTTTTTTTTTTTAGCATGTGGAAGGTGGGCGTCAGCATTTGATTTTTGGCTTTGGATCGTTCTCATGTAGTGGATTTGGTTTGGGACAGGATTAGAGAGCTCAAGAAAGGACATTTTATAAACACAGTTTTCTGAGCCTGCAAGACACTTAGGGGCCCTCTTCCATTATCTCATTTTATAGACCAGAAAACCAATATCTAAGGAGGTGAACAGGTTTGCCCAAAGTAATATAGCAATTGGCTCCACGGGACTGCTCCAGGGTTATTTATCCTATGTCTTCTCAGGGCATGCATCACACATCCTGCCAGGACAGTCTGAATAGGCTGCTCATGGTCCCACCACTCCACACCAACTCTGACTGTCTTCTCCTGGGTGCATCAGGAAAAGACCATAAGTATTAAAGGTCTTTCAGTCACTGAGGGCCCAGGGCTACAGACTGGACAGTCATAAGTGAAGACCGGGAGAGGTGGGTTGTTAGTAGGGAAAAATTCTCAACAGAGAAGGGCCATTCCATATTTGGAACAAGGAGGACACATGGATTGGCTGAGGGGAGACGTGCTTGATCAGAAAGTATTCTTGTTTTTTGACTCGCCCCAGCAAAAGTGAAAGAAAATTCTTGAGACCATGTGAGACCAAAGGGCACCGGAAAGCTAGCCAAACATGCAGGGAATTTCCAGCTCAGCTGCTTATATAGAAGCTGGATGCAAAGTCCTCTTTCCGTCTCCTGTTTCCTCAGTCTCTGGTTTCTGCTGCACCCTTGATTGCACAGATGGCTCCCAATGCTTCCTGCCTTTGTGTAAGCTGGGGTTTGATAATGGTGGTGGGGACAGAGAAAGCACCTTCAAGAGATGGGGATCTTAGGAATGGATGGGGCACAGTGCTCAGGGAGATGGGGAGGCTGGGAAGGCTTCTTGAAGGGGATGAGATAAGCACCTGATATCTCCAGAATGGGAAGGCAGTTTCTGTGAAGAAAAGCTGATTATTTGGCTCCCAAGTTTTCTTTTCTGTCAGGCCTTGGACTGGACACTATGAGGGGACTCTAAATGTAAGAGGTGGGGTCAGGCTTTGTGCTCAATGGGGCTGGCAAAATTTGAAACTATGGAAATAATGCCTGGAGGCATTTTTCTCTTATTCTGTCGAGGTGTCCAGGACTCTTAAATTTAAACTTCCTTCTCCTCTCGAAAGAGAGGTTCAAAAAACTCACCTATCCTAACTTGTTAATGAACTGATACATTACCTTATGTAAGAGTGCGTACCCCGTGAAGAGAACCTGAAATGAGGGCAATGCTTAGCACAGAAGTGACAGTACAGTGAAGAAATGCCTGTGACCTCTAAATAGGGAAGCTACTTTTATGAACAGAGGATGAGAGAGGTCCTCCCAAGCTTTCAAGTGACAGCACAGGGGTTAGCTTCTGAAGACTTAGATAGCGTCCCTGCCTTCTGTGAGTGAGGCCCTGTTTAATTAAAGAATGAGATCATATTCTACAATGGGTAGGTATAAAAACACAGGAAACACAGATGAACAAATATAATTGAACATAGTGTCACCTTAATATGTGTCATTATTATAAAGCAGTGAGGCATTAAAAAAAAAGAAACTAAATTACAGGGGTTTTTTTTCTACAGTAGTCATGGAGGGCAGCCCTGTGCATACCGGATTAGGCTGCCAAATCTCGGAAATTCTACTTGGGAGTTGTTTCAAGAGTCTTACCTTTGGATGCTTTGTATTTCTATTTAGTTTTCGATATTTGACAAACTTTATCTGGCTAGGAAGCAGGTACATGTGGTGGGAAATTATTAATGACAATTTTGGGATGGATAAGAGGTACAATTATAAGGAATAAGACTGATTTTTTTGTTTGTTTGTTTGAGTTATTTGGTGGGAATTCCAAAAGAGAAGTTCCAAGGAAGGGTGAGCCACAGCTTGTTTTGAAGGAGCTGGAGGGCCAGACAGACAGTGAAGGGCAGAAGAAA
Organism: Glossophaga mutica; assembly: GCA_039655065.1. Classification (NCBI taxonomy): domain Eukaryota; kingdom Metazoa; phylum Chordata; class Mammalia; order Chiroptera; family Phyllostomidae; genus Glossophaga; species Glossophaga mutica. Next base: position 106,367,652 of record CM077306.1, read on the forward strand.
TTCAGGAGAGGGAACGAGGGGTGTAAAACTTGGCAGATATTCTTGGCAACTGTCTGTTGGCCTTCACTGTCCAGGTGAATGTTCATTCTGAGGAATGGGAATCAATGACCTTCACTGCCAACTTGGATGACAGAGTGAAGAAGATCAATGAACATGTCCGATCTAAGACCAAGGTTCCTGTGCAGGATCAGGTCCTTCTGCTGGGCTCGAGGACCCTAAAGCCTCTCAGGAAGCTATCATCCTACGGTATTGACAAAGAGACAACCATCCATCTCACCCTGAAGGTGGTGAAGCCCAGTGATGAGGAACTGCCCTTATTTCTGGTGGAGTCAGGTGATGAGGGCCAGAGGCACCTCCTCCATGTGCGAAGGCATAGCTCCGTGGCCCAGGTGAAAGAGATGATCGAAACCAAGACGGGTGTAACTCCTGAGAAACAGATTGTGACTTGCAATGGAAAGAGACTACATGATGGGAACACCATGGCAAATTATGGCATCAGAAGGGGCAGTTTACTCTTCTTGACGTACCACTGCATTGGGGGGTGACTATCCTGGGGATAGGATGATAGTAGGAGCAAAAGAGCTTATTTCCTTTTATCTCTTACTCAACAACCACATCCTCTGGTGACTTCTCAAAATTGTTGAGAAAGAAATCAATAGAAAGATTAGATTTGGAGGTGGGTGTTATTACTGTCGAATACTTTTTAACTCTATGATTCTTTGATTCTAACATAACTAAGTGGCAGGATTGTGTGTGTTACTGAGAACGGAAAATAAATTTTTAAGGCATATAAGAGATAGCATTCAGGGTGAGCTTGCCAATTAGTACTTTCTTGGTTCCTTCTGATTTATAGAAAGACTCCTGTTGCCTTTACTATCCAAACACATAGTTAGTTTTAGGCTGGGATCAATGTTCTACTTATTTCTGTGTTTCCATCTATGTGTAAGCCAGTGCTTCACCTACCGTATTACTAGATAATTGTTGAACCAAATTGAATTTCTATTTATAGAGAACAGTGAAATGATGTATTATGAAGTGAATTAATCAATCTGACACGATCACAATTTAATTAATAAAGAATTTAGAAGTTAAATTAAACTACAATACTTCCCCTCTCCTTATTCGAAGCTGTTTGCTATAAAATGAAACCTGGCACCATGCTCCCTCTTACTCTCTGTCCCATACCCAATTAAAAACGGCCCTAATTGCTGGGGATTATGGAGGGCATGGAAATATATTTTCCCTGATGATCTGGGGAGTTTTTGCCCTGTGGGGGTTGGTGCTTCTTGGCTGCAGATGCTTCAGGAGGGAATGAACTTTCTAGGAGGTGGGGGGCTGTGGCGCACTGTCTGCCCTGCCTGCTTCAGGGCCTAGCAGGTCTCCTCTAGGTTAGAGGTATCAGTCTGGGTAAGGGGTCTAGGGGTTGATCTCTGAATTGACCCCAACACTCTGCCCAGGTTCTGGCTAGTAGAGCTTTTTCCTTTCTGGTTCCTTCACTACCAGGTTCTCTCTTGGGAAATCACGTCCCTTTCTCCATCTTACTCCATTTATTCCTCTGTCCTACTGTCCTTCTCTCATGTTCCTTTACTGGCCACATGCATGTTTTTCTCATAACCTGAGACATGTTTACCTTCTTCCCCACCAGTCTAGTCCCTTCCTATCTTTAAATCTTGCTCAAGAACCACCTCCTTGAACAAGAGTTTCTCAACTTAACCCCACTCAGCACAAACTACACTGATGGATGTTTTCATCCAACATACGGGACGAGTGTTTCGTGGTGGGCATTCGTCACCTTGTTAGGTGGGCATTAGATCGGACTGGTTTCCCTATATGAGAGACCATGGGTGGGGTCTCCTGCAAGGTGGAGTCTATGATTTCCTCGTCAATTTGGAAGACTTCTGATAGCAGACACCAGGGTGTCTTCCATGGTGTCTTCCACCAGACAGGGAGAGAGCTAAAGCTAAGCATCATCTCACCTGTCATCTTACCAGCATATGGATTCTTGAGAGGTGGTTACACTGTCTCCTGAGACTGGAAAGGTCTTCACCAAATCACGCTTTCTCTCTTTATCAGCCTAGGTGAAAGCCTGAGGCCATTTCCCCATCTCTAAACCTGTATTTACAATAGAGGATATGGGGATTTTTTTTCTCAGCACATGAACATTTTCTTTTCTTTTCTTTTTTCTTTTCTTTTCTTTTAATTGTTGTTCTTGTACAGTTTTTTGTCTTTTACTCCCATCCCAGCCCACCGCCCTAGCCCTCCCCACCTCCCTCCTATTTCCACCCACCCTAGTTTTTGTCCCACATGAACATTTTCTTAATAGGAGGAAGGAATCTCCCCTATTAACCTTAGACTTCCTGAGGACAAATCTTGCAGATTCTCATACAGCAATGAATAGCCTGAAGGATAAACTAACTTTCCAGTGGGCATTCCCAGCCTTGGGCCCTGGGCTAACACTTTCTCCCATACCCCACTGACTCACTCACTCACAGCTCAGCCTGCTATCTCCACAGATTGACTTCCCAGTAGCCTCCTTGATGCGCCTCCCCCTCCCTTATTTCTGAGGGTGTAGGCGAGTGGGTTGAGGGCTGGTGTGACCGCGTTGTATAAAAGCAAAAACAAAAACAAACAAACAAAAAAAACCTTGCCCCGCCCGCGGTCGTAGCTGTATGTGGGTTGCAGGTAGGTGCAGATGGCCAAGCTGGGTTGTCAGGTGGGAACCCGCATGTGTTCCCTCCACCCCACACCCCTCACGCTTTCCTCCAATTCCCGCTGGACCACATGCTCCATAGGGGATGGGCCACAATGCCATACGAGTCCAGAATGACTGCGGACAGCACCAGCGGGATGACCACGCGGGTGGTGAATATCTGGTGCTCGCTGGCCTTTCAGCAGGCCGGCCCAAGCAGCGCAGGCATCTCGCAGATGAAGTTGTCCACCTGGCCCTGCGCACACAGCGGTTGCACTCGCAGGAGCGCCGTTTGAGCCGCGGGGCTGGTGAGGCCACTCAGCCAGGAGGCACCCTGACCAGCCAGCGCCCTGCGGACTTGAGGCGAGAAGAGCCGGGCTAGCACAGTGGGTGGCCACCTGCGGTCGAGGTTCAGGGCCTTTGAAGCCAGGACGACCAACAGCGCAGAGCCCACAGGTTGGCCAGCAGCCGTGGCCTCACGCTCACGGTGAAGCCCGCCTCTACCAGGGCCAGCGACGGAGGAAATAGTGCTCGGGTGTGTGAAGGAGCAGGTCAGGAGGTAGCAGAGGGAAGACAGTAGGCTGGAGGAGGGCCCATCGCAGAAACCCAGCAGGAAGAAGTGCTCTTCTGTGCTGTGGTTGGCCTAAAGGATAAAGACTCCCAGAATGTTTGGAAGGACGAAATACAAAGGGGCGACATTATCCCTTACAAGCAAAAGAAAACCTGGGCATGTGGGATCAGGTGTGGAAGGGGATGAATACGTGCAATGCTTACATACGGATTATAACCCCATTTACAGATCTGAACTCGTAATTTAGGACGATAGACATATATTAGTAGAGTTTAGTTACTGTATTTACTAGATTCCAGGATGGAGACAGAATTTCCATTTTATAGATGAATAAACTTAGGCTCATAAAGGCTAAATTGTTCCAGCTAGCCAGTGGCTGTGTGGGGCTTGTACTCAGGCCTGTCTGATTTCCATATTAGTTCTCTTTCAGCCGCTTGCCTGCTCCTGGTTGTACTCCTAGGAGCCAAAGCAGAAACCTAATCTTCTCCCCACATGATAGCCCTTCAGGTATTGGAAGACAGATTTCGCTCTGAGCTTCCCTACCCCTTCTTTGAAACTGCGTAGTGCTTACAGATAAATGCAATAAACCAGGCTGGGTACAGTCAACACCTTCTTGTTTCAGGTGCTCTATTCCTATCAGGACCACCCATCACACTGCTGACTATTGAGTTCTCATCTCTGGTAAGTCTCTCTCCTAGGCTGCTCCCAGTGCCCATGCCCTTCCTGTTTACAATCTGGTGTGATGATTATGATCAACAGAGACCAGACTTTAAATAGAGTCGTCTGAGTAGAGGGAAGAACACTAAACCAGAAGTCAGGAGAACTGGGTTCCACCTACCATAACTGCCTTGGGCCAGTTATTTGAATGGGGAAGGCACTTTATTTCCCTTCACCTCACTGTTTTCTTGTGTAAAAGAGGGACTTAGAACTAGATGCCTTCTAAGCCTCCTGTCCTATCCTCCTGGCTCCGATTTCAATAAATATTTTTCAAAGAAATGTTCTGTGAAGGGAACATAGAACATTTTAAGTCTTGAGAGTGGTGCTGAATCAAATACCCCAGTGGTACAAAAACCGTAATGGTTAATGTGATGGATGAAAGTCATATACAAATCCGTCTACTGCTTGTCTCCTGACAGGTATCACTACACAGATACATTCTTTTAAACATCATATTCACTATTCTTACTTTAAAAATTACAATCTCCTAATTTTCTATTTTTAAGGAAAACACTCTTTTCCACCCAACGAAACATCATGTTTACATAGTTCTGTCATTTTATCCTCTTTAGGCAGAAGAAGTTTTAATTGTTGTGATTTTAAGAACAAGGGTTTGAGAGTCAGACTGTCCAAGTTTGAGTCTTGATGCTGCCATTTCCTAGCTGAGCAGCCTTGAGCATGTTGCTTAACCTCTTTGTGCCCAGTTTCCTCATATTAAAACAGAATTGGCTAAGTGGGTAAAACACATGGAGCTCTTGGAAGAGTGCCTGGCATATAGTTGGTATTTAATAAATGTTAATTATTGTTATCCTTATTTCACAGATCAGGAAATAGATTTTTAGAGGGGTCCTACACAGGATAATGACAGACTAATATGTAAATTTATATTCCTTTTCATATATTAACACCGGTCCTTATTCACCTGAGAATTAAGCGTTGTTCCCATTCTATAGAGGAAGACAGAAAGATAATTGAGGTTAAATAACTTGCCCAAGGTCACATTCTTTGTAAATGCTTATCTGAATTTCAATCCAAATCTGACTAATTCCAAGATCCTTGCTTAAAAAAAAAAAACAGACTCTATTATTTTATTATACTAAGGACTGTGGCGGATAAAAGTACACGCAAAGCTTGACCTCCATTTTTAGATAATTTTATAGCATTGGGCTCATGTTGGAGATGAATAAAGTACAAGAGGTGACATTCAGGCTAATGGCCCAATGGTGCTGGAGATGTTGAGTTATAAAAGTCAAATTTTCTGATTCTGTCATTACATAGACACATACCAGCGGTTCAGCCAGGCAAGCTTTCAACCACTTCCCTCCAAACATGCCAAGCCCTGAAAATAGGCACACAATAATAAAATCTCACAGAAAGCATCCTTACTACATGTATGTGCAAATTCCCAAACACATAGCTCAGCACATGTGTGTACATATACACTCCCTCCCATAATCTCCCTCAGGCATCCAGAAGGCAAATCTGCTTTAAAAAGTATTCTATACTGTGTCCCCACACCGAAGTTGGTATTCCAGAAGGTGACCTTTATTTGTAAGATCACTTTTTTCCTGAGGGCAATGAAATAAAAAGCCTACCTGCATGTCTTATTCTCTGGCACTAATATTTAGGCCTTCAGTTTCCAGAGGATAAATTGGTCTCTTGCTTCTGCTGGGTTTGAAATGGCAGTGGGAATGATGAAAGAAAGACACAAATACATGACTGTTGATTTCTACAATGGTGCCTGATTCAGAGACAGGAACCTGAGGAGGAAGATGTGGGGTAGGTCAGCAGAGGAATGGACAGCATATCTTTGCATAAGAAGCCACCCAAGCCTTGTGAAGCATCGAGACTCAGGCAGAGCTGGTAATGTCTGTTCCTGGAGAGCCCTGTATTGGGGTATAGACAAGGCAAGACCTGGAGTCTTGTGGTGGTAGCATGTCAGCATTGGCTGGTGGCGGTGACAGAAATATGCTTCCTGATTCTGAAGCGCATGGCAGTTGTAGAGAAGGAGGAAGATGGTGATGAGTCCTCTCACAAGAAAGAAAAGTGGGGAGGCAACTTTCCCTGTTATTTAGAAGAGAGGATGGAGCTGTGGGGAGCCCACTCCCATGATTAGTACTTTGTATGGAGGTGTTCAAAGAGAAGTTCCCCAGGGTGAGGAAGGGGAAATTTTGGAGGGAAAGGTCCTTTGGGGTGATGTGTCCCTGGCATATGTGGAGAGCAGAGGCAGCATGATTCCTTCTCACTATCGTTTCTATTCCTAATTTTAATGGTTTAAGATTTCATTCCCCGAGTGACTATTTATTCTTAAGTATATTTTATTGATTATGCCATTACAGTTGTCCCATTTTGCCCCTCCGCTTTATCCCCCTTTGCCCTGCACTCCACTGTCCCTCCAGCATTCCCGCCATTTGCTCATATCCATGAGTCTCCATTTCTGTGATTCTGTTCCTGTTCTAGTGGTTTGCTAAGTTGTTTTAGTTTTTCTTAAGTTCAGTGGTTGATAGTTGTGTTTGCTGTCATTTTACTGCTCAGAGTTGTGACCTTCTTCTTTTTTCTTAGATAAGCCCCTTTAATGTTTCATATAATAAGAGCCTGGTGGTGATGAACTCCTTTAACTTGACCTTATCTGGGGAACACTTTTTCTGCCTTCCCATTCTAAATGATGGCTTTCCTGGATAGAGTGATTTAAGTTGTAAGTCCTTGCTTTTCACGACTTTGAATACTTCTTTCCAGCCCTTTCTTGCCAGCAAGGTTTCTTTTGAGAAACCAGCTGATAGTCTAATGGGAACTCCTTTGTAGGTAACTGTCTCCTTTTCTTTTGCTGCTTTTAAGATTCTCCCCTTATCTTTCATCTTGGCTAATGTAATTATGATGTGCCTTGGTGTGTTCCTCCTTGGGTCCAACTTCTTTGGGACCCTCTGAGCTTCCTGGACTTCCTGGAAGTCTATTTCCTTTGCCAGATTGGGGAAGTTTTCCTTCATTATTTTTTCAAATGTAAGTTTTCAATTTCTTGCTCTTCCTCTTCTCCTTCTGCCACCCTATGATTTGGATGTTGGAACATTTAGAGTTGTCCCGGAGGATCCTCAGCCCCTCCTCATTTTTTTTGAATTCTCGTTTCTTCATTCTGTTCCGGTTGAATGTTTATTTCTTCCTTCTGCTCCAAATTGTTGATTTGAGTCCTGGTTTCCTTCACTTCACTGTTGGTTCCCCACATATTTTTCTTTGTTTCACTTGTATAGCCTTCACTTCTTCCTTTATTTTGCGGCCATATTCAATCATTTCTGTGAGCCTCCTGATTACCAGTGTTTTGATCTCTGTATGTGATAGCTTGTCTGTCTCCTTGTCACTTAGTTCTATTTTTGGAGCTTTGATCTCTTCTTTCATTTGGGCCATATTTCTTTGTCTATGTGTCTCTGTTACATTGTAAGGGGCAGAGCCTTAGGCATTTGCCAGGGTGGGGCAACCCACTGCTCTGCACTGTGGCTCTGTATGTTGGGAAGGGGTCAAAGAAGGAGCAGTGCCACTTTCTGGGCTCTGGCCCTGCTTTCAGTCACTTTCCCCACTCCCCACAAGCAAATTGTGCCTGTCTGGTGCTGATTCCTGGGTGAGTGGGTTTGTGTACATTCTAAGACCCTCCATGGGTCCCTCCAACAGACTCTCCTATGAGACTGGGAGTTCTCCTGTGACCCTCACAGGTTTTTTACAGCCAGTGGTTTTGAGGCTTTATTTCCCAGCACTGGATCCCTGGGTTGTGCAGTCTTGCTCCCCAGTTGTTCCTCCTGGATTATCTGCACATGAATGTGGGACTGCCTGGTTCCCTAGCAACTACCTTGCCATGCATCCTGTCTGCCCTGGCTGCACATCTCTGCACCTCCTACCAGTCTGGATGAGTGTTTCTTCTTGAACTCCTTGGTTGTTGGACTTCTGTACAGTTCAACATTCTGGTGGTCTGGGTAGTTTTTTGTTTTTAATTGGTGGTTGTCCTTCTTTTGGTTGTGCGAGCAAGCAAAGCATGTTTACCTTCACCTCCATCTTGGCTGGAGCTCCCTGAGTGAGTGACTTTAAGCTAGCCGCTTAAACTTGGTGATTCTCAGTGTCATCCTGTATAAAACATGGAAAAACAACCCTTATTTCTGCAGGATGTTGTAGAGAGGATGAAGGCAACCTCAGTTTGAATGCAGCTCTGACTCTCAGTTCAGCTTTTGCCACAGGCCCTCCTTGTTGCTGTCACCCGACTCCTCATCCCCTTTGCTCTGCTTTATTCCCTGAAGATCTTTTGTCTCTGGCTCATTTTCGGTACTGCTACTCTCACAATTCGTTTTGTTGAAATATATTTTATTGATTACACTGTTACAGTTGTCACAATTTTCCCCTCTTTGCCCCTCTCCACCTGGTACCCTCCATTCCCTCTGGAAATCCACCCCCCTCCTTAGTTCACATCCATGGGTCATGCATGTAAGTTCTTTGGCTACCCCATTTCCTATACTGTTCTTAACATTCCTCCCGTCTATTCTGTACCTACCAATTTGTACTTAATGCCTGCACATTTTCTCCCATTCTCCCCCTTCCCCTTCCCACCTGACAACCCTCCAAATGATCTTCATATCTATGATTCTGTTTCCGTTCTGCCTGTTTGCTTAGTTTGTTTTTTAGATTCAATCACTGATGATTGTGAATTTGTTGCCATTTTAATGTTCATATTTTTGATCTTCTTCTTTTTCTGAAATGAGTCCCTTTAACATTTCATATAATAATGGCTTGGTGATGATGAGCTCCTTCAGCTTTACCTTGTCTGGGAAACCCTTTATCTGCCCTTCGATTCTAAGTGATACCTTTGCTGGATAGAGTAGTCTGGGTTGTAGGTCCTTGCTTTTCATCACTTTGAATACTTCTCGCCAGTCCCTTCTTGCCTACAAAATTTCTTTTGAGAAGTCAGCTGACTGTCTTATGGGAACTCCTTTGTAGGTAACTCTCTGCTTTTCTCTTGCTGCTTTTAAGATTCTCTCTTTATCTTTCGCATTTTAGTTATAATGTATCTTGGCGTGGTCCTCTTTGTGTCCGTCTTATGTGGGACTCTCTGTGCTTCCTGGACTTGCATGCCTATTTCCTTCACCAAATTAAGGAAGTTTTCTTCCATTATTTTTTCAAATAAGTTTTCAATTTCTTGCTCTTCCTTTTCCCCTTCCAGCACCCCTATGATTGAAATGCTGTAATGTTTCAAGTTGTTCCAGAGGGTCCTTAGCCTATCCTCATTTTTTTGGATTCTTTTTTCTTCTTGCTGCTCTGATCGAATGTTTTTTTCTTCCTTGTGTTCCAAATCATTGATTTATTTCTCGGCTTCATCCACTCCACTGTCGATTCCCTGTGAATTTTTCTTTGTTTCGCCTAGTGTAAACTTCATTTCTGCCTGGGTCTTTTTTGTGCTGTTGAAGTACCCAGTGAGTTCCTTGAGCGTCCTAGTAACCAGTGTTTTGAACTCTACATCTGATAAATTGCTTATCTCCATTTTATCTCGGGTCCATCAGTGAGTAAGTCTGTGCGCCAACCCTTTAAGAGAAATGCCTGGGGCTCCAGCGGCCCTAAGTCTTACTCAGCCAAAATCCAAGTTTGGTTTTACAGCCAGAAGTTACAGGGACTTCTCTTCCTGGCCCTGAAAATCTCGGTTGGGGGTCTGGTGTGGGTCTGGGACCCCTCGCTCCACAGCTGAGATATCTCCCCCAATTTTTATCTGCACACATGGGTGTGGAACCAGCCCCATCCATGTCTTCTCTTGATGTGGCTTCTTCTTCACATCTTTATTTGTACAACTTCCACTTAGCTAGATTTCAGGCATTGCTCTGTAGTTTAGTTGTAATATTGATATGGTTGTGGGAGGATGCAAGTACCATGTTTATGTACGCTGCCCTCTTTTCCATGTCTGGATTATTGTGAATAACAATGAACATGGAAGTGCAGATACCTCTTTGAGACAGTGATTTTACCTCTTTTGATATTTAACCAGAAGTGGAATTGCTGAGACACATGGTAGCTCTATTTCTAACTTTTTGAGGAACATCCACACTGTTTTCCATAATGGCTTCACCAATTTACATTGCCACAACAATGCATGATTCTCTACATCCTTGCCAGCACTTATTTGATAATAGCCACTTTAATAAGAGTGAGGTGGTATCTCACCAAGGTTTTGATTTGCATTTTCCTGAAGATTAGTTATATTGAATAACTTTTCATGTTCCTGGTGGCTGTTTCAATGTCTTTGGGAAAAAGTCTACTCAGGTCCTTTGTCCACCTTTTAATCAGATTTTTTTTTTTTAAAGTCTCTTCAAGTCCTCTGACAATTTTGCAAATTGGGTTGTTTGCAATTTAAAAAATGGGCAAAGGACCTGAACAGACACTTCTCCAAGGAGGACATACAGAGGGCACAGACACATTTGAAAGGCTGCTCAGCATCGCTAGCCATCAGAGAGATGCAAATTGAAACCACAATGAGATACCACTTCACACTGGTCAGAATGGCCATTATAACCAAATCAACAAACAAGAAGTGCTGGCGAGATTGTGGAGAAGAGGGAACCCTAGCGCACTGTTGGTGGGAATGCAGACTGGTGCAGCCACTGTGCAAAACAGTATGGAGTTTCCTCAGAAAACTAAAAATGGCACTGCATTTGACCCAGCAATTCCACCGCTGGGATTATACCCTAAGAATCCTGAAACACCAATTCAAAAGAACCTGTGTGCCCCTATGTTCACAGCAGCACAATTTACAACAGCCAAGTGTTGGAAGCAACCTAAGTGCCCATCAGTAAATGAATGGATCAAAAAACTACGGTACATTTACACAATGGAATACTATGCAGCAGAAAGAAAGAAGGAGCTCCTACCCGCTACACGACAGCATGGATGCATCTGGAGAGCATTATGCTAGGTGAGATAAGCCAGGTGGTGAAAGACAAATACCATATGATCTCACCTATAAGTGGAACCTAATCAACAAAAGAAAGAAGCAAACAAAATATAACCAGAGACATTGAAATAAAGAACAAACTGACAGTGACTTCCAGCCAAGATGGAGGCATAGGTGGACACACTGTGCCTCCTCTCACAACCAAAATTAAGGACAACAAAGATTTAGAAACAAGAAAACAACCAGAACTGATAGAAAATTCAACTGTACTGAAGTCCAACAACCATTCATCCAGACCGGTAAGATGGGTGGAGTCCCAGCAGGAAAAAGTGGAGGTGCGGACCCGGGCATGCAGGCAGCAGTGGCTGGCAGTTCTCAGGGGTGCAGGCAGCAGCTAGCGAACCCCAGGCACGGGGTGGCAACTGTGCAGACCCAGTGAGGCCGTGCAAGGTAGCTAGCTGACCAGGTGGTCGCACATTCGCGCGCAGATAATCCAGGCAATGGGGAAGTGGTGGAAGGGACTGGAATCCGAGAGAGAGTGGAGCAAGCGCCATTGTTCCCTCTTGGACCCCGCCCCCACATACAGCATCACAACTCGGTGACTGGGCTGCCCCACTCTGGGGAACACCTAAGGCTCCACCCCTAACTATGTAATAGCCGTGACCAGATCCAAAACAAAACAAAACAAAACCAAAACAAACAAACAAACAAACAAAGAAAAACCCCAAACACCAAAAATGGCTCAAACAGGAGAACAAATGAAAGCTCTAGAGCCAATTCCTCTAAGCAACGAAGAGATAGCCAACCTGTCAGATGCACAGTTCAAAGCCCTGGTGATCAGCGTGCTCACAGAATTGGTTGATTTTGCTCGCAAATTAGATGAAAAAAATGCAGGCTACAATACATGAAATGAAGGAAAATGCATGGGGAACCAATAGAGATGGGAGGAAAACTGGGACTCAAATCAATGGAGTGGACCAGAAGGAAGAAACTAACAACCAAACAGAAAACGAGGAAGAAACATGAATTCAAAAAAACGAGGAGAGGCTTGGGAACCTCCAGGACATCTTTAAATGTCCCAACATCCGGATTATAGGGGTCCCAGAGTGGGGAAGAAGAAGAGCAACAAGTGGAAAACTTATTTCAACAAATAATAAAGGAGAACTTCCCCAATCTGGCAAAGGAAAAAGACTACCACCAGGAAGTCCAGGAAGCTCAGAGAGTCCCAAAGACATTGGACCCAAGGAAGAACACACCAAGGCACACCGTAATTACATTAGCCGAGATTCAAATGAAGGAGAGAATTCTAGAAGCAGCAAGGGATAAGGGGACAGTCACCTACAAAGGAGTTCCCATCAGACTGTCAGCCGATTTCTCAAAAGAGACATTCCAGGCAAGAAGGGGCTGGAAAGAAGTATTTGAAGTCTGGAAAGGCAAGGATCTACATCCAAGATTGCTCTATCCAGCAAAGCTGTCATTTAGAATGGAAGGGAAGACAAAGTGCTTCTCAGATAAGGTCAAGTTCAAGGAGTTCATCATCACCAAGCCCTTATTCTATGAAATGTTAAAGGGACTTGTCTAAGAAAAAGAAGATAAAAAATATGACAGTGAAAAGACAGCAAACTCACAGCTATTAACAACCACACCTAAAACAAAAGCAAACAACTAGAACAGGAACAGAAATATGGAGGGTTAGCAACAGGGGAGTGGGAGGAGGAGAGGGGGGAAAAGGTACAGTGAATAAGTAGCATAGATGGTGGGTAGAAAATAGACAGGAGGAGGGCAAGAATAGTGTTTGAAATGTAGAAACTAAAGACCTTATGACAGATGGACATGAACTAAAGTGGGGTATGTGGGTGGGAGGGATGTGCAGGGTTGAGGGGAATGATGGGGGAGAACTGGGACAACTGTAATAGCATAATCAATAAAATATATATATATGTATTTTTTAAAGCTGTAGTTGTAGTACAATTACACAATGGAATTCTACATAGCAGTAAAAAAAGGAATTCCTACATTTTGTGACAGCAGGGATGGAAGTGGAGATTATTATGCTAAGTGAAATAAGCCAGTCAGTGAAAGCAAATACCATATGATCTCACTTATAATTGGAATCTAAGAAATAAAATAAATAATGAGCAATATAGAATCAGAGGCTCACAAACAAGGAACAGACTAATAGCTGTAAGAGGAGATGGGGAGGGTGGAACTGGTTGAAAGAAGGCAAAGGGATTTGACAAAGAACATATATGCATCACCCATCGACATGAACAACTGTGGGTGATTGACTGTGGGAAGGGGATTGTTGGGGGAGGGGACAATGGAGGGAAAATTGGGACAACAGTAACAGTATGAACAATTTAAAATTTTTTAAAGGAAAGTTTAAAACAAAGAGATCATTTTAAAGCTGCAAGGGAAAAGTGACTTATCACACACAAGGGATCCTCATAAACAAAAATTAGGAACCAATTTTTCAGGAATGTAGAGTAGAAGTCAGTAGGATGGCATCTTTAAGTGTTGAAAGGAAAAAACTGTCAATCACTATCTACATCTGGCAAAATTATCCTTCAAAAATGATGGAAAAATTAAGACAGTCTCAGATAAACAACAAGTGAGGGAGTTTATAGCTACTAGACCCGCTCTACAAGAAACGTTATAGATAGGAAGATGGCAAGGTAGGTGGGAGCTGAACCCACTTGCTTGTGCACCCAACTGGGACACCTAGCCCATCTTCTGAAGAACAGAGTGAACAGCCAACAGAATCCAAGATGATACGAGGTTTGGAAGCCAAAGATTGCAGAGGATATTCAAAACAGACAGTAAGGAGAGTTCGTAGGCCACAGGAAGGTCCCTGGGCCCTGTGCCAGGACATGCAGCTGCTGCAGGAACTTTGGAGGAGAGCCAGGCCAGTGATTGTAACTTTGCATCTCCCTCCCTGCCCAGAGCAAGGAAGCCAGTCCCGTGCCAAGAGAGACCCAGATGCTTGAAATCCCTGGGAGGATAAAGATGCAGTAGGAGACCCACAACAGGCAGTGTTCCAAGGCTGGGACAGTACCAGGGAAATTGGGGAGCCAGGTGACACCTGGAGATGGGAGAATAGTTGGGCCACGATTGACCGTGACCTAGATAGTCTTAGGACTGATCAGAGAGTTGGGCTGTGTGAAAACCTGGGCACTTGTTAGGTACTGCTGCCCGCATCCAAGGTTGAATTCACTAAAAAAAAAAAAAAAAAAAAAAAAGGCTGTCAGCCACTGTACAAGATCCTCTCTTATGCGGCGGCCTTGCCAGTGAAGAGGGAGGAAGAGGGCCGTGATTTGCTCCAAAGCAGGGTGCTTCACTGACTGACCAAAGGGGAGCAACAGGGGCCCAGATCAGTAGCATGCCCCAGAGAGACTTAATTTAAGAGGGGAACTAAACTGCCCTGAGAGGACATTGCACACCAGCAAAGAGGGAGGAGGAGGGGTATGAGTTGTTCCCACTCAGTGCACCTCACAGACTGATCAAAAGGTAGCAAAACAAGGTGGGCCTGGCACATATGGACAGTATGGGCCATGAAGCACTCTGAAGGCTTGGGTCAGAGGCTGGGCACCTGTGAATATTGTAGCCCAGACCAAGCCCCCATTCTCACAGAACCACAGGAAAAGAAGAAAAATGGAGCAGCTGCCCTCTGCCTTCAGCATCCAGGAAACAAGCAGAACCCACTTGGTGGATTTAAAGTCAGGAGGGTTTTTTCTTTTCTTCCAAGTGTAAGACAATAAGATCTGAGCTGCAAAAGGACCAAAGATAGATCCAGAGAGAGAGATCAGAAGGCTAACACCAACAACTGAGACAAAACGCACTTTGCTATCACACAGAATTTGCATTTTATTTTTACCTTTTTGGCTTTTTTATTATTATTTTATTTTTTTATCTTCCTTCCATTTAGTTTTCTTTGTTTTGCTTCTTTGTTTGATTTCATTCTTTGACAGGTTTTCTTTGTTATCCCTGATTTCATATTGCATTTTAATTATTCTGCTTTCACTTCACATGTATTCTAAAAACACACTACTCTTGGTCTTTTACTTCTAATTCTTTTTATTCAGATCATATGTTTCTTGTCATATTATTGTTGCTCCAAATCGGACACAGCACCCTTCCTTGGTCCTGGTCTATTTCTCCATCTTCCTGAGCTTTATCGCTGTTGAGCTTAACTTTATTCTCTCACACACTACACTAAGTTTCTATTCCTTACTCTCACTACATGTGACCAACTAACTTCACATAAGCACTCTGCTTTGTGGAGTCAGATCACATTCTTTTTCCCCTCTGATAAGAGTCTTCTCACTTTTTCACCTTTTATAAAAAGTGGCTAGTTGGGTGAAATATCATGGTTCTTGCTATATTGCTCCAAAGGATTTCCTATCTGTTCTCTACTTGTTAGCACTGTAAATCCCATAGAATACTCTCCCGCTGTCTTTGTTTAAAAATTTTTATTTTAATTTAATTGTTGTTTAAGTACAGTTTTCTGTCTTTTACTCCTATCCCAGACCACCCCCCCACCCCTCCCCACCTCCTTCCCATTTCCATACCCCGCCCCTAGTTTTTGTCCATGTGTCCTTTATACTTGTTCTGTCAACCCTTCCCCTTTCCTCCTGAAATTCCCTCCCCTCTCTCCTCTGGTCACTGTCAGCCTGTTCTCAATTTCAGTATCTTTGGTTATATTTTGCTTGTTTGTTTGTTTTGTTGTTTAGTTTCCTGTTAAAGGTGAGATCCTGCTGTCTTAATCCATTTTACCTTCATCTTGCCCATGATCACATACAAGGTAAGGTGGGAGTTATGAATACCAGTAAACCCACTGGAGGAGAGAACCTATCAACAAAGGAGCCACCAACAGGCAAAGCCCAAGTACAACAAGAGAGCCCACACAGACAGAAGAAACAGCAACTGTAGAGCACACAGAAAGGAAATCAAAGAACTCCTACCACAGAAACTCACCCTACAAAGATAGCTGGCAAAGCAGAGCATCAGGAATTGCAGGAACAAACAATTAGAGTAACCTAAAATGGGAAGACAAAGAAAGACCCCATAATTGAAAGGAATGGAAGACTCCCCCGTAAAAGAGCTAAATGTGGAGAAAAGGGAACCCTAGTGCACTGTTGGTGGGAATGCAGACTGGTGCAGCCACTGTGGTAAACAGTATGGATTTTCTTTAGAAAACTAAAATTGGAACTGCCTTTTGACCCAGCAATTCCACTGCTGGGGTCATATCCTAAGAACCCTGAGATACCAATCCATAAGAACCTATGCACCCTAATGTTTATAGCAGCACAATTTACAATAGCCAAGTGCTGGAAGCAACCTAAGTGCCCATCAGTAAATGAATGGATAAAAAAATTATGGTACATTTACTTGAAGGAATACTATACAACAGAAAGAAAGAAGGAGCTCCTACTCTTTGCAACAACATGGATGGAACTGGGGAGCATTATGCTAAGTGAAATACGTCAGGCAGTGACAGACAAATACCATATTATCTCACCTTTAAGTGGAACCTAATCAATGAAACAAACGAGCAAGCAAAATATAATCAGAAACATTGAAATTAAGAATAACCTGACAGTACCCAGAGGGGAGGTAGGAAGGGATAATGGGGAAAATAGGGGAAAGAGATTTCAGGAACAGCTGTAAAGGACACATGGACAAAAACAAGGTGGGCTGGAGTTAGGGGAGGGAGGTGTGTATGGCTGGGATGGAGGGCAGTGTTGGGCGGGGGGGAACACAGACAACTGTACTTGAACAATAAAATTAAAAAAAAATTGTCTATTTTGTTTATCATTTCAAAGAACCAGTTCCTAATTCATTGATTTTTTAAATTATTTTCTTAGTCTCTCCATCATTTAATTCTGTTCTAATCTTGTTTATTTCCTTCCTTTTGCTTACTCTGGGCTCTACTTGTTCTTGTTCCTCTAGTTCTCTCCCCCCTAGATGTAGGGTTAGGTTGTTTATTTGAGACTTTTCTATCTTGTTTAGGTAGGCCTACATTTTATGAAATTCCCCTTCAGGACTGCCTTGCTGTGTCCCATAGGTTTCAGTTGTTGTGTGTTCATTTCCATTTGATTCCAGGCACTTTTGACTTCTTCCTTGATCTCATTGTTAACCCATTCATTTGGTAACATGTTATTCAGTCTCCCTGTATTTCAATTTCTTGAGGGTTTTTTCCAAGGTCGATGTCTAGTTTCATGCCATAGTGATTCAAGCAGATGCTTGATATGATTTCAATTTTCTTGAATTCATTGAGGCTTGTTTTGTGTCCTACCATATGGTCTATCTTTGAAAATGATCCATGTGCCTTTGAAAAGAATGTATATTTTTCTTCTTTGGGATAAAATGTTCTGTATCAATTAGGTCCATTTGATCTAGAGTGTTGTTCAATGCTACAATATCCTTGTTGTTATTTTTGTTGGAAGATCTGTACATTGCTGACAGTGGGGTGTTAAAATTCCATTCTATGACTGAATTGCTATTAGTCTTTTTCTTGAAGTCCTGTAGGATTATCTTTATGTATGTTTGTGCTCCTATATTAGGTGTATAAATGTTTATAAGGGATATTTATTTTTTTTGTGGACTACTTCCTTAATTACCATGTAGTAATATGTACATTCTTTATCTCTTCTTATGGCCTTTTTCTTCAAGTCTATTTTGTCTTATATAAGAATTTGCTACCTTAGTTTTTATTTCATGTTCTTATGCATGAAATATTTTTTTCTATCCCTTAACTTTCAGCATGTGTAAATCTTTTGTTCTGAAGCGGGTCTCTTGTAGACAGCATGTATGTGCATTGTGTGTTTTTTCTTTAATTCATTCAGCTACCCTATGTCTTTTGATTTGTGCATTCTAACCATTTACACTTAAGGTTACTATTGACAGGTGTTTATTTACTGTCATTTTTTCCCTTTGTAACTGTGTTGCACATGCATTCTCTCCCTCTTTCATTTCTTCTTCATCTTACAGCAGTTATTTTATATTTTAATGTTTGTTTGTTTATCTATTTATTTATTAAAGTCAACATTATACTCAATGGGCAAAATCTTAAAGTTTTCCCACCAAGATCAGGAACAAGACAGGGATGTCTGCTTTAAGTACTTTTATTCTGCGTAGTATTGGAAGTCCTAGCTACAGTGATCAGACAGGTAAAAGAAATAAAATGCACCCAAATTGCAAAGGAGAAGGTAAAGCTGTCACTGTTTGCAGATGACATGGTAGTGTACCCAGAAAACCCTATAGTTTCCACACACAAAAAAAACTACTCAACCTAATAAGTGAATTTGGCTAAACAGCAGGATACAAAATCAATGTTCGGAAATCAAAGGCATTTCTATACCACAACAATGAAATATCAGAATCGGAAATTAGGGGAAAAATCCCGTTTGTTAGAGCAACAAGCAAAATAAAGTACCTAGGAATAAACCTTACCAAGGAGGTGAAAGACCTGTACTCAGAAAACTACACGACACTGAAGAAAGACATTAAGGAAAACACAAACAAGTGGAAGCATATACTGTGTTCATGGACTGGAAAAGTTAACATCATCAAATGTCCGTACTACCCAAAGCAATTTATAGATTCAATACAATCCCTAATAAAATACCATATTTCACAGATACAGAACAAACACTTCAAAAATTTATACGGAACCATAAATGACCCTGCATAGCCACAGCAATTTTGAGAAAGAAGAACAAAGTAGGAGGGATCACAATACCTGGCATGAAACCATATTACAAGGCCAATGTAATCGAAGCAACCTGGTGCTGGCATAAGAACAGACACACAGACCAGTGGAACAGAACAGAGAGCCCAGAAGTAAACCCATATCTATGGTTAGTTAATACTTGACACAGGGGACAGAAGCATAAAATGGAGTAAAAACAGCCTCTTCAACAAATGGTATTGGGAGATCTGGACAGCTGCATGGAAAGAAATGAAACCTGACTATCAATGGACACCACAAACAAAAATAAATTCAAGATTATCATAAAAGACTTAAATATAAGTTGTGACACCATAAAAGTCCTAGAGGGGAACATAGGCAGGAAAATCTCAGATACTCCACGCAGCAATCTTTTCACTGATATGTGTCCTAGAGCAAGGGACATAAAAAAAAGAATTAAAAAATGGGATCTCATCAAAATAAAAATTGTCTGCATGGCTAAAGAAAACAGCAGTAAAATGAAAAGGGAACCAACCATGTGGGAAAACATATTTGCCAATGATACCTCAGAAAAGGGTTTGATCACGAAAATATATAAACAACTCACATGACTCCACTCCAGGAAGACAAACAACCCAATTGAAAAATGGGCAAAGGACCTGAATAGAAAAGTATCCAAGGAGGACATATGGAAGGCCCAGAGATACATGAAAAGATGCTCAGCATCACTAGCCATTAGAGAGATGCAAATTAAAACCACACTGAGATACCACTTGACACCAGTCAGAATGGCCATCATAAACAAAGCAACAAACAACAAGTGTTGGAGAGGTTGTGGAGAAAAGGGGACCCTAAGACACTGTTGGTGGGAAGGCAAAATGGTGCAGCTACTGTGGAAAACAGTACGGAATTTCCTCAGAAAACTAAAAATGGAACTTCCTTTTGACCTGGCAATACCACTGCTGGAAATATACCCTAAGAATCCTGAAACACCAGTTCAAAACAATGTATGTGCCCCAATGTTCATAGCAGCACAATTTAAATTAGCCAAGTGTTGGAAGCAACCTAAGTGCCCATTAGTAACTGAGAGGCTAAATCACTATAGTACATTTACACAATGGAATACTACGCAGTAAAAAGAAAGAAGGAGATCCTACCTTCTACACGACAGCATGGATGGATCTGGAGAGCATTATGCTAAGTGAAATAAGCTAGGTGGTGAAAGACAAATACCATATGATCTCACCTTTAAGTGGAACCTAATCAACAAAATAAACAAGCAAGCAAAATATAACCAGACATTGAAATAAAGAACAAGGTGACAGTAACCAGAGAGGGTGGGGGAAGGGATAATGTGGGGAAATAGGGGAAGGGCAGTCAAAGCACATGTATAAAGGACACATGGACTAAGCCAAAGTGGGTAGGTTTGAGGATGGGGGTAGGGTGGGGTGGGGCCAGGGAGTGTGTTGGGGGGAAAATCGAGACAACTGTACTTGAACAACAATAAAAAAAATAAAAGATATGTGGTTTTTTAAAAAGAAATGTTATAGGTAGTCCTCAGATGAAATGAAAGAACATTGGATGGCAACTTGAAGCTGTGTGTAGAAATAAAGATATTTAGTAAAGGTAACTGAATAGGTAAATATAAAAGGTAGTACTGGCTTTCTTAGTTTTCCTATATGCCTATTTTGAGATCTGGCTTCCTGGCAATGGCATCAGTTTGCTTCAAATAGGCTCATAAAATTTTTTTTAAAAAATGAAAGCTAATACTATTTTTTTGTTTATAACTTCTCTTTTTGTTTCCTACATGACTTAAAAGAAAAATGCCTGAAACAATAACCATGAATCTATACACACAATGTATAAAGATTTAATTTGTGACAATAGCAACGTAAGAGGGGTGATGGAAGTAGACAGGACCAGATTCAATGTATGCCATTGAAATCATTGAAGCTAGGTTGTCATTGATTCAAACTAGATTGTTATAAATTTAGTGTGTTAACTATAATACCTATGGTAACCACTAAGAAAATAATTAAATAACCCTTGGATCAAAGAAGACAGAGAAAATATTTATTTGTTTGTTTGTTTTGACCAATTGGGAATGCATTTATTTTGACATCTACACAGAAAGCTGCTATATATAATGCTGCACATCAATAGGTATTCTGCAGGAATAGTAATATTTTCCTTTATCTCTGCCTGGGATGTCTGACAAAACCTGTAACAGTGATGCAGGAAATCACGGTGAGTGAAAACTGCACTGGAAACACCAAAGGGCTTGTGAGTGGTGTCTAAGAACCAGGAGGACAAGGTGGTGGTCTCACTGAATACCTGCATCTGCAAAAAGAAGAGGCCGAACTGAGATAATGATTAGAGACAATATTATTTACATGGCTGATGCTGAGCAGTCCTGATGACCCAGAGGCAAGAACCAGGGATGTCCCATCACAAGTGATCTACCTGATGGTGTGGCTTTCTCTGGAAGGGGCTATAGGCGGAAGGCGGCCTTAGAGTGGTAGGTTGCTGCAATGTGGGGCATAAAACAAATGGAGCCCCTGCCACCCAGGCCCACCTCCGCCCAGTCGACCCACTCCCCCATTGAAAATATTTTTAAATGAATGAAAATAGATACACAACCTATAGAAATTCATGCATGCACCAAAGAGTGACTATATCTGCAAATGCCTACAATAGAAAAAAAATCCTATTTAATAACATAAGTTCCCACCTTACCAATCTATAAAAAGAAGAGAAAATTAAACCCAAGCCAAGATAAAGGACAGTAATAATAAGGATTGGCAGAAAAATCAATAGAAAAACATAGAGAAACCAATTAACATAAATGTTTCTTTGAGAAGGTCAACAAAAGTTACAAACCTTTAGCTAAATTATCCCCCCCAAAAAAATATATATATATGACGAGACACAAATTATCGAACTGAGCAATGAAAAAGGTAACATCACCACAAGCCCTACAAAAATTAAAGGGATTATTAGGGAATATTGCAACTTCATGCCAACTAATCCTTCACAAATTCTTCCATAAAAGAGAGTAGGATGAAACACATTCAAACTTATTCTGAGGCCAGTATCATCCCGACTCCAAAAAGAGAAAACATCCCAAGAAAGAAAACTACATACCAATGTCCTTCATGAATATACATGCAAATATCCTCAACAAAAATTAGCAAACCAAACCAAATAATGTAGAGAAATGATTATATACCACAGCCAAGTGGTATTTATTTCAGGAATGTAAAGTTGGTTTAACATCCAATCATCAATTATTATAATATATCATCTAAATAAAATAAGGGACACAAACCCCTTGATTACCTCGACAGAGATGGAAAAACATTTGACAAAATCCAATATTCATTCATGTCTTAAAACTCTCTGCAAATTAGAAATAGAAGAGAAAAACTTTAACCTAATAAAGGAGATCTTAGAAAGAAATTACAGGTGACATCATACTTAACAGTGAAAATCAGTATGTTTCCCGCTTAAGGTCAGGAGTGTATGGTGAGGCTGTCCACTCTCATCACTTCCATTTGGCATTGCATTGGAGGTTATAGAGGTATGATTAGGGGAACATAAATAAATAAATAAATAAATAAATATTCTGAGGGAAAAACCTTTCTTGTTTTCAAGGGTAACATAATTCCATAATGAGAAAATCCTAAAGAGTGCACAAAAATAACTACAAACTAACAAATGAATTCAGCAAGGTCACAGAACATAACATAAATACATAGAAACAAATAGTATTCCCATATGCTATGATCAACCTGAAAATAAAACACAAATCTATTCAGAATAACATCAAAGAGAATAAGAAGTGCAAAACGTGTACACTGAAAACTACAAAAAAACTGCTGAGAGAAATTGAAGATCTGTTTTTCTGACTTATTAAAGACAAATGAAAAGACATTCCATGTTCATGGATTGAAAGATTCATTACAAAGATGTGGATCCCAAATTAATTTTTAGATTTAATGTAACCCCTATGAAAATTCCAGCAGGCATTTTTGCATAAATTGACAAGCTAGTCTTAAAATTTATATGCAAATGCAAAGAGCCAAGAACAGTCAGACAATTTTGAAAAAGAATAAAGTTGAAGAACTTGCATTTCCCAATTTCAAAATTGACTATAAAGTTACAGTAATCAAGACATTGTGGCACTAGCTTAAGGATCCATACATATTGTAGATCAATGCGAGGGTGTGATTGGCAAAGTTGAATTTCCCCAAAAATTAGCACCTAATGTGTAGATTGGTAAGAAGATATATAACTGAAGAAGATAAAGAGTAAATTTCATTTTCCTCTCACCCAATGTCTTCCCCAAATACTAAAACCCTACTTTCTGCTCAATTACTATACCTTGAACCCATCCCTCTCGCCTGCAGGAAGAGTTAAAATAATTCCCAGATTAGGAGGTCTTGGGGCATGAGGAACCCATGGCTCCTCACTTTGCCCCAGCTGTGAGATCAGGTCAGATTTAGGAAACAGGAATTACTGGTTCTCTGAAAAGATAAAAAATTTCTTATTGAATTATCTACAAATATTTCCTCTTATATTCTCTGTACCATAACACTTTAGAAAACAAAATTCAGATAGTCATTCTTCAACGTATCTAACTCTGCCCTTTGAATTACCACCCTTCCACCAACTTCTGTCCACCTCTCTATGTCCTACATACATGTGGTCCATTTTACCCTCAACATTCTAGAATAATGGCTGACGGACCACAGAGCCAAATGTCATGGGTGATGAGGCTGGTAGGCTTGGGCCATGTAGTTTATTCAACTTGTCTAATACCAATTTTTGTAAACACCTCCACCATTCCACATAACCCCAGGCAGAGTGGTCTATTTACCATCATTGAGCAAGTCCCCCTCAGTTTCAGTCTCTACTCTCACCCTTTTTCCTGCATGGGATAACTTCTTTGCTTCTCCTCTCTCCATAGTTAATTTTTTCTAACCATGTTTTACATTCCACCTCCCTCCCTCATGAAGCCATCCTTGACCACATCACTTCACATAATGATACCAAACCTAGGTTCAGCTGCCTGTCGCTTCAAAAGCCAATTCTTGAGAGACAGATGCTGATGTAAGAAAAAAAAATGGTTTATTCAAGAGCCAGTAGACTGAGAAGATGGGGGACTCTCATCCCAAAGACCATCTTGACAACTGGACATGGGCAGGGGTTTTTGTAAGGAGGGAGGAGGAAGGGAAAAAACAAAACAAACAAATTGAAAGGAGGATGTTGAGAGTTCTCTGTTGAGGGGGTTACATGTAAGTCATCACAGTCTGTTCAGATAACAGTTGAAGGTCAGCAAATTTCAGAGCCAGAATGTCAGAAGGTCGGAATCTGCTTCTTTTGAAGTTAATTCCTAGAACTCTTAACTGGCTATTTATCTGCATATTAGTTAACAGATCATCATTTACAGAAATAATGTTAAAAGAACGGTGGGGTGGGTTACAGTAACACTTATTCACTATATCAGTGCTTCTCAAACTCTGAAAAAGTACTAAGGGTTTGTTTTGTTTTGTTCCTTTGGTCAATGAGATGAGTCCACTAGTCACATGCTTGGATACTATGGCAATGTCAATTTGCTATAAAAGCTTCTAAATGCTTTCTCTCAATTTATGTACTTATCCCATCACAAACTTATAACAAACACTTCACATGCTAGCACTTGTCCAGAGACTGCACTTTGTGTACCAATGCTCTAGAACACTCATTTGACGTTAAGCATACTTAATCTTCTATGTTTAACAGGCCTTTTTTGTATAGACCTCTTGTCTTGCCAGCCAGAAGGTAACCAACCTCCAAGTGGGCACAGGACTTGTCTTAATTATCTATTAATGCCTTACCCCAAACTGTAATGTTCGTGGGCTGACTGATGGTAGACCCATACTGGATTATGAGGGAAGTTTTGGATTTGAAATAAAGAACAATGTGGTGAAAACCACTAGCACCTTCTATTATATCCTTCATATCAATAAAAGAAAAATAATACTGGATTGGTAAACCAACGATCTGATTGAAGTTGTGCTCTGAGCTCCCTTGATCCACATAGCTTCAACCCCCTCACAGCACCCACTACAGTCAGGCCCATAAAGAGAGTGAGATAACTCCCTTAAGACAGACTGACCCAGAACTTGCCATGTCCCAACTAGAATCATGTATCTCATTCCCAGGCCTGTTTATTTTACACAGCTCATTAGTGAAGCTGGATTACACCTCATAACCCAGCAGGCTAGTTTGGAAACAAAAATATGTTTGAAACAAAAATGTAATGAAGAAAAATGCAATGAAGAGAAAGGAGTATTACGTGTATTTGTGTGAAAGTAGAAGTTGAATGTTTCATGGCTAAGAAGATAGTGAGAAAGAGAAAGAAAAGACAAGAAAGCAGAAAAGAAGTAAGATAATAAGAACATAATGGAAGAAGGGAAGAATGAAAGGAGATACAGGCAAAAAGAATAAAATGGATCAGTGTTTAAGAAAAGGGAAATATAAATGAAAGCCTCCCCTGTTTTGTAAAATAGCTGGTTACTTGTTTCTGTTAATGAATATGTGGGCTTGGGTCTGAATTGCAACGGTTACTAAGTAGCCCAAAGACTGTCGTTATAATAGTCCTGGCATGGCTTTCTGAAGATCTTCAACAAATTAAGATATATTTCTATTTTAAGAATATGGGTTTCTAGAAAGAGTTATAGAAGCTATTACTTACTGCTCTACATGCTGCCGTAAACATACCTTCAGTCTCCAAAAGTTCTTTGAGAGCGATCTTACCAAAAACATACTGTGTTATCACACCAGTCCAACATGGATCCATATTCCCTCATTCTGGCATCAGAGAATCAGTGGGGATACCCTCATTGACTAAGGCTGAAAATCATGTACAGCTGATGAAGAAGAATTCTGAAAAAGTGAAGAGAAATAAAGTGAGATTTCTGTAGTTCTCCCACATAGCTCTCCTGTAAAGGGCTCTCTGTGCAGAGTCCAGGCACCTCCCATGAGTTTGTCCTAGGAGGACAAACTTGCTTTGTCCACTTGCTTAAATGTCAACAGCTCCTTGAATGGCATGAGAGCTCAAGAATGAGACCCAAAAGAGGATGAAAGATAAGAAGAGACCGTTAAACTTGGAAGGGGCAGCAAAATACAAAGAGGATGGTATGAGAAGTAGATAAAGGCAGTGATCTAGAGAGAAAATGGGACCAACTGCAAGGAATATGAATTAAATGGCCAGCACTGTTCCCTACATAGAATGATAGCATCGTAGAGTTATCAGGACAGTTGAGCAAAAAAGAAGACTCACTGATCCAATGACATCATTTTGGAAATGAGAAAACAAAGGCATAGAGTGGAGGCTTAAAAGTGTCCAAAGCCACACAACTACTTGGTGGCAGAGCAAGAGTAAGAACTCAGGTCTTGTTTGGCCAAGCTATGTTCTCTGGCCATTGTTCTGGCTCTAAATCAGCCTCTAATGAAGTCAGTTTTTGTTAGTCTGTCACTTCACTGGGGCCTGGTCACTGACAGATATATTATCGATCATATTCTAAACATTCTGTTGTCAAAGTGAACTTGGGATATCCCAAAACAGATAAGAGTGGTGGCTTTTAACCTCTGTGCTTGCATCTCCTCATTATTATGAGAATATTATAGCTAATATTCTTTAGCTTCTACATTTCCCACATTATTCTTGCCCTCCTCCTGTCTATTTTCTACCCACCATCTATGCTACTTATTCACTGTACCTTTTCCCCCCTCTCCTCCTCCCACTCCCCTGTTGCTAACCCTCCATATGATCTCCATTTCTGTGGTTCTGTTCCTGTTCTAGTTGTTTGCTTTTGTTTTAGGTGTGGTTGTTAATAGCTGTGAGTTTGCTGTCTTTTCACTGTCATATTTTTTATCTTCTTTTTCTTAGACAAGTCCCTTTAACATTTCATAGAATAAGGGCTTGGTGATGATGAACTCCTTGAACTTGACCTTATCTGAGAAGCACTTTGTCTTCCCTTCCATTCTAAATGACAGCTTTGCTGGATAGAGCAATCTTGGATGTAGATCCTTGCCTTTCCAGACTTCAAATACTTCTTTCCAGCCCCTTCTTGCCTGGAATGTCTCTTTTGAGAAATCGGCTGACAGTCTGATGGGAACTCCTTTGTAGGTGACTGTCCCCTTATCCCTTGCTGCTTCTAGAATTCTCTCCTTCATTTGAATCTCGGCTAATGTAATTACGGTGTGCCTTGGTGTGTTCTTCCTTGGGTCCAATGTCTTTGGGACTCTCTGAGCTTCCTGGACTTCCTGGTGGTAGTCTTTTTCCTTTGCCAGATTGGGGAAGTTCTCCTTTATTATTTGTTGAAATAAGTTTTCCACTTGTTGCTCTTCTTCTTCCCCACTCTGGGACCCCTATAATCCGGATGTTGGGACATTTAAAGATGTCCTGGAGGTTCCCAAGCCTCTCCTCGTTTTTTTGAATTCATGTTTCTTCCTCGTTTTCTGTTTGGTTGTTAGTTTCTTCCTTCTGGTCCACTCCATTGATTTGAGTCCCAGTTTTCCTCCCATCTCTATTGGTTCCCCATGCATTTTCCTTCATTTCATGTATTGTAGCCTGCATTTTTTTCATCTAATTTGCGAGCAAAATCAACCAATTCTGTGAGCACGCTGATCACCAGGGCTTTGAACTGTGCATCTGACAGGTTGGCTATCTCTTCGTTGCTTAGAGGAATTGGCTCTAGAGCTTTCATTTGTTCTCCTGTTTGAGCCATTTTTGGTGTTTGGGGTTTTTCTTTGTTTGTTTGTTTGTTTGTTTTGGTTTTGTTTTGTTTTGTTTTGGATCTGGTCACGGCTATTACATAGTTAGGGGTGGAGCCTTAGGTGTTCCCCAGAGTGGGGCAGCCCAGTCACCGAGTTGTGATGCTGTATGTGGGGGCGGGGTCCAAGAGGGAACAATGGCGCTTGCTCCACTCTCTCTCGGATTCCAGTCCCTTCCACCACTTCCCCATTGCCTGGATTATCTGCGCGCGAATGTGCGACCACCTGGTCAGCTAGCTACCTTGCACGGCCTCACTGGGTCTGCACAGTTGCCACCCCGTGCCTGGGGTTCGCTAGCTGCTGCCTGCACCCCTGAGAACTGCCAGCCACTGCTGCCTGCATGCCCGGGTCCGCACCTCCACTTTTTCCTGCTGGGACTCCACCCATCTTACCGGTCTGGATGAATGGTTGTTGGACTTCAGTACAGTTGAATTTTCTATCAGTTCTGGTTGTTTTCTTGTTTCTAAATCTTTGTTGTCCTTAATTTTGGTTGTGAGAGGAGGCACAGTGTGTCCACCTATGCCTCCATCTTGGCTGGAAGTCACTGTCAGTTTGTTCTTTATTTCAATGTCTCTGGTTATATTTTGTTTGCTTCTTTCTTTTGTTGATTAGGTTCCACTTATAGGTGAGATCATATGGTATTTGTCTTTCACCACCTGGCTTATCTCACCTAGCATAATGCTCTCCAGATGCATCCATGCTGTCGTGTAGCGGGTAGGAGCTCCTTCTTTCTTTCTGCTGCATAGTATTCCATTGTGTAAATGTACCGTAGTTTTTTGATCCATTCATTTACTGATGGGCACTTAGGTTGCTTCCAACACTTGGCTGTTGTAAATTGTGCTGCTGTGAACATAGGGGCACACAGGTTCTTTTGAATTGGTGTTTCAGGATTCTTAGGGTATAATCCCAGCGGTGGAATTGCTGGGTCAAATGCAGTGCCATTTTTAGTTTTCTGAGGAAACTCCATACTGTTTTGCACAGTGGCTGCACCAGTCTGCATTCCCACCAACAGTGCGCTAGGGTTCCCTCTTCTCCACAATCTCGCCAGCACTTCTTGTTTGTTGATTTGGTTATAATGGCCATTCTGACCAGTGTGAAGTGGTATCTCATTGTGGTTTCAATTTGCATCTCTCTGATGGCTAGCGATGCTGAGCAGCCTTTCAAATGTGTCTGTGCCCTCTGTATGTCCTCCTTGGAGAAGTGTCTGTTCAGGTCCTTTGCCCATTTTTTAAATTGCAAACAACCCAATTTGCAAAATTGTCAGAGGACTTGAAGAGACTTTAAAAAAAAAAAATCTGATTAAAAGGTGGACAAAGGACCTGAGTAGACTTTTTCCCAAAGACATTGAAACAGCCACCAGGAACATGAAAAGTTATTCAATATAACTAATCTTCAGGAAAATGCAAATCAAAACCTTGGTGAGATACCACCTCACTCTTATTAAAGTGGCTATTATCAAATAAGTGCTGGCAAGGATGTAGAGAATCATGCATTGTTGTGGCAATGTAAATTGGTGAAGCCATTATGGAAAACAGTGTGGATGTTCCTCAAAAAGTTAGAAATAGAGCTACCATGTGTCTCAGCAATTCCACTTCTGGTTAAATATCAAAAGAGGTAAAATCACTGTCTCAAAGAGGTATCTGCACTTCCATGTTCATTGTTATTCACAATAATCCAGACATGGAAAAGAGGGCAGCGTACATAAACATGGTACTTGCATCCTCCCACAACCATATCAATATTACAACTAAACTACAGAGCAATGCCTGAAATCTAGCTAAGTGGAAGTTGTACAAATAAAGATGTGAAGAAGAAGCCACATCAAGAGAAGACATGGATGGGGCTGGTTCCACACCCATGTGTGCAGATAAAAATTGGGGGAGATATCTCAGCTGTGGAGCGAGGGGTCCCAGACCCACACCAGACCCCCAACCGAGATTTTCAGGGCCAGGAAGAGAAGTCCCTGTAACTTCTGGCTGTAAAACCAAACTTGGATTTTGGCTGAGTAAGACTTAGGGCCGCTGGAGCCCCAGGCATTTCTCTTAAAGGGTTGGCGCACAGACTTACTCACTGATGGACCCGAGATAAAATGGAGATAAGCAATTTATCAGATGTAGAGTTCAAAACACTGGTTACTAGGACGCTCAAGGAACTCACTGGGTACTTCAACAGCACAAAAAAGACCCAGGCAGAAATGAAGTTTACACTAGGCGAAACAAAGAAAAATTCACAGGGAATCGACAGTGGAGTGGATGAAGCCGAGAAATAAATCAATGATTTGGAACACAAGGAAGAAAAAAACATTCGATCAGAGCAGCAAGAAGAAAAAAGAATCCAAAAAAATGAGGATAGGCTAAGGACCCTCTGGAACAACTTGAAACATTACAGCATTTCAATCATAGGGGTGCTGGAAGGGGAAAAGGAAGAGCAAGAAATTGAAAACTTATTTGAAAAAATAATGGAAGAAAACTTCCTTAATTTGGTGAAGGAAATAGGCATGCAAGTCCAGGAAGCACAGAGAGTCCCACATAAGACGGACACAAAGAGGACCACGCCAAGATACATTATAACTAAAATGCGAAAGATAAAGAGAGAATCTTAAAAGCAGCAAGAGAAAAGCAGAGAGTTACCTACAAAGGAGTTCCCATAAGACAGTCAGCTGACTTCTCAAAAGAAATTTTGTAGGCAAGAAGGGACTGGCGAGAAGTATTCAAAGTGATGAAAAGCAAGGACCTACAACCCAGACTACTCTATCCAGCAAAGGTATCACTTAGAATCGAAGGGCAGATAAAGGGTTTCCCAGACAAGGTAAAGCTGAAGGAGCTCATCATCACCAAGCCATTATTATATGAAATGTTAAAGGGACTCATTTCAGAAAAAGAAGAAGATCAAAAATATGAACATTAAAATGGCAACAAATTCACAATCATCAGTGATTGAATCTAAAAAACAAACTAAGCAAACAGGCAGAACGGAAACAGAATCATAGATATGAAGATCATTTGGAGGGTTGTCAGGTGGGAAGGGGAAGGGGGAGAATGGGAGAAAATGTGCAGGCATTAAGTACAAATTGGTAGGTACAGAATAGACGGGAGGAATGTTAAGAACAGTATAGGAAATGGGGTAGCCAAAGAACTTACATGCATGACCCATGGATGTGAACTAAGGAGGGGGGTGGATTTCCAGAGGGAATGGAGGGTACCAGGTGGAGAGGGGCAAAGAGGGGAAAATTGTGACAACTGTAACAGTGTAATCAATAAAATATATTTCAACAAAACGAATTGTGAGAGTAGCAGTACCGAAAATGAGCCAGAGACAAAAGATCTTCAGGGAATAAAGCAGAGCAAAGGGGATGAGGAGTCGGGTGACAGCAACAAGGAGGGCCTGTGGCAAAAGCTGAACTGAGAGTCAGAGCTGCATTCAAACTGAGGTTGCCTTCATCCTCTCTACAACATCCTGCAGAAATAAGGGTTGTTTTTCCATGTTTTATACAGGATGACACTGAGAATCACCAAGTTTAAGCGGCTAGCTTAAAGTCACTCACTCAGGGAGCTCCAGCCAAGATGGAGGTGAAGGTAAACATGCTTTGCTTGCTCGCACAACCAAAAGAAGGACAACCACCAATTAAAAACAAAAAACTACCCAGACCACCAGAATGTTGAACTGTACAGAAGTCCAACAACCAAGGAGTTCAAGAAGAAACACTCATCCAGACTGGTAGGAGGTGCAGAGATGTGCAGCCAGGGCAGACAGGATGCATGGCAAGGTAGTTGCTAGGGAACCAGGCAGTCCCACATTCATGTGCAGATAATCTAGGAGGAACAACTGGGGAGCAAGACTGCACAACCCAGGGATCCAGTGCTGGGAAATAAAGCCTCAAAACCACTGGCTGTAAAAAACCTGTGAGGGTCACAGGAGAACTCCCAGTCTCATAGGAGAGTCTGTTGGAGGGACCCATGGAGGGTCTTAGAATGTACACAAACCCACTCACCCAGGAATCAGCACCAGACAGGCACAATTTGCTTGTGGGGAGTGGGGAAAGTGACTGAAAGCAGGGCCAGAGCCCAGAAAGTGGCACTGCTCCTTCTTTGACCCCTTCCCAACATACAGAGCCACAGTGCAGAGCAGTGGGTTGCCCCACCCTGGCAAATGCCTAAGGCTCTGCCCCTTACAATGTAACAGAGACACATAGACAAAGAAATATGGCCCAAATGAAAGAAGAGATCAAAGCTCCAAAAATAGAACTAAGTGACAAGGAGACAGACAAGCTATCACATACAGAGATCAAAACACTGGTAATCAGGAGGCTCACAGAAATGATTGAATATGGCCGCAAAATAAAGGAAGAAGTGAAGGCTATACAAGTGAAACAAAGAAAAATATGTGGGGAACCAACAGTGAAGTGAAGGAAACCAGGACTCAAATCAACAATTTGGAGCAGAAGGAAGAAATAAACATTCAACCGGAACAGAATGAAGAAACGAGAATTCAAAAAAAATGAGGAGGGGCTGAGGATCCTCCGGGACAACTCTAAATGTTCCAACATCCAAATCATAGGGTGGCAGAAGGAGAAGAGGAAGAGCAAGAAATTGAAAACTTACATTTGAAAAAATAATGAAGGAAAACTTCCCCAATCTGGCAAAGGAAATAGACTTCCAGGAAGTCCAGGAAGCTCAGAGGGTCCCAAAGAAGTTGGACCCAAGGAGGAACACACCAAGGCACATCATAATTACATTAGCCAAGATGAAAGATAAGGGGAGAATCTTAAAAGCAGCAAAAGAAAAGGAGACAGTTACCTACAAAGGAGTTCCCATTAGACTATCAGCTGGTTTCTCAAAAGAAACCTTGCTGGCAAGAAAGGGCTGGAAAGAAGTATTCAAAGTCGTGAAAAGCAAGGACTTACAACTTAAATCACTCTATCCAGGAAAGCCATCATTTAGAATGGGAAGGCAGAAAAAGTGTTCCCCAGATAAGGTCAAGTTAAAGGAGTTCATCACCACCAGGCTCTTATTATATGAAACATTAAAGGGGCTTATCTAAGAAAAAAGAAGAAGGTCACAACTCTGAGCAGTAAAATGACAGCAAACACAACTATCAACCACTGAACTTAAGAAAAACTAAAACAACTTAGCAAACCACTAGAACAGGAACAGAATCACAGAAATGGAGACTCATGGATATGAGCAAATGGCGGGAATGCTGGAGGGACAGTGGAGTGCAGGGCAAAGGGGGATAAAGCGGAGGGGCAAAATGGGACAACTGTAATGGCATAATCAATAAAATATACTTAAGAATAAATAGTCACTCGGGGAATGAAATCTTAAACCATTAAAATTAGGAATAGAAACGATAGTGAGAAGGAATCATGCTGCCTCTGCTCTCCACATATGCCAGGGACACATCACCCCAAAGGACCTTTCCCTCCAAAATTTCCCCTTCCTCACCCTGGGGAACTTCTCTTTGAACACCTCCATACAAAGTACTAATCATGGGAGTGGGCTCCCCACAGCTCCATCCTCTCTTCTAAATAACAGGGAAAGTTGCCTCCCCACTTTTCTTTCTTGTGAGAGGACTCATCACCATCTTCCTCCTTCTCTACAACTGCCATGCGCTTCAGAATCAGGAAGCATATTTCTGTCACCGCCACCAGCCAATGCTGACATGCTACCACCACAAGACTCCAGGTCTTGCCTTGTCTATACCCCAATACAGGACTCTCCAGGAACAGACATTACCAGCTCTGCCTGAGTCTCGATGCTTCACAAGGCTTGGGTGGCTTCTTATGCAAAGATATGCTGTCCATTCCTCTGCTGACCTACCCCACATCTTCCTCCTCAGGTTCCTGTCTCTGAATCAGGCACCATTGTAGAAATCAACAGTCATGTATTTGTGTCTTTCTTTCATCATTCCCACTGCCATTTCAAACCCAGCAGAAGCAAGAGACCAATTTATCCTCTGGAAACTGAAGGCCTAAATATTAGTGCCAGAGAATAAGACATGCAGGTAGGCTTTTTATTTCATTGCCCTCAGGAAAAAAGTGATCTTACAAATAAAGGTCACCTTCTGGAATACCAACTTCGGTGTGGGGACACAGTATAGAATACTTTTTAAAGCAGATTTGCCTTCTGGATGCCTGAGGGAGATTATGGGAGGGAGTGTATATGTACACACATGTGCTGAGCTATGTGTTTGGGAATTTGCACATACATGTAGTAAGGATGCTTTCTGTGAGATTTTATTATTGTGTGCCTATTTTCAGGGCTTGGCATGTTTGGAGGGAAGTGGTTGAAAGCTTGCCTGGCTGAACCGCTGGTATGTGTCTATGTAATGACAGAATCAGAAAATTTGACTTTTATAACTCAACATCTCCAGCACCATTGGGCCATTAGCCTGAATGTCACCTCTTGTACTTTATTCATCTCCAACATGAGCCCAATGCTATAAAATTATCTAAAAATGGAGGTCAAGCTTTGCGTGTACTTTTATCCGCCACAGTCCTTAGTATAATAAAATAATAGAGTCTGTTTTTTTTTTTTAAGCAAGGATCTTGGAATTAGTCAGATTTGGATTGAAATTCAGATAAGCATTTACAAAGAATGTGACCTTGGGCAAGTTATTTAACCTCAATTATCTTTCTGTCTTCCTCTATAGAATGGGAACAACGCTTAATTCTCAGGTGAATAAGGACCGGTGTTAATATATGAAAAGGAATATAAATTTACATATTAGTCTGTCATTATCCTGTGTAGGACCCCTCTAAAAATCTATTTCCTGATCTGTGAAATAAGGATAACAATAATTAACATTTATTAAATACCAACTATATGCCAGGCACTCTTCCAAGAGCTCCATGTGTTTTACCCACTTAGCCAATTCTGTTTTAATATGAGGAAACTGGGCACAAAGAGGTTAAGCAACATGCTCAAGGCTGCTCAGCTAGGAAATGGCAGCATCAAGACTCAAACTTGGACAGTCTGACTCTCAAACCCTTGTTCTTAAAATCACAACAATTAAAACTTCTTCTGCCTAAAGAGGATAAAATGACAGAACTATGTAAACATGATGTTTCGTTGGGTGGAAAAGAGTGTTTTCCTTAAAAATAGAAAATTAGGAGATTGTAATTTTTAAAGTAAGAATAGTGAATATGATGTTTAAAAGAATGTATCTGTGTAGTGATACCTGTCAGGAGACAAGCAGTAGACGGATTTGTATATGACTTTCATCCATCACATTAACCATTACGGTTTTTGTACCACTGGGGTATTTGATTCAGCACCACTCTCAAGACTTAAAATGTTCTATGTTCCCTTCACAGAACATTTCTTTGAAAAATATTTATTGAAATCGGAGCCAGGAGGATAGGACAGGAGGCTTAGAAGGCATCTAGTTCTAAGTCCCTCTTTTACACAAGAAAACAGTGAGGTGAAGGGAAATAAAGTGCCTTCCCCATTCAAATAACTGGCCCAAGGCAGTTATGGTAGGTGGAACCCAGTTCTCCTGACTTCTGGTTTAGTGTTCTTCCCTCTACTCAGACGACTCTATTTAAAGTCTGGTCTCTGTTGATCATAATCATCACACCAGATTGTAAACAGGAAGGGCATGGGCACTGGGAGCAGCCTAGGAGAGAGACTTACCAGAGATGAGAACTCAATAGTCAGCAGTGTGATGGGTGGTCCTGATAGGAATAGAGCACCTGAAACAAGAAGGTGTTGACTGTACCCAGCCTGGTTTATTGCATTTATCTGTAAGCACTACGCAGTTTCAAAGAAGGGGTAGGGAAGCTCAGAGCGAAATCTGTCTTCCAATACCTGAAGGGCTATCATGTGGGGAGAAGATTAGGTTTCTGCTTTGGCTCCTAGGAGTACAACCAGGAGCAGGCAAGCGGCTGAAAGAGAACTAATATGGAAATCAGACAGGCCTGAGTACAAGCCCCACACAGCCACTGGCTAGCTGGAACAATTTAGCCTTTATGAGCCTAAGTTTATTCATCTATAAAATGGAAATTCTGTCTCCATCCTGGAATCTAGTAAATACAGTAACTAAACTCTACTAATATATGTCTATCGTCCTAAATTACGAGTTCAGATCTGTAAATGGGGTTATAATCCGTATGTAAGCATTGCACGTATTCATCCCCTTCCACACCTGATCCCACATGCCCAGGTTTTCTTTTGCTTGTAAGGGATAATGTCGCCCCTTTGTATTTCGTCCTTCCAAACATTCTGGGAGTCTTTATCCTTTAGGCCAACCACAGCACAGAAGAGCACTTCTTCCTGCTGGGTTTCTGCGATGGGCCCTCCTCCAGCCTACTGTCTTCCCTCTGCTACCTCCTGACCTGCTCCTTCACACACCCGAGCACTATTTCCTCCGTCGCTGGCCCTGGTAGAGGCGGGCTTCACCGTGAGCGTGAGGCCACGGCTGCTGGCCAACCTGTGGGCTCTGCGCTGTTGGTCGTCCTGGCTTCAAAGGCCCTGAACCTCGACCGCAGGTGGCCACCCACTGTGCTAGCCCGGCTCTTCTCGCCTCAAGTCCGCAGGGCGCTGGCTGGTCAGGGTGCCTCCTGGCTGAGTGGCCTCACCAGCCCCGCGGCTCAAACGGCGCTCCTGCGAGTGCAACCGCTGTGTGCGCAGGGCCAGGTGGACAACTTCATCTGCGAGATGCCTGCGCTGCTTGGGCCGGCCTGCTGAAAGGCCAGCGAGCACCAGATATTCACCACCCGCGTGGTCATCCCGCTGGTGCTGTCCGCAGTCATTCTGGACTCGTATGGCATTGTGGCCCATCCCCTATGGAGCATGTGGTCCAGCGGGAATTGGAGGAAAGCGTGAGGGGTGTGGGGTGGAGGGAACACATGCGGGTTCCCACCTGACAACCCAGCTTGGCCATCTGCACCTACCTGCAACCCACATACAGCTACGACCGCGGGCGGGGCAAGGTTTTTTTTGTTTGTTTGTTTTTGTTTTTGCTTTTATACAACGCGGTCACACCAGCCCTCAACCCACTCGCCTACACCCTCAGAAATAAGGGAGGGGGAGGCGCATCAAGGAGGCTACTGGGAAGTCAATCTGTGGAGATAGCAGGCTGAGCTGTGAGTGAGTGAGTCAGTGGGGTATGGGAGAAAGTGTTAGCCCAGGGCCCAAGGCTGGGAATGCCCACTGGAAAGTTAGTTTATCCTTCAGGCTATTCATTGCTGTATGAGAATCTGCAAGATTTGTCCTCAGGAAGTCTAAGGTTAATAGGGGAGATTCCTTCCTCCTATTAAGAAAATGTTCATGTGGGACAAAAACTAGGGTGGGTGGAAATAGGAGGGAGGTGGGGAGGGCTAGGGCGGTGGGCTGGGATGGGAGTAAAAGACAAAAAACTGTACAAGAACAACAATTAAAAGAAAAGAAAAGAAAAAAGAAAAGAAAAGAAAATGTTCATGTGCTGAGAAAAAAAATCCCCATATCCTCTATTGTAAATACAGGTTTAGAGATGGGGAAATGGCCTCAGGCTTTCACCTAGGCTGATAAAGAGAGAAAGCGTGATTTGGTGAAGACCTTTCCAGTCTCAGGAGACAGTGTAACCACCTCTCAAGAATCCATATGCTGGTAAGATGACAGGTGAGATGATGCTTAGCTTTAGCTCTCTCCCTGTCTGGTGGAAGACACCATGGAAGACACCCTGGTGTCTGCTATCAGAAGTCTTCCAAATTGACGAGGAAATCATAGACTCCACCTTGCAGGAGACCCCACCCATGGTCTCTCATATAGGGAAACCAGTCCGATCTAATGCCCACCTAACAAGGTGACGAATGCCCACCACGAAACACTCGTCCCGTATGTTGGATGAAAACATCCATCAGTGTAGTTTGTGCTGAGTGGGGTTAAGTTGAGAAACTCTTGTTCAAGGAGGTGGTTCTTGAGCAAGATTTAAAGATAGGAAGGGACTAGACTGGTGGGGAAGAAGGTAAACATGTCTCAGGTTATGAGAAAAACATGCATGTGGCCAGTAAAGGAACATGAGAGAAGGACAGTAGGACAGAGGAATAAATGGAGTAAGATGGAGAAAGGGACGTGATTTCCCAAGAGAGAACCTGGTAGTGAAGGAACCAGAAAGGAAAAAGCTCTACTAGCCAGAACCTGGGCAGAGTGTTGGGGTCAATTCAGAGATCAACCCCTAGACCCCTTACCCAGACTGATACCTCTAACCTAGAGGAGACCTGCTAGGCCCTGAAGCAGGCAGGGCAGACAGTGCGCCACAGCCCCCCACCTCCTAGAAAGTTCATTCCCTCCTGAAGCATCTGCAGCCAAGAAGCACCAACCCCCACAGGGCAAAAACTCCCCAGATCATCAGGGAAAATATATTTCCATGCCCTCCATAATCCCCAGCAATTAGGGCCGTTTTTAATTGGGTATGGGACAGAGAGTAAGAGGGAGCATGGTGCCAGGTTTCATTTTATAGCAAACAGCTTCGAATAAGGAGAGGGGAAGTATTGTAGTTTAATTTAACTTCTAAATTCTTTATTAATTAAATTGTGATCGTGTCAGATTGATTAATTCACTTCATAATACATCATTTCACTGTTCTCTATAAATAGAAATTCAATTTGGTTCAACAATTATCTAGTAATACGGTAGGTGAAGCACTGGCTTACACATAGATGGAAACACAGAAATAAGTAGAACATTGATCCCAGCCTAAAACTAACTATGTGTTTGGATAGTAAAGGCAACAGGAGTCTTTCTATAAATCAGAAGGAACCAAGAAAGTACTAATTGGCAAGCTCACCCTGAATGCTATCTCTTATATGCCTTAAAAATTTATTTTCCGTTCTCAGTAACACACACAATCCTGCCACTTAGTTATGTTAGAATCAAAGAATCATAGAGTTAAAAAGTATTCGACAGTAATAACACCCACCTCCAAATCTAATCTTTCTATTGATTTCTTTCTCAACAATTTTGAGAAGTCACCAGAGGATGTGGTTGTTGAGTAAGAGATAAAAGGAAATAAGCTCTTTTGCTCCTACTATCATCCTATCCCCAGGATAGTCACCCCCCAATGCAGTGGTACGTCAAGAAGAGTAAACTGCCCCTTCTGATGCCATAATTTGCCATGGTGTTCCCATCATGTAGTCTCTTTCCATTGCAAGTCACAATCTGTTTCTCAGGAGTTACACCCGTCTTGGTTTCGATCATCTCTTTCACCTGGGCCACGGAGCTATGCCTTCGCACATGGAGGAGGTGCCTCTGGCCCTCATCACCTGACTCCACCAGAAATAAGGGCAGTTCCTCATCACTGGGCTTCACCACCTTCAGGGTGAGATGGATGGTTGTCTCTTTGTCAATACCGTAGGATGATAGCTTCCTGAGAGGCTTTAGGGTCCTCGAGCCCAGCAGAAGGACCTGATCCTGCACAGGAACCTTGGTCTTAGATCGGACATGTTCATTGATCTTCTTCACTCTGTCATCCAAGTTGGCAGTGAAGGTCATTGATTCCCATTCCTCAGAATGAACATTCACCTGGACAGTGAAGGCCAACAGACAGTTGCCAAGAATATCTGCCAAGTTTTACACCCCTCGTTCCCTCTCCTGAATTTCTTCTGCCCTTCACTGTCTGTCTGGCCCTCCAGCTCCTTCAAAACAAGCTGTGGCTCACCCTTCCTTGGAACTTCTCTTTTGGAATTCCCACCAAATAACTCAAACAAACAAACAAAAAAATCAGTCTTATTCCTTATAATTGTACCTCTTATCCATCCCAAAATTGTCATTAATAATTTCCCACCACATGTACCTGCTTCCTAGCCAGATAAAGTTTGTCAAATATCGAAAACTAAATAGAAATACAAAGCATCCAAAGGTAAGACTCTTGAAACAACTCCCAAGTAGAATTTCCGAGATTTGGCAGCCTAATCCGGTATGCACAGGGCTGCCCTCCATGACTACTGTAGAAAAAAAACCCCTGTAATTTAGTTTCTTTTTTTTTAATGCCTCACTGCTTTATAATAATGACACATATTAAGGTGACACTATGTTCAATTATATTTGTTCATCTGTGTTTCCTGTGTTTTTATACCTACCCATTGTAGAATATGATCTCATTCTTTAATTAAACAGGGCCTCACTCACAGAAGGCAGGGACGCTATCTAAGTCTTCAGAAGCTAACCCCTGTGCTGTCACTTGAAAGCTTGGGAGGACCTCTCTCATCCTCTGTTCATAAAAGTAGCTTCCCTATTTAGAGGTCACAGGCATTTCTTCACTGTACTGTCACTTCTGTGCTAAGCATTGCCCTCATTTCAGGTTCTCTTCACGGGGTACGCACTCTTACATAAGGTAATGTATCAGTTCATTAACAAGTTAGGATAGGTGAGTTTTTTGAACCTCTCTTTCGAGAGGAGAAGGAAGTTTAAATTTAAGAGTCCTGGACACCTCGACAGAATAAGAGAAAAATGCCTCCAGGCATTATTTCCATAGTTTCAAATTTTGCCAGCCCCATTGAGCACAAAGCCTGACCCCACCTCTTACATTTAGAGTCCCCTCATAGTGTCCAGTCCAAGGCCTGACAGAAAAGAAAACTTGGGAGCCAAATAATCAGCTTTTCTTCACAGAAACTGCCTTCCCATTCTGGAGATATCAGGTGCTTATCTCATCCCCTTCAAGAAGCCTTCCCAGCCTCCCCATCTCCCTGAGCACTGTGCCCCATCCATTCCTAAGATCCCCATCTCTTGAAGGTGCTTTCTCTGTCCCCACCACCATTATCAAACCCCAGCTTACACAAAGGCAGGAAGCATTGGGAGCCATCTGTGCAATCAAGGGTGCAGCAGAAACCAGAGACTGAGGAAACAGGAGACGGAAAGAGGACTTTGCATCCAGCTTCTATATAAGCAGCTGAGCTGGAAATTCCCTGCATGTTTGGCTAGCTTTCCGGTGCCCTTTGGTCTCACATGGTCTCAAGAATTTTCTTTCACTTTTGCTGGGGCGAGTCAAAAAACAAGAATA
This sequence comes from Glossophaga mutica, assembly GCA_039655065.1. Lineage (NCBI taxonomy): Eukaryota > Metazoa > Chordata > Mammalia > Chiroptera > Phyllostomidae > Glossophaga > Glossophaga mutica. Next base: position 106,408,027 of record CM077306.1, read on the forward strand.
CTTTCTGATCAAGCACGTCTCCCCTCAGCCAATCCATGTGTCCTCCTTGTTCCAAATATGGAATGGCCCTTCTCTGTTGAGAATTTTTCCCTACTAACAACCCACCTCTCCCGGTCTTCACTTATGACTGTCCAGTCTGTAGCCCTGGGCCCTCAGTGACTGAAAGACCTTTAATACTTATGGTCTTTTCCTGATGCACCCAGGAGAAGACAGTCAGAGTTGGTGTGGAGTGGTGGGACCATGAGCAGCCTATTCAGACTGTCCTGGCAGGATGTGTGATGCATGCCCTGAGAAGACATAGGATAAATAACCCTGGAGCAGTCCCGTGGAGCCAATTGCTATATTACTTTGGGCAAACCTGTTCACCTCCTTAGATATTGGTTTTCTGGTCTATAAAATGAGATAATGGAAGAGGGCCCCTAAGTGTCTTGCAGGCTCAGAAAACTGTGTTTATAAAATGTCCTTTCTTGAGCTCTCTAATCCTGTCCCAAACCAAATCCACTACATGAGAACGATCCAAAGCCAAAAATCAAATGCTGACGCCCACCTTCCACATGCTAAAAAAAAAAAAAAAAAAAAATCCCACATCCACTCTCACAACACAGTGCCTCTGTTTCCCCACCCTTAGTCCTAGACACGCCTCACTACTGTGATCTCAGAGATACCCAAATGTGCTGCTCACTCGCTGGCTCTTGAGTGGCTTTTGGATTTGGACATAAAGGACTGCACGAGTGGTGTCTCTTCAGGGAATTTACTCAATCACTCTGATTCTCCTAACCTTCCAAATTAATCAATCCACTATCCCAAACTTTCAGGACATTGCCACAAAAACCATTTAAAAAGCGGGGGGGAAAGGGGAGGACTTCTGGCCAACACGGAGGCATAAGTGCATATACTTTGCCTCCTCGCAAAACCAAAGGAAGGAGAGCAACAAATCAGAAACAAAAAACAACCAGAACTTCCAGGAAATCAAACTGTATGGAATCCAAACAACCAAGGAGTTAGAGAAGAAACATTCATTCAGACAGGTAGGATGAGCAGAGACAGGCAGCCGGGGCAGAGAAGACTGGAGGCAAGGTGGCGGCTGGAGGAGCAGGTGGGCAAGGCAGCGGCTGGCGGTCCCGGCAGTTCCACATTAGCGTGCGGATAAACCAGGAGGAACAACTGGAGAATGAGACAGACTGCAGCCACCCAGAGTTCCAGCGCAGGGAAATAAAGCCTCAAAACCTCTGGCTGTAAAGATCTGTGGGAATTGCAGTGGAGGGAGAAACTCCCAGCCTCACAGGAGAGTTCATTGGAGAGAGCCCAATTTGCTTCTGGGTAGCATCAGAAATGGCTGAAAACCAGAGTCGAGCAAGTGACGTTGTTCCCTTTTGGACCCCTCCCCCACATACAGCACCACAACTCAGGGGAGTGGGTTGCCCCATCCTGGCAAATACCTAAGGCTCTGCCCCTTAGAACAAAACAGGTGCACTGAGACAAAGAAATATGGCCCAAATGAAAGAAGAGATCAAAGCTCCAAAAATAGAACTAAGCAATGAAGAGATAGTCAACCCATCACATACAGAGTTCAAAACACGGGTAGTCAAGAGGCTCGCAGAAATGGGTGAGTATGGTCGCAAAATGGAGGAAGAAGCGAAAGCTATGTGAAGTGAAACAAAGCAAAATATACCGGGAACCAACGGTGAAGGGAAGGAAACCAGGACTCAAATCAAAGATTTGGAGCAGAAGGAAGAAGTAAACACTCCACAAGAACAGAATGAATAAACAAGAATTCAAAACAATGAGGAGAGGCTGAGGAACCTCCAGGACAACTTTAAACCTTCCTACATCCAAATCATAGGGGTGCCACAAGGGGAAGAGGAAGAGCAAAAAATTGAAAACTTACATTTGAAAAAAATAATGAAGGAACACTTCCCCAATCTGGCAAAGGAAACAGACTTCCAGGAAGTCCAGGAAGCTCAGAGGGTCCCGAAGAAGTTGGACCCAAGGAGGAACACACCAAGGCACATCATAATTACATTAGCCAAGATGAAAGCTAAGGAGAGAATCTTAAAAGCAGCAGGAGGGAAGGAGACAGTCACCTACAAAGGAGGTCCCATCAGACTATCAGCTGATTTCTCAGAAGAAAGCTTGCAGGCAAGAAGGGACTGGAAAGAAGTATTCCAAGTCATGAAACCCAAGGCCCTACATCCAAGATTACTCTATCCAGCAAAGCTATCATTCAGAATGGGAGGGCAGATAAAGTGTTTCCCAGATAAAGTTAAAGAGTTCCTCATCACCAGACCCTTGTCATTTTTTAATTTAATCTTAATTGTTGTTCTTGTACAGTTTTCTGTCTTTTACTCCCATCCCAGCCCACCCCCAGCCCTCCCCACCTCCCTCCCATTTCCAGCCCCCCTAGTTTTTGTCCATGTGTCCTTTATACTTGTTCCTGTAAACCCTTCCCCTTTTCCTCCGAAATTCCCTCCCCTCTCCCCTCTGGCGACTGTCAGCCCGTTGTCAATTTCAGTGTCTTTGGTTATATTTTGCTTGTTTGTTTTGTTAATTAGGTTCCTGTTGAAGGTGAAATGGTATGGTATTTGTCTTTCACCACCTGGCTTATTTTGCTTAGCATGATGCTCTCCAGGTCCATCCATGCTGTCCCAAAGGGTAGGAGCTCCTTCTTTCTTTCTGCTGCGTAGAATTCCATTGTGTAAATGTACCGTAGTTTTTTGAGCCATTCATTTACTGATGGGCGCCTAGGTTGCTTCCAACACTTGGCTATTGTAAATTGTGCTGCTATGAACATAGGGGCGCATAGGTTCTTTTGGATTGGTGTTTCAGGGTTCTTAGGATGTACTCCTGGCAGTGGAATTGCTGGACCAGACCCTTATTGTATGAAATGTCAAAGGAACTAATCTAAGAAAAAGAAGATGATCAAAACTATGAACAGACCAACAACAAACAACTATCAACAACTGAACCTTAAAAGTAACAAAAACAAAAACAAACTAAGCAAACAACTAGATCACGAACAGAATCACAGAAATGGAGATCATATGGAGGGTTATGAGTGGAAACTGAGAAGGGGAAGATTGGGGGAGAAGGTACAGGAACTAAGAAGCAGAAACGGTAATTACAAAATAGACAGGGGAAGGTTAGGAATAGTATAGGAAATGCAGAAGCCAAAGAACTTAAATGTACCATCCATGGACACAAACTAATGGGGGGTTCCTTGGGGGAGAGGGGTACAGGGTGGAGGGGAATAAAGGTGAGAAAAAATGGGACAACTGTAATTGCAAAATCAATTTAAAAAAAGAAAGAAAAAAGGAAAAAGAAAAAGAAGCATTTATTAAAAGTGCTCCAGAATTTTTCAAGGTAAGAAGCCTGTAAAAATGCTGAGTTATCACGTTTGTTTGCTGCGTTTTCAGTGGCCATTTCCTGTACCCTCATTCACTGGTAGACCTCAAATGATCTCATTTTATTTCAGGGCTTTTCATTGGGTGAACTGGGGTTTATGGGAAGTGCCTACATACAGTAATGGGAATCCAAGAGCTCACTCGGACATTTCCAAGAGCTTAACATGAACCATGTTCTTCTATTTGAAGCTCATATTAGATAATTAATAAAGCTGGAAAAACTAAATATTTAAGTAAGGTTTTCTGTGGGGTTAGGCATATTTCTTTAAACACATAGGATGAGTATGAAAGGAGAAGAGTGCCTGATGGAATAGGCAGGAAACCTTGGTTCCTGCTAGTCTCCTTTCAGATATCTCTCCAGGTTCCTCCTGTGTCCTGTGTTTAGAGACCAATATTGTGACCTTTGGCTTCTACACACCAGAAAAAGACTGCTGTGCACCCATTGTCCACTAGGATTCAGGTATTCTTAAACATCACCAGCAGCAGGCAGAAATGTCAGATCAGGTGAAGGCGAAAGGGAAAGAGAAAGCCCCACAGCAGGATAGGGATGGGGGATGGGCACAGAAAAAGAGAAAGTAAAAGCGGTACCAGCCCTGACTTAAGTAAACTGCTTTGCACCTATTACCTTCTTAGATCTTCATGTCATTTCTGGAAAAGAAAGAAGGAGAGTAAATGTTTAGAGCTGCTTAAAATTAAATCACCCTCTTCTCATATATTTTTCTCTTTGCCATTCTTCCCTCAGAAGTATCAATGTTTTCACTGTCAGGGGAAGTAGAGAACCTTAGCCAGAAGCTTCCAGGAGGCAGAGCCCAGGAACGACAGTTCCCAGGCGTGTTATTCATCTACTGATGGCCCTCAGATCTGTACCTTAGAGCCCAGACCTGAGCTGCTTCCATACACGGTTCCGTGAATCCCCTGCATATCCTCAAGCATGCCAAGCTCTCTTCCACCAGGTTGTTGAACACGCCTTCCCCTCCAACACCACCCCCAACACCATGAAATTATAGGAATATGCATTGTAAGCAGCATCTCCTTCAGGAAGCTTTCCCTAATTCTCCTCTTTCCTCTTCTGGGCTTTGTGCCCATCTTCTGTCCTTCCATACTCTCTCTACAAACCTTTCAGAGCACATCGCTCCAGCCATAGGATCATCTGCTTACTTATGCTTTGCCCACAGTAAAGAGTAGAAATCTTGAGGGTCATGATTATGTCTCAATTAATTTGTATCTTTATTTACTAAATGAATGAATTAACAAATGAACGAGTGAATACAAGTGGAAAATACCTACTGAGTATTTATTATATTACAGGAATATCATTAGCTGTTTTAGTATTCTAATGAGGTAAATATTAGTATTCTTGTTGATAAGCAAGAAGCTAATTCACTCACAGTTGTGTTACAGTAGCTGGTAAGCAAGGGCTCAAATGCAAATCTCTATTTCTACAGTTAGAAATATTATATTGTGCTTCAATGGAAAGAAAAAGAGGGAGTGCATGCGCATGAAAGCCTTTTGTTACATGAAAGGTACAAGTTGGAGGAAAGAATACAGATGGATAAAGAAAAGCAAAGGATGTAAGGAGCCTTGCAACAAGTGAGAGCAAGAATTTCAGGGCCTATATGTTGACAGGAGTATCCCTGGGTGGACCACTTTACACTTCCCTACTCAGCAGAGGTGAGCAAAGAGGTTGTGAGTGCAGGAGTCAGAGCCTGGAGGAAGATCACGGCCTCCAGCAGAAGTCGATGAGTAATGCTCTCCCAGGACTGTGGGTGTTCAAGGGTGCCAACTGCAGTACAAGTCTTGCAAGTCTACATGGCAATACGGGAACTGCCCACTGGAGCCGGGGATTTCCAGCACGGAGTTAGTTCAAAGTCAAGCCTGGGATTCTGAAAGGAAAACTAATTCAGGGGATTCCCTGCCCAGAGAGGATCTGGGTTCTGAGAAACAGTGTCCTTTCAAGTAACAAAAATAACAAATCTGGACTCTGATCTTCTTGGTCTTTTCTCCCCCCTCCCTCCTACGTGAAATTACCTCCCAACCCTAAGCCAATGTGAGGGCTGTCCCGGACACCCTGATGCCCCTGTGCTCACCACAGGGAAGATTTCTTCTTGGGACCTGACCTTCCCCTTGCTTCTTACCATGGTGTCAACTTGTTCTCCCTCTGTGTCACAATAAATTGTTTCAGAGGCAGAAAGATCTGTTTTCATTTGTCCCTCTAGTGAACTCAGAAAACCAGCCAAGGTCAAATACGATGCTATGGGTATCTTGTCAGGTTATATAACAAATGTCTCAGATATGTGCAAATCTCCCAACTGGGCTCTAGCTGATAGGGGTGGTATTGGACTAGTCACTGCCTCCTGCTGAGTCCTCCCTGGACCAGAGGCCCCTTTTCCCATCTCTTTAATAATGTCCATGAAAGGGTTTGTAAAGCTGCTTTGAGATCTAGAATATTGCTTCAGAAATGCCAACCAATTTCAATCAAAGTGCTACTGTGAATTCTCATTTATTATTGGGGGGCAGGGGAACTTGTCTGTTCTCAAAGAAGGACAATTTCAAAGTACTATCAAAATTAAAAATAGACACACCAAACTAAAACAACCCAAATACCCTTTGGGTATTGGGAACTACATTACTAAATTGTAGAATATCATCAGCAGTAAAAATGGATGAATTGTACCTGCAAGCAACGGTATGGATCAATACCCCAGAAACGTACTGAGTGGGGGGCGGGGAAACAAGACCAGGAAGACTGTATAAAGTAAGATACTTTTTATAACTCTTAAAAACAAGCAAAACTACAGAGAGACAGCGAAAGAGATGAGCTACTTGGGAATTCAGAGTGTGTTCACTTTTTGTAAATAAATGAAGCCCAATCTAAATGTCGATGAGTTACTGGGAGATTTTCAGCAGAGAATAGGGCATTTAGGAACCCTCCGACATTTTATCTTGCCATATTGAGAATCTAAAGTTTAACTATGAGAACTTAATATTTGGTGAAAGTATTTTACTGAATGGCAATAATTACCTTCGTACTAAATTTAGAGGTGCAACGTGTTTTCGCTCTATTAAAAGTAAAGTAATGTTGTCCTGGCTGAGTGGCTCAGTTGGTTGGAGCATTGTCACATACACAGAAAGGGTGAGGGTTCGATCTCAGGTCAGGGCACATACCTAGGTTGCAGATTCGAACCCCAGTCAGTTGTGTACAGGAGACAACCAGTGGATGTTTCTCTCTCACATCAATGTTTCTCTCTCTCCCTTCCTATCTCTCTAAAGTCAATAAACGTATGCTCAGGTGACAATAAAAAATAAAATAAAATAAATTAATGTTACGGCCTAAAACATAAATGTTCTAAAGGGAAATAAATACAAGCAGAACTGAACAATATAGTGTTTAGGACCGTATATATGTATGCAATAAAGCTGTTATAAAAATAACAATGTTCATTGTTACACAACTATGCTTTAGAGTTTACATATGTGTATATATATTTTCTTGTGATATCAAAGTTTGTGGTAAAAATATAATTAAAAAATTTTTGTCTACCTATTCTACCCAGAAATTCCACTTTAGGGATTTATCCTATTAATATACCCATACGTATATGAAATTAGCAATGTACAAGAAGATTCATGTGGCATTCTGTATAACAAAAAATTAAAAACAACATTGGCCAATAAGGAACTAAATAAATAGTTGTATATAGTGTATACTATGAGCGTATATAGTGCACTTGACTAAAAAAAATCAAGTTGCAAAAGTATATGTATAATATTCTCGTATTTAGAAAATAAGAAAATGTATGCATATGCTGCAATAGGCATACCATATCTCTGGGAGGAGATGTTGCCTCTGGGGAGGGAAACTGGATTGCCTAGGGAACAGAATAAGAGAGATAGATACACTTTTTATTATATGTCTTCTCCAATTTTTGTTAATTTTTTTAGTTTTTCACCCTGTGTATATTTGACCTGTGTAATAGTTAAATATGATGGGCAGAAAGGGGGGTATAAAAGACAGAAAGGAAGAATGAAAGAATGTGTGGAAGGGGAATATATGTATCTTTCTTATGCTGTCATTGGCTCAGCATAAAACTGCTATAAGCTATCCACCAACAGGAACCAGTTTCAATGCTCATCACTAGTTGCTAGGTGTGACTCATTTGTGTCAAGGGAACTAAAATGGAGCCAGGTTGTCACAAAGGAGTCTGTCTTATGCCTGTCTTAGCGATGAACTTTTGAACTCAAGCTACCACAAAACCACCTCCTGGACTTTCCCTTCTCCCTAGCATGACAACTGGACCATTTGCAAGGAGCCAATCTGTTTGACAGAGCAGCATCCTTCACGTGCGTACTGTACTAACCAATCCTTGTTAACCTGGCCAGAATCCATGGATGACCTAAATGAAAAACTCTCTTATGGGATTTGCCTTTATAAACCCTGCTTCTCTTTGTTCTCTCTGGAGTGCAATTTGGGTAGCAACCAGAATCTGCACCTCCCAGATTGCAATCTTTTTGTTCATATAAATGCCTTTTGTTCTTTATAATAGCTTTAACCTTTTGTTTGTTTGTTTGTTTGTTTGTTTGTTTGTTTGTTTGTTTTGGTTGACACGGGTAAACGGGACATGATAGGCCAGTACCTGTAACAGCTGTATCATGACCCTGAGCCTTTCCTACTTCCAAACATGCATCATTCACTAATATTTGACATATCACAAAACTTGGAAAGATCGGCAGTCTATCCTATAATATAATCTGAAAGCAATGGATTCTAAAATGAGCTAAAATCAGAGGCCAAACCTAACCAAAAATAAATAAATAAATGTAACTCAGGGACAATGGCTGATCTTCTTCTCGGATCTGGTGACAATACACGAAAATCGGCTAAAAAGGCAAAAAAAAAAAAAAAAAAGTATATGGAACAGCTAATGCACTCATAGTTACAGGGTGGTGTGCAGGCCAGTCATCCACACCCACTTTGCAGCTGTCAGGCCATCCTGGTGTAAATCCAAGCTCTGCCTTCCACTTCTCATGTATGTTATTTAACCACCCGAAAGCTTGGTACTTTCTTCTGGAAGTTAGGGATTTCACTTAGGGTTAGGTTCTGCTACCATTAACAGATACCTAAAAATATGGGGCTTTAAAAAGATAAACTACATTTTACTCCACCTCAAATCCAGAGGTAGAAGATGCAGAAACTGTTCCATAAGAAACTTAGGGCCAGACTTCTTCGAGCTCTGCTATTGTTAAGATAAGGACCATGTTTTTGTGGTCCAAAACGGTAGCTGTGCTCCAGCCACCATATAATTTCAGGAATCAGATGGAAAAAGTGATGAGCCCTGGCCAGGTGGTTCAGTTGGTTAGAGCATCATTCCATGCACCAAAAGCATGTAGGTTCAGTTCCTCATCAGGGCGAATATTTACGTTGCGGTTTTGATTTGGGTCAGGGCATGTATGAGAGGCAACCGCTTGATGTTTCTCTCTCACGTTTCTCTCTCTCTCTCTCTCTCTCTCTCTCTTTCACTCTCTCCCCCAAATCAATAAAAACTTGTGTTCAGGTGGGATTAAAAAAAAAAAAAGAAGAAGTTATGGCAGAAGATGGCCAGAGGGCTTCAACTCTATTTAAGAAAGGATCCTCTGGTTAGAGATTTCTCTTGCATCTCAATGCATAGAATCTCCTGGCTACATCAGCTTCAAGGGAGGTTGTGAATGAAGCCTTGACTATGAGTAAGCATAACCTAACTGAAATAGTATGGGAAGTGGAGATAACTACTACTAGGGCACAATGAGCATTCTATGATACAATAGGAAAAAGAGTATCTATATCACCTGACTGTTGTGATGATTAAGTGAGATTTCTTATGTGGTTAGGTTTCTCTAGTTTACAGAATTAAAACCAGAAGGTGGAGGCAGAAATTGACAGACCTAGGTAGGCCTAGGAGGAATGGAAAATCACCAGGTGGGAAAACTGTACTGTGAGAAACCGTAGCCAGGGAAAATGTCTGCCTGGGAAACTGCCTGCCGACTCTACCCAGGACAAACAGATGTCCGGCTAAGACTGGGGTCTGGGGTCGGCCTATCTGGCATAACAGGATGCAGCTTTAACTTGAGCCTGACGAGATGTATCAAGAACAATGGTCAGCAGAAATGGCACCCAGCAACCAGCGCTAGCCAATCAGACTCTGACACCCCAACCAGTTACCCTTAGAGGGTTTTTGCACTTAAAAACCCTGCCCTAAGAACAACCAAGTGAGTCCTAACCTCTTTTGGTTGGCTCCACTTTCCCTCTTATTCCTGCTAATAAACCCTGCTCCTTAGCTCACTGTGTCTGTCTGGTTTCTTGAGCGAATCTGACCTAACAGACATTAGGCAAATATTTACACAGAATAACCTCAAAAAAATAAGGTGTAAAAAAATGGAATGGGAAAAAAATGGTCTGAGATGGTTCAAATGGCGATGAGTTATAAGTGGATTTTGGTGCATCGAATGGACATTAAATAATGCCGCGAGGGCTCTTTCAGCCTTAGAATTCTACAATTTGCTATTCTACACTGGTCTAATAAAGAGGGAAAAAGAAGAGGGAAAAATATCTGAGAATATATAACAAAGAGAGTAGCCTGCACTGAGCTAACTCTACTGTAAATAATACTTGTAAATTCTATAAAAATGAAACATATATTTAAAAATCAACAGTTTGGCCCTCACTGGTGTGGCTCAGTGGATTGAGTACTGGCCTGCAAACCGAAAGGTCACTGGTTCGAATTCCAGGCAGGACACAAGCCTGGGTGGTGGGCCGGGTCCCCAGCTGGGGGCGTGTGAGAGGCAACTGGTACGCATTGATGTTTCTTTCCCTCCCTTTCCCCTTCCCTTCCTCTCTCTCTAAAAAGGAAGGAAGGAAGGAAGGAAGGAAGGAAGGAAGGAAGGAAGGAAGGAAGGAAGGAAGGAAATCTTTAAAAAGGTGTCAACAGGTTGATGTCAGTGGGGAGTGATCAAAAGAGAGAAGTGAGTAGAGGGGATTTGACCATTGGTAAAAGGAAGCACCTAGGTAAGATTTACATTTATACAGCTTTTCCCTGAGGGCACTCCTCAGTCTATGCATGGCAGATGGAGCTCAAGCAGAAAGCTGCTATCTTAATAGTTTCTGGGATAGAGTTATATAGGCTGCCAGAGTATCTGGAAATTAAGGGGGGTAAATCCCAGAAATGAGAGAACTACAAAGGGACAAACACCAAAATTAGATGAGAACTCTTCTTAAAACCTTGGCTGACCACTAACCTACAGATATACATGGAAATCTCTCAAAGAATCCAGGAGTAGAGAAGATGGCAGCGTGGTAGGAGGGAACAGACCCTATTTCCCCTCTACACACGGGAGAAAAACCGGGCCAATCTATGAAAGATCAGAACAGACAAGGAACAGTAACACAGCATATTGGAGAATAAGAGGTTGGAAATTGTAGCGGACACTGAAAAACAAGCGGTAAGGAGAGCTCTTCGGAACAATAAGAGCCCAGGGTTCCAGCGCACGGAGAACAGGGCGGCTGAGGCCCCGGCCTGGCGCTCCGCCAAGCCTGCCCCAGGGCCCTGGGGAGGGAGCTGGGTCAGCCGCTGAACCGGTTGGGAGATCTCAGGGGCCACCGCGCGACTGCGGCCCGCCCGAGCAAAAGTGGGTGCCCTGCGAGGGAGCGAAAGTGGGTGCCCCGCACCAGGTCACTGCGCGACTTTGAACCGAGTTTTCGTGGTCGCCAGGGAATACGAAAGCACAGACGCCCCAACAGAGACAGAGGCGCGGGCGAAGTGAGATAGCTGCATGAAAATAGACACCCTCAGGGGACCGCACACGGTCGAGGGCTAGTGGACACTCATGAAAACATAGGCGCAGGCCACTGGAGACAGCTGTGGAGCCAGAGGTGCCAGTTCACGGGCAAGTGCTCAAACGCGGACAGCTCAGGCCCAAGGTGCAGGCACCGGATAGCAGCTGGAACGCAGGCCCCTCTCAGAAGCAAATGCAGGCAGTTGTGCCCGAACACTGAAAGCCTCCCAGGGACAAAGGCAGGCGGCTGTGCACGTCTGGAGAACCTAGCACACACCCATAAACTCGGAGAAGTGCGCACACACCAGGAGGCTCAGATCACACGCCGGAAACCCTGTGGGGAGAGGTGCCCACTGATGCTGGGATACATAGCACAATGAGGACTGAGTTCTGAACACAGAGAAAAGCAATAAGATCACCCCTCGGCCATTGCAGCCAGCAAGACCTGAAAAACCGGCTAGCAAGTTTGAAAACAACAAGAGGGTTTTTTTTGTTTGTTTGTTTGTTTTTGTTTTTTTCATTTATTTTATTTTATTTTTTTAATATATTTTTATCTTTTTAAAAATATTTTGTTGTGCTTTGCTTGGTTCCCCCCCCCTTTGGCTGCTTATATTTCTGTGGGGGTGTCTGTGTGCGTGTCTCATTTTTGTTTTGCCAGTTTGTTAGTGTCTTTTTGTTTGTAAGCCTGTCTATCTATATGAGTTTTTAACTACTCCTTCTTCATTGTTTATATCTTCTTCTTTACTCCCCAACTCCTTTTGCCTCCCTTGAATTCCTTCTTCTCTTATCCCCTCTTCCTTTCTTTTAAATTTTATCTCTTCTACCTTCCTCTTGTTTCCTCTTTCTTCTTTTTTTCATTTTCCCCCCTCTTCTTTTTGTAAATACCCATGAGTGAGACAAAACAAACAAACAAGCAAGCCTGGAACTGTGTGTGGGGGGGGGGAACCAGAGTTGGCCCCCAAAAGAGGGTATTCCAGCTGATGAGACAGTGGAAGCGGTGAACAACAGGATATCCGAAGGAGAATCCACCACTGAATCTCATAGATATTCTACCACAGAAGGTCATACCACAAACCCAGGGAGCCAGAACAGATCAATTTAAGAAGTTGAGGCTAACAACAAGAGTCTTACAAACAATGGGAAGACAAAAGAACAATCCCCAAACGAAAGGAAAGGAGGAAGCTCAAGAAAGAATGCTAAATGAAACAGAGGCAACTCAACTATCAGATATCGAGTTCAAAGCAATGGTTGTCAGGAAGCTCAATGAGCTCTCAATGAGCTACCATAAACTACAGGGAAGTTATGATGAACTCACGGCAAACTATATCAACATGAAAAAGGAAATAGAAACTATCAACAAGGGCCAAGAGGAAATGAAGAACACAATCTCTGAACTGAAGAACACAGTAGAAGGAATGAAAAGCAGAGTCGATGAAGCAGAAGATCGGATCAGCGAGTTGGAGGACAAAATAGAAGAAAACACTCAGAATGAGCAAGATAAGGAAAAGAGGCTTAGAAAGAATGAAGAGGGCTTAAGAGAAATGCAAGACAACATGAAACGGAATAATATTTGTATAATAGGGATACCAGAAGGAGAAGAACAAGAACAAGGGATAGAAAACCTGTTTGAAAAAGTAATGATGGAAAACTTCCCTCATTTGGTGAGAGAAAAAGCCACACAAATCCAGGAAACACAGAGAGTCCCAATCAAAAGGAACCCAAACAGGCCCACTTCAAGACACATCATAATTAAAATGGCAAAATTCCAAGACAAAGAGAGAATCTTAAAGGCAGCAAGGGAGAAAAAGGAAGTAACATACAAGGGGGCCCCAATTAGGTTAGCATCTGACTTCTCAATGGAAACGCTCCAAGCCAGAAGAGAATGGCAAGAAATATTCCAAGCAATGAGAACCAAAGGCCTGCAACCCAGACTACTTTACCCAGCAAGGCTTTCAATCAAGATAGAAGGCCAAATAAGGAGCTTCCCAAACAAAAGAAGTCTAAAAGAATACACCTCTACCAAACCAATGCTGCAAGAGATACTAAAGGGACTGCTTTAAGGGAAGAAAGGAAAAGACAGAGAGAGAAAGAGAGAGAGGAACACAGGTACAAAAATGGCAATGAATAAATACCTATCAATAATAACCTTAAATGTGAATGGACTAAATGCTCCAATCAAAAGACATAGAATAGCTGAATGGATAAGAAAGCATGACCCACACATATGCTGCCTACAAGAAACCCACCTCAGGACAAAAGACATACACAGGCTCAAAGTGAAGGGCTGGAAACAAATTTTCCAAGCAAATGGTCAGGAAAAAAAAGCTGGGGTAGCAATACTCATATCAGACAAAATAGACTTCAAAAGAAGGGCCGTAAAGAGAGACCCAGAAGGTCACTTCATAATACTCAAGGGAAGAATCCACCAAGAAGACATAAATATTGTAAATATATATGCACCCAACGGAGGAGCACCTAAATACATCAAGAAAATCTTAGAGGACTTCAAGAAAGATATAGACAGCAACACAATTATAGTAGGTGATTTTAACACCCCACTGTCAAAAATGGACAGATCTTCCAAACAAAATATCAACAAAGATATTGTGGCATTGAACAACACTCTAGAGGAAGTGGACTTAACTGATATATATAGAGCCCTTCATCCCAAAGAAGCTAAATACACTTTCTTTTCAAATGCACATGGAACATTTTCAAAGATAGACCACATGATAGGACACAAATCAAGCCTCAACAAATTCAAGAAAATTGAAATCATACCAAGCATTTTCTCTGACCACAAGGGACTGAAACTAGAAACCAACCTCAAGGAGAAAAACCCAAAACCCTCAAAATCATGGAGATTGAATAGCATGCTATTAAACAATGAATGGGTCAAGAATGAAATTAGGGAGGAAATCAAAAAGTTTCTGGAAACAAACGATAATGAACTCACATCGACCCAAAACTTATGGGACACAGCAAAGGCAGTCCTCAGAGGGAAGCTTATAGCGATACAGGCCTATCTAAAAAAGACAGAAACATCTCAAACAAACAACCTAACCCTTCGCCTACAAGAACTCGAGGAACAACAACAAAGACAGCCCAGAGCAAGTAGAAGGAAAGAAATAACCAAGATAAGAGCAGAATTAAATGACATAGAGACTAAAAGCACAATCCTAAAGATCAGTGAATCCAGGAGTTGGTTCTTTGAAAAGATCAACAAAATCGACAAGCCTTTAAGCAGGCTCATCAAGAAAAAAAGAGAGAGGACTCAAATAAACACAATCAGAAATGAAAGAGGAGATATTACAACCGACACCGCAGAAATACAAAGGATTGTAAGAAATTACTATGAAGAACTGTATGCCAAGAAATTTGAAAACCTAGGTGAAATGGACAGGTTTCTGGAAAAATATAACCTTCCAAAACTCAATGAAAAAGAAACAGAAAGCTTGAACAGACCAATAACAGCTGGTGAAATTGAATCAGTAATCAAAACACTCCCGACGCACAAAAGCCCTGGACCAGATGGCTTCACAGGAGAATTCTACAAAACATTTAAGGAAGAGCTAACCCCTATTCTCCACAGACTATTCCAAAAAATCCAAAAAGATGGAAGACTCCCAAACTCTTTTTATGAAGCCAGCATCATCCTAATCCCAAAACCAGATAAAGACACAACAAAGAAGGAGAACTTCAGGCCAATATCACTGATGAACATAGATGCTAAAATCCTCAACAAAATATTGGCAAACCGCATCCAACAACACATTAAGAAGATCATACACCACGACCAAGTGGGATTCATCCCAGGGATGCAAGGATGGTTCAACATTCGCAAATCAGTAAATGTAATTCATCACATAAGCAAAAGCAAAGACAAAAATCACATGATCATATCAATAGATGTGGAAAAAGCATTTGATAAGGTACAGCACCCATTTATGATTAAAACACTCAGCAAAGTGGGAATAGAGGGAGCATTCCTCAACATAATAAAGGCTATATATGAGAAACCTACAGCCAGCATCATACTCAATGGGCAAAGACTAAATTCATTTCCACTAAAATCAGGAACAAGACAAGGCTGTCCACTCTCTCCACTTCTATTCAACATAGTAATGGAAGTATTAGCCACAGCGATTAGACAAAAAAAGGAAATAAAAGGCATCCAACTTGGAAAGGAGGAAACAAAACTATCATTGTTTGCAGATGACATGTTAATATACATAGAAAATTCTATAGTCTCGGCCAAAAAACTGCTCGACCTAATAAATGAATTTAGCCAAACAGCCGGATACAAAGTCAATATCCAGAAATCAAAGGCATTTTTGTATACCAACAATGAAACAACAGAAGCAGAAATCAAGAAAAAAATACCATTTGATATAGCAAAAAGAAAAATAAAGTACCTAGGAATAAACCTAACCAAGGAGGTAAAAGACCTGTATGCAGAAAACTACACAACACTGAAGAAGGAAATCAAGGAAGACACAAATAAATGGAAACACATACCGTGTTCATGGATCGGAAGAATTAACATCATCAAAATGTCCATACTTCCCAAAGCAATCTACAGATTCAATGCAATACCTATTAAAGTACCAATGGCATATTTCACAGATATAGAACAAACTTTTCAAAAATTTACATGGAACCATAAACGACCCAGAATAGCGGCAGCAATCTTGAGAAAGAAGAGCAAAACAGGAGGGATCACAATACCTGATACCAAAATGTATTACAAGGCCACTGTAATCAAAACAGCCTGGTACTGGCATAAAAACAGGCACGTGGACCAGTGGAATAGAATAGAGAGCCCAGAAATAAACCCAAGTCTCTATGGCCAATTAATATTCAACAAAGGGGGCAGCAACATAAAATGGAGTAAAAATAGCCTCTTCAACAAGTGGTGTTGGGAGAACTGGACAGCTTCGTGCAAGAAAATGAAACTCGAGCACCAACTTACACCATACACAAAAATAAATTCAAGGTGGATAAAAGACTTAAACATAAGCCGTAACACCATTAAAGTCCTAGAGGAGAACATAGGCAGGAAAATCTCAGATATTACACGCAGAAACATTTTTACTGATATGCCCCCTAAAGCAAGGAACATAAAGGAAAGAATAAACAAATGGGATCTCATCAAAATAAAAAGCTTCTGCATGGCCAAGGAAAACAGTATTAAAATAAAAAGAGAACCGACTGTGTGGGAAAACATATTTGCCAATGATATCTCAGATAAGGGTTTAATCTCCAAAATATACAAAGAACTTACACGACTCCACTCTAAGAAGACAAGCAACCCAATTAAAAAATGGGCAAAGGACTCGGGCAGACACCTCTCCAAGGAGGACATACAGAGGATCCAGAGACACATGAAAAGATGCTCGATATCGCTAGCTATCAGAGAGATGCAAATTAAAACCACAATGAGATACCACTTGACACCAGTCAGAATGGCCCTCATAAACAAAGCAACAAACAGCAAGTGTTGGAGAGGTTGTGGAGAAAAGGGGACACTAGTGCACTGCTGGTGGGAGTGCAGACTGGTACAACCACTATGGAAAACAGTATGGAATTTTCTAAAAAAACTAAAAATGGATATACCTTTTGACCCAGCAATTTCATTGCTAGGACTATATCCTAAGAACCCTGAAACACCAATCCAAAAGAAACTATGCATCCCTATGTTTATAGCAGCACAATTTACAATAGCCAAGTGTTGGAAGCAACCTAGATGCCCATCAGTAAATGAATGGATCAAAAAACTGTGGTACATTTGTACAATGGAATTCTATGCAGCAGAAAGAAAGAAGGAGCTCATATCCTATGCAACAGCATGGATGGAACTTGAGAGCATCATGCTAAGCGAAGTAAGCCAGGCAGTGAAAGACAAATACCATATGATCTCACCTTTAACAGGAACCTAATCAACAAAACAAACAAACAAGCATAATATAACCAAAGACATGGAAATTGGGAACAGGCTGAAAGTCACCAGAGGGGAGAGGGGAGGGAATTTCAGGGGAAAAGGGGAAGGATTTACAGGAACAAGTATAAAGGACACATGGACAAAAACTATTGGGGGGGGTGGAAATGGGAGGGAGGTGGGGAGGGCTGGGGTGGCGGGTTCGGGTGAGAATAAAAGACAGAAAACTGTACAAGATCAACAATTAAAATAAAAATTAAAAAAAAAAAAAAAAAAGAATCCAGGAGTAAACCATCTGGAAGGCTGAAAGAGCCAAGGAGAGATTTCAGCCACTTCCTACCACAAAGGAGACAGATGAGTTAGGGAAGGATGATAAAGACGTTGGGCTTTCCACTGAAACCCTAAAAGCACCAGACTTTAGAAATAAAAATTACAATCTAGGTTTAAGGGGTTCTTCACCCTAGGACTAGGAAAAACCTGAAATGACTCACTCTAACGAAACCTAAAACCAGTCTTCTAGAAGTTCAAAGTGATCAGCCAGTAATATATCTTCTTGTTAAATAATATTCCTTAATCTTTAGGGATGACAGTGCAACATCTTGTCTCTATACCATATCATCCATACTACCAAGTACTGGGTTGGCCAAAAGGTCTGTTAAGTTAGACACATCATTCATTTTCACTAATAGCTTTGAGGCAGGAGATAGGAAGGAGGAAACTCTGGAGATGCCTCAGGGCTAAGGTAAAGGACATCTGTTCTTTTACCAGTTGTTCTAAGACTCTGTTCTAAGACCGGTTGATCCTGCTTTCTGGAAAAGCCCTGAATCATGGTAAGTCATGAATGCGCCTGCACAGAAGATGCTACATGATCCCTGCTTCATTATAATAGCATTATAATAAATTAATATTGGGCGACCCCTTTCTCTGGTGGCCAATCAGGGAAAATCATGGGAGACCACATGCGCAGTAGCTTTAAAGTAATACAACTACTTGCACATGCACAATAAAAGCCTGCCAACACTAGCCAGGAAGGATACGCCCTGTAAGAATAGAATCCCTCCCGCCCCGAGGTCAATCTCTGCTCGAAGATGGCCTGCTCCCATGTTCTGTGGAGTGTACTATCGCTTAATAAATCCGCTCTCCCTCTTTATGCTATAAACTCTGTGTGTTTGGTTCAATTCTTTGCCCGTAATCACCAAGGACCTGGTTACCTGTGCCCACCTGTGACAGCTTTATTGATTTGGATATTTTGAGTATGTCGGCCACGTCCCACATGGTGGAACATTGATGGTTCTTAATTAATGTCTCAATTTGATGTCCAGCATGAAACTTTGCAAGCCACTTTTGCCACATTCGATCAGTCACAGCACCTTCTCCATACACCGCACAAATCTTTTTTTGCATTGCAGTGTGTTCTTACCTTTCTTGAAATAGTAAAGCATAGTATGCTGAAAATGTTGCGTGTTTTCTTCCATCTTCAATATCAAAACGGCTACACAAAAATTCACCAATTTTGATGGTTTTCTTAAATGCACACCGATATGACAGCTGGTATAACACAATCTAACAAAACTGTTTTTGAATGAAGTTAAAGACAACTATGCACTACTAGAGCCATCTTACAGAAAAAACCAAACAAACTTTTTGGCCACCCCAATATAAAATAAAAAAATTAGCAAGCATGTGAATAAACAAAAATATTAGACAGTTAAGAAAAGTCCTCAAGAGGAGTGGGGTGCAATTTGCTCCCACTCAGGGCACCTCACCGATTGATCAAAGGGGGATAGCAGGAGCTGAGAGAGGCAGCAGAGAGGCAGCGGCTCACAGAGAGACTTCTAATGGTGGAACCGAGCCTCTGGGCAGACACCTCACAGGGGCCGGGCCAACAGAAAGAGAGAGGAGGGAAGGTGTGATTTGCTCCCACTCAGTGCACCTCACGGATTAATCAAAAGTCACAAAATGAGGTGGATTTTTGGCACTGGCATGGTGCAGATGCGCAGAGTGGACCGTGCTGGCCGCACAGTGTTCTGAGGGCATGGGCTGGAAACTGGGCACCTGATTTATTGTAGCCCAGACTGAGCCCCCATCCTTGTGGAATGACAGGAAAGGAAAACAAAGGAGCCCATCCACCCTATGCCTGCAGGATCTGGGAAGACCTGCAAAACTGGTTTGGCAGGTGTAAAATCAGCAGGAGGCTTTTCTTTTCTTTTCTTTTCTTTTCTTTTCTTTTCTTCTCTTTTTTTTTTTAAATCAAGAGTGAGACAATAAGACCTGGAGTTGTGAGGAAACCAGAGACTGACCCAGGAAAGAAGTCAGAAGGCAAACACCAATAGCTGAGACAAATTTCACTTTGCTGTCTTTCAGAAGTTGCATTTTTAAAATTTCTCTTCCTTCCATTTATTTAGTTTGTTTGTTCTTATTGCTTGAGTTGTTTGTTTCATTCTCCCTTTTATATTTCACTTCAATATTTCTTCTTTCACTTCACTCGTATTCCAAAGAACACACAACTTTAGTCTTTTACTTTTTATTCAGATTATACATTTCTTACCATACTACTGTTATTCCAAGTCCCACACAGCATCCTTCTTTGGTCTTAATCCACTTTGCCATCTTCCTGAGCTTTATTACTGTTGTGGTAAACTTCATTTTATCTCACGCTCTTCTGTGTTCCTATCCCTTACTCTCACTATTTCTCCTCCATCTAAACTAGCATAAGTGCTCTTCTTTCTTAAGTCAGCTCACATTCTTTTTCCCTTCTAATAAGAGTCTTATTTATTTTTCACCTTTAATAAACAGTGGCTGGAGGGGGGAAACATCCCGGTGATTGTTGTACTTCTCTACAGGAACTCCTATTTGTTCACTACTTGTTTGTCCTTTAAATCCCAGAGTACTCTCCCACTGTCTTACTCCATTCAGCCTTCACCCTGCCCATGATCAGTTGAGTAATGAATTTTATTTCATGGTTTTCTCTCTCCCTTTTTTCTTTTTCTTTTCCTTCCTTATTTCTCCTCTCTCAACCTGGGCTCTACTCCTTACTCTTATTACTTTGCTTTCCCCATCCTCCCATAATCATTTTTCTTTACTGCAGATATCTCATATTCACTTTTCTACAATATTCTTATTCCCATTCTATCCTTATTAAACTTCATTCAGCTGCCATTGCTATTGACCCTGCTGTGGTTTTTCTGTAGTTTTGCTCCCACTGGTCCAAACACCTTTGCAATTTACTTCAAACCTCAGAGTATATTCTTCCATTTTCTTACCCCAATGTTCCCATCACCCATTCATGTTTCACTTATGTTTTAAATTTTGTTCTCTCCCTTTCCTCACCTTCGTTCTATCCCAACTCTTATCAATTCTCCTCCCACTTAGCACACAACGTTTTCCTCTCATTAGTCATTTCACATTCCCTTTGACACACCTTATAATGTATGCAATCTCTCTTCACCTTTATTAACCTTATTCAATTGCAGTTGAGACTGCTGTTGTGGTAGGGGGGTTCTTTTTGCTGGCATAGGTTTAGTTGTCTGGTAACACTGCTTGGTTAGCCAACACCTGTACAACAGCATACAAGACCAGGTGGGCGTTGTGACTTCCAGTAAGCCCGCCGGAGGGGAAAAGCCACCATCTAGGAAGCCACCAACAGGTAAAGCCCAAGTACAGCAAGAGAGCCAGCACAAATGGAAGAAAGGGCAACCCTAGAGTGTCCAGACCAGGAGATCAAGGAAACCGCACCACTGAGTCCCACAGAACCCCTACCATAGAAATTCACCATATGAGGACAGCAGGCAAAACAGAGCATCCTCAATCGCAGAAACAAACAAAAAGAGTCACCAAAAATGGAGAGACAAAGAAAGACCTCATAATCAAAAGGAATGAAGGTTCCCCAGTAAAAGACTAAATGAAATGGAGGCAAGTAAACTATCAGATATGGAATTCAAGAGAATGGTTATAAGGATGCTCAAGGAACTCACTGACAGCTACAAGGAAGTCAGTAGGAACTACGACAGTATGAAAAAGGAAATAAAAACTATGAACAAGAACCAGCAAGAAATGAAGAAGGGCATATCTGAAATAAAAAATACTCTTATCCATTCCACCTTTATTTCCACCCGTAATCCGTTAGGAGGAATTACAAGCAGGCTGAATGAAGCAGAGGACAATTAGTGAGGTGGAAGACAAGGTAGAGAGAAATAGCCAGGTAAACCAGCTGCACAAAAGAAGACTCAAAAAATATGAAGATCGCTTAAGGGAACTATAGGACAACATGAAGTGCAACAACATTCAAATCGTAGGAATACAGGAAGGAGAAGAAAGGGAGCAAGGGATAGAAAACCTGTTTGAAAAAGTAACGATAGAAAACTTACCTAATCTGATGAGAGAAAAAGTCACCAGGTTCAGGAAACACAGAGGGTCCCAATCAAGAGGAACGCAAGGAGGCCCACTCCAAGACACACATAATTAAAATGTCAAAATTCGAAGACAAAGAGAATCCTAAAGGCAGCAAGGGAGAAACAGGACGTAACATACAAGGGGACTCTGACAAGGCTAGCAGGTGATTTCTCAGCAGAAACACTACAGGCCAGAAGGGAATGGCAAGAAATAATCCAAGTAATGAAAAGCAAAGGCCTGCAACCAAAACTACTCTACCCAGCAAGCCTCTCAATCAAAATAGAAGGCAAAATAAGGAGTTTCCCAGACAAAAGAAGGCTCAGAGAATACAACTCTACCAAACCAGCATTGCAAGAGATTCTAAAAGGACTGCTTTAAGAAAAGGAAGAAAAAGAGTGAGAGAGAGAGGAGCACACGTACATATATATATGGCAATGAGTAAGTACCTATCAATAACAACCTTAAATGTAAATAGATTAAATGCTCCAAACAAAAGGCATAAGGTAGCTAAATAGTTAACAAAACAAGACCCGCAATATGCTGCCTACAGGAGACACACCTCAGAACGAAGACCTACACAGGCTGCAAGTGAAGGGTTGGAAAAAATATTCCAAGCAAACCAACAGGAAAGAAAAGCCAGGGTAGCAAAACTTATCATAGACAAAATAGACTTCAAAACATAGGCCATAAAAAGAGACACAGAAGGACACTTCAGAATACTCAAGGGAAGAATCCATCAAGAACGTATTTATTGTAAACATATACGCACCCAACATAGGAGCATCCAAATATATAAGGAAAATCTTGGAGGATTTCAAGAAAGATATAGACAGCAACAAAATTATAGTAGGGGATTGCAACACCCCATCAACAATGGATAGATCTTCCAAACACAATATTAACAAGGATATTGTGGAACTGAACGGCGCATTAGATCAAATGGACTTCTCTCTCTCTCTCTCTCTCTCTCTATATATATATATATATATGTGTGTATATATATATATATATATACACATATATATATATAACCTTTCATCCCAAAGAAGCAAAAATACACATTCTTTTCTAAAGCACATGGAACATTTTCAAACATAGACCACATGATAGGACACAAAACAAGCCTCAACAAATTCAAGAAAATTGAAATTATATCAAGCATTAACTTGGACCAAAGGGGCTTGAAACTAGAAACCGACTTCAAAGAAAATAATTCAAAAATATTCAAACTCATAGAGACTGAATAGCGTGCTATTAAACAATGAATGGGTTAATAATGAGATCATGAGAGAAATCAAAATGTTTCTGGAAACAAATGAAAATGAACACACAACAGTGTAAAGCAATTTATAGATTCAACGCAATCCCTATTAAAGTACCAATAACATATTTCACAGATATATAACAAACATTTCAAAAATGTATATGGAACCATAAACAACCCCAAATAGCCTCAGCCATCTTGAGAAGGAAGAAAAAAGTAAGAGGGATCAAAATACCTGATACCAAACTATATTACAAGGCCAATATAACCAAAACAGTGTGGTACTGGCATAAGAACAGACACATAGACCAATGAAACAGAATAGTGTACCCTGAAATAATTCCAAGTCCCTAAGATCAATTAATATTCGACAAAGGGGGCAGAAGTGTAAAATGGAGTAAAAATAGCCTCATCAACAAATCATGTTGAGAGATCTGCACAGCTACACTAAAAAGAAAAAAAAAGAAAGGAAGAAAGAAAAGAAAGAAAGAAAGAAAGAAAGAAAGAAAGAAAGAAAGAAAGAAAGAAAGAAAAAGAAACTGAATCACCAACTTACACCATACACAAAAATAAATTCAAGGTGGATAAAAAATTTAAATGTAAGCCATGACACCATAAAAATCCTAGAAGGAAACATCGGCAGGAAAATCTCAGAAATTCTATGCAGCAATATTTTCACTGATATTTCCCCTAGAACAAAGACAGAGAGGAAAGAATAAACTAATGATACTGCATCACAATAAAAAGCTTCTGCACGGCTAAAGAAAACATCAGTAAAATGAATAGGGAACCAACTCTATGGAAAAATATATTTTCCAGTGATATATATCTCCAAAGCATAAAAAGAACTCACACAACTCCCCTCCAGGAGCACAAAGAATCCAATTTAAAAAATGGGCAAAGGACCTGAACAGACACTTCTCCAAGGAGGACATACAGAGGGCCCAGAGACGTATGAAGAAAATATGCTCAGCATCACTAGCCATCAGAGAGTTGCAAATTAAAACCACAATGAGATAACCACTTCACACAGTCAGAATGGCCATCATAACCAAATCAACAAACAAGGGCTGGCAAGGTTGTGGAGAAAAGGGACGCCTAGTACACTGTTGGTGGGAATGCAGAGTGCTGTAGCCACTGTTTAAAACAGTATGGAGTTTCCTCAGAAAACTAAAAATGAGAACTGCCTTTTGACCCAGCAATTCCACTGCTGGGATTATACCCTAAGAACCCTGAAACACCAATCCGAAAGAACCTGCACCCCAGTGTTCATAGTAGCACAATTTACAATAGCCAAGTGCTGGAACCAACCTAGGTGCCCATCAGTAAATGAATGGATCAAAAAACTATGGTACATTTACACAACGGAATTCTATGCAGCAGAAAGAAAGAAGGAGCTCCTACCTGCTGCAATAGCATTGATGGAAACAGAGACCATTATGCTAATTGAAAGAAGCCAGGCTGTGAAAGATGAATACCATATGATCTCACCTTTAAGTGGAACCTAATCAACAAAACAAACAAGCAAGCAAAATATAACCAGAGACATTGAAAATAAGAACAAACAGACAGTAACTGGAGGGGAGTTGGGAGGGGATAATGGGGGTAAGAGTTTTCAGGAACAACTCTAAAGGACACATGGACAAAACAAAGGTGGGGGTAGAATCATGGGAGGGAGGTGGGGATGGCTGGGGTGGGGTGGAGAGTTGAGGAGAAAAGGCAGACAACTGTATTTGAAGAACAATAAAATAAATAAATGAAGAAAGAAAGAAACAGAGAGAGAGGGAGAGGGAGGGAGGGAGGGAGAGAGAGAGAGAGAAGGAAGGAAGGAAGGAAGGAAGGAAGGAAGGAAGGAAGGAAGAAAGAAAGAAAGAAAGAAAGAAAGAAAGAAAGAAAGAAAGAAAGAAAAGAGAGAAAGAAGGGAGGGAGGGAGGAAAGAGAGAGAAAGAAAGAAAACTGGGCAGAGGATCTGTGTATTCAGAGGACTGAGAAATGGCCAACGGACATATGAAACATTACTAATCATCAAAAAAATGCAAATTAAACCACAATGAGATATCTCCTCGCATCTGTCAGAATGGCTATCATCAAGAAATCAAAAAACAACAACTTTTGTTGAAGAAGTGTAGAACAGGAAACTCGAATTCACTGTTGCTGTAGTTGTAAATTGGTGTAGCCACTAGGGAAACAGTATGGAGGTTCCTCTAAAAATTAACAATTTGCCATTTGTGACAATGTGAATGGATGTGCAGAGCATTATGCTAAGTAAAATAAGTTAGACAGAGAAAGACAAATATCATATATTTCACTATATGTGGAATCTACAAGACAAAGTAAACAAACAAAATAGAAGCAAACCCATATTACATACAGAGAACATTTTGAGTATCACCAGATGGGGTTGGGGGGATGGATGAAACCTAATTGTGATTAAGAAGAATTAAGAAGTACAAGTTTCCAGTTATAAAAATAGTCATGGGGATGTAAAGTACAGCACAGGGAATATAGACATCAATATTTCCATAACTATGTATGGTATCAGATGAGTACTTAACTAATTGGGATAATCACTTTGTACTACATATAATTGTCTAATCACTGTTGTACACCTGAAACTAGTATAATTTTTTATGTAAAATTAATTCAATTTTATGGAAAATAAATTGATTTTACGGAAATGTGTGGGAGACCCTTCTGCATGGCGTGGGCCCAGCTCCCACTAGGAGATGCACAGGACCCACGCCCACAGATAGGTTCTCTCGTTGGAAATCAGGTTTGCAATGTGCCTAAACTGCTTTGAGTCTTGCTTTTGCTGAAACTCCCTCACCCTGGATTGGGATAGCAAGTGCTTATTTTAACTTCCTAAAATCCATGCTAAATCTTGCAAGGACCAATGTAACTGGTTCAGCCACTTTTCTCTTTTCATTTACTAATATCCTTCTTCTGTGATGTGATTAGCAGCATTGGCTCCTTTGTTGTCTGTAAAAGGTAACCACCTATAGCAAACCTGTGCATAGTAAATGAGGACCATCATGTAAGGTGACCAGAAATAAAATAAAGGCCTGTCATGGCAGAGACCACGGGCTTTTGCTCCCCTTAAGAGAAAAGCCATGCTGCCCTTTTTCCTCCACCGGACTCGGTAGTGTGTGTGTATGTCTTATTTCATCCACAATGACGCAGACACTGTGGGCAGCGTCTGGATCAGAAATGAAGTCGGCTTTTTTTTTTTTAGACACTTCTCTATTTAGCAGGTTGGTAAGAGCGATCTTTCTTTTGATTTCCTGTAGTTGGCACTGAAGCATTTGTTTTTATTTTCTTGTACTGCTGGGGCTTCAGGGATCTCTGTGAAGTGTCTGTTGTCTTGACCATGGATAACACCCTGTATCCCCTGGGACTATGGGTGTCTTCTCTGTGACCAGGTCACCTCAGTCTCAGGGCACCACCCCTGTAGGGAAATGTGGTAGGTGATGTGGTTTCAGGTCCACAAGATTTTAGCACTGTTTCCCACAATAAATGCAGGAGGTGCTATCTGAGGTGTACCAGGTGCCTCCACTGAGCTCTGCTACAATGAGTGGGAGTGGGGTGGTCTGGATGAGGCTGAATTATGCATTTGTGGCTTTGTTATCTTCCCCGTAATGGCGCTGCCACAGCTTTGTGTATTAGCCCCAGTCACTGGAATTAGCTGGAGTGTGAGCTTGCTACTTAGGTAGAAGTGTTTCTGCTTCTTCAGTTCTTAGGGCTACAGATAGTGTCCTCTGTAATCCAACGCTTCCAATGAAATAGCCTCTAATTGGGCCCACTGCCACCTCTGGGAAAATGAGGAAATGCGAGCTCTGGGAGGGTATGGGGTGGGGCTGCTATGCCTACATGACTTTATTTTCTGCCTGGCAATGATGGCTGCTAGATCACAGTTGCCATACCTATTCCTACTCTGCTCCTATCCCTGGGTTCAGCTGTAGTATGTGCTGACGTGGTACATGCTGCAGTCTCAGGCAAAAATATCGATTCTACACTGCTGCTTCTTAGGGCTACAGATTTTACATGCTAAAATCTGACTCCTCCCCTGCTACCTAGTGAGGCAGTGATCTGTAAGCTGCATCTTTGGCACTTGTCTCTGTCCTTCTGCCTTCCCTCCTCTCCTGTTCACTTCAATAAACCTCCCTTCAGATGTTTTGATGCAAGAATCTCTTAGATGTGTTTGTGTGTTGATCAGGGAATCCTTTGTTGAATTATAGCTGTCCAACTTGTAACTTCAAGTAGAGAGACCTGGAGAACCTCTCACACTGACTTGCTGCTGACATCACCCTGGAAAATAAATTAGTTTTTAAAAAACTTCAAATGACATGGTTGAAGATCTGGTTACAATGTAATTGACAAAGAAATTTGTTTTTCTCCATAACACACAACATTTTAAGAAAATAACCATAATTACAAGAGATGACATTATACCAGGACACATCAGAATTTTAGGAACTTCATAAATTTTGGAATATTCATATTAATAATATTTACCCATACATTATACCCTAGAAGTTCATCATCATTTATTTTACAATGCTCTTTATATAATTTAACATGCCAAATAAGTCTAATCAGTTTAATATTTCCCTTTTATAAAGAGAGAGAACAAATCTTTCGAGGTATTCCTGGTCAAGAAAAATTCTACTCAAAATTCGAATTTTAGAAAGTTTGTCAAACATATTAAAAAGTTTGGACATTTTACTAAAAAAATCACAAGTCATTATGAAACAATTCTTAATTATTCATTTAAAGTGACAATAAAAGAATTCAGAGACAAATACAGAAGGTTACATAATTGTTAGCAAAGATTTTGTTCTTATTATTGAAAAGTCATCAAGGACCTGATTAAGACAACATAAAACACAGGAAAGTTTGATAAAACACGAGATCTTTGTTTTCTAGGCAAAAAACTTTTCATAATATCTTATCAGGAGCAAACCAATAGTACAGGAAAACTTAGACCTTTTACCAGAAAGAAAGCCAAACTTTAATTCAGCATCATCTCACATTTGATTTAAGTTTACTTAATTTAATTTATCTCAATCTTATTCAGCTTGGCCACATACAAAATTTCTCTTTCACAATTCCTTTTTACAAACTTTCTACAATTTTCCTGGTCCAATTTAGTTTTTCTGTTGTTCTCTTACCCATTCAGAAATACCCAACTTTTTTAACAGGAGAAAATATCCAAATTTAATATGTATGTACATGTGGGGTTGCCAAAAGTATGTGAGACCTGGCCCTGGCTGGTGTAGCTCAGTGGATTGAGTGTGGGCTTTGAACCAAACGGTTGCTGGTTTGATTTCCAGTCAGTGCATGTGCTTGGGTTGTGGGCCAGATCCCCAGTAGGGGGCATGCAAGAGGCAACAACACAAAGAGGAGGAGATACTTCTCTCCCTCTCTTTCCCCTTCCCTTCCCCTCCCTCTAAAAATAAATAATAATAAAAAAGAGAATATGAGATCTGACAACATATGGGCAGTTAAGAGTTATATGAGCTAAGGAAAATGGGGAATTTGTGGTTTGTGACTTCAAAGGACAGAAAGGCAATTCAAATGGAGATAGGAAAGCAATGTTTGGTAAATATGTTTGTTGGGCCATCTTTAACAAAGGGACATGAGAGGACTTTGAACAGTGGGCCTTGCTAGGTTCCTCCCTATCACACACTAGTTCATATTAAGCTACAATTATCTATGATAATATCTCCCTTACTGGAACAGGTACTCTACATTCCTTTTAGGCAGTTGGGGGAAGCTCAAAGGTTTTTCCTGAGTCATTTCTTAAAAATAACCAACTTAAATCATTAATATCCCAAAAGGCACATTTGGGGAGGTGGCAAACTCTGCTTCCTCTCACTAATTAATTAGTCCACATTTTACATCGGCCTCAGTTACACTCAGCCTATCAGTCTGCAGTACCAATGTGAGCTCCATCTGTTTTCCAGCACACTCATGGTTTCTTTACTTTCTATTAGACATTCGACCAGGAGGAACAAAGGAAAAGAAGAGCTACAGCATAGTGATGTACCTGGGGACGACAGGCTAAGTGAGAGAAAAGGGAAGAGAAATGTCCACCTGGTATGACCTGACAAGTACCCACAGTGAGTTTTCATAAGACAGTTCAGACCGCACTGGTCTGACAGCTCTCATCCCTCTAGGTCTGGGCAGGAACAAGCCACGGTCAGCCAGAGATCCCCAGGGAGTGTCCTTCTTCTGGCCTTCTCTGCATATCCAGGATCTGAAAGAATCCTTTTTATGGTTGTCTTCATTTCTTACCTCCTGGTAACACTCTGGTGGGCAACGCACTCATCATCCTGCCCTCTATGCTAAACCCCAGCTTCTACTCTCCCATGTATGTTTTGCTCTCCAGTCTCTTCTTCTTGGACATCTGCTTCACCACAAATTGTGTCCCCTAGATGTTGGTCATCCCCCAGGGCCCAAAGAAAACTATCATCTTCTTTGGCTACTCTGTTCAGCTTTTCAGCTTTTTGTTTCTTTGGAACAAGAGTGCATCCTCCTGACAGGGATGCCCTTTAACCTCTATGTGCTGTCTGTCAGCCCCTCCACTAGGCCACCATCATCCACCCTCACCTGTGCTGGCTGGTCACTGGCAGCTGTGGCCTGGGTCACCAGGCTGTTGGAGTCAGTGGTCCAGGCATCACTTACTCTCCACCTGCCATTCTACCCCCACCAGCAGATGGATGGTTTTGTGGGTGAGGTTCTGACGGGTTAAAGGGACATGGAGAATTCTCCCTGTTTCCACCCGAGCTGTGACCTTTATTGTAAGAATGAAATATAGGCATGCTCTCTCCCTGGGGTAACTGGCCCTTCTCCCTGGGAGATTACTACTTTTAATATTTAACTGTTGCTTTGAGGAGAACTGGCCCTTCTCCCAGAGGGACCTGTTGGTTAGCTAAGTCGCACAAGACCCTTGGCATGTAGCCACTTTTGTCTAAAACATATTTAAGCATAGCCCCCAAAGTGAGACTTTGGAATCTCACCCGAGGGAAGGACACTTCACTTGGAACTTTTCCCAGTAGGACCCGAATGCTGTCTCTGAGATTCCCCAGCATCTATGTTCGGGTATTGGTGATTGCCTGTCTATGCTCTTGATTCTTGCTTTCTTTTTGCTCTTGCTTAATAAAGTGCTTAACTATTCAACTTTGACTTGGGGTTTTTATTGTCTGTGAATCTGAACCTCTAAATTAAGTGCCCACGATCTCATACGTGCCCCCTAATGGCACAGGTCCCAGTTTTAATATGACTCTCCAGTACGGACACCACCTACAATGAGATTTGCACTGTTGAGTGTCTTCATCTTGGTTGTGCCCCTCAGCCTCATCTTTCTTTCTTACAGTTCCATTGTCCAGGCAGTGCTGAGGATTAACTCTGCAAAAGGGTGGAGGAAGGCTTTGGAACCTGATCCTCTTATCTCACAGTGCTTACTCTGTCTTTGTTGTCTACCTCCTTCCCCAAAATCCCTATGCCCATGAAAAGAACAAGTTCTTTGGTCTCTTCTATCTAGTGGGCACTCCTTCCCTTGATCCTCTCAAATACACCCTGAGGAATGAGGAGGTAAAGAGGTCATTTGGAAGATTGCTAGAGAAGAACACGAATTCCAGGAGAGTGGCTTAAAATTGAATACTTTCAAACTGAGAGGAAATCACTCATGCTTCCGTCAGGGAGTGTGTATTCCTCATACCTCTGCCTTCTTCATACCCATCATGCCACAGTAATGAATGATAGCCACATGTGCATGCATGTGTGTGAGAGACAGACTGAAAAGTTGATAAGAGGAGGAATACATCTCTATATAAAACATTATATGGAGGCACCATATCTGGCTGCAAAGGTGGCAAGAAGACTTTAAAGCAGCCCACGAAGCAAAGAAGATGGATGAGATAAGGCATTCCAGCAGAGAGAAAAAAAACTCAGGCCATGAGGAAGGTCTCCCAGGCCACAGACAGAGTTAAGAAATCTGGCCAAAAGTGAACTGTTCCTGGTGCCTGGGGCAATGGTAACTCTTAATTCCATTTCTGTTTCAACATCTGGGTTCCCTGTTATCACATCTGTTGCAACCTATAGCTAGAATGAAGTGTTGTCTTAGAGTCCATTGTAGATTTAAAAGTAAGCTTTTGTAAAAACAATAACAATAACAACAACAACAACAATAATAATAATGCATCGGCTCATCTCTTTAGTTCTTCTCAGTTGTGAGGCCAGCACGGAATCCTGCCAAAGTGTGTTCTTCAGTCTTTATTCTATCCTGAATTCTGGAATTAAACCAACTTTTGGGGGGAAAATAATTATATGAATCAAATTGAATATTTTCTTTCTTCTGTCTTATTTTAATGGTCTTTGCCTCCGTGATGATGTGCCTAGTTTTATCATTTCTATTTCTATCTCATCTCCCTTGACATATCATCACTATTTCTTCACCTCCATTTCTAATATCTACCATATGGTCTTTGCTTTTCTTTTGAGTCTTTTTCTACTTCCTTATATGTCTGTTTTGCACTTTTATTCTATTTTATCCCCCTAAATGACAGCAAGGAGGGGCACAGCTGAGACCCAGGTAAATTCAGAAAGCCATAACTTCCTGTCAGGCAACCTCTCAAATATACCCCCTTGCTTTCATGCCACAATCAAATTTCCCTGTATCCTTAGGCCTGAAGCCAGATAGAGCTTCAGGGAGAAAGTTTAAATTCTTCAGTCCCAGTATTTCTTTTACAGCGGACACAAAATGTAGGTAAACAAACAGCTGGGAGACCAAAATGTCTTAATGTCCAGGCCGGCAGGATAATTTTGACAATGGGGACCTTGGTGCCATCTCCTGGCAAAATGTGGCATTGAGCATGGCATCCCTGACTCCTGACCCAAGACTTCGCTCTAAGGTCAGCAGTCTTGTACTCTGCTCAGAAAGGTAATTATTATTTTATTGTTATTATTGGGTATTTATATTAATTGTCATAAATTATAAATTATATATACTCAATAATAATGAGTATATATTATATATATTATAAATAAGTCATTATTGTGTGTAAAATATTGTTATAAAATATTTTTATTGTTATTTTTGAGTATTTATGATATTCCAGTACCATTTAAAAGTAATTTACACACATTGACTCATTAATCCCTTTAACAACACTATGAAGCATATAATATTATTATCCTCTTCCAGATACAGAAACAGTTAAGTAAAAGATTTAAAATGTCAGAGATTTAGACCCAAAAGGACTAATCCAAGTCTCCATGCTGTTAACCTTGGCTTTTGGTACAAATAGTGCCTTCCCAGCCCAACTGAGGAGTCTCAACCGCTCAATAAACTTGGAGAAAATCATCCCAATCTACAAATGCATCTAATTCAATCCCCCAGCCAAAGGAAGTTTGCTTCCTTGGAATAAGAGTTTATTAAGTGACTGAAAGCATCCCATGGACACAAGAAAAAATAGCCCACTTGAAAGGTTTATAACAATGAGGCAGGAGACAGCACAGGACGAACTCTGAGACTGCAATACTGTTACTGGCCAGCATTGAGCACCCTGGTTGCCAGGAAACGCCTTTTACCAATTAAGTAGAATAAATAGTAAACCGAGCCAGGGGGGAGGAAGGAGACAAGTCTCACACTAACTCAGCAGTCCTGAGCCTGGTCTGATAATAATGCCAGGTGATCCAACATCACAAGAAACACTATGTTAGCAAGAAAGGAGGGAAGTCCTTGAAATTCTATGTAGCGTTCCCACTATCTGGGAAAGAAAGCCTTGAAACTGTGCTTTCATTCCAGGGCCTGAAATGTGGGAGAGGGTCCCCGGTGCCCAAAGAAAGAGCCCATAAATAACTTTGGTTAATTGCCTACCTCTGGTCACTATCTGTTTTACCAGGGTGTCCCTAATGCTTACAGAAAGGGCCCACAAATAATTTTGGAAAGTGCCCCAATTTTAATTAACTGCCCCCTGTCATGTATTTGTTTTACAACAAGATGAACAAATGGAGTCTGGAGCAAGATAATGATTCGGGCTAACGGACCCCCACACATACCTGAGTTTGGGTAGTCACATTCCCCCAGGAAAGCTGGCACCATATATACCTGTTAATCAATATGTAACTTTTTTCCTCCTATCCCGACAACTATATAAGTCCTCAGAACAAAGGATTCTCTTGCTCTCTCAGGGGCTCAGGGTGCTCTTGGCTCTCAGGCCACAGGGCCTTTGGCCACCCGGCCTCAGGCTGCCCAGGGGCTTGTCACCCTGGTCTTCAGCCGCTCTTGCTTTTGTCACCTTGCTTTGCCCGGAAACTTTGCCTTTCACCCCCTACTCTACCCAGTCCTGTTCTCTTCCACGGGAACAGGCCACTAATAAACTGATTACATACTACAAGATTTGCTGATATGTAATTCTTCACAACATCAGCAAGAAGAACCAGGTCTCTCCCATCAACAGAGTTGGTGCTGAAGCCCCGGGAACCTGACTTGCACCCAACCTTTTGTCTGCAGCCGTTTGAAACACAGTGAGTATGGTCTCACCAGCAAAGCTGTCCTGCCTTTCTCACTTCGGAATCAAGGAGATGCTGCGCTTGGGGGGTGGGGAAGTTCAAAGTGCTAGGCCTATGTTCCGAGGTAGAAACAATGAGATCTGAAACGAGTTCTCCGGTTCTGCCCGGGCTCCGAAGAAAAGAGGCAGTTCCTCCCCCCGGCCCAAATCTTTGGGTGTCCCTACGTGAGTGGGGGCCTTGCGGGGGTGTCTGGGGTCAATCCCTGAGACGTGCAGGGGCCTTGTAGGGAACCCCAATCACGGTAATCAAACTTCAGCTCGTCCGGGGAAGTGCACATGAGGACTGGTCACCCAGCACTCCAAGCCCCCCCTGGCTATTTCAGACAGGGGAGAAACCAAGACACGTAAGAGAGTTAGGGATGACCAAAGGGGTAACGGCCTTTGGGAGCCCTGCTCACAAGCAGCACACTGTGACCCACTACTTGGATTCCTTAGCCTTTTCTGCCTCCGAACCTGGCCAAGAAAAAGTCGGTTTGAATCATTGTCCTGTCGTGAGCTTGCAGCATCTCTCTCCCCAGGTGACTTCTAGCAACTCAATTTGCATCTGAATACCCCTTGCAGAAACTGAAGCGGGTGGGCAATGTTATGTCTGCTGGGCAAATGTCTTGCTTTCCCTCTCTCAAGAAATTGCTGCACCCCGAGGACACAGGTCAAGCATTTAAGAGCCACAAGGGCGCTGGCAGCAGCAACGGCGCCCGTGGGAGGTTAAGTTGGAGTGGGCTGGGAAAGAACACTAGGTTTCCCGCCGATGGCAAGCAAAAGTCCACGCAACGAGAGGCGCCCTGTAAAAGCATTCACGGTCCCATCCCTGTGGCACGTTCCCTACTTAGGTGTAGTCTTCGGGAAGAGGGAGCGAGATTTTAGCCTGTAGTGGAAGTCCTGGCTTTTCCAGGCCCTGTTCTCCTAACTAGGCCTTTTTGTTCGATTTTGCCTCATTCGTAAGTAAGTCTTTTCTCCTTTCTCTGACGATTCCATTTGCATCTCTGACTACTCTCATGTCTATCTGCTTTATACCAAGTACTTGCTGTGTTTGTTTTCCAGCCAAGCAGCCATCTAATCTCTAAAACCATGCCTTTGATCTTTACTGCACAGCAGGAGGTGATGATATTATTCCTTACCTGCCTAACCCAAGCCTTGCATTCAATTTCAGCTTCATATTGGGCTTGGCCCCACTATGCCTGCGTTAACTAGGAACAAGGGTACAAAGAGGGAAAATCTCATCCCCTCCTTGACTGTAGAACTCAGAAAAGAAAATGAGGAATTGAGTCTTTAGAACACCCTTAACTTCTAGACCTAGGGGCTACCGTAGGTGCTGAGAACAACAGAGTAATTAACTTGCTACTCAGAACAATGGGGTACCTGCCTCTCCAATGCTGTGAGGGAAAAGTAACTTTGTAAACTCAGACTTTTCTTGTTGTTGTTGTTGTTGTTGTTTTCAGCTGTGCTTGAGGCCTGAGCCTGACATCTCTGTGGATTTTGTTTTTTTTTCCCAGACTCTGCCCTGAGCAGAGCAGGGGGCGGGGTACCCTAAGGACAGTCCTGCTGCTAGCACCTCAGCACCCAGGGTTTTCATGATGCTGAGAAACCGCAGCTTATGGCCTTTTTTTTTTCTTTCCCCTTCTAGATATGGCTGTTTTCCAGCCAAGCTGCCATCGGAGGCTGGACTTTGCAATCTCAGCCTACTTCCCAGCTCACTCCCCCAACTTCTGTGTTTTAATCCAACAGATCCAGAGATGGAGTGACCCAGAGCCACATAGGTGGCAAATATTTTGCCACAGTAGGGACCTCTCTTACTGGATTAAACAGTATTGTATCGGACTCCAGTCTTTGCAGGAATTATACCAAATGACTAGTGCCATCCTCTCTCCAACTCCTCACTGGCGAGGAGCCAAACTTATAAAAGCCTTGCGATCTGCAGACAGGGTCCAGTTCAGTCAAAGCTGCAGATTCCACCAGTAGTGAAGGGGATACAAATAGTCCGTGGCAAGCCTAGCTCGTGGTCCCGCGCTGGCCAGCGCATCATGCCTCGTGTTGCCAGAGACGTCTGGTAGCTGTGTGGTGGGAAAAACAGGGGACGCCTTACATCCCACTTAGTCAGCTCCTGGAGCAGCGACGGAGGACACCCCTCCAGGCTCAGGAATTCCAGGGGGCGATTTTGGTTTGTGTTGGAACCAGGAAAATAGCTAAAGGACTGTCCCTGTGAGATTTGGCTCTCCAAGGACAGAGAACAAAGAACTTGAGGCGGATTACCATTTAAGGAGATGGTTAGGTTTAAATTTCCCATTCCTCAAACCCTGCAACGCATAGATCCCACGTGCTAAAAGATAGCCAATAGCTAACAGCCACATCTGCTTCTGTGAAATGCTTGCTTGCTTGCGTCTATAAAAAGGCTTATCTATAAGCGTTAGGCGCGGCTCTCGTCTGTAGCTCTTCTGAGCATTGTGTCTCCGGACACTCTGGGAGTCCGCCCCTGCGCAGGTTAAAACTTTTGGCCAATAAAAGTAACATCTCTGAATCCTGAAAGTTCCCGAACATCTGTTTCTCGCGTCGGCGGATGCAACAGTTTGTTTTTTTACTAGGCGCACCACGGACCCAACCAAATGGGAAATACACCCTCTATCCCCCCAGGATCACTGTTGGGATGCATCCTTAGAAACTGGGATAAGTTTGACCCTGAGTGTCTCAAGAAAAAGAGACTGATTTTGAAAAAGAGCCAACACGGCTTGGCCTCAGTGTAAGTTAGGAGAGAAGGAGACATGGCCTGAAAATGGGAGTAGCAATTACAACACCGTATTCCAATCACATCTATTCTGTCGGAGCTTCCCTGCGTACAAGCTTTTTTTGTGTTATCTCACGCTCCATCTCTTTGTTCTGGGTCAAAGAAAATATCTACCTTGGGGTCTCCCAATGACATTCTAGATGACCCCCTTTTAAATTCCACCCCTGTCTCTCAGAAGGAAGCAAGGGAGGCTTTCCCATCTGTCTCCCAGGGGGAGAGAAAGGAGGCTTCCTCACCTGTCTCTCAGGGGGAACCTAGCAGGCCTCAGAGCCCTGAAACCTCAGCCCCTGAGTCAACTACTACAACTCCTCCTCCACCCTACTCACCCGCGTATATCCAAAGTTACCAAAGGAGGAGAAACCCAGTCCAGCGGGACACACGAGGAGTGGAGCCTCAGATCTCCCTGCTCCTTCTGGCCTCATGCTGATAGGGGACTCAAGACCTGGAAAATTTTAGCTTAAGGAAAAAGTTATTAAGCCTAGCAAGTAATGTGTACGTTAAAGCTTTTGTTTCAGAAACTGCAGATAAGGCCCATCCTGGGTCTTGGGAAACAGCCGGCCTCCTGGGGCGCTGGCTAGAGATTACCGCCTGGGGACCAGTTGGAGGCATCCGGGCCTTTGTATCAACGAGGAGACAGACCTCTCCCCTCCCTTTGGGGACAGCACTGCCCCGAAAACAAATGCTGCAGCTTCGCTCACCTAATCCTCCCTGAATTTCAAAGCCCTCACCGCACCTTGTTTGCCTTTCCCCACCTCCCTTATAAAAATTCCGGCCAGGAAAGAGAAGGGAAGATGGTTTGTTAGGGTACGAACCCACCATCTTCTCAGATCGCCAGCCATCTGAATAAAGCACCCATAAAGATTCAATCGCTGTCATTGCTTATTGGATTTGGTAGTGACAGGCAGCCCAAACGCTGGTGTCTTTTCTGGTTACACTGCCTCTGAGAGAAGTAGCTGGTGCAGAAGGCCCTACTCAGGTCCATGCACCTTTTTCAATAGCTGACCTGCAGCAGTACAAGGAAAGGCTAGGAAACTTTTCTGAGGATCCCTCATGCTTTATTAATAGCTTCCATATCTTAACCCTTGCGTTTGATATGGTCTGGAGGGACCTCTACATAGTTCTAACTACATGTTGCTCTCCAGAAGAAAAGCAACTAATTTGGGAATGGGCCCACAAACATGCAGATCAATTACATACTGAAGACCCCAGCAAGGCCTGCAGCCGAGGCTGTCCCAGATCATGAGCCCAACTGGGACTATAATACACCAGGAGGGAACAGAAGTAAATCCATCACAATACAGTGCTTATTGGCTGGAAAGAGGGCCTATACCAAAAAGCAGTGAATTATGATAAGGTTAAGGAAATAACACAAGGAAGGGAAGAGAACCCTACACTCTTCTGCAACAGACTGGTAGAAGCCTTTCAGAAATACACTAATATAGACCCATCGTCTCCAGAGGGACAGGTATTAATAGGGCAACACTTTATCACCCAGGCAGCCCCTGACATTCGTAAGAAGCTTCAGAAATTACAAATGGGTCCCCAAACCCCTTTGGCACAACTGATGGATGTTGTCTTCTCCG
This sequence comes from Glossophaga mutica, assembly GCA_039655065.1. NCBI lineage: Eukaryota > Metazoa > Chordata > Mammalia > Chiroptera > Phyllostomidae > Glossophaga > Glossophaga mutica. Next base: position 106,445,764 of record CM077306.1, read on the forward strand.
TCTTCATCAATCGAGACTTAGAGGAGAGACAGGCCAAGCTACTTGCATTAGCTCTTAGTGGCAACATTGGCTATAGCCAGCCACCTCAAGGTAACCCGGGAAAGCCCCAAAGGCATGGAGGGCACAAGGATCAACTATGCTTTAGGGGCAAATGCCATGAACACTGGGCAAAAGAATGCACTAAGCCACCCCCAGGGCCATGTCCCAAGTGCAAAGGAACAAACCCTGATCCCTGGTACTGGAAGGTAGACTCCTCCCATTCCCAGAGTAGAAAGGGGTCATCTCCTACGGCCATGGCAGCACTTGAGGACTGGGGTGCCCGGGGAGCAGGTTGGCCCCAGCCTACACCAGCATCTCAATCTCTAACGAAGAATCCCAGATGACTCTTGACGTGGCAGGTAAGAAAATTAATTTTCTTGTTGATACTGGGGCCACTTACTCTGTCCTCAAATCATATGCTGGTCCTCTCTACTCTAACTCAAGAAGCATTATGGGAGTAGAAGGAAAATCTAAGACTTGCTTTTACATGCCCCCTATCACTTGTTAGTTTAAGAGCCAAATTTTTAAGCATTCTTTTCTGATTATTCCACAATGTCCCATACCATTGCTAGGACCGTCAGACCTCTTGGCCAGACTAGGAGCTATTCTGAAGTTTCAGGAGGTCCCAGATAAGGTCCTTATAATTATGCTAGCCTGTGAAGACAAGAAAGAAAATAATATCCCAGAGCAAATTTTACAAGAAGTAGATCGCCTAGTTTGGGACTCGGAGTTCCTGGCAGGGCCAGCACAGCCCAACCAGTCCAAATCCGCCTAAAGCCTGGGGTAGTTTATCCCCACAAGAAACAATATCCCATCAAGCGGGAGGCTTTAGAGAGTCTGCGGCCCATCATAGAGAAGTTTATTATACACGGGCAGCTAGTACCCTGTCAGTCCCCCTGCAATACTCCAATCCTCCCCGTTCTTAAGCCCACAGCGGAGTACCGGTTAGTCCAGGACTTAAGATTAATTAACGAGGCTGTCGTCCCCTTACATCCCCTTGTGGCCAACGCATGTACTATCCTCACCCAGGTATCAGACTATACTCAGTGGTATACTGTCTTAGACTTAAAAGATGCATTCTTTTGTATCCCTGTCCACCCAGATTCCCAGTACCTGTTTGCAGTTGAGTGGACAGACCCCAAAACAATGGCCCATCAACAGTATACCTGGACGGTGCTACCACAAGGATTTAGAAACAGCCCCCATCTATTCATGAGAGTGTTAGACAAGGATCTAAGAGATTTGCAGCTACAAGAAGGAGCAGTCTTACAATATATAGATGATATCTTAATCTGTAGCCCCTTGAAGGAAGCCTCAGATAACAACACTATCCTCACTCTGAACTTCCTTGGGGGCCGGGGATACCGAGTCTCTAAGAAAAAGGCCCGAATTTCCAAGCAGAGAGTTAACTATTTAGGATATACCTTAACTCCAGGATCTAGGCAGCTGTCACCAAAAAGAATAAAGGCAATTGCTGAGCTGACACTACCTGCTACCAAACAGCAGCTCCACTCTTTCCTGGGAATGGTTAGGTTCATATTTCTAGGATAAAGCCGGCTCCTCCTGATCCAGATCATTCCTCAAACCAGCAGAGGAATCCAGACTCCACATACACCTGTGAGCCGGTAGAAGACCTCAAGTTCCTGTTCAGAAGGAAGACGACTCAGACAGCAGGATGACACCACCTGCTCCTGTGCGCAGGCAGAGGGCCCCAAGCTCCTCTTACACAGAACTACTCCTAAGTCTGATAAGTAGCTTTCTATTTTACCACTTAACCCCTTTCGCTTATGCTAACTCTCCACCTAAAATCATCTATGAACTAGCTGGTCATATGGCCCAATCTTTAAAATTGAATTATTCCTGTTGGCTTTGTCTTTACACCTGTAGCTGGGGTTATGTTCAGCTATTGGCACCGGAACAGTGGGGAAATGTCTCCATTACCCTAGATGAAAAGGCTGTACATTCCAGCCCATGGAGCATGATAGCCGCTCAAAACCTTGCTAAACTATTACCCAGGACTCTCTCCACCAGAAGTCAATGCTCCCCTAGACGGCCTCTATTTTCTCACTTAATAAACCACCTACAAGTTGACTACCCCTCCTGCCTTGTCACTGATGCTCCAGGAGGCACGCCTGTGGGAAAGCTTGCTAATGGCCAGTGCCAACAAAATTTTCTAATCCCACATCCCCCTCTCACAAACACTACTCGTGGAATTCTCCTCACTGCAATACCCTATATCTCTGGGGGAATTGCTAACCCAGGGGATGAAACAAATTTCATACATACCCGCTTTCCAAAGCCAGCTGTTCCTAGCCCACCTTTAGACAAAACCTCACCCAAAACAGCGTACTGCCAAGGCAGGCCATCCTATCCAGTTAATAATTTCCTCCCACAAGAAAGAGAGGAATGTGTCACTCTGTACTGCAATGCTCGAGTTGCCATACATTTTGGAACAAAAAGAGGCTCTATCTTTACTGAATTCATAAATAACATAGGTTTCAGCAATCCCATAATAGACCCTCTGGTTGCAGCTTCTCTGGCAACATAAGGATTACAATGGTGGGGCACCAAATACCCAACGAACAAGCAACTAGTCAAAGGCAGATACGTAACTGGCCTGGTCTCTATAGAAACCCAGCCAGTTAAGCTGGCAGAAATTGCTCTGATGGCAGAAATACCCCTTTGACAGGAGTCTATTGGGTCTGTGGGTCCCAGGCATACTGGACCCTCCCTCCACAGTGGAGGGACGTCTGCTCCCTGGGGTATGTTCTTCCTGACGTGTCCATAACATGGGGCAACGCCTCCCTCCCATTCCCATTACGAGGACAAGGACATCTTTTCAGGAGGGCAGATCCCCTCATTCCTCTAATATCACTTATTGGGATTCTCTCTGCCACAGGAACAGCGGTAAGGGAAGCTTCGTTAGGAATCCACCACCGCCTATCACAGGAAACAGCTGAGTCATTGACTAAAACGCTTGCAGCCCTCCAAGAGCAACTGGACTCACTAGCTGGAGTTGCCCTCCAAAATCGAAGACCTCCTCACAGCCTCAGCAGGAGGAACATGTTTATACCTCAAGGAAGAGTGTTGCTTCTACGTTAACAAGTTAGGGCAGGTCCAGCAAAACATCCAAAGCATTCTCCAATCTGCATCTAGGATCAAAAGTTCAACCTCTCTTTGGGATTCAAATTCATGGCTCATGTCTTTACTTCTTCCCTTTGTAGTACCGTTATTAATTATACTAGTCATACTATTATTTGGGCCCATGATAATCAACTTACTAACTAAATTTATCTCTTCTAGAATAGAGGCTATAAAGCTGCAAATGATTGTCATGAACAACTATCAGCCTCTGAAACCGGAGGCTCCAGGCATCTGTCATGGGCAGATGGAAGGACACGTTCCTCCCCTTCCTCTGACTGACATACAGCATCCCTGACAGTCTCAGAAATTCTTCATCAACTCCCAGACAGAATAGGGTGAGAATTTCGTGGTTCCCAATAGGCAGGGTCTACTGTTCCATCCAAGCCTGAAGCAGCTACGGAAGATGGACCTTCACCCCTAAGCAGCCCAAAACAGAATTTTTGAGAACCACATCTCTCACTCAGGGAAATGAGGCAGGAGACAGCACAGGAAGAACTCTGAGACTGCAATACTGTTACTGGCCAGCATTGAGCACCCAGGCCAGGAAACGCCTTTTACCAATTAAGTAGAATAAATAGTAAACCAAGCCAGGGAGGAGGAAGGAGACAAGTCTCACACACTAACTCAGCAGTCCTGAGCCTGGTCTGATAATATTGCCAGGTGTTCATCACAAGAAACATCACAAGAAACACTATGTTAGCAAGAAAGTAGGGAAGTCCTTGAAATTCTATGTAACATTTCTATTATCTGGGAAAGAAAGCCTTGAACCTGTGCTTTCATCCCAAGGCCTGGAATGTGGGAGACGGTCCCTGGTGCCCAAAGAAAGAGCCCATAAACAACTTTGGTTAATTGCCTACCTCTGGTCACCATCTGTTTTACAAGGGGGTCCCTGATGCTTACAGAAAGAGCCCATCAATAACTTTGGAAAGTGCCCCAATTTTAATTAACTGCCTCCTGTCACGTATTTGCTTTACAACAAGATGAACAAATGGGGTCTGGAGCAAGATAAGGATTCGGGCTAACAGACCCCCACACATACCTAAGTTTGGGTAGTCACATTTCCCCAGGAAAGCTGGCACCACGTTTACCTGTTAATCAATATGTAACTTTTTTCCTCCTATCCCGACAACTATATAAATCCTCAGAAGAAAGGACTCTCTCACTCTCTCCGGGGGGGGGGGGGGGGGGGGCGGGGCTCAGGGTGCTCTTGGCTCTTGGGCCACAGGGCCTCTGGCCACTCGGCCTCAGGCTGCCCAGGGGCTTGCCACCCTGGTCTTCAGCCGCTCTTGCTTTTCTCACCCCGATTTGCCCTGAAACTTTGCCTTTCACCCCCTACTCTACCCAGTCCTGTTCTCTTCCACAGGAATGGGCCACTAATAAACTGATTACATACTACAAGATTTGCTGATATGTAATTCTTTACAACATCAGCAAGAAGAACCAGGTCTCTCCCATCAACAACACCTCATGGTGTGTGTTCCTGGCTTAGTTCCGCCACTAGATTATCTACTTCCCTAAGGAAAGAATCAGAATATTGCAGAAAATTGGCACCCAGTTACTTCTATAAATTAATGAGTGAGTGAATAGATGAATAACTGAAGGAATTAATGAATTTTCCCAGAGAATGTGGAGCTCTGGAGGTCTTAATCCCATAGTTGTCTTTTCCTAACTTTTCCATGGCAATGGCAATAATACCAAATTCTCTTTGGGTATATTTTTCTCTCTGGGACAAAATAAGAAAAAGGAAAATCCTAGCTTTATTCTAGTCTGAATACAAAATGTCTTTGACTCAACACTTAACATGGCATCAGCACAGAACATCAGCTTGACTCTCTGTTCATTCTAATCTTCATTTTAGCCATCCATGCACTAATCTTAACTCCTCAGCCTCATTGTTTGCGCCCTGATCTTAACATAGACCCTCATTTTATATTTGATAATCCTAATCTCACCCTATGAATAATACTAACCCTAATTTACTTTTTAAATCACTTATGTAATACCTTTTTCTCATGACCACTTCTATTCCCTCTCTCACTGACCCGAAAACCTCTATTGTTTTTGCCTGTTTATCAGCTCCCTAAGCCCAGAGACCCTATGTTTATGTAAAGTTCTTTCTACACAGATTCTAAAGGAAATACAACAGACAATTAAATGAAGCAATCTAGTAGAATCTGTTGTGATAAAATCTAATTTGTTGAATAAATAACTTAACGTCAGCTTTAGAACTAAAATGTTATTCCTAATTTATTCTATGTGAAGTTATCTACTGGATATTCTAGGAGAAAATCCAACATAAGGTTATTCAGTCTCAATCTTCAACATGTCTGAAGAAGATAGAGATGGTCAGAGACATATTTCCAGCATGAGTAAGAGTTACACAGCTCGGCTGAAAACAAATAAGAGGCCAGAAGAATACAGGATAAGTGTTATGGGGGAAAATTCATTCTTCTTGCTGATGCAGGAAAGAGTTACAGATCAGCATGTCCATTGTCATTCAAGCCAAGTTCATTAGTGATACATTCTCAGAGAAGATAATGGGAGAAAAAAGAGAATGGGTCTTGCCGAGGTTGGAGAGAAAGGCACAGGGCATAGGTAAATGCAAGGCAAGGGCGGCAAAAAGCATCAGGTCCTTTGTCCTGAAGACATATAGCTGTGGGATACAGTGAGGGAGTTACACATGGATTGGTGGATAAAGGCAGTACTAGCTTCCTCTGGGGAACATGACTACCTAAATGTAGGTATGTGTGGAGGGTTGTTAGCCCAGATTCTTGCTCCAGACCACATTTGTTCATCTCATTGGCAGCAATTAAAGTTGAGGTAGTTACAGAGAGTTATTTATGGGCTCTTTCTGTAAGCACCAGGGGCCCCCTAGTAAAACAGGTAGTGACCAGAAGCAGGCAATTAACCAAAGTTGTTTTATGGGCTTCTTCTTTGGACACTGTTGATACCCTCCTTTTCCGCTTCCCAGGCCTTGAGATAAATACAAAGTTTCAAAGGCTTTCTCTCAGATAGTGGAAATGATACATACAAAATTTTAAGGATTCCCTTCCTCTTGTGCTATTATGGTGTTTCTTGTGATGTTGGAACACCCGGCAATCTTTTCCGACCAGGCTCAGGACTGCTGAGTTAGTGAGTGAGTGAGTGAGACATGTCTCCCTTCTTCTCCCTGCCTTGGTTTACTATGTATCCTACCTAACAAAAGAATACAGTGTATAAGTCCGTGGGTGGTGTGGCAATCAGAGAATTGTTTTTTTTTAACCCTCACCCAAAGATATGTTTATTAATTTTAGAGAGAGGGGAAGGTAGGAAGAGAAAGAAGGAGAGGGAGAGAAACATCCATCATTTGTCTCTCCTATGCGCCCTGACTGTGGACCCACAACCCAAGCATGTGCTCTGACCTGGGGTCAAACCTGAGGGACGATGCTCCAACCAACTGAGCCACACTGGCCAGGGTGCAATCAGAGAATTCTTGCTAGAGCTTTAAACCACGGCAGAGGGAACAAAAATAATGTGAAATATTTGTTGATTTACTGTGTGGAAAGAGCTAAAAAGTATGCTGTGTATAAAAATGGAAAGATGTGGAAGAAGGAGTTACACCAGTGAAGTCTGAGAAGTAATACCCTGAGAAAAAATATATTTAATACAAAATAGGTTGGTGAGCTAGTTTGGACTAATAGACACAGAAAGGAAGTCACATAGCATCCTGTTAACCAATATATAAATTCTTAGCCTAGAGCCTGTTTGACTGCAGGAAAAATAAATAACCAAGACAGCAGAAATAGTAATAGCATACAATGAGTAAGAGTAACAGATGTATAGCTTCTACTCCTGCACACAAAGATAACCTAATGGCACATATTAAGGCTTTTTTGCCCACAAAGTGAGTGACTACCCCCAAAACCAGACAAGGTGATTCCAGGAGGAAAGCAGATTACTGGAAGATAAAAATTAACTGCTTACCTCATCAAGAACCAGATACTCACGATTGCTTGTAATTTTTGCTCTATAAAACCTTTTGTCTGTAAGCCATTGAGGAGTTTGAGCTTTTCAGAATGAACATTCCCCATCTCCTGGATGATACCATTCATAATATATCCCATCTTTCTCTACTGTGAAGCCTGGTGTCAGCTCTCATTATAGATTATTTTAGAAATATATAGGACTCCTGGCCAAGATGGAGGCATAGGTAGATACACTTCACTTCCTCACACAACCAAAAGAAGGATAAAAACCAATTAAAAAAAAAACACAGAACTTCCAGAACTGTATAGAAGTTCAACATTCAAGGAGTGAAAGAAGAAACATTCATCCAGACAGGTACGAGGGGCAGAGATGGGAATCTGAGGTGGAGAAGATGCGTGGCAAGGAGATGGCTGGCAGACTGGACAGGTGAGGCAGCCACTGGGGCTGGCAGACCAGGCTGTCCCGCAATCACATGAGGATAAGCTGGGATGAACAACTGGGGAGCAAGACAGACCACGTAACCCAGGGATCCAGTGCAGGAAATAAAGCCTTAAAAACCTCTGGCTTAAAAACCTGTGGGGGTTGTGGTGCAGTGGGAGAAACTCCCACTCTCACAGGAGAGATCATTGGAGGGACCCACAGGATCCTACAACATACACAAGCCCACCCAGGTACTGGGAATCAGCACCTGAAAGGGTACAATCTCCTTGTGGGAAGTGTGGGAAGTGAGCGAAGTGACTGAAAGTGGGATGAGAGCTGAGAAAATGGCATTGTTCCCTCTCTGACCCCTCCCTCACAGACAGCACCACAATGCAGCTAAGTGGGTTGCTCCCTGGAGACTACCTATGGCTCTGCCCCTTACAATATAACAAGTGTGCTGATACAAAGAAATGCGACCCAAATAAAATAACAGGTCAAAACTCCAGAAAAAGAACTAAGCAATGAAGAGATAGCCAACCAAGCAGATGCAGAGTTCAAAACACTGGTAATCAGACTTCTGGCCAAGATGGAGGCGTAGGTGGACACACTGTGCCTCCTCCCACAACCAAAATTAAGGACAACAAAGATTTAGAAATAAGAGAACAATCAGAGCTAATAGAAAATTGAACTATATGGAAGTCCAACAACCATTCATCCAGACTGGTAAGAGGGGCAGAGTCAAGGCAGGAAAAAGTGGAGGTTGGCGGGCCCAGGTGGATAGGCAGCAGCGGCTGGCAGATCCCAGGCATGCAGGTGGCGGCTAGTGGACCCCAGGCATGGGGTGGCAATGGTGCAGACCCAGTGAGGCCACACAAGGTGGCTGGCTGACCAGGTGGTCCCACATTCGCACGCAGATAATCCAGGCAAAGGGGAAACAGTGGAAGTGACTAGAATCCGAGAGAGTGGAGCAAGCGCCATTGTTCCCTCTTGGACCCTGCCCCCATATACAGCAACTGGGCTGCCCTTCCCTGGGGAACACCTAAGTCTTCACCCCTCACTACATAACAGCTGCAACCAGACAAAAAAAAAAAAAAAAGACTCAAATGGAAGAACAGATCAAAGCCCCAGAGCCAATTCATCTAAGCGACCAAGAGAGAGCCAACTTATCAGATGTAAAGTTCAAAGCCCTGGTTATCAGGATGCTCACAGAATTGGTTGATTTTGCTCACAAATTAGATGAACAAATGAAGGCTACAATACGTGAAATGAAGGAAAACACACAGGGAACCAATAGAGATGGGAGGAAAACTGGGACTCAAATCAATGGAGTGGACCAGAAGGAAGAAACTAACAAACAAACAGACAACAAGGAAGAAACAAGAATTTTAAAAAATGAGAAGAGGCTTAGGAACCTCCAGGACATCTTTAAACATCCCAAAATCTGAATTATAGGGGTACCAGAAGGAGAAGAGGAAGAGCAACAAGTGGAAAACTTGTTTGAACAAATAATAAAGGAGAACTTCCCCAATCTGGCAAAGGAAATAGACTTCCAGGAAGTCCAGGAAGCTCAGAGAGTCCCAAAGAAGTTGGACCCAAGGAGGAACACACCAAAGCACATCGTAATTACATTAGTCAAGATTAAAATGAAGCCCTGGCTGGTGTAGCTCAGTGGATTGAGCGCGGGCCTGTGAACCAAACAATCGAGGTTCGATTCCCAGTCAGGGCACATGCCTGGGTTGCAGGCCAGTTCCCAGCAAGGGACACATGAGAGGCAACCACACATTGATATTTCTCTCCCTCTCCCTCTCTCCTACCCTTCCTCTCTAAAGATAAATAAATAAAAAATCTTAAAAAAAAATAAAATAAAATGAAGGAGAGCATTCTAGAAGCAGCAAGGGATAAAGGGACAGTCACCTACAAAGGAGTTCTCATCAGACTGTCAGCTGATTTCTCAAAAGAGACCTTACAGGCAAGAAGGGGCTGGAAAGAAGTATTTGAAGTCATGAAAGGCAAGGACCTACATCCAAGATTGCTCTATCCAGCAAAGCTGTCATTTAGAATGGAAGGGCAGATAAAGTGCTTCTCAGATAAGGTCAAGTCAAGGAGTTCATCATCACCAAGCCCTTATTATATGAAATGTTAAAGGGACTCATCTAAGAAAAAGAAGATAAAAAATATGACAGTAAAAAGACAGCAGACTCACAGATATTAACAACCACACCTAAAACAAAAGCAAACTAAGCAAAGAACTAGAAGAGGAACAGAACCACAGAAATGGAGATCATACGGAGGGTTAGCAACAGGGGAGCGGTAGGAGGAGAGAGGGATAAAAGGTACAGAGAATAAGTAGTATAGACAGTAGGCAGAAAACAGAAAGGGCGGGGGGCAAGAATAGTGTGTGAAATGTAGAAGCTAAAGAACTTATGACACATGGACATGAACTAAAGGGGGGAATGTGGGTGGGAGGGGTTGTGCAAGGTGGAAGGGAATGATGGGGAAGAAATGGGACAACTGTAATAGCATAATCAATAAAATATATCAAAAAAATAGAAAAAAACACTGGTAATCAAGATGCTAACAGAAATTATTGAATACAGTCACAAAATAAAGGAAGAAATGAAGGCTATACAAAGTGAAATGAAGAAAAATATACAGGGAACCAACAGAAAAAGGTAAGAAAACCAGAACTCAAATCAACAATTTGGAACAGAAAGAAGAAATAAACATTTAACCAGAACAGAATGAAGAAACAAGAATTCTCAAAAATAAGGAATGACTTAGGAACCTCCAGGACAACTTTAAACACTCCAACATCTGAATCATAGGAGCACCAGAAGGACAAGAGGAACAGCAAGAAATTGAAAACTTATTTGAACAAATAATGAAGGAGAACTTACCCAATCTGGCAAAGGAAATAGACTTCCAGTAGTCCAGGAAGCCCAGAGAGCCCCAAAGAAGTTAGATCCAAGGAAGCACACACCAAGGCATATCATAATTACATTACCCAAGATCAAAGATAAGGAGAGAATCTTAAAAGCAGCAAGAGGAAAGGAGGCAGTTAGCTACAAAGGAGTTTCCATAAGGTTATCAGTTGATTTCTCAAAAGAAACCTTGCAGGCAGGAAGGGGCTGGAAAGAAGTATTCAAAGTCATGAAAAGCAAGAACCTACAACCTAAATCACTCTGTCCAGCAAAGATATCATTTAGAATGGGACGGCAGAAAACGTGCTTCCCAGATACAGTCATGTTAAAGGAGTTCATCACTACCAAACCCTTATTGTATGAAATGTTAAAGGGACTTATCTAAGAAAATGAAGAAAATCAAAACTATAAACAGTAAAATGACAACAAGCTCACAACTATCAACAACTGGACCTAAAAATACAAAAACAAAAACAAATTAAGCAAGTAACTAAAACAGGAACAGAATCACAGAAATGGAGGGTTATCAGCAGGGAGGGGGAAAGGAAAGATTGGGGGGGAATACAAGGATTAAAAAGCATAATTGGTAGGCACAAAATAGACAGGGGGAGGTTAAGGATAGTATAGGAAATGGAGAAGCCAAAGAACTTATATGCACAACCCATGGACACGAACTAAGAGGGGAGAATACTGGAAGGAAGAGGGGTGAAAGGTGGAGGGGGATAAAAGGGAGGAAAAAAATGGGACAATTATAATAGCATAATCAATAAAATATACATAAAGAAAGAAGTATATAGAAAATACTAAATGGAATACAATGGGAAAAGGGGATCTTTTACAGATACTCTTAAGACTACAAGATTTAGGTCATGGGGATGTAAAGTACAGCATAGAAAATAGTCAATAATATTGTTACAACTATGTATGGTGCCAGGTGGGAGTAGAAACACCAGAAGGAACACATTGTAAAGTATATTATTCTCTAATCACTATGCTATACACCTGTAACTACTACAAATTAATATTGAATGTAAACTGTAATGGAAAAAATAAAATTAAATTATACAATTTAAAAAAGAATAACTTTCAGGTTTAAAAGAAAAGACTACAAGATTTAGATCTTATGAGGGAGGGCACTTACCTATCCACCTAATACAACACTTGAGCTGGGAGCTTTAAGGGATGTTATTCTAGAACCTCCGTTTGAGTTGCCTATTCAAGTTACAATCACCAGTTCACTTCTGAAGGGCTCACTGAATCATGACTAGCCCAGACAGACCCTGTTGAATCCCTCCTACCCCCAGGGAAGCCAGCCTTCCTGGTTTCCCCCACGCAGAACGAATCACTCAACCCTAAAGAGTACCAGAATATACCACCCCAAAATAGGCTTCTTTGGCATGTGGAGCTAAAGGTTATTGAGAACCTGCAGAATCAGGAAAAGCTCTAAAAACAAGGCACAAGTTTTTCTCTAGTAAAGGAAATTTACATTTGTAAAGATGCCTCCATGTCCTCCTGTAACAGGAAGAAGGCATTGACTTAAATCTACTTCAGTCCTTATTAAAGAACTTGTGTTCACTTTTCCTGATCACCTTCACATTACTTGCCTCTACCGCCCAGAAGCCCAAACCCTTTTTCTTTGTTTAGCCTAAAATGGTACATAAGCCCCAATTCTAACCACTCCTTCGGATTGATTACTCATCACTGGGTGCTGTCATGTGTATATGTGTGGCACACCTGTTAATAAACTTCTCTTTGCTTCTTTGTTGTCAATCTGTCTTTTGCCAGTCTAGTTTAGAGGGCTACAGCTGGACAACCCAACATGGGTAAAGGAAGAAGGTTATTTTTTCCTTCCTTCCCCTCTGCACACACCTGGAGAAAGGCATTTTTTCCTTCCTTCCCCTCTGCACACACCTAGAGAAAGGCATGCCACAGGAGTGGTGACTTCAGCATGTCTGTCTCCTTAACTTGACTGTATCAGGCCCTGGCAGAGTGCCTGGCTCACATAGGGAGTGTTTCACCATGTGGGCCAGTGGTGCTGGGGGTTCATCTTCCATGATATTTTGTGGCTGAAAAAGGGGCCACATAAAAACTACCTTTGGAGGACTTCTGGCCAAGATGGAGGCATAGGCGGACACACTGTGCCTCCTCTCACAACCAAAATTGAGGACAACAAATATTTAGAAACAAGAAAACAACCAGAACTTATAGAGAACTGAACTGTACGGAAGTCCAACAACCATTCATCCAGACCGGTAAGAGGGGCGGAGTCGCGGCAGGAGAAAGTGGAGGTGCGGACCCAGGAACGCTAGCAGCAGCGGCTGGCAGTTCCCAGGTGCACAGGCGGCGGCTGGCGGTCCCTGGGCCTACAGGCAGCAGCTGGCGGACCCCGGGCACAGGGGGGCAACTGTGCAGACCCAGTGAGGCTGCACAAGGCGGCTGGCTGACCAGGTGGTCCCACATTCGCGTGCACAGACGGTCCAGGCGGAGGGGAAGTGGCAGAGGGGACTGAATCCAGGAGAGAGTGGAGCGGGCGCCATTGCTCCCTCTCAGGCCCTACCCCCACCTATAGCGTCACAACCCAGCGACTGGGCTGCCCCGCCCTGAGGAACACCTAAGGCTCCACCCCCTCATACGTAATAGCCACGACCAGACTAAAACCAAAACAACAACAACAACAAAAAAACCCCACCAAAAATGGCTCAAACCGGAAAACAAATAAAAGCCCCGGAGCCAATTCCTCTAAGCAGTGAAGAGATAGCCAACCTGTCAGATGCACAGTTCAAAGCACTGGTCATCAAAATGCTCACAGAATTGGTTGATTTTGCTCACAAACTAGATGAAAAAATGAAGGCTACAATACGTGAAATGAAGGAAGATGCATGGGGAACTGATAGAGATGGAAGGAAAACTGGGACTCAAATCAATGGAGTGGACCAGAAGGAAGAAACTAACAACCAAACAGAAGACGAGGAAGAAACAAGAATTCAAAAAAATGAGGAGAGGCTTAGGAACCTCCGGGACATCTTTAAACGTCCCAACATCCGAATTATAGGGGTCCCAGAAGGGGAAGAAGATCAGCAATGAGTGGAAAACTTATTTCAACAAATAATAAAGGAGAACTTCCCCAATCTGGCAAAGGAAATAGACTACCAGGACATCCAGGAAGCTCAGAGAGTCCCAAAGAAGTTGGACCCAAGGAGGAACACACCAAGGCACATCGTAATTACATTAGCCAAGATTCAAATGAAGGAGAGAATTCTAGAAGCAGCAAGGGATAAGGGGACAGTCACCTACGAGGGAGTTCCCATCAGACTGTCAGCTGATTTCTCAAAAGAGACCTTACAGGCAAGAAGGGGCTGGAAAGAAATATTTGAAATCTTGAAAAGCAGGGACCTACATCCAAAATTGCTCTATCCAGCAAAGCTGTCATTTAGAATGGAAGGGAAGATAAAGTGCTTCTCAGATAAGGTCAAGTTCAAGGAGTTCATCATCACCAAGCCCTTATTATATGAAATGTTAAAGGGACTTATCTAAGAAAAAGAAGATAAAACTATGACAGTGAAAAGACAACAAACTCATAGCTATCAAGAACCACACCTAAAACAAAAGCAAACTAAGCAAACAGCTAGAACAGGAACAGAACCACAGAAATGGAGATCATATGGAGGGTTAGCAACAGGGGCATGGGAGGAGGAGAGAGGGGGAAAAGGTACAGCGAATGAGTAGCATAGATAATGGGAAAAAAATAGACAGGGGGAGGGCAAGAATAGTATGGGAAATGTAGAAGCTAGAAAACTTATGACCCATGGACATGAACTAAAGGGGGGAATGTGGGTGGGAGAGGGTGGGTAGGGTGGAGGGGAATGATGGGAGAGAAATGGGACAACTGTAATAGCATAATCAATAAAATATATTAAAAAAAAAAACTACCTTTGGAATTTCAGAGTCAACTTCTTTTTCCAGATCCCTCAAGGAACACCCACCATACCTAAGCAGAAACCGCGAAACCCCTCACTGTTATCGTGTTCCCCACACACCAACTCTATGTGCTGCATATATAACTGTTAACTATCCTGTACCCACCTATGTGAAGGACATGTCTGCATTTTATTCTTTATCCAATCTCAATTGTCCTGCTTTGCTTTCTCCCGCCTCGCTTATCACCAACGGATTTCATGTAACCCTCTCTACTCCTTTGATTCTAATATATAAAATCATGTGTAAAACTTCCATTCTCTGGAGCATTTTCTCAATCCATTGAGATTTTGCTTCCTAGCAATTGTCAACACTTTGGCTAAAGTAAACTCATAAAAATTCTCTATAGGTTTGGATGTTTTCTCAACAATCTAGCAATTTCCTTTCTTGCTTCAGTAGGTTAGGTAAGTAGATGCCATACTTGCCAAGTATGTCAAATATCACTTGTTTGGGGTATCACCTGACATGAAGCTCATCCTGATTCCCCTTCAGTTAATACACCATGAAGTGCAAAGTAACAGAATTCCCTGCTTCAAAAGCCTGAGTGAATGAACAAGGTGTCCATCCAGAGTGGCCTGAAACTACACAGGACTATGGGAAGAGCCACAGCTGCAGAAAGGACTAGGTGTGGGACAACAGCTGGCCCTGAGTGTCCAGAGAGGCTGAAAATCAATGAAGAGACAATGGTACAGGGGGCAGCCAAGGGGAGGTGGCCCAAAAAGAGATTTGGAATGGGACCCAGAACTCAACATGTCTAGGAAATATTAGAAAGACGTGTAAGATGTCCTCACCCCTTCCCTCTCAGCTGTGAGTTGGGGAAAGGGACACGTGGAGCAGGGACATGCAGAGCTGTTTTGTGCAGCCACAGCTTTGCAGCTAATCCATGGCATGGTCATTTATCGTATCCACAGCCTTTGGATGGTTGCATAGATATGTTAAATAGCTGTGGCCATGCTCTGAGCGAGGGGGGATGGAAAGGGACTTCTCCCCCACAAGATGTAACTGGGGGGCAGGTCCCCCAGGTGATGGTGCCTGCATGAGAACATGGAGAAGATTGGCTCCATGACATGGGGACACACCTGCCCAGACTCACGATGGCAGCCCAGTAAACTGAGAATAATACAGGAATGCTGGCAGGTGTAACTGACTGTAGGAAGAGTTGGAAATGGGGGTACAAAGGAAGAGTGGCGCGGGGATTTAAACCCAGACACGGCAGCCATTAGGAAGAGATCCACACGGTTTGGCCAGAGTGGGGATCCCCGAAGCTTTGGTAGAAGAGGACCATGTGGCATTGGGGGGCTCCCTTTGGCTGCATGGCTTGGGAAGCAGGAGAGACTTTGCCTGGAAGAGTGAAAGAACTCTTGCCAGGAGGCCATGAGAAGGTGCCGCATGGCTTTGGATTAATCAGAGATCCTGCCTGGACAGCAACACAGCTCATGGTGTCAGGAGCCTGGATCCTGGACGTTTGCTTCTTTTCCTGAGATAGGTACCCTGAATTAGGGCAGGAGGGAGAAGGAAGCCCCTGAATTAGGGCAGGGGGAAAAGGAAGCATTGTGGGCATCTGTAGGTATCCAAAAGGACTTTGATATTTTAATGAAGACATTAGGTCACTACTTTAAGTCTGTATAGCATTAAATAAACATTTCCTTTCCTTTTCACAAATCTCTGGCATTGAGAGACGTCTTTCCTATCTGGCAACAGCCAATCGAGCCGAGCAGGGAGTCCTTTCGGTAATAGTGTATTGTGAACCCCTTGGCCCCACGTGTGTGGTCTGTTCCGTAACAAGACTGGCAATCAGACAAGCAGTGTGGCCACAGAAAGTGAACACTTGCTCTAGAGTGGACAGACCACATGTGGTAGATCATTTTTTCCAAAGAAGGCTGTGACCCCATGTCCCATCCCCAGTGCTCTTTTTACAATGTGATTGATGCTTATCCCATCAGTAAGTCAGGGGTCTATATTTCTTCCCCCAAATTTGGATGCAGCCTTGTGATAGACAGCCCAGACCAGGGGGTTCCACATAAGTGGTGCTATGTGACTTCCAAGGCTACGTCAGAAAAAAAGAGATGGCTACAACCTAGCTGGCTCTCTCCTTTCACCTATCAGGACACTCACTTTTGGAACCTAGTCATCATGTCATGAGGAAATCAAGGCCACAGTGAAAGGCCACTGGAGGAGCCTCAGCTGACGGCCGATACCTACCTTTACACCCTTCAGATGACTCCAGCTCCCAGCCTTCAAACCTTCCAGGTATCTCCCCACTGTCCCACCTGAGTTCCTGATCCACAGAAACTGTGATAATGCTTATTGTTTTGGGTAACAGGCACTAGGTAACAATACATGCAGCATGAATGCCAGCTGTACTCATTAGTATGACCCTGGACAAGAGTCCTCATCTCCCTGAGCCAGTCTCCTTGCCAGACAACAGGTAAGAACACACACTTTCCCTACAGGGCTGTCCTGGACACCAGAGCTAATAACTACAAGATGCCCAACAGTCATGGTTGCTCTAGTTATCTTGTTTATCTATTTTACCTGCTTACTGGCTTCACCTTCCCCCTTGAAAATGTACCTTCATGAAAGGCCATCCTGCTCACTGCTCTCAGCAACTTTACCAATCAAAACATGTTGACTGAAATGAAAAGATAAAACTAACAGAAGATCAATGTGCTCAAAAAATGCCAAAGTGACTGGAGTGGGGAGATACGAGGCTGTCAGGGTAGAGCAGGGCCATGAAACACTGGCAGGCGGTCTCAAGTCCAGGGCACTCTAAAGTCAGAAAGAGATCTGAAGCCTGAGAGTGGCACAGCTAAGGCTGGTGACGCCAAAGGACTCAATCCCCACAAGCCTGCTGAGTGGTGGTCTCACCACTGAGCAGAGCTCCCCAGCCAACAGGAGCTTCCGCTAGCCCTGTCATGTGCCATGGGCTCACACTGCTGCCTGCAAAGTATCCAACTCGCCTGTGGCCATAGCAGAACCTCCAATCCTTTGTAACACACACTTACTTTGCCTAAGGGCAAAGAAAGTTCAAAGTGGTAATTCTGGTCTTTTAGGTCCTATTCAGGGCTGGTATATTCAGCTCCTGCTGCTTCTGAAGGCAGCTAGCTGCTCGTTTTCCATGCTGAAGGCTTATCTACTCCACAGGCTTCTTCCCCTTTGCTTGAGAATGTTCCATGGTGGGAAGAGGGGAACCTCACATTAAGTCCAAATGGTCCAAGGCAGATAATCACAGTGGAAGGCCTGGTCTAAGAGGTAATGACCATTGCTTTCACGGAACTACAGAAACTGACTCTGAAACAGGACAATGAAATGATACAGCCCACTCAACCCTTGAGCTCTTCTACAAAGATCACTTAAAAGAATCAGTGTGAAAGGGAAAGAGAAAGTTTGAGCTTCAGAAAAACATGTCTCTGGGAGCATTTGAGATCTTGCTCCCTGGCATATGTTGTCATTTTGGCTCAAATAAACTTTATAAAAATTCTCAAAAAAAAAAAAAAGAAAGAAAGAAAAAGAAAAGAAAAGAAAGAAAGAAAGAAAGCCAAAGCACTTCTCCAAGAGAACGCAAAGGATTATAAAAGTCCCAGGCAAATTTGTTTATTTTTTTCCAATAGCCATTCAATACTTTCTTTTTATTTGGACAGCAAATCCTTCCAAGATGCCAAGAGTTCTTAGACAAAGACTTCCACGTTTGGAAGCACTCAGGGGCCAGCTCATCCATTACCTCCTAGCAATCATCATTTTGTTGTTCTTAGTTCCTAACAAGGAAGAGTCCTCACATCTATTCAGCTACATGCTCTGGGCTCCCAATACACGTCCACCACTGTGAGAGAACTCATTAAAAACAGCAATGACAGTGGCTTACATTTACCCAGAATCTGCATGGTGGTGGTGGTGCTGGAAGATAATTATTGTCTTTACAAATAAGGACTTAGAGAATACAGAGTACAGAAGTTTTTGCATGTTGTGGAACCTAACACTCTGGTAGTCTTACTCCACATTTTTAACCACTAATGCCATCACTCAGTAATGGCAGCCCTGAGTATGTCCTGCTTTGTCCTGGTAAGTCCTCACAGGATCAATAAAACACCTCTTTATACCCCTCCCCTTCCATGCCTTTCCAGTGCTATGAAGCCCTCCAAGTCTCTGTGGCTGGATGGAAGCCCTCTCTGTTCCCAGTAAGGGGACAGATGCTAAGTCACACTGTTCACTGATTTATTGAGATCCTTTCCCAAAAGACACCACAGTGTGAAAGGGATACCACCTCCCGCTCCACAGGCCCATCTACCCATGTCAACAGTCAGGGGTGCCTTCCTTTGCTCAGAATTCTCACCAACTATCCACTGGAAGCAGCTCCCAAATCTCCCCACATTTCCTCTCCTTTAACTGCCCCAGCAAGACACAAAACTCAAGGAAGCAATCTTGGGAGGTAGTGTACAGGAGGGAGAGGTGTGTGTATGAGGCTGCTAAGGAGCCAGTGAGTGAAAAGCTTCAAGGAGGTACCAACTAGATTATTAAGTAGTGACATAAAATCATACGGAGGAATAAGAGAGAAAAGGGTCTGGTTCTCAGAGCAATGGAGACCCAGAGAACCTCAGGAGTCACAGAGGGGCTGTATTTACAGGAGGTGGAACGGGGCAGTATGTTCTTCCATCTGGGCATAGGGAGCCCTGCTTCTCCCTATCCCTCCCCCTACTGCCCTATCCTCCCCACACACCCCCTCACTTGTAAAGCAAATGGACTCGACTCCCATCACAGCTAAGCCGGTCAGGGAGCTCAGGGGGGCCCCTGGGTAGGACTCCAGGCCCTTCTGGGGGTGTCAGAGGTGGGCGCCGTGAGCGGAGCTG
This sequence comes from Glossophaga mutica, assembly GCA_039655065.1. Lineage (NCBI taxonomy): Eukaryota > Metazoa > Chordata > Mammalia > Chiroptera > Phyllostomidae > Glossophaga > Glossophaga mutica. Next base: position 106,465,073 of record CM077306.1, read on the forward strand.
CTGCCGAGACTGGAGCTGATGGCGCAGTTCAGAGACTCGCTCCTCTTTCTGGAGGAAAAAAATAATAATTAGGAGATGGGGAGAAGGGGAAGTCATGAAGGGTGGGGGAGGGAAAAGAGGACAACAGAGAAAAATGGAGGTGGGGACATAGAAGTAGGTGGGCAAAAGAAATAAATTAAAATGAGAAATCCAGAAAACAAGAAAAGCCAAAAGAGCATTAATGGGAGTTGCACTGAAGGAAAAGATCAGGGAAATAAAGGGAAAGAGAAAATGAGGAAGGGGGCAAAGATTAGTGCACACTGCTTCCAACAACTCATACAGATTTGTGTCAACCCAGTCTGAACATGCCCTGCACTGTCACTGCACAGCCTGGGGCTGAGTGGACACCATGGACACCTGCCCATCCCCTTTTCTGAGGGGATGCTCAACATTTGAGGGGATGCTCAACATTAGCTGCTGAAGGCTCACCACTGCCCAGCAGAGCCCTCACCTCCTGATAAGGCCAACACAGGATCTTACCTGGCACGGAATCCTTGCTCCTTGCCCTATCCCTCGCCCTCCCTAGTCTGCTGCACTCATTCCCTGGCAGGTTTCTCCTGTGATGGGGCTTCCTGGACCCCTTCTGCACCCTGCATTGCACACCTCAGCGATGATCTTTTCAAGTTCTCGGTTCTCCTTCTCCAACAGCCGGGACTTCTCCTCCTCATGGTTGTTGGTCGAAGATCCTGTCTTCATGGTGTCCTGAGCCTCCGACTGCCATTCCCCTCGGGTTATCAGTCGGCGCATCTAGGGAAGAATGTTTGGGCCATGGGAGGGCCAAGCAGGGACTGTGTTAGCAATAGACTGATGGTGGGTTAGAATTGGAAGGAATGAAAATAAGAGGAACAAGCTCAGCCCCAAACAGGGGGTAGGGGACAGGGGAGCAGAGTCCTGGGAAGAAGGGATGGGGAGGGTGGAAGCGCACACCCAGGAACTTACCTTGGGCACAAAGAGCACAACCAGCGTGATGTAAGAGGAGAAGACGATGGCAAGAGAGGCAAAGGCGAAGGCTGCATCCTGCTGGCTGGACAGGATCATGGTAACAGGGGCAGTGATGAGGCACAGGACCTGGGGGCAGTGTGTTTGGGGAGTCTCAGCTCTGCAGGCTCAGACAAGATCCAGGATTTTCCTTCCCCAGGAGAGAGTCTCTGAGGTCAAGTTCCTGTTGAACTTTCCATTTGAAAAGGATCCAAATAGGATCATCCTCAACTCTAGCTTAACAAGAACCACAAATAAACTGTCCTAAAGCAGTTCACAGCTCTAGGTCAACCCATCCCTCAGGGCAGGAGTGCCCGTGATGTCTGGACACACACCAGAGTCCTGAAGAGTCAATCCCTGGGCATACCTGGCAGGAACTCTCAATTCAGATTCCAGCCTGTGAACCCCAGACAAGAAATTTGACCTCTTTCTTTCTGCCTTCTCACCTATGTCATGTGGACATTAATACCCACTTCACTGGGCAGTTGCGTGAAGATTAATAAGGTAGTGTCTGTGTGCGTTTTATAAACTGTAAAGTACTTTACAAATCTGAAGCATTAAAAAAATTCTTTAAGACTTCCATCCAACTGATCCAAGATCCAGTGCCTGATCCTTCCCACACTACCCCATCTGGGTTGCTGTAGTCAGCCCCTTGGGTCAGTGCCAGGTGTCCAGGGAGCTCACCGCCACATTGTAGATGGCCATGCCCACAGCCCGGTGGTCATTGATCTTCTCAGTGGATACACTCTTGGTCTCATAAGCAAGAAAGATACCCAGCAGCAGCAGCAGCCCCTTGTAACCATAGAAAATGCCTGCGACAGCAGGAAAGGGTCACCTAGGCAGCATGACCTCCATGATCCCATCCACTCCCCATCCTCTCCATGCTAGTCACCCACCATGGATCTGTCTCATAGTTCCCCAATGAAACAGGAGCCTCCTCCCCAATCGAACCCTCTGACCTAGCATACTCCTCCCTGTCCACTGCCCCCCAGTGCTTACCCCGTTCGCCCCCACCTCACCACTTCCTCCTGGGCCTAGGAACCATGTCACACAGGAAGATGACAGTCCATAACGGCTGTCAGGCAGGCAAGGGCCTGGGCCACACAGTGTCTTCTCACCTTTAAGGTGAGAACTTAACATTTCAGACTGGGGGCAGGTATACCATTTGTGATCACAGATCAGAGCAATTTTATAAAGGCCAGAAGGGACCTCACCGCCTGCCCACAGAGCCCCAGTCGTACTCCAGGGAGCTGTCTAGATGCAGACGTGTCAGGTCTGAAGAGGAGAGTGAGGCTATTCCCACTGGTCTCTGCTTCTGCTGAACCCAACTCTGCCTTATCCCTTCTGTAGACTCTAACCTCCCCCCAGCAAAACACCAACTATCCCCCACTCTCAGGAAACATCAGTCCCATGACAGAGAAGGACGTTCAAACTGGGTTCACCTCTTCCTCTTTTTCTAAAGACGTTTCTTCCTCCAAACCCACTGTCCTTGCCCCATCCCTTAGCCTGTCCCCAACATCAACACACCAAGCCACGTATTCATCTTCTTGGAGCTGCAGTGCTCCAGCTGGGGCAGAATAGACACATCAATATCTTCCTTTGGTTCCTCCTTGGCAAAAGTCTAAAGGAGAAATAAGGCCACAGGAGAGATGGCTGTCATCCTCCCCTGTTCCCCACACTTCCGCTCAGTCCCTGACTCCCAACTCAGCCCCCTTTCCTATGAGACCCCCAGGATGAGGCCGAGTTCCACTCTGGGCCAGAAAGCATTCACCTAAACACATTAGGAATGCTTACTCCCCCTCTTTCCATGATGCCTGGAAAGTGTGCAAATCCTTCCCAGACCCGCCCCACCCCCCACCACTTCCATTCTTCAGATTAATCCAGAGGCCTCTGATGGAACTCCTTCTAAGGAGGAGGAAAAACTCTGACATGCAGGAGGCAGAAAAGCACTCTCCTGCAGAGGGGCTTTCCTGCTCAAGACTACATGCAGCCCTGAAGGCCATGACTGCTCAGCCTTCTGACCCCAAGTGGTACCTCAATGGTCCGGTGCAAGGGGTCTACAATCTGCCAGATGGTAAGAGTGAGGACATCCATGCCCACCAGGAGGCCCACCGTAGCGTACAGCTTCCAGGGCTCCAGGGTCTGGGCAAACACAAAGAACAGGCACAAGAGGGGAAGTCCACGAAGCCAACAACCACAGCACCAGGGGCTGAGGGATGGCAAACAGCTCACCTTCCTCCATTCCTTCTTCTCTTCCTTCTTTGTGAAGACCGTGTGGACCCACCAGATCTTGGTGAACATGGAGCCATAGCCCAGACTAAAGCCCAGACCCAGGAGCCAGAGGCGGGCCTAGGAAAGGAAAGGGGCAGGAGCAGAATAGGGCAGGGCTGCAGCAGGGGATGGACGACCAGGCAGGCAAAAGGCAGCCAGCAGGGATCGTGGGGGAGGGGAATGCCCATAGAAGAGGGCTCCCTACCCCCAACAGATTCCTCCCATCCACCTTCTACTTTGCCACCAGGTGAACTTGCTAAAACCTCCTGGTTTTAATGACCAGTCACTTCTGACCATTCCCCAGTGCCTATAGGTTGCAGCCCAGAAATCTCAGGATATGGCAGGAGACTGTTTACAGCATGGTCTCACTCATCTTTCCAGGCTCACCTGCCAGGCCCTTGCCTGCCCCACACTCTAGCCATGCTGCTCAACTGGCTCTCCCTTGCTCTGCTGTCTTTTGTGTCTTTGCTAGTCACATGATGTCCCCAGCGGACAAAATCCCATGCATCCTTCAATATTTAAACATCACCTCTTCTTTAAGGTCTGCCCAACCACTCTGAGCTGCTCTCTCATTTGCTCCCACAGCACTTTTCCCATATCCCTATTCAGACACCTATCACACTGCAGTGCAGCAAACTGTCTGCCTCCTCACTGCATTCTGGTCTCCCTGGAAAGAGACGGCTCCTAACGAGTGGGATGTGCATGTATGTGCAAATGCCCTGTGCAGAGAGGCATGAAGACAAGCACTGGGCAGAGGAAAGGGAAGTAGTAGGGTGGGCAGGGAAAACTGTGTTTCCTACCAGCATAACATAGAACTACACAAATAACACTGCTGAAACCAGCCTTTCCCCACAGCTGCAGAATCTTCCACGTACCAAGAGTCCCATAGGGTCTCTCCCTGTGTAACAGTGGTTCCTTCCCCTCACTGTCCCAGCTGTCAATTCACATTTCTGCTTCCATCCTTCCTAAGCCCAACTAAGGCTCCCACAGGAAACCCAGTTCCTGTTCTCAGTCCCTACACCAAAGACAAGCCATCACTGTTCCTTTGTTCAGACTCCTTCCTTCATCTTCAATACTCCCTCCTTCTTGGCAAAGCATGCCATGGCAACCTGGGAGCCAACAAGTGAGCTACAGAATGAAACTGTCTGGAGGCACAGAAAGACAGGGCAGAGACAGACAGAGATCAGAGCAGTGACATTAGAAGGAAAGGCAGGGAACTAGACAGCACAGGAGATGCTCCTGAGTGGTGGGTCAGCCAGATCCTGCACAGTATCTGTGCCCCCCTCACCTGGCAGATGAAGGGAAACTGGTTTCTCCCAATGTGGTAACCATCCAGCCCGAGGGGGAAGACAGCAGCTAATGCCAGCGAGCAGCCCACAGCTGTGAGGTTATTCAGGTTGGGCTGTGAGTTCTGGATATAACTAGGGCAGAGGCAGGAAGGGAGGGAGAGAGAGAAGAGCAGAATTACCTTCTTCTGAAGGGAGGCTCAGCTCTCCAAATGCCACAGGCAAAAGAAGACAGGCTTGGAGCAGGCAGCAGAGCCTTGAGAGAAAAATGACTGGTCCGGGGCTATGCATGGACTTACAGAGGGCTTCCCTTCACAAACATTTTATTTGGAGCCCTGCACTGTGTTGCCTGCACAGTTAGCTGCTTTGAAGCAGTGATGGGAGTTCTAGTTGGTTTCCCCCATTTCATGCTCAGTGATCATTAAGAAAGCAGTAGGACAGTGTAAAAACCTCAATGATATATGGCCTAGAAGTTACACAGGTTTGATTCTCACTCCCTTCAATGATCATTATCTTGGAGAGGCAGACAGAACAAGAAAAACGTTAGAAGATACACTTACCGGACATGGGAGTTGTAGATGTTAAAGGACAGACAGACAACAGCTAGGACAATGCCCAGGCTGGAGAGAACCGAGACGGAGATAAAGAGTTTCTGTGACAGGAAGCGGAACGTCTTGATGACCAGGGTCTGGTCAGCAGGGGGGGACCCTCCTATGGCATAGGGGGAGGGGGAGAAAGGGAAAGAAAAGGAAGGGGGATGAAGGAATGAAGGTGGGATGGGGGAAGGGAATGGACAGAGCTGCTGGTGGACTCTCAGTTCTTTGGCTGTGAGGACAGGAGACCTAAGTGCCCTGAGCAGTGCTGCTGCAGGTGCAAACCTCTTACGGGACAATGAGAAAAGCGATCGGCAAATGGAGTACATGTCTGAACTAGAGGCTGACAAAGGCTGAGATGTGTCACCAAAGTTATAGTCTTTTTTGTTATTGTTTGTTCTTTGTTTTTCTTGCAGGAAAGGAAAATGGGAATGGAAAGAAGGGGAGTGCTGAGAAAATGATGAGGTTTCTTATGACTCGAATCAAAAGCTGCAAAAAAGGTTAATGATTGTAAAATCACAAAGCTAAAGAGCCTCCAAGTATCTAGTCTGCCCTCCTAACTTTAGGAAAAGAAGAAACAAAAATTAATCTATGATTTTTAACTCTGACAGGCTGGTATTCCCAAAGGTGTTTTTCAGTTATCACTAACCACTAAGAGGAAGCTTAAACCTGTCAGAGTTTGCAAGGGGGGGAAGTTTTTAATTTGGTTAGCTCAGGGAAAAGTGTGATTTAGGCCATGCAGCATTTATAGCTGTACAGAACACTGTCCTACATTCAAATTATAAAACATTTCAGAATTCCAGCAGGGGTGGGAGCTACTAGACTCCAACTGAGCAGGTGAATGGCAGGGGTCTCCCATGGCTGTGCCTCCCTCCATTCTTAAAATGTCAAGCCTTTTTTTTTTTAATCAGGAAGACCTTCCTTTTGCCCACCTTTAGTATATTTCCCATTTCCTATTATTTTAGCCCACCATGCAAAGAACATTGGTTACTTTCCCCTTTCATAATGCACATTTTACTAGAAGACGATTTCTATCCTCTCCTATAGTTTAAGCAATTGTTTTCTTCAGAGATAAAGAGGCAACTGAAGCCTGACACATCAGGGCACCAGAACACCTGGGACACCCAAATGGAGTTTCTGTTTCCTGCTCTGCCTCTGACCCACTGCTTTTAATAGTGCACGCTACCAACTGTCTATTCTGTTTCCAAATACACCAGTCCTTGCTACCCGAGTCTTGGAGATTCTATTCCCTTTCTCTGAACCCCAGCTCCCCGTCCATTCTCTGGAGCATTTCAACTTAATGGCAGCTACCACCCCACCTTCATTCAAATGCATGACCCTTTTCTGTGATTGTTCAGAGGGGATGAAAGGAAATAAAATAGGATCTACTTACCAATCCACTTATCTGTTTTGGACCAGGAAAGATCATCCTTGGTGCTGTCATAGTAGCCAATCTTCTTGTAGCTGCCACCTGGACAAATGACAATAAAAAGAGTGACCACAGGTTGGTGAAGAGCCAATCGTGGGCATTCCCAGCTTTCCACTTCCCTAAAGTAGCTTTCTGCGGTTGTATCTAATTTTCACTTCACCTGAGCCCCTGAAAGATACTTGCAAGGACCCGAGAGGTCACATGAATAAGTAACCTGACTTAAAAGCAGTGTAAGGTGGCTCCCACAAATCAATCTTGTATGTGTAAAGTTGTTCAGCGAAGAAGGTTCCACCATGTGTCTGCCACTCATTCCACTGCCCCGCATCTCTCTTAGCAAGATGTCTCACTTTGATTCTAGTTTTAAAGCTTTAAACATTTGTTTATTCTCCCTCTCATGATAGACAGAATCATAGAATTATTTTCCCAGTGGCTTTCCTTTTAATTTAATAAATTTATTTTATGTCGGTTGGCTTGGGTTTTAATTCCTTAAGTAAGTTGTACCTGCCCCTTAAAGAGCCACAAAGTAAAATTCAGTGACTCCTAAGATTTCTGTTCTAAAACTGTCCCAGTTACCCTAACTTTTCCATCAAAAGCCAACTCACATCCCCTTCGCCATGGCTAAAATCCATTCCCTCTTGTCCTGGATACAAAGGGGAACTGAGAGACTGTGGGTAGGAGGAGGAGGAAAGAAACTTTTCACAGGAAGCCAAGAAACAGCTCTCTTGACCGTGCTATGAGGGTGAATGTGGTAGAGTTGAAAAACTAACTCATAGTTTTTCAAATACATAATTGTGCTACATTATAAGAAAATAAAACCTAGAAAAGGCAAACTACGCATACTGCAGAAATACTCAGAATGGTTACTCACAGAGCAAGAAAATTCTATAAATTCTCCTTAAAAATAGCAGGTTTCCTAGATTCGACTTTCCTTGAGTCCATGGGTATGCAAGGGAGAGGTCATTAACCCAGCAACCCAAGCTACCAAAAGAAAATTTCTTTAATTAAAATCAAAGCCAGGCCCTGGCTGGTGTGGCTCAGTGGATTGAATGCTGGCCTGCGAGCCAGAGAGTCACCGGCTTGATTCCCAGTCGGGGCACATGCCTAGGCTGTGGGCACATGAGAAGCAACCACACACAGATGTTTCTCTCCCTCCCTTCCCCAGTTTCTAAAAAAAATTAAATACATAAAATATTTTTAAAAATAAAATAAAATAAAAGCCAGCCCTGACTGATGTGACTCAGTGGATTGAATGCTGGCCTGCCAGCCAGTTCAATTCCCAGGCAGGGCACATGCCTGGGTTGTGGGCCAGGTCCCCAGTAGGGGGCATGCCAAAGGCAGACATGCGTTGATGTTTCTCTCCCTCTCTTTCTCCTTCTCTTCTCCTCTCTCTAAAAATAAATAAACAAAATCTTTTTAAAAAGTCAAAGCCAATGGGGACACAGAGGTTGTTTCCAGAGTCTGTGCCACTTTTCAAGAACACAACCACTACTGCTCAAAGAAGTGAACCCATATATGAGTTGTTTTTACTGTTTATTATTATTATTAAAGCTTGATAAACACAGTTAAAAGAGGAGGGCAGAAGGTGGAGAGGCACCTAGGCTGCCTTATGATATCATCTGGTGTCCTAGCCCAGCTCCAGCTGGCCCCCATGCCCGACCCCATGGTCCCCATGCCCCCAACTTATGGCCCTGTGCTCACCCTGGAGTTGCTCAATAAGTGTCCATGCCATCCGAGAGCCACTGGCATCAAACACCACATGGCCCTGAGGGAGAAGAACAGGAGCAGGAAGGCAAAGAGGACAAAGGCAAAAGTGAAAAGAGAACATCAAAGACTCTTTGAATCCTTAGGTTTTTTTATGTTAATTGAGCTTCAGAATGAATTCTATTTATGGCATTTGCCTGCATATAGGACATACCCCAGATACTCATACCCTAGTTTTCAGAAATGCCATTCTTTAGAGAAACTTCACCCGTGAGATTGGAATGGATAAATTCCCAGGTAGAGGGAGCACCAGGAGACCTGGTTTATGGCTGTGTGACCTAAGCAAGTCACCAAATCCCTCCAGATGCTAATTTCCCCACTTTAAAAGAAATAAGGAAATGACCTCTGTTTCCTCCTTCAAAATCCTATGATTCTTATCTGACTCATCAATGTTTGGACTGAAAAGAAATGAGGGGCAGGACTGAAAGAAATAGAACCGACCCCTTTTGGCCTTCTAGTCCCTGGTGGGTTTTCAGGTTTGGGGGTCCCTACTTCCTTGGTCTGAGACCGATTATTATAGGGAGGTAACAGAGAGACAAAGAACACATGATTCCAAGAGAGGGTATCTCTCTCTCGGTGGGAGGACAGAGGAGTGTGAAGAAGTCCCTGGAACTCACAGAGACACCCTCAAAGGATGAGGAGTTCATTGCCCGGTAGATTTGGTCAGTAATGGTCTGGTTGTTGTAGTTGAAGTCTTCCAGGCGCACACCTGAGCGGCCATCCCCTCCAGATGTCTTGTTCAGAGCCAGTGCCAAGGCCCAGATAGCATCATAAGCCAGGGGTGCCTCCTGGAAGCCACCTGTCTCCTCAGGGTGTCTTTTTAGTCGCTTGGTCAGTTTCTCCACAAACTCCTGGGATGTCTGAGGAGGAAAGAATTAGAGCGTGATAGGGAATGGGTGGTGGCATATGATTCTGGTTCTGACATTATGACTTGACTAGATGGTTTAAGTTCATATTGTCATATTGAGCACATGTACATTTAAAATCTTTAACTATGACCATACCCAAGTATCTGTCTTATATCAGAAGCTATGCTAGACTAGAGCAGAGACTAGTTGGGTCCAATGGTCTCAGTGTGCACAGCTGCTAGTTCAGAACTACAGAATTGTTAAAGAATAGACACTTTGCACAATAAATGGCAAAAGATAAGAAGTAGAAATAAAAATATATTTAAAAAAATAAAAGCATTTTAGCCCTGGGGGGAAAAAAAAAGAAGAAGTAGAAATAGAGAAAAGCAAGAGAGTGGATATTCCAATGGAGAGTTGCAACACTGTGCTCTCATTCAGACGTTCCCAGCGGAACTGACCCAGGACCAAACAGCTCTTCCATTCTGAAAGATCTCAGAAAAGGAGGTACCACACCTTTTTAATCTACTCGTCAGCCTGGAAGACTTTTCTTTAGTGTTTAGACTTTCGCCATCCTCATGTGCTTTCAGTTCACTGACTCTTAGATGGATTTGAGAAGACTGAGTACTGTGGAAATAACCTTAACATTTTTTTTTATAGATTTTATTTATCTTTAGAGGGGAAGGAGAGATGGAGAGAAATATCAATATATGATTGCCCTTCGTGCGTCCCCCGCTAAGAACTGTCGCGGAGAACCGTCCTGCAACCCAGGCATGTGCCCCGACTGGGAATCGAACCACAATCCTCCAGTTCGCAGGCCCACGCTCAATCCACTGAGCTACACCAGCCAGGGCAACCTTAACATTTTTAAAGCCTGTTATTCGATCCCTACCCACAACACTTGCTCCCAACCCTAAACCTTCTTTTTCCAAGAAAGCTAAATAGAATGATAGCTCCTGTAACTCTGTCATGAAATAGGTTGAGAGACCTGAATTTCTATACTTGGCAGTAACCTTGCTTAGCTAAATGGCCGTAGGCAAATTGCTTTAAGTTTTTGGAAATGTCTTCCATAATATAGAAAATCATACCTGCCCTTCCTTATGTCCCAGAAACCACACAGAGAAAGGCTCAGTGGCCACCTCGTGGCAAGCCACAAGTAAGACACAGGCACTACACCCTCTATTTAGATTTAGAATATATTAACATACACACACTCTATGAAGAAATGAAGAGATGAATTAAGAACAGATAAAAATATCCATTCCCCATGCCCTGATCATTTTTCTTTCTATTCAACTTTCTGGAGACACAAAGGAGTGGAAAATGCAAAGGACAGGCAGTTGTGGTACAGTGGAAACAGCCTGGGCTTTCAAAACAGATAGGCCTGTACTTTATTCTCCTTAAGGACAGGATCAGGTTCCATTCCTCTCTTTAGCCTCAGAACCGAGCATTATGCTCAGCTGACAATGGATGTTGTTCAGATTAGGGCAGTGAAAATACTCTATATGATACTATAATGGTGGAAATAAATATATGTATACATATACACACAGATACACACACACACACACACACACACACACACACACACACGGTCTGTCCAGAAGGTATCCAGCCATGTAATATGAAAAATAGAGACATTAATTGAACAAGATACAAGACACATTGTACATAGGACAATGACACCTCAGTCCCCTTCAAAGTAGGCACCTTGGGACCTCACACAGTTCTCCCAATTGCCATCAGCTGTCAGGTTATATTTTCCTGAATCTCATTAACAATCTGAAATCTCTTCTCTTTCAAAAGTTTTTGTTTTGGGAAAAGCCAGAAGTTACAGGGTACCGCATCTGGGCTCCATGGGTTCTGAGTCACCTGGGTGATTTGATGTTTTGCCAAAATACTCTGTAAGAGATGTGATACATGTGTGGGTACAGTGTCACGATGAAGCTGTCAATCACTAGCTGTCCATAGCTGTGGCCTTCTGAACTATCCAAATAGCTTCCATGGAGGAATGTTCAAGCTTATCCAAAATTTAATACAGATTCATTGCTCTACTTGCTGTAATTTTGAATGTGACAGCCACACAGTACACATGTTCATTCAACAGCATCTACTGCTCCCACCAACTGGTAGAGTGAAGTTGTCATTATTCATGCCTGCGCATTCCAGTCCACTCCCCTGACTACCAGGTTATACTGATGCCTCACAAACCACTCTCGTTATGTTAACAATGGCTGGACTTGTCAGACAGAAAATATATATATCAGAATGTATAATTCCAGAGGTTTCCAGCCAAGATGGAGGCATACGTAGATACTCTTTGCTTCCTCACAACCAAAAGAAAAACAACAACTGATTAAAAACAACTGGAACTGCCAGAAAATCAAACTGTATGGAAGTCTTAACAACCAAGAAGTTAAAGAGGAAATATTCATCCAGACTGGTAGGTAAGGAGGAGACAGGAAGCCGGAGCAATGAGGATGCATGAAAAGCAGTGGCTGGCAGACCAGGGCAGGCAAGGCAGCAGCTGCTAGATTGGGATATCCCACATTCACATGCAGATAGGCCAGGAGGAACAACTGGGGAGCGAGACAAACAGCACAACCCAAAGTTCCAGTGTGGGAAACTAAAGCCCCAAAACCCCTGGCTATAAAAAGCTGTGAGGGTTGCAGTGGTGGTGAGAGAAACTCCCACTCTCACAGGAGAGGTTGTTGGAGGAACCCACAGGATCCTAGAACATACACATGCCCATCCACCTGGGAATCAGCACCTGAAAGGGCACAATCCGCTTATGGCAAGTGAGGGAAGTGACTGAAAGTGGGGCGAGAGCCAAGCAAGCAGCATTGTTTCCTCTCTGACCCCTCCCCGACAGACAGCACCAAAACCCAGCAAAGTGGGTTGCCCCACCCTAGAACAATGGTAAGGGGCCCCTCACAACGTAACAGGTGCACTGAGACAAAAAAATATGGCCCAAATGAAAGAACAGGTCAAAACTCTGGAAAAAGAACTAAGCAATGAAGAGATAGCCAACCAATCAGATGCAGAGTTCAAAACACTGGTAATCAAGATGCTAACAGAAATGATTGAGTATGGTCACAAAATGGAAGAAAAAGTGAATGTATACAAAGTGAAATGAAGAAAACTATACAGGGAATGAACAGTGAAGAGAAGGAAACTGGGACTTAAATCAACAATTTGGAACAGAAAGAAGAAATAAACATTCAACCAGAACAGAATGAATAAACAAGAATTCTCAAAAATAAGGAATGACTTAGGAACCTCCAGGACAACTTTAAACACTCCAACATCTGAATCATAGGAGCACCAGAAGGACAAGAGGAACAGCAAGAAATTGAAAACTTATTTGAACAAATAATGAAGGAGAACTTCCCCAATCTGGCAAAGGAAATAGACTTCCAGTAGTCCAGGAAGCCCAGAGAGCCCCAAAGAAGTTAGATCTAAGGAAGCACACACCAACGCACATCATAATTACATTACCCAAGATCAAAGATAAGGAGAAAATCTTAAAAGCAGCAAGAGAAGAGGAGACAGTTACCTACAAAGGAGTTTCCATAAGGTTATCAGTTGATTTCTCAAAAGAAATCTTGCAGGCAAGAAGGAGCTGGAGAAAAGTATTCAAAGTCATGAAAGGCAAGGACCTATATCCAAGATTACTCTATCCAGCAAAGCTGTCATTTAGAATGGAAGGGCAGATAAAGTGCTTCCCAGATAAATCAAGTTAAAGGAGTTCATCATCACTAAGCCCTTAAACATTAAAGGGATTTATCTAAGAAAATGAAGAAGATCAAAAATATGAACAGTAAAATGACAACAAATACAACTATCAGTAACGGAACCTAAAAAAAAAAAACAAACTATGCAAACAACTAGAATAGGAACAGAATCATAGAAATGGAGATCACATGGAAGGTTATCAGCGGGGAAGGGAAGGGCGGAGATTGGGGGAAAAAGGTACCGGGAGTAAGAAGCATAACTGGTAGGTACAAAATTGACAGGGAGAGGTTAAGAATAGTATAGGAAATGGAGAAGCCAAGGAACTTATATTTAGGACCCATGGGCATTAACTAAAGGGGAGACTGCTAGAGGGAGGGGTGGTGCACGGCAGAGGGGTATAAAGGGAAGAACAAAAATGGGACAACTGTAATAGCTCAATCAATAAAATATACTTAAAAAATATGTAACTCTGCCCTGGCTGGTGTGGTTCAGTGGTTGAGCGCCAGCCTGCCAATCAAAGTGTTGCCAGTTTGACTCCCAGTCAGGGCACATGCCTGGGTTGTGGGCCAGGTCCCCAGTTGGGGGTGCGAGAGGCAACCACACACTAATGTTTCTCTCCCTCTCTTTCTCCCTCCCTTCCTCTCTCTAAAAAATAAATAAACAAAATCTTTAAAATAAAAAAATTTATATATATAAAAAACTCTAAGAATGAGCCCTCATGTAAACTATAGGTGACAATGATGTGTCAGTGTAGGTTCATCAATTATTCATCAATAACTACTCTGTGGAATGTTTATAATGAGGGAACCTATACATGTATAATGGCAGGGGGGCATACAGAAAATATCTGCACCTTCCTGTCAATTTTGCTGTGGACTTAAGCTGCTTTAAAAACAATAAAGTGTTTTTAAATGTTCACTGGATGTATAAATATAGGTGGATGAATTCCAATTCTAACTAATTCATTTACCTGCTATTAATCTCAAACGAGTCGCTAAAACTTAGTAGTTGCTTATTCAGCTTTAACATGAGAATAATACTACCTTGAAGAGTTATTATAAAGATGAAATAACACATATATAAAATGCTGGGTATAAAGCAAGTTATATTTTTGTGAATTCAAATCTTCATGAATTTTTGTCTCTCAGCTTCATTTTTGCCACTATTACTGAGCTCTATAATCCAGCTCGGTATTTTAAGTCCTATATCTCCAATTATCTCTAAAGCATCTGTAACTATATAATCAATGATCTCAAATTAAAAATATCTAAGACTAAGCTCAATTTTCATCACTCCCCAACATTTCCTAGGACATGAGATTAAATCCTTAGAATCACCTGCAGGGGTATCCAACCTGCAGCCCGCTGGCCACATGCGGCTCAGGATGGCTATGAATGTGGCCCAACGCAAAATTGTAAATTTACTTAAAACATTGTAAGTTTTTTTGTGATTACATGTCACAATGTATTTAATGTGTGACCCAAGATGACAATCCTTCTTCCAGTGTGGCACAGACACACCAAAAGGCTGGACATACCTGTGGGCTTACATTCTTTCAAATCACCAAGTTCTCTTAATTCCTTTGTTGAAATATCTCATTAATATCATCCCTCCCTACACAGAATAGCAGCTAATATTTATATTGTTCATACAATGTACCTGGCACTTTTTTAAGGTACATATATCAACTTATTTAATCCTTAAATAATCTAACAAGGTTTATGGCTCTTTCTAGAGAAAGAAAACTGAGGCACAGAAAAGTTCAACTTGTCTGAAGTACTGCTAGTGCATAGCAGGACGCAAACCCAGGCAGCCTGACATCAAAGTCGTGACCCTTCCTAACCGCCCTACACTGCTTCTGTAAGCTGAAACGTCTCTCTTCTAGAGCATCTACTGAGCAGGCAGTGGTTAGCCTGAGGCTTTCTTTTTCTTTTATAATTTTTTTATTTTTTTAAAAGAGGGAAATAGAGAGAAACATGGATTTTTTATTCTACTTATTTGTGCATTCATTGGTTGATTCTTGTATGGGCCCTGACCAGGGTTCAAACCCACAATGTTGGTGTATCAGGGCGATGCTCTAACCAACTGAGCTACCTGGCCAGGGCAGGCTGAGGCTTTCTGAGTAGTCCTTCAGCCACCAAGTCTAACCAATCTGCAGTTCAAAGTAAATGCTACATCAGAAAATCACCCAATAGGGGAGGACTCATCCACTCTGCATGATGCCACCCTCACATCCTGCTGGCTCCAGGTCACTACCACTAACACGTTTGGCTCTGGTGGCACCACTGGCCCCTACATAACTAAAGTAAACAAAAACATCTTCCCCCTTGGGCTGGCAAGTATAGAGCTGTCAATTTTCACATGGAAATGTTCCTAGGCAGTTTAAGGAAAACGGCACAATAAAAATTCCATAATCCTTCGGGCCAAGATGGAGGCTTAGGTGGACACACTGTGCCTCCTCTCACAACCAAAATTAAGGACAACAAATATTTAGAAACAAGAAAACAACCAGAACTGATAGCAAATTGAACTGTACAGAAGTCCAACAACCATTCATCCAGACAGGTAAGAGGGGCGGAGTCGTAGCAGGAAAAAGTGAAGGTGTAGACCCGGGAACGCAGGCGGCAGCAGCTGGCAGTTCCCAGGTGCACAGGCAGCAGCTGGCGGACCCCAGGCACAGGTGGCAACTGTGCATACCCAGTGAGGCCGCACAAGGCAGCTGGCTGACCAGGTGGTCCCACATTCTCGCATGCACATAATCAATATATTTTATTGATTATGCTATTACAGTTGTCCCATTTCTCCCCATCATTCCCCTCCACCCTGCACACCCCCTCCCACCCACATTCCCCCCCTTTAGTTCATGTCCATGTGTCATAAGTTCTTTAGCTTCTACATTTCCCACACTATTCTTGCCCTCCCCATCTATTTTCTACCTACCGTCTATGCTACTTACTCTCTGTACTTTTCCCCCTTTCCTCCTCCCACTCCCCTGTTGCTAACCCTCCATGTAATCTCCATTTCTGTGGTTCTGTTCCTGTTCTAGTTGTTTGCTTAGTTTGCTTTTGTTTTAGGTGTGGTTGTTAATATGTCAGTTTGCTATCTTTTCACTGTCCTATTTTTTATCTTCTTTTTCTTAGATGAGTCCCTTTAACATTTCATATAATAAGGGCTTGGTGATGATGAACTCCTTGAACTTGACCTTATCTGAGAAGCACTTTGTCTGCCCGTCCATTCCAAATGACAGCTTTGCTGGATAGAGCAATTTTGGATGTAGGTCCCTGCTTTTCAAGATTTCAAATATTTCTTTCCAGCTCCTTCTTGCCTGTAAGGTCTCTTGAGAAATCAGCTGACAGTCTGATGGGAACTCCTTTGTAAGTGACTGGACCCTTATCCCTTGCTGCTTCTAGAATTCTCTCCTTCATTTGAATCTAGGCTAATGTAATTATGATGTGCCTTGGTGTGTTCCTCCTTGGGTCCAACTTCTTTGTGGCTCTCTTAGCTTCCTGGACGTCCTGGTAAACTATTTCCTTTGCCAGATTGGGGAAGTTCTCCTTTATTATTTGTTCAAATAAGTTTTCCACTTGTTGCTCTTCCTCTTCCCCTTGTGGTATTCCTATAATTTGGATGTTGGGAGATTTAAAGATGTCCTGGAGGTTCCTAAGCCTCTCCTCATTTCTTTTTTTTTTTTGAATTCTTGTTTCTTCCTTGTTGTCTGTTTGTTTGTTAGTTTCTTCCTTCTGGTCCACTCCATTGATTTGAGTCCCAGTTTTCCTCCCATCTCTATTGGTTCCCCATGCGTTTTCTTTCATTTCACGTATTGTAGCCTGCATTTTATCATCTAATTTGTGAGCTAAATCAACCAATTCCGTGAGCATCCTGATGACCAGTGCTTTGAACTGTGCATCTGATAGGTTGGCTATCTCTTCACAGCTTAGAGGAATTGGCTCTGGGGCTTTATTTGTTCTCCGGTTTGAGCCATTTTTGGTGGTTTTTTTGTTTTGTTTTGTTTTGGTTTTAGTCTGGTCGCGGCTGTTATGTAGTGAGGGGTGGAGCCTTAGGTGTTCCTCAGGGTGGGGCAGCCCAGTCGCTGGGTTGTGATGCTGTATGTGGGGGTGGGGTCTGAGAGGGAACAATGGCACCTGCTCCGCTCTCTCCTGGATTCAGTCCCTTCCGCCACTTCCCCTCTGCCTGGACCGTCTGCGCGTGAATGTGGGACCACCTGGTCAGCCAGCCACCTTGTGCGGCCTCACTGGGTCTGCACAGTGGCCCCCCTGTGCCGGGGGTCCGCCAGCTGCCGCCTGTGCACCTGGGAACCACCAGCCACTGCTGCCTGTGTGCCTGGGTCCGCACCTCCACTTTTTCCTGCCATGACTCCGCCCCTCTTACCGGTCTGGATGAATGGTTGTTGGACTTCCGTACAGTTCAATTTTCTATCAGCTCTGGTTGTTTTCTTGTTTCTAAATATTTGTTGTCCTTAATTTTGGTTGTGAGAGGAGGCACAGTGTGTCTGCCTACGCCTCCATCTTGGCTGGAAGTCCCAATAAAATATATTTTAAAAATTCCATAATCCACAGAAATTAGTGAAGTAACTAACTGCAAATTTATAATAGTAACTTTTCCCCAGCTCTGTCTGGTTGTTTCTGTATGTGAGAATGAATGCTCAACAGTGATCTAAAATATGTACACTGAGGTAGGTTGTTTTTCTTTTTTTTTAAGATTTTATTTATTTATTTTTAGAGTGACGGGGAGGGAAGGAGAAGGAGAGGGAGAAAAACATCAATGTGTGGTTGCCTCTCAAGCACCCCCACTGAGGACCTGGTCCGCAACCCAGGCAGGCATATTCCCTGACTGGGAATTGAACTGGTGACTCTGGTTTGCAGGTCTGCGGGTTTTTCTTTTATATTGTCCCCAGATCTGATGGGACCTTTATCCAATCAGAATTTACTCACATTCTTACCCCTACCACCCACCTGCCCCTCTAGCACAGAGCTATAACCTTTCTTCAGAGCCCCTCTAGCCCACTCCCCCACATCTAACTCCTGAACACTCTATCTCTAAGCCAGGGTTTCTCAGTATCTGCACTACTGACAGGTGGAGCAGGATAACTCACTGTTGTGGGGGACTGTCTGGTACACTGCAGGATGTTTTAGAAGGATCACTGGCTTACCCATTAGACAGCAGATGTGACAACCAAAATTGTCTCTAGATATTGCAACCTCTGGTTGAAAACCACTACTCTAACCAATAGTCCTCAAAATGTGGTCTCCAAACCAGAAGCATCAATTTCCCCAGAGAACTTGTCAAAAATGTAACCCTAAACCCAGGCCTACCCATGAATCAGAGCTTCTAACGGAAAAGGCCCTTTTCCCTTATTAACTGACCTTCCAGGTAACTCTGATGGAAGCTAAACTTTCAGAACTATTAATCTAAATTTAAGGCCATCGTTGTAGAGCAAAGGCAACTCTGCTTTTTTTCTAAATCATCATGGCTCTGGGCACCTAAGACCAACCCTTGCTTCTGATCTACTTTTCTTGGACCTATAATCTCTCCCCTAGTCAACTGTTAAAGCTGCTTCTACCCTCTGGTAAATCTTGGCTTTTGCCCCTGGCATTTTAGCCTACTGAGTTTGCCTGGTGTCACTAGAAGCCCTGTGAGCTCAAAGGCAGGCACCATTTTTCTCTACAAACTAAGAGTCAGAAGGAGACCTCTATCCAATTCATCTGCTCAAATGTCCCTTCATACCCCTAACCACATTCCTGCTTCCTGTGAGGGACTCTTCTAGCTCCCTGGTAGGAGGGAGAAGCCACGACTGGAAGGTCCTGGGCTCACAGCACCAACAAGCCTTTTCAACCTCACTTTCCTAGGTTTTTGAGGATGACTCACCTATCAAGTGACCTTCCAGAATTTTTCCAACGTATTTTCAACCAAGATACCTTACACACAGGGTCCCTTAGAATGTCCCAGGACAGTCCATAATCAGAGCCCACATGGCAAATGACTAACCCTTCATCACAACACATTGCCAGAATAAATTTCCTGAATCTTCTTTCTTTCTTATTCACAAACTGGCAACACTTAAACTGTGTTAGCCAATAAAAGTAAAAACTTTTTAGTCAGACTTCATGATTTCCCATGGAAGGTGAAGAGAGCAGAGTGGTTTGGACTCAGATTCAATTAGGGTTTAATCTCAGCCTGATCACTTCAGTAGTTTCATGACCTGGGACAAGTAAGTAACTTAACCTCTCTGAGTCTCAGCTTCCTAGCCTATAAAATGCAAATGAAAAAAATCTACATCAGAGTATTGCTGTTGCTGTGCAGATCACTGAAATTATGTATGCAAGTTCCTGGTTTACTACACAAAAGTAATTGTTACTACAACTTTGTTTTAATGAGATATTTGGAGGGCTTTATAACCATTAGCTCACCCCTAGCAATCTGTCCAAAGCAGGTATTCCAGACCTGGGGCTGCCCTTGGTATAATAAGCAGACACTCAAGTAGCCCTATCCAGCTCATCCAAGATTCTGTATTCCTTAAGATGTAGTACTTCTTCCCCTCATACCCTACTCACTTGTGCCCCACACCTGCAAAGGCTGCCTCAGCCTTCCTAAATCAGAGGATGTGTCTTTTAGCTCTAGGTCTGACACTAACCAGCTATCTGGGGCCAAATAATTTCAAAAGTCTCCTTTACATCTAAAATTATAAGATCATTTAAAAACCATCAGGAAGAGCCAAGCTAATTGAGCATCAACCAGAAGTGAATATAAAACACCCTGTCCAAGTATCTCAGTTGTTTAAAGCACCATTCCACTATGTCAATGTTATAGGTTTGATCCCCAGCCAGGGCACATAAGTAAGTGAACAAATTGATGTTCCTTTCTCTCTCTTTCTCTCTCTCTCTCTCTCTCCACACTGCCCACCCTACCTCAAATCAATGTAAAAAAAATTTTTTTTTTCAATAGTTAGTATAAAACAACTCCAAAAAGCTCTAAAATCGCCAAGAAAATAAAATGTATTTCTGCCCAGGAACACTGCTCCTATAAAGGTGTGCTTATGGATACAGCACCTATTGACAAATTATCATTAATACCTCTCTCTCATTTCATTTCTTGCTAACTGCTCCTCGTTTCCATGAACAGTCTTTCTACTCATTAAACCACTCTCATCTCCTCTCTCTTCCCTGCCCAAGTCAGTAAGAGCAGAAGTGGAACCCATGGAAATACGATGTAAAAAGAAGCTCAAAGTGGATAGAGGCCCCTTGCCCCTCTGTACCTCCGAACTCCACACCTGTTCCCCTCCCCTTTGAGGCTCCCTCAGTCCTCCCCACCTGCCCAAGTGCCAGCTTCTAAGTTCCCACAATCTTACCATGTTGGAAATGCTGCGGGTATTGGCAGGGTTCAGCATGACGATTTCAGTGGTGATGTGACCCTCAACTGCCTCAGTCATCTCGTCCACTGTGCAGTTGATGGACGGGTCATAGGTCTTGAACCAATTGTCAGCGTACCACCCAATGAGGAACCAGACATACTTCTTCCCGAATAGTCGCTCCTTGTACACCTAAATACAAAGAAGGAGGAGGGCTGAGTCTCTATTCCTTTTTTTTTTTTTTTCTTATCTTGCTTGTCACTATTCAGCCTCTTAGGAATCAGAGAAGAGCAGAGAACTGAAAAGAGAAATCTACAAGTCTTGCTGGGGTAGTAGGAAAGGCTCTACTCCTCCTCCTAAATTCCTCCCTAGCCTCTATTTTCAAGTGGCCTTTCACAGCTAGTAAGGAATGATGGGATCCACAGGCTCCTTCAGAAATACAAAATGGAAGGAAAATAAGATCTGTGCCATGTGTGTGAGGAGCCAAGAGATGGAGTCAAAGCCAACAGATGGGGACAGCATATTAATCAACACCTCATATCATTTGCTATCAACTTAAGCAGAGATGCGGAGAGAGATCCCATGAGACACCCAAGGCAAAGAGCCCACCCAGCCCCCGCCCCCACTTCAGATTCCAACTCCACCTCACAAAAAACTTTGCGAGCTTCAGTCTCATAGAAAAGTCCCACGATGATTCGGGCATCCTGGCGCTACAGAATGGAGACAGAAACAGTGCTAAGTGCATCTGGAATGCTGGAGGGGCTAAGCTAAGCGCTCTTATAGGTGTGATTTCCTGACCCAAAGTGTTTAGTGCATAGTTCTATTCAGTAAGTGGTGGATATCAACTAGAAGATGGAGATAAACTTCCCCAGGAAATGACTATCATGGAGGTGTTAGCCAACACAGTGGCAATCATACTGTAATCTGTAAATGTATCAAATCAACATGTTGTGCACCTTAAGCCTACATAATGCTATATGTCAATTATATCTCAATTTAAAAACAAAATAACCAACATTCCCCCACCTGACTCTCCTCTCCAACCCACCACTGTCACCCTGCCATTCCAATCATCCCACCTTAAGGTTTTTGACAGGCACAGCTGGGTCTGAGAAGAAACTCTGGCGGAAAGTAATCTCAATTCCAGCCTCCTTTACTCTTTCCTCTAGATCGTCCAGAGTCTTGAGTGGGAATGAAAAACAGAGAAAACACGAGGTGCACAGTGGGCAAAGACCAGAGGTCTTACCTGCGATTGCGCAGTCAATGAAGGAACAGCAGCAGTGTGAACCTCCTTCCTTCATCATCCTCTGTCCAGGAGTGCGCAAAAGAAAGCACCTGGAGTCTCAGGATATGGCTCCCAAGTGAGGAGGAACATGGTGAGCCCTCCTGAGCTTCTATGTCCAGACAAGTCACACCCACTCACCCCCACTTACCACTGACAGCAAAAATAGGAGAAAAGGAAACAGAGGAACCAGGAAAAGACAAGACAGGATCTGGTATAGATAAGATAATATCAATATCAAGAGGCAAGTGAGTAGACAGACAAAAGGACCACAGAAGAATGTCCTGAATCACTAAGAGAAAGTTGGGGGGAAGATTAAAGGCCGCTGAACTTAAGGGTGAATAGAAGATTGAAATAGAATAAAAGAGAGGAAGGCAACTGTCTTCTTCAGGTAGATCATGTGTTTCCTCTCTGCTTCCGCCTCGCCTCATTGGTCAGCATCTGAGTCAGCTACCTGACCCATGTTCACATATTTGTCTTTCCACCTGTCTCCTCTCTTTTTCTCCCCCACTCTCCTTTGCTGTCTCTGTCTCCATCTTTCTCTCCCTCTCTGTGCCTGTACCCACTTCCACAGCTCCATCCTGCTAATCCCATTCACACCCACCCACCACCCCCATGAGCACCTCTGCTACCTGGGTTCCTGTCACATATTCTCTCCCTTACTGTGTCCTGACTTTGGAGTGAACCTACTTTAATAGACCTGGGTCATTTGGGAACTACCTGTCTGGGGGACAAAGCATCAAAGTGGGGAAAAAGCCCTAAAACCAAAAAGTTGAAGAGGATCCTGAAAATTAAACTTGTTCATTCCTCTAGCTATAGAAAGAACATGCACTTAACCCTCTTGTGTTCTCTTGTGATAAAGAATCAGGATCTTCCCCCCAAAATGGATTCCATGTCACATCTCTCTGCACTGCAGTTGGAGTGAATGCCCGTTTACCCAGGTCCTTCTCACCGATGTGAAGACTTCGGTGGTCTGCTGGATGGTGGCAATCTTCTTCCAGCCCCACTTTTCAAAAAGTTTCACACGGGTAGGATTGTGCAATGTGGCTGATGGATGAGTTCGAAAGAATGTGGGGAAGCGCTGCCGGTTTGACAGGGCTGGTGAGCTGGAGCCATAGGAAAGCTATGAGGGACAGGAATAGGGCAACAGGGACATCACATGTGGACTCCACCAAGAGCGCCCAAGAGAGCTTCCAACCTTGCCCACTCTCTCCAAGTGCTTCTACTTCTGCCCTAGGAAAGCAAATCTCAAAGGCCCACACACCCTCACAATCAAGATGCTCCTTCCCTGATCTGACTTCAGTTCCTTCTGGTGGCTGCAGCACAGCCAGGCCACTGTTGCTAGGAGGCCAGTTAGTTCAGGTCTGTAAAGAGCTCTGAATCTTGGAAGCTGTCCTCTTAAATACACCCACAAGAGAATGGCCTGTCTTCTGACCCCCAAGCCCCACTTACCACAATCAGGTTCCACATCCTGGCAGCCTCAGCCACGAGCGTGGAGACAGAGCTGCAGCCGGGCATGAGGATGATCTTGATGGGGTCATTGTAGAGCAGCTCGTACAGGTACTTGGTGGCTTGGCCTGGGTCACACTAAATGGGGAGTGGGGGAGAGGCAGGCTCTCCTGGAGGTCCTCTGATCCCTGTAACTCTCACTCTTTTATTTTTCCCACAAAACTTAGTTACTTCCCCCAACTACCCAGCCCTCTGCTGAAACCTTTTTGTCATTATTGCATGTTCCTCTCCTTCCTGGCATCTGTTCCCATTTTCTCGGTTCCCCGCACCTGTTAAATACCCTCTCTGTCTTCCAGCTGGTGCTAACCCATATCCCTTTCCTCCACATCCTTTGGTCAGTATAAATGCATATACCCCTTCCCTCCTTCTAGCTCATCAAGATATCCCTACCACCTTCCCTCCATCACTCCTACTCCTTACCATGTTTCTATGCTCCAAACATCTGTGCGTAGAAGAGTCTGCAGGAATATGAACAAACTCTCCACAAGTCCCCAGACAGCCTCCTCAAAGCCAGTTTAGGAAAATTCCTCCCTCACCTCTGCAAACTCCCTCTCCCCACCTTTCTTCTTTTTTCCCCCTCCCTCTTCTCCTCAGAGGCTAGTAATAAACAAGAGAGAGCAGGAACAAGTCCACTAGGGGGTCTAGCTCAGCATCCATCTCCTCCTGCTGGGTCCTGACATTTGATGGGTCCATTAGAAAAAGAGACACTTAAGGGTGGGGGAAGAAACAAGGATGACGGAAGAACCGGGAAGAATACATAGAATGATGTTCAAGAAACTAGATACTTTCGGGGGTGACTGAAGGAAAGGCATAGAGGTGGGAAAGTGATCAATGCAGAAAACTAGAGAGGAAAGAATACTGGGAGGAGGGGAAAGTGGGGGAGGAAGATCCACGGGTCTCCAACTGCCTGTTGCCCTTCTGCTGAAAGATGACATTTCAGAAGCTGCTGGAGCCCCAAAGGAAGTGAAGAAGAAATGGAAGCCAGTGGGGAGCCAGGGCAGAGGGGACACAAACAGGAAACACAGAGGACTGGGGAAGGTGAAATGGGGAGGGCAAGTTGCAAGGAAATAAAGAAGGCCCCCTAGCATCTGCTCACTTCCCACTGAGCCCTGACATTTGGGACACTGTGGGGAGTTGGAAAAGGGAGACTCAGGGAGGCTGGCAGAGTCTGAAGAGCCAAAAGGAACCCAGAACTCTGCTGCCCACCCACTGCCAAGGGCAGTGCTCAATGGCTGTTTTTTGAAGGTTCTTCATTTCCCCTACATGGGCACCTTTGTGCATCTTTAGGTTCTCAGGTCCCACCTACCTGACCTCTCCCAGCATCTGTTACTCCAGATCCTACCCCGGCCTCCCACAAAGCCCCTCAGTGACCCTTCCTTCCTTGTCTAAAGAAAAGGTGGTTAGAAACAACAAGAACATATAAGAACATATATAAGAATATATATAAGGTACATACAAACAGGGCAATGTATGCTCCCCAAATGTCTCTTCCTTTGTGTCTGTATCTCTCCCTACCTTTTCTCACGTCCCTTTTCCCTTCCACACCCAGTGCATTCCTGCAGACTTCCTCCACCACATGATTCTCACCCGGCCCTAATACACACCTCCTCTGTTCTCCCGCTCCCCTGTTCTTGCAAGGATCCATATTTGCAGGCAGGAAACAACACATTCCAGTTTGTCTGCCTTTCCATCTCCCCCTTGCTGCCTCTGCTATTTCCTCCTCCATCTCCCTTCTCTCAGGTCCCCCATCTGCTCCCCAACACCTCCAGGGACTCACCTGTCATTGTGGATGAGTCTGAGCTCCCTGTGATCCCCAACACAAAGCTTACATCCATCCCTCCCTGTCTCTCCCTAGAGTCCCACCCCTACAGCCAATTACTTCTCTTGCTCTCCTAAGCTGGACCCTTCCATCGGCTGACCCTCTTTCCCACTCTGCCTCTCCTGCCCTAAAACATAATTCTCTTCCTGAGCCTTGATACTCTTCCCATTAACATCTGGGGTTAGCTACATAGGCACCCATCAGGACAGATTTTTATTGGTAAAAATGCAGACCCTTGGGACTCATCCCTAACCAAGGAATTAGAATCTGTATATTTAACAAAGTCCTGCAGTGATTCTTATGCACAATGAAGTTTGAGAATCACTGTCAAAGTGTCAGAGACCTGAAGTTCCCAACCCCTTGAGCTCTCTTCTCCCCAAGCCCTCTTCCTTCAATCCCACTCAGCCCCTCCTCCCTCGCATACCTATTTCTAGATATAGATTACTGTTCTAAAGCATGAATATAAATCCTCAGTTCACCCCAGAGGTGAGGTCACCAAATCTTTACCTCTGTACTTTATTTCACTCTCTCCCAGTCCCTTAAGTCACTGTGCCACAGGTCAGAGAAGATAAATGTGAGGTCCCAAATTTCTTTCCTCCCTGTGTCACATCCTTCCCCACACTCCCAATTATTTAGGTAGCAGATAGGAGAGGGAAAGGAAACTTACAGGACCATCCCCTGCTGCACCGACTTAAATCTCTTTACTCTCTTTACCTTCTCAGGCCCCTCTTCCTCACCTCTTTAACCCTACATCCCATTTCCTGTCTCACACCTTAGAGGCCACAACACTAAGTTCCTCAGGATGTGCCAGGGTCTCTCACTGCTCAGCCTTCCTCCTTGCCCCTCCCTCACTGCCATCCCTTCCCAGTCCAGTTCTGCTGCCTGTATCCTGATTTCTCTCTACCCCCACACTATTGTGGGGGCTCTCAGGTGGACCTCTAATCCAATTCATTTTCCCAGTGTCTCTGCCCATCTCTTGACCATGAATCTGCCTTCCCCAACCACATATGCTATATAGTCTCACAGTCCAGGAACCCTCCACAGGATTAGGGTTGAGAAGTCAGGTGGGGCTCTTCGCTACCTGCTATTTTTTTGTGAAAAACTAGAGCTATCAAGTCCTTTCACAAAATGCTTCTCATTTGGTCCCTATTCCTTCCAGCTCAAAACGGATGCCAAGATTTACCTTGTTACCATGGTAAATGTAAACCCCATAGAGTTCCCCACCTGACATTCTCTCCATCCCCCAACCCATCCCAGGGTTAGCTTACTCCCCAGAGAATCAGGCTCAGCTTGTACCCTAAATCCACCACCAGCTTCCCCAAATCCCAGCATTTCCATGGGTCTCTGAGAACAGGAGGGTCTGCCTTGCAACACGACTAACCATCTTGAACCTCCAGCCCCTGTGACTCTCCCCAAGCTCCTGCACTCTATCAGCCCTTCGCCTGCTAGTCACGTATGGGAGGGGTCCGCCTATAAATTCCAGAAATGACTTAGACTGTGATGACCTGGCCCCTGCTCCCCAAGCCTCCCCACCCATCCACTCCCCTCTCCAGGGCTACCTTGCTGTCGTGGTGGATGAGCTTGAGCTCGTAGTCCGGCAGAATGTCCCTGCGGCTGTTCACGTCCTCCAGCGCCATCTCCACCGCAGGTTGGCAGGCCTGGCCCCCTGGCCAGCCCCCACTCATGGGAAACAGCGCCCCGATGTACACGGCGCGCCGTTCTGAGGAGGGGTGCGGGGGAACCCGCAGGTGAGGCCGAGGGAGATGGGGGGAGTGAGAGGCCCACACCACCGGAGCCACCCCCACCGCTATGGCCACCAGGAGGGGCAGTGGCCACCCCACCCGGGTACTGGCGTCCCCTGGACCCATGGCAGGGAGAGAGTGGGAGGTAGCTGCTTGGGGAGGAGGAGCTCAGGGGGGACACTTGTCCTGGGGAGGGCTGCTGAAGGGGTGTCGGGGAGGCCTCTCCATCCCTGGTTTTGTGGAGCGGAAGGGACTAGGGCCTCGAAGAAGCAGGGAAGATTGGCTTCCTAAGGTCCCCACGGCTCGCTCTAGCTTCCTCCACGGCCACCGCCAGCCACCACCTCTCCTCGCGACTGACTGACCAACGGAGGGGAGGAGGAAGAGAGAGATGCTGGGATGGAAGGGGCTCTGACGTCACTGGAGACGCGGAGGGAGTGGGGGCAGGAGTTGAGGAGGGAAAAAGGGGGCGGGGATAGAGACGAGCGCAACTATGGGAAAGACCGCTGGAGCGGAGGGAAAGAGAGGGAGATAGCGACACCCTGTCGGGAGAAATGGAAGAGGAAGGGGCATTGTGGGAGCCGAAAAGAGTGGGAGGGGCCTGCCAGGAGTGCGAGGCAGGGAGGCAGGAGCTTTGAGCAGAGATGGGCAGATTAGGCGAAGCTGAGTGGGACGCTGGAGGAAAGGGGCTGGGCCAGAGCGTCTCAATGGGGGAGGAAATAGATGGTGAACGGTGAGGGCTGGGATTCGGAGGGCGGGGTGAGCGGGCACGACTTTGGAAAGAGATATTTGGGTGGGGAATGGGGTGCAAAGGGGAGAACAGAAGTAGAAAACAAGGGGCTGGGAGGCTGTTGAAAGGGTGATGGGAAAAGGAACAGATAACAAAGAAAAAAAGGATGAAGGAAAGGAACGGGTAAGGGAGGAGGGTAAGGGAGGAGCTAACGGAGGGAAATGAGGCTGGGCCAGGGGTGAGAAAGGCGGGACAGCTGACAGAGTCGACAGAGTCGACAGAGTCCTCAGAGCCCTAGAGCGGGGTGGGCAGGAAAACGTTCTCGGGAGGGTCTGACGGTACCCCAAAGGGAAAGACAAGGGGGAAGCTCAGGGCATAGCAGCCCCCTGCTGCCCCCTGCTGGGGCTTTGCCATTTGGCTGAAGCAGAGTCTGGAAGAAGGAGGCACAGAAGGAAAGGCAGCCAGGCAGGGAGATGGGAGGAACCAGGGCCTAGCGAAAACCGGGACTAGAGGCAGGAAACAGGTAGGGAAAGAACAGCCCGCCGTAAACTGGGGTGATTGGGGGAAGGTGGGAGGACTCTAGGGGCAGAATCCGGGTGGGTGGAAGGTAAAGAGTGATGGGGCAGGGTATTGCAGTGCACACGATAAGGGTTTCTCAGCTCACCTGAGTGTGGCGTTCGATTCACTGGCAGCAGGAAAGACGGGATCAAAGAAGAGTTACCACTGGCGCCCAGCTTCCCTGGCCTCATCCCCAGCCCCCTCCCACACCTGTTCATGCTGAAGACAGGAGAGGGGAAGATTCTGCTACCTTTCTTTGGGGAGGATGCCTTTCTGAGGGGAGGATGCCTGGATAAGAGCAAGGCGGACTGTGGGTCAGGACTTTCTAGTTTTCTTCTTTTATTTTCCATAAGACAGCAGAATTTAAGACAGAAATGCCTACCGCTAAGACATGGGCATATCCTGGTTTGTAGAGTTAAATATTAAAAAAGTTGGGGATCTGTCTTTTAGAGAAAACAATTACAAATGCAATTGATTTTAAGCTACTGCTGTTAAAATATCTTACTTAGGCAGTTTTTATAATATACCTATGACCATGTGAAAACATTATTAGAGCTCTCTACATCATTAGAGCACAAGAAGAGACCTGTGTAAATGAGGAAATCTAAAGCTTAAATTTCATTCGTTTCATAGTTAACCCACCCTTCTATGGGACTCCTAATTTCCAGAATGGAATGATAACTACATGCAGAATAACTAACTGAGAATCTGAGAATGTTGAAAGAGTCTACAAGGGAAGAAGAAGGAAAAAGTATGCCTGCATCCCAGGAGAGGAGGCTACAGAGGGAAAATCTATGTGACTAAGAAAGGGGGAGACTTGCCAAACTAGAGGGCAGAAAAGGTGATGAACACAACGCCACCTCCTGCAGTGAATGATGGAGGTCGTCTGGAAGGCACAAAAGAGGGCTGACTCCCCCATTCCTGGGTTGTCCTTAATGCTGTGACAGTCCCACCACCCAGTTTTAAGCCTTTTTCATTTTATTTTTTCCAATTATTCCAATTATTCAATTTATTTCTACCCCAGATATTCTTTCCAATCCTAATAACTTTTCTAAGTATGACATGATTTATTTCTAGGTCTGTACAATAATTCGGTTATACAATGAATGGAGAGGGATCAATTCTAGAAGAGGTTTATGCATAGAAAGTTCTAAGTTTAGAGAAAGGGAGTGAAGATAGGGAAAATTGGAGTATTTAAATCTTAAGAAGGGTGATGGTGGGTGAGATTCATAATAGAAAAGAAACTGTGAGGCGCAAGAACTATGAGCAGGGAGAAGATATAAAGAGAGAAAGGTAAAGAAAGGAAGCCCTAAGCCATCATAGGTAAAGTGGAAAGTGAGGACTGCAGGAGGAAGTTTGAGACGGATGGAAAAGGGAGTTGGGCTTTCACTCCTGCCTCCCCAAAGCCCCAGTTTTGTACAGCACCCATTCTGTCCATCCATTCCCAGCCCACTCTATGCTCTCATCAGCTGCATGCAGGCAGCTGTTCCCCTCACCCTGGCAGTGGGGCTTGGGGCTGCTCCACTGGCCCTGACTACAGACACTCCGGGAGCCGCCCACCAGATGGAAGTCAGGGTCACACCGAAAATCCACCCGGGCTCCGTCCAGGGCTGGGAGATCCCCACCCGTCAGGAACACCTTCCCATTTTCCAGCATCAAATAAGACTTGGAGCAGATTCGGACTGTGGAGAGACAGGAAAAGAGAGAGACAGGCAGGTTGGAGAAGGCTCCTTCCCCTTAGAGAGCAGGAGGTTCAGCTTTGGGTTCAGACCCACAAGCATCCTCCAGTGCAGTGTAAAAGTCCAGTGTAAAAGGGATTAGCCTCTCAGCCTCCAGTCCTCCCTTAGCCCTGGAAGCATCCACATTCCCACAGGAAAAAAAGGAAAAAAACATTGCCATGTAGGGGACCCAAGATGGAGCTATAAACACATAAAATGGGACCTCTTCAGTGGGTGGTTCTCTGGCTTGGGGCGGGTGGCTTTAGAGGCACAGTCAGATTTGCCTTTCTTATTCTAGTTGGCTTGTATTAATGTTAAACTGCATTCCATTTCTTAGGTATGCGATCTCTGCATTGGAGACAGATATTCAGAAATGTGATGAAATCATCTTAGAATGTTTTTGCATAATCTACCATGGATAATACTCCAAGAAAATAACTCACAAGATGAATAATCAGGTTATTTTATCAAAGGTCAGTGGCCTAATGAAGGAAGGATGCAATTAAATGTGCAGGCTGCTAACTTTACAGCTCACACTGCACACAATAAAGTCCCTCTTAAGTAAATGTATTTGTGAGTTTAATTACACTGGATTTGAAGTGCTGACTTGCAAACAATAGTGTTAAGTTTGAGGCAGGAAGAGGAATGGTCTTGAAGGGAGGGACTTTGGGAGGCTACTCACCACAGCGGCTGGGTGTGTCCATATCTGTCCAGGAACCATTTGCCAGGCACTTTCGGACCTTGGGCCCCACCACCTCGCGCTCTCCCCGGCACACATACTCAATCTCATAGTCCACAGGCAGGAAGTTGATAGCCTTCACCTGGTCACGAGTCAGGCCCCTGTACCTGATGCCCCCTTCCCAGGGCGGGTGTATGATCTGGCAACCTGAGGAGTGGGTCAAGAAGGAGTAAAGAAAGGAATGGTGGGGAAAAGGAAAAGGCAGAGCCACTGGGCACAAATGCAGGAGACCCTAGGGTGTAGTCAATGGACAGGTGGAGGACAGAGAGGATGGGATGGGATGGGATGCTTAGAGGGTCGGAGTGGAGATGGGTAGGGAACAAAACTCTGCTCAGAGCTAATGTTCTGCTCAGAGAACTCTGGGCAGACGGTAATGAGTGAGGATTAAGTCTAATGAGAGCCCACAAGTTGGGAAGAAAGGGAGCTGATTAAAGGTAAGAAGAAAAGTAATTGAGAAACCGTAGGGGTGTGAGAAAGGCTCAAAGAGGACATTTAAGTTGAATTAGGATGAGATGAGACGGGGGTCTTACAAGGCCACCTGAGAGAAACATGGAACTAAGAAAAGGGCAGAACTGCGGTAGTAATGTGGGGCCAGGAAAGGAGTGTAGTTGAGAAAATAACGCAGGGTCACAGAGAGGTAGCCTACTACTGATGTGGGGGGATAGAAAAAGAGTGGTCAGGAGTGGTCCAGTGGGCTAAGCAGACGTGGCTGCCTGACTGACGGGACAGGAATGAGGACCAGGAAAGATGGAGGGATGCCAGAAGTCGCGGGAGAAGGAAGCACCTTCAGAGGTGGCGTTGGGGGTCTGCGCCCCGCCCGCGACCGGGGGGCTGAGGAAGAGTGGCGCCAGCAGCAACAGCAGCATCTGAGTGAGAGGCGGCCGTGAGGACCGCATCGAGCCCCGCCGGCACCACCCGCACCGGGAGGTGGCCCGGCCCTCTCTGCCCTAGCTCCTCGGCTCAGCCTGGGTTCGAGAAGACAGCCCCGCGAGGGAGGCGGGGGCGGAGTCCCGGCGGGCGAGGGGAGAGGAGGAGAGAAACCCTGTCCACACCCTCCTCCAGACTCCCTCGGCCCCCCACCCTCCCGGGACTCCACCTCTTCTCCCCCGTGCCCCGTGGCTCTACGGCCCGGCTAACCGAGCTCCCCGACTGCCTGCCCGCCGCCCCTGCTCTCCCCCAGCCTCGGGTCCCCGGCTCGGCCCTCCCCGCGTCCCTCCCAGCCCCGCTCAGGGGCCCCGGCTCCTACCTCGGCGCTCCGGCCCAGCTCCCCGCCTGTCCACGGCCCCAAGGCTCCAGGCCCGGCCGCTGCTCCCCGGTCTCCCTCCTCTCCCCTCCACCTATTCCCTCCTCCCGACCCTCCTACTAGAATCCCGGCTCCGGCCCAGCTAGGGTCTCGCCTCCTCTCTAGCTTTCCCCGACCCCACCCCCGTCTATCCTTCCCCGGGGCGGCGGAGGAGGCCGCGGGATCCGGGAGCGAAGGAGGCGGCGCCGGGGACCCGGAAAGCTCCGGGGCGGAGGGACAAGGAGGGTGCGGTAGAAGACCGGGCGGGGGGAAGAGCTAGGAAACAGTGGGGAGGGAGGGCGGGGGAGGGGAGCCCGGCGGGGAGGGAGGGCCCCTCCCACATCCCAAGCCTGGGGAGCCGCCCAGGACCCCGGCCCCGCCCTCGCCCTGGACCGCACGTAGCGCGAGGGGCGGTGGTTAGCGCAGTGAGAACGCGGGTGCACGTGCGCTCTGCACCGCAACCCGCGGCTGAGGCCGCTGGAAGACGCGGGAGAGGCGAGAAAAGCCGTGCCCAAGGCGCGGGAGCTGGCGTTGAGACAGGGAATCTAGGATGCAGGTGGAGAAAAACGGTTGCACAAAGAGAAGGCCGCTCTGAATCTGGGTGAGAGGAGAGCAGCAGAGGCTAGGAGAAGAAGACAGGTAGGAGAGGAAGGAGAAGCCAGGGTCAGACAGTGGAGAGGAGGGCAGAAGAGGGGGTGAAGTCCCCGAGCCTTCTAAGTGCAACAGAAGTGGGGTGGGGACGAAAAGAGCCGGGAGACCAGAGTGGCTTCACGGGTTCAACAGCATTTCTACTTGCCTGCTCTGGGAAAGGAATGCGGAGAGAGGACTGGAAGCAAAAGATGGGGAGGGGACTATCAAGGGGAGAAATTGAGATAGTAGGAGGTTAAAAAAGGCGGGGGGCACAAAAAAAGGGCCTCCAAGAAGTGGACAGGAACCTGCATTATCTTCTGCAGTCCAACAGGGCCTGGCAATCAATATTCACTGAGGAAGAACTGGAAGCTCTAGAGACAGAATGGGGGACGTGCAGGCCTTTTGACTGTTCTGGAGGCTCTTGGCTAGAGTCTGGTGGTGGAAGGTGTCAATGTGTGTGTGTGTCTGCCTGCTTGTGTGGCTGTTGTTCATGGAGTGACTTTGGGAGAGAGGAGACAGGGGGCTTTTGTGGGGGGGAACCCCACTTCTTTCTGGCTGGTCCTGGGAAGGAGGTGGGGAAAAGCCAAATACTGATTAGGACTGAGGTTCTCAACCTTCAGCCTTTTTTATAACAAATATTTTGTAATGACCCCTTAATTATGCTGAGTTGAAATGTATAGATACTATAGCCTACCTACGTACATAGACCTTTAAAAGGACCAACATGCTTCCCCGTCTAATGAAAAGTAATTTGTAGCAAAACAACATACACAATATTATTATGTGTGAATGTTGAGGCCTGACTGAACTAGAAGCTGGGATAAGCACACAGCCACTGGCACTTATCCATAGAGCCACAGGGATGGAGCTGCTGCACACCGGCTACTACGGGTGAGACTACTTCCAGCATGTTATCATCAGTGAAGTAACTTAAAATGTTGGATAGCTCTCCTAGCAAAGTCAGTCTTCCCTAAGTTTACACAAAACTGATTGCATTCCCAGAAAGTTCATTGTATATTAAATTTTTTTCTAACTATTAAATTTTAGACTCAGATAATTAAGCACAAGTTTCACCTACAAGAAATGTCCTAGGGGACACTTAAGAATAATTCTTCATTATGCAGACTAGTTTGAAGACTATCTTATGCCCCTGCCCTACCCGTGAATGCCAATTGTGCCTTCCTCCATCTTCGTAATTACAAAAAGAAAGCCCACACATTTTCAAAATGTTCCCAAGGAACTGGATGAGAACCACCCAACTAGAAAAATGGGCAGAAAAGGAGTAGAGTAGGGCAGGATTTCTCACCACTCAAAATGACAGCCACTTCTCTAAGTGGCCTGTCCTCCTAGCAGGGCAGAATCAAAATAAGTGGGCTTCAACTAAAACAGAATCATTGACACCAAGAAAATGCCGTATGGATAAATTTCTTAGACTACATTGGAAAGATGTTTCCTGCCTCTGTGCCCCATCTACAGGCTAGTTCAGCTGCTTGGCCCGTGGGACACCCTCCCTCTGGGCTCCTATATGGTCCTGGTGTGGCTGGGTACTCAGAGGACACCCTTCCCAGACATGGAAGGGCTGGGGAGTATCTGAGTGGGTGCTTTCCAGGCAACCTATAAACAAGCTCCCAAGGTCTTTCATTCTGGCAATTTGTCTCTGGCTTCCCTGAAGTCCTGTGTAAAATGAGGGTATGGAAGGATGGAATACCCCACTGGAAAAAAGGAATCTATGATTCTAGGAAATTGAAAATTATCTTGGTGATAATCATTACCACATTCTTGGTGCTAAACCAGAAAAGGAAACAACCTTAAGGTCCAAATCACCTGATTCAGTAAGTTGCAATATATTCATTCAAAGGAATAGTTATGAAAACATGTTTAAAAGAGTATCTTCCAATGATATCAACATTGAAAAACTGAGAATTTGAGGGAAAAAAAGGATTCAAAATTCATACAACTGTGGCATATATATGTTAAAAAGCTGGAAGAAACTACATTAAAATGTTAGCAGAATTGCCTGTGTGGCCCTACATGGAAACCATGCCTCTATTGCAGTGGGTGGGACGGGCCCTGCCCTGGCCCAGGGACTCAATGCCTATTCTCACACAGCAGGGGGAAAGCCTAGAGCAGATGGGAAGCAAGCTCTGCTTCAGCAGCTAGAGTCAGCAAGCATCTCCAGAGTTTTAACCTTCTTTCCCTGTCTTTCTGAGTCATCACCCTGAAATTCTAAGAGCTAACATGACTAACACACCTTCAGATGTTTTCGGTATTTATTACACTTAGATCAGCACGGAAGCATAAGACCTTATTGGTGCATCATTTACAAAAATCTAACATTATGTCTCTTAATGCTTTCAACTATTTCTTTATGGTAGTATCTCCATGATGAAAAAACTGCAGTATAGGAAGTTTAAATTTATTGCCCAAAGCCACACAATAAGTAGAACTGGGTCTCAAACCCAGGTCTCAGGTCCCCTTCCCTCTCACTCACAATGCTCCAGCAATGCTGGCCAGATTACATTCTTTTAACTTGCTCAAATACTTTCAACTCTGGGACCAAGTATACCCAGCTCTCTTTGCCTGGAGGTGTCCCTCTTGGCCTCCCCACCCCATGTCACCTTTACCTTGTTAACAGCGTGTCACCTCCTCAGGGAAGCCTTCCCTGGAATTCCTCAGACTAACCTAGACCCCACACCTCACCCTGCTGGTCAGTCTCATAGCACATTGTATTCATCATTCATAGCACTTATCTCAGTGGTAATTAAAATAACTGTGGAATCATTTATTTAATATCTACCTTCCTGACCAGAACTTAAGCTCCACAAAGACAGGGCCCCTGAGTGCTCATTGCACTCAGTGCCCATTGCATTCCCCACACAAGAGCTGCACAGTGCCTATTGTCTTGTTAAAGGCTTAATGAAAGATCAACAAAAATGTCTTCTGACTCAAAGAAGTGACTGCACTGTGCATAACTTCTTTGGTGGTCTCTGTTGTTTGTCAAAGACCTAGATATTGGTGAAATGAGATGCTTTCTTCCATGGGCCTTAGTCATGCATGATGCACTCTCCACATGTGTAAGTCCTTACACACTATGAATTACAGGATGATAATAATAGTGTGTGTTTTATTATAACCATTTGGGGGCAGTGTGCTTTACTAAGAGTATCTCTTTTACTCCTTAGAACATTCTTTGACATAGGTATTTTTATTTCCATTTTGTAAATGGGGAAACTGAAACTCGATGAATTTAATAATTTGCCCAATGTCTCACACATAATAAACCAAAATGAGAACATTTATTTATCTGACACCAAAGCCCCTGCTCAGCCTGATGACCAGCTGTTGGAAGCATCTTCCAAGCCCCTGTGGGTCTGTCTCCCTGGAGTCTCTGAGTAACAGCATTGCTATTGTGGATAAAACCACAGGGGTAATCACTACATGGATAAGAGTCCTGTTGGAAGTAGATCACCCTGATGTAAAGCAGGGGGCTCCAGGAGCACTTCTCCAGTGTTCATCAGTATGTTCCACTTTAACAATATCTATACCCACTGGTCTTATTTGCAGGTGCTGTTATTTTGCTGTCCGTGATGCTGGTATACCCAGAACCCTTTCCTCATGGCAAGCCTTTCATGATTGCTTCTAGTATTGCATTTGTCATCATTTGTGAATGGATGACCACTTATGAAAGATCCTAGGAGTCAGAGAAATTCATCATTACTCAACTAGAATTGATGGACCATATAAATAACCAGGATCAAATTCAGGCTTTAGCAATGACAACAGACACCAACTCAGTATGATCTTTTAGAAAACTTGGACATCCTTGGGCCTTTGGGCCTTTTTAAATTCCCTTGAACATCTTTAAATAAAAATATAAATTCTGGCTTTAAAAAGAAAGTAGTCTTTAGTGTTAGCAAACTGAAGCTTCCTCTCCAGCATTAGGCATAGCAAGACCTCTGTTTATCTCCTACCTCCAGGGAGTCCACTAATGGCATTACAGGTAAAATTTCCAGTGTGTGCACAAGTTCTCACCCACATGATAGCACTAATAGTGGCTCAAGTCAGACAGCAAGATGTTAGCAGGAAGGTCAGAGTTCCAAGATGGCTGCGGAGTAGCTGGAAGTTCCATCTACTTGCTCCCAGCCCTAGACTGGTCTTGCAGCTAAACTGCAGAGCAATCAACTTGATAAACCAGTTGAGTGTGTGTGAGAGAATGTGTGAGTGAACATGTGAGCAGGTGAGTGTGTGCATGAGTATGCAAGTGTCTGTCCTTCTGTGCGGGGGCTCAGGGACAGGTGGTCTGGGCTCCCCTGGTGGAGTCACTGCCACTGGCACTTGTGGCAGTGAGGTTTGGAGTGTGTCATTTTGTGAAATTTACAAAATCCTCCTTGGGAAGAATCAGCTGGAGCAGGCAAGCAAGCCTCTGTGCCTTCCTTCTCCACCACACCCTTTGTGCAGGCCCAGCCTCAAGCCCTGCTGCCAGGAGCCTGGGTCCAGGGACTGGTATTTTCCAGGAAGGGGGCTGTCACATTTGTGGCCCAGGGAGTCGCTGGAATCATGAGCTGGACAGAGTCCAACTGAGGAGGCTGTGGATTGGCTCAGGAGCTGGGAATGGTGGGGGTGGAGAGAGGCCGCCAAGGAGGAGCTGGCTGTGGAGGCTATGGTGGGATTTGCAGCAGCAGGAGCCTGAAGCTAAGACACTGGAGGGAGTGGCATGAACACCCCACCTTCGTTCCATGTTATAATTTTGCTGCTGGACTCCTCCCTTCCACCAGCCCATCAGGATGATATGAGACTTGAAAGAAGACAATGCATACAGGATATCTATTGATTTGAGAGAGAGAAGCATTGGTGTGAGAGAGAAACATCAATCCGTTGTCTCCTGTATGTGCCCTGACTAGGGATCCAACCCACACCTACAAGTCCTCTCAAGGCAGAAGCAGATCCTGCAGTGACTTGGGATGTTTACAGACACACCCCTGGACCTCGTGCTGATAAAAGCCAGCTTTGCAGAGCAGCTTGGCCCACCCTGGAAGCAGCCAAGCCTAGAAGAATCAGCGACAAACTGTGGGTTGCTTGTAGTTTCCAAAAGGCTGATATGGGCAGCACCTGACATTGGCTCATACCAGACTCAGACATCAGATTGGCATCCAAAGGGAGAAACCAGCAGGTAAGCACCAAACTCAGCTGAGACCAGTCTACTTGGTTCTTTTTGCTTTTTTTAAAAGTATATTTTATTGATTATGCTATTACAGTTTTCCCAATTTTTCCCTCTTTATCACCCCTCCACTCCCAAACCCTCCAACATCCTCCACCTTAGTTCATATCCATGGGTTGTGCATATTAGTGCTTTGAATTCTCTGTTTCCTATACCATTTGTAACTTCCCCCCACCTTTTTTATGCCTACCAATTATGCTTTTTATTCCCTGTGCCTTCCCCCCGTTCTTCTCCTCCCCTTTCCCAATGAAAACCCTCCTTGTGATGTCCATTTCTGTGATTCTGTTACTGTTCTAGTTGTTTGCTTAGTATTTGTTTTCATTGTTTTTGTTTTTGTTTTTTTAGGCTCAGTTGTTGATAGTTGTTTCTTGTCATTTTACTGTTCATAGTTTTTGATCTTCTTCAATTTCTTAGATAAGTCCCTTTAAAATTTCATATAATAAGGGCTTGGTGATGATGAACTCCTTTAACTTGACCTTATTTGGGAAACACTTTATCTGCCTTTCTATTCTAAATGACAGCTTCACTGCATAAAGTACTCTTGGATGTAGGTCCTTGCTTTACATGACTTCAAATACCTCTTTCCAACACCTTCTTGCCTGTAACGTTTCTTTTGAGAAATCAGCTGATAGTCTTTACAGGCACTCCTTTGTAGGTAACTCTCCTTTCCTCTTGCTGTTTTTAAGATTGTCTCTTTGTCTTTAATCTTGGGTAACTTAATGATGATGTGCCTTGGTGTGTTCTTCTTTGGGTCCATCCTCTGTGGGACTCTTTGGGCTTCCTAGAATTCCTGGAAGTCTATTTCCTTCACCAGATTGGGGAAGTTTTCCCTCATTATTTGTTCAAATAAGTTTTCAGTTTCTCACTCTTGTTCTTCTCCTTCTGGCACCTCTATGATTTGGATATTGGAACGTTTAAAGTTGTCCCAGAGGTTTCTAAGCCTCCCCTTATTTTTTTGAATTCTTCTTTCTTCATTCTGTTCCAGTTGGATGTTTATTTCTTCCTTTGTTCCAAGTCATTGATTTGAATACCTGTTTCCTTACCATCACTGTTGGTTCCCTGAATAATTTGCTTTATTTCACTTTGGGTAACCTTCATTTGTTCCTTCATTTTGCAACTGAGCTCAATCAGTTCTGTGAGCATCCTGATTACCAGTGTTTTGAACTCTGCATCAGATAGGTTGGCTATCTCCTTCATTGCTTAACTCTTTTTCTGGAGTTTCGACCTGTTCTTTCATTTAGGCCATATTTCTTTGTCTCGGTGCACCTGTTATGTTTTAAGGGATCAGGCCTTATGTATTCACTGGTGCAAGGCAACCCTCTTTGCCGTGTTGGGGCACTGTCTGTGGGGGAAGGGTCAGAGAGGGAACATGCAGCTGGCTTGCTCCGCTCTAGCTCCACTTTCCAACAAACTCTCTCTTGTGAGACTGGGAGTTTCTCCCACCGTGGCAACCCCCACTGTACTTTACAGCTAGCTTTGAGTCTTAGTTTCCCTTTCAGCCAGCCCTGCCTCACCACGTGTCTGCTGCCTTGCCTCTGGTTCTCTCCATCTGCTGGTTGCCTGTCTCCTTTCTGTGGGTCTGGTAAAATGTTTCTTTAATTCCTTGGTTTTCAGAGTTCCATGCAGTTTGATTTTCTGGAACTTCAGGTTGTTTATTGCTTTTAGATTGGTTGTGTGAGGAAGCGAAGGGTTTCTACCTACACCTCCATCTTGGCTGGACCACTTAGTTCTTTTTTCACTATTTTCACTATTTTTTTTTCTTTTTCTTACTTTTTCATTATTTTTATCTATTTTTCTTTTTCTTTTATTTATGGTGCCCTACTTTTTCTTATCTCCTATTTTAGTCTTACCTTTGATTACTCCACTGTTCCCTTCCTTTCTCTTTTTATTATTTATGTTAATTTTTCTGTGTTCCTTCTCCCCTTTTTTCATCTTTCTATTCATTTTAGTATTATTCTATTCCTCTTTCTCCTCTCATAATCACTTTGCTTTCCTTTGGTCTTCTCATATTATTTTTTCCCTTTCTCTACCATTCCATTTCTCTTTCTGCTTTTAACATTCTTGGCATTCTTGGCATTAATATTGCTGTTATGTATGGAGGAAGGGGTTGCTTGTTTTAGTGTTGTTTTGGATTTTCTGTCAGCACCTGTACAACAGCATATGAGATAAGTTAGGAGCAGCTGGAGGGGAGTTCCCATCAATGAATGGGCCATGATAATCAGAACCCAACTCCAATAGGAGAGTCCACATAACCAACACAAAGGACATTCCTAGAGCATCCAGATCAGGAGATCAAAGAGTTTGCATCACTTGTCCCACAGGAATCCTAACACATAAGGCTGCTTCACAAAACAGAGTCAAAGCAAATCAGTCTAATACAGAAACAAACACAAAGAGACAACTAAAATGGGGAGATAAAGAACTCCAAAACAAAAGACAAGGAGGAATCTCCAGAAAAACAGCTAAATGAAATCCAGGTAAGCAATTTTTTAGAGATAGAGTTCAAACTAATTGTTATAAGGATGCTCAAGAAACTGAGTGAGAAATACAAGGAACTTAGTGGGAACTACATCAGCATGAAAAGACATAGAAACTTTGAATAAGAACCAGATGGTGAATAATGCAATATCGGAAATGAACCATACACTAGAAGGATTTAAAAGCAGATTGGAAAACCAGAGGATCAAATCAGCAAGTTGGAAGACAAGGTAGAAAAAAACACCAAGTCAGAGCAACAAAATGAAAAAGGACTTGAGAAGAATGAGGATTCTTTAAGGGAGCTTTGGGACAACATGAAATGTCACAATATTCACTCATAGGGACACCAGAAGGAGGGGAAAAGGAGCAAGGGATAGAAAACCTGCTTTAAGAAATAATGACAGAAAACATCCCTAATTTGGTGAGGGAGAGAGGCATACAGGTTCAAGAAGTACATAGAATCCCAGTCAAGATGAACTCAAAGAAGCCCACACCAAGATACATAACAATTAAAATGGCAGAAATTAAAGACAAAGAGAAAATCTTAAAGGCAGCAAGAGAGAAATAGCTAGTTACCTACAAAGGAGCACCAATAAGGCTATCAGCTGATTTCTCAACAGAAACACTCCAGACCAGAAGAGATTGGCATGAAATGTTCCAAGTAATAAAAAGTAGACTTGCAACCAAGACTACTCTATCCAGCAAGGCTCTCATTTAAATGAAAGGCAAATAAGGATTTTCCTAGAGAAAATAACAAAAGGTTAAAGGAATACAATTGCACCAAACCAGCACTGAAAGTGTTGCTAAAGGAACTGCTTTCAGAAGTGGAAGAAACAGAGAGGGAGGAACACAGATACAAAGCAAAAAAGGGCAATAAGTAAGTACCTACAGATAATAATCTTACATGTAAATGGTTTAAATGCTCCAATCAAAAGACATAGGGTAGCTGAATGAATTAGAAAACATGGCCCACATGTATGCTATCTACATGAGACCCACCTCACAGCAAAAGATTTACACAGGCTAAAAGTGAAGGGGTGGAAAAAATATTCCATGAAAATAAAAAGCTTAGGTAGCAATACTTATATCAAACAAAATAAACTTCAAAAACAAAAGGCTATAACAAGAAACAAAAAAGGTCACCACATAGTACTTAAGGGAGCAGTTCTTCAAGAGGATATAACCCTTATAAACATATATGTACCCAATAAGAGCACCTAAACATCTAAAGAAAATATTGGAGGACTTTAAGAAAGAGATTGACAGCAATACAGTCATTGTAGGGGATTTTAACACCCCTGCGTCAACAGTGGATAGATCTCCCAGGCAAAAATATCAAAAAGGATGTAGCAGCATTAAATGAAACACTATCAAATGGCTTAATTG
Organism: Glossophaga mutica; assembly: GCA_039655065.1. Lineage (NCBI taxonomy): Eukaryota > Metazoa > Chordata > Mammalia > Chiroptera > Phyllostomidae > Glossophaga > Glossophaga mutica. Next base: position 106,506,464 of record CM077306.1, read on the forward strand.
ATATTTACAAAACTTTTTATGCCAAAGAAGCAAAATATACATTCTTCACAAATGTACATAGATCATTTTCAGAGATAGGTCACATGGTAGGACACAAAATAAGCCTAACAAATTCCAGAAAATTGAAATCATACCAAGCTTCTTCTCAGATCACAGGGCTTGAAACTAGAAATCATCCTCAAGAAAGTCAAAAATATTCAAATACATGGAGGATGAATAATATGTTATTAAACAATAAATTGGTTAACAATGAAATCAAGGAAAAACTCAAAAATGACCTGGAAATAAATGAAAATGAATGGACAAAACCCAAAGCATATGGGACACAGCAAAAGCAGCCCTAGGAGGGAAGTTCATAGCAGTACAAGCCTACCGAAAGAGCTAGGAAAATCTCAAATAAACAGCCTAACCCTATACCTAAAAGAACTAAAGGAACAACAAAAACCAGAGCCTAGAGTGAGTAGAAGGAAGGAAATAGTCAATATCAGAATTAAATGACATAGAGACTAAATAAATTTTAAATCCTGGATCAAAAACCCAGGATCTGCTTCTTTGAAATCATAAACAAATTCACAAACACTTAACCAGACTCACTAAGAAAAAAGAGAGTGGATCCAAATAAATAAAATCAGAAATGAAAGAGAAGTAAAAACTGATACAACAGAAATACAAAGGATTGTAAGAAATTACTATGAACACCTATATGCCAAGAAATTGGACAACCTGGGTGAAATTGATAAATTTCTAGAAACATACAATCTTCCAAAACTGAATCAAGAAGAACTAGAAAAATGGATTAGACTCATAACAATTAATGAAATTGAATCAATAATCCAAAAGTTTCTGGCAGAAAAAAACACAGACCAGATGGATGAACAGGAGAATTTACCAAACATTCAAAGAAGAACTAACTCCTATCCTTTTCAAACTATTCCAAAAAATTCAAGAGGAAAGATTCCCAAACTCTTTATGAGGCAAGTATTATTCTAATACCAAAACCAGGTAAAGACACAACAAAGAAAGAAAATTAGAGGCCAATATCTCTGATGAACATAGATGCTAAAATCCTCAACAAAATATTGGCAATCTGGATCAAATACATTGAAAAGATCATACACCATGATCAAGTGGGTTATATTCCACGGATGCAAGGATGGTACCATATTTGCAAATCAATAAATGTGATACATCATGTAAACAAAATGAAAGACAAAAATCACATGATCATATCAATAGATGCAGAAGAAGCATTGGATAAAATCCATCACCCATTTTATGTTAAAAAAAAAAAAACACTCAGCAAATTAGGAATAGAGGGAGCATACCTCAACATAATAAAAGCCATATACAAAATACCTACTATCAACATGATACTCAATGGGCAACAACTAGAAGCATTTCCCTTAAGATCAAGAAGATGAAGGTGTCCATTTTCACTAATCTTATTCAACATGGCACTGGAAGTCCTAGCCAGAGATCAAACAAGAAGAAGAAATAAAAGGCATCTATATTGGAAAGGAGGAAGTAAAACTGTCATTATTTGCAGATGACATGGAAGCGTACTTAGAAAACCTTCCAGGATCCACAAGAAAACTACTCAACCTGAGAAGTGAATTTGGTAAAATAGTAGGATACAAAGTCAATATTTAGAAACTGATAGCATTTTTGTACACCAAACAATGAACTATAAGAAAGAGAAACTAACTTCCAGCCAAGATGGAGGCGTAGGTGGACACACTGTGCCTCCTCACACAACCAAAATTCAGGACAACAAAGATTTAGAAACAAGAAAACAACCAAAACTAATAGAAAATTGAACTGTACAGAAGTCCAATAACCACTCATCCAGACTGGTAAGACGGGCGGATACGCGGCAGGAAAAAATGGAGGTTGGCGGACCTAGGCATGCAGGCAACGGCTGTCAGATCCCAGGCATACAGGCAGTGGCTAGCAGACCCCGGGCACTGGTTGGCTGTGGCAGACCCTTCTGTGTTGCGTGGGCCCAGCTCCCACTCGGAGATGCACAGGACCCATGCCCACAGATAGGTTCTCTCGTGGGTAATCAGATTTGCAATATCCCTAAGCTGCTTTTTGCTAAAAACTCCCTCACCCTGCAAATGCTTGTTATAACTTCCTAAAATCCATGCTAAACCTTGCAGGGACCAGTGTAATGGCTCAACCACTTTTGCCTTTTCATTTGCTAATATCCTTCTTCTGTGATGTGATTAGGGGCATTGGCTCCTGTTGTTGTAACCAGGGGATGGTGAGTGAGGACCATCCTGTAATGTGAGGAGATTAGAATAAAGGCCTGTCATGGTGGAGGCTGTGGCTTTTGCTCCCCTTGAGAGAAAAGCCATGCTGTCGTCCTTTTTCCTCCACCGAACTCGGTAGTCCATGTGTATGTTTTTATTTCATCCATAATGACGCAGACACTGCTACCCGGTGTCTGCATCAGTTGGCAACGGGCAGACCCAGTGAAGCCACACAAGGTGGCTGGCTGATCAGGCGGTCCGATCAGATAATCCAGGCGAAAACAGGGAGGGAGACAGGCCTCGCAACCCAGGGCCCCAGCGCCAGGAAATAAAACCTAAAAACACCAATTGAAAACACTTGTAGGGGTTGAGGTGCCAGGAGAGACTCCCAGCCTCACAGGAGAGTTTGTTAGAGAGACCCACAGGGTCCTAGAACATACACAAGCCCACCCACATGGAAATCAGCACCACAAGGGCCCAATTTGCTTGGGGGAAATGGCGGAAGGGACTGGAATCCGAGAGAGAGCAGAGCAAGCGCCATTGTTCCCTCTCAGACCCTGTCCCCACATTGTCACAACCCAGCAACTGTGCTGTCCTGCCCTGGGGAACACCTAAGGCTCTGCCCCTCACTACGTAACAGCCACGACCAGACCAAAACAAAAGCAAAAACAAAAAACAAAAATGGCTCAAATGGGAGAACAGATCAAAGCCTCAGAGCCAATTCATCTAAGCAACCAAGAGATAGCCAACCTTTCAGATACACAGTTCAAAGCACTGGTCATCAGGATGCTCACAGAATTGGTTGATTTTGCTCACAAATTAGAGGAACAAATGAAGGCTACAATAAGTGAAATGAAGGAAAACGCAAAGGGAATCAACAGTGATGGGAGGAAAACTGGGACTCAGATCAATGGTGTGGACCAGAAGGAAGAAACTAACATCCAATCAGAAAAGAATGTAGAAACAAGAATTCAAAAAAATGAGGAGAGGCTTAGGAACCTCCAGGACATCTTTAAACATCCCAACATCTGAATTATAGGGTACCAAAAGGGGAAGAGGAAGAGCAACAAGTGGAAAACTTTTTTTTTTTTTGAACTCAAAATGGATTTATTTTTTTTCCTTTTTTTAAATATATTTTATTGATTATGCTATTACAGTTGTTGCATTTCTCCCCCATCATTCCCCTCCACCCTACCCACCCTCTCCCACCCACATTCCCCCCTTTAGTTCATGTCCATGGGTCATAAGTTTTCTAGCTTCTACATTTCCCATAATATTCTTGCCCTCCCCCTGTCTATTTTTTTCCCATTATCTATGCTACTCATTCTCTGTACCTTTCCCCCCTCTCTCCTCCTCCCACGCCCCTGTTGCTAACCCTCCATATGATCTCCATTTCTGTGGTTCTGTTCCTGTTCTAGCTGTTTGCTTAGTTTGCTTTTGTTTTAGGTGTGGTTCTTGATAGCTATGAGTTTGTTGTCTTTTCACTGTCATAGTTTTATCTTCTTTTTCTTAGATAAGTCCCTTTAACATTTCATATAATAAGGGCTTGGTGATGATGAACTCCTTGAACTTGACCTTATCTGAGAAGCACTTTATCTTCCCTTCCATTCTAAATGACAGCTTTGCTGGATAGAGCAATTTTGGATGTAGGTCCCTGCTTTTCAAGATTTCAAGTATTTCTTTCCAGCCCCTTCTTGCCTGTAAGGTCTCTTTTGAGAAATCAGCTGACAGTCTGATGGGAACTCCCTCGTAGGTGACTGTCCCCTTATCCCTTGCTGCTTCTAGAATTCTCTCCTTCATTTTAATCTTGGCTAATGTAATTACAATGTGCTTTGGTGTGTTCCTCCTTGGGTCCAACTTCTTTGGGACTCTCTGAGCTTCCTGGACGTCCTGGTAGTCTATTTCCTTTGCCGGATTGGGGAAGTTCTCCTTTATTATTTGTTCAAATAAGTTTTCCACTTGTTGCTCTTCTTCTTCCCCTTCTGGGACCCCTATAATTTGTATGTTGGGACGTTTAAAGATGTCCTGGAGGTTCCTAAGCCTCTCCTCATTTTTTTGAATTCTTGTTTCTTCCTCGTCTTCTGTTTGGTTGTTAGTTTCTTCCTTCTGGTCCACTCCATTGATTTGAGTCCCAGTTTTCCTTCCATCTCTATCAGTTTCCCATGCATCTTCCTTCATTTCACGGATTGTAGCCTGCATTTTTTCATCTAGTTTGTGAGCAAAATCAACCAATTCTGTGAGCATTTTGATGACCAGTGCTTTGAACTGTGCATCTGACAGGTTGGCTATCTCTTCACTGCTTAGAGGAATTGGCTCTGGGGCTTTTATTTGTTTTCTGGTTTGAGCCATTTTTGGTGGGGTTTTTTTTGTTGTTGTTGTTGTTTTGGTTTTAGTCTGGTCGAGGCTATTACGTATGAGGGGGTGGAGCCTTAGGTGTTCCTCAGGGCGGGGCAGCCCAGTCGCTGGGTTGTGACGCTATAGGTGGGGGCGGGGTCTGAGAAGGAGCAATGGCGCCTGCTCCGCTCTCTCCCGGACTCCGGCCCTTTCAGCTGCTTCCCCTTCACCTGGATTATCTGCGCACGCGCGCGTGCTGTTACGTAGTGAAGAGTGGAGCCTCTGGCGCTCCCCAGTGAGGGTCAGCCCAGTTGCTGGTTTGTGACGCTGTATGTGGGGGTGGGGCCTGAGAGGGAGCAATGGCGCCTGCTCCGCTCTCTCCTGGATTCAGTCCCCTCCGCCACTTCCCCTCCACCTGGACTGTCCGTGTGCGCGCTCGAATGTGAGACCACCTGGTCAGTCAGCCAGCCGCCTTGTGCGGCCTCACTGGGTCTGCACAGTTGCCCCCCTGTTCCCGGGGTCCGCCAGCTGCTGCCTGTGGGCCCGGGGACTGCCAGCCGCCGCCCGTGCACCTGGAACTGCCAGCTGCTGCTGCTTGCGTTCCTGGGTCCGCACCTCCACTTTCTCCTGCTGCAACTCCGCCCCTCTTACCGGTCTGGATGAATGGTTGTTGGACTTCCGTACAGTTCAGTTCTCTATAAGTTCTGGTTGTTTTCTTGTTTCCAAATATTTGCTGTCCTTAATTTTGGTTGTGAGAGGAGGCACAGTGTGCCGCCCACAACAAGTGGAAAACTTATTTGAACAAATAATAAAGGAGAACTTCCCCAATCTGGCAAAGGAAATAGACTTCCAGGAAGTCCAGGAAGCTCAGAGAGTCCCAAAGAAGTGGGACCCAAGGAGGAACACACCAAGGCACGTCATCATTACATTAGCCAAGATTCAAATGAAGCAGAGCATTCTAGAAGCAGCCAGGGAGAAGGGGACAGTCACCTACAAAGGAGTTCCCATCAGACTGTCAGCTGATTTCTCAAAAGAGACCCTACAGGCAAGAAGGGGCTGGAAAGAAGTATTCCAGGTCATGAAAGGCAAGGACCTACATCCAAGATTGCTCTATCCAGCAAAGCTGTCACTTAGAATGGAAGGGAAGATAAAGTGCTTCTCAGATAAGGTCAAGTTCAAGGAGTTCATCATCACCAAGCCTTTATTATATGAAATGTTAAAGGGACTCATCTAAGAAAAAGAAGATAAAAAATAGGACAGTGAAAAGACAGCAGACTCACAGATATTAACAAACCACACCTAAAACAAAAGCAACTAAGCAAGCAGCTAGAACAGGAACAGAACCACAGAAATGGAGATCATATGGAGGGTTAGCAACAGGGGTGTGGGAGGAGGAGAGAGGTGGAAAAGGTACAGAGAATAAGTAGCATAGACGGTGGGTAGAAAATAGACAGCGAGAGGGCAAGAATAGTGAGGGAAATGTAGAAGCTAAAGAACTTATGACACATGGACATGAACTAAAGGGGGGAATGTGGGTGGGAGGGGGTGTGCAGGGTGGAGGGGAATGATGGGAGAGAAATGGGACAACTGTAATAGCATAATCAATAAAATATAATTTAAAAAAAGAAAGAGAACTAAGAACAAAAATTCCATTTACTATAGCAACAACAACAAAAAAAATGAAGTACCTAGGAAAAGAAATTTAACCAAGGAAGTAAAAGACCTGTACTCAGATAACTATAGAGCACTGGAGAAAGAAACTGAGGAAGATACAAATAAGTAGAAGTGTATGCTGTTTCACAGATTGGACGAATTAACATCATTAGAATGTCCATACCGGGTGGTGGGCTGGGGCAGGGTAAAAGACAGAAAACTGTACAATATCAACAATTAAAAAATACTGATTAAAAAAAATAAAATAGAATGTCCATACCACTCAAGGCAATCTATATATTCAATTAAATTCCTATTAAAATACCAATGGCATGCTTCACCAATCTAGGACAAATATTCCAAAAATTTATATGGAATCCAAAAGGACCCCAAATATCCTCGACAATATTGAAAAAAAAAGAACATAGTTTGAAGGATCGCAATTCTTGATATGAAAATATATACTACAAAGTCACTGTAATCAAAACAATCTGATACTGACATAAGAACAGACACTTAGATCAATGGAACAACATAGAGAGCCTAGAAACAAACCCATGTATTTACGGTCAATTAATATTTGACAATATTTGACTGCATTGTATGCACAAGCACACAATGGAGTAAAGACAGTCTTTTCAATCAATGGTGTTAGGAGAACTGGACTGGTACAAGCAAAACAATGAAACTAGACCACCAACTTACTCCATGCACCAGAACAAACTCAAAATGGATAAGACTTAAATATAAGTTGTAACACCATAAAAGTCCTAGTAGAAAACATAGGCAGTAAAATTTCAGATATCCCACATAACAGTATTTTTGCCAATATATCTCCTAGGTCAAGGGAATAAAGAAAAAAATAAACAAATGGGACTACATCAGATTAAAAAGCTTCTGCACAGCTAAAGAAACCATCATCAAAATGAAAAGAGAACTGACTTGTGCAAGAACATGTTTGCCGATAGTACATTAAACAAGGGTTTAATCTCCAATATATATATACATGGGCAAAGGACCTGAATAGACACTTCTCCAAGGAGTACATACAGATGGCCCATAGACATATGAAAAGATGCTCAATATCACTAGCCATCATAAAGATGCAAATTGAAACTGCAATGAGATACCACCTCATACTTGCCAAAATGGCTATCATTTTAATAAATCAAGAAACAACAAGTGCTGGCAAGGATGAGAAAAGGAAACCCTAGTGCACTGTTGGTGGGAATGCAGACTGGTGCAGCCACTGTGGAAAACAGTATCGAATTTCCTCAAAAAGTTAAAGATGGAGCTGTCTTTGATCCGGGATTCCACTGCTGGGTATGTACCCTAAGAATCTCAAAACACCAATTCAGAAGAACTTATACTCACCTATGTTCATAGCAGCGCTATTTACAATAGCCAAGAATTGGAAACAGCCTAAGTGCCCATCAATAGCTGAGTGGATGAAACAACTGTGGTACATTTACAGACTGGAATACTATGCAGCAGAAAAAAATGAAGGAATTCCTGCCTTTTGGGACAGCAGGGATGGAAGCTATCATGCTAAGTGAAATAAGACAGGTGGTGAAAGGCAAATATATGATCTCACTTATAAGAGGAATCTAATGAACAAAATAAACTAATGAGCAAAACTGAACAAGAGGCATGGAATCATGGAATAGACTGACATTATAAGGTGAAGGGGATAGTGAGGACTGATTGAAAGAAAGTGAAGTGATTAGTCAAAGAGCATATAGATGGACCCATGGACATTGAAAACTGTGTGGGGATTGATTATGGAAGTTGGGGTTGGGCAGAATGGAGGAGGGCAAATGGGAAAAAATGGGACAAATGTAATAGCATAAACAATAAAAAGAAAAATGTTAGTAGGAAGGTGGATTTGCTTCTCTTCCTGCTCCTCTTAAGAAAGTGTGCTCCAAGATCCTGTTATAAAATTGGAACAAAGGTGGAGGATTTCCAACTGTGTCTGAAACAAACTTTCATTCTTTTGGAAAATCACAAGTAGTATTGGCAAGGGAATGGGAAAAAAAGAAGGAGACCAAGGCCCAATAGACAGACTTTGAGAAAGAACTGGTCACTTCATTGTTCCTGGTTGCTGTCAAGCAGACAGCTGGCAAAACGAGGCATTTTCTTTCATCTTTCTCTTTCTCTACTAAAACCAATGCCCTGCTAGGAATCTCCCTTCCTATACCCAACCCAAGTGAATCCATAGTGGGAAATATAAAGTAGCAGGAGAGAAAAAGAAAAAAGAAAAAATACCAGAAGGAGGTACCAAGTAAGTATCCTTGAATTTTTTAGCTTCTAATCAACATTTTGCTAATGCAATTTGAGGTAATGTTGCTTCAAACACTAGGAGTCTATGACGGAAGAATATAAAGTAAACTGGTGGTTAACAGGAAGGGATCGGGGATGGATAAACTGTTCAGGAAAGAGGATAAAAATGCTCAAGATGGAGATTCAACTAAATCTCATCTCATGGCTGTGTGCCATCACCATTACTCTTGACTTTAACCCCTGAGTAATTTTCTTTTCTGAACCCTGAGGGATCATACACACTCCAAATTCTATCTGGAGTTACTCCAGACTTAGAGACTAACAAGGTGGGGATTTTTTTTTTAATAGATGTTGCCTTCCCTTTATTCATTGTAGGGTGGGTGAGTATCTCTTAACATGAGCTCAATAAATATAAATTAGAAATAGAAGAGCCTTATTTCAAAAGAATTTAGAATGGAATCAGTTTAACCCTGGCTGGGTAGCTCAGTTTGTTGAGCATCTTCCCAATATGCCAAGGCTGTGGGTTTGATCCCCAGTCAGGACATATACAAGAATCAACTATTGAATGCACAAATGAGTGGAACTCCAAATTGATGTCTCTGTCTGTCTGTCTGTCTCTCTCTCGAATTGATAAGTAAAAAAAAAAAATAAAGATTTTATTTATTTAGTTTTAGACAGGGGAAGGGAGGGAGAGAGAAAGGGAGAGAAACATCAATGTGTGGTTGCCTCTCATGCACCCCCCTACTGGGGACCTGGCCCACTTGGAGATTCCCAGGTGAAGGTGCATCTCTAATATGGCTGCCTCTAGGGCTCACTAAGCCAGCTGTTGCTTGTTTGATAGGATTTGGGAGCTAAGACCAGCCATTCTTATGGAAAAGCAGCTGCGTAGGCCCATAATTGGGTGGGGTGGATTCTCTTTGGATCTCCAAGTAGGTCACACAACATTAGCTGGGTTGATGGAGTCTCAAATATGGCACCAGTTTACCGGCTTGTGTAGGAATGGTTCAGCAAAGGGACAATGGCCTCTGTTTGCCCCATTGCCAGACACTTCAGTTTCTCCCTGTATAACATTGGTGCCCTTCAAGCTGCCACCCCAGTGCTGGAGCTCCAAGGGAGTGATTCCGAGTAGGTGAGTCCATGTGTGGGTTCCCCAGGTGGAACTGCTTAGGGCTCTAGCAGCTTTCTCTACCAACTCAATCCCTGCTGGTTTTTGCAGTCAGAAATTGTGGGGAATTATCTACCTGGCACTGGAATCCTGGCCTTGGGGACCTAGTGTGGGTCTGGAACTCTTTGCTCCTGAGATATCCATCCCAAATTTTTATCCGCATGGGTGTGGGGCCAGCCCATTATGTGTCCACGCCCTTTCACCAGTCTGGATGGGTAAGGTTTCTTCTGTTCCGTAGTTGTCAGTCTTCCATTTAACTTGATTTCTGATGTTCCTGAGTTATGGTGGTTCTATATTTTAGTTGTAATTTTGATGTGGTTGTGAAAGAGGTGAGCCATGTCTCCTACACCGCCATCTTGAGCAGAAGTCCGATTGGCTTTCATTATTGGTATGTTACATACTAACAAGTCCTTAAATGTGAGTTCATTGATGGATTAATATTTCAGTAAGTATAAATTCTGTACAACTTTGGCAAATGACTGTGGTATATTGTCTACTAAGTACTCTTGCCATCCCTGCTAAACTTCAACTGAGATCTTCCCTGTGTTTGCTGTGTCCAATGGCAGAGCAATAACTTAATTTGACCATTAGATGACACTAGTTTCAAGGCGAGCTTAGGTCCCTTCAGAAATTGAACACTTTTTCTAACTAACGAGCTTTTCTAGGTTTGTTTTGTAACTTAAAAAAAAATCATTATTAGCCCTGGCTGGTGTGGCTCAGTGGATTGAGCACTGGCCTGCAATTTGAAGGATTGCTGGTTTAATTCCCAGTAAGGGCACATGCCTGGGTTACAGGCCAGGTGAGGTCCCCAGTAGGGAGTGCATGAGAGACAACCATACATTAATGTTTCTCTCCCTCTCTTTCTCCCTCCTTTCCCCTCTGTCTAAAATAAGTAAATAAAATCTTTTTTAAAAAATCATTGTTATAAAGGCCATATGCTCACTGTGAAAATACAGCAAACAGTAGATGTCATAAAAAGGAAATCCCCAAGTCTGGTAAGTCCACCAGTCATTTCCTAGCCCTGATTTGAATGCAATAGTGTGTCACCCTGATTAACCTGCTAGGCACAAAACTGTGCTGGAGTAGTTGAAATCGCTGTAATGTCTCAAGGCTGCCCTGGAAGTATAATCACAAAGCCACTGTGCCCACACTACCCTACTTCACCCCTAAATATATACATCTCCACATTCAATTCTACTCTCACCAGTTTTAAGGCCCCAGTCCCCTTTATAGCTTACTGGCTCCTTATAAAGTCCTCATCTTTCTCTAGGGAATAGCATTAACCAAGTAAATAAGCTGGTGTTAGTAAGTCAGTAACTGAATAAACAACTTCAAGAAACACATTAAAAACCTTACAGTCAAATATATGAACAACAGTTTTTCCTCATTCTCAACATTTTTTCTGGGATGAAACTATAACTACATATAGTTACATATGGTAACTTGGCAATACCAACCATTCAGAATGCTCCTGAGAACCAAGGGAAAATGGGAAATAAAACACTCCGGTTGGGTTGTTTTCTTTTTTTTTCTGATCCTCCATGTTCAGTGGAATCGCCCCCAAGATGCAAATTTTTGTGAAAACCATTACAGGGAAGACCATCACTTTCAAGACTGAATTCATGGATATAATGTAAAGACCAAGATCCAGGATAAGGAAGTAATTCCTCCTGATGGGCAAAGACTGATCTTTACATGCAAACAACTGAAGGATCGACATACCTTGTCTGACTTCAATATTCAAAAGGAGTCTATTCTTCATCTTTCACTAAAAAAAGAAAGAAGTATTATGTTACCCCCCAAAAGAATAAACATAAGAGAAGGTCAAGTTGGCCCTCCTTAGGTACTACAAAGTAAGTGAGAATGGCAAAATCAGCCACCTTCATTAGGAGTGCCCTTCAGATGAATGTGGTGCTGGAGTTTTATGGCCAGGCACTTTGACAGACATTATGGTGGCAACTGTGGTCTGACCTGTTCCTTCAATGAACCAGAAGACAAGTAATTATATATTGTTGTGGACCGTTCAGCTTGGTTTCAGGAGTTGTAATCCTCACCCCATGGTGGGCTGTGTAAGAGCCAAGGGACCCGCTTCATCTGGGTCTGTTCTGTCAAGAGGACGTGACCTACTAAGGAGACAAAGCTTATCTCCCTGGCAGGAGCGCTGCTTCTGCCTCATTCATCTCTGGCCCCAACGCTTAGTCCGTTAGTCAATGATGGGTAAGACTCCTCATGGGAAGAGCAACCTAAGCCAGACACGACCACTTGGGAGGCCCTCATGGAAGAACTCAGGGGGCTGCAGCAAAGAGGGAGTGATGGACCCTCACCCCCCAGCTATTCTGACATAGCCCGAGTCCTCATTTTCATCTGGGAGATGTCTTCTGCTTCCTGAGTCTAATCAGCTTAAAGCCTGAAACTATGATGGCCAGCAGTGCAGCCCTGTGCCGGCCAGGACGGTTCCCCGGGTGATGGGGCGTAAGAAAGAATTCGTAAAGTCCTGTGAAACCTGCTTTGTTAAGAGTGCTCTCATTTAAATGATAAGGGTCCGAGGAGGAAATGAGTGTGTCTCCCAAAGTTTTGCAACCACCTTTCCTGACAGACACTGACTCAAATTAAGCCCTCAGATTTCTTTGACATGTTAAACCTGTATTCCTGTGTATTTGAACCCAATAAAAGCCTAGTGAGGAAGGGGCTCTGGGTCAATCTCCTCTGAGAGTTTGACCACCTTTCCTCCTCAAGCAGATCATGTCTTGGTAGTTTTATTTTCATCCGTGATGGATGGGGGCTTCTGCGGGCAGTGCCCCCCACAGTATATGGGTTGATAAAAGACATCATCAACAACAACAACAACAACAAAAATAAACATTCTGGCTCATCAAAGAGTTTATTCAACAAGAAAAACTAAGTTTGATTCAACTTGATTGGGCTTATAATTTTATTTTTACATTTTATTATTTATTTTTTAGAGAAGGGAAGGGAGGGAGAAAGAAAGGGAGAGAAACATCAGTGTGTGGTTCCCTCTTGGGCACCCCCTACTGGGGACCTGGCATGTGCCCTAGACTGGGAATTGAACTAGCAACGCTTTGGTTCGCAGGCTGGCACTCAAAACACTGAGACACAACAGCCAGGAAGTCTTATTATTTTAAAATCTGGATCTCAGTATCCTTATGTGGCACTTGGAGGGTCCTTGGGCAGCACCTGAGTGGGGTGCTGCAGGTGAGAAGCACCAGTGTTCCCTGACATATACACAAAGACAAATTTCCACTGGTGGAAAAACTTCCCTGGAACAAGAGGAAAGATGGCATGACACAGAGAGAAGGACTCAGATACTCTGTTTGTGAGCATCTTGGGAGCTGTGGAAGTGGCCATAGGGAATAACATTAAGAGAAGTGAAAGGTGAGGAGAAGGGGAGAGAAGACGCTGGTTGCAGGTAATCCACCACTGGCCACTGAAGAGTGCCAAAGCCATCAATCAATGCCATTTTATCATAGGTCATCTTTGCCCCTCAAGATAGCTCCTTCCAGGCCAGGAGATGCCTGAAGTTCCTCTTTAAAACACAAAGCCCTTAGTACATAATTCCAGATCAAAAGTCAAAACGTCTAACCTTTGAGTTAACAACTTGATTGATCATGTGAAAGTGTGAATGTTGACCTAGAGGGATTAGAAATCAAGAAACTCCTGAGGGAGACCCTAGAGCCTGAAAGGGTGGAGAATATAATGGCTGGGGATCTAAAGATAGAATTGTACTTTGTCACTCAATCTTTTAACAAAGGCATTCTATTATGTGTCCCTTACTCTTGCACACTGAGGAAAAACTTCAACAGAAAGTCCTGCCCTTATGGCCTAACTTCCCATGCACAGGCCCCATACAGAAGGTGTTATTTTAGTTTTTGAGAGCCAGACACAGGCCTAAGTATTTTATGTACTTTGTTGCATTTACTGCTCACATCAACCCCATGAGTGGGTGGTTTAATCCTCATTTTACAGTTGAAGAAATTGAGGGGTTTGTTGTTGTTTTTTTTTTTTTTTTTTCCAGAGAAACACGTCCACAGAATTCCTATGCCTCAGTCAGCATGCTGGATCTGCACTGAAATCCTCCTTAGCGTGGCTGCTGGCCTCCCGTGGCACATCTCTCCGGCATCCATTTCCAACTGGACTTGGTTACATTACCAGTGGAACAGTGCACATTCCTTGTGGGATGCGACCTAGACCAACATCTACACTGGGGCAGAGCAGCAGTATGACCAGCCCCAGCCGTCAGCTACTCCATATGGCTACTCCAGTCGGCTACTCCATATGGGATGACTTGGGGTGGCTCACAGCTAAGGCCATGGAGTTGGCTGGACTGGCCCCCCTCTGTATTGAGAACCCGAAAGGACAAGTCCAAGCGGGCTGGAGTCCGATAGGTCTGTGTCAGCAGCATACCCTGAAGTATTACTGGGAGGCATGGAATGTGTGGACTGTAGTTCTCACTGGGGCCCTCTGGGGGTGTGGCTCACATGGGTGGCCTTACTTGCCCAGAAATTGGACTGGTCTTTGTACGTGGGGGTGGCCTTATCTTCCAGCTTGGGTTCAGAAAACTCACAATCTATCTAGTCAATTGGAAAGCATTTAAGGCACAATACAGGGTAAAGCGTGACCATTGGCCATTTTTTCTCCTCAAGCTGCTTCTAGTTACTGAGACTGAGATAACTGCTTTGGCTTTGCACACTGTTCCTGCATTGAATGAAACACATGATTCGTTAAGCCTCTTAAATGAGGAAGTGTATCAATTGAGAAAAGTAGCCTTACAAAATTGCATGGCCTCAGACATGCTCACTGCATAACAAGGTGGGGTATGTGCCCTGGTTGGAGCTGAATGCTGTGTATACATTCCAGATGTCTTTAGCGATGTTAGCCAAGCTCTACAAGCATTAGCTTCTGAGACCCATGCTATTGAACAACTAACAGGTGATCCCTTGCAGGAATGGTGAGCATCCCTAACTACTGAATGGCGGTGGGTCCTCGCTGACTTGGGCAGCAGTGCTGGTGTCTTGGTGGCTTGCTGCAGCTTGTATTGCTGTTGCAGCATTTGAGTGCAGGACTCTGACCTCCTCACCAAGGGACTCTCGACAGAAGATACCCTCACATAAAATGTGTGGTAAGGAATTCTGAAGGTATGGAATGTAGAGATAGTGGAGTCAATGAGTCTCCAACCTTGAGTAAGGGTCTGTATGCAAAGAATGAAGCTCTATTAAATAACCAGAAGGTTGGTATTGGCACCTTGCCAGCTTTGTGTGCACTTAATATATTAGGGAGTCAAGACTCTTAGGGGCACACCTCCTCGCTTGTGACGCACATGGATCGTCCCACCCGAAATGACGGCACGTCAGACATCCCAGCAAGAATAAAAGCATGTCAGACACTCTAACAGCTCCACGTATTTTATTTTGTCTCCCCAAATCCCATGCGAACCTGCCCAGCCTTGACCGGTTGCAGGACATGAGCCTGAAGTGAAAAAGGATGAGAAAGGATTTGTCTGCGGGAACCAGCTGTCAGGGCGCCTCTCTCAGTTGCCTCACTTTTGTGTTCTCTTTGTCTCCGCCTTATTTTCTGCCCCGAAAGGCTCTAGGCAACCAATTCTAGGTGGGGAAGCCACAGACATCAGCTGTCAGCTGTTGTGGGAAAGAGTAGGCGTGCCTCCTGGGCCCTACAAGATCCTGGAAGGATATTGGCAAAAAAGTGAAGGTACCGGGGAAATGGAAAGGAGAAGAGGGAGAGCAGGAAAAAGATGGGAAAGAAAATTGTATATTCGTACCATCCTAGATATAACTGAGGGAAAAAACCATCTTAGGGGCCATGAAGCTCACTCCCAAAATCAGGTAGACTATTGTGATGGAGGGAAGATTCTTTTTTTGTGTTAAATTAACTTCCACCTTTGAGGGCTTGTACCTAACTCTTCTCCTACATAAAGACCTACAGAATAGCTAGCATTTTAGTCAAAATCAGAGTGAATTCATTCCATTTCTAGAAGAAGAAAAAAAGAAAATATCCTAAGTGCCTGACTCACCTGGTTCATAACAAGCTGAACATTGTGGGGTTTTTTTGTGAATGATGACAGTATCAGTAAATTTTAGGATAGTAACAAGGAAGACACAAAGATGGAAAAATGATAGAAAAAAATTAAACCTTTG
Source organism: Glossophaga mutica (assembly GCA_039655065.1). Lineage (NCBI taxonomy): Eukaryota > Metazoa > Chordata > Mammalia > Chiroptera > Phyllostomidae > Glossophaga > Glossophaga mutica. The sequence goes on from CM077306.1 coordinate 106,522,318, forward strand.
GCAGAGTATCATTGGTTTTATGTTGTCTATATTTTCTAGTTTTCTACATTGGTTGGTTACTGTTTTGAATCCTGCAGGCCTGGAGGCTTCCTGCAGCATGGAAGCCCAAAAGCTGAGTAACCACCTCTTCAGCCAATCTATGCAACATCTGGCTAAATGGACAGAAATTAAAACGTTTTTCAGTCTGTCCATCATTGAGTCTTCATGGAATATCCAGACAAATTTAAACACACACATACTGTGAAAGCAAGGCCACAAAATAGAAAGGAAAATGTCCAATTCCTTGTGATATTGGAGTCACTAGAGGGTGTTCCAGAATACAGAACACTGCGTGCAAAGACCAGTGACAGCATTTTCTGAGTGGTTACTATGTACCATTGACACTTCACATGGATTCATTCATGTAATTGTCATCACAAGCCTAATGAGATGAATATTATTTCCCAATTTCAGAAGAGAAAGCTGAGGTACACTGTGTAGAGATAAGCAGTATAGTCATTACAAGTGCCAGTTTTGAGGCTAGAAATCCTGGTGCTCCAGTGGTGTGACCCTGAGCAAATGTCTGTATAAAGTATACAATTTTGTGTAGAGCAGTTTATCAATATTTATTTTTTTCTTTTTTTTAATCTATTTTATTGATTATGCTATTACAGTTGTCCCATTTCTCCCCCATCATTCTCCCCACCCTGCACACCCTCTCCGACCCACATTCCCCCCTTTAGTTCATGTCCATGGGTCATAAGTTCTTTAGCTTCTACATTTCCCATACTATTCTTCCCCTGCCCCTGTCTATTTTCTACCCACTATCTATGCTACTCATTCTCTGTACCTTCCCCCCCTCTCCTCCTCCCACGCCCCTGTTGCTAACCCTCCATATGATCTCCATTTCTGTGGTTCTGTTCCTGTTCTAGCTGTTTGCTTAGTTTGCTTTTGTTTTAGGTGTGGTTCTTAATAGCTGTGATTTTGCTGTCTTTTCATTGTCGTATTTTTGATCTTCTTTTTCTTAGATAAGTCCCTTTAACATTTCATATAATAAGAGCTTGGTGATGATGAACTCCTTGAACTTGACCTTATCTGAGAAGCGCTTTATCTGTCCTTCCATTCTAAATGACAGCTTTGCTGGAAAGAGCGATTTTGGATGTAGGTCCCTGCTTTTCAAGATTTCAAGTATTTCTTTCCAGCCCCTTCTTGCCTATAAGGTCTCTTTTGAGAAATCAGCTGACAGTCTGATGGGAACTCCTTTGTAGGTGACTATCCCCTTATCCCTTGCTGCTTCTAGAATTCTCTGCTTCATTTTAATCTTGGCTAATGTAATTACGATGTGCTTTGGTGTGTCCCTCCTTGGGCCCAACTTCTTTGGGACTCTCTGAGCTTCCTGGACTTCCTGGTAGTCTATTTCCTTTGCCAGATTGGGGAAGTTCTCCTTTATTATTTGTTCAAATAAGTTTTCCACTTGTTGCTCTTCTTCTTCCCCTTCTGGGACCCCTATAATTTGTATGTTGGGACATTTAAAGATGTCCCGGAGGTTCCTAAGCCTCTCCTCATTTTTTTGAATTCTTGTTTCTTCCTCATTTTCTGTTTGGTTGTTAATTTCTTCCTTCTGGTCCACTCCATTGATTTGAGTCCCAGTTTTCGTTCCATCTCTATCGGTTCCCCATGCGTCTTCCTTCATTTCACGTATTGTAGCCTGCATTTTCTCATCTAATTTATGAGCAAAATCAACCAATTCTGTGAGCATTTTGATGACCAGCGCTTTGAACTGTGCATCTGATAGGTTGGCTATCTCTTCGTTGCTTAGAGGAATTGACTCCGGGGTTTTCATTTTTCCTCTGGTTTGATCCATTTTTGGTGGGGTTTTTTGTTTTGTTTTGGTTTGGTTTTAGTCTGGTCGAGGCTATTACGTATGAGGAGTGGAGCCTTAGGTGTTCCTCAGGGCGGGGCAGCCCAGTCGCTGGGTTGTGACGCTATAGGTGGGGGCGGGGTCCAAGAGGGAAGAATGGCGCCTGTTCCGCTCTCTTCTGGACTCCGGTCCCTTCCGCCGCTTCCCCTTCACCTGGATTATCTGCGCACGCGCGCGTGCTGTTACGTAGTGAGGGGTGGAGCCTCAGGCGCTCCCCAGTGTGGGGCAGCCCAGTCGCTGGGTTGTGACACTGTATGTGGGGGCGGGGCCTGAGAGGGAACAATGGAGCCTGCTCCGCTCTCTCCTGGATTCAGTCCCTTCCACCACTTCAACTCTGCCTGGACCGTCTGCGTGCTCGAATGTGGGACCCCCTGGTCAGCCAGCTGCCTTGTGTGTCCTCACTGGGTCTGCACAGTTGCCCCCCTGTGCCCTGGGTCCGCCAGCTGCTGCCTGTGGGCCTGAGGACCGCCAGCCACCGCCCGTGCACCTGGGAACTGCAAGCCGCTGCCACTTGCGTTCCTGGGTCCGCACCTCCACTTTTTCCTACCTCGACTCCGCCCCTCTTACCGGTCTGGATGAATGGTTGTTGGACTTCCGTACAGTTCAATTTTCTATCAGCTCTGATTGTTTTCTTGTTTCTAAATATTTGTTGTCCTTAATTTTGGTTGTGAGAGGAGGCACAGTGTGTCCACCTACGCCTCCATCTTGGCCGGAAGTCTATGAATATTTATTAAAATTACAAATGCACACGCTCTTCGTGCCAACCATTCCCCCCATGTAGAAGGCAGAGTGAGCTTCATGGATATACGATCAGGGCAGTCACACAGGGTCTCATGCTTAGAAGGGGACACTGTGTTTGGGTTTTTAATTATCTTTGTCACAGTATTGAAATTATTAATAATTTCATTTTTCAATGTGTGCTTTGTAAGTGAAGTCCAAAGTGACAGTAGAACATGTGCTAGGGGCTTGGAGCCTAGGCTCAAACTTGGTCTTGCTTTTCATACCTCTCAGCCTCCCCAGGACTAATTTTCAGTTGTTCTCCCCTCAAACCCCTGTATCCCACAGGAATTATTGCCACCCTCTGTGCTGCCCCCTCTCAGCAGGGACTTGGGCACAGGGGCAGGAACGGTCAGGCATACATACCTGTATGCCCAGTGGAGGAATGCATTAGCCTCCAACTATGGCTTTGCCTGAAGAAGTGCAACATTAAATAGGAAAAACATACAAATAAACAAGTCACCATGACATTTAGAGAGTGAAACTGCAGAGGAAAGGAAAAGCCTGTTTTCCTACATTTTGCACAAGGACCTTCATCATTTCATTTTGTACTGAGTCCCTCAAATTGTGTAGCTGGCCCCAGTAGACCAATAGTCATTGCCAAATTATATGTAAGAGCAAAATATTTTAAAGTAATGTCCTGAAACTCATTGACTTGTGTCCTCAAGTAATGCATGTGGAATAAAGCTGCTGTAAAATTAGAATGTAACTTTCATAAGGGCAAGAACTTTGCCTTGATGAAAGTTGTATAATCAAGGCCTAATATAAAGCTTGATGCATGACATTTGCTATTAAATATTTATTAATATAAATTAATTTAATACAATGTCAACCCACTAAACTAGGTACTTAAAAATTAAAACAACCTGAGTATCCTGTGAAACTAATTAAATAAGTATGATTCAGTAATGCAATAAAATATTTTGTAGCTCTACAAAATAACAAGTGTGTTCTTTAGGCACTGGTATGGAAAGATGTCCAACAGGAATTATTACCATGTTTTTTAAAGAAAAGGAGGAGGTTGTGAGGAATACTATCATTAGTTCGCACTTGCCCCATTTTCTCCTGTCGTTCCCTTTAGGTGCACATATGTGCAGGGATTCAGAGGTAGCATAAATATGCTCCAGATGGCTGGGAGGTATATTTTCTTCTTTTTTTTACATATTTTATATTTTTATTAACATACTTTTCACCTTTGGCATGTTTTCCAATTTTTCTTTTTATAAAAATGTTCACATGTCTGTTGTTCCCTTTTCATTTTAAAAAATTTTTTATTGTTATTCTATTACAATTGTCTCAATTTTCCCCCTTTGCCCTCCTCCACCCAGCCCACCCCCCGCTACCACGGTCAATCCCCACACCATTGTACATGTCCACGGGTCATTCACACATGTTCTTCGATTAATGCCTACCCCTACAATTTTGCACCCCCACCTGGCCACTGTAAGTCTGTTCCATGTTTCCATGCCTATGGTTCTATTTTGCTCATTAGTTTATTTTGTTCATTAGATTCTTCTTATAAATAAGATCATATGATATTTGTCTTTCACAGACTGGCTTATTTCACTTACCATATTAGATTCCAGTTCTAGTCACACTGTCTCAAAAGGCAGGGATTCCTTCATTCTTTCTGCCACATAGTATTTCATTCTGTAAATGTACCATAGTTTTTTGATCCCCTCATCTCTTGACAAGCACTTAGGTTGTTTCAAATTCTTGGCTATTCTAAATAGCACTGCTATGAATATAAGGGTGTATAAGTTCTTTTGAATTGATGTTTTGGGATTCTTAGAGTACGTTCCCAGCAGTAGAAATACTGGGTCAAAAGGCAGTTCCATTTTAACTTTTTGAGGAAATTCCATAGTTTTCCACGGTGGCTGCACCAGTCTGCATTTCCACCAACAGTGCACTAGGGTTTCCTTTTCTCCACATCCTTGCCAGCACTTGTTGTTTCTTGACTTCTTAATGATGGCCATTTTGGAAGGCGTGAAATGGTGTCTCACGGCAGTTCTAATTTGCATCTCTATGATGGCAAGTGATATTGAGCATCTTTTCTGATATGTCTGTGGGCCATCTGTATGTCCTCCTTGGAAAAGTGTTTACTCAGTCCTTTGCCCTTTTTTTAATTGAATTTTTAAAGATTTTATTTATTTTTAGAGAGAAGAGAGGGGAGGTAGAAAAAGAGGGAGAGAAACCTCAATGTGTGGTTGCCCCTTACATGCCCCCACCTGGGGACCTGGCCTACAACCCAGGCATGTGTTCTGACTGGGAATTGAACCAGTGTCCCTTTGGCTCACAGGCCAGTGCTCAATCCACTAAACCACACCAGCCAGGGCTTTTAATTGAATTTTTTGTCTTCCTGTTGTTAGTCATATGAGTTCTTTACATGTTTTGGAGATCAAACCCTTGTCCCATGTATCATTGGCAAATATGTTCTCATATAAGTCAGTTTTCATTTTGATGATGGTTTCTTTAGCCGTGCAGAAGCTTTTTAATTTGATGTAGTCCCATCTGTTTATTCTTACCTTTATATCTCTTTCTGTAGGGGACATATTGGTGAAAATATTGCTGTGTGGAATATCTGAAATTTTCCTACCTATGTTCTCCTCTAGGACTTTTATGGTGTCATGACTTATATTTAAGTCTTTCATCCATTTTGAGTTTATTCTGGTGCATGGAGTAAGTTGGTGGTCTAGTTTCTATTTTTTTTGCATGTACTATTCTAGTTCTCCCAACACCATTGATTGAAGACATTGTCTTTACTCCATCGTATGCTCATGCTCCCTTAGTCAAATATTAATTGAACATGAAGACATGGGTTTATTTCTGGACTCTCTGTTCTGTTCCATTGATCTAAGTGACTATTCTTATGCCAATATCAGACTGTTTTGATTACAGTGACCTTGTAGTATAGTTTGATATCAGATATTGTGATCCCTCCAACTTTTTTCTTCTTTTTCAAGATTGCTGAAGCTATTTGGGATCTTTTTATTTCCATATAATTTTTTGGAGTATTTTTTCTAGATCAGTGAAATATGCCAGGGGTATTTTAATAGGAATTGACTTGAATCTGTAGATTGGTTTGGGTATTACGGACATTTTAATGATTCTAATTCTCCCAGTGCATGAGCATGGTATTTACTTCCATTTATTTGTATCTTCCTCAGTTTCTTTCCTCAGAGCTCTATACTTTTCCGAATACAGATCTTTTACCTCCTTGGTTAAATTTATTTCTATGTAGTTTATTTTTCTTGTTGCTATAGTAAACGGGATTTCTTTTCTAGTTTCTCTTTCTAATAGTTCAAAAATGCCATCGAGTCTTCCGGCCAAGATGGAGGCGTAGGTGGACACACTGTGCCTCCTCGCACAACCAAAATTAAGGACAACAAGGATTTAGAAACAAGAAAACAATCAGAACTGAGAGAAAAATTGAACTGTACGGAGGTCCGACAACCATTCATCCAGATTGCTAAGAGAGGTGTACTTGTGGCAGGAGGAAGCGGAGGTTGGCAGACCCAGGCATGCAGGCAGCTGCTGGTGGACCAGAACCTGCAGGCAGCGGCTAGCAGGCCCCAGGCTCACAGGCTGCGGCTAGCGGAGCCCAGGCGCAAGGTGGCTGGCTGACCAGGCAGTCCCACATTTGCCCGCAGATAATCCAGGCGAAAATGGGGAGTAAGACAGGCCTCGCAACCCAGGGCCCCAGCGCCAGGAAATAAAACCTAAAAACACCGATTGAAAACACTTGTAGGCGTTGAGGTGCCAGGAGAGACTCCCAGCCTCACAGGAGAGTTCGTTGGAGAGACCCACAGGGTCCTAGAATGTACACGAGCCCACCCACATGGAAATCAGCACCAAAAGGGCCCAATTTGCTTGGGAGAAGCGGCAGAAGGGACTGGAATCTGAGAGAGAGTGGAGCAAATGCCATTGCTCCCTCTCAGACCCTGCCCCCTCATACAGTGTCACAACCCAGCAACTGGGCTGCCCCACCCTGGGGAATACCTAAGGCTCTGCCCCTCACTACATAACAGCTGAGACAAGACCAAACCAAACCAAACCAAACCAAACAAAAATGGCTCGAATGGGAGAACAGATCAAAGCCCCAGAGCCAATTCATCTAAGCAACCAAGAGATAGCCAACATATCAGATGCAAAGTTCAAAGCACTGGTCATCAGGATGCTCACAGAATTGGTTGATTTTGCTCACAAATTAGAGGAACAAATGAAGGCTACGATAAGTGAAATGAAGGAAAATGCAAAGGGAACCAACAATGATGGGAGGAAAACTGGGACTCAGATCAATGGTGTGGACCAGAAGGAAGAAACTAACATCCAATCAGAAAAGAATGTAGAAACAAGAATTCAAAAAAATGAGGAGAGGCTTAGGAACCTCCAGGACATCTTTAAACATCCCAACATCTGAATTATAGGGTACCAGAAGGGGAAGAGGAAGAGCAACAAGTGGAAAACTTATTTGAACAAATAATAAAGGAGAACTTCCCCAATCTGGCAAAGGAAATAGACTTCCAGGAAGTCCAGGAAGCTCAGAGAGTCCCAAAGAAGTGGGACCCAAGGAGGAACACACCAAGGCACGTCATCATTACATTAGCCAAGATTCAAATGAAGCAGAGCATTCTAGAAGCAGCCAGGGAGAAGGGGACAGTCACCTACAAAGGAGTTCCCATCAGACTGTCAGCTGATTTCTCAAAAGAGACCCTACAGGCAAGAAGGGGCTGGAAAGAAGTATTCAAAGTCATGAAAGGCAAGGACCTACATCCAAGATTGCTCTATCCAGCAAAGCTGTCACTTAGAATGGAAGGGCAGATAAGGTCAAGTTCAAGGAGTTCATCATCACCAAGCCCTTATTATATGAAATGTTAAAGGGACTCATCTAAGAAAAAGAAGATAAAAAATAGGACAGTGAAAAGACAGCAGACTCACAGATATTAACAAACCACACCTAAAACAAAAGCAACTAAGCAAGCAGCTAGAACAGGAACAGAACCACAGAAATGGAGATCATATGGAGGGTTAGCAACAGGGGTGTGGGAGGAGGAGAGAGAGGGAAAAGGTACAGAGAATAAGTAGCATAGACCATGAGTAGAAAATAGACAGGGGGAAGGCAAGAATAGTGTGGGAAATGTAGAAGCTAAAAAGCTTATGACACATGGACTTGAACTAAAGGGGGGAGATGTGAGTGGGAGGGGGTGTGCAGGGTGGAGGGGAATGATGGGAGAGAAATGGGACAACTGTAATAGCAGAATCAATAAAATATAATAATAAAAAATGCCATTGGTTTCTGAATATTGACTTAGTATCCCACTACTTTGCCAAATTCACTGTTTAGTCAGTAGTTTTTTGGTGGACTCTATGGGGTTTTTTATGTACACTATAATGATAATCTTACTTCCTCCTTTCCAATCTGGATGCCTTTTATATCTTCTTGTCTGATTGCTGTCGCTAGAACTTCCACTCCTATGTTGAATGAGACTGGTGACTACCCTTGTCTTGTTCCTGATCTTAAGGAAAAGTTCTAGTTTTTGCCCACTGAGTGTGATGTTGGCAGTATGTTTTATGTATGGCCTTTATTAGGTTAGGTGTGCTCCCTCTATTCCCACTTTGCTGAGCATTTATATCATAAGTGGGTGCTGGATTTTATCAAATGCTTTTCACCATCTATTAATACAATCGTGTGGTTTTTGTCCTTCATCTTATTTATGTGGTATATTATCTTTATTGATTTGTGAATATTGTATCATCCGTGGATCCCCGGGATAAATCCCACTTGATCATGGTGTATGATCTTTTTAATGTATTAATTTAATGGATCCAGATTGCCAATATTTTGTTGAGGATTTTAGCATCTGTGTTCATCAGAAATACTGGCCTGTAATTTTCTTTCTTTGTTGCATCTTTACGTTGTTTTGGAATTAGGACAATACCAGCCTCATAAAAAGAGTTTGGGAGTTTCTCCTTTTCTTGAAATTTTTGGAATAGTTTGAAGATTATGGGAGTTAGTTCTTCTTTGAATGTTTTGTAAATTCTCCTATGAAGCCATGTGGTCTAGGGTTTTTTTTCTGCCGGAAGTTTTTGGATTATTGATTCAATTACATTAGTTGTTATCAGTCCATTCAGATTTTCTGCTTCTTCCTCATTCCATTTTGGAAGATTGTATGTTTCTAGAAATTTATCCATTTCACCCAGGTTGTCCAATTTCCTGGCACACAATTGTTCATAGTAATTTTTTACAATCCTTTGTATTTCTGTGGTATCAGTTTTTACTTCTCCTCTTTCATTTCTGATTTAATTTTTTTTGAGTCCTCTCTCTTTTTTTCTTGACGTGTCTGGTTAAAGGTTTGTCAATTTTGTTTACATTTTCAAAGAACCAGCTCCTGGATTTGTTGATCTTTTGAATTGTTTCTTAGTCTCTATGTCATTTAATTCTTCTGGTATTGACTATTTCCTTCCTTCCACTCACTCTGGGCTTTGCTTGTTGTTTTTCATCTAGTTCTTTTAGGTATAGGGTTAGGTTGTTTATTTCAGATTTTTTCTATCTGCTTTAGGTAGGCCTGTATTGCTATGAACTCCCCTCTCCAGACTGTCTTCCAAGTGTCCCATAGGTTTTTGGTTGTTGTTTGTTCATTTTCATTTGTTTCCAGACAAATCTTTTTTATTTCTTTTTTTATCTCATTGTTAACCCATTCATTATTTAATAACATGTTATCAGTATCCATGTATTTGAATGCTTTTTAGTTTTTTCCTTGAGGTTGGTTTCTAGTTTCAAGGCATTGTGATCCAAGAAGATGCTTGATATGATTTCAATTTTCTTGAATTTATTGAGGCTTGTTTTGTGTCCTATTGCGCAGTCTATCTTTGAAAATGATCCATGTGTGTTTGAAAAGAATGTATATTTTTGCTTCTTTGGGGTGAAATGCTCTGTAAATATCAATTAATTCCACTTGATCTAGGGTGTCATTCAATGACACAATATCCTTGTTGATTTTTTGTTTGGAAGATCTATCCATTATTGACAGTGGGGTGTTAAAATCCTCTATGATGACAATATTGCTGTTGATCTTAAAGTCCTTCAAGATTTTCCTTATATATTTCAATGCTCCAATGTTGGGTGCATCTGTGTTTACAAGGGTTATATCTTCTTATTGGACAGCTCCCTTAAGAATTATGTAGTGACTTTCTTTGCCTTTGTTTTGAAGTCATTTTGTTTGATATAACTATTGCTACCCCAAGTTTTTTCCATGTCCATTTGCTTGGAATATTTTTCTTCATCTGGGAGTGATATTTTCAAGTTATGTTTTTTTTAATTTTTTATTATTTTTTTAATCAGTATTTTTACTTGGTGATATTGTACAGTTTTCTGTCTTTTACCCTGCCCCCAGCCCACCGTCCCAGCCCTCCCCACCTTCCCCCCATTTCCACCCCCCATAGTTTTTGTCCATGTGTCCTTTATACTTGCTGCTCTAAACCGTTCCCCTTTTCCCCTGAAATTCCCTCCCCTCTCCCCTCTGGTCACTATAAGTTATGTTATTTTATACCTTCAAATTTTGAAACAGAAACAAATGTACAAACAAATAACCAATTTTTAAAAAATACAACAGATCTATATTATGTATTGATGTGGAATTATACATTGTTATATAAATGACAATATGATATTGTTTCTATTATTGTGTTTGAAATATATTTTATGCAGTACCTGGAAAAGCTTATGCAGTTATTGGATAGCCACCTAGGTAAGCCACCATTTATTGAGTGCTTACAGTTTCGCACAGGGATAGCATGTTAACTAACATGCACATTTATGTGTTTACAGTATGTGACTGCATATATGACCACATATCAAACATGGGGTGGGATGCAGATTAACAAAATCACTGTGGAGTGCAATGCACACAAGAAACAACTTGAAAACACTTGCAAAATCCCATAAGAGATGCTAAACAAAATCAAAGTAACATTTAACCCTAAGGAAATAACCTGCCCTTATCACACAAGCAGTTCTCCCTAGACATAGCTATGTCATACTCCATGCCCGACACAGACTGGATGTTTCTACACCCCAGCTTCCTGTAAATGACAACACCACCCAATTCATTCTTTCTGGTGGCTCCTCCCCTTCCCTTGTTTATATCACCTTTGCCCAAAGATTAGTCATCCAAAGAACCACTTGCCTTAACTCCAGGTATTCACCTCCTTTCCAGAGATCTTAGGCAGTTGAGGGCATGGAGGTGAATGAGGTGAGCTCTTTAAATATGAGAGGTATAGTCATTACAAGTACCTGGAAAAGCACGTACTACAAGTTAAAAAAAATAATAAAATAATAAAATAAAAAAGCCCTGACTAGCATAGTTCAGTTTGTTGGGCATTATCCTGCAAAGCAAAAGGTTGCCAGTTCAATTCCCAGTCAGTGCGCATGCCTAGGTTGCAGGCCCAGTCCCCAGTTGGAGTACATGCAAGAGGCAACTGACCAATGTTTCTCTCACATATCAGTGTTTCTCTCCCTCTCTTCCTCCCTCTTTCCCCCTCTTTAAAAATAAATAAAATCTTAAAACAAACAAACAAAGAAATATGTATACCCTGACTAGTGTGGCTCCGTTGGTTGGGCATCGATTGGCAGAGCAAAACAGAATTCCCAGTCAGGGCACATGCCCAAGTTGTAGGTTCAGTCCCAGTCAGGGTGTGTTCCAGAGACAACTGATTGATGTTTCTCTCACACACCAATGTTTCTCTCCCTCTCTTTTTCCCTCCCTTTCCCTCTATCTAAAAAATAAAATAATAAAAACTAAATCTTTTTTTAAAAGAAATTTTTTAAAAAGCACATTAGAAAAAGCTGGAAAGCCTGGCTTCAAATCCAGTTCTACCACTCCCTAGTGGTGTGACCTTGAACGAGTGACTTCTTTTGTGCCTCAGTTTTCTCTTCCATAAAACAAGAATGATATCAGTCTAACATTATTTTTTTTAAAGATTTTCTTTATTTATTTTTAAAGAAATGGGAAGAGAGGGAGAAAGAGAGGGAGAGAAACATCAATGTATGGTTGCCTCTCACAAGCTCCCTGATGGGGGCATGGCTTGCAACCCAGGTATGTGCCCTGACTGGGAATTGAACCAGCAACCCCTTGGGTCACAGGCCAGCATTCAATCTACTGAGTCACACCAGCCAAGGCAACATTTGTTTTAATGATGTAAGGGTAAAATTAGTTAATACATGTGTGGTAGGCAGTTAGACAAGTTAGACACATACCATCAGAGCTAGGACAATAGGCCAGGTATAGAAGGTCTGTAGAGTGGAAAGCCCAGGGTGCAACAGGCAGTACTGGAAAATGAGGACCTCAACACCCAGGGTGACCTTTCCTCCCTTAGCATATCACTGGTCATGCAGTTTAGACTCCCTTGCCTTTCACATTGCTGGTCATGTGGTACAGACCCTCCCTTGATTTTTCTACCACTGGCGTAATGCTAGTCATGTGAGTTCGACCTCTTCGGAGGGGGTACAAACAAGGAGGGTGGAGAACAGCCCTTAAGCATTAAGCTCCAGGACAAGGAGCTTAATGTGGGTCAGAACCCACATCAAATACATCTAGGCCTCAATTGCGTTTCAACTCCAGGCCCAGAAAAGCAGCAAAACCAGACAAGTGATGCCAGGACTGACATAAGGACCAGCTGCATTGAATAATGACCCTGTACCCTGGCACCAACCAATCCGTGCAGACCACGACCCTAAAAGGACACACCGGGAAAGCTGATGAATATTATACTGAGATCTACACCCTTAAAGTCTTTTAGGAGAAACCATCCAGAACTCTCACTCCCAGGAGCATGCCCAAGCCTTTTCCCTAACTCAACTTGCCCCCTGGGGTGTTACCTCTACTCTCCTCTTTTCTAAGCTCCAAGGACCCTTCTTTTGCCTCTGTAATTTGTTTCCTGAGCCCATTTCTTCTACCCGTCACTTCTTTTACCTCTGTGACTTTCTAAATAAATTTTTTCTTACAGTTAGTCTTGGCTATGAACTCCTTCCTATCCAGAACTCAAGTACCGAGGGTGCTGAACAAAGGTCTAGTATGACCCTAACAATCTAACACCTGGTGCCATTCTTGCTGCTAACACATGTGAACAGCTTAGGATGGTGGCACATGGAAGTGTTCAGTCACATGAGTTTTTTTGTTTTTCTTTTCAGAGATGCTGTGATTTCTTTGATTGTCTAGCTCCTGACCCTCTCTGCTTTCCCAACCCTCCCACCCTGATCTCTTACCCAGCTTTTGACAACTGGACTGGTGCTGGATGATTCTGGCACCCCGTGACCCCCAAACACTGCCCAGGAAAGCATCTTGTGCAGAACACTCCTGCTTAAATCTGAACGTGCAGCATAGAAGAGCACTGTAGAACATTTTAGATTCTGGAAGGAGAGAATCCCCCCCACTTTAGAGGAATTCAAGCATGCGCAGAGGTTCCTCTTTTCTCCTGATTCACCCCTCCTGACCTTGATTTTTACTCTCATACCTCCAGAGTATCCAGTGTACATGTGCTCAAACTCTAGCTGCTTTGCAGGGAGAAAAAATAAGCAACTCCCAGCAGACTAGAGTCTTTTCTTCTAGCCCCTGGTGCTCATCTCAGACAAAAATCTACATACAGTCATGTTCCTAGCCTTTGAATGGTATTGCCCAATGTAATTTTTTGTGATGATGGAAATGGTCTATATTTGTGCTGTCCAATGTGGTAACCACTAGTCATATGTGCTACTGAACATTTGAAACACAGCTAGTGTAATCAAGGAACCGAATTTTTTATTTTATTTAATTTTAATTTAAAATGGATACTGTGGCTAGTGATTACTATATTAGACAGCATGGTTTAAATGGTCTGTCTGACACATTATATTATTGTTGTTGTTGTTATTTAATGAGACATTCTTGCTTTAAGATTAGGAAATACATTTTTCTAGCTTAGTGCTGATTCTGGTCTCACCCTTCAGTAATCAGCTAGTCTCAGAAGGTGAGAAAAAACTTTCATATCCATTCCAGATCTCACTTTTCCCTGTGACACTGAGGCAATCAGAGAGTGGTGCCAAGGCTAGAGAGATGTATCTGGTTACTGGCTTTGTCCTCATTGACTATACCGACTGGCAGCTGCTGACCTTACTCGTCTTCTATGCTTTTGTCTCTAAGCATAGGTGGCCATCAACTTCTGATGTTCAACTTGTAGAGGATGAGAAGTCGCTATAACCAAACGCAAGTCCAGCTGCCTGTCATTTCAAAGGCTAATACTTGAGAGGCAGGTGCTGATGTAAAGGAAAGTGGTTTTATTCAGGTGCCAGCAACATGGAAGATGGACTCTCATCTCAAAGCCCATCTTAACATCTCAGTGCAGGCAGGGGTTTTTATAAGGAGGGAGAAGGACAAGGAGAACAAAGAGATGGCGGGGGGAGGCTGTGGACGTGCAGGCAGTGTCCTTGCTGGTCCCAATATGAGTCTTTAATGCCAGCATACTGGAGCTGGTCAGTGCCAGCCAGATTCCTGCAGCTGGGTGATCTGTGTTGACAGAAGTTGTGGTCAAGGCCATTTCTTGTATTGAATACATGCAGGAACTGGAACTGCTGGTGCTTGCAACATACTTAAAAAAGAACTGTCGGTATGTGATTTTTTAAATCAGTTTGTTAGTACATCTTATTCTAATTCTATTTCATGATAAGCCACAGTAGTATAAAGTTTTTATTTCCTGTTACATCACCACCAGATGTGCCTCTAGTGTGTATGGACTGTTTTGACCTAAAGGCAACCAAGACCCTGTGGGCTCAAGAGAAACTTCTGTCCTCCCCCTTAACTACCTAGAAGTATTTGAATTAGGGGTTGTGTCCAAAATAACAGATTATCAAAGATAACCTTTTTTACCTATCTTTAGGGCAGGATAACTTTCTGATTACTAAATCTTTGCTGTTCTTATCATCCTGCCACAACTCTTTAAAGTCCCTGAGGCACCTTACCTCAGCCGTAGCTCACAATGCCATACATGTCTCATTTTAACTTTTTTGCCCCTGAACCTCTCATGTATGTGGGGGTCTCTGGCTCTCTCATGTATACAGGGTTCCCATACATGTGAGTATAATTAAATTTTGTCATTTTCTCTTGCTAACCTTCTCATATTTATTTGATTACTAGCTCAGCTGAAAGAACCTTGAGGGTAAAGTTTATTCCTCCCCTACAAACTCATGACTTTCCTAAATGTATTCTTTGGGAGCAAGAAGCTACTAAGCCCAAGTGGCCCATTGTACAGCTGAACATAAGGAAGGGAATTTGGACTTAGGAGACCTAAAGTCCAAGTTAGGAGAAAGGGAAGATAGACATGAAGAAGAATGACTTGGCAGTTACAGTTATGAGACAGTAGAAAGAAGAAAGCAAGACTAAAGGTTCTTTCTCTTTTTAAAAGCCAAAAATGATCCCTCTCCCTTGGCTAATACTGGGAGGACAGGGGTTGAAGGAGCCTTACACACTACATGGACAAGCCCGAGATCCAATGAGTCCTGATTCCAAATGGTCAGATCCTACAAGCCCCTTCAAAGGCTAGGTCACTGGGAGGGAGTAGGGGAGGAATGCCCGGTACCAGGCAGCCTCTTCTCTGTAGCTCTGAGGGGGTGGGAAGGCAAACCCTGGTCATCGCCTAGGTCTGTAGCCCTTTTGTGTAAGTGCCTGGCAAGGATGACGTGGGAGTGTTCCTCCGAGCACAGCTGCAGCATGCCAGGAGGAGGCGAGGCCAGAGTACTGCCCTCCCAGATCCTTCCCCGGGCTTTTTCAGCAGTGGGGAACATGTACTCCGAGGTCTCTGCTTGTCCTGACCCTGCTGCGGGGGGTCTGTGTCCCCAGTGAGAGTGGAGATGGCAAGTTTCTTGAGCTCCTCTCTGCCCAACTGCCTCCCCTGCCTCCTCCTCCTCCTCCTCCAGTTGTCTTCTAGTGATGCAGGTAAGGTTGATCTTTATTCCTGCCCTGGGAGTCCCCAAGAACAGAAAGGCTAGTTTTCCTAGACTCACCTCCTTCAATTCATCCTCAAGTTACCATGCAAATTATCTTTCTGAAACATAGATGTGCTGACATTGTTCCCCTCCACAGAAAACTTCCATGGTTACCTGTAACTTTCAGAATAGAACCCCAACTTAACTCCAGGCTCTCCTTAATTCATTCTTAACCATCTTTTAGCTTTGGTTTCTCACCTACCAAATAGGGATATAATAACAATTTCTTGGAGTTGCTGTCAGGGTTCAGTGAGATGAGGTACATAACATGCTTAGCAATGCCTATCCCATAGTAAATTGCAATTAATGTTTATTGGATTATAATATCTTCTCACATTTGAGAGGTCTGTTCCACATGATCAGGCACTAATAAGTTTTGGAGAGGTATCCTATGCTCATGTGTTGGGGAGAAATAAAAGAAACAGATGACAGATTCCCAGCTTCAGGGAGCCCCTAACAGATGAGGCCCAGTCCCTGCACTCCTCCCCAGGGAAACATTTGCAGGCGAATGGGGAAACTAGCCTTATCTTCTAGTAGCCCTGAATCTAACTGAGGAGACACATTCCGTGTCAGAAGAGACTGGGAGTGCGTACAGGGTGGGGTCCAGGAGCTGTAGTGAGGGTTGGAGGTGCAGAAGAAAAAAAGAAGAAAATGGAGCCACTGCCAGGGTTCAAGATCTCGGTGGAGAAGAATTTGGAAACAGGTTGGGAGCAAGGACAGAGGGCTGAGAAGTGGTGGAAAGGCACCAGTGGAGGAATGACAAAAGTAAAACCTCTAGCAGAGAGCAGGGATCAACTTGGCCAAATCCAAACAGGGAGGCCCATGAAGAATTAAACTGTAAGAAACTAGACCATGGTTCAAGGTGGAACCTAAAGGCTGGGCTGAAGAACAGGGATGGACACAGTTGGCAGAGAGGTAAGCAGCAACTGTTGAGATGACCACATGCTAGAATGTTCTGTTCAGGGCACTCATGATAGCTCTATAACTAGAGATCTTTATTTATATAAATATTCAAGAAGAAAAATCAAGCTCTTTCCTTGTTCTAGAATGCCATTTAAAATATTTATTCAAAACTCCATTTAAAAAGTGAATATCCTCTTCTTTTCCTGCTATGAATCAGTCCTTCCCATGACAGGCTTGTCAAAGTTCCTGCTGATGCTCAGTTTCTTTTCTTTGGTGTTTTGGACAGGACAGTTCAGAGTAATAGGACCAGGGTATCCCATCTGGGCTCTGGTGGGGCATGAAGTGGAATTGCCATGTCACTTATCTCCTGGAAGGAATGCTACAGGCATGGAGGTGGGATGGTACCGGCCCCCCTTCTCTCGGGTGGTTCATCTCTACCGAAATGGCAAGGATCAGGATGGAGAGCAAGCACCTGAATATCGGGGCCGGACGGAGTTGCTGAAAGACAGTATTGGTGAGGGGAAAGTGACCCTCAGGATCAAGAATGTAAGGTTCTCAGATGAAGGAGGTTTTACCTGCTTTTTCCGAGATCATTCTTATCAAGAGGAGGCAGCAATGGAATTGAAAGTGGAAGGTAAGTAGTACCATATATACTATTGGGTACCATCTTTTGGGTGGCCAAGACCTCCTTCTGAGATTTTAATCATTCTCTTACTTGATATGAGCTCCTTCAGCCCAAACATCTCTCTCCTGGCAGTCAATTCCATAGAAATATGTACATCAGTACAGAAGCATGTATGTACCCACAGATGTATGCTGAGTTATTATTCAAAATGGGAGAGGACCCCAGGATGAAAGTCAATGCCCACAAGTAGGGAAGTGACTGAATAAATGTTCTTATCCATACTGAGAATATTTTTACGCAGGTGTTAAAAAGATTGATTTAGGTCTATAACGGATGGCTCACAGGCATTCCGCAAGATATTGTTGAGTGACAAGAGCAAGCTACAAATGTAGGGAACAAAAACAAAACCTTATGTTTGTGAATATATTATGTATATCTCAGAGAAATATGAAAAGAGATCCATAAGAAAGTTAACATAGTTCACTTTGAGGGAAGAGAGGAGAAGAACATGGGGTGTGGTCCAACCAAAGATCATAAAAGACAAGACCACAATTATCCTTATGATCATATTTATCCACTCATATAAAAGTATATATAAATGTATATAAAAGAAAAATTAAAGAAAAAATCTTCTAAAGAAACAAAAACAAAAATAGAAAAAAGTGATAAATGGAAGCAACAAAATCCAAAATAATCAGTTCCTGATTAGTGTGTGCTATTAGAGGGGAGTATGAATAACCTGAAAGTTAATCAAAGTTGGCAAATGGACTTTTTACCTTCTTGTTTGCTTTGGAATATGTCCTTGTTTATTTGTTATAAACAAGAGGATTATTCCTGAAGAGTCAAATTGATCAAATCCTATTACAGTGAATTCCAAAGTTGATGTGTTTTGTTAGATGAGAAACATTATTGAAAAATATATTCCTGGTAAACATAGTTGAACTGAATAAACAGGTTTATTTATAAAACAAACATCTGAATATAAATATATATATATATATATATATATCACCTATAGATTTTACTTTCACTACTCCCTTTATCCAGAATTTCATTATCAGTGTGTTTTATGTGATGGATGACTTTGCAATTTATTATTATTACTTTTTTTGTTTTATCCCAGGATGGTTAAGTTATGGACAAGGTGAAGTGGGTGAAAGGGGAGCTTTCAAAGTTAATTACTATTTTTAAAAAATTTATTTATTGACTTTAAGAGAGAGAGAGGAAGATAGAAGAAAAAAAACATTGATTTGATAATCCACTTGTTTATGCATTCACTGGTCAATTCTTGTATGTGCCCTGACCTAAGATCAAACCTACAACCTTGGCTATTTGGATGAAGCTCTAACCAACTGAACTACCAGCCAGGGTGAAAGTTAATTGCTATTTAATTGAAGGACAAAAATGTTCTGAGGGCCCAAGCCTCAGTTGTTTCCCTTTCTTTCCTTTCCCTCCTCTCCACCTGTAGCAAAACATCAGACAATAGGTCAGTTTTGTATCTCGAGGCTGACTGCTACAGGCTGGGACCAGATGATGGCATTGTATGCAAGATAACAAAGCACTATTTCTAGAGATAGATTGCAGGGATATGAATAGCTTTGTGTGTCACAGAATGTTCTTCATACAGCAATTTTTTCTAGGGGGAGGAGGGTGTGGATTTTTACCTGCAAAGAAGTGTAATACTGAAGACCTCTCTAGTTTGCAGATTTTCCTCCTTGTTCAATAACTTCCTAGTTCAATAAGTGCCCCCCAGCACACCCCTACCCCTAGCACACCGAAAAAAAAAAAAAAAAAAGGAACGTAAAAAACTTTGCGGTGGGCCGGGGTGGGAGTAAAAGACAGAAAACTGTACAAGATCAACAATTAAAATTTAAAAAAAAAAAAAACTTTGCCTCAGGGGAGAAATTTTTCCTTTGGATTGGTTTCCACATTCCAGCCCTTCTCCTCCCGTCTCATAGTCTGCATGCCCAAGAACCTATAAAAAGAGTGTTTCGCAACTAAACAATGGACCACCTAGCCTGGGAAGCCAGAAAACTGAGGCAAATTTAGGACCAAAATGCAATAACTGTATCATTGCAAGTTTCGGATGTCATTACCTTCCCTCATTCACCAAAGAGTTTTGTTGTCTCTCTGACCTTATTTTTTCTTTTCTTTTTTTTTTTTTTTTGTGATTTTATTAATAGTTTTCTCTAATCCTTTCTTTAAATTCTTCATTTTGAAACTTTAAAACATATACAGAGGTGGAGAGAATAGGAATAATAAGCTTCCAAGTACCCATCACTGCCTGCAACAGTTATGATCAAAAGACAAACTGTTTCACCTGACCCCTCTCATTACCACCCTCCCCAACTGAATTACTGAGGCAAATCCTAGGCAGCATTATTATTTCATTGCTAAATCCTTAAGTGCGTATCACTCAAATATAAGAATACTTTACTGGGGTGGAGGGAGGTAGGAGAGAGTAAAGAGACTAGATAAATGGTGACAGGAAGAGCCCTGGCTGGGTAGCTCAACTGGTTGGAATATTCTGATACACCAAGGTTGCGAGGTTCAGTCTCTGGTCAGGGCACATGCAATAATGAATTGGTGAATACATGAATAAGTGGAACAACAAATCGATGTTTCTCTCTCTCCCTAAAATCAATAAATAAGTAACGTTAAAAAAATGGTGATGGCTCTGGCTAGGTGGCTCAATTGGTTGGCTCATAGTCTCATTCACCAAAGAGTTGCAGGTTTAATTTTGATCAAGGCACATACCCAGTTTGTGGGTTCAATCCCTGATCAAGACACATGCCTAAGATGCAGGTTTGATCCCTGGTTAGGGCTGCTTGTAATGGGAGCCAGCTGATCAATGTTTCTCTCTCACATGGATGTTTCTCTTTCTTTCCTCCTTTCTCTCTCCCTAAAATCAATGGAAATATCCTTGGGTGAGGATTTTAAAAAATGATATAACCATGGAAGGAAGGAAGGAAGGAAGGAAGGAAGGAAGGAAGGAAGGAAGGAAGGAAGGAAGGAAGGAAGGAGGGGATTTGACTTTGTACAATGCAATATTTAGACCATGGGAAACACTACAGGGAAAACAGCAACTGTGGACCTTGTTTGGATTCAACTCAAACCAATTATAGAAATATAAAATATAAAAATACTTATGAAACAATCAGAAAAATTTGAACACAGACTGGATATTCATGATATTAAGAAATTTTTGTTACTTTTTAAAAATGTGGCAATAGTATTGTGGTTATAATTTTTAACATGTTCTTTTTACTGTTTAACTCTTTTTTAAAACAATTTACTTGGATGACATTGGTTAATAAAATCATACAGGTTTCAAGTGTGCAACTCTGTAGTACATTATCTGTATTGGGCACATTCAGGGTGATATGGCCATAGAAAAAAAAGGTGTGCAAAAAAAGAACTAATAATGTATGTGCTTGCTAACCATGCCATTACAGGGAACTTCAGATTACAACTTGAAAATAGACTTTGCTGCATTTTCTTCTATGCTTGTATTTATATTTAAGAAAACCTCCTGACCCATTTATTATTTTTTAAAATGAGCTTTTTAAATTATTGATCCTAGAGAGAGAGGATGTGAAAGAGAGAAAAACATTGATTTGCTAGTGGCTTCTTGTGTTTCCTGATCAGAGATTAAACCACAACCTTGATGTATCCAGACAATGCTCTAACCAACTCAGCTACCTGGCCAGGGCCCTCCTCACCCATTTAATGTTGCTTGCTGTGATTTAATTCTTAACTTTGATGGCAGTATTTTATCCAGCCCCCTAAAGTAGAGAGCAAGATGAGAAAGTTTGGACCATAGCATGGCACATTGAGACTAGACAGACAGAGCTGGGGGCACTGCTGAGCAGACTCTAGAATGGGAAGGAGGTAGGGACCAGAGATCTGAACCCTCTCTCATCACCCATCCCACTCCTCATGTGCTCAGTTACTAAATTCTGTGGATCTTCCTTTCTCAAAAGCTCCCTCCAGAAAAGGGGTTCTTAGCCCTTATGAGTACATTGCACCCTTTTGGCAGAATGTGATGATGGACTCTTCACAGAAGGATGTTTTAAATGTGTAAAATAAAACACATCTGTACTAAAATAGTTACCAAAATATTAAAATAACAAGATATGTGATGGCCCTGATCATTAGTGCAATTTCAAAGTGATAAACATAAGTGATAGTTTGAGATTTCTACAACTCAATGTGATATGAAAATATTTGTGGTTTTTGTTCATATTATTGTAGCGTGTTGCTTATAATCGAAAAAACACTAAATTTCAGCTTAAATATTACTAAAAATAAGTTTTTTTTCTTATTTAAGTTCACAGACCCCTTGACTTCCTACACCTCTGCCACTGCCCTATTTCAGGCTCCTGTTTTTACTATTACTATTACCATGCCCTCTTAACTGACTTCCCTGGAGTCTCCCCCCTAATTCTATAGTCAGTAACCAGGTCTTGTCACTCCTCAGCTTGGAATCTGTCAGTGTACTCCCTTGGCCTTAACAATTAGCTGCAAGTCCCTTAGCTTGTTCTCAAAACTCTCCAAGACTAGCCCAATATGCAACCTTGAATGCTGTTGTTCTAACCTCCGGCCCTTCTTAGAAACCAACCCTCTTTTCCTTCAGGACTAAGCCCAGGTATCACTTCTGTGCCATCGTCTTTGAATCTTGGTGATAGTCATTCTTTTATTCAACCTGATTTATCTCACTGTGGGCACTGTACTGTGTGTCAGGGATACAGTACTGGGCCATGTGCTTCTGCTTTCAGATCCCTTCTACTGGATCAGTCCTGGAGTGCTGGTTGCCATGGCAGTCCTTCCTGCGTTCCTCCTACAGCTGGCTGCAGGCCTGCTCTTCCTCTGCCTGCAGCATAGACTGAGAGGTACAGGCTGGTGGGGACAGCTTGGGGCCCATCCCTGAAATGATCTGGGCTCTTAGAGCTTGATCAGCTAACATTTATTTTTAATGACTTCTTGGCTTAGAATTCCATAATGACAGGTTTTACACAATACAGAATGCTTTTGTGTAAATAATAGGACCTTGCATTTCCCTAAGAGGTAGGGTGACATGTAATAGCCCCATTTTACAGAGGAGGCAACTGAGGCCTGGAGTGGTTCCCTGATTTACTCAACCTGACAGCTTGTAAGTAGCAGAACTCAGGCCTAAGCCCCATCTTCTGGCCTCAAGCACCATGTGGAGCACTTTCACATACCTGGGGGGAGTGAGCTTCAGAGTCAGACAGGTCTAGGCTATTAGGGGGTTAAATAAAATAGTGAGTAAAAATCCTTACCACATACTAGGTATTCACCAGTTCCTCCTTCTCCATTCAACACTAAAAACTCTGTTGAGCTCTCAGTGAAGCACCTCTTATGTGTCCAAAGCTTCCATTCCCAGCCTTCTCCCCTCCACCCCTGAAATGTTCTCAAAGCCAAAGCACACCAGGACCTTGAATTCTTCTTTCCCCTCCCACTCCTAAGAGGATGAAACAGCAAGGAGGGCTTGGAGTGAGGGGGAGAGGGGACATTGGTAGCATCAAAAATGGGGGCTCTTTTCTTCCCTTGAATTC
The DNA here is from genome assembly GCA_039655065.1 of Glossophaga mutica. Lineage (NCBI taxonomy): Eukaryota > Metazoa > Chordata > Mammalia > Chiroptera > Phyllostomidae > Glossophaga > Glossophaga mutica. The sequence continues at coordinate 106,545,114 of CM077306.1, forward strand.
ATCCCACATAAAAAAAGCCTTCAGTCCACATGCTGAGCAGAAAGAACCTGATCAATGAATTATGCAGCCTGGGTTTGAATCCCAGCTCAGTTGTCCCACCTGACAAGTACAGGTCACATCCTCCCTCCTAAATGGTAAGGGAGGATTAAAGGGGACAATGTTATGTAAAGTGCCTAGAAAAGAGCCAGTCAAAAGTAGCTGTTCAACTATATGTTTAGTTCCTCACTTCCTTCTTCAAATGGGAAGTGGCTTTACATTTACAAAGTGACAACCCAGCAGGGTGGAGTAGCAATGAAAACTGAGAAAAACCAAGGAGCAAAGAGGGGTGGGAAAGGTAATAAAACCTTGTTGATTTGCAGCTTTGCTGTCCACCTAAGGTTCTCCACATTCTTTATTCCGGTATTTAATCCGGACAATAGCTAGGAAAACAGCCTGAACTCATGGCTCCAAGTCCAGTGTTCTTTCCATCCAAAGTATGCTCCTAGGCTAGGCAGAGAGTTTGCACAAAGGCCCAGGGCACTAGGCCCAACTCGTGCTGGAACAAGAACTAAAAATGTTGCCTTTTTCTATTTTAGGAAAACTTCGAGCAGAGTTAGGTGAGTTCCAGGCATTTTTCCCTCCTCAATCCCTCCTCCATCCCTCCCTTTTGGTTTTGGAAATGACAAAAATGGTCATTTTCTTGGAACACCTTTGCCTCTGTCCCAATACCATGAGTTTCCTTCAGGTGGGACATTCACTATTTAAAACCACCAAAGCAACTCAGAATGGTAGAAAATTTCATTTATCTTCCCTGCTGAGCCAGGATAGACACAAAATCCTAGTTTGCCTCATATTGCATAGTGCCAGCTAGAAACAATTTTAAGTGATTAAAAAACAAAGACTCAGAGGAAAAAGTATCACTTTCGAATGCCTTCTAAATCTCTTTCCATTTGTTCCTTTCAGAGAATCTTCACAGGACTTTTGGTAAGTGCTAGGGTACCTGGTCCTCCCACATCAACTATTTCACTGGTTCCAGTCACCTGGGGAAATAAGGATCCCTGGTTCCTGGTTGGTCTTCTCCCACTCTTTTTCTCTGAATGTCACCTGCATCTAGGATAATAGTAAATACATACACCACACTTGTGATCCAGACAGTGTACTAACCACTTCACCTGTTAATTTACTCTGTAGGGATTACATTGTGTACACTATTTCTCTTCTCAGGAAATACAAAGGGGAGATAAACAGATCCTTTGAACAAATACTTGATGTTTAGTTGGGGAGGTGATACATATACATGAATTAACTGGAGAACAAAGTAAACATATATAACCAACTGAACTCTTTTGGTGTTTTCATTAGTACAGAAAGAACTGTACATGATTAATCAGGGAAGGCTTCTTGGAGGAAAAGTGAAGACACCAAGCCCCACTAGAATGTTGTCCAGGTTGATAAACATATGCAAAATTTTGAGATTTATGCAACAGCTTAAGAAACCCAATACATTATGGAGAGGGGTGTGTGGGGCATAGGAGCATGGTTAATCCTGTTTGTTTTCGGTGGACAATTCAGATCCCCACTTTCTGAGGGTGCCCTGCTGGAAGATAACCCTGTTTGTAATCGTGCCAGTTCTTGGACCCCTGGCTGCCTTGATCATCTGCTACAACTGGCTACATCGAAGACTAGCAGGTGCAGTTGTGGGGTGACAAACAGGACCACTGAACTGTGGGGGATTGAGTCAGTCCAGAATGGGAACCAGAAAGATGAACCAGGGCTCCAGATGCAGGGATTTCCTTTCTTTGTCCCCAGGGCCAACTGCAGGCTTCTCAGAGAATCCAGAGTCTGTTGGTGAAAAGGGAAGGGTGGGTCCTTGTGGATCTGCACAGGGAGGGTGTAGAGGAGCTAGTCATCTTCCACCAGTCACCTATTTCTCTTTGTTTTCAGGGCAATTTCTTGAAGAACTAAGTAAGTTTTCTCCTTCTTCCTATTAAGCTGAGCAACAACAACAAAAACACACAGAAAAGCAGCAAGAGAAAGAGGGGGCTATTGAGGGATAGAAATCCCAGAGGAAAGGAGGGGCTGGGCTGCATGGGTGGAAGGGGGACTCCTGTGAGGTAGGAGCCACCTCTGCCAGCCTTACAGGTGGCAGGCAAGGAAGCTGGGGGCACTGCCAGCTTCAGTGCCCCTGGGCAAAAATTTCACTCCTTAGGCCAGCTGCCCCATGCCTTGGCTCCAAGATCACCCACTGAGGCAGACAAGAGACGGGATGATCCCAGAGGACTTTTCCCTGGTTTAATGGTTTCATTATAAAAACTACTAACAGATTTTTCAAGTTATTTTCTCCTTCTAGGAAACCCCTTTTGAGTGATGTTGCATCTTGGCAAAAGTGGATTAAGGCCTGGCTGGTCCAAAGATTGATCTTTGAGGATGTTGCACTTGCACTTCCAGGAATGCTCTCAATTCCAAATAGGATTTCATTCTTTCTCAACATTTTTTTTTTAGATAAACACTGATCTGTTGTTCCACCTCATTTGTGCACCATGGGTTTCTCTTTTGTTATCTACCTTTTCCCAGCTGCTTTCTTTCCCCATTTTTTTCTACCTGAATCTTTCCAACTCCTCCGTCCTCCATCTGGAAGTCAGGCAGATGCTCTTCATCAGAGGACACCTGTGTTGGAGGGTCTCTGACATTAACTGAAGACCAAGAACTTCCTCTGTGGAAACTACAGCATGCCAACTTTGCAAATGGTGGTTGTTACTTCCAAGATCTCAGCCCCAGAGGGCTGAGTAAAGGGTGGAAGAAAAGGAACATGATGAGCCCAAAACGTCAAAGAGCTGTATAAGCTGCAGAGGATGTAGGGAGAAATCCAGAGACACTGGCCAGAGTTTCATCTTGTCCCTGAAGCCCACTGAGGAGCTGGGAACAAAGAATGCAACCTGGGCTACCCACCTGCTTTAGAAGGCTTCCCCTTTACTCCCACAACTTGTACAGATAAGTCCCTCAGACCTCCCTTCTCTCATCCTTTTCCTCCCATTTTCATACCTATCAGGGTATCCACTGTTTTATTCAACAATGACTGCTTGATCTTTTTTGAGACACAAATAAACAAGCAAGGTGCTAATGTACATGTTTCTACGTGCCACTTCCTGTCCCCTTTCCTTTGTGCCTGTCCTTTACTGTCCTCTCCTCTTCCTCTATACCAGCCTCCTTCCTCTATAGGTCATCAGGAAAACCAAACACAAGGGAAGGCCTCAGTCAGAAAGGCCATTTATTTATGTTCCAAGACCCTGCCTGCCTCATTTCCTTCTTTTCCTCTGCATACATTCTCCCTTCCTTCCCTCCCATCTCCTGGGGGTATGGATCCTAGGAGATCCATTTCCTTCCCTGCCATAGGGGAGCCACTGTGAAAAAGGCCAAGCCACTGGCCCAGGATAGCCCAGCATTTATGGGGACTTCCCAAGCACAGCCCCTTGCCTTTGTACGTCCCCCAGTGACCCACAAGATCCTCCCTCTCCCCAAAGCAGATGTCACAGATAGGGCAACGGTAGATCTTCTGCTTCCAGTGAGTCTGCTGGTGCATGACCAGCCCAGATAATGAGCTGAAGGACTTGCCACAGTAGAAGCAGCAGTTTGACTGTTCTGTGAGGTGGGCCTTCTGGTGCCTGGAGAGATAGGCCTTCTTACTAAAAGTCAAAGGACAATAAGGGCAAGAGAAGACCTTGAGTCTGGAAGGCTTTGGTAGGTGAGACTTGGACCTGGTATTCAAGCAGAGGATTCTACAGTTGGCTGCCTGAGTCCTGGTCACAGGCCCTGGGGTTGTAGTAACTGGTGTCTGAGTCCTCACAGTGATCACCTTGGTCTTGGCTGCAGGTTCCTGATTTCTACTTATGGATGGCTGGGGGTGAGCTACGGGACCCTTGGTTTTACATCTGGGTTCTTGGGTCCTGGTTACTGATGTGTGGTGCCCAGCCACAAGCCCCTGGCTCCTGACAGTGGATTCCCGGAATCCAGCTGTGGTACCTAGAATCGTCACAAAATGCTTCTCGTTTCCAGACACTAGCTCCTGGTTTTGGTGTGTCTTCTGGTGGCGTTTGAGCTCAGATTGGTCCCGGAAGCCCTTCCCACAGAAGGAGCATGAATGGGGCCGGTAACCCAGATGGACACGGCGGTGACGACTAAGTCCAGAAGCATCACAGTAGGTCTTGTCACAAAGTGAACAACAAAAGGGCCTCTCCCCAAGATGTATGCGTCTGTGGTAGCCAAGGGCCTTGGGGTTCCGAAATGACTTCCCGCACTGGCTGCAGTTGTTTGTCCCCTTAAGATTGTGGACAAACTGGTGGTAATGGAGGTTGGAGCGCTTACTGAAACACCTACCACAGATGTGGCAGGGAAAGGGTGGCCCGGCGCAGGATGCTGGAAACACTGGAGTCCTGGTCATGGACCCAGCCAGAGCAGAGGATAGGCCTGATCCTCTGTATCCGGTGTCTTCATCTCTCAAACTCTGACTGTATTCTTGAAGTTCCTCCTTCTTACTTCCTATAATGAATAAGGAAACTAGTACAGCAAGATTCACCCTGAGAACCCCAACACAGCATTCTGTCTAAGCTCCTTCCCTCTTCCTGCCCTCACTCTTCTAGCCAGCACATTCAGCATGGGCTAGAGTTAAGAATATTCTTTTGTGTTTTTCAAATTAAAAGCAAATAAAAATTTAACTGGGATTTTTCAATATCAGATTAAAATTTTAATCTATTACCACGTATTTTGAAATGCATTCCCTCTCATTTTTGTAACATATCATGCAGACGAGTGCATGAGTGAAAGGAGGTGCTATTAAAAATCAAGCTAAACCCTGGCTGGTATAGCTCAGTGGATTGAGCACGGGCCTGTGAACCAAAGGATCGCAGTTCGATTCCCAGTCAGGGTACATGCCTGGGTTGCAGGCCAGTTCCCAGCATGGGACACACAAGAGGCAACCATACATTGATTATTTCTCTCCCTCTCCCTCTCTCCTACCCTTCCCCTCTAAAGATAAATAAATTTAAAAAAAAAAAAAAAAAAAAAAAAAAAACTTAAAGGCTTTCTTTGAAAAAAAAAAAAAATCAAGCTAAGATGAGAGGTGTAAACTTGGGTGTCCTGGCATCCAGGAGGTAGTCAGCCTGGCATTCATTCAGTTTCTCTCAAGTCCTTACTCAACTTTCAGGAACAAGTCTCCCCTAGTCCAGTTTGGCATCAAGTTCATCCCTCTTTCTTTCCTTTTCCTTTCCTTGGAAAGGACTTGCATCAAAAGAGTATCACTGACATAAGCAACCTACATGTAGTGCCTCAATCTCTAGAAACTGGAGATAATTCACTTGTCTTGATGGCTTACATATTCATCTTCTTGAAGCCAAAGGACTCAAGCAGATATCTCTTTCTTACCTGAAGAAAGGCCCTCTCCATTTGGGAGACAGAGATCTGCTCTCCACTGTTTCTCTTCTTGTTCAAGCTTGGTGATCAGATCTGGATTAGACAGAAAGATTCTAGTGGGTGAGTAGGAAGGAGAAAAGGACCTGAGATCCCAGGCTTGGCCTCTTCACACTGAATGGGGACAACAGCCTACTTTCTTTTGTATCTTTGGTTTAAGAACCATAATCTGGGACACGTAGATGCAGGGGAAGACACTTGAAAGGCAAGCCCCTAAGTGCCTAACTAAGTAAGTGTCTTAACAGGAGTGATTCAATAAGTATTAATTAGATGAATTTGCAGATTTTGAGAACACTGTTATCCTGTTACAAGTGTTACTCTGGCCTTCACGCAGACTTGCATTTCTTTTCTGACCCAGATCTGTCACACCTGAGAACCAAGGGTCAGTGATGCTACATGTAAGCTGACTGGCCTGCCCAGGGAAACCAAAGGTCACAAGGTCCTGGGATAAGAAATTTGTTGAGGGAACCCCAGCTTCTTACCCACAGACACCAGATTTTTGAAGGTCTCTGACATAACATCCTGGTAGAGGACCCTCTGACGGGCATCCAAACATTCCCACTCTTCCTGGGTGAAATTCACTGCCACATCCTCAAAGGTGACTGGCTTCTGGAAGAGCAGGAAAGGTTCAAGGAGTCTGCACACATAAAGATAGACATCTGGTTTCAAGGTTCAGAAAACAAAGAGAAAAACAGAACCATGGAAGTGCGGGGCGGGGGGGGGGGGGATACGAAAACAGGAATAAAGCCAGCAACTGTTATGCATGTAAAAGAAAAGAAAGATGGAGAGAAGAAAAATATAGGAGACAAGGGAAGGGTATATACTGAAAATAAATAGGAAGGGGGCGCAAAGGGAAAAATGTTGCCACTCTGACAAATTTCAGGAAGTATCCATGAAGGATGCCAGGGTGGTACAGGGGACAGAGAAAGGCCTTGTAGCCCCTTTCTGGGTGTTGTTCAGCTTGAAACAGCCTGAGATTCCATTTGATCTGTAGGCAGGGAACAGACGAAAGAGCTGCGGCCAGGACCCTCCCCCTCTCTACAGCTTGGTCTCCTCACCTTTGCCCAGGCTGTCCAGCAGCACTCTCTCTTCGCAGCTGCCTGCCAGGACTCCCTGACAGTACTGGTGCTGGGGAGCAGCCTCTGCACAGGTTCCATCTGTTTCAGCTGGCCAAACACCTTCTCTTCCATGGTGTCTCTTCTTTGCTTTATCCACTTCTGGCCTTGTTCCCAGGGCAGACTGGACACCTCCCTGAGCTATCTACCACCCTGAGATAGCAAAGAAAAGAAAGAGAGGCTTTACAAAGGCCCAAAGTTTGAGAAGGCTTCCTGTGACAGATGTGTCTGCTTCAAGGGACTGACTTCCTTTGGTTCCCTCAAAGCCTAGGCTACAGAGTTCAGGGACCTGGTCACCCCTGGCTCAGCTGTCATTGCCCAGTAATGCCAGGTTGGGTCTAGGAAGGCATCTGTGTTTCTCCCTGCTTCTAACCACCGGCTCATGCACACCTCTAGGAGGCTGAGGTAAGAGAGAAATAAAACATATCAATAACAGATGGGAATGAGGAACAACAGCTTCCTTACTTGGTCAAGGAACTTCAAAAGTTATCGAACTCCTGCTCTGTGCCATGGAATCCTCTCAGTACTGACTTGTCAGGCAACAACTGACTACAATTGTAACTAACCTAGAGTGTAGAAATGTTAAGTTACTCAAAGATACTTTTGGTCCACAGCAGAATCAGTGCTCCAAGCCTAGATTCCGTATCAATGAAGACACAATATCCACTGTCCCAAAGCACTCTCTAGAGCAGCATGTGCCTGAGGCAACCAGCCCTGGGCTGGCACAACCCCCTGCACAATTAATTCTCTTCATTCTGATCTGGTTTCATTAGAAAATGAAGTTAACAGAGACACTCTCGAAGATCCCATCTAGAAGCAAAAAAATATGATTCTTTGGATTTTTAATATATACAAAACTTTGAAAAGAATAGTGATAACAACCCAAAATCAAGCACTTACTCAGGGCCCAGACTGAGCCCAGCACAGAGTTGCCTGCTCACCCAGAATTTCCTGCTCTGAAGCAAACCTGGCTGAATTCCCCTCTGCCTGCTGATAGTCACTCAATCCACCTCTTCTCCCTCTTGAGAAGGGATGAAAGGAATAAAGACATAAAAATCTGTTGACTTTTTTTCTTTCAATTTTTTGGACTGGTGATAGAACTGAAAATACCAGCAAGGAAAAGAGTATTTCACAACAGTTAACTAAATCCCCAAGAAGAAAGTTGACAGGAAAGCTTCATTTCTGGAAGTTGAATCCGTCTCTCCTTTCCTTTAAGACTATCCACAGTCATTCTGTGATGTGTGCAAATCTGTATTATTCACCTACTCCAGCGATTTTCAACCTGCATGCTGCAAGAATTTTTAAAACATGTAATGCCTGACTATTTAGTCAGGGGCACTGACTTCTTTTCCCTTAGATTGTCAAAAAAAAAAAAAAAAAAAAAAAGACAAGTCAATACAACAATAGCCATCTGGTGCAAATTAATCAAAATTATACTTTGTTTTTTGTCAGACAATTGGTGGGCCACAGAATTTTAGAAATTAGCTTCTGTGTGCCATGAAATGAAAAAGGTTGAAAATCTCTGTTCTGCTCTCCTGGAGAACACATTAAAGGTAACATTTCCAAAGAGTACCAATAATGGTATCCTCAAAACTCTGGCTTCCCTGTTCTCCAGCAAGAAAGACCCGTCACTACTCCTCCAAATCGCATTTGCTGAGCTTGGTGCGGACTGAACGAGCTCTGGTAAGGGCAGCGGGGAGGTGGCTGGCACAGGTTCTGCACCTACGGCCGGTCAGTGCAGGCAAAATGGGCCAACTCCGGAGACTGTTCCCGGCTTGTTCCGTCCTTCCAGAATGTCAGTCCCCGAGGGAACGTGTCGCCATCTTCCAGTCCTGAGTCCACCCAGTCTCTCTCTAACCCGAGACCGGTCAACGGTTTCCCACGGCTGTCCGCCCTCCCGCCCCCACCCGGTGCTCCGGCCACCTGAGTTTTCTGTTCTTCAGGCGAACAGAACGGCCTTCGGGTCTCTGCTCAGTCCCTGCGCTGCCCCGCGCTGCCCTGCAGTTCCGGGCCCTGCCGGCTGCCGCCCGACCCTCGGCCCCACCGCGCGGCTCCCTGCGCCCGCGGCTCCCGCGCTCCGTCCGGCGGCGTCAGGCGCGCAGGTGACCGGAACACCCACTGGGTGGGGCTTCTGTGCTCAAAATGCGGGTCTGCCCCCCCCGAACCTTCCTTTCCGGGACCCCCTCTTTCCCGAGGCGTGCCAGGGCCGGTCCTCGGCGCCGGCCACGCGGCGGCCGCAGCGCGCAGCTCGCGGGACCCCGACCCGGACCCCCCGGCCGTCCCGCGCCGCCCCGGGAGCGGCGCAGGGGCGGAGGCGTGCGGGAGAGAAGCCATCCACTGCCGCGGGCCCGGCGAGCCCAGCGTCTCCGTGCCCACTCACCTGCCACGAGGAACCCGCCGGGGGCCTGCGGCGAGCCGCTCCGCCGGCGCGCTCCGTCCCGCGCGTCCCGCGCCCGGCCCCGGCGACCCCGCCCCGCGCCTGCGGCGGCCGCGAAGCCTGCGAGCAGGGATCCGCCCCGCCCCACCAGCCCAGCCCTCCCGCCGGTTTTAACCGCGGAGGCCACCTGGCGCTAGGATCCTTCCTTATTCCCAACCTTAACTTACTCTTGGCAAATGATTACATTTTAAATTAAAACCTCTGATTAAAGCAACCACCGACCACCAACACCTACGGACCAAAGGACAAAATGAAACCCTCACAGGCCCCCGGAAGAGACCTGGAGGCACATGCCATTTTAGAAACGCAAAGGCAAAGGGCAGCATACACAACGGTGACTTTCACCATTGTAACCGCGGACAGTCATTTGGAGGGGCGGGCTGCTGGGGAGCTGCGCAGAGGGCTCAGGGGAGCCGGGATGCAGGCCTATCCCTGGACTCCAACTGGCTCCCTTGGAGGTGCGGGCACCGAGTCCAGCGTAGCAAGGCGGGAGGAGGGCTGGGGCATCTCCAGGCTTCCTGACCGAGGTCCTGCAGCTCCACACTCCCCCTACCCCCAGTGACCCTGATACAGTAGTCAGGGAACCCCAGGAGTCTCCTGCATTGGCCAAGATAGCACAGGAAGAGGTTCTTACACTGAGCCTCTGGGAGGCTAAGAAGATGAATGCACGGCAAAACTAGCAAAATAATTGGATAGAAGTAAAAAAAGAAAAAAAAAAAAAAAAGCCTTCCCCTCCCTAACCCTGTAAGAATCATGGGCTTGAGCAGGTATGACCGGAGTCCACTATTCTTCCAGGTCCACACCCGAATAAACCTCTTTCCTTTTGCACCAGCACCTGTCTCATGAGTGACTTTCACTGAGTAGGCAGCTGAACCTGTGTCTCTGTTACATGATGACAGACTACAGGCACAGGTAGGGGAGCAGAAAGGACCACACCCTGGTAGAGCTCTACTTATCTCAGCCCTTAGCCAAAACCCAGTTCAGCCTTTCTCTGCGACATCTTATTTTTTCAATCAGCCCAATGGAACGATTGCATATTGGCACAGGGTTTTACAATTTACAAGATGCTTTTGTAAATAAAGCCTTCATTAAAATTTCACAAACACCATGGGAGGTAGGAATTGTTATTCCACCTTTGTAGGCCCAGAGATGTTGAGCCTTGACAAAGCCCACATCCTGCTGCTCCAGGAACTAAACCGGATCCTCTGCTTTCAAATCACTACTCTGGTCATGGGCTCCATGGTTAGTACTGGATGGGTGGCAGGTACAGGTTTTAAATCTCTGTGTTCCCAAAGTATGTGACAGTGCTCTGCTTTATGGACAAACAATTCATGTTAGTGGACTGACGATAGTTGGCTGGTGAAAAAATTGGCAGGAAAGCATGAAGTTGAAGTAGTCATGTACATTATCACCATGTTTAGATCAATGTGGAAACACAGGCTGGGGAAGGAGATGCCAAATATGCTTCCCATTAACCATGGAGAAACTAAACCAGCCCTTCAGAAAAGACGGGATCTGCCCTGACCAGGTGGCTCATTTAGTTGGGATGTTGTCCCATGCACCAAAAGGTTGTGGGTTTGATTCAGGAATACACCTGAGTTTGGGGTCCCATCCCTGATCAGGGTGCATACAGGAGGCAACTGATGGATGTTTCTCAAATTGATGTTTCTCTCTCACATTGATATCCCCCTCACCACCACCTTCCTCTCTCTCAAATTAATAACATATCGAGCGAAGATTTTAAAAAAAGATAAAATCTAACCCTGCACTGCCATGAAACTGCTTTACTTGTTTACTCTGTCAACATAAGAAACATTTAAACATTCAAAGAATTTTTATGAATTTATTTGAACCAAACTGACAATTGCCAGGAAGTAAAATCTCAAAAGATTGAGAAAATGTTCCATAGGAGTTTTGCAGCTAATTTTATACATTAGAATCAAAGGAAAAGGTGTAAGGGGGTTGGTTACATGAAATCTATTTCTGGTAGATTAGAGAGGTGGAAGAAAACAAAGCGGGGAAACCTCTGGAATTGGATAAAAAGTAAAAGGAATAGATACACACTTCTTTTACCTAACTGGATATAGGATAGTAACAGTTAACAATTAACATGATAATAATAACAATGAGAGAATTTGTGGTCTCAGCTCTGCAGTGCAGTGAGGGGTGTGGAAAGAAAGGAAATTACCCTGACATTCCAAAAGTATGTTATCAGTAGATGCAAAAAGACAATAGACAAGCTCAATTAAGGTAAAGGTTGACCTTTGTCTGACCTAAGACATGACTACCTCCCATGACTTGCTTTTAGTTAGAAAGTTTTAATTTCAGACCATCCTATGTAGTTACTTCAGGTCTCTGAGTTTTGTAAAGCCTGCCATGCAGGCTTAACCCTGAACTTGTCAGGTTTAGTATGTGGCCCTGTTTGCATTCACAACCCTAATCCCAGCCCTGGTTCTGTTGACGTGAGAAACCTGGTTCTTCTTGCTGATGCATGTAAATAATTACAGATCAGCAAACTATTAGCATGCAATCTGTTTATTAGTGATCCATTCCCATGGGAGAGAACAGGACTAGCCGGAGTGGGGGTGAGGGGGGCAAAGTTTCAGGGCAAAGCAGGGTGACAAAAGCAAGAGCGGCTGAAGACCAGGGTGACAAGCCCCCCGGGTGGCCTGAGAGGCCCAGTGGCCAGAGAGCCAAGAGCAACCCAAGCCCCCAAGAGAGAGAGTGAGACCTTTGTTCTGAGGACTTATATAGTTGTAGGGATAGGAGAAAAAAGTTACATATTGATTAACGGGTAAATGTAGTGCGAGCTTTCCTGGGGGATGTGACTACCCAAACTCAGGTATGTGTGGGGGTTTGTTAGCCCGAGTCCTTATCTTGCTCCAGACTCCATTTGTTCATCTCGTTGTAAAACAAATACATGACAGGTGGCAGTTAATTAAAATTGGGGCACTTTCCAAAATTATTTATGGACTCTTTCTGTAAGCATTAGGGACTCCCTTGTAAAACAGATAGTGACCAGAGGTAGACAATTAACCAAAGTTGTTTCATGAGCTTCTTCTTTGGGCACTGGGGACCCTCTCCCCCATTTCAGGCCCTGGGATGAAAGCACAGTTTCAAGGCTTTCTTTCTCAGGTAGTGGAAATGCTGCATAGAATTTCAAGGACTTCCCTCTTTCCTTGCTAACATGGTGTTTCTTGTGATGTTGGAACACCTGGCAATATTATCAGACCAGGCTCAGGACTGCTGAGTTAGTGGGTGAGACATGTCTCCTTCCTCCTCCCTGCCTTGGTTTACTATTTATTCTACCCAAGTGGTAAAATATGTGGCCTGGCAACCAGGATGCTAGATGTTGGTCAGTAACAGCAGTGCAATCTCAGAGTTCTTCCTATTCTATCTCCTGCCTCAATTCCAAGCCACTTTATTTACAAAAATAGGCAGCTGGCCCCTGGGCCATAGTTTCCTGATTTGATCCTCAAATCTTGAGGATCAGCAGAGAGATATGTGATGAATAAGGCATTTATTCATTCATTCAATAAGCATTACACCATAGGTATGGAGATAGAGGGACTGGGATAGATCTAGTTTTATTCACCTCTGCATGTCTCAACAGCGCTCAGCACAATGTTTGCTTTGCAGTAGACTCTCAACCGAGTTACAGAAGTTTATATTCAAGACAGGAGAGCAATGCCATATGCACTACAATGCAGTGCAAAGTCCTAAGATAAACAACCAGGTCAGGGAAACTGATTCAACTCTGATGACAGAGACTGAGGAGCAGTCTAAAGTGTGAGGTGGGGATGGTGGCAAGGGGAATATGCTCAGGTTGAACAAGATATAAGATAGATATTGGAGTTTGACCAGAAGAAGGCTGGACAGTGAGCTGGAGGAGAGCTGGCTATTGTGGGAAATCCTGCATATGGAGCCTGAAGTTTGATAGAACTGAGGGCTAATGAGAAGGGAAAAATGGAGAAGCCCTCCTGGTTCTGATCAACATGGTTCCAAATACTGATACAAACTCTGGAGCTAACCACCAGATTGGTGACTAAGATCTTGGTCTGAAGTTTAGCAACAGCCAGGACACCATCTGGGCAACTGTCTTTGAATCAGCTTCCTGATTCTGGGTCTTTAACCATTGCCCCAATTCTTTCTCATTAATAGGCAATAAAATGGAAGACCTCCACCCTTTTGTCACAAGCTAGCAAGCTGTGGCTAGTTTTCTCCCTCTGAAGATTCACAAAACTTTGAGCTACTGTTTGGGGAAGTCATTGAGAAGACATGACAGTTAGTAGACCCATCAACTGGACTAGGTAATCAGAGCCTCCAAAACACCTCCCCTGTATGTTCCACCCACCATTCCCACACTAGGAGCTGTTTCAAGGACATAGCCTTGAGAATAAGCTGTTGTTGAGACCATCAGGACTGAATATGTGACTGAACCCAATTAAAACCTATAAACAAACATTTAAGATTCTGATGGGGCTGTGTGTGTGTGTGTGTGTGTGTGTGTGTGTGTGTGTGTAGATCTACTTTTCTTGCAGCCACCAAAGACAAGTTTCATACATAAGTTTCCTTGCTTATTTTTTTAAATGTTTTATTTATTCTTAGAGAGAGGAAGCAAGGGAGAAAGAGAAGGAGAGAAACATCAATATGTGGTTGCCTCTTGTGCACCCCCTAATGGAGACCTGGACCACAATCCAGGCATGTGCCCTGACTGGGAATTGAACCAGCAATCCTTTGGTTTGCAGGCTGGCTCTCAATCCACTGAGCCACGCCAGCCAGAGTAGTTCCCTTGCTTATTAAACTCTCCACCTACCAATCTGTAGTGACCTGCCTCTCAATCTCTGTGCCAGTATGCAGAACAGAAAATGGATGCTTTCACTCTATTTGGTAGGCAGAACTTAAGGCCATTTTCATAATTTTTATCAATACGCCCTTTGATCAATCATCCTATAATTTTACTGACTTTTGTGCTGTTGGCCAATGGCCTGGCTATTTGTTCTGAACACTTGAAATACTAGACTTGTTAGACATCTCTCTTTGGAACTTCAAACTGCGGAAATAAACCATAGCTGCTGATCTAACACGTGGGTCACTCAGGTGAATGCCCACAGGAACAGTCTGCTGTCTGATGAGACTGACTGGAATCAAGTTGCTGATGGAGCCTATGTTGCGCAGATTACCCCTACTGGTGCCCAGGTCCATTACCATACCAGGTGTGGCAAGAAATTCACTATCTAGGTGCAAAGTAAAGGACTCAGTTTGATTTATAATTGTCGGTACTGCCAATTTTTATGAGGAAGGCCACATAGTATTACCAGACAGGGACCAGTGTGGAATGAGTCTGCCTCAGGCCAGCCTGAAGTGTGTGCATTCTTCATACTCGGAAAATTTCACAAGAGTCCCGGTGATTTTGAGAGGACATTTATTAAAGCTGGGGACAGTGAAACAAAGGAAGGACTTAAGGTAGAAGAAGTAACAGGAGAAAGCCTAGGCGGTGCTCTGCTTTGGCTCCCCAGAAACGTTACAGGAAAGCAGTGAGCCAAGGCGGGGCTGCTGTTAACTCCCGGGGAAGTGAAGGTCACAGGGACAGAAGTGAGCCAAGGCAGGGGTGCTTTTAGCCCACTGGGAAGTCAGAGAAAAAGAGGTCCTTGGAGACAGGATCAAGGGGTAAGCCCAAGTCGAGCTATCACTGCCCTCAGCTCACCTGGCTGCAAGTCTTATACGGACCCTTAGGGTTTAGGAGGAATAAAAAGTTTGTGGCCAGGAAGGAGTGCAGGCATGCTCTAGAGCAAGCCTGCACTGCATCTTTGTCCTGAGGGCTTTTTATCTTTCTACCGTGGGTGAGAATATTAGAGGGGGTTTCAGCCAAATATTTATCAGCTTTCCAGGTGCATTTTTAATGTGCTGATGTGTCAAAATGAGCGTAGAGTGGGGGTTGGGATTATTCTTTGATCTGCCATACTGTTTTACGTTTATTTGGTACTAATGGGATTTTTGTTATTTGTTGCCCTGACTTAATCTGGCCTTGGATGTAGCTGGCACAAATGGCACTAACTGGGTCTCTGTTCTCTATTTCCCAGACCAGGGAGATTTAAGCTATATATTCTTGGGTTGGGAGAGAGATATAAACGATTTGCTCTAAAGTGTCCTTGGTTAGGGGAGATAAGGTCTTGCAATTCACCAGCTGGCTGTAAGTTATTCCGATTGTTTGGCCTTGTTTGATTTTGTCTCGGTTTCCCCATTCCACTTGCCCAAGAATATTCCTAGCTTTTTATTATCCTCTCACAATAGCAAGGGACATTCATTGTTCACACCTGCTCCAGGAAATGAACTGCAGTGGATCTTTGACCCCCTCTCAGGGATATCAGTGGTGTCTCACCGCTGTTGGCACCTTTTTAGGGCACAGTGCTATTATTTTAGTTCAATCAGCCTACTACAGAAACTGATCTGTGTCATGTTCTTGGCTTCCTGGACTATTTTTATTGTGACAGCGGTGTCCCTTTTATTGCAAAGCCTCATGCTTCTTACAACCCTTCCTTCCTGCAAGCTGACATAGCCTTTGTAAAAGTTGACTAGAAAGTGATTTTTTACTTTCTCTCTCTCACCTCCTCCAGGCCCAGCTTAGTCACTGAATGCTGCAGTCCACTGGGCCCACCCACCTCCACCCTGGGGGGAACCCTGTCTCGTGGAGTCCTCCTGGCCCCAGATGAAAGGAATTGGCCCAGACACAATCTGTCTGGGGGAAAAGGGACTGGCAATTCCCTCTAGCAAAGAATGCCCCAAACCCTTCCCCAAAATGGCTTTTACTGAGATTGATGTGTGCAGGGGTAAACAACATACATGCATAGCTCATTAATCAATGTCAAAAAGCTATAGATATAGAAAACAGACATTATTGATAGATAACAATTGAAGGAACACAGAGATCTGCCTCAGGTCAGGGTCTGTTAGACATGCTGACATCAGATGGTGCTTAAGGTGAAGTTCATGAGTTCAGGAGTTCACTCCCTATGCTTCGTACTTAAATACCTGGTTTATACCAACAGGGGTATACAAAGCAAAGCAAGCTTCAGAGGGTACAATGCACTCTTCAGGCCTGATTTCCCATGGGAACCCTCGGTGTTAGTATTGGGTCATACCTGCCTCCTGCATTCCCAGCTATCCAGTCAAGACTTACAGACTTCTTTCAAGGCCTTGTTCGCACAGGGCTGTAGTCTCTGATACCACACAAAGTGGTCCCCAGTACCACCCCACACAAAGGATCATCTCCTCATGGCCACTTCCTGTATAATAATCAGGATGAAGGGGATAGGAGGTTATATAAACTTACTTTGGATATTCCAGGACACTATACTCCTATCTTTTCCCTAAAAGCCTAACAACAACCCTGACTGGCCTGTCTGTTACATCCTCTGGGTGAGACAGCCCAACCAAAAGGGGGTGCCTAAGAGGTTCAAACTTAATTCTGTCCCAGGTACTTGGATTTTCTTGTTGGATTTTCTTGGTCCTAGGTTATAAAGATGATGACCACTTGGTTGAGTACATTGCTCACTAAGTCCCAAGTCCCCCACAGACCAAAGTGCAGGGCATAATGTAAGTTTTATAGAAATGTTTTTGGTCCCTCCTGTTGAAACAGGGAAGGATTCTAATTGGTGCCATTAGGGTCACATCCTAATCCCTGTAGCCAGCCACTAGCTACACTGATGCTAATCATTATAGCCAAGAGAATGGGGTATTATGATTGGCCAGGACTTGGGGAGTGGTAGTTCTCTGAAAGCAGGGTGGGATTTTGTTTACTAGAAAAAGAGACATTTGCCCTCAGTGGATTGAGCATGGGCTGTGAACCAAAGGGTCACAGGTTCGATTCCCAGTCAGGGCATATGCCTGGGTTGCGGGCCAGGTTCCCGGGGCAGGGAGGGGCACATGACAGGCAACCACACATTGATGTTTCTCTCTCTCTCTCTCTCTTTCTCCCTCCCTTTCCCTCTCTAAAAAATGAATAAATAAAATCTTTTAAAAAATTAATAAAATTTATTTTTAAAAAAAGAAAGAAAATTACAACCCCCCCCAAAAAAAACCCCACCCATACTTACAGAGCACAGCTTTAAGTACATAAAATATAAAAGACTATCTGGATATGTCATATTCACGTCCCAGAAAATTTGAGAAATTCAAATTTCTTAATCCTTAATATGGGAGACTTCAGACAATTCATTCTCAACTAAGTCAGGATATATTAATTTCCCTGGAACAAGATGTATTGATGATTAAATGAGAAAACAAATGGTGTTTTGACACATGGCAGACAGGTTTTATTTTCTCCCTTTATACCTTCTTTTTGCTATTGGGTTATCAACAGAAAATATGAGTTATGACAGGTGAGGTACAGTTTATTCACTTTAATGGCAGTAGGTAATAGGTACATTTTATTTATTTATTTTTAAATTTTAAATTATCTTTAAAATTGATTTTAGGGAGAGAGGGAGAAATACTGATTTATTATTCTACTTATTGATGCATTCATTGGTCATTTTATGCGCCCTGACCAGAGTTGGAAGACACAACCTTAGTGTTTGGGGACAACTCTCTAACCAACTAAGCTACCCAGCCAAGGCCAGTAACAGGTGAATTTTAGAAAGCCTATGTTGTCCTGGCAATGCTGACCTGCTTACCACCCATCTTCAGGGATAAAATGTACTCTTGTTCAGTCTTATTATTTGTGATGATAATCCAATAAAAGACTTTATAGTTTGATCTATTTAAACACCACCCTGACTGGTGTAGCTCAGTGGGTTGAGCACAGACCTATGAACCAAAGGGTCGCCAGTTCAATTCCCAGTTAGGGCACTTGCCTGGGTTGCAGGCCAGGTCCCCAATAGAAGGATGAGTGAGAGGCAACCACACATTAATGTTTCTCTCCCTCTCTCCTTCCCTTCTCTCTCTAAAAGTAAATAAATAAAATCTTAAAAAACAAAACACCAATCTTGTACACTTTACATCCTGAGGCTCAGTTTTCAAACACTTCAACGTTCATGGCTAAAGATAGTATCAGGCATGTTTTAATGAGTTCATTCTTATCTCATGTACCTGACTTAGTATAAGTGTTGTAATAATTATCTTTTGTCTCCTGTCCCTATAACCTGATAAATGTTCCCATTTTGGGCTTTCTTAACCCTTAACAATTGGTTCGGCTCAGCCTAAGGCTAAGACTTGTCCCATTCCTAGTGGAACCCAATTCAATAGTTCTATGTCCTGCTTTTGTCAGCATTTCTATTCCTATTCCAGCCTTTTATTCTGAATCCTATAACTGCTTCTTTATCTTGTTCCCTGTTCCAGCTCCTTAAATGGATTCCATTGGTCCCCTGCCTGATCTCCTGCTCCTCAGGACTATTGACTTCCTTGCCTTCTTATTTTTTAAGGACTGGATTCTTACCCTTGAACTGTTGATCAATCTCCCATGTTGCCTTTGCTGCCAAATGCCTATCAAGTCTTCTGCCCATCCTTTTTCCAGCCCACCCTAACCACCCATTGAATTTAGCTACATGGAACTCTCTTATGACTCAGTGAAAGAGGATTTAGTGGATTGATGAGCAAGCACGGAAGCCAGAATGCAGGGAACTGGTATAGACTTTCTAAGATACCTGACATTGAAGGAATGCAAAGAAATAGCATTGTAGTATATTTTAGTGGGAAAAACTTGAGCATATTTATAGGTCAGTAGGAATGATCGAGTTGAGAGGGAGCAGTTGGATATAGAAAATGAAAGAATAGACAATAGCATGAGGATATGAGAAAGCAGAGAGGTTCCCATCTTCTGCTATGAGAACGAAGAGACAAAGAAGTGAGCAGAAGAAGGGAATGAGCAGATGCAAGGACAGATGCAGAAACAAGAGTTGGTAGGTTACTGACTGCCTGGGCTTCAATCTCCTGTGAGGCACAATAATGTGAAATATCTTTAAGATACTGCATAATGATTTTTCTTTTTCTTTATATTAGCCAAAGCAAGTTTCTAAGGCTTGCAAACAAGAAATTTTGACTACAATGTCACTGTATTTCAACTCATCAAACTTTCATTGTTATTTTTATTTATTTATTTTTTAGAGACACAGGTAGAAAGAAAGAGGGAGAGAAACATCAATGTGAGAGAAACAATGATTGGTTGCCTCTCATATGAGTCCTGACTGGGGGCTGAACCTGCAACACAGGCATGTGCCCTGATCGGGAATCAAACCAGTGACCTTTTACTTTGCAGTACAACGTCCAACCAATGAGCCACACCAGTCAGGGTTAAATGTAATTTTTTAAAGGTATATTTTTTTAGTATATTATAAGAAATTCCAGCATTTCCAGTACATTTGGAACTGACAACTCAAGACTTGTTTTTCCTCTATCTCACCTCCTGCTTCACAGACAAATAAGAAGCCACATGAACAAAACGTTTTCCTTCCTTTTCTTAATCTTCTTAAGTTATAACCTACCAATCATTTGATAGTTTGTAAGGCATCTTTCATTTTGGATAGGTGTCATCATTGTAAAAACATATTCAAATGGAAAATCCCAATAGTTTGCAACTACATTGTTTTTACAATCAATCACCAAGTTTGCTGCTTGGGATAAAGTTACCAAAATATTTGAAAATTCCAATACTTAGAATTATTTAGCAGCATTCTCTTCAAATGCTTATTAAAACAAACAAACAAACAAACAAAAAAAAAAAAAGCCCTGGCTGTTGTGGCTCAGTGGATTGAGCGCAGGCCTGCAAAACAAAAGGTCGCTAGTTCTATTCCCAGTCAGGGCACATGCCTGGGTTGCAGGCCAGGTCCCCAGTAGGGGGCGCATGAGAGGCAACCACACATTGATGTTTCTCTCTTCTCTTTTTCCCTCCCTTCCCCTCTGTCTAAAAATAATCTTTAAAAAAGTTTTTTAAAATCAGAAACCATTAAGCATAGGCCACCTCTACATTTAAGTCCACCATTCTTTCTTGTTCTTCAAACAAAATATTCTAATTGAAATCAAGTGCAAATGAACATTAAAGTTATCTCTAAGGTAACACCTCACAATGACACCAGTGTGGGGCATACGTGGTGTCTAGGTAGGCTTCTCAATCAGCTGCACTTAGCTCCAAGCAAGGCAGGTTTAGTGTTAAGAGATGTTTTGGTATGTCACCCTAAACTTTGGGGGGGGGGGCTGTTTTCATCTTTTAAAAACTCAATTTTTTATAATTCAATTTCCAAACCTATTTTAATAAAGGGTTGATGCCATTTATATGACTACAAACACTGAATTTCAACCCAAATGGAAGCTTCTTAGTGCTGTTTTAATTCAGTAATTTTCACTTCCTTTTATCCATCAGCCTTGTTCTCTGTCACTCCCAATTGTCTGAGTCAAACTGCTGTCACAGAAGATCCTATTTGTTCCGACTCTTACAATGCTTTTCAACTTCATCTACTGCCACTCCCCTAGCCCTTACCCTCTGACCCAGTCACTTGCAGGTCATTTTCCTGGCTGTTCCCTGGCCCATTTCCTTTCTCATCTGCTTATGAAATGCTCCATCCTTCAGTCCAAAAAGTGTCCACCTGTTCTCCAAAGCTTCTCCAAGACGTTTTTTAGCTCTATTCCAAAGGGCTTAGAGGTCTTTCTCCATTGTTTCTGAAGCACTTAGAACATTTCTATTAGCTTTTCCTTCCTGTAATATATGTATCTCTCTGTCTCTACTACTAGATTTTGCTCTCACAGTGTGGGGATCCTGCCTTACCCACCCTTATATCCCTGACAATCAGCAGAGTGCTTGACTAGCAGGATTGTGTGTCTATGGAATGAGTGAATAAATGTGCTTTATATCTAAATAAAACATGTTTTCACCTCCTGGGTAATCACTTGCCATGGTCTCTATTGTGCCTACTTACCCCAGATTCTGCCTGCCATGGTATCCTGTGCTCAGGTATTTCAAACGAGTTTACATAATAAACATTTGAGAAAACTTGCTTAATTATCAGACTAAATTTTCCATTCAGTTGTTTTTCTTTATCTACAAACTGGCCTCTTTTTATTTATATCTTTCTTTTTTAAAAAAAAAATTTTATAGGGGTGGGTCGGGTAGGGGAAAGTGGTGATGGGAAAATGGAGACAACTGTACTTGAACAACAATAAAAAAATAAAAACTAAAGAGATTTTAAGCCCTGGCTGGTGTAGCTCAGTGGATTGAGCGCGGGCCTGCGAACCAGAGGATTGCGGTTTGATTCCCAGTCAGGGCACATGCCTGGGTTGCAGGCCAGTTCCCAGCAGGGGACACACGAGAGGCAACCGCACATTGATATTTCTCTCCCTCTCTCCTACCCTTCCCCTCTAAAGATAAATAAATAAAAAATCTTTAAAAAAATAAAAAATAAAGAGATTTTAATTATTTTTTTTGTTTAGATTTGTAAAGTGCCGCCAAGGGTGGTCGTGAGGCTGGGCGAGGGACTGAATATAGGAGAGGACCAAATGCTCAGCTGGCATAAG
This sequence comes from Glossophaga mutica, assembly GCA_039655065.1. Taxonomy (NCBI): domain Eukaryota; kingdom Metazoa; phylum Chordata; class Mammalia; order Chiroptera; family Phyllostomidae; genus Glossophaga; species Glossophaga mutica. Next base: position 106,566,612 of record CM077306.1, read on the forward strand.
GCAAGTTTATTGCGCGGTCTTCAGGCTTAAATACAATCTTGAGTGCATAGAGAACAAAGGAGAAGCCTTCTGGCACGTAGCTCATTTCCTTGACCTACAAAGTTTATCTGCTCCCATAAGGTCGGGATGTTCTCAGGCTAACATTGCTACCGGGTACATGACGCGCAGGCCAAAGATATGAGTTGATGGATAAAGAAAGGCAGCTGGTTTATCAAGGGTTCAGAGAACAGTCAGAGCCCAAGACAGCCCCGAGGCTGGAAACCAGGCCCAGTCACCATGCCTGCGGTGCAGGACCCTAAGCCTGCTCCTGAAGGGAGTGCAACAACTGCAGAAGGTCCTTAAAGAGCACAGCTGGCTCTGGCTTATCTCTCTTATTTTCTTTAGCCTCAGTGGCAACAAACGCTCCATGAGAGCGATCATACGCCGCCACCTGTTCCTCTAGATTGTCCCAATCGATCTCCGCAGGGTCTGGATCTCTAGATTCAAAACCCTCGGACTTAATATCTGATTGCTCATACCGCGGAGGCTCTAACGGCGGCGGAGGTGCAGGTGGCGGAGGCGGGGGGGGGGGGGGTTGTTAAATCCTCTGCAGAGCGAGTAGCCCGCAGCGTGAGACTGCCTCTAGTCCCGTTTTCCCATCTATCTAGCTCAGAGTCCCCTTTCAAACAATCCTTCACTAGGGACCATAGGGAGAAGGCATCAACGGGAGTCTTTTCAGGACCGTGAGCTCGGTAATGCTCTCAAATCTGCTCCCCAATCTTCCTCCAAGTGTCAATATTTATCGTTCCCTCTTCAGGGAACCAAGGGCATACTTGTTGGATAAAATCTACAAAACGATGGATTTGTCCTTTTGAGGTCATGACACCTCGTCCCCTTAATAGGGTGCACAATACTTGTTCAAACAACTTCCTTTCGGAAGAGTGGGAATTCCCCATTATATTACTCTCCAGCTCTGCTCCCTGCTACCTTTACTTTTAACTTACCGGGCCCCCGTAGCAGCAGTCCTCTTGGGATCCCAAATCCTCACGATTTTGGACTCTTCTGGTTCCTGTGTGGGTGCCACTCTGCCGCAGCCTGCTGCGGCAAGGGTGGTCGTGAGGCTGGGCGAGGGACTGAATATAGGAGAGGACCAAATGCTCAGCTGGCATAAGGCAAGTTTATTGCACGGTCTTCAGGCTTAAATACAATCTTGAGTGCATAGAGAACAAAGGAGAAGCCTTCTGGCACGTAGCTCATTTCCTTGACCTACAAAGTTTATCTGCTCCCATAAGGTCGGGATGTTCTCAGGCTAACATTGCTACCGGGTACATGATGCGCAGGCCAAAGATATGAGTTGATGGATAAAGAAAGGCAGCTGGTTTATCAAGGGTTCAGAGAACAGTCAGAGCCCAAGACAGCCCCGAGGCCGGAAACCAGGCCCAGTCACCACGCCTGCGGTGCAGGACCCTATCCTCAACCCCTCACAGGCCTCCTGGGCTCCAACAGTAAAGATTTCATTTATTTATTTTTAGAGTGAGGGGAAGGGGGAAAGAAAGGGAGAGAAACAACAGTGTGTGGTTGCCTCTCACGCACCCCCGACCAGGGACCTGGCTTGCAACCCAGGCATGTGCTCTGAATGGGAATGGAACCAGTGACCCTTTGGTCTGCAGGCCAGCACTCAATCCACTGAGCCACTCCAGCCAGGGCAGATTTTAATAATTGTTTTAAAGGGAGGGAAAGGGAGAGAAAGAGAGGGAGAGAAAAACGATGCAAGAAACATAGGTGCATTGCCTCTAGTAGGTGCCCTGACAAGGGACCAAACCTGCAACCCAGACCAGCAAACTTTCACTTTGCAAACAATGCCATACCAACTGAGCCAAACCGGTCATGCCACATATCTTTCTTTTTTGTTCATTTATTTTTAAATTTTATTAAATTTATTGGGTTGTCATTGTTTAATAAGATTATGTAAGTTTCAAGTTACAGTTCCATGATACAACACATCATCTGTAGTGCACTGTGTGTTCACCACCCAAAGTCCAGCACCCTCCCATCTAGACATTTGATCTGAAACAATAAATGACATAGAAGAAAAAATAGCTACTAAACCTATGGACCTTGGTCTTAGAGAGACTTTTGTGAGCTTGACCCCAAATGCACGGTAAGTAAAAGCAAAAATAAATGATGAGACTATATCAAACTAAAATGATGCTATACAGCCAAACACACCACCAACAAAACAAAATGGCAGCCAAATGAATGAGAGAAGATATTGGCAAATAATGCCTCCAATAAGGTTCTAATATCTAATATACATAAAGAACTATACAACTCAACAACAAAAAAGTTTCATCTTCTTTAGCATTTTCAACTTAAACTATGGAGTTTCCATGCTTTTGTTTGAGTAGAAATTTATAGCACAGCATAAAAGAGGGGAAGAAAACTGATAGCAGGACAATAATTCATATTGCAGCATTTTATGCTTATAAGGCACTTTATTCCTTACCTCATGGGAACAATTTGGTAAGAAAGGTTTTATTAACCCAATTGTGAACCTAAGGGTAAGGGCTTCCTCACATTAGCCAGCCAATATATGGCTGAGTTAAAACCCAAAACAAATCTCCAAAGTCCAAATTCAATATTCTGTTGGGGCTGTCATAGAATGCTTTAGGGCTAAGAAACTTAGACTTTTGTCCAGCAGACACCAAAGAACTGTTAGAGAGTCCTTGAATCTCCAGGAACTTTAGCACTTTGGTATTGAAAGGAGACTTCCAGTACTCCTTCTCTAGGAACCCTTTCATTAAGACTTTAGGGAAACTTTATGATGCTGCCAGGTGGGTGACCTTGTTAAGAAGGTAGTGAAGACGGAGTTCTGGGCCCTGGTGGGGTGGCTCAATTGGTTAGAGCTTCATCCCATACACCAGAAGTTTCAATTCCTGGTCAGGGCACATACTTAGGTTGAAGGTTTGATCCCCAGTCAGGGTGCGTATGGAAGGCAACCAATCAATGTTTCTCCCTTTCTCTCTCTCCCCCTTCCTCTGCAAAATCAATAAACATATCCTCAGGGGAGGATTTTTTAAAAAGAGAGGAAGTTCTAGAGTCCTGGGAAAGGGGATAGAGGAAGAAACAAATCCTGAATTTATTGGAAGAGTATTAAAAAAACAAATTAAGTAAATGAATGTATTTTAGTACCACAACTGAAATATAAAATTATAAAAAAGGCTGACTATGATTGTGCACAGACAGAAAGGTATAGTGGTATATTATCAGCTGTTTTTGTATTTTGGGGCTGGATCTCTTGGACACAGTTTTGTTTCCAGAAGTTAACAAATGTCCTCCCCCCACAACTAATATTTACTAAGTATAATATGTGCCAGACTCTACCGAACAGACCTATGGGTATAAAACCACAATGGGATAAAAATCTAACAAACTCCAAGCTTGTAATAACAGATGTACCACAATTTACACACCTTGAAGAAACGCTTACACACATGCACCAGAAACATGTTAAAGGAATGTTTACAAAAGTACCATTTGTAGAAAAAAACAAACCAAAAGCTGGAAACAACCTGAATGACACTGACAGTAGAAAAGGTCATTAAGCTTTGGCATATTTTTATGTCATGAAAATGAACTACACTGGAAATATGCATTTGGATTACTAGTGTATCAGGATATAATGTTAAAGCCTTAAGACTCATTGAAATTAATGAGAAAGCAAGTGAAGGGAAGAGGTCTAAGACTCAGCTCTGAAGCACTCCAACAGACCAGGAGGTTGAGGGAAAAAAATGAACGAGTGTGCCACATGTTAACATGAATGAACTGAAAAATGTTAATGAGCAAAGGTAAATCAGATACAATATATTTCCATTTACATAAGGGGTATAAACAGGCAACTATTAGCAATTATGTCAGGAATACAGTTGACCCATGAACAGCATGGTTTTGACCTGCATGGGTCATCTTATATGTGATTATTTTCAATAAATACATACAGTACTATAAATGTATTCTTCTTATGATTTTAATAACATTTTCTTATCTTTAGCTTACTTTATTGTAAGAATACAGTATATAATACATACAACGTACAAAATATGTATTATTCAACTGTTTGTGCTATTGGTAAGGTCAACAGTACACTATTAGTAGTTAAGTTTTTGGGGAGTCAAAAGTAATACGAGGCCCCTGAGCAGCGTGGCTCAGTTGGCTGGGTGTTGCCCTGTAAATGGGAAGGTCACTGGTTTGATTCCTGGTCAGGGCACATATGAGAGGCAACTGAGCGATGTTTCTCTCTCACATCAATGTTTCTCTCCCTCTTTCTCCTTCCTTTCCCCTCTCTCTAAAAATAATAAAATCCTTTAAAAAAAAAAAGGTTTAAAAGAGTTATATGCAGATGTGGCAGCTTGGGAGAGTCAGTGCCCCTAATCCCTGCATTGTGTAAGGGTCAATTGTACATGCATATATGGTAAAAAACAAAACAAAACAAAACTATTAAAAGGTAACAATTACTACAAAATTCAGGAGAGTGATTGCCTCTAGGGCTGAGGACAGGGTAGTGAATGGTGCGAGCACAGGGCTCTAGAGTGTGGTAACTTCTCAGCCTGAGCAGTGGAAACCTGGACATCTTTTACTGTTCATCCAAATGCACATATGCAACAGGGTGCAGTCAAGGGTGGGGGGCCAAATATGGATTTGTAATGGGGTCCAGAACTCAGGGTGTTCAGGAAATATTGGAAAAAATATATATATAGGATGTTCACACCCCCATCAGTCTGAGCTGGGGGAAGGGACACATGGAGCAGGGCCATTGAGAGCTGTTTTGCATAGCAATGGCTTTGCAGCTAACCTCAGGCATGATTGTTAAACATATCTATAGCCTTTAACTGGTTTCATGGATATGTTAAATACTGTGGTCCTGCTTTGAGCCAGGGGGATGGCAGTGAGTTCAACCCATGATGTAACTGGGAGGCAACTCCCTGATTACAGCGCCTGAGTGAGAGCTTGGAGATGATTAGCTCCATGCCTGCCTGGACTTACTATGGCAGCCCAGAAAAGTGGGAAGACTACAGGAACGCTGGCAGGTGTAACTGATTGTGGGAGCAGCCAGAAATTGGGTTGCAGAGGAAGATTGGCGCTGCGATTTAAACCCAGGCATGGCAGCCGTGCTGTTTTTTGGGGGGGACCACGCAACTTTGGGGTGCTACCTTTTGCCAAGTGGCTTAGGCAGCAGGAGAGACCTTGCTGGGAAGAAAAGGAATGAAAGGACTCCTGCTGGTGGACCATGAGAAGGTGCCACAAGGTTTTGGATTAACTGGAGATAGTGGTAGCAACACAGTTGATAGTGCTGGGAACCAAGGGGCTGCCTGAACCACGGACTTCTACTTCTTTTCCTAAGATATGGTATCCCGGACTGGGCAGAGGGAGAAGCAAGTGTTACAGAATAGGCTGAGGCGGGGGGAATGAATGATATATTATTATCAAAAGGACCCCTCCTTTTTCTCCAAGGGTTTTCCCCCCATACTAGGTTCACTTTGCCCACCACCAGAGGAAAGACATCTCCCAATGCCAGAGACTGATGAAAAGAAATTATTTACGAATTATACAGGCTTACAGTAATGACGTAATGCCTTCATTAAAATACTAAAATTCTTTAGAATATCCGCAAATGCACACAGTCCTTCTGTAACAGGGTACAGTCAAGGGGGAGCCCCAAATAGGGATTTATAATAGGGTCCAGAACTCAGGGTGTTCAGGAAATATTAGAAAAAAAAATATATATATAGGATGTTCACACCCCCATCAGTCTGAGCTGGGGGATGGGACACATGGAGCAGGGCCATTGAGAGCTATTTTGCATAGCAACAGCTTTGCAGCTAACTTCTGGCATGGTCATTTAACATGACCTTCAACTGGTTTCATAGATATGTTAAATAGCTGTGGCCGATGGTTTGAGCCAGTGGGATGGGTGTGACTTCAACCCCTCGTGCAACTGGGAAGCAACTCCCCCTGGTTACAGCGCCTGCATGAAATCTCGGAGATGATTGGCTCCACGCCATGGGGCCACGCCTGCCCAGACTTACTGTGACAGCCCAGTAAAGCTGGAAGGATACAGGAATGCTGGCGGGTGTAACTGATTGTGGAGGAGTTGAGAATGGGGCTGCAGAGGAAGATTGGAGCGGGGATTTAAACCCAGAATTGGTAGCCATGAGGGATCACCATGTAGCTTTGGAGGAGTTGGGTTCACGCAGCTGTGGCAGAAGTGGCACCCACGCAACTTGGGTGAGAGTCAGGACCACAAAGCTTTGGGGTGCTCCCTTTTTTCCACGTGGCTTAGGAAGCAGGAGAGACTTTGCCTCGAAGAAAAGGGATGAAAGGACTCCTGCTGGTGGGCCATGAGAAGGTGCCACATGGCTTTGGATTAACTGGAGATCGTGGCAGTGACACAGCTGATGGTGCTGGAACCAAGGAACTGCCTGAATCATGGACTTCTACTTCTTTCCCTGAGATACAATACCCTGGACTGTGCAAAGGGAAGAAGGAAGGACTGTGAGTTTGTGGGTATTCTAAAGAACTTTAGTATCTTAATAAAGACATTAAGTCATTACTCTAAGCCTGTATAATTTGTAAGTAAATAATTCCTTTCCTTTGCACCAATCTCTGGCATTGAGAGAAGTCTTTCCCCTGGTGGTGGCAAAGTGAACCTAGTATGAAATTGACCTGAGATCACCAGCTGCTTTTATGCTAGATTTAGAGTTGGAAGAGAATGTAGCCGAACTGACCAATTTGTATGGACAGTACTGAAAATCTTCATGGTGAGCAATTACTAACAGTAATGCATTAGGTTACTATCACAGGGAATATCGGGGTCCCCAAAATGGGGAAGTTCCCCCAACAAACTGGCCGAAGAAAGGGGAAGCAGAGCAGGGCCACTGAGCGTTATTTTGCATAGCTAAAGAATTTGCCAGTGTTTTAGTAACGCTAAAAATTGTGCTTGCCCTGAAGCCAGGGAGATGGACATGACTCTTTTACAGAAAGGACCCAAGGCAGGGGACATGATACATTATATACTATTACTGAAAGGACCCCCCCCCCCCCGCCAGGTTTGTTATCTCTGCTGCCAAAGGAAAGATATCTCTCAAGGCCAGAGATTTGTGAAAAGGAAAGTAAATGTTTATTTAATGCTATATAGACTTAAAGTAGTGACCTAATGTCTTCATTAAGATATCAAAGTCCTTTAGGATGCCCACAGACACACACAGTCCTTCCTTCTCCCTCTGCCCTTATCTGGGGTGCTGTATCTCAGGAAAAGAAGTAGAAGTCCGTGATTCAGGCTCCCAGCAGCCATGTGGTCCTCTCTTCACTAAGACTGCAGGGATGTCTCCACTCTACCAAAGCTGCATGGCTTTCCCTCCAATGGCTGCCATGGCTGGGTTTAAATCCCAGTGCCAATTTACCTCTGCAGCCCCATTTCCGACTCCTCCCACAATCAGCTACACTTGCCAGCACTCTCCTATTTTTCAGCTTTTCTGGGCTGCCATGGTAAGTCTGGGCAGGTGTGGCCCCATGATGTGGAGCCAATCATCTCCAAGCTCTCACACAAGCTCTGTGACCAGGGGAAGTTGCCTCCCAGTTACATCTTGGGTGGAAGTCACTCCCTTCTCCCTGGCTCAAAGCATGACCACAGCTATTCAACGTATCTATGAAACCAGTTAAAGATTATAGATATGTTAAATGACCATAGCAGAGGTTAGCTGCAAAGCTGTTGCTATGCAAAACCACTCTCGATGGCCCTGCTCCATTTGTCCCTTCCCCCAACTGATAACCTGAGCGAGGAAGGGGTGAGGACATCTTATATGTCTTTCTAATATTTCCTGGACACCCTGAGTTCTGGACCCCATTCCAAATCCCTATTTGGGGCCCCCCTCTTGGCTGCACCCTGTTTCATAACTTGTGATGCAGCTGAGAGATGGACCCCCAGTAGCTCTGGTTGCTGCAACTGCTCCAGTAGCTTGGAGGTAGTTTGTGTGTCACAGGGCCATGCTTGCCCACACTAACAATGGCAACCAAGAAAGGCAGAAGAGACCAGACTACTGGCAGGTGTAACTGAAACCGGAAAAGACACCACTGTTCAGGCTGCCTGTCACCACCAAACTCAATAAGCAGAGACTGAATTTGAATCTTTATGAGCTCTTTATTCAGATGGCTGGTGATCTGAGAAGACGGCTGGTTTATACCCTAACAGACCATCTTGTCTTTTCTCTCCAAGACAAGGTTTTTATAGCAGGGAATAAACAAGGTGTGGTGAGGGGTTTTGAAGTTCAGGGAGGATTAGGTAAAAGAAACTGAAACATTCCTGCCCTGGGCAGTTACCTATTCCCAGAGAAGGGTGGTCATCTATCTGTCCCTGTAACACAATTATAAGAGGGTGCAGCCAAGGGGCTCCCAAAAGGATTTGTAATAGGGATTTGTAATGGGGTCCAGAACTCAGGGTATCCAGGAAATATTAAAAATATGGGATGTTCTCACCCCCACAAGTCTGAGCTGGGGGATGGGACACTTGGAGCAGGGCCATTGAGATGTTTTGCAAAGCAACAGCTTCACAGGTAACCTCTGGCATGGTCATTTAACATATCTATAACCTTTAACTGGTTGCATAGATATGTTAAATAGCTGTGGCCAGTGCTTTGAGCCAGGGGGATGGGAGTGACTTCCACCCAAGATGTAACTGGGAGGCAACTCCCCCTGGTTACAGAACTTGCATGAGAGTTTGGAGATGATTGGCTCCACGCCATGGGGCCACGCCCGCCCAGACTTACCATGGCAGCCCAGAAAAGCTGAAAAATAGGAGAGTGCTGGCAAATGTAGCCAGTTGTGGGAGGAGTCGGAAATGGGGCTGCAGAGGAAGATTAGAGCTGGGATTTAAACCCAGATGCGGCAGCCATGACAAGAACCACCACGCGGCTTTGGGTCTCTCTTTGCTGCACGGCTTAGGAAGCCAGAAAGCAAGATGTAGCAGTGATGCTGAGCTCTCTCTTAGCAGTTCAGAAGAATGCAGGAGAGATGCTGTGGGAAGGAAAGGGGTGAAAGGACTCTTGCTGGTGGGCCAGGAGAAGGTGCCATGTGGTTTTGGATTAAGAACTGGAGATTCTGGTTCAGTGATCCCGACACAGGGATGGTGCCGGGAACCGAGGGAGGCCTACCAGCCGAGCACCGATTACTGGGAAAAACGAGGGGCTGCCTGAGCCACAGACTTCTATTTCTTTTCCTGATATATGGTACTCCAGACCACGCAAAGGGGGGAAGGAAGAACTGTGTGTTTGTGAGTATTTTAAGGGACTTTGGGATTTTGATGAAAACATTAAGTCATCACTCTTAAGTCTGTATAACTTCAATAAATAATTCCTTTCCTTTTCACCAATATCTAACATGGAGAGGTATAATTCTCTGGCAATGGGCAAGGGGAACGTAGTACAGAGGGATCCCAGGAGAAGGGAGGGTCAATTTGGTAACATTGCGTGACCCCTTCCCTGGTGGCTAATCAGGGAAAATCATGGAAGACCACATGTGCAGTAGCTTTAAAGTAATACAACTACTTGTACATGCGCAGTAAAGCCCACCAAAACTAGCCAGGAAGGATCTGCCCTATAAGAATAGTCCCTCCAGCCCATGAGGTCAATCTCTGCTTGGAGTTGGCCTGCTCCCATGTTCTCTGCTATAAACTCTGGGTGTTCAGTTCAATTCTTTGTCTCAATCACCAAGAACCTGTTTACCTGTGCCCACCTGTGACACAATGGCCCACTTGTCCCCAGGTGGCAATCTTTAGCAGTACCCCAGGAAGTCGGCTGTTTTCCCAGGAGTCAGCATGGGCCTTATCTATCTGTCGTTTCTGAAACATAAGCTTTAACATATACATTACTTGCTAGGCTTGTAACTACTTACTTTACACTAAAATTTTCCAACTCTAAAGTCCCCTGTCATAACCCTTTCTGGGAGGAGTAGAAAATGGGGTTATAGAGGAAGATCCATGTGTATTTAAACCCAAGTGCACAGCAGTCATTCTAGAACTCAGCACCACATCAGGAGGAGACTGGGAGAACCATGAGAGTCTCTTGCATGCTCTTGACCATGTAGCAGCTGTGCAGGGTCTTGCTTGGTCACTCGGTTTGAAAGGATGCAGAAGGACCCCCCACCAGCCCATCATGAAAATGCAGTGTTGGATTAAGAGACGGAGCCTACCAGAGCACGGACAACTGGAAGAAGCCAGAATACAGATAGGAATCCTGCCCAGCTAAGCTACAGATTTCTATTTCTTTTCCCCAAAGACTGTACCTCTGATTTGCCTAGTTTAGCAAGGGGAGGCAGGACTGTATTTGTAGGTGTTTTTTGTTTCTAAAAGGCATGGGATTTAATGGCAGAATTCCACCAGTATTCTAAACCTATATAACTTTTTAACTTTTATTTATTTTTAGAGAGAAGGGAAGGGAAGGAGAGAGGGAAACATCAATGTGTGGTTGCCTCTCATGCACCCCCTACTGAGGCCCTGGCCCACAAACCAGGCATGTGCCCTGACAGGGAACTGAACCAGTGACCCTTTGGTTCACAGGTGGGCACTCAATCCACTGAGCTATGCCAGCCAGGGCTAAACCTATATAACTTTTGAATAAACAGTTCCTTTCCTATTCATAAGACTCTGGCATTGGGAGTCACAGTTCTTTTCAGTGGCAGGCAAAAGAACCCAGAGCAATAGAATCCAGGGTGGTTCTGTTATATTACTTTTCAGTCCACTCAACTCAAAGGGCTATTGCCCTATTGATTTGAATGTCTCTTTACCTCATGCACTCTGATGATCCATCTCTTTGAAAGGTCTAGAACCTAAAGCTGGGACATGGTGATGGAAGACCAGGGTACAGATAGGGGCAAAAAAGTGTGCAGGAGGCAAATCGGGTGGGTAGTAATGAGATTTTGGTATGCATCCTGGTCAAATTCTAGAATAAACAAAGGTCCAGTTCCTGAACCTAATTTAAGCAACTTCAGCCACCTCATTTCCACATAGAAGTCCTCTACAGTGCTTTTGGAATCTCTTCAAGGGACTAGGGAGCCTCTGAAATATAGAAATGAAACTGATACTAATGTAAAATGAGCATTGATTTATCACACCTGCAAATATTGTGAAAGACAGAAAGCTGATTGTGGGACTGAAGTCTAGAACACAGGAATTACATTTATCTAGTGTCATGCCTGCAACATATGGCAATTTAAAATAAATTCAAATTAAATAAAAACTGCAGTTCTACAGTTGCATTGGTCACATTTCAAATGCCCAATAGCCACATATGTAAAGTGGCTATCATACTGAAAACAAACATATAACACAACACTGCAGAAAGTTCTATCAGATAGTGCTGATTTAGCAACATTCTCATGAAGGGTGGGCATCAGGAATACCACAAATTAGATATAAATATTCCTTAGGACATCCAATTTCCATTTCTCTGATTGTCTACTCACCAACTTGGAACTTCTCCTTTTCCAACTATGTGGTTATTTGGAAAAAAAAAAACAAAACAAAACTGAATGGGAAACAAATTTCATTCTGCTTGGTAATTAAAATTCTCATTCAATTCATAAATTTGTTTTCTGATTTATCAGCATATAGATAAATCTGTTTGAGAGGGTGAGTTTGTTAGTTCTGAGTAGATTCAAACATTGAAAAGGTCTTGTATACGTGGGTGACAGAAAGTGACAATATGTGGAGCTGGAAGAAAATTGAGACTACCATACTCCCTTCTCTGACCTCCCTCCTCCTCACCCTGCTCACCTAGTCTAGGTTAGGTGACCCTCTTCTGTACAGCTCCCTACATACATACCTCTACCATAACCCTTACCACAGTTTATTATCTACTTAGAGAGCAATCTATGGCATTAGTTACAATCTATTCAAGGGCTGAGACGTCTCTTTATTCACCTCAGCAACTAACAATGCCTGGCATATAGAAGAGTCTAAGAATTAGGTTTCTCATATAAATAAATTACACAGTGCAAGTTAGACATTTAGGGCATGGTTAATAGCTCCCTGATAAAGGTAGGAGTGGGAAATGAAAGGCCATATATTTACCTGTAACAATCTCATCAAGATAACCTCCCAGGGTTGGGAGCAGGGAGCAGCAGATTAGAACAATTCCTTATTCACCATCACTGCTCAAGCCAGGTCTTCCCAACTAGGAAAACTAACATTTATGAATCATCTACCATATGCTTATGCTTCACAGAAATCACAGTTTACCCATAGATGCTAAAAAATATTATTAATCCCACTTTACAGGTGAGGAAACTAAACATCAGAGAGAATAAAAGCAACTTCCAACTAAAAATACTAAGCTAGTTTCTAAGGTCAAAGGTATTTGGTATTTCAGTATCTGATATGAATGGGACTATGCACTAAACTCTAGGGATAGATGAGAATTAGCATTAAAAAATTCATGAGACAATTTTATCAGAAAAGCACTGAAACTTTACTAATCTTTTACTTATTTGACTTCTCAAAAATGGTGGCATACCTAAGAATTTCTTTTATAAGGTTTTATAGTTGTATTTTCTTCTGTATTGAGACTTTTCCATAACATCCACTTTAATCTGATTGGCTGAAAAAAGTGGATATACAATAACACTTTCAAACACTTGTCTTTCTTTATTCTCCCATGCTTCTTTGCTGTAGGTGGCTGGTTCTAGCTTCTCCTCAAGAATGTTTCCTTCAGAACTAAGACTTTCGGCCAAGATGGAGGCATAGGCGGACACACTGTGCCTACTCTCACAACCAAAATTAAGGACAACAAATATTTAGAAACAAGAAAACAACCAGAACTTATAGAAAATTGAACTGTACGGAAGTCCAACAACCATTCATCCAGACCGGTAAGAGGGGCGGAGTCGCGGCAGGAGAAAGTGGAGGTGCGGACCCAGGAATGCAAGCAGCAGCAGCTGGCAGTTCCAGGTGCACGGGCGGTGGCTCGTGGTCCCCGGGCACAGGGGGGCAACTGCGCAGACCCAGTAAGGCCACACAAGGCGGCTGGCTGACCAGGTGGTCCCACATTCACATGTGCAGACGGTCTAGGCAGAGGGGAAGTGGTGGAAGGGACTGAATCCAGGAGAGAGCGGAACAGGCACCATTGCTCCCTCTCAGACCCCGCCCCCACGTACAATGTCACAACCCAGCGACTGGGCTGCCCCACACTGGGGAACGCCTGAGGCTCCACCCCTCACTATGTAACAGCACGAGCACGCGCGCAGATAATCCAGGCGAAGGGGAAGCAGCGGAAGGGACCGGAGTCCAGGAGAGAGCGGAGCAGGCGCCATTTTTCCCTCTCGGACCCCACCCCCACCTATAGCGCCACAACCTGGCGACTGGGCTGCCCCGCCCTGAGGAACACTTAAGGCTCCACCCCTCATACGTAATAGCTTCGACCAGAGTAAAACCAAACCAAAACAAAACAAAAAAAAAAACCACCAAAAATGGCTCAAACCAGAGAAAAAATGAAAGCCTCAGAGCCAATTCCTCTAAGCCGTGAAGAGATAGCCAACCTATCAGATGCACAGTTCAAAGCCCTGGTCATCAAAATGCTCACAGAATTGGTTGAATTTGGTAGCAAATTAGATGAACAAATGAAAGCTACACTAAGTGAAATGAAGGAAAACGCACAAGGAGCCAATAGTGATGGGAGGAAAACTGGGACTCAAATCAATGGAGTGGACCAGAAGGAAGAAACTAACAACCAAACAGAAAACGAGGAAGAAACAAGAATTCAAAAAAATGAGGAGAGGCTTAGGAATCTCCGGGATATCGTTAAATGTCCCAACATCCGAATTATAGGGGTCCCAGAAGGGGAAGAAGAAGAGCAACAAGTGGAAAACTTATTTGAACAAATAATAAAGGAGAACGTCCCCAATCTGGCAAAGGAAATAGACTACCAGGACGTCCCGGAAGCTCAGAGAGTCCCAAAGAAGTTGGACCCAAGGAGGAACATTACATTAGCCAAGATTAAAATGAAGCAGAGAATTCTAGAAGCAGCAAAGGATAAGGGGACAGTCACCTACAAAGGAGTTCCCATCAGACTGTCAACTGATTTCTCAAAAGAGACCTTCCAGCAAACTGTCATTTAGAATGGAAGGGAAGATAAAGTGCTTCTCAGATAAGGTCAAGTTCAAGTTCATCATCACCAAGCCCTTATTATATGAAATGTTAAAGGGACTTACCTAAGAAAAAGAAGATAAAAAATATGACAGTGAAAAGACAGCAAACTCACAGCTATTAAGAACCACACCTAAAACAAAAGCAAACTAAGCAAACAAGTAGAACAGGAGCAGAAACACAGAAATGGAGATCATATGGAGGGTTAGCAACAGGGGCATAGGAGGAGGAGAGAGGGGGAAAAGGTACAGAGAATAAGTAGCATAGATGGTGGGTAGAAAATAGACGGGGGAGGGCAAGAATAGTGTGGAAAATGTAGAAGCTAAAGAACTTATGACACATGGACATGAACTAAAGTGGGGGAATGTGAGTGGGAGGGGGTGTGCAGGGTGGAGGGGAATGATGGGGGAGAAATGGGACAACTGTAATAGCATAATCAGTAACATATATTAAAAAATACAAAAAAAAATGTTTCCTTCAGTCTTTGCTCTGTAAGTTTTCTCCCTTGAATCACACGTTCCTGGTGATCTTAATTTGTATCTGTTCCCTCTCCTGTATCTGTCTGTTTTCTTCTCTGTCCATTCTAGACACCAAGCTCTTCTGGCTAAATTTTTGGGAATGTTGTTTCACTAGGGGATCATAGTAATTGTCCAAATGCTTTCTCCTCAAATTATTTGACCTATTCCATTTGATGTATGTGCCTCTCTGTGTGTTTCATCTCTCTCAGGTACCAAATAGTACCACTTTTGAATCTCTATGCTTGGGTTGTTTCCCCCTCCAATTTCTTTCTTCTTTTTTTTAAAAAAGATTTTTATGGCAAGTTCTTTCGATTATGTAACTACGTAACTATGAAAACTTACATATCTTACCTGTTACTGATGTTTAACGTTGAAGTGCCATGAAAAATATTGCTAATAAAGACTTAAAATCTCAAAAAATAAAAAATAAATAAAATAAAAAAATAAAAAGATTTTTTAGATAGAGGGGAAGGAGAAAGAGGGAGAGAAACATCAATGTGTAATTGCTTCTCACGCACTCCAAAACCCAAATCAGGCATGTGCCCTGATTGGGAATCAAACCGGCAACCCTTTGGTTTGCAGGCCTGTGCTCAACCCGCTGAAGCACATAAGCCAGGGCTCCAGTTTCTTCTTAATTCCACTGCCTATCTCTTGTTCTTTCATCATTTCCACCAATCTTTTACTATAATAATACCCTGCTTGGGCAAGCCAGTAGTCAAGGGAAAGATTTTGCTCCCTACAGAGTGTTTCATATCCTTCTTGATTTTGAGTTATCAGTTGTCTTGCTGCTTTTGTATGTACACCACCTCTCTCAGAGGGTGGGACAGAATTTTATAGTGTGACCATCTTTTTTACAATGAACACATTTAACAGGAGCTTACCCTGACTGCTGACACCAAGAAAAGATGAGTGGTCTTTTATTTACTTTGGTGTAAGAACTGTGATTTTACTCCCATCATTCCTAGGTGGAGCCTGTGAACTCTGAAAGTTGAACTACCAAAATCAATAACTAGTTGTTTTTTTTTATAGCGCTGAGAGTTTTCAAAATAATACTTTGTTTTGCAAGTATGGATATAGCTAGAAAACATCTGTCAGTGTAGACATGCTACTCGAGGTATCACTTCAGCAGAAAGACTTTAAACCTAAGGTTCTTCCTCTCAGTAGTTCTAAACTGTATGATGTGAAGATAACTTATTCACCAATATTTTTTTCTCTAGTGGATTCTGCTGGCCCGAAGCAATCTTGGGGGTCTCTAGATGCTTTAACCTAGTCCAACCTGAAAGATAAAAAAAAGCAAAGATAGATTAAAATGTGGGAGGTGTCAGAACATATCTCACATACTGAGTAAACCAAAAAACCTAATCGTCTTGGCTAAGGCCAACAATATTTCCATTTAGAAAGAGAAAACCTGCTAACAGGTATGACTACTGCAGGGTCACTTCCCCATGAAACCACTGCATTCCTATGGTGGACAATAAAATCAATGCTTTTTAAATAAGAGCATATCACCCTTTCATATAAATTAAAAGCATACTTCTCTTGTAAACTCAAATGCAAACCATTCTGAATCTTGTGTCAGGAATGGGACAGGGGAGAGACAGGTTTCTTGGGGAAGCATTGCCCAAGCATACCTATGTCAGATTGCTTAGTTCCCCACCCTCCACTCTTGAGATAATCTTAGACTATCACTTCATTCTGTTTCTGCAGTTTCTTGATCCAGGCCCTCTCTGCCTTCTAATCTTTGCTCTGAAATTCTATTCTTTCTTATACAGCCATTCATCCTTCACCTTTAATCCATTCGCTGTAGAACCCCTTATGATGGGAATTAGTGCTTTATTTATAGGCCAGGCTGATGGAAACACAAGTGAAGAATACCAACTTTTTTATGCCATCCCTGGTCTAATCTAAGTTTACTTGAGGTCATACATAAGCTACCATAGATGCCTGGCATTTCACCTCTATGCATTTTTTTAAAGTACTATTTATGGATAAGAGCATGGGCTTTGAAGTCTGAAGGGGCTACGCTAGAATCCTAATTCTACCACTTCCTAGGTGTGTAACACAGGGCAAGCAACTTAATCTCTTTACATCAGTTTCCACATTTATAAAATGGAGCTATAAGACAAAAATATGCCTCTTGGGTTAATAAAAAACAAATGTGAATTAAAGAGCTTAGCATAATGCTTGATATATGGTAAGTTCTCAATAAATGCCAATTGTCTATCCTCCAGAGGTCAAGCCCCGAACTCTCTATAAAGTCTTTCTGAATAAGTGATTTTGCCTTCTTCTGAACACTTAACATTTTTAATTTTACAACTCATTTGAAAATAAATCATGGTGTACATTGTGATCTCTGTATTCATATGTCACTTTTAAAATTCTGATACTGAAATTGACTCATAAATTGTGGGATTTATAATTTATATCTACAACTACAATGATGTTTCCATATTATCAGAAAGGATCTGATAGAAAATATTTGATGTCACTGACCTCTTAGGTGAGTGAGACCTAAGAAATAAGTTCTTATTTCCCTTACTCTGTATATCTCTTTTGAAATTTTAAAAAATGGCCATCTTTCTTTTATTACTCAGTACACAGCATCTAGCACAGTACTTAATATTAGTCTGTGATCCCAAGCTCTCATAGTTAATGATTTGTTGATCAGTGATTATCCTTATCACATATCTGAGCATCTTTCTCTTATGATCCCCATAATATTGTACCTAATCTTTATTAAAACATTTACCAGTCTTTCTTGAAGTATATAGGCATATTCATTTTATATGCCTGTCCTATGTCCTCACATTATGTCCTACTAATACACTTTTATTGTATTGTAAATAGTCATTTGTACTTTTTAAGGTCAGAGAACAGTTTTCAACTTTGCAGCCCCAGCCTCAACTCAAAGACTGGTGTAGGTACTTAATAAATCCTAACTAAACCAATTGTGAGCTTTCAATGGAAAAGGGCCATGACTCATACATAACACTCATGTTCCTTTACTACATTAGGACAGTATTCAACTCATGGTGGACCTTCAACAGAAAGGGAAAGTTGGTGAGGAAACAGCACCAATTTCAATTTTCATTTTCAAAGGAGACAGACACACAGATAAGTGAGAATAAAAATTGCCTACCTACATTATGGTTTCAGCAACAGACTTCCCTCTTGTAAGACAGACAACATGACATTCAGGTAAATGAAATTATGGGGCTTCTCACTCTTTGGTAGCTTGCTCAGAGTGTAACAGGTGATAAAAACTTGATACTACTGACTTACCATAAAATAAAATTAAAATAACAGGTACTAACAAACTGAAAAAAGAATTCACATACTGACAGTTTCTTCGTAAGCATGTTGCAAGCACCAGCAGTTCCAGTTCCTGCATGTATTCAATACAAGAAATGGGCCTTGACCACAACTTCTGTCAACACAGATCACCCAGCTGCAGGAATCTGGCTGGCATTAAAGACTCATACTGGGACCAGCAAGGACACTGCCTGCATGTCCACAGTCTCCCCCCGCCCCCCCCCACCATCTCTTTGTTCTCCTTGTCCTTCTCCCTCCTTATAAAAACCCCTGCCTGCACTGAGATGTTAAGATGGGCTTTGAGATGAGGGTCCATCTTCCATGTTGCTGGCACCTGAATAAAACCACTTTCCTTTACATCAGCACCTGCCTCTCGAGTACTGGCTTTCCAAGCGGCAGGCAGCTGGGCCTGCATTCAGTTACAAGAGTTTTAACGCCTTCACTATTGAGTGTCTTTTCATTATTGCAAAGAAAGTAAGATCAGAGCTTTTTAGGGAGAGATGACAGCTTGTCTCTTTCAGAGGAGAAAATAGTGATGGCTCCACATTTGTAAGTAGGAGCTTAAAGACACAACTACCTGTTTGGATGGGGATGGAAGGGTTGAGAGATAACTATGAAACCCATCCAGAAGTTGTCCCTTCAAGACAAGTTTCTAGTTTAGATTGTACTTACGGATGATTGAAAGTAGCAGTATTTTCTAAAACTTTTGTCATGATTTATAAAAGATTTGGGAAATGTCAACTGTCCACCTAATGGATGATGATGATGATGATTGAGAGTTGGTTGGACGAGAGTCAAGGGAATAGGTAAATGAAAGCCAAACTTGGCCTAAGTCTTAGTGAAATCCTACCCAAAGGTAATACCTTGACTAGTGTGTCTACGGAGGTGTGGTCCAACCTCTTCTCCTTTGTCACTTACTAAGTCCTGAGCCCTATCCCATGTCATCACTGCTTCCTTTCATTCCCAGGGAGTAAGCATTCCTCCACTGCTTTCACCCTCACCACTTCTTGCCCCTTAAGAAGCCGAATCACCCGCTGCAGAGGGCCGGAAGAGCGCCCAAAACACAATAGCCAGGTTGCACCCAGCAGAAAGCCCTCATTTGGACCTCGAGGCCCAAGAAGCGCTAAAACTCTAACTCCCCAAATGTTTAGCTTTCTTAAAATCACCGCGCAGCCCCAAAGAGGAAATACAGACTCAAGAATGGCGGGAGTTGTAGTTCTCTGTTCCTAAGAAATATTCGGCAAGGTTAGTATGATTTTCGGGGGAACGCTCTTCCCCCCGCACTGGGTCCCTGTAAGAAGCGAGAATAAGAAAATTAACATCCCAGGTTTGGGTCCTAAGAAGAAAAGTAGCGGCAGGCAAATCAATTACCCTTCTCCGGGCGCAAAACTGAATGCGGGAAAATCCATTACTTCTTATCAGAAATCGCAGCACCAAGCATACAATATCTCACTTCACAGACGCGCCCCTCTCCCCCAAAGTTCTCTGATCACGTTTGCGCTTAATTATGACGTCATAGTCAATCCTGAGTCGTAGCGCATCGACGCTCTAGCCCGCCTCGTACTCACTGCCCCGCTGCCAGCACAGAGTGGGCGCTCTAGCCCACGGAGTTGGCTGGCTCTTTCGCCTGTCCCAAGTCTGGCTGTACCCGAAGCCGGCTGGGAATTCCTGACTCTCGTGCTCCGTAGCCGCAAAGACACAAGACGTGCTTGGGAGGGAGGTTCGAATTACCTAGGCTTACGTCCAGGAACAGAATAGGAATGAGCTCTGAGTGAGGAGGGGGCTTCTCTCTCTTTTTTGTTAATAACCTTCTCATTCCATTCCCAGCCCTTGACCACTTGTCCGTCATGGACCTCGCCCGCACTTGCTCCAGCTTCCAGTCAGACCTGGATTTCTGTCCTGATTGCGGCTCAGTCCTGCCTCTGCCAGGATCTCAGGATACAGTCATCTGTACTCGCTGTGGCTTCTCCATCAACGTGCGAGGTAAGGGGCTCCTAGGCAGCAGTCCCGCCTGAGGGCCCAGAGAGGAAAGGTGGGAGGTTTGGGGACCTCTAGATCGGTTCGATTATAGTGGGACACTAAAGCAAGAGATCAAGCGCTTACAGTTTCCGTCTCAGGTCGAAACCTGAAGGGAAGGATGTGGGGCCACCTGGCCTAACAGAGAGGGAGTTGCGCGCATCAGCTCCCTCCGCGTGTTTGTATAACCAGTTCTTAACTCCCTGTGCAGACTTCGAAGGGAAGGTTGTGAAAACCTCAGTCGTGTTACACAAACTAGGGACAACCATGCCTTTGTTGATGGAGGAAGGACCTGAATTCCAGGGACCCGTGGTAAGTTAATGACATCAAGGACGGGACCCACGGGGAGGGTGGGAAAGAAACGGAGATCTGGAGAGTTTTGTACACAATTCCAAGAAAGAAGAGGGGCCTTATAGCAGCAGTGCCCTGGGAGTGTATCAGCTACTTCCTGTGACAAGTAGCGGGACATGACTAGGACTCCCTTAACCCACCAGTTGCTTCCCAGGTTGACAGGCGCTGCTCTCGCTGTGGTCATGAGGGAATGGCATACCACACGAGACAGATGCGTTCGGCCGATGAAGGGCAGACTGTCTTCTACACCTGTACCAACTGCAAGTACGTATCCTTTCCCTTGCCTCTGCCCGTTCTCAGCTTGTTAGCTAAACAAATCTAGTGATTTACATTTTTGTACTGAATAAACAATTGTTTCTTTTGGTCCCATTAATATTTTATAGAGTTCTAGTAATAGGGAGATTTGTCATCGTTTTTATTTTAAAAAATTACACTTTTCTTATTTTAACACCAGTGAACAAAATATTTTAACATATTTAAAAGGCAATGAAAAATACAGAAGATAAGTATTGCTTAGTGGTCAGCATGTTATACTGGAATCTTCCACTATATTCAAGGTAGTAGACTTTACTCAAGGTAAAGTTGTACTTTAGTGAGAACTAGTCATGCATGATTTAAGGAACACAGGATGTCTAAAGGCTTTAAGAACCCTTTGTCTTTGATATCTTGCAGTTTTACTACAATATATCAAGATATGACTTTTAAAATTTTCCCGGGGAGGGGGGGATTTGTTGGATTTTTTGACAATGAAGTTTTTTTTTTTTTTTTTTTTTAAATTTTCCCATCAACTTTGGAAAACCATCAGCCATTATCTCATTGAATATTGCTCTTTTCCATGTTCTCAATTCTCACATACTGGAACACTAATTAATTAGTTGTTTATTAGGCTATCTATCCTCTATTTCTCTCACCCTTTTTAAAATAGTTTCCATCTCTTTCCGTCTATGCTGCTTCTGGGTAATTTCTTCAGGTCTCTCTTCCAGGTCACTGATTCTGTCTTCAATTTACTATTAAAATTTTTTTGAGTTCTACTTGATTTTTGAAATTTCCTCAGTCATTTTTAATAGTTTCCAATTCCTTAACCACATTTTAAATTTTCTTTTGTTCTTAAAATATGTATTACATTTAAATATATTAAACATGCTATTCGTATTGTATCTCATAATTCTGATACCCATAGTTTTTGTGGGTCTGATGCTGAGTATGGGAATTCTTTGAGGCATAGGGTATTCTCAACATTTGTATTTCCTGTTCAGGTGCTTTGAGGCACTACCAAGCCAGAATTACTTTAAATACATTCTTGGTTTCAGGTTGTTTTTGGACTACATAGATAGTATGAATTTGGGCTGCAAATTCATGCAAGGGCTAGCTTATTGTTAGAAAATCTCAAGGGATATTTTTCTCCCTCTACTAGTGAGACAAATTCCCCTTCTACAGTTAGATTTTTTTTTCTTGTTCACCTTTGCACAGAAGGGTAGCCCCTTGGGGGTCCCAAATTTATGCAGAGTATTTCCCATCAGACATTGTAGGTTTCTCAGGTTCTTCCATATGGCTGTCAAAACAGCAAGAGGACCATGGTAGCAGGGGTTTCAATTTTAACTTACCTATTTAATTTCCTGCTCTTACATAATTTACCGAATGTGAAGACTGCCTTTACTTTCTCACCATCTCAACAGTGGATTAAAAACATTTACTGTTAGATATATCTTTTGAGAGTATTTTTCCCAGTCTTACCTATTTATTTTAACTTAAAATTTTTTTAGTTCTAGTTTATCCTTTAAAAAATAATCATTTATGGCTAGTGCTTTTTTCTGGTCCCAAGAAATCTCTGCATTCTTCAGTCATAATTCATTAGATATATATTTAATCCCAGCATTTTTAGCTGGCTTGAAGTTGAAGGATTGTTTAGGGGAACTAGTCTTCTACAGGTCATAAATAAAAGTCCTTCTTTGATTATTTGAGTATTTCATCTTACATTGCTAGAACCTCTTCCTTTGGTCCAATATAATAAAGAAATCCTTTCTTTCTCCATAGGTTCCAGGAGAAGGAAGACTCTTAATTTTTCATTTTCTGGGCAACTCAACAATCCCTCCCTCTCTCTCCTCTTCCTTAGAAGGTGAAGGATATTGGGTTCCTAGATCCTTGTCCATCCTCTAGTTGCAATATTTGCTTCCAGAGGAGAAGCAGATCATCATGTGGGGATTACCATTGTCCCCAGGGTGCTCCTATTCCTAGTTGAGTTTTCCTATTAAAACTGTATTTTTCAATAAAACCCAGGCATATGTGTGTTAATTATAATTTGTCTTGTTCCAAATGTAATTTAAATGAGCTTATAGAGATATATTTGTTCTTTCAACAAATATAGCAGCTACAAAACGATGTAAATTAGTAGATGAGAAACAGAAAAAACAAAACCCCAAAAATGAAGCCAGCAATGAGGCTAATATTACAAAAGCAATTATAACTATTTTCTCACTATCTGAATCTATTTGGTTCCTGAGTATAAGGAAACAAAAAATGGGAGTTTGGATACTGAGAGATTCAAAGGGAAATTTAACCAGATCTATTTGATATGTAAATTTGGACAACAAAATACATGATATTAAGTACGTACTTACTACAGGTGAACGTTTGGAAATTATTTCTTATTGCTGTTAAGATAAATGTAATTGTAATGGATTCATACATAGAAAAAAGTAAAAATTACAAGAAATCCCATTCCACAGAGAGATTTGTTTTAATGGGCCATACTATACAGGCCTATTTGTATCTTTTTTTCAGTTTGAACCAAAAACTTAAAAGGGAAACAAACATATAACCCAAACACAATAAACATATTCAAATTTTAGTCTGGGAATCAGTATTCCTGCATTTCTTGGCTTAAATGGTGATAAAGTTGTGAGAGTAATAATGATTATCTTGTAATTGTATGACCCTTTGTGTATTCAGAGTTCTCAGATATATGCTATCTTGTTTGACCCTCTCAGCAACTTTGAGGGGTGGGCAGAGCAATCTTCCACATTGTACATTTGAACTCTTCTGGCAGTTCACTTCCCTGCTCCACTCCTAAAATGTGAAACAACATGTAGTAGAAACAATGAACAGATTTAAGCCTTTCCCTGGCCCATAACATTGACTAGATAAAGTCCAAGTTTCTTAGCAAAGCATCAGGGCATCCAAATAACCAAGCCTACCTGTCAAGCCTCCTCAGCACTCCCCTACATCCCAGCTTTGTACATCCCAGCTTTGTTCATCCCAACTGCATGTCCTTTAGTACACACACCTGTGACCCTGTAAGCTGCTTTTTACCAAAAAAAAAAAAACAACAACAACAACAAAAAAAACAAACCACCTCTGTCCCAGTTGCCTTTAAACCACTCTTGCTCCCTAAGAAAAATGTACATATTTTTATCATAGCATAAATTGCCCTGTATTTATGACCATTTCTGTTTACTTTTCCCATTACCCCAGAATGTTGGCAATATGCAGCTAAATTCCATTTCACGGATGAGATTTATATCTACGTTAATATCCCAATGTCTTACAGTTTTGTTAGTGCTAAGTATGCCAATTTTTCCCACTAGACTGGGAGCTAGAAGGCAGGGTCTCAGTATTTCATGCGCCTCCATCTTCAAGGCTTGGTGCGATCACGGGAAAATATCCCAAGTTGAACGTGCATTAAGTGTATTGCTAGAACACTTACAGCACAGATTCTGGTACCTTACAGGTCCTAACCCAGATTCTTTTTTGAACCCAGGTTGTTCTTGAGCGTGTTTCCAAATGGTCTTAGGTCCGCTTTCTGAAATTCCTATAGGAAACAGAAAAGACCATTGTAGGGTCATTACCTTTGCTCTTTAGTTTCCCCGTCCTCCCACTCACCCAGGGCATAGGGGCGGCAGCGGGTCTGCAGCGCCTAACTCGGCTCGGCTCTCCCTTCGGGACCGACCCCTCCTGCGGGACGAGCGCTCGCCTGCTGCTCTTGACCGCCCTCCTCCTTCACCACTACTGTGACTTCTCCACCAAGTCTGTGTCTCCTTCCAGCGGCGCCTGCGCTGTTACCTTAAGACGGAACTAATGCGGCGACGCCGGCACTTGACGTCCTTAGTGTCCGGTGAGGGAAGAGGGCGACGACAGGATGCGTCACACCCGGAAGCAGAGAGCCGGAAGTGGGGTTGGACAGGTTATCCCCAGGGGTGGGGACGCGGAGGCCCGGGAAGGGGGGGAGGGGGTAAAAGAAGGTGGAGGATCCTGCTTGCTACTCTGAGTCCGGTACCGATCCTCTTAGACCCCAGAGACACAGAACAAGGGAAGGGTACCTCATCCGCCTTCCTCCCCTTCTCCCTTTCCTCAGCCTTAGCCATGGCCGAGGCAGGGGCTGGGCTGAGTGAGACCGTCACTGAGACAACGGTTACCGTGACAACCGAGCCCGTGAGAAAGGCGGCGGGGGGTGGGGGGCGGTGCTGTTTAGGGGTCTGGAAGAAACCGTGGGGGAGGGGATAGAGCTTTGGAGTTGCTGGAGGGGCTGGGCTTGGGGATATGGGAGGAGTGGGGTTGAATATATGGGGTTGGGAGAATCGCAGGTTTGGTGGTTATTCGGAGTGGCAGAGATGGTGTAGAAGGACGGTAAAGCGACAGGTTCGGGTA
Source organism: Glossophaga mutica (assembly GCA_039655065.1). Lineage (NCBI taxonomy): Eukaryota > Metazoa > Chordata > Mammalia > Chiroptera > Phyllostomidae > Glossophaga > Glossophaga mutica. The sequence goes on from CM077306.1 coordinate 106,591,623, forward strand.
TAGGTGGTGCTGCTTGGGTTGCTGGTGTGTGTAATTAATGAAGAATGGGAACCTGGGGATTAAGGAGCAAGGGAAGTACTGGGGGGAAATGAAGGACTGTGTAAGAAAGCATGGCTGTAGTCCAGCTGTAGGGAAATTTGGAAGAATACTTATCAATAAGTATCTTTTGAAAGGATAAATGTAAAAGGAAGCAGAGAGAATGAGGGAACAAATGAAAAGGAAATGAAGATAGTATTTTGAAAAATCAGAGAGAATGTAAATAGAGAAAAAAGGTAGCATTTTGAAAAAACAGGTTGTTTTCAAAGGAAGAAGGTTGTATAGGGCCTAATAGCACCTGTATTAAGGGAGTTTAGAATAATAGTTATCAGAGATTCCAGGATGCTAGGGAGTAGGTGGATAAGAGGTAGGGAGAGCTGGGCTTGAGGGTGAGAGAGGTGAAAGTGGAATTCTTTCTTTAACTGGAAAAAAATAAGGGGTCTGGAAAAAAAGAGATTAGGCATTGGTACTGAAAATAATTTTCGCGTATTAATACCACTAAGGATGATTTGGGGAGAAAGACAGAGAAACAGTAAGGGCTATATTTTCTTTTGATGATTTGCTGGGACCTTTCCTAGGTTGGAAATTCTGACTTCTTTATCAAGAACAGGAAATACTACTTTATGATTCCTCAAGGAGGTCAGAGACCTGTTCTATTTCATCTTCTCCCACCACTCAGTTCTTCTGTTGCTGTCTGTGATACTGATGGGTCTAGGATAGGGCTAAGAGGAGGCCCCTGGGAGGAAGTGGGAGTGGTCAGTCAGCCGGGACTACATAGGTATGCCTATCTCTATCTCTATTAATCTTCCAGGAGAACCGGAGCCTAACCATCAAACTTCGGAAACGGAAGCCAGAGAAAAAGGTGGAATGGACAAGTGACACTGTGGACAACGAACACATGGGGCGCCGCTCATCAAAATGTGAGTGATAGTTGACCCACAGTAACCCTGCAGTTCTGCCCCCCTTGCGTATTCCTTCTACCTTGTCACCTTCATTGGCCATCCTGAAGCTCCCAGATGCCCCTAATCCTGTCGCTGCCCTGGTGGTTCTTTAGCATCAGGGAGAGGAGGTCAAAGTTAGAGGGGAAAGAGGTACGAAAGGGTTCAAATTGGGATGAGATGTGCCAAGGCTTGAAGGCAAGAAGCATCAGAGGTGGGAGAAGTGGAGCTTTGGATTCCTGGCTCTCTACAAGGATAAGAGAGTTGAGTGTCTGAGTGCCAGGGGGTGAGCCTGGGAGAGCTGGATCCTGGAAGATAGTAGGAAACTATGGCGAGAGTAGGAATTCTTACTGAGATGCAGTGGGAGTGGAACTGACTCTACCTCTTACCCTTTCTCCTGTTTAACTGGGCTTCTCCTTCCACATCCAGGCTGCTGTATTTATGAGAAACCTCGAGCCTTTGGTGAGAGCTCCACGGAGAGTGATGAGGAGGAAGAGGAGGGCTGTGGTCATACACACTGTGTACGGGGCCACCGCAAAGGACGGAGTCGTGCAACCCCTGGACCTAGCGCTACCACCCCTCCCCAGCCTCCTGACCCATCTCAGCCTCCTCCAGGGCCAATGCAGCACTAAATTCCTCTCTCCCCCACCATTCCTGTGTCTATCTGTCTGTCTGACCCTGAATGTATTCATGTGGCTACTTGGGGACAAAACCCATGGTTTGATCATTCTCCAGTCCCCCCTTTCCTCTCCCTTGCTTGAGAGAGGGAAGAAGGAGAGGAGGGTGGACAGAGATGCTAGAATTCTGATTTGCTGCTATTCTAGAACCCAAGCTTCCTGGTTCCCCCAGCTCCCCTTCCTCCCCGCTCCCCGCCCCAATCCCATCCTCCTATTTCCAGGGATCCAGGCATCTTGGTCCCAGTCTCTTCCCTTAGTTCTCATTGCCAAACTGCCTGTCCTGGGACCCAGTTATCTTTGCCCCCTGCACTCTGTACTTGAGTCCCAAACACTGCTATTGGGTTTCCAACAGCCCCAGCTTTCACTGCCAGGGTCCCAGACATATTTTAGGCAACCTTGCCTCAGCTGTGCTTTATTAATTCTGGCTTAGAGCTCTTCTGCTAATGTCTTGATATAGTCTGAACTCTAAGGCCTTGCCTATAGTATGTGAGGTGTTATGGAAGGGCACTCAGCCATTCTGCTCTACTCCTGCCCATTTCTCTCATACCCTCAAGGGGAGGTGGGTGAACAGTCTTCGCATTCTTACCTTTAATGGAAAATGAAAAACAGTCATGTCCTCTCTCCTAGCCCTTCTCATATGATATAGGATTTCTGACAAAGCTGGCATCAAGAGTGGTCACTTAGAACTGTCTTCTCAGTCTTTGGTCTTCCAGCTTCAGAGACAGATCCAATATAGTCCCAGGTAGCAAAAGGCAGGAAAGAAATGGGGTATGTCCCCTACATTACACCCTCACCCCTTCCTTCCTAGGCTTTGATGTCTGCCAGTCCAGATGTCCATCTCCCGTGGCCCTCCCCACAAGTCACTGGGCTCTGAGTATCATTCTCTAGGCTTCTTGCCACTCATACTTACAGAGATCAGTCAAATCCATACCACCGTGGAGATCTCATTTATTGCCACATATGCACAAAATAAATAACCCATCATAAACTGTGTTAAATACAGGCCCATTTATACATATGGGGAAAGATGTGAAGCTGTATACAAGGATGCCTTCAGGTTGTATGGAGCATTTCCAGGTTGAGGAAAGGAGAGGTAGCACCACTGGTTTCTTATTGTATGTACAGGGGGTAGTTTAAAGAAGGTTCTTAATGGGAAAGGATATGGAAAGCATAGAATCAATCTCCTCCCCCAGAATCCCCAATGTTAAGCTTCCTAGCTAATCAAGCCTTTTGTTTTTTCAGGAGGAGGGTCTTGTTTCCTTTGAGAGTGGATAGGGCAGGAAAGCCCCAACCTTAAAGCTCTGGGGAAGGCACCAGGCATTTGAGACTAGCAGGGGCAGGAGCGGGAGGTAAATATTTGAGGAGTAGGGACTCAAGTGTGGTAAACATGGACTGTGGACTAATTACGATGGGGCAGGGCCTGTTCCCCAGCTCAGGCCTGGAGCTGTGTAAAATAGTTGGGGAGACCTGGGGTAGCCCTGGGGGAGAAGCATCCCAAGAGGAGGGGGTGGGAATGGGTTCAACTTTGGGAGTGGATGTGGAAACTAGAGGCCAGTTGAGATCTTGGGAGAAAACAGACAGTTTAGGTGGGTGGGTGGTGTGCATCAATACTCTGGCTGCGAGCATGTGGACGTGATCCCTGCACGAGGAGGGAGTTTCCAGCCCAGAAGAAGCCTCGCTGAGGGCCAAGCTAGCACGAGACTGTGGGCGTGGTTGTCAGCCTTCCGCAGGCACGATGCGCAGCGGGGCACGCGGGTCTCGAGTGCACAACAGTGGGAAGATGCGCTGCCCCAGGGGGCCAGGCGCCTGGAAGGCGAACAGCAGGTCCAGCGAGCGGCCATCATAGAATGCCACGCGGCCCCGCTCCCAGTCCAAGTCCACGCGAATTCGCTGTGGTGGGGGCCCGGCACTGCCCAGCAGGGTGGGCTCCGGTGCTGTGAGTGCCCACAGGCGGCTGCCTCGGCCCTCTACAGCCCACACAGAGCCCGCAGGGCACAATCCTACACGGCCCTTGCGTCGCACGGACTCCCCAGCCGCACCCAAAGCATAGTGACTCTCCATGTCCTCATCCTCCCCAGAAGGATCTCCGCATGAGGCGGTGTCTACGGTCTCCACCTCCCAGCAGTGGCGGCCGGCCCCGAAGCCCTGCGCACCCAGCACCGCAGGCAGCTGATCGAAGCGTGCTGGGCTGTCAGGGGGCTCGGGCGTCCCTGGTGGGGCCAGTCTGACGCTGCGGCGGTCAGCGGAGATGAGCAGGCGGCGATGCGCGGTGCCAGGGTCCAGAGTCAGGTCAGCTGGGAAGCGCAAGATAGGGAGAGGACTAAAATGAGAAGAGTTTCTGACTCAGAGGTGGGATAGGACAATACACAGCAGAAGTCACTTCAAAGGCCCCACAATTCGAAAGGTGGCTGTGGAACCAAAGAGGGTGAAGGTATATGAAAGGTACAGCTAGGCAGGATGGAATCTGTGGACGGAATCTACTATTTCTGTAGAATTGGACTTGGAGAAGGACCTGGCTAGTCCAGGGCAGGGGCACAGTGCAGAGATCAAAGGTGAGATGACCTCGTTTGCAGGGTGGGGGAAGAGGGAAGCTGATTTGACAGGGGAGGAGTGAGGACTGATATCTCAATCTGCAGTATCTGGGGTGGGGCTTGGGAGCTGGGTCAGCAGGATGGGGAGGGCGGATCTAAAGAGAAAGACTGATACCACATACTGGAACCCCAGCTGTCAGAGGGGAGGGGCAAAGAAGAATCCCAGGTATCCTGACAAACCAGCCCATCCACTCACAGGAATAAGTGGTAGAGGGTAGGCCTATTTCTATAGGAAGAGTGGGACAATTGGTGATATCTAAAGGGACCAGAAAGAGTATTGGCTTTGAATGTATGGGGTGCCTTGAGAAAAAACTTCTGGGTCCAGGGTACTAGAAGGAACCTGGATTGGGTGGGATGGTGGTGACTGAGAGGGTGGAGCATCTTCTCCAGAGAACAGCTTTGAGAGGGATTTAGGAAGGAACTGGCCAGAAGCTGCAGAGAGGGCCCAGAGTCCCAGGGGTAGGGAAATGTAGGAGTCCTGTGATCTTTCTGGAGAGGAGTGAGGATAAGTGGTGGAAGCAGAGATTCCTGAGAGGTAGCTGATCTCTGGGGGTCTGTTGTGTGAGTGTTTGAAAAGGTAAGAGTGGAGAATGGCTGGAATATGAGAAACTGAGGATAGACATTATTATGGGTTGAATTCTGTTTCCTCCTGAAAAGACATGTTGAAGTCTATTACCTAACATTGTGACTGTATTGGAAATAGAGTCTTTACAGAGGTGATCATGTTAAAATGAGGTCACTAGGATAGGCCCTCATCCAATATGACTGGTGTCCTTATAAAAAAGGACAAACTTCCCTTATAAAAAAGGGAAGTTTGGATCCAGAGACAAAAGCATACAGAGGAAATATATGAAGACACAGGGAGAACACCATCTACAGGCCAAGGTACATCAGAGACTACCAGAAACTAGGAGAAAGACAGATTGTCACAGTCCACAGAAGGAACCAAAAACTACTAACACCTTCACTTCCACTTCCGGAACTGTGAGACAATAAATTTGTTGTTTAAGCCACTCAATGTGTGATGCTTTGTTACAGCATCCCCAGGAAGCTAATTATAGACATCAAAAAGGGCTTGATTATTTCTGAGGGAGAAAAGGAAGCAAACCTAAAATAGACTCTTACTCACTTTCCTCCCTTCTGCCCTCCTTACCTGTCAGTCTATGAAGCATGTTTTTGACCACTGGGTAATCATCCGGGAGATTGTCCTCTGAGTCAGATGACTTGGGTGTTGGGGCATCAAATCTGGACAAATGAGGGAGAAAGGTCAGGAAACCAGTAGACACCTCTGCCTTCTGTTGCCCCCTCCCCTCCCCCACTCAAATCTCTGGAACGGGAAGGGGTAAGGCACATCCTGAAAAACTACCTGTGAGTGGGTACAAAGATGTGGGCCCAGTGAGATGGTGATGAATATGGCAGCTGGTAGTGGAAAGGAAGGAACAGGGAAAATGGAACTCACCTTCTCCATGTCTTCCTCATATCCTGGGTGGGTAGAAGAAAACATGGATGTGAGCTCTGAACTTCATACTGTTGGGAGCCCTCCCTCTCCACCCCACTCAGGTGAGCTGGGTCTGAGCTGGTGAGGGCCGCCTCCCCCCCCCCCCCCCCCCCCGGTCTCTCAGCACATATCCTCTCTACCACTATGCTCTCCATTCCTCTGTCCCACCCTCCTTCATACCCCTTCCTTCCTCTCATCACCACTTCTCATTCTCCTAACGCCACCAGGCACTATGCTCCCCTTCCCCATTCACTAAGGGCTGTCAGTGCCCAGCCTCATCCATGCCCTTTTTAAAATTTTAATCCTCACCTGAGGATAAGTTTATTGATTTTAGAAGGAGGAAGGGAGAGAAACATCAGTGTGAGAGAAACATTCATTGGTTGCCTCCTATACGTGCTCCAACCAGAAATCGAAACTGCAACCTAGGTATGTGCCCTGACCTGGAATTGAACCAGCAAACTTTTGGTAAAAGTGAAGACGCTCCAACCAACTGAGCCACCTGGCCACAGCTTCATGTCCTTTTCTAGCCCCCCGCCCCTTGCCCGCCAGAGTTCTTACCTTTTCCTGATGCCCCCACAATCCCATTCTCTGAGGGTGAATCCTCCCACAATCCCATTCCTGAGGGTGAATCCCCTTCTAGCCCAGACTAAACACATACATAGAGCCCTTGGTTTAAGGGTGAGTATATAAAAGCCTTAACAATAAAGTTGCTTCACTTCTTGCCATATAAGCCCAGTGGCGGTCATTGAGCCTTTTGCTTTGCAGTCTCTCTACTCTGGCCGAGGAAGCAGCTGGACTTGGATGTGTTCCAGAAGGCTCAACAGATCTGCAGGGATCCATGGGAGCCAGGAGAGGGCCCTGCATACCCTACACCCTCTCCCTGTATGGGGGATTCCTCCTTTTCCCTTCCGGGTCCAGAGAGAATAGAGCAGACCAGTATGGTGTTGAACGGGAGAGAGGAAAGGCAATTTGTCTAATTATGCCAAAGATACCTAGAATGATTAGGTCTATGTAGACTTAAAAGGGGATTGGGTAGTGGGAGCAAGACCCGAGACGGCTTAGCTTCTGGGGAGAAGCTGGTTGGGTTATGCCACGGAATAGGGTTGGTTGATGGCCAAGGAGTTGGGCTCAAGAGAGGCAAGGCTGGTGGGTGGGTGATAAGGCTGGGAAGTAGAGGAGCCAGAGGCCCCAAAGGCAGTTCTTCGGAATTGTCCTCCACCCCTGACTGCCCCTGCCTGGGTCTCTGGGAGGAGCTAAGGACAATAATAAACAACAGTCACCAGAGGGGAGAGGGGAGGGAATTTCAGGGGGAAAGGGGAAGGGTTTACAGGAACAAGTATAAAGGACACATGGACAAAAACTAGGGGCGAGGGGGATGGAAATGGGAGGGGCGTGGGGAGGCCTGGGACGGTGGGCTGGGCAGGGAGTAAAAGAAAATTGTACAAGAACAACAATTAAAATAAAATTTTTAAAAAATTAGAAAAATAAAACAAACAACACTGAGCTCGGCTACGGCCTAAGCCCACGATGCTGCAGGGGCGTTTGGATCCGCAACTCTCTCCCTTCCTCCCTGCTTTACCCAGCACCCTCCTTCCCCGATCCTCCACTACAGCTTTTTCTCCGCCCTCCCTCGGGCTCTCCCTCCCCTATGTTAGTTCTCATCTCCCTACCCTCCTCCCAGATCCCTTGCTCGCTTAGCCCCAGTCAGCTTCCCCCTCCTCCCTGCCGCCCACGGCTTCGCAGGGGCTCCAGGCGGCCCTAGCATTCTGGGCGGTTCGGCAGCGCCTCCTCTGCTCGCAGCAACCGCGCCGGACTCACGCATGCGCCCAGCCGTCTCCCCGCCCCTCTCCCGCTGCAAAATGTCAACTCCTTCCCCCGTTTTTTCCAGCCACCTCTCACTTCACTTAGAGGACTCGTGGTCATCTCCCGGCCCCTCATCCTTTGCTTTTCTCGCCTCAACGCCATTGTTTACCTCAACTTCCATAAAGGCCCCCGCTCAGGAGGTACCATTCCCCGCTCTCCTAGGGAACCCACGAAGCTCCCTCTTCCCCCGACAGCCGCAAACCGGTGAAGGGCACGGGGCCTCACCTCTTCGAAGGGGTCCAGGCTTCCCATGGTGGGGATGCGGCCCCCTCGGCGTCTTGCAGCGCGGGGCCCGGGCTCTGCCAGCTTCTCTCGCAGTCCGCGGCTTATGCGCACCTCCACCGCCAGCCGCACATTGGACCTCAGGCTGCGGCGGGGGCACAGCAGGCCGCAGCAGGGGCACGCGGTGGGAGACTCCTCGGTGCCTGTCACAGTCGGAGTCCCCCAGCGGCGGGCCAGGCACGCGCGGCAGAAGCTGTGCTCACATGACAGGAGCACTGGGTCCTCGAAGGGGCCCCCGCACAGTGGGCAAGTAGCCAGCTGCTCCAGACGCTCTACCAGCCCTGGGCCCAGCACGGGCGCCTCCATGGGAAGCCAGCGTCCGGGTGCTGTCGCTTCCGCGACCCCCTGGACCGCTTTCGAGCGGGCAGATGGTGGCCCGCCCCTGCTGCTTGCTGAGTTGATGCCCTTCTCTCCTCCTACATTAACTTTCTGACTCTTCTCTGCCCCTCTCCTGATATTGCCTCTCTCTTCATCCAGTCCCAGTCTCCAATCTTCCCACCGCGTCAGGCTTTATAGGGAGGGAGGAGGCCCCTGCGGGAGGTAAACATCAGGCCTTGCGTAACACCTCATCTCGTTCTCCTGCGTCCTGAGTAAGGTTTGGGGGAGGAGGGCGGGAGGAAAGGACACCTGATCATCGAACCAGGAAGGTGGTCACTGTGGGGGACGCTCTGGGAGCAAGGTAGCTGGGTGTGGGGAGGGTAGTCCCCTCTCACCCCCTGAAGAGCCCGAATCTCACCTCCCCCTCGGCCTTTGGTGTGTGGGTGGGCAGGGTGCTCAGGCTCGCTTTTGGCATGTGTGCCTACATCGCCAGGGTGTGAGTCATTCCAGGTGGCTGGCACACCTACATCTGGGGGTTGGTGCCGGAAGCACCGATCCTGTTGCGTGTGACTTTGGCAGGACTCTGAGTATTGGTGTTTGGATATCATTCTAGGTGTCTCTCTCTTTCCACCCTCCTACCTTACCTTTTAAGGAATTAAGGAGACTCTGAAGCTTTGGGGTAAGGGGTGGATAGCAGGCGCTCACACTCCTGCCTCAAGGAGTCAGAGTAGGGCTCTCTCAGTTCTATTTCTGGCTGGCTCCCTGGGCCTCTTTCCTTACTTTCTTCCTGTGTCTTTCTAGTTCTTTCTTTCTGTTTTTCCCTGTGTATGATTTTGTTTCCACTTTTCTCTCTCTCCTTCTTTGGGATGTACCCAAGGGTTATTTATTTCAAATTTCTTGGTAAACTGAGGCCCAGAGAGTTGGCATTGCCAAGGTCACACAGCAAGAGAATGACCAGAAGTGGAGCCATACCCACATCTTCTAATCTGTGTCCTTTCTGTGACTCCACCAATCTCTTTTTTATTTCAGATCCCTAGAACTCCTTTCTGCTTTCTGATTTTTTCCCTGATCCTTCCTTGTGGCCTTTCCTCACCTCCATCTCTCTGTCTCTTCCTTCCTTTACCCTCCTCTACCCATATTTCCTACCTTCCTCTCTGCTCTCTTGTCTTCCTAGCTTCCTCTCTGCCCTCTCCACCTATCTCTAACTAGGTCTTTCTGTCTGGATACTCTTGGGGGTTTGTGACTAACTAAGCATTCAGATGTCTGCTACTATGGTCATACACACTGTTGTACAAACATGCATGTGCACTCATCAATTCTAAAGGCCCCAAAGTGCACAGACTTACAGACAGGTACATTTACACAATGCAAACATCACAGAGATGCCCAAAGAGTGTCATACTCACCGAATACCATACGGACAAACACCAGGTATTATTTAGGGACAGATAGATATACTCAAAGAAAACATGCAGAGACCCTCTGTCATTAGTTTTATTATCAACAAGAACAACAATACAATAGCAGTATGTCTTTATGGTGCCACAGCACTATATTAGGCATCCCCTCTGGGCATCCTTCTGCCCCTGCATATTTATTGGGGAGATATTCAAATATGACACCCTGATAAAGAAACTAACACAAATAAATACATGTACACTCATCTTAAAACAAATCTCCCAGCTCAATGCTCATAAAACGCACAGATACCCAAGTAAAAGACTTCAGATATGACCAAATCTATTATACCAAAGATGGACTTCTATGTGCTGACAGTGGAATAATGGTCCCCTAAAGATGTTCATATCCTAAATTCCTGGAACATGTGAATATGTGACTTTATATGGCAAAGCAGAATTAAGTTTTCATGTGGAATTAAAGTTGCTAATCAGTGGAGTTTAAAGTAGGGAGATTATTCCAGATTACCCAAGTGGGTCTAATATAATCTCAAGAGTCCTTCAAAGTGGAGGACAAAAACAGAAGAGGACAACCAAAGATATATAAGTATGAGAAGTACTTGGCTGACGTTGCTGGCTTTGAAGACTGAGAAGGAGGAGAGAACAAAGGAAGTGGGTGGCCTCCAGACACTTCAAAGAACAAGGAAATGGATTCTCTATTGGAGACTCCAAAAGAACACAGGGCCTGCTGACACCTTGATTTTAGACTGTAAGAACCATTTCAGACTTCTGACCTCCAGAACTCTAAGAGCTCTTGCAGACTGTCTGCACTTGTTTGCCCCTTCCTATTTGTCTGATTTCTCTGCCACTCTTGCCTGACCTTCTTGTCCATCATTTTTTGTCTTTATTTATATTTATTTTCTTGGCTCCATCCCTATGTCAAGGTCTCTTAGACTTTGGGTTCTTTTTGGATCTGGGCCTATATTATTGGGGAAATTCCTCTGTCTCTCTGCATGTTTTCTTTGAGTATGTTTATCCCTGAATTATTATTCACAGGGATTAACCCAGTGTTTGTCTCTATGATATTCAATGTGTATAAGACTATTTGGGTATCTCTGTGATGTTTACATTATGTGAATGTACCTGTGTGTAAGTCTGTGTATTTTTCAGCATTTAGACACTCAACCAGATTAACCAAACAATCCTGATGCCACAAAAATGACCCAAGGGCAAAAACTAAAAGTGTTTCTCTTAAGATCGAGAACAAGACAGGGATGTTCACTTTCACCACTTTTATTCAACATAGCACTGGAAGTTCTAGCCAAAGCAATCAGACAAGAAGACATAAAAGGCATTCAAATTGGAAAGGAAGAAGTAAAACTGTCATTATTTGCAGATGACATGATACTGTATATAGAGAATCCTAAAGATTCCACCAAAAAACTACTGGAACTGATAAATGAATTCAACAAAGTAGCAGGATACAAAATAAATATCCAGAAATCAGTTACACTTTTATACATCAATAATGAACTATCAGAAAGGGAAACTAAGGAAACAATTCTGTTTACAATTGCTTCAAAAAATATTTAGGGATAAATTTAACCAAGGATGTAAAAGACCTGTACTCAGAAAATTATAAGATGCTGAAGAAAGAAATTGAAGAAGATACAGACAAGTGGAAGAATATACTGTGTTTATGAATAGGAAGAATTAACATCATTAAAATGTCCATACTACCCAAAACAATCTATAGATTCAATGCACTTCCTATCAAGATATCAATGGTATATTTCACAGAACTAGAACAAATATTCTGAAAATTTATATGGAACCACAATAAACCCTGAATGATCCTCAGAAAAAAGAACAAAGTTAGAGAAATCACACTACATGATATCAAGCTATACTACAAGGCCATAGTAATGAAAACAGCATCATACTGGCATAAAAACAGACATATAGATCAATGGAACAGAATAGAGAGCCCAGAAGTAAACGAATGCTTTTATAGTCAATTAGTATTTGACAAAGGAGATAAAATCATACAATGGGGTAAAAATAGTCTACTCAATAAATGATGTTGGGAAATTGGACAGATAAATGCAAAAAAAAAAGAAAAGAAAAGAAAATAGATCATCTTTTTATACCATACACAAGAATAAGCTAAAAATGAATTTAAGACTTAAACATTAGACTCAAAACCATAAAAATTCTAGAAAAAAAATGTAGGAGTGAGATCTTGGACATTTTTTTATAGAAATATTTTTTCCTGATATACCTTGCACAAGGGGAAAAAAAGAAAAAAATGAACAAATGGAACTACACCAAACTAAAAAGTTTTTGCACAGCAAAGGAAGCCATCAATAAAAATAAAAAAAAAAAAACACTGAATGAGAATATAGTCACCTATGATACATCTGATAAGGCATTAATACCCAAATTTTATAAGGAACTTATACAACTCAGCACCAAAAAAACCAACCAATTTGCTTAAGAAATGGGCAAAGAACCTGATAAAGGACACTTTTCTACAGAGGACATACAGATGACCAATAGACATAGGAAAGGATGCTCATCATCACTAATCATCAGAGAAATATAAGTTAAAAACAAAATGAGATATCACCTTACACCTGTCAGAATGACTATCATCAATAAATCAACGAACAACAGGTGCTGACAAAGAGGTAGACAAAAGGGAACCCTAGTGCCCTGTTGGTGGGAATGTAGACTGGTGTAGTCAGTGTGGAAAGCAGAATGGAGTTACCTCAAAAAATTAAAAATGGAACTGCCTTATGACCCCACAATTCCACTTCTGGGAATACATCCAGAGAAACAAGAAACACTAATTTGAAATAATATATGCACTCCTATATTTATTGCAACATTATTTACAATAGCCAACATTTGGAAGCAGCCCAGTGCCCATTAGTAGATGAATAGATAAAACAGCTATGGTACATTTACACACTGGAATACTATTCAGCTGTAAAAAAAGAAGGAACTCTTACCTTTTGTGACTGCATAGATGGACCTGGAGACTATTATGCTAAGTGAAATAAGCCAGTGAGAGAAACACAAGTACCATATGATTTCATTTATATGTGGAATCTAATGAACAAAATGAATTAACAAAAGGGAGACAGACCCATGGATACGGAGAACAGACTGACAGCTGTCAGAGGGCAGGGGGTTGGAGGCTGGTGAGAAGGGTGACTAGATTAAGCAAGGAAGAAAAAGAAAGACTCATGAACTCAGACAATAGCATGGTGATTGCCAGAAGGAAAGGAAGTGGGAATGGAGACACAGAAGAGGGTGAATGGGGGATAAACGGTGATGGGAAGAGACTTGACTTGGGGTGGTAAACACACAATACAATATGCAGATGATATATTGTAGAATTGTATACCTGAACCCTATATAATTTAATTAACCAATGTCACCCCAATAAATTAATTATAAAAAAAAAAAAAGATATCCCTGGCTGGTGTTACTCAGTGGATGGAGCACTGGCCTATGAAATGAAAGGCTGCCAGTTCAATTCCTAGCCTTGGCACATGCATGGGTTTTGGGCCAGGTCCCCCACTGGGGACATGTGAGAGGCAACCAACTGATACATCTCTTGCACATCAATGTTTCTCTCCCCTTCTTTCTTCCTCCCTTCCTCTCTCTTTAAAAATAAAGAAAAAAATCTTTAAAAAATAAAGTGTATATTTCAGTATTTTTTCAAAAAGACCCCAGGTCATAGGAATGTCATCTTCACATCCTGGTCTCTTGTTTAACACTGTAACAGCCATGGGACTAAGAGTCGGGCCATTTATAGTGAGGACTCTGGGATTCCCACATGGTCAGGGGTCTGCCTAGGCTCAAACAACAGGTTAGAAGCAGAGCCAGGGTTGAAATTCAGATCTACTGCCTGCAAATTTGGTGCTCTTTCCCTTAAATCTGACCTCCTCTTTTCTGAGACTTTACTTTTTCTTTTTTCTTGTCCCTCCCAGAAGCCTCCTTCATCCCTTTAGCTTTAAAGCCCTGCTTAGGGACTACAGTTTCTGTCAGAGTTTATCCTGGATACTCATTTGTTCTCTTTCCTTCTGACAACCCCCTATTAATGTCACTTATTTTTATTAACCCTTTATTTTTTTACTTTTTATTTTAGAAACTGTTTCTGTCAACCTTATTTCCATTCTTTTTAAGAATTTGTGGAAAAACAGCTTAAGACCACTCAGTAGTTTTTCCTACCGATTCAGTGACCTGAGAAGTGGGGGCTGAAGACCAGTCTTCAGTGACAGCTGAGCACCCCAGACTTCAGGAGGAAGTTGCAGCCTAGCCCAGAGGGCACCAGGATGCCTTCACACCAGTCCTCAACTTCAGGTTGCATAGCAGAGAACTCAGGAGCTGTATGCCTCTTTGATCACAGCCTTTTTAGCAGTGGCCTGCTCTTACATTTCAATCTCTTCAGGATCTCTGTAGAAGTAGAGATTAGGCAGAACCTCCCATGGGTGGTCACAGGAGATAATGCCACCCACACACCAAACTTCCCAAGCCAGTATCCACTGCATCAGACCCACTCAGTGAGCCCCCTTTCTGTTGCCAGGGATGGCAATGTCCACATAATGCAGAGGGGAGTCTGTGTTACACAGAACAATGGTAGACAGGTTAACACAGGATGCTTCTGTGGTCAGCCCTGGGACCAGTAACCACCAGAAGTCTGGGCTCCCAGAAGGCTGCCTAGATCTAGTTATTGAAGCTTCTGGAAGTAAAGCAGCCAGCAACAGGAGTAGCTGCAGAGGTAGCCGCAAACTTCAGCACAGCTCACTGGTCAGTATTCCCGGACAGATTTATGATGTAGATGTCATGACTTTTCCTCTTGTTAGATGTACAGTTCCATTTGGGACTCAAGGTTGGTGCCATCGAAGTGGGTTCCTGCTGCAAGGACTTTGAGAACATACTCCTCCATTTGCAGGACATCAAGGGCACAGGACATTGTGAAAGTTTCCCCTTAAGTTACATGAGAATGAGAACAACGCCATGCGGTCCCCTCTCTGGCTAGTGCAGAAAGGCTCTCTGCCCTTTAAGTTCCCCTTTAAACATTTACTAATCATTCTTTTCTTAATGTTCCCTAGACTTTCTTATTCCTCACCACCTTATTAGTGTTTCTTTAGGAGCCATGCATTCATTCATTCAGTCAGTCAGTCACTCTACTATTTATGAAGCATCTACTATTTATGAAGCACCTACCATGTGTCAAGCACTGTTTTAGGAGTTAGGGTACAGTGATGAAAATGCCAGCTATGGTCTCTTATCCTTTAGCAATTAAGATTCTATTGGGAAAGACTAACAATAAGCAAGTAAACAAATAAATTAACAAGATAATTATAGATGTGACAAGTACTTTGAAGAATATAAAGAGGATTATATAAGAGGAATTACTAGAGGAGGTGTGCACTACATATAATAGGGTGTTAGAAAAAGTTTCTCTGAGGAGACGACTTTTGAGCTGAGCCTTGACTAATGAGAGAGAGTCAGCAGTGACAAGAACTAAGGGACAGTGTTTCAGGCAGTAGGAAAAGCAGGTGCAAAGACCCCGAAGTGGGAAAGACCTTGATAAAACACAAGGTGTGATGACAGTTCTTTGATATGAGATTGGAAAGATATTAAGGGTCAGGCTGTGTAGGCCCTTAGGAACCAGGATAAGGAGATGAATTTTGTCCTAAGACCACAGAAAAGCATGGTCCAATTTATGTATTTAGACATTCACTTTGTCCTAGTCTCTTTTCTCTACATTTTTCCTTGTCTTCCTTTGCATATTTACTTTCAAAATTTCTATGCCACTTTCCCATGGGACAGAATGAGTCTTCCAAACAAATTGCTTTTTAACCTGTAAATTTAATAGTCAAATGTAGCTAACTTGATTCTGGTTCCCATCTATTAGTCAATTCAAAGAATCAGATTTGTAAATAGAGTTGAAAGGGACATTAATGACATGTAATCTAATCCTTACATTAGGAAATTGAGGCCCAAAAGGGCGATCTAGCTTCTGAAGATAACTCAAATGTTTTTTTCCTCATCCAAAGATATGTTTATTGATTTTAGAAAGAGAGAAGAAGAAAGAGAAATGTTGATGTGAGAGAGAAACATCAATTAGTTGTCTCGTGTATGTGTACCCTGACCAGGAACTGAATCCACAATCTTTTGGTACACAGGATGATGTTCTAACCTGCTGAGCCACTGAAGCAGGGCGATAACTCACATGTTAAGTGAAAGAGTCTTTCTGGTCTTTACCTCTAGGGAGTGCAGGAGCAGGTTGTTTTCTGTCCCTTAAACATGTATTTCAATTTAAAAAGGTATTAACTGACTTCTTGCCAAGATGGAGGCAGGTAGATACACTGTGCCTCCTCGCACAACCAAAAGAAGGACAAGAACAAATTTAAAAATAAAAAACAACCAGAACTTCCAAAAAATTGAACTGTATGGAAGTCCGACAAACAAGGAGTTAAAGAATAAACATTCATTTATCCAGACCAGTAGGAGTGGAGACAGACAGCTAGGTAGAGACAACTCCTGGCAAGGTGGTGGCTGGCAGACCAGGCAAGGTGGCGGAGTGCAGACTGGGTGGTCCCACATTTACGTGCAGATAAACTGGGAGAAACAACTGGGGAGCAGGATGGACTGTACAACTCAGGGCCCCAGAATGGGGAAATAAAGCCTCAAACCTCTGACTGTAAATACCTGTGGGGGTTGAGGCAGCAGGAAAAACTCCCAGCCTCACAGGAGAGTTCGTTGGAGAGACCCACAGGGTCCTAGAACATACACAAGTCCATCCACCTGGGAATCAGCAGCAGAAGAGCTCAATTTGCTCGTGGGAAGCAGGGGAGGTGGCTGAAAACCAGCAGAGAGCAGAGCAAGCGCCATTGATCCCTCTCTGTCCCCTCCCCCACATACAGTGTCACAACACAGACTGGGTTGCCCTGCCCTGGTGAATACCTAAGGCTCCGCCCCTCACTACATACCATGCGCATAAAGACCAAAAAAAAAAAAAAAAAGTCCAAATGAAAGAACAGATCAAAGCTCCAGAAAAAATATAACTAAGCGATGAAGAGATAGCCAACCTATCAGACACACGGTTCAAAACACTGGTACTCAGGATGCTCACAGATTTGTGTAATTTGGTCACAAATTAGATGAAAAAATGAAGGCTATGCTAAGTGAAATAAAGGAAAATGTACAGGGAACCAATAGTGATGGGAAGGAAACTGGTATTCAAATCAATGGAGTGAACCAGAAGGAAGAAAGAAATACCAAACCAGATAAGAATGAAGAAACAAGAACTCAAAAAAATGAGGAGAGGCTTAGGAACCTCCAGGACATTTTTAAACATCCCAACATGCAAATTATGGGCGTACCAGGAGGGGAAGAGGAAGAGCAACAAGTGGAAAACTCATTTGAGCAAATAATAAAGGAGAACTTCCCCAATCTGGCAAAGGAAATAGACTTCCAGGAAGTCCAAGAAGCACAGAGAGTCCCAAAGAAGTTGGATCCAAGGAGGAACACAGCAAGGCACATCATAATTACATTACCCAAGATTAAAAATAAGGAGAGAATCTTAGAAGCAGCAAGAGAAAAGAAGACAGTACCTACAAAGGAGTCCCCATCAGACTGTCAGCTGATTTCTCAAAACAGACCTTCCAGGCAAGAAGGGGCTGGAAAGAAGTATTTGAAGTCTTAAAGGCAAGAACCTACATCCAAGATTGCTCTATCCAGCAAAGCTTTCATTTAGAATGGAAGGGTAGATAAAGTGCTTCTCAGATAAGGTCAAGTTAAAGGAGTTCATCACCAAGCCCTTATTATATGAAATGTTAAAGGGATTTATCTAAGAAAAAGAAGATAAAAAAATGTGAACAGTAAAATGACAGCAAACTCATAATGATTAACAACCACACCTAAAACAAAAACAAAAATGAACTAAGCAAACAACTAGAACAGGAAGAGAAAAAAAGAAATGGAGAATATATGGAGGGTTATCAACAGGGGAGTGGGAGGAGAAGAGAGGGAGAAAAGGTACAGAGAATAAGTAGCATAGATGGTAGGTAGAAAATAGAAAGGGAGAGGGTAAGAATAGTATAGGAAATGTAGAAGCCAAAGAACTTATATGTATGACCCATGGACATAATCTAAAGGGGGAATGTGGGTGGGAGGGGGAGTGCAGGGTGGAAGGGTGTGAAAGGGGGAAAATGAGACAACTGTAATAGCATAATCAATAAAATGTATTTAAAACAAAACAAAACAAAAAAACTTTAAAATAGCAAGTTTTAATAAAATAGCCTATATGGAAAGTTCTCACTTTATTAGTAAATACTATTACTGAATCTTTTTTATGTTTTCCAGTAAAATCCCAATATGACTTATTTTTAAAAAATGAATAAATAAATAAAATACAAAAGTCCAGTTAAATTTGAATTTTGAATAAACAATAATTTTTTTAGTATAAGTATTTCCCCAAAATTGTGTGGAGCATAATTATACAAAAAAATTCATTGTTTATTTGAAATTCAAATTTAAATAAGTGTCCTGTATTTTTATTTGCTAAATCTGGCAGCCCTATGAAAATTTAGCACAGAGACTAATTAATAGTAGGATTCCCTAAGTTAGATTGGGGTAAACTGAGAAATGACCAAGAGTTCATCAGGCACAGAGAAGAGGGAAGGGCCTTCATTCCAAGCAGAGGAGCATCTTTGCAAAGACTGAGTCAAGAGCAATTTGGGCTAATTTAAACAAAGCTAGTATATGGTGAACTGGGGGTAAAAGTGGTACAAGGTGGATGAAGACTCAGGCAGAGAACAGATAATGCAGGGTCTTAAGTTTTTTGGTTTTTTTTAAAGATTTTTAAAATATATTTTATTCATTATGCTATTACAGTTGTCCCACTTCTCCCCCATAATTCCCCTCCACCCTGCACACCCTCTCCCACCCACATTCCCACCTTTAGTTCATGTCCATGTGTCATAAGTTCTTTAGCTTCTACATTTCCCACACTATTCTTGCCCTCCCCCTGTCTATTTTCTACCCACCCTCTATGCTACTTATTCTCTGTACCTTTTCCCCCTCTCTCCTCCTCCTACTCCCTTGTTGCTAACCCTCCATGTGATCTCCATTTCTGTGACTCTGTTCCTGTTCTAGTTGTTTGCTTTTGTTTTATGTGTGGTTGTTAATAGCTGTGAATTTGCTGTCTTTTACTGTTCTATTTTTTATCTTCTTTTACTTAGATAAGTCCCTTTAACATTTCATATAATAAGGGTTTGGTGATGATGAACTCCTTGAACTTGACCTTATCTGAGAAGCACTTTATCTTCCCTTCCATTCTAAATGAAAGTTTTGCTGCGTAGAGCAATCTTAGATGTAGGTCCTTGACTTTCATGACTTGGAATACTTCTTTCCAGCCCCTTCTTGCCTGTAGGGTTTCTTTTGAGAAATCAGCTGACAGTCTGATGGGAACTCCTTTGTAGGTGACTGTCCCCTTATCCCTTGCTGCTTCTAGAATTCTCTCCTTCATTTGAATCTTGGCTAATGTCATTATGATGTGCCTTGGTGTGCTCCTCCTTGGGTCCAACTTCTTTGGGACTCTCTGAGCTTCCTGGACTTCCTGGTAGTCTATTTCCTTCGCCAGATTGAGGAAGTTCTCCTTTATTATTTATTCAAACAAGTTTTCCACTTGTTGCTCTTCCTCTTCCCCTTCTGGTACCCCCATAATTTGGATATTGGGATGTTTAAAGATGTCCTGGAGGGTCCTAAGCCTCTCCTCATTTTTTTGAATTCTTCTTTTTTCCTTCTTTCTGACTGGTTGTTTGTTTCTTCCTTCAGGTCCACTCCATTGATTTGAGTCCCAGTTTTCCTCCTATCTCTATTGGTTCCCTGTGTGTTTTCCATCATTTCAGTTATTGTATCCTTTATTTGTTCCTCTAATTTGTGAGCAAAATCAACCAATTCTGTGAGCATCCTGATCACCAGGGCTTTGAACTGTGCATCTGATAGGCTGGCTATCTCTTGGTCATTTAGATGAATTGGTTCTGGGGCTTTGATCTGTTCTCCCATTTGAGCCATTTTTATTTTATTTTTTTGTTTTTGTTTTGTTTGGTTTGGTTTGGTCTGGTCGTGGCTGTTACATAGTGAGGGGCGGAGCCTTAGGTGTTCCCCAGAGCGAGGCAGCCCAGTAGCTGGGTAGTGACGCTGTATGTGGGGGCGGGGTTCAAGAGGGAACAATGAGACTTGCTCCGCTCTCTCTCGGATTCCAGTCCCTTCTGCTGCTTCCCCTTCACCTGGATTATCTGCGCTCGAATGTGGAACCGCTTGGTCAGCCAGTCACCTTGTGCGGCCTCACTGGGTCTGCACCATTGCCACCCTGTGCCCAGGGTCCGCTAGCCACTTCCTACACACCTGGGACTGCCAGCCACTGCTGCCTGTGCACCTGGGTCCGCCAACCTCCACTTTTTCCTGCCGGGACTCCGCCCCTCTTACCAGTCTGGATGAATGGTTGTTGGACTTCCGTACAGTTCAATTTTCTATCAGTTCTGATTGTTTTCTTATTTCTAAATCTTTGTTGTCCTTGATTTTGGTTGTGTGTGGAGGCACAGTGTGTCCACCTACGCCTCCATCTTGGCCAGAAGTCAGGTCTTAAGTTTTGAGTAGTAGGAATAAGACAAGTATAAAATGGGAAAGACCCAGGGCCACTAATGGCATTCCCCAGATTTGTGCAAGATGGTCATCCTGAAGACAGAAAGTGACTCCAGTGATTGTGGTGAGAGATAATGATGGCTTAAGTCAGGTAGGAGCTGGTGAAGCTGGAAATGAGCAGGCCAATGTGAAATATATTTGGTAGATAGAACTGACTGACAGATGCGTTGGAGTGGTCCTTAGGAGGAGAGGGTAAGGAAAATCAGGAATGAATCTCTAGTGCCTGGAATGGGTTGATGCAAATGCTATTACAGTAGTGGGAAGAGCTCTCTTTCTGAGCTTTGAATGTTGAGATGGGATCACAGAGAAGAGGGAAAGGCAAAATGATGAGGTGTCTTATTTCAGCTGGACAGCAGGGCATGACCACTGCCTCTCTCTGCAGACCTCCTGACATTTACTCACCTGCTGTTCCTTCCCTCTCTGCTCCCAGCCTTCTTTCTCCTCCATCTTTCTCTTTCTTCTCTACTCTTCTGTTTTTATTTATTTATTATTTATTTTTACTTATTTTGCTCTGCAGTCATTCCATTTCCTGGGCAGAATAGAGGCTCAGACAATCAGATGGTTGGAGGATAAGCAGCTAGAAATGAAAATGGTTACCATGATTCTGTGGTCCAGAGTTTCCCAGTGGACCTAGCAAACCATTTAGCATCTCTTTCCCAGACCCAGGGAGGGGAAGGCTGGAGAAGACTTAAGACAGAAGCAGCTCAGGAGGCATCATCCTCTAGCAGAGAGGAAATCTACTAGTCCAAACTCCTCATTTTACAACTAAGAAAACTGAGGCCTTAGGCTATTCTGACTAAACAAGGTAAGAACCTGCACAGTATGAAGATTATACACCTCACTTGGAAACAGCGGAGTTTTCAAGATTTGACTTGACTCTTGTTAGTTTCGTGACTATAAAGTGGGAGCAATTATACTTATATAGAAGAACTGTTTTAAGGATCAAAGAAATAACATATTTATTTACTGAATGAATGTTTTTTAAGCATCTTCTATGTACCAGATACTGTGTTGGGAACTGGGTACTCAGCAGAGAACAAAGCGGACAGAAATCTGCCCTCATGGGAATGACATTCTAATGAGGAAAGTAGATATTTAACAAATAAGTGAAATGTAGGATAGATACCTTAAAGTAAACATAAAACTGTGAAGGAAGATACTGGTACTGGATAGGGTGGGCAGGATTATAATTATAGTAGGTAATATTTGAGCAAGGATTTGAAGAAGGTGAAAGAATTAACCAATTCTAGAGGAAGAGTGGTCCAGTTTGAGGGAAAGACAAGGCAAAGGCCCCAAGGCAGAAGCTGCTTGTATGTGAGATTTAACAAGAAGGTCATGTTGCTGGAGAAAGAGAGTAGGGAAGAGAGTGGTAGGAAGTTAGAGAGGCAATGGGCTGACCGAGAAAGACCTGGAGGCCATTGTGGAGCTTTATTCCATGCTAAGTGAGGTGAGCCTGCTGGGGATGGAGGTGGCAAGAAGGGGCTGACTTCTGGGTAGGGGTTGATGGAGAGTTGGCAGGGTTTGCTGGTGGATTGGATGTGGAATGTGAGGGCAGTCAGGAAGTTCCAAGGGTTTGGCTCCAGCCTTTAGCAGGACCGGAGTGCCAGTGACTGAGGTGTGGAGAACTGTGCCAGTGGTTTTGGGTGGGAGGTTGGGAGTTAGAGCATGGACATGTACAGCTGAGTTGCCTGTCAGATATCCAATAGCTTAGTGAACTGTGCAGCCCTCTACAAGCATACCACAGTGAATAGTAGCAGAACCAAAAGGAACAAGAATAGGTCAGTAACTACTCCAGGAGAATGTATTTCATCATTACAGAGAAGAAACTGGGCCCATGCTACCTGATGCAAGGTCAAAGGCTGCAAGGGGGAAAGTCAGGGCTGGAACTCAAGTGTTTCTTCTCCACACAGTGTTAGAACCCTGACTCCTGACTCCCAGGGACCAGAGACACAAAGAGAACCAGAGACATGGAGTATGAGTCAGAGAAGTCAAGTCAGAAACATGAAAAGAAGCAGGAGGCAGAGAAGGGGGACCCATAAGGGAGACAGCAACACAGTGACCTAGAAAAGCTTAATGAGCTGCAGAACCAGCTGAGAGGAGCCTGTGGGCCTCACCCACAAGACAAATTGAACTTCCCTTTCTTCCTCTTCCCAAGTGACCTGTCACCAAAACATTACTGGCATGCTGCTGGCATCCAGCCTGCTAATTAGTTCAGGAGCCTCTCCCTGTGTGCCTGAGTCTCAGATGTACTGCCCCTAGCACACTCCTCCATCCTGTCAGATCCCGCCCTGCATCTCCATGAGAAAAACTGGCCCTGAGACCTGTCCAACTGATGGCTCTCTTCTTCCAGCCCTTCCTCTAGCAGAGCCTGGCCTCTTACAACCTTTCATCTGTCATCCCTGAGTACCTTTGCAAGTGTCCTTCAAGCCTGTGTTGGGTAGAGGCCTCTAAGTCCACGCCTGGTACCCTGACCCACCCCTGGGTGTATGTGACAGGCATTGGGAGGGAGCAGGGAGATGGGAGCCCTGAGGAAGCTGGACACTTGGGAGGAGAAAGGAGAAGGCTGCAGACAGGTGGTCACGGGAGGAATTAGGGGAGAGCAGGCAGGGGCCCACCAAATTAGATGAAAAGGAAAGAAGGATGAAACACCAGAAATGAATGGGAACAGAGATAGGGAGGAGAAAGACAACCTCACAAGTGTCAGGACTTGGGAGAAAATTTTGTCAGAACTAAAGTAAAGTTGGAAATGAGTTTGGAGAAGGGGTAATAACAGTTTTTACATTTTAGAGCATCTTCATATATTTTAATTGATTACATCCTTTGAAGTAGAGATCCTGACCCCATTTTACAGACTCAGCAAGCAGTGTGTTGGGTGGGGAAGGGCTACGAGGACAAATGAGGGTGTGAAGGGACTGAACGGAGAGCAGCCACATTTAATTCATGACCTATCGAAAAACACTGCATAACTGTAGCAGGGTTGAGAAGGGATCTTACAACTATAATGTTACAGGATAATGAGGATGTTTCTCCCTTAGGTGGGGTTCAGGAACTTAAGTGAAGTAAAGGAACATTCACTGAGCATTTCTATGTACCAGGTAGCATGCAAAGTGTTTCCATATACACAATGTAGTTTAATTCAGGTAGCAGCTGAAAAGAATAAGGAAGACCTGTTTGGACAGACATGAGAAGATCTCTAAGACCAATGGTTGAAAGAAAAAGTAAGTGTAGAGTATTTTGAACTATGAGTTATAATCCATGTTAAAGAAACACATGAGGAGGTGCTTGGTCACAGGGATCAGGGAGTACAGAGCCAGGCAAGTCAGAGAGAATGAGGTATGTAGGCAGAATGGCAGGTAGTGCACCTGGATGAGGATTCGTTGTGTGCAAAGGATGGTAGGTTGTGCCTAGGCTGCAGCTGACAGGGATGTGGAGCTTGTCATGCTATGGGCTTAAGGTCAACCCTGTTCTTCTAGGTGAATGTCAGAGCACTTTTAACTGGGAAGAAACACATTCTGATTAAACACGTTACAGAGATAGTTCTGTCTGCAGGTGGAGAATGGATTGGATTGTGAGGAAAACCCCAAGGGCTGCATAAGGCTGGGTCATGTGGGAATGGAGAGGAGGAGAAAGGAGTATGTGAAATGGTCTAAGGGAGTGAGTGGGTAGCACATCTCCACATGGCTAATGGGGAAAAAAAGGAACACAAAACACAGATTATTTTTCAGGATTGTAATTGAAGTTATACATACATATGAAAAGTAAAATAATTAGATGAGTTAATGAGAAAAATTAGTGGCAGCAATGCCATCCTTACCACTTTCAACTCTTTTAGCTGATTTGCTTTTTTCATGTTTGTCTCCATTACTGTAAACACCAGTATTACATGGTTACTGCATGGTTTGTTTGTTTGTTTCAATTTTAGGCATTATGTAATAATTTGATTTTATGAACAATACGTTTTTTTAAACCACCAATCTCCCTTGGCTCATAAACAGATAACCTCACCATCCCCACCATCCTCACTTTGTAGTTATTTCAAGAGAATATATACACACACCACATATATATTTCTCTGTGTACATAAACATGTATGTAAATGCACAGAAAAATGTCCTGAAGAATGACATCAAACTAGGATTCGGGAGCGCTGAAGGAGAATTTCATTCTGTCTGTCTGGTTTAAATTCTTTACAAGTGAATATACATTAATCACTTGTGTAATAGAAACAAAATGAAGCAAAATGAATCCACACAACAATACAAAGAAAGATAATTATCATTACGCATAGTTTACAGATGCAAAAACTGAAGCCCAGAGACTTAAGTGATTTGTTAGAGGCCTTACAGCAAGCAAACACAGCTGGTAAAAATCAGATTTGAACCTAAAGGAAGAGAAGGGGCAAGCAAGTGGGGCAGGACAAAAGGAAGTGAAAAAGAAAGCCAGGCATTGGGGGATAGTAGGGGTGATGAGGAACATTTAACAGGAGGGCTGCCAGCTTTGGCAGAAAGGGATAAAGAAGGCAGAAGCAGAAAGCAGTAACACTAGAGCTGTTGATTTGAAGGAAATTTAACAGCTCTGTGGAGGAAGGGGACTCGGTAACAGTCAGAAGCAAAGGACTGAAAGAAAAAATGTCGTGGTCCTTAAAGAGCATCCCCAGAGAGCGCAGATGCCAGGCACCTGCAGTGAGTCACTGGATCCCAGAAACTGATGGCCAAGAATGAGATCATCACCCCAAAAGGCAGCGAGCAGAGACAACAAAGCTCTTAAGATCCAGGGAACTTAACCCTTCTGGTCTGAGGCCACTGTCACAAAACCAGAAAGAATTCACGTCTAATAGGTTTTCCTCAGGGCCCAAATGAGTATGTATGGGAGTCACTGGGAGGCTGTGATACCAGCAGGATGACTCACAAAAACAGCCCAACCAAGCAAACAAGCTGCAGTCTCTGCCCTGAGAGAATAGGGCTTCCTGGAGAAGAGTGGGCTGGGAGCGGTCACAGACAAGACTACCCAAGACAGCTGGTTCCTCCCTAATCACAACTCAGCTGCATCAGTGCTCAGGGTCACCTCTCCCCTCCCATGGCCACGGGGGTGGTGACTATTAGGGCTGAAAGCCTCAGCCCTGTAACCTGAGATTATATGACTAGGTTGGGTGTTGAACACAAGGTAAACTTGAGACTTCTGTACAGATATACTTACACACCCCAACCCTACCAATATACCCTTTCCCTCATTCCCCACCTAAACAATGAGAAAGTAAAAAAAGAGCAGCCTTGGACAGTCAGAAGCTGGCCTGACACTAAAGATCTAAACCATGTCATTTTTCTATTAGGCATTAAGTACCTTTCAGAACACCAACCTCAGGTAACTTAACCCTGAGACCATAATAAAATGAGACAAAGTAAGTCTAGTTCATAATTCTATGTGGACACGGACAAAAACAAGGTCACTCTGCCACCCAAAACATAGCAAACATCTTTCTGTTAGCCAAAAGGGATGACTGCTACTTAAAAAACAAATCAGTTATAGCTTTATTCTCATTGTAGTTTTCCCTGCCTACAGATAAGATTAGCTGAGATATCCAGTCATAGAATGTTCTCTGCTTTCTGACAATATTCAATCTAGAGCAAATCCCTACTTTCTTAGACCCTTTCCCAAATCACTAAACCAAAGCCCAAATCTTCTAATGGTTTTTCCCTAATGCTCTCTCACTGAAATTTCCCACAGTTCCTCGCAGTATGCATCCACTCTTGCTGCAAAGAGAAGTAAACTCAACTTATTTACTACAGGTGTGTTTCTGGGGGGGTCTTTGGCTGCAGGACATTGATAACACCCAGTTTTGTTTTGTTTTTTTATTCCTACCTCTCTGGGATCTGCATTGGGAGTCTGGAGCCAGGTTGTGTGAGAAAGATGATACAAAGGCAAGAGGTGCTGCCAGAAGGGATAAAACTAGTCACACATTCACTCAACAAATATTTATTGGGCACCCCCCTGTGCCACAGATTGTTCTAGGTGCAAATGACAATAGACAAATAAAGCAGGGCCTATGATTATCAAGAAGCTCTCAGTCAGCAGCAGGGGTGGGTAGATACCTGAACAAATCACTGCGACTTGTGGAGGTAAGTGCCATGACTGAGGTATGCCTTGGCGCTGTTCCATTTAGACTAGAGTGGTAATGGAGGTAGTGGCAGCAGCATATTAAGAAAGGCTTTCTGGGAAAGGAGGTATTTGAGGCCCTGCAGGCTGAGGACAATCTCATGAGAATGGACAACAAGAGCAGGTCAGGGAGATGATAAATGAGTAAGTGGAGAATTTTACTTGCAGTTGTGATCTTATTAGACTGAAAAATAGGAGGCAGGTTAGGAGAGGGGTTAGGCTGGAGGCATTTATGAATCATACAGTTTGGGCTTTACCATTTAGTGAAAGTGGGCATCACTGGAAACCTATTGAAAGTTCAATAAGTTCTGACATGATTATATTATGTTTTTAAATTTTTTATTTTTTAATTATAGTTCACATTCAGTATTACTTATATTAGTTTCAGGTGTACAGCACAGTGAATAGACATTTATGTAATTTACAATGTGATTCCACTAATAAGTCTAGTACCCACTTGGCTCCATACAGTTATTACAGTAGCATTGACTATGATCACTATGCTGTACTTTGCATGCCCATTACTATTCTATAACTACCAATTTGTACTTCTTAATCCCTTCACCTTTCTCACCCATGGCTCCAATCCCCCTCCCATCTGGCAATGATCAGTCTTTTCTATCAATGAGTCTGTTTCTGTTTTTGTTTGTTATTTATTTTGTTCTTTATACTCCACATAAAAATTAAATCCACTGGTATTGGTCTTTCTCTGTTTGACTTATTTCACTTAGCATAATACCCACTGGTCCAGATGGTAAGATTCCATTCTTTTTTACAGCTGAGTAACATTCCATTGTATATCTGTACCACCTCAGCTTTATCCAATCTTCTATTACTTCCATACCTTAACTATTGTTTTTTAAAAGATTTTATTTATTTATTTTTAGAGAGAGGGGAAGGAAAAGAGAAAGAGAGGAGGAGAAACATCAACGTGAGAGAGAAACATTGATTAGTTGCTTCTCACATGCACATGTACCAGGGACCAAATCCCACAACCCAGGCATATGCCTTGACTGGGAATCAAACTGGCAGTCTTTTCTTCTCTGGGTCGACAGCCAACCAACTTAGCTACACTGGTAGGGACATATTTTAATTATTGTTAATAACGCTACAAGAAACATAGGGTTGCATATGTATTTTTGAATTAGTGTTTTGTATTTCTTCAAATATATTCTCAGAAGTGAAATAGCTGGGTTCTGTTTTTAATTTTTTTAAGACCCACCATACTGTTTTCCACAGTGGCTGCACCAGTTTGCATTCCCACCAATAGTGCATGAGGGTTCCCTTTTTTTCACATTCTCACCACATTTGTTTGTTGATTTGATGGTAGCCATTCTAACAAATGTGAGGTGATATATCGTTGTGGTTTTAATTTACATTTTCCTCATGATTAGTGATATTGAACAACTTTTCATATGTCTAAAAGCCATCTGTATGCTCTTTTTAGAGATGTGTCTATTCGAGTCCTTTGTCTATTTTTTAAATTGGGTTGTTGTGTGTGTCTATTTGTATGAGCTTTTAATTAAATTTTGGATATTAACACCTATTGGATGTATTGTTGGCAAATACTTTCTCCCATTCAATAGGTCACCTTTTTGTTTCGTTGGGGGTTGCCTTTGTTGTGCAAATATTTTTTAGTTTGGTGCAGTCCCATTTGTGTTTTTTGTTTGTTTCCCTTGACTGAGGAGATATATCAGAAAAATATTACTAAGAGCAATATCAGAGAGTTTACTGCCTGTATTTTCTTCTAGAACTTTTATGATTTTGTGCCTTACATTGAAGTCTTTCATTCATTTTGAGTATATACTTGTATATGGTGTAAAAAGGTGGTATATTTCATTTTTTCATATATGTCTGTCCAATTTTCCTAACATTATTTATTCTTAAAGATTAATGCTTATTTTTTAATTTTTATTTATTGATTTTAGAAAGACAGAAGAAATGAGAGAGAGAGAAACATTGATTTGTTGTTCTACTTATTTATGCATTCATTGATTGATTCTTCTATATTCCCTGATTGGAAATTGAACCTGCAACCTTGACATATCGGGACGATGTTCTAACCAACTGAGCAACTGGCCAGGGCCCTTACACAATTTATTGAATAGACTGTCTTTGCCCCATTTTATATTCTTTCCTCCTTTATCAAGTATTAATTGACCATATTGCATGGGTTTATTTCTAGGCTCTCTGCTCTGTTCCATTGATTTATATGTCTGTTTTTATGTCAGTACTATACTGTTTTAATTACTGCAACCTTGTAGGATAGTTTGATATCAGGTAGCATGATTCCTCCAACTTTATTACTCTTTCTCATGATTGCTGTGGCTATTCAGGATCTTTTGTGGTTCCATATAAAATTTTAGGATTATTCCTTTTTTTTAGTTCTGTGAAAAATGCTGTTAATATTTTGATAGGCCTTTCATTGAATCTACAGTTTGATAATGTTAATTCTTTCTATCCATGAGCACAGTGTATGCTTTCATTTATTTCTATCTTCTTCAATTTCTTTCTTCAATGTCTTACAATTTCCCAAGTACTAGTCTTCTACCTCCTTGTTTAAATTTATTCCTAGGTATTTTCTGATGCAAATATAAATAGGATTGTTTTTAAATTTCTTTTCCTGATAGTTTGTATTGGTTTATTTACAAAAATGCAACCAGAGGAGGTCTGGCCAAGATGGAAGCATAGGTGAAAACCCTTCACTTCCTTGTACAACCAAAAGGAGGATAACAAGCAATCTAAAAACAACAAACAACCGGAAGTGTCAGAAAATCAAACTGCATGGAACTCCAACAACCAAGGAATTAAAGAAACATTTAACCAGACACTTAGGAGGGAGACAGGCAGCTGGGTGGGTGGAGAAAAGCCACTGGCAAGGCAGCAGACTACGCAGTGAGGTGGGACTGACTGAGAGGACTCGAGGCAAGGCCGTGGACTGTGCAGACAAGGCAGGGCTGGCTGAAAGGGAAACTAAGGTTCAAAGCTAGCTGCAGTTCAAAACTACAAAACTACAAAGGTTCAAAACTACAGCAGGGATTGCCACAGTGGGAGAAACTCCCAGTCTCACATGAGAGTTTGAGAGTTCATTGGAAAGTGGGTCTAGAGCCCAGCAAGTGAACAACATTGTTCTCTCTCTGACCCCTTCCCTAAAGATGGCACCCCAACACAGCAAAGAGGGTTGCCTTGCCCTGGTGAATACCTAAGGCCCTGACCCCTTACAACATAACAGGTGCACTGACACAAAGAAATATGGCTCAAATGAAAGAACAAATCAAAATTCCAGGAAAAGAGCTAAGCGATGAGGAGATAGACAACCTATCTGATGCAGAGTTCAAAACACTTGTAATCAGGGTGCTCACAGAATTAATTGAGCTCAGTCACAACAGGAAGGAAAAAAATGAAGGCTACCCAATGTTAAATAAAGGAAAATATATAAGGAGCCAACAGTGAAGGGAAGGAAACTGGGATTCAAATCAACAATTTGGAACAAAGAAAGGAATAAGCATCCAACCAGAGCAAAATGAAGAAACAAGAATCAAAAAAAAAAAAGAAAGAAAGAAAGAAAGAAAAGAGGCTGAGGAATCTCTGGGACAACCTGAAACATTCCAACATCTGAATTATAGGGGTACCAGAAGGAGAAGAGGAAGAGCAACAAGTGGAAAAGTTATTTGAAGGACTTCCAGCCAAGATGGAGGTGTAGGTGGACACACTGTGCCTCCTCACACAACCAAAATTAAGGACAACAAAGATTTAGAAACAAGAAAACAACCGGAACTTATAGAAAATTGAACTGTACAGAAGTCCAACAACCATTTAACCACACCGGTAAGAAGGACAGAGTTGTGGCAGGAAAAAGTGGAGGTTAATGGACCTGGGCGCGTAGGCAGCAGTGGCTGGCAGATCCCAGGCATGTAGGCAGCGGCTAGCAGACACCTGGCATGGGGTGGCAACAGTGCAGACCCAGTGAGGCCGCACAAGGTGGCTGGCTGACCAGGTGGTTCCAAATTCGCGTGCATATAATCCAGACAAAGGGGAAATAGCAGAAGGGACTGGAATCTGAGAGAGAGAGCGGAACAAGCGCCATTGTTCCCTCTTGGACACCCCACCCCCCATACAGCCTCACAACCCAGTAACTGGGCTGCCCTGCCTTGGAAAATACCTAAGGCTCTGCCCCTCACTACATAACAGCCACAACCACACCAAAAAAAAAAAAAAAAAAAAGGGGGCTCAAACGGGAGAACAGATCAAAGCCCCAGAGCCAATTCATCTAAGTGACCAAGAGATAGCCAACCTATCAGATGCACAGTTCAAAGCACTGGTCATCAGGATGCTCACAGAATTGGTTGATTTTACTCACAAATTAAATGAAAAAAATTAAGGCTACAATAAGTGAAATGAAGGAAAACACACAGGGAACCAATAGTGATGGGAGGAAAACTGGGACTCATATCAATGGAGTGGACCAGAAGGAAGAAAGAAACAACCAAACAGAAAAGAAGGAAGAAACAAGAATTTTTAAAAAAATTAGGAGAGGCTTAGGACCCTCCAGGACATCTTTAAACATCCCAACATCTGAATTATAGGGGTACCAGAAGGGGAAGAGGCAGAGCAACAAGTGGAAAACTTATTTGAACAAATAATAAAGGGGAACTTCCCCAATCTGGCAAAGGAATAGACTTCCAGGAAGTCCCCAAAGCTCAGAGAGTCCCAAAGAAGTTGGACCCAAGGAGGAACACACCAAGGCACATCATAATGACATTAGCCAAGATTAAAATGGAGAGAATTCTCAAAGCAGCAAGGGGTAAGGGGACAGTCACCTACAAAGGAGTTCCCATCAGACTGTCAGCTGATTTCTAAAAAAAAAAAAAAAAAAAAAAAAAAAAAAAAAAAAAAAAAAAAAAAAAAAAAACCTTACAGGCAAGAAGGGGCAGGAAAGAAGTATTCCAAGTCATGAAAGGCAAGGACCTACATCCAAGATTGCTCTATGCAGCAAAGCTTTCATTTAGAATGGAAGGGAAGATAAAGTGCTTCTCCGATGAGGTCAAGTTAAAGGAGTTCATCATCACCAAGCCCTTATCATATGAAATGTTAAAGGGACTTATCTAAGAAATTGAAGAAGATAAAAAACTATGAGAAGTAATATGATGACAAACTCACAACTATCAACAACTGAACCTATATAGGTTTTAACAAAAAAACTAAACAAACAAGTAGAATAGGAAGAGAATCACAGAAATTGAGATCACATGGAGGGTTATTGTGGGGAAGGGGAGGGGATAGAATGGAGGGAAAGGTACAAGGAATAAAAAGAATAATTGGTAGGCATAAAATAGACAGGCGGAGATCAGGAATAGTATAGGAAATAGAAAAGCCAAAGAACTTATATGTACAACCCATGGACATGAACTAAGGGGGTTGGAGAATGCTGGAGGGTGGGGTGATGCAGGGCAGAGGAGGGATAAAGGGGAGAAAAAATTGGGACAACTGTAATAGCATAATCAATAAAATATACTAAAACAATAAATAAATAGTTTTCCTTTCAACCAAACTCTGGCATTGAGAGCTATAATTCCAATTCCCTGGTGGTGGGCAAGGCAATCCTAGTACAGGGGGACCCTGGGAGAGGCGGAGTCCATTTGGTAACAATATCTTGCCCCACCAGCCCCACAGGTCCATTCTGTAACATACAGAGTATCAACAACTAATGAGCTGAGATTTATATAAGTGGAATTGTTACAGAACAGGGTCAAGGGGGGTCACGATATACTATTACCAAAAGGACCCCCCAATAGGTTTGCTTGTCCAGCAACAGAGGAAAGATGTCTCTCAATGCCAGAGATTTGTGAAAAGGAAAGTAAATATTTATTTAAAGCTATACAGACTTAAAGTAGTGACCTAATGACCTTAATGTAGGACCTTGCCTTTCATGACTTGGAATACTTCTTTCCAAACCTTTCTTTCCTGTAAGGTCTCTTTTGAGAAATCAGCTGATAGTCTAGTGGGAACTCCTTTGTAGGTAACTATTTCCTTTCCTCTTGCAGCTTTTAAGATTCTCTCTATCTTTAATCTTGAGTAACCTAATAGTGATGTGCTTTGGTGTGTTCCTCCTTGGTTCCAATTTCTTTGGGACTCTCCGGGCTTCCTGGACTTCCTGGAAGTATATATCTTTCACCAGATTGGGGAAGTTTTCCTTCATTATTTGTTCAAATAGTTCTCAATTTCTTGCTCTTGTTCATCTCCTCCTAGCACCCCCATGATGTTGGAGCATTTAAAGTTGTCCCAGAGGCTCCTCAGCCTCTCCTCACTTTTTTGAATTCTTGTTCCTTCATTCTGTCCCAGTTGGGTGTTTATTTCTTCCGTTTGTTCCAAATCATTGATTTGAGTCCCAGTTTCCTTCCCTTCATTGTTGGTTCCCTGAATATTTTGCTTTACTTTACTTTGTGTAGCCTTCATTTCTTCCTTCAATTTGCAAGCAAGCTCGATCAATTCTGTGAGCATCTTGATTACCAGTGTTGTGAACTCTGCATCGGATAGGTTGTCTATCTTATTGTTGCTTCATTCTTCTGGAGTTTTGATCTGTTCTTTCATTTGGGCCATATTTCTTTGTCTTGGTGCACTTGTTATATAGTAAGTGGTGGAGTCTTTGGTATTCAACAGGTCAAGGCAACCCACATCACTGCATTGTGTCACTATCTTTTGGGGAGGGATTAGAGAGGGAATAATTTGGTTTGCTCCTTTCTCGTCCCACTTTCCATCACTTCCCTCACTTCCCACAAGTGGATTGTGAACTCTCCTGTGAGGCTGGGAGTTTCTCCTGCAACTGAAACCCCTACAGATTTTTATAGCCATGGGTTTTGAGTCTTTATCTTCCTGCACTTAAACCCTGCATTTCATGGTCTGTCTTGCTCCCCCATTTTCCCTCCTGCTTATATGCGAGTAAATGTGGGATTGTCCTTGTTCTCCACCACCCTGCCTTGCCTTGAGTCCTCTCTGCTTTGGCTGCCCTTCTCCACCCCTTCTACGAATCTGGGTGAATGTTTCTTTAACTCCTTGATTGTTGGACTTCCATGCAAATTATTTTCTGGAAGTTTTGGTTGTTCTTTGTTTTTAGATTGGTTGTTATCCTTCTTTTGGTTGTGCAAGGACATGAAATGTTTCTGCCTACAGCTCCATCTTGGCTGGAACTCAGGATAGAAAATTTTAAGTCTGAGTATGTACTTACCTTCACCAGTATGTAGTATATTTTCATATGTTTTCATTTTACAAATTAGTAGCCTTTAATTTCAGCTTGAAGAACACCCTTAGGCATTTGTTGTAAAACAGCTCTAGTGGTGATGAGCTCCCTTGGCTTTTATTTTTAGTAAATTACTTCTCCTTCATTCCTGCACAACTTTGTCGGATAAAGTATTTTTGGTTGGCAGTTTTTTTCTTTCAGCGCTTTGAATAAATCATCCTATTCTCTCCTGGCTGCAAGGTTTATGCTGAGAAATCTCCTGTATGCTGTATCATTATGGGGAAGGGTGTGGAATCTATTGTATGAGAGGAAAAAATTTTATCTTGCTGTTTTAAACATTCTTTCTCTGTCTTTGGTTTTAGACAATTTATTACATATGTCTCAAAGAAGGTCATTTTGGATTGAAATTTGTGGATGAACTGTTAGCTTAGTGAACATAGATGTCCAAATCACTTCTCAGTTTTGGGAAGTTCTCACCATAATTTCTTTAAAAAAAGATTTTATTTATTTATTTTTAGAGAGAGAGGAAGGGAGGGAGAAAGAGAGGGAAAGAAACATCAGTGTGTAGGAGCTACAAAGGTCAGTTGCCTGTGGCACGCCCCCAACTGGGGACCTGGCCCACAACCCAGGCATGTGCCCTGACTGGGAATTGAACTGGTGATCTTTTTGTTCACAGGCTGGCACTCAATCCACTGAGTCGCACCAGCCAGGGCATCACCATAATTTCTTTAAATAAATTTTCTGTTCCTTTCTCTCTCTCGCTTTTCCTTTGAGATTCTATGATGCATAATTTTTTTTTGTTTTCTTGGTCTGTCATAAGTCCTATAAGTTTTCTTCATTCCTTTTCATTTTTCTTTTTACTTCTCTTACTGGATAATTTTATATGATCTGTCTTTGAACTCATTGATTCTGTCTTCTGCTTGGTCCAGTATGCTGTTGAAGCTCTCTATTGAATTCTTCAGTCATTATAGACTTCAGCTCTGAAATTTCTATCTGGTTCTTTTTTGTTTTCTCTTTGTTAAACTTCTCATTTTGGTCTTGTAATGTTCTTCTGATTTTGTTAAATTGCTTATCCATATTTTTCTGTAGTTCTCTAAGCATTTTGAATTCTTCATTGGACAATTCTTCTACCTCCATTTCTTGGGGTCAGTTATTGTAAGTTTACTGAGTTCCTTTGGTGGTGTCATGATTTTATGAATCTTAATGATCTCTGTAGCCTTGTACAGTTTTCTGCCCATTTGAAAAAGCAATCGCCTCTTCCAGACTTTATAAACTGACTTCACTAAAGAAAGACCCACCCCTAAAGGTGGGGACATGCTGAAGCCTACTGTGACCCTAGGTTTAGAAATGTAGCTTGTTGAGTATGGCAGTGTGTGGTAGCTTTGGGTTCATGAGGCATGATAACTCATCAGCTGGGATCCATAGCATCAACAAATGTGTGGTCCTTGAAAAGTGTTGTAGGTTGTCTTCAGAGGCTACAAGAGCTGTTAGGGTCCTCAGAGTCACCTCCAGGCTCAGCAGATAGAGATTAGGGCAGGCAGCAGTCATGGCCAGAGCTGGTTGTGTGCACACATTCAGGTGCAGAGGCCAGCTACAGATGCCCATGCAGTCACAGAGGCTGGCTGCAAACACACATGTATTAGTGAGTGATGTGGACCATGGCTTGTGGGGTCCATGACATCATGGATGAGACACAAGACAAATTCACACAGGCAACCAAGTCCTTTAGAGGAAAAGGGACAGCACGGCCACTCTCTCAAGAGGAGAGCACCCCGACCCTTGCCTTGACAAGCTTTTATTGCTTTTCTGGGCACATTACGTTGAGGAAGGTCCTCATTTACTATGCACAGGTTCACTTTAGGTGGTTACCTTTTACAGAAAACAAAGGAGAGGATGCTGCTAATCACATCACAGAAGAAGTATATTAGCAAATGCAAAGGGAAAAGTGGTTGTACTGGTTACACTCATCCTTGCAAGGTTCAGCTTAGATTTTAGGAAGTTACTTTAAAGATATGCAGTAAATGTTTGCTGCCTTAATTCAGGGTGAGGGAGTTTTAGCAAAAAGCAAGTCTCAAAGCAGTCTAGGTACAACACAGGCCTGACTCCTCACGGGAGAACCTATCCGTGGGCATGTGTCCTGTTTGGGTCCACACCACGAAGAATGGTCTCCTATAAGTGAGGACCAGAGAAAGATGCCAAGGCAGTGGTCAACTATGGGCATGCTGATTGCTCCAGGGGTCCATGGCTGTTGGCATTTATACTGCCAACAGTAATACATGTATTACTGCCAACCAATCTGCTGGTTCTTTCCATAGGGGAACATCAGTGGATGATAGTGTGTGGAGTCAAGCCAGGAGCATGCAGGTGCACAGCTACAGATGAATCCAGTGGTACAGGCCACAGCCAGGAGACAGAGCAGCTGCTGGGTTCTTGGTTATTGGTGTGTACTTGTGTGGCCACAGGATTTTGCCACAGGTGTGCACATGACAACAGAGGCTGGTAACAGGCATCAGGCCAGCAGTATTAGGTGCACAGCTGGAGGGGCTATCCCTGAACACGTGCACAACAGTGAAGGTCAGCTGTGAAGGTGTATGTTGATGACTTGTATTCATGCAGCTACAGTGGCCTGAGCTGGCTGCTGGCACAGGGCAGGGCTCAGCATGGGGGTGGGAAACAGACTCAACAACCTAGAGGTCAGCTAATGTGAATACCTGTGGGGTGAAAGACGGTGAAATCTGCAAGGGGTCCAGGGCAGCTATACTAGCTGTCAATTTGGTGGTGAAAACTGTTGGGATTGTCCGCAGAGCAGGTCCACTAGGAGCTGTGGTCAGTCCTGCTTTGTGGCTGATACTGGTAACCCTTGCTTTCCTTCCCTTTTCCTAGCCATTTCCCTATGTCTCAGGTTTGCTAGTCTCTGGGTGGGGTAAAATCAAAGCAGGTCCTTCATGCAGTGCCATGAAAGACTGGGGAAGCTGGTAGCTCATGCAGTTGTTCCTTTCCCAGTTTGGGGAACTCTTTCTAGGTGGGAGTTTCCTCTTGACACCAGGCAAGGCCAGCTTGCAGAATGGGATAATGCGGGCAGAATGAAACTGTTATTCCTTCCCTTTCTGTGTGGTTATTCCCAAGTTTTTGTCCCACTACATTGCTGAAGTTTCTTAAATGGACTCCTGTGCTATCTCAGAGCTGTTTTTGTTCATTATAGCATCTAATTATTTATCGTTGTAGTTGGGGCAAAGGCTGGGATCTTCTACTTTGCCATCTTGGTGAAGTCACCACATTTGACCATATAACCCTTATTTACAGATTTATATTACATATATCACCTCCTTTAAGTCTCATCTGTAAAAAAATTCTCTCTGCCCATTTGCAAACAAGGAAACTGAGTATGCTTCAGAATCACCTTGAGGACTTGTAACAACACAGATATGCCAGACGTCTGTAGGAACTTTCTGTTTAAATGAGTCCAGGGTGGATCCTGGTAATTTACACTATAATTCACTAATGCTGCTGGAGGCCCACACTTTGAGAACCACTGATCTACACAAGCCACTGGCAACCTTTTCACCCCATGACACATATAAACTCATTGCTAAAATTCTGTGGCACACCAAAAAAACAAACAAACAAACAAACAAACAAACAAACAAAACACATACTTTTTGCTGATCCAATAAAAAAATAAGTATAATTTTGATTTGTTCACATTGGACAGCCATCGTTTTGTTGATTGTTGTCATTTTAAAAGCTGACAAGCTAAAGGAAAAGAGGTCAATGCCCCTGACTAAATAGTTGGGTATTGCATGTTTAAAAATCCTTGTGACACCCTGGGTAAAAATTGCTAATTAGACACACCACAATTGCTCAAGCTCATCCAGTTAATAAATGACAGAGCTGAGATTCAATCCCAGGTTTTTCATACCATATTAAGTGGTATTTGTTCTGCACAGAAAAAATAAATAGTAATCTTCAAAAGCAATGAACAAATCTGTGAAAGAGCATTGGTATTTCAATGAGGTTGGGCAAGCCAACAGAGAAAAGGAAAACACTCATATGATAACCACTGGAGATTTTAAAACTGTTTCACGTTGGGAGGTAGGGGAATTTAGACATAAAGAAGGAGAATGTATGGTATTCCAAAGACATTTTATCTCCTAGAATTATTATTGTTATCTTGGGTTATTCAACCCAAGATTTGAATGGATATTTTAGAATATTAGCAGGCTTGGTGGTCTGAAACCAAAATGCCTCCAATCTGTAGGAGAGGGAGTGCTGGGAGATAGTATTGTGTTAGTTTTGAAAGTACTATGACCTCCAAGCACAGAATTTGTAGAAACTAGCCATAAGGCAGGAAATGAAGCACAGCTGTTTTCCAGATGGTCATCATGCACCAGAGGACACACAGCAGTGGGTACAAGGATGCAGAAGGAGATCTGCCAAGACTAATGGGGTGAGACACCTTATCAGAGATCTGTGAGGGCCAGAGGCAACTTCATGACCAGATACTACACCTTTGTCCCACAATAATACATAAGCTTTACCTTAATCAGGAATTCAACTTGGGAATGAACACAGTAATAGGAGAACCATCGAGATGGCAGTTGCATTCTGAATTGAACAATTACCAGGTTGTGATTGGTCTGGATAAAATTTTTTTCATCCAGATGTGATTGTGTTACCTCAAAATGCAAGATTTGTCTCCTGAGAGTGAGTGGAATTGAGGTTTCATGCACAATTTGGGTTTCAGAAGTAGAGAACAAAGGAAAGGGCAAACAATCAAAATGCTAAGAGAAAAATATTTATGTTTTGTTTTGTTTTTTGTGTTTTAGAGTTTATTTATTGCATCAGATATCAAGCAGGGCAGTTGAAAAATAATTCCACACTGAAAACATTTTGTAATGAAACTGAAGAAAATCAAAGATAAAAAAATTTTAAACCTGTCAGAAAGAAAAGGCAGAGCACCTACCAAGGAATAAGTAATTCTTCAGAACTTAGATTAGTAGTCTACATAACTGGGGAGAATTGCCAAACTAAGATGTCTATATTTAGTTTAACTATAAGTCATAAATCAGTACAAAATGATGATAATTTGGAACATGAAAAGAATAAAATACTTTACTGCAAAGAGATTCTTGTATTCTTGCTGAAAAACCTAAAAGCTATTCTTTTTAAAAAGAAAAAAAGAGGCCCACAATGGAGAATGTGATGCAGAATGGAGCATGAAGGAAAGAAAAAAGAGTTCAGTATATTGGTAAATACAGTATACCTTTGATTGTAAGACATTAGAAACAAAGTTTTGTCTTCAAAAAAGTAGTGAAACAGAACCACTCTAGGTTCTAGTCCTCTGAGTTCTATTGCCTGCCACCAAAAACCTGTGACCCCCAATAACAGAGTCTTATGAAAAGGAAAGGAACTATTTATTAAATGTTAGACAGATTTAGAACAATGGCAGAATTCTACCTTTAAACCCCACTCCCTTTAGAAATTTAAAAAAAAAAAACACCCATAATCACACTGTTCTGTCTCCACTTGCCAAACCAGGCCAGTCAGGGGTACTGTCTCTTAGGAAAAGAAATAGAAGACTGTAGCTTAACTGAGCAGATTCCTGTCTGTACGCCAGTGTCTTCCAGTTCACTGTGTCCTGCTTTTAATCCCAAAGCACATAGCACTTCCTCATGGTGGGCTATTGGGGTCCTTCTGTATCCTTTCAAACTGTGTGGCCAGGATAGTCTTCTCTACTCTCAAGCCACATGGTTAAGATGTCCCCTACTCCATTGGCAAGCTGAGAGAGAGGGAGAGAGAGAGGGAGAGGGGGAGAGAGAGAGAGAGGGAGAGGGAGAGAATCTCTCATGGCTTTCCTACTTTCCTTCCAAGCCACATGGTCCAGAACTCATGGTTGCCCTGTGCTTGGGTTTAAATCCAAGGGCAGATCTTCCTCTATAACCCAATTTCTGACTCCTCCCACAAAGAGTTATACCTGCTAGTACTCTGGTTTCTTCTGCCTTTCTCAGCTGTGACTGTTAGTCCAGAAAGGCGTGGCCCTGTGACGTAGAGCAGACTATTTCCAAAAGACCCACAGTAGCCACAGCAGGGGACTATCTCCCACCTCCCATCTGCATCACAGATTGAATCATGCCTATCTCACTGGCCAAGTACTTTAGATATGCCAAGTAACTCTAAATGGCCTTGCTCCACTTCTCCCTCACCCAGCCAGGTCAGTGGAGATTTTCCCCATTTGGGTGGGGGGACTCTAGCTCAGCACCTCATTACAGTAGAGCTAAAATTTTAGACAACTATAACACAGAAATTGGAAATGGGAAGAATGGAGAATAGCTAAAGACCCACCTAAAGGACCTAAGATTTTAAGGGTTTAGAGATACTTAATAACTTCAGACTTTCAACAGAAATATAAAAATTAACAACATAAGGTAAAATTTTAAGGATGATTACAAAACAAATAGAAATAATATTAAAGGGGAAAATAAGAAAATTTAACCAATAAAACAAAAGGCAAGATAGTTGGAGGGAGTTACAAATATCAAGTGTGGAAAATAGATAATATAGGTAGTAGTAATAATGTCCAATTTATCATTATATATAGTTTATATCCATTAAAAGACACAAATTCTTCTATTATATTTAATCAGACATCAAACAACTATACCTCCAAAGCAATATGTAATAATAATAAGCATTGCATGTGTGGTGTCAGGAATTCATGAATCCAGAATTCTGGTGATGAATTATCTGAATATGTAACTATCCTTACATATCTTTCTCAATGTATAGTAAAGGGAGTTCTATTTTTCAAAAGAAACTAATATGTTAGCTATATGTTGTTTATTAGAGAAACTTAGAATAAAATAAAATACAATTTTCTACCTGAAAAAAATCCAGAAGTCTGATAACACAGTAATGCCCAAGTGAACCAGGTATCACTGGTCAAGAGAACCAGGTTTTCACATTGCTGGGCCACTGTAAATGGATACAATTTCTATAAAGGTCAACTTCACAACATGTTTCAAAATTACAAAATTACCCTAGAAATTCCTCCTCTGGGAATTTATTCTACTGATATACTCAAACACGTGAAATTACTTTGGATTTTGTGCAAATGTTTATATTAGCCAAAGGTTGGAAACAACCCAGATGCCCATCACTAGAGAAATGTTTAAATATAGTCAAGCTCTATAATTATATAGAAATAAAAAAGAATGAGGAAGTTCTGTATTTACTGATAGAAAATATCACCAATATATGGTTTTACATGAAAGAAAAAAACAATGATGCAGAACAATGTATATATTATGCAACCATTTGGGTAAAAAATAATACTTATTTTCTTGAACATTCATATGAATTCTCTCTGGAAGAATAAAATATAATAACATTGCTTACTTCTAAAGAAGTGGACTGTCTGGCCTGGGAATCAGTGTGGAAGAGAGGCTTTTCATTCCATACTTTCTTATATTTTGTGAATTTTTAACTTTGTAAATTTATTATGTTTTCAGAAATTGAATAATAGAAAATGAACAGAGATTGAACTGGAAAATTTACAGAGCAAAAAATCAAATGACCAATAAACATATGAAAACAATAATCTTGAAAATGGAAACTATCAATTTATACCTCAAATTTAAAAGTCTGGGAATATCAAATGTGGCCAAGGAATCAGAAAATTGGTACTCCTATATCCTGCTGGTGAAGAGTATAAATTACTGAAATTTATTAATATTTAGTAGAATTTGGGGGTTCTGGCCAAGATGGAGGCATAGGTAGAAACCCTTTGCTGCCTCACACAACTAAAAGGAGGATAACAACCAATCTAAAATCAATAAGCAACCAGAAGCACCAGAAAATCAAACTGCATGGAGCTCCAACAACCAAGGAATTAAAGAAAAAAATCAACCAGAACAACCAGACCAATAAGGTGTCAGACTACAAGAGCCAGCTCAGAAAAACTGAGGTGAGGCAGCGGACCAGGCAGGTGGGGCTGGCTGCTGTGAGGTGGTGTGCTGCATGGGTGGGGCTGACTTAAGGGGAAACTGAGACTCAGAGGTCATTGTGGACTACAGTGGTTGCCACAGTGGGAAGAACTCCCAGTCTCACACAAGAGAGTCCATTGAAAAGTGTGCTAGGAACCAGCAGATGAGCTGCCTTGTTCCTTCTGTGGCCCCTCCCCCACAGGCAGCACAGCAGCACAGCAAGGAGGTTTGACCTGCCTGGGTGAATACCTAAGGCTCTGCCCCCTTACAACCTATCAGCTGCACCAAGACAAAGAAATATAGCCCAAAAGAAAGAACAGAGTAGAACCTCAGAAAGAGAGCTAAGCAAAGAGGAGATCGCCAACCTATCTGATGGAGAATTTAAAGCCCTGGTAATCAAACTGCTCAGATCTGATTGAGCTTGCTCAAAAAATGAAAAAGCAAATGAAATATGCCTAAAATTAAATAATGCAAAATATTCAGAGAACCAACAGCGACAGGAAGGAAGCCAGGACTCAAAGCAACAATTTGGAACAAAAGGAAAAAATAAACATCTAACCAGAACAGAATGAAGAAACAAGAATTCAAGAAAGGGAAGAGAGTCTTACAAACCTCTGGGACAACCTGAAAGCTTTCAATATCCAAATTATAGAGGTGCTAGAAGGACAAGAACAACAGCAAGGAATTGAAAACTTATTTGAACAAATAATGAAGGAAAACTTCCCCAATTTGGTAAAGGAAATAGACTTCCAGGAAGTCCAGAAAGCCCAGGAAGACCACAGAGTCCCAAAGAAGTTGGACCCAAAGAGGAACACACCAAGGCACATCATCATTAAATTACCCAAGATTAAAGACAAAGAAAGAATCTTAAAAGCAGCAACAGGAAAGAAAAAAGTTACCTACAAAGGAGTTCCCATAAGATTATCAGCTGATTTCTCAAAAGAGACCTTACAGGCAAGAAGGGGCAGGAAAGAAGTATTCAAAGTCATGAAAGTCAAGGACCTACATCCAAGATTGCTCTATCCAGCAAAGCTGTCACTTAGAATGGAAGGGAAGATAAAGTGCTTCTCAGATAAGGTCAAGTTCAAGGAGTTCATCATCACCAAGCCCTTATTCTATGAAATGTTAAAGGGACTTATCTAAGAAAAAGAAGATAAAAAATAGGACAGTGAAAAGACAGCAAACTCACAGCTATTAACAACTACACCTAAAACAAAAGCAAACAGCTAGAACAGGAACAGAACCACAGAAATGGAGATCACATGGAGGGTTAGCAACATGGGAGTGGGAGGAGGAGAGAGGGGGAAAGGTACAGAGAATAAGTAGCATAGACAGTGGGTAGAAAATAGACAGGGGGAGGGCAAGAATAGTGTGGGAAATGTAGAAGCTAAAGAAC
This sequence comes from Glossophaga mutica, assembly GCA_039655065.1. NCBI lineage: Eukaryota > Metazoa > Chordata > Mammalia > Chiroptera > Phyllostomidae > Glossophaga > Glossophaga mutica. The sequence continues at coordinate 106,634,722 of CM077306.1, forward strand.
TTATGACACATGGACATGAACTAAAGGGGGGAATGTGGATGGGAGGGGGTGTGCAGGGTGGAGGGGAATGATGGGGGAGAAATGAGACAACTGTAATAGCATAATCAATAAGATATATTAATAAAAAAAAAGAATGCACCTTGGATTAGAGGCCCTTGACCCTGGAGTCAGGTAAATAGGTGAATGTCCAAAGGCTCTGAAGTTCTCCCCAGAAAATAGACTATTTTAGTTTACAGGACATTTATTCTTCTTTCAGCTATTTTAATTCAGGTAATATGTTCTTAGTCTTTTTTTTAACACGAGAGTGTTTAGAAATATTACATTTGTATGCTTTTTTAAAGATGTTGACTAATTCAAGGGACCTTTAAAATGAACATCTTTTGTTCCAAACAAGGACACATCTCAACTTGTCTGACTTGCACTTTGCTTCACACTGTCCCCCATCCTGTCTATTAGCTCCTCAGAGCACTTTAAAGATGATCTCTTGTCAGACTCATGGTCGACTCCAAGTTCCTTCTAAGTCAGCAGGAGGGAGGCTGACACTCTCCCTTTCTCCTGTGGCACAGCAGTGTGCTCTGGCCCACAGTTGGCATAGAAAAACTGCTGGGCCCACTTCCAGCATCTGCAGTGTGTAAAGCTGTCCAACACTGGCCAGCTGTCTCAATGAGTCCATGTCATGACAGAAGGGAAACAGTGGGATGCATACGAGGCAACAGTGTAATCCTTCCCAAGGCCAAATTCTAGGGGGGAAAAATTCCCCTCTTAAGGTTGTGAGAATAGAGGTTTTTACTCATGACCATGTTCTACCATCTTGATGTCCTCAGCACTTACCTGGTGCAAAATTGCTAATTTGTATATTCATACTAAACTGAGCCATTTTATAGAGGCTGCAGGTATTGATGTGACAAAATTTTTAGGCTATATTGTTAAAACATTGATCAGCATGCAAAATTTTGCTTTAAAAAGGAGAGAAAGACACACACACATACACACAGTTGTATTCTTGCATAAAGATTGAAAGGATACAAAGGAAAATGAAAATGTTGACTTTGGGGAGGGGATGGAGGTAGTGGCAGATGGGATAAATAGATGGGGTGGTTGCAAATCTTCCTGATGTACATGTTTATATATTAATTTTCAAACCAAGTGAGTGTGCAACCCTTTAAAAATTAAATTATATATTTTATTTACTTATTTTTGGTTATATAATTTTGTCATGGCAAAAAAACCTGAACTGGAAATACGAAGTTACTCTTTCGTAAAGATCTCTGTGATCTTTCTTCCCCTGGGCTCACAGGTGAATCAAGAAGGCCACCATACTCAGTCTAAAAGTTCCTTTTAAAAACAAAATCTATGCCACTTACTATAATTTCGTTTTTTGTTTTCTCCTTTTTTATCTTTTTCTATTACCATTTAGTCCCTTATACTCCCCTCCCCCCAGCAATCACCACACTGTTTTCCATGTCCATAGTCCTTTTTCCTTTTTGCTCAATCCCTCTACCCCATCCCCTCTACTAGTTGTCATCTGTCCTCCATCATTGAGTCTGTCTCTGTTTTGCTTGTTAGTTCAATTTGTTCATTAAATTCCACATCTGAGTGAAATCATATACTATTTGTCTTCCTTGATTGGCTTATTTCGCTTAGCATAGTGTCCAGGTCCATCCATACTGTGGCAAGGGGAAAATTTTCTTCTTCTTTTTTAAGCTGACTAGAATTCCACTGTGTAAATGTCCCACAGTTGTTTTATCCACTCATCTATTGATGGACGCTTAGGCTGCTTCCATATCTTGGTGATTGTAAATAATGCTGCAATGAAATTAGGGGTGCTTATGCTCTTTTGAATTAGTGTTTTGGGTTCCTTTGGATATATCCCCAGAAGTGGGATCACTGGGTCAAAAGACAGAACCATTTTTAATTTTTTGAGTTATGTCCATCATGCTTTCCACAGTGTCTGCACCAGTCTGCATTCCCACCAAAAATGCAAAAGGGTTCCAATCATAGCCATTCAAGTGTCTATGCAGGTCCTTTGCCCATTTTTTAAATTGGGTTGTTTGTTTTTCTTGTGTTAAGTTTTGTACCTATTTTACAAATTTTGGATATTAACTCCTTATCAGATGTATTGGTAAATAGGTTCTCCCATTCTGTGGGTTGTCTTTTTATTCTGTTGATGATTTCCTTTACTGTGCAATAAATTTTCAGTTTGATGAAGTTCCATTTGTTTATTTTTTCTTTTGATTCTCTCACCTGGGGAGATATATATGATAAAAAATTTCTACAAGCAATGTCTGAGATTTTACTGCCTATGTTTTGTTCTAGGATTTTTATGGTTTCTGGTCTAACAATCAAGTCTTTGATCCATTTTAAATTTATTTTTGTGTGTGGTGTAAGATGGTGGTCTAGTTTCATTTTTCTGCACATGTCTGCTCAATTTTCCCAACACTATTTATTGAATAAACTACCTTTAGCCCATTGTATATGTTTACATCCTCTGTCAAATATTGACTATGAAGGTATGGGTTTATTTCTGGGCCCTTTATTCTGTTCCAGTAACCTATGTGTCTGTTTTTATGCCAGTACCAGACTGTTTTGACTACTGTGGCCTTGCTGTATAATATGATATTAAGTAGCATGATTCCTCCAACTTTGTTCTTCTTTCTCCGGATTGCTGTTGCAATGCACGGCCTTTTGTGATTCCATATAAATTTGTGAAATATTTGTTCTAGGTCTGTGAAATACATCATTGGAATCTTGATAGGAATTGCATTGAATCTATAGATTGCTTTGGGTAGTATGGACGTTTTAATGATGTTAATGCATCCTATCCATGAAGATGGTGCTTCCACTTATTTGAATCTTCTTCCATTTCTTTCTTCGATGCCTCATGATTTTCTGAGTACAGATCTTTTGTATTCTTGGTTAGGTATTTTATTCTTTTTGAAGCAATTGTGAGTGGAATAGTTTTCTTGATTTTCCTTTCTGTTAGTTCATTTTTGGCATATAAAATGCAACTGATTTCTGAATATTAATTTTGTATCCTGCTACTTTGCTGAATTCACTTATCGATTCTAGCAGTTTCTTGATGGAATCTTTGGGGTTCTGTATGTACAGCATCATGTCATCTGCAAATAATGATAATTTTACTTCTTCCTTTCCAATTTGGATGCCTTTTATTTCTTCTTTTTGTCCGATTGCTGTGGCTAGGACTAACAGTACTGTGTTGAATAAGGGAGTAAAGTGAATATCCTGTCTTGTTTCTGACCTTAAGGGGAATGCTTGTAGTTTTTGCCCATTGAGTATGATGCTGGCAGTGAGTTTGTCATACATGGCCTTTGTTATGTTTAGGTATGTTCCCTCTATTCCCACTTTGCTGAGATTTTTATCATAAATGGGGGCTGGATTTTATCAAAAGCTTTTTCTGCATCTATTGATATGGTCATGTGTTTTTTTATCCTTTATTTTGTTTATATGGTCAATCACATTTATTGATTTTTAAAAATTTTATTTTAATTGTTGTTCTTGTACAGTTTTCTGTCTTTTACTCCCAGCCCAGCCCACCTCCCCAGCCCTCCCCACCTCCCTCCCATTTCCACCCTCCCTAGTTTTTGTCCATGTGTCCTTTATATTTATTGCTCTAAACCCTTCCCCTTTTCCCCTGAAATTCCCTCCCCTCTCCCCTCTGGTCACTGTCAGCCTGTTCTCAATTTCAGTGTCTTTGGTTAATTTTGCTTGTTTGTTTGTTTTGTTGATTAGTTCCTATTAAAGGTGAGATCACATGGTATTTATCTTTCACCGCTTAGCTTATTTTGCTTAGCATAATGCTCTCCAGCTCCATCCATGCTATTGTGAAGGGTAGGAGTTCCTTCTTTCTTTCTGCTGCATAGAATTCCATTGTGGAAATGTACCACAGTTTCTTGATCCATTCATTTACTGATGGGCACCTAGGTTGCTTCCAACACTTGGCTATTGTAAATTGTGTTGCTATGAACATTGGGATGCATAGGTTCTTTTGAATTGGTGTTTCAGGGTTCTTAGGATATAATCCTAGCAGTGGAATTGCTGGGTCAAAAGGTAGATTCATTTTTAGTTTTCTTAGAAAAGTCCATACTGTTTTCCACAGTGGTTGTACCAGTCTGCACTCCCACCAACAGTGCACCAGGGTCCCCTTTTCTCCACAACCTCTCCAACACTTGTTGTTTGTTGCTTGGTTTATAATTGCCATTCTGACTGTTGTGAAGTGGTATCTCATTGTGGGTTTAATTTGCATCTCTCTGATAGCTAGCGATATTGAGCATCTTTTCATGTGTCTCTGGATCCTCTGTGTGTCCTCCTTGGAGAAGTGTCTGTTGAAGTCCTTTGCCCATTTTTTAAATAAGGTTGCTTGTCTTCTTAGAGTAGAGTTGTGTAAGTTCTTTATATATTTTGGGGATTAAACCCTTGTCTGAGGTATCATTGGTAAATATGTTTTCCCACACAGTCAGTTCTCTTTTTATTTTAATACTGTTTTCTTTGGCCATGCAGAAGCTTTTTATTTTGATGAGATCCCATTCGTTTATTCTTTCCTTTATGTCCCTTGCTTTAGGGGACATATCAGTAAAATGTTGCTGCATGAAATATCTGAGATTTTCCTGCCTATGTTCTCCTCTAGGACTTTAATGGTGTCATGGCTTATATTTAAACCTTTTATCCACCTTGAATTTATTTTTGTGTATGGTGTAAGTTGGTGCTCAAGTGTCATTTTTTTTGCATGTAGCTGTCCAGTTCTCCCAACACCACTTGTTGAACAGGCTATTTTTACTCCATTTTATGCTGCTGCCCCTTTTGTGGAATATTAATTGATTGTAGAGATTTGGGTTTATTTCTGGGCTCTCTGTTCTATTCCACTGGTCCATGTGCTTGTTTTTATGCCAGTACCAGGCTGTTTTGATTACAGTGGGCTTGTAATATAGTTTGGTATCAGGTATTGTGATCCCTCCTACTTTGCTCTTCTTTCTCAAGATTGCTGCAGCTATTCGAGGTCGTTTATAGTTCCATATAAAATTTTGAAGTGTTTGTTCTATGTCTGTGAAATATGCCATTGGTACTTTAATAGGAATTGCACTGAATCTGTAAATTGCTTTGGGAAGTATGGACATTTTGATGATGTTATTTCTTCCGATCCATGAACACGGTATGTGTTTCCATTTGTTTGTGTCTTCCTTGATTTCTTTCTTCAGTGTTGTGTAGTTTTCTGCATACAGGTCCTTTACCTCCTTGGTTAGGTTTATTCTTAGGTATTTTATTTTTCTTTTTGCTGTGTCAAATGGGATTTTTTTCTTGATTTCTGCTTCTGCTGTTTCCTTGTTGGTATACAAAAATGCCTTTGATTTCTGAATATTGACTTTGTAATCAGCTGTTTTGTCAAATTCATTGATTAGGTTGAGCAGTTTTTTGGTGGAGTCTATAGGATTTTCTATGTACACTATAATGTCATCTGCACACAATGATAGTTTTGTTTCCTCCTTTCTGAGTTGGATGCCTTTTATTTCCTTTTCTTGTCTAATCGCTGTGGCTAAGACTTCCAATACTATATTGAACAGAAGTGGTGAAAGTGGACAACCTTGTCTTGTTCCTGATCTTAGTGGACACATTTATTGATTTGTGACTGTTGTACCATCCTTGCATTTCCAGACTAAAATCTCACTTGATCATGGTGTATGATTTTTTTTTTTGATTCATTACTGTATTTAGTTTGCTAATATTTTTTCAGGATTTTAGCATCTATGTTCATCAGTAATAATGGCCTATAATTTCCTTTTTCTGTAGTGTCTTTATCTGGTTTTGGAATCAAGATAATGCTGGCCTTGTAAAATGAGTTTGGGAGCTTTCCATCCTCTTACATTTTATGAAATAGTTTGAGAAGGACAGGTGTTAGTTCTTCTTGGAATGCTTGGTAAAATTCACCTGTGAAACCATCTGGTCCAGGGCTTTTGTTTGTTGGGAGTTTTTTTTTTTTTTATTACTGTTTCAATTTCATTAGGTGTAATCTATTCAGATTCTCTGATTCTTTTTATTTATCTTTGGAAGACTGTATGTTTCTAGAAATTTATCCATTTCATTCAGGTTGCCCAGTTCATTGGCATATAATTATTTATAATATTTTCTTACAATCCTTTGTATTTCTTTGCTGTCAGTTGTTATTTCTCCTCTTTCATTTCTGATTTTATTTATTTGGGTACTTTCTCTTTTTGTCTTAATGAGTCTGGTTAAAGGTTTGTCTATTTTGTTTATCTTTTCAAAGAAGTAGTTCTTGGATTCATTGATCTTTTGTATGTTTTTTTTATAGCCTCTATTTCATTTATTTCTGCTCTGATATTTATTATTTCCTTTCTCCTACTCACTTTGGGCTTTGTTTGTTGTTCTTTTTCAAGTTCCTTTAAGTGTGAAGTTAGGTTGTTTATTTGAGCTTTTTCTTGTTTTTCAACATAGGCCTGTAATGCTATGGATTTCCTTCTTAGGATTGCTTTCCCAGTGTCTCACAGATTTTGGTTTGTTGTCCTCATTTTCATTTTTTTTCAAAGTATCTTTTGATTTCATTCTTGATCTCATTGTTGACCCATTCATTGTTTAATAACATGTTATTTAGCTTCCATGTCTTCGTGTATTTTTCAGTGTTTTTCTTGTGATTGTGTTCTAGTTTCATAACATGGACAGAGAAAATGCCTAATATAATTCCAATCATCTTAAATTTATTGAGACTTGTTTTATGTCCCAGCATGTGGGCTATCCTAGAAAACATTCCATGTGTACTTGAAAAGTATGTATATTCTACCACTTTGGCATGAGACACTCTGAAGTTGTCAATTAAGTCCATTTGATATAATTTATCATTTAGGGCCACTGTATCCTTGTTGATTTTTCTGCCAGGAAGATCTATCCATTGAAGTCAATGGGGTGTTAAAATCCCCAAATATGACTGTATTTCTCTCTATCTCTCCTTTTATGTCCATCAAAATTGCTTTATATATTTAGGTGCTCCTATGATGGGTGCATAAACATTTACCAAGGTATGTCCTCTTGTTGCACTGTTCCTTATCATCATGTAGTATCCTTCTTTGTCTCTTAGTATAGCTTTGACTTTAAAGTATATTTTGTCAGATATAAGTACTGCTACTCCAGCTTTTTTTCTTTTCCATTTGCATCAAATATGTTTTCTAACCCTTTACTTTTACTGTGTGTATCTTTTGATTTGAGATGGGTCTCTCTCCAAGACAGCATATATATGGGTCTTGTTTTCTTATCCATTCAGCTACCTTCTGTATTTTGGTTGGAGCATTTAAGCCATTTACATTTAGTGTGATTATTGATAGATACGTGTGTAGTGCCATTTTATTGTTAGACTATTTTCCTCTGTTTTTCCCCCCTTTTTTTCTTCTTAAAGTAAGCCCCTTTAGCATTTGTTGTAGTACTAGTTTGGTGTTAGCAAACTCCTTTAGCTTTTGCTTATCTGAGAAGCTCCTTATTTCTCTTTAAATTTTAAATGTTAGCCTTGCTGGGTAAAGTAGCCTTCATTGTAGGTGCTTGCTTTTCATCACCTTGAATATTTCACACAACTCCCTTCTGGGCTGAAATGTTTTTTTATGAGTAATCAGATGAGAGACTAATTGGTGCTCCCTTATAGGTAACTATTTGCTTTTCTCTTGTGGCTTTTAGAATTCTCTCCTTGTCTTTAAGCCTTGCCATTTTAATTATGATGTGCCTTGGTGTATGCTTGTTTGGGTCCAACTTGTTTGGGACTCTCTGAGTTTCCAGGACTTGTGAAACTTTTTCCTTCACCAGATTAGGGAAATTTTCAGTCATTATTTCTTCAAATAGGTTCTTGACCCCTTGCTCACTCTCTTCTGGTATTCCCATGATGCGGATGTTGTTATACTTCATGTTGTCCAAGATATTTCTTAAGCTCTCCTCCTTTTTACAAATTCTTTTTTCTTTTTGCTGCTATGCCTGATTTTTTTTTACCTTGTCTTCCAAAACACTGATTTTGCTTCATGTAACCTACTGTTTATTCTTCCAGTGTATTACTTATCTCAAGTATGCCATTCTTTATTTCTGACTGATCCTTTTTTATGGTTTCTACATCTTTTTTCATGTTGTTGAGTATCCTTATATTATTACTGTACACTCTCTATCTGATAAATTGCTTACTTCCATTTTGATGTGGACCCCGGCTCATGGGTTCCACCACATTGTGGATGAGACATGAGAAATTCACATGGACTACCAAGTCCTGTGGAGGAAAAGGGACAGCATGGCTTTTCTCTCAAGGGGAGAAAAAGCCTCAACCCTTGCTGTGACCCGCCTTTATTTCTTTTCTGGGCACATTACATGATGGTCCTCATTTACTATGCACAGGTTTGCTTTAGGTGGTTATCTTTTACAGAAAACAAAGGAGAGGATGCTGCTAATCACATCACAAAGGAAGGGTATTTGCAAATGAAAAGAGAAAAGTGGTTGAACTGGTTACACTCCATACTGGGGAGTTTTAGCAAGGATTTTAGGAAGTTACAGTAAGCACTTGCTGTCTCAATTCAGGGTGAGGGAGTTTTAGCAAAAATAAGTCTCATAGTAGTCTAGGTACAGTGCAGGCCTGATTCCGCATGGGAGAACCTATCCGTGGGTGTGGGTCGTGTGCATCTCCAAGTGGGAGCTGGGCCCACACCATGCAGAGTGGTCGCCTATACCATTTCATCTAGTTCTTCTGGAAAATTCTCTTGTTCTTTCTTTGGGGTCTGTTTCTTTGTCTTCCATTTTGACTGCTTCTTTGTATTTTCTGCCATAGATGTTTAACTAATCAGCTGTTTAAATGATCCATTGTTAATCTAATCAATCTGTAATCAGCAGTCAGGCTGAAGCATCACAGGGTGGGGCAGAGTAATTCCTGTGGGCATGGCTACTGCTTCCTCTCACGCTGATGCCACTTAGAGAGGAGTGCTCTGCCTGAGATGGATGGCTTCTTCAGTATGGGGAATGACTCAAAAAAGGGATCCTGGTAGCTGTTCTCTCCCCATAACCACCAACCCCAGACTCTCCTCAAGCATCTTTAGTCTACTCTGCCCTCCCTTTGCCTGTACCCAGGGTAAGTGGATGCAAACAAAAAGGCTCTCTGCATCTCCAGCCATCTCTCCCTGGTCAACAGAACCCCTATTGCTTTCCATAGCTGGATATTATCTGGGTTTGTTTCCAGCTCTGGTGCTGTAGGCTAGGGAGCCCAGCTTGGGGTTTATACCCCACACTTCTCAGGGGGAGCCCCCTGGCCCCTGAAATATCCCTCTGCCACTTCAGTTGATGCCCATGGGAGCAAAGCCAGACCTCTCGTGTCTCCTCCGCACTCCCTCCTAGTCATATTGTGATGAAGTGTTTTCTTCTGTCTGTCCATGGTTATGTCTTCTTTCCAGCTAGTGTTCAGTTGGATTTTCAAGATAATTTCTCTACAATTTAGTTGTAATTCCAGATTGGTCCTGGGGGGGAGGCTAGTGTAGCTTCCACTTACTTTCTGCCATCTTGGATCTCCTTATTATAATTTCTAATTTGTCATTTCTTCCAACCTTGGCTCTTATTTCCTTGAACAGAGCGTATGTATCATTGTTGCACAATCTGTGTCCAACAATCCCAGTGTCTGAACACCTTGTGTGTGGGTCTGATTTTCTGTTTTCTGTTGTTTCTGTTTTCTTTTACCAGTAGTCTCATGTCTCTCTGATGCCTGCTGATTTTTGTTTTTGTTTTTGTTTTTTTTTAAATATATTTTATTGATTATGCTATTACAGTTGTCCCATTTCTCCCCCATCATTCCCCTCCACCCTACACACCCCCTCCCACCCACATTCCCCCCTTTAGTTCATGTCCATGAGTCATAAGTTCTTTAGCTTCTACATTTCCCATACTATTCTTGCCCTCCCCCTGTCTATTTTCTACCCACTGTCTATGTTACTTATTCTCTGTACCCTTCCCCCCTCTCTCCTCCTCCCACTCCCCTGTTGCTAACCCTCCATATGCTCTCCATTTCTGTGGTTCTGTTCCTGTTCCAGTTGTTTGCTTAGTTTGCTTTTGTTTTAGGTGTGGTTCTTAATAGCCGTGAGTTTGCTGTCTTTTCACTGTCCTATTTTTTATCTTCTTTTTCTTAGATAAGTCCCTTTAACATTTCATACAATAAGGGCTTGGTGATGATGAACTCCTTGAACTTGACCTTATCTGAGAAGCACTTTATCTGTCCATCCATTCTAAATGACAGCTTTGCTGGATAGAGCAATTTTGGATGCAGGCCCCTGCTTTTCAAGATTTCAAATATTTCTTTCCATCCCCTTCTTGCCTGGAAGGTCTCTTTTGAGAAATCAGCTGACAGTCTGATGGGAACTCCCTTGTAGGTGACTGTCCCCTTATCCCTTGCTGCTTCTAGAATTCTCTGCTTTATTTGAATCTTGGCTAATGTCATTACGATGTGCCTTGGTGTGTTCCTCCTTGGGTCCAACTTCTTTGGGACTCTCTGAGCTTCCTGGACTTCCTGGTAGTCTATTTCCTTTGCCAGATTGGGGAAGTTCTCCTTTATTATTTGTTCAAATAAGTTTTCCACTTGTTGCTCTTCTTCTTCCCCTTCTGGGACCCCTATAATTCGGATGTTGGGATATTTAAAGATGTCCCGGAGGTTCCTAAGCCTCTCCTCATTTTTTTGAATTCTTGTTTCTTTCTCGTTTTCTGTTTGGTTGTTAGTTTCTTCCTTCTGGTCCACTCCATTGATCTGAGTCCCAGTTTTCCTTCCATCTCTATCAGTTCCCCATGCATCTTCCTTCATTTCACGTATTGTAGCCTGCATTTTTTCATCTAACTTGTGAGCAAAATCAACCAATTCTGTGAGCATTTTGATGACCAGGGCTTTGAACTGTGCATCTGATAGGTTGGCTATCTCTTCATGGCTTAGAGGAATTGACTCTGGGGCTTTCATTGATTCTCCAGTTTGAGCCATTTTTGGTGGTTTTTTTGTTTTGTTTTGTTTTTGTTTTAGTCTGGTTGCGGCTATTACGTAGTGAGGGGTGGAGCCTTAGGTGTTCCTCAGGGCAGGGCAGCCCAGTCACTGGGTTGTGATGCTTTATGTGGGGGTGGGGTCTGAGAGGGAACAATGGTGCCTGCTCCGCTCTCTCCTGGATTCAGTCCCCTCCGCTGCTTCCCCTCTGCCTGGACCGTCTGCTCACGCGAATGTGGGACCACCTGGTCAGCCAGCCATTTTGGGTGGCCTCACTGGGTCTGCACAGTTGCCCCCCTGTGCCCGGGGTCCGCCAGCTGCTGCCTGTGGGCCCAGGGACCACCAGCCACCGCCTGTGCACCTGGGAACTGCCAGCCGCTGCTGCTTGCGTTCCCGGGTCCGCACCTCCACTTTTTCCTGCCGCGACTCCACCCCTCTTACCGGTCTGGATGAATGGTTGTTGGACTTCCGTACAGTTCGATTTTATATCAGTTCTGATTGTTTTCTTGTTTCTAAATATTTGTTGTCCTTAATTTTGGTTGTAAGAGGAGTCACAGTGTGTCCGCCTATGCCTCCATCTTGGCTGGAAGTCCTGCCTGCTGATTTTTGCTTGTGTTAGATATATTTGAAAAAGTATCTGTAGAAATAATACAAGGCCTAGGATGATAGCATCTTCCTAAAAAGATTTCCATTCTTGATACTAGCAGTCCAGAGTCACATTACACAAGTTGAACATTGAGATGTGAGGACCTTAGACTCCATTTTCTAGTTTCTTACACCTTTAAAGGATGCCAAAAATGCAGCTTGGATTTCAGTAATCTGTAGGATCTCATCAAACATCACTATAAAGAAGTGACCCCAAGTTCCAGGCTCACCCTACAGATTCCTTTCCTTCTTCAAATTTTGGCCTGGCCATTAATTTCTCAGTAGCCCTTTTAAATTTTTTAGGTAGCTTAAAAATATTTTATCCAACTTTTTTAGTTGTTTTCACTTGGAGGAGACCTGAATTACTCAGACTTGGTTGGTCCGGATTACCCAGTTCACTAATGGCAGCAGAAACCTTTCTGATTTAAGCTTCAGTATTTTCTGTGATTTGTTCTCTTGACCTTAGCCTTCAGGCAATTTTTTTCCTTTATTTTTCTGTAGCAGCAAAGTCTACATGAACTTTGCATGCACGCACACACTCCGCTCCTCTTCCCCACCCCCAGTTAGGGCTGGAATAGAATTTTGCATTCTACATACTTAATATTCTAGAAGAGACTGAGTCAGAGCAGTCCTCCTTACCAGGAGGCCCAGAAACAGAAGGGTCTGATTCTGCTTATATTTAGGACCTTTAAAATGCAGGTACACCTGCTGTGGAGAGAATTCTAGTTTCAGTGCACTCCAGCCCCTCATAGGTCTGTTTGCAGACTAGGGTGTGACAAGGAGATTAGAGCTTCAACCAGCTCTAGAAGCAAAAAGAGGAGCCATACAGAAACCACTCAGAAGTGCTAATGATGCATTAAAAACTTGTAAGCCCACTAAGACTTCCACAGGCCTCGCTTGTTTTTTTTTTCTTTTTTAATCATATTTTATTGTTTATGCTATTACAGTTGTCCCAGTTTTTTCCCCGTTCCCACTTCTAAACAAAACTTTTTCATTCCATCGGTCTGGGGTGAACTTGTTCTAGGGCTTTTGCTAAATGAGTTGGTAGGGGTTGACTTGAAGAACTGAGGGTCCCTCAGGGCTGGACCTGTGTTGTAGGAAATCAAGTGTTCATCTTCACGGGGTCAGTTACAGTACTTGCTTTTGGTAACTATTTTTGGGGGTCTTTGGGCCTTGGTTTCTCCATCTATAGAATGGAGATGGTACTCTGCTTGAGATCCCGGGCACTCAGGACCCAGGTGGGGCACTGGTGCCCTGAAGTCAGCCAGGTGAAGAAGGGCCAGAAGAAGATGGTGGGAAGAGGGTTAGTGGTCCCTGGCTGCCGATCGAGTGCAGAGAGCCGGTGGGCCTGGGTGCCTAGTGCAGCCAATGAGGACCGTTAGAGTGGTTAGGCAGGAACCCAGCAAGCACAGGGCACCCCAGGAGAGTGACTGTCCGAGGTTTAAAAAGCAACTAATTAGGTGTGATCTTGATGATACCGACCTGCTTTCATTTGAGGTGGTATTTTATGTTGTGTGTGTGTGTTTTCAAAGTACACATTCTATCATGAAAGCCACAAAGTCACCGAGATGGGACTATAAACGCCTGAGGGCCCTCACTGTGCTATTTGAAGGTTTTCTGCAAACCACATGTGCAAGCCTGGTGTCTGCAAGGCCGTAGCCACTGCAAAGGCTGGGACACAGCTAGACCCCGTGGACCGCAGCCCTGGGACGGTAAGGAATGTTGGGCAGACTCCTGAGTGGCTGCTGGGCACGCTCACTAGGCCAAGTGAACTCTGTTTCTCACTTGTCACTTGATCCGTTGAGCCTTACCAGCCAGTGCTTTCAAGGAACCTCTCTTCCTGTCAACTGTGCTTTAAAGCTTCCTGATGGAAAACGGGCCCATCTGCAGCACATTTGCGCTGCCCTAGACTCTCCTTGGTGGGGCTGCAGGAGTAAGAGGGACCAGGTTGTGGGGCTTGAAGCTCAGATTTTTGGGCCCTCTTCAAGAAAAAGGATACAGAACTAGAAATACAAATTTAAGAACCAAAGTTAATATTTACTTGCAAGGACAACAAATTACAAATTTTACAAAGCTGACCACAAACTTTAAAAATCCAGAAATATATTCTTAATTAACTGCCTGACCGTAGCTATATTTCTCCTATATGTTTTACCTTTATACATTTTTATTTCCTCTTTGACAACAGTTGTATACATTTTCTCTGGTGAGAATGAATGATTTATTTCTTTTAGCATGGCTAACACAAATATTTTTAATTTAAAGTTTTAAAAAGTTAATTTCAATTTCACAATCATTATTGGTAATAATGTCAGTTCTCAGGATCATTAACTTTGGGGAAACCCCTCTTCCTCTCACACAGTTTTATCCCATCCTACTTCTTTCTACCTCCCAAATCTAAATATTTCTTTGCTAACTTTCCACAGCCAGATATTTCTTACGCTGAGGAGTTACACTGCCATTTTTTAAGATACTACTTTTCAGTGAAATGTCCCAGTGCCCTGGTCCTGGCAGCATTGTCCCTTCCAGAAAGCTGGGGCGGGCGGGGTGGGGGCGGGGTGTGGAAGTGAAGCTGTCCTGCCTTAACAGACAGCGCCACCTTCTGCCCATTGAGAGGCAGCATCCGAACACAGCTGAAGGACCCTCTCCATTGCCTTCTGGGGTGATGGCAGGTAATTCAAGTGATAATGATTTTAGAAGGCACACTGAATTTAAGGTGCTGATGAGACATCCAAGGTTGCACAGAAATTTAAACTCAGTAAGTGAAGCAAGACCAGATCTTAGTATCTGGATGACATTAGAGTTCAGAGAGGTTAGGGGACCTGCATAAGGTTAACCGGGAAATGGCAGATTGGAGATTGGAATCTGGCTTGTCTTGGAAGTTCACGTAGCTCCACCTCTTTGAATTAAGAGGGGGTGGGTTTCTTTTTGGTCAGAGAGGAAAAAGAGATCCCAGGAGCTAGAGGAGAAGAGAGGACTGCTGATGATCTAATATTTTAGAGTTGTCAGTTTGGATGCAGGTTGAGAAAACATCAGTAGGATTTGAGTTTAAGATTTAGTTGGAGACTTTGAAAGAGTAGCTTAGATGCCCAGCATTGGGTTAGGCATCAGAGGGTACGCAAATAGGGGAAGACATAGTCCCACCCCTATGGTCCCACTCCTACGGAGCTAAGCATGAGGCAAAGTCAGGAAAGTTGGCAAAAGTTAAATGGTGGTTCAGGTAAGGAAGAGATGCATATAGACCCCCAACTCCCTCTGACACTTCAGTGTAAATTAGAATGTGCCCCTCCCCCCTTCCTTCCTCTGCCAGCACTGCTCTACAACAGGGTCTCAGCCCCAACTCATACTGAATAGCCTGCCCAACGGTAAGTGGTGGAGGCCTTGGAAGAATGAAGACTGAGGAGTTAGTAAGTTTTTGTGCAGGACATGAGCTGGGTTTAAACTGATGTCAAGATTTTAGAGCAGCTGCAAGGAAGAGGTAGGAGTCATCCTCTGCTGAGAACCAGCACAGCAGAGACAGGAAAGAAGTGATGAAAATAAAAGATGTGAATCACCTTACTCTTGGCACCACTATTTTATTTTTTCTTTTTAAGTACATTTTATTGATTATGCTATTACAGTTGTCCCATTTTTTTCTCCCCTTCCCCCCCTCTGCCCAGTATCCTCATTCCCTCCTGAATTTCTCTCCACCCCTTAGTTCATGTCCACGACTTGTACATGTAAGTTCTTTGGCTTCTCCATTTCCTGTACTATTCTTAACCTCCCCCTGCCTATTTTGTACCTACCATTTATGCTTCTTTTTCCTTGTACATTTCCCCCCATTCTTCACTCTCCCCTTTCCCACTTATAACCCTCCATATGATCTCCATTTCAGTGATTCTGTTCTTGTTCTAGTTGTTTGCTTACTTTGTTTTTGTTTTTGTTTTTTTCAGGTTCAGTTGTTATAGTTGTGTTTGTTGTCATGGGCACCACTATTTTAAAGTAGGTAAAATTAGGAAAGATCACTCATTCAAACAATTATTGAGTGCCTGCTATGTGCAAGGAGCTAACCCCTAACAACTGTATATCAGTTAGGATGTTTGATACACCTTCCTGGGAAGGAGGCTGGGGTTGTGGCTGTCCCAGAACATGAAGCTCCAAATCTCTAGAAATAGGACCATAATCCAAATATTTTGACTAGTTTAGAATTCCTTTCATTCCAGATTCTGATTCTTCCACTTAAACACTTATTTAAGTAATTGTTTAAATTGACAATACACTGGCTTGGTTCCAAACTTAAAAAGCACAGTGGGAACACAGGGGAATGTCTTGCCCACCCCTGTTATTCAAGCATCCAGACATCTAATTTCAGTGCTGCCTTAATTTGCATTTCCTTCATGTGAGTGAGAGTGAGCATCTTTTCATATATTTTAGAGATATTTTGTATTTTTTCATATGAAGGGCCTATTCATTTCCTCTGATCAATTTTCTACTTGGTAGTTAATAATTTCTTATTTGCAAGAACTCCCTGTGCATTCAGGAAATTAGCCCTTTCATTTTCATGGTAGTTGTAAATATGTTTTCTTTTAACATTTCCATTTTCTTATTTGTCTCTTGTCATTGCTTTGCAGCTTTTTTCCCCATAAAGATCTATTTAAATATGGTTGAATTTATCTGTCTTTCCTTTTATGACTTCTATGCTTGAATCATTCTTAATATGGTGTTAAATACAGTGGGTCCCTGCCTTCAAGTTGCTCAATAAGCCAATAGGAAAATCAAGAGAAATACTTAATAGCTGTAATATGTTACCTGTGGTCAGTACTTCAAGGTGGTACAGAGTATAATTTCTCCATCTGTCTGTCCAGAATCCAATTATTGATCCGTTTAACCATCCTTCACTGAACTCTTTCTAGGAGACAAATGACATCTTGCGGTGATGAAGTATGTTGGTCAGATGACAGACATCCAGATCTGATTTCCAGCTTTCTGTTTACCCTTCTGTGCCTTAGGCAAATTGTTTAATCTCCATACATTTTTGATTCTCATATTATACCATGACATATGGCAGAAGTGTCAAATGTGGAAGGAGAACAGATGTGGCAGTGTGTAGCTTAGGGAGAGAGCTGTAAGACAAATCCTGGATTTGTGATTCCAGGTGGCAAAATCTGAATTCATTAAGGTGGTGGCAAAAGTAAAGGTCAATGGATTGAGCCACTCAAGGTGCTGAAGGTCTGTTTTGGATGGTCTTCTACATAGTCTTTGAAATTACCCATGATGATGGCAGAACATGGGGTATGGACAAGCCTATGGGCCTCACACACAAATCCTCAATAAATCAGGAAAATGGATCTGAGGAGGGCAGCAAGGAAGAGTATGAACAACCAGAGCTCCACAAGCAGATATTTTCATGTGGCTCTAGGGAAGTCATGCTCAGGTGGTGGTGGAATGGAGTTAGGAAGACACACACACCATCTGTAACCCTGAGATTTGAATGGGACATCTCTTTTGAGGAGAAGAAGGCCAAGTGACTTTGGAGAAAATAAGTTTTTAGTAGCAACCCACAGTAGACTGTCCACATAGGGTTATGGAGTGAGGGGGGATGAGACAGACCATGCAATCCAGGGTTCCACTGCAGGGACATAAAGCTTCTAAACCTCTGACCGAAAAAACCTGTGGGAGTTACAGTGGCAGAGGAATCTCCTAGCCTCACAGGAGAGGTTTTTGGAGAGAACCACAGGGTCCTAGAACATACACAAACCCACCTACTTGGGAATCAGCACTGGAAGGATACAATTTGATTGTGGGTAGTGGGGGAAGTGATTGAAAGCCAGTAGAGAGCTGAGCAAGTGATATTGTTCCCTCTCAGACTCCTCCCCCACATACAGGGCTGCAATGCAGTGACATGGTTGCCCCAGCCTGGTGAATACCTATGGCTCCACCCCTGACTATGTAACAGGCAGGCCCAGACAAAAAAAAATAATGGCCCAAATGAAAGAACAGATCAAAGCTCCAGAAAATACAACTAAGTGATGAAGAGATAGCCAACCTATCAGATGCACAGTTCAAAACACTGGTAATCAGGATACTCACAGAAAGGGTTGAATATTGTCGCAAAGTAGAGGAAAGAGTGAAGGCTATGAAAAGTGAAATAAAGGAAAATGTACAGGGAACGAATAATGAAGGGAAAAAAACTGGAACTCAGATCAACAGTTTGGACTAGAAAGAAGAAATAAACATTCAACCAGAACAGAATGAAGACACAAGAATTCCAAAATATGAGGAGAGGCCTAGGAATCTCTAGGACAACTTTAAACACTCCAACATCCAAATCATAGGGGTGACAGAAGGAGAAGAGGAACAGCAAGAAGTGGAAAACTTATGTGGAAAAAATAGTGAAGGAGAACTTCCCCAATCTGGCAAAGGAAATAGACTTCCAAGAAGTCCAGGAAGCTCAGAAAGTCCCCAAAAAGTTGGTCCTAAGGAAGCACACACCAAGACATATCATAAATCCATTCCCCCATCTTTAGATAAGGAGAGAATCTTAGAAGCAGCAAAAGAAAAGGAAACAGTTACGTATAAAGGAGTTCCCATAAGAAGCTCAGCTGATTTCTCAAAGGAAACCTTGCAGACAAGAAGGGACCAGAAAGAGTATTCGAAGTCATGAAAGGCAAGGACCTACATCCAAGATTGCTCTATCCAACAAAACTATAATTTAGAATGGAAGGGCAGATAAAGTGCTTCTCAGATAAGGTCAAGTTAAAGGAGTTCATCATCACCAAGCTCTTACTACATAAAATGTTAAAGGGACTTATCTAAGAAAAAAGAAGATGATCAAAACGATGAACAGTAAAATGACAACAAACTCATAACAATCAACAACTGAACCTAAAAAAACAAAACAATCTAAGCAAACAACTAGAACAGGAACAGAATTACAGAAATGGAGATCATATGGAGGGTTATCAGCAGGGAGGGGGAAGGTGGAGAATGGCGGAAAAGGTACAGGGAATAAGTGTAAATGGTGGGTACAAAATAGACAGGGGGAAAAATAGACAGAGGTGAAGAATAGTATTGGAAATGGAGAAGCCAAAGAACTTATATGTATTAGCCCTAGACATGAATAAGGTGGGAGCATGATGATGGGAGATGGGACACAGAGTGGAGAAGAATAAAGGGAAGAAAAAATGGGACAAGTTTAATAGCATAATCAATAAAATATATATTTTAAAAAGAATAATTTCAATCTTATTTGAAGATTTCATATACTTTGAAATTTCATATACTGTGTTGTATGAAGGATTACTCCATGTTAGTTTTTCTTTTTGTTAATTTAATTTAATTTAATTTAATTGATTATGCTATTACAGTTGTCCCATTCCCCCCCTTCATTCCCCTCCACCATGCACATGCCCTCCAAGGGGCTCCTGTCCTAGGTGCCAGATATGGGGGGGGTCCATCTGCAGAGCCCCATCCCTCCGTCACAGATGAAAATAAAACTACCAAGACATGATCTTCTTGGGGAGGAAAGGTGGTCAAACTCTCAGAGGAGAATGACCCAGAGCCCCTTCCTCACTAGGCTTTTATTGGGTTCAAATACACAGGAATACAGGTTTAACATGTCAAAGAAATCTGAGGGCTTAATCTGAGTCAGTGTCTGTCAGGACAGGGGGTTGCAAAACTTTGGGAGACACACTCATTTCCTCCTTGGACCCTTATCATTTAAATGAGTGCACTCTTAGCAAAGCAGGTTTCACAGGACTTTAGGAATTCTTTCTTATGCCCGATCACCCGGGGAACCGTCCTGGCCGACACAGGGCTGCACCACTGGCCATCATAGTTTCAGGCTTTAAGCTGATTATGCTCAGGAAGCAGAAGACATCTCCCAGATGGAAATGGGGACTCGGGCTATGTCAGAATAGCTGGGGGGCGAGGGTCCATCACCCCCTCTTTGCTGCAGCCCCCCTGAGTCCTTCCATGAGGGCCTCCCAAGTAGTCATGTCTGGCTTAGGTTGCCCCTCCCATGAGGAGTCTTACCCGTCATTGACTAACCGACTAAGCACTGGGGCCAGAGATGGATGAGGCAGAAGCAGTGCTCCTGCCAGGGAGATAAGCTTTGTCTCCTTAGTGACTCATGTCCACTTGACAGAACAGACCCAGATGAAGCAGGTCCCTAGGCTCTTAGTCAGCCCACCATGGGGTGAGGGTTACAACTCCTGAAACCAGGCCGAACGGCCCACAACAACCCCCTCCCACCCACATTCCCCCCTTTAGTTCATGTCCATGTGTCGTAAGTTCTTTAGCTTCTACATTTCACACACTATTCTTGCCCTCCCCCTGTCTATTTTCTACCCACTGTCTATGCTATTAATTCTCTGTACCTTCCCCCCCCTTTCCTCCTCCCACTCCCCTGTTGCTAACCCTCAATGTGATCTCCATTTCTGTGGTTCTGTTCTAGTTGTTTGCTTTTGTTTTAGGTGTGGTTGTTAATATCTGTGAGTTTGCTGTCTTTTCGCTGTCCTATTTTTTATCTTCTTTTTCTTAGATAAGTCCCTTTAACATTTCATATAATAAGGACTTGGTGATGATGAACTCCTTGAACTTGACCTTATCTGAGAACCGCTTTATCTGCCCTTCCATTCTAAATGACAGCTTCACTGGATACAACAATCTTGGATGTAGGTCCTTGACTTTCATGACTTGGAATATTTCTTTTCAGCCCTTTCTTGCCCGTAAGGTCTCTTTTGAGAAATCAGCTGACAGTCTGATGGGAACTCCTTTGTAGGTGACTGTCCCCTTATCCCTTGCTGCTTCTAGGATTCTCTCCTTCATTTGAATCTTGGTTAATGTCATTATAATATGCCTTGGTGTGTTCCCCCTTGGGTCCAACTTCTTTGGGACTCTCTGAGCTTCCTGGACTTCCTGGTAGTCTATTTCCTTTGCCAGATTGGGGAAGTTCTCCTTTATTATTTGTTCAAATAAGTTTCCCACTTGTTGCTCTTCTTCTTCCCCTTCTGGTACCCCTATAATTTGGATGTTGGGATGTTTAAAGATGTCCTGGAGGGTCCTAAACCTCTCCTCATTTTTTTGAATTCTTGTTTCTTCCTCGTTTTCTGTTTGGTTGTTAGTTTCTTCCTTCTGGTCCACTCCATTGATTTGAGTTCCAGTTTTCCTCCCATCTCTATTGGTTCCCTGTGCATTTTCCTTTATTTCACGTATTGTAGCCTGCATGTTTTCATCTAATTTGTGAGCAAAATCAACCAATTCTGTGAGCATCCTGATCACCAGGGCTTTGAACTGTGTATCTGATAGGTTGGCTATCACTTCGTCACTTAGATGAATTGACTCTGGGGCTTTCATTTGTTCTCCAGTTTGAGCCATTTTTGGTGTTTTTTTTCCCCCTTGGTCTGGTCACAGCTGTTACGTAGTCAGGGGCGGAGCCTTAGGTGTTCCCCAGTGTGGGGCAGCCCAGTTGCTGAATTGTGATGCTGTATGTGGGGGTGGGGTCCAAGAGGGAACAATGACGCTTGCTCCCCTCTCTCCTGGATTCCAGTCCCTTCTGCCACTTCCTCTTCACCTGGATTATCTGTGCACAAATGTGGGACCACCTGATCAGCTAGCTGCCTTGCATGGCCTCACTGGGTCTGCACAGTTGCCATGCCATGCCTGGGGTCTGCTAGCCTCCACCTGTGCACCAGGGGTCTGCTAGCTACTGCTTGCACATCTGGGAACTGCCAGCCCCTGCTGCCTGTGTGCCCGGGTCCGCACCTCCACTTCTTCCTGCCACGACACCGCCCCTCTTATCGGTCTGGATGAATGGTTGTTGGACTTGCGTACAGTTCAATTTTCTATCAGTTCTGGTTGTTTTCTTGTTTCTAAATATTTGTTGTCCTTAATTTTGGTTATGAGAGTAGGCACAGTGTGTCCACCTACACCTCCATCTTGGCCGGAAGTCCCTCTTTGGGTTTCTCTTGATTGGGACTCTGTGTTTCCTAGATTCGTGCAACTTTTTTTCTCATCAAATTAGGGAAGTTTTCCATCATTGCTTTTTCGAACAGGTTTTCTATCACTTTTTCTTCTTCTTCTCTTTCTGATATCCCTATTATACAGATATTATTATGTTTCATGTTGTCCAGCAATTCCCTTAACATCTTCTCATTCTTTCTGAGTCTTTTTTCCTTTTCTTGCTCTTTCTGAGAGTTTTTTCCTACCTTGTCCTCCAGGTCACTGATTCAATCCTCTGCTTCATCGATCCTGCTTTTGATTTCTTCTACTGTGTTCTTCAATTCAAAAATTGTGTTCTTCATTTCCTCTTGGCTCTTGTTGATAGTTTCTATTTCCTTTTTCATGTTGATATCGCTTGCAGTGAGTTCATCATAGTCTCCCTGCATTTTTTGGTAATTCCCTGTGAGCTCATTGAGCTGCCTTATAACCACTGCTTTAAACTCAATATCTGAGAGTTGATTTCCCTCTATTTCATTTAGCATTCTTTCTTAGTCTTTCTTCTGTCCCTTCTTTTGAGGTTTGTTTCTTTGTCTTCCCATTGTTTGTGAAACTCTTCTTGTTAGCCTCTGCTTCTTATATTGATCTGTTCTGACTCACTGAGTTTGTCGTGTGAACTTCTATGGTAGGAGACCTATGAGATTCAGTGGTGCAATGTCCTTGATCCCCTGAACTTGGTGCTCTTGGGCCAATTTATGTTGGGTCTCTGGATGTCTTTGGGTTTTATCGTTGTTGGGTCTTTCTTTTGTAGGTCCTTCCCCACTGCTGGTTGACTTAGTGTCACTCCTCCCACCACATCTCATACGCTGTTGTGCAGGTGCAGACAGGGTGTGTTGAAGCTGGTTCTTCTGTCTGTTCAAGGTTATAAGGGTTCTCTGTCACTATAGTTCAGTTGTTTGTTCTGGGTAATTTCTCCATAATTTAGTTGTAATTCCGATTGGTCCTGGGAGGAGGTTAGTGTGGCTCCAACTCACTCTTCTGCCATCTTGCTGCTCCTTGTATTTTAAGTCTAATGAATGCCTTATTCACATGACATCCACCTACTAAGTATTATTTTATTTCAAGAAAGCATGAATATTTTTTCAAAAAGGAGATTTACCTTATATATTTTATATATTGTAAATGATAGATCTGTATTTCTCTGATTATTTCATGTATTTATCTGTATTGTTATCCTTGCTTCCTTTTTTATTTACACAATATTTGTAGTTGACTTTAAACTCTAATTAATTTTAAACTACACCAGCGATTTTCACCCGGTGTGCTGCAAGAATTTTAAAATACGCAGTACATTAATATTTAGTTATGGGAACTGGACTCTTTTCCTTTAAATTGTCAAATTAAAAAATGACAACAGCCACCCTGACTGGTGTGGCTCACTTGGGTGGAGTGTCATTTCATAAACAACGTTCATGGTTTCAATACCTGGTCAGGGCACATATCCAGGTTGTAGGTTTTGGTCAGCATGTAAATGAAAGACAATTGATCAGTGTTTCTCTCTCACATTGATCTCTCTCTCTCCCCCCCCACCTTCTCTCTTTCTCCCCTTCCTCTCTCCTCTCCCCATCCCCCTCTCCCCTCCTCCCTCTTCTTCTATTCCTCTCTCTGTAAAAGCAATGAGAAAATGTCCTGGGGTGAGGATAAAAAAAATATGACAATAACCAACACAACAATAGCCATCCAGTATGAATAAATCAAAATTATACTCATTTTTTGTTAGATTGGCAAAAAATATTTTAGGTGTGCTGCAGAATTTTAGTAATTAGTTTAGGTGTTCTGTGAGATGAAAAAAATGTTGAAAATCACTAAATTACACCAGAAGATATAACTGTGACTTCTTTGACTGGATAGTAGAAATAGGTCTGATTTTGACAGACAAAAGCAGATAGTATTCCTGGCAGAGGGAAGTGAGAGATAAACCTAATGCAACTGAAAGGTAAAGCAGGTGTGTTCAGGAAATTCCAGGCAATTCTGTTTGGCTAGTGTGAAGAGAATGGAGGGAGTAGGCAGAGATAACAGTGGGAATGTATGTCAGGGTTAGGTCATAAAGAGCCTTGGATACTGTTTGGACTTAGCTTTGGTTAATGAGAAGCCATTTTGAAAAGAGTAGTAAAACAGGTAAAAAAGATGAAATATGATGGAGATTTCAAGCTAGATGACAGACAGAATGTGAGTCCAATGACAGAAATATGGAGATCAAGGGGAGTGGTTTGCAGAAGAGGGTGGTGAAGGGGATGATAAGTTCGATTTCTCCAGATTGATTTTGAGATGCCAACAGCATAGTTAGGGATTCTTAGCACTCAGCTGGAAATATAGGATTGACTATTAAGGAAAAGATCTGGCTTTGGAATTATGATAACATCTAAGCCTCCAGAATGGATAGATAAGGACACAGTTTAGAGACAGAAAAAGACTAAGGAAACAGCCTCAGAAAGGTCAAGGAAGCACAGGGGGTTGGGGGGAGAGTAGGGTGGGACATGAGGTAAGAATTGTATCAATGAAGAGGAAGCTTGAAAGGCAACTTTGGATTTGTTTACTAGAGATCACTGGTGATGCCAGAGAAAGAGTTTCAGAAGAGTGATGAGAAACAAAAGGGGTGGCTGGAGAGCCAGAGGCCATAAGGACTTGAAGTCAGCTAGACCAGACTCATTAAAAAAGTTCCTTTGTAATGATGGGATAGAGAGTAGATTTATGAGGTTGCAAGGTGAAGATTATTGGAGCTCTGTCAGACTTCAACTTTTGTGCTCACACAGCAATTCCCCAGCACTACCCCAGCCTCCACCATCACCTGGAGACCCATGAGTGAAAGATACCTAGCTACCCCTTCGCTTAGGACTTTGTTCTTTCTCTGCTGGGAAATGCCTGCAGGTAACACCCTGTCATGTGGCAAATTTTTAATAACTTCCTGGTGACATCATTGCCTTCTGTGCTTACTGAAGTCTTTGATTACCTGAATGTTATTGCTGAACTCTCACCCATAGTCCCTTGAACTTGATTTTTTTTTTAATTTTTAGAGAGAAAGAGGAAGAGAGAGAAAGAGAAAGACATTGATTTGTCATTTCACTTATTTATGCATTCATTGGTTGTTTCTTGTTTGCTCCCTGACCAGAGACTGAACTCGCAACCTTGACATATCGGGGCAATGCTCTAACAAACTGAGGTACCTGGCTAAGGCCCTTGACCTTGACTTTATTCACACAATCTCAGGGTCAGAACTTTCAAAGTTATGTTCTCCAACCCAAACCTCTACCTGTACATTTTCAGTGATGTGGGATTCTTCTTTTCCTGCAGCGATGTATTTTTAAGAGTCTATGAGAGGAACAAGGCAAGGAACAATTAATAATATTCTCCATAAACAGCCAACAACAAAATCTCCTACAATATTTTTTTATCTGAGGTAGGATTTAGTTAATGAAACAGTCTTTGGTTAATAACACATCCTTATCTTTAGTCCACAAATCCTTTTTCTGTTTTAATTGATGGTTGAATTTAATCACCATTCCTCCTTTTTCCTGGACAACTATTTAAAGTGTTTGTTGTATTTTTATTTGTAGATGGCTTGGTTAAACATATATTGCTGTATTGTGTACCTGCATATTGAATTAATGAAATTATAGGCCTCATTCTATTTCTTGCTTTTTCTCTCTATCATGTTTTTAAAATCAACTATATATGGCACACATGTTTTGCAGGTGTTAGGGATACCATCATACCTTGAACAATGCAGGGGTTAGGGATACCGACCTACCCTGCAGTCAAAAATCCCATATAACTTCAGTTGCTGTCCCTCCACATATGTAGATTCACAACCATGAGTCAAAAACCCATACTGCATTGTTACTGATAGCTTCACAGTATTCCATAGCATGCATCTCTCTGTCACCACAGACAATGCATAGTGTGCACATCCTAGGACCTAAATGAGAAATTGTCTGGGATATTTACCCAGAAACAGGAACCCTGGATCATAGTGGAAAGCATGCTTAGTGGCCAGGACCCTCACCAGCCTGTAGTACCATCCTCATAACCACATACATTTCCCTTCCCCCAGGTGTTATCTAGTTGTCTAATTTTTATTTTTTTTATTTTTTTTTCCTTTTAGATTTTATTTATTTATCTTTAGAGAGGAAGGGAAGGAGAGAGGGAGAGAAACATCAATGTGCGGTTGCTTCTTGTATGTCCCCTGCCGGGAACTGGCCTGGCAACCCAGGCATGTGCCCTGACTGGGAATCGAACCGCGATCCTTCGGTT
Source organism: Glossophaga mutica (assembly GCA_039655065.1). NCBI lineage: Eukaryota > Metazoa > Chordata > Mammalia > Chiroptera > Phyllostomidae > Glossophaga > Glossophaga mutica. The sequence continues at coordinate 106,660,586 of CM077306.1, forward strand.
CGCAGGCCCGCGCTCAATCCACTGAGCTACACCAGCCAGGGCTAGTTGTCTAATTTTTATTGATCTAAAGAGTGTCTAGTAGTATTTGATTGTGTGAATTTCCATTTCTGTAATCACTGGTGAGCCCTCAGCATGGTTCACACACACATTAGCCTTTTGTGTTCCCTGTTCAGTGAATTAACCATTCATATTATTTGCAAACTTTTTCTTGGGTTTCTGCCTTTTGATTTGTTTGTAGGCTTTCCTTTGTATTACATTTAAGTCTCTTGTTGGTTTTAGTTACTGTATGTATCATCTCCTATTCTGTCATTTCTTTGTCAATGTTGCCCATGGTAATGTCATTGAACAGTAATATTTAATTTTGAGGAAACCAAATTAAATAACTCCTTTATAGTTTGTGCTTTTGGAGGTTTATTTAAAACATTTTTCACTTTTCACACATTGGCTGTTAATCCTTTGAGATCATCTACCTTCACATATGGTTCTAAGTAGGGATTGGCTTTGTTTTTCTCTAATATCATAAGCCATTTTCTTCATCAGCATCTTCTATAGAGTCTGTTCCTTCTTGTCTGGATTTATGTACTACTTTTTTCTTTCAAATTCCTTTGTGAATGTGGCCTGTTCCCTAGCAATCTCTCCCCTCAGTCCCTGTTTTCTCCTGCACCAGTGCCACACCCTCTTGTCTGGTGGGGCAAACATGTTTTGGAACCAATCTAAGAAGGGGTTATAAGAAGAATGCTTCTGGACTTTTTGTTGATGCCCCCTCCCTTCCACTTTCATTCATTAGAGGCCTATATTGACATCAATATCAGCTCTGTTTACTTTTTCTTCCTTTATAGTTTATCAGAAACTTGAAAGCAATGTTTTTAGAAATGGAAATCACTCATTTCTTTTTTTTTTAATTTTATTTATGTATTTATTTCTTGGATAGAAGGGCACCTAGGTTGCTTCCAACACTTGGCTATTGTAAATTGTGCTGCTATGAACACTGGGGTGCATAGGTTCTTTTGGATTGATGTTTCAGGATTCTTAGGGTATAATCACAGTAGTGGAAATGCCAGGTTGAAAGGCAGTTCCATTTTTAGTTTTCTGAGGGAATTCCATACTGTTTTCCACAGTGGCTGCACCAGTCTGTATTCCCATGAACAGTGTATTAGGGTTCCCTTGTCTCCACAACCTTGCTAGCACTTATTGTTTGTTGATTTGTTTATGATGGCCAGCCTGACTAGTGTGAAGAGGTGTCTCATTGTGGTTTTAATTTGCATCTCTCTGAAGTCTAGTGATGCTGGGCATCCTTTCATAGTCTCTGGGCCCTCTATGTGTCCCCCTTGGAGAAGTGTCTATTCAAGTCCTTTGCCCATTTTTTAATTGGGTTTTTTATCTTCCTGGAGTGGAGTCATGTGAGTTCTTTATATATTTTGGAGATCAAACCCTTGTCTGAGGTGTCATTGGCAAATATATTTTTCTATACTTTTGGTTACCTTTTCACTTTGCTGATCTTTTCTTTAGCCGTGGAAACATTTTTAATTTGATGTAGTCCCATTTATTTATTCTTTCCTTTATATCCCTTGCTCTACAGGACATATCAGTGAAAATATTGCTGCATGGAATATCTGAAATTTTCTGCCTATGTTCTCCTCTAGAACTTTCATGATGTTGTGACTTATATTTAAATCTTTTTTAATCTTTTTTTAATCTGTATTTTTTAATTGTTGATATTGTACAGTTTTCTGTCTTTTACCCTGCCCCAGCCCACCACCCCAGCCCTCCCCACCTTCCTCCCATTTCCACCCCCCATAGTTTTTGTCCATGAGTCCTTTATACTTGTTGCTCTAAACCGTTCCCCTTTTCCCCTGAAATTCCCTCCCCTCCCGCTCTGGTCACTGTCAGACTGTTCTCAAAATCAGTGTCTTTGTTTATAGTATATTTAAATCTTTTATCTATCTTGAGTTTATTTTTGTGTACAGTGTTAATTGGTGGTTGAATTTCATATTTTTGCATGTAGCTGTCCAAATCTCCCAACACCATTTGTTGAAGAGACTATTTTTACTCCATTTTATGCTCATGCCCACTTTGTCAAATATTAATTGAACATAGAGACATAGGTTTATTTCTGAGATTTCTATTCTATTCCATTGATCTATGTGTCTGTTCTTTTTTAAATATATTTTATTGATAATGCTATTACAGTTGTCCCATTTCTTCCCATCATTCCCCTCCACCCTGCACACACTCTCCCACCCACATTCCCCCCTTTAGTTCATGTCCATGTGTCATAAGTTCTTTAGCTTCTACATTTCCCATACTATTCTTGCCCTCCCCCTGTCTATTTTCTAACCACCCTCTATGCTACTTATTCTCTGTACCTTCCCCCCCTCTCCTCCTCCCACTCCCCTGTTGCTAACCCTCCATATGATCTCCATTTCTGTGGTTCTGTTCCTGTTCTAGCTGTTTGCTTAGTTTGCTTTTGTTTTAGATGTGGTTCTTAATAGCTGTGAGTTTGCTGTCTTTACACTGTCATATTTTTTATCTTCTTTTTCTTAGATAAGTCCCTTTAACATTTCATATAATAAGGACTTGGTGATGATGAACTCCTTGAACTTGACCTTATCTGAGAAGCACTTTATCTGTCCTTCCATTCTAAATGACAGCTTTGCTGGATAGAGCAATTTTGGATGTAGGTCCCTGCTTTTCAAGATTTCAAATATTTCTTTCCAGCCCCTTCTTGCCTATAAGGTCTCTTTTGAGAAATCAGCTGACAGTTTGATGGGAACTCCTTTGTAGGTGACTGTCTCCTTATCCCTTGCTGTTTCTAGAATTCTCTCCTTCATTTTAATCTTGGCTAATGTAATCATGATGTGCCTTGGTTTGTTACTCCTTGGGTCCAACTTCTTTGGGACTCTCTGAGCTTCCTGGATGTCCTGGTAGTCTATTTCCTTTGTCAGATTGGGGAAGTTCTCCTTTATTATTTGTTGAAATAAGTTTTCCACTTGTTGCTCTTCTTCTTCCCCTTCTGGGACCCCTATAATTCGGATGTTGGGACGTTTAACGATGTCCTGGAAGTTCCTAAGCCTCTCCTCATTTTTTTTGAATTCTTGTTTCTTCCTTGTTTTCTGTTTGGTTGTTAGTTTCTTCCTTCTGGTCCACTCCATTGATTTGAGTCCCAGTTTTGCTTCCATCTCTATCAGTTCCTCATGCGTCTTCCTTCATTTCACATATTGTAGCCTGCATTTTTTCATCTAACTTGTGAGCAAAATCAACCAATTCTGTGAGCATCTTGATGACCAGTGCTTTGAACTGTGCATCTGATAGGTTGGCTATCTGTTCACGACTTAGAGGAATTGGCTCCAGGGCTTTGATTTCTTCTCTGGTTTGAGCCATTTTTGGTGGGGGTTTTTTTTTTGTTTTGTTTTGTTTTGGTTTTCGTCTGGTTGCGGCTATTACGTATGAGGGGTGGAGCCTTAGGTGTTCCTCAGGGCGGTGCAGCCCAGTCGCTGGGTTGTGACGCTGTAGGTGGTGGCAGGATCCGAGAGGGAACAATGGCGCCTGTTCTGCTCTCTCCTGGACTCCGGTCCCTTCCGCCACTTCCCCTTCGCCTGGATTATCTGCGCATGCGAATGTGGGACCACCTGGTCAGCCAGCCGCCTTGTGCGGCCTCACTGGGTCTACACAGTTGCCCCCCTGTGCCCGGGGACCACCAGCCGCCGCCTGTGCACCTGCGAACTGCCAGCCGCTGCTGCTTGCATTTCCGGTCCACACCTCCACTTTTTCCTGCCACGACTCCGCCCCTCTTACCAGTCTGGATGAATGGTTGTTGGACTTTCGTACAGTTCGATTTTCTATCAGTTCTGGTTGTTTTCTTGTTTCTAAATATTTGTTGTCCTTAATTTTGGTTGTAAAAGGAGGCACAGTGTGTCCGCCTACGCGTCCATCTTGGCCGGAAGTCCCCTACGTGTCTGTTCTTATGCCAGTGTCAGACTGTTCTGATTACAGTGGGCTTATAATACAGTTTGATGTCAGATATTGTGATCCATCCTATTTTCCTCTTCTCAAAATTGCTGCAGCTATTCAGGGTCATTTATGTTTCCATATAAATTTTTGAAATGTTTCCTCTATATCTGCAACATACATCATTGGCATTTTAATAGGGATTGCATTGAATCTATAAATTGCTGTGGGTAGTATAGACATTTTGATGGTGTTAATTCTTCCAATTCATGAATACAGTATATGCTTCCATTTCATTGTGTCTTCCTTAATTTCTTTCTTCAGTGTTGTGTAGTGTCCTTTATTTCTATTTTATAAAATTTTATTGTTCAAGTACAGTTTTCCGCCTCCCCCCCCATCTCTCCTCCCACCCCAGCCATCCCCGCCTACCTCCCCTGATTCCATCCAGCCTTGATTTTGTCCATGTGTCCTTTGTAGTTGTTCCTGAAAACCCTTCCCCAATTTCCCCACATTATCTGCTCCCATCTATCCTCTGGTTACTGTCCATTTGTTCTTATTTACAATGATTATATTGTAAATATGACCTCTGGTTATATTTTCCTTGCTTATTTGTTTTGTTGATTAGGTTCCACTTAAAGGTGAGATCATATGGTATTTGTCTTTCACTGCCTGGCTCCTTTCACTTAGCATAATAGTCTCCATTTCCATCAATGCTGTGGCAAATGTAGGAGCTCCTTCTTTCTTTCTGCAGCATGGTATTCCATCATGTAAATGTACCACAGTTTTTTGATCCATTCATTTATTGATGGGCACTTAGGTTGATTCCTGCACTTGGCTATTGTAAATTGTGCTGCTATGAACATTGGAGCACATAGGTTACTTTGAATTGGTGTTTCATGGTTCTTCAGATATAATCCTAGCAGTGGAATTGCCAAGTCAAAAGGCAGTTCTAGGAGAGGAAGATGGCAACAAGGTCAGAGGAAGCAGATTCCACTTCCCCCTACACACAGATCTGAGGAAAAACCCAGCAGATCTGCAGAGGAACAGGGCAAACAGCCAACAGTACCCCAGCATATATGAAGATAGGAGACCAAAAATTGTAGCAGACATTGAGAAACCAGATGGTAAGGAGAGTGCTTCAGGACAATAAGGTCGCAGGGACCTGCGTGGGTCTGCCACAGAATTCTTGGGAGAGAGTTGGGTCAGCTGCTCCCTCCCTGGCCAAATGAGGTTTGAGCAGCACCAGGAGAGACTTGGTTGTTTGAAGTCACAGAGAGGGGAATAAGGACTAAGTGGCAAACACACAAGGGCAGTGGGCACCCATGAAGTCTGTGCACACTGATTGGGGAGAGTTGAGAACCACTCCATGATGGGCCCTGACCCCAATAGTCCCAGGTCTGGCTGGAGCATTGGGCTGTGTGAGAGGCCAAGCCACTGTATGGAGTGGCAGGCTTAAGTAGGAGGAATTTCTCAAAAAGAAAATGTGAAAAAAGACACTGAGGAATTCTCCTGCAATAATCACTCTGGCCTCCTCCCCACCCAGATGAGGCAGTGCTTCCCCCTGTGTGCCCCCATAACACTGGGAAGGGAGCGTGACAAACCCATGGGGCCAGAGGCGGTCTGGCCAAGCATGCATACCCGCAACTCAGGGAGAATGAGCTCTGCAGAAGCCCCAGCCCACAGTGGTAATCCCAGGGAGAGTGCACCCAGGGCCCTGCAGAGAGATGTCAGGCTAGCTCTGGGTGCTGATTGAGAAGGGAGAAAAGCCCCTTACCCTGCTGCATCCAGGAACACCAGAAAAACAAGTGTGGCCAGTTAAAAGCCATGAAGATGCAGGGAGGGGGTCTTAATTTTTTATTTTTTATTATTTTTTATCTGTCAATTCCTTCTTCCTCTTTCCTTCTTTCTTGTTTTATCCTTCTTCCTTTCTTTCCAATTTTATCTCCTCTTCCTTCTTCTGCTTCTCTCTCTCTCTCTCTCTCTCCAAATACCCACAAGTGAGACAAACAAACCTGGAACTGTGAAAAGACCAGAGTTGGACTCAAAGAGGGGGCATCCCAACAGCTGAGACAGTGCAACATATTTCACTTTGCTGTTACACAGAACCTGCAAGTTAATGCATATTTGTATTATTACTTTTTCATTATTCTTACATCTTTTCTTTGAATACTATTTTTGTATTCCTCTTCTTTCTGTTTAGTATTCTTTGCTTGGCTGGTTATATTGTATCATTTCACAGGTGTCCCTGTTCTCTCTTTCATAGTGTACTGCTAATTTACTGTCCTTCACTTCACTTGGGTTCCATTAGAACATTACTCAAGGTCCTATACTCCCTATTCTTGTTATCCAGATTACATACACTCTGTCATATGATTGTTGCGCTAATATTATTGTAAATAATAGCTGTTCCATACAATTGTAAAAACTACATAACACCCCTCCAAGATCTTAGCCCACTTCACGGTTTCCTAAACTCTATTACTGTAGTGGTTAACTCTATTCTCTCACACACTACACCTATTTATGATCCTTTACTCTCACCTTACCTCAGAATCTGACTTCCACAACCTCACTGCCTTCTAAATCCAACTGACAACATTTCCTTCCCCAACAAGAGTCATATCTTCTTTCTATCCTTTCTAAAAAGTGGCTAATTGGGTGGAATATCACAGTTAACACTATACATAGCCAAAGGATCTCCTATCTCTTCTCTACTGGATGCTAAAGTAAATATCATAAAATACTCAGTTGCTGTCTTAAACCATTTTGCCTTCCTCCTCCAACTGATCACAAAAAAGAGTAGGTGGAAGCTGTGAACACCAGGATACCCGCTGGAAGAAGAAACCCAACAACAAAGGAACCACCAAGAGAGAACAACAGAACAAAGTGAAGGAGGGAGTGGAAGCCACACTAACCTCAATCCAGGAGCTTTCTGGAAATACAACTAAATAGTGGAGAAATTACCCAGAACAAACAACTGAACAAGAGCAAGAGAGAATCTGCGAAAACTTATACACATGGAAGAAACAACTTCAACACAACCTGCCCTCAGCAGCACAATAAAATGCAAGAGGTACTACACAGAATGACCCTCAGTTAACCAGCTGGTGGAAGAACCCACCAAAGAAAGACCCAACAACAATCAAAACCCCAAAACAAACACAGAGCCAATTTAAATGACAGCCCAAGACCAGTGACCTTGGGAGATCAAGGAGACTGCATCACTGAATCTCACAGGTATTCTACCATACAAGTTCACAACATAAACCCAGGGATTCAGAACAGATCAATTTAAAAAGCTGAGGTTAACAAGAAGAGTCTCACAAACAATGGGAAGACAAAGAAACAATCTTCAAATGAAGGAAAGGAGGAAGCCTCAGAAAGAATGCTAAATGAAATAGAGGCAACTCAACTCTCAGATATTGAGTTCAAAGCAATGGTTATCAGGAAGTGCAATGAGCTTACAGTAAATTACCAGAAACTACAGAGAAACTACCATGAAGTCACTGCAAACTATATCAACATGAAAAAGGAAATAGAAACTATCAACAAGGGCCAAGAGGAAATGAAGAATACAGTTTCTGAACTGAAGAACACAGTAGAAGGAAACAAAAGGAACATCAACGCAGCAGAAGATCAGATCAGTGAGCTGGAGGACAAGGTAGAAAAAAAAAAACACCCAGAAAGAGCAAGAAAAGGAAAAGAGGCTCAGAAAGAATGAAGAGGGATTAAGAGAAATGCAAGACAATATGAAACGTAATAATATCCATATAATAGGGATACCAGGAGAAGAAGATGATCAAGGAATAGAAAACCTATTTGAAAAAGAAGTGATGAAAAACTTCCCTAATTTGACAAGAGAAAAACTCATACAAATCCAGGAAACACAGAGAGTCCCAATCAGGAGGAACCCAAAGAAGCCCACTTCAAGACACATCATCATTAAAATGGCAAAATTCCAAGACAAAGAGAAAATCTTAAAGGCAGAAAGGGAGACACAGGAAGTAACATACAAGGGAGCCCTGATAAGGTTAGCAGCTGACTTTTCAATGGACATGATTCAAGGCAGAAGAGAATGGCAAGAAATATTCCAAGTAATGAGAACCAGAGGCCTGAAACCAAGGCTACTTTACCCAGCTGTTGCAGACCGTTCAGCCTGGTTTCAGGAGCTGTAACCTGCACCCCATGGTGGGCTGAGTAACAGCCTAGGGACCTGCTTCATCTGGGTCTGTTCTGTCAAGAGGATGTGAGCTACTAAGGAGACAAAGCTTATCTCTCTGGCAGGAGCACTGCTTCTGCCTCATCCATCTCTGGCCCCAATGCTTGGTTGGTTAGTCAATGACGGGTAAGACTTCTCATGGGAGGGGCAACCTAAACCAGACACGACCACTTGGAAGGCCCTCATGGAAGGACTCGGGGGGCTGCAGCAACGAGGGGGTGATGGACCCTCGCCCCTGCTACTCTAACATAGCCCGAGTCCCCATTTCCATCTGGGAGATGTCTTCTGCTTCCTGAGCCTAATTGGCTTAAAGCCTGAAACTATGATGGCCAACGGTGCAGCCCTGTGCTGGCCAGGGTGGTTCCCCAGGATATCGGGCATAAGAAAGAATTCCTAAAGTCCTGTGAAACCTGCTTTGCTAAGAGTGCACTCATTTAAAAGATGAGGGTCCGAGGAGGAAATGAGTATGTCTCCCAAAGTTTTGCAACCCCCTGTCCTGACAGACACTGACTCAGATTAAGCCCTTTGATTTCTTTGAAATGTTAAACCTGTATTCCTATGTATTTGAACCCAATAAAAGCCTAGTGAGGAAGGGGCTCTGGGTCATTCTCCTCTGAGAGTTTGACCACCTTTCCTCCCCAAGAAGATCATGTCTTGGTAGTTTTATTTTCATCTGTGATGGAGGGATGGGGCTCTGTGGGCAGAGCCCTTCCACATCTGGTGCCCAGGACAGGGTCCCCCCACACCCAGAAAGGCTCTCAAATAAGATAGAAGGCCAAATAAGGAGCTTCCCAGACTACAGATATCTAAGAGAATACACCTCCACCAAATTAGCTCTGCAAGAAACGCTGAAGGGACGGCTTTAAGGAAAGGAAAGAAAAGAGAGAGAAGAACACAGGTAAGAAAAAAATGGCAATGAATAAGTACCTATCAATAATAACCCTAAACATAAATGGATTAAACGCTCCAATCAAAAGACATAAAACAGCTGAATGGATAAGAAAGCATGACCCACACATATGCTGCCTACAAGAGAGACACCTCAGAACAAAAGACCTACACAGACTGAAAGCAAAGGGCTGGAAACAAATTTTCCAAGTAAACAGAAAGGAAAAAACAGCCGGGGTAGCAATACTCATATTGGACAAAATAGACTTCGAGAAAAGGGCCATAAAGAGAGACTCAGAAGGTCACTTCATACTACTCAAGGAAAGAATCCACCAAGAAGACGTAAACATTGTAAATATATATGCACTGAACATAGGATCACCCAAATACATAAAGAAAATCTTAGAGGACTTCAAGAAAGATATTGACAGCAACACAACTATACTAGGGGATTTTAACACCCCTCTGTCAAAAATGGATGGATCTTCCAAACAAAATATCAACAAACATTGTGGCATTGAACAATGCCCTAGAGAAAATGGATTTAACTGATACATATAGAGCCCTTCATCCCAAAGAACCTAAATACACTTTCTTTTCAAATGCACATGGAACATAGATACATCACATGATAGGACACAAAACAAGCCTCAACAAATTCAAGAAAATTGAACTCATACCAAGCATTTTCTCTGACCACAATGGACTGAAACTAGAAACCAACCCCAAGTAAACAAACAAACAAACAAACAACCAAAACACTCAAAATCATGGAGATTGAATAACATGCTATTGAACAATAAATGGATCAAGAATGATATTAGGGAAGAAATCAAAAAGTTTCTGGAAACAAATGAAAATGAACTCACAACAACCCAAAACTTATAGGACACAGCAAAACAGTACTGAGAGGGAAGTCTATAGTGATACAAGCTTACCTAAAAAGATAGAAACATTTCAAACAAATAACCTAACCCTACGCCCACAAGAACTCAAGGAACAACAACAAAGACAGCCCAGAGCAGATAGAAGGGAGGAAATAACCAAGATCAGAGCAGAACTAAATGACATAGAGACTAGAAGCACAATTCTAAGGATCAATGAATCCGGGAGCTAGTTCTTTGAAAAGATAAACAAAATCAACAAGACTTTAAGCAAGTTCATCAAGAACAAAAGAGAGAGGATCCAAATAAACACAATCAGAAATTAAAGAGGAGAGATTACAACTGATATCACAGAAATACAAAGGATTGTAATAAATTACTACAAAGAACTGTATGCCAAGAAATTTGAAAACCTAGATGAAATGGACAAATGTATAGAAAAATATAATCTTCCAAAACTCAATGAAGAAGAAGCAGAAAGCCTGAACAGACCAATAACAGCAAACAAAATTGAAGCAGTAATAAAAAAACTCCCAACAAACAAAAGCCCTGGACCAGATGGTTTCAGAGGAGAATTCTACAAAGCATTTAAAGAAGAGCTAACCCCTATCCTTCACAGACTATTCCAAGATTCAAAATGATGGAAGACTACCAAACTCTTTTTATGAAGCAAGCATCATCCTAATCCCAAAACCGGATAAAGACATAACAAAGAAAGAAAACTTCAGGCTAATATGGCTGATGAACATAGATGCTAAAATCCTTGACAAAATATTGGCAAACCCTATCTAATAATACATTAAAAAAATCATACACCATGACCAAGTGGGATTCATCCCAGGGATGCAAGGATGGTACAATATTTGCAAATCAGTAAATGTAATACATCACATAAACAAAAGGAGAGACAAAAATCACGTGATCTTATCGATAGATGCAGAAAAAGCATTTTATAAGGTACAACACCTATTTATGATAAAAACACTCAGCAAAGTGGGAATAGAGGAAGCATTCCTCAACATAATAAAGACCATATATGAGAGACCTACAGCCAACATCATACTCAATGGGCAAAAACTAAAAGCTTTCCCACTAAAATCAGGAACAAGACAGGATGTCCACTTTCACTTCTATTCAACATAGTATTGGAAGTTTTAGCAACAGCGATTAGACAAGAAAAGGAAATAAAAGGCATCCAAATCAGAAAGGAGGAAACAAAACTGTCATTGTTTGCAGATGACATTATAGTGTACGTAGAAAATCCTATAGACTCCACCAAAAAACTGCTCAACCTAATCAATGAATTTGACAAAACAGCTGATTACAAAGTCAATATTCAGAAATCAAAGGCATTTTTGTATACCAACAAGGAAACAGCAGAAGCAGAAATCAAGAAAAAAATCCCATTTGACATAGCAAAAAGAAAAATAAAATACCTAAGAATAAACCTAACCAAGGAGGTAAAGGACCTGTATGCTGAAAACTACACAACACTGAAGAAAGAAATCAAGGAAGACACAAACAAATGGAAACACATACCATGTTCATGGATCGGAAGAATTAACATCATCAAAATGTCCATACTACCCAAATCAATTTACAGATTCAATTCAAAACCTATTAAAGTATCAATGGCATGTTTCACAGACATAGAACAAACACTTCAAAAATTTCTATGATACCACAAACGACCCTGAATAGCTGCTGCAATTTTGAGAAAGAAGAGCAAAGTAGGAGGGATCACAATACCTGATACCAAACTGTATTACAAGGCCACTGTAATCAAAACAGGCTGGTACTGGCATAAAAACAGGCACATGGACAAATGGAACAGAACATAGAACCCAAACAGAAATTTGGTTTTCAAATTTCTTGGCATACAGTTCTTTGTAGTAATTTCTTACAATCCTTTGTATTTCTGTAGTATCAGTTGTAATCTCTCCTCTTTCATTTCTGATTGTGTTTATTTGGATCCTCTCTCTTTTGTTCTTGATGAGTTTGCTTCAATGCTTGTTAATTTTATTTATCTTTTCAAAGCACCAGATGCTGGGTTTATTGATCCTTAGAGTTGTGCTTCTAGTCTCTATGTTGTTTAATTCTGCTCTGATCTTGGTTATTTCCTCCCTTCTATTTGCTCTGGGCTGTCTTTGTTGTTCCTTGAGTTCTTGAAGGCATAGGGTTAAGTTGTTTCTTTGAAATGTTTCTTTCTTTTTTAGGTAGGACTGTATCACTATGAACTCCTCTCTCAGGATTGCCTTCTCTGTGTCCTATAAGTTTTGGGTTGTTGTGAGTTCATTTTCATTTGTTTCCAGAAACTTTTTTTTTTACTTTATTTTTTTAAAACTCATTCCATTTTTTAAAATATTTTATTTCTTTATTTTTAGAGAGGGGTAAGGGAAGGAGAAAGAGAGGGAGAGGAACATCAATGTGTGGTTGTCTCTCACATGGCCCCCACTGGGGACCTGGCCTGCAACCCAGACATATGCCCTGACTGGGAATTGAACCGTGACCCTTTAGTTCACAGCCTGCGCTCAATCCACTGAGCTACACCAGCCAGGGCCAGAAACTTTTTTTATTTCTGACTTGATCTCATACTGAACCCATTCACTGTTTAATAGTGTGCTATTCAATCTCCATGAGTGTAAGTGTTTTTGAGTTTTTGTCCTTGGGGTTGGTTTCTAGTTTCAGTCCATTGTCGTCAGAAAAAATGCTTGGTATGAGTTCAATTTTCTTGAATTTGTTGAGGCTTGTTTTGTGTTTTATCATGTGGTCTATATTTGAAAATGTCCCATGTGCTTTGGAAAAGAATGTGTATTTTGCTTCTTTGAGATGAGAGGTTTTATATGTATATATCAGTTAAGTCCATTTGATCTAGTGTGTCATTCAGTGCCACAGTATCCTTTTTGACATTTTATTTGGAACATCTACCATTGTTGACTGTGGGGTTTTAAAATCCCTTAGTATAAGTGTGTTGCTGTCTATATCTTTCTTGAAGTCCTCCAAGATTTTCCTTATATATTTGGGTGCTCCTATGTTGGGTGCACATATGTTTATGTGTTCTTGATGGATTCTTCCCTTAAGTATTATGAAGTGTCCTTCGGTGTCTCTTTTTATGTCATTTGTTTTGAGTCTAATTTGTCTGATAGAAGTATTGTTACCCTGGCTCTTTTTCCCTGGCCATTTGCTTGGAATATTTTTTTGCCTAAGCCTTCACTTTAGTCTGTGTAGATCTTTTGTTCTGAGGTGGGTCTCTTGTAGGCAGCAAATACGCGAGTCATGTTTATTGTTCATTCAGCTAGCCCTATGTCTTCTGATTGGAGCATTTGATCCATTCACATTAAGGTTATTATTCATAGGTAATTATTCATTGCCATTTCCTCCTTTGTACCTGTGTTTGTTTCTCTCTCTTTCATCTTTTTCTTCATCTTCTTAAAGCAGTTCCTTTAGCGAATCTTGCAATGCTGTTTTGGTGGAGGGGTATTCTTGCAGCCTTCTTTTGTCTGGGAAACTTCTAATTTTACCTTCCATTTTAAATGAGAGCCTGCTGGGTAGAGCCTTCTTGGTTGCAGGCCTTTGCTTTTCATTACTTGGTATATTTCTTTCCATTCACTTCTGACTTGTAGTGTTTCTGTTGAGAAATTAGCTGCTAGCCTTGTCGGGGCTCCCTTATATGTTACCTTTTGTTTCTGCCTTGCTGTTTTTATGATTCTCTCTTTGTGTTTAAAATTTGGCATTTTAATTATGATGTGTCTTGGAGTAGGCCTCTTTGGGTTCATCTTGATTGGGACCATCCGTGCTTCCTGAACATGCATTGCTTATCCCCTTCCCAGGGTAGGGAATTTTCTGTCATTATTTTTTCAAACAGGTTTTCTGTCCCTTGCTCCTTTTCTTCTCCTTCTGGTATTTCTATGATTTCAATATTGTTGTTTTTCATGTTGTCCTGAAGTTCTCTTAAGCTATCCTCATACCTTTTTATGTTTTTTTCTTGCAGCTGCTCTACATGGGTGTTTCTTTCTGCTATGTCTTCCAGCATACTAATTCATTCCTCTGCTTAATTTAGCATTCTTTTAATTCCTTCTAGTATATTTTTTAATTTCAAATATTGTAGTCTTCCTTTTTTCCTGGTTCTTTCCTGTTTTATAGTTTCTATTTCATTTTCATGCTATTATAGATCCTACTCGTTTCCTTGTAGTTGTCATTGAGTTCCTTGAGCATCCTTATAACCATTTTTTAAAAATTCTATATCTCATAGTGTGCTTGCCTCAATTTCATTCGCTCATTTATAAGGGATTCTCCCATTTCTTTCAACTGGGGCTTCTTTCTTTGTCTCTCCATATTAGGTGACTCTTTTTTTTGTTTGCCTGTCTCAGAATGCTATGCTTTGTCAGCTATCTTTGTGAGGTAGATTTCTGTGGTAGGAGTTCTGTGGAACTCAGCTGTGTGATCTCTTTGATCTCCTTGTCTGGATGCTCTAGGATTGCTCTTTATTCCATTTGTGTTGTCTCTGTTGTTGTACCTGGGCTTTACTTGTTGGTGGGTTCTCCCCTCCAGGAGGCTTACAGGTAGTCACAACTCCCACCTTGTCTTGTATGCTGTTGTTTCAGTGTTGGTTAACAAGGCAGTATTACCAAGCAACCAAACCTATGTCAGCAAAAAGAACCCCCTGCCACATCAGCAATCTCAACCACAGTTGAGCAAACATTAAGAAAGGTGAGGAGAGATTACAGATATTATAATATACGACAAAGGGAATATGAGATGACTAAAAGAGGGAAAATGTTATTGAGTGGGTAGAGAGGGGAGAACTGATAGGACTAGAGGTAGAACCAAAGCAAAGAAAGGGAGAGAACAAAATTTAAAATGCAAGCAAAACATGGAAGGGCAATGGGAACAATGGGGTAAGAAAAGGGAAAAGTATACTATGAGGTCTGAAGTAAAATAAAAAAGTAATTAGACCAATAAGAGCAAAATTGCAGAAAAACCACAGCAGGATTGATAGCAGCAACCGCTAAATGGATTTTAGTAAAGGTAGAACAGGAATAAGAATATTGTACAAAAGTGAAAAGTGAATATGAGATGTCTACCACAAAGAAAAATGATTTTCAGGGGATAGGGGAAGCAAACTAATAAGAATAAGGAGTAAAGCCCAGGTTGAGAGTGAAGGGGAGAAAAGAAAAAGAAAAAAAATGAAATAAAATACCTCACTCAACTGGTCAGGGGCAATGGGGAGGACAAAATGGAGTAAGATGGGGAAAAGAGTATTCTATGGGATTTAAAGTATAAACAAATAGTGAACAATAGGAGTTCCTTTGGAGAAGTACAGAAATAACGAGGGTATCTCATCCAACTAGCCACTGTTTATAAAAGGTGGAAAAGAACTAAGAGTCTTATACGAAGGGGAAAGAATGTGAGCTGACTTAAGAAAGAAGAGCAATTATGCTAGGTGGAGGAGAAACAGTGACACTAAGGAATAGGAACACAGAGTAGTGTGAGATAAAATGAAGTTTACCACAACAGTAATAAAGCTCAGGAGGTTGGCAAAATGGATTAAGCCCAGGGAAGGGTGCTGTGTGGGATTTGGAATAACAATAATATGATAAAAATATGTAATCTGAATAAAATGAATAAAAGGAAAAGACCAAGAGTAGTGAGTTATTTGGAATACAAGTGAAATGAAAGAAGAAAAATTAAAAGTCAATATGAAGGACAGAAGAACAAAACAAAAAAAAACCCTAAATGAATGACTTTTTTAAAAAACATGCAGGTTCTGATGAAGTGCAAGGTAAAATTTGTCTCCACTCTTGGTGTTCACTTTCTGACTTCATTCTGGATCTGTCTCTGGTTTTGTCACTGCTCCAGATCTTACTGTCTTGCTCTTGAGGGGGCAGCAGGGAAAAATTAAAAACCCATTGGTGGTTGTTAAGCCTGCCCAGCTGGTTTTGCAGATCTCCCCAGCTCCTGCTGGTAGTCTCCATTTCTCCAGTGCTTTGGCAAGGAAGGCTCCATTTCTCCAGTGCTTTGGCAAGGAAGTGGGCTCAGTCTGGGCTAAACAATCACAAGTGCCCAGTTTCCAGTACATATCCTCAAAGCACTGTGTGACCTGCACACTCGACTCTGTTCCTGTTGTGCTGGATTTGTGCCAAAAGACCACCTCACTTTGCATCCCTTTGATCCTTCAGTAAGGTGCACTGAGTGGGAGCAAATTTCACTGCACACGGTCCTCTCTCTTTGATGTCCAGACAACTGTGTGCATGGTCCCTGACCAGTGCACCTCAGTTCCCCTTTGGAAAGTAGTCTTTTTGGCTTCAGTTTCCCGTTTGAAAATAGTCTTTTTGGGCGTCACTGCCACTCCCTCACTGCCTGACTTTCCTCACACTCCAGCTCTCTGGCAAGTTCAGAGTCTATCTCCGCACGGCCAGTCGTGGCCCACCCCTTCTCCCAGCTCCAGGTGCCGCCAGTATTTCCACCTCACCTCTGGCACTGTCCCAACCAGCTGGCAACCTACAACCTGCCGGTTTTTTCACCTCCTGCAACTTTGCATCTTCAAGTCTCTCTTGGGGTGAGTCTGCCATTTACCAGCTCTCAGAGCGGAGGGAGCTGCTATGCTGCTATCACTGATGCAGCGCTCTTCCGATGATCCCCTGCAGCAGCCTGTTTTCTGGCAACACATCCAGGCAATTTCCCTGTCCCCATCTGCCTATGAAACCTCCTTACCACCCATTTTGAAGTGTCCTCTGCACACTTTGGCTTCCAAACTTCCTATCAGTTAAAATTCTGTTGGCTGTTCACTTTGTCCTTCAGAAGATCAGTTAAGAGTCCCAGCTGGGTGCATGAGCAAGAGGGCTCAGCTTCCACCTACTTCGCCACCATCTTCTCTGAGAAAGATCTTATCATAGAGGGACAATAATAATCACTGGACATCAACTTCTCTAAAAAATGCAGAATGTCTCTGCAGTGAACACACCATCAGTCAATGGGCAGAGGGTGTCAGCACCTGCCCACGTGGCCATGGACTGGAGCAAAAGTCTGTGAGCTGGGTTGTGCATGGCTACAGGATAGTCCAGCTTCTATGGTCCTTAGACCAAAGGTCCCCTCTCTACCAGGTCTTGGGCATACAGAAGTAGTGTTACATAATGATAGCGAGCACAGACTTGAGCCAGACCATCCGAAGTCCGGTGTCTGTTACTGTTCAATGTATATCATATGTTATTGCTGCGCTAGTCACTGCTTGCTGGCTCAGGACCAGTTAGTCCACCTCCACTAACTGGAGTTGTTTCATGTATAAAATGAGGATACTAATGACAGTACCTACCTCCTAAGGTGGTTGTGAAGATTAAATGAGTTAAAATGTAAAATATTTACTGCAGTCACTGGCCAAAGTGAGCTCTAGATGTGTTTGTTATTATTTTTAGCATTTTTAAATCTCCAGTTCTCATTTTGAAACCTGTTTACGTCCCCTCAACGTTCTGACCACCTCAACTATAACTGCCCACAAGGTTGGGATAATGATGGAAAATTTCATTTTCCTTATTTACATGTCTGCTCTATTTTCTATTACTTGAACTAACTTGAGTGAGTCTCCGTTCTTTGTAGTAGAAAGAGCTTCTACAATGTCAGCTGTGAAAAAGCTCAGGTATAAAACTTATGGCTGTCACAAGTATGCACTGCTTTGGAGTCTTGGAGAGGGTGATTGGGAGTATGGGGCCTCTAGATTTCATCATTTCCCTTGGAAGGGAGCCTGAATCCAGACTCTGTGACAAGCTGAGCTGCCTTTTCTTGAAGTCATCATGTTTGGGGATCCATCCACTTCCCCTGAGCTGACTCCACACTCCAAAACAGGTAAACTTCAAGTAAAATTATCCTATGAGAGGAGCTGATAAGCTAACATGAGTATTTTCTGAGTGTAAGAAATATAAATTGTCTTTCTGAATCCAAGTCACTCATAGGATGTGACCAGCATTACAATATTTACCAAGACTCACCAGGACCCATCAGGAACACAGCAGTGCAGCATCATGATAAAAAGTTCTAGGTAGACATGGGTTAAAATCCTGGTTGCAAGATCTTGGCTGAGCAAAAAACCAAACTAACTAGGTCTCAGCTTTCTTAACTTTAAAATGGGGGTAATAATGGAAAGTACCTCATAGAGTTACCTACATTGGGTGACCCAATGTATGTAGTAAAGTCTTCCAGCTGGTCATTTTAAAGGACCCAGCAAAACCCAATATGAATAAACAAAGATACAATTCACTTTTTGGTGATATCCAAGATTTGTGGGCTTTGAATATGTTTCATCACTATATAGGGGCATATAAGAATCTAAGTTATTTTACATAAAACATTTATATGAAATATTGAGCACACCCAGGAAAAGCAATTTAGGCCCCCTCTAATTTCTGGCTCCTAATCTCCACATCTTTTCTACCTGCCAAACTGAGGATGAAGAATAGAACTTCCTAAATGACTTCTAAGTCTGGACCTCAGAACACTGTGCCCTTCTCCCTTGAAGTTGCTCCTTAGGTGGTTCACTCCTCCCACGAACCCCAGTAGGGAGATGATAGAACACTTTAGTTTATGTCTGATCAGAACAAACAGATAATTTTAAAGAGATTGTCTGTGAAGATGTTTAAGCAAAATAAAAGACAATACCAACAAGAATTAGAAAATAAAATGTGTTATAGCAATATTTTTATTGTGCATAAGATTTAAAATCCCACCTTGGGACAACTAAAATCATTTTCCAAATTCTAGGCAGCCATGCATCAGTGCTCATCCCTATCCCAGAATCAGCACCAGGCAGGGGGATTTCTGGAGTCACCAGTACTCATTAGTTTCTTCACACCACACGTGGTCACAGCATCTCCCAATACTACCTGGATTCCTATCTTTCCTAGAGCTCTTCACTCAGATGCATACATCCCCAAATCCCAATTCTCTTCTTTCTCCCATCTCACCCCTCAGATGTCACTTCTTGTCCAGCCCTAGAGCAGCCTCTGTTCTTTGGGTTAAAGGTCATAGGTGGAATTCATCCCCCTGCCTCCACCCAGCACAAGGGTTAAGATGCTGCTATTTCTGTTCTCACTGCTGAGCTGTTTGAGATGCATTTCTTCCCACCATCTCATTCCTTTCATTGCATTCCTTGATCTCAGGTGGTGATCAACAGATAAGCAAAAGGATTTTCCCCAACGGTTGAATGTCATCCTTGGGTTATGGTTTGTGGTCATGCCTCCTTTGTCCCCTTCCTACTGAGGTCCTGCATCTTCCTCTCAGCCAGAAGTGACACCACTAGGAGGAGGGAGGCATCGAGTGGGGTCAGGGGTGGGTATGGCAGCATGTCTGTTCATGAGGACAATGGATATGACCCAGCATCCTGTAGGTTATAGGTCATCCTGCAGGTTCTGTCATTCCTTCTTAAGATGCTTCCTCCCCACTTTTCTTCATTCATCACACTCATCTTTTAGACTCACTTTTTCCAAAAAGCCATGCCCAACTCACCTTCTGCTCTCCAAGATAGATAATGCTCCCTCATCTGAGCTTCCCTAATACCCAGGTCACACCCCTATCACAACACCCATCACCTAATAGTATAATTTCCTCTTCATGTCTCTGTCCCTTCCCATGAGCTCCTGAAAACACGGGAAGGTTTTTTTTCTTTATTTTCATGCCTCCAGTGGCTACCATGCTGCTTGGTTCATAATTAGCACAGAATAAATGTGTCTTCAGGATATGAGTAAATAAACCCTATTATTTTGGGATGAAAATAAGATGAAGAGAGGTGAGATGCCCTACTTAAAGTTGCAGGATTGGTTGGTTACAAGACTGGGACTAGAACCCATGTCTTCTGGCTACACATTTCATATTCCTTCTTCTACACAGCTCCTTCTGCACTGGTAGGGGTGGTGGTAGGATAGCTGGTTGTGGTCCAAGTCCCCAGACCATCTACTGAGCATTGAGCAAGCAGCTTGATCAGCAGATTGAAGGTCATCCCATTTTGTCCTTGCTGAAGTCCTGACTCCATTATATCATCCAAAGCCATGATGTCTATTTCAAGTATGCCAGGTGACCCAGTCCATACAGTCATCTCTTTGAGTCCTGTACCTAGAGGAAGCTAACTTCACAATCTTAGGAGCTCAGGAAGAAACTGGACCCACGGCCCCAGAGTCCAAAGAAGGGGAACACCTTCTGGGTGAAGGAGGTAGTGAAGGTGTAGATGGGTTCCTGGGTAACAGCGTTGAGAAAGGCCACCCAGCCCACTTCATAGTCAAGAGACACCCTCACCTGTCGGGGCTGCTCCTTCAGGGTAAGCCGTGTGGGGAAGGATCCAAGGGCTGAGACGAAGCCCCATGCCAGCCTCATGGCCCACACCCCCTCCTCTGGCCGCAGCCGAAGCTCTCCCTTCCGCCGCACGTCCTCACTGACCACGCCTATGGTGCAGCTGCCCCCATGAGCCAAGTCTACATTCACCACCCAGGTGTGTCTTCCCCCTGTGAAACCATTGTGGGCCAGGACACAGGTGGCCCGGTCAAAACGCTGAGGGTTGTCTGGCGAGTTCTGCCATTTGTAGGAGAACTGAGCCCGCTGGTGGTCCTCAGACAAGAGGAGCTTGGGGTGGGAAGTCTTGGGGTCTAGAGAGATGTGAGCTGTAGGGAAACCAAAAGGAACATGGATGTTAGCAGACATGTTATCTCCTTCAAGAAAAGCCTAAAAAGTCCCCCTGGCACCCACCTGTTAGTGCTATTATTACCAACAATGTATATAGTGCCTAAGCGAATCAACACCAGGGAACTTGTTAGAAATTGGTTCTCAGGCTTCAGGCATACCACCTGAACTGGAATCTGTATCTTTAACAAGGTCTGTAGGTGATGGATGAGCACGTGAAAGCTCCCCTCCTCACCCCCGCCCCCAGAAGCCTGCCCCAGAGGATGAGTCAGCCCTGGTGTTTTTGCTCCTTCATTCTGCCATTCTGCCACCTGGAGGAAGATCGATGCCCACAGCTGGGCTGCCTCCTCCAACCTCCTGCTGCTGACACATCTGTCCCTCTCCTGTATCTGGGACTTGGGGGGCACAGATGCTCCCCTCTCTGTCCACACCTATGGTTATTCAGACTCTGCTCCTGGCTCACCCCAGGTTATTCATTCTGCCTCAGTAAATAAAAAACCTCCAGGGTCTGAGGGCCACTTTCTAACAACAAAAACTTCTGCAGACCCCTGCATATTGTGACTTTTAGTACCCATACATTAAGACAAAGTGACAAATTCAGATATGTGCTTGATTCAGAGAGTTCCTTCCAACAACTCTGTGGCTTCTTAGGGTCTTTGGCTGATAGTGAACAACAGCCTTGAGTGGGGTCCACTCTGTTCATTTCTTCCACCCCCATGCTGCCCTCCTTCTGACAACTTTGAGGAGGTAGGGGCAACTGACCATGGTTCTAAGAGTGATTCTAAACCCAGATCAAAGCTTCTGTCATCCAGGACACCTTTCCTGATACACCTTGTCCCCATTTTAATTTAATCTTTATAGCCCCTCATCATGTGTAGATCAGAACAGGAGCCAACTGTGTGGATAGTGTCTGTACCTGTCCTTTGTTCTCTGGCAAGCCTTGCAAAAGCAATAATGTGTGTGTATTTACATTTGTGTGAATGTGTGTACATACATTTGTGTGTGTGTGTGTGTGTGTGTGTGTGTGTGTGTGTAAAACCTTTTCAATTTTAGATTCCTCTCTCCCTCCCATCCAGATATAGGCTGCTTACCTGGTTCATAGTCCAACTCAAAGCAGAGTTTTTCTGTACAGAAGGAAATAAAGTAGGATGAGATTTCACTAGTCTCACAAAATCATAGAACAATTAATGATGAAGAAACTGAGTCCCAGAGAAGAGAAGGGACAGAGAAGAATGAGAGCTGGAACCCTCCAGACCAGCGTCCTAAACTTGAGCAGGTCAGACAGAGCACACTGGTTTCTGACTCAGTTGACCTGGATCAAACTGAGAATTTGCATGTGTAACAAGTTCACAGGGGCTACTGCTGCCATTAGCTGAGAGCCCACTTTGAAACCCATTCCCCTAACCCTAAGCAGGTGGTGCCCTGTCTTGCTCACCTGTGTCCTCAGTGCTTCCCACAGAGCTAGGACATGGTAGATGCTAAAAAAAAATACCTATTTAATGAATGGATACATGGGCTAAGTTATTTCTTGTTCTGCTTGGAAACTTTTGAGATAGTCAAAGGACAGTCTTCGATTAGAATAAAATCTCTCACTACCAGGCCACTGGGAGTACTTGCAGGAAGCAAGCTTGTGGGGAGAGCTCTTCTAGGGTGACACTTTTGTGAGTGGGTCTTTTAGAAATAGGTGGCATCATTCATGATGTCATATGTGTCACAAGTAGCTGTTAGCAAAGAGCCACATTCCTGACTTTCACGTCAAATCCTCCACACCATTTCCAACCACTCCCTTTTCCAGAAAAGGGGGCACAGTCCCCACAGGGTAGTCTGGCTCTGAGAACCAGAGTAACAGGGAAATGAGGCAAAGAGGAGGGAGGAAGGTCAGCTTTTTTCTTTTTACCACAGAGCAAAAAGAAATAGTGTTGCTGGTTATTAATTAACAGTGTTCATCATCAAAAACTTATCACATACTATGAATGCCTCTGTGGATTTTTAAATCATTGAGAATAATAGATTTTATTAATCATTATTGTTCTTATTGCTTAATGACAATCTATCAGATTTGTATTTTTCAAATCGGTTACATTTTTTCTATAAATCTTCACCTTTATTATTTCTTTTCATCATCATATGATCCCAATAAGCAGATTTTATAAAGATCTGCAAATAAGGAGACCAAGGCACTGGAGGGTACAAGCCTTTGAGAAGTGCCAGTGCTGGGCAGCAGAGTGTGGAGCTGCACCTACAGCCAGGCTTCCTGCCCTGTGGTATGTGCAGGCCTGGGAAGCGCTTACCCAGAAACAGCTTCATCTCCCTTTGCAGCGGGAAGACCCGATGGGGGAAGTCACGAATCCTCTGGCCCAGCTCAGGGGACACAGCCTCTGGTTTCCGGCACTTTCTAGTTTCACATCTAGGAGCACGGAATGGCAGAGTTGGGAATTCTCCTCCTTTGTGATACCTCCAGACTCAACCAGTCACCTTCTTCTAACTGGGCATGAAGGTGCCAGTTCCAACAGGATGGACCCCATTGCCCTCTCTTGGGCAATGTTATGCAGGCATGTGTATCTATCACTGTATATGGGAATGCATTTGAGTACGTAAAAGTGTACCTAAAAATTTTATCCTAAATATGAGATTGTCGTAAATTTGTATGATACTAACTGGACTTGTGGTGCATATGCGTGTGCATGTGTTTATATGGGAAAGAAGAACTATATCACTTACCTTATCAGAGTGCTTCTGATATTCTAGAAGGAGAGAAAGAGAGAGAGAGAGAGTAGGGTTTCAGTTTCCATCTTCCTCCTCCCACTTTTCTTATAACTAGAAAAGACAAAGTACCGTATTCTTAGCTCTGGATAGAAAAAGGACACCAAATCCCCAGAGTCACAGCGTTTTAGGCTTTCCAAGGCTTCCAGGATCATAGAGCCCAACCCCTTTAGTTTATAGATCCAGATGGTGAAATGAACTGCCCCTGTTGTCAGAGGCAAAGGCAAGTATCACCCAAGGTTTCCTGTTTGTTGGTCTGAGTGTCTCCCCCTAAATCACACTTCTTTCTGATGCCTTGTTGAGACCCCAATATCTCTCCTGCAGTGGGAGAAAATGAAACAGATCAGGAAGAACTTCCTAACTGGTGGGCAGTGGCACAGAGAATAGTTTGCCTTGGAAGTAGCAGCTGACATTTGCATAGTACTTGATGCTTTTCAAAGGGTGCTTTCATTTGCATTTACTGCTGGGTCCTCACAAAACCCCCTGAGGTAGAAAAAGAAAGTGTCTTCCTGA
This sequence comes from Glossophaga mutica, assembly GCA_039655065.1. Classification (NCBI taxonomy): domain Eukaryota; kingdom Metazoa; phylum Chordata; class Mammalia; order Chiroptera; family Phyllostomidae; genus Glossophaga; species Glossophaga mutica. The sequence goes on from CM077306.1 coordinate 106,684,460, forward strand.
TTTGATGGATGATAGCATGGAGAGAAGAGACACAGACCAGGGAAGCAAGGACTAGAACTCAGAACTTCTGGTCCTGTGACCCATCTTCCACTGACTCTAGGGAGCCCAGATGGGCAGAGCAGGGACAGGTCTCACCGTCAGGAGCTCTCTGGCCGGCCTCTCCTTCTTCTCCTCCAGTTCTGCGATTAATGCACTAAACCGGCACATCTCCCTAGTAACCAGGACATCAAACTCATCCTGTTGCTTCAGGATGTCCCCATCCAGTTTCTCCAGCTGGGCTAAAAGGATGCTGTGCTGCTCCTCCAGGACCTGGCTCAGGTGTGCAAACTCAGAGATCACTCTTTGTCTCTTGGTGGCCACCTGAGTCTGAGGGGACCAGAGGAAAGGCCAACATGAAGTTATTCCTCCTCCTCCTTTTCCTCTTTCTTTTTTTTTTCCTTAGTTCATTCCCCTCTTCCTCCTGGCCAGATCCATATCCTCCAAGGTTCATTGCTAAAACCAGAGTCCCCCACCCACCCAGGTCCTCAGACAGACTTGGAAGGGCAGCATACTTCCTTTCCACCTGCCACATTACTTCTGGGAACTAGACTATCCAGCGTTGCCTCAGAGGAGGCAGAGAAGAGGCTCTGGGGACACCCTACCTCCTGCCTTTTGCAAACTGCACATTATGTGCATAACACTAAGTTGCATTACAGGCACAATCCCATTTCAGTCCTTATAGAAATGCCATGAGATAGTGAAAATTTTTAATCTCCACTTCACAGAAAATTAAAAAGAATAGAGAGTTGCTAGAAGTCATTGAGCCAGTTAGTGTCAGAGTCAGGATTCAAATTCAGAATGACATCAAAGCCCTATAAGCTGTGCTGTCTTGGGTTCAGAGAGGAACTGGCCCCTGAGGAAGAGGAGGGGCCAGGTAGGGGATGATGTCCTACCAGTAGGACTTGTATCCTTTGATTTTCTCTTGACTGAATTTCTTGAATCTCCTCTCTCTCTTTTCTTAGACACTCAAGACACTTCTGTATCTGTTCCTGGAGAGAAGGAGCATAAAGTATTTAAGACAGAAACATGGTTTGCTAAGGGTTGTCATCTTGTCCAACCCTCTGCTTCCAGAGAAGGAATGGCCCAAGGGAAGGAGTCCCTCCCCCAGCTGACAATGCCTGGGCCTTAATTGTCCTTCACAGCTTACTCTCTTTGGGCCCTTTTCCTCTGGCTTTTATCATCCAAGAATTTTGATCAGGGCTTTGGTCCTTTATCCTGTGTCAACACAGGCTGCAACTTGGTATTCCCACTTGAGCTTTTCTTTCTTCAGGTAACACACCGATTTATTTTGCCTTTAGTAAGTAGAATCTGGGATCTGTCCTGAGCTTGATTAGCCCTTCTTTGAAATTATTTCAACTTTCTCACATGTCCCAAATGGAGCACACCCAAACGACCCCCTCTCAGGAGTAGAATTGATTTTTTGGTGTATGATTCTAAAGGGGAGAAGAAACTTAGATAATGCAAAGATAATCAGTGAGCTGTTTTAAAATTGCTTGCTGTGGAATAGAGTTAGGAACAGGTACACACATGTAAGTTTTGTATAAGTAAATTAAAAAATACACATAGAACTCCCAACATCAAAATACTAATTAATTGACACATATACCCACTTATACTAAAAATACAATACACAAACAACTAAAACTAGTGCACACTCATTTAATGACAGATAAAATTATACACCACATATATTTTACCTTCTTATATACAAACACCAATTCATTCACAAACATGAGCACTCAAACAGTAACATTTACACACTCAAATATTCAGCCCAAACACAGTGCACACACTGGTAAATATGCAAACATTAATACATACCCATATGTGCCATCATTGCCTCAAATACAAACTCACACATGCTCAGACACACACACACACACACACACACACACTCACATTTTGGTCACTCATCCTTTCAACAAGTATGTACTGAGCTCCTCTTTTGTATTGGTCATAAGTGAATAACATAGACCATGCTTCAAACACAAACACACCGTTTTCCATGCCAGGGTCTATTGCCTGGGTAATGACAGGGGTCAGGAGACAGAATTTGGCTCCATAGTGGCCCAACTAATCCACAGCTCCGCTCTGATTCTTAGTTCAGACCCACCCTGGAAAGGCCCCAGTTTGCCCTCTCCTACCCTGTAGGGCCTTGCTGCCTCCTCCAGGAAGTTCACAGTATGGGCTCGGTGCTCCTCAGCCTCCCGGCACACCACACACAACTGCATCTCGTCATCCTCACAGAAGAAGTAGACCTTCTCCCCATGCTCCTGGCAGACATCCTCCTCGGTGCTTGGCCTGGACACCAGCTTGAGGCGCTCAATATTCTCTACCACACTAGCCAGCTGCCAGTTGGGCCGGAAGCTCCCTGGGCGGAAAGGCTCCTTGCAGAGTGGACAAATGGGGGGTTCCTCGGGGTCTGGGCCCGGGATCTCACAGTAACGAGTGAGGCAGCCACGGCAGAAGTTGTGGCCACAGTCGATGGTGACTGGCTCCCTCAGGGAGCCTTGGCAGATGGGGCAGTTGACTTCATCTTCCAGGCTGGTCACAGAGGTGGCAGAGGCCATGGTGCTGCTGGGTCTGGGACCTCCTCAAGGTCACCCTCTCTGCTTGGCTGAGGAAGAAGGGCTAAGAGAACAGTGAGAACACACACTCACACACACATGTGCACACAGCCAGGAACAGACACATCTTAAGTACACACTGACACCCTCATGGCCATACACACATACAAGGGCAAGGCACCCACTTGCATTTCTGGTGGCCAGAGCTCTGCTGTCCTCCTCCCAAAGGAACAGACACACACCTTCCAACAGCAGAGTAGAGAAATAGCAGTGGTGGTGGAAGAAAAAGGGGTCACAGCAGTGCGGAGGTGACCTCAGTTCTCTCTGGAGAAGCACACATGACCTGGTACAGGCAGTTCGTTCTGTCCATGCAGAGACATTCACAGCAGAAGTGGTGGTATCTCAACTGTTCACAGTAGAAAGGGATCATTCTTCTTGTCACAGCAGGAGGGAGAGCCATGATGCCACCCCAGTCTCCTTGCCTATGGCCAGCTGTCTCCAGGGAGATGGGACATATCAGCCAGCCCAGGGAAGTATGGGGACCCAGATAAAGTGGCTGTGCCCAGAGAACATGCACAAGCTACTTTACCAGTGATGCCCTGGCTGGCCTGCCATAGGCTTCCAGAGAGGTATCTGTGTGGGGGAAGAGAAAGATAACAGCAACAGCCTTTATTTATGATGACTACATTCCTCACACTGAAACATAGGATCTTATTTTTAACTCCCTCCTGCTATACTGCTATTAGGATATGAGCCAGGCTGACCCAGGCTATTTTTATGGGTGGCCATAATTTGCACTCAGATCTGTGTGTCTCGGAGTCATGCTGTCTGGTAAAAATACAATGTGAGCCACATATGCCATCTAAACTTTTCTCATAGCCATAATATAAAACATAAAAAGTGAAAATAATTTTACTATTTTATTTAGCCTCAAATCTATTATTTTAACATATAACCAATATAAAACTCAGTAATAAGATATTTCATTCATTGGTGCTGTCTTTGAAATCTGGTGCATATTTACATGGACAATGCATGTCACTTGGTACTGGCCACCTCTCCACTTCTGCAGCCACATGTGGCTGAGGGGTTGGTGTGACAGCACAGCTCCCAGGGGGCATGCTCAGCTGGTAGGCAAGTAGGGTGGGAGAAAGGTGATGCATAAGACAGCTGACGTGCAAAGGCCGTGAAACAGGGTGAGGTTAATCAGCAATGGGAAATTGGAAGGAGTTTTTCCTTGGTTTTAGTCACAGGTATAGGTGAGTGGATGAAGAACTGTGGCTGTTTGATCATTTTCTTGGCTAGGAGTCTGAGAAGAGCACAGGCTGAAAGTTGGCAAACTCAGATTGACCTCACCTCTTTGTCTGTGTAGCTCTACCACCCAGGAGAGATCACTTTGCCTCTCAGTGTACATTTCCTTCCCTATAAAATGAAGGTAATCATACATGCCCGCAAGGGGTGTCATCAGACTGGATATAATAATATGAAATATAGGTGTTAGATAAATATGGCTGAGTATGTTTATCTCACTGAATGAACTTTCTAAATTTTATCAACATGAATCATGTGTATTATGGGATCTTGCCTTCTCCCACCTGCATTCAAAAATTAAAATTGAAGTACAATGTTACTGGAACCCCTGGGACACTGGTGCTAGGGGTGGAGAGCATGAGGACTCTAGGGGAGATCAGCCTGGGCAGATGAGGTGAGGCAAGGCAAGGAGAGGAGGGCAAAGGAGAGGACCTGTGAGCAGCAGGCACCTGAAGGACCTGGGCATCTAAACAGGGTGGGTTCCAGAGTTAGTCACCTAAATTGAGGCTGGACTTGCATGCTGTGGGAAAGCCAGAAGTTTATGACTCCCACCTGCACAATCAAGCAGGAAACAGCATCTCCTCCCCAGTTCTTCCTACCCCACAGTGGTCAAGGGAGGGATTCCAGGAAACTCCATTTCTCTGTGACCTCATGACATGCAGTGCTCCCCACTCCAGGGACCTACTGGGAAAGCCAGAAGGAGTGGGGAAGAGGCTGGCCAGGCCACTGCTGGGAGTGCTTGGTAACCTGAGATACCTTGGAGTTTAGATCCACTCTCTGGACACTAGCCAGGGCTCTGGGAAGCAGCAGAGGTAGAACCAGGTGGTTTTCCTCACCGACATCCTTTCCTTCTGTGACTCCTGCAAAAGTGACTCAATTGCAGAAGGAAAGGGAATTTGTGTGGCCCGAGGCAGAGGCCTGAGTGGATGGGCTAGGGAGGGCACCTTGATGCCCTCGACCTCCTCCTGTGAGGAAACCTTCTGTCCTGCCTGCCAGGAGCCCCTGGAGGATGCAGTGACTGCCACCTGTGGATGTATCTTCTGCCTATGGTGATTCCCCTCATCCTTCCACACGAGTTCCAGTCCTTCAGCAGAGTCTTGCTCTGTCCTGTCTGCAAGGAGGAAGAGAAGATAGAGACCCTCATGGTCCCTGTGCCCCTGGGCTCTCTAAGGGAGACTTACTGCAGTGAGCATGGTGAGAAAATTTACTTCTGTGAGAATGATGCTGAGTTCCACTGAATGCTGTGCTGAGAAGGCTGCTTCCACCAGGCCCACACCATGGTCTCCCTCAATGAGGCCATCCAGCCCTACCAGGTAAGTAGTGTGGCTTTAGCATGGGCCCGTTTGGGGCAGGACAATGTAGTGTCTTGGTGAAGGGAATAAGGATCTGAGTGAAGGGCTATGGCTCTGCATCAGGTACTCCAAGGCTGTTGGAACACTGGAGCACTCCCAGACTCGGGGACATGGATCCACTGGATGTATAGTAGCTCACAGTTGTGGAGGGGGACTTCAGCTCCAGCCCTCAGGGGACCCTACTGTGATGAATCACGAAGAATTATAGCCATGTCTTTTTCTCTGTGGAAGAAAAGCCTTAATGAAGAGTAGGATCTCCTGAAAGGTGAGTTAGTGAGTGAACCTGGTTGCCCAGGATCCAGACTGGATATGGGATTGATTTACCAAGCCCCTGACTACAGGCTTAGAGGGAAGAGGGGCAGGGAGAGCACCCTGCAGGCGCTACTCTTCTTTTTGAGGAAAGGCAATGTGGCAGTAGCCCATCTGGTTTTGGGGACATCATCCATTCCTGTCTGCCTCTCAGGTCTGGAAGTGGTTTCCTCAGAAGTATCTCTCAGGTCTTTAATTCTGCATTATCCCCACAACCACTACCAAATCCAGGCTCTCCCTATCTGTTACCCAAACTTTGCATAGTCTCCAACACATTCCCGGTCTTCACTGTCACCCTTCTAACCACTCTCCAGACTGTTGTGAGGTAGATCTTCCTAAAATCCAAAAATCATGTTTTGCTCCCCTACACACAATCTCTCCATGGATCCCTAGTGCCCAAAGAAGGCCCAATATCTGTAGCAAGGCACCCAAGGCCATTTGCAATTGGGATCATGCTTACTTGTTGAGTCTTATCTCAGTTGCCCTTCCCAAGGCACACTATGTCCAGCCAGATTAACCTGTATGTACCTGCCATTTTCTGAATTGTTTTACTCTTTCTTGTTTCTAATAATTTTCACATGTAGTTCCTTCCTCCTAGAATGTTTCCTCTAGAGTCTCACTTTTTTTTTTACAATTTTAACAATTTTTAAGTGTACAGTTCAGAGGCATCAAGTCCTCTCCTCCCCTTCGCTTATCCAACTGGAAATTTATCTTTCAAGACCTACTGTAAATGTTTTTTGCTTTCTAAAACCTTTCCCTTGTCCCTATAGACAGAATTGTCCCCTTCTTTGTGTTCCCATCCTGCTGAGTGCCCACCTTAATTGTTTCCTTATTCTATATGTATTTTAACCATTCATGACTGACTCTTTCTCTAGATGGTGATCTCTTTAAGAACAATGACTGGGCTTCTTTCATCTTTGAACTCCTCAGCACTCAATGGTGTGCCAAGAACATGGTAGACACTTATTATCTGTAAGTTGAATTATGAATTAAGCCACCTTTTTTCTGCCCACGGGATAACGTCAGGAGTCAGTTGGAAGCCCTGAACATGGAGAGAGATGAGATTGAGGACAGAAAGAGTTGGAAGGACCAGATGCTCCATGCGTTTCTGGTAGAGTCACATCATTGACCATTTTCTCCTCTAGGGTTTTCTTAACAGACCCTGGGAGCTTGTTGTCTATTGCCTGGCATAAAAAACAAACAAACTGGAAAACGGTTCTCATTCACCTCTCTCACTCTGTACAAGGGCATTTTAGGGTCAAGAGTGTGGAATCCCAGAATATCAGAGCTGGAAGTGGTTTTTGACATCTAATCCAAGATCCACCTTATCAGTCATATTTTTACAAGCAGAAAATTGAAGTCCAAGGAAGTGATGCTCCCAAGGCCACAATGCAAAGCCCAAGTTTATGATGAAATAGCTAGAACCTAAGTCTCTTAACCCAAGTCCATTGCTCTTACCACTGCAGTCTGTCTGTCTGACTGAAAGTATTGCTTTCCAATGAGATATTTAGGACCAGAAGATGTATGTTAGTGTCTGCATTCTAGTTCTAACCACAAGGCTGCCCCCAGGACAGTAGGCAATGATGTGGCTATATCTGGCTCTTTCCCACATATTTTGTGTTACAATGTTATCCAGGAGAAAATTTGCAGTGTGAGAATTTCTGGTACCTTGACCAAGGAGACAAAATTGTGGGACAGAAAGATCTCTCCAGAACCCCTCAATTTCCATCAAAGTATTCCCTGTAGGTGGTAACCTCAATGGCTAAGGCCAATATCACACACTCTTCCAATAAGTTGTAGTAACCCTAATTACAGCTTCCTCTTGTTTCAAATGTTCTCTAAAAAATGACTATATGCATTTCCACCTGCCACTAAGCAATATATCATTGGGTTAGGATGGTATCATAGATGTGGAAAGATTTTTGAACAATTCAGCATGGCTCTGAGAGCATAACATGGCATTATTATCAGAATCTCTAAGTAAAACAAGAACATAGCCCTCATTATTGGTAAGTTTATCCTGAGACCTACCTACTTCTACCATAGTGTTTTTTGGGAGAATGAGTCTTTCAACTAGTTACTGTCTATTCCTCTTAATCAATAGTAAGCATATAGATGATTGTCCTGGAACCCAGCTCTGTGAGCTTCTTCCTAACCATGCCTATCTCTACCACTCACAAATTCAGATTGAAAGCAAGAAGCAGCCAGTAGAAGCAGCTTTCGAGAGGTTGCAGCAGGAGCTAGGAGGACAGCGGTGTCTCTGGCTGACCAGGATGAGTGAACTAGAGCAGCAAATCTGGAAGGAGACAGACAAAGGTCACTGAGGAGGTTGCCTGGCTTGAAACTCAGGTCAAGGACTGTGGGCTGGAAGATGCTGGAGAGAGGCAGGAAAGGGAAGTGGAGATTATTTGTATTGGGAGGAATTGATAGTTATCAGGTTATATTTTCCCAGAGAGGTTACAGAGATACAGACCCGAAAATGGTGGATACCTTGCCTGGGCACTGTACTCATGACCGGCTTTGAAGTCAGATGGTCTTGGGTTTGAGTGTTGGCTCTATCAAACTTGGCAAGTCTTGTAACCTCTCTAAACATGGAGAAAATAATTGTACCTCCATCATAGGGCTGCTGCAAAGATAAGAAATAATTCATGCAGAATACTTAGCATGATCCCAGGTTCACAGAAAGAACTCAATAAACCGTGCCAGTTGTGATTATTGGTTCTTTTATCCCAGTGTACATCAGGTCTGGCTGATAATTCACAAGGCCAGATCCCTGCCCTTCTCCATCTCTTAATTGTTGAAGGCAGGACACATCCCCAGGATAAGGCTGAGACCAGAAACAAGTTCAGTTAGTAAGGAACCATGATGTGCAAGAGCAATCTCATGAGTAGGTGATCAAACAGATACAACTTTCAGGACAAGGAAAGTTTTGAGTCAAAATGCTAAAGAAGAAAGACTATTCATATGGGAAGGATGTGTGAGACTTAAGTGCATGTTCTTTTTCTTTTGTAGGACATCAGAGCCAACCAGAGCAGGTAGGGCCCTCTCCTGTGTACTGTACTTGGAGACTGAAGGGGAGGGGCACACAAAAAGCAGACATCAGATGCAGCATCTTATTCACTCACACTCAAACAGCCCAGACTTAAAGTTGTGCATTCTAAAGGTCCATTTTTAAACTGACTGTTTGGTACTGAAGACACATTTTTCCCCTAGAAATGAAGTTATAAATAATCATGTTTTGGACTAGAGGGAAGATGGCGGCGAGGTAGGTTGAAGCAGAGTCCACTTCCCCCTGCGCACAGGTGAAATACCTACTGGATCTTCTGAGGAACAGAACGAACAGCCAACAGTATGCCAGAATATATGAAGATTGAAGACCAAAAACTGTAGAGGACATTGAAAAATCAGATGGTAAGGAGAGTACTTAAGGACAATAAGGTCCCTGGGACCAGTGCAGGGACCAGGGCGGCTACAGCCCCAGGCCTGGTGCCCACTTGGGTCTGCTGCAAGATTCTTGGGAGACAGACAGGCTGGGCTATGTGAGAGGCCAGGTGCTTGTTTGGACAGAGGGGCTTGAATAGGAAGAATTTTTCAAAAAGAAAAAGAGGGAGGACTTCCGGCCAAGATAGAGGCGTAGGCGGACACACTGTGCCTCCTCTTACAACCAAAATTAAGGACAACAAATATTTAGAAACAAGAAAACAACCAGAACTGATAGAAAATTGAACTGTACGCAAGTCCAACAACCATTCATCCAGACCAGTAAGAGGGGCGGAGTCGCGGCAGGAAAAAGCGGAGGTGCCGACTCGGGAACACAAGCAGCATCTGCTGGCAGTTCCCAGGTGCACAGGCGGCGGCTGGCGGTCCCCGAGCCCACAGGCGGCAGCTGGCGGACCCAGGGCACAGGGGGGCAACTGCGTAGACCCATTGAGGCCGCACAAGGCGGCTGGCTGACCAGGTGATCCCACATTTGTGCGCACAGACGGTCCAGGCAGAGGGGAAGTGGCGGAAGGGACTGAATCCAGGAGAGAGCGGAGCAGGCGCCATTCTTCTCTCTGGAACCCCGCCCCCACCTGTAGTGTCACAACCCAGCAACTGGGCTGCCCCGCCCTGAGAAACACCTAAGGCTCCACCCCTCACTACATAACAGCCGCGACCAGACTAAAACCAAAACGAAACAAAAACCCACCAAAAATGGCTCAAACTGGAGAACCAATGAAATCCCCAGAGCCAATTCCTCTAAGCCGTGAAGAGATAGCCAACCTATCAGATGCACAGTTCAAAGCACTGGTCATCAAGATGCTCACAGAATTGGTTGATTTTGCTCACAAGTTAGATGAAAAAATGCAGGCTACAATACATGAAATGAAGGAAGATGCATGGGGAACTGATAGAGATGGAAGCAAAACTGGGACTGAAATCAATGGAGTGGACCAGAAGGAAGAAACTAACAACCAAACAGAAAACAAGGAAGAAACAAGAATTCAAAAAAATGAGGAGAGGCTTAGAAACCTCCGGGACATCGTTAAATGTCCCAACATCCGAATTATAGGGGTCCCAGAAGGGGAAGAAGAAGCGCAACAAGTGGGAAACTTATTTCAACAAATAATAAAGGAGAACTTCCCCAATCTGGCAAAGGAAATAGACTACCAGGAAGTCCAGGAAGCTCAGAGAGTCCCAAAGAAGTTGGACCCAAGGAGGAACACACCAAGGCACATCGTAATTACATTAGCCAAGATTCAAATGAAGGAGAGAATCCTAGAAGCAGCAAGGGATAAGGGGACAGTCACCTACAAAGGAGTTCCCATCAGACTGTCAGCTGATTTCTCAAAAGAGACCTTCCAGGCAAGAAGGGGCTGGAAAGAAATACTTGAAGTCTTGAAAGGCAGGGACCTACATCCAAAATTGCTCTATCCAGCAAAGCTGTCATTTAGAATGGAAGGGCAGATAAAGTGCTTCTCAGATAAGGTCAAGTTCAAGGAGTTCATCATCACCAAGCCCTTATTATATGAAATGTTAAAGGGACTTACCTAAGAAAAAGAAGATCAAAAATATGACAGTGAAAAGACAGCAAACTCACAGCTATTAAGAACCACACCTAAAAAAAGCAAACTAAGCAAACAGCTAGAACAGGAACAGAACCACAGAAATGGAGATCATATGGAGGGTTAGCAACAGGGGCGTGGGAGAAGAAGAGAGGGGGGAAAGGTACAGAGAATAAGTAGCATAGACAGTGGGTAGAAAATAGACAGGGGGAGGGCAAGAATAGTGTAGGAAATGTGGAAGCTAAAGAACTTATGACACATGGACATGAACTAAAGGGGGGAATGTGGGTGGGAGAGGGTGTGCAGGGTGGAGGGGAGTGATAGGGAGAAATGGGACAACTGTAATAGCATAATCAATAAAATATATTTAAAAAAAACAGATAGAGACACAACAAAGAAAGAAAACTACAGGCCAATATCGCTGATGAACATAGATGCTAAAATCCTCAACAAAATATTGGCAAACCATATCCAACAATACATTAAGAAAAGTAAACACCCTGATCAAGTGCGATTCATCTCAGGGATGCAAAGATGGTACAATATTCCAAAATCAATAAACATAATACATCACATAAACAAAAGGAAAGATAAAAATCGCATGATCACATCAATAGATGCAGAAAAAGCATTTGATAAGGTACAGCACCATTTATGATAACAACTTTTAGCAAAGTAGGAGAGGGACCATTCCTCAACATAATAAAGGCCATATATGAGAAACCTACAGCCAACATCATACTCAATGGGCAAAAAATAACACTTTCCCACTAAGATCAGGAACAACACAAGGGTATCTATCCACTCTCACTGTTCTATTCAATATAATATTGGAAGACCTAGCCACAGTGACCAGACCAAAAAAAAAAAAAAGAAAGAAAGAAAGAAAGAAAGAAAGAAAAGTCATCCAAATTGGAGAGGAGGAAGGAAAACTCTCACTGTTTGCAGACGACATGCTAGTGTACATAGAAAATCCTACAGACTCTACAAAAAAACTATTGACCTAATACGTAAATTAGGCAAAACAGCAGGATACAAAGTCAATATTCAGAAATCTGGGGCATTTTTGTACACCAACAATGAAATGTCAGAAACAGAAATTAGAAAAAGAATCCTATTTACTATAGCAACAAGAAAAGTAAAGTACCTAGAAATAAACCTAACCAAGGAGGTAAAAGACCTGTACTCAGAAAACTACACAACACTGAAGAAAGAAATTAAAGAAGGCACAAATAAATGGAAGCATATACTGTGTTCACGTATTGGAAGAATTAACATCATTATCATGTCCATACTACCCAAAGCAATTTTTAGATTCAGTGCAATCCCTACGGAATACCAATGACATATTTCATAGAACAAATATTTCAAAAAATTTATATGGAACCATAAATGACCCTGAATAGTCTCAGCAATTTTGAGAAAGAAGAAAAAAATAGGAGGAATCAAAATACCTAATATCAAACTACATTACATGCCTACTGTAACCACAACAGTCTGGTACTGGCTAAGAGCAGTCATAGATCAATGGAACAAAATAGAGAGCCCAGAAATAAATGCACATCGATACAGTTGATTAATATTCGACAAAGGTGGTAGAAGCATGAAATGGAGTAAAAATAGCCTCTTCAACAAAGGTGTTTCGAAATTTGGACAGGTAAGGCAAAAAAAAAAAAAAAAAAACAATTGCAACTCAACCACCAAGTTACACCATATACAAAAATAAATGCAAGATGGATAAAAAACTTAAATATAAGCCACAACACCATAAAAGTCCTAGAGGAGAACATAGACAGGAAAATCTGAGATATTCCACAGAGCAATATTTTCACTGATGTCCCCTAGAGCAAGGAATATTAAGGACAAAATAAACAAATGGGCCTACATTGAATTAAAAAGCTTCTGCATGGCTGAAGAAAACATCAGCAAAATGAAAAAGAAACCCACCATATGGAAAAATATATTTGCCACTGATACCTTTGACCAGGGTTTGATCTCCAAAATATATAAAGAACTCACATGACTCCACTCCAGGAAGACAAACAACCCAATTAAACAAGGGGCAAAGGACTTGAACAGACACTTCTCCAAGGAGGACATACAGAAGGCCCAGAGACATATAGAAAGGATGCTCAGCATCACTGGCCATCACAGAGATGCAAATTAAAACCACGATGAGATACCACTTCACACCTGTCAGAATGGCCATCATAAACAAATCAACAAACAAGTGCTGGGCAGGTTGTGGAGAAAAGAGAACCCTAATATACTGTTAGTGGGCATGCAGACTGGTGCAGCCACTGTGGAAAACAGTATGGAATTTCCTCAGAAAACTAAAAATGGAACTGCTTTTTGTCCTGGCAATTCCACTGGTGGGATTATACTCTAAGAATCCTGAAACACTGATCCAAAAGAACCTATGCACCTCAATGTTCATAGCAGCGTTATTTACAACAGCCAAGTGCTGGGAACAGCCTAAGGGTCCATCAGTAAATCAGTGGATCAAAAAACTGTGGTATATCTACACAATGGAATACCATGCAGCAAGATTTTTATTGAGAAATAAAAAAGGACCTCCTACCCTTCAGGATAGCATAGATGGAACTGGAGAGCATTATGCTAAGTGAAATAAGCCAGGCAGTGAAAGACAAATACCCTATGATCTCACCTATAAATGGAACCTAATCAATAAAAGAAACAGGGAGCAACATATAACCAGAGACATGGAAATAAAGAACCACCTGACAGTGATCAGTGGGCATAGGGGAGGGAGATAATGGGAGAAAGAAGGGGAAGGGTCAAGTCAAGAAATGTGTATAAAAGTCCCATGGATATAGACAATGAGGGAAAGGATTGAATGTGGGAGGTGGTGGGGGTGGGTACGGCGGTGGAGAGTTGTGGTGCAAAAATGGGAATAACTGTAATTGAACAATAAAAAAATATGCTGGTGATTACTGTCTTACATTCAGATGTAGATTATGGGCATTATAATTGATAATGCATGTGTTATTTCTAATCACTGACACATATTCTGCATGCATGTATTTAGAAAAGAAACAATGAGAAGGTGAAACATGAATGAATCACACATGAGAGCCCAGGGAAGAGGTGTGCTGCTTGTGCAGTGAATCTCAGAGGTACACTGTGTAACCCCTTTTTCTACCTTTAACAGGCCAACAAAACAAAACAAACAAACCAAAAAAAAAAAAAAAAAGAACCAACAAGAAATGGTCAGACAATGGTGTCAGGAGACAGATTGAATTTCTAGGCTGTATTTCCTTCGAGGTACTGCTTATTTCCCAAAAAAGGATTTGGGAAATGCTATGGTAGATGACACCCTTCCACCAGAGCCCCATCACAGACAAATGCCAGACCTTGGTGTTGGCCAGCCTAAGTCCCATGTGGGGCTTTTGGGGGTTTCCAACAATGACAGCATGTATGAAGGAAAGAAAGCAAAGTCACAGAGTTCTGAAGGACCCAGAAGAAAAGCCCTGGGCTACTGCTGTCAATGGAACTTCTGGAGTCACAGACCAAGAAGGCCTGGTGATAACTGAGTCATAATAAAATACACATAAATCTAGGCTGTCAACAAGATTTTATTGAGCGCCTATTCTGCACCCAGCAGTGCACTAAGTGCCATGGAGAATACAAGAGAAGTACCATATATGATACCCACCCTCAAGAGCTTACAGAACTAAAGACAGAAGTCAGATGTTCGTGACTTGGGTAGCATGTAACATACACAGCATGCTGGCTATGAGAGCAGTGCGATGATCCATAGCAGCTGGGAGCAGTCCCTTAGGCAGGGCAGGGATGTGGCTGCAAGGTGGTCTGGCTGGACCAGGGAGGTGTGTTAACCTGTGGACACTAGGGGCTGGACAGAGGCTGGTATTTGGGTTGGGCCTATGGGCAGATTTACTTTAATTCCTCTCTTGACATGAAGACCTGGTGAGCTCGTGAACTCCTGCTGCCTTCCTTTCCTCTCCCACAGCCTGTCTTGCCCTCCCCAGACCCTCTACTAGGAAAATGATAGGTTCAGTGTCTGGAGACCCTGCTGGAGAAAATTATCAGAGCTTCCAAAGCAGGAGAGGTTTTGCTTGACTGGGTATCTGCCCTGATGTTTTTAGATGGACTGAAAAGAACAAGATATTCTGGATTTTTTTAAAAACTCTCCTCACAAGGACGGATTATAACTCATCCAAAGCCACAGATTTTTAGACCATTCCCAAGACCACAGACTGCTGCAAGGAGCCCTGTCTTCTCAGACCTGGAACTTCATATACATAGTCCTAATCTCAGAGGAGCATAGCCTCTGCTCTGGACCACTAGAAGATGACTTCCATTGGACTCTCGGTGCTTCACTCAAGTGCTAGGGAAGCCTCACTAGGTTTTCATTCAGTTCATTTTCAGCCTATTCATACATGTTTCACTGAGCTGGGGCAGCTCTGTTTTAAGTACCAGGGAAGGTAGCAAAGTGGATTTGTGTGAGAGGGAAGCTATGGATTTGGGGACAGCAAAATGGCTAGGATGGAACAGTCCACTAATTTTTTTCCAAGGACATCTGACATGGGATGATACACTGGGCAAGAAAATGCTGCCTGGCCTTTACTCAACAAAGACTGCAGGGCTGGGTCAAAGGCAGTGGGCAGGAGGAAGGGAGGAGCCCATGTGGACTTCAGGGATGGAAGTTTGCACAAGACCCCTAGAAGAGCGGGCCAAGGCAATGTGGGTGGAGCAGGAGCACTGAGTGAAGTCTCAAAGACCACGCTCACTGGGAGGGGACCAGCAGAGGACTCGGGGTGCCTTCTCTCCCTTGATTCAGGCACCTCCTTCCCCCTTCAGTCCTGGAATTCCAAAAGCAGGGGGGCCAGAGAGCGGCACTCAGGGTCTCAACAAGAGGCGTGTTCCAGGCCACTTGAGCCACAGGAAGGGGACCAGGCGCCGGGTGAATGTGGTAGTAAAGGTGTAGATGAGTTCTTGCGACTCTGCATTGGTGAAAGTCACAGTGCCCCCCTCATAATCCAGGGCAATGCCCACTCTCCGGGGCCGCACTGCCAGGAAGAGCTCAGCCTCAGGGTTGGTGTTGGCCCAGATGCCTGCAGAGGAGAGGCGCAGGGCCCACACCCCATCCTCTGGCTGCAGGGAGAGCTCCCCCTTCTTCTTCATTGAGTCTCTAGCCACACCCACCATGCAGCTTTCCAGAACTTCCTCCTCCTCTTCTTCTTTCTCTTCATCTCCCAAGGAGGACTCCTCATCCTCATCCGTTTCCCAATCATCATATCCATCTCCATAGACAGCCTCCTCTTCCTCTTCCTCCTCTTCCCAATCATCCTCCTCGTCCCTATCCGTTTCATCCCCTGACCACCTCTCCCTCTCCACCTCCACTTCCCAGTAGACCTTGCCCCAGGTGAAGCCCTTACTGCCCAGCACCGCTGGCTCACAGTCAAACTGCTGGGGGTGCAGGTAAGCACTCTGGTACAGGCCACTGTTGTAGGTCACACACTTCCAGTCCTCAGACAGCTGCAGGTACCCACTGGCTGACTGTGGGTCCAGGGTCACACTCACTGTGGGAACAAAAAAGGTAACAGTGTCACTAGTGTGCTGGAAGGGGCTACCAGTCTCCACAGTGTCCGTGGCAGGGCTGCCACACTGCACAATCCCAGGGGACCATTCACATCTTGGTCCACTTGCACAGGGCCCCTCAGAGCATGCAGAATACAACCTGATGACAGGGCCAAGAGGGACTGGCCTCAGGAGGCATGTGATCGGGCAGATAAGAAGAAACTAAGTCACCATGAAGGGATGGGTTGCAGGACCTATGAGGCAAGAATAACCAAACACAGGGCGAGAATGGCCAGACTACCATGTGGCAGGCTCTCCTGCAGCTTGAAGAGTTGGTCAGAAAATGCAAGGGGGGGGGGGGGGCTTGAGGTTAGCAGCTGGAAAACTCTCCTTGTGGCATAAGAGAAGGGACTCCCTGGGGCACCAGGGGACAGTCACATCTCTGTGGGAAGAGTATTCTTTATTTGAGGTAAATCCAGAAACAAGCTTTTGGATACTCACCTGTTCTATATTCCAAGTCTCTCAGCAGCTTCCCTGGGGAGAAACAAAGGAAAGCAATGACCCTCAAGCCCAGCAAATGTACAGGCTAAGTTCTCACATAAACAGAGGCTCTCAGGGGACTGAGGTAGGAGAATGGGACAGTAAGGAGACAAGGACCCTTCCTCAGAGTGCCAGTCCCACTCCTGGCCCCCACCCCAAGGTTTTCCCCAACCCTTACCCTGGAATTCTCTCAGGCCTCGCTGCAGACACAGGAGTTTCTCTGAGAATTCTCCTGTCCTTTTTTTAACCACTCGAGCAATGGGTTTTCCAAGCCAGAACTTCTTCCGTGGATATCTGAGAAGAGGGCAGACATAACCTTAGCTCCTCTTGCATTTCTCTCAATCCTCATGACAAATATGAAGGCGAGGGGGGAAGCATGATTGCCCCCCATCAGACAGAGAAATGGGTCCAAAGACACTAACTACAAGCATCGGCAGACTCAACCTCCAGCACACTTTAGTTTACTGAGCCACCTTTCTGCCCTTGCCACCTGTCCCACCTCAGACAAGGAGAGCAGGCCAAGGAATTAGAACCCCACAAAGAACTTGCTTCAGTGGACAGCAAATCTCCAGTTCAAGATTGTGTTCTTGTTTCCCAGGAGGAATCATGGTCTGCGCACACCTTTGGCACCATTTCTACCCAGTAATTAAAATGGATCATGGTCAAGGAAAATGGAAAGGACACAGACACAGGAGAATGAATGTGGCACAACCCAGAGAGGAAGCTCTTTTACCTGTTCAAGAAGTCTCTGGTGTCCTGGAAGGGAAGAAAGCACAAGTATCAACGTGAATCAGACTTCATTCGCCTGCAGCAACACTGTATCAGAGTCAGGGAAATAGTCCCTTCCTTATGCAGCTGATGTTCTAGTGACAGCTTTGGATAAAAGTAACAACAGCAACAAAAATATGACAGAGCAACTAGGTGGGGGGATACAGGGCAGAGACGATAGGGCCAACTTCTCCGTGATGACACTTGTGCTTAGAGTTGAAGGAGAAAAGTGCTGGCCAAGTGGAGGATGAGAAAGTGGAAAAGGGCTTGGCGAAGGAGGCAGGGCCAGGTCATGCAATGCTGAACAGGCACAGCAGGGACTTTAAACTTCATTCAATATGCAGCAGTAAAGCACCAAAGGGAGGCTTTCATGTAACTGTGACTTCTAGCATCCATTCTCCCCTTCTTCCTTTTAATAATAGTATTCAGCAAAAAACTACATTTCCCAGATTCACTTGTATGTAAGCAGGTCTAGTCGAGAGACTAAGCTCCAACCAACGGGATGTAAAAAGAAGCACTGACTACAATTTGGGGGTCATGTCCTTTAAAAAAAGAAAATTGCTTCCTACTTCATCTTTTTCCTTGGCTGAATTTTTTAAAGGTATTTGTTTTTTGTGTTTTTTTTAGATTTTATTTATTTATGTTTAGAGAGAGGGGAAGGGAGAAAGGAAGACATCAAAGTGTGGTTGCCTCTCCCGTGCCCTACACCGGGCACCTGGCCTGCAACCCAGGCATGTGCCCTGACTGGGAATCAAACCAGCGACCCTTTGGTTTACAGGACAGCACTCAATCCACGGAGCCACACCAGCCAGGGCTCCTTCGCTGAATTTTAGATATGGTGGTGGTGAGCCCAACTTTGACCACACAGCTGAGGACAACATCCCTTGAAGTTAGTGAAACCAGATAGAAGTAACCTGGTTCTCTGCTGACCTCAGAGACAGCTGCCCTGATAGCTCCAGACTCCCCAGCTCTGAACTGTTACTGAAAGACAAATAATCTTGTTTTATTCGGGTCATTGTACTTGAGCAGCTGGCCCAAATCCTGAGTGATCAATCACTTGACTATTCTTGAGAGTATCAGTTGAGGGAGGCAATGTGAACATGGGGGCCAGTCTGCAGGCTGTTGCTGTGGACCAGGTGAAAGATGAAAATGGCCTGGAGCTGCAGCAGCAGTAGAGACAGAGAACCAGGTATACTTGAGACATACCTGACTGGACAGAGCCATGAAGGATAATCAAGGATGAGCCACAGCTTGAGTTGGAGGGAAAACAGTGCTACCATGTGTGTGATGGGAACACAGTGGAATGGAGGGGGGTTCTTGTGAGATGCTGGTTACTTCCCTCTCATGAGTCTAAAGGCTCCGTAACACTCTACATCAAGCTTTGCTTTCCTTTCACTCATTCACAAATATTAATTGCTTCCTACATAGCAGGCATTGCTCTAGAAGCCTGGAATACAGCAGTTAAGAAAAAAAGATAATTGGGTTGGCCAAAAAGTTCATTTTCTCCGTAAGATGGCTCTAGTAGTGCTTAGATGTCTTTAACTTCATTTGAAGCAATTTTGTTAGATTGCACTGTGACAGCTATCATAAGAGTGTGCATTAAAAAAAATCATAATTGGTGAGTTTTTGTATAGTCATTTTAATATTGAAGATGAAAGAAAATACAGATTTTCACCATATAATGCTTTATTATTTCAAGAAAAACAAAAAACACAACTAAAATGCAAATAAAAAAGATTTGTGCAGTCTGGCTGGTGTGACTCAGTGGATTGAGTTCTGGCCTGTGAACTAAGGGGTTGCCAGTTCGATTCCCAGTCAGGGCACATGCCTGGGTTGCGGGCCAGGTTCCCAGTGGGGGCTCATGTGAGAGGCAACCACGCATTGTTTCTCTCCCTCTTTCTCCCTCCCTTCCCCTTTCGAAAAAAAAAAAGAAAATCTTTTTTTTAAGATTTTATTTATTTATTTTTAGAGAGAGGGGGAGGGAGAAAGAGAGGGAGAGAAACATCAATGTGTTGTTGCCTCTCACATGGCCCCCACTGGGGACCTGGCCCAGAACCCAGGCATGTGCCCTGACTGGGAATCAAACTGGCTACCCTTTGGTTCTCAGCCCGCACTCAATCCACTGAGCTACACCAGCCAGGGCCAAATGAAAATCTTTTAAAAAAAGATTTGTGCAGCGTTTAGAGAAGGTGCTGTGTCTGATCAAATATGTCACAAGTGGTTTGCGATGTTTCATGCTGGAGATTTCTCACTGGATGATGCTCCACAGTTGGGTAGACCAGTTAAAGCTGATAGCAATCAAACTAAGACATTAATTGAGAACAATCCACATTATACCATGTGGGAGATAGCCAACATGCTCAAAATATCCAAATAAATAAAGTTACTGATGATAATGAAAAACGTGCCTTTTATTTTCCAAAAAGAAAAGTTAACAGACTTTTTGGCAAACCCAATACAAATCTCGACCCTTCTTAGAGCTGACCTTGTAGTATGGGAAGCAGTCAGCAAACAGTCAACAAAACAAATATATTATATTATAGAAATACCTGAGGGTTACAGGAAGAAGAAAGAGGAGAGTTAAGGGGCACAGGGCAGGGGTGAGATTGGGGAATCAAATGGAATCCCCAAGTTGTGGATACTGATGACTGTTTCAGAAAAAAGTCTCAGGAAGAGGTAGGCTTTGCTGCAGAGCTGCGCTTGCCCCTACCAGGAAGAAACTACCCAGAGGTGTTTGAGTTTCTGGCAAATTCTTCTGATCTGTCCCTCAAAACAAGTTAAGTCCAAGCCAGCTTGAGAACTGGGGGACAAGCGTGAGGCAGTGTGTGCCAACCAGCCTGAGGACTTACGTGGTATGAAAGAGCAAATCAATGGGCAGTGAGAGCTGTCTAAGGGAAAAAGGGGTTGAGTGACCCAGAGAGAGAGGAACCCAGAGAGCAGTGCAGGAACCCTTCTTCCAAAGGACACAGAAGGGGGAGCCTGGGGAGTCCAAGGCAACCTGCAGCCACACACAGGCCTCCATCCAGGCTTCTGGGGCTGTCATGTAACAGGAAACAAACATGGCACTCTTGGGTCAGCAAACACCTGGGCACTAACAGAGCACTCATGAAAGGGCTCTTCACAGGCAAGGAGGCAACCAACAGTGGGAAAGGCAGAGGTGTGAGCAGCCACCCAACCCTGCAAGGTCTGTCTGGGGCTGAACTGGAGAGGATGTCAGTGTCTCTTTGGCCACTCCTATCTGCCTGTCCCCTTTAACATCTTCACAAAATTCCCAGTCCAGAGATCTTCCTTTCCTTTTCCATCCCCTTTGTCAAAATGTCTATTTCACATATTTTTGTCCGGCTGCTTCCTACTCACCTATATTTCTCTACTAGACTTTTGGATCAGAGCCCCTATCTCAATAGGATCTCATTCTATTGTCCATCGACATTCAAATAATCTCTGGGAAAATAAAATATTAATGACAATTAAGGAGTTATCTGTCCAGTTTCCTTGCAGCAAAATCAAAACAAACAGACAAAACCCACCAGTACAACATTCCATGTATTAGTTTTAAGCAGACACCCAACTCTCTCTCTTCTCTGACACCTACCCCAGGGAAGTCTTCAATCTGAGCAGTCTTGCAGGCACTGAAGGCTGGGCCTCCGCTGGCCCACACAGCTCCTTTGAGTGGAGTGGTGGTGAGAAGCTCCCCTCAGGGCGCACGCAACTATACGTCAGCCCACCAGCACCCCGTCACATCCCTCTGCTCCGCACACAAGTGCACATCTGCCCGTGCTGGCCGGAGGAAAGTAAGGATGCCTGTCCCTGAACGGGGAGGAGAAGAGGAGGTGGGGAAGGGGAGGGGCAGCAAGTGACCCAGTCAGATTCTGAGAGATTTGAAGGAACAGAATACATCTGCAGGAAAGATGGAACCAGAAAACACACTAGATAAAATGAGAAAAAAAGAAGAGTAAGAGTACAGAGGCCTGGGAGTAAGGACACAGGGCTGGAGCTTTGACTGACTCCTGACCTGCCCCATGGCCTAGGACAGACCCCTTCCTCTCTCTGGCCTTCAGTGACTTCATCAGTGTGGGACTGCACTGCAAGCATTTTAAAATCCCTGCTATTCCTAAGTCTGAATGCACAATGATGGAGAGGCAGGAGGAAGTCACCTGTGAGGTCTAGGTTGGCACAGAACCTTGGAGAATGTGCTCTGCCAACTCTCTGCCAGCTACTGACTGGCTGTGCCACTGGATGGGGTAGCATTTATGCTACTGACAGGCCCAGGCACCCCAACCATACAAGTGGAGGAGAGCAGGAACCGAGCGGGCCACTCCGCAGGCTGCTGAGCCCTGTTCAGCATGGTGAGACTCTTCTAGGAGGCTCAGGGAGTATGGACTTGTGGGGTCATTTCAATTTGGAGACCTGTTCTCCAGTCCAAGACTTTCCCTTTCTCAGCATCAAAATTGTCTCCATCAGGAAGCATTCCAGATGCAGCTCACCTGCTTCCCCTCTTCCCTGAGGGTAATTCTACAGTCCCAGAGACAACCTCGCCATTCCGACTGACCCTATGGGTCCCCAAGAGAAGCTGCCCATCGGCCCTCCCTCAGCCACCCCCAACCTCCACAGCTGCATCTCCAGAACCATCAAGAGCCTCCACTGAACAGGTCTCTGCCAGTGACTTGTTACAAGACAGGTTCATGATGATAGTGATGAGGATGGAAGATAATAATGAAGATCGTAATAACCTTCCCTTCCAGTTTAATATTTTTGAACTTTTGTAGAAAATTCCCTTTTCGAAAGTGACACCACGCCAGTCATCTCATTTTATGCTCAAGAAACCAACAGAATATCAGTGGGAGGAGCAGAATTATCAGCCCCATGTTTCAGATGAGAAACAGAGGCCCCCAAGGAAAGTAACTCTCTCAAGGTCCTGCAGGTGAATCCAGCAAAGTCTCTCACCTTCATGAGCTCTGCTGCTGGCTGCTGCACCTTGCCCTCCAGCTCAGAGATGAGCCCTGCCAGCCGAGCAAGCTCCGAGACGCCCCTGCTGTTGTGCTTCTCCCGGCCCTCTGTGAGTTCTTGTTCCAGCCTTGCCAGCTGGCCTAGCAGATGCTGCTCCCGCTCCTTCAGGAACTGGTGGCCCTGCTCAAACTCAGCCATGATGTGCTGCCTCTGCTCCTTGAGCTGCTTCTGCAGGTGGGAAGTGGGAAATGGCTGATGCCTCTGCCTCGTGGTAGGAAATTCCTCCAGGACCTGGTATTAGAGGTGCACAAGGCTGGCTCTTCTCCTATGGTCACCCCCACTCACATATTCTATAGTGTTCAGGCTGGGAGGCGGGGTGCTTTCAAGCATTCCTGGGCCAACCTGCCCTCCTTGAAGAAGACACAGTCCATGAGTCAGTTCAGTTCACTGCAAGACTGTGACCTTAACTCCACTGACTAGTCAGCACATTATCTGTTCTAGGTAAACCACTATTTTCCGGGGCTCTTTGAAGAACTTCAAAGAACTCTTTGAAAAAAAGCTAACACATTTTTCCCTCCTGAACACCAATCGCTTCATGTCACCTCTTTTTTTTTTTAATATATTTTATTGATTATGCTATTACAGTTGTCCCATTTCTCCCCCATCATTCCCATCCACCCTACACACCCTCTCCCACCCACATTCCCCCCTTTAGTTCATGTCCATGTGTCATAAGATCTTTAGCTTCTACATTTCCCATACTATTCTTGCCCTCCCCTGTCTATTTTCTACCCACTATCTATGCTACTCATTCTCTGTACCTTTTCCCCCTCTCTCCTCCTCCCATACCCCTGTTGCTAACCCTCCATATGATCTCCATTTCTGTGGTTCTGTTCCTATTCTAGCTGTTTGCTTAGTTTGCTTTTGTTTTAGGTGTGGTTGTTAATATCTGTGAGTTTGCTGTCTTTTTACTGTCATAGTTTTTATCTTCTTTTACTTAGATAAGTCCCTTTAACATTTCATATAATAAGGGCTTGGTGATGATGAACTCCTTGAACTTGACCTTATCTGAGAAGCACTTTATCTTCCCTTCCATTCTAAATGAAAGCTTTGCTGGATAGAGTAATCTTGGATGTAGGTCCTTGACTTTCAAGACTTCAAATACTTCTTTCCAGCCCCTTCTTGCCTGTAAGGTCTCTTTTGAGAGACCAGATGACAGTCTGATGGGAACTCCCTTGTAGGTGACTGTCCCCTTTTCATGTCACCTCTTGTAAGAAGCTTACTTTCATCTTTTCAGCACCCCACTACATACAAAATATCTGTGTGCCCCATCCCTGCCACACAGGGCTGTATCTTGCTCCCTTACCGAGACTGTGCAAGGTTTGTGCTCAGGGACCATGACCTTTCCTGCCTCTTTAATTTCACTACCAAGTCCAGGCTGGGATCTGGTCAGCCTGGTGTCCGGGTTGACTGAGGGACTAGTGGCACTCCTTGAACTTGATTTCTCTCCTGTTTCACTCTCTCCCTCTCCCAGGGCCCAATCGCTCAAGGCTAGGCCTGGTCCCAATATCCCTGCAATGTCCACTTTCCAAAGAAAACTGAAATCTACTTTTCAGTTTTCCATCCCGATACTATTTCTATGGAAGCACACAAGGTGCTGTCTGTTCCCAAAGATGGGCGGCCATGAGTACAGGACCTAGACAGCATCCTCAGCCATCCCCTCAGTCCTTATCCTAGAACCAGTGCCCTACTTCTAAGCCCTTTGGCTATCCACTCTCGTAGGAATCATGTCTTTCTCCTCTTTGAAAGTAAGAATGGAGCCAGTCCTTCCTTAGTTCCCCTCACCTTGACTCTCCTTCACAGAGTTGGCCCTGCCAGCTGCAGCTCAGGTGAGTTACAGAGAAGGAGGGACCTTAGCCTAGGACCCTAGGCAACCTAGGAACCTAGGACACCTAGGCAACCCATTCATTTGTCAGAGCAGGGCACAGGCCAAAGCCACAGAGCTCAGACTGACAGGGCTGAGCCATACACAGGCCTCCCACTGCATCTCTGCAAGCCCAGAACATCCTGCTGCACCAGCCCGTTGTCTCCAGGCTCCCCCTTAACAGCCTCACTTACCAGCACAGCCAGGAAGTCAGCTTCTCCCTTCACCTGACAGCCCTGAATTCTGTCTCTGTCTCTCCTTAGAGTGCTCAGGTGGTTCAGGATTTGTTCCTATAGAAAGACAAGCAGTGGGGACAGGTGCACACTCTGAGCTGGGGCAACAGAGTGGACTCAGGATGAGTCCTTGGCCAGCTAGAAGCCTTCAGCAGGGTCTTCGCCAGGCCTGGCCTGGCCTCCAGATGGGTGCAGAGCACTGCCTCCTGGGGTTGAAGAGGGCTTACTTACCCTGTGGGGCTGGGCAGCCTTTTCCAGCAGGATAGCTTTGTGGGGCCGATGCTCCCGGGACTCCCTGCATAGCACACACAGCAGCTGCCCATCATCCTCACAGAAATAGTGCAGCTTCTCCCAGTGCCGCTCACACAACTTCACGTCCTGCTGCTCCTGGGTTGCATCCCCCTGCCGCCTGCCTTTGTCCACCTTCAGCCGTTCGATGTTCTCCACCAGGCTGGCCAGCTGCCACACAGGGCGAATATTCTCCTTCTTAAAAGGCTTCTTGCAGAGGGGGCAGACAGGCTGCCCCCTTGAGATAGGATGGATGTCAGTGGTGCAGCTGCGGCAGAAGACATGGCCACAGTCGATGGTCACAGGGTCCCGCAGGTAATCAAGGCAGATGGAGCATGTCACCTCCTCCTCCAGACTCCGCAGTGGTGCTGATGTAGCCATGGTGTCCTTACTTCAGAGGGTCTCTGTTCACTGGTGGTCGCTTCTGCTTTTTGGAGACCAGACATGGAATCAAGAACAGGCACAGCAGAGGGTAGAAGTGGCAACCTCACACAGAGCACCCTGCCCCAGCAATCAGCATACACTGACCAGCTGTTACAAGGCTCATTCATATATTAACAGAGTAAAAGCACCTTACTGACTACATAGTCCAACCCCCTCATTTTATAGATGAGGAAACTGGGGCCTGAAGTGTGTGGCTTGGTAGAGTGGCAGGGAGAGCTATCTTGAGCCCAGGCTGTGGGGTTGGGAAAGCAGTCCTGCTTCAAGGCCTTTTCCTTCCATCAACTGATGTACCAATTATGATAATAAATACACACATCTACAACGTCCACCATGGAGCAAAGCTCTCAGCTATGCAGGGCACAGGCTGTACAGCTATCCATGTCCCCAGTAAGGAGACTCCTTCTCTTTAATCCTCCAGGTTTCAAAGACTAAGAGTATTGAGGTTCTTTACCAAGATTCAAGATGCACCCACAGTATGAGTTCTGGTATTTCGCATCATAAATGTTTCCCTGGGCTGTGCTGTGCTTTAGGTTTGGTTCAAGTCCCCAGCACAGCTCCTGGCTCCATGGCAGCCTGCTGGCAGAGCACAAGCTGGCCATGTAGCTGGCCTGGCCACTCTGCTATCAACAATGGTGGACTGTCCCAGCTGGGCTTACAAAGAAACCAATGTCCAGGAACACTCAGCTGGCTGTGACTACAGTGTGCTCATGAGGGCGTGGCCCCCAGAGGGAGCACAGAAGATGAGCAGAGAGATCTTTAATCCATCTACCTGTGTCACCCTGGCCCACTTCCTGACTCAGCAGCTGCCTCCTGGCCCTGATTCTTTGTGACAATAGAACTCTTTTAAATACTCTGAGCCTTAGTTTATCCTTCCATAAAATGGGGAAGTGACACTTACCTTCAAGGTTTTCTAAGTGGGTTGAGTGAAAGAATTATGTTGAAAGTACTATCCATAAGCACAGTACACAGAAAGAAATCTAGGAAAGGACCCAGAACACGTGGTCTGCAAATCCAGGAGTGTTCAAAGCACCAGACGCAGAGTGAAGATGTTAAGTGGCAGCAAGAAAGGAAGCAAGGAGAGCCAGGCATGGTGACACACACACTCCTCACAGGTCAGGATGGAGAATTTGTTCTGCTGTGGATCCTGAAGACAACCAGAGTAGTTGCCAGGGAGATGGGCAACAGCAGGGCACATGGGCCACTTTAAGGCTAGAATGGAGCACCTGGAGCCAGAGGAAGTCAATGCTATTAAGGATTGTGTCCATAGAACACCCGTTGCAACAGAGCTCAGTGGCCTTCGTGCTCTTTCACCATAGTGACAAGAATAAGCTAAAAATGACCCTCAGGCTCTAAGACCCAAAGGAAAAACAAAGCAGGAATATTGTCTACTTCTTGAGGATCTAATAAAGTAATACATTTTAAAAATGCATTATAGAGGACTTCCGGCCAAGATGGAGGCGTAGGTGGACATGCTGTGCCTCCTCTCACAACCAAAATTAAGGACAACAAATATTTAGAAACAAGAAAACAACCGGAGCTAACGGAAAATTGAACTGTAAGGAAGTCCAAAAACGATTCATTCAGACTGGTAAGAGGGGTGGAGTTGCAGCAGGAAAAAGTGGAGGTGCGGACCCGGGAACACAAGCGGCAGTGGCTGGCAGGCCCACAGGCAGCGGCTGTCACATGGGGTAGCAACTGTGCAGACCCAGTGAGGCCGCGCAAGGCAGCTGGCTGACCAGGTGGTCCCACATTTGCGCGCACAAATAATCCAGGCGAAGGGGAAGCAGCGGAAGGGATGGGAACTCAAGAGAGAGCGGAGCAGCCGCCATTGTTCCCTCTCAGACCCCGCCCCCACAAACAGTGTCACAACTCAGCAACTGGGCTGCCCTGCACTGGGGAGTACTTGAGGCTCCACCCCTCACTACGTAACAGCCGCAACCAGACCAAAACAAAAACAAAAACAAAAAAAAAACACACACCAAAAATGGCTCAAACCTGAGAACAAATCAGAGCCCCAGAGACAATTCCTCTAAGCGACGAAGAGACAGCCAACCTGTCAGAGGCACAGTTCAAAGCACTGGTCATCAGGATGCTCACAGAATTGGTTGATTTTGCTCACAAATTAGATGAAAAAATGCAGGCTACAATACGTGAAATGAAGGAAGATGCATGGGGAACTGATAGAGATGGGAGAAAAACTGGGGCTCAAATCAATGGAGTGGACCAGAAGGAAGAAACTAACAACCAAACAGAAAACGAGGAAGAAACAAGAATTCAAAAAAATGAGGAGAGGCTTAGGAACCTCCGGGACATCGTTAAACGTCCCAACATCCAAATTATAGGGGTACCAGAAGGGGAAGAAGAAGAGCAACAAGTGGGAAACTTATTTCAACAAATAATAAAGGAGAACTTCCCCAATCTGGCAAAGGAAATAGACTACCAGGATGTCCAGGAAGCTCAGAGAGTCCCAAAGAAGTTGGACCCAAGGAGGAACACACCAAGGCATATCGTAATTACATTAGCCAAGATTAAAATGAAGGAGAGAATTCTAGAAGCAGCAAGGGATAAGGGGACAGTCACCTACAAAGGAGTTCCCATCGGACTGTCATCTGGTCTCTCAAAAGAGACCTTCCAGGCAAAAAGGGGCTGGAAAGAAGTATTTGAAGTCTTGAAAGTCAAGGACCTACATCCAAGATTGCTCTATCCAGCAAAGCTCTCATTTAGAATGGAAGGGAAGATAAAGTGCTTCTCAGATAAGGTCAAGTTCAAGGAGTTCATCATCACCAAGCCCTTATTATATGAAATGTTAAAGGGACTTATCTAAGAAAAAGAAGATAAAAAAATATGACAGCGCAAAGTCAGAAAACTCACAGCCATTAACAACTGCACCTAAAACAAAAGCAAACTAAGCAAACAGCTAGAACAGGAATAGAAACACAGAAATGGAGATCTCATGGAGGGTTTGCAACAGGGGAGTGGGAGGAGGGGAGAGGGGGAAAAGGTACAGAGAATAAGTAGCAGAGACAATGGGTAGAAAATAGGGAGGGCAAGAATAGTGTGGGAAATGTAGAAGCTAAAGAACTAATGACACATGGGCATGAACTAAAGGGGGGATGTGGGTGGGAGAGGGTGTGCAGGGTGGAGGGGAATGATGGGGGAGAAATGGGACAACTGTAATAGCATAATCAATAAAATATATTAAAAAATAAAATAAAAAAATAAAAATGCATTTTAAAGTAAAAGTACCGCACCAATGTAAGGAACTGTCATACTGCCAACAATAAACTCCATTGGACACTCTGATGGAGTTAGAGCAGTGTGACTTTTAAGATATAATGAGTGTTGAAAACAAAGTTCAAATGAACAGGTCGGAGGTTGATTTAACTGGCAAATGAGTTAATAAAATATGGAAGGATACTAAGGCTAGTAAAAATCTGAGGAATTGCCTGGGCCAGCTCTCTGGTCTGCCTATTGAGGGAATGAGCTGAAACGGACACAAAGGGCTGGAAAGAGGGGACTCCTCAGGCTTTGGAGTCCATCACCAAGTAACTGTGTTGAGGGCCTAGAAGGTTAAAAGCTTAAGTTGTTTCCTCTTAAGCTGTTTCTACAGCTCCCATCCACACAAACCTGGCAGTCAGGTTTTTTCCTCTGTTAGAGCAGGAATTCTAAACCCCGGAGCCATGCTGGGCTCTGATGCATCTTTAAACACCTGAAACTGTATGATTGTACATGTAATCGAAAAATAAAATTGTGTAGGGATTACAGAAGAACACCGGTAAATAAGTGCAGCGGGGGACAATAGATTAGAAAAATACCATCTTACAATTTCATTATAAGACAAGCATCTTCAATGAATGCTAAAACCTGTGGTGAAATGTATTGAGGATAGTCCCATGGAACCAAAGTACCTCCCCTTGGGTTACTTGCTAATGTACCGTGATAAGGGAGAGATCCATGATCACCTTAACCAGCAATCAAACCCAGCACTGCTGACAGCAGGACGACCCGGCATACACTTCCCAATATGGAACCCATATGAATTACACATCACCTTTGAAGTAGTGTTACCACAAATGTTTGACTTAAATGAGTCAAATCAAGCCTTTAGACCTAACTTCTAGTTTACAGAAGATATGAGGAAAAGAGGAATGAGCTAAACCGCACCATGAGGAAACAATCAGATAAATGCAGAAAACAGGACATCCCACAAGATAACTGGCCTGGTCTTTTAAAAAAGTCAATGTCATCAAAAATAACAAAGGACTTTTATGATTTAGAAAGACTAAAGAAATGTAACAGCCAAATGCAAAAACTTTGATTGGCTCTTTCTTTAAAAAAGCTATACAAATAGTTTTTGAACAATTAAGGAAATTCGACAAAGGTCTAGGTATTACATCATATTATAAAGTTATTGTTTATATTTAAAATGGCAGCTCCACAAGCTGATAGGTCGGTCAATTGCTTGAAGAACATCATCCTGATGATGTCATTGCTCCTCACCCCATGGTTCCTCCAGCAGGACCAGATAACTCAAAGGGACTTGGTGAAGGAAGAAAGATCCGTCAGGCTGGTATCACTGACTAACCACATCCACAAAGCCCATCATTAATCTGCTATGATCAAGTCGGGGAGATTCTAGTGAAGGGTCTGAATATCTCCCTCTTCATCCTTCCCCAAAATCTGGAATACTTACTCAATTGAGCTATTACACCAGTCTTAACACTTTCCTCATGCTATGTTTAAAAAAATAAATTTAAGAAAACCCAATATGTAAATAACTAAAGTAGTATTTATTGAGACCGTGAGAATGTGCATATTTAGGCAATGCATGCTGCAATGCTTAGGGCTGCATGACTACAGCTTCTATATGGTTCAACGAAAACAAGAAGTTAGAAAAAGGTTCGGGGGAGCAGGGCTACAGTTTTCTATCAAGAGTCTGTAACTACCAAAGATGTTGAAAATAACTAATAGAGAGACCATAGTATTTGACAACTTGTAAAAGCTCAAGGCATATGTGTGAAGCCATGAATAGATTTGGAAGAACTAAAGACATAGCTACCTGTGCAGCACCATCTAAGAGTCTGCAATAACCAGACAAAGGAGATGAACAAAATGTGTTACCATTTTTACACTCAAGTCCATCACTGGGTTATACGGATTCCACCTTGAACATGTTATAGCATACACTGAAAGATGACTCAGTGTATTGCTGAAAATATATTAGACCTAGGTGTCAATCTCTGGGTGGGCAATCCAGGTTCAAGTTTAAGCTCTACAACCCAAAAACTAGGTGACTAACAACTTCTTCGAGACAGCATTTACTCAGGACCCACCTATTGCCATTTATACATCTTATGTTATTTAGTGCTCAGGATGCTCTTCTAAGGAAGCTGAGGATCAGTAGGATAAGCAACTTGCCCAAGAGCAAATGGCTAGGAAGCAGCATCTGGTGCTGATGCCTTGGCCATCCAGGACTCTGCTCCTTACCCAGGCGAACTGTCAAAGGAGTCTAATAGCAGCTCCAGTGTCAGGAAGCTTAGATGTCACCTATATGGAAGGGCTCTGTGAGCTGCAGAGTGCTGACAACAGTAAAGGGGCAGATGTTACTGCTGACACTGACCTAAGCACTTCATGTTAAATGACAGGAAACAGGATTAGAGTGCAGCAGACATGGCAGATCAGAATAGAGGTTAACCACCCCACACCCAGTCCTTTCAGGTCCAATGTAAAACTGACCCTCTACAAAAACTTCCCCAACTTACCACACTCCCCAATGATTGTGCCCCATCATTTATGCCTTCAGTATATTTTGATTATTTCAATGAGTTTCCACAACAAGGGGTAAAATTATGATTCTCTCCACTCCTGGCTCTTGAGCAGACAGAAACCACAGAAAGCTGGAGCTGGAAAAAAGCCTCAGAGAGGATGCAGTCTGTCCCACTCCTTTTACCCAAGTGAGAATTCTGAAACTCCTGGCTCCAGGGCAGCAGATCTTCCATTCCCTTCAATAAACCAGAAGCTGGTTGCGACTAGGCAGAACCAGGCAGAACTGGAGACACTCCCTACCCTTCTGAGTTCCCCTCTCCCCTGGAGCCCTGGATCTCATAAATACTCCCTGGGCATATGTCAGAAGAATGGCTGAGGGGACACTGTAACTTCCTGTAGCACATTTCAGGATGTGGGTGCCATGCTCAATTCGTGGCTGTGAGAACCACTGTGAGCTGCAAACAAGTGGAGGGAGACATGGCCAGGAATGCCCACACCTGTGGGCAGACAACTGCACTTCACACCCCAGCCTGCCGGGACAAATTCCAGAAGGAAAGAATCAGAACTCTGGTCCCTTACTTCTTAACAGCTGCCAACTTCTGCCCTAGCAGTTGCTACACTTTCCCTCAACTGTCTTTGGCCTCTACCATCCCACACCTTCCTCCCTGCCTCCTGATGCCTTGGGCTCCTACACACCACAGAAAGGAACCCTGAAAGACACTAAATCCCAGACATGGACTCTAAGGCACACAGAATTGAGTAGAAGGCCCATATTTGCATCCCAGCCTCCAGGGTGCTTCTCAAGCCCATTCTGTGGTTCCAAACAAGAGCCCCTTCTTCCTTGTAATCCCAAAGCACTTGGCTAAGAGCTCTACCTACGCCCATAGAAACCCCATTTAGAGGGCTCTCAGAGCCCCAGTTAAGCTCTATTTCTTAATCTAAACAAATTCCCCTAAAAGTGAACTTCTGTGAAATGCATCTAACAAACCTACAGAGGACAGAATTCAAGACAAGCGGAAAGTGATCTGGATCTGGACACTGAGGGAGGTGGGCACACCCCTCCTGACAACACCAAAGGCCTGGACTCCCCAGACTTTAAACCATGGCTGTGGTTGTGGGCTGGGTGTGAGGCCATCTAAGGAAATGCCAGTTTTGTGGACAGTGCATTGCTGAGATCACACGTGGTTGGTTACTCTTCCCCACAGGGCTGAGCACCAATGGTGCTCTGCAGCACAGAGCAGGCTGGGACATACTTTGCCCAATGGCAATCCCCACTGGGCTCAAAGAGGTGTGTGGACGCAGCAGTCACCAGGGAAGGGAGGTGGACGGGACTTGGCTTTAAAATGCCACTGAGGGTCTGACGTAGAAGGGTGGCATAACTCACCCAACAGGTTACTAGGTATGCATTGGGTGCCTACTATGTGCCAGGCACTGAAAATACGGCAGGGAATAAATATGGAAAAGTCCCCATCCTCCCAGAGCTTAAATTTAGGGACATAATTGAGTAAACTTTTCTTCAGAAGCTGAAATCAGAGAGCTAATTGTGGGGATTATGCCACCTTCAAGGGTCTCCAATTTACTTAAACCTCCTCTCTCCATTGCTTAGTGCCTTCCTTTGGTCCCTCAAACAGACCCTTCCATGTGTTAAAATGCAAGTAGGATCAGGTAACCACCCTGCTTAAAATCCCTCAATGGCACACCAGTACTCCAAGGATATAGTCAAATCTCCTTCCCAAGCCTTGTGAAGCCCCAGATCCTCAAGGCCCAGCCTTTGTTCCAGGCACATTTTCTGCCACTTCCCACCTCAAACTCCAACCCACAGGGAAACCAAACCCAACTCCTAGCCTCAAAATGCACCACACTCTTTCCTTTCTGTGCCCTTCACAAATGCTATAACCTCTGTAGAGAGCACCGTTTCTTTCCTGCTTAGAAAACTCCTTTTCCAGCTGGAAAAGTCTCAACTGAAAGCTACCTCCTCTGACAAGTCTTTCCTTTACAGCCAGAGAGTACCCCACACTGTACAGTGTACTTCTCTACATCAAGTCTTAACTTATTTAATGCCAGCTATTCCCAAACCACAGAGACTATGTCTGCCTTATCCAGAATCTAGTGCAGTGCTGCAGAGAGGAAATGGGCTAAGGATGTGGAGAAAGTGGATGAAGCCCAGGCACAGAGGACCAAAGTCCACAAAATGGTTCCCTAGTGTCTGAGAACCTGTGCAAATAGTCTTAGCCACGTGTCCTTTCTCTCTGGCAAGGTGGTAACCAACTAGAGAGGTGATTTCTTCATACTCCCCACAGCAGCAGTCACCACCAGCGATAGAACCCAAGGTTTGGCTCCAGGAACAGAAAGAAAGCAGGGGAGGAGGAAATGGCTACTGTGGTATATACTAGAGTAGTGTGATAATCGCTCTTCCCTCTCCTTTAGTTTTATACCTACATAGGCAAAGAGTTCACTTTCCTCATTTTAAGCTTCAGAATGGAATTGTATTGCAATTTGGGCCCTGACTGGTGTGGCTCTCAGTGGGTTGGGCATTGTCCCGTAGACCATAAGGTCACCAGTTCAATTTCCGGTTAAGGCACAGGCCTGGGTTGCAAGGCCAGGTCCCCGGTTGGGGGTGTGAGAGGCAACTGATCACGTTTCTCTTGCACATCAATGGTTCTCTCCCTGTCTTTCTCCCTTTCTTCCCCTCTCTCTAAAAATAAATAAAATAAAATCTTAACAAAAAAATATTGCATTTTTGGAGGGCAACTAACAACATCATGTTTGTGAGGTTTAGTCACAAACCTTTGTGAGCTGCTTTTGTTCATTTTCATTGCTTTATGACTACAGAATTCTACTTCTGGCGTAATCTATTTCTGATGGCCATCTAGGTTGTTTCCAGTTTGGGACAATTACAAACACTGCTCATTTCTGCCTAGTACACACAGGCAAGTATATGCAGCCTTGACTAGCTCTGGCTGAGCTGTTTCCAAACTGTCTGTACCAGTGCACATTCCCACCAGCAGGCAAGGAGCACTCACACTGCTCCACAGCCACACCCATATCTGGCATTGTCATCTTTTATGTTTCTGCCAATCTAGTGCAATGGGAAATAGAATCCCACTGTGTATATGTATAACACTTGGAAAAAAAAAAGGGGGGGGCGGGGGAGAGAAAGAAATCACACAAGAAAGGCCCAGTAATAGGCAATGGAATCCTATTAAGTTGGTGCTGCTTGATCCAACTGGGAAGTGCTGTAAATGTTTATCTTTTGGGACGAGGGGTCCAGCCCGCCTCCATTCTTCCAGTCTCTTTCTGGGGATCATATGCTGCAGGCAAAGCTCTTCCTCAGTTCAAGAGTGGAGCAAGAGAATTAGTCTTAAGCGCCCCTGGCTATAGTGCTTGCTTCAGGGATGAGAACATGACTCATTACAGCCAGTCACAAGGGGACCTAGTTGAGATACAGGAGGAACAAAGATTCTTGTGCTTTCTCAAGAACTTGCAAGAGCTGATGTCATATGGTTAGCAGCTGCTAGAGCAATTTTATTAACCAGAGGGTTAGCCTGTTTGAGAATGAGGCCAACCCAGAGGTGAAATGAAAGATACCAGGTCCATCATGTAGTAAGCTGTGCCTGAAGCTACCCTACTGTTGAACTTTTCTGTCACATGAACCAATAAATGTCCTCTTTGCACAGCCAGATTGGTTTATCTGTCATCTGAAAAGAAAAAAGAATCCTGAGAAAGTTTTAAAGGTTACTAACCTGGAATATACAAAGAACTTGTGCAGAAAAATGAGCCTATTTACCTACACAACAGTCTTGTAAAAAGGCAGATACCAATTGGCAATTCTCTCTCCAGCACTCACCTGAAGACTACCACCTGCCAGGCCTTGAAAGATATCCCCAAATGCTCTCAGCCATCATGCGCCCTCTCCACAGCTCATAGAAATTCTGAGTGGACAGGCAGAATCTTCCGCCGCCCCTTCCTTGCCCAGCTGTCATTCTAACCAAACCCTAAAGTGAAGAGTTCTGGGTTAGGACTAAAATCTGGAGTTTCATCTACCCTTCACAACTCTGCTATTCAGCCTGGGACTAGATTTCTTGACCTTTCTGGGTTACAATATCACCATGAAGATATGAGAGTGGGAGGGAATACCCAGGGCATTCAGAAGTGTGAAATAATAGAAAAATATATATTGGCTTCTGCCTCTGTTCTCGACACAGAGCTCCTGAAACCCTTATCATTTCCTAGGTGGTTAGAGCACTAAGAGCAGATTTTGTTCTACTGAGGCAACTCTGGGTAGATTCCTGGGTGGGGCCTGACACCCAAAAGACCAAACCAGCCCTGGTCAGTGTGGCTCAGTTGGGGTGTCCTCCATAAACCAAAAGGTCACAGGTTCAATTCCTGGTCAGGGCACTCACCTAGGGGGCACATAACAAGGTGCGACTGATCAATGTTTCTCTCTCATTGATGTTTCTCTCTCATTGATGTTTCTCTCTCTCTCCCTCCCTCTCTTCCTCTTTCTCTAAACAGTAACAGGAAAACATGTCCTCGGGTGAGGATTTTTTTTAAAAAAGACCAAGCTATGATTAGAAGCTTGGAATTTTCAGCTCCATCTCCCTATTTCAACAGAGGACAAAGGGGCTATAAAGGAAGTTATAATCAATCATGCCTCCTTAAGCCTCCTTAAACTCGCCATCGTACAGGGTTCAGGGAGCTTTCAGGTGGGTGAACACATCCCCAGAGGGAATGTGATGCACTCCAACTTCACAGGGACAAAAGTTCCTACACCTGGGACCCTCCTAGACCTTGCCCTATATAACCCTTCATCTGGCTGTTCATCGGAATCCTTATCGTATTTTTAAATAAACTGGTAAGTGTCAGTAAGTGTTGGACTGAGTTTTTCTATCACAACAGGACAAACTGAAATAAAGGTCTGACAAATGCACAAGCATATTTAATGTGCAACATAAAGTCAGTGTTATTATTAAGTGCAACCAGAGCACACTAAACATAGCCAAAATCTTTGGGTCAGGTATGCTGTTTTATTGTGCTGATGTTTGACAATTTGGCTATCAGGGGGGAAAAAAAGCCAGTTTATCAAATTAGTTTTCTTAAGATCATAAATGGAGTCAGTGAACTCAGCACAGATGCACAGATGAGGTGGAACTAGTCTAACCATTCACTCCATGAAGGATCTAAGCCAGGGGTGTCAAACTCATTTTCACCAGGGGCCGCAACTGCCTCTCAGTTGCCTTCAAAGGACCAAATGTAATTTCAACTCCTTAACAGTTAAGGAGTATTACAGTTATACAGTCCTAAAATTATTTCAGCCCTTTGAAGGCAACCACGAGGCTGATGTGGCTCCTGGTGAAAATGAGTTTGACACCCTGATCTAAGCCATCAGC
Source organism: Glossophaga mutica (assembly GCA_039655065.1). Classification (NCBI taxonomy): domain Eukaryota; kingdom Metazoa; phylum Chordata; class Mammalia; order Chiroptera; family Phyllostomidae; genus Glossophaga; species Glossophaga mutica. Next base: position 106,720,945 of record CM077306.1, read on the forward strand.
CATGAAGTTGCCATTTTTCACCAAATTTGATATCCATGTCATTACATTAGGTATCTCTGAAATCAGTGTGATCAATGGCATGTCACACTTTGGCAAGATATTAAATAATTGATGGCATCTTAGATTTGGTGAAATGTGCTGCCGGGGTTAGGTAACACACAGGTCTTACTTCATTGGAAGCACTGCATTACTTCAGTGCTTCAAAACTCCCGAATGAGCTCAAAGCTGCAAAGCAGGGCACACAGCCTCCTTATCAACTGGCCCCTCAGTTAACCATCCAGCCTACCACCCTGCCTCACCTGCTTGCTAGATACAGTGAACCAGGAACACAGCCCCTTCCTCACAGCCCTCAATCCCCACCCCTTCGCCCTTGTACATGTTCTTTTTTTCAGTCCCAGCTCATACTGAACACCTGAATCAGATATGCCCCCTCATCTCTGAGGTCCTTCCTTGAATAAGTTAATAAGGCAGAAGATAGAGACAAATTTCCAATGCAAAAGAATTTCAAATAATAATATGACCATACATATCTTTAAGGAGGGGAAATATACTTACCATGCCTTAGGTATGGGCTATTGGACTATTGGGCATAGTTAGACTATTTTCCAAAGAGTATAATATGGGGGTCGGAGAGGGTTGAGAGAATGGAGTAACTTTATAGACAAACCTGACAATCACTATCTCAGCCAAGTGGTCAAGATCATCATCAAGTCATAAATTATGCTGGTAATATATACCTTTGATAAAATGTGATGAAAATGACAAAGTACCTATTAGCTCTGGGATGCCAATAACCCATAAGCCCAGCCTTAGGAGAACAACAGACAAATTCCAGTAGAGGCGCATCCTACAATATACATGACCAGTGTTCCTTGAAACTGTCAAGGTCATCAAAAACAAGGAAAGTCTATGAAACTGCCACAGCCAAGAGGAGCATAAAGAGATGTGCAAATTAAATATAAAGTGGTATCCTAGATGGGATTCTGGAACAGAAAAAGTACTCAGGTAAAAACTAAGGAAACTTGAATATTATAGACTTTGGTTAATAATAATGTACCAATATTGGTTCATTAATTGTAACATATGTGCCCAACTACAATGTAAGACGTTAATAAAAGGGGGAAAGATTTCGGGTATATGGGGACTCTGTACTCACCTCACAATTTTTCTGTAAATCTACAACTGTTCTAAAAAATAAAGTCTACTTTTTAAAAAACTGATTAAACTTGGGGAAATACATTCCAGAGATTATGGCTTTGGCTAACAGTTAAACAGGAGGCTTGGGCAGGGGCCCTGACACTGATATTTGTTGAGTGTATGAAGGACTGACTGTCCTTCTACCATCATCTGAAGAAACACAAATCATTGTGGTATCAAAACTGAAATGTACTGAGAATTTGGAAGTGTTTGCCGCCCATCTGCTCCAAAATTGGGAAGAAAAACGTTAGGAAAAATTCTAATGTGCTAATAGGCTGAAAGAGGGAGGAGATACATAGCTCCAAGTACACGTGACTAAACCACTTTATTCAGACCAAAAGGCGCGGGGGGGGGGGGGGGGAGGAAATGAAAGAAAACATGACTTTGGTCATGGTGAGGGACAGACGATCTGCTTGGCTCCAAGCAACCAGAGTGCCATCGGGCCCTGCTTCCTTCTGGCTCTGGCTATACGGAGTCTGCGTTAGGCACAGGACACTAAGGAAGACACGCAGGCCGGTTAGGCCGGGAGGACGCGAAGAACCTCACCCTCTCCCAAGCCTCCCAGACCAGGGCACGCGAGTAACAGGCTGCTTTGCTGCATTTCTCATCCTACACCCCTACTCACCGGTGCAGAGCTCCGCGCCGCGAGCCCGAGGTTGGCCTGGCTAGTCTCCCACGGTGGTTAGACACGGGTAGTGAGGGTAACCTCCTGGTAACCTTCCAGTTCTTCTGAGCCTTCCACCGAGATTTCTGCCGGACCAGCGCCCGGATTGGTCGCTGCTGAACTCCGCCTGCCAATGGGAACCTCAGATTCTTCTACGTTACTGATCATTCAGCGAGTCTCCCGGCCCCTGCAGGGGTGGGGCAGCAAGCTCGGGAAAACAAAACCGAAATCAGGCTTTCTCACAACTAGAGTTCTAGTTCGAGCCGCAACGTTACGGTGCAAAAGTCAAGTTCTGAGGCCTAATGAGCCCTTTTGTGGGGCTCTGGGATACCAGAGTCTCCTTCCCTCCGGCCACGACCCTGCACCTTTTAATTCTCAACACCCCCGCCCCCGGCTTATCAGGGTCGTTGGACGCTTTGTGGCTAAGTGGCGCTCCCCAGATGCTACATAAAATAGAACTCCCTGCCCCTACGTGGCCTAAATTTGCTTCCCGGTGTAAGCAGGATCTTAGCAAGCAAATATTCTCAGTAGACTATTTGCAAAAATTATCATTTCTGAAGTGCCTACGATAAGCAAGGGGCTTTACATTAAAAAAAAAAATCCTTAAACCAGGCACACATTAATGTCCCCATTGGAAAGAAGGACAACTGAGGTTCCAACAACTTAGGGGCCTGAGCATGGCTCAGTGGGCCAAGATGCCTTCTCAGCGCGGCATTCAGAGATCACCGAACCTGCAAAGCAGGCCAGGACTCCGGTTCCCAGGGTCCTAGGGAAGGTTTCCAGAGGCTCCCACGTCCCCAAAGCCCCTGGCAGGAAAGTAACCATACAGAAGTTCCAAGGCTGCCCAACCTGCGTTCTCTTCCTTCTCTGCCTGTAGCCACTGCACGCGGTCGGGTGGTATACAATCCCATTGGCAGCCATTGCTCTGTCCCAGGCACCGCCACATTAAAATACCCCAGTGTCCCCAGACTAGCAGGGCTTTCAGCGTTCACCCCCTGCGCCGAGCTAGGGGAAGAGGCCATAAAGGTTCTCCGGATCAGCCAGTTCCCAGCCTCTAAGGTTATTGGAGGGGCGACCCACCTTCTGGCAGATGTCAGAGGCGGGGTTAAGGAGGTAAGTTGCAGATGTTGGGGCTGGAGGATCTCTTCATAACTGGATGAGCTCACCTAAACCCCACCTGGCTTCCACTCCTCCCCCACAGGGGCGGAGGAATTTCGAGTGAATACTCAGTGCTTATTGTGTGATGATACAGGGGTTGAGGTATTCAGAAAAAACCCACTGCCATGTTTTACACCCTGGTCTTTACCCATGCCCTGCAGTCTTAACACTCTTTGTCCAGTGGTGTAACTCTCACAAGTCCCTCTTCTCTAGGCAGGAAGGATTTGGACCTCACCCTATTCGCAGGAGTGTGGCAGGCCTGGGGTCTGGATGTTGTGTCAGCACACCCTAGACTCTACAGCTTCCTGCTCTTTCAGTTGGTACCGTGGAAGAAAGCATGTTTAATATGCCCCTTAAATGATGTTCTGCTACTAATCTGTTTTCTCCCAGCCTCTAGGAGGTACCTATGCCACCCACAGGCCATGCTGTACATCCTTCAGCAGTAGAGGTCTCTTTCCTTGCTTAAAATTCTCTCTTCTCAGGCCACTTCAGAGAGACCGAAGACTTGTGCAGGGCCTGAGTGGTTGACATAACTGCCTCACTTAGCTGGCTGACCTCCCTCTTGCTACCTCTCCTCAAACTCTGTGCTTCAGCTCCTCTGGTCTTGAAACACTGTCCTAGCCCCTTGTAATAGCTGTGCCTTCTTGTCAGTCATGTTGAAACAGGCTAGTAAGCCAGGACAAGTGGAATAGGGAAGCTGAGACAGATAGGTGAACAGCCAAGGAGTTTACTTACAGCCATCTACTAAATCGAGAAATCCTACCTTCCTTAACCAACCAAGGACACTTGGGAGTAAATGGTTTACACTTCTCCCCAACCAGAGGGTAAGTACTTTAAATCACTCTACTCAGGAAGATGGCAGAAATCCAATTAGTGCCATTTGTGATAACCACCTCCAAGGACAGATGAAGTTAAAGGGAATAAATCTCATTTTGGCACATCAACATAAAGATGATGGATATTCTATTGATAGCCTCCTCTAAAACCTCCCCTAAACTCCCAGACTTTAAAAACCTTCAAAAGTGAAGGTCCCAGAACTCACTCTGCCTCTCTGGAGCATGCCCACACCATTCTTCCCTTTCAGGTGTGAATCTCCTAAACTCTAGGGGTCCCCACAAGACTTGCAACCAAGGGAGCAATGGGCAGCAGCAGCTTGATGTTGGGAACCACCCTGCCTGGTTTCAGAAGCTGTAACCTCCCAGGTAAGGCTGAGTGAGAGACCTTGGGACCTTAAGCCACTAAGGAGATAAAGCTTATCTCCCTGGCAGGAGAACCACCTCTGTCCACTTTACTTCACCCTGCCTGGCCTCCAATGCATTACCAGTTAGCCAATGACGAGTAAGATTCCTTAAGGGAGGGATGACCTAAGACAGGCATCACCGGGGGCCCTCAGGGAAGGACTTGGGGGGATATGGAGAATGGGAGTGATAGACCCTCGCCCCTCAGCTTTGATATAGACCGAGTCATTCTGTCTGCAAGAAGTCCCCTAATCTCTTGGCTGCCTTACTTCCCCTGCTGACCTAAGCCTGAAACAATGCTGGAGGTAGGTGTGGCCCTGTGCTGGAAAAGGTGGATTCCCCTGCAGGCGATCAGGCCTACGAAAGAATGCATGAAATCCTGTGAAACCTGCTTTGCTAATACCCTCAATTTAAATGATAAGGGTCCAAGCATGAAATAAGTTTGTTTCCCCAAAGTTTTATGGCCCTTTAGCTGACACTGACTCAAAATAAGCCCTCAGAGTTCTTTGAATGTTATCTATTTGATTATTACTGCCTGACAACAATTGATGAGCTTTCCATACAAACCCTGTATTCCTATGTAAATTAAAGGCAATAAAAGCTTGTCAAGGCAAGGGTCAGGGCACTCTCCCCTTGAGTGGCCATGCCATCCCTTTTTCTCCATAGGACTCAGTAGTCCTTGTAAATTTGTCTTGTCTCAGCCACAACACCATGGACACTGCTTGCTGGTGACCACAACAGCTTGTCCTAGGCTAACCCCTTGAATCTGTCTCCAAGTCCCCTGTTTCTCTGACTTCTGAGTGAGCCAAAGCAGCTTAGCCTTGGCTCATTTCTTTCCTATAATAGTTCTAGAGACACAAAGCATCCTCACCTAAACTCTCTCCTGTCGCTTCTCCTATCCTAAACCCTTCTTTGTTTCACTGTCTCCAGCTTTAATAAACATACTCTCAAAATCATTTCGACTTGTATTGTGAAATCTTTCCTGCACCAAGCCAAGAACCCATCCACCACCAGCCCACCCGAGGCAGACCTGCTCTCAGCTGGTCTCCTGTCTGGCAACTTTGTCTCTGTTCAACTACCATCTCAGTTAGGGCTTCTTCCACCCTCCTCTAAATCAGTTCCCCATAAAGCATCATTCTGTTTCACTTTTTACATTCATTTGTTATCATTTGAAAGAATCTTGTCCATTTCTCTGTTAATGTGTTTATTTCATGCCTCCCCCCACTCCCGCCAATGTAAACCCTGTGAGAGTAGAGACTGCATTGCCTGCTTTCTGTGTACCTGGCTGTCAAAAAAATGTATGTTGGATAAATGAGCTCTTCTAGAAAATTTCTGGAACTCCCACCAGTGTTACTGGACTGGTTCCATGCCAAGATCTGGCCCTGCCCTGACACACTCCAGGACCTTTTATGTGTCAGGTGACCTCCAAGCTCTTGACTTGCCCAGGAAATGCTTTAAGAATGAGTCACAGTGAAAACAAAAGCAAGTTTTATTTAGGTAGAGAAAGAGGCTAGGAGGCAAGTTCCCGGAGATCAGAAGTTTAGCCTGGGACTGGCTGGCATCACCTATTACCCCCTGGTTGCAAGTCTCACAGGGCACAGATGTGAAAGAAGTGAAGTGTGCATCCAAGTGCATTCAGTAGAACTGGTGAGTGAGCTGCACCCCAGTCATTCAGTTCTCAGAATTTTAGAGTTTCTGGTTTTTTAACTTTGTGGTACCAAATTCAGTCTCCATCTTTGGGTTGGGAGGGGCCCAATTATCCCTTATATGGTCCCTTCCAGAAGTGTCATGCATTCATCCCCCTCAGGTGCCCTTCTACCTATGGTGTCAGTTTTCACTATGATGGTATAAGGAGCTTTGAGGTCAGTTTCTGGTCATTTTCTCCTCCATGTTGGAATGAATGATCTAGCTTTAGCTAGTTCCTATTGTTGACTTCTGCAACCATTGCAGGGGTTTCCTGCCATAAATGGATTCCCTTTGATCACGCTTGGAGGTATGGGTTCTGGTGAGGGGACCTAGGAGCTTATCAGCCTATGATGCTCCTACTTCCTCATTCCACTTGTTGGGATTTTTCCATAACTTCTTTCTATCCTGCCTCAACACTATGCTTTGAATGATGCAGTTTCTCAAGTCCAAGTAAGGGCCATGGAAATAGAGACTCCAAAACTGACAGACTAAGGCAGGCCTAGGAGGACTGGAAAATCACCAGGCAGGAAATCTGTACCAGGGAAACCGTAGCCAGGGAAGATGCCTGCCTGGGGAACTGCCTGCCGACTCTACCCAGGACAAACAGATGCCCCAGCTAAGATTGGGGTCTGGGGTCAGCCTATCCATCATAACAGGATGCAGCTTTAACTTGAGCCTGACAAGATGTATCAAGAACAATGGTCAGCAGAAATGGCACCCAGCAACTAGCTCTAGCCAATCAGACTCTGATACCCCAACCAGTTAACCTTCATGGGTTTTTGTGCTTAAAATCCCTGCCCTAAGAACAACCAAGCAAGTCTTAACCTCCCTTGGTTGGCTTCCCAACCTCCCTAGGTTGGCTCCACTTTTCCCTCTTATTCCCCGCTAATAAACCCTGCTCCCTAGCTCCCTGCATCTGTCTGGTTTCTCAAGCGACTCCTACCCAACAAAAACTTTGTAGTCACAGGAAGTTCTATTGCAGCACACAGTGTGGTAACTGTCCCTGTAGCTACTCAGGGCTCAGATACACTAGTCCCCAAGGTTCTGAGAGCAGAGCCAAAATTCCTTCCTCTAGCTCTCCAGACCCATATTTGTACCAGATGGAGACCAGAGCAGTTTATGTTTCTGGTTAGGAGTTTGGCTTTGGAGTCAGGTCTCCGCTGGATTTGACATGGGCTGGAATCCTCCACTCTACCACTTTCTGTGTGATTTTAGACAGTTGCTAAGCCTCTGCGTGTCAAAGGTTTTTTCAATGCAAAATAGAGATGATAATTATATCAACTTCATAGAGCTATTGTGAAAATTAAGTGAGAATACTTCTAAAGTCTTAGAAACAGTGAATAAGTGTCGACTAGGTCAAAAGGTATGATATAATTACTCACATTTGGAATCAGGATCTTAAATCAAGCAAAAAGATTTAGTACTGTGAAAATTTATAATAAACTTTAACTATGACAGGAATCAGCAGGGCCTATGGGAGGAGCTTTCATATGCTGTGGCATCAGAAAGCCCGACGGGAAGAACTCTATTTAAAACATAGCTCCATGGTTATAACAACACCTCTCATATGCATCTTCTTTCCATCTGAAAAGGAACTTCCTTCTTTTTGCTCTCATGATGCCCATGTAGCCTGCCATAACTACAATTACCAGATTGGAATGCTTCATCTCTCCTATAGGGAACCAAGCACCATGGCAATGGCAAATACAGTTTTCCAGTATTGATCTGGAAAACTGATCAATGCAAGGAGGCACACAGGAGCCAGGTGTGCAGATTGGCTTTCCCATGGGGAATCAGGCCTGCACTGTACCTAGGCTGCTATGAGACTTGCTTTTGCTAAAACTCCCTCACCCTGAGTTAAGACTGCAGATGTTTAATGTATATCTCTGAAGCAACTCCCTAAAGTCTGTGCTAAGATGTCCCAAGGATGAAATGTAACCAAATCAATCATTTTTATCATTCCCTTGCATTTGCAACTTTTTTTCTTTTTTTGTTATCTGTAAGAAGTAATCACTTAACTAAATCTAGAAATAATGAGAACTTTCTTTGATGTAACGTGACTGGAAAGCAATAAAAGCCTGTCCAGGCAAGGGTCAGGGCCCTCTCCACTTCAGAGAGTGGCCATGCTGTCCCTTTTTCTCCACAGGACTTGGCAGTCTGTGTGAATTTGTGTACCGCATCCACAACACACAGACTCTAGAGAGCCGGAGTCTGCATCACCCTCCCCCGAAAAAATCATCTTTGCTAATGAAATACCTGCACAACTGTGTATATGAGTGACAGTAGGTATGTTTTCAGGACAGCTGCAGTTTAACCTAAGGAAGGAATAGGGTCTGTTCTGGCAGCAGCATATCTCAAAATACCTTGGGCCTTTTGCTGACCTGCTCCAGATTCAGTACTGGTGGCAGCTGGCTGCAGTTCAGAGCTTAGCCTCTCTCACATGTACTGATGTCCAGAAAAAGCAGCTACCAATGATGGATTGCTTTGCAATTTCTTTTTTTTTCTTTTTTTTTTTTTTTGCACTTAAGATAATTCTTTATTTTTATTTATTTTTTATTTTTTTTATATATTTTATTGATTATGCTATTACAGTTGTCCCATTTCTCCCCCATCATTCCCCCCACCCTGCACACCCTCTCCCACCCACATTCCCCCCTTTAGTTCATGTCCATGTGTCATAAGTTCTTTAACTTCTACATTTCCCATACTATTCTTCCCCTGCCCCTGTCTATTTTCTACCCACTATCTATGCTACTCATTCTCTGTACCTTCCCCCCCTCCTCCTCCCACACCCCTGTTGCTAACCCTCCATATGATCTCCATTTCTTTGGTTCTGTTCCTGTTCTAGCTGTTTGCTTAGTTTGCTCTTGTTTTAGGTGTGGTTCTTAATAGCTGTGAGTTTGCTGTCTTTTCATTGTCATATTTTTGATCTTCTTTTTCTTAGATAAGTCCCTTTAACATTTCATATAATAAGAGCTTGGTGATGATGAACTCCTTGAACTTGACCTTATCTGAGAAGCGCTTTATCTGTCCTTCCATTCTAAATGACAGTTTTGCTGGATAGAGCAATTTTGGATGTAGGTCCCTGCTTTTCAAGATTTCAAATATTTCTTTCCAGCCCCTTCTTGCCTGGAAGGTCTCTTTTGAGAAATCAGCTGATAGTCTGATGGGAACTCCTTTGTAGATGACTGTCCCATTATCCCTTGCTGCTTCTAGAATTCTCTCCTTCATTTTAATCTTGGATAATGTAATTACGATGTGCCTTGATGTGTTCCTCCTTGGGCCCAACTTCTTTGGGACTCTCTGAGCTTCCTGGACGTCCTGGTAGTCTATTTCCTTTGCCAGATTGGGGAAGTTCTCCTTTATTATTTGTTCAAATAAGTTTTCTACTTGTTGCGCTTCTTCTTCCCCTTCTGGGACCCCTATAATTTGGATGTTGGGACGTTTAACGATGTCCTGGAGGTTCCTAAGCCTCTCCTCATTTTTTTGAATTCTTGTTTCTTCCTCGTTTTCTGTTTGGTTGTTAATTTCTTCCTTCTGGTCCACTCCATTGATTTGAGTCCCAGTTTTCCTTCCATCTCTATCGGTTCCCCATGCATCTTCCTTCATTTCACGTATTGTAGCCTGCATTTTCTCATCTAATTTATGAGCAAAATCAACCAATTCTGTGAGCATTTTGATGACCAGTGCTTTGAACTGTGCATCTGATAGGTTGGCTATCTCTTCGTTGCTTAGAGGAATTGACTCCAGGGTTTTCATTTTTCCTCCAGTTTGAGCCATTTTTGGTGGGGTTTTTGGTTTTGTTTTGGTTTGGTTTTAGTCTGGTCGCAGCTATTACGTATGAGGGGTGGAGCCTTAGGTGTTCCTCAGGGCGGGGCAGCCCAGTCGCTGGGTTGTGGCGCTTTAGGTGGGGGTGGGGTCCGAGAGGGAACAATGGCGCCTGCTCCGCTCTCTCCTGGATTCAGTCCCTTCCACCACTTCCCCTCTGCCTGGACCGTCTGCGTGCGCGAATGTGGGACCCCCTGGTCAGCCAGCTGCCTTGTGCGTCCTCACTGGGTCTGCACAGTTGCCCCCCTGTGCCTGGGGTCCGCCAGCTGCTGCCTGTGGGCCCGGGGACCGCCAGCCACTGCCCGTGCACCTGGGAACTGCGAGCCACTGCTACTTGCGTTCCTGGGTCGCACCTCCACTTTTTCCTACCACAACTCCGCCCCTCTTACCGGTCTGGATGAATGGTTGTTGGACTTCCGTACAGTTCAATTTTCTATAAGTTCTGGTTGTTTTCTTGTTTCTAAATATTTGTTGTCCTTAAATTTGGTTGTGAGAGGAGGCACAGTGTGTCCGCCTACGCCTCCATCTTGGCCGGAAGTTTTGCAATTTCTAACAGGTAGCCCAAGGCCAGTCACGGGCAGTGTCTAACATTGACATGACCCAGATTCCCTCCCAAAAGCACAGAACCAACTAATTCAATGGTTGTCTTCAAACTACCGAGCACAAGCCAAGCTATGCAACCCAAGCTAAGCTCTACAAACTATGCAACCCAAAAGGAGATATCAACAGGTACCTGTGCTGGGGTCAGTGTCCCCTCACCACAGCAGCTCTCACACTGTGGTTGGGGGTAATCTTCATAGTCAGCCAGCCTAAGGGTCAACACCCATTAATGTGCCAACAGAAATCAAGGCTCAACTACAACAGGAGGGCACACATAATCCACACAAGGGAATTTCCTAGAGCATCTGGCCTGGGTAATCAAAGAAACTACACTACTGAGCCCCTCAAAAACACCATTCTATCAAGACTGGAAAATGTAGCAAATATACAAAACCAAACACAGACAGGCAGCCAAAGTGAGGAGAAGAAACATATCCCAAATGGAAAAACAAGAGAACTCTTCAGAAAAAGACCCAAATGAAATGGAGAAAAACAATCTACTAGACACAGAATTCAAAGCAATGATTATAAGGATGAACAAGAAATGTAACTGAGCATTTCAACAGCATGAAAAGGGACACAGAAACCATTAAAGAGATGCAGTCAGAAATTAAGACTACAATAACTAAAATAAAGAATACACAAGAGGCAGGGGACTTCTGGTCAAGATGGTGACATAGGTAAAGATGGCTCACTTCCTCACACAACCACATCAAAATTACAACTAAAATACAGAAACACCATCACTCAGAACTGTTAAATCAAGTTGAATTGAAGTCTGACAACTACAGAATTAAAGAAACCACATCCATCCAGAATGATAGGAGAAGCGGATATGTAGAACAGACCGGTCCCACACTCAAGTGTGGTGGATAAAAATTTGGGAGGGATATCTTGGGAGCAAGGGGTAACAGCCCCACCACAGGGCCCCCAGCCCAGGGTTCCAGTGTCAGGAAGATAAGTCCCTATAACTTCCAGCTGCAAAAAACAGTGGGGACTCAGTCAGTGGAAGAAGCTTCTGTAGTCCCAAACAATTGCTCTTAAAGAACTCAAACATGGATTTACTCAGACTCATTTTCTCTGAGTTCCAGTACTAGCGTAGCAGCTTGAAAGGCACCAGTGGCAAACAGGGAGAAACTAAACTGTCTGTCATCAAGGCAAGAGCTGTAGAACAGCTTTCACCCAGAGAGAGGCCATTGTCCCTTTTCTGTATCCTTTCCCCACATAGCCACAGAGCCAGCAGGCAGTTGCCATATCTGAGACTACCATCAACCTGGCTAACACTGTTTGCCCTGCCCTGGAAGTCCCCTGAGACTCTGTCCTACCTAGCTTACTGGCCTTCCCAAACTGTTAACCGTGACTCTTCCATATGAATGGCTGGCGTTGGCTCCTTCATCACAACTTCCTAAATCCTATCAAACAAGCAACAGATAGCCTCAGTAAGCCCTCAGCCCTGTACCTCTTGCTAAGTAGCCCCAGGCCCAGCACTAGCAGCAGCCAGCCTAGGTTCACAGCTTGGCTTCTTCTGGGAATCTCTAAGCCCAGAAGAAGTAGCAGCCATCCCAGACTGCTTTATAGCTCATGCAGGGAGGCCTGAGGCAGAACACAGGCTGGGGCTGACCTTGGTTTACACCACTCAGGAAACCCCAGAGCCTACACACCCAGTGGACAGCTACAGACCATGCTGGAACACCAACACCTGGCCCCTGTACAGCTGATCCTCCATGAAAGGTGATACTCCATGGAGGTTGGTGGTCAGTGGTCACAGCCAGTCCTTGCAGCTGACTGGCCAGGGTAAACTCCTCCCATTGATCTACCAAGAGCAATCAAGGCTCAACTACAAGAGGAGGGTGGTACTCAGTCCACATGAAGGTGCACCTCAAGTGCCCAGCTTGAGTGATAGAGGAGGAATAATTTGGAACATAAAGAAGTGAAAAACAACCAATCAGAACAATAAGAATAAAAAAACATGAGGACAGTGTAAGCAGCCTCTGGGACAACTTCAAATGTTCCAACATTAACATCATAGGGGTGCCAGAAGGTGAAGATAAAGAGCAAGAAATGAGAAATCTACTTGAAAAAATAATGAAAGAAAACTTTCCTAATTTGGTGAAAGAAATAGACATGCAAGTCCAGGAAGCACAGAGAGTCCCAAACAAGACAGATGCAAAGAGGGCCACTCCAAGGACACATCATAATTAAAATACCAAAGGTTAAATATAAAAAGAGACTCTTAAAAGCATCAAGAGAAAAGCAGTTAGTTACCTTCAGGTTTTTCCATAAGACTGTCAGCTGATTTCTCAAAAGAAACTTTGCAGGCTAGAAGGGATTGGCAAGAAATATTCAAAGTCATGAAAAGCAGGAACCTACAACCAAGATATTCTACCTACCAAAGCTATCATTTAGAATCAAAGGGCAGATAAAAAGCTTGCCAGATAAGATAATACTAAAGGAGTTCATCACCAAACCATTATTATATGATATTATAAAGGGACTTACTCAAGAAAAGAAGATCAATACTATGACCAATAAAGTAGTAACAAATACATATCTATAAACAATTCAATATAAAAACAAACTAAGCAAATTAGAAGAATAGAGAATCATGGATATGGAGAGTGTTTTGAAGGGTGCCAGATGGAAGGGAAGTGTGAGGAAATGGATGAAGAAGTATGGGGATTAAGAAGTACAAACTGATAGTTACAGAATTGCCATGGAGATATAAAGTACAGTACAGAAATGGAGTAACCAAAGAACCTATACTCATGACCCATGGACATGAGCAATAGTATGAGGACTGCCTGACATAGTTGGGGGAGCTAAGTGGAGGAGGGAAAGGGAGAAAAATTGGGACAACTCTAATAGTATAATCAATAAAATATAATTTAAAAATAGAAGATGGTGATGAGGTAGGTGGGAGCAGAGCCCACTTCCCCCTGCATACAGGTGGAACACCTAGCCAAACTTCTGAGGAACAGAGGGAACAGCCAATGGAATCCCAGCATATATGAAGGTTGGAGGCCAAAATTATAGAAGACATTGAAAAACAGATGATAAGGAGATTGCTTTGGGATGGTAAGGTCCTTGGGACCAGCACGGATACCAGGGCTACTGCAGCCCCCAGACGGGAACCTGCTGGCCCCTGCCACACGATCCTTAGACGAGGACCAAATCAACAGCTCCCTCCCCTGCCAAACAAGGAGGACAGAGAGGCACCAGGATGGACTGGACGCTTGAAGTCGCTGGGGAGAATAAAGATGAGGTGGGAGATGCACAGGGGCGGCGTTCACCCACTGAGACTGTGGATGCCAGCTGTGTCATCACCAGAGAAACGGGGAGCTGGGTAACACCTGGAGAAAGGAGAAGAGTTGGGCTGTGAAGGACCCTGACCCGAACAGTCTCCAGTCTGGCTAGAAAGTTGGGCTGTGTGAGAGGCCAGGTGCTTGTTAGGACTGGCAGGCTTGAACAGGAGGATTTTACTGAAGAAAAGGCTCTCCATCACTCTTTAGGGAACTCTCCCACAACAGCCACCACCCACTGCCCCAGCTGCACCCCGCCACTGCAGCCACAACCTCAGCTGCACCTCCACCCCAACCCCCCTGGCAGTTGGACCATGTCCCCACCCGTGACACACCCCTGGCAGCACAGTGCTGCCTGCTCCTGTGAGGGCTGGCTTACTTGCTAAGAGGAAGGAGGAGGTGCCCCCCTCAGAAGAGAGCAGCAGGGCTCAGGGAGTTAGCAGTCCACAGAAAGACTAACTTAGTGGATGAGCTGAACTACCCTGAAGAGACTTTAAGAATACCTAGCATTTAGGAAGGTAGGGAGCAAGATGGTGGTTTGTGAGTTGCCCCTAATTAGTGCACCTCAAAAATGGCACAACTGGTGGACTGAAGGCACTGGCCTGGTACAGGCGGTAGGGACTCGGCAGGAGGAACTAGGCTGGAGAATGGGCAATTGTGAAGAGTGCATCCCAGATCTGGCCCTCATTCTCCCAAAAACCATAGGAAGGGAGAAAATCAAAGCCCAGCCTCCTTCAGCCTGCAGTATCCAGGAAGACCAGCAGAACTCGCTTGGCCAGAGTAGTCACCAGGAGACTTTTTTTTTTCTTTTTTCATTCTTTATTTTTCTTTTTTTCCTCCAAGTGAGACGATAAGACCTGGAGCTGAGAAAGGTCCAGAGAAAGACCCAAAGAGGGATCACAAGCCTAATCTCAACAACTGAAAAGCTGAGAAAAATGTCATTTTGTTATTCCAGAGAACTTGCATGTTATCGTTTGTTTGTACTATTATTTTTCCATAATTTTTACTTCTTTTATTTTATTAGTATTTTTCATTTCTCTTCTTTCTGTTTTCTTTTCTTTGTGTTATTTGTTTATTTGCATTATTTGAATGGTTTTCCTTGTTCTCTCATATTATAACTTAATTTTCCTTCTTTCACTTCACTTGTGTTCCAATTGCACACTACTCTAGGTCATGTACCTCCTAGTCTTCTTATTCACATCATAGTTTTTGTCATATGATTGTTGTCCCAGTACTATTGTAAATAACTGTTGTTCCATACAATTGCAAATACTATACAGCACGCCTCCCAGATCTTAGCCCATTTCACTGTCTTCCAGACCTTATTACTGTTGTGGTTAACTCTATTCTTTCTCACACTACACCTATTTTCTATCCTTTACTCTCACTATGTCTCATAATCTGACCTCCCACAAGCCCTCTGTTTTTTGGATTCAACTCACCAACCTTCCCCCCGCTAACAAGAGTCTTATCTTTTTTCAACCCTTTCTTAAAATTGGCTAGTTGGGTGAAATATAACGCTTAACACTATACTTACCCAAAGAATCTCCTATCTCTTCTGTATGGGTTGGTACTTTAAATACCATAGGATATACACCCACTGTCTTAATTCATTTTGCTTTCCTCCTCCACCTGATCACATAAAAGAGTAGGTGGGAACTGTGAACACCAGTATACCTGCTGGAAAAGAGAACCACCAACAAAGGAACCACCAACAGATAATAAAGGAAGATAGCAGAGGAGTGAGTGAAAACCACACTAGCCTTCACACAGGACCAATCTGGAATTACAACTAAACAGTGGAGAAATGATCCAGAACAAACAACTGAATAATAGCAAGACAGAAGTCTCATAATGTCAGACAGACAGAAGAACCAGCTTCAACACACACTGTCCATATCTGTACAACAGCAAACAAGACATTGTGGGCAGAGTGACCCTCAGCCAACCAGCAGCAGGGAAGGACCCACCAAAGAAAGACCCAAAAACAATCAAACCCAGAGACATCCAAAGAGCCAACATAAACAAAATGCCAAGAGCGGAAAGTTCAGGAGATCAAGGGGACCATACCACTAAATCTCACAGTCTTCTACTATTGAAGTTCACACCATTAACCCAGGGAGCCAGAACAGAAAACTTGAGACGCAGAGATTAACCAGAAGAGTCTCACAAATCACAGGAAGACAAAGAAACAAACCCCAAATGAAAGGACAGAAGAAAGACTCGGAAAGAATGCTAAGTGAAATAGAGGCAAGTCAACTATCAGATATCGAGTTCAAAGCAACGGTTATAAGGAAGCTCAATGAGCTCACAGAGAATTACCAAAAATTACAGGGAAACTACAATGAATTCACTGCAAACTATATCAACATGGAAAAGGAAATAGAAACTATCAACAAGGGCCAAGAGGAAATGAAGAATACAATTTCTGAACTGAAGAACACAGTAGAAGGAATCAAAAGGAGACTAGATGAAGCAGAGGATTGAATAAGCAAGCTGTAGGACAAGGTAGAAAAAGCTCCCAGAAAGAGCAAGAAAAGGAAAAGAGGCTCAGAAAGAACAAGGAAGTGTTAAGGGAACTGCAGGACAACATGAAATGTAATATCCATATAATAGGGATACCAGAAGGAGAAGAAGAGCAAGGGATAGAAAACCTGTTTGAAAAAGTAATGATGGAAAACTTCCCTAATTTGATGAGAGGAAAAACTCACACAAATCCAGGAAACATAGAGTCCCAATCAAGAGGCGCCCAAAGAGGCTCTCTCCAAGACACATCATCATTAAAACAGCAAAACTCCAAGACAAAGAGAGAATCTTAAAATGCAGCAAGGGAGAAACAGGAAGTAACATACAAGGGAGCCTCGATAAGGCTAGCAGGTGACTTCTCAATGAAAATGAAGGCCAGAAGGGAATGGCAAGGAATATTCCAAGTAATGAATAATGAAGGCCTGCAACCAAGACTACTCTATCCAGCAAGCCTCTCAATTACAATGGGAGATGAAATAAGGAGTTTCCCAGACCAAAGAAGGCTGAAAGAATACACTTCCTCCAAATCAGCTCTGCAAGAGATGCTAAAGGAACTGCTGTAAGAAAAGGAAGAGAGACAGAAGAACACAGGTACGAAGGAAGTAAAATGACAATGAATAAGTACCTATCAATAATAACCTTAAACATAAATGCATTAAATGCTCCAATCCAAAGACATAGAGTAGCTGAATAGATGAGAAATCATGACCCACACATATGCTGCCCAAAAGAGACCCACCTTAGAAGAAAATACATACACAGACGAAAATGAAGAGTTGGAAAAAATGTCCAAGCAAATGGACAGGAAAAAAAAGCCAGGATAGGACTTCTGGCCAAGATGGAGGCATAGGTAGACACATGGTGCCTCCTTGCATAACCAAAAGAAGGACAACAAGTTAAAAACAAAAAACAGCCAGAACTGACAGAAAATTGAACTGTATGTAAGTCCGACAACCAAGGAGTTAAAGAAGACACACTTATCCAGACCGGTAGGAGGGGCAGAAAAGGGAGCATGGAGAGGATTCATGGCAAGGTGGTAGCTGGAGGACAAGGGCGGGCAAGGCGTCTGCTGGCCAGCAAGACTGCAGTGGTGGCTGGTGGAGCGGGCAGTCCCACATTCGTGTGCAGATAAACCGGGAGGAACAATAGGGAAGCAAGACAGATCTTGCAACCCAGAGCTCCAGGTGGGGAAATAGAGCCTCAAACCACTAATTAAAAACACCTGTGGGGGTTGAGATGGCAGCCAGAGAAATTCCGAGCCTCACAGGTGAGTTTGTTGGAGAGACCCATAGGGTCCTAGAATGCACACAAGCCAACCCACCCAGGAATCAGCACCAGAAGGGCCCATTTGCTTGTGGGAAGCAGGGGAAGTGACTGAAAGCTGGCAGAGAATGAAGCAAGCACAACTGTTCCTTCTCGGAACCCTTCCCCAAATACAGCGTCACAACACAGCAATGTGGCTTACCCCACCCAGGTGAATACCTAAGGCTCTGCACCTCACTATGTAACAGGCGTGTCAAGACAAAAAAAAAAAAAAAAAAAGGCTCAAACGAAAAAACATATCAAAGCTCCAGAAAAAAATACAACTAAGTGCTGAAGAGATGGCCAGCCTATTAGATGCACAGTTCAAAACACTGGTAATCAGGATGCTCACAGAATTGGTTGAATTTAGTCACAAATTAGATGAAAAAATGAAGGCTATGTGAAGTGAAATAAAGGAAATGTACAGGAAACCAATAGTGATGGCAAGGAAACTGGGACTCAAATCAATGGAGTGGACCAGAAGGAAGAAAAAAACATCCAACACGAAAAGAATGAAGAAACAAGAATTCAAAAAAATGAGGAGAGGCTAAGAACCTCCGAGACATCTTTAAACATTCCAACATCCCAATTATAGGGGTACCAGAAGGAGAAGAGGAAGAGCAACAAGTGGAAAAGTTATTTGAACAAATACTAAAGGAGAACTTCCCCAATCTAGCAAAGGAAATAGACTTCCAAAAAGTCCAGGAAGCTTGGAGGGTCCCAAAGAAGTTGGACCCATGGAGGAACACACCAAGGCACATAATTACATTAGCCAAGATTAAAATGAAGGAGAGAATCCTAGAAGCAGCAAGAGAAAAAGAAACAGTTACCTACAAAGGAGTTCCCATAAGATGCTCAGCTGATTTCTCAAAAGAGACCTTACAGGCAAGAAGGGGCTGGAAAGAAGTATTCCAAATCATAAAAGGCAGAACCTACATCCAAGATTGCTCTATCCAGCAAAGCTTTCATTTAGAATGGGAGGGCAGATAAAGTACTTCTCAGATAAGGTCAAATTAAAGGAGTTCATCATCACCAAGCCCTTATTATATGAAATGCTAAAGGGATTTATCTAAGAAAAAGAAGATTAAAAAAAAAAAACAGGGTAGCAATACTCATTCAGACAAAATAGATTTCAAAACAAGGGCAATAAAAAGAGACCCAGAAGGTCACTTTATAATACTCAAAGGAAGAATCCATCAAGAAGACATAAACGTTATAAACGTATATGCAACCAACATAGGAGCACCAAAATATATAAGGAAAATTATGTATGTTCAGGTCCTGTGCATCTCCAAGTGGGAGCTGGGCCCATGCCATGCAGAATGGTCTCCTATATAAAACTCTAACAGATTCCACAAAAAGTATAAGTGATAAAATAATTCAGTAAAGTAGCAGAATGCAAAATTTATACTTGAAAATCAGTTCCATTTTATACAAAAATAACAAACTATTAAAAACAGAAATTAAGAAAACAATCTCATTTGCAATTGTATCAAAAACAATGAAATATCTTGGAATAAATTTAACCAGGAGGTGAAAGACCTATACTTAGAAATTATAAGACACTTAAGAAGTAAATTAAACAAGATACAAATAAATGGAAGCATATACCATGCTCACAGAAAGGAAGAAACTAGCATGGTTAAAATGTTCACATTATACAAAGCAATCTACCAATTCAGTGCAACTGCTATCAATACACCACTGGTATATTTAACAGAACTAGAACAAACAATCCTAACATTTATACAGAACCACAAAAGACCCTGAAAATCATCAGCAGTCTTGAGAAAGAGCAGAGTTGGAGCTATTGTGCTACCTGGTATCAAACTATATTACAAAACTATAGTAATCCAAACAGGGTGGTGCTGGCATAAAAAAAAACAGACACATACATCAATGGAACAGAACAGGAAGCCCAGAAATAAACCCACACCTTTATGGTCAATTAACCCATGAGAAAGAAGGCATGCCTAAGCAATGGGGTAAAGACATTCTTTTCAATAAATGATGATGAAAAAACTGTAAGATAATGTGAAAAAAAAAAAAAAGAAACCGCCATCTTCTTACACTATATACAAGAATAAACTCATAATGGATTGAAGATTTAAATATAAGACCTGACACCATAACACCCCTAGAAGAAAATTTAGGCAGTAAACTCTCTGACATTGCGCTTAGTTGTATTTTTTTGGATACAGCTCCTCAATCAAAGGAGGCAAAACAAAAAATACAAATGGGACTACATCAAACTAAACAAATTTTGCACATCAAAGGAAACCACCAACAAACAAAAAGACAGCCTACTGATTGGGAGAAGATAATCACCAATGAGACATCTAATAAGGGGTCAATATGTCAAATTTATAGACTCATACAACTTAACACCAAAAAAATCCAATTAAAAATGGACAGAGGACCTCAACAGACACTTCTTCAAAGATGACATAACAGAGAGACAATAGACATGAAAGATGCTCAACATCACTAATCATCAGAGAAATGCAAATTAAAACCACAAGATATCATCGCCTCACACCTATCAGAATGGCTATCATGAATAAATCAACAAACAGCAAGTGTTGGTGAGGTAGTGAAGAAAAGAAAACTACCAGCAAGTGTTGGTGGTAATGCGGACTGGCACAGCCACTGTGGAAAACAGTATAAAGTTCCTCAAAAAAAATTAAAAACATCCACTTCTAGGCATTTATATGAAGAAATCTAAAACACTAATTTGAAAAGATACATGCACTCCTATGTTCATTGTAGCATTATTTACAATAGCTAAAATATTTAAGCAACCTAAGCGCCCGTCAACAGATGACTAGATAAAGTAGAAATAGTACAGGAGTGCACAACAGAAGCTTGAGTAAGTTGAATGCGGGAACCCAGGGTGGCCCCAAGATGTCAGTGATTGCAGGGCTTGCAGCAGCAACCATGCATAGTGCATCCTCCAACGGCAATTTCCTGTACAAAGACCAGTGCCTAAGCACTGTCTCCCAGTATGACCAGGCCAAGTACTGAAGTGCTTTGGAGACACTGGAAGATGGCAGCCAAGTAGGTGGAAGCTGAGCCCACTTGTTTGTGCCCCAGGACAAATTTTTGGCTGATCTTCCAACTAGTGACCTGAACAATCAACAGAATCTCAGCCGGTAAGAATTTCTGAAGCCAAGGAGTACAGAGGATGTTTTTCACAATCCAGTAAGAGATTTTATAAGTTGAAGAGAAATACCCTGTGCAAGTTGCCTGCAGCAGAGGAAAGACAAGACAGAAAATATAGCTTAGTAGCTCCCTCTGCTCCCAGAGCAGGGGCCCCAGGTCCTGCACAGGGAACCCCCAACTCTATATGGTAGAGACTTAGAAACATATACAGGGTCTGGAAGACTTGGGCTGCACACACACAGCAAGCAGCATGTCCATAGCTTCAGTGCCATCCAAGCAAATTCCAGAGAGAAATTCACCTAAAACTGTCAGAGGCACTGGTAGTGTCCAGCCCTGACCAAGAGAGTTTTTGCTTTTGGGGAAGGTAGAGTGTCAGGAGAACCAGTGATTTGGTGCTACGGTGTGGGTGCCACAAAGAGACCTATTAATAGGAGAGCTGAAGCATGGCTGGGCAGGGAACCCACATGAGCACACCAACTGCCCTGCCTGCAAAGAAAGGTTGAAAGCAAAGTCTGGTCCCACTGAACCAGCTGGGCAAGAAGATCAGAAAGCTGCACAGCAAAGTGATTGTGAAACTCCACCCAATATGGCTAGTGAGTGGGGGGCTGTGCAAAATGGAGAGTTTGGGTCTGAGTCTCCTGTGAGAGCAGTGGGCTGGAAGCTAGAGGGGCAAGAGCTGAGCACCTGAGATTCTTTGCAGCCAGGCAGGTCTCCTCACACCAGAGAGTACAAACCTATGGGAAGAGGAAGGCATGACCAACCCCCATCTCAGGACTGCAAACTGCACAACAGAAGGCCAGGCTCAACAACCCCCTCCCAGGTGCATAGCATATCTGCAGGGGAAAGATAATCTCCAAAAGAGCCCTTTCTGAACTTTTATCAGACACAACAAGCTATGCTGGTTCATCTGGCCCTATTCCAATGAAACCAGCAGAGCAGAAAGATTAGAAATTGACGCAGCAAGGCATGTTCAGGGCCCCACCCAGCCTCAGCTCTTCTACAACGCTGCCATCAGCATCAAGCAGAAAAGAGCTGACCCTTTTACACAGATTGGCTCTTCACATGAGAGAATTGGCTCTTCACAAACAGACAGCTAATTCATCAGAAACTATACATTATGGAAATAATCTGGGACAGACTGAGATATGTGGTGCGGGGGCAAGGGAACACACACACCATTTTCCCTGAACACTGAACAGCACCTCTCAGGGGAGATCCAGGTATCCTACCCTCCTGATTACACCAGAAGCCCCCTCTTGAGGCAGATCAGGAGAAGACAGTAGGAAAACACTCTATTGATAATTCCACCTTGTTCTTTTTCATTATTTGTGTTATTTTTTTCTCCTGAAGAGATTTTCAACATTTTTTTTCATTTTTTCCTATTTCACTATTTTTTCTTTGATCTCAAATCTCATATTTTACTCTTCCTATCTTTATTCCATTTTCCCATTTTCCACCCCTTTCTTATTTTCCTTATAAATTTTATTTTTCCCCTTTCTACACCCAGTTTCTATTTTTATGATTTTATTTTTATTTTTAAGTATATTTTATTGATTATGCTATTATAGTTTTCCTAATTGTTTCCTTTATCACCCTTCCACCCTGCACACCCCCCACCCTCCAGCATTCCCCCTTAGTTCATGTCCATGGGTTGTACATATAAGTTCTTTGAGTTCTCTGTTTCCTATACCATTTTTGACCTCTCTCCATCTATTCAGTGCCTACCAATTACACTTCTTCTTCCCTGTACCTTTTCCCCCTATTCCTCCCTTCCCCCTCCCCACTGAAATGCCTCCATGTGATGTCCATTTCCCTGATTCTGTTCCTGTTCTATTGTTTGCTTAGTTTTTATTTTCGTTGTTTGCTTCTTCTTTTAGGTTCATTTGTTGATAGTTGTAAGTTTGTTGTCATTTTACTGTTCATATTTTTGACCTTCTTTTTCTCAGATAAGTCCCTTTAACATTTCATATAATAATGGCTTGGTGATAATAAACTCCTTTAACTTGACCTTATCTTGGAAGCACTTTATCTACCCTTCCATTCTAAATGAAAGCTTTGCTGGATAAAATAATCTTGCCTTTGATGACTTCAAATATTTCGTTCTGTTCTGATTAGATGTTTACTTCTTCCTTTTGTTCCAAATTGTTGATTTGAGTCCTGATTTCCTTTCTGTCACTATTGGTTCCCTGAATATTTTGCTTTATTTCATTTTGGGTATCTTTCATTTGTTTTTTCACTTTGTGACCAAACTCAATCAGTTCTATAAGCATTTTTATCACCAGGGCTTTAAGTTCCCCTTCAGATAGGTTGGCTATTTCATCGCTTATCTCTCTTTCTGAAGCTTGGCTCTGTTCTTTCATTTGGGCCATATTTCTTTCTCTTGGTACAACTGTTAAGTTGTAAGGGGGCAGGGCCTTAGGTTTTCACCAGGGCAGGGCAACCTCTTTGCTGCGCTTTGGTGCTGCCTGTGGGGGAGGGGCCAGAGAGGAAACAAAGCAGCTCACCTGCTTAACTCTAGCCCACTTTCCAACAAAGTCTCATGTGAGACTGGGAGTTTCTCCCACTGTGGCAACTGCTGTAGTCCAAAGTCAGCTTTGAGTCTGTTTCCTGTTCAGCAGCCCCACCCATGCAGTCCACTGCCTGGCCACAGCTAGCCCCACCCACACAGCCCGCCACCGCGCCACAGGTTCTTACCAGTCTGGTTGTTCTATTTGACTGTTTCTTTAATTCCTTGGTTGTCAGAGCTCCATGCAGTTTGATTTTCTGGCACTTCTGGTTGTTTACTGATTTTAGATTGGTTTTATCCTCCTTTTGGTTATGTGAGGAAGTGAAGGGTTTCTACCTACGCCTCCATCTTGGCCGGAACTCACCTATTTCTATGCCGTTTCTATTCCTCACTCTATTTCTGCTCCCCCAAGCCTCTCAAAACCATTTTTCTTTCAATTAGTCATCTCACATTTATTCCTTTCTTATAATATCCTCATTCTCTTCCCACTTTCATTAATCTTTGTTCATTTGCTGTTATTGTCAATGAATGCAGGAGCTGATTCTTCGAAAATGTAAAATTGACAAACCTTTCACAAGACTCATCAAGAAAAAAAGAGAAAGGACACAAATAAATAAAATCAGAAATGAAAGAGAAGTAACAACCAATACCACAGAAATACAAAGTATTGTAAAAAATGACTATGAACAACTATATGCCAACAGATTGGAGAAACTGGGCAAAATGTATAAATTCCTACAAACATACATTTTCCCAAACTGAATCAAGAAGCAAAAAGCCTGACTAGACTGATAACAACCAGCATAACTAAAGCAGTAATCAAATAATTCCCAGCACACAAAAGCCATGGACCAGATGGCTTCACAGGCGAATTTTACTAAACAAGAACTAACTCCTATAGTTCTCAAACCATTTCAAAAAATTCAAGAAGAGGGAAGACTTCCAAACTCTTTTTACGAGGCTAGTATTTTCAACCAGATAAAGACAAAACAAAGAAAGGAAATCACAGGCCAATATCTCTGATGAACATAGATGCTAAAATCCTCAACAAAATATTGTCAATCCAGATCCAGCAATACATTAAAAAGATCATGCACTATAATCAAATAGGATTTGCCGCAGGGAACAAAGGACACTACAATATACACAAATCAAAAAACATAATACACCACATAAACAAAAAAGGATAAAGATCACAGAATCAATAGATGCTAAAAAAGCATTTGATAAATTCCAGCACCCACTTATGATAAAAACATTAGCAAAGTGGGAAAAGAGGGAGCATACCTTAACATAACAAAGGGCATATATGAGAAACCTACTGCCAACATCATGCTCAATAGGCAAAAATTAAAAGCTTATTCCCTTCAGATCAGGAACAAGACAATGGTGTCTGCTCTCACCACTTCTATTCAACACAGTATTGGAAGTCCTAGCCACAGTGATCAGACAAGAAAAATAAATAAAAGGCATCCAAATTGGAAACAACAAAGTAAAACTGTCATTATTTGCAGAAAGCATGATAGTGTACATAAAACTCTATAGTCTCCACCAACAAAACTACTCAACCTAATAAGTGAAATTGGCAAAACAGCAGGATACAAAATCAATATTCAGAAACCAATTGCATTCTTGTACACAAACAATGAACTATCAGAAAGAGAAACTTGGAAAAAAATCCCATTTACTATATAGCAAAAAGAAAAATGAAGTACCTAAGAATAAACTTAACCAAAGAGATAAAGACCTGTACTCAAAAAACCATAAAACAGTAAATTGGAGAAAGTACAAATAAATGGATTCATAAATTGTGTTCATGGATTGGAAGAATTAACATCACTAAAATGTCCACACTACCCAGAGCAATCTATAGATTCAACGCAATTCCTATTAAAATACCAGTTGCATATTTCAGATATCTAGAACAAGTATTTCAAAAACTTATATAGAACCAAAAAAGACTCCGAAAAAATCTTAGCAATCTTGAAAAAGAAGAACAAAGATGTAGGGATCACAATACGTGATATCAAACTATATTACAAGGCCACTGTAATCAAAATAGTCTGGTACTGGCATAAGACAGAGCCACATAGATCAATGGAACAGAATAGAGAGCCCAGAAATAAATTCATGTCTCTATGGTCAATTATTACTTGACAAATAGGGCACAAGCATACAATGGAGTAAAAAACAGTCTCTTCAACAAATGGTGTTGGGAAAACTGTACAGGTACATGCAAAACAATGAAAGTAGACTACCAACTTATACCATAAACCAGAATAAACTCAAAATGAATAAAAGATTTAAATATAAGTCTTGATGCCATGAAACTCCTAGCAGAAAACATAGGCAGTGAAATTTCAGATATCCCACATAGCATATTTTTGCCAATATATCTCCTAGGGCAAGGGAAATAGAGGAAACAATAAACAAATAGGACTACATCAAATTAAAAGGCTTCTGCACAGCTAAAGAAACCATCATCAAAATAAAAAGGGAACAAATTGTATAGGAGAACATATTTGCCAATGATACATTGGACAGGGGTTTGATCTTGAAAATATGTAAAGAACTCATACAACTCAACACCAGGAAGACAGACAATCCAATTAAAAAAATGGGCAAAGGTGGACACACAGATGGCCCATCGAAAAAATGTTCAACATGACTGCCATCAGAGAGATGAAAACTAAAACCACGATGAGATGCCACTTTACACTGGTCAGAATGGCCGTCATTAACAAATCAACAAACAGCAAGTGCTGACAAGGATGTGGAGAAAAGGGAACCCTAGTGCACTGTTGGGAATGTGACTGGTGTAGCCACTGTGGAAAACTATGGAATTTCCACAAAAAATTAAAAAATTTTCAAACTTTTGACCCAGTGTTTCCACTGCTGGCATTATACACTAAGAATCCCAAAATACCAACTCAAAAGAACAAAATAAACTAATGAGCAAAATAGAACCAGAGACACAGAAACATGGAACAGTGACAGCTGCCAGAGGGGAGGGAGGCAGCAGGGAATAGAGTAAAGAAAGGGAAGGCATTAGTCAAAAAACACGTATGAATGACCCATGAACATGAACAATAGTGTAGGGACTGACTATGGGATCTGGGTTGGACTAGGCAGAGGAGGGCAAAGAGGGAAAAATTGGGACAACTGTAATAGAGTGAACAATTTTTAAAAAAAGTATTACATATATACAATAGAATATTACTTGGCCATTTGTGACAACATAAAGAGCCCTAGAGGGTATCATGCTAAGTGAAATATGTCAGTCAGAGAAAGACAAATACCATACAATTTCACTTATACATAGAATCTAAAGAGCAAAATAAAGAAATAAACAAAATAAAAACGGATTCATAGATACAGAAACCTGAAGGTTGCTAGAGGGGAGAAGGGTTGAGGGACTGGGCTAAAAAGGTGAAGGGATTTAGGTGAAGGCTAAAAAGGTGAAGGTGTAGCACAAATTGGTAGCTACAAATTAGTCACAGGGACATAAAGTGCAGCATAGGGCACATAGTCAATACTACAGTCATAAGTATATATAGTACCAGGTGGGCACTAGACTTATCGAGGGGATTACTTTGAAAGTTATATAAATGTGTAACCACTATGCTATACACCTGAAACTAATATATTACTGTCGACTGTAATTAAAAAATAAAAACTAAAAAAAAGAAGAACATGTAAAGAAAATGATTCTGCAAAATACAGTCAACCAGTTTTAATAAGAATGACCCACCTTTATTAGTATGTAAGTTCTGTGGCTATAACTATGACCCCTAATAACAGGCTTATTCAAGCTAGAAGTCTAGTTAGTTCTCTGACATGTAATGGCCCTGTTGCAGATAGCCCTGGATTGGTGTGCTGTCAGCAACATAGGTTCCTTCAATATTCTGCTCTGGGATCCCTAAGATAGCAGTTCCCCAACTCTGCTGCACATTTGAATCACTTGGGGATTTTTAAACACAGTACTGTCTGGATCCCACCTCCAGACCCTCTTATTTGATTGGCCCATGGTATAACCTGGGCATTGGGATTTTTAAAAGCTCCCTAAGTAATTCTAATGTGTAGAAAAGTTTGGGAATTACTTGCCCTAAGGAAATGTTCGCATTCCCATGGTCCAAGATGGCTTACTTCATCTGCATTCCAAACAGTGGATAAGAGTATGGGGTATGGACCAGAAGCTGCACCCATCATTTCTATTCATATCTCACTGGCGAATCACATGGCCATACCTGGTTGTATGAAATGCTAAAAAGGTAATTTTTATTTCAGTCAGCCAATTGCTCAGCTAAAAATACCTTCTTAAAAAAAGATTTTAGACTTCCGGCCAAGATGGAGGCATAGGTTGTGCCTCCTTGTTCAACCAAAAGAAGAACAACAACAAATTTAAAAACAAACAACACCCAGAACTGACAGAAAATCAAACTACATGGAAGTCCAACAAACAAGGAGTTAAAGAAACATTCATCCAGACCCGCAGGAGGTGCGGAGACAAGCAGCCAGACAGGGAGAACTTGTGGCAAGGCAGCGACTGGAGGACCATGGCAGGTAAGGTTAGGCTGGTGGGCAAGGCAGCAGCTGGCAGACAGAGAGGCAGCAGCTTGCAGACTGGACGGTCCCACATTCATGTGCAGATAAACTGGGAGGAATAACTGGGGAGTGAGACAGACTGCGCAACCCAGTATTCCAGTAGGAGGAAATAAAGCCTCAAACCTCTGACTGAAAACACCTGTGGGGGTTGAGGTGTCAGCAGGAGAAACTCCCAGCCTCACAGGAGAGTTCATTGGAGAGACCAACAGGGTCCTAGAACGTACACTGTTGGGAACCGTTCTGCCTGGTTTCAGGAGGGAGTTGTAACCCCCTCCTACTAAAGCTGAGTGAGCAACCTTCAGACTGTAAGTCACTAAGGAGACAAAGCTTGTCTCCCTGGCAGGAGCGCTGCTTCTGCTTCATCCATAACTGGCCCCTAATGCTTAGTCAGTTAGCTAATGATGGGTAAGATTCCGGGAGGGGTCACCTAAAGACAGGCATGACCACTTAGGAGGCCCTCGTGGAAGGACTCGGGGGGCTGCAGCAAAGAGGGGTTGATGGACTCTCACACCCCCGCCCCCCGGGGCTACCCTGACATAGCCTGAGTCCTCAGTCCATCCAGGAGTTTTCCTTATCTCCGGCTTCCTGGTCTTAATCCACTTAAGCCTGAAACTATGAGGAGGGCAGCGCAGCCCTGTGCTGGCTAGAGCGGACTCTGCAGGTGATCAGGCATAAGAAAGAATTCATGAAGTCCTGTGAAACCTGCTTTGCTAAGAGTGCACTCATTTAAATGATAAGGGTTTGAGCAGGAAAGGAGTTTGTCTCCCAAAGTTTTGTAACCCCTTATCTGACAGACCCTGATTCAATTAAACCCTCAGAGTTCATTGAAATGTTATCTATTGTTTGATCCTTTCCGCCTGACATTGATTGATGAGCTTCACCTGTATTCCTATGTATTACACACCTAATAAAAACCACTGAGGAAGGGGCTCTTGGCCCTTCTCCTTTGAGAGATTGGCCAGCTCTCCTCCCCAAGCAGATCATGTCTTGGTAGACTTATTTTCATCCGCGGCAGACAGATGGGGCTCTGTGGGCGAAGTCCCCCCACAGTACACAAGCCCACCCATGCTGGAATCAGCACCAGAAGGGCCCAATTTGATTGTGGGTAGAGGGGGAAGTGACTGAAAACTGGCAGAGAGTAGAACAAGCACCATTGTTCCCTCTTAGACCCCTCCCCGACATGCAGTGCCACAACACAGCTCTGTAGGTTGCCCCACCCTAGTGAATACCTAAGGCTTGGCCCCTTACTATGTAACCAGCATGCTGAGACAAAAAAAATATATATGGTCCAAATGAAAGAACAGATCAAAGCTCCAGAAAAAATACAACTAAGTAATGAAGAGATAGCCAACCTATCAGATGTAGAGTTCAAAACACTGGGAATCAGGATATTCACAGAAATGGTTGAGGATGGTCACAAAATACAGGAAGAATTGAAGCCTATGAAAAGTGAAATAAAGGAAAATGTACAGGGAACCAACAGTGATGGGAAGGAAACTGGGACTCAAATCAACAGTTTGGAGCAGAAGGAAGAAATAAACATTCAACCAGAACAGAATGAAGAAACAAGAATTCAAAAAAATGAGAGGCCTAGGAACATCTGGGACAACTTTAGACATTCCAACATCCAAATCATAGGGGCACCAGAAGGAAAAGAGGAAACACAAGAAATTGAAAACTTATTTGAAAAAATTATGAAGGAAATCTTCCTCAATCTGGCAAAGAAAATAAGACTTTCAGGAAGTCCAGGAAGCTCAGAGAGTCCCAAAGAGGTTGGACCTAAGGAAGCACACACCAAGCACATCATAATTACATTAGCCAAGATTAAAGATAAGGAGAGAATCTTAAAGCAGCAAGAGAAAAGGACACAGTTACCCACAAAGGAGGTACCATAAGACTGTCAGCTGATTTCTCAAAAGAAACCTTGCAGGGAAGAAGGGGCTGGAGAGTATTCAAAGTCAAGAAAGGCAAGGACCTACATCCAAGATTACTCTATGCAGCAAAGGTATCATTTAGAATGGAAGGGCAGATAAAGTGCTTCCCAGATAAGGTCAAGTTAAAGGAGTTCATCATCACCAAGCCCTTATTATATGAAATGTTAAAAGGACTTATCTAAGAAAAAGAACAAAACTATTAACAATAAAATTACAACAAACTCACAGTCATTAACAACTGAACCTAAAACAAAAACAAACTAGGCAAACAACTAGAACAGGAACAGAATCACAGAAATGAAGATCACTTGGAGGGTTATCAGCAAGGGAGTGGATGAGGAGAGAGAGGGAAAAGGTACAGAGAATAAGTAGTATAAATGATAGGTAGAAGATAGACAGGGGGAGGTTAAGAAAAGTAGCAAATGTAGAAGCCAAAGAACTTATATATACGACCCATGGACATGAACTAAAGGTGGGGGGATGTAGGTGGGAGGGGGTGCACAGGGTAGAAGGGAATAAAGGGGGGGAATGGGACAACTGTAATAGCATAATCAACAAAATATATTTTTTAAAAGATTTTATTCTTTTATTTTTAGAGAGAGGGGAAAGGAGGGAGAAAGAGAGGGAGAGAAACATCAATGTCTTGTTGCCTCTTGCATGCCCTCCCCCAGGGACTCGACCCACAACCCAAGCACATGCCCTGACTGGGAACCAAACTAGCAACCCTTTGGTTCGCAGACCGGCACTCAATCCACTGAGCCACACCAGCCAGAGCTAAAAATACTTTTATTAGACAAGAGGAGGAGGACAAATATTGGATATAACCATCAATCTCTCTCCCCACCCCCTCCCTTTTTCTTTATTAAACATAAGTAGTATTTTCTGACAAAAATGCCAATCCTTGAATTTGCAGACAAAACTCTAACAGACTTCTGTGACACTGTCAGATACCTTCCATCCACAAGTACATGCAGCCAGAGACTGTAACAAATCATCCTCAGAGGGTGGAAGATCCAAGCTTGATGAAGTACATATCAGAATCAACCCCAGAAAATTCCTGGGTTTTCAGGTGAGTAGATGTGTTATGGGGGTCAAAAGCAGGCAGCAACATCCAAACCCCATGTGCGCCATCCAGCTGACTGAACACAGTGATGCGTTCTCAGCGCAGCAACATAGAAAAACTTCAAAGGCAGGGGTGGTCTTCTAAAATCCACCAAGTGTGTCATCTTGGGCCTGAAACCATCTTGTTAACTACTTGTTGAGGCTCTTCATTCTAGATTTGTTTGTATTCAAGCCTTCTTTTCCAGAAGAAATGCAGACACAATTAAATGGTAATTTCATCATCATGCATCTTGAATGTGCAATTAGTCTAAATGAAATAAAATATACATAAATACATGAAGTAACAGATCTTAGGAAACAGCATGAAACTGTTTATAATTCAACTTTCAATTATAAATCAAACACTAACTAAACCATTCCTTTACAGAAAATCACCTTTATGATACTCTAGTATTACATGTTCACAGATGAAAAATACTGAAATTCAGAAAAATTAATAATTTTTTTAAACTGATAAACTGGTAGGACTTCTATCTAGATCTGCTAAGGGTCTGACTTCAAATTTCTCATATTTTTCATTATATTGTGGAACATCCCATATACCATTATACAGCTATCTTGCTCTTCAGGGTTTTTTATGTCTAAGGTATTTGCTGTTCCTTTTCCACTTCCACCCCGTTCTCTCTCCTGCCTCCAACCCCATGCCCACCTTACATGATGACAGGAGGAAAGACAGGCAGGGCAGAGGGGCCTACTGATCCACCATCTTTCAATATCCCTCTGTAGATCCTGAGCCCATTCAGGTGCTCCATTCACAACCACATGAAGATTCTGACTACTGCTCTGCACACCATTAGGTCTGGTTTCTCTGGACTTCTCATCTGTAATTTTGGTTTTTAATTAGTCTAACTCAGGCATTCCTTCATTTAACACTGAGAATCCATTTCTTCTCTGATATCCCTGCCTCTGGTCTCTTCCCTCTGCTAGCCATTTGGGTATCCATTACTAAGTAAAACATCCAAAATTCACATTCATCACTCCTTAGCCAAGATCACCAGAAGCTCCCTATTACTAATTCATATTGAAAACTCTCCAGTGCTACTAGGAGGAAGTCACTCAGTTATTTTCTTTAGCACTGTTATGCAGTACTGAATTTGCCTGATGTCTGTATTAAAAGGCCAGACTAAAACCTGTAGTGGTTTCTAAGGCAACCAGCTATTTGTTAATAATAGCAGTTACATGCTGCAAAAGGAAAGATGGAACAAAATCTTCTAAGTAACTTCCTTATAAACCTGCTTATTTAAGTGAAGCAGATTAAGGAAAATGTAGAAATCCTAATAAATGTTCACAAAGCAAAACTGAACACATCTGTGCTCCCACTCCCCAGATCCATAGCAGCAGATCAAGAAACAGTGCCTAAGGAACTTGTGACTGAAAGAGGACCATCACAAGGCACTTCCCTTTTCTTCTGCTCTCTGTTGTGTACCAGAAAGGACATAGGCTAGAGACTTGAGGAACTCAAGACAATTTCCTTTGGAAAACTTAAAAGCAAGCAGTTAGAAGTCTTGTTTACAGAAGGGTCAAAACTGAAATAAAAGCAGACATCTCATTCCAAAGTGTTGTGAATGCAAAAATGCCACAGCAAACACAAGAGCAGAATGTATTTCCCATAACATTTAATCCAAGGTGAGTCTTCTACTTAACCAGAACTAGCTTAAGCAGGGAACCACTAATAGCTGAAGCTTAGTAAGAATGGTCAAATTGTATCTTGGAGTTTACAGAAGTGTTGAGTGAAACTTCTAAAAAGTTTTCTTAAAAATGAGCAGAGAGAAATGCACACTGGTTTTCCTCTTCTTCCATCCTGTTGCCTGGTATATAGTTGTGACAGGTAGAGCCCTGATACCATCCCGAGCCAGAATAACGAAGGCCACACTGCAATGATGTAAGAATGTAAGAAAACTGGTTCCCAGGACTTTGATGAACCATCAGATAGACCCTGGAGGACCACCTCCAAATTTTTTTTACATAAGAAATAAATTTCTAATTTGTTTAAGCCACTCATCTTTCATCTATAACATATAGTCAAACTTAAACTCAGAGTAACAACATTCCATGTGCCTCCTCATTCAACCCATTTTTGCTTGCACACTTTTTCTTCACAACGTATCCTGCACGTAGGCAGGTACTCTCTCTCTTCTTGATAGTCCAGTAGTCTAATAATGCCTTTTCCTTACGAAGTTAACACTGCTACGTCTTCCTTATATGCACTGCTCCTTTATAACATGTTCCAAGAGCACACAGTACTCCCTGCAGAACAAGGAGAAGGTGGAAAAACTTTTTTCTATCAGCTATCAAAAATTACAATAAAGTTATAGTAATTAAGATAGTGTTGTATTGGCACAAAAAGAGTGTAGGTAAATATGGATAAGTAATTGTTGAAATTATGACACTGCAGAGTAGTTGTGAGAAAGAGCATGTATTGATTTCAACTTATAACACTATAGTAATCAAAACAGTGAGGTACTGGCATAAAAACAGACCACAGACCAACAGAATAGATTGGAAAGCCCAGAAATAAACCCATACATCTACAGCCAACTAATATTTCACAAGGGAGCCAAGAATACTCAATGGAAAAAAAGACAGTCTCCTCAAATAAATGATGCTGGGAAAATTGGATATTTACAAGTAAAAGAATGAAACTAGACCCCTATCTTATACCATTAACATAAATTAACTTGGAATTGATCAAAGACTTAAATGTAAAACTAGAA
The DNA here is from genome assembly GCA_039655065.1 of Glossophaga mutica. Taxonomy (NCBI): domain Eukaryota; kingdom Metazoa; phylum Chordata; class Mammalia; order Chiroptera; family Phyllostomidae; genus Glossophaga; species Glossophaga mutica. The sequence goes on from CM077306.1 coordinate 106,754,486, forward strand.
ACTATAAAACTCCCAGAAGAAAACATTGGAAAAATGCTCCTTGACATTGGATCTTGGCAGTAATTTTTTAGATATGACACCTAAGACACAACAAACAAAATAAAAAATAAGCAGGTAGACTACATCAAACTAAAAAGCTTCTGCACAGCAAAAAGAAAAACCTATGGAATGGTTAAAAAATTTTGCAAACCATATATCTGATAAGGGGTTAATATGCAAAATATATAAAGAACTAATACAACTCAGCAGGAAAAAAAAAAGGAATTCAATTTAAAAATGGGCAAAGGACCTGAATAGAGATTTTTCGAAGGTGGCATCAGGAACATGAAAAGTCGCTCACAATCACTAATCATCAGAGAAATGCAAATCAAAACCACAACATCACCTCATACTTGTTAAAATGCCTATTACGGTCACAGGAAAAAACTTCAAATTATTAGATAAATAAGTACTGGGGATATAATGTACAATACAAGGACTACACCTAACACTATGGTATATCTTAAAGTTGTTAAGAGAGTAAATCCTAAAAGGTCTCATCACAAAGAAAAAATCTTTTTGCTTTTTTGGACCTATGTAAGATAATGGATGTTAACTAAACTTATTGTAACAATCTTTTCACAATATATATGTCAACTCATTATACTGTACACCTTGAACTTATACAGTTATGTATGCCAATGTATCTTAATAAAACTAGAGAAAAGAAAAAATTCCATAAGAAAAAGGCTGATTATTCAATAGAAAAAAAATGGGCAGAATGGACATTTCAAAACTGGAGAATATCACATGGTCTATAAGCACAGGAAAAGGTATTTGACCTCATGTATAATTATGGGAAATAAAAATTTAAAAGTGACACCATAACAATACTCAATAAAAGTGAGTAACATTCAAGTCTGAAAATATCAAGTGTTGATGAGAATGTGAAGCAATGATGGTAGGGCTGCTGTGAACTGGAAAGCCTTTCTGGGAAATGGTGAGGAATTATCTACTAAAGATGAGCATATGCTTTACCAGTGGTCTAGCAATCCCACTCTTATAATTACTCAAACTGTAAGAAAGCAATGTAAAATACATAACTATTCACACGAGCCAAAATTCAGCAAAGAACCCCAGAGACTATCAGCAACAATGGGAATAAACTTGGCACATTCATAAAGTGGATACTGCACAGCAATAAAAACAAATGAACTATAGCTACAAGCAACAACAGGTGAATAAAAAAGTGCTAGCAAAAGAAGTGTGCATATATAGGAATTCAACATGTGATTCTTTTTTACATAATAATAAATCAGGCAAAACTAAACTAGTATACAGTGTTTAGAGACACATACTTAGGTGGTGGTAAATCTATTTTAAAAAGCATGGACATGAATAACCAGGGGTCAGGGGAGCCCTATTATCAGAGGGAAGGTAGTGATGAAGAGGAAGCTCAGGGGAGGGGGATTCCGAAGGGCTGGCAATGTCCTATTTCTTGAGCTGGGTGGTAGTTACACAGTGATTTTTTTAAATAGAAATATCTTTGTGCCACACTTTTTAGTTTTATGTCTTTTCTGAATGTGTTAATTTCATAATTTAACAAAGTTCATAGCCCTAACCAGTGTAGCTCAGTTGGCTGGGCGTTTCAGTTGGGGTACATACAAGAAGCAACTCATCGATGTTTCTCTCTCATGTTGATGTTTCTCTCCCTCTCTTCCCCTCTCTCTAAAAATAAATAAAATCTTTTTAAAAAGTTTACCTATATCTATATCTACCTATCCACCTACTCGTATCTGATTTTAAAGTAATTAAGGGAAACAATTACTCTTCATTCTCATGGTTTCCTTGAGAAGAGATTTACCCCAAACTGCCCTCCATCCCCATCCCCCTGGCCTTGGAAAGTCTGCCCTAACCAGTGGGGTTTGGAGTAGAAGCTGAGCATGCCTCACCCAGCTTCTTGCCTTTTTCCTCCTCAGACCTGGGTGTAGAGGGGATGATGTCTCATCTGCTCCCAACCACAAACATAGAAGCTTAGCTGCAAGTTCTGATGGAAGCGGGGTGGGGGGCGGCAGGCAGACCTCAAGAGTTAAGTGGCAAATTCAATTAAAGGGAGGGTAAGCAAATCCACCAGCTATTTCTGGGCTATTCCCTCCAACTGGAGTTTCATAAAACTAATAAAGGTAGTATTTTAGTGTCTGATTTCTGTATCTCTCGTTTGAAACTGGAAGGGAGAAAAAAGGATGTTATTTACTTTAGCCCTAAAATAAAAAGAGCAAATGATTTTTTTATATTCCTTTCTTTGCCACTGACAAACAAGGAGTGACCTCCTATATATACTAGAATTCAACATTTAATTATGAGACAACAAAATCTGCAACAAGGACCTATACTATCTATATTTAGAATTATAAATTATACTATAAAAATTACAGTACTGGGGGAGGGCAAAAGAACAATTCGGAATATTACAAGGTGCTGGAAACTCATGCTCAAAGCTATAACATAATGGCAGAAGTTCTGGAATGAAAGAGGCCAAAAATCCACACAAAGAAGAAGAGCAATGTAATGCTGGGCAGAAAAGCCACAGGCCTTGCTAGCTGAGACAGTCTGCTTTCCTTGATAAAGCTGTAACACCCACTCTATTCCTGTTTCCTAGCCAAGAAACTGTAGGGTAAAAAGAAAATTCCTTCTCCAGTCTCTTACTGCTCCTGGGGAAAAAAAAAAAAAAAGCACTGTGCTCCTTCTTATTTTAAACACTTTATTGCTAATTACTATGGGTAAGAGGGATTGTAAACTTGGAGAATTCATTCTACATTTATTGAGTGCATGTGTCATAAAATGTATTAGGTTACCAAGGATAAAGATAAGAACCCCGCCCTGGCCAGTGTGGCTCAGTTAGTTAGAGCACTGTCCCATAAATCGAAGGGCTGCAGGTTCCGTTCCTAGTCAGGGCACATGTCTGGATTGCGGTTCGGTCCTCAGTCCGGGCACACACAAGAAACAATTGATCGATGTCTTCCTGCCTCCTCCCACCCCCAACACCTCTTTCTCCCTTCCTCTCTCTCTGGAATTTAAAAAAAAAAAAAAAAAAATTAAAGCCCATTTTTATTCTTACGGACACATAAACAAAAACAAGGTTAAGGGTGGAGATGTATGTATAGGTGCTATGAGAGCCAGAGAAGTCCAAACAACCAGTGAGGAATTAGAGAAATGAAGCCTGTGCAACGTTTTACATGGTAAGAATTGAACTGGTGTTTGGAGAACTCTGGAAAGCTCAGAATGGCAGGTACGTGTGGTACAAAGAAGTGAGGTGGAGGCCACGTTACATGTGCTATGCTAAGGAGTGTAACATGATCCTAAAGGCATTAAAGAGCTACTGAGCAGTGGAGGGTGAAAATCAACCTGTGCTGGAACTGGAAAGGGACAAAAGAGGCAGGGAGATAAAGTGAAGTGGCTGAAAGAATTCTTAGAACTCAGTAACAAATTAGTTATGAAGGGAGAGAGGGAAAAATCCCAGGTTTTGTTCTCTAAGAAAGTGGACCAGAACTCTTAGCCAGAATATAAAAACAAAAGTAATCTCTTTTGTTCTTGAGAGCAGATATTGTGTTCAATATTGCACATGCTGTCTGAGTTTCAGGAAAGAGATATAAACTGAAAATAAATTTTGAGAATCTTTAGCATACAGTTTAGCAGATCTCAAATGTGTTTCTCTGGCCAAATTCATAAGAATTACCTGGGGAAACCTGGAATCATGGAGTGTTAGTCACACTTCAACATACTATACAATTTGAAAAAGTTTACTATTATGGATAAGAGATTATGACAGTCAAGAATCAATGATTTCTTGTTTACTCAAGCAATGAGGACCTGATTTGCTTATTACAAATTGGGGAAAATCTCCAATTATAATAGCAAAAGATACAAGAGTCTATATGAAGAAAATTGTAAGATTTTATTGAAGAAATAAAACAAGACTTGAACAAACTGACAGCAAACCATGTTCCTGGATGGGAAGACAATGTTTAAAAAAATGTGACTTCTACCCAAATTAAGTTATATATTTAATGCCGGGGGGGGGGGAACCACAAGTTTTTTGTCTTTAAGGAGAGAAAATGGTGAAAATTATTTCACAGCTTATATGCAATACATGCCCAAGAACATATAATGAAAAGTATAAAAATAACAGTAAGAGAAGACTTGCCTTTCTAGATTTCAGAAAATATTAAAAAGTCAATGAAAAAATTTGTGGTATTGCTGTAAGAACATATATATAGTTAAGAGGATTAGAATATAGAATCAAAAATCCAGAAATATATCTCACTGTAAAAGAATTTCACATATGGCAAGTGTGGTATTTCAATTCAATTTTTTAAAAAGGATGTTTTTTTTTTTTTTAAATAAATGGAGTTGGCACAACTCTCCATCCACCTGACCCATCTAATGAGTCCTGTTCAACAGAGTAACCACGTGCCACATGTGGCCGCTGAGCACCTGAAGTATGCCTAGTCTGAACTGAGATGTGATATAAACAATACACCAGATTTCAAATAGCATGAAAAAGAAAATAAAGTATCTCATTAACAATTATTTAAAATTAATTACACGTAAAAATAATATAATCATTAAGTTGGTAAAATTTAATCTCATGTTTCTTTTTACTTTTTTTTTTACTTTATTGTTGTCCAAGTACAGCTGCCTGTCTTTTCCCCCCTCCCTCTCCCCCACACCCCAGCCATCCCCACCTCCCTCTCCTGATTCCACATCCCCTTCGTTTTGTCCATGTGTCCTTTATAGGTGTTCCTGAAAACCCTTCACCCTTTCCCCACCATTATCCCCTCCTACCTCCCCTCTGATTACTGTCAGTTTGTTCTTAATTTCAATGTCTCTGGTTATATTTTGCTATTTTTAAAGTATATTTTATTGATTATGCTATTACAGTTGCCCCATTTTTTTCTTCCCTTTATCCCCCTCCACCCTGCACCACCCCTCCCACCTGCATTCTCCCCATGCCTAGTTCATGTCCATGGGTCACACATAAAAGTTCTTTGGCTTCTCCATTTCCCATACTATTCTTTTTTTTTTTTTTTTTTTAAGATTTTTTTAAGTACTTTTTTTTTTTCCTTTTAGATTTTATTTATTTATCTTTAGAGAGGAAGGGAAGGAGAGAGGGAGAGAAACATCAATGTGCGGTTGCCTCTTGTATGTCCCCCTGCCGGGAACTGGCCTGGCAACCCAGGCATGTGCCCTGACTGGGAATCAAACCGCGACCCCTCGGTTCGCAGGCCCGCGCTCAATCCACTGAGCTACACCAGCCAGGGCCCCCATACTATTCTTAACTCCCCCGTCTATTTTGTACCCACCAATTATGCTTCTTATTCCCTGTACCTTTTCCCCGACCCTCCCTCCTTCCACTCCCCACTGACAACCCTCCATGCGATCTCCATTTCTGTGATTCTGTTCCTGTTCTAGTTGTTTGCTTAGTATGTTTTCTGTTTTTGTTTTTTAGGTTCAGTTGCTGATAGTTGTGAGTTTATCATCATTTTACTGTTCATACTTTTGATCATCTTCTTTTTCTTAGATAAGTCCCTTTAACATTTCATACAATAAGGGCTTGGTGATGATGAACTCATTTAACTTGACCTTACCTGGGAAGCACTTTATCTGCCCTTCAATTCTAAATGATACCTTTGCTGAATAGAGTAATCTTGGATGTAGGTCCTTGCCTTTCCTGACTCTGAATACTTCTTTCCAACCCCTTCTTGAGAAATCAGCTGATAGTCTTATGGGAACTCCTTTGTAGTTAACTCTCTCATTTTCTCTTGCTGCTTTAAAGATTCTCTCCTTATCTTTAATCTTGGGTAACTTAATTGATGATATGTCTTGGTGTGTTTCTCCTTGGGCCTAATTTCTTTGGGACTCTCTGAGGAAGCCTATTTCCTTTACCAGATTGGGGAAGTTCTCCTTTATTATTTATTCAAATAATTTTTTAAAGGTATATATTTATTTTTAGACAGTGCGGAAAAGAGGGAGAGAGGGAGTGAAACATCAATGTGGTTGCCTCTCATGCACCCCCTATTTCAGACCTGACCTGCAACCCAGGCATGTGCCCTGAGAACTGAACCAGAATCAAACCGGCCACTCTGTGGTTCTCAGGCCAGCACTCAATCCACTGAGCCACACTAGCCAGGGCTCAAATAGGTTTTCAATTTCTTGCTCTTCCTCTTCTTCTTCGTGTATTGGGATGTTTAAAGTTGTCCCATAGGTTCCTAAGCCTCTCCTCATTTTTTAGCATTCTTGCTTCTTCATTCTGTTCCAGCTGAATGTTTATTTCTTCCTTCTGCTCCAAATCAATGATTTGGGTCGGTCCCAGTTTCCCTCCCTTCACTGTTGGTTCCCTGTACATTTTCCTTTATTTCACTTTGCATAGCCTTCACTTTTTCCTCTATTTTGTGTCCGTACTCAAAACATTTCAGCGAGCACCCTGATTCCCAGTGTTTTGAATTCTGTGTCTGATAGGTTGGCTATCTCCTCGTCACTTAGTTCTTTTTCTAGAATTTTGATCTGTTCTTTCATTTGGGCCATATTTCTTTGTCGCCATGCACCCCTTACATTGTAAGGTGTGGAGCCTCAGGTATCCACCAGGGTGGGGCAAACCACTTTGCTGCATTGTGGCACTGTATGTGGGGGAGGGGTCAGAAAGGGAACAGTGCCAATTCCTCGGCTCTTTCCCTGCTTTCAGGCACTTCCCCCCCATCCATAGGCAAACTGGCCCTTCTGATTTTCAGGTGGGTGGCCCTGAGTACGTTCTAGGATCCTGGGGGTCTCTCCAATGAACTCTCAGAGTTTCTCCCACCACTGCAACCCCCATAGGTTTTTACAGTCAGAGGTTTTGAGGCTTTAGTTTCCCAAGCCGGAACCCTGGGTTGTGTTGTGTGTCTCGCTCCCCAGTTGTTCCTTCTGGCTTATCCACACACGAATGTGGGACCACTTGGTCTGCCAGCAACCACCTCACCCGGCCAGGTCTCTCATCTTGCCACATGTCCTCTCTGTCCCTCCTACTAGGTTTGGATGAATGTTTCTTCTTTAACTCCTTGGTTCTCAGACTTACATACAGTTTGATTTTCTGGCTGTTCTGGTTGTTTTTTGTTTTTAAATTGGCTGTTGTCCTTTTTTTTGTTGTTTGAGGAAGCAAAGCATATCTGCCTACGACTCATATTGCCACATGTCCCCTCTTTTTACATTTTTTTAATGCAATCACAAATAACGTAAGTGGTTTACATTATATTTCTGATGGGCAACACTACTCTAGAGAAAAATAAAGATCTCCCCTTTACAATGCATTTTTTTTTTTTTTTTTTTTAGAATTTATTTATTTATCTTTAGAGGGGAAGGGTAGGAGAGAGGGAGAGGGAGAGGGAGAGAAACATCAATGTGTGGTTGCCTCTCGTGTGTCCCCTGCCGGGAACTGGCCTGCAACCCAGGCATGTGCCCTGACTGGGAATCGAACCGTGATCCTCTGGTTCGCAAGCCCTCGCTCAATCCACTGAGCTACACCAGCCAGGGCTACAATGTATTTTTAAAAATAGAGATACTTAAATTTAAAATACTATAGGAGAGCCCTGGCCGGTGTGGTTCAGTTAGTTGGACTGTCATCCCATACACCAAAAGGCTGCAGGTACAATTTCTGGGCAGGGCACACACCTAGGTTGCAGGTTTAATCCCCAGTCCAGGCATATATGATTGTACATGGGAGGCAACCAATCGATGTTTCCCTCTCACATAAATGTTTTCCCTTCTCTCTCTCTCTCCAGCCCTCCCTCCCTCTCTAAAAAAAGCACTGAAAAAAATGTCCTCAGGTGAGGATTTTTTTTAAAAGTACTATAAGAGAACCTAGGAACATAAATTAGAATCTGAGGATCAGGATGAATTTCTTAATGAAAACATGTCACACATACATGGGTATGTAGAAACTGATAAAAAGACAAACAACCCAACAGGAAAAAGGGTCAAAGGGAAGGACTAGAAATGCACAGAAAAAGAAATAATAATAATAAAAAGGTACTCTAAATCAGGGGTCCCCAAACCACAGTAATGGTCCAGGGTCCATTAGGAACTGGGCTGCACGGCAGGTGGTGAGTGGCGTGTGAGCAAGCGAAGCTTTGTCTGCATTTATAGCCACTCCCCAACACCTGCATTACCGCCTGAGCTCCACTTCCTGTCCCGCATTATGGTGAATTGTACAATTATTTCTCTATATATTACAGTGTAATAATAATAGAAATAAAGAGCACAATAAGTGTAATGCACTTGAATGATCCTGAAACAATCACCCCCGTCCCTGTATGCGGAAAAACTCTCTTTTACGAAATTGGTCCCTGGTGCCAAAAAGGTTGGAGACCACTGCTCTGAATGACTAAGGAAGATGAAACCCAATTCAAGTAACTAAGACATCCCTACTGTCTGGGGAAAAAAAAAAAACCATAGATAATATGTCTGCCAGGAATGTGGGAAAGGGACAAGCTCATGCTACCAAGGGAAATGTAAAGAATAAGAGACTTCTGAAAAACCAACATGGCAATAACCATTAAAATTAGAATTACATACTATCTTTCAACACAGGAACCTTTCTCACAGTAATAAATCTACTACACATACTGACCTATGTTCAAAGAATCTACATTGTAACACTGTTTATGGAGCAGCAAAAACAGGAAACTAAGTAACATTCAATAGGAAACTTAGTGTAAATGTCCATCTGCTGACAAGAGGTTGGAAAAAGTATGGTACCTACAGAACAAAACCAGTTATGCAATCATTAAAATTATTAAATGAAAAATACCACCAAAATTCTTTTATTTGATAATGTCAGTACTGACTCCATGGTAGGGAAACAGATTACCTCATACTATGCTGGTGTGGGCAAAAATAGCTATAGTAAAGAACCTTATAGTAAAGAAGCTAAAAGATTCTATTAGATATTTACATTTCCATGCCTTTTGACTCAGCAGTCCAACTTCCAGAAATCTGTCCTACTAATATATGGTATGAAAGTCTAAATATACATGTGCAAGCATATTAAATCATTATGTGGTATACCTTAAACTAACACAATGTTGAATGTCAATTATATCTCAATAAAACTGAAGGGAAAAGATATATGTACAAGGATGTTCACTATAGACTTTATTTAGAACCTAAATGTGTATTCTTAATAAAATGGCTGAATAAATTAGGTATATACAATGAAGTAATAAAAGACTTGAAAAACAATGAGGTAGCTCTGTTACAGAACTAAAAGGATAGAAGACAGTATTAAGTATAAAAGGCCCAAAGTGAAGACTATCTTTCTTTGAAATTTTTCCTAATTAAAAAATAAAATAAAGGGGGTGGAGAGAATAGATGCCTTGTCTTTTTATTAATAAGAATCTCAGTAATCTGGACAGTTGAACCCTCTCCACCCCAATCCACCATACATGACCTCCATCAGTTTTCTGCCTGCACTGCTAATATATCCATTTTCTCTATATGAGTCATTAATTGTAAGTCATCTTCTATTCTCCTTTCCTGATACAAAAACAATATTTAAAATGTATGTTTATAGGACTTCCAGCCAAGATGGAGGCGTAGGGAGATACGCTTTGCTTCCTCATACAACAAAACAAGGACAACGATCAACTTAAAAAAAACAAACAAACCAGAATTTCCAGAAAATCAAACTATATGGAAGTCCGACAAACAAGGAGTTAAAGAAGAAACATTCATCCAGACCGGTAGGAGGGGCAGAGACCAACAGCCAGGGAAGAGAGCACACATGGCAAGGTGGCAGCTGGTAGACCAGGTGGTCCCACATTCGTTTGCAGATAAACCAGGAGGAACATCTGCGGAGTGAGACATACTACACAACCCACCGTTCCAGCACAGGGAAATAAAGCCTCAAAACCTCTGGCTATAAAAACGTGTGGGGGTTGTGGCAGCGGGAGAAACTCCCAGTCTCACAGGAGAGTCAATCAGAGGGACCCACGCAGTCCTAGAACAAACACACACCCACCTACCCACCCAGGAATCAGCATTAGAAGAGCCCAATTAACTTGTGGGTAGCATGGGAAGTGACTCAGAGCAGAGCAAGCAGCACTGTTCCCTCTCTGACCCTGCCCCCACATACAGCACCACAATGCAGGGAAGTGGGTTGCCCTGCCCTGGCAATACCTAAGGTTCCACCCCTTACAACAGGGATGTCAAACTCATTTTCTCAGGGGGCCACATCAGCCTCACAGTTGCCTTCAAAGGGCCGAATGTAAGTTCAACTCCCTAATGGTTAAGGAGTAGTTACATTTATACAGTCCTAAAATTATTTTGGCCCTTTGAAGGCAACCACAAGGCTGATGTGGCCCCTGGTGAAAATAAGTTTGACACCCCTGCCTTACAACACAACAGGTGCACTGAGAAAAAGAAAAATGGCCCAAATGAAAGAACAGATCGCCCTGGCTGCTATGGCTCAGTGGATTGAGTGTCAGCCTGCAAATCAAAGGGTGGCCAGTTAGGGCGCAGGCCTGGATGGCGGACCAGGTCCCCAGTAGAGGGCATGCAAGATGCAACTACACTTGATGTTTTTCTCCCTCTCTTTTCCCTCCCTTCCCCCCTCAAAAATAAATAAATAAAATCTCAAGAAAAGGAAAGGCAATGTTTTATAAAAAGAAAAAACAGATCCAAATTCCAGAAAAAGAACTAAGTGACGAGGAGACAGACAACCTATCAGATACAGAGTTCAAAACACTGGGAATCAGTATGCTCACAGAAATAATTGAGTATGGCTGCAAAATAAAGGAAGAAGTGAAGCCTGTACAAAGTGAAATAAAGGAAAATGTATAGGCAACCAACATGAAGGGAAGGAAACTGGGATTCAAATCAAAGACCTGAAGCAGAAGGAAAAAGTAAACATTTAACTGGAACGGAATGAAGAAACAAGAATGCTAAAAAGTGAGGAGAGGGTTAGGAGCTCCAGGAAATCTTTAAATGTTCCAACATCCAAATCATAGGGGTGCCAGAAGGAGAAAAGGAAGAGCAAGAAATGGAAAACTTATTTGAAAAAAATAATGAAGAAAAACTTCCCCAGCCTGGCAAAGGAACTAGATATGCAAGTCCAGGACACTCAGAGAGCCAAAGATTTTGGATCCAAGAAGAAACACTCCAAAATACAAATAATTAAATTACTCGATTAAAAATAAGGAGAGAATCTTAAAAGCAGCAAGAGAAAAGGACAGAGTTACCTACAAAGGAGTTCCCATAAGACTTCCAGCAGACTTCTCAAAAGACACCCTGCAGGCAAGAAGGGGCTGGAAAAAAGTATTCAAAGTCATGAAAGGCAAGGACCTATATCCAAGATTACTCTATTCAGCAAAAATATCATTTAGAATGGAAGGGCAGATTAAGTGCTTCCCACGTAAAGTTAAGGAAGTTCATCATCACCAAGCCCTTATTATATGAAATGTTAAAAGGACTTATCTAAGAAAAAGAATAGAACTATTAACAGTAAAATTACAACAAACTCACAACTATCACCAACTGAACCTAAAGAAACAAAAACAAAAAAACTAAGCAAACAAGTAGAACAGGAACAGAACCACGGAAATGGAGATCACATGGAGGGTTATCAGCAGGAAGGAGATTGGGGGAAACAGTACAGTGAATAAGAAGCATAAATGGTAGGTGCAAAATAGACAGAGGGAGGTTAAGAATAGTATAGAAAATGGAGAAGTCAAAGAACTTACATATACAACTCATGGACATGAACTAAGGAGGGGGAATGCTGGAGGGAGGAGTGGTTCAGGGCAGAAGGGGAAAAGGGGAGAAAAAAATGAGACAACTGTAATAGCATAATCAATAAAATATACTTGAAAAAATATGTTTATAAATTTTCATCCCATTTAAAGAGTCATCTCATTATTATAATTCATTTTTGCATATTACTGTGTTGGAAATCCCTTGGCTTAAATCGACATTGCAATACCTCTTACTCTCCCTCCAAAGCCAGGATAAAGAGGCTGACTGCCCAGTCACCCTACCTTAGCACTGAGGCGTTTTGTGAATTAGAACAAGTACAGCTGCGACAACCCCTAATGATCCAATAGCAATGGGGGTGGGGGAGTCAACAAATGTAATTTAATTAAGTTTAATCCTCTCCAAACATTGGCTACCGAAAAGAGTGAACAAAAAGTAAAAGAACAGTAAAGAAAAAGTAGACCAACTGTATTTAGCATGTGTGACCAGAAATCTTTGTAATTTGACTATTTTCTCCAAGTAAACAGTTTGTAGCTCCCAGGATGAGAGGCTAAATACCGCACATTGTTTATAAACAGTATCACAAGTTACACAGGAACACTTTGGGCCACTAGCCATTGCCCTGGGAGGATACACCGAAATTTGCTCATCTCTTTCAGTCAGCATTTTGCATGCCAAGTGTTAGGGCAGAGAAGGCTGGGCAAGATGCCTTCTGAACCAGCAGGGTCCTACACTCCTAGTCCCAGCTCTTCCGGACGCCCATCACACCCTCTTTCTCCAAAGTCACAGGCCTGCGAAGCTTCCAGCAGCAAGGTCGCTGTAATGCACTGGAGCCCACACAAGCACTATCTACTCCCGTGGAGAAGCGCAAGTCACATCCCTAGCAGTGAAAAAAACGGGCCTTGGCTTGGACGCAGCTTTAGGGCATTCAGGACGCTTGCTGTTACGCGGAGCGACAATCTGAGTATACAAAAGTGAGCAGCAGAATCGCAGTACCAGCTCTGTCGCGGCTCCCACTCCAGCGGAGACGAAGATCATTTCCTTAACGCCCGCCTAGCAGGGATACGGCGAGGAGCACCTGAAGCCCACGGCTGCGAGAACTTTACTCCCATTGTGGTAAATAGATAACCCTAAAGTAGTCGGAAGTGACGTACTCGATGAGACCCGCAGGTCAGCCACGTAAGTGGCTGCCACCTCAACTATCCACCTCCTCCCGGGACTGGCCAGCGGAGGATAACTGTAGCTCAAAGCCGGCCACCCGCCCCGCCTCCGCGGCTCCCAGCAGCACCCGAAACAAGCTGAGCCCGATCCCAAACAGGACCGGACAGCCTCGCAGCACGCGCCCGGCGGCGCCTTGCGGGCAATGGGCTTCAGAGCTCAGCCACGCGCATGCGCGGCACTCTCTCCGGTGGAGTCCGCAGATCACCTGGACGCTCACCCTTCAGCCACCTGCCCCTCCGGGTCCTTTCCCACCCTTCACTCCTGCCTCTCGTTCTCACCTCTGGCCTCCGGCGTTCTACAAGTACGGCCAAGCGCTCCCACGGCCGCCCGCCGATACCCGGCTTCCACTGACTCGAGCCTCTCGGCGCGGCTTCCGTTTCCGGTGAGTATTGTGTGTCGCGCTGCGGGCGAGGGCGGGGGGGAGGAGGAAGGAGGGAGGCAGCGCTCCGGCGGCTCCGCGCCCCGCACTGCCGGACCCGAGGCCCGGAAGGTAGGTGCTGTCCCGCCGCCGAGCCCGGGCCCCGGGGCCTGCCCCCACCGGCCGGCTCCACACGCCGCGTCCTAGCGCCCCGCCACTGCGCCACCGGCCCGCACGTAACCACAGCTGCCTCCGCCCGCCTCGGGCCCGGGCGGACGTTTTGCCACCCGGCGACGTCAGCGCGTCCGGCGTTGCTTGGCTACCCCGCTGTTCCCCTGTCCCGCTGCTGCTCGCCTCCCCGGGTGGAACTCCGACGCCGTCATCGCGGGTCTGGGCTGCTTTCTAGCAGCGGGCACCCCACCTTCACGTCACACTCCTCACCTGGACACGCATCCCTTCCTCTCTGCCAACCTCTCCCTCTCTCCAGTACCCTGCACCTGATCTGACGGTAGAAGATGCAGACGGGGGTGGGATCGAGTCGTGTGGACCACGCTCAGGAGAGGGTCGCAAGGTGGGACCCCGGACAGTGGTAGAAACAAAACGAGAACATGCCTGAAGTTTGCCCTTCTACAGAGATACGAGGAATGGAGGGAAATAAATGACCAACCCCGAGGCCTCGCTGTGGCTGTAGCCCCAATCCTTTCCATGCTTCCTAAGATTTTCCCCATTGTTTTCACACCACCCTTGGCCTGTCTAGATCCCTAACGCCAGATCCCTAACTGTGCATACAATCCAACTCGCCCCAGGTGAGAAGGCCATCTAATTTCTAGAAGACTGGGAAAAGGGCCAGGTCACTACTCAAAGTTGGGGTTCCATAGGTGGGGAAACATCATCTAACTAAACAGTCTCTTCTGGTTGAGGAAACATTGAGATCCAAATAAAACTCCAAATGAAACGCTTCACATGTGCCATCAAAAGGTACACAGGAATAACAATCATTGTTAACCCAGCTCATCATATGGTCGCTTCTCTCTAAGCACGTACACCTACTGAAGTTCTTTCCTTCTTTTGGGTTCTTGGAGGGGAGGGTCAGGATGGACAGGAGGGGTCATGGGGATATAGAAATCAACCATCTCATGGGTAAAAATTAGGTTTTAATGATAGAGTAGGGGACCAACTTCTGCTTTATAAATCTCTTTGATGCATCTCCAATTCTTTTGAGGCTTCACTTCAGGGAGATTTTGATCGCCTCTTTACTTTTCTCTCCCAACCACTCCAAAACCTATTAGCTGGAGGCACCGTATGTCTAAGGAATTAGTTATCAATAGCTGTTTCATGAGACTTCAGTTACTGCTGAATATTTCAAATAGACTTTTCAGCCCTCTTTTGAAGAAGTTATTGGCCTGGGCTCAGTATTATACTCTTTAGTATTGTTGCCATGAATTTATCACTTTAGCAGTTTCAAAGGTCCAAATGCACAAATGGAAATGGGATGTTGTGTGAATCATTTCATTCCAAGAAGAGGGTACACTTCCTCTAAGGTAGTCTGATAAAAGGAAGAATAATATCAAAACTTTGCTGAAAAGAGGAGGTTGTTACCCTTGCATAACTAATTCTGTTTGAAAAAGTGAGAGAACAGTGGCAGAGAATCAGGCTCAGGTTCCAATGGACTATTGTGATAAAAGTATTCTGTAACATTAAACTTCATATACCTAATTTACAAAGTCTTAATACTTTGACTTTTATGGCACTCTGCACTGTCCCAAACTCCTTTCTCATCTATTAGAAAAATATGCAAAACTAGGGATACATTGATCTAGAATTATTGGTTTTAGGATACAAGTGACATGAGCCTAGATCAGGAGAAATAGGCCGAGCTAGAGTTGAAGGAAAGCTGTTTCTAACAAGGGAAAGCAGAGATAAAAGACAGAAGATAATGGGGGTTGTGTGTCAGTTTGCTGATGAGGAAAAAAAATAAGTTGATGGCCAGGAATCACAAGTTTGGGAAATGGAGAAACAAAAGGTTGAATCTAGTGACAGAGAACATGTAAAATACCAACATGGGGCTGAATCTGGAGTTAGGATTTTACATGTGGGTAAATGTCAGGACAGGGATGCAAAAAACTTAAACCCTCCAACTAACATTTTTGTCTGCCCTCTTCCTTTCCCTAAGTTAAATAATGGCAGAGACAAGTCTGTTAGAGGCTGGAGCCTCTGCGTCCTCCACAGCTGCAGCTCTGGAGAACTTACAGGTGGAGGCGAGTTGTTCTGTGTGCCTGGAGTATCTGAAGGAGCCTGTTATCATTGAGTGTGGGCATAACTTCTGCAAAGCTTGCATCACCCGCTGGTGGGAGGACCTAGAGAGGGACTTTCCTTGTCCTGTCTGTCGCAAGACCTCCCGCTACCGCAGTCTTCGCCCTAATCGTCAACTAGGCAGTATGGTGGAAATTGCCAAGCAGCTCCAGGCTGTCAAGCGGAAGATCCGGGATGAGAGCCTCTGCCCCCAGCACCATGAGGCCCTCAGCCTCTTCTGCTATGAGGACCAAGAAGCTGTATGCTTGATATGTGCAATTTCCCACACCCACCGGGCCCACAACGTCGCGCCACTGGACGATGCCACACAGGAGTACAAGGTGGGGAACTAGACACATGATGTCAATGTGGGGCATAAGGGAGGAGCACAGAGGAGGGGGGCTCCCTGGGGAGAGCATCATATGAGGGGGGACCCAAAAAAAACCGGAATTATTTTCTGCAGGCTGGGCCCCTTATAGTACTGGCTTCCCCCACTAAATGAGTGTTCTAGGCACCCATCTTTGTCAGTGTACCAGTTGGCGTTGTTGTGAGAGGCTGTGTTCAGCTTCAGTGAATTTTTTTTAAGACGGTCAACACGTTTGCCTATTTCATGATGGGTGATTTACAAGTACACCTGCCCACACTTCATGAGTTGTTCAGCAGTTTTTGACCAAATACAGCATGACCCCCATGCCCCACCCTTCCTATTCACTGATCTTGCCTCAAGCGACTTTTTTTTTTGTTTCCCCGAATGAAAAAAGTCCTCAAACGGAAACATTTTGCCAATGTGGAAGAGGTGAAACAAGAAACGGCAGAAGCACTAAAAGACATCAAAATCGACGAGTTCAAAGACTGTTTTGAGCAGTGGAAAAAATGTCTCAATAGGTGTATTGCATCAAATGGAGAGTACTTTGAAGGTGACTGAAGTTTAAACATGTAAGAATAAATACACAATATTTTATAAATAAATTCCGGGTCTTTTTGGGTCCCCCCTTGTAAGCTCCTGAGGGC
This sequence comes from Glossophaga mutica, assembly GCA_039655065.1. NCBI lineage: Eukaryota > Metazoa > Chordata > Mammalia > Chiroptera > Phyllostomidae > Glossophaga > Glossophaga mutica. The sequence continues at coordinate 106,771,128 of CM077306.1, forward strand.
AAGATTGTATTCGGTCCTCACTCTGTAGTCCCCTCAGAGCTGCATATGCAGGGGACACATAGTACATCTGATTAATTGCACTCAAGCATGAAGAAAAGCAATGGCGAGGAGTACCCCAGAATTTCTCTCTGACTTTTCTAACACATTTGAGTATGAGTGGTCTTGGACTGTATCATATTTTGCATAAATGAATGAGACCACATAGAGAAGATCTAAGTTAGGAAGAACTGAAAGGTAGTCTAGTTTCTTCATTCTGTCCCTCTGCTCATAGTACCCTTTCTCTTCCCATTGGCATTTGGAATAACATCATTCACTTTAGACTGATTGCCACCAGAGGAAGGTGAATCAGTCTTGTTTTCATCTTCCCCAGATAATGAATTACATGGCATCTGATTTAAATTATTATTGGGACACAGTGTAAATTTTTGAGTAACAGAAACTAGAGATTTTAATGTCTTAGCACTTTATCATGTACTTTGCTTAATTATGTTAATACAATCTTGGATATAAGATTTAAGGTAGTTTACAGTATAAGTAATTAAGATTTTATTATATTTGCAGATGGTTAGATTTGGGTGGGAATACAAGTTTAAAGAAGGACATTAGGGTACAGAAGGTCACTTTGACAGTAATAGGCAGTTACTTGAGTTAGGAGATGGATAGGGTTGGTGACAGCTGGACCACTGAGATTCAGTGAGAGGAAAGTTTTGGTGAGCAAGGAAGGCAATAGGGACAGGCTGGTGGCAGGAAGAGGAACCTGTAAGAAGTTGATGGTGAGATGGATAGGATGCAAACGGTTTAAACAAATGGGTTAACATCTGAATGTAGGCTGTGCCAGTCAACCCCAGATGCCACCTTTCCCACTTCCAACCCCTCAGGAAAAACTGCAGAAGTGCCTGGAGCCCCTGGAGCAGAAGCTGCAGGAGATCACCCGCTGTAAGTCCTCTGAAGAGAAGAAGCCTGCAGAGCTCAAGGTAAAGGCAAGAGATCCCATTTGGGCTTCACAGCAGGAAATTAACCAGACATTAACTACATATTATTTAATCCACCAGTTCTGATTCATTAAAAAAAAAAAAAAAAAAAACACTGTTCTTTCAAAAATGATGGTATTTTCTTAGGTTTGATTGTCATTAAACATCGTACTTAAAATTACTTTGTCATGAATTAAGTGTTGAGAAGGATCAAAGTAGTGAAGGACAGACAGAATGTCTTACATTTGGCAAGTTGAGAGAGTTTGTGCCTCTTAGTCTCCTTTTTTTTGTATGGCAGGGAAGGAGGCTCTGCTAAGAGTGCAGGCATAGGAGTTTCTTAGAGAAACTGAGGGGAGGAGAATTTGGAAGGTTCACTGGGGAGGAAGGAAGAAGGAACTGACCAAGTTTCCAGAACTGCCCAATGACATTAGGACTACATTATCTTGAGTAAGCTCAAAAATGCCAGGTGATAGTTCTAGAATGTTCTTTCCCTCCCCATCCTCTACCTGTAGGATCCTGTCTGTCCTTTAAGCAGCTTGAAAGGCACTTCCTATGCAGCTTTTCCTGACCCTTCAGAAATTAGCTCTCCTAATTTTCATCAAGTTTGGCATCTTTTTCATAGCATTACCACATTTGTAGCATGATGTTCCGGTATCTGTCTTATTTCTTATTTCTTCTATTGGACAGTGAAAAAATATTAATAGTAACAGTAATAATAACTAATATTTATTGAATTCTGTGCATTAATTTATTGAGTGTTCATGACATTCAAAACTTACAGCATTATATTAGGTCTTAGGGTTCTGTCCCAGCTGAATTTATGAGTTCAGGCTAGATAACAAGAAGCCAGATAACAAAGGGAAGGAGGTCATAAGGTCATTTGTGGCAAGTGTGAACTTAGACACCTTGTAAGGTAGGTGTCATTACCCCTAATTTACACAGGTGGAAAGAGAACCTGGATAGTCCAAGTCTAGTTCAAGATCATACAACCAGTTTGTGGCAAAACCAGGGATACTAGTTCAGCCCCTGCCCTCTTTGAGCTTACAGTCAGGTAGATGAAATAAATAATAATATGGCATAAAAAGCATAGTTACAAGTTCATAAGAAGACAACATAGAAATTGGACTTCATTAAAGGATTCCAGAAGAAATATGAGCTTTTAATGTTGAGATTTCAGGCTCACCAGAAATTAAACACATTTGAAAGTAGTAGAAACACTAATTTTTTTACCAATGACATTTCAACAGAAAACAAGTGTTGTTATCTTAGTCCTTTATACATTTTAACAAAGCAAACATTTGAATTTTTTTAATTCAACTAATTTTGGTTGCAAAGGTGAACTTTAAAAAAAAGTTCTTTGATCTTTTGGAGGGCTCCTGAGAAACTTAAAAATGTGAAAATGAAGTTTCTTCCCAGTCATTAACTTTCCTCTTCCTGTTCATCACCTTCTTAAAGGTAAGGGATAGAAAGGGGAATAAAAATGTTTTAAACTTTCTAAATACTTAAACAGAGATGTGGTGTTTTTAAAAATGTAAGTTATCACCAACCTTCCTTCTGTGACAGTTTGAATTCTCCCTCCTTTTCACTCATCTCCACCTCCAAAACAAGACCCAATGCCCTTTTCAAAAATAATTTGTAATTATTTTTATGTAGATAAAAGTATTCTAGCTATATAACTTTAAAAAGAGACTTTCATGTCCAAATATAGTGTAATATAATGAAAAGAAAAGCAACTTGTAACAAAATATGCTGTGTAATATTTGAACATGACTACTCTGAAAGACACTACAGTAGAGTTTTATCCTTGCACCTACACATGGCATCATCAGCAATGCAGCAAATACAAATTCCGACTGAAGTTATTGTGAAGTGATGTTGACTCAAATACCACAAGCATCTTAGCTCATGGTAACATAATTTCAAAATGATAAATAACTTCTGGTAAAATAAAAAAAAAAAAAATACAGTCTTATTCAGCCATTCCTGAAAAATTCAGGTATGTTAAAAGTGTATAAGAAATACTCTGTCTTTATATATAAAATGGCACTGAAGTTTAGGCCTGTGTTTTTGAATGTGCAGCAGAACATTAGAAAATGGTAGAGGACAGTTCATCAGGGTTGAACAATATGTGAGACAGGGTTGTCTCACATATTGGAAGAGTAGCTAGCATTTTTTCCATGAGTGCCCCCAATCATGGCAAATAAAAAAATGCACCACACCCTGTTTCCAAAATGCACCTAGAGGGAGGTAAAATACCCTCCTTAAGAACCACTGCCTTACAAATACAGAGTGAAAAAAGAGAAGGAATTGTAGGGTTATATGAGGGAGAGCCATTTTGCTTCCTTTTTACCACATTTCTGAATCCTAAATTCCACCCATTCATCACCCCTAAACACGCACACAGGCTGCTGTGCTTTATGTAAGGGTATATGTAGTGGAAATGTATTTGGTTTGAATGTGGGCCTGAGAAGGCAACAGTGAAATGGGAGCAGCGACTGCTCTAGCACTGGGGCTGGAGCTAGTCAGCTTCTCCTGGAAACTAGCTTGAAATCCAGAAACAACAGGCTTATACAACCCATCCTGGCTTTGGGGTGCCACTCCTTATTCACTCTCAGTCCTGCCTTTCAGTGCTTATCCACTTCCTCCTTCCACAGTCCCGGTCTCTGCATCTCACTTTGCTCCCCTCTTGGGTTGATTCTTCCCCATCAGTGACATCACACTTGGAGAATCCTCCTTTGGGGAGATCATTTCTTGTTGCAGTAGAGGTACAGAAGGAAGATGTGTTTGCTGGTAACCCTCAGAAATAGTTCTGGCTGGTGTTTGAGTCCTATATTATCAAATTTCAGGAATGTTAGAGGTTCAAGTATATGTTCTGGCCAAGAGAAAGCATGTTTCAAATTTCAAGCAACTCATTTACTAAGAAACTTTGGTCCCTGGTTGGGGTGGCTTTGTGGATTGAGCACGGGCCTGCCAACCAAAGGGTCACTGGTTCAGTTCCCAGTCAGGGCACAAGCCTGGGTTGCAGCCCAGGTCTCCAGTAGGGAGAGTGCAAGAGGCAACCACACATTGAAAGAAAAAGAAAGAAAGAAAGAAAGAGAGAGAGAGAGAGAGAGAGAGAGAGAGAGAGAGAGAGAGAGAGAGAGAGAGAGAAAGAGAGAGAGAGGGAGAGAGGGAGAGAGGGAGAGAGAGAAAGAGAGAGAGAAAGAGAGAGAGAAAGAGAGAGAGAAAGAGAGGAAGGAAGGAAGGAAGGAAGGAAGGAAGGAAGGAAGGAAGGAAGGAAGAAACAAACTTTGGAACCTGTTCCTAGGATGGCAACTGTCAATTCTCTGAAATGACTTGAAACTATATAACAGGTTCAGCCCTGAAATCTACATTTATATTTGTAACAGTCCAATGCAGACTCTGCTGGCAGGGTCCATGTGTTGTTGATGCGATAAAAAAATTCACACAGACTGCAAAAGTCCTGTGGAAAAAAAGGGACAGCATGGCCACTCTGAGTGAGAGAGGGCCTCGACCCCTGCCTGGACAGGCTTTTATTGCTTTTCTGGGCACATTACATGGAGGATGGTCCTCATTTACTATACACAGATTCGCTTTAAGTGGTTACCTTTTACAGACAACAAAGGAGAGGATGTTGCTAATTACATTAAAAGAAAAAGGATATTTGCAAATGCACAGGGAAAGGTGGTTGAACTGGTTACACTTATCCTTGGAAGGTTTAGCATGGATTTTAGGAAGTTACTTTAAAGATATGCAATAAACATTTGCTGCCTCAGTTCAGGGTGAGGGAGTTTTAGCAAAAGCAAGACTCAAAGCAGCCTAGGTACAATGCAGGCCTGATTCCCAACGAGAGAACCTATCCATAGATGTGGGTCCTGTGTGCAGACCTTGCTCCCAGTCAGTTTTCCAAATCAGGGGCTGGGCTACATTCCCAACACCACACAGAATGGTCCCCTATAATAGTCCACTACTAAAATCTTACTGATTCTGATACTTTCGCAGTTGGTTATATATGGTATTTTTGACATACAAATGATGGCAGTCTTACCTCATCACTTTCTGGTGTTTGTACTTTCTTTTTCTTAACAAATTTAGAAAATTTAAGCTAGAATGGCTAGAACTTTATCATCAGACCTATCAGATATTTCTGATAATTGAAATGGTTTGTCATTATATTATTGAGTTCTTATGTCTTGAATTATTTTTACTAAAACATAAAAATACAGCTTTTTAGAAGTTAATTAAAGAAAATTAAAACTTTTTAAACATTGATTTTTATCTCCCAAGTGGTCTTCACTCCCAGTGGTCTTCACTCTTCAATGGGGGTGACAGTGGAGATAGAGTCATTCTTTACAGAAGGAAATTGCAATGGAGAGAAACATGAGTGTCCTGTTAAACTGTTTTTAATGACACTGGAGTCTGTGTTAATTCATACATATGGCAGGTGGGGAAAGGGACCCTGTCCCCCACTGGCTCTGCTAAACATAGCACCCTCCCTCTTTTCTCAGAGATTAGTGGAGAGTCGCCGACAGCAGATCTTAAAGGAGTTTGAAGAGCTTCATAGGCGGCTGGATGAAGAGCAGCAGGTGTTGCTTTCACGACTAGAGGAGGAGGAACAGGACATTCTACAGCGCCTCAGAGAAAATGCTGCTCACCTTGGAGACAAACGCCGGGACCTGGCCCACTTGGCTGCCGAGGTGGAGGGCAAGTGCTTACAGTCAGGCTTCGAGATGCTTAAGGTTCGACCTTTGCCCCTGCGTAGTCCCTCAGGTCGAGCACAGTATAGCTTTGCACAGGCTGTTCTGTCAGCCCGGGATGCTCACTTCTCTGCTTTGCTTCTTTAAACCCAGTTCTTTCTTCTAGACATACTCAAAGCATCTATTTCTACAGAAAGGCTTCTCTGATTTCTCCCAACCCCTTCTAATCATTTCTGTGTTCTTATGTCTTGTCAACAATTATGTGCTTATGCCAAAGGAAAAAATCCACTCTTTTGAAAGGAGGGAAGTATAGTCTGAATTCATGAAAAAAGCTATGCATTAAAAATTGTGTAAATGCAGTTACTTTTAAGTCCTGGAACTTGATTTACCTACTGCTGAAAAAGAATAGAAACTAGTTTGAAAGACACTTGAAATTATGTATAAAAAATATATTGTTTTTGATATGTAAATGCCTCTAAAATGTTTGAAATCATTTGTTCTCTGAAGCAGATGCATGGTGTTAGCAAGGCTGTAGGAAATATGTTTCTTATCTTAGAGATCAGAATACTAGCATTTGAATCAGTGAGGTGCCGTTGTACATTGATCTGCATGCTAATGTACTCCTTGGTGTTTATTCTTATGTCCTTTCATGTATGTGTGTTCTGCCTTCCACATTAAACTGGGAAATCCTGGAGGGCAGAGATTTGTCTTCTTTGTCTTCTGGACCCCAAGTATTTGCAAATCAGGATTGGCACATAGTTCTTAATGTTTATTAACCAGTACCAGACAGGGGATACCAAATGATAGTGGGAAGTATGATCCATTCCTATACCACTAGTCTGGAACTATCTGTAATGATCCTCAAGGAGACAGGTGTGTGGTTGGTACTTGGGGGACAGAGGGAAGAGTAGACACAATCCCTGCACTTGCATTGAGCTCCCAGGGTCCTTGAGGAACAAAGACAAACACAAGAAACCATTTGGAAGTGATGTAAATTTCCAAGCTTCATGGTGACCAGAAGTTGTAAGTGGGAATGAGGTTGGGAGAGGTATACTACTCAGATCCCTCTGGAACTCTTCTCCTTTCATTGTGACCCTCAGTTTACCCTATTCCTATTTTAGAGATCTAGAACTTTTGGGAGGAGGGGGATCCTTTTGCCTGTAGGAACAGGCAAAAGGATCCCCCTCCTTGACTACCAGCACCAATATTGCTTTCTTTTCTCCTTCCCTCTAGGATGTCAAAAGTACCCTGGAAAAGTAAGTGATTCCTGCATCTCTCTGAGTGAGTCAGGTCTTGGCTTAGAGACTTAGAGTACCATGAGGAGTTGGGGGAATAAGGATGGAAAAGCCAGGCAGCTTCTGGGTAGGATATGGGAAAGGTTTATTACATCAATGAAGCCAGTTGGAGAGTGATCATAGGGAATAATAGCCCTTACCTTTTTCCCGTTGAGCATCAGGACTTTCTTGTTAAGGAAGATATCAAGGTAACGTAGAACCAGATTCTCCCTGTGCCTGTATGTGGAACTGTGTCCAAACTAGATGGATGGAAAGAGGAAGGGGTTGGGAGAAGGGAGGGTAATTACCCATTTGCATGAAATATAACAATATCCCCAGAAAGTTCTGAGACTCATTCTTAAGATAAGGATTTGTCCAAGGGACCATATGGCTCTCCATAGATTGGCCAAAGAAAGCAATATGCAAGTGTTTTTCCTCAGGTAGGAGGGAGAAAGTGGGAGGATGGAGCTTCCCCTGACCCTGCCCTTTCTTCCCCTATCTCCCTGTCCCTCCTAGATGTGAAAAGGTGAAGACCATGGAGGTGACTTCAGTGTCCATACAACTTGAAAAGAACTTCAGCAATTTCCCCCGACAGTACTTTGCCCTAAGGAAAATCCTTAAACAGCTAATTGGTGAGTTGTTCCCAAAAGAAAGGAACAGAGGAAATTGGCAGAGAGAAGAAAGTGTTTAGGTCCTACCTCGTATGGGCTTCAGTTATCCTATCTGTTGTTTCCCATGCCCATACCCACACCCACCCCTTTACCTGGCTTTAGATCACGCAGAGTCACAGAACTCCAACTGAAAAGCCTCAGGTGTCCTCTACTTTTAGGCCCACATTTTCTTAATAGAGACTGAGAAAAGTTAAATAATTCGCCTGGAACTTGCTCGCTCTTGAAAGTGAAAGAGAATGTCATTAATAATTTATTCACAGAAAATAGTCATAAACCAGGACTATCCCTAAACCCTGATGGTGTCTTCTCTGTATCCTTCTCAATGTACATTTTCTGTTCTTGCCCTTGTACTGTGCCTCGTGCTTCTCTGCAGTGAGATGATGATGTCAGGGACCATGGAGGGAAGACCAGGCATAAGGAGCCTAAACCACTAGCCCTTGCAAAATCAAGAGCACACTATTTGCTTATTTTAGGGCTGGAGTGAAAAGTGAAGCCAGTGTTTCCTCCCCTCCCTTAAATGACACCATGGATTGAGAAAAGTTAACCAAACCACTGCATTCTGGGGACCCCTAAAGGAGCAGGCTCTGTAAGGCAGGCTGGAAGAGTGAGGCAGGGGTGTTGAGCTATTCCCATCCTCATCTAGCTCCCCACTCTGGCTTCTCCCGCCAGCGGATGTGACCCTGGACCCTGAGACTGCTCATCCTAACCTAGTTCTGTCGGAAGATCGTAAGAGCGTCAAGTTTGTGGAGACAAGACTCCGGGATCTACCTGACACACCACGGCGTTTCACCTTCTATCCTTGCGTCCTGGCTACTGAGGGTTTCACCTCAGGTCGACACTACTGGGAAGTAGAGGTGGGAGACAAGACCCACTGGGCAGTGGGTGTGTGCCGGGATTCTGTGAGCCGAAAGGGCGAGCTGACCCCACTACCTGAGACTGGCTACTGGCGGGTGCGACTGTGGAATGGGGACAAATATGCAGCCACCACCACGCCTTTTACTCCTTTGCACATCAAGGTGAAACCCAAGCGGGTAGGCATATTCCTAGACTATGAGGCCGGCACACTGTCTTTTTACAATGTCACAGACCGCTCTCATATCTACACCTTCACTGATACTTTTACTGAGAAACTGTGGCCCCTCTTCTACCCGGGCATCCGGGCTGGAAGGAAGAATGCTGCACCACTTACCATCAGGCCCCCAACAGACTGGGAGTGACAGGTAGGGACGTGGGAATAACTGGAATGAGGCAGGACCAAGAGCAATGGGCCTTCCTTCCTGTGACCTGCTGGAATGTCGTCATGTCTGCCTGGTTCCAGTCCTGAACCATCTGGGAGAAACACCTTGGTTTCTAGAATGGTTTATGTGGAGGTGTAGGTAGGACTGGTCTAGGATGAGAGCACAGCTACGTCTCCTCCCTAACTGAGTGAGGAGCTAGTTCCCAGGGGATTATCTCCCCTGAAGTTTATCAGGTTTTCTATTACACAGGACAGGTTGGGAAGGAAGGAGAGGCTTTTCCAGAAACAAAAAATCTCTGGGAGAGTCTGACATGCTCAAACCAGAGGAGGAAATAGAACCCCCTATAGGTCGGGAGTTCTTTAACCCAGAATAGTTGTGTTTCTTGAGGAAGAGCACAGAGGTGTGTATACCTCTAGATTGAAATGAAAATGAATGACAGTTGCTTTCACGGGTCTAGAAGTTGAGTTTTTCCAAGAGCAGAGATTGAGCATCAAAATTTTAGAAAGAGGGTCAGGGAAGGCGGCTAAAGGAGAAAATCCCTAGAGACTAATGAAGTGGAGAGGATTTCTTTGGTCTTCTATACCCAGAGTGAGGTTGCCATTGTCAGTAGATTGGCCAGAGGAGAGGGTGAGAATGAAGAAGAGGAGGACCCAGGTCCCTATCTCAGCCTTCAGCAGAAGTGGCTTATTGCCTGCCTCCTTACAGTTCATTGTCTCCAAGAAGTCAGTCACCTTCCTCTTCAGGGGTGAGGTGCCAGAGATCCTGCAAGACAGTCTACCCTTTAACTGCTTTCCCAGGGGAACTTGGAAAGGAGAGAGTCAGGTATTAAACAAAGAGAAACAGATTTCTATCCAAAGCTCTGGCCTTAAAGAATGTTACTAAATAGTTACTCCCAAGTCGTTAGCCTTATTACCTGGCTAAGGTGTCCAAGCCAGAAACGGAGAAAGGAAATGGAGTCTTCCTCACTCTGAGGACAGGGTAGAAGAGGGTGGCATGTATAGGGAAGGGCAAGATGGGCAACTTCCTTGTGCCTGTGTGCATCTGGCCTGGAACTAGTGTTCACAGGAGCCAGTCTTTTGCTTGTTTGCTGCCATCCTTCACCGTTTGCCATTTCCTCTATCAGAGAATGTAAATCATTTAATGTTAGGCCAAAATAAACAACCTCTAGGGTACATATGTTGTCAAAAAAGGTAAAGTAATACATGCCAAACCAAACTAAAATGACTTGGACTATCCACTGCTTGGGTAATGGGGTTCACAGAAGGTTGGGATAAGAAACTACAGCTTAGTGAGGACATTTCAGTTCCTCCTACCACCTCAACAGGACTCTGTTCAGACTCTCCTCTTACCTTCGTGCCTTGACTGTGGTTCTTTGTGGCAAGATGCTTTGGTTGGTAAAACAATATGGAACAAAGGATCCACTGAAGTGATCTCTGTGTTGTGTGGTAATTTGACGACTGTTTCTCTTGATGTATACGAATCACTGTTAAAAATGCATGTTCCTGGGCTTACCCTTAGTGTTGTTCAAGGTCTGTGGTCCACCTACATTTTAAGCATAATTCTTTCATTTGATTCTGGGGGTACTTGTGAAACTCTAAAAAGGTTTCAGCCACCTCTTCTGAGCTGGAGTCCTGGTCCCCTACCCAGCCTAATGCGGTTTGAGAGGGGAGAAAGACCTCAGCCTCCCCTGGTGTAAGCTGCCCTCTTCCTATCTCAGGGTTCATTCATGTTCTGCTCCTCCAGCTCACATCCCTCTACTCTGATCTCAGGAATTGGTGGCCCTTAACTATGAAGCAGAGGCAAACAGGATGCCAAAAAGAACAAATGGGACACAGAAAGGTCAGAGGGAGGGATTGTGATCCATGTCTGTCTGTGTTGGGGGTGGGGTGTAGTTTTAGGGGCAGGAGATACCGTTGTCAGGTTTCTGTGTCCCAGTACCTATGACTAGGAGTTAGTGAGGATCAGCTGCTGTGTGTTTAGCACTGCATAACAGGAAATGTGTTTGTTTGGTTAAGTGGAAAAGAGCTGTGTTCTCTGAGGGCCTGTAGCCCTCATCCTTCACTCCACCACCCTCATGATCCTTTCGAATTTCACTCCCACTGACACCAGTGATTTTTTTTTTTAAGTGTGTAACTGCTGTTCCTTCTACCTGTAGATCTTCCAGATATCCACCTTTGGCTGCAGAGAGTAGGGCAGAAGGTCTGTCTGGGTGTAAATTGCACAGAACCATCTCCCCACCCTAGCTGCCAAAGGACCTGTCTTCTGTCCTGAAGATGTGTGGCAGTTTGAGATCCTCTCCTGTTCTGCTAGCCTCTTCACTCTTTACCTAGTATAACTGATCATGGGCTCCAGTCTACCTAATATAACTGATCATGGGCTTGAGTAAGACTAGACGGGAACTAGAACTCATACACAGACCCTGGCTTAGAATGCAAATCAAACAGATGGATCTGTGAGGCCGCCAGGTGGCGCCAGAGTAAGGGCGACAGCGGAGCGCCTAGCCTTGGGAGCTACGCTGCCCAGGAGGCATTGCGCTGTCGCTGGTGCGTGTCTGAGGGGTGGGGCCTGCAGGCCTTCGGCCTGGGGCTCTTGTGTTGCCTGAATGGCGGGGCAGGTGAAGGACCGTGAGGCTTTCCAGAGACTCAGCTTCCTGTACCAGGTGAGTCCACGAAGGGGGTGCTCAGGGAGGGCCCTGGTGTCGCCAGCCGCCGAGTGACCGCCCCTTCCCTAGGCTGCCCACTGCGTCCTCTCGCAGGACCCCGAGAACCAGGCGCTGGCGAGGTTCTATTGCCATACGGAGAGGACAATTGCCAGGCGGCTCGTCTTGCGGCGGTGAGGCACAGCGGCCTGTGGGCCGGGGAGGTGGGGTGGGAGAGCGCAACAGCGGCTGTGCAGAACACCTTCCCCTCCTCCCGCAGGGATCCCTCGGTGAAGAGGACAGTCTGTCGAGGCTGCTTTTCCCTCCTCCTCCCAGGCCTGACCTGCACACAGCGCCAGAGACGTGAGTGCGCGTATCGGGGTGGGATAAGTAAGGAGTGGTGGAGGGCAAGTGACCCTTCCTCGCTTTGGATGCATGTTTGCTGTGGGATTCACAGGAGCAGGAGTCGACTTTGTCCCACTCTTGAATTAAGTCGTTAATTCCCTCAGAACAGGAAAGATGTTGCAGATGAGGCACCCTCCCCCTTGTGTAAGAATAGATGTTATTTGTCATCATGGAGGATGATTCATTGCCATTCATACAACAAATTTTTTTTCTAAGATGTGCCAAGCATTGTAATTGATTCATTATTCTCATTGAAGGTGTAGTGTGATGGGACAGGCTAAGATAGCAACAAAATAGTGTAGAAAAATGCTTTAATTTGGGGAGTAAAATGCTATTACTTATGCCAGTGGTGGTGAGATTCATGATAACAGATAGCAGCAGATGGAAATTCTAGCCTTGTGTGTTGACCTTGAGATGAGAGGTTGTGGTGCTGTGAAGAAAAGGAGAGTTTATGCAGGGATCTCACACTATCAAATTTGCATTCAAAGTAGGGGAGAGGTGGAATCCCTACTAGAAAACGATGGAGACAGAACTGGGTGCAGGACACCTTTACTTCTCCTAAACCAAGCCCTCTGTTCCATTTTGCCACTTTCATTCCAGGTTGCAGGGGACAGCGCTGGACAGTACAGACCTGCCTAACATGCCAGCACAGCCAACGGTTCCTCAATGATCCTGGGCATGTGCTCTGGGGAGATCGGCCTGAGGCCCATCTAGGGAGCCAGGCAGGTAAGAAGTAGACAAATATGTGGGATATGCCAGGTGGATAGGGATGATGGGGGACAGAGGGCTGAAGAGGACATATAGGTGAGTTCTGAGTTGACATGAGAGGTGTCACAGCCTTAGAAAACTTTAACTCTGCTCATCTGTCCAGATTCCAAACCACCACAGTCCCTGCCAAACACAGCCCACCGTACTGAGGAGAAAGTGCAGCCACAGAGCTCCAATAACCAGTGATGGATTCACCCTGTTTTCCAAATAAATAAAGTTTCATTTTGTTTCACTTTGGTGAGTCTGTGAGTATTTCAACTCTTAATGTCATTTTCTTCTGTTTCTATCTGTATTCTCGGTCACCAGCTAATTTCTCCTTTGTCTTTATCATCCTCCTACTCCCACCATTCAGAGAGATCCAGTCTCCGTTGACAGCTTGGCCCCACTGAGCAGCTCACATGTCCAGGATCCTTGTGCCCCTTCACACCTGCTTCTCGGTGCAGGGCCATGAATGGAACTCAGGCTCTAGGATTGTCGGCGAAGGAGTTGAGCCTGCTTAGGGCGTTCGGTATTTAGGGCATTCCTGACTAAAGGGCTGGACAGACTGCTATTTTTAAATGAGGGGAAAATTTTGTGGGTGATGGACTTAATATCCTCTCAGTCCCCTCGAGATTGTCTTTTCCAATCTCTGGGTTTTCTTCTTTAAAATTCTAATAAGGGAAGGTGTACAAACCCAACTAACAAGGTCAAAGATGATATCAAAAGGACGCTGGCAAACATTATTCAAGTTAACTCCATAAGTATACCCTCAAGGTTTTCTTGAGAATTAGTAAACAACAAAAATAGTTTTTTCCAGCATTCCTGGAGCTGCTAGGTGCCAACTAATCAGTTTACCACAAAAATATACAAACAAAATTTACTATTTCCAGAATGCAGTATTTTCCCCTTTCTCTTATAAATCTTGTGTTTCACTTACTGCTGCCTTAAAATCAACAACTTCATTAAAACTCTTTATAATAGCCCTGGCTGGTGTAGCTCAGTGGATTGAGCACGGGCCTGCGATCCTTCGGTTCGCGGTTCGATTCCCAGTCAGGGCACATGCCTGGGTTGCCAGGCCAGTTCCCAGCAGGGGACATACAAGAGGCAACCGCACATTGATGTTTCTCTCCCTCTCTCCTTCCCTTCCCCTCTAAAGATAAATAAATAAAATCTAAAAAAGAAAAAAAAAAGTACTAAAAAAAAAAAAACTTTCTGTAAGGTTATTATAAAAAAAAAAACTCTTTATAATATTGTGGCTTAAATCAACAGTGATTTGTTAGGCTGTCTGGCAGCTTGACTGGGTGGTTCTTCTGTTCCAAACAGCACCACCTGGTGTAACTCCACTGCAGCCGCGGAGTCTGAGCAGGTGTGGCCCCATGTCATGGAGCCAATCATCTCCAAGCTCTCACACAGGCGCAGTAACCAGGGGGAGTTGCCTGGTTACATCTTGGGTGGAAGTCACTTCCATTCCCCTGGCTCAAAGTGTGGCCACAGCTATTTAACATACCTATGAAACCAGTTAAAGGTTATAGATATGTTAAATGACCATGCCAGAGGTTAGCTGCAAAGCTGCTGCTATGCAAAACAGCTCGCAATGCCCCCCCCCACCATGTGTCAGTTCCCCCAACTCACACCTGTTGGGGTGGCAGGGAAGGCGGGGTGGTGAGGACATCCTATATATCTTTCTAATATTTCCTGGACACCTTAAGTTCTGGACCCCATTCTAAATCCCTATTTGGGGCCCCCCTCTTGGCTGCACCCTGTTACATGGGGGCAGGGTGGTGGTGCTCCAGTGTTGTCTATAGCTGTCCACTGGGTGCACTGACCTGAGGTTTCCAGGCCAAGGTTATCCTCCACCTGTGTTTTGTCTGGGGCCACCCTGAATGAGCTATAAAGCAATCTGAGATGGCTGTTACTTGTGCTGGGCTTGGAGATTGCTAGATGAAGCCAAACTGTGAATCTAGGCTGGCTGCTGCTAGTGTCAGGCCTGGGGCTCACTGAGGCCAGCTGTTGCTTGTTTGAGAGGATTTAGGAAGTTGTGAATCAGGAGCCAAGACCCACTATTCATATGGTAAAATAGCTTGGGTGGGCCTGTAAGTTGGGTGGGGCAGAGTCTCTGGGGATTTACAAGGCCGGTCAAACAGCATTAGCCAGGTTGATGAAGTCTCGGATATGGTATCAGCTTGCCTGCTCTGTGGTGGAGGGTTTAGGAAAGGGACAATGGCCTCTGCTTGCCTTGATGCAAGACACTTCATTTTCTCCCTGTGTACCACTGATGCCTTTCAAGCTGCTACCCCAGTGCTGGAGCTCAGGGAGAGTGAGTCTGAGCAGGTGAGTCTGTGTTGGGTTCTTTAAGAGGAACTGCTTAGGGCTCCAGAAGTTTCTTCCACCAACTCAATTTCCACTGTTTTTTATAGACAAAAGCTGTGGGGTCTTAACTTCCTGGCACTGGAACCCTGAGCTGTAGGTCCTGGTATGGGGCTGGGAATCCTCACTCCTGAGATTTCCCTCCGGAATTTTAAATCACCACACGTGGGTGAGGGACCAGCCTGTTGCGTGTCTGCCTCCCTCCTACCAGTCTGGATAGAATGTAGTTTCTTTAATTCTATAGTTGTCAGACTTCCATTCAATTCCATTTCTGCTTATTCTGAGTGATGGTTCTATATTTTAGTTGTAATTTTCAAATTGGTTGTGCAAAGAAGTGTACCATGTCTGCCTACTCTGCCATCTTGACCAAAAGACCCATGTGCTTATTTTTTAAATTGAATTATTTGTTTCTGGTGTATTAAGTGGTATTAGTTCTTTATAAATTTTGGATAATATCCCCTTACAAGATGAATCATTGACAAATATCCTCTATTCTGTAGGTTCTCTTTTTGTTTTGTTGATGATTTTCTTTACTTTGAAAAATCTTTTAGTTTGGCATAGTCTCATTTGTTTTTCATTTTTTTCCATTTCCATTGTTCAAGGAGATATTTCCAAAAAAAAATAAAAGCTCAAGGTCAGAGAGTCTATGTCTATGTTTACTTCTAGTATTTTTATTGTTTTGGTCTTATATTTAAGTCTTCGATCCATTTTGATTTATTTTTGTATATGACATAAGGAGGTGGTCTAGTTTAGTTTTTTGCATGTATCTGTCCAGTTTTCGCAACACTATTTACTGAAAAAACTTTATTTATCCCCATTGTATATTCTTGCCTTCTTAGTCTTAGATTAATTGAACATAAAGAATTTATTTCTGGGTTCTCTATTATTTTCCATTGATATATATCTTTCTTTATGCCAGTACCATGCTTTGTTGATTACTATGGCCATGTATAGTTTGATAACAGGTAATATAACAACTCCAACTTTGTTCCTCTTTTTCAAGATTACCAGGGCGATTTGGGGTCTCTTGTTGTTCCATATAAATTTTTTTTTTAATTTATTTATTTATCTTTAGAGGGGAAAGGAAGGAGAGACGAAGAGGGAGAGAAATATCAATGTATGGTTGCCTCTCATGCATCCCCTCCTGGGAACTGGCCTGCAACCCAGGCATGTGCCCCGACTGGGAACCAAACCGCGATCCTTTGGTTCGCAGGCCCACACTCAATCCACTGAGCTACACCAGCCAGGGCTGTTCCATGTAAATTTTGGGATTACTTGTTTTAGTCCTGTGAAAAATGCCATTGGTATTTTTAAATGATTTTTTATTTTTCAATTACATTCACTTTTTTATCTGTCCTCTCCAGTACTTCACCCATCTGGCAACTGTGAAAATGTTCTCTGTATCTGTGAATCTGTTTCTTTATGTTTGTTCATTAATTTTGTTTGTTAGATTTAATTGTTGATATACATGTATTTATTGCTATTTTATTATTCATATGTGTTATTTTTCCCCCTCCTCTTCTTCAAGAAGACCTTTTTTTTAATTTAGTTATTTCTCTCTTTATTTTTTTTTATTTTTTTATTTTTTTATTTTTTTTAAATATATTTTATTGATTATGCTATTACAGTTGTCCCATTTCTCCCCCATCATTCCCCCCACCCTGCACACCCTCTCCCACCCACATTCACCCCTTTAGTTCATGTCCTTGTGTCATAAGTTCTTTAGCTTCTACATTTCCCATACTATTCTTGCCCTCCCCCTGTCTATTTTCTACCCACTATCTATGCTACTCATTCTCTGTACCTTCCCCCCCTCCTCCTCCCACGCCCCTGTTGCTAACCCTCCATATGATCTCCATTTCTGTGGTTCTGTTCCTGTTCTAGCTGTTTGCTTAGTTTGCTTTTGTTTTAGGTGTGGTTCTTAATAGCTGTGAGTTTGCTGTCTTTTCACTGTCATATTTTTGATCTTCTTTTTCTTAGATAAGTCCCTTTAACATTTCATATAATAAGAGCTTGGTGATGATGAACTCCTTGAACTTGACCTTATCTGAGAAGCGCTTTATCTGTCCTTCCATTCTAAATGACAGCTTTGCTGGAAAGAGCAATTTTGGATGTAGGTCCCTGCTTTTCAAGATTTCAAATATTTCTTTCCAGCCCCTTCTTGCCTGGAAGGTCTCTTTTGAGAAATCAGCTGACAGTCTGATGGGAACTCCCTTGTAGGTGACTGTCCCCTTATCCCTTGCTGCTTCTAGAATTCTCTGCTTCATTTTAATCTTGGCTAATGTAATTACGATGTGCCTTGATATGTTCCTCCTTGGGGGAATCTCTGAGCTTCCTGGACATCCTGGTAGTCTATTTCCTTTGCCATATTGGGGAAGTTCTCCTTTATTATTTGTTGAAATAAGTTTTCTACTTGTTGCTCTTCTTCCCCTTCTGGGACCCCTATAATTTGGATGTTGGGACGTTTAACGATGTCCTGGAGGTTCCTAAGCCTCTCCTCATTTTTTTGAATTCTTGTTTCTTCCTCGTTTTCTGTTTGGTTGTTAATTTCTTCCTTCTGGTCCACTCCATTGATTTGAGTCCCAGTTTTCCTTCCATCTCTATCGGTTCCCCATGCGTCTTCCTTCATTTCACGTATTGTAGCCTGCATTTTTTCATCTAGTTTGTGAGCAAAATCAACCAATTCTGTGAGCATTTTGATGACCAGTGCTTTGAACTGTGCATCTGATAGGTTGGCTATCTCTTCACTGCTTAGAGGAATTGACTCCGGCATTTTCATTTTTTCTCCGGTTTGAGCCATTTTTGGTGGGGTTTTTTTGTTTTGTTTTGGTTTTAGTCTGGTCGCAGCTATTACGTATGAGGGGTGGAGCCTTAGCAGCCCAGTCGCTGGGTTGTGATGCTATAGGTGGGGGCAGGGTCCGAGAGGGAAGAATGGCGCCTGTTCCACTCTCTTCTGGACTCCGGTCACTTCTGCTGCTTCCCCTTCACCTGGATTATCTGCGCATGCGCGCGTGCTGTTACGTAGTGAGGGGTGGAGCCTCAGGCGCTCCCCAGTGTGGGGCAGCCCAGTCGCTGGGTTGTGACGCTGTATGTGGGGGCGGGGTCTGAGAGGGAATAATGGCACCTGCTCCGCTCTCTCCTGGATTCAGTCCCTTCCGCCACTTCCCCTCTGCCTGGACCGTCTGCGTGCGTGAATGTGGGACCCCCTGGTCAGCCAGCTGCCTTGTGCGTCCTCACTGGATCTGCACAGTTGCCCCCCTGTGCCCGGGGTCCGCCAGCTGCCGCCTGTGTGCCCCAGGACCACCAGCCACCGCCCGTGCACCTGGGAACTGCGAGCCGCTGCTACTTGCGTTCCTGGGTCCGCACCTCCACTTTTTCCTACCGCGACTCCACCCCTCTTACCGGTCTGGATGAATGGTTGTTGGACTTCCGTACAGTTCAATTTTCTATAAGTTCTGGTTGTTTTCTTGTTTCTAAATATTTGTTGTCCTTAATTTTGGTTGTGAGAGGAGGCACAGTGTGTCCGCCTACGCCTCCATCTTGGCCGGAAGTCTCAAGAAGACCTTTTAACATTTATTGTAATACTGGTTTGGTGGTGATGAACTCCTTTAGCTGCTTCTTGTCTGAGAAGCTCTTTAGATGTCCTTCAATTCTAGATGATAGCTTGTTGTGTAGGGTAATTTTAGCTCCTTGCTTTTCATCATTTTGAATATTTCTTGCCAGTCCATTCTGACCCACAGAGTTTCTGTAGGGAAATCAGCTGACATTCTTATGGGAGCTGCCTTGTAGGTAACTAATTGCTTTTGCTTTGCTGCTTTTAACATTCTCTCTTTGTCTTTGAACTTTGACATTTTAATTATGCTGTGTCTTGTTGTGAGCCTCTTGGGCTCATCTTGTATGGGACTCTCTGTGCTTCCTGGGCTTGTATGTCTATATTTCCTTCACCAGGTTAGGGAAGTTTTCTCTCACTTTTTCGCATTGGTTTTCAATTCCTTGCTCTTTCTTTTCTCATTCCAGCATCCCCATGCTGCCAATATGTGTGAAGTTTTCCCAGAAGCTCCTTATACTACCCTCATTTTTAACCCTTTTTTTTCTTTTTGCTGTTCTCATTGGGAATTTTCTGCTTCCTCATCTTCTAAATCTCTGCTTCATCTACTCTACTGTTGATTCCTGTAAGATATTCTTCATTTTAATTAAGGTATTCTTCATTTATGACTGGTCCTTTTTTACTTTTTTAAGATTTTGTTTATTTATTTTTAGAGAGAGGGGAAGGGAAGGAGAAAGAAAAGGAGAGAAATATCAATGTGTGGTTGTCTCTCATGCTTTCCCCTTTTGGATACCTGGCCTGCAACCCAGGTATGTGCCCTGACTGGGAATCAAACCAGCCACCATTTGGTTCACAGCCCATGCTCAATCCACTGAGCTACACCAGCCAGGGTGACTGGTCCTTTTTAAAAAATACATATTTATTACATTATTGGAGTGACACTGGTCATTAGGGTCATTGTGTACATGTTTGAAGTGTACACATCTGTGAAACAAGATCTGTACACTGCACTGTATACCCATCATCCAAAATCAAACCATCCTTTGTCACCATGTATTAGGTTCCCACTACCTCCCTTCTCTCAGGTAGCCACCACACAGCTGTCTGTGTCCATGAGTTTCAGTTTTATATTCCACATATGAGTGAAATCATATGGTTCTTAGCTTTTTCTGACTGACTTATTTCACTTAGAATAATGTACTTAGGTCCATCCATGTTGTTGGGAATGGCAGCATCTCATCTTTTCTTATGGCTGAGTAGTATTCCAGTGTATATATGTACCACATCTTCTTTATCCAATCCTCTATTACAGGACTGTGAATAACACTGCAATGCACAGGGGATACATCTATCTTTGCAAAGAGATGCTTTCAAGTTTTGGGGCATAGATACCAAGAGAGGAATTGCTGGGTCATATGGTAATGCTATTCTTAATTTTTTAAGGAACTGCCAGACTGTTTTACATACTGGCTCTACAGTCTACATTCCAGCAGTGAATGAGGATTTCCTTTTCTCTACCTTTCCAATACTTGTTATTACCTGTCTTGTTAATAATAGCCATTCAATTAAGTGTAAGGTTACAAATATCATTGTAATTTTGTTTTGCATTTCCCTAATAGCTAGTGAAGTTGAACATCTTTTCATATATTTGTCGGCTGTTTGTATGTCTTCTTGGGAGAGATGTCTGTCAGGTCCTCTGCCCATTTTTATATTAGGTTTTTGGTGCTGAGTTTTATGAGTTCTTTATATATTTTAGATATTAACCTTATGTTAGAGCTGTTGTTTGCAAATATCATCTCCCATTCAGTGTGTTGCCTTCTTGTTTTGTTGCTATTTCCTTTTGCTTTTTAGTTTAATATAGTCTCATTCACTTATATTTGTATATGAAAGAGCACCTGTATACATGTTTTATTGAACTATTTAATATTTACATACAATCATAAATCTTTTGAAACTTCAAAGTTCTTTGATGGTTTCAATATTGTTTTCAAATTAGCATGGTAGAACTTTAAATATTACATCATTCCGATTATTTTTTAAAGAGCTAAACCTCTAAGAGATCACTCCAACATACTTGTCCATTAAGTATCTGTAACAAAACTGGGTTCCTGGCTGTTTCAGCATGTGGATGGTTCCTCTCCTGCCTGGGCACCCTCTGTGACAGCTTTAACACATTTGGCCATTGTCTGTGAGGCTCTGCTGATTGAATCTGTCATGTAGAAATCTTTTATTGTTAGCTGAGGTAGAACAAGGGGATTAGCAAGAAGTTGCTGGTTCACTAGCTTAGAGAGCTCACTTGCTTGCTGGAAACAATTAGCTCCTTCAACGTCATCATATCAAACAAGATTAGGAGAGACTTCTTCCAATCTGTTCCTTACTTGATCCAGAGTATTGAATGGAAGAGTTATACGTGCAATCTCCAAGAGGGCTCTCATAATTTTCCAGTCTTCTCTTGCCAAGCCGGGAGGTGTCACTGCTACTTTAGTCTGCTGAGCTTGGCCCTTGGTATTGACATAAGTAGCAGATTTCTCCATGTAAGCAGCGCCTGGGAGAATAACATCAGCTATAAGAGCTCCAACATCACCATGATATCCTTGATAAATAATGAAACAATTCTTTGGCAAATCCTGTCAAGTGATACAACCTCCATCTGCGCCTAGGAGAAATAACACTTTGAGAGGGTTCTTTCGAATTGCTTCCACCCCAGGTTTATAGCCAAGATCTAAAGCAACTCCTTGGCTTGCAATCCTGTGAAGGATGTTCATAACTTTCCGATCACCAGCAACACCACTGTTCATCCGAACCTTCTGAGCAATGCTGGAGACAGCTGCAAGAATTGCTGCCCCATCATTTCTATGGAGTGCAGAACTGCCTAAAACCACCATAGGTTTTTTTAGCTTCCTTTAGGACCTGGCTGAATAGATGGCTACTGGAAGCAATATCCTGAAGAATTTTGGGGGAATCTCCCAGATGGTCATATCTGTAAGCGAGATCCACTTGGCTGCCTATAAGGGCCACTTTTAAGTCATTATGAAGCCAGCTCTTTCGAATTCTAGCATTAAACAGTGATGCCTCAAAATGTAGATTTGTACTGACCAGAAGAATATCTGTCTCTTCCACACCAGCAACTGTAGTATTAAGAAGATAATTGGAACACAAATCTGTACTGGCTCCTGCAGTGGGGAAGATCTCCAGTGCACAGGGTGTCAGAGTCCACTCTTTTAAGCAAATCTTTGAGAACTACTAGGGCTTCAGCATCCACCAAGCCACCTACAGTTTCTGCCACATCTTTGCCTTGAAAACTCTGCAACATTCCAGCTACACAAGAGAGTGCATCCTCCCGGGAGGTGTAGTTTAAAAGCCCTTTTTTGTTTCTGACCATCAGCTCGGTAAGTCTTTGATGTTTTAGCCCAATAGGCAAATCTGGCCTTATCAGAGATCCACTCTTCATTGATGTCCTCATGCATTCTTGGCAAAATTCTCATCACCTCCCCAGTTCTTGTGCTTACCACAATATTACTTCCAA
Organism: Glossophaga mutica; assembly: GCA_039655065.1. NCBI lineage: Eukaryota > Metazoa > Chordata > Mammalia > Chiroptera > Phyllostomidae > Glossophaga > Glossophaga mutica. The sequence continues at coordinate 106,793,209 of CM077306.1, forward strand.
CCACATCCATTACATCAATGGATTCTGTCTTGTTTCCCAAGGCCAGGCAGTAAAGGCATAGGGCTTAGAGGTCAGGGCACCTACAGGACAGATATCAGTGACATTCCCAGACAGTTCAGACATAAACATCTTTTCAATGTGTGTACCAACTTGCATCTCATTTCCTCTGCCTGTTGTTCCCAAATCATCTACTCCTGCAATCTCACTTGCAAACCTGATGCAGCGAGGACACTGTATACATCTAGTCCTAATGGTCTTTACCAGTGGTCCAATATTCTTGTCTTCTGCAGCACGTTTCCCCTCTAAAAATTGGCTCCTATCACTTCCAAGCATCAGGGAGTGGTCCTGCAGATCACATTCACCTCCCTCATTGCAAATCAGACATTCCAGTGGGTTATTTGCTAATAAGAACTCCATCACACCTTCTCTGGCTTTCTTAGTTTTCTCTGAGTTTGTCAGGATATTCCAGCCTTTCATTACTGGCATGGCACAAGCAGCTACAACCTTAGGAGCTTTCTCAATTTCAACAAGGCACATCCTGCAGTTTCCAGCAATGGACAACCTTTCATAACAGAATTGAAGGATCTGCATACCAACCTTTTCACAAACTTAAAGGACAGTAGTTCCCAGTTCCACCATGACAGATTGACCATCAACAAATACGTCAATCAAATCGCTGCTATGGCAGTTGTTTGAACATACTCTTTAGGAGACTTACTAAGGCCCACTAAGGCCCTTCTTACAGGTATCCTTAACATGTTGCTTCTCCCTAGAGCCACGGAGGGTGCTCTGCAGAACTGTTTGCAATACACTGACTCCCTTAGGAGCCCAATTGCTTATTCAATATCCCATTCATTTATTTTTGCCTTTACTTTCCTTGCCTCTGGAGTCAAATGCATAAAATATTCTCTTTGACCAAGGTCCATAATTTTAGTACTTATGTTTTCTTCTATGTAATTTATTGTATCAGATCTTATATTTAGGTCTTTGGTCTATTTTGAATTCATTTTCATACATGGGGACAAACTATTATCTACTTACATTTTTTGCATGTGGCTTTCCAATTTTCCCAGCACCATTTATTGAAGAGGCTCTCTTTTCTCTGTTGTGTGTTTTGGTTCCTTTGTTGAAAATTATCTGCCCGTATACATGTGGTTTTATTTCTGGGCTCTCAGTTTTGTTTCACTGATCTGTTTTTCTGCCAATACTATACTGTTTTGATTATTGTGTCTCTGTAGTATAATTTGAAATCAGGTAGTGTGATACCTCTGGCTTTGTTCTTTTTTCTCAGGATTGCTTTTGCTCTTTGGGGTCTATTGTGATTCCATACAAATCTGATAGAATTTTGTTCTATGTCTTTAAAAAATGACTTTGAGATTTTGATGGGGATTACATTAAATCTGTATATTGCTTTTAATAATATGGCTATTTTAACTATGTAATTCTTCCAATCCATGAGTATGGACTATATTTGCATTTTATTGTGTTTTTTTAATCTCTTTTAATAATGCTTTATTGTCTTTGTTGTATAAGTCTTTCAATCTTTTGTTATATTTATTCCTAGGTATTTTATTCTTTCAGTGGCAGTTGTAAAAGGAATTGTTTTCTTATTCAGAACCATGTCCTCTGCAAAAGGTAACATTTTTACTTCTTGCTTCCCAATTTAGCTATCTTTTATTTCTTTCTCTTGCCTCATTACTCTCCTGGGACTTTCAGAACTATATTGAATAATAGTGTTGAGACTGGGCATCCTCGTTTTGCTCTTGAATTTAGAGGAAAAGCTTTTCATTTTTCACCATTGAGTATGACATTGGCTGAGGTTTTGTCATCTATGGCCCTTAGTATGTTGGGGTACTTTCCTTCTATACCTATCATCTTGAGTTTTTAAAATCATAAATGGATGGATGTTTTATCTTGTCAAATGTTTTTTGCATGTATTGATAGATCATATAATTATTTTTGTGTTTTTTGTTTTTTAATATATTTTATTGATTATGCTATTACAGTTGACCCATTTCTCCACCATCATTCCCCTCCATACACCTCCACCCATATTCCCTCCCCTTTAGTTCATGTCCATGTGTCATAAGTTCTTTAGCTTCTACATTTCGCATACTATCCTTGCCCTCCCCTGTCTGTTGTCTACCCACTGTCTATGCTACTTATTCTCTGTACCTTTTCCCCCTCTCTCCTCCTCCCACTCCCCTGTTGCTAACCCTCCATATGATCTCCATTTCTGTGGTTCTGTTCCTGTTCTAGCTGTTTCCTTAGTTTGCTTTTGTTGTAGGTGTGGTTCTTAATAGCTGTGAGAGTGCTGTCTTTTTACTGTCCTATTTTTTATCTTCTTTTTCTTAGATAAGTCCCTTTAATAATTCATATAAGGGCTTGGTGATGATGAACTCCTTGAACTTGACCTTATCTGAGAAGCACTTTATCTCCCCTTCCATTCTAAATGACAGTTTTGTTGGATAGAGCAATCTTGGATGTAGGTCCTTCACTTTCAAGACTTCAAATACTTCTTTCCAGCCCCTTCTTGCCTGGAAGGTCTTTTAAGAAAGCAGCTGACAGTCCGATGGGAACTCCTTTGTAGGTGACTGTCCCCTTATCCCTTGCTGCTTCTAGAATTCTCTCCTTCATTTTAATCTTGGCTAATGTAATTACGATGTGCCTTGGTGTGTTCCTCCTTGGGTCCAACTTCTCTGGGACTCTCTGAGCTTCCTGGACTTCCTGGTAGTCTATTTCCTTTGCCAGATTGAGGAAGTTCTCCTTTATTATTTGTTCAAATAAGTTTTCCACTTGTTGCCCTTCCTCTTCCCCTTCTGATACCCCTATAATTCGGATGTTGGGATGTTTAAAGATGTCCTGGAGGTTCCTAAGCCTCTCCTCGTTTTTTTGAATCCTTATTTCTTCCTTGTTTTCTGTTTGGTTGTTTGTTTCTTCCTTCTGGTCCACTCCATTGATTTGAGTCCCAGTTTTCTTCCCATTACTATTGGTTCCCTGTGCATCTTCCTTCATTTCACTTATTATAGCCTTCATTTGTTCATCTAATTTGTGAGCAAAATCAACTAATTCTATGAGCATCCTGATCACCAGGGCTTTGAACTGTGTATCTGATAGGCTGGCTATCTCTTGGTCGCTTAGATTAATTGGCTCTGGATCTTTGATCTGTTCTCCTGTTTGAGCCATTTTTTGTTTTGTTTTTTTGTTGTTGTTTTTTGTTTTACTCTGATCGCGGCTGTTACGTATTAGGGGTGGAGCCTTAGGTGTTCACCAAGGTGGGGCAACCCAGTCGCTGGGTTGTGACGCTGCATGTGGGGGCGGGGTCCAAGAGGGAACAATGGGGCTTGCTCTGTGCTCTCCCGGATTCCAGTCCCTTCCGCCACTTTCCCCAAGCAAATTGGGCCGTTCTGGTGCTGATTTCCATGTGGGTCTCTCCAACAAACTCTCCTGTGAGGCTGGGAGTATCTCCCAGCACTCCAACCCCCACAAGTGTTTTCAATCGGTGCTTTTTAGGCTTTGTTTCCTGGTGCTGGGGCCCTGGGTTGTGCAGTTCATCTTGCTGCCTGTTTTCGCCTGGTTTATCTGTGCGCAAATGTGTGACCGCAGTCAGCCGCCTTGTGCACCTGCTGGGTCTGCTCATTGCCTCCCCACACCCAGTAACTGCCGCTTGTGCGCCTGGGGTGCGCCAACTGCCGCCTTCGCATCCGGGACTACTAGCCACTGCTTTTTCCTGCCACGATCCATCTCCGCTGGCCACCAACTCCACCCCTCTTACCGGTCTGGGTGAATCCTTGTCGGACTTCCGTACAATTCAATTTTTTATCTGTTCTGTTTGGGGTTTTTTTGTTTCTAAATTTTTTTTGTCCTTAATTTTGGCACAGTGTATGCACCTACGCCTCCATCTTGGCCAGAAGCCCTGATTATTTTTGTTAATGTGGTATATTGCATTGATTGATTTATATATGTTGAACCATCCTGTGCACCTGGGATGAATCCCATTTGATAATGATGTATTTTTTAATGTATTATTGTATTCAGTTTACTAGTATTTTGTTTAGGATTTTTGCATCTGTTATCATCAGAGATGGTGGTCTATAGTTTTCTGTGTTATTCTTGTCAGGTTTTGGTATCAGTGTCATGTGGTCCTCATAAATGTGTTAGGAAGTATTGCCTCTTCAATTTTTGGAAGAGTTTGAGAAGGGTAGGTTTCAAATCTTCTTTGAATGTTTAGTAGAATTCACTGGTGAAGCCATTTAGTCCTGGACTTTTATTTTGGGGGAGGTTTTTGATGGTTGTTTCAATCTCCTTTCTGCTGATCAGTCTATTTAGACTTTCCAGTTCTTCATGATTCATTCTAGGAAGAGTATATATTCTTAGGAACTTACCCATTTCTTCTAGGTTATTGAATTTGGTGGTATATAGTCTTTCATAGTATTCTACTGTTATCCTTTATATATCTGTGATGTCTGTGGTAATTTCTTTTCTTTAATTTCTGATTTTGTTTATATGGATCTCCTCTCTCTCTCTCTCTCTCTCTTTTTTTTTTTTTACGTACCCATGGCTATTCTGTAACTACCTATTTGTACTTCTTTTTTTAAATATATTTTATTGATTATGCTATTACAGTTGTCCCATTTCTCCCCCATCATTCCCCTCCACCCTGCACACCCTCTCCCACCCACATTCCCCACTTTAGTTCATGTCCATGTGTCATAAGTTCTTTAGCTTCTACATTTCCCATACTATTCTTGCCCTCCCCCTGTCTATTTTCTACCCACCATCTATGCTACTTATTCTGTGTACCTTTCCCCCTCTCTCCTCCTCCCACGCACCTGTTGCTAACCCTCCGTATGATCTCCATTTCTGTGGTTCTGTTCCTGTTCTAGCTGTTTGCTTAGTTTGCTTTTGTTTTAGGTGTGGTTCTTAATAGCTGTGAGTTTGCTGTCTTTTCACTGTCATATTTTTGATCTTCTTTTTCTTAGATAAGTCCCTTTAACATTTCATATAATAAGGGCTTGATGATGATGAAATTCTTGAACTTGACCTTATCTGAGAAGCACTTTATCTGCCCTTCCATTCTAAATGACAGCTTTGCTGGAAAGAGCAATTTTGGATGTAGGTCCCTGCTTTTCAAGATTTCAAATATTTCTTTCCAGCCCCTTCTTGCCTGGAAGGTCTCTTTTGAGAAGTCAGCTGACAGTCTGATGGGAACTCCTTTGTAGGTGACTGTCCCCTTATCCCTTGCTGCTTCTAGAATTCTCTCCTTCATTTTCATCTTGGCTAAAGTAATTACGATGTGCCTTGGGTTGTTCCTTTTTGGGTCCAATTTCTTTGGGACTCTCTGAGCTTCCTGGACGTCCTGGTAGTCTATTTCCTTTGCCAGATTGGGGAAGTTCTCCTTTATTATTTGTTCAAACAAGTTTTCCACTTGTTGCTCTTCCTCTTCCCCTTCTGGGACCCCTATAATTCGGATGTTGGGACGTTTAATGATGTCCCGGAGGTTCCTAAGCCTCTCCTCATTTTTTTGAATTCTTGTTTCTTCCTCATTTTCTGTTTGGTTGTTAGTTTCTTCCTTCTGGTCCACTCCATTGATTTGAGTCTCAGTTTTCCTTCCATCTCTATCGGTTCCCCATGCATCTTCCTTCATTTCACGTATTGTAGCCTGCATTTTTTCATCTAATTTGTGAGCAAAATCAACCAATTATGTGAGCATTTTGATGACCAGTGCTTTGAACTGTGCATCTGATAGGTTGGATATCTCTTCAGGGCTTAGAGGAATTGGCTCTGGGGCTTTCATTTGTTCTCCGGTTTGAGCCATTTTTGGTGGGGTTTTTTTGTTTTGTTTTGGTTTGGTTTGGTTTGGTTTTATTCTGGTCGCCACTATTACGTAGTGAGGAGTGGAGCCTTAGGTGTTCCTCAGGGCGGGGCAGCCCAGTCGCTGGGTCGTGACGCTATAGGTGGGGGTGGGGTCCGAGAGGGAAGAATGGCGCCTGTTCCGCTCTCTCCTGGACTCTGGTCCCTTCCGCCGCTTCCCCTTCGCCTGGATTTTCTGTGCACTTTCGCGTGCTGTTAGGTAGTGAGGAGTGGAGCCTCAGGCGCTCCCCAGTGCAGGGCAGCCCAGTCACTGGGTTATGACGCTGTATGTGGGGGCGGGGTCTGAGAGGGAACAATAGCGCCTGCTCCGCTCTCTCCTGGATTCAGTCCCTTCCGCCACTTCCCCTCTGCCTGGACCGTCTGCGCACGGGAATGCGGGACCACCTGGTCAGCCAGCTGCCTTGTGCGGCTTCACTGGGTCTGCACAGTTGCCCCCCTGTACCCGGGGACCGCCAGCCGCCGCCTGTGCACCTGCAAACTGCCAGCTGCTGCTGCTTGCGTTCCTGGGTCCGCACCTCCACTTTTTCCTGCCGCGACTCCACCCCTCTTACCGGTCTGGATGAATGGTTGTTGGACTTCCGTACAGTTCAATTTTCTATTAGTTCTGGTTGTTTTCTTGTTTCTAAATATTTTTTGTCCTTAATTTTGGTTGTGAGAGGAGGCACAGTGTGTCCGCCTACGCCTCCATCTTGGCCAGAAGTCCTCGGATCTCCTCTCTTTTTTCCTCAGTAATTCTAGCCATGGGTTTGTCAATTTTATTAATCTTTTCAAAGAATCAGCCCTTCGTTGTATTAATTTTTCATATAGTATTTTTGTTCACTATTTCATTCAATTCTGCTCTAATTTCTATTATTTCCTTTCTTCTGCTGACTTTGAGTTGCTTTTGTTCTTTTTCTAAATTCTTTAAGATATAATGTCAGGTTGTTTACTTAGGATTTCTCTTGTTTCTTGAGATGGGCCTCTAGTATAAACTTCCCTCATATTACTGCTTGCACTGCATCTCACAAGTTTTTTTAAATTACTTTATTGTTGTTGTTGTCTGCATTTTCTCCCCACCACTTCCCCCCACCCCAGCCAATCCTCCCTCCCTCGCTTCCACCCTTCCCCTTGGTTTTGTCCATGTGTCCTTTATAGTAGTTCCTAAAACCCTTCCCTGCAGTGTCCCCTCCCCGCTCCTCTCTGGCTATTGTTAGATTGTTCTTAATTTCAATGTCTTGCATCCCAGAAGCTTTGATATGTTATATTCTCATTCTCATTTGTCTCTATATTTATTTAGTTCCCACCTTTTTTGTCTTCTTTAACCCAGTCATTTTTTAGTTGTATCTTGATTAATCTCCACATATTTGTGGATCTCTTTACCTCCTTTTTACAGTTAATTTCTGATTTCAAGACACTGTGGGCAGAGAATATGCTTGGTATAATTTATGTCTTCCTGAATTTGTTTAGGCTAGTTTTATGACCCAACATATGATCTATCCTTGAGAATGTTCCATGTGCACTGGAGAAGTATGTACAATATAATCTGATGTTCTGGGAGGAAAGACTCTGTAAATGTCAGTTATGTCCATCTGGTTTAATGTGTCATTTATTAATTTTCTGTTTGGATGATATATCTAAAGCTGTCAATGGAGTATTAACTTCTCCAACTGTGATTGTATTTTGGTCTGCTTCTCCCTTGAGTTCTGTTTGTAGTTGCTTTATATATTTTGGTGCTTCCCCATTTGGTGTGTATATATTAAGAGTTGTGTCTTCTTGATGTAGCATCCCCTTCATCATTATAAAATGTCTAACATTGTTTCTTGTTACCTTTGCTGTCTTGAAATCTATTTTGTCAAATACAAGCATGGCTATTCCTGCTCTTCCGTGCATGTTATTCACTTGGAGAATAATTCTTCACCATTTTGCTTTGAATCTTACCTTTGTCTTTGCAGCTTCGATGTGTCTTCTGAAGGCAACGTATTGGTTGGATTTTGCTTTTTGATCCAATCTGCTACTCTGTGCTTCTTTATTGGTGAATTCAGCCCATTTACATTTAAGTAACTTGACTGGTTCTTTTTCATGGTTTCCATGTCCTTTTTTTTTTTTTTTAATAGTTGAAGTTCTCACTAAATTCATCTACTCTTCCCTAAGTTCATTGAGCATCCTTATAACCAGTGTTTTGAGTTTTGAACTCTGCATTTAGTAGATTGCTTGTCTCCATTTTGTTTAGCTTTTTTTCTGAGTTTCAAAGAAATATTTGGGACATATTTCTTTGTCTCCTTAGTTTAGCAGCCTTTTTGTGTTTGAATATGTGTATTACATAGAGCTGCTACATTACCCAGGGTTGGTGTAGTAGCCTTATGTAGTATTTGTCCTATTAGGTCCAGTGACACAGCCTCTCCAAATCACCCAAGCTGGGTGCTCCAGATGTATCACCCACACCTGCATGTGGGCTGTGTACACCCTCTCTTGTAATTGAGACTTGATTGCTGTTGGTATATCAACGGGAGGGATTTAACACCAGGCCCATTGATTGGAATGACTGGCTGCAACCACTATGGAGAATCAGTTGTGCAGGGAACCACCCCACGAAGCAGGACATACTTCAGCAGTATTCTGCTGCCAGTTGTGTTTACTACTTGAGTATATCACTTGTGGAGGTAATTGGGTGGTGCTTAGATATGGTCTGAAGCTGTCCACTAGGTGAGCCACCTGGCATAATCTATAAAGTGATCTTCAGATGGCTGTCACCCACACTAACCTGGACATTTCCAGGATAGGACAAGCTGAGAACTAAGTCTGGCTGCTGGTAATGACAGACCTAGGCCCACTTAGCAAAAGATATGGTGCCTGCTGAAGCCAGATGGTGCTTGTTTAAGAGATTTTAGGGAAGTCTGAAGCATGAGCCAAGATAGGCCATTCTTATGGAAAAGCCACTGGTAACAGCGTGGGAGGGCCTTAAAGTTGGGTGGGGGTGGTTCTCCAGGAATCACCAGGGAAGGGTTAACAGAGTGAGCCAGATTGATGGAGATTTAGATATGACTCCTGCCTTCTGGTGCTGTGAAGGAAGGGCTCAGAAAAGAAACAATAGCCTCTGCCAGTATTTCTGTCTGGGAGAAAGCTGCCCCTCCCCCAGCCCCTGCCCTGATGCTAGACACTTCCATTCTTCCCCATGTGTCCCACTTCTGTACCTCCTCATATGTCCCTGGTGTCCTTTGAGCTGCTGCCCCAATGCTGGAGTCAGAGCCAGTGAGTCTGAATAAGTTTGTGTTCAAGCCCTTTAAGAGGAACATCTGGGACTCCAAATGGCTTCTGTCTCAGTCAATCACAATTCCCACTGGTTTTACAGCCAGAAGTTATGGGGACTGATCTTCCTGGCACTGGAACCCTGGGCAGGGAGTCTGGTGTGGGGCTGGGACCCCTCACTCCTCAGGGGAGACCTCTGCAGTTGAGATATTGCTCCCAATTTTTATCCACTATACATGGGTACAGGACCAGCCCAGTCTTGATGTGGCTTCTACTGTATATCCTTAGTTGTAGAACTTCTCTTTAGCTAGAATTCAGGTGGTTCTGAATGATGATTGTTCTGTAGTTTAGTTGTTTTTGATGTGGTTGTTAGAGGATGCAAGTATATTAATTTATGCTGCCATTTTCACCATTGGTACTTTGATAGCAATTGCAGTGATTCTATAGATTATTTGGGGTAGTATGGGAATTTTAACTATGTTATTCTTCCTATCTATGAACACAGTACATCATTCCATTTATTTGTATCTTCTTAATTTTCTTTCTCCACTGTCTTCTAATTTTCATAGTACAGGTCTTTGCCTCCTTGGTTCAATTTATTCCTAGGGCTCTGGCTGGTGTGGCTCAGTGGATTGAGTGCCAGCTTGCCAACTGAGGGGTCACCAGTTGGATTCCTAGTCAGGGCACATGCCTGGGTTGTGGACCAAGATCCCCAGTTGGGGGCATGTGAGAGGCAACCACACATTGATGTTTTTTTTTTCTCCCGTCCCTTCCTCTCTGTCTAAAAATAAATAAATATAATCTTTAAAAAAGTTATTCCTAGGTATTTTATTTTCTTTGATGCAATTGTAAGTAGGATTTTTTTTTTTTTGGCTTCCTTTTCTGATAGTTCATTTGGTGTATGAACATGCATTTTATTTCTGAATATTAATGTATCCTGCTCCTCTAGTGAGTTCATTTATTATTTCTAATATTTTGGTGAAATATTTAGGGATATATATATATATGACTATGTCATCTGTATATAATTACAATTTTACTTCTTCCTTTCCAATTTGGATGCTGCTTATTTATTTTTCTTATCTCATTGCTGTGGCTAGGACTTCCAGTACTATGTTAAATAAGAGTGGTGAAAGTGGAATCCCTGTCTTGTTTCTTATCTAAGGAAATGCTTTTAGGTTTTTCCCGCTGGGTATGATAACTGTGGGTTTTTCATATGTGGCATTTATTATGTTAAAGTATGTTCCCTCTATTCCCTCTCTGATGAGAGTTGTATTGTAAATAAATGCTAGATTTCATCAAATCTGTTCTTTTAACAGTAGAGTAGGAGAGCAAGATTGGAAGAGAGGAAAACAGAAGGCTGTGGCAGTCATCCCTGTCAGAAATGATAGGGGCTTGGACCAGGATATTAGTGGTGAAGATGGAGAGAAGTGTTCAGATTTTAGTTATAGTTTGAAATTGGGGTCCATATATTTCCTGATGGACTAGCAGTGGGATATGAGGGGAAAAAAAGATAAACAATTCCACAACTAAAGTTTAAAGGGTCTCCTGATATGTACTGTAATACAATATTCAGAATAACATATTTGTCTACACTTTGAAAAGTATACTTTATCATTCCTTATTTGATCAGGATGTAGAGAGTCCGTTGTATCTCCCATCATTATGTGGGAGAAGGAGGTGTACATTAGTTTCCTAGGGCTGACATAACAAAATACCACAAAATGTGTGGCTAAAAACAGCAGAAATGTATTCTCTCACAGTTTGGGAGGCTAGAAGTCAAGCCATCAGCAGAGCCATGTTTCCTCTGAAAGCTTTAGGGGAGAATCCTTCCTTCTCTCTGCCTTGCTTCTGGTAGTTGTCAGCAGTCCTTGGCAATCTTGGTTTGTCATCATATCACTCTAGTGTCTGCCTCCATCATCATATGGCATTTTTCCTGTGTGTCTATGTCTTTGTCCAAATTTATCTCTTTTAAGGACACCAGTCATTGCAGCATAGCCCACCCTAATCCAGTATAACCTCATCTTAACTTGGTTACAGCTACAAAACTCTATTTCCAAATAAGATCACATTCACAGGTCTCGGTCAACATAAATTTTTTGAAGATTTTATTTAATTATTTTTAAAGAGAGGGACAGAAACATCCAGGTGAGAGAGAAACATCAATCAGTTGCATCTTGTACATACCCTGACCGGGGACCAAATCTGCAACCCAGGCATGTGCTCTGACCAGGAACTGAACCAACAACCTTTAGTTTTGTGGGACAACACCAAAAGAACTAAGCCACACCAGTCAAGGTGAAGACATAAATTTTGAGGGACACTATTCAACTCAGTGCAGGGTGAAAGTTGGGTTTTGAATTCAATCTAGTGATTCCCAGGGCTCATTGTAAGTTTGCTATAAACTTATTTAGAATGGAGAGACATCCTGTAACACATCTAACTCTCTATGATCCATTCTGTAATGTTAATGCTATAAGGGTTTTTAGCATATAACCTCTCACTGTAGTGATTATCAGAGACTCAGAAAAGTTACATGAGCTACCAATTTCACTTCAGTGCCAGAACTAGAGTTCAAGCCTTCTTATTCTAATTAGTATTCTTGTTATGGTCACATAGGCTTAAAAGAAGTTGACACCCACCCTGCTAATTTCAAAACCAACAAATAAAACAACCTAGTTTAATAGATTTCTTCATATTAACTAGGATATTCTATTTATTATTTGTTCTACTGAGTGACCCTATTCCCAAGAAGGTGGAGACCTGGCAGATTAGGCTCAGGTCTCAGTTCAAATCACAAATTAATAAACTGAATTTGGCAATGTTGTTCTAGCTTATAAGAAAATTAAGAATTAAGCATTATAGAGTTCTGGCCAAGACAGAGGCATAGGTAGAAATGCTACACTTCTTCACACAACCAAAAGAAGGATAACAACAAATTTAAAACAAAACAAAACAAAAAAAACAGCCAGAGCTTCCAGAAATTCAAACTGCATGGAACTCCAGCAACCAAGGACTTAGAGAAACATCCAGACTGGTAGGAGGGGCAGAGTCAGGCAGCCGAGTGGAGGTGCAGCAAGGCAGTGGACCATGGACCACAGGGCGAGATAGGGGCTGGCTGGCTGGCAAGTTAAAGACTCAAAACCTCTGGCTGTAAAATTCTCTTGGGTTTGTGAAGGCGGAAAAAGCTCGTTCTCACAGGAGAGTCTGTTGGAGAGGCCCACGGGATCCTAGAACATATACAAACCCACCCACCTGGGAATCAGCACCTGAAAGGACACAATCTGCTTGTGAGCAGTGAGGGAAGTGACAGAAAGTGGGGCTCGAGTAGAACAAGGCAATGGCATTGTTCCTTCTCCGACCCCTCCCACACAAACAGCAGCACAATGCAGCAAAGAAAATTGCCCTGACCTGGGGAACACCTAAGGCTCTACCTCTTACAACATAATAGGTACAAAGAAATATGGCCCAAAAAAGAACAGATCAAAATTCCAGAATAAGAACTAAGTAACGAGGAGATAGACAACCTGTCAGATGCAGAGTTCAAAACACTGATAATCAAGGCGCTCACAGAGATTATTGAGTTTGGTTGCAAAATGAAGGCTATACAAAGTGAAATAAAGAAAAATATACAGGGAACCAACAGCAACAGGAAAGAAACTAGGACTCAAATCAATGATTTGGAACAAAAGGAAGAAATAAACTTCCAACCAGAACAGAATGAAGAAACAAGAATTCAAAATATGAAGAGAGGCTTGCGAACCTCCAGGACAACTTTAAATGCTCCAACATCTGAATCATAGGGGTACCAGAAGGGGAAGAGGAAGAGCAAGATATTGAAAACTTTTTTGAAAAAATAATGAAGGAAAACTTCTCAAATTCAGTGAAGGAAATCATCCTCCAGGAAGTCCAGGAAGCTGAGAGTCCCAAAGAAGTTGGACCCAAGGAGGAACACACCAAGGCACATCATAATTAAGTTACCCAAGATTAAAGATAAGAAAAGAATCTTAAAAGCAGCAAAAGGCTGGGGGGAAGCAGCAAAAGGAAAGGAGACAAAGGAGTTCCTATAAGACTGTCAGCTGATTTCTCAAAAGAGACCTTACAGGCAAGAAGGGCCTGGAAAGCAGTATTCCAAGTCATGAAAGGCAAGGACCTACATCCAAGATTGCTCTATCTAGCAGTTTTCATTTAGAATAGAAGGGTAAAGTGCTTCCCAGATAAGGTCAAGTTAAAGGAGTTCATCATCACCAAGCCCTTATTGAAATGTTAAAAGAACTTATCTAAGAAATAGAAGATCAAAAACTATAAACAGCAAAATGACAACAAACAACTATGAAAATTTGAACCTAAAAAAAACCCAAAAACAAAAACTAAGCAAAGAACTAGAACAGGAACAGAATCACAGACATGGAGATCTCATGGAGGGTTAGCAGTGGGGAAGGGGAGGGGGAGAATGGGGAGTGGAAAGTACAGGAAATAAGAAACATAATCGGTAGGCATAAAAGAGACAGGGGGAGGTTAAGAATAGTATAGGAAATAGAGAAGTCAAAGAACTTACATGTACAACTCATGGACATGAACTAAGGAGGTGGGGGAATGCTGCAGGCTAGGGGTGGTGCAGGGCGGAGGGAGATAAAGAATAGAAAAAAATGAAATGACTATAATAGCATAATCAAGAAAATATACTTAAAAAAGAATTAAGCATTATATTAGTTGCTAGAATTGCCATAACAAAATACCATGAACTGATGGCTTAAACAAGAGAAAGTTATTGACACATAGTTCTGGAGGCTTGAAGTCCATAATCAAGGTGTCAGTAGGGTTGGTTCTTTCCAAGGGCAGCAAATGAAGGGTCTGTTCCAGGCTCTACTCCTTGGCTTGCATATGACTCTTATCCATGAATCTTCACATTATAATCCCTCTGTATGTGTGTTTCCAGAATTCCCCTTTTTATAAGGACATCAGTCCTACTGGGTTAGGGCCCACCCTAATGAATTATTTTTAACTTGATTGCCTTTATAAAGAACCCATCTCCAAATAAGTTCACATTGTGATGTATTGGGGCTTGGTGCTTCAATGCGGATTGGGGGTGGTATGGGAAGGACACAGTTGAGTTGTAGCAAGCATGAAAGGGTTTAGAGCAATCTTCATAATCTTAGGAATGCATCGGTTCGCTCCCCATTAATCCTACCAGTGGGCTGCTGCCTGCAGTTTTGTACCCACCATCAACTGCCTGCCTCTGTTCAGGAAACCTACTGCTGCAGTTATCTGCCTAGGTCCCAAGCTGTATAGCCAAGATGAAAAAGATATTTTGAAGACAGTCCTTCCATCAGGCCTTAAAAGATAAGACTTCTTGCAGCTGCAAACCACCCCGTAGTTCCTGGCCTTCTGGATGAGGGTTTCTTCTGCGTCTCGGCACTTTGTGATAATAAAAACGCTGTTCTGATGTTTTAGCCAGTTCCAGCATTGGTGCCAAGCTTGGCCAAACCACAGACTCTGGTCCTGTTTTGAGAAGAGGCCATAATAATGACTTCCGTTTAGGGTTGTTTTTACTTCATCTTCTGAAGCAGCAAATAACATTGTAAATGCTATTCCTGAGAAAAAGAAGCAAAGATGGAAAAGGATTCATGGCCATGAACAACAGTGTGGTCATTGCTGGGGAGAGGAGAATATAGGGAGACTAAATAGTAATGGAAAAAAATGCAATAAAGATTAAATTTAAAAAGAAGGCATGATGGGAGCCCCAGCCTCAGTGGTGAGATGACCCCCAGGTCAGAGGCACTTTAACTGGGGACAATCTCACTACCTTTACTACTAAAGTCAAAGGTGTCATCACCCAGAAACAACTTATATCCATATAAGGGAATAATCTGTTGCCCTGCCAGTCATGCCACCTTGGTCCACTGATTAGGCTCTGTGCCTTAACTTTGTTGAGGTGTCGGTGTCTGACACCCCCACCCCATGCAATAATACCCAGAATTCCTCTCTTTATGGGTTTTTTTGGAGGAGAGCTGGCCCGTGGTCTACTGTAGACAGATATGCTCCAAGGCTTTATCCAGGAATATAAACAGCTTTTGTATATCATTCATTGTAACAAGCTAATTAGTGTTCATTTGCTTATCTGATGGTCATTTTTCTAATACCAAGTCTTTAATACACCATTTCCTTTTTAATACACCTTTCTACTACTATTCATTAGGAAACCACAACTCATTTTGGCTAGTCTGTTGCAGGTACACACTTAATTTTGTGAGAGTCTGTATGATGCAATTAAACTTTCCAGGGCCTGAGGTCCCCAGACACCCGATGCCCTGCATATCCGGCAGCTTAGACAAGGCACCAGTGACCCCTCCCCTCATCCAGCTGCAATCAGAGGTTTTGTAAAAAGACCTGAATTTCTGACCTTAGATAATGATGAAACTGGACATAATGTCTGAGGCAGTTGTTACCACACTTTGGGCAACAGACAGCTAGGCAATGTAATTACTGAGAGAAAGAATGTATGATGGGTCCCACCTGTGCCCCAGCCATCTGCCTTGGGACAATTTCCTACCTAAGGCAAGCAGTGGGAGAGCAGTGTGCAAGCTGGTTCTGCTGTGCTGAGGAGGCCAAGACCAGATTTGGAGACTTGGAAGTGGCTGGGACATTCAGGATACAGAGACGAGAGCAGTGAAGGGGCAGGGTTGACAGAGGCTGTGTGAGAGTTAACCCTGGATCCCAGGGCTGGGCTGCACTGGCCCAGGACCCAGCAGAGAGTGCTGTTACAGGACTGAGAATACCAGAGTTATCAGGGTCCATGCTGCTGGGAGACAGCTCAGCAGAATGCAGACCTAGCTGAAAACCTCCAGTCTTCAGCTGAGACACTAGAGAACCCCCCACCTTTGAGTGAGGACTATGCCCTAGAGTAAGAACTGAAAACCAAGGTTCAATGGGGCAAGTAACAACCTGCAGAAGAAAACATTTTTTAAAGCAAGACAACATAATCCAGTGTTAAATACTCTTTTCTGATCTCCTATTTTCAAAGTAATTACCCACAGTAAAATTTATTCTTCCTGTCCCCAGCATCATACCCCACCTATTGGTAATATGTATGATCTTTATTTTTCTTATCCCTCACTTGAGGGAAATGTGTTTTACTTGTACTTATTCCAAATTTGATTCTGGAAGTGGACAAGTGATCCAGGCCCATGCAGTCAGAGCATCGGAAGCCCCTGCCCATCATGGTCCATAGTCACCTAGATACCCCAGACTCCTCAGTGAAAATAGCAAGGCTTGTGATAGGGACTTGAAACAGAAATAATGTACACTTAATGATAGGTACCTCAGAGAAGCTCTGAGATACCTTCTCTGCCATGCCTGTGGGCCTAGATACAGCAGGCTACTGCTATGCTGGACATGAATGCTGAATCCTTTGTCAAATGCAAGTTACAAATTTTTATTCAAGATGACAGTGTACGTAAATACAGCTCACATTCTTGCACGACCACATCAAAATTACAACTGAACTACAAAACAACTGTTGTTCAGCAATGCCGAAATAGAGCTGAATGGGAAGTCCTACGATAGAATTAAAGAAAAGAACCACATCAAGACTAGTTGGAGGGGTGGAGACCCAGAATGGGCTGGTCCCACACCCACACGTGGCAGATAAAAATCGGGAGGGATGTCTTGGGTTCCAGTATCAAGGTTTCCAGTACCAAGAAGATAAGTCCCCATAACTTCTGGCTGTAAAAACCAGTGGGGACTGAGGCTGTGGAAGATAAACTAATAAGGTCCCAGGCAGTTCCTCTTAAAGAGCCTGTGCACGGGCTTACTCATATTCACTGCCTCTGAGCTCCAGCATGGGAGCAACAGATTGAAAGGCACCAAAGCCATACAGGAATGAACTGAAGTGTCTGTCATCAGGGCAAGAGCTTGGGGGCCAGCTTTCTCCCAGACAGAAGTGCTGGCAAAGGCCAGTGTTCCTTTCCTCAGCCTCACCCAACAAAGCAGGCAGGCTGACAGTGTATCTGAGGCTCCATCAACCTGGCTCACACAGTTTACCCCACCCTAGAGATTCCCTGAGGCTGTTCCCCACCCGAACTGCAGGCCCACCCAAGTGTTCCCAGTGGTTTTTCCATATGAATGGCTTGTCATGATTTGTGCTTCAGGTTTTTCTAAATTCTCTCATACAAGCAGCATCTTGCCTGAGCATACCCTGTGCCTATTTCTAAGTGGCCTGAGGCCTGGCACTTGGAGTAGCTGCCCTTGGTTCACAGCTTGGACTTGCTTGGGCACATCTAAGGGAGGCACACATAGCAGCCAACTGCATTTGTAGCTTATGCTTGGTGGCCCCAGAATGAACACAGGCAGTGGCTGACATTGACCTGCACCTTCCAGGAGGCCCCAGAGCCTGCACATCCAGCGAACAGCTACAGACCACATAGGAGCACCACCACTCAACTGCCTCCACAAGAGACACACTCAAGGGGCACTAGAGCCCTGTTGAAGTAAGCCCTGTTCTGTGGAGTGGATCCATGCACAGCTGATCCTCCACAGTGTTCAGAGGTTTGTGGTCAGTGATCACAGCCAGTCCTTGCAGCTGATAAGCATGAGTAATTCCCTCCCATTGACTTGCCAACAGCAATCAAGGCTCAACTACAAGAGGAAGGTTTCACATTATACAGCATGGGTTCACCTAGGGTGCCTAGCTTGGGTGATAGGGGAGGCTGTGCCACTGGACCCTACAGGACACCTACTACATTAGGCCACTTTTCCAAGCCAAGGAGTAGTAGCAGCTCTACCTAATACAAAGAAACAAATACAGGGAGGCTGCCGGAGACAAAGAAGCATGACCCAAATGAAAAAGAAAAACAAAACTCTGGAAAAAGAACTAAACAAAATGGAGACAAGCAATCTACTAGATGCAGAGTTCAAAATACTGGTTATAAGGATGATCAGTATTTATACTGGTTATAAATAAGGGTGACTGGTTATAAGGATGAAGTTCTAAGCTCAGTGAACTTAGAACATCAATAGCATTTTAAAAAGGACATGGAACCCATAAAAAAGAACGAGTCAGAAATGAAAGATAAGAAACCAAAAAAGCCAGTATTCATGCTGCCTGTCACCTACCAGACCCAATAAGCAGAGACAAGGATTTAATCTTGATGGGTGCTTCATTCAGATGGCCAGATTTCTTTTTTTTTTTTAACATTTTTGTTGTTTTTTTATTTTAAAGATTTTTATTTATTTATCTTTAGATGGGAAGGGTAGGGGAGAGGGAGAGGGAGAGAAATATCAATGTATGGTTGCCTCTTGTGTGTCCCATGCTGGGAACTGGCCTGCAACCTAGGCATGTGCCCTGACTGGGAATCGAACCGTGATCCTCTGGTTCACAGGCCCGCGCTCAGATGGCCAGATTTCTGAGAAGATGGAGGGTATATACCCTAACAGACTGTCTTACATTTCCTTTCAAGTCAGCCTTTTTTTTTTTTTTTTAAGGGGAAAAAGTGTAGGTAAGGGATTTGGGATTCAGGAAAAATGTTAATCAGATAAAAGCTGCAGTCTGGCAATTTCCCTGACATCCCTTCATCCGCTGACTGGTGATTTTCTTTTTTGTGCCCTGAAACAATGGCTTGGATAACACCCTGATTGCTTATGGTCTCTTCTGTGGAGTACAAAGGTCAATCGCTTGGGGTCTCCTGGACTCAAGGAGTGCCATACCTTCAGTTCCTGAAACAATAGCTTTGTACATGCATTAACTACTAGGCTTATTAACTATTACATTAAACTAAAGTTTTCCAACTCTTGAGTCCCCCATCAGATACACTAAGTGAAATAAAGAACAATTTACAGGAAATCAACAGTAAAGTAAATGAAGCTGAAAATCAGATCAGCTATTTAGAATATAAGGAAGCAAAAAGCACCCAATCTGAACAAGAAGAAAAAAGAATCCCCCAAAATTCAGGATAGTGTAAGGAGCCCCCAGAACTGCAAGTATACAAACATTGATATCATAGGGGTACCAGAAGGAGAAGAGAGAGAGTAAGAAGTTGAAAACCTATTTGAAAAAAAAAAAATGAAAGAAAACTTCCCTAACTTGTGAAAGAAATAGACAAGTCCAGGAAATCCAGAGCCCCAAACAAGATGGATACAAAGAGGCCCACTCCAAGACACATCATAATTAAAATGCCAAAGATTAAAGACAAAGAAAGAATCTTAAAAGCAGAAAGAGAAAAAGTTACCTACAAGGGAGCTCCCATAAGACTGTAGGCTGATTTCTCAAAAGAAGTTTTGCAGGCTAGAATGGATTGGCAACAAATATTCAAAGTAATGAAAGGCAGGGACCTAAAACAAAGATTACTCTAACCAGTGAAGTTATCATTTATAATCAAAAGTCAAATAAAGAATTTCCCAGACAAGAAGAAAGCTAAAGGAGTTCATCAATACCAAACCATTATTATATGAAATGTTGAAGGGTCTTCTTAAGATGTCTATCAAAAATATAAACAATAAAATGGCAGTAAATACATACCAATCAACAGATGAGCCCTGGCTGGTGTAGATCAGTGACTGAGTGCTGGCCTGCTAACCAAGGAGTTCCCAGTTCAATTCCCAGTCAGGGCACATGTCTGGATTTTACTGGTCAGGACTCCAGTGGAGGGTGCGTGAGAGGCAACAACACATTGATGTTTCTCTCACTCTCTTTCTCCTTCCCTTCCCCTCTATCTAAAAATGAATAAATAAACTCTTTTAAAAAACCAATTGAACCTAAAAAAAATAAATGAATGAATGAATAAGCAGAACAGAAACAGTCATAGATGTAGAGAACGTTTTGATGGTTGCTAGATGGGAGGGGGTTCTGGGGATGGGTGAAAATGGTGAAGGGATAAAGAATACCAATTGGTTGTTACAGAATAGTAATGGAGATGTAAATTACAGCACAGGGAATATAGTAGCCAAAGAATATATATACATGACCCATGGACATGAACAGCAGTGTGGAGATTGCCTGAGGCAGTGAGGGGTGTCTGGCTAGAGTAGGAAGGGGAGAGATTGAGGCAACTGTAATAGCATAATCAATACAATATATTAAATTTTCTCCCCTTCATTCCTTCATTTTTTCTCCCCTTCATTCCCCTTCATTCCCCTCTACCCTAACACTCTCTCCCACCCACATTCCCCCTCTTTAGTTCATCCATGTGTCATACTTATAAGTTCTTTAGCTTCTACATTTCCCACACTATTCTTGCCTTCCCCCTATTTTCTACCTACCATCTATGCTACTTATTCTCTGTACCTTTCCCCCACCCTCCCCCTCTCACTCTCCTGTTGCTAACCCTCCATATGATCTCCATTTCTGTGGTTCTGTTCCTGTTCTAGCTCTTTGCTTAGTTTGTTTTTCTTTTTGTTTTAGGTGTGGTTGTTCATAATTCTGAGTTTGCTGTCATTTTACTATGTATGTTTTTTATCTTCTTTTTCTTAGATAAGTCCCTTTAACATTTCATATATTAATGGCTTGGTGATGATGAACTCCTTTAACTTGACCTTATCTGAGAAGCACTTTATCTGCCCTTCCATTCTAAATGACAGCTTTCCTGGATAGAGCAATCTTGGATGTAGGTCCTTGACTTTCATGACTTGAAATACTTCTTTCCAGCCCCTTCTTGCCTGGAAGGTCTCTTTGGAGAAATCAGCTGACAGTCTGATGGGAACTCCTTTGTAGGTGACTGTTCCTTTATCCCTTGCTCCTTCTAGAATTCTCTCCTTCATTTGAATCTTGGCTAATGTAATTACGATGTGCCTTGGCATGTTTCTCCTTGGGTCCAACTTCTTTGGGACTCTCTGAGCTTCCTGGACTTCCTGGTAGTCTATTTCCTTTGCCAGATTGGGGACGTTCTCCTTTATTATTTGTTCAAATAACTTTTCCACTTGTTGCTCTTCGTCTTCTCTTTCTGGCACCCCTATGATTCAGATGTTGAAACATTTAAAGACGTCCTGGAGGTTCCTAAGACTCCTCAGTTTTTTGAATTCTTGTCTCTTCATTCTATTCCAGTTGGATGTTACTTTCTTCCTTCTGGTCTGCACCGTTGATTTTAGTCCCAGTTTCCTTCCCATCTCTATTGGTTCCCCATGCGTCTTCCTTCATTTCACTTATTGTAGCCTGCACTTTTTCATTTAATTTGTGAGCAAAATCAACCAATTCTGTGAGCATCATGATCACGAGTGCTTTGAACTGTGCATCTGGTAGGTTGGCTATCTCTTGGTCGCTTAGTTGTATTTGCTCTGGAGCTTTGATCTGTTCTTCTGTTTGGGCCTTTTTTTGTTTGTTTGTTTGTTTTTGTTTTTTTTGTGCCTGTTACCTATGAGGGGCAAAGCCTTAGGTGTTCACCAGGGCAGGGCAACACATGTTGCTGTGTTGTGACACTGTATGTTGGGACAGGGTCCCAGAGGGAACAATGGCTCTTGCTCCACTCTGCAGGATTTCAGTCCCTTCCACACTTCCCCCAAGCAAACTGGGCCCTTCTGGTGCTGATTCCTGGTGGATGGGCTTGTGCACATTCTAGGATCCTGTGGGTCTCTCCAATGAACTCTCCTGTGAGGCTGGGAGTTTCTCCCGGCACCTCAACCCCCTCAGGTGTTTCCAATCGGTGTTTTGAGGCTGTATTTCACTGGGCTGGGACCCTGGGTTGCAGTCTGTCTTGCTCCCTGGTTTTGCCTTGTTTATCTGGGCTCGAATATGGGACTGCCTGGTCAGCCAGCCTCCTTGCGTATTGTGCCCTGCTTCAGAACTGCCACCTCGCTGGGTCTGCCTGTTGCCACCCCACACCCGGGGTCTGCCAGCACCACCTGCACGCCCAGGGTCTGCCTGCTGCCATCTTACACACCCAGGGTTTGTCAGCTGCTGCCTTGCGTGCCTGGTGCCACTTTTTGGCCAGGACCCCTCTCTGCCCCGCTGCCCGACTCCGCCCTTCCTACCAGTCTGGATAAATGTGTCTATTTTAACTCCTCAGTTTTCAGACTTCCGTACAGTTCAATTTTCTGTCAGATCCGGGTTTTTTGTTGTTGTTGTTTGTTTGTTTCTAAATTGTTGTTGTCCTTATTTTGGTTGTGCGAGGATGCACAGCGTGTCTACCTCTGCCTCCATCTTGGCTGGAAGTCGGCATATCCAATACAATATAATTTAATTTTTTAAAAAAGGAAAGCAAATGCAGATTCTGGCAGATTTTCCTAAGTACAGTTGTGGAATCAAGGCCCAGCATGTGTGTGACATGGGCAGACCTCAGATCATTTAGAACTCTAGTGTCAGGAAGGTTATAAAAGCAAGTTCTGGCTTCTCTTGGAGGAATTGGGATAGGACTTATAATATGGGGAATCCCCCGAAATAAGAAGGCTAATGTAGATACTGGTCAGCTACAAATCACATCATATATGCTATACCAGCAGTTCTTGAAGTGTTAGTGGCAAACTACTAGGTTCTGCCAAATCTTATGTTCACACTTATACTAAGTTCTTTTTTTGACATTTTCCCTCTATTGACATGCACATTGGTGGGTAAACTGGTGCCTTAAGATGAATCAAGATAGTGGCACCACTCTGTATTCCTCACTGCCACACACAGGGTAGGGCAGGGGTGAGGGAGCAAGATCCACTTAAGAATGTCCTCCATAAAGCAGCTAAAATTCTGAATTAAATTAAGCCTTGACCCTTGTACATTTTCACATTCTGTGTGACACATGCAGAAGTATGCGTACAGCACCTGTGCAGCAAGCCCAAATACAGTGTGGGGAGTGATCTACAGGAAAGGAACTGTACAACTGTCAGAGCTGCAAGCTAAACTAGTGGCTCTGTTTATGAAAACTCTTCATAGTTCAAAGAATAAGCAAAACAACCATAAACTATGGCTATTCTGGCTTGATTTTTGGCAGACATTTACTTTTAAAAATTAATGAAGTGAGCCTGTCTCCAGGGAAAATAACCTACAGTACTTGTCATTAATAAAAATAGAAGCTTTTACAGGAAAATTATAATTTAAAAAAGTTCTAACTGCCTGTATTTCTTTCTTTTTTGCATTTTAAATGCTTTATTCTTTAGTATATTTTATTGATTATGCTATTACAGTTGTCTTATTTTTCTCCCTTTATCCCCCTCCACCCAGTACCCACCACTGCCCAGTACCCCCCTCCAATATCCCCCCTGCCCTTAGTTTATGTCCATGGGTTGTTCATGTAAGTTCTTTGGCTTCTCCATTTCCCATACAGTTCTTAACCTCCCCCTGTCTATTTTGTACCTACAAATTATGATTCTTATTCCCTGTGCCTTTACCACCATTTTCCCCCCTTCCCTTCCCCTCCCCACTGATAGCTCTTCATGTGATCTCTATTTCTGTGATTCTGTTCCTGTTCTAGTTTTTGCTTAGTTTGTTCTTGTTTTTCACGTTCAGCTGATAGTTGTGAGTTTGTTGTCCTTTTACTGTTCATATTTTTTATCTTCTTTTTCTTAGATAAGTCCCTTTAACTTTTCATATAATCTGGGCTTGGTGATAATGAACTCCTTTAATGTCACCTTATCTGGGAAGCACTTTATCTGCCCTTGCATTCTAAATGAGAGCTTTGCTGGATAGAGCCATCTTGGATGTAGGTCCTTACCTTTCATGACTTTGAATACTTCTTTCCAGCCCCCTCTTGCCTGTAAGGTTTCTTTTGAGAAATCAGCTGACAATCTGATGGGAACTCCTTTGTAGGTAACTCTCCTTTCCTCCTGCTGCTTCTCCTTAGAGAGAATCTCCTAAAATTCTCTCCTTATCTTTAATCTTGGGTAATTTAATTATGTTGTATCTTGGAGTGTTTCTTCTTGGATCCAAATTCTTTGGCTCTCTGAGTGTCCTGGACTTGTGTGTCTAGTTCCTTTGCCAGACTGGGGAAGTTTTTCTTCATTATTTTTTCAAATAAGCTTTCAATTTCTTGCTCATCTTCTCTTTCTGGTACCCTTATGATTCTCATGTTGAAATGTTTAAAGTTGTCCCAGAGGTTCCTAACCCTCTCCTCATTTTTTGAATTCTTGTTTCTTCATTCTGTTCTGGCTGGATGTTTATTTCCTCCTTCTGTTTCAAACCATTGATTTGAGTCCTGGTTTCCTTCCCCTCACTGTTCATTCCCTGTGTGCTTTTTTTTTTTTTTGTTTCACTTTTCATAGCTTTCACTTCTTCCTCTATTTTACAACCCTAGTTAACCATTTCTGTGAGCATCCTGATTACCGGTGTTTTGAACTGTGCATCTGATAGTTTGGCTATCTCTTCATTGCTTAGTTGTATTTTTTTCTGGAGCTTTGATCTGTTTTTAATTTGGTCCATTTTTTTTTTTTTTTGTCTCAACCCACCTGTTATGTAGTAAGGGGCAGAACCTTAGATATTGGCCAGAGTGGGGCAACCCACATCGCTGCATTGTGGTGAAGCAAATGAGGGAGAATTCAGAGAGGGGACAATGCCTCTTTCTTGGCTCTCAGCCAGCTTTCAGTTACTGCCCCTGCTACCCACAAGCAAATCGGGCCCTTCTGGTGCTGATTCCCAGGTGAGTGGTTTTGTGTACATTCTAGGACACTGTGTGTCTCCCCAGTGAACTCTCCTGTGAGTCTGGGAGTTTCTCCCACTGCTGCAACCCCCACAGGTTTTTTTCAGTCTGAGTTTCTGAGGCTTTATTGCACTGCACTGGAACCCTGGGTTGCATGGTCTGTTTCACTGCCCAGTTGTTCCTCCTGGCTTATCTGCACACAAATGTGGGACCACCCAGTCTTCCAGCCATTGCTTCACCAAGTCCTCCAGCTGCTGCCTTACTACAAGTCATCTCCGCCTGGCTGCCTATTTCTGCCCCTCATACTGGTCTGGATGAATGTTTCTTCTTTAACTCCTTGGCTGTTCAACTTGCAAACAGTTTGATATTCTGGAAGTTCCAGTTATTTTTTGTTTTTAAATTTGTTATTGTCCCTTTTTTGGTTGTGTGAGGAGGCAAAGTGTATCTACCTATGCCCCCATCTTCCAAAACTAATTTCTTTCCATTTAAGGTTATTTTTGATAGGTGTTTATTCATTTTGTTTTCCCTCTTGTACCTGTGTTCCTCTCTCTCTCACTCTTTTTCATCATCTTCTAAATGTAATCTCTTTAGCATATTTTGTGATGCTGTTTTTGTGGAGGTGTATACTTTGAGTCTTCTATTGTCTGTGAAACTCCTTACTTCACCTTCCATTTTAAATGAGAGCCTTGCTGGGTAGAGTAGTCTTGGTTGTAGGCCTTTGCTTTTCATTACTTGGAATATTTCTTGCCATTCCCTCTGGCTTCTAATGTTTCTGTTGAGTAATCATTGATAGCCTTATCAGAGCTCCCTTGTATGTTACTTTCATTTCTCCCTTGGTGCCTTTAAGATTCTCTTTGTCTTTGAATTTTTCCATTTTAATTATGATGTGTCTTGTAGTGAGCCTCCTTGGGTTCATCTTGATTGGGACCCTCTGTGCTTATTGACCTTATGTGACTTTTTCTCTCATCAACTTAGGGAAGTTTTTTGTCATTACTCTTTCAAACACGTTACAACCATATACTATTACAAAACATCCAAAAAAGAACTAACCTCTATCCTTCTCAAACTATTGCAAAAAATTCCCAAACTCTTTATATTAGGCCAGTATTATTTTATTGCCAAGACCAGGTAAAGACACAACAAAGAAAGGAAATTACGGGCCAATATGTCTGATGAATATAGATGCTAAGATCCTCAACAAAATACTGGCAATCTGGATCCAGCAATATATTCAAAAGATCATACACAATGATCAAGTGGAATTTACCCTGGGGAGGCAAGGATGGTACAATATTTGCTATTCAATAAACATATATACCACATAAAGAAAATGAAGGAAATCACATGATCATATCAATAGATGCTGAAAAAGCATTTGACAAAATCCAGCACTCATTTATGATAAAAAACACTCAGCAAAGTGGGAATAGAGGGAACATACATCAACATGATAAAGGCTGCATATGAAAAACCTTCTGCTGATGTCATAATCAATGGGGAAAAACTAAAACCTTCTCCCTTAAAATCATGAACAAGAGTGTCCACTTTCATCATTGTTACTGGAAGTTCTAGCCTCAGCAGTCGCACAAGGAAAAAAAATAAAAGGCATCCAAATTGGAAAGTAGAAAGTAAAATGCCATTATTTGCAGATGATATGCTAGTGCACATAGAAAACACTATAGTCTCAAAAAAAAAAAAAAAAAAACACACCCAAAAAAATTCGACCTAATAAGTTAATATGGCAGAATAGCAGGATACAAAGTCAATATTCAGAAATCGATGGCATTTCTATACACCAACAATGAACTATCAGAAAGGGAAACTAGGGGGGAAATCCTGATGCGAATCCTGTCCTGCAGGATCCGTGTGTTGTGGCTGCTATGAACAAATACACGTGGACAACAGAAGTCCTGTGGGAACAAAAGGGATAGTATGGCCAATCTCTCAGAGAGAGTGGGGGGGTCGAGAGGGCGAGAGGGCCCTGGCCCCTGCCTGGACAAGTTTTTATTGCTTCTCTGGGTACAGTACATGGAGGACAGTTCTCATTTACTATGCACAAGTTCACTGCAGGTGATTACCTTTTACAAATAACAAAGGAAAGAATGTTACTAATTACTTCAAAGGGAAGGATGTTGCAGATCAAGGGGAAAAGTGGTTGAACTGGTTACACTTTATACTTGAGAGATTTAGCACAGACTTTAGGAAGTTACAGTAAGCACTTGCTGCCTCAATTCAAGGTGCCAGAGCTTCAGCAAAAGCAAGTCTCACAGCAGTCTAGGTACAATGTGGGCCTGATCCCCCATGGGAAAACCTCTCCATGGGCATGGTCCTGTGTGACAACTTGCTTTCCACTGGTTTTCCATGTGGGAGCTGAGCTACATTTCCATACCATACCAAACAGCTTCCTACAAAATCTCATTTACTCTAGCAATTTTTTTTTTTTAAGATTTTTTTTCCCTTTTTCGATTTTATTTATTTATCTTCAGAGGGAAAGGGAAGGAGAGAGGGAGAGAAACATCAATGTGCGGTTGCCTCTTGTATGTCCCCTGACGGGAACTGGCCTGGCAACCCAGGCATGTGCCCTGACTGGGAATCGAACCGCGATCCTTCGGTTCGCAGGCCCGCGCTCAATCCACTGAGCTACACCAGCCAGGGCCCTACTCTAGCAATTTTTAAAAAAGTACTTAGAAATAAATTTAATCAAGGAGGTAAAAGACCTGTATGCAGAAAACTCTAGAACACTGAAGAAAAAATTAAAGAAGATACAAATAAATGGCAGTGTATACTATGTCAATTCTTTCTATATATTCTTTATATTCTTTGTATTCTTTCTATATAAGAGAATATATAGAAAGAATCAACATAATTAAAATGACAATACTACCCAAAGCAATCTATAGATTCAATGCAATTCCTATTAAAATACTAACGATACATTTCACAGATCTAGAACAAATATTTCAAAAATTTATATGGAACCAAAAAAAAAAAAAAAGACTCTGAATAGCCTCAGCAATGTTGAGAAAGAAGAAAAAAGTTGGAGGTGTCACAATATATGATATCAAACTATTCTTAAAAAGCACTGTAATCAAAACAGTATGATACTGGCATAAAAACAGACACATAGACCAATGGAACAGAATAGAGAGCATATCCCTGGCTGGTGTGGCTCAGTGGATTGAATGCTGGCCTGTGAACCAAAGGGTCACCTGTTTGATTCCCAGTCAGGGCACATGCCTAGATTGTAGGCCAGGTCCCCAATAGGAGGTGTGCAAGAGGCAACCACACATTGATGTTGCTCTCTCTCTCGTTCTTCCTCCCTTCTCCTCTCTAAAAATAAATAAAATCTTAAAAAAAAAAGAATAGAGAAACCAGAAGTAAACCCATGTCTCCATGGACAATTAATATCTGACACAGGACTTCTGGCCAAGATGGAGGCATAGGCGGACACACTGTGCCTCCTCTCACAACCAAAATTAAGGACAACAAATATTTAGAAACAAGAAAACAACCAGAACTTATACAAAACTGAACTGTACGGAAGTCCAACAACCATTCATCCAGATCGGTAAAAGGAGCAGAGTTGCGGTAGGAAAAAGTGGAGGTGCGAACCCAGGAACGCAAGCAGCAGCGGCTGGCAGTTCCCAGGTGCACAGGCGGTGGCTGGCAGTCCTTGGGCCCACAGGCAGCAGCTGGCGAACCTCGGGCACAGGGGGGCAACTGTGCAGAACCAGTAAGGCCGCACAAGGCGGCTGGCTGACCAGGTGGTCCCACATTCCCGCGCACAGACGGTCCAGGCAGAGGGGAAGTGGCAGAAGGGACTGAATCCAGGAGAGAGCGGAGCAGGCGCCATTGTTCCCTCTCAGACCCCGCCCCCACATAGAGCATCACAACCCAGCGACTGGGCTTCCCCGCCCTGAGGAACACCTAAGGCTCCACCCCTTACTATGTAGTAGCCGCAACCAGACTAAAACCAAAACAAAACAAAACAAAAAAACACCAAAAATGTCAAACCGTAGAAAAAATGAAAACCCCACAGTCAATTCCTCTAAGCCCTGAAGAGATAGCTAACCTATCAGATGCACAATTCAAAGCACTGGTCATCAAAATGCTCACAGAATTGGTTGATTTTGTTCACAAATTAGATGAAAAAATGCAGGCTACAATACATGAAATGAAGGAAGATGCATGGGGAACCGATAGAGATGGAAGGAAAACTGGGACTCAGATCAATGGAGTGGACAAGAAGGACGAAACTAACAACCAAACAGAAAACGAGGAAGAAACAAGAATTCAAAAAAATGAGGAGAGGCTTAGGAACCTCCAGGACATTGTTAAACATCCCAACATCCGAATTATAGGGGTCCCAGAAGGGGAAGAAGAAGAGCAACAAGTGGAAAACTTATTTGAACAAATAATAAAGAAGAACTTCCCCAATCTGGCAAAGGAAATAGACTACCAGGACGTCCAGGAAGCTCAGAGAGTCCCAAAGAAGTTGGACCCAAAGAGGAACACACCAAGGCATATTGTAATTACATTAGCCAAGATTCAAATGAAGGAGAGAATTCTAGAAGCAGCAAGGGATAAGGGGACAGTCACCTACAAAGGAGTTCCCATCAGACTGTCAGCTGATTTCTCAAAAGAGACCTTACAGGCAAGAAGGGGCTGGAAAGAAATATTTGAAATCTTGAAAAGCAGGGACCTACATCCAAAATTGCTCTATCCAGCAAAGCTCTCATTTAGAATGGAAGGACAGATAAAGTGCTTCTCAGATAAGGTCAAGTTCAAGGAGTTCATCATCACCAAGCCCTTATTATATGAAATGTTAAAGGGACTTATCTAAGAAAAAGAAGATCAAAAATATGACAGTGAAAAGACAGCAAACTCACAGCTATTAAGAACCACACCTAAAACAAAAGCAAACTAAGTAAACAGCTAGAACAGGAACAGAGCCACAGAAATGGAGATCATATGGAGGGTTAGCAACGGGTGTGGGAGGAGGAGAGGGAGGAAAGGTACAGAGAATGAGTAGCATAGATAGTGGGTAGAAAATAGACAGGGGGAGGGCAAGAATAGTATGGGAAATGTAGAAGCTAAAGAACTTATGACACGTGGAGATGAACTAAAGGTGGGAATATGAGTGGGATGGGGTGTGCAGGGTGGGGGAATAATGGGGGAGAAATGGGACAACTGTAATAGCATAATCAATAAAATATATTTAAAAAAATATTTGACACAGGGCACAGGAGCATAAAATGGAGTGATACAGCCTCTTCAGCACATGGTTATTGGAATAACTGGACTGGTACATGCAAAAAATGAAACTAAATCAGCAACTTATACCATACACCAGAATAAAGTCAAAATGGATAAAAGACTTAAATGTAAGTTGTGATACCATGAAAATCCTAGTGGAAAACAAAGAAGGAATTCCTACCTTTTGCAACAGCATGACTGGAACTGGAAACTATTATGCTAAGTAAAATAAGCCAGTTGGTGGAAGATAAATACCATATGATCTCACTTATAAGAGGAATTAATGAACAAAGCAAACTAATAAACAAACAAAACGTAACCAGAAACATGGAAATATAGGATGGATTGACAGCTGCCAGAGGGATGGCGGGAGGGTGTGAATGGTGGAAAGAAGGGGAAGAGAACATGTATGAATGACCCATGAGCAGGTGGTGGGCTAGATGGAGGTCAATGGACCAACTGTAATAGAATAAACAAGAATAATTTAAATATGAAAAAAATAACACACATAAAAAATCAGACCTTCTGCTCACTTGTTTTTAAAAAAATTTTAAAACTACTGTACCAACATTATTACACATAAAATTATATTTTTTGCATATATTTTTTAATATTTGCATGTGGTTTATTTCTTCTCTCTTAAAAAGATACTTTTATTGTAAATTTAAGCATGAATATTAAAAACACGCAAAACAAATGTATAGCTTAAGAAATTTGAAGCACTCTTAAACCACACCATGTTAAAAACTGAATGTTGCATTCCACTCAACACAAGTACCTCCACATGCCATGATCCAATCACAAGCCTCTCATAGCCTGTCCCCAAAAACCTCACTTTTATAGTAGTATCTACTTTGCCTTTTTTACAGTTTTATCACCTAAGACACTACAGTTTTGTCTTCCCTGTTTAAAACGTTATATATTTTAAATACCTCTTAATCTATAGATCCCTCTCTTTTCCTTATAGTTTGTATGTTGAAGATTCTGTTTACCATGAAGACATTCCTACTACCTGTATTTTGATGATAATATATCTATGGTGAAATTCAGCCCTGGCTGGTATAGCTCAGTGGATTGAGTGTGCGCCTGTGAAGCAAGGGGTGACCAGTTCGATTCCCAGTCAGGGCACATGCCTGGGTTGTAGGTCAACTCCCCAGTCGGGGACACACAAGAGGAAAACCACTCATGGGTGTTTCTCTCACTCTCTTTCTTTTTCCCTTCCCCTTTCTCTAAAAATAAATAAATAAATGAATGAATGAATGAATGAATGAATAAAATCTTTAAAATTTCTTAAAATAAAATATACACACACACACACACATATATATAATGAAATTCAACATATTTCTTTGTCCTCTGTATTCTTTCAAAATTGGGAGTTGAATGCAGAAGCTCAATTAGACTCAGGCTGAATTCCTTTGATGAAACTATAGGTAATTAATTTGAATCTCTCCGATGGCTAGTGATGTTGAGCATCTTTTCATATGTTTCTGGGCCCTGTGTATGTCCTCCTTAGAGAAGTCTGTTGATCTCAACTATAAGTGGAACCTAATCAACAAAACCAATAAGCAAGCAAAATACAATCAATGACACTGAAATAAAGAACAAACTGACAGTAACCAGAGAGGAGCGGGGAGAGCGATAATAGGGGATAATAGGAGAAGGGCCATCAAGGAGCATGTATAAAGGACACATGGACAAAGCCAAAGGGTGTAGGCTCAAGAGTGGGAAGCAGGGATGGGGGGCTGTGGTAGGGTGAAAATAGAGACAACTGTGCTTGAACAACAATTTTAAAAAGACTATAGGTAATTTTGTGTTCTTTCTTAAAAAGTCACACAATATCTGGTTTTCTCTCGTTTTGTCATGTTATCAGCTATTGATGTGCAATATCCAGATCCACTAACTCATCAAAGGTTAAAAGTGTTGATATTTTAAGTCTCTTATGGCATTTTCATAATTTAAATTCTCTATTAAAGAGATTCTTTCCCTTGTATACTGCTTGGTTATCCAGTGGAATTGTTCTAACAGGAAAGACAAGATAACAATTTGATTCTTTAATTTATCCATTTTTAGGATAGTGAATTAGTTTCCTTTTACCTCCCAAAAAATAAGCAATAAATTTTTCTATATATCATTGTGAAGTTATGGATTTAAATCTGTTTGATAAGTTTCAGTCCATTGTACTTAGTCTTTAATGAAGCTAAAATTGTTACATCTTTGGCAGCAGGAACTTCTTCAGTTTGACTCCTGAATCCTTTTGATATTAATCTGGTAATCTTTGATCATATTCCTGATATGCTATGACAAGATACTCCAGATTCATCTTGTCCTTCCCTTGCACTCTAACTATGAAATCAGCTATTACTTAAGGAAGTCCAGGTTTCTTCTAGTGGAAAATAGTGTTTTGAAACCACAATTTAGGTGTTGAAGATGCACACTGTTATACATTCATTGTTCTTTCTAGGCATTTACAGTGTACAGACTATGGAATATACATACATATAAATTTTTTCACAGATTCATACAGATATTTCCAATTTAAGAAATGAAATATTCACAAATTCATATTCATAGTTGAGTTTAAATACAATGCTACAAAATTTTCACTGACCTATTCTGTATTACATGTGTATCTCCTTCCTTCCAAACCAAAAATCTTGTTCACAAGGATATGGGGACTAATAAAGTAGATAATTAGATAACTTATAAAACCCCATAAATACTTGTATTTTACATGATACCCATGACATTTGCAGGTTAAAATTACTAAAATTATCACCACCAATATGATTACTACAAACACTAAAGTAAATTTTTGCATGTTTTCTCAATTATACCCCCTTTTAAAAAGAGCTATACAACTGTGGTCAGGGTCAGTCCTCACAGTCAGCCAGACTGAGGGGTGATCCCATGCACAAACAAACCAATAGCAATTAAAACTCAGTAAAAACAGGAGTGCTCACACAACCCACACAAGAGACATTCCTGGAGCACTCACCTCAGGTGATCAAAGAGAGGGTGCCACAGGACACCTACTACATAAGGCCACTCCGCCAGGACTGAGTGACATAACAAATCAACGTAATACATAGAAAAAAATACAAAGAGGCAGCCAAAAGGGGAGACAAAGAAACATGCCCCAAATGAAAGAGCAGGACAAATCTCCAGAAAAAAAAATCCTAAATGGTACATTTACGCAATGAAATTCTACAGCACCAGAAAGGAAGAAGGATCTCCTACCCTTTGTGACAACATGGATGGAACTGGAGAGGATTATGCTAAGCAAAATAAGCCAGGTGGTGAAAGACAAATACCATATGATCTCACTATAAGTGGAAACTAATCAACAAAACAAACAAGCAAGCAAAATATAACCGGATACACTGTTATAAAGAACAAACTGACAGTAACCAGAGGGGAAGGAGGAGGGGAATAATGGGGCCAAAAGGGCAAGAGTCATCAAGTAACATGTATAAAGGACCCATGGATAAAGACAACATGGTAGGGAAGGACTGAATGTGGAAGCAGGGGTGGGTAGGGTGGGGGAGAGCAATGAGGGAAAATGTGAACAACTGTATTTGCACAACAATAAAAATAGGAAGAAACTAAATAAAATGAAGCAAGCAACTTACCATGTATAGAGTTCACAAGAATGGTTATAGGAATGCTCAAGGAACTTGGTGAGAACTTCAACAGCATAAAAAAGGACATAGAAACCATAAAAAAGAACTACTTAGAAATGAAGAATACACTAGAAGAAATAAAGAGTAGTTTAGATGAAGCAGAAGATTAAATCACCAATTTGGAAGACCAGATAGCAGAAACACCCAATCAGCATGAAAAGGAAAAAAGAATTTTTAAAAACTAGGATAGTTCAAGGGACCTTTAGTACAATATGAAGTGTAACATATACACATAACAGGGGTACCAGAAGGAAAAGAGAGAGCAAGAGATTGAAACCCTATTTGAAGAAATAAGGACTGAAAACTTCCCTAACCTCGTAAAAGAAAAAGGCACACAAGTTCAGGAAGTGCAGTGTCCCAGAAGAGATGGACTGAAACGGGCCCACACCAAGATAAATCGTAACGAAAATGGCAAAGGTTAAAGACAAAGAGAGAATCTTATAAGCAGCAAGAGAAAGACATACAAGGGAGCTCCCATAGGACTGTCATATGATTTCACAACAGAAACATTTCAGTCCTGAAGAGATTGACACGAAATGTCAGTGATGAAAACAAGGTACTGCAACCATAACTACTTTACCCAGTAAGGCTATTGAAAATTGCAAAAGAAGTAAAGAGCTTCACAGACAGGAAAAAGCTAAAGGAATTCATTACCACAAAACAAGTATTACAAGAAATGTTATAGGGGCTTCTTTAAGAAGAAAAAGGAGAGTGACTTCCTGTCAAGATGTTGGCATATCTAAACACACCTCGTTTCCTCACACAACCACATCAAAATTACAACTAAAATATAGAACAACCACTACTCAGAACCATCAGAAATTGAGTTGAATGAAAGTCTGACAACTATTGAATTAAAGAAACCACATCCATCCAGACTGGTAGGAGGAGCAGAGATGTAGAATAATAGGCTGCTACCACATTGACATGTGGTGGATAAGGAGGGATATCTCAAGAGCAAGGATCTCAGCCCCACACCAGGCCCCCTGTCCTGGGGGTTCCAGTGCCAGGAAGATAAGTCCCCATAACTTCTGGTTGCAAAAATCAGCAAGGATTGAGTCAGTGGAAAAAACTTCTGGAGTTCCAAGCAGTTCCCCTTAAAGAATCCAGACACAGGGAGGCCTAAGATGGTGGCTGAGTGTTACTGTAGGGTAAGTGGAGGCAGTCCAGCTCCCTCACCCAGGTGTCTGGGTAGCTAAGGGAAGCAGTGTTCTCATAGCCTTGAAACTGGGTCTGATAAACTGCTCCTATAACACGAAGTGGGCTCGCATGCACAGAATTATGTTATATTATATAATTTCTGGCATCTTGCTGGCTCTATTCCCCTCTAGTACTTAAACAGGTAGGGACTCCCTGCTGGGGGCGATAATGAGAGGCACATGCAAGGGGACAGGTACCACAGTGGGTGCAATGCTGGGGAGCAAGGGCCATGATGTGAGACATGCAGATAGACATGCAGTTTGCAGCATATGTGGCTTGCCCACCTGTGAATAAAGGCATGGCAGACATCCCAGTGACTCCATGGATATTTCTCCATCTGCATGAATACCATGGACCTGCCCGGCCTTGAAGGGTCTCAACACAGTTACCAAACAGCAAGTGGAATCCTGCTTTCCACTGCCACACTCTAGGCAAAATTCTGCAGGCAAAGGTTTTTGTTGTTGTTGTTTTTTAATATTTTATTTATTTATTTTTAGACATAGAGGAAGGGAGGGAAGAAGAGAGGGAGAGAAACATCAATGTGTGGTTGTCTCTTGTGTGCCCCCTACTGGGGACCTCTCCTGCAACCCAGGCATGTGCCCGGACTGGGAATCGAACCAGTGACCTTTTGGTTCACAGGCCAGTGCTCAGTCCACTGAGCCACACCAGCTGGGGCTGCAGGCAAAGAGCTTTAATGATAAAGGAAAGGAGTCCTTATTCAAAAACTACTCAATTCTGAAATAACAGCTTTCCAAATGCATTCATCACTTAAGACTATCAATTAAGACTAAACTCTCACATCTGAGTACCCCTATCACTTCCCCTCCCTCATTAAGTTTTTAATTCTCATTTATATTTTAAGTATATTTTATTGATTATGCTATTACGGTTTTCCCAATTTTTTCTCCCTTTTATCCCCCCTCTGCCCTGCACCCCCCAACCCTTCAGCATTCCCTGCTCTTAGCTCATGTCTTTTCTATTAGTTAGTTTACAAACTAAAACAACATAAGATACCAACGCTGCACAATTTTGAAAGAATGGCAGGCTTCTGCTTCAGAGCTTGTCCCTTTTAGAACACTCAAGGAAGAATAACTCTGCCATTCTCTGCCAGGCCAGCCCAATCCTAGACTGCACCTGGAAGGATGGAATTTTCCTTCCCATCCAAAATACCATCCACTGGGAAATTCAGGCAGCTTCAGCATAATCATCCAGGCATCCTCAATGAAGAAGAGAGCCCAAGAGCCCTTCTTTTATTTCAAATCTTCTGGCCCATAATTCCATAAGCTCTGGAGACATTCAGCTTCTCACTCAATTTTATCCTAGAGTGTTTATTTACCATTGCCTCAGGCAAACCCTTCCTACAGCCTCTTCAACTGCTCCCCAGTGATCTGATCAGATCTCTCTGTATTATGAGTAGGTGGAAGCTGAGCCCACTTGCTCATGTCCCCATCGTGGACTTTGGGCTGATTTTCTGACAAGTGACCTAAACAACCAACAAGAGTTCAGCTGATACGAACTTTTGAAGCCAAGAAGTATACAGAGGATGCTTTGCACCATCCAGGAAGAGATTTTATATACTGAGGGGAAAATGCCCTGTGCAAGGTGTCTGTACCAGAGGAGAGATCAGACAG
The DNA here is from genome assembly GCA_039655065.1 of Glossophaga mutica. Classification (NCBI taxonomy): domain Eukaryota; kingdom Metazoa; phylum Chordata; class Mammalia; order Chiroptera; family Phyllostomidae; genus Glossophaga; species Glossophaga mutica. The sequence goes on from CM077306.1 coordinate 106,829,629, forward strand.
AAAATTCAGCTTAGTGGCATTGTCCCCCTCTGGATCAGGTACCCTGGTCCACACAAGGAGCCACCAACCATAAACAAGAGAGACTTGGGTGGACATACAGAGTCAAGGAGACTTAGGCTGCATAATACACAGTGAGCAGCTCATCCATAACTGCAGCACCAACAGAGAGAGTTCCAGAGAAAAATTCTATCTCCTAAAATTATCAGAGGCACTGGCAGGTTGTGAACAGCCCTGACAGAAACAAACCTCTTGCTTTTTGGAGAGATGGGGTATGTGGAGAGCCAGTGTGTGGCTTGGCACTGTAGTATGGGTGCCACATATAGACTTAAAAGGGGAGCTGAGGTGTGACTGAGCAGAGACCCCACATGTTCAAGAACACAGTGGGTCTGCCAACATAGAAGCCAAAAGGAAAGCACAGTTGGTTCCCACTGAGTCCAGCTGCACAGGAAGAACATAAAATGGTATGGCAAAGGGATTGTGGGACTCCAGCCATGCAACTGTCAAGCAGAGGGCTGCAAACAGCAGAGAGTTTGAGTCGAGTCTCCTGTGAGAGAGGTAGGCTGGGAACTGGACAGCCTGGAGCTGAAAGTCTGAGAATCTTTGCTGCCAGGCAGGTCCTCTCACATGCTGTGTGTGCCCAAGCCACAACTGTGGGATTGCAGGCTGTGTTGGGTGCCTATCTATAGGAGACCATTCTGCGTGGTGTGGGACCATCTCCCACTTGGAAAGTGAGGTCCGGTACACAGGACCCATGCCCATGGATAGGTTCTCCCATGGGGAATCAGGCCTGCATGTACCTAGGCCACTTTGAGACTTGCTTTTTGCTAAAACTCCCTCACCTTGGATTGAGGCAGCAAACCTTTACTGCATATCTTTAAAGTAACTTCGTAAAATCTATGCTAAACCTTCCAAGGACAAGTGTAAGCAGTTTAACCACTTTTCCCTTTACATTTGCAAATATCCTTCTTTTTTGATTAGCAACATCCTCCACTTTGTTTTCTGTAAAAGGTAACCACCTAAAGCAAACCTGTGCATAGTAAATGAGGACCATCCTCCATGTAATGTGCCCAGAAAAGCAATAAAAGCTTGTCAAGGCAAGGGTGGGCACGCTCTCCCCTTGAGAGCGTCCCTTTTCCTCCACAGGACTCGGTAATCCATGTGAATTTGTCTTGTCTCATCCACAATGCTGTGGACACTGCTGGCTGGTATCTGCATCACCTATCTGCAGCGGAAAGAAGGAGAAGCTCTAAAACATCCCTTCTGAATTTTATCAGACACTACAAGCTATGCTGGTTTCTCAGGGCATGATCCTCTGAAACAGGCAGAACAGAGAGATTAGAGACAGGTACAACAAGGGGTATTCAGGGCCCTGCCTAGCCTTGGCTGTTACGCAGAGCTTCCATCAGCACCAAACAAGAAGGACTAACCCTTTTAACATATTGGCACCCTGCAGGAAATGGATAGCTAATGCAACAGAAACTATACATTATTGGAAATAATCTGGGACAGACCAAGACATATAGGGGGTTGGAGAAACACACATGCCATCTTCCCTGAAGCCTGAACAGCACCTCCTGGTGGTGATCTAGGAATTCCACTCTCCCTATTGAACCAGAGACCCCCTCTAGAGGCAGATGGAGGCAGTATTAGCACTGCTCTCAGACATGAGATGAACCACCCCTGAACCTTATGCTGATGGAAAGCTGTCAGGGCAAAACAGCAAAGACTAGCCAGGCCTGAAGGAGACAGCCATAGATTGTGGATGACTTATAGTTTTGAATAGGCTTGCTAGTACCAGACTGGGACACCATCTAGCATTACCAGAGGCAGATGCATAAAGAGAAGACAATGGGAAACACTATACTCTGCTGAGACAAATTCCACCTAAGGCTTCTTCATTTTTGTATTATTTTACCTCCTGCATAGCTTTTCAACATTTTTTTCATTTTCTTCAAGTTTTTCTCTATTATCTCCCAATTTTTTATTAGATTTATTTCAAGTCTCGACTTCTGGCCAAGATAGAGACGTAGGTGGACACACTGTGCCTCCTCTCACAACCAAAGTTAAGGACAATAAATATTTAGAAACAAGAAAACAACCAGAGCTAATGGAAAATTGAACTGTAAGGAAGTCCAACAGCCATTCATCCAGACCAGTAAGAGGGGCGGAGTCGAGGCAGGTAAAAGTGGAGGTGTGGACCCGGGAACGCAGGCACGTCAGTGGCTGGCGGTTTCCAAGTGTGCAGGCGGCTGACAGGACTACAGGCAGAGGCTGTCTCACGGGGTGCAGACCCAGTGAGGCCGAGCAAGGCGGCTGGCTGACCAGGTGGTCCCACATTCGTGCTGGCAGATAATCCAGGCGAAGGGGAAGCGTCTGAAACATCGGGATCTCAAGAGAGAGCGGAGCAGGCACCATTGTTCCCTCTCAGACCCCGCCCCCACGTACAGCATCACAACTCAGCAAGAGGGCTGCCCCGCACTGGGGAATATATAAGGCTCCACCCCTCACAATGTAACAGCCGCGACCAGACCAAAATAAAACCGAAACAAAACAAACAAACAACAACAACAAAAAAAAACACCAAAAATGGCTCAAAATGGAAAACAAATCAGAACCCCATAGACAATTTCTCTAAGCGACAAAGAAATAGCCAACCTATCAGAAGCACAGTTCAAAGCACTGGTCATTAGGATGCTCACGGAATTGGTTGATTTTGCTCACAAATTAGATGAAAAAATGAAGGCTACAATACGTGAAATGAAGGAAGATGCATGGGGAACCAATAGAGATGGGAGGAAAACAGACTCAAATCAATGGAGTGGACCACAAGGAAGAAACAAACAACCAAACAGAAAACAAGGAAGAAACAAGAATTCAAAAAAATGAGGAGAGGCTTAGGAACCTCTGGGACATCTTTAAATGTCCCAATATCTGAATTATAGGGGTACCAGAAGGGGAAGAAGAAGAGCAACAAGTGGAAAACTTATCTGAACAAATAATAAAGGAGAACTTCCCCAATCTGGCAAAGGAAATAGACTTCCAGGAAGTCCAGGAAGCTCTGAGAGTTCCAAAGAAGTTGGACCCAAAGAGGAACACACCAAGGCACATTGTAATTACATTAGCCAAGATTCAAATGAAGGAGAGAATTCTAGAAGCAGCAAGGGAGAAGGGGACAGTCACCTACAAAGGAGTTCCCATCAGACTGTCAGCTGATTTCTCAAAAGAGACCTTACAGGCAAGAAGGGGCTGGAAAGAAGTATTTGAAGTCTTGAAAGGCAAGGACGTTCCTCCAAAATTGCTCTATCCAGCAAAGCTCTCATTTAGAATGCAAGGGCAGATAAAGTGCTTCTCAGATAAGGTCAAGTTCAAGGAGTTCATCATCACCAAGCCCTTATTATGTAAAATGTTAAAGGGACTTATCTAAGAAAAAGAAGATAAAAAAATATGACAGTGCAAAGTCAGCAAACTCACACATAGTAACAACCACACCTAAAACAAAAGCAAGCAACTAGAATACGAACGGAGCCACAGAAATGGAGATCATATGGAGGGTTAGCAACAGGGGAGTGGGAGAAGGAGAGAGAGAAAAAGGTACAGAGAATAAGTAGCACAAATGGTGGGTAGAAAATAGGGGGAGGGCAAGAATAGTGTGGGTAATGTAGAAGCTAAAGAACTTATGACACATGGACATGAACTAAAGTGGGGGAATGTGGGTGGGAGGGGGTGGGCAGGGTGGAGGGGAATGATGGGGAGAAATGGGACAACTGTAATAGCATAATCAATAAATATATTAAAAATAGATTTATTTCAAGTCTCATGTTTTACTCCTCCTTTCTCTTACTGTATTTTGCTTCCTTCATCCCTCTTCTTATTTTTTTTATCCTTGTTCAAGTACCGTTGTCTCCATTTCCCACCCCCTCCAACCACCCCAATGCACCCATCCCTGGCCCCCCCCTCAATCCTGTCCCACTTGGCTTTGTCCCTGTGTCCTTTATTCATGTTCCTTGATAACCCTTCCCTTTTTGTCCCCCATTATCCCTTTCCCCCAGTTTGTTATTTATTTCAATGTCTCTGGTTGTATTTTGCTGGCTTTTTGACTTTGTTGATTAGGGTCCACTTTATTGGTGAGATCATACGGTATTTGTCTTTTACTGCCTGACTTATTTTGCTTAGCATAATGCTCTCCAGATCCATCCATGCTGTCATGAAAGAAGGAGTTCCTTCCTTCCTTCTGCTGTGTAGTATTCCATTGTATACATGTACCATAATTTTTTGATCCATTCATTTACTGATGGGCACTTAGGTTGCTTCTAACACTTAGTAAATTGTGCTGCTATGAATATTGGAGTGCACAGGCTCTTTTGAGTTGGTGTTTCAGGGTTCCTAGGATATAATCCCAGAAGTGGAATTGCTGGGTCAAAGGCAGTTTCATTTTTAGTTTTTGGAGGAAATTCCATACTGTTTTCACATGGATGCACCAGTCTACATTCTCACCAGCAGTGGCCCAGGGTCCCCTTTTCTCCACAACCTCTCCAACACTTGTTTTTTATTTGTTTATGATAGCCATTCTGACTGGTGTGAAGTGGCATCTCACTGTGGTTTTAATTTGCATCTCCTTATTGGCTAGTGATGCTGAGCATCCTTTCATGTGTCTATGGGCCCTCTGTATGTCCTCCTTGGAGAAGTGCCTGTTCAGGTCCTTTCCTCATTTTTTAATTGGGATGTTTGTCTTCCTGGAGTGGAGTGGTTTGAGCTCTTTATATATTTTGGAGATTAAACCCTTGTCCAAGATACCATTTGCAAATATATTTTCCCATATAATTGGTTCCTTTTACATTTTGCTGATGTTTTCTTTAGCCGTGCAGAAGCTTTTTATTTTGATGAGATCCCATTTGTTTATTCTTTCCTCTATGTCCCTTGCTCTAGGGGACATATTGGTAAAAAAAAAAAAAATGCTGCATGGAAAATCTGAGATATTCCTGCCTATGTACTCCTCTAGGAATTTTATGGTGTCATGACTTGTATTTAAGTCTTTTATCCATCTTGAGTTTATTTTTGTGTGTGGTGTAAATTGGTGGGCCAGTTTCATTTTCTATGTGTAGCTGTCCACATCTCCCAACATGACTTGTCGAAGAGTCTATTTTTACTTCATTTTATACTTCTGCCACCTTTGTTGAATATTAATTGGCTAAGGAGAGTTGGTTTTATTTCTGGGCTCTCTTTTCTATTCCACTGATCTATCTGTCTGTTCTTATGTCAGTACCAGACTATTTTGATTACACTGGCCTTGTAATATAGTTTGATATCAGGTATTGTGGTCCCTCCTACTTTCTTCTTCTTTCTCAAACGTTCTGCAGCTATTTGGGGTCATTTATGGTTCCATATAAATTTTTTTTAAAGGTGAAAGATTTATACAATCTGAAGAGAAACCAGAGTATCCTTATACATTTTTTGAAATGTTTGTTCTATGTCTCTGAAATATAGCATTGGTATTTTAATAAGGATTGTATTGTATCTATAAATTTCTTTGGGTAGTATGGACATTTTGATGATATTAATTCTTCCAATCCAAGAATGTAGTATATGCTTCCATTTATTTCTGTCTTTAATTTCTTTCTTCAGTGTTGTGTAGTTTTCTGAGTACAGGTCTTTTAACTTCTTGGTTAAGTTTATTCCTAAGTATTTTATTTCTTTTTGTTGCTCTAGTAAGTGGGATTTTTTGCCTACTTTCTCTTTCTGATATCTCATTGTTAGTGTACAAAAAATGCCTTCAATTTCTAAATATTGACTTTTATCTCCCTGTTTTGCCAAATTCACTTATTAGGTCAAGTAGATTTTTGGTGGAGTCTATAGGATTTTCTATGTACACTATCATATTATCTGCAAACCATGACAGTTTTGCACCCTCATTTCCAATTTGGATGCCTTTTATTGTTTCTTGTCTGATTGCTGTGGCTAGAACTTCCTTCCAATACTATGTTGAATAGAAGTGGTGAAAATGGATATCCTTGTTTTGTTCCAGATCTTAGTGGGAAAGCTTTTAGTTTTTGCCCATTGAGTATGATGTTGGCTGTAGGTCTCTCATATATGGCCTTTGTTATGTTGAGGAATGCTCCCTCTATTCCCACTTTGATGAGTGTTTATATCATAAATGGGTGTTGTGCCTTATCAAATGCTTTTTCTGCATCTTGATATGATCATGTGATTTTTGTCTTTACGTTTGTTTATGTGATATATTATGTTTATTGATTTACAAATATTGTACCATCCTTGCATCCCTGGGATGAATCCCACTTGATCATGGTGTATGATCTTTTTGATGTATTGTCGAATGTGGTTTCCCAATATTTTGATGAGGATATTAGCATCCATGTTCATCAGTGATATTGGCCTATAGTTTTCTTTGTTGTTTCTTTATGTGGTTTAGGGGTTAGGATGATCCTGGCTTCATAAAAAGAGTCTGGGAGTCTTCCATCTTCTTGTATTATCTTGGAATGGTTTGGGAAATATAGGGGCTAGCTATTCCTCAAATGCTTTGTAAAATTCTCCTGTGAAGCCATCCAGTCCAGGGCTTTGTTGTGCTGAGAGTTTTTTGACTACTGATTCAATTTCACTAGATGTTATTGGTCTGTTCAGGCTTTCTGCTGCTTCTTCATTCAGTTTTGGAAGATTATATTTTCCTAAAACTCTGTCCATTTCATCCAGGTTTTCTAATTTCTTGGCATATAGTTGTTCATAGTAATTTCTTACAATCCTTTGTATCTCTGTGGTATTAGTTGTAATCTCTCCTCTTTCATTTCTGATTGTGTTTATTTGAGTCTTCGCTCTTCTTTTCTTGATGAGTCTGCTTAAAGGCTTGTCAATTTTGTTTATCTTTTCAAAGCACCAGCTCCTGGATTTATTGATCCTTGGAATTGTTCTTTTAGTCTCTATGTCATTTAATTCTGCTTTGATCTTGGTTATTTCCTTCCTTCTATTTGCTCTGGGCTTTGTTTATTGTAGTTCCTCCAGTTCTTGTAGGCATAGGGTTAGGTTGTTTATTTGAAATGTTTCTATCTTTTTTATATAGACCTGTATCACTATGAATTTCCTTCTCAGAACTGCCTTCACTGTGTCTCATAAGTTTTGGATTGTTGTGAGTTCATTTTCATTTTATTTCCAGAAACTTTTTGATTTCTTCCTTGATCTCATTCTTAACCCATTCATTGTTTAATAACATGCTATTCAATCTCCATGAATCTGAGTGTTTTTTAGTTTTTTCACTGAGGTTGTTTTCTCATTTCAGTCCCTTGTGGTCAGAGAAAATGCTGGATATGATTTAAATTTTCTTGATTTGTTGAGGATTGTTTTTGTCCTATCATGTGGTCTAGCTTTCAAAATGTTCCATGTGCATTTGAAATGAATGTGTATTTTGCTTCTTTGAAATAAAAGTTTACAAATATATATTCAGTTAAGTCCATTTGATCCAGGACATTGTTTAATGCTACAATATCATTGTTGATATTTTGTTTGGAAGATCTATTAATTTTTTACAGTGGCATACTAAAATCTCCTACTATCATTGTGTTGCTGTCAATATCTTTCTTGAAGTCTTCCAAGATTTTCCTTATCTATTTGGGTGCTCCTATATTGGGTGCATGTATGTTTATAATGTCTATGTCTTCTTGATGGATTCTTCCCTTGAGTATTTATTATGAAGTGTCCTTCTGGGTCTCTTTTTGATCCTACTTTTAAAGTCTATTTTATCTAATATGAGTATTGCTACCCCAGCTTTTTTTCCTGTCCATTTGCTTGGAATATTTTTTTCCAACCCTTTACTTTCAGTCTGTGTAGGTCTTTTGTTCTGTGGTGGGTCTCTTGTAGGCAGCACTACCCACAAATATGAACAGTAAAATGACAAGAAACTCACAACTATCAACAAATAAACCTAAAAGAAAGGGCAAACAATGAAAACAAAAACTAAGCAAACAACCAGAACAGGAACAGAATCAGAGAAACGGACGTCACATGGAGGGATTTCAGTGGGTAGGGGTAAGGGAGGAATAGCAGGGGAAAGGTACAGGGAAGAAAAAGCATAGTTGGTAAGCATAAAATAGATGGGGAGAGATAAAAATGGTATAGAAAACAGAGGACTCAAAGAACTTATATGTACAACCCATGGACATGAACTAAGCGGGGGGAAATGCTGGACAGTTGGGGGGTGCAAGGCAGAGGGGGGACAGAGGGGTGAAAATTGGGAAAACTGAAAAGAAATAAAGAAAATGGGGGGGAGAAGCAGTCCCTTTAGCATATCTTGCAGTGCTAAAGACACTGATTTGGAAGAGGTGTATTCTTTCATCCTTCTTTTGTCTGGGAAACTCCTTGATTCACCTTCCATTTTAATAAGAGCCTTCTTGGGTGGAGTAGTCTTTGTTTCAGGCCTTTGTTTTCATTACTTGGAGTATTTCTTTTTTTTTTAATATATTTTATTGATTATGCTATTACAGTTGTCCCATTTCTCCCCCATCATTCCCCTCCACCCTGCATACCCCCTCCCACCCACATTCCCCACTTTTACTTCATGTCCATGTGTCATAAGTTCTTTAGCTTCTACATTTCCCACACTATTCTTGCCCTCTCTGTCTATTTTCTACCCACCATCTACGTTTCTTATTCTCTGTATCTTTTCCCCCTCTCTCCCCCTCCCCCTCCCCTGTTGCTAACCCTCCATGTGATCTCCATTTCTGTGGTTCTGTTCCTGTTCTAGTTCTTTGCTTACTTTGCTTTTGTTTTTGTTTTAGGTGTGGTTGTTAATAACTATGAGTTTGCTGTCATTTTACTGTTCATATTTTTTATCTTCTTTTTCTTAGATAAATCACTTTAACATTTTATATAATAATGGCTTGGTGATGATATACTCCTTGAACTTGACCTTATCTGAGAAGCACTTTACCTTCCCTTCCATTCTAAATGACAGTTTGCTGGATAGAGCAATTTTGGATGTAGGTCCCTGCCTTTCAAGACTTCAGATACTTCTTTCCAGCCCCTTCTTGCCTGGAAGGTCTCTTTTGAGAAATCAGCTGACAGTCTGATGGGAACTCCTTTGTAGGTGACTGTCCCCTTATCCCTTGCTGCCTCTAGAATTCTCTCCTTCATTTGAATCTTGGCTAATGTAACTATGATTATGCCTTGGTGTGTGCTTCCTTGGGTCCAACTTCTTTGGGACTCTCTGAGCTTCCTGGACTTCCTGGTAGTCTATTTCCCTTGCCAGATTGGGGGAGTTCTCCTTTATTATTTGTTCAAATATGTTTTCCACTTGTTGCTCTTCCTCTTCCCCTTCTGGTACCCCTATAATTCGGATGTTGGGACGTTTAAAGGTGTCCTGGAGGTTCCTAAGCCTCTCCTCATTTTTCTGAATTCTTATTTCTTCATTCTTTTCTGTTTGGTTGTTCTTTCTTCCTTCTGGTCCACACTGTTGATTTGAGTACCAGTTTTTTTCCCATCACAGTTGGTTCCCTGTACATTTTCCTTCATTTCACTTAGCATAGCCTTCATTTGTTCATCTAATTTGTGACCAAAATCAGCCAATTCTTTGAACATCCTGATGACCAGTGCTTTGAACTGTGCATCTGATTGGTTGGCTATATCTTGGTTGCTTAAAAGTACTGGCCCTGGTGGATTAATTTGTTCTTTCATTTGAGCATTTTGTTTTGTTTTGTTTTGTTTTGTTTTTTTGGTCTGGTCGTGCCTGTTACAAATGTGGGACCAAGCCTTAGGTGTTCACTGGGCAGGGCAACCCAGTCGCAGAGTTGTGACACTGTATGTGGGGGTGCGGTCAGAGGGGAACAATGGTGCTTGCTCTGCTCTCTCTTGGATTTCAGTCCCCGGTGAAGCTAGGAGTCTCTCCCGGCACTTCAACCCCCACAAGTGTTTTCAATCAGTGCTTTTAAGCTTTAATTCCCAGCTCTGGGGCCCTGGGTTGCATAGTCTGTCCTGCTGCTGGTTTTCACCTGGTTTATCTGCGTGTGAATGTGTGACTGCAGTCAGCCACCTGCATCCACTGGGTCTGCTCATTGCCTCCCCATGCCTGGTAACTGCCACCTGTGTGCCTGGAGTGTGCCAACTGCTGCCTGCATATCCAGGATCACTACCCACTGCTTTTTCCTGCCATGATCCTTCTCTGCCAGGCCACTGACTCTGCCCCTCTTACTGGTCTGGGTGAATCCTTGTCGGACTTCCATACAATTCAATTTTCTATTTGTTCTGGTTGTTTTATTGTTTCTAAATTTTTGTTGTCCTTAATTTTGGTTGTGAGAGGAGGCACAGTATGTCCACCTACGCCTTCATCTTGGCCCCTTTTACTGCATCTTTATCTCCCCAGTGACATTAAGAGGCCAGGTCTCTCCTGAAGGGGTCTGGAACTCGTTGCTCTGGGAGGGGAGGGAGCTGCAAAGTCACAATCACTGACCCGGCTTTCCTCTGAAGTTGCTGTGGCAGCTATGCTCTCTGTTGCAGGGCTCAGGGACCCTCCCTTCAGCCTACAAATTCCCCTTACCTTCCAAATTTAAATGTCCTCACAACCTTTGGCTTCCAAACTTCATATCAGCAGGAATTCTGTTGGCTATATACTCTGTTCCTCAGAAGATCAGCTAGGTGTCCCAGGTATATTCATGAGCAAGTAGGTTCAGCTCCCACCTACCTTGTTGCCATCTTCCCACCACCATTCTTCTTATTTTTGTTTTAAATTTTATTTTCCCCTTTATTTTTTCTGACTTAATCTTTATTGTATTTTTCCATTACAATTTACTCTCCTTATACTCCCCTCCCCCTACAATCACCACACTGTTGCCCATGTCCATGTCCATGAGTTCTTTTTCCTTTTTGCTCAAACCCTCCACCCCTAACTTCCCTCCCATCTAGCTGCCATCTGCTCTCCATCTATGAGTCTGTCTCTGTTTTTCTTGTTAGTTCAGTTTGTTCATTAGATTCTACAAATTAGTGAAATCATATAGTAATTGTCTTTCCCTAATTGGCATATTTCACTTAATATTATATTATCCAGGTCCATCCACACCTATACGAAGGATAAAATTTTCTTCTTTTTTGTAGATGAGTAGAATTTTATTGTGTCAATATCCCATATTTGAAGTCAACTAAAAAGTTTTTGCACAGCAGAGGAAATCAGCAACAAAATAAAAAGACAACCCACAGAGTGGGAGAACATATTCACCAATACATCTAATAAGGGGTTAATATCCCAAATTTATAATGTGCTTACAAAATTCAACACTGAGAAACAAAGAACCCAATTAAAAAATTGGCAAAAGACCTGAAAGTTCTTCAAAGAGGACATAGAGATCACCAACAGACATATGAAAAGATGCTCAATATCACTAATCATTGGAGAAATGCAAATTAAAACCACAATGAGATACCATTTCACACCTGTCAGAATGACTAACATCAATAATTCAACAACAATTGCTGGCAAAGTTGTTAAGAAAGGGGAACCCTATTGCACTGTTGGTGGGAATGCGAACTGGTGCAGCCACTGTGGAAAGCTGTATGAAGATACCTCAAAAATTAAAAATGAGTCTGCCTTCTGACTCAACAACCCCACTTCTGGGAATATATTCAAAGAACACTAATGTGAAAGAACATAATTACCCCTATGTTCATTGCAGTGTTATTTACAATCACTAAGATATGAAAGCAAGATTTCAGTCCAGATAGCAGCGCTGGCAGACATGGCTCACCTCTTCACACAATCGCATCAAAATTACAACTAAAATACGTAACAACCATCCTTCAGAACATCAGAAATCAAGTTGAATGGAAGTATAACAACTATGGAATAAAAAAACATACATCCATTGAACTGGTAGGATGGGTGCAATACAGAATGGGTTGATATCTCACCCACATGTGGTGGATAAAAATTCAAGAGGGATAGCTCAGTAACGAGGAGTTCTAGCCCGAAATCATTGCCAACCCCACTCCGCCCCAGGCCAGGGTTCTTGTGCCAGAAACATAAAATCCTCACAACTTCTGGCTGCAAAATGCAGCAGGGATTGAGTCAGTGGAAGAAACTTCTGGAGCCCCAGGAAGTTCCTCTTAAAGAACCCAAACATGGGACTTCCGGCCAAGATGGAGGCATAGGTGGACACACTGTGCCTCCTCTCACAACTAAAATTAAGGACAACGAACATTTAGAAACAAGAAAACAACCAGACCTAACAGAAAATTGAACTGTACAGAAATCCAACAACCATTCATCCAGACCAGTAAGAGGTGTGGAGTCGCTGCAGGAAAAAGTGGAGGTGTGGACCCTGGAATGCAGACAGCAGTGGCTGGCAGTTCCCAAGCGTGCAGGCAGCTGGCAGACCCCAGGCCCACAGAGGGTGGCTGGCAGATCCCTGGCATGGGGTGGCAACTGTGCAGACCCAGTGAGGCCGAGCAAGGTGGCTGACTGACCAGGTGGTCCCACATTCGTGCTCACAGATAATTCAGGTGAAGGGGAAGCGGCAGAGGGGACTGGAATCCAGGAGAGAGCGGAGCAGGCGCCATTGTTCCCTCTCGGACCCCGCCCCCACATACAGCATCACAACTCAGCAACTGGGCTGCCCCATACTGGGGAACACCCAAGGCTCCACCCCTCACTACTTGACCAGACTAAAAACAAAACAAAATAAAACGAAAAACACCGAAAATGGCTCAAACTGGAGAACAAATGAAATCCCCAGAGCCAATTCCTCTAAGCGACGAAGAGATAGCCAACCTATCAGATTCACAGTTCAAAGCCCTGGTGATTAGGATGCTCACAGAATTGGTTGATTTTTCTCATAAATTAAATGAAAAAATGCAGGCTACAATAAGTAAAATGAAGGAAGACGCATGGGGAACCAATAGAGATGGGAGGAAAACTGAGACTAAAATCAATGGAGTGGATCAGAAGGAAGAAAGAAACAACCAAACAGAAACAAGGAAGAAACAAGAATTCAAAAAAATGAGGAGAGGCTTAGGAACCTCCAGGACATCTTTAAACGTCCCAACATCCGAATTATAGGGGTATTATAAGACCAGGAAGCTCAAAGAGTCCCAAAGAAGTTGGACCCAAGGAAGCACACACCAAGGCACATCAGAATTACATTACCCAAAATTAAAATGAAGGAGAGAATTCTAGAAGCAGCAAGGGATAAGGGGACAGTCACCTACAAAGGAGTTCCCATCAGACTGTGAGCTGATTTCTCAAAAGAGACCTTCCAGGCAAGAAGGGGCTGGAAAGAAGTATTTGAAGTCTTGAAAGGCAAGGACCTTCCTCCAAAATTGCTCTATCCAGCAAAGCTGTCATTTAGAATGGAAGGGAAGATAAAGTGCTTCTCAGATAAGGTCAAATTAAAGGAGTTCATCATCACCAAGCCCTTATTATATGAAATGTTAAAGGGACTTATCTAAGAAAAAGAAGATCAAAAATAGGACAGTGTAAAGACAGCAAACTCACAGCTATTAAGAACCACACATAAAACAAAAGCAAAGAACTAGAAAAGGAACAGAACCACAGAAATGGAGATCATATGCAGGGTTAGCAACAGGGGAGTGGGGGGGGGGAGATACAGAGAATAAGTTGCATAGATGGTGGGTAGAAAATAGACAGTGGGAGGGCAAGAATAGTATGGGAAATGTAGAAGCTAAAGAACTTATGACACATAGACATTAACTCAAGGGGGGGAATATGGGTGGGGGGTGTGCAGAGTGGAGGGGAATGATGGGGTAGAAATGGGACAACTATAATAGCATAATCAATAAAATATATACTTTAAAAAAAAAAACCAAACATGGACTCAGCTACACAGACTCACTTTCTCTGAGCTCTAGTGCTGGGGTGGCAGATTGAAGGGCACCAGTGACATACTGGGAGAGGCTGAAGTATCTGGCATCAAGATGAGCAGAGGCCTTTTTCTGAGCCCTCCGCTGGCAGAGCCATGGAGCCGGCAGGCTGGTAACATATTTGAGATTCTGTCAACCTGGCTAACACTGTTTGGCCCACCTGGGAGATCCAAAAAAACTCTACCCATCCAACTACAGGCCCACCCAAGCTGCTTTTTCATATAAATGGTTGGTGTAGGGAGCACAGGGAGTTCCAGGCTGGGTATTAGCAATAGCAAGATTAATTACACACCTTAGCTTTCCCTGGGAATCTCCAAGCCCAGCACAATTAGCCACCATCTCAGATTGCTCTATAGCTCACTCAGGGTGACCCCAGCAGAACACAGTTGATGCTGACCTTGGCCTGCATCACCCCAGGATCCCAGGAACCAGTGCAGCCAGTGGACAGCAACAGACTGCTTCAGAGCACCACTACTCTGCCCCTCCACAACTGATCCTCCACAGAAGTCAAAGGTTGGTGGTAAGTCATCACAGCCAATCTATGTAGCTAACTGGCCTGGGTAAATCCTTCCCATTGATTTGCCAAGAGCAACCAAGCCTCACCTACAAGAGGAGGGTGTACTCATCCCATACAAAGGGCACACCTCAAATACCCAGCTTGGGTTATAGGGAAGGTTGTGCCACTGGACCCTACAGGATACATACTATGATTGGCCATACTACCAATACATGGAGTCATAGCAGCTCTACCTAATATACAGAAACAAACACAGGGAGACTGTCAAAATGAGGAGATAAAGAAACATGGCCCAAATGAAAGAACAGGTCAAAACTCCAGAAAAAGAGCTTAACAAAATAGAGATAAGCAATCTATCAGATGCAGAGTTCAAAACACTTTGTAATAATACTCAAGGGACTTAGTGAAGATATTAGCAGCAAAAAAGAAATCCAGGGAAAACTTCTGGCCAAGATGGAGGTGTAGGTGGACACACTGTGCCTCCTCTCACAACAAAAATTAAGGACAACAAAAATTTACAAACAAAAAAATCCAGAACACATAGAAAATTGAATTGTATGGAAGTCCAACAAGATTCACCCAGACTGGTAAGAGGGGCGGAGTTGGTGGTGGAGAGGGATTGTGGCAGGAAAAAGCAGTGGCTAGTGGTCCGGGACATGCAGGTGGTGGTTGGCACATCCCAGGCTCACAGGCGGCAGTTACTAGGCATGGGGAGACAACGAGGAGACCCAGTGGGTGCAGAAGGCGGCTGACTGCAGTCACACGCAGTCAGCAGAAGGCGGCTGACTTGCTGCAGAAGGCAGCTTTCACCAGATAAACCAGGTGAAAACCAGCAGCAAGACAGACTGTGCAATCCAGGGCCCCAGCGCCAGGAGAGACTCCCAGCCTCACAAAGGGGGCTGAAATCCGAGACAGACCAGAGCAAGCACCATCGTTCACTCTCTGACCCTGCCCCCACATACAGTGTCAATTCTGCTACTGGGTTGCCCCCCCCCCACCTGGAGAACACCTAAGGCTCTGCCCCTCATGCGTAACAGGTGCAACCAGATGAAAGAAAGAAAGAAGGAGAGAGAGAGACAGACAGAAAGAAAGACAGAAAGAAAATGGCTCAAACAAAAGAACAAATCAATCCACCAGAGCCAATACTTTTAAGCGACCAAGAGATAGCCAACCTATCAGATGCACAGTTCAAAGCACTGGTCATCAAAATGCTCACAGAATTGGTTGATTTTCATCACAAATTAGATGAAAAAATAAAGGCTACAATAAGTGAAATGGAGGAAAAAACTCAGGGAACCAATAGTGATGGAAGGAAAACTGGAATTCAAATCAATGGAGTGGACCTGAAGGAAGAAACAAACAACCAAACAGAAAAGAATGAAGAAACAAGAATTCAAAAAAATGAGAGGCTTAGGAACCTCCAGGACACCTTTAAACATTCCAACATCCTAATTATAGGGGTACCAGAAGGGGAAGAGGAAGAGCAACAAGTGGAAAACTTATTGGAACAAATAATAAAGAACTCCCCCAGTCTGGCAAAGGAAATAGACTTCCAGGAAGTCCAGGAAGCTCAGAGAGTCCCAAAGAAGTTGGACCCAAGGAAGCACACACCAAGGCATAATCATAGTTACATTACCCAAGATTGAAATGAAGGAGAGAATTCTAGAAGCAGCTAGAGAGAAGGGGACAGTCACTTACAAAGGAGTGCCCATCAGACTATCAGCTGATTTCTCAAAAGAGACCTTACAGGCAAGAAGGGGCTGGAAAGAAGTATTTGAAGTCTTGAAAGGCAGGGACCTACATCCAAAATTGTTCTATCCAGGAAAGCTGTCATTTAGAATGGAAGGGCAGATAAAGCGCTTCTCAGATAAGGTCAAGTTCAAGGAGTTCATCATCACCAAGCCCTTATTATATGAAATATTGAAGGGATTTATCTAAGAAAAAGAAGATAAAAAAGTATGGACAGTAAAATGACAGCAAACTTACAGCTATTAACAACCACACCTAAAACAAAAGCAAACAACTAGAACAGGAACAGAAACACAGAAATGGAAATCACATGGAGGGTTAGCAACAGGGGAGTGGGAGGAGGAGAGAGGGGGAAGAGTTACAGAGAATAATTAACATAGACGGTGGGTAGAAAATAGACAGGGGGCGGGCAAGAATAGTGTGGGAAATGTAGAAGCTAAAGAGCTTATGACACATGGAGATGAACTAAAGAGGGAGAATGTGGGAGGGAGGGGAATGAAGGGGGGGAATGGGACAACTGTAATAACATAATCAATAAAATATGTTTTAAAAGTATTCTGTATAATAGAGTTTAGTAATGGGAAAAAAGTCCCAAGTATGACATAATGAGATTACATAAACACACATACACACACTACATAATTCAAATCTAAATTCAAAATAATGAGATACAAAGGGGAAAGTACAAGAAATACCAGAAAATAAACTAGACTTATGGCAATTTAAAAAAAAAAGAAATTGGCAGATCTCAGATTTCTCAAAATAAGCTTATGGAAGTTAGAAGAGATTGGCAAGAGACTCAAAGTCATGAAAAGCAGAGACCTGCAGCCAAGATTGCTCTATCCAGCAAAGCTATCATTTAGAATCGAAGGGCAG
The DNA here is from genome assembly GCA_039655065.1 of Glossophaga mutica. NCBI lineage: Eukaryota > Metazoa > Chordata > Mammalia > Chiroptera > Phyllostomidae > Glossophaga > Glossophaga mutica. Next base: position 106,846,637 of record CM077306.1, read on the forward strand.
ATGAAGAGTTTCCCAGAGAAGAAAAAACTGAAGGAGTTCATCATCACCAAATGTTTATTATAGGAATTGTTAAAGGGACTTATTTAAGATAAGAATTTCAAAACTATGAACAGTGAAATGGCAATAAATACATATCTATCAACAATTGAACCTAAAAAGCAAACTAAGCAAACAAGAACAGAGACAGAATGATGGATATGGAGAGCATTTTGATGTTTCCCAGATGGGAAAGGAAAATGGGGGAATGGGTGAAGAAGTGATGGAATTAAGAAGTACAGATAGGTAGTTACAGAATAGCCGTAGGAATGTAAAATACAGTATAAAAAATGGAGTAGCCAAAGAACCTACCCATGACCCATGAAAACAAATAGCAATAAGGGGATTGTCTGAGGGAGTGAGGGGTCCCAAGTGGAGGGGGCCAAATGGGGGAAAATTAGGACAACTGTAATAGCATAGTCAATTAAATATAAATAGAAAAAGAAAGAAAAATTGGTGTGTTTCATCTAAGTTATCAAATGTGCAGGGATAGAGCTGTTCATAATGGCCTTTTATTATTTTTTAATGTTCATAAGATCAGTAGTAATGGCCCCTCTTTCAATTTTTTTTATTGAGGCATAATTGACATATATCATTGTATTAGTTTCAGGTGTGCAACATAATGACTCAGTACTGTATATATTGCCAAATGTTCACCACAGTAAGTCTAGTTAACATCTCTCACCACACATAGTTACAAAATTTATTTCTTGTGATGAAAGCTATTAAGATTTATTCCCCTATGTTTATAGCAGCACTGTTTACAGTAGCCAAGATTCAGAAACAGCCTAAAAGTCCACCAGTAGATATGTGAATAAAAAGCAATGGTATGTTTACACAATGATATATTATGCAGCAGTAAAAAAATAAAAGAAAGAAAGAAAGAAACTCATACATTGTGCAACAGCATGGTTGGCCCTGGAGAAAATTATACTAAGTGAATTAAGCCAGTCAGTGAAAGAAAAATATGACATGATCTCACTTATATGTGGAATCTAATGAACACAATAAACTAATGAACAAAATAGTAACAGAAACTTAGATACATAAAAGAGACTGACAGCTGCAGGAAAGGGGTCTGGGGTGGGGGTGAGATGAAAAATGGTAAAGAGATTAACCAAGGAACATTTATGTGCAACCTATGGACACACAAAAATATGGGGATTGGCCTTAGGAGGGTGAGGGTGGAACTGGATGGAGGTGGGGAAGGGGAGCAAGAACAGGAAAATCTGTAACAGTATAAATAATAAATGTAAAATTTTTAAAAGATTTACTCTCTTAGCAACTCTCAACTATGCAATACAGTATTATTAACTATAGGCACCAAACAGTACATTGGATACCTAGGACTTATTTATTTTGTAACTGGAAGTTTGCATCTTTGAAAATCTTTACCCATTTTGCCCACCCCCTATGCACTAATATTGTTAATTTTTTCATATTAGCAATTCTGTCTTCTTTCTTTCTTTTTTTGTTAACCTGACTATAAATGTATTAATTTTATTGATCCATTCAAGAAATAAGTTTTTGGTTTTTTTTTTATTTTTCCCTATTGATTTCTTATTTTTAATCTCATTGATTTTGGTCTGCTTTCATTATTTTTTTCCTGCTTCCTTTAAGCTTATATTGCTATTTTCCTCTGGTTTCTTATGTGTGTATGAGATGGGGTAAATATGAGAACTTTCTGTACTCACTAATCAATTTTTCAATAAATCTAACCGAATTCTAAAAAGTAGTCTATTAGTTTAAAAAATATAAAATGCACAGGAAAACCATTAGAAAACAGCAAAAACTTAGGCAATATTTCCTCATAAATTCATCCTGAGAAATTAATGAGAAATGAGCTTCAGATACCAAAATGACTAGAGGTATCAACAGAAAGACTGGTGGTAAATGTTAAAGGTTGAATTAATAATAAATGAGGGTAATAGGAAAAATAAATTATTCAGTAACTGTATGATTTGACAATGTAAATATTATATGGCTATTTTTAATATATTTTATTGATTATGCTATTACAGTTGTCCCATTTCTCCCCCATCATTCCCCTCCACACACCCCCACCCATATTCCCCACCTTTAGTTCATGTCCATGTGTCATAAGTTCTTTAGCTTCTACATTTCCCACACTATTCTTGCCCTCCCCTGTCTATTTTCTACCCACTGTCTATGCTACTTGTTCTCTGTACCTTTTCCCTCTCTCTCCTCCTCCCACTCTCCTGTTGCTAACCCTCCACGTGATCTCCATTTCTGTGTTTCTGTTCCTGTTCTAGTTCTTTGCTTACTTTGCTTTTGTTTTAGTTGTGATTGTTAATATCTGTGAGTGTGCTGTCTTTTTACTGTCCTATTTTTTGTCTTCTTTTTCTTAGAGAAGTCCCTTTAACATTTCATATAATAAGGGCTTGGTGATGATGAACTCCTTCAACTTGACCTTATCTGAGAAGCACTTTATCTTCCTTTCCATTCTAAATGACAATTTGCTGGATAGAGCAATCTTGGGTGTAGGTCCTTGACTTTCATGACTTGGAATACTTCTTTCCAGCCCCTTCTTGCCTGGAAGTTCTCTTTTGAGAAGTCAGCTGACAGTCTGATGGGAACTCCTTTGTAGGTGACTGTCCCCTTATCTCTAGCTGCTTCTAGAATTCTCTCCTTCATTTGAATCTTGGCTAATATCATTATGATGTGCCTTGGTGTGTTCCTCCTTGGGTCCAACTTCTTTGGGACTCTCTGAGCTTCCTGGACTTCCTGGAAGTCTATTTCCTTTGCCAGTTTGGGGAAGTTCTCCTTTATTATTTGTTCAAATAAGTTTCAACTTGTTGCTCTTCCTCTTCCCCTTCTGGTACTCCTATAATTCGGATGTTGGAATGTTTAAAGATGTCCTGGAGGTTCCAAGCCTCTCCTCATTTTTTTGAATTCTTGTTTCTTCCTTATTTTCTGTTTGGTTGTTTGTTTCTTCCTTCAGGTCCACTCCATTGATTTGAGTCCCAGTTTTCCTCCCATCACTACTGGTTCCCTGTGAGTTTTCCTTCATTTGACTTAGTGTAGCCTTCATTTGTGCATCTAATTTGTGACAAAAATCAACCAATTCTGTGAGCATTTTGATCACCAGTGCTTTGAACTGTGCATCGGATAGGTTGGCTATCTCTTCATCACTTAGAAATATTGGCTCTGAAGCTTTGATGTGTTCTTCCGCTTGAGCCATTTTTTTTGGGGGGGGGGGGGTCTGGTCATGCCTGTTACACCTTTTTTTTGGCCTCCACGCCTGAGTGGTGGAGCCTTAGGTGTTCACCAAGGTGGGGCAACCCAGTTGCTGGGTTGTGACACTGTATGTGGGGGCTGAGTCAGAGAGGAAACAATGGTGCTTACTCTGCTCTCTCTCGGATTCCAGTCCCTCCCGCCACTTTCCACAAGCAAATTGGGCCCTCTGGTGCTGATTTCCATGTGGATGGGCTTGTATACATTCTAGGACTCTGTGGGTCTCTCCAACAAACTCTCCTGTGATGCTGGGAGTCTCTCCCGGCACCTCAACCCCCACAAGTGTTTTCAATTGGTGCTTTTAGGTTTTATTTCCTGGCACTAGGGCCCTGGGTCGAGTAGTCTGTCTCCCCGTTTTCACCTCGTTTATCTGTGCACAAATGTGTGTCCGCGGTCAGCTAGCTGTCTTGCACACCTGGGGTCTGCTAGCCACTGTCTATGTGCCAGGACCTCCAATCACCGCTTTCTCCTGCCTCAATCCCTCTCCACAGGCCACCAACTCTGCCCCTCCTACTGGTCTGGGTGAATGGTTCTCAAACTTCCTTACAGTTCAATTTTCTGTCAGATTGGGTTGTTCTTTTGTTTCCAAATCTTTGTCGTCTTTAATCTTGGTTGTTCGAAGAGGCTCAGTGTGTCCACCTGTTCCTCCATCTTGGCCGGAAGTCCATCATATATATTCTTATAAAAGAGTGGCAGAGGGAGTTTTGAAGTATGGACACACAGAAAAGATGATGTGAAGACAAAGATAAGATATTAGAATGATGCAGCCACATGAAGGCCTGCAGCCACCAAAAGTTGGAATAGACAAGGAATAGATTCTCCCCTATAGCCATCGGAGAGAGGTTACCCCTCCACCAACACTTTGATTTTGGACTTTTAGCCTCCAAAATTGTAATAGAGTAGATTTCTGTTTTTTTAAACCATCAAGTTTTTGGCAATTTGTTACAGCAACCAAAAGAAACTTATGTAACTACTGTAATATAATGCTTAAAAGCAATCAGTTGGACAGTCACAAGGCAAAATCAAACTCAAGTTTGAAAGTTGATACCTATTTGCAACAATATCAATAAATGCGGAAAGTAGTATTTGATCCAAGCAACTTCCTTGCGTGCAAAAGCATTTTATTTCCACCTAAAAGTATAAATTGGCACTCCATCTTCAAATCACCATATAGGATAGAACAGAATGCAAAACTCAATATAATGACATATTATTTAAGATATTTATGAAATATTATAAAAATTAAGTATCTTTGTTTTTTAAAAAACAGAAACATTGAGCCCTGGCTGGTGTAGCTCAGTGGATTGAGCGCGGGCCTGTGAACCAAAGGATCACGATTCGATTCCCAGTCAGGGCACATGCCTGGGTTGCAGGCCAGTTCCCAGTGGGGGACACATGAGAGGCAACCATACATTGATATTTCTCTCCCTCTCCCTCTCTCCTACCCTTCCCCTCTAAAGATAAATAAATAAAAATATTAAAAAAAAAAAAAAAACAGAAACATTGCTATCATACCAGGCATTTGGTAACTTCCAAAGATTTCACTGATCTACCTACATCATTATTAGATATTATCTATTTGTTTTGTGATTCAAAAATGCCATGGTAATAAAAAGATCCAGCCCTCCCTGGTGTGGTTCAGTGGGTTGAGCACCAGCCTGCAAACCAAAGGGTGTTAGTATTTAATTTCTTTCTATTTTTGCCAAATAATATTCCAGTATATAATATACCACATTGTTTTTTTATTTTTATTTGATGAACATTTGGATTGTTTCCATTTTAGCTATTATGAATAGCACTGCTATAAACACTTATGTAAAAGTTTTTATGTGGACATATGTTTTACTTAGGAGTGGAATTGCTGGGTTGTATGGTAACAATATTTAACTGTTTCAGCAACTGCTATCCTTTTTCCAAAGAGACTGCACCATTTTACATTTCCACCAATAAGAGTTCCAATTTCGCCCTGACTGGTGTGGTTTAATGGCTTGAGCACTGGCCTGCAAACCAAAAGGTCACCAGTTCGATTCCCAGTCAGGGCACATGCCTGGGCTGCAGGCCGGGTGCCCCATTTGGGGCATGTGAGAGGCAACCAATCTGTTTCTTGTGCACATCGATGTTTCTTTCCATCTCTTTCTCCCTCCCTCCCCCTCTCTCTAAAAATAAATAAAATCTTTAAAAAAAAAAAAGAGTTCCAATTTCTCCACATTCTTACCAACACATCTTTTTTTATCATATGCATTCTAGTGGGTGGAGAGTAGTATATTACTGTTTATTTGCATTCCCCAGATGGGTAATGATGTTGAACATCTTTTTGTGTAAAACTGGTCTTTTGTATGTATTTTTGAAAACTGTGAATTCAGATCCTTTGACCATTTTAAATTGGGTTATTTATCTTTTTATTTTGAGGTATAACAGTTCTTTATATTTATATATATCTTGGATAAAAGTCCTTCCATTACCAGATGTATAATTTGCCAAAAATAAAATTATTTTAGGGTTTCCTCTTTGCTTCCTTGATGGTGCTCTTGGAAGCACAAAAGGCTTTAATTTTAATGATATCCAATTTATCTATATTTTTGCTTGTGCTTTTAGTGTCATATTTAAGAAACCAATACCTAATCCAAAGTCATGAAGATTTGCATCTGTTTTAAGAGTTTTATAATGTTAGCTCTCACATTGGGTCTTTGATTCATTTTGAGTTAATTTTAAGTGTGGTGTGAAGTAGGAGTCCAGCTTCATTTTTTTTTTTTTTTGCATGTGGGTATCCAGTTGTCCTAGCATCATTTGATAAAAAGGCCATTCTTTCCCCATGTAACTGTCTTAGCACCGTCTTCAAAAATGAACAGATCAAGCCCTGGCTGGTGTGACTCAATGGACTGAGCACCGGACTGTAAACCAAAAATCAATTGATCATAAAAGTGAGGGTTATTTTTGGATTCTCACTTCTATTCCTATTTAATTCTTTTTTGGTACTACTGTAAAAATTGTTTCCTTAAGATCACTTCTGGTTTACTTATTAATACTCCATGGATTTTTATAAGTTGATCTTGTATCCTGCCAATTTTCTGAATTCCTTTATGCCTATGTTTTTTTTAGTTTATTCCTTTGAATTTCTATGCACAAGATCATATAACCTGCACGTAGAGATAGTATTACTTCTTTCAAATATGGAAGATTTTTCTTTCATTTTTGTGTTCATTGTAGCTTTTTTGAAGTGAAATTATTCAATTCAAAGTGCCCTGTTTGCTGTTTTATGTATACAATACCATGGGCCTCCTGCCAGTTAAACAAAATAAGCTTTAACTCATTATTTTTACAAAGATTTAATTATTTATTTATTTTTATGGAGAGGGGAAGGGAGGGAGAAAGAGAGGAAGAGAAATCTCAGTATCAGAGAGAAATATTGATCAGTTGCCTCTCACAAGCACTGCAGCCAGGAACCAAACCTGAAACCTAGGCATGGGCTCTTGACCAGGAATTGAACTGGCAACCTTTCAATTTATGGGTCGATGCCAATCAACTGAGCCACACCGGTCAGGGCTAACTCATCATTTTTAATAGTACTCCTTATCATTTTACATTCAACTACTCCCTTATTGATATTTAAGTGGTTTCTCTTATTTATTACTACAATGAATGCCATGTACATATTTTTTTTACAAATATATTCTTTTTTTTTAAGTACTTTTTTTTTTCCTTTTAGATTTTATTTATTTATCTTTTAGAGGGGAAGGGAAGGAGAGAGGGAGAGAAACATCAATGTGCGGTTGCCTCTTGTATGTCCCCTGCCGGGAACTGGCCTGGCAACCCAGGCATGTGCCCTGACTGGGAATCGAACCGCGATCCTTCGGTTCGCAGGCCCGCGCTCAATCCACTGAGCTACACCAGCCAGGGCTACAAATATATTCTTATACAGCCATTCCAAAGTCTCTTGATTTCACATAACACTAGACCACAGTAGCTGACCTGGCAGTCTGACTGACCAGCTAGATGGACTGACTGATTGACTGAAATCCTATTTCTACTGTGTACAATTGAAAACAATAACTACATTTGGAACTCTGCTTTTTCCAGGCCCAGGGACACTCAATTCTTCTCAGTCTCAGAGGACACTTTCTGTCTCTAAACTTCTCTGTCTGTTTACCCTTGTCTAAGAGGTATTCTAGTAATTCCTCAGATCCTAGTCCTACACTTGCTGGCTATGTAACCTGAAGAAGGTAAGTAAGGGATTTACCTCCATTCACTTCCCATCTAGTTATCAACTCTACATAGCTCATGCAATTTGCATTGAAAACATGTTTGTGTTTCATCTTTATAGCCACTGTACACACCGTCACAGCATTTTTTCATATCCTAGACCTACTTAAATATTTAAGTGCCTGCTGTCCAGATAGGATACATTCCTGAGCTCCTCACACCCTACAGATCCAGACCACCTCCCACCTGGGGAATATGTTCCTGCCACTACAATCTCCTTACCCTCCCCTACTCATGCCATAATTCTCTCTGCTTCTGTACTCTGTTCATTCTGACTCTCTTATCACCTCTCTAGGGTCAACAATGACCTCTAGTTTTAAATGTAATAGACTTTCCTATCTTCATTTCCCTCAGCTTCTCTAGGGATTTCTCCAGGCTAACGTCCTCCTTCTTGAAGTGCTTACTTTGGCCTGAATACTATTGCATTGCAGGTAGGTTGCCTGGAAGAAGAGAGGCTCAGTTGAGTTATTGCCTCTAAGATTCAGTTCCTCTTCTGTCTGAGCAGGCCTTTCTATTGTAGTGATATCATGGTTAATGAAGTATTGAAACTGGGACAGATCCAGTATTTGAGATTGTGATTGATAACTCTATTTAAAATTCCAATTTCACCCTGGCTAGTGTGGCTTGGTGGATTGAGCACCAACCTGTGAACATAAAGTCCACTGGTTCAATTCCTGGTCAGGGCCTATGTCTGGGTTGCAGACCAGGTCCCCAGTTGTGGGGCATGCAAGAGGCAACCAGTTCATGTTTCTCTTACACAATGATGTTTCTCTTCTTCTTTTTCTCCTTCCCTTCCCCTCTCTCTCTAAAAATAAATAAATATTTTTAAAAGATGTTAAAATAAATAAAATCACAATTGCATGACCACTGGGATTTCTCTTAAACTTTCCTTTCTGGCATCCCAATCTGTCCATTTGAGAGAACACTAGCTTCCAATACACAACATAGTTTAGAGCTGTCCATGGTGCTGAAACACTTAAACTGGCTGTTCCACTATTTCAATGAATTTCTCTTTCTTCCTTCCTTCCTTCCTTCCTTCCTTCCTTCCTTCCTTCCTTCCTTCCTTCCTTCCTTCCTTCCTTCTCTCTCTCTCTCTCTCTTTTTCTTTCTTTCTTTCTTAGATTTTATTTATTTGTTTTTAGATATGGGAAGGGAATGTGTAGTCTGGGGACCTGGCCCACAACCCAGACATGTGCCTTGACTGGGAATCAAACTGATGACCATTGTGTTTGCAGGCCATCACTCAATCCACTGAGCCACACAATCCAGGGCTCAATGAATGGCATTGTTATTTTGGAAAACTGCTCACTAATACAAACTCTACAGTTGAAATTTTACATTCATTATTTATAAGCCTAGACCACCTGAGTTAATGAACAAACTAGCAATAAGTCAGATATAACATAGAAAGACCTATAAAATGTTCTCTTTATAATGCCTATGCTGAAATGTACCAAAGAAAACAAAAATAGAAATGAGAAGTTTTTTGGATTTTTATCTGATATAAAAAATAAATCCAGTATTATAGTGGAGAAAAGAGGTAAAGAATCTAGATTTCAATTAACTCTACCTTATCCCAAATTATACACTATCCTTTTTAACCTTACCAGACATTTTTTTTCCATAGTTAATCTTCATTCAATTTCGCTCACACATTTACCATTTTTAAAAAAGGTTTTGCCCTGGCCAGAGTGACTCAGTTGGTTGTAATGCCATCCCATAACATAAGTATGGCTGGTTTGATTCCCAGTCAGGGTACATACCCAGTTGGGGTATGTACCCAAGCGACGTTTCTCTCTCTCCTCCTCTGTCTTAAATGAGAATAAAAGAAACTTTTAAAAATTATTTTTAATTTAAAAAATTTTAAGTATTTTATTTACTTTTAGAGAGAAGGGAAGGGTGGAAGAGAGGGAGAGAAACATCAGTGTATGAGACATACATCATTCAGTTGCCTCTTGCATGCCCTCAACTGAGGACCTGGCCCACAACCCAGGCATCTGTCCTGACTGGGAATCAAACCAGCAACCTTTCAGTTCACAGGCCAGCATTCAATCCACTGAACCAGACCAGCCAAAGCTAAATAAATTTTTTATTTAAGTACAATTGGTATATAATATTACATTGGCTATATTAGTTTCAGGTATACAATATAATGATTCAACATTTTTATACCTTACAATGTGATCAACCCACTAATTCTAGTAATCATCTGCCACCATGAAAACATCACAATATTATTGACAATATTTCCCTACCCCTTTTCACTCATCCCTATAGCCCCTCCATTCTAGTAACCATCCCTTTGTTTTCTGCTTCTATGAGTCTCTTTTTGTTTTGTTTTGTTTGTTTTAGATTCCACATAAGTGAAACCATGCAGTATTTGTCTTTTGGACTGACTTATTCCACTTAGCATAATACCCTTTAGATCCATCTATGTGTGGGAAATGGCAAGATTTCATTCTTTTTCACACTGACCAGTTTGGTTCAGTTGGTTGGAGAATGTCCCATAGCCAAAAGGTCACTGGTGTGATCTCCAGTCAGGGTACAGCCTTGGGTTGTGGGTTCAAACCCCCAGTTAGAGTGTGTATGTGAGGCAACCAATCAATGTTCCTCTCTCACAGCCCTCTCTCTCTCTCTCTCTCTCTCAAATAAACCTTCAAAAATATTTCATTAAAGACCACATCCTGGGATGGGAGTAAAAGACAGAAAACTGTACAAGATCAACAATTTAAAAAAATACTGATTTAAAAAAATTGTAATATGTTGGGTTAAATAAAATATAGTATTAAAATTTTTTTTAAAAAAAGATCACATCCATGTTCTAAAATACATGTCTCTCAGTCCTCCCTCAACCCCTGAGGGAGCTGGCCACAGCTCAGCTGCAGGAAGCTCTGCTCCCCACTCACCCAGGAGTGCTAGGGAGTAGGCCAGGCTTCCTCAGCCCTACCTCTTCACCATTATTTATGGAGAGGGAAACCCCACGAAGGAAGCCTCAATCAAGGACTTGCCAAGAATTTTTTAAGTTTGTTACTGAAAAGTATAATAAATTAATGAGTCTAGCTCCAAAAAAATATTTCATTATTTTTATTTTAAAGATTTTTATTTATCTACCTTAGACAGAGGGGAAGGGAGGGAGAAAAGGAGGGAGAGAAACATCAGTGTATGGTTGCCTCCCATGTGCCTCCTACTGGGAACCTGGCCAACAACCCAAACATGTATCCTGACTGGGAATCACACCGGCAACACTTTGGTTCACAGGCCAGCGCTCAGCCCACTGAGCCACACCAGCCAGGGCGTATTTCATTTTTATTGCTGCATGATATTCTAGTGTGTGAGTATGTGTGTGTGTGTATCTTATATTTTCATCCATTCGTCTATCAGTGGATTCCTAGGTTACTTCCACATCTTGGCTATTGTAAACAATGCTGCAGTGAACATAGGGGTGCTTATATCTTCCCAAGTTAATGTTTTCATTTTCTCTGGATAAGTACCCAGAAGTGGAATTGCTGGGTCATATTGTATATCAATTTTTAATATTTTGAAACATCTCCATACTGTTTTCCATAGCAGCTGACCAGATCCCACCAAGTCCCCAAGTGTTCCCTTTTCTGTACATGCACACCAACACTTATCTGTTGACTTTGATAATAGCCATTCTGACTGCTGTGAGGTGGTTCTCTTTGTGGTTTTGATTTGCATTTCCCTGATAATTAGTAATGCTGAGCATCTTTTCATAAGGCCATATATATGTCTCCTTTGGAGAAATGTCTTTTCAAGTCCTATATCCATTTTTCACTAAATCGTTTATTTTATTGTTATTGAGTTATATGAGTTTCTTATATGTTTGGATATCAACCCTTTATCAGATACATCATATGCAAATATATTCTCCCATTGAGTAGATTATCATGTTTTATTGAAGATTTCTGTTACTGTGCAAAAGCTTTTTAGTCCGATGAAGTTCCATTTATTCTTGCTTTTGCTTCCCTCACTCAAGGGCAGGATGTATTAAAAAAAAATGTTACTCAGACTAATGTCACATAGTCTACTTCTTATGTTTTCTTCTAGGTGTTTTATGGTTTTAAGTCTATACATTTAAGTCTTTAACCCATTTTGAGTATTTTTTTAAAGATTTTATTTATTTTTAGACAGAGGGGAAGAAAGAGGGGGAAACATTGTGTGGTTGCCTCTTGTGCGCCCCTACTGGGGACCTGGCCCAGGGACTCAGGCATGTACCCTGACTGCAAATCAAACCACCAACACTTTGGTTTGCAGGTGCTGGCTTAGTGCTCAATCCACTAAGCCACACTAGCCAGGGCCATTTGGAGTTTATTTTTGTATACAGTATACAATAGACCAGTATCATTCTTCTTTTTTCTTTTTTGTGCTTATATCTGTCCAGTTTTCCAAACACTATTTGTTGAAGAGACTGTCTTTACTCCTTTGTCCAGTTGAGGTTTTATTTCTGGATTCTCTATTCTGTTCCATTGATTTATTTGTATGTTTTTCTGCCAGTACTATGCTGTTCTGAATACTGTACTTTTATAGTTTGAGTTTGGGGAGTGTGATATCTCCAACTTTGTTCCTTCTCAAGATTGCTTTGGCTATTTGGAATCTTTTGTGGTTCCATATAAATTTTAAGATTATTTCTTATGGTTTGAGAAGCATGCCATTGTTATTTTAATAGGAACTGTATTGATCTGTACATCTTTGGATAGCATGGACATTTTATTTTATTTTTTTAATATTTTATTTCTTTCATTATTATTATTTTTTAGATGGGGGAAGGGAAGGAGAAAGAGAGGGAGAGAAACATCAATGTGTGGTTGCTTCTCACGTGGCCCCCACTGGGGACCCAGCCCACAACCCAGGCATATGCCCTGACTTTCGACCCTTTGGTTCACAGCCCGCGCTCAATCCACTGAGCTACACCAGCCAGGGCAGCATGGACTTGTGTGTGTGTGTGTGTGTGTGTGTGTGTGTGTGTGTGTGTGTGACTCAGGGTTTTATGGTTTTATTTTTTATTTTCTTTTTTTAAATATATTTTATTGATTATGCTATTACAATTGTCCCATTTCTCCCCCATCATTCCCCTCCACCCTGCAAACCCTCTCCCACCCACATTCCCCCATTCAGTTCATGTCCATGTGTCATAAGTTCTTTAGCTTCTACATTTCCCACACTATTCTTGCCCTCCCTGTCTATTTTCTACCCACCATCTATGCTACTCATTCTCTGTACCTTTCCCCCCTCTCCTCCTCCCATGCCCATTGCTAACTCTCCATATGATCTCCAATTCTGTGGTTCTTTTCCTGTTCTAGTTGTTTGCTTACTTTGTTTTTGTTTTTGTTTTACGTGTGGTTCTTAATAGCTGTGAGTTTGCTGTCTTTCACTGTCATATTTTTATCTTTTTTCTTAGATAAGTCCCTTTAACATTTCATATAATAAGGGCTTGGTGATGATGAAATCCTTGAACTTGACCTTATCTGAGAAGCACTTTATCTTCCTTTCCATTCTAAATGACAGCTTTGCTGGATAGAGCAATTTTGGAGGTAGGTCCCTGCCTTTCAAGACTTCAAATATTTCTTTCCAGCCCCTTCTTGCCTGGAAGGTCTGTTTTGAGAAATCAGCTGACAGTCTGATGGGAACTCCTTTGTAGGTAACTGTTCCCTTACCACTTGCTGCTTTTAGAATTCTCTCCTTCATTTTAATTTTGGGTAATGTAATTATGATGTGCCTTGGTGTGTTCCTTCTTGGGTCCAACTTCTTTGGGACTCTCTGAGCTTCCTGGACATCCTGGTAGTCTATTTCCTTTGCCAGATTGGGGAAGTTCTCCTTTACTATTTGTTCCAATAAGTTTTCCACTTGTTGCTCTTCTTCTTCCCCTTCTGGTACCCCTATAATTTGGATGTTGGGACATTTAACAATGTCCTGGAGGTTCCTGAGCCTCTCATTTTTTTGAATTCTTGTTTTTTCCTTGTTTTCTGCTTGGTTGTTTCTTTCTTCCTTCTGGTCCACTCCATTGATTTGAGTCTCAGTTTTCCTCCCATCTCTATTGGTTCCCCATGCATCTTCCTTCATTTCACATATTGTAGCCTGCATTTTTTCATCTAATTTGTGAGCAACATCAATCAATTCTGTGAGCATCCTGATGACCAGTGCTTTGAACTGTGCATCTGATACGTTGGCTATCTCTTCACGGCTTAGAGGAATTGGCTCTGGGGCTTTCATTTGTTCTCCGGTTTGAGCCATTTTTGGTGGTTTTTTTTTTTTGTTTTGTTTTGGTTTTAGTCTGGTCACGGCTATTACGTATGAGGGGGTGGAGCCTTAAGTGTTCCTCAGGGCAGGGCAGCCCAGTTGCTGGGTTGTGATGCTGTATGTAGGGGTGGGGTCCAAGAGGGAACAATGGTGCCTGTTCCCCTCTCTCCTGGATTCAGTCCCTTCCGCTGCTTCCCCTTTGGCTGGACCATCTGCACGCGAGAATGTGGGTCCACCTGGTCAGCCAGCCGCCTTGTGCGGCCTCACTGGGTCTGTACCGTTGCCCCCCTGTGCCCGGGGTCCACCAGCTGCTGCCTGTGCACCTGGGAATTGCCCGCCGCTGCTGTTTGCTGCTGCTTGCGTTCCCAGGTCCGCACTTCCACTTTTTCCTGCCGAGACTCCACCCCTCTTACCGGTCTGGATGAATGGTTGTTGGACTTGCGTACAGTTCAATTTTCTATCAGTTCTGGTTGTTTTCTTGTTTCTAAGTATTTGTTGTCCTTAATTTTGGTTGTGAGAGGAGGCACAGTGTGTCTGCCTACACCTCCATCTTGGCCGGAAGTCCCCAGCATGCACATTTTTTAAAAGATTTTCTTTTTTATTTTTTAGAGGGGAAAGGAGGGAGAGAAACATCAGCATGTGGTTGCCTCTCAAGCATCCCCCCACTGGGGACCTGGCCAGCAACCTAGGCATGTGGCCTGACCAGGAATTGAACCGACGACCCTTTGGTTTGCAGGCCCATGCTCAATCCACTGAGCTATACCAGCCAGGCCCTAGCAGGGTCATTTTAACAATGTTAATCCTTCCAATCCATGAACATGGTATGTGCTTCCATTATTTGTATCCTCTTCAATGTCTTATAATTTTTGGAGTATAGGTCTTTCACCTCCTTAGTTAAATTTATTACTGGGTATTTTATTCTTTTGGATGCAGTTGTGAGATTGTTTTTTAATTTCTCATGATTGTTATTAGTATATAGGAATGTTGACAGGTTTCTATGTATTCATTTTGCATCCTGCTACTTTAATGATTTTGTTAATTCTATTTTTTTATGGATTCTTTAGTTTTCTATAAATAACATCATGCCATCTGCAAATAGTTTTACTTCTTCCTTTCCTATTTGGATGCCTTTTATTTCTTTTGCTTGCCTGATTGCTGTGGCTAAAACTTTCAGTAATGTTTTGAATAATAGTGGTGAGGGTAGGCATCTTTGTCTTGTTCCTGATCTGTTTTCAGCTTTTCACCATTGAGTATGATGTTAGCTGTGGATTTGTCATACATAGCCTTTATTGAGTTGAGATCAGTTCCTTCTATACTCATTTTGTTGAGTTTTTTAAATCATAAATGAAATGTTGAATTTTGTCAAATGCTTCTCTGCCTCCATTGAGGCAATCATATGATTTTTATCCTTAAATTTATTGATGGTGTGAATCACATTAATTGTTTTATGGATGTTAAACCACCCTTGCATCCCTGATATAAATTCCATTTGATTGTGGTGTATTAGCCTTTTAATGTGTTGCTGAATTTGGTTTGCTAGAAATTTGTGAGAATTTTGGCCTCTATGTTCATCAGGGATATTGACCTGTAGTTCTTTTCTTTCTTTCTTTTCTTTTTTCTTTCTTTTTCTTTTTCTTTTTTTTTTTTTTTTTTTTTTTTTGGAGTGTTCTTGTCTGATTTTGGTATCAGAGTAATGTTGGCTTTGTAGAATAGTTTGAAAGGGTGACTTTCTCTTCAATTTTTTGGAATAGTCCAAGAATAGGTTTTTCAATGTTTGGTAGAACATATCAGTGAAGCTGTCTGGTCCTGGGCTTTTGTTTCTTGGGAGTTTTGTTAAAATGCTCGAAACTTTGTATGTAAAAAAAGAGAAGTTCCTCAAGTCCATATATATTCTCCTCCATTTTTCTTTTGCTCAAACACAACCAAACTTATTGAAGATTATAAAATTTCTTCCTCTACTTCCACTTCCTTTGTACATGTTCCTCAATCCCCTGACATCTAGTGTTTCTGATCTCACCCATCCAATGGAACTGCTCCCACCAAGATCATGAAGTGTTACCAAATCCAGTGGACACTCTTCACTATTCATGACATTATTCCTCACCAGCATTCCACACTGTGCCCTTCTATCCTTCTTCCCCTGGCTCTCATCATACATTTCACTAGGTTTTATACTGTCTGCTGGCTTCTCTTTCCCTGCCCTCCATTTTATGTTCTCCATTTTCTCCCTCAGCTGTCTTCTTTTCTCGCTACACTTTCTGTGGATGTTATTCTCCTCCCCCTATATGTTAATAACACTCAAATCTCTGTCTGCAGCCACTACCTCTCTTCCCCCAAGCCCAACTTGTATAAACCCTGTCTCAGGAAACAGCCCCATCACCCACCCTGTTGCCTAGCCACAAGAATGAGGTGCACTCTTGACTTGTCCCTCTACTTTACCCACACAGCAAAACAATCCCCAAGACCTGTCAAATTCTACCTGCTAAGTATCCCGTAAAACTATTTCTCTTCTCTCCATCTGCCAGCACCTTAATTGTGGTTTCTAGTCCTTCCCTGGGATTGCTGCAAAAGCTTCTGATCTCTCCCCTTTCCAAACAAGTCTCCACACAACAACCAGAGTGGTCAAAGACACAAATCTCTTCTTAGTTTTGGGCTTAAGTTCCTCCAGTGTTCCTCTGGATAAAGCCTACATCTTTAGCATGGCTGAAAAGGCCCAGGAAGAGATGGCCCAAGCCTACCCCTCTGACTATACCTTGCGCCAAATCTCCCTTGTACCCTCTGCCCCAGCCATGCTGAACAAGTTAGTATACCAAAGCTGTCATGTGCTTGTTCCTGGATCTTTGCACTCCCCTCTGGAATGCTCTTCCCCTCAATGCCTGGCTAAATCCTGCTCAGTCTTAAGGTCTCAGCTTGGAGTTTTTGCTCTAGTTTTCCTCTGGCTCACAAAGATTGGCTTAGCAGCCCATGTTAGGTGTTCCCATAGCAATTCTTTACCACAGACCACTAATTTGTTTTAGTCATATGTAGCTTGCTATGCAAATACTTCCAGCCCTGTCCTCCACTCCTTCCTGATCAGCAGCCTGAGGCCCCTCCTTCATAGAACCCGTGCTGCCCCATAGGACCCTGCACCACCTTTCTCAGGGCACTTATCCCACTTCTATAATTGTCTATTTAATTGCTAGCTCCACAAAAGGCCATTTCTGTATCACTTATACTTAGCAGCAACTGGCAGATAGTAATTGCTTAATAAATGTTCAGTGGGTGGATGAATTCTTGGGATGATTATGTCCTATCTACCTTACTTAGTACGACAGTTCAATGGATACGTGTAATTATTTCCTAATTTACATAGTGCTATAAAATTGTTGATTATTATTATTATTATTATTACTATGACTACTACTACTACTACTGTGTCTGGCTTGACCCACTCCATGAGATCTATGCTGTATTCAATTTTTTTGTCCCAGAAACACAGCATATCTGGCACGTTTTCAACCAATTTTTGTTGGTTGCATCAATGATTTTAAGAAGTGAAGAAACAGGGGTCCAGGTAATTGAACTACTCTGACCACACATGGATACTTTGTCTCAGATACAAGACTAGACCTCTGTCTGAAAAAAAGGAAGCTTAGAAAAAACTTGTTCAATATCCAAATAGAATTCCAGCATAAATGAGATGCACTGACTTCTCTCCATCAACAGACTGGCCAGAAGCTGTGGGAACTATCAGAGCCTCAGACCTCCCTAGTCAGGTATCCCCATAGTGGACATAAGCCAAGAGGGGTATTCGGACAGGGTCCTGGGTATTTCAGTATGGAGGCAAGCTAGGCCCCTAATTTCCTTTGTCCCTTTCTGTAAGTTTCAACTTCAGCCTCATGCTCTGGTCTCAGGATATTATTATCCTTCTCCTCCCAAATCTATTTGTTGCTAAGATCATTCTTCTCCTAGTATTCCTTCCCTGTAGTCATGAGTCATTGGCAGGGGCTGGGAATGAATCATTTAGTCTAGCCCTCTAGGGATGTTAGAGTTCCTGCTTCCAGGTTTTCATCATGAACATACCCCCTCTTCAACTTTCTCTCCTGGTTCCAGGTTGCAAACCTTCATCCTGCCCCAGACTCTCCCCGGGTTCCCTGTTGACACTCATGAGATAGCAAAAGACAAAACCAGGAAAGATAAACTCTCCTTTTTCTCCATTTTGAGATGACTTCCCTGAACATCACAAACCCTTAGAGGACACTGAGCATCCCTTTTCTTCCATCAGAAGACCCAGTCCTGAGACTAAAGAGCCCCAATGGAAGACAGGTAGGTTCTTCTCTCCACCTGGACTTTTTTATCTTTTACAGCACATTTTAGGCAACCTTCAAGCACATCCACACACTGGCAGTATTTAAACTTGGCACTGGAGTGCAGATCCCAGGACTCATGCCCTCATAGGGACCAACGAAGGGCGGAGCTTGAGGGAATACGTGGCCCTAATACCTTAGCTTCTTTTGCTCCTAGGTTGACAGGGTCTTTGCTGGCATTCTGCCCAGTGACCCAGGACCTGAATGGGATGCTTGAGTAAAGAGAAAAAATCTGGTACTGCCCCTTAGCCTTCCCCCTACACTTAATGGTCAACCCATCAAACAACACTTTTTGCTACCACCCAACCCAGACAACACTATGGCAGACAACAAAACGAAACCCATTCTCCCTTTTCTCCAAAAAATTAAATCTTGGCATCTAGCTGCTTGCTTAACAAAGGAGACATACAGCAAAGCCTTAGGTGCCCTGACTCATAAGAAAGCTGATTGCTGCTGCAATGCACATGATACCATAAGTCAACTCAGACCCTGCACCGAGTCACCTTGGCTCCACCCCCAAATCAGGGAAAATGAGATTCAGGAAGCTGGTTCTGTGCCCTCCCTTCTGAATCTCATACACCCTTAGTGCATATAGGCTTCTAAATAATAAAACTTAACACTACTTAAAAGGCTGGTCTGCTCAATCATAAATATACACACTATTGCCCTGGCCAGTATGGCTCAGTGGTTAAAGCAATGTCCCATAACCAAAAGGTTGCAGGTTCAATTCCTGGTCAGGACACATGCCTAGGTGGCAGGTTCATCCCTGGTCCAGATGCGTACATTCCCAGATCCCAGCACAGATTCCCAATCCAGGGGCGTGCATAGGCAACTGAGTGATGCTTCTCTCGCATCAATGTTTCTCTCTCCCCCTTCCTCTCTTTCTAAAAGCAAACGAAAATGTCCTTGGTAAGGATAAAAAAATAAACAAAAAATAAAATAAATATGCACACTATTTGTTTGCCAGTAATTACGACTCTGCTTGGACACATTTAATCAACATTTTCACAAGCATTTAGTCTTAACTAAATATTTTCATCAACAAGAAGTTCTAGAATTATACTGTATGAGCCCCCAAGAATTTGGAGAACATTACACATTCCTCCTAATCCAAAAATTTGGATAATGACAATGGGGTCTTGGTCACGGCCAGGCTGCAAGTTCAAGTCAGACCCTGTTTATGCATCGTTACAGGCTCAGTACTTAGCATAGGTCCAAACACACAGTCAACGCTCAGTAAATATTTGCTGGATTTTAATGAATCCTGTAAAAATCTCACTTGGAGACATCAGGTTGTGACACCTCTTTCTGCTTCTTCTCCCAGGAGCTTCTGGTATAACCCAGGCCAGGGAGCAGGAGGCACCCAAGGCTGCTGCTCAAATCTGAGAGGGTATGGCAGGAACTCAGAAAGGGGAGTGGATATAGACCAGGCCTTAAAAGCCTGATTGCCCTGCACTCCCCATGGTGATACTGGCATTCCTAAGGTGCACATGGCAGACTGAGCAGAGGAAGCAAGTTTCAGGGCCTTAGAACCCACTGAATTAACTCCTAAGAGAATTTTACCTGTGCAGAGAGAATGCGCAAAAAGAGAGAGAAGCCTCCCACAGCTGTCAGTCTCAAAGAGCTGCTCTCACCTCAGTCCATGTGGGGAAGGGGCTACAAAGCAGACAATCTTTATTCACAATTGGGGCAGCAGAGGGGAGATACCCCCAAGTCTGTCCAAAAGCAAAGACATTGGGAAAGATGGCACAGGGCATGGCCTCAGCATTCATCCTCACCCAACAGGGCGTAAGGGTTTCTCGAGGCCAGGCTGGATCCTGGAGCTGAGGTCGGGGTGTCCTCATCCCCTTCCCCCTCCTCATCCGCATCCCGGTCCTCCTCTCCCTCCTCCTCACAGGAGCTGCTAAGCTCTTCTTCCTCCTCTTCTTCCTCCTTGTCACCTGCCGGCCCCACCCTGCCCTGCAAAACCACCAGTTCCATGGTCTCCGGATGGGATTCCCAGGTGCCTGGGGAACCAAAACAAGAAGAACAGAGAAGAGTTTTGAACAAGGGACTAAAGCTAGAAGATGGGGAAGAGGCAAAGACTAAGAATAAAAATAATTTCTGTAGCTGCTAGAATGTATTCCTTCATTCATTCACTCAACCTCCCATGTGCTGGGCACTGAATCATTCTGCCCACATTAACTGTCACCACCTCATCAGGGGGCAACTAGCACCCTGATTTTGTAGAACAGGAAACAGTCTCAGAGACACTTAGTAACACAGAGTTGACTGACAGGTGTAGAATCTAGGTCTGTCCCAGCTCTGTGTGGCCACAAGCCCACCCTCTCTTGCCTACACTACAGCAGGGCTGGGAGGCACACTGGCGGGCTGACCTTTCTGCTCACTATAGCCCGGCGGATGAAAGCACAGGCTGAGGCGGCCATCCAGTGCCAGCCGCAGGAGGCTGTTGGCCGCTCTGTACACATCGTTCCGCGCTGCCTTGGCTGTCTTGTAACCACGTTTCTCTGCCCAGGCTGGAGGGAAAAAAGCATAATGGGGAGGGAAGCCCATTCATTAACCCCACTTCCCTAACACAGTCCTTCCAGTTTTCTAGAATATTCCAGGCCAGAGATCTTGCTGTCCCGTGACAGAAATCTAGGGATGGCCAGCTGTTGGGTCAATGACAGAACATCTGAAGAGAGGAGAGGCACGGGGCAGAGTAAAGGGCAAGGGGAGGAACCAGGCAGATGCAACTTACCTTCACAGATGTCCCAAGCACACCATGGGTGCTCTGCAGAAGGGTCCTCAGCTTCTGGATGGCGCAGGTGGAGCAGGACATGCACAGGGATCCGGGAGGCCAGGTAGCCCACAGCAGTGTAGGGCTCCTGGATCTGGGCAATGGGGTAGATCCCCGCCAGAACCTAAGAGGAAATGAGAATGCTCAGCTCCTTCCTTGATCTCCTGTCTCCCCGTCCTTCCCCACACTGCCCTCATACCTGCAACTGCTTAGGCAGAAGAGAGGGGAATATGAGGCCTGGGCAATCACAGAGCTTCACAGAGGGAGTCAGAAAGTAGGTCTGAAAGTATCGGGTGTGGCCAGGGGTTCTGGAGACACTCACGACCTTCCGCCCCACCAGCCCATTGATCAGAGAGGACTTTCCCACGTTGGGGAAACCTGAGGAAAGCAAGGAAAATTAACACTTGACAGATCCTCACTCTGTGATGGGAAGGATACGGTGCTGTATCTATAGATGAAAAGGGAACTAAGGCTCAGAAAGTAAGGAAGCAATTTAACATTGCAAGTTACAAATCAGGCTCTGGACCTCCAGGGTTGAATCCTGGCCTCTCCACTTACCAGCTTTGGGACCTCAAGGCAATTGACTTAACTTTCTGAGCCTCTGTTTCCTCATTTTACTGTGCAGATATCTCCAACCTCAGAGCAGTCAAGATTAAATGAGAAACAAATACAACTGCATAGGTCAGTGCCTACAGTGGATTAAACACCCAATGCCAGTGAGACAGGTATCTCACGATTATACTAAGTTCTCCAAGGAGAAGCCTGGAGACCATGGGCTCACTGACACTCTTGTCATGACACCACATTCATTCTGGCACAGATCAGCACTCTGGCCTCTCAGTACTAGGATGTCCCTTCCAAAGATCGTTTCCTCCACCCCACCTCAGCTACAGATTCCTGTGATCATGACCTGGAGCCTGTGACTTCACACCTCCAAAATCTCAACTACAGTCATCCCCCTCTCTGACCTGACATCCCATCTTTCCAGATCACTTATCCTAATTCCTCCATTTTAGTCACACTTTGACAATGACTCTAGCACAGGAACACTATTGAACACGCAATTCATGTCCTCACTTTCCTCTTTCCCAACTTCAATTCCATGATCCCAGTCTACAGCCAATCCCTGTCACAGACCTTGGACCCCCCCCCCCAGTCCTGTCTCTTCCCTCCACTTGACTCACCCAGCAAAACCCCAACCCTACAAAATGCAATTCTTTCAGCACCTGTTCCCCGCAGCTGACTGCAGCTGGGGAAAGATGCGCCACCATGACAACTGCACTCCATCTACAGCCACTTTGTATCTCCTTTCCACAAGAGGGAGGGGGGGAGGGAGGGAGAAAACAACCTTCCTCTGACAACACCCACCAGCCCCATTTCTCTGTCCCCTTTATAGTGAAACACCTTCAAAGACTTGCCTCTTTTTGGTCACCACTTATTCATGCCATCTGCTTTATGACTATAAACTATTAACATGCACATCTCCTCCTTCTTTCTCCTTTTTTGTCTCTCAAGGTATGTATCTCTCCCCTCTCCCCCAGACTCCAGCACTTCTTTTGCTGACTTTTTTCCTGAGCCCATTTCTTCTATGGCTCACTTCTTCTACCTCTGTGACTTTCTAAATAAACTTTCTCTTATAGTTTGAAAAAAAAAAAAACTGTACATACACAAAAATGAGTAAAACATAAATGTGCCAGAGGAACCCCATATCACCCACTCCTGGGCCCAGAGTATGACGTGCATCCCCAGAGGCCCCACTGGACCCTTCTTAATCATCAACCTCTCTCTCTTTTAGCCTTACCCTGAGTTGTAAGGGATTCTGTTCCTTACATTTCATTTTAGTTTTATGACCTGTGTACTCCTGAATGATGCAGTTCAGTTTTGTAGCTTTCAAACTTTACACAAATGGACTCATATAATATGGAGACTGTTGTGTCTGGCTCCTGTCTCACACAGTGTTACACCAAGTTCCACCATATTGTTGTCCATCCTCTCACTGGCCTACACCAATCTGGCTTTCTCTCCTCCATTCCACTGAAACCCCTCACGTTCACACTGCCAAGTTCGCTGAGCAAATC
The DNA here is from genome assembly GCA_039655065.1 of Glossophaga mutica. Lineage (NCBI taxonomy): Eukaryota > Metazoa > Chordata > Mammalia > Chiroptera > Phyllostomidae > Glossophaga > Glossophaga mutica. The sequence continues at coordinate 106,869,649 of CM077306.1, forward strand.
TCCATGCTCATCTCACTTGATCTGTCAGCAACATTTGATACAGCTGAGCCCTCCTTCCCCCTCCAAAAATGTTTTGCATTTGACATCTGGGGATCCCTGTTTCCTCCTCCTTTGCCCAACCTCTAAATACTGGCTTGGCCTCCACTTTCCACCTAGCTCCTCCTCTACACCTCCCCCAATCCATGGCTGTTTTAAGTACCATTTATACCAGAGGTCCCCAACCTTTATGACACCAAGGATCAGTTTCATGGAAGACAATTTTTCCACAGACCAGGGTGGTAGGGATGGTCTGGGGATGATTTAAGCACATTACATTCAAACTCTACTCCTGCTGTGTGGCCCAGTTCCTCACAGGCCCAGACTGGTACCAGTCTGTGGCCCAGAGGTTGGGGACCCCTGATTTATACCTATTAGTGGCTCCCCAAATTTACATCTGTCCCAAATTCGAATTTCCAATCCTCTTCCCTACACTCCAGGCTGATACACCTATTCAGTATCTTCACTAGGATATATATATTTTTAAGATTTATTCATTTTTTAAAGTGGGGAAGGGAGGGAGAAAGAGAGGAGAGAAACATTAATGTATGCTTGCCTCTTGCACACCCACTACTGGGGACCTGGCCCACAACCCAGGAATGTGCCCTGACTGAGAATCGAACCAAAGACCCTTGGTTTGCAGGCCAGCGCTCAATCTACCGAGCCACACCAGCCACGGCTCCACTAGGAATATTTTTTAAAAATCTCAAATTTAATGTCTGAATCCCCTCCCCTCCTAAACTCCTCCAACCTGCTCCTCTCCCAATCTTCTTGTCTCAGTATTCCCAGTTGCTGAGGACAAAAACCTGGATGTCCACTGCAATAGCCTCTGATGCACTCTCTGCTTCCTTTCTTGCACACCCCCCACATTTACTATCCCGTCTTACTCAAAGCCCACCCCTGGTTTCTTACAAGACCTGGAATAAATCTAAAACTCTTAGCCACGGCACCTTACATGAGGTGGTACCTGACAACCTTTTTGACCTCATCCCCAATTCTCTTTCCTGGCTCCAATACTCCAATCTGTCTGGCTGGTCCCATGGTCAGCAAGCTCATTCCCACCTCCAGACCCTTTCACTTACTATCCTTGGCCCAGAAGGCCCTTACCCCATATCTCCACAGCTACTTCTCTTCATCATTCCAGGCTTTTCTCAGGAATTTTTCCAAAAGGACCTCTCCTATTTAAGTCTCTGTCTATCCCCTTTCACTGTTCCCTAAATAACATGATTTCAAATGATGACTCAATTTATTCACAAGAAAACAGCTCCATAAAGGAAGAGGCCTTCCTGGCTGGTGTGGCTCAGTGGTTGTATGTGGGCCTGCAAACCAAAGGGTTGCCAGTTCAATTCCCACCTGGGTTGCAGGTCAGATCCCCAGTGGGGGAGAGAAGAAGGCAACCACACATTGATGTTTCTCTCCATCTCTCCCTGCCTCCCTTCCCCTCTTTAAAAAAATAAATAAAATCTTTAAAAAAAAAAAAAAAAAGGGAAGAAGCCTTTCTCATTTTCACGGCAGTATCTCCTCCCCCTGCACATAGTACGTGTACCTGGTGCTCAGGAGTGGATGAGTGAGAGCAGCATGGGAGCCCCAAAGCAGGGTGGCATGTGCCAACCCACCCTGAACACAGACTGCCAAGACAGGGCACAGGGCCTCCTGGGATGGAGAGCTGGGCTCAGAGTCAGCGGAGGGGAAGCCAGAGGGAAATGACTGGAATGGGGAACAATCTGTCAGCAGTCAGGCAAGTTTTTCCCAAGACAAAAAAACTGATCCCAAAAGATAAGTCAGGAGCATTTCCAAGGAGCCAACTACTCTGCTCTCCCCAATTTCTACTAGGCTTGGCCTTTTTTGGTTAAAATAATACCTTAGTACTACATCTTTGCCAAAATCACTTCTCATCTCTCCCCCAAAATGAAAAGGAGTCCTGGGCCCCTCTCCCCCCCACCAAGAGCAGAGACAAATCTCTGGAATAAGGGAAGATTCTCTTTGACAACAGACTTAAAGGGTTAAGATGCAGAAAGAAACTAATATTTGCTAAACTCCTACTATGATTTAATGACCACTAGACTATGGACTAATTACTACAACTGAAACAGTTAATGCATATAAGTCACTTAGTACAGTGCCTGGCACACAGTAAGGCCATATAAATGTTAAATTTTAACAATTACTCTTATTGTCACTATCTGTCAGGTTTTGTTAGACCCTCTCTATACTCTTCCCTTCATTCCTCACATCTGTTTTTACTTGGGCATCACTGTCCTCATTATAAAAGTCAAAGTACCTATGACTCAGAGTGAGTAAATACTTGCTCAAGATCAGTAACAACTGAGAAGAGGTGGAATTTAACTCAGGCACTGCTCCTTCCACTGCAGCAGAGGGTCTTCAGAGACCCTGGAGCCTAATGAGACCTGATCAGCTTCCCTCTTTTCCAAACATTGAGACTGCCCTGCAGGGGCCACAACTTCCTTACCCACACAGCCGATGGTCACTACCCCATCCTTGTAGCGCTCTCGGGTTAGGCTGGCTGGCTCCATTGCTGAGTCAGACTGCTGCTCTACCAGGACTGCTGGCCCATCATCCTCTTCCTCCTCCTCACCAGAGCCATTGCCCCAGGTGGCCCCAGCCACATCACGGGCAATCTTCTCCCGCCAGCTGCTCAAATCCACTGCTCAGGGAAGGAGAAGATGAAGAAAGTTTTCCCCAGGGCCACCATATGTAATGGCACATACTATGACAACACAGCTGGTGTAACCAATACCCTCTGGAGTAGTATAGCGCCAACCTGTACCATGGATGACTTCCCAGTCTTCACTTGACCCCACCCTGGAATCACATGCATTTCTCTGTCAAAGTTTTCTGAAAAATCCTGGGAAGCCTGATGGCAGCTGCACTAGGGCTCCTGCCTACCTGCTGCCTCTCTGGTCCCACCAAGCCAGTCTTCCATTCCTACCCATGGCCCCTCGCCTGTGTCCATAATGGAGGCGCTGACTTCAAGAAAGGTGAGCAAAATGACTCTGGGCCTTGGATCTCCCCCATGGCCTGCCACATCTTCCTCTAAGGGGAACAAACCTTTCCCTGCAGTGATGGCTTCACAGGCTCTCAGCAACTGCTCTGGCCCCAGGGCCCGAGTCCATCCTCTCCCTCGCCTCCGGCTCTTCTTCAAAACTGAGATCCAAGGGTCCAAAACAGTTAGCACACCCCATCTCTGTCACCACCCTCAGGTCCAAAATCAGGTACTTCATTGTCAACAAGCCTCTCTTTTCTCCCCTTTGTCCCCTGCCACGCCACCTCTCCCATGCTGCCCTCTTCATTTCCCACTCACCACTACTAGGGTCCTGTGGGATGCGGGGATCCCGAGGGAAAGAGGTGAAAAGGACGATATGGAGCTGGGGAAAGTGCTGGTGGAAATAATGCTTCCAGGCAACCACGAGAGCCGGTGGGGCCAGATCCACCTTGTTCAGGACCAGCACCAGGGCCAGCCCAAGTTCTCCAGTCACATACTCGTAAAGTGCTGGTGGGAAATTCACAACCTGGGATAGGGTTGGTAAGGGGATGAATAATGACAGGTCAACCCAGAGCTCTCTCCCTCTAGCTCCCCACTCAGCAGTCATAGCTTGGAAACAAAACCCAAGTGGTGGCAGAGTCTAGGACAAAAAGGGTAAGTCAGCCAAACTGAACTAGAAGGACAAAACAGGGGTTAAGTAATACCTATGCATTTGTGTAGGAGTGTGTGTACAACTCGTTAAAGACCTCCAAAAGAGGTCCTCTTAACATCCTTCACAGACCTCCCTTCCTCCCACTGGAAGACAACAGTGAAGCAGCAAAACAGGTCCACACAAAGGCCATCCAGCAGCAGAGTTTAGAGCCTTAACCACCACCCCCACATTCCAGGTGAGTCCTGTGCTCACTGATGTGGCAGGGCAAGGGGAAGCTCCCAGATGCCTTCATTATACCCCCGAGAACTCCACTCTGGGATTTTCTACTGGTTTAGCTCAGCTGGGCTAGGAAACAGGATATGCAGTTTTCCTTTCTTTCTTTCTTTCTTTCTTTTTTTTTTGTTTAATATTTATGCTCACCTGAGGCCATGCTTAGTGATTTTAGAGAGAAGAGAAGGGAAGGAGGAAGAGAAACATCAACGTGAGAAAGAAACATCTATGAGTTGCCTCTTATACATGCCCCAACAGGGGACCAGACCCGTAACCTAGGCATGTATCCTGACTAGGAATCAAACCTGCAACCTTTTTTTGGTTTATGGGATGACCAACTGAGCCACACTGGCCGGGGTAGGCTATGCAGTTTTTCATCAAAGGAAAAACCAAGAGGAGAGTCAGTTGGCCAGGAAAGAAGTGACAGGCTATGGCCCTGATGAATAAAGGACTGAGTCCCCGACTGCAGACATCAGCACAGGACAAAGTAGACTAGAAAGGAAGGTGGATACCTCTCTGTCTCCCAACTCCTGCCTCTGCCCTTAACCCACAAGAATCTTTCTCCCTCCTCCTGTTTGCCCAGCCTCATTCCAATACTCACTGGATGTCGGACATCAGTGATCAGCAGGACAATGTCAGACATCTCTAATACTCGCCACAGTTGCCTCCACGTCTGAAAAGATAGTCAGCGGAAGAGACCCTGAGCCTAGAGTCCCTTTCCTGCCTATCGCAGGCCAATTTGACCCTAGGTCACTATGCTCTACTCCTGTTCCCTTTCCATTCTCACCTCCAGATTGTGCTCAAAGTAGCTAAGTTTCTCTGACATGTAAGCCCCATGAATCTTCCCAAGATACTCCTGGAAGCTCCGTTCCTCCTGACTCATTAGTTGTTCCTTGGACATCTCATAGCTCCAAGGGGGTCGTCGGGGAAAGTCCAGCACTGCAAAATCAAGAAAAATCCAAGTAAGTCTGAGAATAGTTTCAGGACTCCAGAGTGCATCCCAGGCCCTTCCTCACAGTCAGTTTTTACTCTTCCACACTCCTCCCCACAGCCCACTGCCTGTCCCAAACATCCAGGTGTTGAATTTTCACTCACCTGATCCAGGCTGATAGACTTCATGGATGTCCAGCTCCAGCACCTCAGCGCTGACGGGCTGTAGTACTTGCTCCCGGGCTGCTCTCTTTCTCCTCTCCACCTCCTCCCTGCTGTCCCGCTCAAAATGCAGTCGGTATCTATGGGAACAAGAACCAAAGCATCCATCACAGTCCTGTGGCCACAAACTCCCCACTTGCACAGACAACTTCACTAAGCTTCTCTCCAAGGTTGTTTGCCTCCTCTCTGAGTCGGCCCTCCCCCAAGTCTCTCTTTCACGTAGTATTCTCACCCTTCTAAAACCAAACTCTCTCCATCCCTCCGGAAAGGAAGATTGTGGCCCGCTCCCGCTCCCATGAATGCAGCGGCCCGCAGAGAACCATGACATCCCAGTTTCAAGCCTTCACCAGTGGCAACCGGCTTTCCCCCTACCGTCTGCCTTCCTGGTAAGCGGGGAAGGCCCACTCTCACCGATTTGGGTCATAGCCTCGCGGGCCCAGACCCTGGGAAGGCTGCTGGTTGAGCCTACGAATGTGATGGGTCACACACTCCCCGTCCGAGGTGTCGGTCTGCTCCTCCCGCCGCTCCCGGCTCCCGCTGCGACTGTTGGAACTGGATCGCAGCCCATCTTGAAGCCCTGCGGGGAGGAGCCGGTGACGCCAGTCCTGGTCGTCTCTCAGGAGCCAAAAGATCCCCTCCCCAGTCGGCCTGGCTCCCCCTCACCCCACCCCCACTTCTTTTGAGGCCCGATCTCTCACACAACCTGTTCAGGACCCTCCTGGATGTGCATAGGGGTAGTCACTCCTCCTCCCAGGATCTGCGGGGACGGCGCCCGTTCGAGCAAGAGGGATTCCCTTCCCCCAACTCTCCATCCTTACCCCCCTTTCTTGTAAGGGTGCTGGGATGAGAGGATCCCCGCCGCAGTCGCCCGCCAGCGTGGGCGCGCCGCCACCGCACCCTCCCACGCCCCCCAAAGGTCCAGAGGGCACACCCCTCCTTCCAGCTGTGCGGGAGCCCGAGCCCCGCCCCCTCCTCTCGCTACCGCACTGACCTCGCTTCCGCTCGCGCTTGTCCTGCAACTGTTTCTTTTTCTGCTTCACACTAAAGGGCTTCTTCCTCGGCATGGCCCGGACCAGTCACCTGGCCCGCCCTTCGCCGAGCTCCCGCCGCCTCAACTGACTCCCCCTTCCCGGGGCAGCCCCGCCGCCGAGGCTGGGGACCCTCCAGGGGGCGGGGCTAGGTGGTGACGTCAGCGGGCAGGCCCGGTCGATTCGCCCCAGTAGCCCGGCTTGGAAGGCGGGCGGAAGGGGGAAGACAGTCACTTCCCTCCGGGAGCGAGACGAGATGATGTAGGGCGGGCTCCCGGAACGAGAGAGCCAGTGGCACTGAGAGAGCACAGCGGCGGCGAGGAGGGAGGTGCGCGTGGGAGGATCGAGCTAGCTTGGTCACGGACGCTACCACCTCGCGCTCGGAAGAGGGGGGACGTGTGTCATCAATACCTATGCGCCTGGGAGAAGCTACCACTCACCTTGAGGGGCTGCGGAGCGGCAGGCGGGTCCTACTACGTGGGGAGAGAAGGGCGTGGACACGCCGCAGCTACTTTCCCAGCCCCGGGGCTTGACCTGAAAAGGCTGAGACTGTGCGCCGGAGATTGGAGCCCAGTTCTGCGTTACTCTGTGGATAGGGTCAGAAGTCTAGAACGGTGGGAGCGGTCTAAAGCATCCTGAGCGCCGCCTTGCCGGGACCCAAATTACTGGTGGGAAGAATGAGAAGGAGAAGGTTTATAGATCATAAGGGCAAGCACGGGCGAGGAGGGAAACCCAGACGTTACTAGGGCTTTTAGGGGAAGGTCAGAGGTCAGGAAGTTGTGCCTGCAGCTGTTACCATAGTAACCGGGGGCCGGCTGTGGCAGTCTTTGTATGCGACAGCCCTCTTCTCAGACCTAGTTCGAGAGCCTGAGGACTCCAGTGTACATTGAGAAGCACGCCGTGGAGATTTTTTCAGCGAGGGAAGAAGAAAGGAATTTTTTAATCACTTATAGAAGCGCAGCGAAGGAAAGGTTTGAGATTGCCGCTGTGCCAGACAGAGACCGAGGGAGGCAGCTGACGTGAGAAAGCCGCACAAAGGCACCCACACCCTTCCGGAAGCTAAATGGGGGCGCCTCAGCCTCCACGTCCACCGCCCCCCGGAAGCGGAAACAATCTCAGCGTGCCCCTTCACCGTTCTCCAAGTCCCGCTGCAGCCATTGCAGCAACCACGATGCCCAAACGAAAGAAGCAGAATCAGCAGCAGCAGCTGACGCTGGACCCCCAAGTGCCAAAGCGGGAAGAGATTGGAGACGAAGACGATGAGATTCCTACGGGTGAGGAGCATGGGAGGAGTGTGCACATGCCTGTCTGCAGATGGAGGCGAGGACTTAGGGGCAGGAAGGTGCGGGGGAGGGGGCTCCAACGGAAGGAGGAAGGGCGCACGCGCTGAGACTGGGGGATGGTGTTTGAGGGCCTATCCCGGACTGAGCCCTGAAGGAAAGGAGATCTCCTACTTGAACCCTCAACTGCAATCCGGCTCCTAAATCTTTTCAAAGGAGGATGGGGAAGAGAGGCTATAGGTGTAGAGCTCATGTGCGCTGGCGCAGAAAGGCAGGAGAGAGGGTCCTTAGAGAGGTTGCAGGTTCCGGTGACTGGAATGACAATTTGTGACCAGACGTTCACAGGGGAGGTGGAAGTGTATCTTTTAAACTATTGGGGGGAAGGGGAAGCTGATTGGCCATCAGTTAAACAAAAGGGTCTGGATACTTTGGATAGCAACAGTGTGAAGGAAAGAGAAAATGGTGTGAAAACTAACGCTGCTAAGAATATGCCTGGTTTTACTGGTTGGATTAAGAAATGAGTAATACAGCCAAAACAGAACAGGATTGCCATGGCTGGTGTGGCTCAGTGGATTGAGTGCTGACCTGTGAACCAAAAGGTTGCCAGGTTCGATTCCCAGTCAGGGCACATCCCTAGATTGCTGGCCAGATCCCCAGTAGGGGGAGTATGAGAGGCAACCGCACGTTGATGTTTCTCTCCCTCTCTTTCTCCCTCCCTTCCTCTCTCTCTAATTTTTTTTTTTTTTTTTTTTTAAGAACAGGATCCCTCAGTTCATTATAATGACCATATTTTTGTGTCTCCTCTTAGGACCACCCAGCCTTCCGGGCCCTCCCCCTATGGCCAATGGAAAGCCCGGTGACCCCAAGTCAGGTGAGGAGGAAGGGACCCAAATCCTTTGATTATGTCCTAGAGAAGGGAGCAAGAGAAGAACTAAAACCTGGGAAAGACTTAAAAGCAAAAGATCAGGGATTCGGTACCTAAATGAAGAGATGTTGTGTATTCACAGGTTGGAAAACTCAGCGTTGTAAAAATGTCAGTTCTTTGTAAATTAATCTGTACATCCAATGCATTCCCAGTTATAATCCCAATAATTTTTGTGGAAATAAACATTCTGCATTATTATATGGAAATGCAGAGGATCAGGGTGAGAGACTGCAGAGACAATCTTGAAGTGAAAGGGCTTGCTCTGAATATCAAAACCTAGCGTAAAGCTAGTTATGATGTGGTGTTGAAGCAAGGATAGACATGTAAGCCAATAGAACAGCGTAAAGGTTCCAGTAATAGGCCCACACATATCTGAAATATTGGTCTTTTCAGTTAATGATGTTAGATTAATTGGATATTCATAGGGGGAAAATGAAATTTGACTTATTCATACCATATACAAACATCAATTCCAAGTGACATCTAGATCTAAGTGTAAAAGATAAAGAAATAATTCTAGGAAATAAATATATTACATTGTCTTAGAGTAGATAAGAGTTTTTACACAGGAAACACACTAACCATAAAGATATATAAACTGAACTACATTAGAAAATAAGCTTCTGTTAATCAAATGGCACCATTAAAGAAATTAATAGAGTAGAAGATACTAACAACAAATGTAAGCAATAAGGAGCTCAAATCTAGAATATATGAAGAACTCTTATGGACAGCCTGTTAGAAAAATGGTAAAAGACTGGAATAGCCACCTCATAAAAACTGAAATCTAAGTGGCAAAAACAAGTGAACAAAACATCATTAGTTGACAAATAAATGCAAGATAAAAGCATACTGCTCTGAAATTGAAGTGCTTGTGCACTGTTGGTGAGATTATAAAATGGTACAACCACTATGGAAGACAGTATGGAAGTTCCTCAAAAAATTAAAAATCAGCCCTGGCTGGTGTGGCTCAAGGGATTGAGCACCAGCCTACGAACCAAAGAGTTGCCAGTTCAGTTCCCAGTCAGGGCACATGCCTGGGTTGTGGGCCAGGTCCCCTGTAGGGTTGTGTGAGAGGCAGCCACAGACTGATATTTCTCTCCCTATTCCTCCTTGCCCCCCTCTCTAGAAGTAAACATTAAAAAAAAAAAATGCTTAAAAAAACCCTTCAAACTCAGCAGAATTGCAGAATATCAAAAAGATTGGCAATATCTAGTGTTGTCAAGGCTATGGAACAATAGTGAGGGTATAAACTGGTACAACCACTTTGTAAAAAGTTTGAGACTTTATTAAACTTGAGCGTACATATACTCTAGGACCCAGTAATGCCTCTACTAGATATATACTCAACAGAAATGCTTACATATGTTAACAGAGACATGTATAAATATGTTCATAGCAGCATTTTTCGTTATAGCCCCAAACTGGAATCTACCCACATGTCCACCGTCAATAGAATGGATAAATAAGTTGTGTATACTTGCAATTGGATACTACACTGCAATGAAAATGAACTCCTGCTGCAGGCAACCTGGATGAATCTCACAAACATGATGTTGAGCAAAAGGAACCAGACACAAAAGAATGCAGACTGTATGATTCCACCTATGCAAAGTTCAGAAAACTAACTGGCAAAAGCTAAACTATGGTGCTAAAAGTCAGGACACTGGTTACCTTTGGGGAGGAGGTTAATAAGGTCCTATCCCTTCACCTGGGTGGTGAAAACACAAATGTGTTTACTTTGGTGATAATTAAGTTGTGCACTTGAAATTGGTGTATTTTTTGTATGTATAATGTACTTCAATAAAAAGTAAAAAAAACAAATTAGGGCTTATCAGGTTTAAGTTAGCCGTTGATCACCTTTCCATGGTGTGTCTCTCCCTCTCCCTCTCCCCCCCCCCCTCTAGCTCTTCACAGAGGTCCTCCAGGATCAAGGGGACTGATGATTCCACCACTGCTGACTCTCCCACCTCCTCTCCGTGGCAGAGGCCCAGTTTGGGGAGACTTTGCCCCCAGGTGTGACCCATATGGTCGTGGTTGGTGGGGGGTCAGTGCTGAGCCTTCTTTTCCCAGACCAAGCCATAGTAATCCCTCCAGGGGAGGCTTTCACAAAGAACAGAGACAACCTCGAAGGCTCAAAAGCTGGTCACTTGTCAAGAATACCTGCCCTCCCAAGAATGAACCCCAGATTACAGAAGGTGAGGCCCATTTTTTATGCCTGTGTACATTTAATACCCATCACTCCCAGAGTGACAATGACTCTTTTCCTTTGGGCTATCCTTTGTCCTCTTGAAGTGTGGAAGTAGCCCTGGATGTTTTTTCTCCTAGGAGAGAGAAAGACTGCCACTTCAGAATATCTGGAAATGGTAGGGAGCAGGAAGTCTGACCGCCCTCTGTATCTCTACTCTGTTACATTTATTTTCTTTCTTACATTTTAAAATGACCCATTTTCACATGTTCACAGACAAATCTGACCGCCCTGTTTGCCGACACTTTGCCAAAAAGGGCCACTGTCGATATGAGGACCTCTGTGCCTTCTACCACCCGGGCGTCAATGGACCTCCTCTGTGAGACTGCCTTCCCATCCAGCCTGGAAGGAGCCCTCCGTGACCTAGCAGCCACATGTTTCCCTGTGGCCCTGTGATGGCTACTGTGATGTTGTTCGGCCCACCACCTCCCAGTCAGTGACACCCACCCTTATCCACCACCTCTCTCCTATTTGGGGTCCAGAGTTGTGTTTCATCACTGGTACACAGTGTGCACTCTTCTGATTAGCTTCCAGAGACTTGCCTTCAATATCCCACCTTTTCCTTTCAACTGCTTCCTGGATCCTCTCTCCCTTGCCAACTGACTGCTAAGCAGGAAATTTACTTGGTGCTGTTTCTAGTGCAATTGTCCATCCAGCCCCCAGTATTGCCCTCAATTCCTGAGCCCTGCAGCAGTTTCCTACCATTCCCTCCTTCTAGCTGCTTGTTTTAAGTCCTTTATATGTTATACCTCCTGCTCCCAATATTAGCAGTTGCTCTGTGAATCTCCCCGGGTTGTCTAACCTGGGGTCAAGTTTCAATGACTGGTACAGAGTCACTCCCTGAAAAGCGACTGTCCCTGCTTTTGGATTTTGCAGTTTCACCATCAGTAGCATGGCCCCCACCACTGTGGTCTGTGATCACTGTGCTTTGTGAAATCTGCATCCCCTCGTAGCCTTTTTCAGTGTCCATGGCATTTCTGTGGCTTAACACGCTACAGTATTTCTGCCAAGGTTCTTGGTGCCCTCTAGATTGTCCCCAACCCCAAAACGGGAAAACTGTGAAACTTCCCACAAGAGTGCTTCCTTGGCCTCATGAGATGTCCTCTAAAGCCTCTGGTGGGCCTACCCCATCCCCTCTACAGCCCATTTTCATTAGACTGCATCATTGTGAGGCCACCAGGCTTTTTTGTTTGAATTCTGTGAATCTCCACCTGGCCTGTTTTCGGGTGGAACCTGGACAGTATTGTCCTTGCCCAACCTCTACTTTCCTGGCACTGGTTGTTTTCTGTGAAAACAACAGTAAACAGGCTCAGTTTTGAGCTGGCCCTGAGGATATGGGTCAGGAGTTGTTAGGGCAAGAGGGAGGGCTATTGAACTGAAAGTGAATTTTTTCTTTTTAAGATATTTTATACTAGTAATAAATGCAGTGGAAATGAACATTTTCTTTAATTCCTATGTTCTAGTCATCTCTGGAGGTACAGATGAGGCTATTGGTGGAGTCATTTTTTACTTTTTTAAGCGTTTTCTTAAAGACTTTATTTATTTTTAGACAGGGGAAGGGAGAGAGAGAAACATCAGTGTGTGGTTGCCTCTTGCATGCTCCTGCTGGGGACCTGGCCCACAACCCAGGCATGTGCTCTAGACTGGGAATCAAACCAGCGACCCTTTGGTTTGCAGGCCAGCACTCAGTCTACCAAGCCATGGACCAGCCAGGACTTGAAGACATTGATACTTCATTTAGTTCATACACAGTGGTGATGGAGAAAGGCAAAGCTTAAGTTTCTTCCAGGCTGAAGGAACCAGTAGGGGTCCTATTAACTAGACTAGGCTATGTTATGTTAAGGGTAAAGTTTTGTGGGAAAAAGGAATAGCCAGGTATCCATGGAGTAATTTTTAAACATCTGCGTGTGTAGGTTTGATATTTATGGAGTGGTGATGACAGCAGTCTTTCAATAAATATTTGTTGGGCCAGGCATTATATTAAGGACTAGAGACAGCAGCCAAAACCAAGGAGTTGAAAATCCACAGGGTTGGATGTATTCATCAACAAAAATCACAAATATACCCTGGCTGGTGTGGCTCAGTTAATTGAGCACCTGGTCTGCAAACCAAAGGGTCATTGGTTTGATTCCCAGTCAGGGCACATGCCTGGTTTATGGGGCCAGGTCCCCAGTAGGGGGAATATGAGAGGCAACCACATATTGATGTTTCTCTCTCTGTCCTCTTGTCTAAAAATAAAATAAAATATTTTTTTAAAAATCACAGAAAGCCCTGGCTGGTGTGGATCAGTGGACTGAGCACTGGACTGTGAACCAAAGGGTCATTGGTTTGATTCCCAGTCAGGGCACATGCCTGGGTTGCAGGCCAGGCCCCCGTTAGGGGGCGCATGAGAGGCAACCACCCACTGATGTTTCTCCCCTTTTTCTCTCTCAAAATAATTTTTAAAAAAAATTACAGAGTGTAAGTTAGACTTGTCAAAAGTGCTGTAAAGAAGCAAGACATGATGAAAGGGGAAGTATGTGATAAAGGGAACCTCCGAAGGTGACAACAGGCAAGCTCTGAAGGATGAGTAGGAGGTGAAGTGGGACAGTTTAGTCCAGGCAAAGGTGAGAGACAACATACAATAAAGTTGCAGGATACAAAATTAATGTAGAAAAATCCATAGCTTTCCTATATACTAACAACAACCAGGAAAGGGGGAAAATCCTTTTGCAATTGCAACCAAAAAAACAAAACACCTAGGCATAAACTTAAAGGATATGAAACACCTGTATACTGAAAATTACAATGTAGTATTAAAAGAGATAGGAAAAGACACAACAACATGGGAAAATACTGTGTTTACGGGTTGGGAGGATTGATATAGTTAAAATGGCCATATCATCAAAGGCAGTATACAGATTTAATGCAATCCCCATCAAAATAACGATGTCTTTCTTAAGAAACAAATTATCAGATTTATATGGAAACATGAAACCCAAATAGCCAAAGCAATTCTGAGAACAAATGAGGTATCACACTACCTGACTTCAAATTATACTACAGAGCTAGGATAATCAAAACAGCATGGTATTAGCAGAAAAACATCAGTGGAAGAGAATTGAGAGCCCCAATATCAAACCACATGTATATGGACAGATAATTTTTGACAAAGGAGCCAAAAACACAAGGAAGAGAAAAGTCTCTTCAAAAATGGTGCGGGAAAATTGGAAAGCCATATGCAAAAGAATGAAACTAGATTATTGTTCGTCCCCATGTATAAAAATAAATTGAAAGTGGATCATGGCCTGGCTGGTGTAGCTCAGTGGATTGAGTGTGAGCTGTGAACCAAAGGGTCACCAGCTTGATTCCCAGTCAGGGCACATGTGTGGGTTGCAGGCCAGGTCCCCACTGGGGGCCACGTGAGAGGCAACCACACATTGATGTTTCTCCCCCTCTCTTCCTCCCTTCCCTTCTCTCTAAAAATAATTAATTAAAAAACTAATACTAAAATGTTTTAAAAAACGAATTGCTTTAAAAAAACAGTGGATCAAAGACTTAAATGTGAGATAATAAATTTATTGTTTATCTGAAACAATAAATTACATAAAAGAAATACAGGTACTAAATTTATGGGCCTTGGTTGTGGAGAACATTTTATGTGTTTGACCCCAAAGACAAGGGAACTAAAGACAAAAATAAGTGAATGGGACTATGTGAAATTAAACAGCTTCTGCACAGCAAAAGAACTGACAACAAAATATTGATAAAAAGGCAACCAACTGAATGGGAGATGATATTTGCAAATAACAGCTCCTTCAAGGGGTTAATATCCAAAATATATAAAGAATCCATACAATTCAACACCAAATAAATAATTCAATTTAAAAATAGGCAGAGGACTTAGACAGACACCTCCTCAAAAAACATACAAGCAGTGAACATATTTATGAAAAGATTCAATCTCACTAGCTATTAGGAAGATGCAAATCAAAACTACAATGAGATACCACCTCATACTTGTTAGAATGGCTATTATCATCAACACAGGTAATAATGTGTTGGAGAGGTTGTGAAGAAAAGGGAACTCTCATTCACTGCTGGTGGGACTGTATATTGGTTCAGCCACTGTGGAGAATGGTCTGGCAGTCCCTCAAAAAATTAAGAATAGAGTCACCATATGACACAGCAATCCCCCTCCTAGGTATCTACCAAAAAAAACCTCAAAAATATTCACAAAGCCCTGGCTGGTGTAGCTCAGTGGATTGAGCGCGGGCCTGCGAACCAAAGGATCGCGGTTCGATTCCCAGTCAGGGCACATGCCTGGGTTGCCAGGCCAGTTCCCGGCAGGGGACATACAAGAGGCAACCGCACATTGATGTTTTTCTCCCTCTCTCCTTCCCTTCCCCTCTAAAGATAAGTAAACAAATAAATAAATAAAAAAAATATTCACAAAGATATATGCATTGAAGCATTATTTGCAGTGGCCAAGACATGGAATCAACCAGTGTCCTTCAGTAGATGATTAGATAAAGAAGACGTGGTACATTTATGCAATGGAATACCACTCAGCCATAAGAAAAGATGAAATACTGCCATTTGCAACAACATGGATGGACCTTGAGAATATTATACTAAGTGAAATAAGTCAAAAAAAGCTAAGAACCATATGATTTCACTCGTATGTGGGATATAAAACTGAAACTCATGGACACAGACAGCTGTGTGGTGGTAGCCAGAAGGAAGGTGGTGGAGGGGACCTAATATATGGTGATGGAAGATAGATTGGCTTTAGGTAATGGGCACACAGTGCAATACACAAATCTAGTATCATAGTAATGTACACTTGAAACCTATATGATCTTATTAACCAATGTACCCTAGTAAATTTAATTTTTTAAAAAACAGGTGAGAGGAGTGTGAGTTTGGGCAAAAGAAAGGAGCTACACTACTTGGGGCCTTACAAAACAATGGTTGAGGGGCTTTTAAGAATGAAGCCTCTGAAGATTTCAAGCAGGCCAGTATTACAGGTTAGATTGGACTTTCTTTCTTTCTTTCTTTCTTTCTTTCTTTCTTTCTTTCTTCCTTTCTTCCTTTCTTCCTTTCTTCCTTTCTTCCTTTCTTCCTTTCTTTCCTTTCTTTCCTTTCTTTCCTTTCTTTCCTTTCTTTCTTTTCTTTCTTTCCTTTTTTCAAAGACTTTATCACCCTGGCTGGTGTAGCTCAGTGAATCGAGTGCAGGCTGCAAACCAAAGGGTTGCCAGTTTGATTACCACTCAGGGCACGTGCCTGGGTTGTGGGCAAGGTCCCCAGTGGGGTGCACGCGGGAGGCAACCACACATGGATGTTTCTCTCCCTCTCTCTCTTTCTCTTCCCCTCTCTCTAAAAATTAATTTAAAAAAGAGACTTTATTTATTTATTTTAGAGAGAGTAGAACGGAAAAAGAAAAGAGACGTAGAGAAACATCAATGGGTTGCCTCTGGGCCTGTAACCCAGGCATGTGCCCTGAATGGGAATTGAACCAGTGACCCTTTTGTCCACAAGCCAGTGCTCAATCCACTGAGCCACACCAGCCAGGTTTAGATTGGTTTTTCAAGAATATCAACTCATTGTGGGGAGCTGGCCAGGCCTGGAGGTAGAGTTAAATGTTACTTCAGTAATCCAGTGAGCTTCAGTGGTAGCAGCAACTCTGGTTGTGGAGTTGGGGGAAAGTGTAGTTTTGGAAATAAGAGGATAAAATGCAAGTATGTTAGGTTTTGGGAGGTAGTTCTGGCTTGCATAACTAGGGTCCATTTAAAAAGAAAGGTATTGAGGACCTGGCTGGGGTGGCTCAGTAGATTGAGTGCTGGTCTGTGAACCAAAGGGTCACTGGTTTGATTCCTAGTGGAGCATATGCCTGGGTTGTGGGCCAGGTCTCCAGGAGGAGGTGAATGAAAGGCAAACGCACATTGATATTTCCCTCCCTCTCTTTCTCTCTCCCTTCCCCTTTCTAAAATTAAGTAAGTAAAATCTTTTAAAAACTAAAGAGAAAGGTATTGGGGAAAAACAGGCAGAATGCCACTAATTTCCTTTTGAAATGGTTGTGTCTGAGCTGCATTTTTAAAGACATCCAAAGAAGGATGTAGTTGTAGTTTTGGTATTCAGATTAAAAGGAAGCATACATCTGAGTTATCTGCATCTAGGTGGTGGTTGAAATAATGAGCATGGATACATTTATTCACTGTAAATATTATGTACCTATTATGGCCCAGTTTGTCAACTTTAAGTTTAATTGTAACAGAAACCAAAAACTATAGAAGTTTACTTCTCTCACAGGTCAAGAGGTAGATAGTCCAAGGCATGTATGACAGTCACACCATCACAAGGTCCTTGGATATTACCTCCCCCCAGATTTCAGCTCCACAATTCCTGGGATCAGACCCTCCTATTCACAGAGAAATTCCAGTTTGCTCATCCATGCTCCAAGCCTCAGAACTGAGGAAGGGTAGAGCACACCAGCTATCTTGAAGGAAATTTCCTCAAAGCTAACATACAGCTCTTCAATTTGTATGCTCCTGGCCATAACTTAATCCTATGGTCAATACTTAGCCACCAGTGAGGCTTAGAAAAGTACTCTATTCAGGCAGCCATGTGCTGAGCAAAATGTTGGACTTTCAGCAGGTGAAAATGGGGTAGGATGAATATCCTCTACCAGCCACTCCCTGCTAAAATTTCAGGATGCAGTAGAAAATAAGACGGTAAAAGTGACAATACCCTTCCAGTCAGAGGCCACCAGGGACAACACACCTACAGCCAAACAAAGTTTGGTTTATTAACTCTAAAGATGTTATCTCATTACTAGGGTTAGGAATGACAGGATTAGGGTCTGTGTTAGGTGATTGGGGGAAGGTTCAAGAAAGAGGGGATTTGTTCTAGATTGGGAACTCTTGGGAAGTAGAGGCAAGTCTACGATTGCTCATCTTTATAAATCTCATCTAGAAGGGAGAAAAATACCTTGGCCGATGTGCTCAGTGGATTGAGCACTGGCCTGCAAACCAATAGGGAGAGCACGAGAGGCAACCACACATTCCTCACTTTCTCCCTCCCTTCCCCTCTGTCTAAAAAAATAAATAAATAGAATCCTTTAAAATGAAACATGACTAAAGCTGTAACTTGGTAAAAAATAAAAAAGCAGCCATCACTCATTGCAGCCAAGAGGAGGCTGTTTACTATGGTTTAGTATTTATGGTTTACACGGTGACCTTGTTTTTGTCCATGCTTATGTTGATGGGAGAGACCTGGTTCTTCTTGCTGACGCATGTAAAGAATTACATATCAGCAAATCTTGTAGTATGAAATCAGTTTATTAGTGGTCCGTTCCCATGAATGAGAACAGGACTGGATAGAGTAGGGGGTGAAAGGCAAAGTTTCAGGGCAAAGCGGGGTGAGAAAAGCAAGAGCAGCTGAAAACCAGGGTGGCAAGCCCCTGGGCAGCCTGAGGCCTGGTGGCCAGAGGCCCTGTGGCCCAAGAGCCAAGAGCACCCTGAGCCCCCGAGAGAGAGAGAGCGAGTCCTTTGTTCTCAGGACTTATGTAGTGGGTGGGATAGGAGGGAAAAAAGTTACATATTGATTAACAGGTACATGTGGTGCCAGCTTTCCTGGGGGAATGTGATTACCCCAAACTTAGGTATGTATGGGGGTCTGTTAGCCCGAATCCTTATCTTGCTCCAGACCCCATTTGTTCATCTTGTTGTAAAACAAATATGTGACAGGAAGCAGTTAATTAAAATTGGGGCACTTTCCAAAGTTATTTATGAGCTTTTTCTGTAAGCATCAGGGACTACCTCATAAAACAGATAGTGACCAGAGGTAGGCAATTAACCAAAGTTGTTTTATGGGCTTCTTCTTTGGGCAACAGGGACCCTCTCCCACATTCCAGGCCTTGGGATGAAAGTACAGTTTCAAGGTTTTCTTTCCCAGATAATGGAAATGTTACATAGAATTTCAAGGACTTCCCTTCTTTCTCGCTAACATAGTGTTTCTTGTGATGTTGGAACACCTGGCAATATTATCAGACCAGCCTCAGGACTGCTGAGTTACCGTGTGAGACATGTCTCCCTCCTCCTCCCTGCCTTGGTTTACCATTTATTCTACTTAATTGGTAAAAGATGTTTCCTGGAAACCAGGGTGCTAAATGCTGGACAGTAACAATATTGCAGTCTCAGAGTTCTTCCTATGCTGTCTCCTGCTTCACTTAGACAAGATTATGAACTTTGTCTTCATTGCTGTCACTGAATGACCTTGCCTGCCACAGGTGTCCTGTGAGGCTCATGATGAACATGAGCACGTGTGTCCTAGCTGTGAGTGCCAGGCCATTTCTCAGTCATCAGGGCCTATTTTTCTCAAAAATAAACAAATAATTACAGATTGTGATTAATTATATAAAGGAAATAAATGGTATATTGCATAGAGCAGGTGTGTCAAACTCATTTTCACCGAGTGCCAGTCAGCCTCACAGTTGCCTTCAAACGGCCAAATGTAATTTTAGGACTGTATAAATGTAACTACTCCTTAACAGTTAAGCAAGAGCTCAGTGCTGCTGCCTAGTAGAAACAAGGTGCTAGGCCAGATAAAACAAGGTGGAGGGCTGGATTCAGCCCTCAGGCCTTGTGTTTGCCACCTATGGCATAAAGAATAACACTTGGGGACTACTGGAGATATGGTGGTTAGGAAAGACCTGGCTGAAGAATCTGTAGCTAAAGTCACTTGGGAGGAGAACATCAGGTGGAAAGAAGAGAGGGTCCAGAACTCAGCCTTGAGGAAACTGACATTAATGGGCAAGTCAAGATGGACAAGGATGAGCCAGTCAAGTAAACATGAGGTATGGCGAGAGGCGGGAGAGATCTCAGAGTGCAGTGTCTTGTGGTTGCTCTGTGTTCTTCATATGTATTGTCTTATTTAAGTCTCTCATTCATTCAGTGAATGCTTTAGTGCCCTCTCTGAGCCAGGCACTAGGGGGTAGGGTTGTACCAATTAAAAAGACAAAATTCTCGTTCATATGGTGTTTATAGTGTATTGAGGATGATCAATAATAAGGACATGTGTAATGTACACAAGTGCTCTGAAGAAAAGCAAAGTGAAGGAAGAGGCTGGAGAGTGATAGGTCAATACTACAATACATAGGGCTTTGAGGAGGTAACATGCAAATAGAGCCCAAAACTAAATGAGAAGGCAACCACATGAATATCTGGAGGAAATGCGTTCCAGGCATAAAGAACAGCAAGGCCAAAAGCCCTGAGGCAGAAATGAATCTTAATGTTTGGAATAAAAATAAAAGGTCTGTGTGGCTAGCTAGACCGCAAGAGATTAAATCAGAAAGTTCAACGGGCCAAGTCACACAAAGTCCTGTAAAACCAAAGCAAAGCATTTGGATTTTATTCAGAGTGATTTGAGCAAATGATTTACATTTTAAAATTACTACTAACTGAAGGATAGACTTGAGAATGAGAATAACATCAGGAACACCAGTTAGGAGGGCACTCCTGTCATCCATGGGAAAGATGGTGGCTTGGTCTGAGGTATAGGTGGAGAAAATTGGGCAGATTTAGGATGTGTTTTAAAGTCTTAGTTGATGACAAGAGTGGGCATCTTTAACTTGTTCCTGATCTTAGAGAAAAAGCTTTCAGTTTTTCACCATTGAGTATGATATTATCTGTAGGTTTGTCACATATAAACAATTGGATTCCTGAGCCTGAAGCTTACAGCAGAGGTTGAACGCAGTAAGAGACATGTGCACATGTTCATCAGTTATGGATGGCTTATATTTTTTAAGGTTTTATTTATTTATTTTTAGAGAGAGGGGAAGAGAGAGAGAGAAACATCAATGTGCAGTTGCCTCTCACATGGCCCACACTGGGGATCTGGCCCAAAACCCAGGCATGTGCCCTGACTGGGAATCAAACCCCCAAACTTTTGGTTCACAGCCCACACTCCATCCACTGAGCTACACCAGCCAGGGTGTGGATGACATTTAAAGTCATGAGACATAAGTAATAGGTCTAGATAAAGAAGAGTGTCAAATAACAGTCCCAAAATACTTCAACATCTAGACTTCAGAAGAAGATGCCAGGAAGAGAGGGGAAAGGGAGCAGCCACTGAGATGGAAAGGAAACCTGGAGAAAGCAGTGTCCCTGAAGAAAGCAAAGCAAAGAGGGAGTGACCATCTGTATTACACAATGCTGAGAAAAGATAAGGACTGAGAACTGACTCTAATCCGTTGACCCTTGGCAAGATGAATTCAGGCCATGGTGGGGGCAAAAGCATGACTGTAGTGGTTTAAGGATAGAATGGGAGCTGAGAGGGCTGACAGGCATCTGCTCTCACACTTATTAAAGCGGTAGTGTTAGAACTGAAGCCAAATCTTGGTGGTGGTGGTTTAATGGATGTAAATATGTCGGAACTTACCAAAATATACACTTTGCAAGTTTCCTTGTCAATTTATTATATGTGCATTTTATTGTATACTACACTTCAGTAAAGCTTTTGCCAAAAGGGGGAGGCGGTTGGTGGAGTAGGAGGACTTAAGCTCCATCCCGCCGTGATTTCTGTTAGGCTAGAGTACTTCCTCGTTTACGACTATAAACTTGGAGATTTTGTGATACATCTCAACACTAGACCGACAAGTCCTGACAAGATGGACTGTGCTTTTCTGCTCCTAACCAGACGTAAGGGGCTGGTCGAAGGTAGCATCCACTCAAGAAAAAAATTGGATGCCTCCATTATTTCGTACTAGTCGGAAATTAGTGATGCGGCACCTTGGGCTTCCCAGTGTGTCATAAACGCTTCACCTGTGCTAGGAGCTGGCAGACGCCAGCCCGCCCCAGTCGTTGCAAACCACGCCCCCACCGATCGCTGGCACGCTCCGGAGTAAAGTCGACGTTGAGGCGTGCACCCGCACCGCCGGGGGCGGGGCTGGTCGTGCGGGCGTGGAGTTGCTGTCAGGTTCGCAGCCCCACGCTACCGGAAGCGGAAATAGTGGTTGGTGCCGCCAGAGTAGCCGTAGCTGCTGTCGTGATGCCGAAGGGTCCCAAGCAGCAGCCGTCGGAGCCCGAGTGGATCGGAGACGGAGAGGGCACGAGCCCCGCAGGTGAGGCTCGTGGGCAGGGAGGAAACAAAAAAGGGAAGAGAAGAGAAAGAAGAGCTCCCCTGTTTTAGGAGAGGGTCATGGAACGCGAAACTGACCGGGCCGTGCGCGGCTACTGCGCATGCGTGCATTGGGGCGAAGAAACGTTTTCCCAGCCTGTAGTGGGTTTAGGGTGCGGGGCTAAAGGAAAACTGACGCGTGTAGCTCAGGAACTTAAGTTGGACTGGGCGAGAGACAAGGAAGAGCATATGGAACCTGAAGAGAAATGGGGAGAAGTGAGAAAGTCCTCTTTTCTTCTCTTTTGGACATGTCCCGCACCACACTGTATTCTACATCCCACAGAAGTACATAAGCAGTACCCGGGCCGCGCCGCGCCGCAGCGCTGCCGAGCACTTATACAGACACACATCCCTGAGGAGCCCATGATCCCACCTGCTTCTTGAGAGAGGATGGCTCCTACATGGGCTCTTTCATAAGGCACATCTGACTCACCTGGAGCATGAGTGAAGATGCTGGGTGTTGGAATGGGGATTAAGGTTTACTTGGACACAGCGAATGTTTGTTGAACACTTGTTTTTAATTAAACACTGTATATCTTGTGCTTTGGTCGGGGGAGGGAAAAATATGAAGACATACTGCCAGCCTTGAAGACACTTTAAGGGGAAGATAAAATGGATACAAATAATTGCAGTAGGTATACAGTGACCAATTTTACAAGCATTTATTGGATGCCTCCTGTATAAGCTGGTCCTGTGCAAAGGAACTAGGAATGTAGTATAAAAGATACTCCTTGCTTTGAAGGAGCACCCAGTCCAGTGGATGGGACAGAACATTAATTAGTCAGTGGTTGACATAGTATTTTATGAATACTTGAGAATGCCACAGGACTGAGAAGAGAGAACAGACATCTTACTCAGACATGTAGAATAGGAGTCTTAGCAAAGCCTCCCAAGAATATATGGTAGTAAATTCATTCTTGGAGGATCAGTATGAGTTGGTTAGCAAGGAGAACATTCCAAGCAGAGGAAGAAGTGTGTGCAAAGCTGGATCCCACTATTGTTTGGTGACTAGTATGATGGAGTTAGAAAGATATGCAGGAGACAGATAATGAAAGGCTTTATACACTATTCTGAGGAGTTCAATCCTCAAGACATTAAGAAGGAAGACCCACTGAAGTGCATAAGGAAAGATACAATCAGTTCACCCCAACAACACTGAGGTGCAGAATGCTTGATTTGGAGATTGGAGGCAGGGAGACTGTTTAGGAGGTTGTCAGAATGATCCAGGTGAAAAGTAGTAAAAAAGTGCCCAAGAGCCTGAAGAATAAAGAGTTGTTAAGGAAGCAGCATTGACCAGAACTGGGAACTGACTAATGGAAGGGAGAAGAATTAGAGATGCCATTCACTTAAGTAACCCAGTGGGTAGTAGGGTATTCATTGAAAGCAGTGTGGGCTGTAGGCTGAGGAGTGGGAAGAGAGAAGTTTGAATGCTGAGTTTGAGTTTTCTGTGCAATTTCTAAGAGGAGATGGCAGGAAGAGAATTTGTTTAGTCGCTGTGGAGAGAGATCTATACTAAAAGGGAAGATACCGGCAAGGGTAGTTGAAGTGTTGGATGTGGATGCATATTGAAGTGAAATAAGACACAAGATTGGAACCCAAAAGAATCTCAACAATTAAGGACAGTAGTGCAAGGTAGAGAAGGAGGCTGAGGAGATGAGACTTAGAGGCAAGCAGCCAGAGACACTGAGGCAGACCTGGAGCAAGCAGGATTCCTGAAGTTAAAGAATGACAGGAGAGAAGTAAAAGGTAGGCTGCATTGAATGTTTCTTGAAGGACTAAATGTTGCAACTTAAGGACTGAATGTTGCAAATAAGGACTAGAAAAATACTTTTGGGGTTGAGCAACTAAGGGGACAGTAGTAACTTTGTCAAAAGCAGTATTCATGAGGAGATGACACCCAAAGCAGATTGCAGTATATTTGAAAAGGAATCGAGGTAAGGAAGTAGAGCTAGTGTGGACAATGCTTTTGAGACCCAGTGAATGAAGACAGGATAGAAAACACGTGGTTGAGGGAGGAAATTGTAAGATTAAGGAAAGTGTTTTATTTGCCTTTGAAGTTAGGAGCAGCGTAAGTGATGTGTAAAGCAGAGGAGCTTTTACAGGAGGAGAGATGGAAGATACAACATAGCTTAACCACCGCATTTACCTTATTCTATTTTTTGGTGATTAATTACACTTTCTCACAATTGAACCTATACAAGGCTTTTCCTCTCTCTATGGTCAGGAGGGTCAGAGTGATGTTAAAAGTACAGAAGAGATTTAAAGGAAGAAGAGATGTGCTGCTTGTGGTAGTCCTTGGGGGAGATAATGGTGTTTGGGATTTGTCACTTCTAGATGTTGTCAAGGTTAGCTGATCATGTTGTTACTTTTTTTCTTTTTTATGTTGTTCTTTCTTAATGCATTTCAATGAATCCTCTTTCGTAATGTCTTTAGGATTATACTCCTTGGAATAGCATATAAAGCCTTTCATTCTTTCTCCTGCACATCTTTTCAACTCCATCACACTTGTCACCCAATACTGAGATCATATTGTGAAGTATGTTCTGGATGGAGGACTTCAGCATGCCTGGGACTAAATCAAGGAGCCAGAAAAAGCCATTGTTCAGAACATAGGTGTTGGTAGAGAAAGATATAGCAGAAAAATTAGGATAGGGCCCTTTCAAATTGAAGCTGTAAATTGTAGGGATTGTCCTCATTAATCACCAGTTTTAGGCATAGTAGTTATACAGTAAAACTTTCCTAGATAAATGATTGCTATGGATTACATGGAATTCTGGTCTGAGAAGTACTTCAATGTAGTAAATAGCAGAAAGCTATTGGTTTTTGTTCTGTTTGTTTGTTTAAGCTAAACGATTACAGGAGTGCTTTTGGATAAGATCGGATGGTTTGGAGGGAATATGATGATGAATAGGCCTGGACATGAAGGGAAATCATGAAGCTGCTGGTTGTCTTCCAGATTGGTTGGTGGTGGAAGGGAGATAGGGAATTAGACGCAGTCTGCTGCCCTCAAGGAAACGAAGATGGACAGAAGGGAGAAGCTGGAATTTATTGTCAGTAAACTTTTAATTTATTAATTTTAGAGAGAGAGAGAAACACTGATTTGTTGTTCCACTTATTTGTGCATTCATTGGTTGATTCTTGCATGTGCCTTGACTGAGGATCGAACCTGCAACCTTGGCATATTGGGATGACGCTCTAACCAACTGAGCTACCTGGCTAGGGCCAGTCAGTAAACTTTTATTTACTTCCTTCTTTGCTCCCTGGGAACACAAGCTACTGGTAAATAGTGCTGCAGGTGGCTAAGAAGAAAGACTCTGTTAGGTTACACAGTGTGATCTGAGCTAGAATGCTGTACAAGCAGAGCAGGTGGGGCATAGACCCAGATGTTCAATACTTACCAGACACTCATTTAAATGGCCTGTAAGTTTCACAAATAACATATCCCAAACTGAATTCATAGTTATTTTTGTCCTACCTTGGGTGGCAGGGGTGGGGAGAGGGAACCTTCTATTCCATCATTTTGAGTTAATAAATGGTACCATAGCCCAACTAATTTTGCCAGCTACATACATAGGAATCATCTCTGGCTGCTCTTTCTGTCTTCCCACCTCTACCATCACCTTCTGATTTCTACTTTCTCCCTCCCTACTGCCACCCTAGACCAAGCTACCATTGTTTGTCTCGTGGGACAGTGCAAGTATGTAGGGAATGATAGTTTTACTAGAAAAATAGTAAAATAGGGTAGAGGCCATTGAGTGCTTTGCAGATCAGGATGCTTTGAAATTTGCAGATAATCATTCACAATGTTTGCTTAACCTTCTAGACAAAGTGGTGAAGAAGGGGAAAAAGGACAAGAAGAATAAAAAGACGGTGAGGAAATGAGGGTTGAAGATGACACTTGATTTTGAGTGTTTCCATGTGAAGATAGTGGGAGGTCTGGGGGGAGAAAAAACCTTGTCAAGAGAGGAAGCAAGGCACAGGTGGAAGGGATGGTCAGTGGGCCTATGTGTGGCAGAGGGGCTTGGTGGGTCTCTGAGCCATATTTACCTGTATCTGAACTCTGTAGTTCTTTGAAGAGCTGGCAGTAGAAGATAAACAGGCTGGGGAAGAAGAGAAAGTACTCAAGGAGAAAGAGGAGCAGCAGCAGCAGCAGGTACAAGTGTCAGGGGCCTACTAACCCCTCTTCAGTCTACATCGGTTCAGCCAGGTGATGGGGAACTCTCTGTGAGGCAGAGATACTGTAGGGACCAGGGCCTCAGACTCATTCTCACAGTCTCTGCTTTTAGCAGCAAAAAAAGAAACGAGACACCCGAAAAGGCCGGCGGAAGAAGGATGTGGATGATGATGGAGAGGAAAAAGAGCTCATGGAGCGTCTTAAGAAGCTCTCAGTGCCAGCCAGTGATGAGGAGGGAGAGGGTAAATGACCTGAGGGGAACAGGTGCCTGGAATCCCTGAGTCGTGAAGAGTGAAGTGTCTCATTCCTTGATCTATGAGTTGGTTTAGATTCAGGAGCCAGACATCATCATTTCCTGCCTCATCTTCTTTTCTTGTCATTTCAGTACCTGCCCTGATACCCCGAGGAGGGAAGAAAACCAAGGTAAGCCATCTGCATGATAAACAGACACCTCAGGGGTACAACCTTTACCATCCCACTGACTTCTCTGGCCCTTTCATTCTCCAGGGAGGTAATGCTTTTGCAGCCTTGATTCAGGATCAGAGTGAGGAAGAGGAAGAGGAGGAAAAACACTCTGCTAAGCCTGCCAAGCCAGAAAAGAATCGGATCAATAAGGTGAAAGTGGTGGCCCTGCTGGGCATTCCCACTCCATGTAGCACCTTCTGGCAGTGGTGTGCCAATTCCCTAGCTTGATTTCCTGCTCTTGAGCCAGCTCTTCTAGGTCTGTCTTGCTTAAACTGTCAAAATCAACTTTTTTTTTTTAAGATTTTATTTATTTTTAGAGACAAGGAAAAGGAAGGAGAACAAGGGAGAGAGAAACATTGATCGGTTACCTCTTATACACACTACCTACTGAGGACTAAAGCCACAACCCAGGCATGCATGCGTCCTGACTGGGAGTGTAACCGGTGACCTTTTGCTTTGTGGGATAACACCCAACCCACTAAGCCACACCGGCCAGGGTAAAAAAAAATCAACTTTTTTTTTTTTTTTTTTTTTAAGATTTTATTTATCTAGCCCTGGCTGGTGTAGCTCAGTGGATTGAGCGCGGGCTGTGAACCAAAGGGTCACGGTTCGATTCCCAGTCAGGGCACATGCCTGGGTTGCAGGCCAGGTCCCCAGTGAGGGGCACATGAGAGGCAACCACACATTGATGTTTCTCTCCCTTTCTCCTTCCCTTCCCCTCTCTCTAAAAATAAAGAAATAAATTTAAAAAAAAAAAGATTTTATTTATCTATCTTTAGAGGGGAAGGGAAGGAGAGATGGAGAGAAATATCAATGTATGGTTGCCTCTCGTATGTCCCCTGCCAGGAACTGTCGCTGGGAACTGTCTTGCAACCCAGGCATGTGCCCTGACTGGGAATCGAACCACGATCCTTTGGTTCGCAGGCCTGTGCTCAATCCACTGAGCTACACCAGCTAGGGCAAAAAAAATCGACTTTTTAAAATACTCTTCATCACTTGGAAATCTACAGTGATTCTGTTGCTTTCAAACTCAAAATCTAAAACAGAAGCCTTCAAGTCTTTGTTCTTCCACCTGGGGATCTTCTGTGTGTACCTTGCAGATTGGTCTGACCGCATCTTGGCATCCAGCTGACTATTCTCTCTGTTGAAGCCTTTGTTTTTTATGCTGTGTCTTCCATCTTCCCTAGAATGCCGTCTCCAAGCTCATGTCCATTATATCCTCTTCTCAAGATTCACCCTCTGAAGGAAGCCCTCTCATGCTGTGATCCCTCACCCATGCAACTCACTATGTGACCCACAGGCAGATGGTTTCTAGTTTTCATTGCTAGTCTCAAGCTGCTAGTCTAGGGTTTTTCTGGGTTTCATTTCCTCCCTAGTACCACTCAGTACAGTCAACTTCTATTCCTAGGCTCCATACAAATGCTTGTTAAGCAACAAGCTAGCAAGTTAATTTGTGTGTCTTCGTGTCCTCTACAGGCTGTATTTGAGGAACGACAACCAGGACTCAAGAACAAAAAGGGGAAGGCCAAGGTGAGGGAGTAAATTGGCAGGAGGATGTGCCGGGTCTCCAGAATTTGAGCATTTCATTAGACCTGCTATCTTCTGCCTGTTAGTCTCAGAATAACTTTTCCGCCCTGGACAATGAAGATGAAGAGGATGAAAAAGAAGAAATAACGAAAGAAGAAGAGCCACCCCAGCAGGGGAAGGAGAAGGCCAAGAAGGTGGAGCAGGTGTGTATTTTGGTGTTGGGGGAGGAGGGCAAGAACTAGGGGTGCTGTTACTATGCACAGCAGGAGTTGGCAAACGTCTGTAAAGGAGTTGCCACATAGTTAATATTTAGCTTTGCAGGCCACATACAATCTCTGGCACATCTTTTTCTTTCTTTCTCTTCTTTTTTAACGACTCTTTGAAAATGTAAAAACCATTCCTAGTTCAGGGCCGCATAAAAATAGGCCATGGGTCAGATTTGGCCTGTGGGCCACAGTTTGCAACCCCTGATCCAGAGAGGAAAGGATCTGGCAGTAGCCTCAGATGATTTGGCTTTGTGCCTTGAATACATCTTTCCACCTCATTTATCTCATCTACATGGTAGGAGGGAGTCTAGTGATCTCTACAGTCCCCTGTGTTCTTAATGCTTTCTCATTCTGGATTCTGCCGCATCCCTCAATGGCTGTATTTAGGGCTTCCAGACTTTTGTTTGAATGTTAATGTGTAAGCTATAGTAATGCTTGATAAATGAGGCAGAAAGCCTGTGATGTTTATTCTGCCATCAGTTACATTGTATTGGTAGTTCTGTAAACAAGCGCGTGTACATTGTTTCATCCGTACTCCTGTCATCTACCTTGTACCATTCGTGCTGGCAGAAATGTGCAGGAGATATGGGGTAGGTACGAGAATGAGAGACGGTCCACCCGATAGCTTAGGACTCTAGGTACAGAAGGAAGGAACTGACTGTTGAACTGGGGATGGATGACATGAAATCTGAGTTCTAGAAGGGGACCTTCATTTTTTACCATCCCTTAGTTCTCACCAGGTTCAGAGGAAGAAGAAGGGGAGTCTAAGGCCCATGATCCCTATGCACATCTTAGCAAGAAAGAGAAGAAAAAGCTTAAGAAACAGGTAAGACCTTAGGTTCTTAGTGGTCAAAGGTAAGAAAATTATTTTTGAGCTTCAGCTAGGGGACATGTGAATTGACGGACAAGAAGGGGAGCTTTGAGTACTACTTCAAGTGAAAGCATCAGAGTAGGGAAAGAATGTTCTGTGAGCCTTGTCTTGGTGTCTGATGACATGGGGATGTATTGCGGTGACAGGAAACTGGCAGACAGTGGCTTTTCCCTCCTCAGATGGAGTATGAGCGCCAAGTGGCTTCATTAAAAGCAGCCAGTGCTGCTGAGAATGACTTCTCTGTGTCACAAGCAGAGGTGTCCTCCCGCCAAGCCATGCTGGAAAATGCATCTGATATCAAGGTAAGGATGGGTTTCTCCAGCTCACCAGGAAAGTGTTGGTTCTCTCACCTGCGTGGCCCTGGCAGCCAGGGAAGTGGGGTGTGAGTGGCTTAGTCCACTGCAGGAAGGCTTGGAGGCATTTTCCATACCTTGAGTTCTGCCACCTTGAGCGAGAAGATAGAAAAATTAATAGAAGTGTAGAGTGTCCATCCCTGTAGGGAAGTAAGTGAGGCCTGTTAGAGGCAATGGACAGGGGAGGGGACTGGCCTGATAGGAGGAGGGGATTATGCCAGAGGTCTCAATTTGCCAGAGGCTTCTTTGCAGAGGGAGGTCTGTAGCTACTGTCTGAGAGGGAAAATTCTTACTGTTCCCATTACTTCTGTCTGCACTGCTTCCCTGATGGCTGCAGCTGGAGAAGTTCAGCATCTCAGCCCATGGCAAGGAGTTATTCGTCAACGCAGACTTGTACATTGTGGCTGGCCGCCGCTATGGGCTAGTGGGACCCAATGGGTGAGTAGAGGAGGGGCTGGAAGGAAGAGTAGAGAGTTCTCAGTGATGGCCTAGTCCTAATAATTCTCATTCCCCAGCAAGGGCAAGACCACTCTCCTCAAGCACATTGCCAACCGAGCCTTAAGTATCCCCCCCAACATCGATGTGTTGCTGTGTGAGCAGGGTGAGGCCTATGGTGGGGAGGTGATTCCAGGGGTGGGTGTTGGGGTGGCCAACCAAGAAGGGAAGCAGTTGTAGTGGGGTTGGAAAGGTTACGTGGGGAGCCTGGGGACTGGGACTGGAAAATGATGCTAAAGAAAGAGGGAGGCAGTGAGGATACAGGACATTTCATTTGGGACAGGTACAAAGAGCTGGGCAGGGTCAGGCAAACCAGAAATGGATCTGGAGGGCAGAGGGAACAGGATCCGTCACCCCTGGAGTGGCTTGACTGTCTTCCCTGCCCCCCAGAGGTGGTAGCGGATGAAACACCTGCAGTGCAGGCTGTTCTTCGAGCAGACACCAAGCGATTGAAGCTGCTGGAAGAAGAGCGACAGCTTCAGGGGCAGCTGGAGCAAGGTGATGACACAGCTGCCGAGAGGCTGGAGAAGGTAGAGGACTCATGGCACAGGGTCATGGGCTGAGACTTGGGGGTTCTTGAGACTTCAGACATGTAACATCTTCCTCCTCCCAGGTATATGAAGAACTGCGGGCTTCCGGTGCAGCAGCCGCAGAAGCCAAAGCCCGGCGGATCCTGGCTGGTCTGGGCTTTGACCCCGAAATGCAGAATCGGCCCACAGAGAAGTTCTCAGGGGGCTGGCGCATGCGTGTCTCCTTGGCCAGGTGGGCAGCACCGCTGTCACCCTCTCTTCAGCCTCAAACCACCAGGTCCTTTCCCATGTTCCCATTCTTCCAAGGCCAGCAGGGAGGTTCAAGGCTGAAAATTCTCTCTCCCTTACCATCTGTTGTCAGACTTCAGGCGTCTTCTCCATTTCTCTTCCTACCTGGTGGACATTCTCATTGGTGTCTCCTGCACAGGAACTTCTTTAAGGAGAGATTGGAAGGCGTGTTCATGGTCTCAGGCTCTGCCTACCAGTAGCTGCTCTGGGGTTCTCCGAGCAAGGATCTTCCCCCTCTGACCCTACACTTTGCTGCCCAACCCTCTAGGGCGCTGTTCATGGAGCCCACACTGCTGATGCTGGATGAGCCCACCAACCACCTGGACCTCAATGCTGTCATCTGGCTCAATAAGTAAGTCACCCTTCAAGCCTTGGCATCAGTGGTTCTCGTGCTACCTTGTTTCCTCCAGCTCTTCTCCACTCTGCCCTTGATGCACTCAATCCAGCTGGCCCTTTCCCTCCCTGTCCCCATGTCGGTCTGCTTCCCATGACTTAACTCAAACTTGACCACTGTGACCTTTCCACACTCTTCTCTAAAACCCAGCTACCTCCAGGGCTGGCGGAAGACATTGCTCATCGTCTCCCATGACCAGGGCTTCCTGGATGATGTCTGCACTGATATCATCCATCTTGATGCCCAGCGGCTTCATTACTATAGGGGCAATTACAGTAAGTAGGGTCACTCATGGGTAGAAAAGAGAGGTGGGGCCCTGAAAAGAGACCTGGGAGGGAGGGCCATAGGGATGTGGTGATAAGCTGGGTCTTCTCAGAATCTAGACACTGATGCCTGTCCATCCCATCCTCCTCAGTCCCGATTATCCCTTTGTCTGCTGGGGAGGGAACACCCAGTGATGCCCCTCCTCCTCCTCTTCTGCCCCAGTGACCTTCAAGAAGATGTACCAACAAAAGCAGAAAGAACTGCTGAAGCAGTATGAGAAGCAGGAGAAAAAGCTGAAGGAGCTGAAGGCAGGTGGCAAGTCCACCAAGCAGGCGGTAAGGTCTTTCTGTGGTCTTCTGGGGATGAGGGCTCTTTTCAGGAGAATAGAAAAAGAACAGACCCTGGGGAACCAACCCGCATTTCAGGGACCACTGTGAAAGTACAGGTATCTCTCTTTCCCTCTTCTCTCCAGGAAAAGCAAACAAAGGAAGCCCTGACTAGGAAGCAGCAGAAATGCCGACGGAAAAACCAGGATGAGGAGTCACAGGAGACCCCTGAGCTCTTGAAGCGCCCCAAGGAGTACATTGTTCGCTTTACATTCCCCAACCCCCCGCCACTCAGCCCTCCTGTGCTGGGCCTGCACGGTGAGCCACTCTAGCTCAGCAGCACAGGGTGGAGCGTGGATACCCCAGCTCTCTTCTCCAGAGCCAGGACATGGGGGAGGGACCTTCAGGGTAACTGAATAGAAAAGAGAAACTGCTTCCTTTCCTGGCTTTCAGGTGTGACATTTGGCTATGAGGGGCAGAAACCACTCTTTAAGAATCTGGATTTTGGCATTGACATGGACTCAAGAAGTGAGTTGGTTTGGGTGGGACAGGAGCCACAGGGTGTCTGGGAGAGTGTCTGGGACTTCTTCGACCGTCTCTCTTGCTTCTTGCAGTCTGCATTGTGGGCCCTAATGGTGTGGGGAAAAGCACCTTGCTCCTGCTCCTGACAGGCAAGCTGACTCCGGTGAGTCCTGGAGGCTGATGGTGGGAGTGCATGGGAAGTGTGAAAACGCGCTCTTCACCCTAGGCTAGAATCAGGGAGCCCCTCTGCAGGGGAGAGTAAAACACAGAACTTATCAGAGATGACTCGTTTCCCTAAGGGTTACTATAGAGAACAGTTTAGATCAGTTCAGGGAGGAAAGCCAGGAGATTGGGATTTGAAGCAGGGGTACCCCCATGGGGGTTTTGGTTATACAAGAAATGTTACTTACAGACTGATTCAAATTGCATAAGCCAAAGGAGAATCTAGAGATAACCAGTATTAATTTTCATGGATAGCTTTCTCCTTTTTTTCCTTTGCAAATGTATTTGTTTGTTGTTGTTTTGTTGTTGTTGTTGTTGTTTTTAACAAAAACAGGCTATCACATGAATTGTTCTGTAGCCAGCTTTTTCCAGATAATATATATCCAGCATTTTTCCATGCCAATAAATATATGGATAAACCAGATTTGACATCAGTCTTTTATTTTATTTTATTTTATTTATTTATTTTTAGAGTGGGGAAGGGAAGAAGAAAGAGGGAGAGAAACATCATGTGTGGTTGCCTCTTGTGTGCCCACTACTGGGGACCTGTCCTGCAACCCAGGCATGTGCCCTGACTGGGAATTGAACCGACAACCCTTTGGTTCACAAGCCCATGCTCAATCCACTGAACCACACCAGCCAGGGCTGCCATCAGTATTATCGTTTTTTTTAATTTTCACTAAACAACAATACTATAGCAAGTATTCTTATTATAGATCCTTATGAATTCAGTTTTTCTTAAATTCATTGCTTTTAGGACTTTGGCAGTATATTGCCCTAAAGTGCTTTAGGTAGGTTGTAGCTACCTGTCCTCCCTCTATCTGTCAGCCTCCTGTTGAAAGGGCCAACACACAGAGTAACCTTTAGGAAGGTGCTCTTAGATCCTCTTGCAACCTGTCCTTAACCCCTCTCTGAGGTGGTGCCCTGAGAATGGACCGTTCATGAGTCTCTCTGGGTGGCAAGGGGTATTCTTCAGTTGTGGGAACTCTCCTGGTTCTGAATTTGTGCTTTGTCTCCCCTCCTTCATTCTCTGTCTCTTACTTCCTTTTGCCCCAAACTTTGATTTCCTGGTGTGCCTTTGTCACATTAGGAAGAACTTCCATGTTCCCTTTTTCACACTGACCTATTCCCAGACCCATTCTTGTGTTTGTCTTCCCTTTAGAAAAGTTGGGATGTGGCTCTACAGCACCTTTTTCCTTTCCCTTATCTCACCCCTTATTCATTTTTTGCAGACTCGTGGGGAAATGAGAAAGAACCACCGGCTGGTAAGTTGGCTATGGGAATTAGGGAATGAGTCCACAAGAGGAAGTCCACGAGAGGAAGTGGGACTAACCACCTCCTCTCCTCTGGGGCAGAAAATTGGCTTCTTCAACCAGCAGTATGCGGAGCAGCTGCGCATGGACGAGACGCCCACCGATTACCTGCAGCAAGTCTTCAACCTGCCCTACCAGGATGCCCGGAAGTGCCTGGGTCGCTTCGGCCTTGAGAGTCATGCCCACACCATCCAGATCTGCAAACTCTCTGGTACTACTGTAGGGGCCTGGGGAAAGTCCTCCTCAGTGTTCATATCCACAGCTGTACCCAGAGGCAGAAGGGAAGAGGAACCAAGGCTCGGGGACCTCAGTACACACGCAGATACACATTCAGGGTTGACCTGCAGAAATTCAAGGCGATCAGAGTGTGATGGACCTCCTTTTTCTCTGCTGTAGGTGGGCAAAAAGCCCGAGTTGTGTTTGCAGAGCTGGCCTGTCGGGAGCCAGATGTCCTCATCTTGGTGAGTGAGCTAGACTGCAGGAGAGGGGTGAGTTACAGGTAAGAATCCTAATGCTCAGTCATTGTATACCTCCTCCTCCGCAGGATGAGCCCACCAATAACTTGGACATAGAGTCGATTGATGCTCTAGGGGAGGCCATCAACGAGTACAAGGGTGGTGAGTTAGCTCAAAATTCACCTCCTCCCTCCCCTGGGGACCAGGCTTCAGTGTCCTTCAGCTAGGGCATGCTCCCTTCTTCTGTGCTCTGATTTTCTCCTCCTGCTTTCTCCCCACCCTCATTCTCACCATCTTTCTTCAAAGCTGTGATTGTCGTCAGCCACGATGCCCGACTCATCACAGAAACCAACTGCCAGCTGTGGGTGGTGGAGGAGCAGAGTGTTAGCCAAATCGATGGTGACTTTGAGGACTACAAGCGGGAGGTGTTGGAGGCCCTGGGCGAAGTCATGGTCAACCGTCCCCGAGAGTGATCTCCCTTCCCGGAAGACCAGCTTATGTGGCCTGGATGCCTCCTGTTGTCTGTCTCCACTCGGAAGCCTGCCTCTGTTCTGCAGCTGACAGGGAGGCAGAGGTGGTCTTGATATGATTAGGATGCCACTTTGATTGCTTCCTTTCCTCTGAAAGATTTGTCTGTTCACTTTTCCTTATAAACTGGTCTGGCCTTACTTTTGACACTTCTCTGTGCCACAAGAGATGACCATCTTCATTATCGTGGGTTCCGTCCAGCCAAACTTAGGTGGCCAGTTGTCTTGAGTCTCTCTCATCACTCTGCACCCTGCCTCTGGTCCACTTTAAAGCTTCGGGCCCAGTGGCCCCCTGGTTTTTTGAGTGGTGCTGTTTTTTGTTTTTTGTTTTTGTTTTGATGGGTTTCATGCTGACTTTGTGATACAAATGGCTGTGGCAGTTCAACTGAGGGAGAAGTCTGAGACCTGAGCTATTATCTGGCATGTGGTGTGTGCAGTCTCTTGTCTAGTTGGAGAGTTGGGGGCAGGAAAGGAACGCTGCTGAACTTGAATTTCCCTGTACAAGGGGAAGGAATAAAGGAAAGGAATTACTGGTGCCCTGTCTGTTTGGAGATTCATGGGAGCTGGAACTGTTTTTGATCTTGATTTTCTTTTTCTTTTTTCTTTTCTTTCTTTCAAATAAAAATTTTATTTATTTATTTATTTTTAGACAGGTGACAGGTGGAAGAAAGGGAGAGAAACATCAATGTGTGCTTTCCTCTCATGCGCCCCCTACTGGGGACCTGGCCCATAATCCAGGCATGTGGCTGGGAATCCAACCAGTGACCCATTGGTTCACAGGCTGGTGCTCAGTGGACTGAGCCACACTAGCCAGGGCTGATCTTAAATTTATTGTTTTCTGGTGGCATTTAGTATCCTTCCTTCCCCACTAATACAGATGGATCTAACCTGCACTCTTACTGCACTTACAATGGTGCTTGCTCTTTGAGAAGCCTCGCTCCCTTTCCCTCACCTTTCAGACAGGGAGAAGGGAGAGTGTCCAGGACACTCAGGTCTCTCACCGTACAAGGTCTGCCCTGTGTTCAGGGACCAGCTATTAAATCACCTGGCATGTAGAGTACTGGGAGTTATACAAGAAGGGGAAAGACAGAGTCTGCCTTCGTGGATAGTTAGAGAAGGCTTAGCAAGTAAGACATGAATGTACATTGTGATAGGATTAATTGCCAGTGCATGGTTCTCTAGATTCTTAAGTTGCTACATTCTCCTAGAAGGGCAAGATTATCTGGAATGTGATTTTTGGCAGGATCACTTGAAAAAGAATAAAGATTTGAATAATGAGGGAACAGAGAGCTATATTTGGAACCACAAAAGAGCAGATCTAAGGCTTGGAAGGAAGAAAACCAAAACTGTATAGGAGTTAATGAGAGAACATGACCGGAATGCCCACTTTTCTTCTTAGTGTTTGAAGAGGTGGGTTTGGAAAGTAAAATACTAGTGGTGGGTGGTAATTTTAGGTAGTGATGGGCAAGGCAAACTGTAGAGCCCTGATTGGTATAGCTCAGTGGGCTTGGCATTGTCCTGCAGACAGAAAGGTCCCTGGTTCAATTCCCAGTCAGAGTACATGCCTGGGTTCTGGACCAGGTCACCATTGGGCACATATGAGAAGCAACCAATTGATGTTTCTCTCTCTCCCTTCCTTTCCCTCTAAAAATAAACAAAAAAAAAAAGGCAAACTGTAGAAACTTACATGGGTAGGCCCCATACTTCTTTGGGGAAGAGGCAATCCTGAACTAGACAGGGTTAGAAAAGACAGGACAGATGGAAGGACTAGGTATGGGAACTGAAGACAGGAGGGTGATCAGTGTAGCTAACCTTTTCTAGGGGGATATGAAGAACTGTTTGGTTGAGACTGAGGTCGGAATTTTGGGAAATTATTTTCTGGCCAAGTGAGTAAGTAATACTGGACCTCCAGTAAAAGCATTATACTGGAAGTGCAGTTTTGGTGTGGAGACAATTGCAGAGGTGCTATAAGGTCACATGTCCAATTTAGAGATAAAGCAACCCCCTCCTAACATAATTGGTTAAAAAAAAATCAGGGTCTTGAGTAAGGTATTATGTGTAATTTCCACAATTCCCTGAAGTATCATAGAATAGTGGGAGTCAAGCTTCAAGTTCACTTATTAATGGTGTGACCTTGGACAAGCCTCTTGGTACCTGTTTTCTAAAAGACAAAGATGATAAAAAGTACCTACCTCACAAGTTTATTAAGGAATTCAACATGTAATTATTTGTAAAGTGCTTTTCAGTTTGTTTTTTTCCTTTTGTTATGTGTATTTCTTGTTACACTGTACATTTAAAAGTTTCAGTTTACTGATCTAGATGATACATAAAATAATAGGAATGTTATTTAAAAAATGAATACCAAATTTTTTCATTTCACATTTTTGATCACTAATTTTATTACAGGTACTTCAGATGCTCCAAAGTAACTTCTATCCAAGGGCACACATTTTATATCTTTCATTAATATACATAGTAGATAATGTAATGAAATTAACAATGTACCTAAACATGGGCAAAAGGATGCTGCCCTTCCCCCCAAATAACAGCAACACTGAAATGGAACATGGGAAAAATAACAAATTACATGGTATAGTGTACGCGTACCTTAAAGCCTGGAAAAATGCAATTCTATCAACTGAGTTTAATAATTTTTCATAAACAGCTTTTAGTACCCACAAATCTTGCACTAATATACATAATGAACAGCATGGATGTTTCCATAAAGTAGTTCTGTACATCTTCCTAATGAGGAAACAGACTCAGAGGACACACATCTGCCCAGCTCTCCCAGGCCATGGGGTGCACTGTACCTGGAATGATGGCCTGGTTATCTCATTCCAGGGTCCTGGGCATTCTCCCTAATGTATAGAATGTAGACAAGAGGACCAAAGTGTAAGAGGGGTGTGAGGGCCAAGGTGGGACTGTTTCAGGAACACTCAAGGCATTTTAGGAAAGACTTGTCAGTATTATGATTGAAACCTGAAAGCCAGGGACAGTCCTGTGGCTACACAGAACTCCAAGGAGTCCTTGAAATGGAAGAAGTTGCCCCTGAGAGTTTTAGACAAGCAAAAGTGGGAACTGAGTAGTGCCCTGGAGCATCTCTGGAGGCAAGAAGAGAAGGGATGTCACCTTTACATGGCGTGATTAGGAGAGACTTCTTGAAGGAAGTAATATTAAAGCCAAGGCCTGAAGGAGATGAACCAATCAGATGAGTGGGAAAGAAGAGCCTTCAGGGAAGGCAACAGAATGTGTGAAGGTCCAGAAGCTGCAAAGACACTTGAAACCTATTTAATGTTATTAATCAATGTCAACTCAATAAATTCAATTAAAAAGTTAACAAAACTGGAAAGACCTTGAAATAAACAAAGAACATGGCTTGAGCTGGGGCCAGGACACATGGGATCTTATAAAAGGAAATTGGGATGTGGTCCTAGGAGCAATGGAAGGCCATTGGTGGCATTTACACAGGAGTGCAAATTGATCTGGTTTTCATTTGTACAAAATTGCCCTGGCTGCTGGGTGGAGAACAGTGGATGGAGCAGACAGGAGAGGTGATGCCAGAAGTTAGATAATGCCTTAAAGGAGATAACCCTTCTGCTAAGGAAGGACAGAAAATAATGTAGACTTGGTGAAGAGAACAGGGCTCACCTCAGAGGTTGAGGTGAAGAGAACAGGGCTCACCTCAGAGGTTGTGGTGCCAGAGGATAGGAAGAGTTAGGAAGTTTGACAACTAGCAGTGAATGTTGAGTTAGTACAGTACTAATAATTTGTACTGGGCCAGGATGGTAGTATTTTAACTTTTTTTTTAAGATTTTTTTTTTTATTTGTCTTTAGAGGGGTAGGGGAGAAGGAGAGGGAGAGAAATATCAATGTACGGTTGCCTCTTGTGTGTCCCCTGCTGGGAACTGGCCTGCAACCCAGGCATGTGCCCTGACTGGGAATCGAACCGCGATCCTCTGGTTTGCAGGCCCGCGCTCAATCCACTGAGCTACACCAGCCAGGGCGTATTTTAACATTTTTATTTTTTTTTATTTTATTTTTTATTTTTTAAAGAATTTATTTATTTATCTTTAGAGGGGAAGGGTAGGAGAGAGGGAGAGGGAGAGAAACATCAATGTATGGTTGCCTCTCATGTGTCCCCTGCCGGGAACTGGCCTGCAACCCAGGCATGTGCCCTGACTGGGAATCGAACCGCGATTCTCTGGTTCACAGGCCCGCGCTCAATCCACTGAGCTACACCAGCCAGGGCCTATTTTAACATTTTTAAAAATTGGTTTTAGAGATGGAGAAACCACTTTGCTGTGCCACTTATTTATGCATTCATTGATTGCTTTCTAGTATGTGTCCTGACTGGAAATTGAACCTACAACTTTGGCATATGGGAATGATGTTTACCTGGGCAGGGTGGGTTTTGTTTTCATTGTTAGACTCCCCAGGAACAGAAATAAATATAATGATAATGACTCAGAACTGGAGATGAAATTGATGCACTCAGGGAAGGGCTGACAGACATTTGAAGTTGAATGAGTATTTGGGGAAAGGGAGCATGGAAGCAGAAAGGAAGAACAGACCAACCTAAATGGGAGAGAGGTACCTACAGGGCCTGATGAACAAACAAATGGACCAGTGGGTTTGGTGAAATGGATGAGATGCTCAGCCTCCCTCCCTAAACACTCCTTTCAAGGGAAAATTTTTTAAGTAACAGGTTACTTTGGATTTCCATGGAGAATTTGATAGAAAAATGACTAATTTTTAAATTAGAAAAAAACTTTAAGTTCTATTTCAAGTTTCTTGCCCTGAACTGTGTGGCTCGGTTGGGCATCATCCTACAAAGTAAAAGGCTGAGGGTTCAATTCCCAGTCAGGGCACATGTCTAGGTCCATGGTCAGGGCATGTACAAGAGGCAACCAGTTGATGTTCTCTCCCTCCCTCCCTTCCCCCCTCTAATAAACAAATTTAACATTTCTCTTGTGGCCTGTTGCAGGAGATAGAGGGAAGGTGGTGAGAAGCAGGCAAAAGACCAGGAAAGAGATGAGAGTTAAAGAATGACCTACTACTGCACAGGTGGCAAACAAGGCCCCTCCACCTTGTTTTATCCAGCCTAGCACCTTGTTTCTACCAGGCAGCAGTGCCAAGCTCCTGGCCCCTAGTTAAGGAGTAGTTACATTTACACGGTCCTAAAATATTTGTGCATTGATTCCTAAAATTACAGTAAGCCCTTTGAAGGCAAATGAGAGGATGATGTGGTGCCTGATGAAAATGAGTTTGACACCCCTGAATTGGGTTGACATGTTTGTTTTTTCACTTTTTACTTCCTTGGTATTTCACTTTTCACTCTGGCCTTTAGATTACATCCACTTCTCAGGTCCTCTCCTAAGTGCACAGAGTAACAGTAGGCTGACTGCCTGGTTCTCACTCCTGAGACTGCAAAAGCAGAAATCTGCCCCACTGGCCTTACTAGATGTAAATGAGGCCTGTTAAATTTAGGACGTTGCCCTCTTGTGGCCTGTCTTGGAAAATACAGCCAAGAACTTGTAGGGGAGTGACTTTTGATTGTTTTCCAGATCTGCATCAACAACACCAAGGCAAGGAACTTGTTAGAAATGCAAAACCTTGGGATCCATCCCAGACCTACTGAACCAGAAAAATTGCTGCCCCTCACCCCCAGTCTGTCTTTTAACAGGCCCTTCACATGTTCTGATGGACATTGAAAGGTTAAAAAACATGATTCCCTCCCTCCAAAATGTAATATACTTCTAATTTCTAGCTTCAAGAATAGCAGGTTTAAATAACTTCCTATTTAAAGTTAATCCTCTCCATGTTCTGGTCTCCAAAACCTCCTGTCTTCCCAGAAACCTTATTCCACCAACTAGGCCCTCAACTTAATACCTATCTGTAACAATTAGGAATAATCTCAATCCTACATCTTGAAGCAGGTGAATTTTCCTCTAGTTCTGCAACCAGTTCTTGGGAAGAGCAGTTTACACTTTCCTTGCTTCTCACTTTCTCCACTGGAACTGCTTTCAAGACACTGCTCTTGGATTTCCCCTTCCTCCATCCTCACTTAAATTCCTTCCCTGAACAACTCCACAGGGCTGGCAGGTCCAACCACAACTGCTGTGCCCATACTGCCTGTGGCTGCAGCACTGAGCTCTGCATTTCAGAGGCCCCATTTCTTGCTCAAAGAATGCTGGTCCTCCAGGCTTTCTATTCAGAATATTCCACTTCAACGGTCTTTCACTTAGTATCAACTCTGTGGCTTGAAGGTACAACCTTTTAGTACCAAAGGACTGCAGCAGATTCCACTGAGGTTTGTATTAACGTACCTAAGGAGTTGATGGCTGGGTTTTGTTTTTAACGAGTCCAATCACACCAGGGGTTAAATAAGCTGCTTCTCTTTCCACTGTTTATTATTAATGTACAAAATATACAAAAACCAAAAGAAAAAATACTCATCCTCAAATACATAGTGGCTCTAACACAAGACCCTGCACAAAACCCAACCAATCCACTGTTTTCATAGAAAACAACTGATGCCGAGACAGGTGAAGGAGTGGACTGGGTAAGGACCAGTTGTGTTGTTCAATGCACCCAGGAAGGTGCTTGGCAGGGATTCATTCAGAAGTGGCCTCACTCCAACAAGGTCCCAGGTGAGGACAGGAAGCGTGCTAACTCCCAAAGCGGTGCATGTAGTGTGACTGTTGGGCCCAGCGTGCCAGGGTTCAGTTCATGAAAAGCTGGTCTCACTGAAGGATTTTAGTTTTCAGAATTAGCTAATATACGCAAGGTGGACCTACGCCACCAGTCAAAACCTTCTCTGGATGCAAATGTGAATTTTCCATCATTGAATCCGGCAGACCCACAATGTTCACAGGTTGCAAAGTCTTGAGAAAGGACTCAAAATGTGTCCAGCTTTTGATGGGAGAGAGGGAGTGGGGAGCTCTTTCAGTGCAGTGGGATATCCAATACCCCTTTTTACCATCTCCCCACCCCATGAGGAATAATGAACTTGGCTTGGATGATTTCGTAAGTGCAAGGGATCCCATGTCAGAGCTCTGTGCATGGGGAGGACTCAAAATAAGAGGGTAAAGGTGTTCTCCAGGATAACCAGCTTAGGTTCTCAGACATTAAAGGTAATACTGGGAAGGGGCTTGGGGTTATAGGGCAAATCTCCTCATAAAGTGAAGCCAACTGGGTCTCCTCTTGAGCAGTCAGGGTACAGAATGTGTCCAGTCTCTCCTCCCCAGACTGGAGGAGAGTGTGTACACCAATCAATGCGCACCAGTGATCAGAAAACCCCCATGAACACGAGCAGGACTGAGAAGGCCTGCTCCTCCTCAGCTGGGGAAAGGAAAAACGGGCCTCACAGAAGCCATAACAGGGTGGAGAAGCAAGGCTACAGCCCACGGGGGTGTGGGGAAGGCAGGAAGGGCCCCTAGGGCAGAGGGGGGCCATTGACCCCCGGGTGGTAGAAGGCACAGCTGTTCTCATAGCGGCAGTTGCCCTTCATCATGAAGTGTCGGCAAACAGGGCGGTTTGACATGTCTGGAAAAGAAGGTGAGATGGTTAGATAGGTCAATGCCACTCTCTCCCACTTCTAAGCCCACCACACCCTGAGAACTGTCTCTCAAAGAGAGCCTTGAGGATTTTGGGGAAGGACATAGGGTAGGAACAGCCATGCACGCTAGGCACTGGCAACCTCATGTTCTGTGGGGCATACCTGGGGTAGTGGCGCGCCCAGAATCTAGAATGAAATAAAAGCCATATAGGGGGCAGGGACCATCCTCACCTCCTCCATGGCTGTGGCCTCCATCGTGCCCTCGGTGGCCCCCTCCTCCATGGCCAGGGCCATCATGGCCACGGTGCTCATGAGGTGGTGGCCCTCGATGGTCATGGCCTCGGTGACTAGGGACATCATGAAGCCGGTGGCCATGGGGTCCCCCATGTCCAGGACCTTCATGGGGGCGATGTCCACCATTTCCACCCATACTGCCGCCAGGACCTTCATGAGGACGATGGCCACTGCCACTGCCCATGCCACCACCAGGGCCTTCATGGG
Organism: Glossophaga mutica; assembly: GCA_039655065.1. Taxonomy (NCBI): domain Eukaryota; kingdom Metazoa; phylum Chordata; class Mammalia; order Chiroptera; family Phyllostomidae; genus Glossophaga; species Glossophaga mutica. The sequence goes on from CM077306.1 coordinate 106,912,455, forward strand.
GACGATGTCCTCCACCCATGCTACTGCTAGGGACTTCGTGGGGACGGTGCCCACCACCTCCAACCACGCCCCCTCCAGGGCCCCCTCGTCCATTTGGGGGTCCTCCTCCAGAGCGACCTCCTCTGGCCCCTCGAAATGGAAGAGGAGGAGGAGGAGGAGGAGGTTCATTTCCTCCTCGGCCTCCACGACCTCTATGGTATGGTCCAGGACCTGGTCCTGGACCCCCCCGCATAGGGCCACCCCGCATGGGGTCACCAGGGCCATCCCAGAAGGGATCACCCCCCCGAGGAGGGGGTGGGGGACCCAGGAGGCGTGGACCCACAGGACCACCAGGGCCCCCAGGGCCTCCATGGGGACCTGTTAGGAAAAAAAGAGAGAGACATAATGTCAGCTACCTATAATATATTCAGGAAGTGCTCCCTCCTAGCCCACACCGCCTTCTACTTTTGATCAATGCTATACTATCACCAGACCAAAGCTAAGCAGATAAGCCCATTCCAACATGTCTCCACCTACCTGGCATAGGTCCCCCAGGGCCTGAGGGGAAATGCTGTATTCCCTTGGGGCCCCCAGGGCCTCCTTGTGGAAAACCATTGGCTATTGGACCAGGGCCTAAGAGTCCATGAGGCACTGTTAATGAAAAAAGGAGTCAAACAGTCAGCGAGAGGATTCTAGAAAAGTGACATGACTTCTCACTTAGGTGTACCCAACTGATGTGCAAAGACTAACCTGGCAGAGCAATGCTCTCTGAGTCTAGTCTTCCCTTTCAATATCTGGCATTGAGTGCCAATACTCCTGCTTCCCCCACCTCACTGCAGACCTCCTCCCCCAGCCCCAGGCTGGCCCTGATAATTACCCAGCATCTGCTTGATCTTGTCTGAGTAATCTGGTTGCTTCAGCAGTTCCTCAGAGGGATGACTATTTGGGCTACCCTGCGAGGCAAGATCAATAGAAATCAAGGTCAATAGAGAGCAGCAGTCCTCACCAGCAGAGAGGAAGAGCCAAAAGAGGAGGTAAGTGGGAACATGAGGAGGACAGGGGTAGAGGAAGGGGCATTCCAGACAAAGTAGAAAAGAGGAAGAAGAGCTCATACCATGATAGAGGTGAGGATCTCTTGGACATTGATGCCTCCTCCTCCAGGACCCTGGGGGCTCTTCCCAGCACCCATGCTTCCCATAAGATTGGCCAGAACAGGAGGCAACTTGGAGCCACCTGCTCCGTCAGGTGAGCCACTGGCCTCCCCAGGCTCCAGAGTCTCAGCATATGGGGTCTCATCCATGGAACACTCCTGAAAGCAGAACAGAACAATGAGGACTAACTGTAGGAAAAGAGAAAGGCTCTATGAAAGCTGCATTAACCTCAATCATAACCCCTATCACCACATCACACTCACCTCATCTAGGGGGATGAGCTTTGGAGGTATAGGTTCATAGGACTCAGGATCAGGCTCATGAGGGCTAGCAGAAATGCCGCAGATGAAGCAAAAGAATGATAGTCAAATTACTTATTCAGGCCCTGGAATTTCTTCCTAGTCCCCACCCTCTTATTCATCACCCCAGGGCATTCTCCCCTCAGGAGTCCATGTGCTCAACATCCCAGGGCATGAACCCCATTCTGCTCACCTTTCCTTGTTCAGGAAAAGCTCCTGAAGGATTCCTTTCTCCCGCTCAGCCTGGATGTATCGCTCCTGGCTGTTGCTCCCGGGGGTCACAAGAGGTGAGGGCAGAACCAGGGGCCGGGGGCACACCCATGGCACCTTTTCCTCCATGTTGTCATGGCTCAGACGCCGGGCAGTCTCAAATGCATGTCGGTCTGATAGTATCTCTCGCTTAGCTGCCTCACCAAAGTCCTTGATCTTATTCACATTTACTATTGGCAACGAGGGAAAAAAGCAAGAGAGAAAATAAGTACAACCATGTCCTTTTTAAACTCTTTATACCCACCTATTATATAGAAAACTTGACTTCTAACCTCGTTCAGTTTCATCTAGTTCAAAATAGAAATATTCTCTCAGTTTTCCCTCCTCAGGCCATGTCACAGTTTTCCTCTTCCTGCCTTTTCGGGTCAGCTGGCTGGCCTCACCAGGACTTTCCACTGGCTTTGCATCCAGAGCTCCTGGCTCCAAAGAGGCTGTAAGCAGAAGAGGTTTCAGACCCAGGTCCTTCCTCTTAGAAAACCCCTAAATCTGGACCACTTTCTAGACTTACCTGTATCCAGGAGCTCTGGGACTTCCACAGGTGGAACTGGGGTCCCTGGGCGGTCTGTGTCCATAGCCTCAGAAGAAGGTGCTGGCTCTGGGGAAGAAGATTTGGCTGTGCTTGGCTCTGTGCTTGTTTTCCCTTCAAATGGGCTTGGCTATTGTAAAAGAAAAAGTTAATGAGCTGACAGGAAAGCCAAGGTCAAGGCAAGGCAATTAACCCATGGTTCTAGACAGGATGCCCCAATAGTTCATATAAATGAAAATCTATGTCACATGCTGCCTACTGCCACCAGTCAACTCCTCTTGCCCTCCTGACTCCGAGTTGCTGGGTCCTTCCTTCAACTCTGCCTTTACCTGTCACTGACACCTGCTACCCAGGGCCCATACCTTGGCAGCTGTAGGCGACAGCACCTTCTTTTTCTTCTTAATTTTAATGCCTGGAACAGGTGCTGAATTGAGTGCATCCAGGAAGCCCAGGCCTTCCATAGCTAAAAATGGAAAAAGTATAAATGGAATCATCATACCTCCTTCACAATCCTATTCCTATAACATCTGGACAGAAAAATTAGAGAACCTGCAACTTGGGACACAGTAAGCTCAAGATGACCAGCAAGCATATGCACAAGAAATTCTTGACATCATTCTCTTTTTATTAAAGGCAGGGAAGCCATGGCTTTGGGTATAAATTAGAGCTCAGGTAACAGACAAAGCCAGATCTGTAGACATGACAGATTCCTACCAGCTCACAGTGCACCCCTGACCACACTGAAGAGCACACCTCCCACTTCATCTCTAAAGTTACTCCTAAAACTTCTTATGAAAAGGAAAGTTTCAGAAGTGCAAAAATTAGAGGACATCAAAAAATCAAAGAAAAATGGAGAAAAACATTCAAGAGAAGGAATACTCTCCACTTCATTTCCATGATAAGTTTGCTCCCAATTCAGTACATTCCCCCACTTTGGACTCACGCTGTGGTGGGATGATCTTCACTTTGATCTCTTTGGTAGCATTGGGTGTTGTGTTGAGGGGCTTGTACTTCTTCTCTGCATGGGGTGCAGCATCTCCTGGGGAGGCTGCAGAACTATGAGAAGAGGAACTGTCAAGAACAATGCCCATTTAGGCCTTCTCTCTCTGTTCTCAGACCCAGTCCATTCAGAAAAGCCCAGCACATGGTCCATACCTCTGACGCTTGAGGGGGATGGGCTTAAGGTTGTACTTGTCAGAAACCACCACTGCACTGGCGTTTTTCTTCACAGGCACCAAAGATGGGGTCTCCAGCTCTAATCCTGAGGAAGAACCATGGTGTGGGGTTGAATTCACAGCCCACCCTCTTAACTTTTCCTCTCAGTTTATCTGGCCGTGTACAACCCCCAGAGCTTCTTCACCCGTCTTCCCTCTTCTACGTGTCATAATGCAGTAACCCGGGCAGCCAACATCCTCACCAGTGGAGCGGAACTTGGCATGGCTGGGTGCTGTGGTTCGAAGAGACTTGGGCTTTTCCTTCTTCTTCTCTGGGGCCTCCTCGGCCCGAGGCTCAACCTTCACCTCAGTGAAAGGTCGCTCAGGAGGGGTACTTCGACTCTTTCCCTCTTCTTTACGTTTTTTCTTATCTTTCTCTGTTGTGCGAAACAAAGTAGAAAAAGATTTTATTTAGCTGAAGTAGAAGACTGCCAGGCAGAAGTGAAACAGACTGAAGACATTAAAGGCCACATGCCAGTGGGGTAAAGGACTTCAGAGCTTACCAGCAGGCTGGGTGCTACTCTGGGAGCGGATGACAGCCATCCAGTCACTTACAAGGACTGAGGCCAATTTCCGGAGCTCTGTAGGTAACAGAAAGGGGAAATGGGTAAATAACTTAAAATATTATTCCTCCAGTAACAGATATTACAGAGTATGTCGTAAAAACTACATTAATGCCCTGGTTGGTGTGCCTCAGTGGACTGAGGGCCAGCCTGCGAACAAAAAGGTTGCTGGTTCGATTCCCAGTCAGGGCACATGCCTGGGTTGTGGGCCAAGTTCCCAGATGGGGGCGCGCAAGAGGCAACCACACATTGATGTTTTCCTCTGTCTCCCTCCCTCCCCCTCTGTCTAAAGGTAAATAAATAAATAAATAAATAAATAAAATCTTTGAAAAAACTACACTAGTGCTTCATATATACAGGGGTGGGCAAAAGTAGGTTTACAGTCATGAGTACATGATATACAGTTTATTCTTATATTATTATTTATTACTGTATTATTTATTTGTATTATTTGTATACCTACTTTTGCCCATCCCTGTGTATCTCATGTAATCGTTACAACAACTTGAAAATATTTAATCTCCCTTCACAGGCATAAAAGCAGAGATTAGAGTCATAAAACTAGAAAGTGGCACAACAATGAACCCAACACCTATGCTCTTCCCCTTCCGTTTAGAGAACAGAAACTAAGGAGAAAGGTGGTTAGAGTTCAAGTATCTAAAGGGCTACCAGATTTTAAAATAAGCACCATTTTTCAGTGTTATTCTAAATGCAAAATTTCAAGGAAACAATTTAAGTTCCTCTTACAAAAGATCTCCAGGCAAAATTTTTTTTCTAGAATGCTGCTAGTGATAATGGTTTTTTAATTAGGTATAGCAAGGGTGAAAAAAGAGCTTAAAAACAGAGTAATTTAGGGTTGCAGTTTAAAGAAAAAAGAGGTTAGAGAATTTTAAAATAGAGAATAGAATTTGTTTGTAAATGTATGAAAAATATACCTTTGTAGCACTTTCCATTTGTACTTGGCAAGTAACATCTCTTATCTATGGCATCTCTCTTCTTGCCAACATTTCCACTTACAGACTCATTTATGAATGAGATTGCCATGTAACATTAAAACTAACTTTTCAAAACAGTCACATAACTGGTAATTTCTGTGCCTAAGGCAAGATGAATCTCAATGCATACCCAATGCAGGAATACCCTAAAACCTTTTTGGAGCAACTAGTATTATGGTCCAATTAGACTTCACTACAGTTGATAAAGAATGTGCAAATTTCATTATCCAAAGGAATTATAGAATAATAATTACATCTACATTCAAAGAAGGCAGCACAATTGAGCAATCTGGAAAATGGGGGACAGTATACCTGGGTGAAGAAACAAAAGGTGAGTAATGACCTACTGGGCTCTTCTAGGATATATATTATACTACAAATTATTGCTAAAGATACTCTGAGATATCAGAAAAATAGTAAAGTGCTCTATATCTAAAAGGGCCTAAAAACTGGGAATTAATACAACTAAAATAATGAAAAATTATGGAATGCTTTTTACCTAAACAATACTATGAGTTAAACCCTTTACCTATGAAAGGGTTCCCAGTGTTTTCTCCTATAGCTAAAGGAACTTCAGATAGGCTGACCCAGGCCTAGATGCTCCCTCCACACCAAATGGACAAAGCTTCTTTCCAAAAGGGCTTAGTATACCATTCTCTTTAGATGAAGAGCAAATGTGAATTCTGACCAACGGGAGCAAGCTCTGCTGGAATACCTCTCACATGCAGGGTACTAGGGTCTTATGCTCCTGATTTATGAAGTGGGTGTAAAATCCTCGGGTATTTAACCCTTGGATACAAACCCTTTTCTTCTCTAAAGAAAAGGCTGTGACTCTCTGGAGCCAGGCTCTACCTTCAAGCCAGAACTGTATGGCCTTTGCCAGGAGCTCCAAAACCCTTTGTCTTAGGAAAAGGAAAAAATCTGTTGCTATGAAGCTATGATATACTCCAGGAGTTGGGATTCTGCCCATGCCCTACAAGATGGTGTTTATTGGCAAAACTATTGTATTTATTGTTAGGAAAATAGACATTGAAAGTCCCAGAATATGCTATATTTATATAGAAAAACAGAAGTCAAGGATGATGAGACACACTATGATGATACTTTTCTCCCCAAAAGAGTTTTAAATGTTTGACTTTTACACCAAGAAATCTTAAGAATCAGCTTCTAGTTAAAGTATGGTACCTTATCTCACACTCAATCTTAGAGAAATGAACAAATCCTGTTCAAAACTGAGACTAGGAAAGAGGGAACAGGTTAGAAGAACTGAATTTTTAAAAGAAAGAGAAAGCAAGGTGAGATAAAAAGAGAAAGGAAGAAAGTCCAAGGATAGGGGTAGACATGAAAGGAATTAAGGGGAAGTAATGGAGGAAGGCCCAGACAGAGGAAGGACTGGCCCCTACCTTCATCCTCACTTGACTTGCTCAGTTGCTTCACCAGTTTGGCTGTGTTGTTCTATGAGAGATGGGGAGCAGCAGAAAGGTAAACGCCAGGAGGATAGTAAGCCCACTCAGAGCTAATAGCCCCCTAAACTCACAAGCTCTTCATAGTCCCTTAACAGTGACTAACACTGACATTATATTTACCTTTTACAACACCTTTGTGGGCATAGTCTTACTTAATCTTTAGAATAACCCAATTAGATAGGTACAATTATTTCCATTTTATAGATGAAAAAAACTGAGGGTCAGATATAGGGAGTGCCCCAAGCCACACACCTATTAAAAGAGATACATTTGAACCAAGTCTTCTGATTCCCAATTCCTATTTTTCCTACCATTCTACCTCACAGGCCCAAGATCACAGCCATTATCAGAGTCAGTGTAAGTTTTTCATCTGAGGCTAAACCAAAAAATATAGACCAATGGTACCTGCTTGAGATGGTCTACGGTGAGTGGTAGGTGCTGCAAGGTCAGCAGAATTTGCTGCAACAGGGGTATGTTGTTGGTTGTCTTTGAATACGTCAACCAATTATTAAGAAGCTTGTAACCACCGACATCAATAAACCTGTAGGCAGGTAGGAGAAGAATCTAATGCCCTTCCTGAGTTTTGGGAGGACCATGTCCCGTACTCCTAGTTCCCCATCAATAACCCAGGAATCCCATGCCTCACCTCCCTCACCTTCTAACTACATCTTCCCATTCCAGCCACTCAGATCCCCACTTACTTGACCAATATTTCTGGTGATCGGGTCTGCAGGAGAATGTTCAAGTAAGTGCATCGACTCACCATCTTTCGTGCTTCCTTCATCAGACTGTAGGAGAGGATTAGATTAGGAATGGAGCAGCCAGAAAGTGCCTCTTCTTCCAGCAGCAGAACCTCTAATCTGTGAAACTGTCTGGAGATCCCTGATAACTTTGGACTGTTACAAAGTGGTGGAGTCACATGGGCCTCTAAGAGGATGGGATGGATCCAGAGTGAAATAAAAACCCAGGGGAGGTTGGAAGACAACTGAGGAGAGAGACACTGAGTCTCTGATCTGGGGGTGAGCACCACTGCTTCCCTAATGCACAGGACACATCTGATTCTGCTTGCAGGTGAAGAATCCTATCCCTCAAAAATCAGCCTTCAGCAGTCTGTTCAGGACTGGCTTAGCCATTTGCTTGCCCTGGAAAACTTGAGGACACCTGAAGGAAAATGATAGTTTGGAGATCTGAAATGTGACCCAAAACAGAACCAAGAATTCTGTCACCTGGCTCCCTGCTTCCTTCCTTCCAAAGGGTGACTCCCTTGAGACTGTGAATATACAAATACCTAATTCCATTATAGCCAGGAACCAAGGGATCACCTTTTCCTATCACTTATTCTAAAATTATTGGACTTCAATCCTATCCCACTGACTTTTCCTTTCCTCTCTAGGAAAATTCAGTCCTGTCTGCCTTAATTATAACATACAATATCCTCTACTCACAATGAATCCAAAAAGGGTAGACTCACCTGAAGATCTTGGAAATTCCATCCACATTCTTGACTTCCCCATCTCGGTTAAGGAAGCTATCCAGGCCCTTGAGAAGCTCTTTAGGATCTATGGGACCCGAACCCATGATCGAGGCTTCTAAGAGAGGACAAAACAACCCACGGAATAAATGGATGGCAAGGACAGTGCCAGTATGCTCTTTAATTAATTCCATTTCTACATTTGACAAAATATAGTGACTAACTAACTATTCCATTTATGTTCAACTACACTTACTATTTTCAAGATAAAAATCAACACAGACCATTGTCAGCACTGAGAAAATAGCCCTGGCAAGTTAAGCATGGTGCTACTAGATGACAAAATGGGAAAACAATTCAGTTGGCAGACTGGGGCAAGCCACCTCTCTCCCCCTCCCAGTTACATCCTTCCATGACAGCTAAACTTCATTAGTTAGTATTAGAGTTAAGATTCACATTCCTGTAACAAAAATGCTCAATTCTCCAAGGCATTTTTCTTAATGTTAGGTTGTCTCTCCTTGGTTGCTAGTAAATCTGGTTTCAAAAACAACTGACTTGATAAAAACTGGGCCAATCTTGGGTGTTGGGCTAAATGTCTTGTCAGATTAATCAATTCCTTTTTACTACAGCCCATTAAGAGTCATTATCACAAGTGGCGGGATATGTACTGCTTGCACCAGGAGACAATCAGTTCAAGTGATAGGTAATAAAAAAACAAAACTTGAAAACAGAACCTTTCCCCAGTGGAATTATGGGTAGCTCCCAGAAATGGAGACAAATGGATGTGAATGAAATTAAGCAAGTTCACCTAAGTCTTAAATAGTCATTCATTAACCAAACACTGCACAAGAGTTTATTATTTCAAAATCAAGAGCACGATTGGCTTGTGATTTCAAAAGCAAACATGCAAATCTGACCCCCTAGTACCCTCAACACCCAAAATCACATTACTATTCAAGATCCCCAAGAAAGACCTGAAATTAGAAACCATGGAGCCAAAAAGAATGGAATAAAGGTAGACACTGGAAAAATGCCTTTAAATTTTAAGTAGCTACTTTAGACTAACTAGGTTAGAAAAGGAATTAATTAAAAGTTAAACTGCTTTGATGGGACAGAGAAGTGTGAAGCAATTTCTAGGTCAGAAACCAAGTTCCAAAGAGGTAGTTAAGAATCAGTATGGTTCAGATTGGTTACTTTTATCCACAATGCCTCAAAACACCTTTCAGAATCAAAAAAGAAAGCCACCTCGGTAATACCTACATTTGGGCAATCAGGTTAACATTGGGTAGGGAGGCAAGGAGAAAACCACCTTGTGCACCCTGCTTCTAATACAGTTAACAGACATGATTCCTAGAAGTGTGGGAAAATTAGGATTTTACAAAGGTGACTGTATTTTGTGCAGAAATAAGTTTTCTTATAAGTCCTTCCAACAAAAAAGGTCAGTAAATTCCTAAATGCAAAGGTCCTAACAATCCAAACAAGAAAAGGCAGAAGCAGGGAGGTGGTTGGTCCTTAAGATCATATCCTGTGGGTTGAATGTAAGGAGAGATGACTTAAGAAATGTTGAGAGGTGAGCAAATCAGTGTTAATTATGCTGTGACTGCTACCCTGGAACCTCTACAAACACAGGTAGAACCTGAAGTCAGAGGAAAAAACATTGAAGTAGAATACCAGATAAGGTTAGAAGTGTACAGGCCAAATCCACTGAACTGTGGTGATTCTTACAAAGACAGACACAGGGATAAAGGAATTTTTCCCATGTAGTAACATACTAGGTAATATATAGATACTATAAGGAGATACATAGCTATAATAAAGGTAAAGGAATAGAAAACAGGTTTCCCATCTATTGGAGACTGTAAAAGCAACAAACAAATCCAAATAATACATATCAGCAACCAAGATATATACAATTTGACAAAATACCTTCAAATAAACTAACATCACTTCACACCAGTCCCCACTAAACACAGCTGATCCCACTGATTCGAAGCCAGAGTTGAATATGAATCACCCTGGAGAACTCCCTTTCACATATCCAACTATTAGCTATGCCAATAGGACTGCTACCCCTACTTCCTTCAGAAACTCAAATTATCGCCTGAGCTCAAATGTTCCTTCACTTAAGAGGGTGGGAGACAAAAGATCAATTAGTAAAAAAATAAATTGTCTAGTGCCTTCTGCTGGAAACAAGCCCTAAGAACTTTTTCATTCTCATTCATACCATGGAAGAATAGCCAGTCGAGAGAAGCTAGAAGACAAAGCAGAAGAAATGTTTTCTCAATTTCCATTCTTTTTTTCTATTACATTTTGGAAATACAATTAACATAACTTAATTTTGTCTCACAAGCACCAGTCCTGCGATCAAAAGGTGAGTTTTCTTATTATTGCTTTCCTACAGGATTAGCTTTCACTCATTTAAAATTTAAGGACCCCAAATGTATGACAACCTAATTTCTTTCTTTTAAAGTCAGTACATTTTGAAAGAAGTTCCAAGGCACTCAAGTGGAAAGGAACAAAGAGCCTAAATTCCTGGCACAGGCCTATAGTGGAAAAGGCAAATGAGCTGACCAGGGAGGAGGAGCAGTGACCAAGTGTCATAACATTGCCTAGTCATGATATGGAGCCTGCAATGAAAGCTTAAGGAAGATTTCTGGAACCAAAAATAATCCAGGGCATGACATATTTTAATTTTCTTGAAGGCAGTACAGGAGGGAGGGTGGGGAGCAAGCCCTGGCCTATCTCTACCTCCCATGCTGTGTTTCCCTTACAGAGGATGTTGCAGGCAAAGACCAGCACTAACACAAGACACTGGGGAGTTTTCTCCTGTTCTTACCACAGACAAAATTTAAAAGTCCTGAAGTGACACTGACTTCTACCTCCAAAATGAATTTTACTCGAGGGTTATTCATTTAAATAGGGTGAAAAATATTTAGCTTGGCTAAAATTATTCCATATCCATCACCAACAAAACAGAACTGGATTAGTTCAGTACAAAAATTCTATGCAAGTCAGAGCCCTTTTTAAAGCAATCCCAACACTCTTCTGACAAAAAAAGGAGCCCAAGTTTACCCTAACTTATTGGATTTAGCACTTCTGGAAATGAAAATACTTTGTACCTAAGACCCCCCGCCCCCCCCCCCTTAGATCCCTTCCTTTCTTCAGTGTTTGAAGTATTTCCTAGCATGGCTCAACCGTGGACTGAATTATGTCTCTCAGGTGATTCCCAAGGTTATTTTCTTCTGAGTATTAAGCCCCTATCCCTCAGTCATTTGAAAACCTGGTACATGAGCTCCCCAAAAGCTTAGTGAAATCACCACACCCACCCATCCCAACATGAAAGGATCCCAGAATATAACTCTGGCCACAAACTACCAAGATCAGGTTCTCCAGATGGATTTGGTTTCCCTAGAAGACTTTGTTTCCCACCTCCCATGTTACTGAAGATTTTCTTTATTAATCCCCTGCCCACTAAAAATCAGGAACCCCAGTGGGCAGATGTTCAGCTACCAAGGAAGGTATGCTGCAGAGGCCCATGGCAAACTGCTTAAAAGATTTAAAAAAAAAAAAAAAAAAAAAAAGACTTGTGATCAACAGACATGTGGAAGAGTCCCTCCCATCCAATCCAGAAGCTTAATAATTTGAGAATTTATACCAAATAGAAAATTGGCCCTGAAGTCTCACCCAAGTCACCACATGGCATTTGTACAAAAATGGCTTCCCAATTTGCTTTGGAATCTTCACGCTTCAATGCAGGACTTCAAAAAAATATATATGGAGAGTCTGATAAAGATTTTGGCTTTGAAAAAGCTGGAGGAAGAAATGGATAGGGCATGGCTTTACAACATGCACCAACTGCTATAGCACTGCACAAGTTGAAAAATGAAGACATTCCTCTCCCATCGCTTTAAGGAATTTCTTAGAAGGAAAAATAAATTTAAAAATGGTGGCTCTTGGGAAAAAATGAAAATTGTGAAATGTAATACCAAAAAGGTTTTGCTTACCAGAAACCGTAGCTTGATCCCCCCTGCCTTGAGTTTACAACTGCGGCCTCCTTTCCTAAGATTCACTTGTCATCCCAGTACCAAAGTACAGGAGCTAAGCAATTGGAGAACGTGACACAGCACGGAATACAGTTTATCCCAAAACCCAAGTGGGAAAAAGGGTGATTGAGAAGAAATTCCTAAAGTGCCCACTCTCCCCAGATTCTCATTATACAAAGCAACCAAATGCAGGAGGCCCAAGGACTGGTTACTGAGCAATATCGGCACACTTCAGTGTTATTAGGCCCCATTTGCCTCAAGTTACTTTCACAAGCCCTTGTGTCTTTCTCTAGTATGCCCCGACACACATATATACATACACACAAGCTCACACACACCCTCCCGCAAAAGGCTCCCAGTCTTTTAGTTTAACTGGTTTTCTAACCCTGACAACTGAAGTGGGGAAAACTTCCAGGTAGCCACGATGAGTGAAGGGTGAAAATAAAAAGCATCAGGCTCACTGTAAAAACATAAAACTAGTTGCCCAAAGAGATGAACAGCTTGAAGACCTAATTTCTGTCACCTTTCTTCCTTTTAAGATACAGGCTATTAAAGATGATAATCTAAAGAAATTAAGTTAGATGTCTTCCTGGATGCGTACATAAGGAGTCCAGAAGGGATACGCTCAGGGGTGGAGTTTCAAGAGGGAGGAGAAAGAAGCGGATTACATCACCTTTCAATGAAGCTCCTCCCCCTTGACCAAGTTTCTAGGGCGGCCCTAGGCTCTGGATGGTAAAAGGGGAAGAAAAACAACAAAGTAGGGACGCCATTTTGTAATGGAGAAAAAATTTTTAAAAAGCTACTCCAGCTCTGCCGGTAGCTGGTTACATTAAAAAAAAAAAAAAAAAAAGCCCAAAAGCACTTTTGTAAAAAAAACAAAACAAAACAGTCTCCCATCCTTAAGTCTTTGACCTATTTTGAGTAAGAGCATTGTGAAAATACAATTAAAATATTAAATGTAACAATTTTCTGCGGGGAAGAATTGTACTTCCAGTTGAGGTTCAACCTACGACCGACCACCCCCATCCTCCGATACAAAGGGAAGGGGGGGGATTTGGACCCCTCTCAACAAATAGGGTTGAGGTAGGACAAGAGAAATATGGTAGACACAACCTGCAACACCACTTGGAAGACAAAAGGACTAGGAAAGTCGCCATATTGAAGCAGGGAAGAAAAAAATCCTTTTAACGACACAATCTTTTAAAAGCTAGCATTCAATTGCACTAAATGGCTTTTAAAATGATACTCCTGAATTTCACATTTCCCAACCTTTCCACCCTCTAACTATAGTCTCATCAAAAAGTACCAAGTTAAAATGTTAAACTTGCTTTTAAGTAACTTACGCAACCTACAACAATTACAAAACATTTACGTCCCCAACTATCACCTTGTATGTACTGGCACTAAAATTATATTTTGTCCTAATTGTCTTGCAATCTTTATTCCTAGATTGCCACTTATTTTAACCACACAAATACACCCCAAGCATATCACATTAAAATTGAGAGGATTTAACCATTTTAAAAGTCATAGCCAGCTAATATTTCTCTGCACATCTCCTTACCCTGCAATCTTTATGTACAGATTGCTTATTAATCTGGCAAATTGATAGGCGCCCTGCTTGTCTCACACACAAAGAAGTGGGACTTCTGGGCCACAAGATCCACCGTCTTTTGTATGTGAGCTCATTAACCCTTTTGAAGACTGCTGCTTAGGGAGGAAGGTAACCATCCCTCCTTATTAAAAGCAAATTTAGCGTTTTGGCAGTCTAGAAATTGGCTGGATTACGAAGGGTTAACCATCAAAATCCTCGCTTGCTGGCCCTCCCTCCAACCTCTCCTTGCCTGCAGCAGGGCCGGTTAAAGGTAGGTGGTAGGGGAGAGAGAACTAGACTGTTTAGACCCAAAGGCCCTTGTTAATGGAGAGTAAGTGACCGCTTTGGTCCTTTCTCCAGTTCTCCGTTTTGTTCTATGGTCTCATTTCTTCCTCTCATTTTTGATTTCACAAAGGGAAAGGTTGATTTCTTGTTGCAAGGCTCGTTTTTGAAAATTCGACACTTACTATCCAATTTTTTTGCGACGTCAGCACCTCGGGCTCAGGGGGGAGGGGGTTAAAATTTTGGAGAAAAAAAATTAAACCACCAACCAGGACCCAAAACTCTATTTGGGGGGCCTCATTGGATCAAAAAGTCTCTTAAAAAAAACAAAGGCCAACTCAGTATTCATTTCCCCCCCACCCAACTCCATTTAGGGAGGGGGGGTCGTAGAAAAAAATTTCTGAGTGGATTCAAAAAAGTAAACGCTGGATAAGTGAATTTGGGTGGATTTGGGTGGGTTTGATTATTTTTGAAGTTATGTGGTGACGGTCCTTCGGCCACAGATCTCAAGTCCCAAGCAGCGTGGGCTGGTGGGGTGGGCAAGATAGGTGGGAAGGGGCAGAAGACACAAGTGGTTGGGCTGGTGGCTGCTGTTTTCCCTTTCCCCCCGCTCAGGATCCTTTCAAGGGCTTAGATGTTGCTGAGTCTTGTTTCTTTTTTTCCTCGTGGCTGGCCTTCCTCCGAGAAAATTCAAACCTGGGATAAAAGGAACACAAGGGAAAAAATATAATCAGCATGCGCTGCTTCTATACACCCCAAATTACCATCTTTGTGGTTCCACACTTCCCAACGTCCAACCCCGAACTTAATACAAGTTGTAGCTTTCAAACAAACCCATGCCAAACCCAATGTCCAGGCCAACGCTCTCCGTAAAAACTTAGCCCCCAACCGACAAACGACCGGAACTTACCTCTACACGAACCCGACAATGGCGGCTGTCGGCTCGGGCGGAGTCTTTTATACCAGGACACCACCCAACGCGCCCAAACGTGCTAGTGCGTTTCCCTTGTCGCGAGACATGGTGCTCGAGGCGTAAACTCATTGGCCAACCCGAAACACAATTAGCTAACTGATTGGCTACCCTTCCTTCGCCTTCGCTCAGCCCACGCTCCCCGCCACATTCGGGACTTTTTTCCACCTCCTTCCTGGGGAAGAAGGAGGCGCGTGCGCGTGACCGGAGAGCCTAGCACCTTCCTTTCCTCTGCCTCCACCACTTCCGCCCTCGAAAACATTTCTTACCCTGGATTGGCGGAACGAGGTTGGCGCATGCGTACTGCGGCACTTTGGGCCAAAATCGCCTTCAGAATCGCTTAAAAGGCAAACTCAAAGTATAAGATCTAAAAGTCGTAATGATTGGTTCATCAAAAATTTAATTTTGAGGCAGAATTCCACTGTGACGCAGTTGAAATTAGAGTTTTCCTCAGGACCCTCCCCCCTTCTCGCTTCCGTCCTGACGCAAGTGCGTGGTCGCCTGCCGCATTGCAGGCTAGTCCTCGGCCCTGCCCAAGTCATTTTCCGGGAGCATGCGCAGTCGCCTTCCCGGTCATTCCTGTTTGGGGCGTACGTCAAGATGGCGGCCTCCGTGTTGAATACGCTGCTGAGGCTTCTTCCTAGCGTTTCGTCCTTCAGGGGTGCTTGCGGAGTTCAGGTAACTCCTTGGAGCACGTTTTGTAGAACCGCTACTTAGTTGCACTTTGTTTGGGTCTCGCTCCACTTCTAAGAATCCAGCAGCAGAGACTTCCACGTGCTTATGCCTCCGCTGTTTAGGCAATATTTTGTTCCCACCACTTCCTCCTTCCCCTCACCCTCTTTAAATCTGTGCATTTTAAAATCCCGACCCGAGGAGAAAGAGCCAGGCTTAAGATTTCATCATCGTCCCATGTTACTATCTTGGCTAAATAAGTAGGTGAGTGATGCTCCCCACCCCATCCAGTCATGCACAACAAACTCTTTTAACTATACAGATGGTGTCTAAATCCATGATGCCCTGGAGTGTCTTCGGGTTTGGGGGCACTAACTTATACTGAGAGAGTGTCTCCTAGTAAAGCCAGGATACGTTCTCGACGTGGTGACCTGTTTCTCAGCCTTCCATCCCACTAAATCAGTTTATTGTCAGAGCATACATGAAAGTTTAACTCAGTTCTTTTGATTGAGGTTTCCCTCCAGCCTCATGTACTTACCATCCTGGAGATTCTTAGTAGAGCAGGGCAGATTCTTGGTGGAGAAGGGTGAGATAGGAATGCTTTCCCAGCTTCTACTCCCTAAAGTGGGACTAAAGAGTGGTGACAGGGGTCACTGGAATTAATGACAGACCTGGTAGTTTTAAAGCTAGCATAATTAGGACTCGTTTGTTCTCGGTGGAATGTTGACCTTCAACTTTTTCCAAAGCTGAGTAACTCAGTGATTCTGGATTGGATTGGAGATTTAGCCTGTCCTCTGCACCCCCTTCCTGCCACACATCTTACTTCCAAGGAGCTACACATCTTCACTTTTCCTCTCTTTACCCTTTTTCCTCCACTAGACTCACTTCATCCCCAAAAGCATGAATACTTTATATGTGCCAGGTTTTTAAGTTGTCCTCACAAATAAGGTTGTCTCTCAGTCACTTGTCCTAGCTAGCCTCCAACATTAGTTTCTTTCAGAATCCATTTGGGGATAGGATGAGTGGTTGATGATGTCAGTTTAACCCCACCAAATATGCTACCTTCCATATATGTTCCTGCTATATTCCATTAACACAATGGGTATGTATTCCCTTCTTCCTGAAGTGTTAGCAGCAAAACAATCCGGTTCCATCTTTGAATTCATTTTTTAACTTTCACCCTTTTTTATAGGTTCCCATCCAGACTCTTTGCACTGAAGTCTCCCTTGAGGAAGATTCTTTGCCCCCAGTGCCCATTTCCCCTTATAATAATGAACCCTGGAAGTATCTGGACTCAGAAGGTACCTGTACAGGAAGGGAGGGTCACGTGGGGTCTGAAGTAAATGGACAGAGGCACATTCTCCACCCTAACTTGTGTGGTCTTTCATTTCAGAATACAAGTCCCGCTATGGTTCTCGTCCCATATGGGCTGACTATCGTCGCAACCACAAAGGTGGAATACCCCCACAGCGTACTCGAAAGACATGTATTGTGAGTTTCTGGGAGTAGCACATGGGTGGATGTGAAGTGGGGGTGGAGACCATAATGATGGTGGCAACAGCACTTTTTGTGACAGGGCTTGGAATATTGTCACCTGCCAATTTCTTCTCTCTACAGCGTAAAAATAAAGTTGCTGGGAACCCCTGCCCTATCTGCCGAGATCACAAGCTGCACATTGACTTTAGGGTAAGGAAAATCTTTTCTCCAGGATGAATATATGGAGCCTTTTTGCAGTGCTAAGGAGATTGTCCCATTCACCTTCAGATCAGGTGCCCCTACACTCCATTTACACTGGCTCCCTAGCACTATAAAAATATTTTTTCTTCTAGTCTTTTGTTCTCTACTATGGATTATAGTAAAAAGTTTATCCCTTACCTGTGAAATTGACAGTCTAAATTGGCAGGCAATAAAAATGCCCATTTCTAATGGGAGAGGGACACCCCAAAATTTGTTCATATCCATCACAATTATTAGCAAGTAGATTGGACTAATTTTTTTCTGAGGTTTTATTTCCCTGTCATGTTGATGTTTGGTGGCATGCTGAGACTTGCAGCTGGAGGGCAGAAATGTGAAGCATGGTATAGACACTAGTTTTATGAAAAGCCTTCAGTTATGAGAAGGATAGGGAATTCAGAAACTTTATAATAAAGTGGGGATGGGAAAGTGCTCTTCTGAGCTTGCAGTGAAGTAGTAGGTGAGAAGCTGAATAGCTGGTCATCAGAGAAGTTGGAGGGCATTTGTGTATCAAGCAGATGAAAGTGTGTGACTGTTCTCAAGCCCCTTCTAACACAAATTGTACAGGAGTTTAACAGGTAACTTCTCAATTTCAGCTGTGTACGATTGGTTAATAAAAAGGTACTATAAACAGTTTTATACAGTTTATAATCACATAACAAGGGAGAGAGAAAAATAATGATTCTGCCTGCCATTCCAGCCGCACAAGTATACCTCCTTATTCCTTGGGTCTCACTTCCTGTGCTTAACTTGCTACCTGAGAGTCCTACACAATTAACTTTAAATTGATTTGAGTCAATGTATACATTATATTCAGCATGCTATTTATATGTTGTATTCATTCATACATGCACATTACAAGATGTACTATATTTTCTGGGTGATTTCAGGGATTGCCAACTGACTCCCTGATTTTTTGTATGAGGGCCGATTTTATTTTTTTAATATTTATTTATTTTTAGATGGGAGTGGATGTGGTTCAGGGTGGTGTGGCCATACACATATTTATTTATTTTTAGACAGGGGAAGGGAGGGAGAAAGACAGGGAGAGAAACCTCAATGTGCAGTTGCCTCTCGCACACTCCTGCTGGGGACCTGGCCCACAAACCGGGCATGTGCCCTGACTGGGAATCGAACTGGCAGCCTTGTGGTTTGCAGGCTGGCACTCAATCCACTGAGCCATACTAGTCAGGGCTGCATGAGGGCTGATTTTAGAACCTAACCCCTGGAGAAGAGAATTCTATATGCATTTCAGTGACAGAGTGTAGGATGTGCACGTGAAATGGTTGAAAGACTAGGAAAGGGGAAGCATTTGCTGGAGTTTTGATGAATGAGTTCAATAAAGGGATGGAGCTAAAACTGGGACATGAAGGAGGGCAGCATCTGGAGAGACATAGGAGGATTAAGGTCACTTGTGTGGATGTGTAGGGATTGTGCACTTTCAGTCTCTGAAGGTTTTCCTGCTGTCCCCAGCTCCTTTCTCCACCATTGTTCCCACAGAATGTGAAGCTCTTGGAACAGTTTGTCTGCACCCACACGGGTATCATCTTCCATGCGCCGTACACAGGTTAGCCCGTCATCCATGTCCCCACCAGAATAGCTTTTCCTGGGAGCACTTCTTTTTATTCAGTCAGACAACAGGTATTTGTTTGGTGGCTTCTACTATAGCATAAAAAGTGTGATTGAACCTTTTGGAAATTTTGGTGTAATGGGGTTACTCACATGCTAAAACAGTTACAGGTGCATAAAAGATACAGGCAAGTGTCATTGTAAGCAAACCATCTTATTGTAGCTCTTAAAAGGTAAGTTCTTAAAAATAAATGGTAGTGATTATTTTATTTCTTTAGGACTTTTCACTTTTATAAAAAGGCTTTCTCATAAACTTACTGTCCTATGAATTCCTTTATACTTTTGACAATTCATTTAGATTTACCAAATTTGAAATTGTGTGTTTAACAATTCAAGATTACATATATTCCCTAACTATAGCCACAGGCTCACTGCTGGCTCACTGCTGTGTTCATTTGTCTTTGTAGTGTCTACAACTGCTTCCAGACTACAGTGGCAGAGTTGAATAGCTGAGACAAAGACTCCAGGCCCTGCATGATGTAAAATATACGACCCTATACAGAAAAATGTTGCCATCGCCTGCTAAAGCAAGATCAATTTGCCAAGAATAATTTGAATTTAACCATTTTGGGGATGGCAGCATGATTAGTGGAGTTCAGTTTGTCAGGGAGTTTTAGAGTAGTTTTAAACTTCTATCAAGCTGTAAAAAACTTAAGAGACTATTTTGCTACACTTTTGGATTACATTCCTGAGACCTAAAATCCTTTCTTCCCTTACTGAATTTTTCTCTATGGATTGTCCTACCCAATTAAGCACACTTGCCTCTTGAATTGTTTCCTGTTCTCTATTTTAGAGCCTTCTCTGTAGTAGCTAGACCCTCCTAAGTTTTTATTGCAGTTCTCAGGAGGGATTCTTTCTGTTGGACACATGGGGAAACAGGCCTGAGGAGGGGGTCAGGAGAATGGGGAGCCAGGTCTTCCAAATCCAGCCCTCTCTCACCATGGAGTTTGTTTTCTTTACTTACCATACTTGATAGAAGGAGCAGAGTAACCTTTTTTTCTTCCTGCAGGAGTCTGTATGAAGCAACACAAGAAGTTGACCCAGGCCATCCAGAAAGCCAGGGATCATGGTAAGTTTGATAAGGGGCCAAGAGAAGTTTTGTTAGACATCAAGAAGGTGACTAAAGGCTGGAGGATGGATATAAATGCTCCTACCTATCTGGGAAGTTAGCACGTAACATGTTCTCAAGAACTTCTTCTTTCATTCTCCTTTATTCCCTCTCCTCAGTGTCACCTAGTCGTTGTTCCCCCTCTTTCCTTTTCTTCCCTCTTAATTTAATAACTATCAGTCCCACTGCTATAGCTACATCATAGGAGGAATTTTGTATAAATGTCTGGCCCTGGGCTCCATAATACCTTTGTACAAATTATAAAAAGGTATTCCTCCATTAGGGCAGATGCAGCTTCATAGCCCTGGTGGAGGGCACTGCGCAGCTTGGTAGGCAAGAGCCTAGGCAGTACATCAGCCCGCACTGCCCACTGGCCAGTTGGCCTTTGTGCAGCGTATAGCATGCGTAAATGTACCCAGTGGCTGTGACTGGTTCCCTCCTCCCTTTACAGGTTATTTTCCTTCTGTCTCTCTTAATCTGAACTACCCCACCTTGCTTACTTCACTCTTTTTTTTAATCCCCTAGGTCTCCTCAGTTACCATATTCCCCAGGTTGAACCTCGGGACCTTGACTTTAGTAACTCTCATGGAGCTGTGAGTGCTACTCCGCCAGCCCCCACTCTGGTTTCAGGTGATCCCTGGTACCCATGGTACAGCTGGAAACAGCCACCAGAGAGAGAGCTGTCCCGCCTTCGTCGGCTGTATCAAGGCCATCTTGGAGAAGAGAGTGGCCCCCCACCTGAGTCAATGCCTGAGATGCCACTCTCAAAACATTCCTAGAGTCCTCTGTAGAAGCTGTAGACTGGGAAGGGTGCAGAGAGATTGGGATATAATGCCTATGAATAAATAACATGATAGGATTCACCCTGAAGGGTTTCATCTGTTTTGTGGCCAATGGCAGGTCCAGGGTCAGTGAAAAGACATCATTGTTGAAGGGGGTGAATGCATATGAGGCTGAGGGAGGGCAGTACAGATCGTGCGGGGAAACCCTGATTCCCATGTAACGTAAATAGATGGGTTCAGCCTTCTTTTGCTGTTGCAGACTTAAGGCCAACTCAGCTTTTCCAAAATAAAGCTTTGTCTCCTGTCTCTGGACTGAGTCTCAAAGGAATGGGTGCTGCTATGGGGACAGCAGTGGTCAGGCTGGAGCCAGTCCAACCTGTGACTCTTGGAACCAGGAGTCACCTGAAATAAACAGTTGTGCCATTCTGTCTTGATCACCTTGGGGGCCCCTAGTGCCTGAGGCAGTGTTCCGTGGTCCACGGCGCCCAGCTGCTCACCAGGACTAATGGGTTGGAGAAGAAGCAACTAGGCCGAAGGAAAATGTATTCATTGCTAAGTACCCCCTGCCTTGGGAATTAGTGGGGAGTGTTATCACTAAGGGATTACAGGTCCGCCTTGAAGGGCAGGGTCTCCCGGGCAGGTTGGAGAGGGCCAAGGGCAGGGTGTGTGCTCGGCCCCACCCAGCTGGGGAGAGAAATGAACACCCAGGGGCGGGGTGTCCGGGGAGGACGGAAGTGACGTCGCCTGGGCGGGGCTAGCCCAGCACAATGGGCCATGGAGTTCCCGTTCGATGTGGACGCGCTGCTCCCGGAGCGCATCACGGTCCTGGACCAGCACCTGCGGCCGCCGGCCCGCAGACCCGGAACCACAACGCCAGCCCGGTGACATTTCAAGCCCACTTTGATGCCCTTCTCTCCCGGTTCTTCTAGAAATCTGGTCCAGGCACCACGCCCCCCTTTTCATTGAGTAATGATCCACACTCCTTTTGAGGTCCTGGCTCGACCTGTTGGTGACCTTTGACCCTACACTTAGTGGGATTGATTTGCGTTTGGATCTATTAACATTTCACCCTTCAGCCAAATATAAGGTCCTGGCCAAAGGATGTGGTTGACCTGCCCTTCTTGCTTCCTCACAAGAGAGAAGGGAGTGTGGCACATTGGAAAGGAGGTGTGGTAAAAGTTTGGGTTCCAGAGAGTGGGGTGGACAAATCAGATTGGAATACTCCAAGGACAAGTCAGGGAGTCTTTAGGTGCTGAACCTGGATTGGAGTTGTGGTCCAGTTTCCTGGGAGTCCAGAATCCTCATTCATTGATTATCTGACTGTTTATCTCCTCTCTCATAGTGTTGATGTGCAACAGCAAATTATGACCATTGTAGATGAACTGGGCAAGGCTTCTGCCAAGGTACTGGGGACACCTCTCTAGGAACAGTAGATAAAGGAGGGCTGGACCCTTTGGAAGGGATCTGCAGAAAGTCTGTCTTCATCTGTCTGTCAGGCCCAGCACCTTCCTGCACCCATCACCAGTGCATCGAGGATGCAGAGTAATCGCCATGTTATGTATGTGCTCAAAGACACTTCTGCTCGGCCGTGAGTACTAAACACTTCCATCTTGTATCCCTTTCTTCCCAGCCCCTTTCCCTTTTTGACTCTATCTCTATCTGCTTCTACCTTCTTCATTATTTCCCCCATCCTGTAGGGCGGGAAAAGGAGCTGTTATTGGTTTCCTCAAAGTTGGATACAAGAAACTCTTTGTACTGGTGAGTGCTGCTGGAAGCTGCGAGTTCATATGCCTTGATTACTGAACACAAAAGTGCTAAAGTTTGGGAGGTGGCAACAATGTGTCAGTTCTAAAAGATATTTGTTGTCCTTCTTAGGATGATCGTGAGGCTCACAATGAGGTGGAACCACTTTGCATCCTGGATTTTTACATTCATGAGTCACTTCAACGCCATGGCCATGGGCAAGAACTCTTCCAGTATATGTTGCAGGTATCACTTATTTTTTCACCAGTCTGTCCAAAGGGAGATCAAAGGCCCCTTTGCCATGAGCCCTGCCAAAGCTTCTGTCTTCCCCTCCCCAATGTCCCCATGTCCCTATTCCCTTCCCAGGCTCTAGAGTTCTATTGGCATGTTCTCTCCACACCTTCTCCTACCCTGAGTCTTCTATTCCCTGCAGAAGGAGCGAGTTGAACCACACCAACTGGCCATTGACCGACCATCACAGAAGCTGCTCAAGTTCCTAAATAAATACTACAACCTGGAGACCACAGTCCCACAGGTTAGAAGTTTCAAAGGGTAGATCCCCACTAAACATTCACATTGGATTTATTATTTTAGGGCAGAGAATTGGCACCTTCCAAGCACTTCTTACTCCCTATTACGTAGGACTCATTTTATATAACCTTGTTTTGTTTTGTTTTGTTTTGTTTTTACCATGTCTCATTCTGCAGCTATTTTACACTCATCTATTTTGATTGGTCATCATGGCTGTTTTTTATACCTAATAATATATTCCTGCCCCAAACATAGCCAGTTCATTTTCACCTCCTTTTCACACAGGCCATTACTTACTCAATCAACATTTCTTAAGGGTTCACAATAATACACATTTCCTGTCCTTGGGAGCTTTGGTCTAAAATGGGGGAGGTGGTTGATTTTTAAGTAAGTGCAACATAATTATTACTAGTGCTATCCATTTATTCAACAAATATCTATTGAGCACCTGGCACTGCTCTGGGCACTAGGAATAATTTACTCAATAAAACAGATAAAAGTTTCTACTCTTGTAGAGCTTATATTTTAGTTGAGGAGACAAAAATAATAAACTAGTATATCCTATAGTTGATTATAAGTGTTCTGAAAAAATGAGAGCCAGGAAGAGGGCTTGGGAATGCCGCAGCGGGGATGGGAGTGTGTGGTATTGCAAGTTTAAATGGCATAGGCAGGGAAGGCCTCACTGAGGAAGTGTCATTTGAGCAGTAGTGAAAGGAGGTGAGAATAAGAGCCAAGTAATATCTGGAAGGAAGGCATCCCAGGCAGAGGGAACGGCTAGTGCAAAGGCCCTGAAGGAGTGTGCCTGCAAGAGTGAACTGACTGGTGTGATTAGAGTACTGTGAGTGATAGTGGTGATTGGAGAGAGGTGGTTGATGAAATCAGAGCTATAAGGCAGGAAGGATGTTTTGGGCCTTAAAAGCCATTTCAAAGACTTTGGCTTTTACTCTCTGTGAAAAAAGGAAAACCATCATAGGAGTTTGAACAGAAGGATGGTATGAGCTGACTTTTAACCAGACCACTTTGACTTAAAAATAAGCAAAAGGGGAACAAAGGTGGAAGTAAGCAGACCAGTTAGCAAGCAACAATCCTGATGAAAAATGGTTGTGGCTCAGACCAAGATAGTAGCAGTAGAGGTGGTAAAGAGTGGTCAAATTTTAAATCTTGTGAAGTTAAAGCAAGTCAGGTTTTCTAATAGATTGAAGTAGAGGGGGTGGGAGAGAGTTAAGGGTGATTCCTAAGTTGTTGGCCTGAGAAGTTGGAAGGAGTTACACTAACTGAGATGGTAGGTGGAGCAGCTTTGGGGGAAATAGTAGGACCTATTTTGAATATGTTAAATTAGAGATGTCTGTGATAAGCCCAGGTTGAGTTGACAGTTTGGTATTTTTCTGGAGTTCAGAGAAGAGGTTTGGGATAGAGTGTTTTCAGCGTACATAGGGTATTGAAAGCAGTGAGACAGGATGATGTCACCAGGGGGAGTACTAGAGATGTGGTCCAAGGACTTCAGCCCATGGGCACTCTTAAGAAGTCAGGGCAGAGAAAGAACCAGCAAGTGTGACCAAGGAGTAACTAGTGAAGTAGATGAAAACTTGAAAGTTGACCTAGTAGGCTGGTAAGGAAAGTATTTCCAAGGAGGAAGGAATGGCTTACTGGTTCAAATGGTGCTGATCAGTGAGGTAAGAGGAGGGCTGGGAAGTGACCATTTGATTTAGCTGCCTGAGGCCATTTGTGATCCTGACCAGATGTTTTGGTGCAGCAGTGGGTGGAAGTCTGGATGGAGAGTGGGTTTAGGAAATTGAGAAGCTAGGAACTGGAGACAGCAAGAATAGGCCATTCTTATTTTATTATTTTTTAATTTTTATTTATCTATTTTAGAGAGAGAAAAACATCCACTTGTTGTTCTACTTATTGAAGTTTTACTTACTGGTTGATTCTTATGTGTGCCTTGACCTGACTGGGTATTGAACTCTCAACCTTGGCATATCGGAAGGATGTTCTAACCAACTGAGCTACTTGGCCAGGGCTGAGGCCACTCTTTTAAATGCTGCTTTAAGGGGAACAGAGAAGTAAGGCAAGAGCTGGAGAGGGAAGTGGATCAAAGTGGGTTCTATTCAGTTGGAAGAACAGCCTAAGAATGACTCTCTATAGAAAGAAAATCTGATGATGTCAGAGCATGTGGGGAGAACTGTTGAAGCAGTGTTGTTGAATGGGTAGGAAGGAGTGGGGTTGGGCTCCTTGGATAGGATCATGGACAGTTAATCCATAGTAACATGATTTGACAGATATGTTTACAGAGGAGGCATAAGGACATAGTGGTGAGTTGAGGATTGGTAAAGAAAGGTTTGATACATGTTTAATCTTGAAAGGTGAGTGTTGGGGGACACAAGTGGGTGGGTTAAAGTGCATTTTGTGTGTAAGAACCAGCATGAACAAAGTCAGAGAGATATTAAACTACCTGTCAGGGCACTACAAACAGTTTGATGTGGCTGGAGTACTGGGCATGTGCTTGGAGGGAAAATAAGGGTGGGTTGGTAGTCATTACAGCAGGATAAGGCAGGAGATAGATGGCCTGTTCAGAGTGTCCTCCCATGTATATTTTTCCAGCGAGCAGTGAGAACAGAGAAGGAACACAGTATTAGGCATCAAACACATTACCCAGGTGACACGTAATACCAGAGCAGGATAGAGTATAAATAATAATGGCTAATGTCTCATGAGCTCTGTGTGGTATTGTATTTACATGCACCATCTCAGTTGATCCTTGTACATCTCTTTGAGGTAAGTGCTACTGTTGACTCTATTTTGGGTTTATACAGATGAGCGACTTGACCAAGTTCACATAGCTAATCAGTGGTAGAGCTCAAATCTGAACCTGTAAACCCACCCTTCATGACCACACTGTATTCCTGGCTGGAATGCTGTAGCTAGCATCAAGAATCGGACTTGAGACCCAGCTCTGCCACTGGTAGCTACTTGGCTTTGGGCAAGGCATGTCTCCAAGTCTTTTATTTTTTAATGTTTGTTCTTATTTATTTATTACTCTTAGAAAACCTTATTTTTGACTGGACTCAGACTTAGAGGTAGAAGCTCTCAGAGAGGACAGCCTACCTCTCTTGGAAGTCTACTCCCGGCATTTTTGTTTGGCCTCCTTCATTTTTTCAGCCAAAAGTTTAGCATATTCTACAGCCTCTTCCTTACTTCTCTTAGTATGTTGCTTTTTCAGAGCAATACACCGATAGTTGTGTTGCAGTACATGTGGAGTAACAAGATGCTGAATCTTAGGTGCTTTGGTTCCGGGTTTCTTACCTTCTTTGTTTAGGGGCTTTCACGCAACAAATTGGCAGACATCATCTTCTTTAGAAAGGTTGAAGACTTTGCTAGCTCTTCTGGGCCCCAGGTGACAAGGCACAGTAGTATCACTGAGACCAGGACTATCTTTCGCCCCCTTTTTTTCCCAATAACCAAGTTGAGAATACAGAGATTGGCATTCACAATGCAACCCTAAACAGACTGGCACTTTCACTCTCCAGTGCTTGGTCTATAATAGGAATTCCCCTTGCTCAGCAGCAGGCGGACACATCCATGGGTCAAGACACCCTGCTTCATAGGGAAACCTTGTTTGTCATTCCCACCACTGATTCAAACCACATAACTCTTCTGTTCTTCACCCAGAGCATCAATAGCAACTTCTGTGGCCATACGCTTCTCATAAAAGGTACTATGTTTGCATTCATTGCTCACTTCAATGTGTTTCTGGCAGCCAGTGGATAAGAAAGAGATTTTCAGCTTCATCCTGAAGCAGCCAACCACCTCCAAGACACCATGAAAAAGATTCCAAATCTTTTTTACTGTTTTTTATTTTTATTATTTTTAATGCCTTTCTTTTTTTAATAAATGTTTCCCTTTTTTTTAGCAATTTTTAAAATTATTTTTTAGATTTTAAAGATTTTTATTAATTTATTTCTAGAGAGGGGGGAAGGGAAGGAGAAAGAGAGGGAGTGAAACATCAATGTGTGGTTGCCTCTAGTGTACCCCTTACTGGGGACCTGGCCTGCAACCCAGGCATGTGCCCTGATTGGGAATCGAACCCGCAGTGCTTTGGTTCACAGGCCGCACTCAGTCCACTGAGTTACACCAGCCAGGGCCTAATGCCTTTCTTTTTAATTCTTTTTTTTAGAGAGAGAGTAAGGGAGGGAGAGGAGAAAAACATCAATGTAAGAGAGATAAATCAATCAGTTGCTCCTTGCATGCCCTCAACTGGGGACCTGGCCCACAACCCAGGCATGTGCCCTGACTGAGAATCAAACCAGCAACATTTCGGTTCACAGGCTGGCGCTCAGTCCACTGAGCCACGCCAGCTAGGGTCTTTTTTACTGTTTTTTTAAACTAGAGTTGTTGTGAAGGCCAAACTGAATGTAATAACA
The DNA here is from genome assembly GCA_039655065.1 of Glossophaga mutica. NCBI lineage: Eukaryota > Metazoa > Chordata > Mammalia > Chiroptera > Phyllostomidae > Glossophaga > Glossophaga mutica. The sequence continues at coordinate 106,939,898 of CM077306.1, forward strand.
TAATGAAATCACTCTAAAATGATCAATTATTAGATATCAAAGTGGTACCCTGTCTTCCAGCACCCCTTCCTTCCCTCAACAATCCCACCTGTCTAAACCCTACTTAAAATCTTATTTGTATCCTTAACTCATATGGCCTTATCTGTGAGTCTTGTTTGGACAGCTCTGTATGCCTTCCTTGACATTTTGTGCTGTTTTCATTAGAAGGGGTCCTGGGAGAGCCTAAAATGGTACAGGCTTTTAATAAAATTCACTTTTTTAACTAAAATATACAATTCATGCTGGCTAGTGTAGCTCAGTGGATTGAGCACCAGACTAAGAACCAAAGTGTTGTCAGTTCGATTCCCAGTCAGGGCACATGCCTGGGTTGCAGGCCAGGTCCCCAGTAGAGGCCATATAAGCAGCAACCACACATTGATGTTTCTTTTTTTTTAAATTTTTTTTTAAATTTTTTTTCTTTTAGATTTTATTTATTTATCTTCAGAGGGGAAGGGAAGGAGAGAGGGAGAGAAACATCAATGTGCGGTTGCCTCTTGTATGTCCCCTGCCGGGAACTGGCCTGGCAACCCAGGCATGTGCCCTGACTGGGAATCGAACCGCGATCCTTCGGTTCGCAGGCCCGCGCTCAATCCACTGAGCTACACCAGCCAGGGCCACACATTGATGTTTCTGTTCCTTTTTCCCCCTCTCCCCCAAAAAGTAAATAAATGAAATCTTTAAAAAAAAATAATTCAGTGGTTTTTAGTATATTTACCTTGTTGTGCATTACCACCACTGTCCAATTCCAGAACATTTCACTAAACATTCACTCCCCATTCCTCTTCCCAGCCCTTCTTAACCAGTAATCTACTCTGTGGAATTGCTTATTTTGGACATTTTATGTAAATGAAATTATACAACATGTGACTTTTATGTTTGGCTTTCATGTAGCATAATGTTTTCAGGAGGTTCTTCTATGTTGTAGCCCGTATCAGTACTTCATTCCCTTTTTTAAAAAAGATTTTATTTATTTTTAGAGAGAGGGGAAGGGAGGGAGAAAGGGAGAGAAGCATCGATTAGTTACCTCTCACATGTACCCAGACCAGAGACCAAACCTGCAAACCCAGGCATGTGCCCTGCTGACCAGAAATCAAACCAGCAACCTTTTGATTTGCGGAATGACACCCAGCTGAGCCACACCCATCAGAGCTGCACTTCACTTCTTTTTATGTCTGAATAATATTCCATTATATTGATTATACCACATTTTGTTTATCCATTTATCAGCTGATTGTTTCCACTTTTGTCCATTTGTGAATAAGATTTTAGGTGTTTTTTTTTTTTTAAGATTTTTTATTTATTGATTTTTTAGGTAGAGGGGAAGGGAAGGAGAGAAACATCAATGTGTAGTTGCCTCTTGCGCAGCCCTTACTGGGGACCTGGTTCGCAGGCTGGTGCTCAATCCACTGAGCCATACCAGCCAGGGCTATTGTATATAAGATTCTGTTTGCACTTGTTTTTTCAGTTCTTCTGGGTATATACCTAAGAGTGGAATTGCTAACCATATCGTAATTCTTTTTTTTTTCTTATTTCTTATCCTCACTCAATTTTTCATTGCTTTTAGAGAGGGAGAGAAAGGGAGAGAAACATCGATGCAAGAGAGGAGAAGCATCCATTGGTTGCCTCCCACGTGCATAGGGATGGAGGATCATATGTGCTCCAAGCAGTGATTAAACCCAAAACCTAGGTACGTACCCTGACTGGGAGTCAAACCTGCGACCTTTTGGTCTATGGAACAATGCTCCAACCAACTGAGCCACACCAGTCAGGGCCATACAATAATTCTTGGTTTCACTTTTTGAAGAACAAGCTGTTTCTCCAATAACTACATTTTACATTTCCACCAGCAATGGACAAGTGTTTCAATTTCTCAACAGCCTCATAAACATGTTATTTTCCTTTTTAAAAAAATAATAATCATCCTAGTGGCTATGAAGTAGTGTCTTTTTGTGGTTTTTGATTTGCATCTCCCTAACGGCTAATGATATTGAGCATCTTTTCAGGTGCTTACTAGCCACTTAAGTACCTTCTTTAGAGAAATGTTTATTCAAGTCTCATGCCAATTTTTAAATTGCATTCTTTCTCTTTGAGGTGTAGGAGTTTTTTTATATATTCTAGATATAACATCCTTGTCAAAGGTATGACTTGTAGATATTTTGTCCTATTTTGTTTATAGGTTGTCTTTTCATTTTCTTGATAGTGTCTTTTGATAAAGTCCAGTTTATTTTTTCTTTTGTTGTTTGTGCTTTTAATGTCATATTTAAGACGTTGCCTAATCCAAAGTCATAATTTTCCTCACTGTTTCCCTGTAAGGCTTTCATAGTTTAGTTCTTAGGTCCATTTTTAGTTGTTCTTTTGTCTATGATGTGAAATAGAGGTCCAAATTTATTATCTTGCATGTGGGTTTTTCAGTTGTCTAAGCATCATTTGTTGAAGAGACTGTTCTTTCCCCACTGAATGGTCTTGGCATCATGAGTGTATTTCTGGACTCTTGTTTTTTCTATTGGTCTCTATGGCCTCTACCACAGCGTTATGATTAGCTTTGTAGTACTGAAATCAGGAAGTGTCAATACTCCAATTTCATTCTTCTTTTTCAAGGTTGTTTGGCTATTTGAGATCCTTTGCAATTCCATATCAACTTTGGGTTCAGCTTGTCAGGGTCTGAGTGTTTGAGACTGTCAAGAGGATTTGTTCCTCCCACTGTGGTTTTTCTAGCAGCGTTCTGTACCCAAGTATGCTGAGTGGCTGAATGGACAACTATATTTTGTTTGTTTTTTGTCTTATAGGTAAACAACTTTGTGATCTTCGAGGGCTTCTTTGCCCATCAGCATCGTAAGTCTTCTCACCTTGTGTGTTGGTCAGTTAGTTGGGGTGAGGGAAAGAAAAGAGGTGGGTTCTTCGTCCCACTGGTCTCCTCACTGAGGGGCACCACCACTTCCTTCCTCACAGGGCCCCCTGCTCCCTCTCTGAGGGCAACTCGACACTCCGGCGCTGCTGTGGTTGATCCTACACCTGCTGGTAAAGCTGCACTGAATTGGCGGGGCTATAGTGCTATGGTGGCTAATTACTCTGGAGGCCACAGAGCACACAGTGTGATCTATAGGCAATGTGGAAAAATTTGAAAGCAACCCAAGCCTCCCAGCAGTTATTACCCATTTGCCTTTACCATCATGGGAGCAGTGCATTTGAACTTGTCAAGATTTTTTTTTTTTTTTTTTTAAGATTTTACTTATTTTTAGAGAGAGGGAGGGAAACATCAATGTGTGGTTGTCTCTTGAGAGCCCCCAACTGGGCATCTGGCTCACAAGCCAGATATGTGCCCTGGCTGGGAATCAAACTGGTGACCCTTTGGTTCGCAGTCTGATGCTCAGTCCACTGAGCCACACCAGCCAGGGCTGAACTTGTCAAGAGGCTGAACTTTTAACTAGGCAAGCTTATTGGGGGCCTGTTTGACAATTAATGATGATGGAGCCTGTTGTTGCTTCAGGTCCATAAGAATAGGCCAGAGTCACATTCCTTTGTAAACTCCTCAGGTTTCTGTCAGTCAGCAAGGGACAGTCAAGTGGAGTCAGCCCTTCCATTTCCAGTTAAAGAATATTGACATGAATGGCCCAAAGTTTAAATATTAGTTTTAGAAGATAATGCTCAAAATTTATAACATTTCCAACCAAATATTAATGAAATTGATTTCAAGAAACCAGACCTAGGAGGTACAGAAATGCTGACTCAGTTCTCCATTTCATCTTCATACACACATGCTCCCTGCCAGTATGAGCCCTACTCCTTCCTCACTGCTTCCCAAAGGTGGGGAAACACAGCTTTCTGTTAGCTATGCAGCGCATACTGCACGAAAGGGCCATGCTTCTGAGCTGGCTCTGTGACTAGCTCGTACCTCCTCCATGGCCAGGAAAGGGAGGAACAATCACTCAAAGAACAGTCAGCTTCAGCCAGCATCAGGCACTCAGAGGCAGTTCATTTCCATGAGTTACTTTGGTTTCCAAGGCTTCCCCCACCCAGTTCCTGCTGATGGACAGGCTATGAGAGGGACTGAGATCCAGTAAGGATTGTGAGGACTCAGGCCACAGTTGGGGGGGCTGTGGATAAAGCTTAAGTGGATTCACTGAGGTCTCATTTGCTACACATGATGGAAAACCTCTTGAAGGGGAAAGGGAGGGTACAAGTAGAGTAGTGAGGAAACGAGAGGCAGAGCCTTGGACAATATGTTAGCATCCCATTTACTCTCATAACTCCTTTCCAGATATCTATGTTTTCTCCTCATCCTTTTTTTTTTCCTAATAAAACTTACATCTCTTCCCATCTTTGCACCAGGAGAGGTTCTGCTTCACCCCAGCCTCTCCTAACCGCTCTAAAGCAATTTCTGATTAACCAAGGATTTTTGTCCATCTCATCTAGAGGGACCCAGGGTCCTTGTTGGCCTGGCTGGGACCATTCTACTGCCCCAGAATCCCAGCGGGGCCTGACAGCACCCACTGACAAGCTTGCTTCCCTTGGCCACCCTTCTCCTGGATTGTTTCCCCCTAACTCTGCATTTGGCTTACTCCTCTGCCTCTCCTCAAAGGTGCCCCAGCATTCTTCCCGAATTCCCTTGTGGCGTGAGGTATTGCCACAGAGGTGCTTCTGTGGTGGAGCTGAACTCATCCTTCCACAGAAGGAACTGTGGTGTCAGGGAGTAGAGTTTGGGCTCATATGGGTAGTGGCCAGGAGGAGGATTACAAAGTATGTCTCCAAATGCCTACTTTGCCTGTGTCTTCTCCACCATCAGCTCCAGCCAGGAAGCTGCCACCCAAGAGAGCAGAGGGAGAGATCAAGCCATACTCTTCAAGTGACCGAGAATGTAAGACTGGGGTAGGGTGTCTGGGTTTGGGGTACCCTAACTCAGGAAGAATTCATTCTCTCTAAAGGCTCTGATTTCTCTTTTCTACCCTAATCTTTGCTGTCTTGCTCTTTATCCTCCTTTTTTTCCCCAGTTCTGAAGGTAGCTGTGGAGCCTCCTTGGCCCCTAAACAGGGCCCCTCGCAGAGCTACACCTCCGGTCCACCCACCCCCCCGCTCCAGCAGCCTGGGAAACTCACCAGAACGGGGTCCCCTCCGCCCCTTTGTGCCAGAGCAGGAGCTGCTGCGTTCCTTGCGCCTCTGCCCCCCACACCCTACTGCCCGGCTTCTGTTGGCTACCGACCCTGCTGGCAGCTCAGCCCAGCGTCGCCGCACCAGGTAATAGAAGTTGGACGGTTACAAAGCCGTGAGACTGTCAAAGAATATTGGAAATGTCAAAGGGCAATTCAAGTCAAAAGATATAAAGAAACAGGACAGGTGGATTGGAGAGTATATTGGGAAATATTTGTGGGAGTGGTATGGAAATAAATGACAGTGGGGAAGCAGAATAGGACTTTATATAAAGTGTAGGGACCCCAGTTTTACAGTGATTGTTGGGAGGAAATGTAGGAAGAACCCAGATCCATGGGTGGATGGAACTGAACTTCTAAGTTGGGGGAAATCTTCTTGTGATACTTGCTGGGGAGGTGCAGTGTCTGACACTGGGGAGCCACTGGCCCCATGTCAGTGCCTCGTGTGGCAGCAGCCCATCAAGCAGGCAGAGAATAGGCATCTCTTGTATTTTTCTCCCTAGCTTCCTCTTCATTTCTGACTTCTCTGTTTTTCTCTCTCCCCCCACTTTCCCTCTCCCTACCTCCTGTCCATAAATCCTTTCACAGCTCCCTTCCCCGCTCTGATGAGAGTCGATACTGACAGACAACTAACCTGCTCCCCTCCCTGGGAGACTTTGGGTGGGCAGAGACCCTCTCCCCGAGAACCCCAGACCTACTCTTCCAGTGCTTCCTCCAGGATCCAGTGGAACCTGACAGAATCCACAGGATTCCCTCTTCCCCTTTCTTGGATAACTGGGTTGTCAGGGTCCCAAATGGCCAAATACTTTGCAGTGTTTCTTGCCAGAAAATGCATCCCATCTCTCTTAACTTGGTCTCTGAACACTTCCACAGTCTGAATTGCTGCCAGACTCCTTGGCTGTGCGCTTATACTAATTATTCAGCTAAGCACACTGTGGCTTGCTGTCAGACTCCAGAATACCATGGAAGGTCCAAGGGCCTCCACTGGTAGAGAAACCTTTTAAGGAATCTTGTCCATGGAATAAATCCCATATTCACTTTACAGTGTCTACTGGTGGCCCTCATACTACTTTGTGCTACCAAAGGTAATATACTTACCTTTCAGTGTGCTGATGCCAGCCAGTGAGGTCTGCTTCACAGCATTCCAGTTAGGTAGGACAGGGACTTACAGCTCCAAAAAGGGATCCACTCAACATTGCTGAGCTCTTCATTACAACATGTTTTGTGTATCTGTCAGTAAACCCCTCAGGTGATGTCTACTTTGGGGCTCTGAAGATTTGCCACATTTCTAAAGACACCACTACTTCTCCCAGATCCAGATTCTGTGAGGGAATTTGTTTCTTGGCAGTAGATCCTAGCAAGCACTCTAGGATCACTCTTTGCCATATTTCAAAAGATAAGCTTGGGTCTTGAGGCTCTGTTAGCTCTCAGATCCATCCCTCCCCAGCAGTTAGATGCTGATAATATTTCTGTCTTGTGAGATTATCTTAAGATGAAGGGGAACTCTCTGGCCTTTTTTTCCCCCCTCTACAGCAAGAACCTTTTTTCCTGCTCCATACCAATGGTATAAAACATCCTCCTCCCTCCCTACCCTCTACAGTAGATCAAGTACCCCCACTATGTTCCCCCAAATCCTTGGGAGCAGGATCTCCCTTTCTCCCTACTCATTCTTCCTTTTTCTTCTCCCTCTCAGTGTTGTCTGAATAAAGTGTGAATTCCTTTGTGTTTTTTAAATGGACATTTTCAGTGAAAAAGAAAACACCCTAAAAAACCAACTTAAGGCCTCAGCTTCATTCGTGTTACCTTATTTTTCTGGGTTCTAAGGGATCTCTGTCCCTCTCATTTTCCTCACTGCTGAGATCTGTAGATCTTCTAGCAAGGAGTCTCAGAGCTCTCCTTGCAGGATCTGGTGTTCCTCCCTTCCCCATCTTCATTGTTGGATCTTCTGTGGATTCTGTCTCCTCGCATGTAGTTGCTGGGTCCCTCTGTGTAGGCTTCTATGTCTACTTCCCCATTCCCTCCAGAAACTCTGGCTCTCCCCAGTGATTTCTACCCTTCACTCTAGGCCAGCCCTTGCTGTGATGTCAAGATTTACCAATATTCCTGGGATCCCCTGATTGTGTTCCTATAACTATCCCCTAATTGGTCCCTGGATTCCTCTTTACACTCTAATTTCCTGCCTTCCCCCCACCAAACACTTGGACCTCTCCTAAAGACAGTCCCTGACCTCCGTTGAGTGTCCAACATATTCTGTCACCTCCCTTCTAAATCACCTTTGCTACTGCCTATAATTAAGGTAACCATGTTTTCCAAACCAAACATCAGGGCACCTTGTCCAACAAATTGGTTTTGTCTATGTGTTTTTGTGGGGGCTAAATGCACCAGATACTTTTAGCCTTGCTTTCAACACATTCCAATTAGAAATAGTAAAGCAACAAATCAGTATTGCTCAAGAAAATCTCTGGAGTATCAAATGAACTCCCTCCCCTTTTCTGGGCAGCTTAGATTAAAACCCCCTAGGAAGGATAATTACCTCTCTGTGCTCCTGTGCTATTCCTTTTATTCCTCTCCTCTGATTCTTCTACACCGACTCATCTTTTCACCCTGTAGCCTCTTCCCCATCATCTCCCATTTCTTCTACAGGGGGAGTCCCCCAGGGCTGGTAGCCCAAAGCTGCTGCTACAGCCGCCATGGGGGGCTGAATTCCTCATCCCCTAACATAGGTAAGTATTCATCCCTCCAAATCCTCAAATCAAGTAGGCTGTATTCGCTACCTTCTCCAGCTTTCCCATGCACGTGTGGTATTTCCACAGGCAACCTAGAATGGAAGCAGGGGGGACAGGAAACAGAGAATAGGTGAGGCCTGATCCCCTTCCCTCCCAGCCTCCCAGCACCTGTCTCCTTTCTTAACATCACTCTCAGCTCCTTTCTCTGAAATCTTATTCTCCCAAGTGGATGCTACCCGCCTTTCCCTCTAAATCCTTCTACTTAACATCCTACAAGCCTGTTTCCCCGTAAGTTCAACTCTGGTATTTCCCTTTGGCACTGAGGACTTTCAAGTTTGGACATAGCACCAATGGTTCCAGTTTCACACCCCATCATTTATCCTCCTCTACTTAAGAACCAGACAGACCCTGAGACTCTGATCTTAATTCCACTTCAGTGCCTCTGTAACCCACTCTCCGTCGCCCTCCTACCTACCAGGTCTGCCAGTGACGAGCAGGTCTTGTCACAGCATGGGTATGGAAAGGAACCCATACACACAGTTCCTCCACAGGCCCAGGCCCCACCAGCCCAGTACTGGACAATGGCTGGGGACTTGTTCAACGCCAGGTTCATTCGAAAGTTACAGGAACGTCGCAGCACCAGGCCTTGGTGACTACGGCCCTGTCACACCTTCAAAGTATTATTTCTCTCACTACAGGAGGTAGCCAATGCCCGCCTTCATAATAGATGTATTCATTCATTCGTTCATTCATTCAACAGGCTTTCTTAGCAGTGCTAACTCATTTGTATCTTATTCTAACGACAGCAATAAAGTACTTTTATCATGAGAGCTACTGAGAAACTTCACTGTCGTTATTTCAATATCATCCCACTCACTGCACCCAGTTCAACCCCATCTTGCCCAGCATTTTGCGCAAGCGCCCCATGTGAGTGAGCGGAGTTCGCGGCCGCTAACTTACTACGCAAGCGCCCTTAAGGCAGTCTCCGGTGCTCTGGCGCAGGCGCACTTACAGCGGCCTGGGCGCCTCACCGCCTCCCTAGATCCTGCCGCAGTACGCAAGCGCGCAACATCTCCATTTCCCTGCCCAGTTCCTGAACCCCTCCACCTCTCCCTTTCAAGAAGCCGGTGCCGGGACGCACTCCCGAGAGGAGGCCCGAGGCCACATTTGGTAGGCGCGCTCTCTGCTTTCGGAATATCATGTACCAGCCCAGCAGGGGGGCAGCCAGGCGTCTCGGCCCCTGCCTCCGCGCCTACCAGGCTCGCCCCCAGGTGAGAGGAGGGAAAGCAGCCGGAGTCGAGGGGGCGGGAAGAGACCCTCTTCAGAGCCCGCACTAGGGGCGGAGCGTGTGCCTTGTTCTGCGCAGGCGCAGTGACATCCCACCGCTGGGTCTTACCTCTCGCCGGGCGGTACGCGGAGGGCCCGGGGTCTCGGGGACCAAGGAGGCAGTGTTACCAGCCCTGGCGCGCGCGGAACGTGAACATCGTTTTTGCCAGGTCTGGGGTGGGCAGACAGGGTTGAAGGTGGGGTGGCGGGGCACGTCTGCTCTTCGCCTGTGTCTCCGCGGTTATTTATGTCTCGAGGTGATTTGAAGGACAGGGGGAGGAGAGATTCGCAGCCGGCGTGTCTTGCACCAGCTGGAAGGCCGGCTGGGGCCCCTGCTCCCAGGTAGGAAAGATGGCCACACCCCCGGTGGAGACGGTGCCTCAGGGACAGAGCCTATGCGGCTCACTAGTCTTCCGGAGTGACCCATCCAGTTCCTGGGGAAGCAGAGGGACTCGAGTCAGGCCTGACTTTGGGTGACCTCCTGCTCATCCTGGTTTCAACTGTTCATCCTTTCAGCCTCCTGGGCTTGTGTCATTAGTGGGGCCCGAAATGATAGCTTATGTTTGTGTAATAACTTTATAAGTCGCAAAGTTTTGTTTACATTTATTTCATACATATTCATAATAACTCAGTGTGATGTCATCATCCTCGTTTATAAGAGGGCACTTACCGGAAACTGAGGCATAGGGAATGAGAGTGCCTAAGGGTTCTGAATAGTCTTGGTACTCAAGAGAAATGGCTGCTGTTCCAGTTGGGTTTTTCCTCTATACAACATCTATCTCACACACTTAGTTGTGGAATGTGGTACAGGCCACATCATTTCATCCACAGTGCAAATAAAATCTGCTATCCATTTATCTGTTCATTCTTCAAACATGTATGTGATCCTTGCCCTGAAAGGTGGAACTTCTCCCAAAAGTATTAGAATTTTATTTATTTTTTTTTTAAAGGTTTATTAAATATTTATTTATTTATTTATTTATCTTTAGAGTGGAAGGGTAGGAGAGAGGGAGAAGGAGAGAAATATCAATGTACGGTTGCCTCTTATGTGTCCCATGCTGGGAACTGGCCTGCAACCCAGGCATGTGCCCTGACTGGGAATCGAACCGCGATCCTTTGGTTCACAGGCCCGCGCTCAATCCACTGAGCTACACCAGCCAGGGCAAAAGTATTAGAATTTTAAATGTAAAGGCACTTGCTAATGTTTTGGGGAGATACTTGTCATAGAAAACTTTCCTCTTGGAGATGGAGGTGAATGCATCCCATTTTTCTCTAGGCTAATAATTCCATCGCTTCTGTCAGGAGGAGCAGGTGGGATTGGGAGTGTGTTAATGAGCAGCTTGGATGAAGGGCCATTAGGCAGCTGGATTCTTACCTTTTTCGTTTTGGTTCTTCCTCCTTAGGACCAGCTTTCTCCATGGGCTCTGCCATTCCCACCCCTATGGCCCCACTCCATGACTTCCACTTCTCCATCTTCTCTTTTCTGGTCGCCCCCAACCCCACGCCCTCCCTCTTGGCTGCTTCCCTGGGCTCCCCCACTACCTCTCCTTCAGATCCAGGCCCTCAGCTCACCATGGGTTGTTCTCCCTCCACGAAAGGGGGAGGAGGGACCAGGACCTGAGTTGCATAGTGGCTGCCTGGATGGGCTTAGGAGCCTATTTGAGGGACCTTCCTGCCCCTATCCTGGGGCTTTGATATCTTTCCAAGCCCCCGTGACTGCCCGCCCTTCCCCTGCTACTCCATCTGGAGATCCGAGTATGGAGGAGCACCTGGCCGTCATGTATGAAAGACTGAGACAAGAGGTAAGTCAGCTCAAAAGTGACCTTCATCCACAGTGGGAAGGAATGCAGGTAACACTTGGAAAGAAAGGATTAGTCAACTAGATTCTTTCCTGAAACAAGGCACGCATAGAAATATGTTACAAACATTTCCCAAGGGAAAAATAATCCTAAGAGTGGATTAAGGAAAGTTAAACATGACATGGAGATGACCTTTCACTCAGAGAGGAATAAGGAAGCACTAAAAATAGAAAACTGAGAAATAGGGTCATCTTTTCTTTCCCACTGGGTTGATGCCTTCTTCTTTCACCTAGCTTCCCAATCTCTTTCTTCACTCCCATGACTACACTCTCTACTCATCGGATGTCGAATTCATCAATGAGATCCTGAACATACGTACCAAGTGAGAATCCAGCAATGGGCATTTTGGTGGGGAAGAAAAGGACCCAGTGCTATGTATAATACTTGACCCTTTCAGTTACTGGAGAAGGTACTAGGCTGCTTCCCTACAACTGTTTCCTATTCTTCAGTAGCCAGTTTGGTTTTCTGATTCTGCCATCATGAGTTTTCTTTTTCATCCCTTTTGCACAGGGGTCGCACATGGTATATTCTGTCACTGACCCTCTGCCGCTTCCTGGCCTGGAACTATTTTGCACAACTTCGGTTGGAGGTTTTACAGTTGACCCGCCACCCTGAGAACTGGACCCTGCAAGCCCGTTGGAGGCTCATGGGGCTACCCATCCACATGCTCTTTTTGCGTTTCTACAAGCGTGACAAAGAAGAGCTTTACCGGTAAGAGTAGTGAGGATGGACCCACACACTAAAATCCATTTCCTAATTGTACCCTTTTCAGATTGATGGTCCGGTGTCCCAGAAAATCCTTCATCTAACTGACTGGGCTGCAGCCTCCTTGAGCACAGGAATCTTATTGTACTCTGCTTTAATATAACAGAAACAGGGACTTTGAGTACTTTAGAAAATCTCTGAACTCAGCTTCTACATGTATAATTACCCGGCACATAGTAGGTGTTCGAATACTTACCAAACAAATGAAAATTTCTGCTGGTGAGCTCTCCTTCCCAAGAGCATGCCTGCACGTTTTCCTTCCCTCTATTCTTCCCCCAAAGGCACACATCTCCTAAGCTCTAAAGGACACTAGGAGACTTGCAACTAAGGGAACAATGGCCAGTAGCAGCTCATCCCAGGCTAACCCCACTACCCTGTCTGTCCCCAGTCACCTTTTCTCTGACTTCCCAGTGAGCTAACAGCCCCACCTAGGCTTTCTTATTACTTCTTCCATCCTAAATTGTTTCACTGTGTCCAACTTTAATAAACATGTCTGAAAATCAAAATAAAAAAGAATCCTGCCTTGTAAGTTGAGCCTCACAATCTTAGGTAAAGTACTTGGTAAATTTCTGACTAAGTAGAATCCCAAGAAATTGTTAGGCTTGCCCCACACCAGTGGTCTATAAACTTTGCTGCACAGTGGAATCATTGGTGCCAGACATTCTGGTTTAATTGGGACAGGGTACAACCTGGGCATCAGGGTTTCTCAGAGTTCCCCAGACAATCTAATATGTAGCATAGTTAAGGAACTACTAGTTTAAACAAATGCTTGAATTAAACTTTGGGATCAGTCAGCTTACCCCTCAGTAAGCCTCTCTTCCTTCACCAGGACCTATGATGCCTATTCCACCTTCTACCTGAATTCCAACGGCCTCATTTGTCGCCATCACCTAGACAAAGTGAGTCCCAGGGCTGAATGTGGTAGGATGAAGGGGTAGCACATCCTACTAACTGGTGTTAACCTTTCTCCCTGCAGCTGATGCCTTCGCACTCACCCTCAACACCTGTGAAGAAGCTGCTTGTGGGAGCCCTGGTTACTCTGGGGCTGTCAGAGCCAGAACCCAGCTTACACCTGTGTCCCAAAGCCTGATCCAGGAACTGGGGTGGGAGCAGCACTGAAAACTTTGCTATGCACACGAGGAGGTAGAGGTGGAGGCAGCCAGCTTCTTCCCCTTTTCTCTCTCCTTATCTCATGCTGTGTAAAGCTGTTGTGTAATTTAATTTGTAAATAATAAAGTCTAAGTGAAAATACACTGAATTTCCATGTCACTTTATCTGGATTCCAAAAGTTCCCATAGCTTTATTCTAAAACTTTTTATTAACAGATAGATATTAAATAATGTGTAGAAGGAAAAGGAGCTGGTGTTGGGTTCTGATTATGTCTCCTTTTCTTTACCCTAGTTCTTCACGTGTCTTGCCTGTTTTTTTGGGCATTTTCTTAGCGTGGGGATCTTCTAGTTCCTTGGCCTTATAATAGTGGGGTGCCACCTCCAGAAGCCAACTGCTCTCAATCTCCAATACCTAGAAGGGGGAAAAAACAGAGTTCCTGTCTTTCCAACCTAGATTCTAATGTGTATATGTTCAAAAGAAATTCTTCCCATCTTACTGCAGGACTAGGGGGAAGGTGCAGGGCTCTTAATACTGTATGAGGGGGGACCCAACCCCCCCCACCCCCCAGCAATTATCTTCTGCTGGGTGGGCACCTTGTAGTACAGGCTTCCCCCACTAGGTGAGTTCTGGGCACGCATCCGTTGTCAGTGTACCAGCTGGCATTGTTAGAGGCTGTGTTTGGCTTCAGTGAATTTTTTTTTTTAAGATTGTCAATGCATTTGCCCATTTTATGCCCAGTGATTTACGAGGACACCTGCCCACACCACACTGAGTGTTCTGCAGGTCATGACCCCTGTGCCCCACCCTCCCCTATTCACCCAATTCGCCCCAAGCAACTTTTATTTCCGTTTGCTTCCCCAGATGGAAGACCTCAACTTTTTTTGTTTCCCTGGATGAAAAGTCCTCATTCTGCTGATGTGGAAGAGGTGAAAGAAAAAATGGCAGAAGCACTAAAAGGCATCAAAATCGATGAGTTCAAAAACTTTTGAGCGATGGAAAACACATCTCAATAGATATATTGCATCAAATGGAGAGTACTTTGAAGGTGACTAAAGTTTAAACATGTAAGATTAAAATACACTATTTTTTATAACTAAATTTCAGGTCCTTTTGTGTCCCCCATTATACACCCCAATGGTTGTCACATTTCTACATTTTACTTAGGATTCCAAGTAGGCTATTCCTTTAAAAAAAAAAAAAAAAAAAATCCTTAAAAACAAAGACTATAAGTACACTCAGGTTATCACCCTAACACCCAAACACTGTGACAACAGCCATTCAAATATTCATTGAATAAATACACAGTGATCAGATCTTAGGAGATGCTCAGTCAGCTATTAGGGTATGTTTGTATTTTATCCTAACTTAAACCAGTATGTTTTCCGGGTTCTCTATCAGTCCCAGCAACTTGAACCTGGGATTTTTGCTTGTCAGGATACCACCTGTCTCTACAATTTCCACCTGCCTGAGCAGGGGATGGTCCCCTCACCTGTCTCATGAACTCCTTGGTGGTCAAGACAAGTTCATGGTAGAGCAGCCAGCGAGGCTGTTCCTCAAAGAGGGAGGAGTTGGGGTGAATGAACACTGTCTGTTGTTGCTTCACTGTGCGGTAGCCACTTCGAGTCAACCGTGCTGTGTGGTAAAAGTAACCGGCAGTGATGGCCTAAGGAGCAGGCAGGAAAGAATGTCAATGGAAAAGCCAGACACTCAGGAACCCTCAGCACTCACCACCTGTTTTTAGTTCAGGCTTCTGGAGAACTAGAACAGTAAGGAATGCATGAAGAACCCACTGAGAAGAAACCTGCAGTAGTCTGGACATAAAGCATAGGAGAGGACTCCTTCCACAAGGAGAAGAGGGCACTATCTCAGGCTGTAGGGCTTGTCAAGGCCCCAGCGCCTACCCTGGGTAGGCTAAAAATGCTAACCTTGTGTTGGCCGGGTAACTGACTTGAGTTGGAGCACTGTCCCATACACCAAAAGGTGGTGAGTTCGAATGCTGGTTGGGGTTCATAAGGGAGGCAATCAATCAATGTTTCTCTCTCTCCCCATTTCCTCTCTCTCTAAAATCAGTAAATACACCCTTGAGTGAGGATTAAAAAAATGCTAACCTTGCGTACACGGATATAGTCCCCCTGGCAGGAACTGAGACCAACTTCCACACGCTCCAAGAGTCCCTCCAGCTGTTCCCGTACATCCCGTGCTCGGCGCATAGATCTGAACTGGACAAAGTTCTCATAGCACCACTGGGAAGAGTACCCACTCTCAGCCCACTGTGAAGAGGTTTCAAAAGCGGGGTAAGTATACAGTAGAACCCGAGTCCCCCATGTCTCCCTCATTCCCATTTACCCAAGCCCAGTGACCTGTGTATAAACGTTTAGCAAAACCAAGTGGTCCCCACCAGGGAGGAAGAAGTTGACACGGGCATTGTCAGCATGGACGACCTTGTCCTTGGGTCGGTAGAATATGGAGTTGTTGACAGACAGCATGGCAGCCACTGTCAGGATCTCCTCTGAACAGCTGTACCTGGGTCAGAAAGGGAAAAAGCATGAGAGTTCAAAGCAAGCCATAAGAACAGACACACAGTGGAGGAAAGTGACTGTCGTGTGATGGAGGTGTCCTCACGTGGGGACTGCTGCTTAGGATAATGGCTACAAATCAGAGACTAGATTTAGTGGCAGCAGCAATAGTATAAGGGTCAAGGAGGCAGGGCTGCAGATGACTGAGTTACAAAGGAAAGGACTGGGACCTCTAAGCAGTCCACAGTAGGCAGGTGTGCATTAAGTGCACCGGGGAAAGCCCAATTCCTTTCAATTCATGTGGGAACTTCTGACTTCAACTATGGCATTTAAAGGTGGTCCCTCCACAGCCACATCTAAATGTTCCAGTCTGCACCCTTAGGAATAGGTAAGTCCCCATACCAGGCCTCACTCAGCACTCCTTACAAATGGAAAGTCTTTCACTTCTATTCATACCCTCAAATTTTCTATGTGTTTCCCATTTGATACCATGATCAAGGATAGCATACTGACCCTAATAACTTGTCTTTTGTTAAAGAGTAATATGGTACAGAGGAAAAAAGCAAGAAAACAAAGACGGCCCCAGAGACAGGAGAAGCAATGGCCAGTTTGTGGGTTGAGGGCCCAGTTGGAATGGGGGACTTACTTCTCAGAGGCCAGGATCATTTTAGACAGCATGGGGTCCACTGGCAGCTCTGCCATCTTTCGACCAGACTACAAAGAGATAGGGTTGAAGCCAGTCCTATCTCAGGTGTCCTCCCCCCACTCAAGGAGTCACCCTGACCCCTTTATCCTACCCCAGCCCACTGCCCTCCCACCTCACCGTGGTGAGCTCCCCAAGGTGGTTGAGGGCCCCCAGAGCATACAGCTGCTCCAAAGCTAGCAGCAGGGTCTCATATGGTGGAGGGTCCAGGAAATCAAAGTGCATGAGGTCATGGATCCCTGAAGAGAGATGAGGGGTTAGAACAGAGTCTCTTTACAAAGACCAGTGACTCCAGCCCCATCTCCCTCTCAGAAGAACTAGGGGACCCCACTCACCTAAGCTCTTGAGCAGCAACACAACATTGCCTAGGCTGGTCCTTTGGATCTCTGGCACCGTGGTCTCCTCCAGCTCATGCTGATAGGCCCAGGCAGTATACAGGCGGAAGCACTTCCCTGCAGCCACCCGGCCTGCCCGACCAGCTCGCTGATTGGCTGAAGCCTGGAAAGAAAGGAGAGGCAGGTTGGCTGACAACTGGGTGAGGGAAAGAGAAAGGGCAGTATTTATACAAGACACCTAGGAGTGTGTGATTCCATCCTCTAACAACCCCCCACAGGCTTCTGAGTGGGACCTTCCTGTGGGCTCACTCCACCTCTCACTCCCCCACGGAGACCCCTACTGGAGCCCAGGCTGACCTTGCTGCAGGGTGTGACTGTGAGTGATTCCATGCCTGTGCGGGGGTTGTAGCTCTTTTGCTTACAGAACCCTGGATCCAGCACATAAATGATGCCCTCAATGGTGAGTGAAGTCTCAGCAATGTTCGTTGCCACAACCACCTGAGTGAGAGGATATGGGGTCACTCAGAGAACCCAGCCTCCTAGTTATGTAGAAACAGTAATCCTGGAAGCTGTGGAGTAGACAAGCAGGGGCAAGTAAGAGGCAGGAGCTGAGGGGGTTAGTGTCCAAAGTCACAGAGGGGGACAAGCCAGGAGAAGGTGGGAGAAACAGGGCTCAGAAGGAACACAATGTGGAAAGGAAATAGAGAAGAGGGTTAATGGGTTTTTCAGAGATGCAATATGAGCCTATCTGGGTTCCTGCCCCCACCTTCTCTACCAGCACTTTATAGTCACCTTCACACATTACTGCCTGCAGAAGTCTCCTAACAAGCCTTCCTGCTTCTACTCCTGCCTGGGTTATGTGGCATCCCAGAACAGTCTTTTAAAATGTACACCCATGCCCTGGCTGGTATGGCTCAGTGGACTGAGCATCGTCTCACAAACCAAAAGGTCACCTATTGATTCCTTGTCAGGGCACGTGCCTGGGTTGTGGGCCGGGTCCCCAGTTGGGGGTGTGCAGGAGGCAACTGACTGATATTTCTCTTGCACATCGATGTTTCTCTCCCTTTCTTTCTCCCTTGCTTCCCCTCTCTTTTAAAAAATGAAATAAAATGTACACCTGTCACATCACTCCACTATCCTCCAATGCCTTCCCATCCTACATGACATTTTACCCAAACCTGTTCAGGTGCTGAGTCCTCTAGCCCTCGGCTGCCTTTCTACATTCCCCAGAACCTGTTCCCTGGCCAGGCACAGCACACTCCTCAGTCCCTGCTCAGGTCCTTTGCAAGAGCCCGTCCCTCTGCTGGGTGCACTGCTTTCCAGGATACCAGCCTGGCTCCCTCCTTCACCAAGTTTAGGGTTTCTGCTTCACTTTCACTTTATTGGAGAGGGAGGAGGCTTCCCTACACTCCCAGGAAAATTTCTCCCTGCCATGTTTCAGTCCCACTGAGAGTTAGCCTCCGTCTTCCTAGGCTGCACTGTATCTCTTCATAGCACTTGTCACAAATGGACATTATGTACTGAAATGCCCATTGTCTCCTAATTTACAGTACACTGGAAGCTCTGCAAGGCCAGGAACTTTGTTTTGTTCATCACTGTATCCCCATCCCCCAAAACAGTGCCTGGGAGGAACCCAGTCAATATTGGTTGATGAAAGTTACACCTTTGCTCAAAAATCCTTTGACTGCCATTCCTTTGTATAAAGACCAAATTCTTCTACCTGCCACCCAGGGCCCTCCGTAATCAAGTCTGAAGTTGGTTTTAGCTTGTCTCCCACTGCTTTACCACATGAACCTTCCATTGAACCTTGCACTCTGACCTCAAACACATCTTATGGTTTCCTCTGACATCCTTGCCATTTTTCTTTTTAAGATTTTATTTATTTATTTTTAGAGAAAAGGGAAAGGAGGGAGAAAGAGAGGAAGAGAAACATCAATGTGTGGTTACCTCTCACACATTCCCTGCTGGGGCCTGCATCCCAGGCATGTGCCCTGACTGGGAATCAAACCAGCAACCCTTTGGTTTGTAGGCTGGCACTCAATCCACTGAGCCACACCAGCTAGGGCCTCGCCATTTTTCTTAAAGGTGCAAATCAAATCCCACCTCCCAGTTCACCAAAGGCACCCCTTTTCATGCATTCGGCTACCTCTCAGTCCATGCTGTATTCATCCTCTCTCCAGAGGCGAGCGACTGACTGCTCCTGAGCCTGTGGCTGCAGCAATGCCCAGGATACATGTTGCACAGGGCAGGTACACCCTTTCTTTCTCACTGCTACTTGTGGAACTATAGGGGTGAAGAAAGTAGGTTTCTGCAACTTACCTTCCGTGCCCCCTGCGGTGTGGGCTGGAAGATGCGAGCCTGCATGTCAGAAGGCAGGTTGGCATAAATGGGCAGCACCAGCAGCTCCCTAATTTTGGAGCCCAGGCGGCGGCAGCGATCCTGAAGCATCTCGCAGGCAGCTTCAATCTCCTCCTGGATTTGGGGTGGAGAGAACGGCAGGAACCCAGAATCACAAAGCCCAACCTGCCAGCCCCATCTTCCCCTGGGACACAACATCATTGCCCCTCCCCCACCTCCACTCACCTGCCCTGTCAGGAACACTAGGACATCTCCAGGGGGCTGGGTCACATGAATCTGTAGCACAGACACTACACATGCTTCCAGGTAGTCAGCCTCTGGAGCCTGGGTTGAGGAGAGGGCGCATGAAAGCCACTTGCTCAGGCAAGCCTCTTCCTCTCCTCCCAGCTCCACACATACTTTATCCCAGGTCCCCTTTGGACTCTCCATTCCACCCTGCCCTCTTTGAGACAACCTCCCCCAGCTTCACACCTCACACTTAAGCCCATCCTCCCTGAGGGGGATACCTTGGTATAGAAGATGTCAACTGGAAACCTGCGTCCAGGGATTCGGAAGACTGGAGCATCATCAAAGAAAGTGGAAAAACGGGCAGTGTCCAGTGTGGCTGAAGCCACCAGAACTTTGAGCTCAGGTCGGAAGCGAGCAACATCTTTGATCAATCCAAAGAGGATGTCTGTATGCAAGGTCCGTTCATGAGCCTCATCGACCATCACCACACTGGGGAAGGAACAGGGAGCAGTAAGGAGAGCTGCGCAATGCAGTTCCCTGGAGGAAGGTACAGATGGAGGCAAAGAGTCCAAGGGTGAATGTGGGAGCAGGGGGCTCTTAACAGAAGCTAATCGCCCCAGTTAAGTAAGACCAACAGAAAGTTAGAGAAGACCAGGTCTGCAGACTCTCAGCTTGGGCAAACAACAGCTGCCAATATTGGGAGGATGGAAGCTGAAGCCAAGCCAAATCAGACATCCCCTCGGGATCAGAGCCAAGATTCTGCTAGAGTCAGTAGAAGTAAGAGTATCTGTTTTAACAGAAAAAAAGTGAGGGAAAGGCCTCTTTCAATAAGGCTGGCCCCCCAGTCTGGCTGGGGATGGACAGATGGACCTGTGCCACCAGAACAGCCCAGAATCTCCCAGGCCCCTGCAGGGCTGCTGCTGCACATCACTGCTGGGCCTGCTACCTTTTATAGAGAGAGGACTAGTAAGCCTTCCTAGCCCAACCTTAGAAGCTTCTGCAGGCTGGTCTTCGAAATTAGTTATATGTATGCACCTTCTTTCTCCTTGCTTTAGTCTTTGTTTTTTTGGTGGCAGCCAAGCCTGGAGGACCTCGTTGCCAACCTCAACCCTTTGTGCCTAACCCTGTCCCTGATGGTGAAGCTCCCAGGTGTTTAAGTCTGGGGTTGATGGGAAATTCCCATACCCCAAATACTCTTGCATCCCACCTTCCATGGGTTCTCAGAGATTTTTGGAAGTGTTGTGAAAGGTCAAATCATATTTGTCCTATGGCTGCACTCTGATCTTCTGGGACCAGAAATTCACAGCTCCTACTCAGTTGGCCTAACCCCTCAACACGATGCTAATCTCCCCTCACGATGACTTTTCCCCTCATCACATGCAGCACTGAAAATTCACCATTCACAGACCCCGCAACCTCTGCCACTCTACAGCTTCTTGGTATTGAGCTGAAATTCATCTCCCTGTAACACTGGTTCCTAAATGTGCCCTCTGGGGTCACATAAAACAAGTTTGACCCCTTTTCCATGTAAGAGTCCTTTGCATTTCTAGAGGGAACCAGATTGTCTCCCTTGAATTTCTCCCCTGTAAGCTGAACACTTTTAAGTTTCTTCAGGTGGTCTTCACATGGTTTTTCAAGTCCCTGCCACTCTACCCTACCATTCTGGAAACAACTGGCAAGGGAAGGAGGGACTTTATATCTTCTGCCCTCTAGTCCCATCTATAAGGTGCCTGGAGGCCAGCTCTAGGACTGCCAGGATCACAAAGATGCAAGAACTGGTGGATTCATATAAAGACAATAGCCCAACTGACTAGAGGCTGGGGCAGAAAGGAGAGAAAGGTCAAAGCTAAGGACAGATAGGAAGGCACAAAGCAAGAGGAGACCCTGTGGGAGGAGAAAGTGGGTGGCTCTCCTGTGGGACACTAGACCCTGTCTATACCTGTAACTTGCAAGGTCAGGCTCAGAGAGGAACTCTCGGAGAAGCATCCCATCTGTCATATAGCGGAGGACTGTTCGCTCTGACGTGCAGTCCTCAAAGCGGATGCTGTAGCCAACCTGTTGAGGGGGCCATTAGCGATGGAAAGTAGGCTGGTGTTCCCTGAAGGGAACACAGAGCTAGAGGACAAGGGGCTAGTGCCTGGACTGTGGTATGGGACCCTGAGGACAGTGTGGGCAGAGTTCTAGACCCATGGGGCTCCCCCCACCCACCAGTCACCCCAGACCTCACCTCATTCCCAAGCTTTACACCCATCTCCCGGGCCACTCGAGCAGCCACACTCATGGCAGCCACTCTCCTGGGCTGAGTGCAGGCAATCTTCATACCATTCTTGGTATAACCCTGAATGACAGAAGAAAGGTCTCCCCTTGCTAAATATGGCCCTGGGGCCCAGGACAATTCAGATAAAAAAGTTGTAAATGCAGGGCAGATGGAAACGGGGGAACAGACTGACACTGAAATCCAGACAGGGAGGGCAAATGGATAGGATGGCAGACCCAGGGCCCTCAAAAGGGTCCTCACCCATCCGTGGCAGTCCCAGCCCTTTGGGGAATCAAGTTCTGGGATCAGCTTGATTTGAGTTGGAAAAGGACAGAACAGGTGCAGCAGACTCAGAAGCGATGGGAAACGAAGGTACAAAAGAAGGAAAACAAATCCTTTCACTCATGTTTGGACCCTGCAGAGGAGCGGAGGCCAAGCTGGATAGGAGTAAGGGGTCCATGTTCACACACACCCCACCACCTTGTTGTCTACACTCTCTTCCAGTACGAACACAGAAAATGTCTACCAGTCATAGGCACTGTGACAGGAAGTGAGGATACGAACGTGAAAAGGATAGTCCATATTCTCAAGAACCTCACCATTTAGTGGAAAATTACTAAAATGGAGGTGAGCAACTCCTAAAACTATCAGGGAAAAGGAGCTCTGACAGGACTATACTTGTCAATGGGTGAGACCCCAGCAGCCTGGAGGATGTGGGTGACATACCTCCTCAAAGAGATACTGTGGGATTTGGGTGGTCTTTCCCGAGCCCGTTTCGCCCTCGATGATGAGGACCTGATGATTAGCAATAGCAGCCAGGAGATCCTCGCGGAATGGGAACACGGGAAGGCTTCGGCGTATGGCCTGGATGGACTCCTTCTGTTGGGCCTGGGTAGAAGGGGGTGGAGCTGATGGCTCCTGAGGAGAAAAAGGGGCATGAGCTTTAAGACCAGCTTCCCATCCTCTTCACAAGGTCCCAGAGCTTTGCCTCACCTCATCACCCTGGAGCTGAGTGGCCTGGACAAACTCGATGGTCTCCTCTTCCTCTAGCACCAACTGATACTTGGGCTCCTGGGAAGCAGCATCTCGGGCCCCAAACTTCAGGGAGGCAGCCCCCAGTCGGGCCTCCTCCCAGCGCCGCTGCTCTTCCCCAGGGGCGCCTGATTCCTCCTCCACCAGATCCACAGCTCGTGCTGGCTGTGCAGAGAACGACACATGAAGACACAGGCTGCCCTCTATGCCCAGTCCCCTCCTTCCCCATCAGGACCCTAGCCCACTGGGAAAAGGAAGACAAGGAAGGGGTCAGCCGAGTACCCCAGCACCTTCCCTCCCTCAGCTCAGGGACCAGGGCTAAGGTGGATGCCTCTTCACCTCACCTGTCCTCGGGTCTCCTCTGGCATGTGGTAGCGATTGGTGGCCTCCAGCTTCTCCTGCTCCCCCGCCGCTCGGTACTCCCGGGCCAGGTCCCGAACTCGCCGCTTGTATTTGAGCTCCCGCTGCTCATGTTGGCTCAGCTCCACATCCCCGAAAAGGAATTCCTCATCTGCCAGTTCAGCCTCCAGGTCCTCAAGCTTCTCTCGCTCCCGCTTAGCTAGGTACTCTCGGCGAGATTTCTTCCGCAGCTCAGGGACCTGGTCAGCACGGGATAGTCAAATCCTCATCCCGCTGGAAGGGCAACCCCTTTCCCTACCTGTCTGTACTAGTGACAGACTCTGACAGACTGGAACAAGAACCTAAACACCAGTCCTGTATCTTTCCTCTGCAATATGCAGCCTGACTAATGGCGTAGCCCAAGCAGGGTCTATGAAGGCCTCATGTAGACCCCACACACTGCCTTCCAGCAGCAGTATCCAGCCAGAAGGTCCTCTGAAGCAGCTTCAACATCTTTGTCAATGTATTAGGGAAACTATTTGAATATTTCATAATTTACTCTTCTATTTTATTTGAGTTATTGAAACGAGAGAAAACAAAAGGGCTCATACCAGCACTTAGAAGCACAGGTCTCAAACTGAAAACAAGTGAGAAACCAATGGAGGCACCAGTAAGTCATCTTCACCCCAGAGAGATGCTCCCTGATTGTAAAGTGAATGACTACAGTTTGGGGGAGGGGAAGGACAGCATCAGAGAATGGCTCTGTGAGGCAAGATGCAACTGGAATGCTGAGCTGTCTGGGACAACCTCCCTTTACACCATGTGTCATTTGGCTTCTACCCATTTCCTTTGATACATGCTTTACAGGACACACTGTAGATGACAGAAGACTGGCCATATCCTTAAGGCCTTTCTCAGTCCTCACCCTGGATGGAGACAAGCTCTTCTACTACAGTGACAAAAACCGACCATAGCTGCCCCTGGGGGTTCCGGTTCTTGTTTGTTCTATGGAGACTTAAAACGGAGTTTATGCTCATGACCTAATTTGAGTACCACAATCAAATACTCCTTCAGCCTGATGGGTGAGACAGATGGATGTATTTTTAAAATATGGGAATATGCTCTGACTGGTGTGACTCAGTTGGCTGGGCGTCATCCCACAAAATGAAAGATCTCCGATTTAATTCCCAGTCAGGGCACATGCTGGGGTTGTGGGTTCAGTCCCCGGTCAGGGCACACACAGGTCTTTCATCAGGGTGCATACAGGACAGGAGCATACATGTCTCTCCCTCTCTCCTTCCTTCCTCCCTCTCTAAAAATAAGTAAATCTTTAAAAAATAAAATAAAATATGGGCAGAAAACCATGGTAATTGTGTACCAAAAAGAATAATGATATATAATAATGATATGCAACTGTGAAATATTGAGAAATAAAAATCCATGAGTAGAATATGACACCTGTACACACCAAGAATGGGGGGAAACTTCTGTCACCAGTGAGGTGACTGTTACGCCTAACTTCTCACTCTGAAAATTAGTAATTAAAAGGAAAAAGACATTCTGCCCTGCCTGTTAAGAAGGAATTGTAGCTCACTTCTAGTTCTTCAGGAAAAGCTGTTTACATAAAAAAGGATCAAAAAATCTCCATTTTACAATCCCCAATGAAATAATTGATTCAAAAAAGGAGCAGCAGTGGTTGCTGGACCCATTAGATCAAAGACTGCTGGAGAAAGGACATCTGTGATGAGATGCATGACTGGGTAGCATGTCCACCAAACAGGACTCAAGGGGAGCGCACAGCACCACCCAAGAGATGTTGCTGCCACAACTGTTTAATCTGAGTCTGGACAAGCTTTAACGCAATTTCCACTTAAAAGAAAGCACAGGGCATAGAAAAATTTACCACAAGATAAGGATGAGATAAACCCAGAAAACAGGACGTCGTACAAGATGAGACAGAAAGAAAATGAAACAAACTGAAGAGACCTAACAACCAAATGCAATCCATGAATTTTACTGGGTTCTGCTTTGGAAAGAACAATTAAAGACATTTTGAGGTATGTGGGAGAATCTGATTGCAGATAGGTTCTTGGTTTATACATGAGAATTACTGTTCATCTTCTTAGGTGTGACAATGGCACTATAGTTTTAGGGGAGAATGCTTTTATTCTTAAAAGGTACATGATGATGGGATAAAATGCTATGCTATCTAAAACTCTTTTAAATAGTTCAAAAAGGTAGGGGAAACCCACATTTACACAGGCATTGCAAATACCACACAACTTTTTAATCCAAATAGTCTGTATGAGCATTCATTATACTATTCAACTTTCCTATTTTTCCTAAAAATTTCACAATTGAAAAAACAAACAAAAAATTTAATTCAGACTTCCAGCCAAGATGGAGGCATAGGTGGACACACTGTGCCTCCTCTCACAACCAAAATTAAGGACAACAAATATTTAGAAACAAGAAAACCAGAGCTAATAGAAAATTGAACTGTACGGAAGTCCAACAACCATTCATTCAGACCAGTAAGAGGGACAGAGTCGCAGCACGAAAAAGTGGAGGTGCGGACCCGGGAATGCAGGCAGCAGTGGCTACCGGTTCCCAAGTGTGCAGGCAGCTGGCAGACCCCAGGCCCACAGGCGGCAGCTGGCAGACCCAGCTGGGGTGGCAACTGTGCAGACCCAGTGAGGATGCGCAAGGCAGCTGGCTGACCAGGTGGTCCCACATTCGCGCTCGCAGATAATCCAGGCGAAGGGGAAGTGGTGGAGGGGACTGGAATTCAAGACAGTGGAGCGAGTGCCATTGTTCCCTCTCAGACCCCACCCCCACATACAGCATCACAACCCAGCGACTGGGCTGTCCCGCCCTGGGGAACACCTAAGGCTCCACCCCTCACTACGTAACAGCCACGACCAGACCAAAAACAAAACAAAACAAAACAAAACAAAACAAAACCACCAAAATGGCTCAAACTGGAGAACAAATCAAAGGTCAGAGACAATTCCTCTAAGCAAGGAAGAGATAGCCAACCTATCAGATGCACAGTTCAAAGCCCTGGTGATCAGGATGCTCACAGAATTGGTTGATTTTGCTCACAAATTAGATGAAAAAATGCAGGCTACAATACACGAAATGAAGGAAGACGCATGGGGAACCAATAGAGATGGGAGGAAAACTGGGACTCAAATCAATGGAGTGAACCAGAAGGAAGAAAGAAACAACCAAACAGAAAACGAGGAAGAAACAAGAATTCAAAAAAATGAGGAGAGGCTTAGGAACCTCTGGGACATCTTTAAACGTCCCAACATCCGAATTATAGGGGTACCAGAAGGGGAAGAAGAAGAGCAACAAGTGGGAAACTTATTTGAACACATAATAAAGGAGAACTTCCCCAATCTGGCAAAGGAAATAGACTTCCAGGAAGTCCAGGAAGCTCAGAGAGTCCCAAAGAAGTTGGACACAAGGAGGAACACACCAAGGCACATTGTAATTACATTAGCCAAGATTCAAATGAAGGAGAGAATTCTAGAAGCAGCAAGGGATAAGGGGACAGTCACCTACAAAGGAGTTCCCATCAGACTGTCAGCTGACTGCTCAAAAGAGAACCTACTGGCAAGAAGGGGATGGAAAGAAGTATCTGAAGTCTTGAAAGGCAGGGCCCTACATCCAAAATTGCTCTATCCAGCAAAGCTCTCATTTAGAATGGAAGGGAGGATAAAGTGCTTCTCAGATAAGGTCAAGTTCAAGGAGTTCATCATCACCAAGCCCTTATTATATGAAATGTTAAAGGGACTTATCTAAGAAAAAGAAGATAAAAAAATAGGACAGTGAAAAAACAGCAAACTCACAGCTATTAACAACCACACCTAAAACAAAAGCAAACAACTAGAACAGGAACAGAAACACAGAAATGGAAATCACATGGAGGGTGAGCAACAGGGAAGTGGGAAGAGGAGAGGGGGGGAAAGGTACAGAGAATAAATAGCATAGACAGTGGGTATAAAATAGACAGGGGAAGTCAAGAATAGGGTGGGAAATGTAGAAGCTAAAGAACTCATGACACATGGACATGAACTAAAGGGGCGGAATGTGGGTGGGAGGGGGTGTGCAGGGTGGAGGGGAATGATGGGGGAGAAATGGGACAACTGTAATAGCATAATCAATAAAATATATTTTTAAAAAATTTAATTCAGGCAAATAAAAACACTGCACCAGTACTAAGTCATATGTCAGAAGTCCCTGACCACAGTCATTTTGTGATGTGACACATGACATGGGTTGGTGAGTCAGGAGACCTGATGGCCACTAGGCCATTCTTAGGACACCAAGAGTCTCAAAATTCTTTTGGTAAATCCAAGTGTGAGCTTACTTGGAAAGACCAGGCCTTTGAAAAACTGCCTGTCCTACCCAGACGCACTTTGAACAAGTCCAGTTCGTCCATTACAAGGGCTCTGTTCCTGTGCAGTGGGAGGAACTATCCAAGAAACCGGAGGGAGGTCACAAAGCCACATGGGAGTTGGAGGGTGAGGTGGCAGGAAGGTATTTGGACATGGTGTACACAGGCTGAATGGTCAGCATATCCCTGGGCACTGGGACAGCTGCCCTGCCCCACCTTCCAGCTGCATTACATCTTGTTAAGTCTCATATTTCTCTCACTAACACACAGGATGATCTGATCTAAAAGAGTCAAGGAAGGTTTCTGGGTAGTTTCTTTCCCTCTACAACTTAAAAGTCCATCCTGGGCAGGTTCCTGCCAACCAAGCCCTCTCCTCCAGAGACCCAACACTCCATCAGCAATCTCACTGCACTTCCTTTGTATCTCTTCTCCCTACCCCTAACCATGCCATCAGAAAGTCTTTCCTTCTGCCTTCTGATCTTGGCTTCCTGGGCACGGGGACTCACCATGGCTTTCCGGTCTTCCTCAGCCATCTTGAGACGCTTCTGAGCTTCTTCATAAGCCTAGAAGAAACCAAGAGTGGAGGGATGTGAGGCCAAAATTCCCCACAGCCACAGCCATTCCTCCTCCAAAATCACAATGATCATTCAGACGTTTCCTAGCACAAAGAAATGTACCTTTGAGCCCTGGCTGGGTGGCTCAGTTGGTTGGAGCATCATCCCGTATACCAAAATGCTGCATGTTTGATTCCCAGTCAGGACACATACCTAAGTTGCAGGTTTGATCCCTGGTCAGGGAATGTGTGGGAGGCAACTGATAGATGTTTTTCTCTCACATCAATGTTTCTCTCTCTCTAGAATCAATAAATATATTCTCAAGTAAAGATTAGAAAAAAAAAAATGCCCTTTCTTAGATAGGAATCTCTACCATTACAGGTTCAGCAGAGGATGGTTCTTAGCTAAAGGACCCAGAGGGATCCTCCCACCACAGAAGTGAACATTCCACTAGAGGCATTCCCTTGTCTTCCAGGATATCACCATCTCTGCAATCACACTACCTTCGGATTTGACCCAGAGATCTTCCTGGGGATTACAGAACATGCTGTTCCTATGCACCTTCTTGTCTGACCGCTCCAGGACATTGCGAGTCCGATCCTTATCCCGCTGCCGAACCCGCTCTGCGAAGGCATCACGTTCCTCCAGGTCCTGAAGGCGCTCCCGTTCTGTCCGCTCCCATTCATCCTCAGACTCAGGCTTCTCTGTCTGCTGTTTGCTCCCCCTGCAGTTCAGCCCAGAGGATTAAATGAAGGCATCCAGAAGGTTTATCATCCTATCAGCTACCTGCCCCATCCTCTCTCACCCTACTTCTGACTTACCCTGTCTTCATCCCTTTCTCAGAAACCTCTTCCTCTTCTTCATCTTCCTCCTTCTGGCATTTTTTCCTGAGGTGTTTCCGTTTTTTACGCTTCTTCTGGAGACTGTTCCCAGCCCTACCCACAGTATCCTCACTGCTTTCCTCACTGTCTTCCAGCAACTTGTAAGATTGGTTCTTCTCTAGCAGGGCCCGGGCCTCTCGCTCAGCTGCCCGAGCTGGCTTTTCTACCACCGTCTTCCGTGGTACCTGTCAACAGAGGGGATGTGAGCAATTGAACTCTACCCATTTTGCCCTATTCCTAATTTAAGGAATAACCTGTTATTAAACTTGCCTCCCTTCACACTACGTTCATCAGCCTGAACAGGAACTCTCAGCTTCTAAACTTCCGCTCAGTCACTAATTTAACAAACATTTATTGAAGCCTGTCCTAGGATTTGTTAGGTACCAGAGTACAGGAATAAACAAAAGAGGCAAAAATCCCTGCCCTCATGGAGTTTACATTCTCAAACCCAATTTTCAATTGCTCAGCCTGTTATTCCCAATGACTGAGTCAGTGCCACACAAGAAGTGATATGCTACAAGAACTGTTTTGCAGAGGACTATGACAGGCCTGGCATTGTACCAGACTCCAGGGATACACTGGTGAAGGGATTAGTGTAAAGTTCCTACCTCATAACACTTACATTCTAAACTCATCTCTCACTAAACACCAGATGGAACAGCCACTTAGACTATTTACCATTCTCTGAACATGCTGCACTCTTACTATATACTTTCTGAGTACCTGTTCCGTAAGGTGCTCTATTCGGTGGTAGGAATACAAAGACAAGAAATACGTAGTTCTGTCCTTCAGGATCTCACCTTTTATACGTTTACCCCCCCCCCACGTGACAATTCCAGAGTATCTTTGGATCTGCTTTTCCTGATCACCACACCCACCTTCCATGCTCCCACAGCACCTCCCACACCTCACTACTCAAAGTGTGGTCCTTGGACCACAAGCATCACCTGGAAAACTTGTTAGATCTGTTAGAAATATAGAAACTAAGACACCCCAAACATCCCAGGCCTACCGAGTCGGAATCTGCCCTTTAACAATAGCTCTGGATGAATGTATTGCATGTTAAAGTTCAAGAAACACACTTGGCCCTCCACGATCTTCACTGAGCTGGACGTCCAACACCTACCACAGTGCCCAGACGACAGGAGACAAAGTCTCAGTGCTTGTGAACTGATCTTATTACGTAATTCCCGAAAGCACCGTTAGCACCGCCACACCTGGACAAATAACCTAGGGAGCCCTGCCCTGCTTCACCTCCTCTCCCGCCTCGCCCACGCCCACCCGCCCCAGTTGCTTCCCTCCCCTCCAGACCTTGTTCCACAGTCTCAGCGCGAAGTCCCGGGCGGGCCCGCTAACGTCCAGGGTATCTGTGTCTCGCAGGCGCTGCACGAACTCCTCCGCCGAGCCGCAACGCTGCGCGGTACCGATCAGGAACTGAGCCACGTGCCGCTCGCTTAGTCCCAGCACTGAGTGCAGCTCGTCTTGCACCCAGCGCTCCAGCCCCGCCGGCGTCATCATGGCGACCCACACTCCCTGTGCCCAGCCCAAAGGATCTTTAGCAGCCTCACTGTCGGCCGGGCGGATCGAAGGCCTGGAGCCCCGGACCGGAGCCTCAGCTCCGCAAAAGAGCTGCTTTAAGTCCTTATGAGTTCCATTTCCAACAGCCCAAAGCCGTCTTCCCGGACTGCGGAGGCCGGAAGCAACCGCACTTCTCCGGCCTGAGTAGTACGGTGGCCGAGCGAGTTCAGACGCGGAACTGCCTCATTGTTCGAAACGAACAACCTTTTCATTTCCGCCGTACAGAATATCTGTCGCCCCCTGACGGTCAGCCCGTGGACGCTTCACTCGCCCATTCATTCAACAAATACTGAGCGCCTAAGTGTGCTAGATACAATTTTAGTTGCTGGGGATACCGCAAAGAGCAAATCAGACAACAATCCCTGCACTAGCTAGTGTGGCTCAGTGGACTTAGCAAGGGCTGCGGACCGAAAGCAGTCGGTTTGATTCCCAGTCAGGGCACATGCCTGGGCTGTGGGCCAGCTGGGGGCCTGAGAGAGGCAGCCCCTCATTGTTTCTCTTGCACATCAAGTCTGTCTGTCTCCCCCACCCGCCCCTGCTTGCCCCTTTTTCTAAAAATAAAAAAAAATACAATCTTTAAAAAAATTTTAAAAACTTCCTCCGTGAACTTACATTTGAGGGGGTAGATAACATACATGATAAATAAGACTTGTAAGTTCTATGGAGCCCCCCCCATGCAAGGTATATGCAAATCAGATCAGATCCATGCTTATTAAAGATTAGCTCACACTAATTAGAAGTGTCTTTTGCTAGGACCCGTCCCTGCAGCGGGAATGAATACAGGTTAGGCATAAGTGAGGACCTCCCAGCAGGAAGGTAGTTGGGATCTGGGGGAAAAAACAAAGTGCTTTGCTTTTCTTGATGCTTTCTCAGAAAGCAATTTTAAAAGATCTCCAAACTAAGGAATGTGCGAATTGTGTTTTGTATTTTTTTGCTAACAGCTAGAGAAATGTACTGGTGGCTGCTCGTTTAGAAATAAGCAGCTTTCCTCCCCAGGAAACAACAGATGGTGCTGAGGAAGGGCCTGGAGGCTCCAGGGGCCCTGGAATGGATGGATGGCTTCAGGGGGCTCTGGTGAAGGATTTGGCAGCAGCATCCCTGGCCGAGGTAGTGGCCAGGGTTGGGGTCGAGGCGTGGAGCTCGCAGAGGCAAGAACGACAAGGAGCGTATCCCCTTCACCAAGCTTGGCTAAGCCTCCTGGTCAAGGACATGAAAATGAAGTCCCAAGAGGAGATCTATCTCTTTTCTCTGCCCATCAAGGAATCTGAGATCATTGACTTTTTCTTAGGGGCATCCCTCAAGGACGAGGTTTTGAAAATTATGTGGGTGAGAAAGCAGACATGTGCAGGCCAGAGGACCCAGTTCAAGGTATCTGTCACTGCCCTTGGGGACTACAATGGACATGTTGGTCTGGGTGTCAAGTGTGCAAAGTCAAACCGGAAAAGCTTGTGTTAGTGCTGCCTGTCACAAACCAGACCCAGTAAGCACAGACGGGGATTGAATCTTTACGGGCACTTTATTCAGATGGCTGATGTTCCGAGAAGACAGTGGATTTGTACCCTAACGATCTTACGTTTCCTTTCGAGCTAGCCTTTTTATAACAGTGAACAGAATGCCATTAGGGATTTTGAAGTACAGGGAAAATTAGATGAAAAAAACTGCAGCGTTCTCCCCCTGGGCGGTTAGCTATCCCTGGGGGGGTTGGGTGGTCATATATCCCTCCCTGGAACACAATGGCTCTGATGTCTCCAGCTGTGCCCCAGGTGGTGATCTTTAGCTGTGCCCCAGGAGGTTGGCTATCTCTCTTGGGAGCATGAGCCATACCTGCAGTTCCTGGAACAATAGCTTTAACATATGCATTACCTACTAGGTTTATTAACTATTTACCTTGAACTAAAATTTTCCAGCTCTTGAGTCCCCTATCAAAAAGAAGTAGCCACTGCCATCCATCTGTGGGGCCATCATCCTGGTCAAGCTCTCTATTGTCCCTGTGCGGTGAGGCTACTGGGGGCATAAGGTCAGCAAGTCCCACACCATCCCTAGTAAGGATACTGGGCCCTGTGGCTCCATGCTGGTGTGCCTGCATCCAGGGGCACCAGCATCGTCTCAGCCCATGACCAAAAAGCTGCTGCTTGATGGCTGGCATCGAGTGCAGTGCCACCCTAGGCAACTTCGTCAAGGCCACCTTCCATGCCGTCTTTAAGACTGTGGCTCTCTGCCCCCGACCTCTGGAAAGAACTGTGTTCACCACATCTTCCTGTCAGGAACTCACTGACCATCTTGTAAAGACCTGCTCCAGAGTGTCTGTGCAGAGAACCCAGGCCCCAGCTGTGGCCACTGCATAATTTTATACAAGGAAAATAAAGTGAATTAAGCCTGTTTAAAAAAAAAAAAAAAAGCAGAATGCCCTGACATGCCAAGGTTGTGGGTTCAATCTCTAATCAGGGTACATACAAGAGTCAACCAATGAATGCGTAGATAAATGGAACAATGGATCAATGTTTCCCTTGCACTCTCAAATCAATACATAAAAAATATTTTTAAATCTATAAAACTAAGCAGAACTTGTTAATTGGCTCTCTGCTGTCTGACCTTGCTTCATATTTTTATGATTAATTGGACTTGTTAGATACTACTGTTGAGAAAGAAAAAATTGTTATTTCAATTAACAGCCACTGGTAATTCTGTATCGTTGGTATCTTGAATGCATTTTTTTTTTTTTCATTTCTGAGATGGACTGTGGGCACCCCTGGCATCTCTGGGCTTCCTGCCTCTACTTTCTTGGGTCAAAACAGATGAGGATCTTACCTAATTAGCTGCTAACATAAGAATTTTGCTATCCTCCATACCCACACCCTCTGTGAACTGGCTCATTCTTTTGACATCAAGCTTGTTCCCCTGCTAGTAAATTAAAGACCTCTGGCATATGTTTAGATCAATATGTCTAACATATTTTGTTTTTAGTAAAGGAGAGCCTACTCTGATTAGGCTGAGAGAAGCATCCTCTAGTGATAGGATCATAACTACTCAACCGTATCTTTACTAGCCTGGAGAAATAAAAAAAAAACAAAACTGACCTGGTAAGTAAAAGATAGATCTTCCACATTTGTAGAAGATAGAAATCCTTTGAAATGGGAAAATCTCTCAGTATCAATTATACATGGGCAACAAAGCAATGGATCTTAAAACCTTTCAGAAAACCTGTTGTCTGTCAGAGGAGACCCTTTTCCAAGTCATTGCACTTCCGTACATACAACTATATTTTTCAGATTTATTACTGAGTGGTCCTGAGTCTTGGAGTTAATGACCCTGGATTAACCAGTGTCACACACTACCTGGCTGCTTGCATTGCAGTAGGCCTCCAAAACCCTGGATCTATTAATTCAGAGTATCCTCTGCTTCCAATTTCTTAGCTCTTTCCATTCATTATTTGTTGAATCATTCATTCTAGAAATAACTTTTTTATCTGCCAGGTGCCAGGCATAGGGTTAAACCCAACCAACAAAGTCTATTCTCATGGCACTACCCATGCCTAGTAGATACTTCAAATGCCCTTCCTCAAACCAACCCTTTGAGAAACAAGTGCAGGGCTCTCTCAAAACTGTTTCTATACATCAGTGCTGAGTTCTTGGTTTGTCCCCATCATTCTCCCTTCCCATAGCCATAGCCAATTCTTTTCCTGGCCAATAGGAGATGGCAGAGGCTTCGAAGGAGGAATCCAGAGCATCCCCCAACATACACTTTTTTTTTTTTCCTAAAGGAGAAGCAGCAGGAAAGTTGGAAAGAGCTCCACTTTATTATGAAAAGTTGTTTTTATTTTTTTTTCCTAAAACAGGCAATTGATAAGAAAGGAGAAATAGGGGAAGAGAGTTGAGGTACTTTATTAGTCACTCTATACCTTTGCAATTTAATTCATTTGTGAACCACTTAAATAACCAGATAGGGTCATGGAGTTATGATTCCTTGACTTTTCTCTTGGGGAAAACTGAGACCTAGTAACACGAGCAAAGATGGAGGAAGCCACACCTACATGTCATTCCTAATGAGATGACTTGGGGGGGAGCGGTGCTGGGAGACAAGAGGATTTCACATGGACGTGGAACATAGGTGTTGACTTATAAATCTGGGACTTTTGGGGGTGTGGTGGGAGCTGGGGATGTTTGTAAACCAGGCTGTGATCAAGAGAGGAGGCAGGAGCTGTAAACAAAGGGACAGTGACCTAAGGAACAGGAGAAACACATGCCTATGAAAGGACTGAGGGCCAGCTTCCCAGGGAGATGAGTGCTTAAATCCTGAGAGCCCAACAGGGGCTGAGGGAAGAGCAAGGTTCTCCACTTCCACCCACAGTGAGCTCTGTCCTCTCCCCTCAGGACATGGGTCACCTAGGGTGCACAAGCATGCCTGATGCACTCACACTGGGGATTTTGAGTGAGGGTGGAATTTGGGTTCTGTCTCCAGAAACAGGATGAGGAAAGCAAGTTGGAAGATGGTGGCTGCCCTTCCCTGCCAGGCTCATTTTCAGGGTTATCTGCGCTGAATCTTCCGGAATCCAGGATCTTTAGTTCTGGGAAGAAGGGAGGTATGTCCCTGTGTTAGAAGAGGGTCACCTTCGGCAGGACTCATCTGTGAGAGAGGAGGCAATAATGATAGAGAATGAGTAACGGCCTCTGCCTCCTGCCTTCCCCACCGACTCCCCTCAGTGAAGGCCAGTTGGCGTACAGAAGTCACCTAATAGAGTATCTTCCACATCTTGAGTGCTCGTTACTACCAGTAACAGCAGCCACATTGATTTAGCTCATATTCTGTGCCAGGGATCTTATAACTTGTTTAAATCTCACCTCCAGGTAAGGTTAAGTAATTTAACGTCCAGCCATGGTTTTAGTTGCTTCATAAAAATTACTTAACCCTCTCAACAACTCCAGGAGGTAGTTATTATTAACTTCATTTCATAAATAATAAACTGAGGCCAAAGGTTAGGTTATTTCCCTGAGGTCACAACCATAAAAGATAGAATTCAAACTCAGACCTGACTGACCCAAACCCTGTGTTTTAAATCACACTAGGGTGCTCGGAAAGAGCCCTAGTTTTGAAATCTGGAGACCCGATCTACACTTCGCTTCCCAGAACCTCGGTTTCCTCATTTGTTAAAGAAGCAGGTTGAACCAAAGGACCTGGCAAGCCCTTCAAGCACATTGTCCTCCCTTTCCTTCGGGACCGCAGTGCCAGCTCTGAACACCAGGCGGCGCCTCTGCTCACCCACTATCAGTGCCTTGTTGCGCAGCCCGCCCTGGAGCTCCGGCTGCAGCTCCTCCTCTTCCTCCTCCTCTTCTTCAGGCTGGGCCGCTGCGGCGCTGCGAGCACAGGGGGCCTCGGGATCCGGGCCCAGCTCCTCCAGCACCGAGCTCTCGGAGGGGTATTGGTACGTGGTCTCTAGAGCTGTCTCGCTGAATGATATCTTGAGCTACGGATGGGAGGGCAGGAAAGCGGCGAGGAGGCAGGTCAGACTGCTCTCAGCCCCGCAGGTGCAAGCTGGGGCGCAAGCGGCGCAAGCTGGGGCGCAGGGCTGGATATGACCACCCCGCTGACTTTGCCCTCCACCCACTTGCAGGGCCCATTTTTCTTTTTTGATGCTGGCCCTGCAATCCCAGGCTTTCCCTCTTCAATCGCATCGTTTCAAGAGATGAGACTTTGGCCTGACCTTTGGCAGGGTCCTGGGTGGCAGAGGCGAGTAATACAGGACCAAAGTTCCTAACTTTAGAGTGTGTCAGGCAGAAGAGTGAGTATAAACTAAAAACATGGAAACAAAAACAAGTCCTGCTATCACAACTGAGTCTTTGGGAGCCCTGGGGCAATCAGGAAGGCTACCCAGAGGAGGTGAAATTTGAGATGGCTGGGGAGGGAGTTCCAGGCAAAAACAGGGCAGACCCACAGTAGGGCCCAGAGGAAACAGAGACTCTTCCCCCAACACAGAGGAAGAAAGATAACCCCTTGAAAGGTGCAGCTGGGAGAAGTGACAACGGCAGAGAGGAAAGTCCATGAAAACATAGATTGGGGGTAGAGTGTACACCAGAAGGGACATCAGAGATGGAGGCAAAACACCAGACAGGAGATCTGGAAATTATAGAAACTCCTTCCTAAACACAAGGAGCCGAACCCAGCTGTTCTCACTGCTGTTCTTTGCCTGCCTAAGAAGCTAAGAAGCTCAACAGGGAAGAGGTAGGGTGGGATTAACTCTGGAGCCAAAGCCACAGCAGAGACAAACAGAATTCCATGTGAATTACTTGGAAAGGTCCAGATGATCTACTGAGGCCTTCCCTGGCATCTGTTTTGAGAAACTTGGGGCTGGTTCCCTGCCACCTCATCTCAGAATGGACTGGGATGTGAGAAGCCTGGAGGGTGGCTGGACAGGTGGTCGCTAATAAATGCGTCCACACAGGAGGCTGGAACTGATGGACTGTCACTCCTTGACTCCAAACCCTGCATCAGCTCCCCATTTCACTGGAAGCAAAAGCCAGAGCCTGACCAAATCCTTCAGGATGGTGTCACCCTCTCACCTCTTGGGCACCCTCCACTTCAGCTACACAGGCCCACTGGGGGCACTCCCACCTCAGGGCCTTTGCACTGGCTGTTTCCCCTCTGCCTGGAACACTGTTCCCCCAAACATCCCCATAGATCCCTCTCCCAGTCACCCAATTATAAAGTTATCACATTCATTCCCTCATACCCTGGCCCTCTAGCTTCCTCTTATCCCTTGTCTCTTCCCCCCGCCCCCCATAACCACCTCCTAACCTATCAGAGAACTCATTATCCTTGTATCTGCTGTCAATAAGAGCATGGGAACAGCTTTACTGGGTAAGGAAGGGCTTGTCTAGACCCCAGATGAGGTCCCTACCAAGGACCAAAGCTGAGGGAGAAATATTGGGGGAAGGGTCCAGCCTGTATACAGTCGACCCCAGTCTGTGTGAAATGGCTGATAGAATCAGGTGACAGCAACCAGACCCCTTATATCCCAACTTCTCAAAACGGGCCACTTCTGGTTGTTACTGATTGATGTGCCCAAACTTCTGAGAACCCATTTCTATTGTCTTTTCAAATCCCTTCAGAATAGCAAGCACTGTAGTTTATTAGCCACTCTGAAAAAGGACTTTTTATTTGCTTTCAGTCCATGTTTGACTATCCCCCCACCCTGTTTCTACACTCCCCCTGCTACCCCCACCCCAGCAACTTCTGATGGCTTCCCAGGAATGAACAGCCTGGAAGGGGTGGGGGGAGGGTACAGAGTGGGTGACTCACTGGCTCCTCTCATCAGCTATATAAGGTCACAAGGGGGCTGGAGAGGGGAGGGGCTGGTGTCTCAGCTGAGAGGCCTCTGGGGAAGGGCACCAGCCACAGCCCATCCATCCTCTGGCCTCCAGTGCCAGGCCTGGGATTTCTCTGAATAAGACTGATGGAATTAGCCTGCAAATGAGTTATTTAGGGAAGGCAGGGGTGGGGGATGGGGTCCTCCTATCCCTGAGCCAGGGGGTTGGGCAGAGCTGGGACAGGGCACAGCAGCTCTTCATGAGCTGGTACTGGAAGAGGACAGAGGGGGAGGCGCATGGGTCTAGAGAACTCTACTGCTTCTTTCCCACCCCCACCCCGAGCTCTGCTTCCTTCTTCTCACCACATCCTGAGCAGTTCTGGAAGGCCAGAGCCCAGTGTTCCCCACTCAGCCCCACCAGCCTTCCGGCCCCCACCCCAGGCTTCCTGTTTGGGTGATCTGCTTCCGGCTCCCCAGCTCCCTAACCTAGGTATGCTCACCATCACAGGTTCTGTCCCACACCTGATAGCCCCGGGCTTTGGGTCCCAAACTTTATGCCTCCCTCTGCTCTTTCCACATGAAAAGCACAAGCCAACTAACTCAGTAGGAAGTGACTTTTCTGAACACTTTATCCTGGCAGTTCCTGATTTACCTCCTTGATTAGTCAGAGGGCTTGGGATACTGCTACGGGACAGGAGCTTAAGCTTCTTGTGATGATGAATGCGGGTATCAAATGACCCCATGCTTAATCTAGGTGTTTTGTCCCTGTGGTTTCCCGCTGAACTGAGGACACAGGAACCAGATCTGAGAACATCATATGTGGGATGAGGACTGGAGACTAGGAAGGGCTTCCCTGTCTCTGGGCACATGTGTGAGGTGCAGGAAGCTCTCCTTCTTTTCCAAGCTGGAAATAGACTGGTATGAAGGGAAGGAATGAGGGAAGCGGTAGGGGTGGGACCAGGCCGGGGGAGCTGTCAGCCTAGCTTATCCCACTTTTCTGTACAACCTGATTCCAGTTTAACTTCTGACCCTCTGCTGGCCTCAGCCCTCGCCCCAGTCTTCCTTCAACTCCCATTGGACTCTGTTCTCAGTAGTATCTCCAAATTCACTTCTTTTTTCTACCCCAAGACAAGGGAGAAGCCTGGGTTGCAGGAAGAGAAGGGAAAATGGAGTGTTGAGCCAGTCCTGAGGAGGGAGGGGAAGGCCAGGGAGAGAGACAGGGAGGGCATATACTGGAAGTGGAAAAGGCTTTTCTTGTCCTGTGAGAAGGGAGCACTGTCTGAAGCAGTGGCCCAGCTGGTGGTGTGCAACCCTAAGGTCACCTATTTTAAATGGCCTCTGTGTGGGACTCTCCCGTAGGGTAGACTTGCTCTTTGGTCAGCCCTGTTCCATTCCCTGCCCCCTCATCCTAGGATGTCCCCACTCAACTCTGTCCCCCTCCTTCCTTGGACTGTGAGACTTTCCTTCACTCATGTCTCCCCACATTCTCTCCCTGGAAGGCTGTAAGGGTTTCCACCCTGGTGACCTTGCTATTATAGATTTAAGGTTGTTGGCCTGTCTCACACCAAATGGGCTGAGTTGGGATGCAGACTCAGAGAAAAGAAGGAAAGAAATGGGGTGGGCTGACCTCAGAGCTTGATGGAGTGGAGGGTAAGCAGCCTGGGCACACCCTGAGAGGGACACACCCAGGGACAGCACTAGGTTGTGGGCAGGATCCTTGGGGCTTGGAAATGAATGAAAAAGGAGGGTTGCAAGAAGAAAGGGTGTTTCAGAGAAGGGGTGGCAGCAGGAATTAGCAATAGAGGAAGACCAGAATACAGGAGTATAAAAAAGATGAGTTCAAAGCCCAAAAGGAACAGACAAGTGGGCTTCTAAGAAGTCTGGCTTGGCTGCTCCATACCTGTTTGTGGTGCCTTTCAGGGGACCCCTTGACAAGGCAGCTGCGGCTGAGGCGGAGGTAGCCCCCAAGAACCGAGATTTCCTCAGCAGTTGGGTATCTCTTCTTCCCAGCACCAGGGACTGCAGCATCAGTGGTGCCTGGGGTGGCAGGGGCTGCAGCGGGGACAGATCGCCTTGGGTTGACTGTGAAGGTGTGTCCACTGCGGCGGGGGGGGCCCCACCCCTGGCCCTGCCTTCACCCCATAGAACAGCCGGCTCATGAGGGGATCCCCAGGGAACTGGGGGGCAGGTGGGGTTGGGGGTGAGGGAGACAGAGGGGCTGCGGGTGGGGGCCGGAGTTCCCCAGCTTCCTCTTCCTGCTGTCTAGAGCCTCCAGTCCCAGCGTCCTCTGGTGGGAGGGGGCAGGGCACAGAACAGCGGTTCTGCAGAGTGCTCAGAGACCTGCCTTGGGCGCCTGCCTCCTCCTTTTCAGCCTCCCCTTCTCCAGCCTCTGCATCAAGAGGCCTCAGATGCTTCTCAGCAAACTCTGGAGGGGCTGGCTTCTGAGTTTGAGTCTCTGTGTCCCTGGGTGTCCATTCTCGGACCTTCCCAGGGTACAGGGTCCATCTCCACCCTTCTGTCAGCCTCAAGTCCCCCTCGCCATCTTCCACAGGGCTGGTTCTCTGCTCTGCTGCCTGTATTCCTCCAGAGCTGCTATCCGGAGCCCTCCGTGTCAGGATCTCAGACAGCCCTGTAATTTCTTCTGGAGCCATCCTTGGAGCTGGCCTGTCTTCACTTCTCCCACATTCCTCTGAGCTGTCTTTTCTTTCTCCTGAGCTCAGCCTCCATTCTGATGCCTCCAGTTGTATCAAACTTTGTTCCTGAGACTCTATGGAGTCAGGCCTCCATTTATGGGCCTCTGTCAGGCCCAGCTGCTGACCGTCAGACTCTGCCGGGTTCAGTCTACTTTCCACCATCTCTTTTCTCCTAGGGCTTTGTTCCTGAGGCTCTGCCAGTCTCAAACTCTGGTCTGGTGTTTCTCTGGGACTCAGCCTCCATTTCCGCACTTCTGACAGTCTGGAGATCCTATCTCCAGCCTCTCCGGGGCTCTGCCTCCAGTCCCGAGCTCCTGAAGGCCTGGGACTTGACTCTCTGGCTCCCCCTACCCCCAGACTCCTCTCTCTGGCTTCCTTGGGACTGAGCTGCTCTTCCTTAGACTCTCTTCCCTTGGGGCTTGGATTCTTCATCTCCCCAGGGCTCAGTCTCCACTCCCTGGCCTCCAAAGCCCCAAGCCTCCTTTCTGCAAGTAGCTCATCACTTCGGTGCTGCTGCTGCTGCTGCTGCTGCTGCTGCTGGCGCTCCTGCCGAATGAATCGGTTCTGGTGCACTGGGCCGATGGCCTCCAGGAGGACTGTGGACTTGTCTGGGTCTGGAGGTCCAGCCTCTGTAGTCCCCGATTCAGAGCTAGGCTCCCCAGGAGACAGACCAAACTTGGCCCGGCGGCGCTCCAGGAGCCCCCGCTTCCAAGCTGGCATCTGGGACAGACGCTCCCTCTCCGCCTTCTCCCGGCCCCGAACGGCTGCTTCCTCCTGCCGGCGCCGGGCCAGCAGCTGTAGTTTCCAGTCTGGGATGGTGGCCATGGTCGCCTTGAGGGTGGTGAGTACTGAAGGCAGAGAACAAAAAGGAGATGCTACTGAGAGGCCCTGGGGTGAGGCTAGGGATGAGAGGACAGGAAGTGGAGGGGAGAGGTGGGACAGAGAAAGGCAGAGGAGCTGAGGAGCAGAGGGTAAAGGGGAAGAGGGAGATGAGGCAGGACAGAGAAAGGAGAAAACCAAGAAAGTGAAGAAAAGGCTATGGGTCAAGATGATGGGGGGAAGGGGAAGAAGTCAAGGAAGAGTCAAGATTCAGATATGGCAGCTCAGGGTTAATGAAAATCAGAGATGGTCCCAAGGACGTGAGAAGAAAGAAGTGCGAAAAGAGAAGTTGGTGTGAGGGGGAAGAGAGGAAAGTAAGGCTGCAGGTGAGGGGGACAAGATTCAGGCGAGGTGGCCTCACTGCTACCGCGGGAGTGGTGAGAGTGGGGACGGTGGTCAGGGAATCCCTCCCGGAGAGGGGGGCGACCGGACCTGAACGGATGTCGGGGTAGTGAGGAGGGGCGGAGAGTGGAAAGGTCTAGGGGAGCAGAGGAAACGGGGGTCAGAGGGTAAAGGAAGCTCCGCGGATGCAGCCGGGAGTGTCTCTGCTCTGGCTGCGGAGGTCCAGGCTCCCCTTCCAGCTGTGCGTGGGCTCCGCCTCCTGCCCCCCTTCTGCCCCAGGGCGGGCCAGGGAAATACCCTCCCCCGGGGACTTTCAGAACCCGGGCGCCGGGGCTGCCAGCGCGTTTCCAGAACCCTGACGTCCACTCGGACCCCGGCACGTCACCACTGCCTGCCTCCCCCACCTGCTGTGCCCGGGACCCAGCAGTACGGGGAACCGGCTCTGCGCCTCTTCTCTACAGAGCCTTCGAGTCCAGTGCCGGGGTCTTGGCTCTCAAGGAACCCTGACATTGTTCCCCATCCCCGCCCCACGCTGGCAGCAGGGACAACCTCAGCACAAAGAGGCGTCAGCCCAAGGTCCCGGCCAGGGACAGGAGGGAGAACGGAGCGAGGAAAGCCCTCCCCAAGTCTGAAGCCCCTCAGTCAACTCACACGCTGCAGGGGCTCCCAGGGGAGGGGGTGCGGAGGAGCCTGGCGTCCGGATAGAGGAAGCGAGAGGAAGAGGACGAGAGAGGGATCCAGGGAGATCCGGAGACAGGAGGGAGGGGGGGGTTGGTGAAAGTGGGAGCCCTGAAAGAGGGACGGAGACAGAGACCTTGGGGCAGGGCGGGGTTGGGGGGGCGGCGACCGCTTTGTCTGAGGACAATGGGGAGAGGAAAGGGGGCGCGGGGCGGAGCCCGAGGAGGGGCGGGGCCTCGCTCCCGCCTACCACGTGTGCAGCTTTGCTCCCAGCTCCGCTTTTCCGGCCGTCACCCCTGACCCGCCGCTCTCAGACCACAGGGCCCCTCACCTCTCTCCTGCCCGGTAGCCTTGGAAAACCCAGGTGTCCAGACACCCGCCACCCCCATCTGGCCGACCCTGGGCGGCGGCTGGTGACTCAGGCCCCTCAAGGGACGTGGGGAGGAAGCAGCGGCAGCTCTGAGCTGGACCCGCCCTTCCCATCCTCTGCTGCTCCTCCCCACGTTTTGGCCTTGGGGCCAGCCTTTGGGGTCCTGGGCCGCCGCCAGGCAGTGGACGATCCATGGGGACTGGGACTCGCAAGCCAACAGCTGTGGAAGCTCACTGCTTCCCGGACCTCCTGCCCACTTTTTTTTTTTTTTTTAGCTCTTGTCTCGCTTGAGTTCCACGGTCTTCGGGGACGTAGGGGGACGTGGAGGAAGGAGAACTGGGCTGCTCCGGGAAGGGCGGGGGCGGGGGGTGGGGGTGGGGGCGGCCGCCGCCCAACGGTCGCCAGAGGGCGCGGCGGCTGTTCAGGCTCGAGTTTGGCGCGCCCAGGCTCCGCTCGCCGTCGGTCCCAAACTCCGCCCTCCAGTTTAAGATACACTGATAGGCTGCGCACCATATGTAGAAAAACCAGGCTGAAATTTATTTTCCTGCTGCGCGTGTTACTTGGGAGAGCAGGGAGACCTTAATCACTCGAATTAAGAGCTGGAGAATCCTCTCAACTAAGTCCAAGGACGGAACCCTGGGGCGGGGCCTAAACAGGTGAAGAGGCCAGCAAGTGGGAATGGAGGGGTATGGAATCTGAAGGGGCAGCCACCACTGTCAAACTTGCAGACCCTAGTAGAGCGCCTAGAAGCGCAACCTAGACCTGGAGAAGGGGATCTTTGGGGTGCAGAGACGAGTAACTCTGCCGGAGGAGTGGTCAGGCTGGACCCTTCTCCTTTTGAGGAGGTTGAGGAGGGGGTGTCAAGCCCTAAACTGAGAAGACCTGTAAGTCCCCCACCCCTTCTTTCCTAGCTGGTGAGAAGTGGACCTTGAAGTCCTGAAACTTAGTGACTGTTTTACCACAAAATAAAATTTAGGTTACGGAGATGGACCTAGGGAGTGGAGTGGATGAGACAGTTCCTTTAGTCCATGGATTTGGGCCTCTGGTCTGAAGCAGCCAAGACCTGGATGTCAAGGGATTTGAATTCTGAGGGGGACAGGAAGTACAGGGCTTGAAACCAAGGTTAGCTCCTCAATAGGCCTCACCCTCCTGGGGCCGGGAGAGCAGGTGGAGTTTTCTTTGTAGCTGGGCCCGGAGGTAGCATAGGTCTTGCTGGTCAAGTCCATGAGCCAGGCCCAGGTACAGGGTAAGGAGGAGAGCAAGGAGGAGCCGATCAGTGCCCAAGGTGGGCACCACCCACAGCACTGTCAGCAGCTCCACACACACTGGGTGGCGCAGGTGGGAGAAGAGTCTCAGAGCCCGGGGAGACTTCAGGGCCAGAGGCTCCCCTAGCCCCAGCACATGGTAGTACACCTAGGAGTGGGAGAACAGCTTAGAAATGAAGTCAAGCCCCTTTCATAACTTAGCCACCTTCT
This sequence comes from Glossophaga mutica, assembly GCA_039655065.1. Lineage (NCBI taxonomy): Eukaryota > Metazoa > Chordata > Mammalia > Chiroptera > Phyllostomidae > Glossophaga > Glossophaga mutica. The sequence continues at coordinate 106,983,790 of CM077306.1, forward strand.
CTTCCCCTTCCAAGGCACCCTCTTGCTATAACTCAGGCCCAGGAACCACCCTTCTAAGTCTTGGGCCCCTGACTCTCATCTTCAGGCCATGAACCTTCTACAGGCTCAGGAGGCCCATGGTTTTTGGCCTTTGAAGAAGGGCTGAGGTAAGATTCATACAAGAAAAGCAGGTAAGGGAGCTGAAAGCAAGAGCAAGGTAGAAAAGCATGGGAAGGGGAGGTGAAAAATCCTTGGAAAGCCAAGACGTGTTCTTGAAAGGATCAAAGGTAGGGATCTGGGAGCCTCACCTGTTTGAGGCCCATGAGCTCTGCGTAGTCAAAGACGAGAAGGATGCTGAAGATGAGGAGCCAGGAAATGACGTGAAGCACAAAGCAGAGGAGGGGCACCCAGGTGGCCCATGGCTCTGCTCGAGCTGTCCACAACACGGGGCCTCTGGAAACAGGTTCCCAGTATCGCATCACCAGCTAGGGAAGGATGAGGGGCTGGGAGACCTAGACCCAGAGGCTGCCCCCACCCAAGACTGGCTTACAGCTCTCCCCACCTTTTGCCATAAGCATCACCAACAAATATTTAGCATGTGGAGGGTGCTGAGTGGGGTCTGAAGGATGTAAGGATGATCCGTCTCTACCCAGAGGATTTACAGAATGGATGAGGGTGACCAGAGAGGTGCACAGTAGCCCTTGCCAAGCCCCCACTGAGAAGACAGATGAATACTAACTAGGAAGCCTTCTCTTGGTTTTGAAGAAAGGGTGGGGCTTAGGAAGAGTTAAGGAGAGACTCTCAAGTGGTACATGAACAAAGTGCAGAAGTGGGAATGCATATGGCGTGCATGCTTGGGGAATGACAAGCAGTGCACTCTTCTTCATAAAAAGGAGGGTGTGTGCTGTGAGGGAATGGAAGCTGAGATTAGAGTCATGAACACCCTGAGGTCTCCTAAACTCACACTTTTATCAGAAGTCTAAGGTCCTTGTTCCTGCTTTCTAGGGCATCCTTCCCAGACTGTTTCTCTTAGGGACTTAGCTTCCAGGGTCTCATACCTGCAAGGCCAGGGCAGTGCACGCCACGTACAGTGACCTCTGAAGAACCCCAAAGTACCGGGACATCCACACTTTCACTGTCTCAGTTGCCATGAGGCTGTGCTGCGCCACAAATAGTAGCAGGAGCCCCAGATCCCAGGCCAGAGGAGCAAGAATGCTGCGGTCCTGAAAGGCAGCCAGCCATCCCTGGTAGGCATCTAGGGGAGTTGGATAGTGAAAAGAACAGGACCCTCTACTCTCATCTCTTGGAGTCCCAGGCCATGTCCCGTAATGCTTTCAAGAACCTTAACTTCCTTTGTAGTCTTTGCCCAACCCGCTTCCCCAATTCCCTGTTTCTATCCTCTTTCCTAAGCCACCTTTAGAGCTATGGAAGACGATTCCTGTTGGGTAGTGACAAAGGCATAGCAGAAGAGGCCATCCTTGCCCCTCTCGTTTCACTTCGCCAGATGTTCCCTTTTTAATCAATCTCCTCTCCATAGTCCTGTCTCCAAAGCACTTTCCTTAACATGCTCTGTTTATCCCCCTTTCCCTTGATCTCAATACTAACCATCCCGCCTCTCCAAAGGGCTAATCCCTGACTTCCCAATTTAGTTTCTCCTGCAGCTTCTCAGAACCTTTCTCCGTTGTAGATCGCTCTCCCGGACTTTTCCTGTCTAACAAGCCCCGCCTCGCTCCCTCTCCTCTGGCTCCACCTCCCTACCCCAGAGCTCATCCCAGATCCCTCCATCTCACCTGGACCACCAGACTCCGGCATCCCTCCAAGAAGAGGCCGAAGGGAGGTAAAGCGCACGAACTCCACTCCCGTGCCAAAGGCCAGGATGAAAGAGGCGAGGGCAGCAGGGACCACGAGAAGTGCAGGGGCCATGGCGAGAAACAGATGGGTGAGGAAGAGGCGGGCTCAGGATTCCCGCGGCTGGAGACCCAGCCCCCGGCCCCACCTCCTGAAGGGATCCAGCCCAGGAGGGCGGGGCTTCTGCCGGTTACCGCCGGGGTTCCTGCTCCAGCTGCGCCGCTGGGCCAGCCGTGGCGGGGCCCAATTCCGAGTTCCTGTCCAGAGTCTTCCTCTCCGTGTTGCAGAGAGAAGGTTAGAATCCCAAGTCAGAGGTGAAAGGGCAGTAGTTCTGCAACCACTCATGTGGGTTGAATCCTACCTTGGCTATTTTTCCCCTGTCTAAAATACAGCTCCTCTTTTAGAGGGTTCTTGCAGAAACGGCGATAGAAAGCCCCTTTCTTCAGCAGTCCTGGCTGAAAAACATACACAGAGTTAGAGGTTCTAAAGGCTCGGTTAACACAATAATGAAGGATGAGAAAACGGCTGAGAAACCAAAGCTGTGAGGCACCTACTACATCTCGTTAGATTGAAAAAAGTTAGTGACTATTTTACCACAAAATAGCTTAATCATTAATCTGTAACTTATTAAAAAGTTGAGTTGCTGCTCTACTTGCTAAGAAGGGCAGAGAACTCTGTAACACTACAAGATTTGTTTTTTTTAATTTAATTTAATTGACTTGAGAGAGGAAAGGAGAGGGAAAGGCATGAATTTGTTGTTCCACTTATTTATGCATCCATTAGTTTATTCTTTTGTGTGCTCTGACCAGGGATTGAACCTCGACCCTTGGGGTGTCAGGATGATGCTCTAAGCAACTTCTTAACCCTGCCAGGGCAAGATTTAGCCAAAAGCTGTTAATTTGTAACCATGAGACTAAAAATGTGAAAATATTTGTGGTAGAAAGCTTTGTTGATTACAGTTGCAAATGCCGCAGTAGGAAAATTTTTTTTTAATATTTTTTTTCCTTTTAGATTTTTTATTTATTTATCTTTAGAGGGGAAGGGAAGGAGAGAGGGAGAGAAACATCAATGTGTGGTTGCCTCTTGTATGTCCCCTGACGGGAACTGGCCTGGCAACCCAGGCATGTTCCCTGACTGGGAATCGAACCGCGATCTTTCGGTTTGCAGGCCCGCGCTCAATCCATTGAGCTACACCAGCCAGGGCAGTAGGAAAATTTTATCCAAGCTTCTAATTAACTATATGACTACTTTGCAACCTCATTAGCTGAACTCCACTTATTAGTCAGAAATCATTAAGGTCTTTTGTGTTCACATATTTTCCCTTACAGACCTGTTTGTGATACAGACTAACATTTATATCTAAAAAGAAACATAAAAGTAAGATTTTCTTGATTGGATTTTTTAAAATTATATTTTTATGATTATGCTATTAGAGTCGTTCCAATTTTTTCCCCTTTATCCCCTTCCACCCAACAATCCCCACTCCCTCAGGCAACCCCTTCACCATTGTTCACGTCCATGGGTCATGGGTATAAGTTCTTTGGCTGTTCCATTTCCTATGTACTTTACATCCCCATGGCTATTCTGTAACTATCTACTTGTATTTCTTAATCCCCTCACCTCTTCACCCATTCCCCCACACCCCCTCACATCTGGCAACCATCAAAACACTCTCCGTGCCCATGATCTGTCTTTGTTCTTGTGTACTTTGTTTTTAGATTCAGTTGTTGATAGATACGTATTCCTTGCCATTTTTCATAGTTTTGATCTCATTTTTCTTAAATAAGTCCCTTTAACATTTCATAAAATAATGATTTGGTGATGATGAACTCTTTTAGCTTTTGCTTGCCTGGGAAGCTCTTTATCTGCCCTTTGATTCTAAATATCTTTCCTGTGTAGAGCAATCTTGGCTGTAGGTACCTGCTTTCTCATGACTTTGAATGTTTTTTGGCAATTCCTTCTAGCCTGCAAAGCTTTTTTGAGAAATCAGCTTACAGTCTTACGGGAACTCCCCTGTAGGTAACTACCTGCTTTTCTCTTGTTGCTTTTAAGATTCTCTCTTTATCTTTAACCTTTGACATTTTAAGGTTAAAAATAAATGAGGTGTCTTTGAGTGGGCCTCTTTGCACCCATTTTGTTTGGGACTCTGTGCTTCCTGGGCTTGCATGTGTATTTCCTTCACCAAATTAGCGAAGTTTTCTTTCATTATTTTTCAGACAGATTTCCAATTTCTTGTTCTTTCTCTTCTTCTGACAGCCCTATGATGTGAATGTTTCAACACTTGAAGTTGTCCCAGAGGCTGCTTATACTATCCTCATTTTTTTGGATTCTTTTTTCTTTTTGTTTTTCTGATTGGTGGTTTTTTGCTTCCTTATATTCTAAATCATTGATTTGAGTTTTGGCTTCATGCACTCTACTGTTGTTTCCCTGTAAATTGTTCTTTATTTCAATTAATGTATCCTTCATTTCTGACTGGATCTTTTTTATGCTGTTGAGGTCCTCATTCAGTTCCTTGAACATCCTTATAACCAGCGTTTTGAAGTCTGCATCTAATAGAATGGTTATCTCCCTTAAAAAAATTGTATTTACTTATTTTTAGAGAGAGGGGAAGGGAGGGAGAAATAGAGGGAGAGAAACATCAATGTGTAGTTGTCTCTTGCACGTCCTCTACTGGGGACCTGGCCTGACACCCAGACATGTGTCCTGACTGGAAATCAAACCTGCAACTCTTTGGTTTGTAGGCCCATGCTAATTCCACTGAGCTACACCAGCCAGGGCTGCTTAACTCCCTTTTGTTTAGTTTTTTTTCTGAAATTTTGATCTGTTCTTTCGTTTGGGCCACATTTCTTTGTCTCCTCATTTTGGCAGCCTCCCTGTGTTTGTTTCTATGTATTAGGTAGAGCTGCTTTGACTCCCTGTCTTGGTAGTGTGGCCTAATGTAGTAGGTGTCCTATAGGAAACAGTGGCACAGCCTCCCTGTCACGCAAGCTGGGTACTCGAGGTGTACTCTATGTGTGGGCTGAGTACACTCCTCCTCCTCTTGGAGTTGAGACTTGATTGCTGTTGGCATGTCAATGGGAGAGATCTACCTAGGTCAATCAGCTGCAAGGACTGACCCTGACCACTGATCATCAACCTCCACCACCTGTAGAGGATCAGCTGTGCAGGGGCAGGGTAGTGGTTCTTTGACATGGTGTATAGCTGTCCACTGGGTGAACAGGCCCTGGGGTTTCCCCAAGGTAGTGCAAGCCAAGATCAGCCCCCACCTGGGTTTTCCCTGGGGCCACCTTGCCTGAGCTGTAAAGCAATCTGAGATGGTTACTACTTGTGCTGTGCCTGGAGATTTCCAAGGTCAAGCCAAGCTGTGAATCTAAATTGGCTGCTGCTGGTGCCCAGCCTGGGCCACTTTGCAAGAGTACAGGGCTGGAGGCTCACTGAGGCTGCCTGTTGCTTGTTTGAGAGGATTTAGGAAGTTTGAAGCCTGATCCTTGACAGCCATTCATATGGAAAAGCCACTGTTAACAGCTTGGGTGGGCCAGTAATCTGGGTGAATCAGAGTCTCAGGGGATCTCAAGGGCAAGGCAAACAGTGTTAGGCAGGTGATGGAGTCTCAGGTATGGTACCTCCCTGCCAGTTCTGTGGCTCTGTGAGGGAAGGGTTCAGAAAAAAGCCAATGGCCTCTGCCCACCTTTCTGTCTGGGAAGAAGCTGTCCCTCAACTTTGATCTTGATGTCAGACACTTCAGTTCCTCCCTGTATACCACTGGTGCCTTTCAAGCTGATACCCTGGTGCTGGAGTTCAGAGGGAGTGAGTCTGAGTAAGTCCGTGTGTGGGTTCTTTAAGAAATTCCTTGGGACTGTAATAGTTTCTTCCACTGACTCAATTCCAGCTGGTTTATGCAGCCAGAAATTACAGGGACTTATCTTCCTAACACTGGAACCCCCTAGCTGATGGGACTGGTGTGGGGCTGGGACTCCTCACTCCTGAGATATCCCTCTCAAATTTTTATATACCACACATGGATGTGGGACCAGCTCGTTCCCCATTTCTCCCCCTCCTACCAGATTAGGTGGATATGGTTTCTTTAATTCTGTGATTCTTAGACTTCCAATCAATTCAATTTCTAATGGTTCTGAGTGATGGTTGTCCCACAGTTTAGGTGTAATTTTGATGTGTTTGTGTGAGGAGGTGAGCCGTGTTTACCTATGCCACCATGTTGACCAGAAGTCTCCATCGGATTTAAAAATCATGTAGTTAAGAACCTACTCACAGCCTTTCAGCTCTCTGAGCAGCACCATGGCAATGGGCATGAACATTTGCCTTATGAAAGGCGGCAAAAAGGGAGCCAAGAAGAAAGTGATTGATCAATTTTTCTGAGGAAGATTGGGATGATGTCAAAGCACCAGCTATGTTCAGTATAAGAAATGTGGAAAAACACTAGTCACAAGAACTCAAGGAACCAAAATTACATCTGATGATCTCAAGAGTTGTGTTTGTGAAGTGAACCTCACTGATCTGCTGAATGATGAAATGCATTTGGAAAATTGAAGATTACTGAGGATGTTCATGGCAAAAGCTGCCTAATTCAGTGACATGGATCTTACCTGTGACAAAATGTGGTCCAGTCAAAAAATAGCCCTTGTTGCTCTGGCTGGTGTGGCTCAGTGGGTTGAGCGCCAGTCTGTGAACTGAAAGGATGCCCATTTGATTACTTGTCAGGGCACATGCCTGGGTTGTGGGCCAGGTCCCTGGTTGGGGGCGTGAGAGAGGCTACCAATCAATGTTTTTCTCCTTATCTTTCTCCCTCCCTTCCCCCTCTCTCTAAAGAAAATAAAATCTTAGAAAAGTATTCCTTGCCAGTGTGGCTCCGTTGGTTGAGAATTATCCCATATGCAAAAAGGTTGGGGGTTCAGTCCCCAGTTAGGGCACATACCTAGATTGTGGGATTGATCCCCAGTTGGGGTACATATGGGAGGCAATCAACCGATGTTTCCTACAGCAGCGTTTCTCCCTCTTTCTCTCTAAAACCAATAAACAGACCTTGATGGACTTCTGGCTAAGATGGAGACGTTGGGAGATACACTTTGCCTCCTCACGCTATCAAAAGAAGGACAACAAATTTAAAAACAAAAAAATAATCAGAACTTCCAGAAAAATAGAACTGTATAGAAGCCTGACAACCAATTCATCCAGACCAGTAGGAGGGATGGAGACAGGCAGCTGGGGTGGAGAGGACTGGTGGTAAGGCTGCGGCTAGCAGACCAGGTGGTCCTATGTTTGCGTGTGGATAAACTGGGAGGAACAACTGGGGAGCAAGACAGACCCATAACCTAGGGTTCCAGTGCAGGAAATAAGGCCTTAAAACCTCTGACTGTAAAGGCCTGTGAGGGTTTCAGTGGCAGGAGAAACTTTCAGCCTCACAGGAGAGTTCGCTGAAGAGACCCACAGGGTCCTAGAACATGCACAAACCCACCCACCCACCCACCCACCCACCCACGAATCAGCACCAGAAGGGCCCAATTTGCTTGTGGGTAGCAGGGGAGGTAACTGAAAGCCAGATGAGAGCTGAGCAAGTGGCATTGTTCCCTCTCTGACCCCTACCCCACATACAGTGCTACAACACAGCAATGTGAATTGTCCTGCCCTGATGAATACCTAAGACGCTGCCTCTTACTACATAACAGGTGTGCTGAGATAAAGAAATATGGCCCAAATAAAAGAACAGACCAAAGCTCCAAAAATAGTACTAAGCAATGAAGAAAGAGCCAACCTATCAGATGCAGAGTTCAAAACACTGGTAGTCAGGTTGCTCACAGAAATGGTTGATTATGGTCGCAAAATAGAGGAAAAAGTGAAAATTATGCTAAGTGAAATAAAGGAAAATGTACGGGGAGCCAACAGTGAAGGGAAGGAAACCGAGACTCAAATCAACAATTTGGAGCAGAAGGAAAAAATAAACATTCAACCAGAACAGAATGAAGAAACAAGAATTCAGAAAAATGAGGAGAGGTTCAGGAACCTCTGGGATAATTTGAAACATTCCAACATCTGAATCATAGGGGTGCTAGAAGAAGAGAAAGAGCAAGAAACTGGAAACTTTTTTGAAAAATTAATGAAGGAGAACTTCCCCAATCTGGCAAAGGAAATAGACTTCCAGGAAGTCCAGGAAGCTTAGAGAGTACCAAAGAAGTTGGACCCAAAGAGGGCCACACCAAGACACATCATAATTAAACTACCCAAGATTAGCCTGGATTAGCCTGGAGTGTTTCAATGGATTGAGAACCGGCCTGTGAACCAATGGGTCCCCAGTTTGATTCCCGGTCAGCGCACATGTCTGGGTTGCAGGCCACGCACCTGGTTGGGGGTGCAGGAGAGGCAACCACACATTGATGTTTCTCTCCTTCTTTCTCCCCCTCCCCCTGCCTAAAAATCAATAAATCAAGTCTTTAAAAAATGAAATAAATTACCCAAGATTAAAGGTAAGGAGAGAATTTTAAAAGCAAGAGAAAAGGAGACTGTTACCTTTAAAGGAGTTCCCATAAGACAATCAGCTGCTTTCTCAAAAAGAAACTTTGCAGGCAAGAAGGGGCTGGAAAGAAGTATTTGAAGTCTTGAAAGGCAAGGACCTACATCCAAGACTGCTCTATCCAGCAAAGCTGTCATTTAGAATGGAAGGGAAGATAAAGCGCTTCTCAGATAAGGTCAAGTTAAAGGGGGTTCATCATTGCCAAGCCCTTATTATATGAAATGTTAAAGGAACTTATCTAAGAAAAAGATCAAAACTGTGAACAGTAAAATGACAACAAACTCACAACTATCAACAACTGAACCTAAAAAAAACAACTACTGCCCTGGCTGGTGTAGCTCAGTGGATTGAGCGCGGGCCTGCGAACCAGAAAATCGCGGTTCGATTCCCAGTCAGGGCACATGCCTGGGTTGCAGGCCGGTTCCTGGCAGGGGACATACGAGAGGCAACCACACATTGATGTTTCTCTCCCTCTCTCCTACCCTTCCCCTCTAAAGAAAAATAAAAATCTTTAAAAAAAAAAAAAAGAAGAAAGAAACAACTACTAAGCATACAACTAGAACAGGAATTGAATTACAAAAATAGAGATCACATGGAGGGTTACCAGTGGGGAAGAGGAGGGGGCAAAATGGGGGAAAAGTTATAGGGAATAAAAAGCATAAATAGTAGGTACAAAATAGACCATTTTGGAGGTTAAGAATAGTTGGGAAATGGAGAAACCAAAGAACTTATATGTACGACCCATGGACATGAACTAAGGTGGGGTAATGCTGGTGGGGTGGGGGTGCAGGGTGGAGGGGAATAAAGGGGAGAAGAAATGGGACAACTGTAATAGCATAATCAATAAAATATATTAAAAAATAAAACTAATAAACATATGGCAGACTATGATTGAAGCTGATGTTGAATTCAAGATTACCAATGGTTATTTGTTTTATCTAGTCTGTGTTAGTTGAAAAAAAATTAGATTTGAATAAACTTCTTATGCTCATCAGGTCCACCAAATGTAGAAGGAAGATTATGGAAATCATGACCTGTGAGATGCAGACAGATGACTTGAAGGAAGTGGTCAATAAATTGATTCCAAATAGCTTTGGAAAAGGCTTGCCAGTCTATTTGTCCACTCCATGATGTCTCTGTTAGAAAAGTCAAAATACTGAAGAAGCCCAAGTTTGAAGTGGGAAAACCATGGAGCTTCATGGTGAAGGAGCAGTTCTAGAAAAGCTGCTGGGGATGAAATGGGTTCCAAGGGTTAATGAGTTGATGGATATGAGACCCCAGTCCAAGAATCTGTTTAATTCAGACTTTTAATGGTGACAAAAAATCCGATTTGTGGGCCCTAGCCATGTAGCTCAGTTGTTTAGAGTGTCTTCCCAATGTTGCCAAGGTTGCGGGTTCGATCTCTGGTAGGGCACATACCAGAAACAACCAATGAATACATCAGTAAGTAGAACAACAAATTGATGTTTCTCTCTCTTAAAAAAAAAAATGAAGAAATAAAACATTTTAAAAAATCCTGTTTGTGACTAAAAAAAGGAATCTAGTCACAGCAGCTATCAACATAGTAGAGACCTTAGACATCATTAAACTAATTCCCTTAACTTACAGAAGAAGTAGTCCCAAAGAGATAAAATTTTCCAAGATGAGAATTAAGGAGCTGCTAGTCCTATGGGCTCAGAGACAAGAAAATTGCCAAACTATCTCATGCACTCTACACATTCCTTCTCTTTGCCCAAGGCTCAGATCTCCCATCTTCTGAATCAACACTATTGTATACTGTAACATACATTTTCTCTTTTCCTTCCAGATTCACCCTCCTCTGCCCTTTCTGCTTCAGGAAGTTGTCCTGAATGGATTACATCAACATAAATTAGTTTTTATGGAGGGAGCTCTCCCTATAGAACTGCTCCCTCATCTTATCTTTTTAGGCTTAGAGGTGATTACCACAGATCTGTGCATACTGGGGTACTGCAACATTGTGATTCATCTCTGCCTACTTGTAATTTTCACTTTATTAAACTCTCCCCAAATTGCTTTAATTTGACTGGGCCATTGTTTCTTGCAAGGACCCTGACTGATACATGACACAACTTGCTACAAACTGTGGGATTCATTGGAAGTGTAAGAAAAAAATTCCTCTTCCCCAGAAGCTTACATTGAGGCACTTAAATGATACCAATCATGAAGTGGGAATGCTAAATGGGGCTTTAGAGACATCAGGTACTAGAAGGAATTCCATGACCTCAAAAACATGGACAGTTTCACACAAATGAGGCTTTGAGTTGTGCAATGGGACTATCATTTATTTGGGTCCTGCCCTGTGCCACACCCACAGTGGCTGTGCTTAATATACTATATTAAGAGATTAGGAATAGTAAAAAGCCAGCACAGTGGCAAAGCTCATGCTATTTCTACTATACCAAAGTTCTCTAAACTTAGGTATAAGTTACCTCAGGAAAATGCACAGAATTAATCAACGAAGTTTTTCTTATTAAAGTGAAATTCACATAACATAAAATTAAGCATTTCAAAGACAACAATCCAGTGGCATTTAGTACATTCATAATGTGTGCAACCACCACCTCTAGTTCCAAAACATTTTCATCTCCCCAAAATAAAACGCTGTACCTGTTTCCCCCCACTCAGGCCACTGCAACCACCAATCTACTCTCTATCTCTATGGATTTACCTATTCTGGGTTATTTTGTAAGTGGAATCAGACAATGTGACCTTTTGTGTCTGGCTTCTTTTACTTAGCATAATGCTCTTAAGGTTCAGCCTTAAAGCACTGTAGCATAAATCAGTAGTATTTTATGCCTTTTTATGGCTGAATAATAACTTGTATGGGCATGTCACGTTTTGAAACATGTTTCTCTCTTTTGGTTCCTGTGAAAAGTTTTTATATGAACAAGTGTCTACACTTGTCTACAAGTGTTTGTGAACAACTGTTTTAATTCTTTCAGGTGTATACCTACAAGTGGAATTGCTGGGTCCTTTGGTAATTATGTTTGACTTTTTGAGAAACCATAAAGCTGTTTACCACAAGGGCTGAACCATTCTTCCTTCCTATCAGCAATGAATAAGGGTTCCAATGTCCAATTTCTCCATATCCTATAATCAACCAACCTTTAAAACTTAAATTTTAAAAAAGCTTAAACTTAAAAAATATTATATTTTAAAAATGCACTACATCATAAGGCACAGAGTGAATATTTATTTATCATAGAGGTTAAACTGAAGCTCTAATTTTATAAATGCTGGAAAACCAGGCCAGAAAAGCGCAGAGATTTGGTTTAAGTCAAAGCTAAAGGATGCTTCTAACAAGATGGGGCCAGGAGAGAAGAAAATACTTTAGTAGCATTTTATAACTACACCTTTGAATTTACTCATTCCAAGCATCCCTTCAAGTTCCTGACATTAAAATTGTTTCCACTGTGTTTTGGAGGATAAACAGGAACCCCAGTAGAAAAAGAAAGAGAGATGGCTTCCAAAAGGGAAGCAGGACACTGAGCAATAAGTATATCAGTCCACCTAAAGATGACAGCCACTTAAGATATCTGAGCATGAGATTAGCCAATAAATGACCATTTAAGAAAATCTCCTCCCAATCTCCCTATCTTTGTTTTCCCATAAGCCTTTTCAGCCCCACTAGTGTTTTAAGACAAATCAGATTGGTATATACCCCAATTCTTTTAAAACCCTAAATTCTTTCTCCAAATATTTTCTAAGTATTTATTGGTCTGGGAGGGAAAAGGGTACTGGGGTGGGTTTTCAGGTACAAGACATTTCCAAAGTGGAGAGGACAAAAGCCTCTGGCTTGGCTTCCTGCTTCAGCACTCCTGTGAGCAGGAACTCAGGTGAGAGGATGGGTAGCCCAACCCGAATTGGTGTGTTGCATCGAGGAACATCCTGGGAGCATGTGATCACAACTCTCTGAGGCTGGGGAAGACAGACAGCACAGATAGAAAGTCAGGTGGAAAAAGAACCCTAGAAATAGGTTTAGGACCCACTCATCGGTCTAAACATCACTAAAACAGTACCTCCTGATATGATGCTACGTGAAACATACTGCATTGTCTATGAAATACTCTTATTAGAAAAGTTGAACCAGAATTTATTCAAGCTTTTTTTTTTAAAGATTTTATTTATGTAATTTTAGAGAGGGGAAGGGAGGGAGAAAGAAGGGAGAGAAACATCAATGTATGGTTGCCTCTTGCTTGCCCCATACTGAGGACCTGGCCTGCAACTCAGGCATGTGCCCTGACTGGTAATCGAACCGGCGACCCTTTGGTCTGCAGGCCAGAACTCAAACCACTGAGCCACATCAGCCAGGGCCAAGCTTTAAAAATTAACTATAATTTACAGGAAATATAGAAGATAGAAGAACAAGATAAATGATACAACCAGGGAGCAAAAAGTCCAACCAAAAGTCCAGACTGAGGAACATTCTAAAGGACAATTGACCTAGTTTCTGTAGAAGTCAGTGGCATAAAAAAGGCTGGGTGGGCCCTCGGTGCTGTGGATCAGTGGATTGAGCACTGGCCTGTGAACCAAGGGGCTGCCAGTTCGATTCCCAGTCAGAGTGCATGCTTGAGTTGCGGTCCAGGTCCCCAGTTGGGGACATGTGATAGGCAATTAACTGATAGATGTTTCTTTCTTACATCAATGTTTCTCTCTTACATTGATGTTTCCCTCTCCCTGACCCTAAAAGTAAACAACAAAAAACCCCCCTACATACAAAGGAAAAAAAGGAAAATGTACATATTTCCTAGAGATATGTAGTTTAACTATGTAAGTAGAAATATGTTTGCAGTTTTCTTTAAAATACTTTAGTAAAGAAGATGGGGGAAAAAAGGGATAGAGTAAATGTAGCAACATCTAAATTAACCTCAGTGATTCGTATATCGAGGCCCACTGCATCATTCTCTCTCTTTTTGTGTATATTTGAAATTCTTTAAAATACAAAATAAAACTAAGTCTAATTGATATCAGCAGAGCTCCTCTCTCATTCCTATCCCTTTCTGTGCCATTCTTCCCAAACCCCCTCCCTACTGTGTTCCCACGTGCACTTCCCCAGATCTAGAACACTCCCTACCCACCCTTACCTTGTAGGCCCGGGGCATGCTGGGTAGGACAGTGCCGCCACAGCAACTGATGATCTCTGCCATCTGAGGTGGAGGTGGCTGGACTCCAGGGGTCACATAAATCTCATAGCCCTAAGAGGAAAAAAACCGTGGAGACAGTGGAGAGCATACCAAGAAGCCATGCACTGCTGGGGAGAAGACAGTCTCTCACCTCTAGCAGCCTTCGCTCACGAGCCCGGCTCAGAGAGTCACGGAGGCTGAAGCCAAAGTTCTTTTCCTGCTCAGAATCAGTCACCACATATTCATCCGGGGGCAAGAAACAACCAGCCTTGTGGGACTAAGGGTGGCAGCAGTCAGTATCAAAGCTCAGGCCAGCCTGTCACCTAGTCCTGCTGCCTAGCAATTACAGGGAGTTCACAAAGTGTTTCTGAAGTCTTCTACCTGACTCACCCTTGTGTTCCTGCACCCCCTCCCTTGAGTGCTATGTGAGCAGTCTTCTATGGTCACTTTCTCTATTGGTCTATCATCATCTCCTGGCCTCTCACCTGGTGCAGCCAATCCAGGGAGAGGATAGGGATCCCCCGCCCCAGGGCACACAGGAACTTGACTGTCCGGCAGATTCGATCAGTTACCAGGTGGGAAGCTTCTGTTACTGAGCTGGCCAGACTTCCCCCCAGGGCCAACACTGCCTGCTCTCCTCGGGCATCTACCACTCCTGTGAAGAGCACCTGTGGAAGGGATTAGCCTAAATTGGTCACAGCAACCCATGCATCAGTGCTTATCTCCCAAATCCCCTAGGTCTCTTCCCATCCCCCCACTTCTGCTCCCACAAAGCACGAGGCCCCTTCTCCCCTACTTTGGGGGCTGTGGACTCCTGTTTAGGTTTGGTCCGACGGAGGCTGCGGCCTGGCACTCCATTGGGCTCCTCAGCTTGGTCTTTCTCTCTCTTGCCTGGTCCTGGAATGACTACATCCTGGGATTGAGAAGGATCTTTGTGAGCATTTCTGAGTCCCCGAGCCTTTCCCAGCTCCATGGCCCCAGTCCTCTCCTTACCTCTTCCTTTTCTATGGGGTCTTCCTCTTCCTTGAGTAACACTGTCTTTCGATGGACTTTCCCTCTTTGGAGCTGTTTTTGAAGTGCGGGTGAATCCACAGCACTGAAAGGCCTCTTGCGGTTTTGAAAGGCCTTAGGCTGGGTCTTTGGAGTGAACTCGTATCTACCTCCTGCCTCTACCTTTTGGATCTGGGAAACATGAGTGAGTGCCTCAGGAAGCTGGGCGAAGGCAGGGTTAGGGATGGCCCTAAGGGACTTGGCTATTTTCACTGCTCCTCGCCTTTGGTTCCTTGAGGATGGGAAGTTAGGTTCAAGGGGTGCAGAACAGGGTTCATAGACTATGGGAGTTGTGAGGGACCCATTCTTCCTAGTGGCCCTTGGCCTCCTGCTGCAATTGGCTTGAGGGATGGGCTCACAGGAAACAGACTGGTCCGTGGGGCCAGGAGACTGGAATTCAGGGGTAGCAGAAACTGGCACAGCATTTCCTGTCCTCAGTGTCGTGCTCCGACCACTCTGAGCTATGACCTTGGGGGTAACAGGCTGGTCTTTGGAGGTGGAAGGCTGGAGCTCAGAGGCTGCAGGGACAACTGGCTCAGGGGTCTTGACCGAGGACCTCTGTGTCCTGCCCCGAGTGGCCCGAGATGTGGGCTCAGGGGTGACAGGCTGGTCTTTGGAGGTGGAAGGCTGGAGCTCAGAGGCTGCAGGGACAACTGGCTCAGGGGTCTTGACCGAGGACCTCTGTGTCCTGCCCCGAGTGGCCCGAGATGTGGGCTCAGGGGTGACAGGCTGGTCTTTGGAGGTGGAAGGCTGGAGCTCAGAGGCTGCAGGGACAACTGGCTCAGGGGTCTTGACCGAGGACCTCTGTGTCCTGCCCCGAGTGGCCCGAGATGTGGGCTCAGGGGTGACAGGCTGGTCTTTGGAGGTGGAAGGCTGGAGCTCAGAGGCTGCAGGGACAACTGGCTCAGGGGTCTTGACCGAGGACCTCTGTGTCCTGCCCCGAGTGGCCCGAGATGTGGGCTCAGGGGTGACAGGCTGGTCTTTGGAGGTGGAAGGCTGGAGCTCAGAGGCTGCAGGGACAAGTGGCTCAGGGGTCTTGACAGAGGACCTCTGTGTCCTGCCCCGAGTGGCCCGAGATGTGGGCTCAGGGGTCTTGACAGAGGACTTCTGTGTCCTGCCCCGAGTGGCCCGAGATATGGGCTCAAAGGTGATAAGCTGATCTTTGGAGGCAGAAGGGTGGGATTCTGAGGCTATAGAAGAAACTGGAGAGGATGTCACCCTGGAGCACCCCTGGGGCCTGACCCTGGGTTTTGCATGAAGAGGGTCCAACTCTGAAGACAAGGGATTCTCTAAAACTTCCTGGCTCCCATTTTGCCTGGTTCTGGGAATGGGTGGTTCTAAAAAAGGTGGAGAAGGAGCAAAAAGGGGCTGAAGAGCTGGGTGTTTTTGGTTCTGACAGATGAGGGGGTTTTGGCCTGGGGCTGAGGCTTCAGGTACTGTTGGAGGCACACGAGCATCTAGGGATTCTGGATCACCCTGGAGAGGAACAGAAGCAAGTGAGAGAGTAAGAGGCAGAGGGAAGGGAGATAGGACTGGACACTATTCTTGATGCTTGTTACAGTGAGTGTATGCTCACTGGCTTTTCTCTGTCTCTGACCATTTTCCATTAGTCTAGGAACTTCCCACGTAGGAAGCGGTCTCCTTTCCCATGAACCTCTCCCATAAGGACAATACAGTGTTGTCAGCATATGGATGATGGATAGGTGGGAAGAGGGAAGGGGCATGAAGAAAGGGATGTTCTGAATCAGGCTGAGGGAGACAGAACTGGGACACAGGTATATGGAAAATAACAGGTGCCAAGGTAAAAAGACAGAAGTCAACACTAAGGAGTGGAAAATGACAACAGTGGAGAAGTTGGGGACGAACAAATGAAAGCAAAGTGGAGGGGAGATAGAGAAAGCAGCTCTCACCCTAGCAACCCTCTCTGCAGGTGGCGTCTTGCAATTCAAGTGTCCTAGACAGAAAGTAAAGACAAGTGTGGCTGAGGTTCAAGCAGACAGTTACTTAGGATTTACCGTAAGGGCTGTGTGACACCTTGGGTCCCCCCTCTGCTTTCACTTACCTCTCTGCCACCTCCTGTGGCTTAATGGGGCTCCCCTTCTTCCACCTGACGGGCTCCCAGAAGCTATCAGGGCTGAAGAGAGTCCCATAAGGTCCCCTGCCCCTCCTTCAGGCTCCAGTGTTGGGCTGGAGGCCTGCCCTTTCTGCTCCACGCTCCCCCTCTTTGTCTCCAGTCTCTGTGCTCCTCCTTCCAGTATTACCTTGGGTATGCTGGCTTCTAATCCACCTGGCTCACATGTTCTCTCTGGTGCTGGTTTTTCTGCTTCTCTCTCAAACACTTCTTTTGCAAGAGCCTGCGTTACTATCTCTTGTAATTCCTTGGGTGTCTCAATTTCTACCTTCAAACTCTCCATATCCCTTTCCATAAATCCACTTTTCACCATTTTATTGGACTCTTGTCTCTGAGTGTCTCTAGCTAACACCTGTTTTTGTTCTCTGTCCTTCATCACCCTGGTTAATGCTTCCTCTTCCATCACATTTTCTCTCAATCCTTCCAGTGGCAGTTTTTTGGTTTCCCTCCCTAATGGCCCTCCCTCCAGGGTCACCCTCTCTGCTGATTCTCTTGGTATACTCATGCCTTTCTCTGCAGTCTGCATCCCTCTGCCTTGAATCCCCAGTGGCTCTGTGTGAGGTGGGCTTTCTGGATGTTGGTCTTGAGGTGTTACCCTAGGTGAAAAGGGGCAAGAGCCATGGGCCTCAAGGTGGGCAGCAATAAGCTGGGTATCTGAGGCCTCAGACTCTCTTAGACAGAATGGCTGTGTAGCCAAGACCTCCCACGGTTCATCCAGGGCACCTGGAAGTAGAGTCAGAGAGAGGGAGAAAGAGAGGTTGAGAAGGTTAACAGATTAAGAAAGGATTAAGGTAAATTCATCAATACTAAATCTATATGAGTTATTAAAGAAAAGCTGGGAATAAGAAGGATATTTGTAACATTTAATGTTTGTCTCAAAAAGTAAGACCACAGCCCTGGTTGGTGTGGTTCAGTGGATTAAGTGCTGGTCTGTGAACCATAGGGTGGCTGGTTTGATTCCCAGTCAGGGCACATGCCTAGGTTGCAGACCAGGTCCCCAGTACAGGGCATGTGAGACGCAACCACACATTGATGTTTCTTTCCCTCTCTTCCTCTCACCCTTCTCTCTCTCTAAAAATAAATAAGTAAAATCTTTTTAAAAAATTAAAAAAAAAAAAAAAAGTAAGACCATACCTTCATATAAAAGCACTCACAGAAGCCTCTTAAAAATTATGCTAGACAAAATTGCTCTATGGGTCTCTAAATCAATGACTTTTTTCCCCTAATAAGATGGAAAAACATCAGCAAATAAAGAATATAAAAAAAAATGTGGAGGAAGAAACAATGCAAAGTTAAGGGCACGGAGGAGGGCAGCTTCTTATACCTGGGGCCTGGAAGCTGCCATGGGAAGGGGCAGGCTCCTGGGGTAAACGGGAAGGCCTAGGTGGATTCACCCTGCATGCTCTGGGCTGCTGCGCAAGGAAAGATGGCCTGAGCACAGCTCCTCCAGAGATCTCCAGTCTCCTGCCCTGCCTGTGCCAGCTTCCACACCCTTCAAAGGCCATCAGTCTAATCTCCCAGCTCCTGCTCGTGTACCAGCATCCCCATGACACAGATATCCTCACCTTCCATGCTCTGATTCTCTCTTTCCACAAAGCACTGGGTAGCTTGTAGGTCCAGATTTTCAGAATCTGGTGGGGGAGAAAGACAGGATAATAAGAAAATCATATCTGACCTATAACAGCTTACTTTTTCTCTACTTTTATCTTCCCAAATCAAACCCCTATGCAATGGACTATCAGTGTCCCACCCCATATTCTTTTACAAAATTTTTAAAACTTTTATTAGTATTTATTTTATGATGAACTTACTCCCCAGCCATAAGTTTTTGTTTCTTCAGTTTCTCCTGGGGTATCTTTTTCTTCCATGCAAACTCCCCTCTGGTTTAGGAACAATCTGCTCTTTTTCAGTAACATCATCTCAGTGTGACAGGGAGAGTTCATGCATGAGTTAACCCACCCACGAGCTCTGTAAGTTCTGCACTGAATCCTGGGAGCTTCCTTCACCTGGATGTGCTCAATGACCAAAAAATCTACATCTAGTCCTGGCTGGTGTAGCTCAGTGGATTGAGTGCAGGCCTGCGAACCAAAAGGTCACACGGGTTCAATTCCCAGTCAGGGCACATGCCTGGGTTGCAGGCCAGGTCTCCAGTAGGGGGCACATGAGGAGGAACCACACATTGATGTTTCTCTCCCTCTCTTTCTCCTTCCTTTCCCCTCTCTCTAAAAAATAAATAGATGAAAAAAAATCTACATCTAAACTTTTTTAAAATATATTTTATTGATTACACTATT
Organism: Glossophaga mutica; assembly: GCA_039655065.1. NCBI lineage: Eukaryota > Metazoa > Chordata > Mammalia > Chiroptera > Phyllostomidae > Glossophaga > Glossophaga mutica. The sequence continues at coordinate 107,002,762 of CM077306.1, forward strand.
ACAGTTGTCCTATTTATGCCCTTCATTCCGCTCCACCCTTCATACCTCCTCCCACCCACATTTCCCCCCTTTAGTTCATGTCCATGTGTCATAAGTTCTTTAGCTTCTACATTTCCCACACTATTCTTGCCCTCCCCCTATTTTCTACCCACTGTCCATGCTACTTATTCTCTGTACTTTTCCTCCCTCTTCTCCTCCCACTACCCTGTTGCTAACCCTCCATTTCTGTGTTTCTGTTCCTGTTCCAGTTGTTTGCTTATTTGCTTTTGCTTTAGGTGTAGTTGTTAATATCTGTGTTTGCTGTCTTTTTACTGTCATGTTTTATCTTAGATAAGTCCCTTTAACATTTCATAAAAGTCCCTTTAACATTTCCCTTGCTGATGATGAACTCCTTTAACTTGACCTTATCTGAGAAGCACTTTATCTTCCCTTCCATTCTAAAGGACAGCTTCACTGGATAGAGCAATCTTGAATGTAGGTCCTTGCCTTTCATGACTTGGAATACTTCTTTCTAGCCCCTTCTTGCCTGGAAGGTCTCTTTTGAGAAATCAGCTGACAGTCTGATTGGAACTCCTTTGTAGGTGACTGTTCCCTTATCTCTTGCTGCTTCTAGAATTCTCTCCTGCATTTGAATCTTGGCTAATGTAATTATGATGTACCTTGGTGTGTTCCTCCTTGGGTCCAGCTTCTTTGGGACTCTCTGAGCTTCCTGGATTTCCTGGTAGTCTATTTCCTTTGCCAGATTGGGGAAGTTCTCCTTCATTTGTTCAAATAACTTTTCCACTTGTTGCTCTTCTTCTTCCCCTTCTGGTGCCCCTACAACTCAGATGTTGGGACATTTAAAGATGTCCTGGAGGTTCCTAAGCCTCTCCTCATTTTTTTGAATTCTTGTTCCTTCATTCTTTTCTGTTTGGTTGTTTCTTTCTTCCTTCTGGTCCACTCCATTGATTTGCGTCCCAGTTTTCCTCCCATCACTATTGGTTCCCTGTGCTTTTTCCTTCATTTCACTTAGTGTAGCCTTCATTTATTCATCTAATTTGCGACCAAAATCAACCAATTCTGTGAGCATCCTGATCACCAGTGTTTTGAACTGTGCATCTGATAGGTTGGCTATCTCTTTGTTGCTTAAAGGAATTGGCTCTGGGGCTTTGATCTGTTCTCCCGTTTGAGCCATTTTGGGTTTTGGGTTTTTTAATTTTTTTTTTTTTTTTTTTTTTTTTTGGTCCGGTCACAGCTGTTATGTAGTGAGGGGCAGAGCCTTAGGTGTTCCCCAGGGTGGGGCAGCCCAGTCACTGGGTTGTGACGCTGTATGTGGGGGCAGGGGACGAGAGGGAACAATGGCGCTTGCTCCACTCTCTTCTGTACTTCAGTCCTCTCCACCACTTCCCACAAGCAAATTGGGCCCTTCTGGTGCTGGTTCCCAGGTGGGTGGGCCTGTGTACGTTCTAGGACCCTGTGGGTCTCTCCAATGAACTCTCCTGTGAGGCTGGGAGTCTCTCCTGGTACCTCAACCCCCACAAGTGTTTTCAATCGGTGTTTTTAGGTTTTATTCCCTGGCACTAAGGCCCTGGGTTGTGAGGTCTGTCTTGCTCCCCGTTTTCACCTGGATTATCTGCACTTGAATGTGGGACCACCTGGTCAGCCAGCCGCCTTGCCTGGCCTCACTGGGTCTGCCCGTTGCCACCCTGCGCCCAGGGTCCGCTAGCTGCCACCTGTGCACCTGGTCCACCAACCTCCGCTTACTCCTGCCACGACTCCGCCCCTTACCGGTCTGAATGAATGGTTGTCGGACTTCCATACAGTTCAATTTTCTGTCAGCTCTGGATGTTTTCTTATTGCTAAATCCTTGTTGTCCTTAATTTCGGTTGTGCAAGGAGGCACAGTGTGTCCACCTATGCCTCCATCTTGGCTGCAAGTTTACATCTAAACTCTTAAGTTCAGCATTACTCTCTGTATTTTTAAGCAAATGTAGCAAAAATTTAGCACTCTTTTGGGGTCACTTACCCTGTGTCAATCCCCACTGTCTGGCCTGGGCACAACTACCAACTCTACCATTGTATCAACGGAATGGGACATACTGCTTCTTTAAAGTGACATCTTTCACGTACTTGCTGGCTTTTTGAATATGCATACCCTTGATGGCCTGGTAGTTTCCCAAGTTTTCTTAAAGTGAACATGAAGAGTTGAACCTCCTGATTTGCATGATTTTGTGGGGTTTTCTGGGTCACGTGAATAGTAAACCACTTTTTAGAGGTCACTTCTGGCTGCTTTCAGGAAGATCCCACTCCACATTTTTTTTTAAAGATTTTATTTATTTTTAGAGAGAGGGGAAGGGAGGGAGAAAGAGAGGGAAACATCAATGGTTGCCTCTCATGTGGCCCCCACTAGGGACCTGGCCTGCAACCCAGGCATGTGCCCTGACTAGGAATTGAACTAGTGACCCTTTGGTTCACAGCCCATGCTCAATCCACTGAGTTACACGAGCCAGGGCAGCCACTCCACATTCTTATTCTAATACCACAATGTGATGGTATTAGGATGTAGGGAACTTGGGAAGTGATTAGGTCCTCAGGGTAGAACCGTTATGAATGGGATTAGTGGCCTTATAAAAGAGACCCCAAAGAGTGCCCTTGTGCCCTTCTGGCATTTAAGGACACAGTGAGAAGCAGGCCACCTATGAACAAGGAAGTGAGCCCTCACCAGATAATGAATCTGCTGTTGTCTTGATCATGTACTTTCCAGCCATTAGAACAATGAGAAATAAAAGTTTATTGTCTATAAGCCATCCATTCTGTGGTATTGTTTATAGTAGCCCAAATGGACTAAGTCCCCCTATAAACTTTCTTTATCTTAGGGGTCAAGGGAGGAGGGCAGGCCAGCACTTACCATCATGGTTGTCTCCAGAGTCCTTGGTCATGTCCACATGTGGTTCTTTCCCTCTTTCTCTGGGGGGCTGGGCTCCCTTTCTCTGTGGCTGGGTGGGTTCTCCTGGAGTACCTGTGTCTACCAAGAGATCTGTTACATTCTCCCTTGAGACAAGAAGATGGTCCTGCTCCACTTGTGCTACAGGTAGCTCACTCTGGGTCCCTGCCTTAAGAGCTCCCTCCTGCTGAAGAACAGATACAATCCACTCTGTCCCAGCAACCCCTTCTGTTGGAAACTGACTCCTTCTTACATCAGCATCTGCTTCACTGTCCCCACCTGGAGGAGGCTGGGCTTCCTCTAGATGTATCACAGGTAGCTTTGCTGGACCCCCTTCTGCTTTCACATTTGTTTGATTTGTCCATGCCACAGGCACCTGATGCTTCTCTGGAAGTATAACAGCTGGTCCTGGGGGGATTTCCTCTTCCACTTGTGTGCTAATGCCCACTTTGGCAGAGGCTTGGCTTCTTTCCAGGTGGACTCCAGGTGAGCTCTTATCTTCTTCCACTTCTCTAACACTGGCCCCAAGAGGAGGATGGCTCTTTTCTGAATGCACTTTGTCTGTGTGACCCTTAGGAACATATTCTCTCTTTTCTACTGGGAACTTCACCTTCTTCACTTCTATGTCACTGTCTCTCCCAGAAGAGGTGTGGCTTTGCTCAAGCAAAACCAGAGGTTGGGCTTGGTCCTCTTCCATATCTATATCTCTGTTCCACATAGCAGCATGGCTTTCTTTCAGACATGCCAAAGTGAGAGCTGCTGACACTTCTTCCTCATCATCTGTATTGCTGTTAATCACCATGGAGGCTTGGCTGCGTCCCAGAGGGACTGTGAGTGGGGCCTCAGTCTCCACATCTGTGTCACTACCAGCCAGGCTCTCTTGAAGATGTGCCAGGTCAGGTTCCCCAGGACTCTCTGTACTAACTCCATGGAAGATTTGCCTCTTCTTCACAGGAACTACAGCTGGGGTCGCAGGAATCTCTTCTTCTTCCATGTCAGTATCACTGTCTATGAAGCTAGAAGGCTGGGCCCTTTCCAGATGAACCTCAGCTGGCCTTCCTGGAGGCCTGCTCTCATCATCCACATCTGTTTCACTGTCCTCTCTAGCAGGTTGGCTTCTCTCAAGAATCATCCCAACTGGAATCACCCCACTGCCTGTGTCCCTCTCGACTCTTGTGTCATTGTTCCTTTCCTTCCCTGAATACTGATTCATTTCATACTGGATTTCAGTTGTGACAGCTTTAGGCTGCTCTGTCTCTGCAGTGGCATCTCTTGTGGCAGCTGAGCAGGCCTCCCCTGCTGCTGGTTGTGGACTTTCTTCCTCATCTGTGTCACTGTCGAGGTTGAAGGCACAAGGTGGCCCAGGGCCATCTAGGGCAGAAGAAGGCCCCTCTTCATCACTATGAAGGGAAGAGAAGAAAAAGAGTTTATCGAATCTATTTCCCAGGAAGGGATACCTGACTCAACTGCAAGCTCCTAGAGGGCAGAGACAAAGTAGTATTTGTTTTCTATCTCCAGCAATTAGTTCTCCATTTGGCACATCAGAGGTGCTTAATGAAAATTCAGCTAGTGAAAGAGTATGTGTAGCTCCCCAGCCCTCACTTCCATGATAATTCTCTCTCTTAGAGATGGATCCTTTAGTCTGGGGTTCCTCCTCTTTTGGAAGACTCAGGTATCTGGCCCTTTAGCAATTACCTCTCTGGAACAACTGTTGCCAAAAGGGGGAACGTGGTCCTTGGTTCTTTCACCATGCACCTTTCAGAAAGAGGATCTGCTAAGGGTAGAAAGGAGTAAGTTGACAGTTTTTCACCATCCCCATCTCCTTGCCCACCCTCCCAATACACACACTTACCTACTTCCTCTTCTGAGTCCTCAGCCAACAGATTCCCCCAAGGCTGAGTTCCTCCCTGTACCCTGGGTGTCTCCTGTACAGTTAGGGGGCCCCAGGAGACAAAGGGCTGGGAGACATCCAGGCGATGGTACTGGCAGGGCAAGTCAGCAAAGACAACCAACTCCTGGTCCCTCAGACGATGACTCACCCCAGGGCTCAGGAACTTAGGAGGCCTCAGGATCTGCGTACCATTGAGGCTCCCACAATCCCGGAGAATGGGTGCCTTGTTCCAGGCCAAGATTTCAATCACTGCATGTTGTTTGGAGATGGTTGGAAAGGGCAGGGCCACAGTGCAATCAGGCATTCGGCCTACCACATTCTTCCCGAGGTATAGTGGGAAATCTAAGAATTAGAGAGGCAGGTAGGTTCCGAGGCCACATTCCTGGCCTGTTATTCGGAAAATTTCTGGTTAAGTATCCAGCTACTCACTCAAAGTTACCACATGCATTAGAAAAATAAAAGGCCCTAGGACATTTAAGTATTGAAGAATATATATAATACATTATTCATACTTAACACCCACTCATCCATACTAGATTTTTTTGTATTGTTATAAAATATACATAAAATAAAGCATTTTAACCATTTTTAAGTGTACAGTAAAATCACCCCCAGTGAGTCCAGAGTCCTTGCCTGGAACAGTCAAATCAATTAGCCCCCTCTTCTCTATTCCCAGTAAAAAGTTTTTTCAGATACCTGTGAAACATATACAAACTTCTTACAACCCTCCAACTACCTCCCCACAAAAATAAGAGGACTATAGCAGCATCCATACACCCTGACCTTTTTCTGGTCCGTGGACACTACTGAAGATATGCAGTCGCCCTAAGGGCTTCAAGCTACTCCCCAATGAGTCACTGGGTTGTCTTTCTGTCTCCTCCTCTTCTTCAACCTCCCAGTTAATAGTCTGAGTATCCTCCATGATCTGGGAAGGAAACACACTACCATCATTTCTATCATTGGCTCACACAGTCTTAGCGAGGAGACTCACAACTGGGGATAAACCTGGATAGTTACAGAATTTGATGCTTCTCTTTATGCCAAGCATTCTGTTAACCTTCTAAAGCACTGAAAAAAAATTTTGACTATGACACAGAATAAAAAATATCATAAGGTCCCAAGTTTACAAGTAGATGTTCCTCAACTTACAGTGTAGTTACATACCAATAAACCCATAAGCTGAAAATGCACTTAATACATCTAACCTACCCAACATCATAGCTTAGCCTAGCCTACTTTAAAGGTGCTCAGAACACTTACATTAGCCTACAGTTGAGCAAAATCATCTAACACAAATCCTATTTGATAATAAAGGGTGAATATCTCATGTAATTTACTATGTATACCACTTTTGCAATACTGTAAAGTAAAAAAACCACAGCCTGGAGAATACCTGTATATAAAAACCACACATATTGTGGGGAGGGCTGGGGGGTTGGCTGGGATGGGAGTAAAAGACAGAAAACTGTACTTGAACAATTAAATAAAATTAAAAAAAATAAACACACACACACACACACACACACACACACACACACAAATAAAAACACACATATTGCCCTGGCTGGTGTGGCTCAGTGGATTGAGCACCAGCCAGCAAACCAAAGGGTCGACAGTCCGATTCCCAGTCAGGGCACGTGCCTGGGTTGCAGGCTAGCTCCCCAGTAGAGGGCGCACAAGAGGCAACCACATATTGATGTTTTTCTTTCTCCCTCCATTTCCCTCTCTAAAAATAAATAAATAAAATCTTAAAAATAAAACACACATACTGGGGTTCTGGCCAAGATAGAGACAGACATAGATATGCTTCATTTCCTCACGCAATCAAAAGAAAGACAACAACAAATTTAAAAATAAAAAACAACCAGAACTTCCAGAAAATTGAATTGTATGGAAGTCCGACAACCAACATTCATTCAGACTGGTAGGAGGAGTGGAGACAGGCAGCTGGGGTGGAGAGGATATGTGGCAAGGTGGCGGCTGGCAGACAGGGGCATCCCACCTTCCTATGTGGATAAGCCAGGAAGAATAACTGGAAAGCAAGACAAACTGTGCAACTTAGGGTTCTATTCAACAAATATCTATCCAGCAAAGCTATCATTTAGAATGGAAGGGCAGATAAAGTGCTTCCCAGATAAGGTCAAGTTAAAGGAGTTCATCATCACCAAGCCCTTATTATATGAAATGTTAAAGGGACTTATCTAAGAAAAAGAAGATCAAAACTATGAACGGTAAAATGGCAACAAATTCACAACTATCAACAACTGAACCTAAAACAAACACAAACTGAGCAAACAACTAGAACAGGAAGAGAATCACAGAAATGGAGATCATATGGAGGGTTATTGGGGGAGGGGGAGGGAGGAGAATGGGGGAAAAGGTACAGGGAATAAGAAACATAAATGATAGGTACAAAATAGACAGGAGATTAAGAATAGTATAGGAAATGGAGAATACAAAAAACTTATATGTACCACCCATGGATATGAATAAGAGCGGGGGAACGCTGGTGGAGGGGGATAAATGGGAGAAAAAAATAGGACAACTGTAATAGCATAATCAATCAAATACACTTAAAAACACATTTATATAGATATTTTGACCAACAATGGTTAGTTTTACCATATATGATAGCTTTCATTTTTTTTCTATTTTCTATTTATACATGCTGATTTTGCTTCTCACTAAATTGATTTCACTATTCACTATTGGATTGCAACTCATAGTTTGAAAAACACCATTTTAAAGGGAGGTAACTTTTGCCAAGCATCAACTGTGTTGGTAATTGTGTTATGTATCAGGCATAGCAGCCATGTGAGGCCAGCATTTAAGAAACTAAGGCTAAAAATATTATTTGCTCATGGTAAAATAGCAGGTAAGTGTAAAGGGCAGGAACAAATGTGCTTTTGGCTTCAAAGTCCATGCTTTTTACACTTTACCAGGTGTGACCAGAATAAACGGACTCATTTAATTATGTACAGAACCCTGTAAAGTATTATTATGTTCTATTTCTTTGCTAAAGAAACTGCAACACAGATAGGTGAAGTAACTCACCCAAGATAATCCAGATTATGTTTCTCCTCTGTTTAATATTCTTTGATGGCTTTCCATGCTCTCAGAATAAAATAAAATTTAAACTCCTTAGCAAGAGCCAACATGATCTGAACTTGACGACCTCAATGCATTCCTCACCCTCTTCCACCCCAAAAAGCCACATGGGCCTTCTTCTCAATCTCTGAACACACTGTCCCCATTGCCCCATATCTGCATGCCTTAGGCCAGCTCCTTGGCCCTTGGCTCCTAGTTTTCCCGTCTAACTCCTACCTATTCTTTCCCACTCAGTTCAAAGGTCACTTCCTCAGCAAAGCCTTTCCTGGAGTCTTCCTCGCTTTCTGGTGTTCCCAATGTATTCACGTGTTCCACTGTGGTCAATGGATTTGTATCTATCCCGACACTTCTCACCATATTGTAACCATTTCTGCCTTCACATAACCCCTGGAGAACTGAACCATCAGAACTATGTGTTTTCCAGTACGGTCCAGCATGTTCGCTCAACAGTAGTTATTCCACACCTGGTACCGTTCAAAATATTAGAGATACATTCACGAACCAAACATAAAATTAACCCTGCCCTCCTGGAGGTTACATCACCAACTCTACTGATGAAAGAACCAATGGAAGTGGATAAAAACTCATAACAGGATGGGTGGAATTCACTTACAAAGATGCCACCCTAGGGAGAAACCGTTGATAGGGAAACTGGGAGGCCTCCAATGGAGATAGTGCTAACTCTGTCCTTACGATTGGCGAACTCTGCGGGTGCCCAAGACCCTTGGCTCCAACCCAATAGGCCACCACCTTTGATCCTCAACATGGTGGGTTCCCTCCGGGCCCAACGGCCTCCCACGTATCCTCATACCTAAACTCGGGGCGTGGCGTCAAGTAAGGATGAGTATTATAATCCGAGAAGAAGCTTCCAAACCTCCTCCACCCAGTCGCACCCAAGGCATGCCCCTCCCACCGCCCCGTGAGAAACAAGATGGCACCCTAGCAGCGCGGGCGCGGACCCCCAGAAGTCACCTACTTTGAGCCTCTGCGCGCGCCACCAGTAACGGCCGCGACCCAGTGGCGCGAGCGCGCCAGCCTTGGTCGGAGCTCATTCGCTGATTGGTTCCAGCTGCTGGCTTTCACAGTTCCGCGGCAAGCCGACAATGCGGAGGCACAGCCAACAGCCAACGCCCCTTCCCCGCCCCCTACAGCTGAAAGGGGCGGCTCTTCGCGTGCCTGAGACCGACTGAGAGAGGCTGCGGTCGCCGTGCGCGCACACAATAGCGCAACTCAATTGGGTAGCTCCAAGGATCCGCCCAGGACCCACTGCCCACTTCCCGAGCTGACATCCAATCCGCCACCAGAGAGTCTCCCTGCCGGCGGCGGCTAGAGGGGCTTACTGTAGTTGTCGCCCGAAATTTCTGGTGCGTCCAGAGTGCCCTTCCTAGGTCTTTCCAAATATGGTGGTTGCTGAGTCACGGAAATGAAAATGGCTTGCGGATTGCTGTCGTGGCGGGAGGCTGCATTTTGGAGAATAGCCCGCAGGCGTGGCGTTTGAGGACTCCTCATTGCAGTGGGAAGTTCATTTTCTTTGATACGTTTTTCATGTCATCTCCTCCCGGAGAATACAGCCCTGATGGATATTTTGAGGTCGTTTTCTTAAAGCAAAGATCCCTAGCTATCTTAAAGGCTGATTGAGTTCTTTCAAGAAGTGAAGGAAGGATAAAATAATCTATTTTGTTATGTCATACTAAGACAAGAAAAGAATAGTAATAATTTGAGTGTGTATAATGTAGAGTTCTTTTATCATTCACAACCTCACTTCATTCTGACCAAAAAATCCAATAAGTAGGAGTGATAGGGGACTTAAGAGTTGGAAAACTGTAGTTTAAGGTAAATAATTATAAGCCTAGCAAGTAATGTATATGTTAAAGTTTGTGTTTCAGAAACTACAGACAAGGCCCATCCTGGCTCCCGGAAAAACAGCCGACCTCCTGGGGCACTGCTAAAGACCACTGCCTGGGGACAAGTGGAGGCATCCAGGCCATTGTTTCAGGGAGAGGCAGACAACCATCCACCCCTGGGAACGGCTAACCGCTAGGACAGGAATGTTGCATTTTCTTCTACTTGACCCTCCCCGAATTTCAAAACCCCTCACTGCACCTTGTTTATTCCCTGCTATAAAAACCTTGGCCTGGAAAGAGAAGACAAGATGGTCTGTTAGGGTGTGACCCCTCCATCTTCTCAGATTGCCGGCCATCTGAATAAAGCACCCATAAAGATTCAAACGCTGTCATTGCTGATTGGATTTGGTAGTGACAGGCAGCCCAAACGTTGGTGTCTTTTCCGGTTTCAGAAGTAGATTTTTACAGAGGTAATTGAAGTTCTGCCAAGTTAAATGACTTTGCTAGGTTCGGTAGAGACAAATTGAGACAAGTCCTTTGATTCTAAATTCTAAACTCCACTGCCACAAGAATAACTTGCATTGTGATCATGCCCTAAAACATTTTTAAAAATTCCATTTTATAGTGGGTATAGTGGTCTTCTTACACAACTTAATGTTTTTTAAAAGTTTTATTTATACATTTTTTTCTTTCTAAAAAAGAGGGAAAGAAACATCAACGTGTGACTGCCTCTCACACACACCCCCACTGGGGACCTAGCCTGCAACCCAGGCCAGGTATGTGCCCTAGACTGGGAATTGAACCAGTGACCTTTTGGTTTACAGGCTGGCACTCAATCCACTGAGCCACACCAGCCAGGGCTTATTTATATATTTATATATTTTTATAGAAGGGGAAGGGAGAGATAAAGAGAGAAACATCTGTTGGTTGCCTCTCCCATGCCCCCAGCTGGGGACCTGGGCTGCAACCCAGGTGTGTGAATGGAGCTGGCAACCTTTTGGTTTTCAGGCCAGCACTTAATCCACTGAGCCACACTAGCCAAGGTCTAATGTTTTATTTATAAGATGACTGAGAGATGTATATTGAGTCCAATGTGAACTAAGTGAAGACCTTGATATATCTTCTGTTGTAGTGCTAACCACACTCCATTGTTCATACACTTTTCACTAAACTGCCAGGTCCTGGAGGGCAGGGAGCTGATTCATAATCATTTTTGTATCCCTAGCTCCTGTTTTGCAGGACACTCAATATCAAGTGAATTAATCCCAGAGAAAAAAACATGCCACTTTGATTTGAGCCCATCCAATTTTATCCCATGAATACCTCCTCACCCACTATAAAATTTGAATCCTGAGGCTCTTGAAAGGTTGCAATTGCCAGCCATTAAGTAAAATCAGCAAACTGAAAAACTAGTGACTTTATCAAAGTGTCTAAAGGCAGGCTGGAAAGACAATGAAATTCTAGCAGGCACTTTCATCCCATAGTTCTGTTTGACAAAACCAGATTCTTCAATGCTGCTCTAAGGCCCAGATCTACAGGGACAGAGATTTCTGGCTTCACAGATCCCAGTTATCAGCTTCTCTAAACCATTCCATTTATTCTTTCAACATACCATCACACAATTACATCTCTATTTTGCAATGCCCTTGCTGCAATTTTGTTTCTCTTTCTAAATATTATCGTTAGAAAACTCCCAAGGAAATAGCAGGAAGGTAACCCCTCCTTCCTGAGATATCTGGGGAGCAGCGGTTTAGTGTTCATGCCTTACGTTACCAAAAGGCCAGTTGTTGCCAGAGCTGGGTGCCACGTTTCTCCCCAGTTTTCGCTGGGCTAAGCAGTCCAATCTTCCCTAGAGCTATCGCAGAGGGGAGCTTTCAGGGCGTGGCTACCCCACTTTCCAACGCCTGACACCCTAAGGTTCCCAGTTCCTGCAGCCCCGAAAACGACTGCCTTTTTGCATTAAAAAAAAAAAAAAACCCTCAGGCTTAGAGGAAAGTTATTTTGGGTAGGGTCATTTTCATAAAACGCCAATAACCAAAATCCCCAAACTCAGCATCCACTCATTCCTCTCTTCATTTTTGCCTTGTGTTCAACAATGGAGGACTACAACTCCCAGAGAGGACTGTGCTAGTTCACTCGAGCAAAGACCAATGGTCGTCCGCTACCTGACCGGAGTCGACTAATCAGGGCCAGCCTCACGGAGGCTTTGTCTAGGAGAGCTGCGCGGGCCCGTCTCCCGCCTCCTCGCCGGCGCACGCGCGCCCCGCCCTGCTCGCCTTCCCTCCCGAGCCCTGCCCTCTTCTTTCTCCCTCTCAGAACCTTCCTGTCGCTGCGTTCGGACCACGGTGCTCCAGCCTCCGGGGCACGTCTTATTCTACCGGCTTGTGAGCAGCAGCAGAGAAAAAAAATTACATATATCCTTGCCCCGTTTTTTTTTTGAGGCGAGCAAAAATTTTTAATTTGAACCATGAGGGAAATCGTGCACATCCAGGCGGGTCAGTGTGGCAACCAGATCGGTGCCAAGGTAAGGATTTTAAACCTCTTTTAAATGTATTTCTTTTTGAAAAGAAAAACACCCAGATAAACTATGAAGAATGGCTGTTTGCACTCTCCAGCCTTAACCAAACTTTGCCAAAAAGAAGTTTTATACGTGTAATACACAATTGTAGCTAGAATTTGCTTTTGAAAAGTGGGAATTATTTTTCTTGGCAGAGTCATTTTAGGGAAGCTATCAAAAGCACCTTTGAGGTTTGCGGGGCGGGAAGACCGAGGTTCTGGAGGTTTTACTTAAAGGGAGTCTCCTAACGGTCGGAGGGCCGGGGAGAGAGGGAGATGCCGAGACTGGCCGAGACAAAGCGAGGCGAGGTTCCTACATGTGGAAACCGTTGGCGGGGTTTCCTAGGCCAAGCCAGTGGGGGAAGGGTTGAGGCTGGGGGAGCAGCTGCAGAGCTGCGGACGCAGTGCGCCAGGGTGTGGGGCACTGTGCGCTACCTTCACAAAAGACCAGGGATCTCCGCTGATCCCCATGATGCTCGAGTGGCGGGCCAATAGTTTTTTGTGGATGGGAAACTAATGCGAGCTGGATTCATTTTGCTGCCTTTATTTTCCCTTAAAGAGACCCTTTTGGGGGCTTGAATAAGATAGAAAAAAGGATCCTTTTCTTTAAAGGATCTCTTGGGACTAAATAATAGTGGGAGAAAGGAAGAGAATCCTCATTTAAAGGAAGAGGAGAGGGAAAGCTAACCAAGGGATAAAATTCCGGGGCGAAGTTTTTATTCCCCCCGCGCGCGCGCGGCTACAATGTAGCGGGGTGGGGTTGTGGGGTGGAGGAAGTGCGGCCACTACGTCGCAACAACGGCAGGCCCCTGCCGGCAGACACTGTGCCGCCCTGCGGGCAACTAGGGGGCGCGCTAGCTCGGGCTAGGCCGGGTCCCTCCCGAGGTGATTTCGCGCCTTGGCCCCGCCCACACACGACGCCTCCCTTTTGTCAGAGGCTTTGCGCGCTCTTGCGCTGAAGTCGCGTGGAGGCTTAGGGTGGGCAACTGTGGCGGCTTGTTTCTACCCGCCCTATATGCGCTGCGCGGAGGGGAGGTGCCCTGCGTGGAAGGCGAGGGGTGAGCCTATGTAATCAGGTGGGCCGCCTCAGTCCACCCCACCAGTGCCTGCAATTGCAGGGCCCTTCCAGCTGGACATCATTTCACATCCCAAGTCAGCTTTCCCGGAGGTAGAGGTTTTTAGGGGAGGGGAATGGCAGGCCGTTCGAGGGGATGCCATACTCTAGAACAGTGTGTCTGGAGTTAACAGTGATGGAGTCAGGGGCATAATTGGCTGGGATCTGAGCAGTGAGGAATCATTTTTGCTTTCCCCACAGTTCTGGGAGGTGATCAGTGATGAACATGGTATCGACCCTACTGGCACCTACCATGGGGACAGCGACCTGCAGCTGGATCGAATCTCCGTGTATTACAATGAAGCCACAGGTGAGGGAATGAGCCCGGGAAGATCAGGTCCCATCTCTCCTACTTCTGCAGTCTCTTTCCATTCCTAGGGAACCCTTTATCCTCTTTGGATGAATCCATCCTTTCCCTTTGGAGACTTTATTCTGTTTAATTTCTCATCATGGGGGCCAAAGACTAGCTCTGCTGCCACCTAGCAGCAGAACCTGGAATAACAAATTTGGGTCCCTGGCCCCAGTTTATTTACCTTTTGCTAATTTTCACTTTACTTTTCTTCCCTGTAGGTGGAAAATATGTTCCTCGAGCTATCTTGGTGGATTTAGAACCTGGTACCATGGACTCTGTTCGCTCTGGTCCTTTTGGCCAGATCTTCAGACCAGACAACTTTGTTTTTGGTAAGTTATATAGGTATTTGTAGATAACTATCGTATTCAATTTATGTGGGTGCAGGAGGACAGCAAGAGTTAGAAAATGATTATTGTATTGGAGAGTTTTTATAGGGCCTGTTTTGAAATCTCTAACAGAGGGTTGCGGGAGTGACTGCCTTACATGGTAAATTATGGGTGGGGGATATATCATAGGTGAGAAAGAAAATGAAGATAGATTCCTGGGTATTATTCCACGAGTTGAAAGGTGATTGTGTATGTATCACACTTTACTAACCAAGCTTGCCTCCGGACCTCATTTCAGGTCAATCTGGGGCAGGCAACAACTGGGCCAAGGGCCACTATACAGAGGGGGCTGAGCTGGTTGACTCAGTCCTGGATGTGGTGCGGAAGGAGGCTGAAAGCTGTGACTGCCTGCAGGGCTTCCAGCTGACCCACTCACTGGGTGGGGGCACAGGCTCTGGAATGGGCACCTTGCTCATCAGCAAGATCCGCGAGGAGTATCCTGATCGCATCATGAACACCTTCAGTGTTGTACCTTCACCCAAAGTGTCTGACACTGTGGTTGAGCCCTATAATGCCACTCTCTCTGTCCATCAATTGGTAGAGAATACTGATGAGACCTACTGCATTGATAATGAGGCTCTTTATGACATCTGCTTCCGTACCCTCAAGCTGACCACGCCAACCTATGGGGACCTGAACCACCTAGTCTCAGCCACCATGAGTGGGGTCACCACCTGCCTCCGCTTCCCTGGCCAGCTCAATGCTGACCTTCGCAAGCTGGCAGTCAACATGGTCCCCTTCCCACGCCTCCACTTCTTTATGCCTGGCTTTGCCCCTCTAACCAGCCGTGGAAGCCAGCAGTATCGGGCTCTCACTGTACCAGAACTCACCCAGCAGGTATTTGACGCCAAGAACATGATGGCTGCCTGTGACCCCCGCCATGGCCGGTACCTCACTGTGGCTGCTGTCTTCCGTGGGCGGATGTCCATGAAAGAGGTAGATGAGCAGATGCTTAATGTGCAAAACAAGAATAGCAGCTACTTTGTGGAGTGGATCCCCAACAACGTCAAGACAGCTGTCTGTGACATCCCACCCCGTGGCTTGAAGATGGCAGTCACCTTCATCGGCAACAGCACAGCCATCCAGGAGCTGTTCAAGCGCATCTCAGAGCAGTTCACAGCCATGTTCCGGCGGAAGGCTTTCCTGCACTGGTACACAGGTGAAGGCATGGACGAGATGGAGTTCACCGAGGCTGAGAGCAACATGAATGACCTTGTCTCAGAGTACCAGCAATACCAGGACGCCACCGCAGAAGAGGAGGAGGATTTCGGTGAGGAGGCAGAAGAGGAGGCTTAAGGCCACATCCATCACTCAGGCTTCTCAGTTCCCTTAGCCTTCGTCCTCAACTGCCCCTTTACTCTCCCTCAGAATTTGCATCTTCTGCCTCTTTTATTCTTTTAGGGGTGTTCTAGAACAGTGCTTGGCACATAATAGGCACTCAATAAATATTTGTTGCTTGTTGAATGTCTCCTCTCTCTTTCCACTCTGAGAAATCTACATTTTTGCCATTTGGGGTAATTTGTATTTCTTTCTGGTACCCATTCCCCCCATCTGTCCAGTTAATGTTCCCTTCTCTGTTTTCAAGATAATTCTCCCAGAAGCTGGGTCTCATTCAGATCCCATTTAGGACTATGTGCTGAAAAATACCATCCCTGAGCCCATGTGGTTGCTGAGCGGAAAGGGACTGATGCTAACCCTCGCAGGTAGAAGTCCCTACAAGGAATGGGTGGAGTTTCCCATTCTAGAGCAGTTTTGGAGAGTGGGATTTGGACTGTTTCTAGGTATTTTTCCCTGCTCCACCCTCAGTGTTGGGAAAGGTATGAACAGTATTAACTCAATTTTCAGTCTCTTAAACTTTATTCTGAGTTATTTCCTTTGTAGGGGTCTGCTGTTCTCTGTCAAGTGGGATCCTTTCCTCTTCCACTTCACCTCTCACATTGATTGCATCCTTTCTTTGGACAGAGAAGGAGGTAAAGGGAGAAGTGACTAGCCTTGGTCCCTAAGCCTCCAGAAAGGCCCTCCCCATCTTGACCATTTCTTACCCAAAAAGAAATAGTCTGGTATGTGTGTGAAAAGGTATGTACTGCCACCTAAATGTTGTAGTCATTCCCTGGAGGAGAGGGGACAGGATACCCTCTGTCTTTTGACAAAGTCTCATTTCTTTTGCTATTGCTCCCACCCTCCTTGATGTTGGCCTGTCCTATACTTCAAATTTGTTTAGTCTTGAACTTGCTTGTTTTCGTATTGAAAAAATGACATTGCCACAAGAGCCAAAAATAAATGGGAATTGAAAAAAAATTGCAAGACTTGTGCTCATTTAGGTGGCTGGTTCACTTACACATATACTGTATTCTCCATGAATTGATAAGAATATCCTTAGTACTTAATTGATCCTCATATCTTAATCCCAGGCCCTCCCCCAACCAGTACCAGTCTTCTTCAAAGAGGGGAATGGAGAAACATGGATTGGTTGCCCCTCTATGTGCACTGACTGGGGACCAAACCCAACCCATAACTTAAGACATGTGCCCTGACCAAGAATTGATCCCAGGACTCTTTGGTTTGCAGGATAATGCCCAACCAAGTAAGCCACACTGGTGGGCATCATTAGCAGTCTTAGAGAGTTCACATGCAGGATCTAGGAATCAATTGTGAATGTGAAATGGTGCATATGTAGTCCTAACTCAGCAGCACCTTGGAACCTAGAGAATTGCAGGTTCTCAGGCCTCGTGCAGTGCACTGAACCAAAACCAGGTTGGATCCCAGCAGTCTTAGCTGTTCTAGAACAATCTCATGAATGCAGTTAGAGGCCACTATTGCCTCACTACTAACAGCACACCCAGGATTCCTCTGAGTATTTTGCTTTCTGTAACCATGTGGGTTTTCTCAGTCAATATAAAGTAAATAAAGGTAATTACTATGGGATGCCACATTATGGTCCCATTCTAAACACAATACTACACTTACTATCTCATGCTTTCAAATTGCACAAAATGTCTCAAAGCAACCCAGGAAATTTAAGTCCAGTTTCCCTTGGCCATATTTTCAGTAATTCCAGGAACTAATGGAATTCTCACATTCCTTCCATATCAGTATGCTTTCTGTCCATGAGGACTAAACTTTGTGGGGGGAGGAATTCAATCTGCAACTCTTAACTGTACAAGTAACTCCCATTAAAAGCCAGCTGGAAGGAGCAAGCTATATTCTAACATTCATTTTGAATGAGTTCTGTTTTTACTTAATTGTTCAAGTATAAATATTTAACAGCAACTTATCTGATAAGTTGAGAACCTCCAGCTATCCCTGTCTTGGTCAGAAAATAATTCCAGACAACAGGCTCAGTATAGTTTAATTAGGAAGTTGGGGTGGGGTGCGGTTATCACAACGCTGGCATGGAACTCAGGATGGCAGTCTTGGTGTGGGCCTGGGAAGAGGAGCAACCCTTCTCTTCCAAGGCAAGGCACAGGCTATTTGGCAAGGAGAGATGAAAGGTGGAATCCCTCTGTTAAAGGACATGCTCTGGGAGGCCAGTTGAAGTGCATGCAATATGGGGACCATCCAGGCAACTTGAACCATGAAGCTAGGTGTCTGCGAAGGTTGAGGGCTCAGGCTGTTCGCAAAGGCTTGTGGTTTACCTGGCCAAAAAAAAAAAACAAAAACCACACACACACACACAAAACACACACAAAAAAAAACCAGTGGATGACACAGGAACCAGATGCCATGTTCTCCCAGGCTCCAACTGGACAACAGGGTTGCAGGGAGGACATGTACAACCAGGAGTCTTCCAGTTCCCCCTCCCCACCAAGTATAGTTTACATTTATTATTTGTATTAGTTTCTGGTGTAGAGCACAGTGAGGGATCTGCTAATTTTTCTGGCACAGACCCTCCATAGCTCATAGTCCACTGCAGGCCTTAAGGAGGCCCAACGAACCCAGCTTGAAGGTCAATGAAATGGTCCAATATGTACGTGTGTGTGTGTGTGTGTGTGTGTTTCTTTTTTAAAATTTAACACACTCTTCTATGGTACACACTATGTGCCAGGCAGTGTTCTAAACACTTTGCAAATATGACTCATTTAGTTGCTATTATTAACCTGTGAGGAGACAGGTATAGAGAAGTTGAGAATTTCTCTGAGGTCATAGCATGCACCGGAGTCAGGATTCACACCAAAACAGTCTGGTTTCAGAGCCTGCTGTCTGACCTCTACCATAACTTTCAGGTGAATAAATAGGCACCAAGAAAATCAGTGATATACCTTGGAATTGTCAACACACTGCTGCTAGTTCCTGGTACTAGACAGTCAGCCTGGGTTTTGGAAACTGAGCTTCCTTGGCTGTATGACATGAACTAAGGCACTTAACACGTTGGAGTTCGGTTTATTCTGTACTGCATTACATACCCCAGGAACCCAGTGGTTCTGCTCCACAGCCCCCACCCCAGAGACCCTTACCTGGGAGATGCTGACGCCAGTGAGTCTTTCTACACTCTCCGGCAGGTGGCTCAGGATGTCCAGGACTTCCCCGGTCACTTTGGCTGCTCCCATGGCCCCACTTCCACTGGACACCAGTGTGATCTTTTTGGCAGAGGTCAAGGGACCACTGATCTCCTCTGCCACCTGGGAAGTGAGACACCCACTTAGTGCCCAAGATCCGTCACACCCCTCCTAAAATGCCTTACTTACCCTGGGTTTTTAAAGACCCCATCCTACTGATCATTCTTGCTCACTTTGGTCACTGGTTTATGACTCCCACCCCTAGTTTATGGTTCCCTGCCCTGGTTCTCCTGGCACCCAGCACACAAACCCCAGACCTGGGGCAGCTTCTCTAGCAGCATGTCCAGCTGAGCAGCCTCCTGGTACAGCTGGAACGCTTCTGCCTTCTTGGCCATCTGCTCGGCCTCAGCCCGGGCCCGGGCCCCAATGGCGAAGGCCTCAGCCTCCCCTCGCATCTAAGGAGGATACAGGATACTGCGATACTAATGGCAGCAGTTAAGGGCAAGAAACCCCAGCAACTCATTAGCAAGGCCCACTCCCCACAAACCAGAGAGAGCCACCTTCTAACTCACCCTCACAGACTCAGCTTCTGCCTCTGCCTGCATAATCAGCTGGGACCTGGGCAAACAAGGGGAGTGGAGGAAGAAGCTGAGGCCCTTGCTCCTGAGAAAAAGGTCCCATGCTGGTGGTAGAGGCTCCTACCCCCAGTGTTCCACAGAAGGAGTTCAGGTAGTGAAGGCCTCAGCTCTTCATCTGGGGGGCACCCAGGTGGTGAAGGAGCCCGGAGGAGCCTGGGAGGGGGCGTTTACTTCTCTGCCTCTGCTAGACGTTCCAGCTTGTAGCGCTCAGCTTCCGCAGGCTTCCGCACACGGGCCTCCAGCTCCTTTTCTCTGCGGGCAATCTCTTGCTCCTGTACTGCCACCTGCTGGGACCGCTCCACCACCTGCACTTGTACCCTTTGCTCCTCAATCTGCTGCTTCGTTTTGGCCACCTACGAAGGAGAGATGCTCAGCATCAGAGCTGAAAGACAAGTGCCCAGGAACCGCAGAGAAGTCAGAGCAAGGCTCCAGGGTGGGATATAAAAATAGATTGGGTACAGGGAGTGGTCCCTGGTCAGCTCTGCCAGCCCAGTGGGGTCCATTTCTGGTACAGATCCAAGGCAACACCTGATCAGAGCCAGTATCAACCATCAGGACTTACACAGGCAGCCTCAGCATCTGGACATGGATAGGCCCAGGACCACAGTTCCTATCTCCCTCAGGTCAGACATAGGGTCCCTACATGAGCTCCCATTATATTTCTTCCCTGTGTCTTCCTGTAGCGTGTGAGCACCTGGAGGGCACTGAGCACAACTATGCCATCTACTTTCCTCCAGTCTAGTTCAAATCTATCCCCTTCACTCTCCATCTGTGCTGCTGTAACCTGAGTGCAAGCTGCCCTCAATTCCAGGCCCAACTACTGCAATAGCCTCCTACTTTCTTTTTAGGGGGCTGGGTGTATGTATGTGTCTCTCATTTTTATTTTGTATATGGTACAGATTCAAAAGGAGATACACAGTGGCAAGTGGCCTCCATATTTCCCTTCCCCAGGAACAACCACTGTGACTGCTTCATGTGTACCCTTCTAGGGGCACTCTACATTTACAAGAATGTGCATATAGAATGCCTCTTACTTAGGCAGATTTCATTTTCTTATTTCTTGTAGAGTATAGGGAGAAGACTCTTGCCAGGATGTTGGTGAGGAGAGGTACAGGGGAGGAGCACACTTCTTTCTCTCATTGCTCCCACTCAGCCATGCACCATCCCTGTAGGTGTCATCAACACGAGGGGAAACCCCTGCCTTCACTGGGCCCATGTGTTCACTCCAGAGGAAGAGTGCTTCTGGATATAGCATCCTGTACTGTCTCTAACCTGGATATGTCAAGCCTGTTCCAAACTGGACTAGTTGCTTCCCACTGCAGTGTACCGGATCACCTCTCCTACGCTGGAGTGCCTCCCAACCCTTAGGCTACCTTCTGAGTGAAACTCAACCTCCACCAGCTTCCCTGGAAAGAGTACACGGGCAGTTAAGTTTTTTGAGACCTTCTTTCTCTGTGATTTCTATTCTATCCTTCTAACTGAATTATAGTTATGTTGAGTACAGGTTACTATGTTGAAATTCATTTTATCAGAATTTTGAAGGCATTGCTCTATGGTCTTCTACCTTCTTAAGAAATCTGAAATCATTTTGATGCCTGATGCTTTGAGATGTTTTTCTCTCTGGAAGCTTCTAGATCTTTTCTCAGTGTTCTGAAATTTCAGTGATGTGTTTCAGTGTAGATGTTTTCCATTAATTATGTTGGGCACTTGGTGGGTTGTTTGAATCTAGAAACTAACATCCTTCAGGACAGATAAACATTTTGCAATTTTTCATTTGTTATTTCCTCCCGTTTTCTTTGGTCTGTTGGAGGTACTGGCCTGGCCTCTAATATTTTTATCTACAGCTCCACTCCCCCATCTGCTCTGGTCTATTTTTCTGGGAGACTTAATAGAATTTCTCTTCCAAAGTGATTTAAAAAAATTTTTATTTAAAATTGTATTTAGTTTTAGAGGGGGAGGGAAGAAGAGAGGAACAGACACATCAGTGTGTGCTTGCACCTCACATGGCCCTACTGGGGACCTGGGTGGCAACCCGGGCATGTGCCCTGACTGGGAGTTGAACAGGAGATGCTTTGGTTTGCAGGTTGGCACTCCACTAAGCCACACCAGCCAGAGCCCAGTGATTTTTTAAAAAATTCCTGCCATCCTCTTAATTTCTAAGAGCTTTTTTGGTTTTCTGTTCTATATTCTGACTTCCTGGATATGATTCTCCTCTCACCAAGCATATTAGTTTTTTAAAAGCTTTCTTCTCCGTGCATAGTCTGTGTCCTTCACATGGCTCTGCTCCGTCTCCCATGTTGTGGGGCCCCTTTATAGGTCAGTTAATCCTTGGCTGTCTGCTCACAGTGAACAGGGTCTACAACACTGAGCCGAAGCTCTGGGTTGTGGGGGAGGCTTGTGGACTTAGAGCTTCTCTCTAGGGTGATCTGGGCAGGTCATTTGCTGAGAAACCTGATTCTAGATCTTTAAGTCTTTCCTTTTGAATTGGTCATGTTCTCTGAGCAGTTTTCTGATCTATTCTTTGGAAGGTGGAGATTCTGGGAGCCAAGTGAGGTGAGGGGTGAGGGGAGGCTGTCGACATTGAGCTTTGAGTAAGTGCACAGTCAGTTCATGTCCCCAATACTGGTGAAGCACCACGCCCTCAGCTGTGTTGGGCTAGCCCCAGGTCACATCCTCTGGTTTATTCTCAGCAGACAATAAACCTCCAGATGTGTACTGGTATACCCAAGACCCAGCCTCCAGAAATGGGGGAGGAGTTGAGCTGCCCCTGTGTGAGTTGCCTGGCAACCAGAATGACTCCCACTGGGCCGCACAAGAGATTCTGGGGGAGGGTATTTAAAAAGAGCACTTGGAAACCAGGCCCCCCCCTTTTTTGGATCCCCCCTCCTTCCCAGTGGTGGGGGCTGGCTGGAAGTCCTGGTCCCTGGACATTGGGGACAGGAAGGGAGGAGGCTCAGCCCTATCAGTGGCAGACCCCTGCCACACCCCTCCTATGCAGGAACTTGTCCAGCAAGGGCATGTCCCCCTGGACCTGTCAATGGCTTTAAGCCCTGACTCTTCCTCTGGGCTGGTATGTAAAGGATCACCAGTGCTGGCCGGTGAGCAGCTGTAGGAAGAGCACAATGCACCTGGAGCAGGAGGCCTAGAGGCAAAGACTCTGAAAGATGCCTGAAGCTAGACAGCGACTGGAGAGCAGCTAAGCCAACTAAGCCAACTACTTTTACAATACTTTTGGGTGGGAGAAGAGGTTCCTGGCGCAACCCTGAACTGAGCTGCCAGAGGGTTACAGGGTGATTTTTCTTTGGCTGTCTCAGACCAAAGTTTATGTGCCTTATTCAGTTATGTATTTTTGTTCTTGCATTATTTTCAGTTCTTGAATCTATGTAGTAGTTGTAATGATAAATATTTAAACAGCCTTTTTTGATTGTTAAATAAAAGATTTCTTTCTTTTCCACCAAACTCCATCTTTGGAGTTTTGCCTGATAGGCGGTGAGAGGCAGGATGCCCTTGCCATATATATATACACACACACTGATTGGGTTTGGTAACACTGGGGCAGAGAAGAGATCCAGAGGCAGGGAGCTAGCAACTGAATCTGAGAAGTCGTGCTTTACCTGTTTTTCCTGATTTCAACAGTCTGCATCACAGCTGCAGGCCCATGTATGTGCCAGCTCCTGAATCTCAAATCATGTCTCTGTTTTCTCCCCGGCACCTTTGTTCTCAGCTGTCTCAGACATGCTTAGTCAATTACCACGGCTTTCCAGCTTCCAAAGTGATGCTATGTTTCTATTCCTTCTGTTCTCATTCTCTCAGTCTCTCTCTTTTAAAATCATTCTATCTAGTTTTAATGAGGGTTTAGCTGCATTTATTCAATCCATCATCTTTGAAAAAGCTTCCAACTTGTCTCTTTGCTGCCCTTCTCTGACAATCAATTCTCTACACAGCAGCCGGAGTGATCCTTGTAAAAACATAAATTGGACCACAGCACCTCCCTGCTTAACGTTCTCTAATGGTTTCCCCATTATACTTTGAATTCTCTTCTAAGTCTCTGTCATGGCTACATGAACTCTGTGTGACCTGGCCTTGCCTGCCCCTCCTTCTTACAGCACACTAACCATACCAGACCAGAAACCTCCTTTCTGTTTCTGGGACACACCAAGCTCTCTCCTACCTCAGGGCCTTTGCATGTGCTGGTCCCCCTCCTAGCCACTAGCCACATATGGCTATTTGAATTTAAATTATTTAATATTAAATAAGATTTGAAATTCAGTTCCTCAATCACAATTTCACCAGCCACAGTTCCACTAGCTACATTTCAAATGCTCAACATTACAGCAAAGTACAGAACTTCTCCATCACTAGAAATTCTATTTGAACATTCCTGGTTTAGAATACTCTTACCCCACAACTCTTAATTTACATTGCTGGTTCTTTCTTGTCTTCAGGTTCTATTTCCCATATTTGCTCACAGCAGCTTTCTCTGACCACCTCTGACCTAACCTAGCAGCCCGCACTGCTTTCACGTCCCTCTGTATTTCCTTCATCACACTTACATGCGGTACTTGTGAAGTTCACTGACTTGCTTGTTAGCTGTGTTCTGTGTTATACTGTAAACTCAACAAGAGCAGGAATCTTTTCTGTGTCTCTCATACTTACATCCTCACCTCCCAGTGTCTAGCACACAGTAGGCACTTCACAGATATTTCTTGACTGAGTCATTATTTTCTGATTACCTAGCACAAAGCCTGGCACAAAATTAGGAACCGAGAAAAGTTCAACAGAGCCCAAACCAGCCCAATCTGTTCCCTTGCAGACAAAGAAAGCCAAGTTTAGAGAGTCAAGGACCTCATCCATAGTCCCATTCATGCTAGTGGTTTCCACCATGTTACTGCTTCTCAGGCTGCAGTGTGCACGTGAATCGGCTATGGAGCTTGTTACAGTCCAGATTCTGTTTCAGTCTGGCCTGCAGCCTGAGACTTTTTAATTTTAACAAATACTCCAGTGCTGCTGCTGCTGGTAGACCACACTTCGAGTAGCAAAGCACAAGCCAAGAATTTATCCCCACAACTAAAGATGTTATACACTTCAATAGGCTTTTAGTCTGCATCAAATCTTGGCAAAAATGAAATTCATAATATTGCTATTCTTTGGGTAAAGGTTTCAAAGTACAGTTGAATCATGTTATATATGATTCTGTTCTGTTCTACAAAGTAGCCATGAACACTGAATTAGCAAATACTTATTTTGTTCCTATGGGAAGTATGGGGTTATGTTCCTATGAACCTCTGGTCACAACATTTTATCAGCAGATCAAATCATAACCTTGTTTTATGTGTTTCTGTTTAAAGTCACCTTATATGTAATAAATATTGTTGGCTCATTATCAATAAACTTATGCCAACAGCACTGTGACTCCCACCCACCTCAGTGAAGCTCATCTAACACATGTGTTTCCTCCATGCAGCACATCACAGCCTCCTCGCACACAGGAAACCTAGACAGCACTTCAGCACTATGCTTAGGGGCTACTTCATACGTGAAATCACCAACAAAGAACACAAAAATGTGAAAAATGGGGCAGGAATGTACATGAAGACAACACTGTCTATAGTGTAACAGTTGAAAGAAAGCAGAACATCTTGTTAACATCAAGTGGGAACTGGACAGCAGGCAACTCAGATTTTCACCTCTCTGTGCATGTTAGCAAATGACCACAAAAGTGCCACAAGTACTGACTTCAGAGTTACCAGTAAATTTTAGTGATTAGGCACATTTTCAATACAGAATCTGCAAGTAATGACGATTGATGGTATCTCCTTGCAATACCCAGGGCGGCTAACCTTAGCTGACTTTTCAGAATCCAAAGCCCAACTCCATACTTTCTTCCTCACACCCTTCTTCAATCATCAGGACTACCTTGTGCAAACAAGTAAAAGGCACCACCCCTTCCTCTGGGTGGATGCAGACTCACTGGCTCATGTCAGAATGCACAGTTTGGCAAGTCGGACATGGGCTGGACCTCAGCTCTGGTTCACCTGCCCATCCAGGTGCCACTGCACAGGGGCACAACCTGCTCCAAACACATGACCAACCCTCCTGATCATATACCTTCTTGACCTTTTGTTTGCTTTTTAGCTGAAATGTTTGTCTTTTAAACCTTCCTCATATGGAGGAGTTTGGTCAGAAATGGAGAGTAAGATATGGGGATCAGAGTTAGAATATGAGACAGTGGTAGCCTGAGTTAGAATATGAGAGAGGAATTGTGCAGGGGCAAGGTCCAGCCTCGCCACCTGCCCAGTGTGGTAGCTCTGACCTGAAGCTGATAGGCCAGGTCTGCCTGTGCCCGGCGGGTGTTGACCTCAATGTCGTATGCAGCCTTCTTCAGCTCATAGTCCCTCTGCGCTTTGGCCATCTCAATCTCACTCAGGTATTGAGCAGACACTTTCTCCTGCTTGGCTTTGGCCTCCTGTCCATACAGAGATCAGGTAGGGAGTCAGAACGAGAAAGTAAAGGTACCAGGGGGATAGCCTGTTCTATACCAGGCTTCCCTGCCTTTGCCCCAGCCCTAGCCTCATCTGTTTCTTCTCCCAACCCATTTCCACCAGCCCCAAGTCAGTTGTGCCCCTCCCACCAAGTGCCCAATAAACCCACAGTGTCTAAGTGACCCCCTCTCTCACTCGAATCCCAGCATCTCTCTTGGCCTCCGCTTCTCCAATCCGAGCATCTTTTTGGACTTGAGCAGTTCGAGCCTTTCCCAACGAGTGCAAATAGTCCTGTGGGATGGATGTAGAAATCAGAGTTCTTGGGAGGTTTAAGAGAAGCGAGCAGGTAAACAGAGGGGATCAACTGACTAGGTTTACCTGATCATCGTGAATGTCTTTCAGGGTGTAGCTGACCACACTGATGCCCATGTTCACGAGGTCTGAGGAGGCCACTTTGAAAACCTGCTCTGAGAATTTCTGCCGGTCCTTATAGATTTCCTAGGACCATGGGATGGTGGGAAGGAGGAACGTAAGCTCTCCAGTCCTCTGGCCACTGTCTCCCACAGACTAGTTCAGTTCTTAGGCCCCCCTCTGGAATCCCTTCAAGATGTTTCCCTGCCATCAGGCCCACCTCCACAGTCATGTGGGCCATGATAGCCCTCTGGTGGCCCTCCAGCGTCTCCAGTGCAATTTGGGCAATCTCAGCCTCAGTCTTCCCCAGGAACATCTGGCAGGCGGCTGCCAACATTTCTTTGTTCTGCCCTTGGATTTTCACCTGCAGCCAGAGGAAGGGTGGGGAAGAGTTAGGTGGAGGTCTCAGGAAGCCAGGGAGGAAGCAGGGAGACAAGAAAGGGTGAGACTACAAAGAGAATTTCTCCGCAGGTAGAGGCTGGGAAGGGCAGGGTCACAAGATCCCTAAAGTCTGGGGACAGAGAGGGTGATAGGGGAGTGGACTCTGGGAAAAAGGCTCTAAAAGCCTCACCTGGGCAATGCCAGTGACTGAGATGGGGACCCCATGCCGAGTGTAAACCTTTTCACTCTTGACATTGAGGGTCAATGTGTTGAGAGAGATCCTACAGGGCAAAAGAAGGGTTGACACTGAGAAAAGGAGATAAGAGAGAAAATTAGGGTCCCCTTCCCTGGCTCTCTTCTTGCCCACCTCTGAATCTGCTGGATGCAAGGCAGGACAAACACTCGACCCCCAGCCACCATGACTGGGGGGCTCCGGCAGAAACCTGAAAGATGAAGGGTCCAATGAGCCGTGGTGGCGGGGGCAGAGCTTCGGGATACGGAAGACTATAAAACTGGGAGAAGAACGGGGGACGATCTCCACGGGAAAATCTGGGAGCTGGAGGGGAGGCAGCCTGGGCCTGACAAGGGTAGCGTCTGGAAATCACAAGCTTGCAGCCCGGGGTTGGTGGAGGGAGACAGCACTGCGGAGCTGGTAAGGCCAGAGGCCAGGCTTGCAGGTGTTTGGGGGTCTAAAAACAGAAGTATACTTACCGGAGACCACCATGGCCTCATTTGGGCCACAGGTGAAAAACATAGCTCAAGCAGGAGCTGGAGGAGAGGAAAGAAAGCTTTTGCGGAGGGGGCTGGGGCGCTGTGGAGTCCACAGGAATGACTGTTTCCCTTTCCCGTCAGTCCCGCCCATCCTGCAGCCACCACCGCCCAGTCCCTCTGCACTCCGGAGTCTGCCAAGCCTTTCCCCTGTGAAATCCTGCAGACACCCAGCGACTCCCTCTCGTCTGCTTACGGCCACTGCCTGCGTTCCCGCTTGCAGCTGAGCACGGTTTCTCCCTGATCTGATAAAGCTCTCCAGCGCCTAAAGGCCAGCAGAGCTCGCACCACCCTTCTCGCTCCTCCGCAACCCGACTCCATCTTCTACCCGCCTCCTACCTTCTCGGATGAGAGCGGTGGTGGGGGAACCTGGGAGCGAAGCCGCGGCCACTCGCGCACGACCCGCTAGAAGCCCAACTCGCTGCCCCCCGCGCCCTCCCCCACCCAGCCGCGCCCCAGGGCGGTGGCAACGCGACCCCGCCCCCAGCGGTGACCTAACGCCGGCCTAGTGCTGGGCCCGCCCCTCGCTCCCGGCAGGCCCTGCGCCGAGGCCCGCGCTCCCGCCTCCGCACCCGGCCTCCCCGCCCGCACGCTGGGCTCGGCTTCTTCCCACTCCCGCCGCCGGGCAACTTCCGGCTCCGCCCCGAGCGCGTGACGTGACCTTCGTGGGCCCGAAGCCCCGGGCGGGGGACATTGACTCATTTCGGCTGTGCCCCGCGGGCACTCCCGGAAAAACCGCAGACTGGGCAACATGAGTGTGCGCCGGTTCGCCGGATGCTGGGCGCAGTGGCCGGGGAGGAGGGGCCGTGGCCGCCGGTCCCTGGCGCCGGGAGAGGGAATCGCCGCCAGCAAAGATACTCTCAAAGGACTGCCGACAGTAAATCGAGTTTATTTGTGTTCACAGAACATACGGGCGACCCCACAGCCGCCCCCTAACAACCCCGACCCCTCACCACGTAGCTACCGCTTGGGGGCAACTTCGTGGAGACCGAAAGCCAAGGACCTCATAACCAACGGTCCGCCGAAGCCTCACTGAGGAGGCCCAGGGGTTCAGATGCTGGAGAACGGAGAGTGTCACCCCTAAACCTGCCACCCACCGCCGTCCTTGACCCCCAGCCGGGGCGTCATCCGTCAATCCCACCAAGCTCAATATGTGCAGCAACGGGCACGACTCGCGCCCTCGTATAAGTTAAATAAATATTAATCCATCTCCCTATCACCCAGGGGACAGACATAAATACACATAAATATTAATTAGGAACAATGAGACTTAAGTTAACACCGCCCTTCTTCCCCGCCGTGTCCGTGGCGGCTCCCCTGCAGTGCTGAGTGCGAGCTGCCTCGTGAGTCCCAGTTTGGGATACGCTCTCGAACACCAGATACGCCTGGTGTTTCTTTTTCATATTCTTGTTGGGGAGTGTGGAGAGTCAACGGTTAGAAGGCGGTTGGTTGTTGCTGGAGAAAAGCGTTGAGGTCCAGGGCGTAGTCCGAGGGCTCCGAGGTCAGATTAAGTGGCTCGAGGGCTGGGGGCGCAGGGGTGGGCGCAGGGGACGCAGCGCTGGGGGCGCCCTCCGGGGCCAAGGGCGCTGGCACACCTTCTTCAGCCATCAGGATCTGGCAGAAGACGATGGTGAGCAGGAGAAAAAGGAGCCTTTTGGCAGGGTTCGAGTCCTCGGCAGGCAGCTGGCGCCGGACCTGAGCGGAGACAACAAAGGAACAGGTCACTCGGGACCCCGACGCCCGGCCATCCCCCCGTCACTCCCCCCAGCCACCCACTTCGGCGACACTCACCAGTCGTGGGTAGAGGACCCTACGGCTCCGCTTTCGGTGCCCGCGGGAGGCGCTGATGCGCGCGGCAGGAGCCACGGCTGGTTCCGGGAGAGGGTCAAACGTGAAGATCTCAGGACCGGAGCCCCGCCGGGGTCCCGGGCTCGTGGAGGGTACTGGGGTCGGGGCCCGCAAGACGGTCATGGTGGGGAGGGAACTGCGAGAGTGACACATGGCAGCTGGGCGGAAAGCAATGACGAATGTGGCCCCGCAGCCTCCCAGAACTAGTTTAAGTGCAGCCCAGGACTGGGCAGGCCCTTCTCAACTCCACCCCGCTGAGAGCGCTGGGCCGGAGCCCGCGGGAAATTCCAACGAATAAGAAAAGGGAGGAGGGTGGAGACTTCCAAGGCCTGCGCAGCTGTGGTTGCCCAAGTTTGTGTTGTGTGTGGGTTGTGAGCGGAGTTGGGCGAGATCCCGGGCTGTGGACACATGTCGGAACATGTGGCAGCTGGAAAAGAGCCCACAGACAACTTTAGGTGATGGTTCAGCTACAGCCTCATCTCTGGGGAGGCAGCAGGATATACACAAGGAAGTCTGGCCACCCTACTAGAATACTGACCCAGCAAAGTCAAGGAGCCACAGTTGCACAGGTATCTTCACAGACTTGTGGATACACATAGAAAACACACACCCCAAGAGGGAAATCATTATGGAAGTAGCCAAGTACAGGAAGAAAAATGAACTTGGCTCACATAGACCTTGCCCTGCGGGTGTGAGCATACAGGAAACACACACACACACACACACACACACACACACACCCCATGCTGGAGGGGTGGAAAAATTTTCCTTTCTTCCTTCTAGGTCCTTTGGTTGGTCTAATCATTAAATTGACGTAAGACATTAATGGGAGAACAACAAATTTAATTACATACTTAACCGGAGCCCATGAAGACCTGAGACTCAAAGGTGCTTAAGTGGCTGAGGCTTCTGTGCCGTCCTAAGGAGTGGGAGCTGCGGGTTCCCTGGGGAGCAGAGCAATGCACAGGAGATGAGAAGAGCAGATGCTTGGCATTCAGATGTTTGCCCTGACAAGCAGGCAAGTTTTTCAGATAAAAAGGTCCTCTCTGGTAATAGCTCTCTTCCCGGTACAGGCCTCTAATAAATTCATTTAGACAGTTTAGGGAGAGGTCAAAAACTTTTTTCCTGTGTCTGCTGGGTCTTGATGGCCTTCAGTTCAAAGCAAAACATGTGCAAAGTGGCACATTTTGAGGTAGCATATTCTGACCCCTTCAACATGCATATCACACACACACGCCACACAGAGCAAAGGTGAAGACTACACAGGGACAACCCAGCACTTACCTACTTGGATGTTCGTACAAAGCTAGGGCAGAAGATCACTAAATACAAAGGTAGGTAATTAGCAGTCTCCCAGATTTGCCCCTTGGTCTGTGGATCAAATAAAATTCACATGATGAATATTTTAAAGTATGAGGCATTATGCAAATGTGTGGTAATGGTAATAACTCAAGAAAGAATTGACACATTTTCATAAGTGCCTTAGAGACAGCTGCTCATGGACACATTCATTAGGTATTCACTGGTGCCAGGCACACTGTTAAAGACACTGTTGAGAGCACTGAGGCTGGTTTCAGTGTGCGTACTGCTGAGTGAGTGAGGCAAGCCAGACACAGTGGATACCTCAGGTTGGGCCTGCCCAGAAGAACTCCTTAAGGGTCCTAAGAAAACGGAAGTAGGTGTAAGGAGACCCCCAAAAGCTAGTGCTCAGTCCTGACCAGTGGGGCTCAGTTGGTTGGGTGCTGTCCCACAAAGTGAAAGGTTGCCAGTTCAATTCCTGGTCAGGGCACATGACTGGATTGTGGGTTCTGTTGGGGTGCTTATGAGAGACAGCCGATCGATGTTTCTCTTTCACATTGATGTTTCCCTTCCTCTCTTTCTCCGTCCCTTTCCAATAAATAAATAAATAAATAAATAAATAAAATCTTTTTTCTTTTTTTTTTTAAAGCTAGTATTCACTGGTGTTCGCAATCAGGCCAGGCTTCCTGGAAGAGTGGCATGTGAGATGACCTTGAATAGTGGGTGGGCCACCACAAAGTCAGATGTGGAAGATGACTATGAGAAAGAGAATGGAGCCTGCCTTGAGCTGGAAAAGTACAGCATGTGTTTGGGGAACCACAAAGAAAACAATCCTGGAGTAAGTTCCTGTAAGGGAGTAACAGGAAGTCACAAGGGCTGGGCAGCAGTTGGGCAGAGTGGGGACAGCTTAGCTGCCAGGTCAGGAATCTGGGTGTGACCAGACTGTGGAGCTTGTGGGACACAGGGTGACATAACAAGAAGACAATTAAAGCTGGGAACTCAGCAAGGTGAGGAGCATGTCCTGGGTGCTGAGACTGGGATGGAGGCTGCTGAAGAAGTGCAGGTAGAAGGTAATTAGGGCTTGAAATGGGCCATGGCAGAGGGACCAAGAGGAGAGGTGGACTCTAAGAGACATTCTTAGCATGAAATCACAAGAATGTAACAGTTAAGATGGGTCTCATTAGTGTCAGGGAGCATGAAGAGTGGGGGTGCTGACAGCAGAGAATAAAGGGAGTAAAGGTGACTCCAGAGATTTGAAATGTCAGGCTCAGATCTTTATAGTAGATCCTGTGATGCCTTGGGACATGGTGAGTATATGTCAGCCCTCTCCCGTTAGAGACTGTGTCACATGTCTTTGTGTCTGTCACAGAATGTAGCACAGTGCCTTGCATGTAGTAGTTGCTTAAGAACCTTTTTTAAAAAAGATTTTATTTATTTATTTCTAGAGAGAGGGGAAGGGAGGGGGAAAAAGAGGGCGAGAAAGATCAGTATGTGGCTGCCTCTCGAACGTCCCCTACTGGGGACCTGGCCCACAACCCAGGCATGTACCCTGACTGGGAATTGAACTGGCAACCCTTTGGTTCACAGGCTGGCACTCAGTCCACTGAGCCACACCAGCCAGGGCTCAATAATTTTGATAAATGAAAGCTGAAAATGCAGAACTGAAAACACACACATTTGTTGGGTCACTCCAAGTTTTTGAGAAATAGCTACATTCCTTCAAACTCTCTACATTGACACTTTCCTCAGCTGCTGCTAAGGCGCTCAGTCCTTCTGAGGAAGCTAAGGCCGAGTTGGGGTGAGGCTCTCATTTCATCTGGCAAGTAGCCCTGTAACAGGGTGCAGCCAAGAGGGGGGTCCCAAATAGGGATTTGGAATGGAGTCCAGAACCCAAGGTGCCCAGGAAATATTAGAAAGATATATAGGATGTCCTCCCCCCACCCCCCCACACACACCAGGTGTGAGCTGGGGAAAGGGACACATGGAGAGCAGGAACATGCAGAACTATTTTTTTTTTTAAATATTTTATTTCTTTATTTTCAGAGAGAGGGGAAGGGAGGGAGAAAGAGAGGGAGAGAAACATCAATGTGTGGTTGCCTCTCACACAGCCCCCACTGGGGACCTGGCCCGCAACCCAAGCATGTGCCCTGACTGGGAATCGAACCGTGACCCTTTGGTTCACAGCCCGCGCTCAATCCACTGAGCCACACCAGCCAGGGCCATGCAGAACTATTTTGTACAGCAATGGCTTTGCAGCTAACCTCTGACATGGTCATTTAACATATCTATAATCTTTAACTGGTTTCATAGATATGTTAAATAGCTGTGGCCATGCTCTGAGCCAGAGAGATGGAAGTGACTTCCACCCAAGATGGAACTGGGGGGCAGCTTCCCCTGATTACAGCCTCTGCATGAGAACTTGGAGATGATTGGCTCTATGACATGGGGCCATGCCTGCCCAGACTTACGATGGCAGCCCAGTAAACCTGGAATAATACAGGAATGTGGGTGGGTATAACTGATTGTAGGAGGAGTTGGAAATGGAGGTGCAGAGGAAGGTTGGCACGGGGATTTAAACCCAGACTCAGCAGCCATGCGAGGGAAGAACCACGAGGCTTTGGCAGAATGGGGACCCCCTGCAGCTTTGGCAAGAGTGAGGACCACATGGCTTTGGGCTGCTCCCTTTTGCCACGTGGCTTAGGAAGTAGGAGAGACTGCATGGAAGGAAAGGGGTGAAAGGACTCTTGCTGGTGGGCCATGAGAAGGTGCCACATGGCTTTGGATTAACTGGAGATCATGGTGGCAACAGAACTGATGGTGCTGGGAACCTGAATCAGGGACTTCTACTTCTATTCTTGAGCTACAGTACCCCAGATTAGGGCAGGGGGAGAAGGAAGGACTGTGTGTGTCTGTGGGTATCCTAAAGGACTTTAATATTTTAATGAAGATATTAAGTCACTACTCTAAGTCTGTATAGCTTTAAATAAATATTTCCTTTCCTTTTCACAAATCTCTGGCATTGAGAGATGTCTTTCCTCTGGTGGCGGGCATAGCAAACCTAGTGAGGTGGTTCTTTTGGTAACAGTATATCATACACCCCCCTTGGCCCTGTTCTGTAACAGCCCCACTCCTAGCAGCACTCACCCAGCATTTGCCCACACCATGGCCTCTGTCTTGGAGCTCGTCTGCATCTCCTCAGCCCTTATCCTGCACAACGCTGAAGTGACAG
Organism: Glossophaga mutica; assembly: GCA_039655065.1. Classification (NCBI taxonomy): domain Eukaryota; kingdom Metazoa; phylum Chordata; class Mammalia; order Chiroptera; family Phyllostomidae; genus Glossophaga; species Glossophaga mutica. The sequence continues at coordinate 107,036,487 of CM077306.1, forward strand.
TGATGGAGGGTAGGATCCACGCCCTCATTAAAGCAGCTGGTGTAAATGTTGAACCTTTCTGGCCAGGCTTGTTTGCAAAGGCTCTGGCCAATGTCAACATTGGGAGCCTAATCTGCAACGTAGGGGCTGGAGGTCCAGCCCCAGCACCCGGGTGCTGCACCAGCAGGAGGTCCTGCCCCTCAACTGATGCGGCCCCAGCTGAGGAAAAGAAAGTGGAAGCAAAGAAAGAAGAATCTGAGGAGCCTGATGATGACAAGGGCTTTGGTCTTTTTGACTAAATCTCTTTTGTAACACATTCGATAAAAAGCTGAACTCTAAAAAAAAAAACAAAAAAAACAAACCCTAACAAAACAACCCCCCACCTCCCCCAACATGGACAGCATCTTAAGAAAAGCTGGGACAATTCTCACACAGACACCAAACAAGGAACACCTAAGGGCATTTCTCCACCAAGATTGTGTGGGGATGCAAATAAGCGGACAGCCCCATGATTGGGCTAGAAATCAATACTTTACTGCTGTGTATACCATTGCTTCCTGGGGCTATATGTGACACTACTTTACACCCGCTATTCCTGTCTAAACACATGGAACACTTTTAGCATTACACACTTCTTCCTGACAGGCATAAAACACACCTCCTTAACAAAGACCATACTTTTCCCACACCTGCTGTTCACGTTTGCCATTATCCTTACATCTACATCCAAGCACAGTGAGCCTACACACCTTCCTAACCTTTATTCCAAGGCAACTTGCCAACTACACTACACAGCTCCCAACATAAATGCATGACTAATGGCATGTGTGAACCAGCCTATGTGCTCACAGATGTAAATTGGGGGTGGCATAGAGTGGGGTGGCTCCCCAGATCAGGAGTGCATACTAGGTAGGTGAGGGGAATTAAGGGAGGATGTCAGGTTCTTGCCCGGCCACTACCTTCCACCTCTGGAATCAGGATCTCCAGCTGGGCCTAATTATTCTCACTGTCCTTTTGACACAAACAGACCTTTCTTTGTGGCGAAACCAGAATGGGACAAAAAAAAGAAGCAGAGAATCTGAGAGCTCGCCATTGCCTCTTAACCAATGCCATCCCCCTTCCTGCTACCCTCAGAGACCCAGGGCTCTGTCCCATCCACCCCCAGGAAGCTAGGGAAAGGTGGAGGGTGAATCATTAAGCCAATGAGAGGGTTCAGAAGTGAGGGCTGAGTTAAGGCCAGATAGAGCCGGGGACTGAGATCAGGAGCTGGACTGGTTCTCACTGCCCTAATCCTAGGAAAGCAGGTCCTTGGGCTCTTCCTTCATTCTGCTGCTTGACCTCCTGCTCACCTCTTTCTTAGCCCCTTGGGTTTTTTTGTTTTGTTTTGTTTTGTTTTATAACGCTCACCACCATGGGTAGTCCTTTTATATATTTGTGTCATTTTTGTCATTGTGTGTCCCCACTGGAATATAATCTCTATGTGAGTGGAGGCTACAGGCCCACATCTGCCCTTTTCCTCACAATATCTTTGTGGTATCTCCAGTACTAGGCCTTTCACCATTTGGGGCTTACATTTGGGGCTTTATAAATTCTTCAATCCCTCTCCTCTTAGGAGGTACACTCAGCCCCAGAGGCATCTCTTTATGTAGATGTGACACTTCAGAGGACCCCACACTCCCTCTTCAAAAGTCAGGTTGCAAGATGCTCAACTGAGGCTCAGGGTGATGAGCCTGGATCAGGAAGAACTGTGCAGGCAAGGGAGGCAAAGGTCTGACCCTCACTTTTTCTAAGTCCCTTAGAATTTACACCTGCATCCCACCAGGAGCTCAGGCTAGAATGGAGGACAAAGGTACTTGGAAGGAGGCAGCCTGGGGGAAGGGGAAGGGATGATCATCGGAAGTGGGATCTTCTGAGAAAGGGAAGCAGGGACACAGGGATGCAACAGGGTCTTAGGGTCACAGAAGGAAAACTGACAGCTCTTAGCCGAGTCTGACCTTTAGGAGAAGCCCAGGAACTATTTGTTGACTTGAGATAGGTTTGAGATAGAAAGGAGACAGAGGTTAGCAAAAAGAGCATATTATCATCTTTTGGAGTTAGAGGAAACTGGGTTTAAATTCCAGCTCTTCTACTTAATAATTTGTGTCAGTGGGCCAGCTACTTAACTTCTCTGAGTGTTTCTTCAAATTGAAAAATGGGCAAATTGGCCTTAAGGTTAGTTATTTCAAGGATTAAGAATATTAATACACTGCTTCTGTGAATATAGTGGATGCTTCTGTGGTGGCCATTACTATGATCCTGGGAAGAGGGGCTGCTTTGGGGCAGATGTGTACTTCTCTGCGTCAACCCAGGAGCAGGAGGAAGGGATGAAGAAATAGCCTCCCAGTGCTAAGATCATCAAGAGATAGGATTTCTTTTCTATACCCTCCCACCCCCTTCTTCCTTCCTTTTCCATCTCATTGTGGGTGAAAAGCCCTGAGGCTTTTTCTCTTCTCTGGAGAAGCAGAGACTCCTGCATTCTTAGCTCTTGTTCAGCCAGTGCCTGACTTTTTAAAAAACCCTCCCCCTGCCCACAAACACACACCTGCTGGACAGGACAGTTCTACCCAGAGGGGTGGCAGTAGGGCGGCTGGTGAGTTCTTGGCAGCGAGTTAATAAATGACCCTTGAAGACTCTTGGGCTTTAGGGGAGCCAAGACCAAGCCACGAAAGAGTAGCAAGAGTGCCTGGAGCACTAAGACAAGGTCACAAAAGAACATGGTGTTCCTCCCCTAGGATGCGGCACAGCCCAATTTAGCCACAATTCCCTGGGGACTGCTGAGAGTAGGGAGCTGGGAGGAGGACCCAGCACCCCTGTTCTTGTGCCAGCACTGGTTTTCTAGGGCCCCAGGGTTGCAGCTCCTCCTCCTGGCCTGTTTACAACTCAGTGAGAGCAGGACTTCATTCATTTTGCTTGCTGCTCTGTGTTCACTGTCTGGAACTGTGCCTCTCAGTGCAGGCTGCCTGAGAAGGCTAGAAACGGAGGGCTCTACAGTTCCTTAGGGAAGCAGACCATCTCTCTGAAGACCACTCTGATGTCAGCTTTGGAGAATATGACAGATTTAATTCCAAGTATAATCATGGGAGGAAAGTGCAACAAATAAAATAAGCAAGTCTCAGTGATTGTCCTGCATTTTCAGATGCCCTGTATTTACTGGATGCGTTGATCTGTAGTCAAGAACTTAGATTAAAGCTTCTCTAATGAGGCTTTCTCCTCCGAAAGCCCAGGCTTCAGCAACTCTCATGTTGCTTAGAAGTCAGACCTGCGTCCCTCCTACTTCCAAAGTGCTGCCACTGACTCTTTTCTTTGAAGGCTGGGCGGGCCCAGGCCCCATCCTCCCAATTAGGCCTGTGGGGTGGGGCAGGTACCCTTGGCTAGCCCACCTCCAGCTCCTGGCCTGCTGAGTGGGCTGGGAGGACTGGGGTTGACCAGCTACCAGGGGGTGATCCCTGCCCAGTTTTCTGGGAAGGGAAGATGCCCTGTGTGACTCAGAACCAAGTTAGGGAAAAAACAAGCTCACTCAATCCCTGGCACCCTCCCGCCAGCCTGGCTTTGACCATGAGCTCATGAAAGAGGAAGCTGGGTGGGGCGGGCAGTAGCCCTGCTTTCCCTCCTCTTTTCTTTCCATGGCCTCATAAACTTCCTAGAGTGTCTGGACCTTTTGCTGCTGTAATCCTGGCTCTGAGTGGCCCTGGCCCTTTTATGACACTCTCCCTTCTTAGATGACTGCTCAGTGGTTTCCCTTTTGGAAATCCTGCCCTACATAGAGGAATTGCTCACTAGAGAAGGCTGGAAATATCACTGTCTCCCTTGGCTCTGTTGATCTCCTCCACCATGGACCATGAATATTTGGGTTTGCTCCTGGAATCTTGCATCTCTGAAACAGATCAGTGATGCTAACCTTGGGAGCCTGAGTCAATGGATTGTTTGGAAGTCAGGGTTCCCCAATTCATGAAAGAAGCAGAAGGTCCCAAAGGGCAAGCAGCTGAGCTACCCTCAGGGCTGCTCTATCTAGTTGAGACTTACTTACGTAATATTTTTTGTATTCAGAGCAATCCGGTAGCAGAAAGGCACCTTTTATTTCAATGGATGTGATGACCAGGATGGGCCCTTCTCCCTTCAGTGGGTCTTCTATGCCTTCCCCGGAGCTTTCTTGTTCAAAGACAGACTTGACCATGTTAGTGCTGGCTTCTCCCATGCTTCCCGAGTCTCCATGGGGCCTGCACTGGCCTCGCAACCTGAGGCCAGGAAGCCTCACAGACTTCTCTTTCAACCCGTTGCATTCCCCATTCCTGAGATGGGGCATCCTGTCTGATTTCGTGTTCTTTCTCACACAGGCCAAACTCTTATTTATCAGACCCTTCACACAAGTTGTTTCCTTTTTCTTCCTCATCCTCCTGGGAAAACCCTCCTTTGACCCCCATGCAGATTAGTTCATTGCTTTGTACATAAATCTCTTGAGACACTAAATGCAGCATATTATAGTGATTTTTCTGTTGATCTCTCTGATTGCCTGAATGTGCACATGACATTGTGACGCAGACATCTTGATGCCAGGGACCTTTTGACAAGGCCAAAAAAAGTTATTGAATTATCAGCCATTAAAGAAAACCAGTAAGAAACGTATAAACCAGATATTCTCAACTCATTGTTGTGCTCATACTGTCTCTGACTCTCATCCTTTCATCATTTCTGTGATTCACCCATGTTCTTGAACCAGTAGTTCTTTCCTTTTTATTTTTGAATAATATTCCATTGCTTAAATATACTACAGTTGATTTATTCATTCACATTGATGGATATTCATGTTTTTGACTATTATAAGTAAAGCTGCTATGAAATTCATACACGACTCTTTCTTGAGTGAATTTCTAGGAATAGTATAACTCAGTATATATTTAACTTTATAAGAAATGGCCATGCTGTTTTCTGAAGTGGTTTACGCTCTGACAGGTCTGTTTTAAGGAGGCTGCGTCAGAATGTTCCCGCATCAGTAAATTCCTGCATCAGTCTGCCAAGTCAAAGAGTTTTCTTTGTCAGAGAACAGGTTTGCATGCAGGTTTTGTCAGGGGCCAGGGATGGGCTAGGATGAAGTCATCCCTGAAGTTGAAGAACAGACATGTCCTCAGCAGTTGCAAGGACCCAGAGGTAGCCCAGACCACCCTGTAGCTCTGTGTCTCTGTGTGCTAGTCTCAGTGTCCACTGTGTGGTTTGGCCAGGCCACCTGGCATAGAGTGAGGTAGTGCTAGCCCACACTGCCTGGACTCATGTAGTGCCTGGTAGGCACTGTTCTGGGTGCTCTACATGAGTCAATTCAATAAGCCTTCGCAAAGCCCTCTTCTTATTATCCACATCCTTATTTTACAGATGAGGAAAACAAGAGGTTCAGTGATAGGGCTCCCTTTCTCAAGATGGGAGTTAGGTTAGAACCCTGGTCTATCCCACTCCCAGATCCAGCTGTGTAGCTTATTGCTCAGAGACTGGATGCTGGAGCTGGTCCACTTGGGGTCACTTCAGTGTTCTAATTCATCTCATTTTCACAGAAAGCTTCTGAGAAGAGGGCCTTTATATTATTTACTTCCTAAGCAGAGGCTTTACACAGCAGGAGAGGGGCAGAGCTGGCTTCTGGGATCCAGAGACAGAGCTGCCAACCTCTATGTTTTCCTGTGTCTCAGCAATCCTCCCTATTGTTATTCAGCTTACTGCCCCAGCTCTTTGTGACTTGGCCATTTTACACTGCTGTGATGTTTGTATCCTTGCAGGTTTTACTGTCGAACTCTGAATGGGTTGTGCACACACATCTCAGGGTAGAATAACCTAGTTGGGTAGCCCTGTTGGACATGCTCAGTTCTGGCTAAATAGTTGGCCTCTGGCCAGCCCTCAGGAACTGCCTCTAGCTCAGGCAAGGATCCTATCCGGCAGTGAAACCGAGGAGGCAAGGTCATCTTCAGGGTCACCTATAATTAAGAAATCTTCTCCAGCCCTGGCTGGTGTGGGTCAGTGGACTGAGTGCTGGCCTGCGAACCAAAGTGTGGCTGGTTTGGTTCCCAGTCAGGGAGCATGCCTGGGTTGTCAGTCAGGGAGCATGCCTGGGTTGTGGGCCAAGTGACAACCAGTCGATGTGCCTCTCACATGTTGATGCTTCTCTCCCTCTCTTTCTCCCTTCCTTCCCTTTTCTCTAAAAATAAGTAAGTAAGTAAGTAAGTAAATAAATAAATAAATAGAAATCTTCTTCAGCTACTCTCCTTAAGAGGACATTATGTAGCCAGAAGACACATTAAGGCCTTGAGGTCATCTCAGAAGATCATTTGTTTCCCTGACCATATGCTGAGGTCCTCAGATGAGAGTCTCATCATTGAACCTACTGTCAGTGCTTCGTAACTGCAACTGACATATATTTCATACTCAGTAGATTTTGGTTGAATGAGTGAATGATTGAATAAGGAGACCCAGATTCTTTTAATTTAACTCTGTGCTGTTCCATGTGGTAGCATGTGGCTTTTTAAATTTTAGTTAATTAAAATTTAATAAAATTCGAAGTTCAGTTTCTTATTTGCATCAGTCACATTTTAAGAGCCCAATAACCACGTGTGGCGGGTAGTTACCACATTAGAAAGCACAGATAGAGCATCTCCATCACACAGAAAGTTTCGTTAGACAGCACTGGGCCAGATGATGGATGGGGTGCGAGAAGGCAGAATTCTACGTTGCAAAAACATTTATTATAGGCTGATGGTTTTAATCTGCTTTCAGCACCTTAGGAGCAGTTGAGATCAGTCCTCTCTCATTACATTATGTCACATACTACCCATCCAGAGGTCTAGAAACCACTTCTTTAGAAGTCTTCGTTGAAAAAGGGAAGCATGTTTCTGATCACATCCATGACCAAAACTTCTGTGAAAAAGAAGCCAGTAGGATGAAGGGGAAACTAAAACCACCAAGTCCTTTTGTCATAGGCCACATGGAACTAACCCATTCAGGTGCTGTGTACTCATAATCTCACCCAGTCCTCCCAACAGCTCTGTAGGATACAGAGAGGCTGTGTAAATAAGGGGCTGTAAGTCTCAGGCTTGTAAAATGCTGGAGGCTGGTCCCCAAACAAAGAACAGTGGAAGGCAGAAAGATGGATAAAATATAGGCCTCAAGAAGTTTCTAACCGCCCTGGCTGGTGTAGCTTAGTGGATTGAGCGCGGGCCTGCGAACCAAAGGATCGAGGTTCGATTTCCAGTCAGGGCACATGCCTGGGTTGCAGGCCAGTTCCCAGCATGGGACACACGAGAGGCAACCATACATTGATATTTCTCTCCCTCTCCCTCTCTCCTGCCCTTCCCATCTAAAGATAAATAAATAAAAATCTTTAAAAAAATTAAAAAAAGAAGTTTCTAACCTAGAAAGAAAAAATAAGAAACAAACACATAATAACTATATAGCTATAACTAAACATACACACACATCTATGTATGTACTTGTATGTATCTATTATATACATTATGTGTATGCACATACACATAATAACATAATAACTAACATTTGTTTGGTATATTAGAACTTAAAAAGTACTTTTCCTCTTACAAGGGCCCAGCAAATCACTGAGTTGAATGTCAAATTAATGGAATGTTGATACAGAAAGCAAGCGTTTGAAGAATTCAGAGCAGGGTCAGGTCACAGAGTGATGGGTGATGGGAAGCTTTGATTGAGGCACAGAATGAGCAGGAACTCTGCACAGTCACCAGCCCAAGTACAACACTTGGCTTCCCTGCTAGAAACCTGCCAGACAACTCTCCATTGCTTGTACTTTCTGAATGAGACCGTTGTGAATTCATTGTACATCTGGAAGATAAAATGCAACCTAGTGGATATTTCCGGGCTTTGGCCATCCGGTCTCTGCTCTCTGATAAATGCTAAGAGTACTTAGTATTTTATCTGTGGTCCTCCATCCACATGCTAAAAAACTAAAACATACTAAAAAACAAAAGCAAAAAAGAACCCAACTTTAATGCATTTTATAGTGACTCTAGAAACACAGAGTAACTCTAGAGGAAAAACGATTTGAGTTGCCTTTCATAACTCTGTGATGAGCACCCAATGCTGTATCTCAAACACCTTACTGAACACTCGAGCTCACACAACATCTACTCTGCCCACAACTCCTGCAGCAGAGACACAGTGGAGTCCAGCTCTCCAGTCTGACTGGGCTTGCCCGCTTTCTCCTTACGTAGCTGTAGTTCTTTACTGGCCAGGAGTGATCTACGAATGTCTTTCTAAAGCTTTGTGCACTGTGACTCAGCTTCCTTAAATTCTTCTAACCCTTCTACATTTCTTCCTTAGCATTTGTATTTCTTTGGTTTCAAGCCATAGAAACTCATTATGGATAATTTAAACAGAAAAGTGGTGTATTAGGAAGATATTGGTTAGCTCACAGAATCTTAAGAAAGTTGGAGAATCAGGCTCCTGGAACACAGGAACGAAGGCAGCTGCAGGGGATTTGGTGGCACGAATAAAGTCTTGCCTTTGCTACCTGCTGAAATGAGTGAGTGACAACTAGTTTTTCCCTTCCTCCTATTCACATTCATTATCTTAAGCCTCAGCACAGAGAGTCTAATTAGCCTAGTTTACTAGGGGCTGGGGGAAGAAAGGACACCTTAAGAAACAGCTCATTAGGACTGCATATAGGTAATCCCGTGAAGATTCCAACAACTGTTCTCAAAGATGAGAGAGTGGAAGCTGGGTCATCAAAGCCCAGAGAATATATACAAGACTCCATTTCCCTTCCTAACCTTCATCTTTTTGCTTTTCTTAATTATCCAGAATAGGAGTGACAAACATACCTTCCAAGTTTAGAGAAAACATATATAAAAATAAATCCATTCACACTGGCATTTTTTTCCAGAGGGAAGTTTGGCCTTACCCCTCACCATTGAGTAAAAGGATTAAAGAAGATGATGTGTACAAAATGCCTGGTACAGTGCCTGGCAGGTGGCAGGTTTTTTAACTGCCATCACATTCCAGCCCTTCCTGAAGGTGTGCTGGAGCCAGCTCATCCCAGACTGTAAAAGCTGATTATTGTATTTTCAGGAATTCTGTGGCTGACTGACACGGTATTGGAAGCATGAAGTTGACCCGACTGGGGATATTTACGTCGCGGAAACTGGCAGTGTTGCAGATCAGGACCCCCACGCCCATCAGCCCAGCAGTTACTAAGCATTCGCCAGTATGCCGTGCCTCAGAGCCATGAAAGACTGCATGTCACTGAGGGTTACCTTCAGCTGTGACAAAAAAAAAAAGCAAGCAAACAGAGGTTTACTAGACATAAGTCCATTCTCTCTGATAGAAACAAGGTCTGCATTGGATTGGCACTTTGGACTTGGCTAGTCGTTCTGATTTATTGTCTCATGGTTCTGAATACATGGCTTTTACTTCAAGATGTAAGATCACTGCTCAAGCTCCACATTCCAGCCAGTAGGAAATAAAAGGGCAAAGAAATACACTTCACTTCCTGTTAAGTCCATCGACAGAGTTAGCACACCACATTTCTGCTCATATGAAATAGGTCAAAGTAAAGTCACTTAATCATATCTATCTGTAAACAAAACTTGGATCCAGGCAGCTGTGGGTCCAGCTGGAAACTGATATGGCTGTGGATACAGGGAAACACCAGTGGAAAGCAAGAAATGGCTGTGGATACTGGGAGATGGTTGTGGATACTAGAAGGTGTCTGTGGTTAGCAGGAGACAGCTGTGGATACTGGGAGACATCTGTGGGTAGCTGAAGATAGCTGTGGATGGTGGGAAACAGGTGTCGATAGTGGGAGACAACTGTAGATACTGAGTGCTGGATGTGGATATTGGGAGACAGCTCTGGATAGTGGGAGGCGGCTGTGGATACCGTGCGATGGTTGTGGGTACAGCGACATGGCTATGGATACTTCAAGATGGCTGTGGATACCACAAGACAGCCAGTAGTATCTCCTGCTAAGAGGCACAACTTAGGAAAGTGTAGGAGAGGGGACACTGGTGCTGGTCTGATGGAAATGAGTGTGTTTTGTGGAACTCTGTGAGAGTCGAGTTAAATTTCAAAAAATGAGGAGGAAGCCGGATCTCAGTGAGGGTCCAGAAAAGCAGGCCGAAGAATCTCTATCTAGTGCCGTTAGAAATAGGAGGCATTGAATTTTGGGGTAGTGGAGCTGCACCATCAGAGGCATTTAAGAGTTTTTAACCTGGTTCTTAATGGTTAGACATGTTGATGGAGGGAGGGAAAACAGGAAGGGGCAGGGAGGTGGAAGAGGAGGCTTGATTTCATAATCCAGGTGTGAGGTGATGATGTGGGGCCATTGGGAATGAGGAGGAAGAAATAAATCAGAGGCTTTTGCTAGAAAATGACTGGCTGGCCTAAAAGAGAGTTTCAGGCTGGGGCCCCAGAGACAGGATTGGAGATGAGTAAACAGGACAAAACACTTTGGGAGGTGTTTTATGTTGGGTCACCTAGGAGCAGAGACTGGCATGGGACTTTTGTCCATGGGATTGATTGGGGGAGGAGAAGGTTGTGAGGCCAAGAGGAGGGCAAAGGGGAAGAAGCTACTCAAGGGTGTGGGCTAAACTGCACTCTGAGCCCATATGGAGGCTCTTGGCACAAATGTACCATTTGGCTCCATCTCGAGGGAAAGGGCCTGGTGTTTTGTGGCCCTGCCTCAGTCAGTCGTTGGCAGAGGTCTGCTCGGAGTATGCGTAAGGGGGATGGCTTAGCTCCCATTTGGTACAGGGCAATTTTCCAGAAAAGGGGACAGCTGTGTGTGGCTATTAGACAGTATGCCCAGCAGCTGGGAGAGGGTCTGGGCAAAACCCAGATGGCATCCTTTGTAGGGGGTCTATTTTGGGTGTGCTGGATTTGAGGTGGCAAAGATATAAGGTATTGACACATAACTAGTGAGTAACTGGAGATACAAGGTAGGAGTTCAAGTGGGAGAATAGAACTAGCTATGCAGGTATTGTGGGGGAGATAGGCACACAGATGAGTTTCAACACGAAGGAATGAGCTCTTCACGGGCCACCAGTAGAGAGAGGGAAGCTGCCTTTAGAAGGTGAGTTGGTTATACCTAGTGGGAAGGTGGGTGGGAGATGAGGGATTCATGAATAAAGCAAAGGAGAGATGAGAAGAAAAGCATGTTACAGTAGTTGACCTTATAGTATGACTGGAAGTGAAGAAGTGGAAGGGGAACGAGTACAGAGAAAAGGTTGAGTTTTCTTTCTTTCTTTCTTTCTTTCTTTTTTTTTTTTTTTTTTTTTGGCCTTCGAGGGACAGGCCTCACAGCAGGACAGGATTAGAAAGTACTTGTTGAGGGCTAGCAGTGCTTTCCATGTTTGATGGCCTTTCATTCTGGCCAAGTCTCCCTTCCTCTAGGGCACTTTCTCCTTCAGTTCATATGTTGTTCAATCTTGCCCTAAAGTTACTCTATGTTTGGGTTACCTGATATTACCGAACAGATCATCCCAAGACTTAGAGCATGAAACACTTACGTTATTATGTTCCTGGTTTCTGTGGGTCAGGAATTTGGATGGAGAACAGTGGGGTTGGCTTGTCTCTGCTCCACGATGTCCAGGGTCACAGATGGAAGACTTGAGACCTGGGTCTGGAATTGTCTGAGGGACCCTCCACTCAGGTGTGGCAGTGGACACTGGCTGTTTGCTGGGTTCCTTTGTTCCTCTGCCTGTGGTCTAGAGTGGGCTTCTCTGTCATAGTGACTGGGCTACTGAGAGGCATGGACGTACTGAGAGGTATTTTTTTTTTTTATGATTTACATTGTTTTCCCCATACTCCACTGGTCACAGTACAGTCACAGTGCCACCTAATTCAAGCGGAGGGAACATGACTGTACCCTGAAGTGTCAGTCACTTGGCAAGAAGAGTGTAGGGGAGGGACACTCATTTTTGGAAATGTGATCTGCCATACTCTGTCAGAGCTCTCCATTTGCTTCTTATCAGTGGCCCCATTATTCAAAAATCATCAATGATAACAATGGCCTGAGTAACTTCCTGGGGGCAGGATCAAGCCTCTGACTTTTGCACAATAATTCATTGGCCTACACAGATACCCATGGAAGGAAGAACTTTCAAAATCCATTGCCTATTTTTCACACACGTTGCATCATTTGATCCTATACTAGCTCTCATGACCATTTCACAGCTGAAGATACTGAGGCTTAGAGGGTAAGTGGGTTGCCCCAGATGACCCTGCTAGCAGGAGCTCAGCTGTGACACAAATCCAGGTCTTCTGGGCTGAAGTTGCTTTTAAGAAGAGCTAGATACCTCTAAACAGCAAATGAAATTCCTCAGGGCTGTTACTGTTTCTTCAAGGGCCTGCCCCTCCGAGAGCAAGCAGCCCAGGCCAACCACAGGGCCATGGACAGAGATCCCTCGGGCACTTACTGGCTTGTCCTGCATTTGATACACAGGTTTAACATGATGGTTTAACATGATTTACCTCTTTTCCTGTGGGAACAGGTGAGGGCTAGGACAGTATCCCTCATGATCATCCAGCATCTGGGCTAGGTAGAAGGCCAGAATGAGGTTCTTTCTGTGCAGGCCACAAGCAGGCAGCACCTGCATTGGAGGGAGGGTGGGATGGCAGGATGGCAAGGTGACTGGGAGACACCAGGGGAATTCGGGTGGAGCAATTAGACAGTAGCCTCAGGAAGAAGGACCACCTGCAAGAGCCATCCATGGCTTACAAGGAATGTGGTAGAGGCAGTTCCTGAGGGTCCAGCTCCATGGGGAAAGGAGAGCCAGTTTCTGACCCCTTGCTAACTCATTTCACAGCCCCCAAATTCTTCACAGTCTCAGGAAAATCCTGGCAAAAGTCTAGTGTGGGTGGCAGGGTGCTTATCTGGATCAGCCCTGGGTGGGAGCAGAACTCAGAACCTGCATCAGGCCTCAATTTTCCAAATCTTTCCTGTATTCTGCCACCCCACCCTCATACCAATCTTTGACTATCGATTTCTTTAGAATTGTCCCTGGCCTAACAGTCTGTTTCTCAGAGTTTGCAGATCAGGAAGGACCTTTTGAAACCACAGTTTCCACTTCCGTTGTGGGGGCAGGAGGCATGGGCAGCCTAACCCCTTGATGCCTGGGAAGTGACAGAGCGCCCCGCTCTCCAGCACCAGCCTGCAGGGACCATCCACTCCCCTCTGTCAAATGCTAATTCTTGCTGCTCATGCCCTCTGCTAGTGGCTCACTGTGACTTCTATTACCTCCCAGCCCTGGGCTCACCTTCAGGGACCGTGGTGGACCAGCTCTCACTGTGTCACTTGTGAGTCACCCTTGATGCTCTGTTCCAGCCCTACCAGTGTGCTTAGTGTTCCCCCTACACAGGAATTACTCACTGTTCATGTCACTAACGCTTCTGGAATGTGCCCCCATGACAGTCATTCTCCCTACATCCTTCACTATTTTGTTTAAGCTGTTATTTTCTGCCTCTGATGTTTAAAATAACAGATGTTTGTGGAAAAATCTGTAAAATACAAATTGTATATAAAACAAGATTAAAAGTTGCCATAATTCCACAGCCCCAATACAGCCAACATTACCATTCTGATGGGTTTCCTTCTAATATTCTCACCAGGACCCTTCCTGCCCATGTTTATTTTTCTTCTGTCTAAAAGTCTCCCCTTCTCTTCCTCTCTCCCCTCACCATTCTGTGAGTAAATCAACTCATCCTTATTTTCATAAAGGCCATTGTCTCAGAGAAACCTTTCATCTACCCCTGAGTTAGTCCTCCCTATTACACACTCACAATGCCAGTACTTTTCCTCTTAACGGTCACCACAACTAGAAATGAACCATCCTTTTTGACCCCATGTGTTGACCGTTAGTCTTAGCTACTTGACTAAAGGACCACGACCAGCTTTGTTTATTCTACTGAGCCTCCCATCTACCACAGTGCCTTGTGTACAGAAAACACAACACATCATACCAAGATGCCTTCCTAAAATAACCATGCCTTCTAACACTTGGAACTAATTACAAATGAAATTAATCAATTACCATCTGTCTGATGTGGTCCCAGGTACAGGAGATTCAGTTTTTTCTTCATTTTTATTGTTGATAGTATTTCAGATGTTCCCTTCCCTCCCTCCCCATTCAGGACACCTGGTTCTTTCCCTCAAGGAGTCCTCCATCCTTTGAGGGAGACCTACGTGTAAGTGGAGCATTCCAACGCATCCTTCAGTGTGTGATGATCAATAGTGTCAAGTAAAGCACAGAGGAAGTCCCTAACCTAGCCTGTTGTTTTAATTTGTCCTGCTTAATGCATTTAGTTCATAGAACCATAGGATAATAAAACTGGATGGGATCACAAGACCAACAGGCCCATATCTTCCTGTAAGATGTGGAAAGTAAAGGGGACTTGGCCAAAGCCATCGGGTAATTTATTGGTGGCAGATCTGGGATTAGAACCTGTGTGATGAGACTCCCAGCCCAGTGCTCTTTCCACTGTGCCTTAGTCCCCTTGTCTCTCTTCCTCCCATTCTATTAATCCCAAGTTCTATTGATTTTCCCTCATAGAGATCTCTCAGGTCTGTCCACTTATCCTCTTCTCCATGTCAACATGCTCTAACTTTCCATCATTTCCAGCCTGCTATCTGTTTCTCTGCTTCTACTCTTGCCCTGCTGAGATCTCTTCTTCACTTTACAGCCGAAGTGATCCTTCACAGACCTAAGTGTGAGCATATCTATCCCCAGATTAAAGCCCCAGTGGCTTCCCATCAAGCTTCTAGAAATAAGATCAAAATACCATAGAGTAGTGGCTTAAACAAAAGAGACTTATTTCTCACAGTTCTGGAGGCTGGAAGTCCAAGATCAAGGTGCCAGCAAGGTAGGTTTCATTCTGAGGCCTCTTCTCCTGGCTTGTAGGTGGCTGCTGTTTCTCCATGTGTTTCTGTGACTTTTTTTCTGTGCGTACACAAGGAGAGGGAGCTCTTAGTGTCTCTTCTTCCTCTTACAAGGACCCCAATCCCATCAGACGTCATTTGACCTTAATTAACTCCTACAGACCCTGTTTTCAAATAGAGTCACATTGGGAGTTAGGGGTTTAGTATATGAACTTGGGGGACACAATTTAGTCCATAGCACATGGTCTACCAGGCCTCCCTGGACCCAGCCTACCTTATCAGCCTCTTCTAAGCCTCACTTCCCTCTGCTCCTACACCTTGAATTTCTTTTGTTTCCTTGAAATATCCAGATCTCTTACAACTCCGATCCCTCCATCACATTCCCTTCTTCCTCTGCCTGCCCTACTCCTATTTGCTCTTTGTAAGCAAGTGAATATGGATTTGCCCCCTTTTGCCTTGAGTCCACTAAGGTATCATACAACAGACTTTGGACCTCTTTTTGAACCACCTGCTCTTTAGAGAGCTGAGACTGGAAGACAACCAAACACAAGGCAGAGTGTCCAACCCCTTTCCTGAGCCAGGGATGGGAACTTCACTCCTGCTTCATTGCTGAACTTTCTCCTCTTGGACCCATATCCTGGCCTTTCACTTTCTGCTCAGGGAGACCCACTGAACTCCTTCCTTGAGGAACACGGCTCTCCCTTGTCTGTCAAGCAGTAAACTCAGCTCCTCTCTTCAGCCAGCTCTGACATCTTGTATTTTGGTTTGCCACTTTCAAGTCCCAGTTTAAATGTCAGACTCTAGGCCCTCCCCTTACCTGTCCTGTGTGTGGTCCTCTGGCTGTACATCGCTACGATGGCCTGTATTACGCCTTTTTAAAGAGTCACCCCTCATTTTGCAGGTTCCCTGTCAGTCCTTCTGAGCTCTTCAGGGTGGGATATGTCTTTGGTTGGTTGCAGTGCCCTCAGACAGCATAGTGCCTGGCACCCAGGAAGCTATCAATAGATGGTAGCTTCTACTAGTAAATGCTCCATAAATATCCATTGGCCTGAGTTGTCCTCAAATAGTTTCTTAGATAGTATATGCATTTCGTTGTCTAAATTGGACTGAAGTTTCTCAGAATGATCCTGTCCGGTCCACTGTGCCCATCCTGGGACTCTATCCAAGAAACATCTCGCAAAGATTACTTGACCAACAGACATTCTACTTGAAGAAATGTTCAAACTTAAAAAAATATGTTATGTAGCAGGTCAGTTTATTATGGATTTAGTATAACAACAATCTATTGAGAATTAAACAGAGTGAAGGAATTCTTCTCCTTTCCCTTTTCTGCATAGCCAGGACTTTGTTCCTTTGTTTTCACCCTCAAGGAGTCTAGCTTCTTGGAGTGTCTTAGAAGGAAAGGCTGCCTTCCCTTCAGGCTGGATGGGGTCCTAAGAGAAACCTACCCCTAAGTAGGCCTGGGTTTTGAAAGGTGCTGGCTTTCTGGTTTGAGAAAGGAGGTATGGGAGTTGTAGCTGACCCCTTGTTTGACTCTCCCCTCTGGGGGCTGAGGAAAGAGAGGGGATGCAGTTTCTCCGGGCCTCTTCCAGAGCAGCCTCTTAGGTGGTACCGGCTGCAAGGCCTGTGAGAACTGGGCTGGGGAACTCTGGATAGGGCGTTTCCAGAGCCACGCCAAATGTCCCCTAGGCCCCAGGCAAGGCTATAGAGAGAGAGGCACTAAGAATATCGCAGTGCCCCATCCCCAATGTTTAAAAAAAAAAAAAAGAAAGAAAAGAAAAAGCGCTATATGAAGCCAAAACTAGCTTTAGGGATATATATAGATTTGTGATTTTTTTTCCTAGGTGTGTAACTACTTTGATGTTCTCCTCTCTCTCCATCTCTTCCTTCTCCTCCTCCTTCTTAAATGTAAAATTATTTTGAAAGTTGGTTGTTTTTTTCTCTCCTGGCTTTGCTGTTGCCATACTTGGGTGATCAGGGACTGCCCAGGTCAGCTGAGTGGCCTGACTTCTAATGGATCCCACAGACGTGGGTAGGGAGCAGGGTGATGGTCCAGGAGCAGACTTTCCACTGTTTCCACAGGACTGCAAATGTTTCCACATTCCTTCCTTCTGTGACCCAAGAGGAGCAGTCTGAACACTGTCAGACACTCAGATCCAGTCAGGGATGGTCAGGGCTGAAGCCCAATTTGATATGAGTGAGTCCACCAAGACGCAGGACATCCCTTGAGACCTGAGAGCTACGAATCAGTGACCGATTCCTTCATACCTGTTTCATGTGTGGAATTCATGCTGGCATACACGCCAGTGTTTCCAAACAGGCAGAGAAGGAACTAGTAACAATGATGTCTTCTAGGAGGTAGAGCCCAGTCTTCTGTTTTTAAACTGAGTTTTTAAAAAAGCCACTGAACAGATGTTATTTTTATAATAAATATGTACTTTGAAAATCAAAATGACAACAATAAACTCATCAGATTGATAATATCTTCCAACTTCAAAGTATAGGACAGCTGTAGACTGCTTCTCAGGAAGGGCGAGTGGTGGGCCCCAGGCTTTTGCTGTGAGAGGGACCAGTAATGCCGTCCAGCTGTAGTGTGTTCACTGGGCTGCAGAGAGGATATTAAATATAGAGTCAGCTGTGAAGTATGCCAGGATGGATCAGGGCTGGTGCTAGAACTTTCCTTCATTTTGTCAATGAGCACACAACTCTTCCCTAAGTTGCAGGCACCAAAGACATAAAAGCAAACATAGCAGCCTGGGGTCCTTGGGCGCTGGATCTGGAGTCTGAAAAAGCATGTATGTGGGTCACAATGTCCTAGCAGGAAAACAAGGAGGGGGAGTATGGTGCCTCCAAGGCCCAGAGCAGGGACCGGGTCAGGGTGCAGGAAGACGCTGTGCCTTTTTCAGGGCATCCAGGCCATAAGCACCTCCTCTTAGGGTCTCCTCTCTGCTGTATGAGGAACTAGTAGGTTTCATCTTAATTTAAGAAGACTTTTTCTTAGTTAAAAACTTTATTTTGAAAATTAACGTATAGTAAAATGGACTTTTTCAATGTGTGCTTCTACATCACAGTTAACACACTAAAAACTCATGCAATCATCACCACAATCAAGACAGAGAACCCCTCCATGGCCCCAGTCTCCCTCGTGCTGTTCCTGTAGTCACACTCTCCGGCCCACCCCCACAACTCCCTTGCTATTCTGATCTATTTTCCATCACTATAGTTTTATCTATTCAAAATGTCACGTTGATGGAATAATATAGCCTGTAATCTTTTGAGATCAGATTTTTTCACTCAGCAAAATGCCTTTGAGGGTCATCTAAATTGTTGCATGTATCAATAATTTATTTCTTTTTTGCTTCTGGATAGTATTCCATGGTATGGATACTGCATTAACCCTTTTCAACCCAGTTTTGAGTAACTATTGTACAACTGAAGCTGTAACACTTAGTGTAAAGGATTTTGTATGAATACATTTTTAATTTTTTAATGCTTACCTGAAGATATTTTTTCATTGCTTTCTTAGACAGAGGAAGGGAGAGATAGAAACATTGAGAGAGAAACATCAATTGGTTGCCTCCTGTTTGTGCCTGGGTTGTGGATAGTACACATCTGGACCAGGGATGGAACCTGTAACCAGGGTATGTGCCCTGACCAAGAATGAAACCTACAGCCTTTCAGTTTTGGGACCATGCTCCAACCTACTGGGCCACACTGGCCAGGGCTGTATGAATACCTTTTTATTTCACTCAGGGGGATTGTTGAGTTATATGGTAAGTGTATTAATTTTATAAGAAATTGCCAGACTGCACTGATTGGCATGGCTCATTTGGTTGAGTGTCATCCCGCCGCAAAGCAAAAGATCTCTGGGTTCATTCCTCATCAGGGCACATCCCTGGGTTACAGGCCAGTCACTGGTTGGGGGCATGCGAGAGGCAACCAATCGATGTTTCTCTCACCCATCAATGTTTTGCTCCCTCTCTTTCCCTCTCTTCCCCTCTCTCTAAAAATATGCAGTTTGTCCAGAAGGTATATGGCCATGTAATATGAAAAGTAGAGACATTTATTGAAGAAGGTACAAGAAACATTATACATAGCACAATCAATGACACCTCAGTCCCTTTCAAAGTAGGCACTTTGGGACCTCACACAGTTCTCCCAATTGCCACGAGCTGCCCCATCATATTTCCCTGAATCTCATCAACAGTCTGAAATCTCTTCCCTTTTAAATGTGATTTTAGTTTTGGGAAAAGCCAGAAGTCGCAGGGCACCAAATCTGAGCTGTGCGTGTGGGGGGCGGGGGGTGCTGAGTTACCTGGGTGATTTGGTGTTTTGCCAAAACACTCTGCACGAGACGTGATACACGAATAGGTGTATTATTGTGATGAAGCTGCCAATCACCAGTTGCCCATAGCTTCAGCCTTCTGAATCATCTGAATAGTTACCGTGGAGGAATGTTCAAGTTTTCCTTCCCTAGGGATGAACAGGAGGGAATGGTACTCACAGCAGTGACCCTGTTAACTTCTTTTCCAAGAAGTATTTCTTTTTATTGCTTATTTTTATTGAGATATAATTGACATACCACAAAGTGTACAAATCTTAACTGTACAATTTGATTAGCATCTCCCCCCCACAGCAGAAGGTTCTCTTGAGCCCTTTTCTACCCCTTCTGAAATAAGTGCTATTCTGACTTCTAGCATCATAGATTAGTTTTGCCTAGAAGGTTTCTAATGACTATGCTCCAAGTTTTGTGACCTACTTGGTTTTGTCTTGGATATTGTAAGTTTCCAAAACCCCTACCTTGGAAAGAGATGGCAAAGATCTCACTGGATGTGATGTAGAAGCCAGTGAGCAGTGCTGGGCTTCTTATCATCTTACTTTTGGCATGCTAGCAAGCCACATTTCATACTATGGTCCAAAAACTCGGCAG
Organism: Glossophaga mutica; assembly: GCA_039655065.1. Classification (NCBI taxonomy): domain Eukaryota; kingdom Metazoa; phylum Chordata; class Mammalia; order Chiroptera; family Phyllostomidae; genus Glossophaga; species Glossophaga mutica. The sequence continues at coordinate 107,056,313 of CM077306.1, forward strand.
AAAATGGCAGAAGAGGTCTAGGTACCCTACAAATTCTGTGACATGGGAAGGGCAAAGTCCCAGGAATCACAAGGCATGGGTTCGGCCCCCAGCTCTGACATTTATGCATGATCTTGAACAAACTGTATAAGCTTGAGCCTCAGCCTCCTCATCTGTAAGGCAGAAACAGCAATGTCTGCTGTGGTTATCAGGCCTGTTCACAGATAGGGAATCTCTGTCTCCTTTCAGGCACCTAGGAAGGTTGTATTTTGCCACCCTTTTGACTCAACAATTAACCCTGGCATGACTGAGTAACTTACATTGGCCAATGAAAACACATGCAAGTTTTAAAAGCCAGCATGTATTTCCCTACATTCTCTCCTCCTTCTACTATGGCAACAGGCGATGTTCCAGATCTTGGCTGCTCTGCCAGCCTGGGTCCTGGTATTAGGACAATTATGGCTCAAAGCAGAACCTCAGCCAATCCACCATCAATAGGTGGCAGGAGCAATAAATAAACCTTTTTTTTTGCATAAAGCCATTGAGCTTTTGGAGTCATTTGTTACAGAAACATAACCTAGTTTGGATGATATACTACATTATTGATATTACCAAGATTATATGAAATAAAGTGTATGGAACTTCTGGGAACATAGTAAGGCTTGATTCCCTTCCTTTCACGATCTCCTTTCTTTCTGAGGAGTCATGAGCTGAGGGAAACTCTTACCATCCTAGAACACTTGATAAGAAATAGGAGAACAGACAGACAACAACTCAACCTGAAAAGAAAGAAGAAAGGAAACAAAGCAACAAAGGGTACAGAAATATGCACAGAGTAAGGAAGAGAAACAAAGTAATAAAGAAGGAGAGATAAAGTACAACATAAAAACAGGAAGAAGGGAGGTACAGAGGGTGCCTGAGACACAGACACAGAGGGGAGTCTAAGAAAAGCAACTGTTGCAGCTGTTGGCCCGTGGGGCTCCATGGGTTGGAGGTCGGCCCATAGACCAAAGGGTCTGGTTTGGATTCCCTGTTAGGGTACATACCCATGTTGCTGGTTTGATCCCAGTTGAGGGGAGGTGTATGATAAGACAACCAACTGATCTCTCTCTTCCCCGCCCCCCACATTCCCCTTTTTCTGAAAACAATGAAAACTGTCTTCTGGTGAGGATTAAAAGAAAAAGAAAAACAGCGATTCAGGCAAATAACAATTGTATCAGTTTGAGAGTCAAGCAATATCATCTGCTATAGTAGCCAAACAAACCGGCTTGGGCTCTCTCAACTAGGTGGTCCATTAGTCTTTCCACCCAAAATTTACTGAGCACCTGAATTTATGGAGATGAACAGGACCCAGTGCTGGCCTCTGCCTTCAAGGATCCCCAGTTTGGCCTGGGTGACAGTGGAGGTGCTTTCAAGAAACTAAGGGAGGAGAAGGGGAACCAGGCCTGTTCAAGAGGATCAGAAAGGGCTTTCTGGAAGACAGCAGCCCACTGGTCTTGAAGGGTCACTAGGAATTAGCAGAGGTAGGTAGGCAAGGGCATACTGGGCAGAGAAACAACAGGAGCCAGGTCGTGGAGGTGAGAAACTCCTGGTGGTCCAGGATAGCTGGAGCCTTCATGCAAGGCAGTGGGCATCAGGAGATGAGGCTGGAGAGGGACTCAAGGGCCCATCACAGGGGCTCAATGTCTTTTACTGGGTGGGTTGGGGCAGATTTGGGCAGTTAGGGAAGTGACATGGTCATATTTTAGCTAAATTGCTGTGCCTACAGTGTGAACAGAAGACTGGGACATAGTCTCTTTTTATGAGATCTCGGGATGGGGCTGACTGCCTAGCAGAGAAGGGGCTCCATGTGTTCTGTGTGGAGTAACTACTTCCTCCTCATGACAACCCAGATGCAAGGGTATTCCTACCATCTCTATTTCGACCTGAAGGTAACTGGGCACAGAGAAGTTAAGTTATGTGTCCCAGCCAAAGACCACTGTCATTCGGTCTGCAGTTCACAGGAAGCCTCTTGCAGAGGCAGAATTTTGCATTGGTATTCTGCTTCAAGTTTAGGAAATCTTTCACAGAGATGACCTCATTCCAGCCTTGAACAATACCTTCTATGAAGTACATGTTATTCATAGCCAAGAAAACTGATGAAGAAAATCAAATGATTTGTCAAAGGTCAGAAGTTAGGTGGCAGAGCTCTGACTCAGCCTTGTGACCCTGGGCTCAGGCTCAGAAGACACTGTTTGTCAGTGGACACTGAGGCCAGCCTCACGCTCAACACGTTGTGTGGTACACAGGCCCGCCGCTCCAGCCTACTCAGCCTCTTCCTGTCAAGGAAAGTGCTTTTCTGAACCGACGGAGACAGTCACAGAGAAATGTGTTGTTGGCATCAGTTTCCCTCTGTTGGGCAATGGCTTCCGCCCTCTGGACTGGGTGACGTCAGCTGCCTTCTGGATTTCTGCCAGTGTTCTGCCCGCAGGAAACAGACTTCCGGCCGGGCTCCCTGCCATCTCCGGCCTCTTGGAGAAGCAGACCTCTCTATTTGCAAAGTGAGAGACTAAAAATCAGATCTCAAGGGAGGTTTAACTATAAAGAAGGTTGTGAAAATGGGGAAGAGGAATTCCAAGGATTCTGGCTGGGATTCCAAGGATCTGGGGCTGAGGGTCTCTCTTTGGCAAGAGGAATCAGACTGGGAGGTTTAAGATTTCGTGACTAACAAAGTTAAGTAAACTGGAGGTAGAGGAGGAGAAAAGTAAGCAAAACTGAGGAAATCTGGAAAAATTACACATAAAGATACAAACACAGAAGGTCAAACATGGGCCAAGAATAGAATGTTGATCCCAATCCTCATGAGCTTTCTGTGGACACTAAGCCGTGAATTAATTGGTAACATAGGGACTATTAGCAGTCCTCATTTTCTTATTTTTTTTAATTTTTATTTTTTTTAGATTTTATTTATTTATCTTTAGAGGGGAAGGGAAAGAGAGAGGGAGAGAAACATCAATGTATGGTTGCGTCTTGTGCATCCCCTGCTGGGAACTGGCCTGCAACCCAGGCATGTGCCCTGACTGGGAATCGAACCACGATCTTTTGGTTCACTGGCCTGTGCTCAATCCACTGAGCTACACCAGCCAGAGCCTGTTTTGCTGAATTATAAAAGTATACCAGTCATAGAAGAATCTAAACCATAGATAAATGAATTAAAGTAGGAGGTTAAAGTGCCCTGCCCCCAGCCCCAGCCCCACTCTCAGGCCTGCTCTGTAAACGATGTCAGGCACTTTAGCCACTCCTTCAGCCAATATCCATCTCCTTTAATCCTCACAATAATCCTATGAGATAAAAGCTATTATTACACCTTTATATTTTTAAATTGTGGTAAAATGCATATAACACAAAAGTCACCATATCAGGGAGCCCTGGCGGCCACTGAAAGTGAGCGGGCCATCATGGTGGTGTTCTGGCCGTAACGGCAGCCTGCCTGTCCCAAAGCAGACAGTGCTGCAGCTTCATCAGTGGGTGCTGTGCCTGAACTGGGGTGTATCAACTGGGACAAACACAGGTCCTTTCCTGGTTTGATGAGAGTCGGTTTGACAAACATAGGAACAAAGAGGATTTGGTAAAGTTTGCCCAGCTGGTGAGGCAGCTAGAGGAATAATTTTGGCACAATCAGTACCTATAGCCATCATCTTCCCTGACTGTCCTGGCCACCTCCTCTGAGAGATACAAGTAGTGCAAGATGTCTGCACAGGACTCCTGGTATCTTTGCCGAGAGCAGTGGAAAACACTGCAGAGGGGAAGCGGAAGTGAGTGGTCAAGCAGCTTCAGGCGACCACTTGCATGGTGGTCCTAAGACTGAAGCTTTGCACCCTGCCTGAAAGGAAGGTGGCACACCCACTGTGGTGTTATATTGTGACCAGGCCCTGGAAGTAGCCCCTGAAAAGAATGAAAGAGAAATACACCTCACCATTCATGCTTGCAAGGAAACAAGGTACAGAATATACACAAACCTGGCCTAATAAAATTACCATTTTAACCATTTAAAAATTTTCATTTATTTATTTTTAGAGAGAGGGGAAGGGAGGGAGAAAAAAAGGGAGAGAAACATCAATGTGTGGTTATTTCTTGTGTACCCCTTACTGGGGACCTGGCCTGCAACCCAGGCATGTGCCCTGACTGGGAATCGAACCAGAGACCCTTTGGTTTGCAGGCCAGCACTCAGTCCACTGAGGAACAACAGCCAGGGCCCATTTTAGCTATTTTTAAGCATATAGTTCAATGGTATTAAGTACATTCACATCATTGTCCATCCCCAACTGAAACTGCACTTAGCATTAGTTTGTGTTTTCACAGATGAGAAATTATAAGCCTCATGATAAAAAAGACTGTGCCTGGTTTTGTTCACCATTGTTTCCTCAGGATTCACTTAGGCCCCAAGACTGACACATGCCAAATGCTCAATAAATATAGGATGAGTGAAGGAATCTATGAGGGACTGAGACTCAGAGAGGTTAAATAACTTGCATAGGTCAGTCAGCTGGAAAGTGGCCAGATGCGGTTCAAACCCAAAGCTTTTCATTCATTTTTAACTAAGAGTTTTTGTGCTGTGAAACTTTCTCAGGTTCCAAAGCTCACATACCACATGAAATCAGATTTCCTCAAAGTTGCATTGTAGCCTCTCCTTATGTCATTCCAATGATTCCATTGTCTGTGAACAGCCAGACTCCCCAAATCTAAGGAACCACATGTCTCTTCTGACTCCCCACACCTCCCTTACCCTTCCCAGCTGCAGAGACAAATACTCCACTTTCTTCTATGGTGGTTTTATAGTTGGAAAGTTCTAGATTATCTGACCACAGCCTCCTGCTGCACAATTTACCATAAATCTCCTGAGCGTTGGTGTGACTTTTATTTTGGACCTGGTTGGATGTGGGAGGTGTCTGGGAGCATGGACATCTCGGTGCTGCACTGTGTAAGAGGCATGGGCTGTGGGAGCATGGCCTACCTCTGGTCCTGATTTGGTGCTCCCTTTGTGGACCGTGGTCTGAGTTAGGTACAGCTTACCATCTCACAGGAGAGTGGAACCAGGTGGCAAAACCCCATTATAGACCATTTTGATGGATTCACCTCTTTGGGGATTAGGACAAGGGAGAGTTCTGAAGGAAAAAAGAACTGTGCTTCTCCAAGTTTCTGAAGTTAACACCCAAAACTGTGGTGAAAGTTGAAATACCAGCCCCACCATGACAGTGATGAATTTGGGCTCCCCCTGTTGGATGCTTTGGAAAATAATTATTGGAAAAATTAAAACAAGGATGGGGGCAAAAACATTTATTGAGAGTTTGTTACATATTTGGTGTTTTATTTAGGCATCTTATTTCATCCTAAAATAATCCTGTGGTGGGTTTTATCAATCCCATTCTGCAGAGCTGGAAACTGACACTTGCCCAAATCACACAAAGACTTGAACCCAGAGCTTCCCTGATTCCCTAAAGTTGATCTTCTTCCCAGTATTCTGAGCCAAAGGAACCATATCAGAAATAGCAGATGAAGACCCCTCCCTCCCTTTACTTCTACTGGGTCTGTTGCTCATTTTGTCAAGACATCTCAGGGACCCAGGGATGATCTGCTCCAGGGATTCCTCCTGAACCTGTGGTGTGCTGCAACTGGCTCAGACATAATGGTGAGAATAACTGGAAAATAGTCAGGAGTTTTGCAAGCTGGTTGTAAAACCATTGGTAGTTGGGAATCGGTAATGGTGAGAGGGAGTATTTAAACAGTGGAAATTAGTGACCTCTACAAATCTGGGATTTCCCCTGTTGCCAACCCCCTGTGTGGTTTACCAGCACGCAACTATGACTGGACTCACCTCTGACTTTCTAAATGCCCCTAACTTAGCACTAATGTTGAGGCCCTGAGTGATGGCTGAGGACTACAGGGTCTGCCTCCAGGGTTCAAAAACTTTCAGCTGCAGACCTAGGAAGGAAAGATACCTATTGAAAATGAAGTGTGTGCACATGCGCCAGAGAAAAGAGGATGTGGAATATTGATTATTCACACATAAACAAAGCACCAATGTGTTTAATCATAGGGATTTTGAGGGAGGGGTTGCGGCTTCTCATTACTGTTCTTTTCTTTCGAAGCAATGGAAGAAGAGATTCAATTCATGTGGAAACTAGAACAGTGCCCTGGATAGGCGTGGGGCCGCTGCACAACACAGAAGAGGGGAGTTCTCATCAGTGGAAGGAAAGATGACTTTGAGCCTTGAGGTCTGGGGTGGGAGGCAGTTGGTGGAGCACATTCCTGACCCGCATACCTGCCAGGTTACCCAGGGCTACAGGGCTCTGTGCTGAACTGGACAGCTCTAAGTACCAGGGGCCTAACTCCCTAGAATCTGGGTGCTTCAAGTCATGTAACTTGATGACCAGAGTTAGGGGCCTTCCTTGGCTAGTTGAGATATGCAAACAGCTACCTCCCATAATAGAATAAGAGGTGCATCTTTGGGTTGGGGCGTGGGAGGGGGTGTCTTCATGGGTAGGGAGGGGACTTTCCAGCTCTGCCACGTTAAGAGGTGTCCCTGTTCCAGTTGCAGCTGAAGCCATCTGTCAGACTTCCCTAAGGGCCTAGAGGAGAAAAGGAAACAAAGAACTGAGCAGCAGGTAACAGATAATATGACTCACAAGACGCAGCTGGTTTTTCTCCAGATGCAGCTGGCCTCTTTCCAGCCCGCAGGCGAGGGCAGGGACAGTTCTTCCCTCCTGGTTTGCTGCCTCCCTCTCACAGAAACTCCTGAGTGTGAGGGGAGAAGGTTAGACACATGGATGTTTCTACCCCTGCCTGATTAAGGCTCCCTTTCTGAGTTCCAGGTCCTGCCCGAGCACCCACCTCACCTCTGCCTGCCGGCCACCTGAATGCCCACCTTTCTTAGAGACCACATTTACTACCAGGTGTGCGACCTTGCTGTGTAGGAAACAATCAGAAAGACACTGTCTTCACGTGATCCCCATCCAGTGAGGGATGCAGTGGGGTCTTGTTATTTGTTCCCAGTGTTGTTGACTCTAAACATCCAGACTGGACAGGTGTACACAGGCAAGAGCTGTGAGAGTGATGTGACATTTGGGATTAATTAGCCCTTCCACCCGCTAGTACAGCTTCCAGGCCAGGTGGGCACAGGCAGAACTCACTGGCAAGGTGGACACCAGAAGACGTGTGCAAATGGAAGGAAGCTTAAACTCAGAGGCTGACAGTTTTCTGTTATGCAGAAGTTGGTACCCAGTGGCACAGAAACTGATAATCAGGTTAACATTGCTTGAGGCACCACCTTCTGTAACCTCTGAGAGAGTCTGCTTCCACTGCTGAATCACCTCCATTCATTCAACAAACAGTCACTAAGCTTCTCTCAGGGGCCGGGTGCTACCCCAGACACTGGAAACACAATGAACGGGACAGCCATCTTGCCCCCATTGGAGGTCACAGGACAATGAGATAAAGGACATGGAGAAGTAACCAAAGGGTGCTAGGTGTTAGGAAGCAAAGTGCAGGGTGTACTACGAAGTGCCATGAGCAGGAGTGCAGGCGGGATGAGGCAGGGGTGGCCTGAGTTGTGTGCTACAGCCAATGTCTGGCTGGGGAGGCAGTTTTAGCTGAAAGGATGAAGGAATGTAGCTGAATAAAGGGTGCGTGTGTGTAGGGGCGGGGAGCTAAGTGTTTTTTAGCTCAATGTGGCAAATAGCTTTCATAAAACTACTGATGCTCTGATTAATGATAGGTAAAAGAGCACTGGGGCAATTGACCTGACCTACGTTCCTTTCCGCTTGGGGCTGAACCCCGAGTCTACCACTTACTAGCTATGAGAATCAGAGTGAGTTGCCCACCTTGCTGGTGCCTTGTTTTTCATAAATTCAATCTCCCAGCATTGTGAAGATAAAAGATAATGTACGAGTATGTATTGTAAATCAAATATTATAGCATGCTCCAACATTAATACCAGAACTATTACTATAGTATAACTATTATATAAATTGTATGCTTATTATATATTGGATAGTATTAAGTATGTAGTACAGTACTATATTGTGTTGCTACCCTTCATAACCGCTCCAGTGCAGCAATCACTGCTGTCTGATCTGGGAGCCGTGTGGGAGAAGCAGCTATAAGTCCTGTGGCCGTGTCCACACCTGTGATAGCATACTTGTATCCTGTTGAACTAGGTAGGGGACCAGTTACATTCATCTGCCCCCAGGTCAGTGGCACCTGTCCCCACACTACCTGTCCAGTAGTTCCCACAGGCCTTCGGGGATGTTCTCTGGAGCAGACAACACAGATCTCACAAGCTTCCTGTGCCTCTGCCAATGTAACAGGTAAACCCCAAGTTTTGATAGCGGACCACGTGATCTACTGCCCGGCATGTAAGAAGCAACTGTGTAGCCACCGGGCTACTTCCCTTCCTGAGGGACTGGCAGGTACTGTTTCTAGCCACCACACCTTGGCTAGAGTGTCAGCCTCATTATTCCTAGGGGAAGCAAGAGGTGCATGTCCAGTAACATGATGTACAGTGATTCGTTTCTGGTGGCCTAACTCCCATAAGTCTTGCCACAAAGCCTGTCCCCACAATGGTCTGTGCATAACCACCCATTTATTTGTATGCCAGATAGAGAACCATAATGCTGGCCCTGGAACACTGCCTAACTCTCTGTGCAAATAGTCAGGGGTTAGGTTTCACTGACTGCTGTGAGCCAAATGGCGTGGAGGTCAGCCTATTGACTGCTTTGCCCCATGCTAGTGTCCAACCAGATTGTCTCTGTCTCTAGTTGAACTGCTACAGTGGTCCACACAGCAGGCTGGCCCAGGTGGACCCATCAGTGTACCACACATCTGAGGGAATAGGCGTCTGCCCTTCCTGAAAGGGACTAAAGAGACTAGCTTCCATCTCTTCTATAGGGACGGGAACAGTAGATTTCTCATCTATACGAATAACTGGACTTAACATTTCCTGTAGGTCAGCCCGCAAAGGGGGGGTGAGCTATAGGAAATGACAGAGTACTGACAGAGTACTCCTTTGCTGCAGATAAGCCCCTCACTTAGCCAGCATGGGCATCTGAGCCGTTCCACTACGAGGCTTGGTCATCCAGTCCAGGACCCACCCTGCAATGGGATAGATGGTCCTGTGACAGGGGCAGTTCCTCTTATGGCCTCCATGGCCAACAGGGCGGCATATGCAGCAGCCAACTGCTTTTCAGTCAGGGAGACTGTACCTCTGCTCCCTTCCATACTCGGGACCAGAAACCCAACCACAGTTGGTAGCTGTTCCCTTTACTGCCACAGACCCGGTCCAGAGCCTTCCTGTGTCACATGTGCATCTACCTCACGGGGCCTAACAGGATATTTCTTCCCTCTTCTTGGGAACTTGGCACAGCCAAGTGTCCCTTTAGACACACGGGATGGGCCTCTTTGGGTCACACCCCAGGGGTTTGGACAGATAATTTAGGCCTGCACCGGATGCCGGTGTGCGGGCACCAGGAGCTGCACTTGCTCAGCACTGGTGCACGGCGGCCGGCCCGGCAGGGGCCCGCTGTTGGTGCCGCCACTGCATCCCTCGGGTCACCAGGCCGCTGTTTCGGTGACTCCGGTGACTCCTGTCTCTGTGGCTCCAGGTGCCGCTGTCATCTTCTGGGGCCTCTCCGACAGGCGCCGCCACCGCAGCTCTCTGATCCCCGCCCTATCAGAAAGCTTTCCGGGTGCCAGGGCCTGCTCCCCTGTCTTGCACCAGCTCCAGCCTGCTTTCTCGAAGCCTCCCGGGTCAGGCCACACCCTCTAACAGCTCCCACGGCCGCCCCTCCTCCTGGAGCACTTCTGCAAAGCTCAGCTCGCGAGCTCGGCCTTGACCCACAGGCATAGCAGCCTACGTTGCGGGCGGGGGTCACTGCCTCTTCTGATCAGCGTGCTGGGCGCAGAGCTTTCCGGGTGCTGGAGCTACTGTCGCCAGAGCACCCGGCCAGTCTGGCCCTCTGGCAGGTCACTCTCAGCAACTGTGTTCCACGTCTGTGCGGGCAGGGGAGGGAAGGGGATTCCCAGACCCAAACTTTTCCCAGGCGCCACAGGCTGCTGCCCTCAGGGAACTGAGTTCCATTTCCACCACCCTTTTCCCCTGAATCACTCACTATGAGAGGGGAGGGGGATTGCAGCAGCTCAGCTGCTCAGAGGCTTTTTACCAGGGCGCAGACTCAAGCCTTCAAGCCTTTTTTTTTTTTCCACCTCTGTGTTCACCATAACTTTGCCACATCAGGAAGAGCAGTCTCCTCTTCTTCAGCCTTCAGGGCTTCCGCTGCCTCTTGGGGCTCTTGGAACTTCACTGTCGCAAAGCCTAGTCTTGGTCTCAGCTAGCAAAGCTGAAAGAAACACCCAATCCATGGCCCCCACCGCCGCAGAGGCACTGCCTTCCCCTCCACCCACAGGGCTTTCTTCACTGTGTCAAGTGTGCCACTAACATAGGGACAATCATGGGGTGGGATGCCCAGCTGCCAGGAGCTCTGCCACCAAATACTACTGCTGGTGATCCGTCACTGCAAGGCCCCTCTCAGGGGGCACTGGCTCCAAGACTAAGCCAATTGTGTTGAGACCCTTCAAGTCTGGGCAGGTCCACGGTATTCGTGCAGATGGAGAAATATCCATGGAGCCACTGGGATGTCTGATGTGCCTTTATTCACAGGTGGGCAAGCCACATATGCTGCAAACTGCGTGTCTATCTGCATGTCTCACGTCATGGCCCTTGCTCCCCAGCATCGCACCCACTGTGGTACCTGTCCCCTTGCACGTGCCTCTCATTATCGCCCCCAGCAGGGAGTCCCTACCTGTTTAAGTACTAGAGGGGAATAGAGCCAGCAAGATGCCAGAAATTATATAACATAACATAATTCTGTGCATGTGAGCCCACTTCGTGTTATAGGAACAGTTTATCAGACCCAGTCGCAAGGCTATGGGAACACTAGTTATCAGGTTCCTCCAAGGCTATGGGAACACTGCTTCCCTTAGCTACCCAGACACCTGGGTGAGGGAGCCGGACTGCCTCCACTTACCCTCTCTCTTTCTCTATATCTATCTATCTATCTATCTATCTATCTATCTATCTATCTATCATATATATACTGTATATACACTATACACTATATATACTACATAGTATATATATAATATCTAGTATAGTATAGCTATAATATAACTATTAGTATAATTATAATATTTGATAGTTACTGTTATTATTTCTATACACCAAACTTATATCCAAAAGGATGTTGATAGTTACAAGAAAGGACTAAACATAGATCTGGATGTTGTTAAATAAGAGTAAAATAATACATCAAGTAGGAAGGGAGGGGAGGTTGTGTATACAGTTCTAGGTAATGTCTATGTAAAGAGAGGGTGAGCCCTTGAAAGATGAGTCAGAAGCCTTTCCCAAGGGGATCTATGTTTAGCATGCTGGCTATTTTTACCAGCCTTCCTCTCTCAAGATATCTTGTAACAGGGAGCTCAGAATTTTTCAAACTACCAAATCCATTTGTAGTGTTTTGGATGAGGGATACTGAAAAGAAAGGAAGACTGCTGTATATTTACTCGTTGGCCAGGCTTGCCAAAAGGAAAACAGACTCTTGACCTTCACAAAAAGCACCAGAAATCCTTGCTTCCAAGGCTTCCTCTCTTCCGTGGAGTTCACATAGTTTTGCTGCGTTGCAAAGTGCAGTCCCCATCTCAGCTTGCAAAGCTGAAAGAAACCAGCCCATGGCCCCTGTAGCTGTCTGGGCGCTTGGCTTTTCTAGGATCTCCTGACCACCTGCAGGGCCTTCTCTACCCTGTCAGGTGTGACACTAATATTGAGACATTTCTGGGGTAGGGCCCGTGCTGCCAAGAGACTTGCCACCAGACAACACATCTCAGTGACTAGCCACCCTTCCAGACCTCCCCTCTAAGGGGGCCCATGGCTCCTCCACACTATACTGTGATGAATCCTGCCTACAGCGCCAATTGTCTTGTAGCCTTTCAAAGCCAGACAGGTTCACTAAGGATTTGAGCAGATGGAAGAAAATTTGAGGAGCCGTAGGAATGCCTGACATGCCTTTATTTGAGGGGGGTGGTCCATGCATACCTCAAGCTGCATGTCGTACCATGGGAAGTCCCAATTTCCTTATATATTAAATGCACACAAAGCTGTTGGGGTGCCATGATATTATGTAACACAGCATGATTCTGCGCTTGTGTGCTCATTCTCAAGGCTTTGAGAACACTGTTTGTCTTAGTTGCCCAGACATCTGGGTAAGGGAGCCTTACTGACTCTATTTCCCCTACACCACAGCCTTGCCAACAAAGTATGTTGACAAACTTACATTTTTGCCAATCTGATAGGTAAAAAAACACTAGCTTTGTTATGATTTTGATTTGTACTTATTAGAAGCAAGTTTGAAAATCTTTTTATATGTTATTAAGCCCTTTACATTTCTTTGTGTGAACTGTATGTCTTTTGCAATTTTAACATCAAATTTGTAAGGATTGAAAATTTCCCCTTCTCCTCTAGATTCTTTGGCTGGTCTAATGATTACGTTGACACAAGACATTAACAGGAGAAAAGCAAGTGTAATTACTGTATTTTTTTGGACAATAAGATGTACTCCCCCCAAATTTGGGAGGAAAATGGGGCTGCCTCTTATAATCCGAATGTAGCCTATCTGGCTTGCTGGGGGCGGGGCAGCACGGTGGAGTGGGGCCACAGGTTATTAAATATTTTACCACATTTTTTACTTCAAAATTTTTTCCCCTATTTTCCTCCTCTGAAACCTAGGTGCGTCTTATGGTCTGGTGCATCTTATAGTCCTAAAAATATGGTACATACTTAATGGGACCTCATAGAGGCCTGAGACTCAAAGGTGCTTAAGTGGCTGAGGCTTCTGTGCCGTCCTAAGGAGTGGGAGCTGCGGGTTCCCTGGGGAGCAGGGTAATGCACAGGAGATGAGAAGAGCAGATGCTTGGCAGTCAGATGTTTGCCCTGACAAGCAAGCAAGTCTTTCAGACAAAAAGGTCCTCTCTGGTAATAGCTCTCTTCCTGGTACAGGCCCCTAATAAATTCCTTTAGGCAGTCAAGAGAGGTCAAAAGCTTTTCCTGATTCTGCTGGGTCTTTTGTTATTGTTGGTAGGGAGAGGGAGGGAGAAAGACAGGGAGAGAAACATCAATGTGTGGTTGCCTCTCACGTGCCTCACACCAGGGCCTGCCTTGCAACTCAGGGATGCTCCCCAGACGGAGAACTGAACCAGTGACTGACTGATCTGCAGCGGGTGCTCAACCATGGAGCCACACCAGCCAGGGATGATTCTGCTGGGTCTTGATGGCCTTCAGCTGAAAGCAATCCACATACCAAGAGGCACATTTTTTAAAATTTATTTTTTTTAATATATTTTACTGATTATGCCATTATAGTTGTCCCATTTCTCCCCAATAATTCCCCCCACCCTGCACACCCTCTCCCACCCACATTCCCCCCTTTAGTTCATGTCCATGTGTCATAAGTTCTTTAGCTTCTACATTTCCCATACTATTCTTGCCCTCCCCCTGTCTATTTTCTACCCACTATCTATGCTACTCATTCTCTGTACCTTTTCCCCCTCTCTCCTGCTCCCATGCCCCTGTTGCTAACCCTCCATATGATCTCCATTTCTGTGGTTCTGTTCCTGTTCCAGTTGTTTGCTTAGTTTGCTTTTGTTTTAGGTGTGGTTCTTAATAGCCGTGAGTTTGCTGTCTTTTCACTGTCCTATTTTTGATCTTCTTTTTCTTAGATAAGTCCCTTTAACATTTCATATATTAAGAGCTTGGTGATGATGAGCTCCTTGAACTTGACCTTATCTGAGAAGCACTTTATCTTCCCTTCCAATCTAAATGACAGCTTTGCTGGATAGAGCAATTTTGGATGTAGTTCTCTGCCTTTCAAGACTTCAAATACTTCTTTCCAGCCCCTTCTTGCCTGCAAGGTCTCTTTTGAGAAATCAGCTGACAGTCTGATGGGAACTCCTTTGTAGGTGACTGTCCCCTTATCCCTTGCTGCTTCTAGAATTCTCTCCTTCATTTGAATCTTGGCTAACGTAATTACGATGTGCTTTGGTGTGTTCCTCCTTGGGTCCAACTTCTTTGGGACTCTCTGAGCTTCCTGGACATCCTGGTAGTCTATTTCCTTTGCCAGATTGGGGAAATTCTCCTTTATTATTTGTTCAAATAAGTTTTCCACTTGTTGCTCTTCTTCTTCCCCTTCTGGTATCCCTATAATTCGGATGTTTGGATGTTTAATGATGTCCTGGAGGTTCCTAAGCCTCTCCTCATTTTTTTGAATTCTTGTTTCTTCCTCGTTTTCTGTTTGGTTGTTAGTTTCTTTCTTCTGGTCCTCTCCATTGATTTGAGTCCCAGTTTTCCTTCCATCTCTATCAGTTCCTCATGCATCTTCCTTCATTTCACGTATTGTAGCCTGCATTTTTTTGGTCTAATTTGTGAGCAAAATCAACCAATTCTGTGAGCATTTTGATGACCAGTGCTTTGAACTGTGCATCTGATAGGTTGGCTATCTCTTCACTGCTTAGGGGAATTGACTCTGGGGCTTTGATTTGGTCTCCAGTTCGAGCCATTTTTGGTGGGTTTTTGTTTTGTTTTGGTTTTAGTCTGGTCGAGGCTATTACGTAGTGAGGGGTGGAGCCTCAGGCGCTCCCCAGTGTGGGGCAGCCCAGTTGCTGGGTTGTGACGCTGTATGTGGGGGCGGGGTCTGAGAGGGAACAATGGCACCTGCTCCGCTCTCTCCTGGATTCAGTCCCCTCTGCCACTTCCCCTCTTCCTGTACCGTCTGTGCATGCGAATGTGGGACCCCCTGGTCAGCCAGCCACCTTGTGCGGCCTCACTGGGTCTGCGCAGTTGCCCCTCTGTGCCTGGAGTCCGCCAGCTGCTGCCTGTGGGCCTGAGGACTGCCAGCCACCACCTGTGCACCTGGGAACTGCCAGCCGCTGCTGTCTGCGTTCCTGGGTCCGCACCTCCACTTTTTCCTGCCGCGACTCCGCCCCTCTTACTGGTCTGGATGAATGGTTGTTGGACTTCCGTACAGTTCAATTTTCTATAAGTTCTGGTTGTTTTCTTGTTTCTAAATATTGGTTGTCCTTAATTTTGGTTGTGAGAGGAGGCACAGCGTGTCCGCCTATGCCTCCATCTTGGCCGGAAGTCCAAGAGGCACATTTTTGAGGTGGCATATTCTGCTCCCTTCAGGTCGTGGTTCTTTTCTCTCTACTTTTTGAAGGCACGTTATCCATTTGTCTGTGATACATTTGTCTTTTATACTTTGCTTACGTTTTTCCTTACAAAAGTTTTTGCATTTAAACTTT
This sequence comes from Glossophaga mutica, assembly GCA_039655065.1. Lineage (NCBI taxonomy): Eukaryota > Metazoa > Chordata > Mammalia > Chiroptera > Phyllostomidae > Glossophaga > Glossophaga mutica. The sequence goes on from CM077306.1 coordinate 107,071,673, forward strand.
TAAGTAGTCAAATTTATCAATCCCCCCCCTCAATCACAGCTAGGTTCTTAGCCATAATTATGAAAGTCTATAATAATTTCATAATAGTCCATAATATTCTATATGGAATTTGTTCTTTTGAGTAATATGATAAATTGATCAAATATTATCCTTTTTCATACAGAGTCTCAAATTTGCTTTTACTGGTCCTCACACCCCCATTCAGCCTGAGTTTTCCTGGACATTATATTCTTTTCTAGGTTTGCCCAAACTGAACATAGGTCATAATAAACATCTGCTTAACTCTTGGCGTTTGGTTCCATTTTGTTTACTGTTTTTCTTTCCTGGACTCTGATTTCTACACCTTATTTTTCCAGCAGCTCAAGGGAGCTATGACCTTTTGGGCTTCAGGAACGGTGAACTAAAGACCTCTCCTGAGAGGGATTCAATCTGGAGCAGGTCCTGTCACCACCAAGGGGGGCAGTCTCTTTGTGGGGTGGGGGCGGCTTTCTCAGGAATAGTCCCAGGGGTGGAACACTCAGGAGCTCTGTTTCTTCTGGTGATCCATGTTCTGTTTTCACCCACTTCTGCTCTTATTTTCCACCTTTCTAACTGGAGAAATCTGGGGGTAGGGGGAGGCATTTTTTTTTACCTCTGCTCTCATAATACCCAGGGCAGATCCTGTCATTAATATTAGCTCCCACTTACTAGCTATTTCTGAAGCCGGGTGCCAGGTACTGTGCTAAATGCCTTATAAGGAGTAAATCATCTAATCTTGATGTGCTAGTTGGCTAAGGTTTGGTATTTCTAGAAGGGAACACGTTAGGGGAACTCAAGAGTTAACGATTTTAACCTAGATAGGCTTAAGTGATTAATGCTTGTGGAAAACAGTTACTTCAGAAAAAGGAATGCATGAGCACAGGACTCCAGGAGACATGTGAGCAATTCAAACTTCGTGCCCCAGGGAGTCTGCAAGTAATCAATATCTGCGCTATTGTGTTCCAGATAAATAATTGTTGATCAACCCTGGCTGGTGTGGCTCAGTGGATTGAGTGCTGGCCTGTGAATCAAAGGATTCCTGGTTCAATTCCCTGTCAGGACACATGCCTGGTTGTGGGCCAGGTCCCCAGTAAGGGGTGCTCAAGAGGCAACCGCACATTGAGATTTCTCTGCCTCTCTTTCCCTCTGTCTAAACACAAATAAATAAATCTTTTTTTAAAAGGAATTGTTGATCAACAGATAAAGTACTAGGGCCCTGTCCAGTGTGGCTCAGTTGGTTGGAGATTTTCCCCTTAACTGACAGGTGCCTGCAGGAGGCAGCTAATCTGTGTTTCCCTCTCTCTTGAATGACAATATAGTAAACCTTAAAAAGGAGTACTAGTGAAACAGAGTGTAGAGCTAGACAGGGTTAAAAACTCAGTGTGCCAGTTGTTGGGGGGGGTAAGGAGCTGGGGGGATGTAAAACAAACAAACCTGGCTGGGAAGAGTGGCAGGACAATGATTGAGAGTTACTTTGTATATAAGTAATAGCTGGCTACTATTATAGAAATGCTAATTGCTGTGCTACTGGAGGCCAGGGAGATGGGCTAACTTTAATTTATAGCTCAATAGGGAGGCAGATTGCCCTGCTGTGAGAGGCAAGGAGGCTTTGTCCTGTGTCACTGGGCCATGCCTTCCCAGACCAATAAGGTAATTGGGGAAAAGTTTTACCTCACCTGCACAAAAAAGCAAGGAACTCACGGGAGATGCAAGAAATCCCATGAGATGTGGAACATTCTGTGCAAGCACTTAAACTGAGCACAAGTAGTGATTCTCGGATGCACATTGCCAGATTAAGAGAGCTGGAAAACACAGAGAGACAGCTGATGGTTCTGGGAATTGTGGGAGCCTAGCCAAGCATTGACGACTCAGAGAAGATGGAATGCTGAATGGGAACCCGCCTAGCTAAGCTGCAGACTTCTTTTTTTTACCCCCCTGAGAGATGATACCTCTGGCTGGCCTGGTTTGGCAAGGACTGTGTGTGTTTATGGGTGTTTGGTTTTAAGGGACTCTGGGACTTAAAAACAGAATTCTGATATCATTCAAAATCTGTGTAACTTCTAATAAATATTCCCTTTCCTTTTCACCTAACTCGGTCACTGGGAGTTCTGTTTTTCAGCCACAGGCAATAGAACCCCAAATCTGTTCCAGAACCACGTAGCCTGGCGTTCTGTTACACTAGGAAAGTCACCACCGCAACTCTTATCTGATTAACATTCTTTCCAACCCCCTCACCTGACCTTTCTTCTCCTTGTAAAAAGATTAGCTTGAAAGGAGATAGGAATGTTACTGGAGTCTTGCTGCCCGCCACCATCCTCTAGGCAAAATTCCAGAGGCCAAGGTGTCACAGTTGGGCACAGGTAACCAGGTTCTTGGTGATCGGGACAAAGAATTGAACTGAACACCCGGAGTTTATAGCAGAGAACATGGGAGCAGGCCAACTCCAAGCAGAGATTGACCTCATGGGCTGGAGGGACTCTATTCTTATAGGGCAGATCCTTCCTGGCTAGTTTTGACGGGCTTTCACTGCGCATGTGCAAGTAGTTGTATTACTTTAAAGCTACTGCACATGGTCTCCCATGATTTTCCTTGACTGGTCACGAGAGAAGGGGTCGCACAACGTTACCGAATGGACCCTCCCCTTCTCCTGGGGTCCCCCTGTACTAGGTTCGCCTTGCCCATTGCCAGAGAATTGTAGCTCTCCATGTGAGAGATTGGTGAAAAGGAAAGGAATTATTTATTCAAAAGTTATACAGACTTAAGAGTAATGACTTAATGTCTTCATTAAAATCCCAAAGTCCCTCAAAACACCCACAAACACACAGAGTCCTTCCTTCCCCCTTTTTTCCTGGTCTGAGGTGCTGTATCTCAGGAAAAGAAATAGGAGTCCGTGGCTCAGGCAGCCCCTGATTCTTCCCAGTAATCCGTGCTCAACTGGTAGGCCTCTCTCGGTTCCCGGCACCATCAGCTGTGTCACTGCTGCAATCTCCAGTTCGTAATCCAAAATCACATGGCACCTTCTCATGGCCCACCAGCAAGAGTCCTTTCACCCCTTTCCTTCCTGCAGCATCTTTCCTTCATTCTTCCAAACTGCTAAGAGAGAGCTCCGCATCGCTGCTACATCTTGCTTTCCAGTTTCCTAAGCTGCGTGGCAAAGGGAGACCCAAAGCCGCGTGGTTCTTCTTGTCATGGCTCCTGCACCTGGGTTTAAATCCCATGCCAGTCTTCCTCTGCAGCCCCATTTCCGACTCCTCCCACAATTGGCTACACTTGCCAGCACTCCCATATTTTCCAGTTTTTCTGGGCTTCCATAGTAAGTCTGGGCAGGCAGGGCCCTGTGGCGTGGAGCCAATCATCTCCGAGCTCTCACGCAAGCTCTGTAACCAGGGGGAGTTGCCTCCCAGTTACATCCTGGGTGGAAGTCACTCCTATCTCCCTGGCTCAAAGCATGACCACAGCTATTTAACATATCTATGAAACCAGTTAAAGGTTATAGGTATGTTAAATGACCATGCCAGAGGTTAGCTGCAAAGCTGTTGCTGTACAAATCAGCTCTCAATGGCTCTGCTCCATGTGTCCCTTCCCCCAGTTCAGACTTGTGGGGGTGAGGACATCCCATATGTTTGATATTTCCTGGACACCCTGAGTTCTGGACACCATCACAAATCCTTCTTTTGGTGGTCCCCTGGCTGCACCCTCTTACAAATGTTTGATGATAAAGGAAAGGAGTCTTTACAAAAACTACACAATTTTGGGATGACAGCTTTCCACATGCATTATCACTGAAGCCTATCAATTAAGGCTAAACACCTCAGTGCTCCTAGCATTCCCTCTGTTGGTTTTATTTATCTTATTTCTACAGGACTTATTTACAAACTAAAACAACATAAAATACAAAAGCTACATAAATTTTGGAAGAATGGCAGGGTTCGTCTCTGAGCTTATTCCCTCCAGAACACCCAAAGAATAATCCTGCCACCCTCTCCCAGGCCAGCCTGATCCTGGGCTGGGCCCAGAGGTCCTTCCCATTCAAAATGCTGTCCTCTGGGGAATGCAGGTGAGGCAGGAGACAGCACAGGAAGAACTCTGAGACTGCACTGCTGTCACTGGCCAGTATTTAGCACCCTGGTTGCCAGGAAACACCTTCTACCACTTAGGTAGAATGAAGAGCAAACCAAGGCAGAGAAGAAGAGAGAGGCATGTCTCACACGCTAACTCAGCAGTCCTGAGCCTGGTCTGATAGATAATAATACCAGGTGTTCCACCATCACAAGAAACATTATGTTAGCAAGAAAGGAGGGAAGTCCTTGAAATTCGATGTTGTGTTCCCACTACCTGGGAAAGAAAGCCTTGAAACTGTGCTTTCATTCCAGGGCCTGGAATGTGGGAGAGGGTCCCCGGTGCCCAAAGAGAAACCCATAAATAACTTTGGAAAGTCCCCCAATTTTAATTAACTGCCTCCTGTCACATATTTGCTTTACAACAAGATGAACAAATGGGGTCTGGAGCAAGATAAGGTTTGGGGCTAACAGACCCCCACACATACCTAAGTTTGGGTAGTCACATTCCCCCAGGAAAGCTGGCACCACGTTTACCTGTTAATCAATATGTAACTTTTTCCCCTCCTATCCCACCAACTATTTAAGTCCTCAGAACAAAGGACTTGCCCTCTCTTTCTTTCTCAGGGGCTCTGGGTGCTCTTAGCTCCCTGGCCTCCAGGCCTCTGGCCACCCTGGTCTTCAGCTGCTCTTACTTTTGCCCCCCTGCTTTGCCTTTCACCCCTCACTCTAGCTAGGCCCATTTTCTTCCATGGGAACGGATCACTAATAAACAGATTGCATGCTAATAGATTTGTTGAGCTGTAATTCTTTACATGCATCAGCAAGAAGAACCAGGTCTCTCCCATCAACACAGGCAGCTGCAGCATGATCATCCAGACATCCCAGTGGAGAGCCCAAGCCTCAGAGCCAGCGACTGAGAGCCCTTCTTTTATTCCAAATCTTCTCACCCATAATTCCATGCACTCTGGAGACATTCAGCTTCTCTGCCAATCCTGTCCCAGGTTGTTTACCATTGCCTAGGTCAACCTCCACCTACAGCCCGTTCCTACTCCTTCCCAGTGGTCTAATCAGATTTCTCTGTATCAATTCCCCCTTTAACACTTCTGCACCTTTGTATTCTTACAAAGGTAAATGGGCAAAGGCCTCATTCTCCTGTAGCTTCATCCTACTGGCCATGGACATAGTCCTACCTATCCCTGGTCCAGAAATCTCTAAGAGAAAGGGGGTCTTGAGTGGAAGAAGAACTTCCTATGAGGGCTAAGCATCTTGCAAAGTCCAGGTCAGTAGGCTGTTCCTGGGAAGTGGTGTGTACAATGTCTAAGGGATAGAGTTGCTGAAAAAGTTGGCATCTGCGTTGTGCTCGGGAGGCGACAAACTTGGCAAGGGAGTTAGAAGGCACAGTTAGCCGTGGCTGCTGTGCTCAGTGGGTTGAGTGCCAGCCTGTGAACGAAAGGGTCACTGGTTCCATTCCTGATCAGAGCACGTGCCTGGATTGTGGGTCAGGTCAAGTCCTCTATAGGGAGCATGTGGGAGGCAGCCATATTGACGTTTCTCTCCATCTTTTTCTCCCTCCCCTTGCCTCTGTCTAAAATGGGTATTTCTATAAAAAAGAATGGACAATCAGAACCACAACCACTAAATGATAAAGGTAGGGACCAATTCTACAAAGTCACCAATTAAGAAAAAGTGGCTTTATTGAAGGGAGGTATGCAAAGCATGTCATAGCTATCTGAAGCACTTTTGCCAAGTATACTTAACTCACAGTGAGTGGAAACAGAATTCACCCCTATCCTTTAACACCTCTAGGCCCCTTCTGCCCAAGCTATTAGGGCAGAAAAGGAAACCAGTTTTTAAGTGAAGCCCACAGACCACCCCATAGTTCACCAACCAACCACTTAGTCCAGGCAAACTGTTGAGTCTCAGGAAGCTGTGATGCAGCTGGACTTCTCAAGTGAGACCTATATTTTGTAAACAATCATTCAATAATGAGGTCATAGGCTTACACCCTATGAAAACAGAAGTGAGAATACACAGGTTAATTCACATAACAAATCACAAGCCAGTCTCTGAGTCCACACGACTGTCTTTTGAGAAGACATCCAGCTGCAAAGCCTTTGCTGGAATGACATCAAACAACACTTTGACAGATCTTTCTTGTCTGTAAATTGAGCACCTCTGATGGTGTTACAAACCCAGTTTAACTTCCAAGTGAAAACAAAACTTTGAGGACAGTTAGCTGCACTGGACCAATGTCTAAAACTGAGCATCGTGACTTTCCTTGGAAACCAATTTTTCTCCTTAAGATCATTCTCCTTGTCCTCAAAGGGACTGCAATAAGTCCAGTTTCCATTTTTGCCTGATCACTTGCATAAATACAACAAGAGCAACAATCGATCACATAGGATCCTTAAGCCTGCCTTGCCAGAACTTGCACAAGGAACCTTCAGATTGAGCCTTAGCCTCCACTCCAGTGCACAGAAGCCAAGCCACACTCCTGCCATCTGGCTTTTCCTGCAGTACTGTTCTTCCTCAAATCCTTGAGGTTCCTGTCATGTCCTAAGGTTCCTCCCTGCCATCTTTCAGGAAAGCAATAGTCGTTCCTTCCCTAGAAAGACTGTCATGAACCAGATGACCAGACAAGGTTCCAGGCAATTTCTCAAGTGGGCTTTCATTAGCTTTGAAAGTCCATTTCTGTTCCCCAAGGCCTACTGGTTACAACCAGAGTCCAGGACGGCCTCCTTCAGGCATCTTATTTCAGTCCGTCTTGGTTAACGAAACTACCATTGGAAACTGGTCTTATTGGTTTAAGGCAAAGAAACTTTATGCCATCTTCAGAATTCCAAATTCTGGAGGTATCAGGAAGGGAGAAAAATACAAAGCCTGAAGGAAAATCTTTGTCCCTTCAATATCCACCAAGATTGCATTCCCATGCCTTATACCTTTCATTGCTAACTTTCCCACTTGATGTAAAGTTTACACTCTTCCTGGGAAACCTCAGAATATTTTCCAGAACAGCAACAAAGCAGAGACAGAGTTCCAAAAGAAGAAGAAGCAGCACTGGAACTAGCCTTAGAATCCTGTCTCACTTCCCATCAGTCCCACTAACTGGTCACACAGGTGACCTTTCCTGGGTCCCAAATGGCCCACAGCCTCACTGGTAGAGGCGCTCTCTCACCCACTAGTTTCTCCACTGGTCTCTCGGCAGAGACGTGACCTCTAACCACCCAGTCTCATGGCAGAGACATGCTGTCTTACCCCAGCCTGGGCTCTACTTGACGCCAAATGACCCCTCCTAGGTCCAAAGTGGTGAAGGCATTCTCTCCAACCAGATTCAGATGACTTCTCTTTGGTCCCAATGGCGAAACAGCAGTGACAGAGGATTCCCAGTTTACACAAAACAACAGAATTCAAAACAAGTCCTCATAAGATCAGAAAGTTAGCATACAAAGAATAAAGCAAGAAAAGTATAACTGCACCCAAGAGTGAGATTTCATTTTCTCCAGGTTTAAAACTTTCACACCTTTTCTATATACATTTACTCATTCAGATTTGGCCATAACTCACTTTCAATTGTTGTTCTTTCCCACACTGGTGTAGGGGACTGGTTTCTTTTGGTCTGGCAAATGTGACTCAGCTCTGTATGGAAAACCTATGGAAGCGATGCAGTGGGCCAGAGCCAGACCCTCAAACCAGGTTTTCCCACGGGAGTCAGGTCTAGAAAATGCATACAGACCGTTACGGCTTGCTCTTGCTAAAACTCCCTCATCTCGGTCTGAAACAGTAGATGTTTATTGCTTATCTTCAAGGTAGTTTCCAAAGCCAGTGTAAATTTTCCCAAGGATGGAGCTAATCAGCTAGCTGCCTTTCACTTCTGCATTTGTTATTTTCGTTTCTTTGATTGTACCTAAAATGTAGACAACAATATTCTATGTAATAGATACTAAATCCTTCTTTAATGTAAAACCTGAGAAAAACAATAAAAGCCTGTCTAGGCAAGGGTAGGTGCGGTCTCCCCTTGAGAGAGTGGCCGTGCTGTCTCTTTTTCTCCACAGGACTGCTGTAGCCTGTGCATTTGTTTTTGTCTTCAGTCACAACACGTGGACTCTGCAGGCCAGAGTCTGCCACACACTGGGAAGGGCCTACTCAAACTCAGTATCTGGCAGCTAAAAGTCCCTAGGTTTACAAGCACATAAATAAAGTAAAAGAAACATTGTCACTCTTACTGGTTTGTCTCACATTTATACAACTGATACGATGACATGAATAAATCTCAAAAAATATTTTTCTGACCAAATAAGCCAGGCAAGAGAGCACATACTGTATGATTCCATTTATACAAAACTCTAGAAAGTTCAAACCTAATCCGTACTTTTTTCCTTTTTTCTTTTTGTTTAGTTTTGGGAATTCCCTTCTATGATGGCTCTCCTCCTTGCAATAGGCACATTGATTGGCACGTAGTGGGGTCATTCCTCCTTCCTTTAGTGTCCTCCTCTGGCCTCCCCACTCTGCTTCTAAAACATTGGGGCCTGCTTTACCCTTCTTGCTTCCTAGGAGTTGTAAACTTTAAAGGCTATGTCTACTAGCTGAGGCGGGTTCATTCCCAATGCCCATCTAACCACTGGAGTTGCCTTTACTTTGCTCAATAAAAGTCATGTTTACCATCCTCACATTTTCTGATGTCTCTGGGTCAGCATCAGAGTGCTTTCTATAGGCCTGATAGATCCTCTGTAAAAATTCCGCAGGATCCTCATTTGGCTTTTGCTGAAGGGCTTGTATGATAGGCTATTTTTCTTGGGCACCCACTTCTTAAGTCCTCCAAGTATACACTTTCTATAGGATTCCAGGAAGGCTAGGCCCCACCATTTGGGTTCTAGTTGGGCTCTGTCAAGGGAATTGCCACAGCTGGGCTCGGGGTCCCATTGGGATCCTCTTGATGGATATGCTGGGCCTCTTCATTAGCCTTATTTATAACCAGCTGTCTCTCATCTACAGTTAACAGGATATTTGGGATAGCCTATACACCTGCCCACTTTGGATGACGAGTGGCAAAAATGGAGGTGGTAAGATCTGCCATTCTCTGACGATCACCCCTACCAATGAGGGATTGGAATTCTTCCAATTCAGTAAGTCTGAAGTGGAAAATGGAAATATGGGCCCATAGTAACCAGTGGGCTGGCCTTCCTGAGTTACCCAATCTGTGGGATATTGCCTCAAAGGAAATGGCTTTGCTCTGGATAGGGAAGATCCCTGGCATAAGTGGATGCCCTGACAGGTCTTTGAGGGGGAGACCCATCTCTTGGCATACAGGGGTACAGCCACTGCCTCTACGGTCTCTACTTCAGGGGAAGCTTGTGAAGGGGTTGGTGGCGAGGAAGCTCCTCCTACCACCAACACGGGGTTCCCTGGGTTCAGAACACTGATGAGGTTTAACCCCTCATCTTTTCTTCCTGTGTCTTGCTATCGAGAAGAAGTTTTGAGGCCTCCTCCCTTCTCTGTACCACCAAGCAATTGTCTGTCCCTGGAGAAACCTTATTATGCAATGACATAAATTCACTGGCATAACAGATTTCCTCCCATCTGTGTAACTGTTGGCAATACTGTTTCAATTCTATGATGTTATGATAATTTAGGGAGCCATGCACAGGCCACCTTTCCTCACAATCCAAAACATACATAGGCCACACAGTATTACAGTAATTAATCAATACCTCCTTGGACATTGCATAGTGACAGTACATGCTACAGTCTGCCAAAATTTTACCTAGCAGACTCCCTCCAGGAGCCAGCACAGAACTGCCCTTATTGCCCTGGATGTACAGGCCACAATCTATAACAAGAGAAATCCAAGAAACCTGAGAAAATATTTTAAAACACTGCTACCCATGACTCCATTTACCAAAGACTACTCACAAGCCAAGTCTGCCAACCGATCTCACAAACTATGGTCCTCACCCAGACGTCGTTTCATGGTCTTTTCACAGTCCCATTTCCTTTCACCAGCCAGATGTGTTTAGGCGGCTGAGTGGACATATAGAAAAATTCCTGGAGACTGGGAAACCCCACAGTCCCATTCCTGGAGTTGAGCAGCCACAGGCAGCTAGGATCCCACCTGGTTGCCGTTGCTGTTACCAAACATCAGTTGTGGTCCTGCTGCCCACTGCCACCCTCTAGGCAAAATTCCAGAGGGAAAGGTTTGGTGATAAAGGTAGGGAGTCTTTATTCAAAAGCTACACAATTTTGGAATAACAGTTTTTCACATGCATTAGTCACTTAAGTGTATCAATTAAGACTTCTGGCCAAGATGGAGGCGTAGGTGGACACACTGTGCCTCCTTGCACAACGAAAATTAAGGACAACGAAGATTTAGAAACAAGAAAACAGCCGAACTGATAGAAAATTGAACTGTACGGAAGTTCAACAACCATTCATCCAGACCGGTAAGAGGGGCAGAGTCGCGGCAGGAAAAAGTGGAGGTTGGTGGACCCGGGCATGCAGGCAGCAGTGTCTGGCAGATCCTAGGCATGCAGGCGGCAGCTAGCAGACCCCAGGCCCACAGGTGGCAGCTGGCGGACCCCGGGCACGGGGTGGCAACAGTGCAGACCCAGTGAGGCCGCGCAAGGTGGCTGGCTGACCAGGTGGTCCCACATTCACGCGTGGATAACCCAGGCGAAGGGGAAGCGGCAGAAGAGACTGGAATCCGACAGAAAGCAAGCGCCATTGTTCCCTCTCGGACCCCACCCCCACATACAGCGTCACTACCCAGCGACTGGGCTGCCGTGCCCTGGGGAACACCTAAGGCTCTGCTCCTCACTACATAACAGCTGCAGCCAGACCAAAAACAAACAAACAAACAACAACAACAAAAACAAAAACAAAAATGGCTCAAATGGGAGAACAAATCAAAGCCCCAGAGCCAATTCATCTAAGCGACCAAGAGATAGCCAACCTATCAGATGCACAGTTCAAAGCACTGGTGATCAGGATGCTCACAGAATTAGTTGATTTTGCTCACAAATTAGATGAACAAATGAAGACTACAATACGTGAAATGAAGGAAAATGCATAGGGAACCAATAGAGACAGGAGGAAACTGGCACTCAAATCAATGGAGTGGACCAGAAGGAAGAAAGAAACAACCAAACAGAAAAGAAGGAAGAAATCAGAACTCAAAAAAATGAGGAGAGGCTTAGGAACCTCCAGGACATCTTGAAATGTCCCAACATCCGAATTATAGGGATACCAGAAGGGGAAGAAGAGTAACAAGTGGAAAACTTATTTGAACAAATAATAAAGGAGAACTTCCCCAATCTGACAAAGGAAATAGACTTCCAGGAAGTCCAGGAAGCTCAGAGAGTCCCAAAGAAGTGGGACCCAAGGGGGACACACCAAGGCACATCAGAATTCCATTAGCCAAGATTAAAATGAAGGAGAGAATTCTAGAAGCAGCAAGGGATAAGGGGACAGTCACCTGCAAAGGAGTTCCCATCAGACTGTCAGCTGATTTCTCCAAAGAGACCTTCCAGGCAAGAAGGGGCTGGAAAGAAATATTTGAAGTCTTGAAAGGCAAGGACCTACATCCGAGATTGTTCTATCCAGTGAAGTTTTCATTTAGAATGGAAGGGGAAGATAAAGTGCTTCTCAGATAAGGTCAAGTTAAAGGAGTTCATCATCACCAAGCCCTTATTATATGAAATGTTAAAGGGACTTATCTAAGAAAAAGAAGATAAAAAATATGACAGTAAAAAGACAGCAAACTCATAGCTATTAAGAACCACACCTAAAACAAAAGCAAACTAAGCAAACAATGAGAACAGGAACAGAACCACAGAAATGGAGATCATATGGAGGGTTAGCAACAGGGGAGTGGGAGGAGGAGAGGGGGGAAAAGGTACAGAGAATGAGTAGCATAGATAGTGGGTAGAAAATAGACAGGGGGAGGGCAAGAATAGTGTGGGAAATGTAGAAGCTAAAGAACTTATGAGACATGGACATGAACTAAAGGGGGGGAATGTGGGTGGGAGGGGGTGTGCAGGGTGGAGGGGAAAAATGGGGGAGAAATGGGACAACTGTAATAGCATAATCAATAAAATATATTTTTAAAAAAGTGTATCAATTAAGGCTAAACTCTTTAACACCTTAGTTCTCCTATCATTTCTCCTGCTAGTTTTTAGTTATCTTATTTCTACAGAGTTAGTTTACAAACTAAAACAAAATAAGATACAAAAGCTACACAATTTTGGAAGAATGGCATGCTTCTGCCTCTAAGCTCATCTCCTCTAGAACACCCAAAGAAGAATAATCCTTCCACCCTCTGCAACCTGGTCCTAGCATGCATCTCAAGTTTCTTCTCTTCCAAAATCATCAAAATGATCATCCTTTTGGAAACACAGGCAGCTGCATCATGATCATCCAACATCCTCGAGAAAGACAGTCTGAGAGGTTGAGAGGCTGAGAGCCCTTCTTTTACTTTAAATCTTCTGATCCATAATCCCTTGTGCTCAGGAGGTATTCAGCCAGGGCAGGCTGATCCTATGCTGTGTCTGGAGTTCCTTGCCATCCAAAACACCATCTTCTGGGAAATGCAGGCAGCTACAGCACAATCATCCAGGCATTCTCAAGGAAGAGAGTCCCAGAGCCAGAGACAATGAGAGCCAGTGCCCCTGCAAGAGCCTGAGAGTTCCTTTATTCCCAAATCTTCTTGCCCATTATTCCATGTGCCCTGGAGGCATTACCATCACCTTGGGCAGATACCTCCCATGACCTCCGCTCCATACTTTTCCCCAGTGTCTGAACAGATCTCTCTGTATCACAGAGAGCGATTTTTACTCATTTTCCAAGAGTGGAAAGTGGCATAGTGTGGAGAGACACAATAGCAGTGAAATGTAGGGCATTTGAGGTTTTATTGGATTATAACTGGATCATAAAAGGGGGTGTTGCTGTTGTGTGACTACTGGACCGTTAGAGGCATTTTAACACAGGAGTTTTTTCTTGGCTGCACTTTGCCCCAGTGTTCTCTGTTGCCTGTAGCTTTGGGGAGCAGTTAGTCACATTTTGTTCTTGCTTTCCAGTAATTTTCCAGTTGTGATGTCATACACTCAGAAGAGTAAAACAACAGTCATGTTTAACAAGGTTATAGGCCTGCTGGGCAAGTGGCACCATGATAGCAAATGGCACTGAGTTTATCCTTCAATATATATCTATTTGTCTGCTACCACTACACTGTAATCTCATGGTAGGCAGGGATCGTTGTCTGATTTTATCTTGCCGAATCCCCAGCATGGAAAATAGCACATGTTTTTTGAATAAATGCTCTTAAGGTGATTGATGGACATCAGACCACCCGGTTTATGATCAGACAGGAAGAAGTGGGAGAGCAAAGTGTAAAAGGGCACTAAGGGACCAAAGATTCTTCCACCCTGATGCTGTCCTCCTGGGATATTGATTTGTTCTCCCATTTGAGCCATCTTTGGGTTTTTGTTTTTGTTTTGTTTTTGGTCTGGCTGCAGCTGTTATGTAGTGAGGAGCAGAGCCTTAGGTGTTCCCCAGGGCACGGCAGCCCAGTCGCTGGGTAGTGACGCTGTATGTGGGGGTGGGGTCCGAGAGGGAACAATGGCGCTTGCTTTCTGTCGGATTCCAGTCTCTTCTGCCGCTTCCCCTTCGCCTGGGTTATCCACGCGTGAATGTGGGACCACCTGGTCAGCCAGCCACCTTGCGCGGCCTCACTGGGTCTGCACTGTTGCCACCCCGTGCCCGGGGTCCGCCAGCTGCCACCTGTGGGCCTGGGGTCTGCTAGCTGCCGCCTGCATGCCTAGGATCTGCCAGACACTGCTGCCTGCATGCCCGGGTCCACCAACCTCCACTTTTTCCTGCCGCGACTCTGCCCCTCTTACCGGTCTGGATGAATGGTTGTTGAACTTCCGTACAGTTCAATTTTCTATCAGTTCGGCTGTTTTCTTGTTTCTAAATCTTCGTTGTCCTTAATTTTCGTTGTGCAAGGAGGCACAGTGTGTCCACCTACGCCTCCATCTTGGCCAGAAGTCTTAATTGATACACTTAAGTGACTAATGCATGTGAAAAACTGTTATTCCAAAATTGTGTAGCTTTTGAATAAAGACTCCCTACCTTTATCACCAAACCTTTCCCTCTGGAATTTTGCCTAGAGGGTGGCAGTGGGCAGCAGGACCACAACTGATGTTTGGTAACAGCAACGGCAACCAGGTGGGATCCTAGCTGCCTGTGGCTGCTCAACTCCAGGAATGGGACTGTGGGGTTTCCCAGTCTCCAGGAATTTTTCTATATGTCCACTCAGCCGCCTAAACACATCTGGCTGGTGAAAGGAAATGGGACTGTGAAAAGACCATGAAACGACGTCTGGGTGAGGACCATAGTTTGTGAGATCGGTTGGCAGACTTGGCTTGTGAGTAGTCTTTGGTAAATGGAGTCATGGGTAGCAGTGTTTTAAAATATTTTCTCAGGTTTCTTGGATTTCTCTTGTTATAGATTGTGGCCTGTACATCCAGGGCAATAAGGGCAGTTCTGTGCTGGCTCCTGGAGGGAGTCTGCTAGGTAAAATTTTGGCAGACTGTAGCATGTACTGTCACTATGCAATGTCCAAGGAGGTATTGATTAATTACTGTAATACTGTGTGGCCTATGTATGTTTTGGATTGTGAGGAAAGGTGGCCTGTGCATGGCTCCCTAAATTATCATAACATCATAGAATTGAAACAGTATTGCCAACAGTTACACAGATGGGAGGAAATCTGTTATGCCAGTGAATTTATGTCATTGCATAATAAGGTTTCTCCAGGGACAGACAATTGCTTGGTGGTACAGAGAAGGGAGGAGGCCTCAAAACTTCTTCTCGATAGCAAGACACAGGAAGAAAAGATGAGGGGTTAAACCTCATCAGTGTTCTGAACCCAGGGAACCCCGTGTTGGTGGTAGGAGGAGCTTCCTCGCCACCAACCCCTTCACAAGCTTCCCCTGAAGTAGAGACCGTAGAGGCAGTGGCTGTACCCCTGTATGCCAAGAGATGGGTCTCCCCCTCAAAGACCTGTCAGGGCATCCACTTATGCCAGGGATCTTCCCTATCCAGAGCAAAGCCATTTCCTTTGAGGCAATATCCCACAGATTGGGTAACTCAGGAAGGCCAGCCCACTGGTTACTATGGGCCCATATTTCCATTTTCCACTTCAGACTTACTGAATTGGAAGAATTCCAATCCCTCATTGGTAGGGGTGATCGTCAGAGAATGGCAGATCTTACCACCTCCATTTTTGCCACTCGTCATCCAAAGTGGGCAGGTGTATAGGCTATCCCAAATATCCTGTTAACTGTAGATGAGAGACAGCTGGTTATAAATAAGGCTAATGAAGAGGCCCAGCATATCCATCAAGAGGATCCCAATGGGACCCCGAGCCCAGCTGTGGCAATTCCCTTGACAGAGCCCAACTAGAACCCAAATGGTGGGGCCTAGCCTTCCTGGAATCCTATAGAAAGTGTATACTTGGAGGACTTAAGAAGTGGGTGCCCAAGAAAAATAGCCTATCATACAAGCCCTTCAGCAAAAGCCAAATGAGGATCCTGCGGAATTTTTACAGAGGATCTATCAGGCCTATAGAAAGCACTCTGATGCTGACCCAGAGACATCAGAAAATGTGAGGATGGTAAACATGACTTTTATTGAGCAAAGTAAAGGCAACTCCAGTGGTTAGATGGGCATTGGGAATGAACCCGCCTCAGCTAGTAGACATAGCCTTTAAAGTTTACAACTCCTAGGAAGCAAGAAGGGTAAAGCAGGCCCCAATGTTTTAGAAGCAGAGTGGGGAGGCCAGAGGAGGACACTAAAGGAAGGAGGAATGACCCCACTACGTGCCAATCAATGTGCCTATTGCAAGGAGGAGAGCCATCATAGAAGGGAATTCCCAAAACTAAACAAAAAGAAAAAAGGAAAAAAGTACGGATTAGGTTTGAACTTTCTAGAGTTTTGTATAAATGGAATCATACAGTATGTGCTCTCTTGCCTGGCTTATTTGGTCAGAAAAATATTTTTTGAGATTTATTCATGTCATCGTATCAGTTGTATAAATGTGAGACAAACCAGTAAGAGTGACAATGTTTCTTTTACTTTATTTATGTGCTTGTAAACCTAGGGACTTTTAGCTGCCAGATACTGAGTTTGAGTAGGCCCTTCCCAGTGTGTGGCAGACTCTGGCCTGCAGAGTCCACGTGTTGTGACTGAAGACAAAAACAAATGCACAGGCTACAGCAGTCCTGTGGAGAAAAAGAGACAGCACGGCCACTCTCTCAAGGGGAGACCGCACCTACCCTTGCCTAGACAGGCTTTTATTGTTTTTCTCAGGTTTTACATTAAAGAAGGATTTAGTATCTATTACATAGAATATTGTTGTCTACATTTTAGGTACAATCAAAGAAACGAAAATAACAAATGCAGAAGTGAAAGGCAGCTAGCTGATTAGCTCCATCCTTGGGAAAATTTACACTGGCTTTGGAAACTACCTTGAAGATAAGCAATAAACATCTACTGTTTCAGACCGAGATGAGGGAGTTTTAGCAAGAGCAAGCCGTAACGGTCTGTATGCATTTTCTAGACCTGACTCCCGTGGGAAAACCTGGTTTGAGGGTCTGGCTCTGGCCCACTGCATCGCTTCCATAGGTTTTCCATACAGAGCTGAGTCACATTTGCCAGACCAAAAGAAACCAGTCCCCTACACCAGTGTGGGAAAGAACAACAATTGAAAGTGAGTTATGGCCAAATCTGAATGAGTAAATGTATATAGAAAAGGTGTGAAAGTTTTAAACCTGGAGAAAATGAAATCTCACTCTTGGGTGCAGTTATACTTTTCTTGCTTTATTCTTTGTATGCTAACTTTCTGATCTTATGAGGACTTGTTTTGAATTCTGTTGTTTTGTGTAAACTGGGAATCCTCTGTCACTGCTGTTTCGCCATTGGGACCAAAGAGAAGTCATCTGAATCTGGTTGGAGAGAATGCCTTCACCACTTTGGACCTAGGAGGGGTCATTTGGCGTCAAGTAGAGCCCAGGCTGGGGTAAGACAGCATGTCTCTGCCATGAGACTGGGTGGTTAGAGGTCACGTCTCTGCCGAGAGACCAGTGGAGAAACTAGTGGGTGAGAGAGCGCCTCTACCAGTGAGGCTGTGGGCCATTTGGGACCCAGGAAAGGTCACCTGTGTGACCAGTTAGTGGGACTGATGGGAAGTGAGACAGGATTCTAAGGCTAGTTCCAGTGCTGCTTCTTCTTCTTTTGGAACTCTGTCTCTGCTTTGTTGCTGTTCTGGAAAATATTCTGAGGTTTCCCAGGAAGAGTGTAAACTTTACATCAAGTGGGAAAGTTAGCAATGAAAGGTATAAGGCATGGGAATGCAATCTTGGTGGATATTGAAGGGACAAAGATTTTCCTTCAGGCTTTGTATTTTTCTCCCTTCCTGATACCTCCAGAATTTGGAATTCTGAAGATGGCATAAAGTTTCTTTGCCTTAAACCAATAAGACCAGTTTCCAATGGTAGTTTCGTTAACCAAGACGGACTGAAATAAGATGCCTGAAGGAGGCCGTCCTGGACTCTGGTTGTAACCAGTAGGCCTTGGGGAACAGAAATGGACTTTCAAAGCTAATGAAAGCCCACTTGAGAAATTGCCTGGAACCTTGTCTGGTCATCTGGTTCATGACAGTCTTTCTAGGGAAGGAACGACTATTGCTTTCCTGAAAGATGGCAGGGAGGAACCTTAGGACATGACAGGAACCTCAAGGATTTGAGGAAGAACAGTACTGCAGGAAAAGCCAGATGGCAGGAGTGTGGCTTGGCTTCTGTGCACTGGAGTGGAGGCTAAGGCTCAATCTGAAGGTTCCTTGTGCAAGTTCTGGCAAGGCAGGCTTAAGGATCCTATGTGATCGATTGTTGCTCTTGTTGTATTTATGCAAGTGATCAGGCAAAAATGGAAACTGGACTTATTGCAGTCCCTTTGAGGACAAGGAGAATGATCTTAAGGAGAAAAATTGGTTTCCAAGGAAAGTCACGATGCTCAGTTTTAGACATTGGTCCAGTGCAGCTAACTGTCCTCAAAGTTTTGTTTTCACTTGGAAGTTAAACTGGGTTTGTAACACCATCAGAGGTGCTCAATTTACAGACAAGAAAGATCTGTCAAAGTGTTGTTTGATGTCATTCCAGCAAAGGCTTTGCAGCTGGATGTCTTCTCAAAAGACAGTCGTGTGGACTCAGAGACTGGCTTGTGATTTGTTATGTGAATTAACCTGTGTATTCTCACTTCTGTTTTCATAGGGTGTAAGCCTATGACCTCATTATTGAATGATTGTTTACAAAATATAGGTCTCACTTGAGAAGTCCAGCTGCATCACAGCTTCCTGAGACTCAACAGTTTGCCTGGACTAAGTGGTTGGTTGGTGAACTATGGGGTGGTCTGTGGGCTTCACTTAAAAACTGGTTTCCTTTTCTGCCCTAATAGCTTGGGCAGAAGGGGCCTAGAGGTGTTAACGTGGAGAATACTAGGATATTTCCCCTAACCCTTAGTTAATTATAATGGACAAAAATGGCTTTCAACAGGTGTAACATGCTTTGCATGCCTTCCTCCAAAGAAGCCACCCTTTCTTTTTTTTCAAATTATATTTAATCGATTATGCTATTACAATTGTCTTCATTTTTCTCCCTTTGCCCCCGCTCCATTTTTCACCCCCCACTTCCTCATGAGTCCTCCCACCATAATTCATATTCATGGGCCATGCATATAAGTCTTTGGCTACTCCCTTTCCTAGACTGTACATTTATCTCCATGGCTATTCTGTAACTACCTATTTGTACTTCTTAATATCCTCACCTCTTCACCCATTGCCCTAATACCTGTCCCATCTGGCAACCTTGAAAATATTCTCTTGTACCTATGATTCTGTCTCTGTTCTTGTTTGTTTAGTTTGCTTTTTAGATTAAATTGGTGATAGATTTGTATTTTTTGCCATTTTATTTTTAAAAAGATTTTACTTATTTATTTTTAGAGAGGGGAAGGGAAGGAAAAGAAATGGAGAGAAACATCAATGTGTGGTTGCCTCTTATGCTCCGTCTACTAGAGACCTAGCATCTAGGGCATGTGCCCTAGAGTGGGAATCAAATCAGTGACCCTTTGGTTTTCAGGCTGGCGCTCAATCCGATGAGACACACCAGCCAGGGATACTTTTTGCCATCTTATTGTTCATAGTTTTGATGTTCTTTTTCCTAAATAAGTCCCTTTAACATTTCATACAGTAATGGTTTGGTGATGATGAACTCTTTTAGTTTTTTTTTCTTTTGGAAACTCTTTATCTGACCTTCAATTCTGAATTGTATCTTTGCTGGATAGAGCAATCTTGGCTGTAGGTCCCTGATTTTCATGTCTTTGAATACTTCTTGCTCAAGAAACTTAGTGAGGATCCCAGCAGCATAAAAAAGATCCAATCAAAAGTGAGGCTAGAGCAGAGCAAGAGAGCAGCATTTTCCCTCTTTGACTCCTACCCTATAGACAGTGCCACAACATAGCAAAGAGGGTTGCCTTTTCCTGGTGAATACTTAAAGCTCTGCCCCCTTACAACATAAGAGGTGCTCCAAGACAAAGGAATATGGCCCAAATGAAAGAACAGATCAAAACTCCTCAAAAACAAAACAAAACTAAGCAACAAGGAGATAGACAACTTATCTGATGCAGAGTTCAAAACACTGGTAATCAGGATGCTCACAGAACTGATTGAGTAGGTCACAAAATGAAGGAGGAAATGAAGGCTACCCAAAGTGAAATAAAACAAAATATACAGGGAACCAACAGTGAAGTGAAAGAAGCTGGGACACAAATCAATGATTAGGAATAAAAGGAAGAAATAAACATTCAACAGGAACAGAATGAAGAAACAAGAATTCAAAAAAAAAAAAAAAAATGAGGAGAGGCCTAGGAACCTATGGAACAACCTTAAGCACTCTCTGACATCCAAATCATAGGGGTGCCAGGAGAACAAGAGCAAGAAATTGAAAACTTATTTGAACAAATAATGAAGGAAAACTTCACCAATCTGGCAAAAGAAATAGACTTCCAGGAAGTCCAGAGAACCCCGAAGAAATTGGACTGAAGGAAGCACACACCAAAGCACATCATAATTAAGTTATCCAAGATTAAAGATAAGGAGAGAATCTTAAAAGCAGCAAGAGGAAAGGAGAGTTACCTACAAAGGAGTGCCCATAAGACTATCAGCTGATTTCTGAAAAGAAACCTTACAGGCAAGAAGAGGCTGGAAAGAAGTGTTCAAAGTCATGAAAGACAAGGGCTTACATCCAAGATTACTCTATCCAGCAAAACTATCATTTAGAATGGAAGGGCAGATAACGTGCTTCCCAGATAAGGTAAAGTTAAAGGAATTCATCATTACCAAGCCCTTATTATATGAAATGTTAAAGGGACTTACCTAACAAATTGAAGAAGGTAAAAAACTAGGAACAGTAAAATGAGAACAAATTCATAACTATCAACAACTGAACCTAAAAAACAGAAACAAAAACTAAGCAAACAACTAGAACAAAAACAGAACCAGAGAAATGGAGATCACATGGAGGGTTTTCAGTGGGGAAGAGGAGGGGAAGAATGGGAGGGGAAGGTACAGAAAATAAGAAGCATAATTGGTAGGCATAAAATAGACAGGAGGAGTTTAAGAATAGTATAGGAAACAGAGAAGCAAAAGAACTTATATGTACAACCCATGGACATGAACTAAGGGCAGGGGCAATACTGGAGGGCAGGGTAGAGGGGGGATAAAGGGGAGAAAAAATTGGGAAAACTGTAATAGCATAATCGATAAAAGATACTTAAAATTTCCAATCAGAAAAGAAGGATACAATAATTGAAATAAAGAACAATTAACAGGGAAACAACAGAGTGGGTGAAGTCGAGATTCAAATTAATGATTTGAAACATAAGGAAGCAAAAACAATGAATCAGAACAACAGGAAGAAAGAAATAAAATCCCGCCCCCCCCGCCCCGCAAACTGAGGATAGTATAAACAGCATCTAGGATAACTTTAAGAGGTCTAATATTCACATCATAGGACTACCAGAAGGCAAAGAGAAAGCAAGAAATTGGAAATCTATTTGAAAAATAATGAAAGAAAACTTTCTTAATTTGGTGAAGGAAACAGACATGCAAGTCCAGGAAGCACAGAGAGTCCCAAGCAAGATGGATGCTGGAGGCCCACTCCAAGACACATCATAATTAAAGTGCCAAATGTTTAGATAAAGAGAGGATCTTAAAAGCAGCAAGAAAAAAGAAGTTAGTTCCCTACAGGGGAGTTCCCACAAGACTGGAAGCTACTTTTTCTTAATCAGAGACATTATAGAATTGGTCCCTACCTTTGTTATTTGGTGGTTATGGTTCTGATTGTGCCTTCTTGCCAAATTCATTACCTCCAGAGTACAAGAATGACACTTGTCCAGCAATGCTACTTTTAGACATTGTGCATGCCACTTACCAAGGACAGCCAACTGACCTGGACTCTGCAAGGCCCTTCTGCCTCATGTGAAGGCCTCCCTCTACTCCACACCTCCTTTCTGTTAGGGATCTTTGGGCCAGGTGATAGGTAGGACTCTGTCCATAGACAGTGAGAAGTAGCTGCAGAAGAAAGCCTTCACCCATTTGCCTTTGTAAGATTACATAGGTCCAGAAGTGTTAGAGGGGGAAATTGATACAGAGCAATTTGATCAGATCACTGGGGAGAAGAAGGGAGGGGACTAAGAGGAGGTTTCCTAAGGTAATGATAAACAGCCTATGATGGGATTGTTCGAGAAGCTGAATTTCTCAAGAGCACATGGAATAATGGGCCAGAAGGTTTGAAAATAAAGAAGGGCTCTCTGGCTCTCTGGCATTTTCTGTGAGGGTGCCTGGATGATCATGCTGCAGCTGCCTGCATTTACCATAGATAGTAATTTAGATGGATTTTGGATGGAAGAAGAAATGCCAGGTGTAGCCTAGGATCAGGCTGGCCTGGCAGAGGGTGGCAGGGTTATTTTTTGGGTGTTCTAGAGGGGACGAGCTCCTAGCAAGAAGCCTGCTATTCTTCCAAAATTGTGTAGCTTTTGTATCTTATATTGTTTTAATTTGTAAACTAACCATATAGAAATCAGGTAAATAAAAATGGGGAATATGATAGCAGAACTAAGGTGTTAAATAGTTTAGCCTAATTGATAGATTTAAGTGATGAAGGTTTTAGCTAAAGAGTTTACCTTTAATTAATAGGCTTAATTGACTAATGCATGTGGAAAGGTGTTTTTCCAAAATTTCGAAGCTTTTGAATAAAGACTCCTTTCCTGTATCAGCAAACCTTGGCCTCCAGAATTTTGCCTAGAGGGTGGCAGTAGACATCAGGACTTCACTTGCTGTTCAGGAGCAATGACACTTGTGGAATGGATCATGTTAGGAAGAAGCCCCTCCAAACCATGAGGCAGAGACAGAATTGGCATCACGAAATTTAAAAAAATTGAAAACACTAAAATCATAAGAAGTGTTCGATTCACTCCCAAGTTGGCCCGCCTCCACTTGGATGCGTAATTTTGCTTCTTTTGTAGCGGCACCCTGTCCCAGCCTCTCTTTTTCTCTAACTGAATAAAACTTGCCTTTTTCTCACTCCAACTCATCCTTGAAATCTTTCCTGCACAAGTCAAGGGCCTGGAGGTCACCTGACCTGGGCAAGTTTCTGGACCAAGCCAGGGCAGGGCCAGCCCCCTGGCATGGAACTGGTCTGGTGGCAGTGAAAATCATTTTCTCTTACAAATTTAGATGGCAGGAGAAAATGTTTGTGGAACTAGTTTCTTGGGCAAATGTGACTCTGGTAAAGATTAGTTGCTTTTTTTTTTTTAGTTGAAAATTTATTTTTTTAACATTTTTTAATTGTTCAAGTATAGTTTTCTGCCTTTTCCCCACACCCCTTCCTACTCAGTCCTCCCCACCTCCCTCCCCTGTTTCCACCCCCCTTATTATTGTCCATAGGTCCTTTATAATTGTTCCTGTAAACCCTTACAGGTCACTGTCAGTCTGTTCTCAATTTCAATGTCTTTGGTTATATTTTGCTTACTTGTTCATTTTGTTGATTAGGTTCCTGTTAAAGGTGAGATCATATGGTATTTGTCTTTCACTGCCTGGCTTATTTCACTTAGCATAATGCTCTCCAGTTCCATCTATGTTGTCGTGAAGGATAGGAGCTCCTTTCTTTCTGCTGCATAGAATTCCATCGTGTAAATGTACCATAGTTTTTTGATGCATTCATTTATTGATGGGCCCTTAGGTTGGTTCCAGCACTTGGCTATTGTAAATTGTGCTGCTATAAACATTGGGGTGTATAGGTTCTTTTGGATTAGTGTTTCAGGGTTCTTAGGATATAATCCTAGCAGTGGAATAGCCAGGTCAAAAGGCAGATCCATTTTTAGTTTTCTGAGGAAGTTCCATACTGTTTTCCATAGTGGCTGCACCAGTCGGCATTCCCACCAACAGTGTGTTAGAGTTCCCTTTTCTCCACAGCATCACCAGCATTTGTTGTTCATTGATTTGTTTATGATGGCCATTCTGACCAGTGTGAAGTGGTATCTCGTTGTGGTTTTAATTTGCATCTCTGTGATGTCTCGGTGATAATGAGCATCTTTTCATATGTCTCTGGACCCTCTATATATCCTCCTTGGAGAAGTGTCTGTTCTAGTCCTTTGCTCATT
This sequence comes from Glossophaga mutica, assembly GCA_039655065.1. Lineage (NCBI taxonomy): Eukaryota > Metazoa > Chordata > Mammalia > Chiroptera > Phyllostomidae > Glossophaga > Glossophaga mutica. Next base: position 107,095,519 of record CM077306.1, read on the forward strand.
TTTTAATTGGGTTGCTTGTCTTGTTAGAGTGGAGTCGTGTGAGTTCTTTGCATATTTTGGAGATCAAACCCTTGTCCAAGGTATCATTGGCAAATATATTTTCCCATATGGTTGGTTCTCTTTTCATTTTAATAGTGTTTTCTTTAGCCATGCAGAAGCTTTTTATTTTGATGAGATCCCATTTGTTTATTCTTTCCTTTATGTCCCTTGCTCTAGGGGACATATCAGTGAAAATATTGCTGCATGGAATATCTGAGATTTTCCTGCCTACGTTCTCCTCTAAGACTTTAATGGTGTCATAACTTACATTTAAATATTTTATCCACCTTGAATTTATTTTTGTGTATGGTGTAAGTTGGTGATTGAGTTTCATTTTTTTGTGTGTAGCTGTCCAGCTCTTCCAACACCATTTGTTGAAGAGGCTATCTTTGCTCCATTTTATGCTGTTGCCCACTTTGTCGAATATTAATTGACCGTAGAGACTTGGGTTTATTTCTGGTCTCTCCATTCTGTTCCATTGTTCCATGTGTCTGTTCTTATGCCGGTACTAGGCTGTTTTGATTACAGTGGCCTTGTAATACAGTTTGGTATCAGGTACTGTGATTCCTCCTACTTTGCTCTTCTTTCTCAAACTTGCTACAGCTATTCAGGGTCATTTATGGTTCTATAAGTTTTTTTTTTAAAGATTTTTATTTATTTATCTTTAGAGGGGAAGGGTAAGAGAGAGGGAGAGGGAGAGAAACATCAATGTATGGTTGCCTCTCGTGTGTCCCCTGCTGGGAACTGGCCTGCAACCCAGGCATGTGCCCTGACCACGGAATTGAACCGTGATCCTCTGGTTCGCAAGCCCGAGTTCAATCCACTGAGCTACACCAGCCAGGGCGGTTCCATATAAATTTTTGAAAGGTTTGTTCTATATCTGTGAAATATGCCATTGGCACTTTAATAGGGATTGCATTGAATCTATAAATTGCTTTGGGTAGTATGGACATTTTGATGATGTTAATTCTTCCGATTCATGAACATAGTATACATTTCCGTTTGTTCATGTCTTCCTTAATTTCTTCCTTCAGTGTTGTGTAGTTTTCTCAGCACAGGTCTTTTACCTCCTTGGTGAGGTTTATTCCTAGGTACTTTAGTTTTCTTGTTGCTTTATCAAATGGGATTTTTTTTTTTCTGATTTCTGTTTCCGATGTTTCATTGTTAGTATACAAAAATGCCTTTGATTTCTGGATATTGACCTTGTTCCCGCTGTTTTGCCAAATTCATTTATTAGGTTGAGCAGTTTTTTGGTGGAGTCTATAGAATTTTCTATGTACACTATCATATCATCTGCAAACAATGATAGTTTTGTTTCCTCTTTTCCAATTTGGATGCCTTTTATTTCCCTTTCTTGTCTGATTGCTGTGGCTAGGACTTCCAATACTATGTTGAATAGAAGTGGTGAAAGTAGACAATCCTTGTCTTGTTCCTGATCTTAGTTGGAAAGTTTTTAGTTTTTGCCCATTGAGTATGATGCTGGCTGTAGGTCTCTCATATATGGCATGTATTATGTCGAGGAATGCTCCCTCTATTCCCACTTTGTTGAGTGGTTTTATCATAAATGGGTGCTGTACCTTATCAAATGTTTTTTTCTGCAACTATTGATATGATCATGTGATTTTTGTCTTTGCTTTTGTTTATGTGATATATTACATTTATTGATTTGTGAATGTTGTACCATACTTGCATCCCTGGGATGAATCCCACTTGGTCATGGTATATGATGTACTGCTGAATGCCGTTTGCCAATATTTTGTTGAGGATTTTAGTGTCTATGTTCACCAGCAATATTGGCCTGAGGTTTTCTTTGTTTGTTGTATGTTTATCTAGTTTTGGGATTAGGATAATGCTGGTTTCATAAAAAGAATTTGGGAGTCTTCCATATTCTTGGATTTTTTAGACTAGTCTCTGAAGGATAAGGGTTAACTCTTCCTTAAATGCTTTGTAAAATTCTCCTGTGAAACCATATGGTCCAGGGCTTTTGTGTGTTGGGAGTTTTTTGATTACTGCTTCACTTTCATCAGCTGTTATTGGTCTGTTCAGGCTTTCTGCTTCTTCATTGAGTTTGGGCAGATTACATTTTTCTAGAAATTTGTCCATTTCACCTAGGTTTTCAAATTTCTTGACATATAGTTCTTCATAGTAATTTCTTACAATCCTTTGTATTTCTATGGTATCAGTTGCAATCTCTCCTTTTTTATTTCTGATTGTGTTTATTTGGGTCTTCTGTCTTTTTTTCTCAATGAGTCTGCTTAAAGGCTTGTTGATTTTGTTTATCTTTTCAAAGAATCAGCTCCTGGATTTATTGATCCTTAGAATTGTGCTTTTAGTCTCCATATTGTTTAATTCAGCTCTGATCTTGGTTATTTCCTTCCTTCTACTTGCTCTGGGCTGTCTTTGCTGTTGTTCCTTGAGTTCTTTTTTTTTTTTTTAATGCAGAATGAATCAATAACTTTTATTAGCCTCGATGATTAAAATAACACATGTTCATAGAGAAAATTTATAAAACAAGAATGAACTTGTGAAGAAGAAAATTCAAATCCTTCATAACACCACACATTGTTTACTTCTGGAAGACGGTGAACCCACAAAGTTGCTAATTTTAGTTGGAATAAAGTGGTCTCATTGTTTTCTCCTCTTAAGAGACTAAAGATACAGACAGCTAGGCCTGGGGTAGATGGGGAAAGTGGGAAGAGAGCTGCAAAGACTTATGGGAAAATGCCCTGTTCCTTGAGTTCTTGTAGGTGTAGGGTTATGTTGTTTATTTGAAATGTTTCTATTTTTTTTTTAGATAGGCCTGTATTGTTATGAACTTCCTTCTCAGGACTGTCTTCACTGTGTCCCATAAGTTTTGGGTTATTGTGAGTTCATTATTTTTCCAGAAACTTTTTGATTTCCTCCTTGAGCTAATTTTTAACCCATTCATTGTTTAATAGCGTGCTACTCAATCTCTATGAGTTTGAATGTTTTTGAGTTTTTTCCTTGAGGTTGTTTTCTAGTTTCAGTCCCTTGTAGTCAGAGAAAATGCTTGATATTATTTCAATTTTCTTGAATTTGTTGAGGCTTGTTTTGTGTCCTATCATGTGGTCTATCTTTGAAAATGTTCCATGGACATTTGAAAAGAATGTGTATTTTGTTTCTTTGGGATGAAAGGTTGTATGTATATATCAGTTAAGTTCATTTGATCTAGGACAGTGTTCAATGCCACAATATCTTTGGAAGATCTGTCCATTTTTGACACTGGAGTGTTAAAATCCCCTAGTATAGTTGTGTTGCTGTCAATGTCTTTCTTGAAGTCCTCTAAGATTTTCTTTATGTATTTGGGTGCTCCTATGTTGGGTACATATAGGTTTACAATGTTTGTGTCTTCTTGGTGGATTCTTCCTTTGAGTGTTATGAAGTGACCTGGGTCTCTCTTTATGGCCCTTTTTTTTGAAGTCTATTTTGTCTGATATGAGTATTGGTACCCTGGCTTTTTTCTTCCTGTCTGTTTGCTTGGAATATTTGTTTCCAGCCCTTCACTTTCAGTCTGTGTAGGTCTTTTGTTCTGAGGTGGGTCTCTTGTAGGCAGCATATGTATGGGTCATGCTTTCTTATCCATTCAGCTATTCTATGTCTTTTGATTGGAGCACCTAATCCATTTAAGTTTAAGGTTATTTGATAGGTACTTATTTATTGCCACTTTTTTGTACCTGTGTTCCTCTCTCTCTCACTCTTTTCCTTCCTTTTCTTAAAGCAATACCTTTAGCATCTCTTGCAGAGCTGGTTTGGTGGAGGTGTATTCTTTTAGACTTCTTTTTTTCTGGGAAGCTCCTTATTTGGCCTTCCATTTTAACTGAGAGCCTTGCTGAGTCGAGTAATCTTGGTTGCAGGCCTCTGGCTTTCATTACCTGGAATATTTCTTGCCATTCTCTTCTGGCTTGGAGTGTTTCTATTGAGAGGTCAGCTACTAGCCTTATCGGGGCTCCCTTGTATGTTACTTCCTTTTTCTCCCTTGCTGCCTTGAAGATTCTCTCTTTGTCTTGGAATTTTGCCATTTTAATTATGATATGTCCTGAAGTGGGCCTCTCTCTGTTTCCTGGAATTGTTTGACTTTTTCTCTCATCGAATTAGGGAAGTTTTCTATCATCACTTTTTCAAACAGGTTTTCTATCCCTTGTTCTTGTTCTTCTCCTTCTGGTATCCCTATCTTATGGATATTATTCTGTTTCATATTGTCCTGCATTTCCCTTAACACCCATTCATTCTTTCTGAATTTCTTTTCCTTTTCTTGCTCTTTCTGGGAGTTTTTTTTCTGTCTTGTCCTCCAGCTCACTGATTCTGTCCTCTGCTTCATCTAGCCTGCTTTGATTCCTTCTGCTGTGTTCTTCAGATCAGAAATTGTATTCTTCATTTCCTCTTGGACCTTTTTGATAGTTTCTATTTTCTTTTTCATGTTGATATAGTTTATGGTTAGTTCATCGTAGTTTTCCCATAGTTTTTGGTGACTCATTGATCTTCCTTATAACCATTGCTTTGAACTCAGTATCTGATAGTTGACTTGCCTCTATTTCATTTAGCATTCTTTTTGAGGCTTCCTCCTTTCCTTTCATTTGGTGTTTGTTTCTTTGTCTTCCTATGATTTGTGAGACTCTTCTTGTTAGTCTCTGCTTCTTAAATTGATCTGTTCTGACTCCCTGGGTTTATGATGTGAACTTCTATGGTAGGATACCTGTGAGATTCAGTGGTGCACTCTCCTTGATTTCCTGAACTTGCTGCTCTCAGGCTATCATTTATGTTGGCTCTCTGGATGTATTTGGATTTTGGTTGTTGTTAGGTCTTTCTTTGGTGGGTCCTTCCCTCAAGGTGGTTAACTGAGGGTCACTCCACCCACCATGTCTTCTATGCTGTTGTGCAGGTGTGGACAGGTTGTGTTGAAACTGATTCTACTGTCTGTCTGAGGTTTTGAAGCTTCTCTCTTGCTATTGTTCAGTTATTTGTTGTGGATAATTTCTCCACCATTTATTTGTTATTCCAGATTGGTCCTGGGTGGAGGTCCACTGGGTGGAGCCACACTAACCTCCACCATCTTCCTTTATTCACTCCTCCACCATCTTCCTTTATTATCTGTTGGTGGTTCCTTTGTTGGTGGGTTCTGCCTTCCAGCAGGTATATTGGTGTTCACAGCTCCCAGCTACTCTTTTATGTGATCAGTTGGAGGAGGGAGGCAAAATGGTAATCCACTTGTCTTAATAGACAGCAAGAGTATGTTTTATGGGATTTAAAATACCAACCCATAGAGAAGAGATAGGAGATCCTTTGGATAAGTATAGTGTTAACAGTGATATTTCACCCAATGAGCCACTTTTTAGAAAGGGCAGAAAAGAGATGACTCTTGTTAGAGAGGGGAGGGATTGTAAATTGAATGCAGAAAACAGAGAGCTTGTGGGAGGTCAGATTATGAGATATAGTGAGAGTAAAGGGCAGAAAATAGGCATAGTGTGCAAGAGAATAGGGTTAACCACAACAGTAACAAAGCTCTGGAAGATAGTGAAATGGGCTAAGATCCAGCAGGGGTGCTGTGTAGTACTTACAATCATAAAGAACAAAAATTATTTACAATAGTGGAGAAGCAACCATCATATGACAGAAACTATATGATCTGAATAACAAGAATAGGAAGTACACAACCTAGAGTAGTGTGCTACTGGAACACAAGTGAAATGAAAGAAGGAAAATTAAATTACAATATGAAAGAGAGAACAAGTAAAACCAGTCAAACAATGCAATTAAAAAATAACATGAAGAAAACTAAACAGAAAGAAGAGAAATTAAAAAATACTAATTCAATAAAAAGTAAAATAATGAAAAAATAATACAAATAAACAATAAATGCAGGTTCTCTGTAATAGCAAAGTGAAATTTGCCTCAGTTTCTCAGTTGCTGGGATTAGCCTTGTGATCCCTCTTTGGGTCTGTCTCTGGACCTTTCACAGCTCCAGGTCTTATTGTTTCACTTGGGCAAAAAAAAAAAAAAGGAAAAAAAAGCCTCCTGCTGACTTTAAAGCAGCAATGCTCTGCTGGTCTTCCTGGATGTCACAGGCTAAGGGGGTTGGGCTTCACTTTTCTCCCTTCCAATAGTTTTGCAAGGATGGAGGCCAGGTTTGGGTCACAATCTGCACAGTTGCCCAGCCTCCAGCCCAGTTCCTCTGTTCACTGCTCGGCCCCCACTGCTTGTCTGCACCAGGCCAGCACTTTCAATCCACCAGTTGTGCTGTCTCCTTGAGGTGCACTAATTAGAGGCAATTCACACACCACCTTCTTGCTCTTTGCTGTCCTAGGTGCTAGGCACTCTCAAAGTCTCTTCAGGGTAGTTCAGCTCCCTCACTGAGTTAAGTCTTTCTGGAGACTGCTAACTCCTGAGCCCTGCTGCTCTCCTCTGTCAGGGGTGTCCCCTCCTTCCTCTTAGCAGTGCAGGAGCCGGGGTCCCTGCCATGGCTGTGGCAGGGGCAGGAGCACATTTGGGCTGCTGGGGGGGGCAGCCACTGTGGGAGAGTTCCCTAAACAGTGACCAAGAGCCTTTTTTTGAATAAAATCCCTGTGCTCAATCCTGTTGCTCCCAACAAGTGCCCGGCTTCTCACATAACCCAATTTTCCAACCAGACAGGAAACTGTCCTGTCAGGGTCCATCATGGTCCAACTCTTCTTCCTTCTCCAGGTGTCACCTGGCTCATCAATTTCTCTGGTAATGACCCAGCTGGTATCCATGGTGTCAGCGGGTGAACACTGCGCCTGTGTGTCTCCCATTTTGTCTTTATTCCCTCCAGTGACTTCAAGCATCCAGGTCCATCCTGGTGCTGTTCTATCCTCTCTGTTTGGGAGGGAGTTGTTGATTTGGCTCTGGTCCAAGGATCTCATGGCAGGTGCCAGCAGGTGCCAGGCTGAAAGTTGCAGCAGCCCTGGTCCCTGTGCTGGTCCCAGGGACCTTACCGCCCCAAAGCAATCGCCTTACCATCTGGTTTTCAATGTCCTCTACAATTTTGACCTTCAACCTTCATGTATGCTGGGATACCATTGCCTTTTCACTCTGTTCCTCAGAAGATCAGCTAGGTGTTGCACCTGTGCATAGGAGGAAGTGGGCTCCTCTCCCACTTACCTTGCCACCATCTCTCAACCTTTCCAGAGTTTATTTTTTAGACTGTTAAAAAGAGAAAGTTTTTCTTGTATTTCTTCTGCTCCCGACAAGATAGTATGAAAACTTCAACCTAGAAAGGAAAGATTCTGTTTCATTAAAATAGTTTTCTGTGTTTTATATTATCTTAATTAGGTCCTTGATTACTTAAGAAAACAATCTTCTCAATCATAAGAACTAAAGTTTGCTAACCTATGTTTATGTTTGATACTTTTGATTGTCACTTTGGGTAAATGAGTGATTTAATATTGTTTAATAATTGTATATGCTGTTTCTGGTGAAGTATATTTGACAACCTTCCTAGGGTTCAAATTTTATTACTTTTTATTTTTCACATTTTTATTTACTTAATTTTAGAGTGAGGAGAAAGGAGGGAGAAAGAGAGGGAGAGAAACATCAATGTGAGAAAGAAACATAGATTGGTTTCCTTCTTGTAGAAAGAAAGCACCCCTTGTAGGCACTGCTATTGGGACTGAACCCACGCATATGCCCAGACTGGGAATTGAGCTGGTGATCTTTCACTTTGTGGGATGATGTTCAACAAATTGAGCCATGACAATTAGGTCACCTAGGGTTCAGATTTTAAAATGAGACTTTTTCTTAAGCTGGAAATGGATTTGGTTATTCCAATGGGCCCCTGGAATACCTCAAGAGATTTTTTTAAATATATTTTATTGATTATGCTACTATGGTTGTCCCATTTCCCCCCTTCACTCCCCTCTACCCTGTACACCCTCTCTCACCCACATTCCCCCCTTTAGTTCATGTCCATATGTCGTAAGTTCTTTAGCTTCTACATTTCCCATACTATTCTTACCCTCCCCTGTCTATTTTCTACCTATGATACTTAGTCTCTGTACCTTTTCCCCCTCTCTCCTCCTGCCACTCCCCTGCTGCTAACCCTTCATGTGATCTCCATTTCTGTGGTTCTGTTCCTGTTCTATTGTTTGCTTAGTTTGCTTTTGTTTTTGTCTTAGGTGTGGTTGTTAATAACTGTGAGTTTGCTGTCATTTTACTGTTCATACTTTTTTATCTTCTTTTTCTTAGATAAGTCCCTTTAACAATTCATATAATAAGGGCTTGGTGATGATGAACTCCTTGAACTTGACCTTCTCTGAGAAGCACTTTATCTTCCCTTCCATTCTAAATGAAAGCTTTGCTGGATAGAGCAATCTTGGATGTAGGTCCTTGCCTTTCATGACTTGGAATACTTCTTTCCAGCCCTTTCTTGCCTGTAAGGTCTCTTTTGAGAAATCAGTTGACAGTCTGATGGGCACTCCTTTGTGACTGTCCCCTTATGTCTAGCTACTTCTAGAATTCTCTCCTTCATTTGAATCTTAGCTAATGTAATTATGATGTGCCTTGGTGTGTGCTTCCTTGGGTCCAACTTCTTTGGGACTCTCTGAGCTTCCTGTACATCTATTTCCTTTGTCAGATTGGGGAAGTTCTCCTTTATTATTTGTTCAAATAAGTTTTCCACTTGTTGCTCTTTCTCTTCCCCTTCTGGTACCCCTATAATTAGGATGTTGGAACATTTAAAGATGTCCTGGAGGTTCCTAAGCCTCTCCTCATTTTTTTTTGAATCCTTGTTTCTTCATTCTTTTCTGTTTGGTTGTTTTTTCTTCCTTCTGGTCCACACCGTTGATTTGAGTGCCAGTTTTCTTCCCATCACTGTTGGTTCCTTGTGCATTTTCCTTCATTTCACTTAGCATAGCCTTCATTTATTCATCTAATTTGCCACCAAAATCAATCAGTTCTGTGAGCATCCTGATCACCAGTGCTTTGAACTGTGCATCTGATAGGTTGGCTATCTCTTTGTCACTTAGTTGTATTTTCTGGAGCTTTGATCTGTTCTTTTGTTTGGGCCATTTTTTTTTTTTTTGTCTTGATGCACCTGTTACATAGTGAGGGGCAGATCCTTAGGTCTTCCCCCCAGGCAGGTCAATCCAGTTGCTGGGTTGTGATGCTGTATGTGGGGCAGGGGTCCTGCAGGGGTCCAAGAGGGAACAATGGTGCTTACTCCACTCCCTGACAGATTTCAGTCACTTCCCCCACTTCCCACAAACAAATTGGGCCCTTCTGGTGCTGATTCCCATGTGGGTGGGTTTCTGTATGTTCTAGGACCCTGTGGGTCTCTCCAACGAACTCTCCTGTGAGGCTGGGAGTTTCTCCCTGCACCTCAACCCCCACAGGTGTTTTCAATTGGTGTTTTGAGGCTTTATTTCCCTGGCTGGGACCCTGGGTTGCATGGTCTGTCTGTCTCCCCAGTTTTGCCTGGTTCATCTGCATGTGAATGTGGGACTGCCCGGTCCGCCAGCCACCTTGCGAGCCTCGCCCCTCCACAATCGACTGCCTTACTGGGACTGCCCGCTGCCTCTTTGTGCTCCCAGGTCCACCAGCCACCACTTTGCAGCAACCCCTCTCTGCCCGGCCACCCAAGGCTGCCTGACTCTGCCCCTCCTACCGGTCTGTATGAATGTGTCTTCTTTAACTCCTTGGTTGTCAGACTTCCATACAGTTCAATTTTCTATCAGTACTGGTTGTTTTTTTGTTTCTAAATTGGTGTTGTCCTTATTTTGATTGTGTGAGGAGGCACAGTGTGTCTACCTACGCCTCCATCTTGGCTGGAAGTCAAGAGATTTTTATAAAAGAGAAATTTAAAAGTAACTGGGCCTCTTTGGTATGCTAGAATTACATGGGAAGCTTTTTTAAATAAAAATAATAATTTGTTATATTTGTATACATATATTCTTATTACTAAAATAAATGTTCTACAGATTGTTTAAAAGTCTCTAAGAGTCTACAAAGTTGTAATATAATTTTATTTGTAATTATAATTGTTATTTCAAAATGTTATGTTACAGAAAAGCACATTTCTTTGTCAATTGAATTATAATCAGATCTATGACCATGTCTTTTGTTTGTCACACATATTATTTTACTCTGCTTTTGAAAATATGTTTCATCTTCAGAAAGATACATGGAAAGGACTCTGGCTTATTCTAAAATACAGGTTTCTGAGAATAAATGTTTAGATTATACCGTTAAATTTGGTGCAGATTTATAGCATGCTAAGGAATAACTGGATTTATAAAATGTTAGGAAATGATCAAGACAGACAAGAATTAATTATATGGGGTTGAGTGAACTGAAAATTATTATAATTATTATAACTTGTTTTTTAGATATAAGGATATTTGCTTTTCTTAGAGCAATTTGATAAATTGTACCTTTGTAAGCAGTATTGAAGTATTTCTATTTTTCACTCTACCTGATTCATTCAGAATTTGAAAACTTTTAATAAGTATTATTTTTGGTAATATAGTTATTATTATAAATTCAATGAGAATCTGTTATCTTTATAACAAGACACAATTAGAAACTGTTTTTATTAACTAAGATTTCAAGTGGCCTGTCATGTTTGAAAGAGACATGCATAGACTCTGGATGTCACCAGAAAGCTCTAAGGAGTTAAGATTAACTTTTGAAGCCAATGAAAGCCTTTGGAAAAAACACCCTGATACCTTTCTTACATGGTTCAGAACAGTCTTTCCAGGTAAAAAATAAAGGTTGCTTTTTTTGGAGATGGCAAAGGTAGACATTTTGGGGGACATCAAGAACCTGAGGAATTCACCCACATGTATAGGTATTGCAATGAAAACTGATGGCGACAATGTTGCTTGGCTTCTTAGCCTTGTGAGGCTAATTAAAGTTCAATCTGGATATTCCTTATGAAAATTTCAGCCAGGCAGATTTAAAAGAGCCTGTAAGATCAATTGTTATTCTTATAGTATTTATACAAATAATCAGACCAAACTTACTAAAAATAGACTTATACAATAAATTTAGTTTTGACTTGACTATATTTAATAAAAAGGAGAAGGATTTTAGATAGAAAAATTGTGTTTAGATAGAAATCATAATACACTGTTAAGGACATTCGAATCTAGTTAAGTTGTCTTTAAAGATATTTTTTACCTGTAAATTGGAGTAAATCCTAATTTTTTTCTAGTGTTCTTAAATATTTGACTGAAAGCCTCCAACTAATGTTTTATATTCCTCCCATCCTTCTGATGCTTGGGAGGCACCCAGAGAGGCCAAGAGAGGCCTCAACCTGATACTGGGGTCCAGGTTCTTGTCATGGAACAAGAAAGAATTCAAGAACATGACAGAAAAACTTAGCAAAGCACAGTAAATTTGTTAAAGCAATAGTATGTACTGGAGAAGTGAGAGCAGGTGACCTTGGAGAATGAGATGTGTCTGTGGGGTCTGGGTGGAAGGTTTTTATTAAACATGGGTAAACAGTGGGGAAGGGTGGTTTTGGGCTTTTGATCCTGGTAGTTGACTACCAATGTGACCTCTCCTTGTCCCATCTCTCCAAATATCAATTTTTTTGTCCTTTCAATTACAGGAAATTGGGGAGGAGGGTGCGGGGAAACAAACAGTCAGTGAAGGTCCCCTTAAGACCTAAGAGAGGAGGGGTAGATCTTGAGGCCTTTGTTCTCTATTCTAACTTTCTTGCCTCACTTTGCCTTACAATTATTACTAATTAAAACTTCTTCTTTGAACCTTGTGATTGCAAATGGCAGCTAAAGGACTAGATGTAAACTTGAGAACTCATCACAGCATCTCATACTTAAACCATCTCAGTGACTGATGTTAAGCCCTGCAGCATCTTCCTGAGCACCTGATGACATCACCATAGACATTCAGCTGTAGACCAGGGGAATCGATCAGATAGTCACTGCCTGCCTTCATTCCAGCAAAAGAAGCTGAGCCTTACATCTAGAAATCTTCTTCACTGACAGGCTTTCAGACTCAGAAATTAGTTTATTACTTGCTCTGATCATTACCCTTTGTTTTTCATTTGTTTTCATAGATACATCTCTTATTAAAAACCTGATTTCTTCCTCACACAATATAGGCCTCACTTTGGGAACTCATCTGCATCACTGTCATCTAAAATGAGACAACAATTTAAAAGGTAGAAAGAATAACATTGATATTTTTTAAGCTCCCATACCTCTCACCTCCTAAATGCTCACCTTCTAAAAAAAAGGTAAGTTACAGATTATATAGGGCAAAATCATAAGACACCATGGGTTAGGGGTTCAGGGTCATGTTAAAAATTGAGTGGTGAGAGGTGAGATAAGAGTAATTAATCATTCATTCATGTCTAGAGGACAGTTCTGAGAGGTTTTTTTTTTTCTAGTGTTCCTCTGTTCAGTCTCTTTGAAAAGTAGCCAGGGGTGTTCCACCTTAAGGCTCAGGAAATGTAACATAACTTAGGTGAAGATGTTACTTTTAGTCTGCAACAGGTCCAGACTACATGACCATTAGATAGATAGGTCTGGACCACTGTTTTCTGCTGCCTCAGTGGCTGATGATTATCTGGGGCAGAAATTAGGTCTCTGAGGAGTATAGACAGAGAGAGATATGATTTCTGAAGCTAAGATTTAAAAATAAATGTAAGTATGTCATAAAGACCTTTGATTTCAGTGATAAGATTAAATTTTGATCTAGCGTTTAAGTCTGAAAAGCTGGCAGTGAAGAAGATTTCTAGATATAAGTCTCAGCTTCTTTTGTTGGAATGAAGGCAGGCAGTGACTATCTGATCGATTCCCCTGGTCTGCAGCTGAATGTCTATGGTGATGTCATCAGGTGCTCAGGAAGATGCTGCAGGGCTTAACATCAGTCACTAAGATGGTTTAAAGGTGCCCTGTTGCAGTGATTTCTCAAGTTTATATCTCATCCTTTAGATGAAATTTGCAAACTGAAGGCTCAGAAAACAAAACAAACAAACAACAACAACAACAAAAACCCAGCTTTAGTTCTCAATAATTCCAAGTCAAAGAAAAAAGAAAGATTAGTTCAAAGGGTTATAGCCAAATTTAAGAAAACTAGAAAATTTAAGATCCAGTCTAGTTTATAGGTAAAATATAAAACTTTAAAAGACAAATAACTAGAGTCTAATATCTGCAACTATTATAGAGTCCATTGAAGCATAATTTCTCTCCATAAAACCATATTCATTTTTCTCAAAGATGGACAATTAAGACTAATAACTGTATATGTCTAGTTTCAATAAATTTGACTTGATTTTTTGCATAAATACAACACAAATAGCAATTGATCCTATAAGTTCTTTAAAACTGGTTTTTATTTTATAAGAAAATTGGCTTTTATTTTATTTTATAAACTTTATAAGCTGTTAGTATTTTATAAGAAATCTCCAGATGTAACTCTAATTAGCCTAACAAGGCTAAGAAGCCAAGTAACAAAGTTATTACCAGGCTTTGCCTGCAATACGCACAGGGACAAAACACAGGTATAAACCTCTTTTTAAAAAAATTTATTTATTTTTAGAGAGAGGAAAGGGAGGGAGAATGAGAGGGAGAGAAACATCAATGTGTGGTTGCCTCTCACATGCCTCCCACTGGGGACCTGGCCTGCAACCCAGGCATGTGCCCTGACTGGGAATCAAAGCACTACTTTGGTTTGCAGGCCAGCACTCAATCCACTGAGCCACACCAGCCACAGCAGGCATAGACTTCTTATAAGCTTGGTGTACAAGCCAGTCTCACAGGCTTGGCAGCTAAGCAATTCTTTCCAGATTGCCATCTGCCCAAACATTACTATGAGTCTTGATGTAAAAACTTAGTGAGGTTTTTCTTCTGTCTTGTTCTGTGTTAAGATCTTTACTTGTGACCAGTGAAAATACTTTTTACTAATCTCTACTATTTGGAAGGTACATTTACAGGGGTGCACCTGGTGGCCACTCAAATCAACTGAGGTTCCAAGTGTCTTTGTTTGATGTGCTAGTTCTCAGCAGAGTTGGTTATAAGGGGGCCCAGCCCATAAAAGGCCTTTGTCATCTAAAGCTTTGTTAACTTGTTAGTGCTGGAAAAAAATCCCATTATAGGAGCACCTGCTTGGTGCCACAAATTAGCAGTTCTGTGACTAGAAGCTTCTCACATATGTGGGAGACAGATGGCATCATCTATTTGCATCCCACCATCTAACCACCTGTGTAAGGAGGGCCCATGCTTTCTGAGTGTCTTTGGGAATGAACTTTCAGATCTCTGAGGGCTGCATCTTTTGCACTTTTTGTGGAAGACTTTTTGCTTCCTTACTTAAGCTGTAAAAGGCTTATGGTTGGAGTGGCTATTAAAATCATGCTGTTACTGAAGAAGCAGGAGCTAAGATGCCAGTGTAGATAAACACAGCTTGCTTCCTCACACAACCACATCAAAATGACAACTAAACTGCAGAACAACCATTGTCCAGAATTACCAGATATTGAGCTGAATGGAAAGCTTACAACTACAGAATTAAAGAAGAAATCCCATCAAAACTGGTAGGAGGAGCAGAGATGTGGAATAGGCTGGTTCCACACCCATGTGTGGTAAATAAAAATGGGGAGGGATATCTTGGGAGCAAGGGGTCTTAGTCCCATACCAGGCCCCACAGCCCAAGGTTTCAGAACCAGGAAGGTAAGTCATCATAACTACTGGCCGTAAAAACCAGTGGTGATTGAGGCTGTGGAAGACAGAAAGTGCTGCGTTTCCAGGGAGTTTCTCTTAAGGGGCTTGCACACAGACTTACTCAGACTCACTTCTTCTGAGCTCCAGCACTGGGGCAGCAGCTTGAAAGGCACCAGAGGCATATGGGGAGGAACTGAAGTGTCTGACAGCAGGGCAAGATCTAGGATGCAGCTTTCTCCAAGGCAGAAGTGCTGGCAGAAGTCATTTTTCCTTTTCTGAGCCCTTGCCCCACAGAGCTGGCAGGCAGGCACCGTATCTGAGGCTCTATCAACCTGGCTAACACTATTTGCTCCACCCTGGTTATTCCCTGAGGCTCTGTTCTACCCCATTTTCAGGACTAGCAGAGATGTTTCCAGTGGATTTTCCATATAAATGCCTTGCCTTGGCTTAGACTTCAGATTTTCCTAAATCCTCTCAAACGAACAGCATCTGGCTTCGGTGAGTTCCACATCTCTTGCTAAGTGGCCCAGGCCCAGTACTAGCAGCAACTGACCTTTTCTCACAGCCTGGCCCTTCTTGGGCACCTCCAAGCCCAGCACAAATGGTAGCCATCCACAGATTGTTTTGTAGCTTTTGATAGGTGGCCCCAGACAGAACACAGGCAGTGGTTGTCTGCATTTTCTGGGGGACCCCAGAACCAGCATACCTGGTGGACAGCTATAGACCACATCAGAGCACCACCACCCAACCACCTCCATAAGCAATACACTAAAGGGGTGGACTCAGCGGGCACCAGAGCCCTGCTGAAGTAAGTCGTGCTGTGTGGAGTGGGCCCCTGCACAGATGATCCTCCACTGTGGTCAGTGATTGGTGGACAGTGGTCAGAACCTGTCCTTGCAGCTATTCAGCCTAGGTTAATCCCTCCCTTTGATCTGCCAACAGCAATTAAGACCCGACTACAAGAGCGGGGGTATACTGCCCACATGATGGGCACAACTTGAGTATCCAGTCTGGGTGAGAGGGGAGGCTGTGCCATTGAACCCTATAGACACCTACTACATTAGTCCAATCTAGCATGTGAGAGAGTCGTAGCAGCTCTAACTAATACATAGAAACAAACACACAGAGGCTGCCAAAATGAGGAGACCATGAAACATGGCCCAAATGAAAGAACAGAACAAAATTCCAGGAAAAGAACTAAACAAAATGGAGACAAGCAATCTAGTACATGCAGAGTTCAAAACAGTGGTTACAAGGATGCTGAATGAACTTACAAGGACTCAGAGAGAACTTCAATGGCATAAAAAAGGACATAGATACTATATAAAAAAAGAACCAGTCAGAAATGAAGGATATACTGCTTGAAATGAAGAACAATTTACAGGGAATCAACAGTAGAGTGGATGAAACTGAGAATCAAATAAGCAATTTAAAATATAAGGAAGGAAAAAACATCCAATCAGAATAGTAAGAAGAAAAAAGAATGTTAAAAAAACCAAACAAGTTACTTCCGGCGAAGATGGAGGCGTAGGTGGACACACTGTGCCTCTAATCACAAACAAAATTAAGGACAACAAATATTTAGAAACAAACAAACAAACAAAAAACCCCACCAGAACTCATAGAAAATTGAACTGTATGGAAGTCCAACAACCATTCATCCAGACCAGTAAGAGGGGCAGAGTCACGGCAGGAAAAGGTGGAGGTTGGCAGACCTGGGCACAAAGGCAGCGGCTAGCAGGTCCCAGGCACGCAGGCAGTGGCTAGCAGACCCCAGGCGCACAGGCGGCGGCTAGCGGACCCTGGGTGCAGGGTGCCAACGGGCAGACCCAGTGAGGCTGCGTAAGGCAGCTGGCTGACCAGGTGGTCCCACATTCCCGCACAGATAATCCAGGTGAAGGGGAAGCAGCAGAAGGGACTGGAATTCGAGAGAGAGTAGAGGAAGAGCCATTGTTCCCTCTCAGACTCCGCCCCCATATACAGCATCACAACCCAGCAACTAGGCTGCCCCACCCTGGGGAACACCTAAGGCTCCACCCCTCATATGTAACAGCTGAGACCAGACCAAAAAAAAAAAAAAAAAAAAAAGAATGGCTCAAACGGGAGAACAGATCAAAGCCCCAGAGCCAATTCATCTAAGTGACCAAGAGAGATAGCCAGCCTATCAGATGCACAGTTCAAAGCACTGGTGATCAGGATGTTCACAGAATTGGTTGATTTTGGTCGCAAATTATATGAACAAATGAAGGCTACAATAAGTGAAATGAAGGAAAATGCACCAGGAACCAATAGTGATGGGAGGAAAACTGGGACTCAAATCAGAAGGAAGAAAGAAACAACCAAACAGAAAAGAATGAAGAAACAAGAATTCAAAAAAATGAGGAGAGGCTTAGGAACATTCAGGACATCTTTAAAAGTCCCAACATCCAAATTATAGGTGTACCAGAAGGGGAAGAAGAAGAGCAACAAGTGGAAAAGTTATTTGAACAAATAATAAAGGAGAACTTCCCCAATCTGACAAAGGAAATAGACTTCCAGGAAGTCCAGGAAGCTCAGAGAGTCCCAAAGAAGTTGGACCCAAGGAGGAACACATCCAGGCACATCATAATTCCATTAGCCAAGATTAAAATGAAGGAGAAAATGCTTGAAGCAGCAAGGGATAAGGGGACAGTCACCTACAAAGGAGTTCCCATCAGACTGTCAGCTGATTTCTCAAAAGAGACCTTGCAGGCAAGAAGGGGCTGGAAAGAAGTATTCCAAGTCATGAAAGTCAAGGACCTACATCCAAGATTGCTCTATCCAGCAAAGCTTTCATTTAGAATGGAAGGGGAAGATAAAGTGCTTCTCAGATAAGGTCAAGTTGAAGGAGTTCATCATCACCAAGCCCTTATTATATGAATTGTTAAAGGGACTTATCTAAGAAAAAGAAGATAAAAAATATGACAGTAAAATGACAGCAAACTCACAGATATTAACAACCACACCTAAAACAAAAGCAAACTAAGCAAACAGCTAGAACAGGAACAGAACCACAGAAATGGAGATCACGTGGAGGGTTAGCAACAGGGATGTGGGAGGAGGAGAAAGGGGGAAAAGGTACAGAGAATAAGTAGCATAGAGGGTGGGTAGAAAATACACACGGGGAGGGCAAGAATAGTGTGGGAAATGTAGAAGCTAAAGAACTTATGAGACATGGACATGAACTAAAGGGGGGATTGTGGGTGGAAGGGGGTGTGCAGGGTGGAGGGGAGTGATGGGAGGGAAATGGGACAACTGTAATAGCATAATCAATAAAATATATTTAAAAATAAAAAAGAATTATTAACTCTTAGAAAACTTTATCTCTTTTAAAATATATTTTATTGATTATGCTATTACAGTTGTCCCATTTCTCCCCCATTCCCCTCCACTCTGCACACCCTCTCCCACCCACATTCCCCCCCTTTAGTTCATGTCCATGTCTCATAAGTTCTTTAGCTTCTACATTTCCCACACTATTCTTGCCCTTCCCCTGTCCATTTTCTACCCACCATCTATGCTACTTATTCTCTGTACCATTTCCCCCTCTCTCCTCCTCCCTCTCCCCTGTTGCTAACACTCGACGTGATCTCCATTTCTGTGGTTCTGTTCCTGTTCTAGCTGTTTGCTTAGTTTGCTTTTGTTTTAGGTGTGGTTGTTACTGTGAGTTTGCTGTCTTTTCACTGTCATATTTTTATCTTCTTTTTCTTAGATAAGTCCCTTTAACATTTCATATAATAAGGGCTTGGTGATGATGAACTCCTTCAACTTGACCTTATCTGAGAAACACTTTATCTTCCCTTCCATTCTAAATGAAAGCTTTGCTGGATAGAGCAATTTTGGATGTAGGTCCCTGCTTTTCAAGATTTCAAATATTTTTTTCCAGCCCCTTCTTGCCTGGAAGGTCTCTTTTGAGAAATCAGCTGACAGTCTGATGGGAACTCCTTTGTAGGTGACTGTCCCCTTATCCTTTGCTGCTTCTAGAATTCTCTCCTTCATTTTAATCTTGGCTAATGGAATTATGATGTGCCTGGATGTGTTCCTCCTTGGGTCCAACTTCTTTGGGACTCTCTGAGCTTCCTGGACATCCTGGTAGTCTATTTCCTTGGCCAGATTGGGGAAGTTCTCCTTTATTATTTGTTCAAATAACTTTTCCACTTGTTGCTCTTCTTCTTCCCCTTCTGGGACCCCTATAATTCGGATGTTGGGACGTTTAACGATGTACCGGAGGTTCCTAAGCCTCTCCTCATTTTTTTGAATTCTTGTTTCTTCCTCATTTTCTGTTTGGTTGTTAGTTTCTTCCTTCTGGTCCACTCCATTGATTTGAGTCCCAGTTTTCCTTCCATCTCTATCAGTTCCTCATGCATCTTCCTTCATTTCACGTATTGTAGCCTGCATTTTTTCATCTAATTTGTGAGCAAAATCAACCAATTCTGTGAGCATTTTGATGACCAGTGCTTTGAACTGTGCATCTGATAAGTTGGCTATCTCTTCACGGCTTAGAGGAATTGGCTCTGGGGCTTTCATTTGTTCTCCGGTTTGAGCCATTTTTGGTGTTTTTTTTTGTTTGTTTGTTTGTTTTGTTTTGGTTTGGTTTTAGTCTGGTCATGGCTATTACGTATGAGGGGTGGAGCCTTAGGTGTTCCTCAGGGTGGGGCAGCCCAGTCGCTGAGTTGTGACGCTATAGGTGGGGGGGCGGTCCGAGAGGGAAGAATGGCGCCTGTTGCGCTCTCTCCTGGACTCTGGTCCCTTCCACCACTTCCCCTCTGCCTGGACCATCTGCGAGCACGAATGTGGGACCACCTGGTCAGCCAGCCACCCCGTGCGGCCTCACTGGGTCTGCACAGTTGCCCCCCTGTGCCCAGCGTCTACCAGCCACCGCCTGTGCACCTGGGAACTGCCAGCCGCTGCTGCCTGCGTTCCCGGGTCCGCACCTCCACTTTTTCCTGCCGTGACTCTGCCCCTCTTACCGGTCTGGATGAATGGTTGTTGCACTTCCGCACAGTTCAATTTTCTACCAGTTCTGCTTGTTTTGTTGTTTCTAAATATTTGTTCTCTTTAATTTTGGTTGTGGGAGGAGGCACAGTGTGTCCATGTACGCCTCCATCTTGGCCAGAAGTCAAGAGTTAATAATTCTAATTAAGATATAAAGAAATTATGTTTTTGGTAATGAAAAGTATAAGATATGGGAATACAGTTTTGAGGGCATAAATGGAAAGTGGGTTTGTTTCAAAAGTTGATTTCTGAATTAGGAAGAGGCAAAAAGGGACTAGGAAAGTTGTAGAAGGTTTATGAAGAGAAATCTGAATAAAGAAAATTTTACATATGGTTAAGTTGAATAATATTGAAATAAATTTAATTCATTAAATATATTTAAATATCAAAAGCAAACTAATACAGAATTAGTTTGGTTCTTTTTTTACTTTATTAAGAGGACAAAGTTTTCTCTGTATTTATTGTTCTACTTCAGATAAGAATTATAAAATTTTTCTACCTAGAGAGCAGAGGTTTTTTTTCAAATTAAAAGTCATGTGTCATATTGTGTAAATCAGGTACATGATTATTTAAAAAACAAATTTCTCAATCTTAACTGAAATT
This sequence comes from Glossophaga mutica, assembly GCA_039655065.1. NCBI lineage: Eukaryota > Metazoa > Chordata > Mammalia > Chiroptera > Phyllostomidae > Glossophaga > Glossophaga mutica. The sequence goes on from CM077306.1 coordinate 107,115,831, forward strand.
TTGTTAACCTATATTTGTTTGGTACTTTTTATTCTCACTTTGCGTAAATGAATAATTTAATATTATTTCAAAATGATATGTGATCTATTTGGTGAAGTACGTTTGACAACCTTCCCAGTGTTTAAATTTTAGAAGACTTTTTCTTAAACTGAAAATGGCCTTGGTCTATTCCAATGGGCCTCTAAAATACCTCAAGGATTTGTTTTTACTCTCCTTATAAAAGACAAATTTTAGATTAACTAGGCCAATTTGATATGCTGAAGTTACATGGGAAGCTTTATCAAATAAAGAAATGATAATTAGCCCTGACCAGTATGGCTCAGTTGGTTGGCTGTGAAGCAAAAGGTTGTCAGTTCAATTCCTGGTCAGGGCACATGCCTGGGTTGTGGTTTGGTCCCCGGTCAAGATGCATGTGCGAGGCAAGTGATCGATGTTTCTCTCTCACATTGATTTCTCTCCCTCTCTTTCACTCTCTTCCCCTTCCTCTAAAAATAGATAAATAAAACCCTTAAAACAAGATAAGTAATAATTATGTTGTATTTGTATACATATATTATTACTAAAGTAAATGTTCTAAGGTTTTTACGAAAATATCCAAGCATTTACAAGTCCTGATACAATGTAATTTGTAATTCTAATTTTTATTTTGTTATAGAAAAGCAATTTCATTATAATATGTCAATTGCATATAATTAGATTTATAATCATGTTATTTTGTTTTGTAATTTACAGGCATTGTTTTGCTCTGATGTTTTGCAAGTGTTTCATCTTAAAAATCCATGGAAAAGCCCTGACTGGTGTGGCTCAGTGGATTGAGTGCCGGCCTGCAAACCAAAGGGTCACCCGTTTGATTCCCAGTCAGGGCACATGCCTGGGTTGTGGGCCAGGTCCCTAGTAGGGGGTGTACGAGAGGCAACGACACATAGACATTTCTTTCCCTCTCTTTCTCCCACACTTCCCCTCTGTCTAAAAATAAATAAATGAAATCATTTTTAAAAAATCCATGGAAAAGACTCTGAGTTATTCTAAGGTACAGATTTCTGAGAACAATTTTTCAGATCACACCTTTTAATTGGATGAAGATTTATAAAACTCTAAAAAATAAATTGATTTATGGAAATATTGGCAAATAATCAGGATAAACAACTATTGGCTATACAGACTGAATACAGTGATAATTATAATTTTATAACTTTTGTTTTAAATATTGCTGACTTTTAAGGTTTTTTTTCAGAAATAAGAAAACTTGTTTTTCTTAGTGCAATTTGATAAATTATACCTTTGTAAGCAACATTGAAGCATTTATAACTTTCTTCCTACCTGATTCTTCCAGAATTTGGAAACTTTTTATCCTCAATTGAGGACATTTTTTGTTACTTAAAAAAAAAGATTTTGTTAATTTATTTTTAGACAGAGGGGAAAGGAGGGAGAAAGAGAGGGAGAGAAACATCAAACATATGAAAGATACTTTGATCAATTGCCTATCATATGCCCCCAACTGGGGGCCTGGCCTGCAGTCCAGGCATGTGCCCCGACAGGGAATCCAACCAGTGACCTTTCAGTTCACAGGCTGGCTCTAAATCCATTGAGGCCCACCAGTCAGGGCTTATTGCTTTTTTGAGAGATAGAGATAGAGAGAGGGAGGGAGAGAGAGAGATACAGACCTTGATGTGAGAGAGAAACACGGATTGGCTGCCTCACAAATGTGCACAGACTGGGGATTGTATGCATCTGGACCAGAGATAAAAACCACAACCTAAGCATGTGCCCCAATCGGGAATTGAACCCACAACCTTTTAGGTACAAGATGGTGCTCCAACTAATTAAGCCAAATTGGCCAGGGCCAGAATTTGGAAACTCTTTTTTTAAAAGTATATTTTATTGATTATGCTATTACAGTTGTCCCGTTTTCTTTCCCCTCTTTATCCCCCTCCGCCCTGGACACCCCTCCCACCAGCATTCTCCTGCCTTAGTTCATGTCCATAGGTCATACATATAAGTTCTTTGGCTTCTACATTCTCCACACTATTCTTATCCTCCCCACTGTCTGTTTTCTACCCACCATCTATGTTACTTATTCTCCATACTTTTTCTCCCCTCTCTCCCCCTCCCACTCCAGCACTGATAACCCTCCATGTGATCTCGATTTCTGTGGTTCTGTTCCTGTTCCAGTTCTTTGCTTAGTTTGCTTTTGTTTTTGTTTTAGGTGTGGTTGTTAATAACTGTGAATTTGTTGTCATTTTACTGTTCATATTTTTTATCTTTTTTTTCTTAGATAAGTCCCTGTAACATTTCATATAATAAGAGCTTGGTGATGATGAACTCCTTGAACTTGACTTTATCTGAGAAGCACTTTATCTGCCTTTCCATTCTAAATGAAAGCTTTGCTGGATAGAGCAATCTTGGATGTAGGTCCTTGCCTTTCATGACTTGGAATACTTCTTTCCAGCCCCTTCTTGCCTGCAAGGTCTCTTTTGAGAAATCAGCTGACAGTCTGATGGGAACTCCTTTGTGGATAACTGTCTCCTTTTCTCTTGCTGCTTTTAGGATTCTCTCCTTCATTTTAATCTTAGCTAATGTAATTATGATGTGCTTTGGTGTGTGCTTCCTTGGGTCCAATTTCTTTGGGACTCTCTGAGCTTCCTGGACTTGCATGTCTAGTTCCTTCACTAGATTGGGGGAATTTTTCTTCCTTATTTTTTTCAAATAAATTTTCAATTTCTTGTTCTTCCTCTTCTCCTTCTGGCACCCCTATGACTCAGATGTTGGAATGTTTAAAGTGTCCCAGAGTTTCCTAAGCCTCTCCTCATTTTTCTGACTTCTTGCTTCTTCATTCTGTTCTGGTTGAATGTTTCTTTCTTCCTTCTACTCCACACTGTTGATTAGAATCCCAGTTTCCTTTCCATGGCTATTGGTTCTCTGTACGTTTTCCTTTATTTCACTTAGCATTGCCTTCATTTTTTCATATAATTTGTAAACTAATTCAACCAATTCTGCGAGCATCCTGATTACCAGTGTTTTGAACTGTGCATCTGATAGGTTGGCTATCTCTTTGTCACTTAGTTGTATTTTTTCTGGGGCTTTGATCTGTTCTTTTGTTCAGGCCATTTTTTTTTATTTTATTTTATTTTTTTTGTCTTGACATGCCTGTTATGTAGTGAAAGGCAGAGCCTTAAGTGTTTACTAGGGAGGGGCAACAACCTACGTCACTGGGTTGTGATGCTGTATGTGGGGAAGGGGTCCAAGAGGGAACAGTGGCACTTGCTCCACTCTCTGCCAGATTTCAGTCACTTCCCCAACTTCCCACAAGCAAAATGGGCCCTTCTGGTGCTGATTCCTAGGTGGATTGGCTTGTGTATGTTCTATGACCCCATGGATCTCTCCAATGAACTTTCCTGTGAGGCTGGGAGTTTCTCCCACTGCCACCTCAACCCCCACAGGTGTTTTCAATCTGTGGTTTGAGGCTTTATTTCCCCAAGCTGGGTCCCTGCGTTGCAAGATCTGTCTCGCTCCCCAGGTGTTCCTCCCAGTTTATCTACATGTGAATGTGGGACCACCCACTCCACCAGCCACTGCCTTGCCAGTCCGCCAGCTGCCGCCTTGCCTGCCCTGGTCCTCCACTGCCACTTTGCCTCGAGTCCTCTCCACCCCTCTTACTGGTCTGGATGGATATTTCTTCTTTAACTCCTTGGTTGTTGGACTTCCATATAGTTCAATTTTCTGTAAGTTCTGGTTGTTTTTTGTTTTTAAATTGTTATTGTCCTTCTTTTGGTTGTGTGAGGAGATACAGTGTGTCTACCTACACCTCCATCTTGGCCGGAAGTTGAATCCTTGTTTATTTATTTTGTTTCAGTTGAATGTTTATTTCTTCCTTCTGCTCCAAATTGTTGATTTGAGTCCTGGTTTCCTTCCCTCCGCTGCTGGTTCCCTGTATATTTTTCTTTATTTCACTTTACATAGCCTTCATTTTTTCCTCTATTTTGTGAGAAAACCACATACTCAACCACTTCGGTGAGCATCTGGATTACCAGTGTTTTGAACTCTGCATCTGATAGGTTGGCTGTCTCTTCATCACTTAGTTGTTTTTCTAGAGTTTCGATCTCTTTTTTCATTTGGACCACATTTCTTTGTCTTGGCACACCTATTGCCCCTTGTAAGGGGCAGAGGCTTTAGGTATTTACGTAAAAGGCAGGGAAAGCCACATCGCTGCATTGTGATGCTATACGTGGGGGAGGGATCAGAAAGGGAACAATGCTGCTTGCTCAGCTCTCTGCCAGCTTCCAGTCATTTCCCCAAAAGTAAATTGGACCCTTCTGTTACTGATTCCCAGGTGGGTATGTTTGTGTATGTTGTAGGACCCTTGGGTCTCTCCAAGGAACTCTCCTGTGAGGCTGGGAGTTTCTCCCACTACCTCAACCCCCACAGGTTTTTTTCAGTCACAGGTTTTGAGGATTTCTTTTCCTGTGCTGGAACCCTGGGTTCCATGATCTCTCTCACTCCCCAGTTGTTCCTCCCAGCTTATCTGCATGCAAATATGGGACTGCCATCCACCGCCTTGCCTGCTCGGTCCTGCTGCCACCTTGCCATGTGTCCTCTCTGCCTAGCTGCCTGTCTCTGCCACTCTTACCAGCCTGGATTAATGTTTTTTCTTTAATTCCTTGGTTGTTGGAATTCCATATATTCCAATTTTCTGGCAGCTCTGGTTGGTTTTTGTGGTTAAATTTGTTGTTGTCCTTCTTTTGGTTGTGCAAGGAGGCAAAGTGTATCTAATTATGCCTCCATCTTGGCTGGAATTCCTGGAAACTCTTAATTAGTGAGTTTTATTATTTTCATGGCATATGGTTGTTTTCATTAAGTCAATAAGAATCTGTTCTCTATAGCAGGACACAATTTGAAACTGGTTTTATTAACCAAGACTTAGACTGGAATGTCATGTTTGGGAGAGACTTCCTAGGATGGATATTACCAGAAAGTTCTAAGGAATTAAAATTGACTTTGGAAATCAATAAAATCCTCTTGGAAAAATAGCTTGGTACTTTGCTTATTTCCATGCTTCATAGTAGTCTTTCCAGATAAGGAACAAAGGTTGCTTCCCTGGGAGATGACAAAGACAGAACCTCAAGACATTTTTGGAACCTCAAGAAGCTGAGGAGTTCACCCAACTCTTTTATTTATTTATTTTTTTGGCAGACAAAGTCTGATGGCAACTATGTTGCTTGGCTTCTTAGCCTTGTGAGGCTAATTAAAGTTTAATCTGGAGATTCCTTATGAAATTCCATCAAAGTGGATTTATTTATTCATTTCATTTTATTTTTTATTATATTTTATTGATTATGCTATTACTGTTGTCCCAGTTTTTCCCCCTTTCCTTCCTCCACCCAGCACCCCCACTCCCTCAGGCAATCTCAGACCATTCTTATAGTCCACAGGTCATGCATATAAATTCTTTGGGCAAAGCAGATTTAAAAGAGCCTTTAGAATCAATTGCTATTCTTGTTGTGATTTGCAAATAATTTGGCCAAATTTATTGCAACTAGACTTATGCAGTAAATTGTCTTAATTTGACTATTTTTGAGAAAATTGAGGGTGATTTTAAGGAAAGAAATTGTGTTTCCATAGAATCTATAATACACAGTTTTGAATATTAGACTCTAGTTCAATATATTGTCTTTAAAGTTTTACTTTTTACCTCAAAACTGGACTGGATCCTGAATTTTTCTAGTTTTCTTAAACATTTGGCTATAACCCCTTGAACTAATATTTCTTTTTTCCCCTCTGACTTGGAATTATTGTGAACTAAGGCTGTTTTTTTTTTTCCTTTTTTCTGAACCTGTATTTGCAAATTGCATCTAAAGGACAAGATATAAACTTGAAAAATAACCACAACATCTCGTACTTAAACCATCTCAGTGACTGATGCTGTTAAACCCTGCAGCATCTTCCTGAGCACCTGATGACATCACCAGAGACATTCAGCTGCAGACCAGGAGAATCGATCAGATAGTCACTGCCTGCCTTCATTCCAGCGAAAGAAGCTGAGCCTTACATCTAGAAATCTTCACTGACAGGCTTTCAGACTCAGAAATTAGTTTATTACTTGCTCTGATCATTAACTTTTGTTTCTCATTTGCTTTCATGGACACACTGATAGGGGACTCAAGAGTTGGAAAATTTTAGTTTAAGGTAAATAGTTAATAAGCTTAGTAGGTAATGCATATGTTAAAGTTATTGTTTCAGGAACTGCAGATAAGGCCCACCACTCCTGAGAGAGACAGCCACCCTCCTGGGGCATCACTAAATATTCCCACCTGGGTAACAAGTGCAGGCAACCGGGCCATTGTGTTCTAGGGAAGGACAGACGACCACCCACCCCTGGGAACAGCTAACTGCCCAGGGCAAGAATGCTGCAGTTTTTTAATCTAATTTTTCTTGAATTTTAAAACCTCTCACTGCACTTTGTTTCCTGTTATGAAAAGGCTGGCTTGGAAGAAAATGTAAGATGGTCCATTAGGGTATGAACCTGCCATCCTCTCAGATCGCTGGCCATCCGAATAAAGCGCCCATAAAAATTCAATTCCTGTCTCTGCTTAGTGGGTTCAGTATGTGACAGGCAGCTGAATGGCAGCATCTTTTCCAGTTTCAACACCTCTCATTTAAAACCTGATTTCTTCCTTATACGATATAGGCTCACTTTTGGAGCTCATCTACATCCCTGCCTCCTAAAAAGAGACTTGACGATTTAACTAAACCGACTTATTCTTAGGACTAAATGATTGGATCAAGGAAGTTATGAAGTAATCTACCAACTTAGCTTCTAAAATGTGAAACTTAATTATTTAAAGTTTTAAAGGCAGGAATGAAACTGTCACCACACTGGTTCCATGGGGTGACCCTGCCCCAGCATGGTCCAGGAACTCCAGGCTCTTGGCTTGTGCAGGAAACAATTCAAGAATAAGTTCGAGTGAGAAAGAAAGCAAGTTTTATTCAAATAGAGAAAAAGAAAGCCTAGAACGCTGGCTCCTGTAAATAGGATCAGAGATTTAGCCTAGGACTGGCACTGCCTGCTGCCCTTCTGGTTGCAAATCTCACAGGGCACCACTGTGAAAGAAGTCAAAGTGCACATTCAAGTGGATTTGATCAAACTGGTCACACGGTCAGGTAGTTTTTGGAATTTCCCATGTTCCCAGTTTTTAACTTTATGGTGCCAAATTCTGTCTTCTTGTTGGGAGGAGCCTTATACCTAATATGGTCCATTCAGAAAGTGCCATGGCATTCATGCCCTTTGGCCCCTCCTTCTATTTGTGGTGTCAGTTTTCATTAGAATGATGGTATAATGAGCTTTGGAGTTGGTCTCTGCTCATTTTATTTCCTTTATCTTGGTTGATCTAGTTGCAGCCATTCGTTGTTGACTTCTAAGACCACCACGCTCTTTCCCTTTAATCATGTGTGGAGGCGTGGGCTCTGGTGAGAGGACCTAGGGGTTTATCGGCCTGAGATTGGCTCCCACTTCCTCATTCCACTTGTCAGTCATTTTCTCTAACTTTTTTCTATCTTGCTTCAAGGGACCAAAATTCTGCCATCCTGAAGGTGCTTTTTGGGATGTTGATTTTAAGCTGTTTACTAAGAAACAAGAATCAGAAAGGATCTTTGCTCCACCCACCCCATTTCTGTTCAAGAGATTCGGACATGAAAACCTGCTTCAGGAAGATCTTAGGATGTTGCCTTAGCCTAATTTGAATTACGTATGGTAAACAAGAGGGCTTCAGGTAGGGGCCTGTTAGCCAGATACCCCTGTGCCCCATGGTTTCCCAGTTGCCTAGCAAGAATTCGCCTGTCATATGTGTTCTCTCTTCTTCAACTATCTGCAAATAGCCCATTTTCAGTTCTGAAATCTAAGACCCCATCCTCCATTCTCCTTTGTCCAAAAATGTCTTATATACCAATGTTGCCTCACTGCCTTTGTAATTTTCATGCAATGATTATGCCTATGTGAATTTTCAGTGTGTCTGTATTAGACCTTGTAAATCTGTCTCTGTTAATTTTGTTATTAGCCCCGCCTAGAAGAACTTAAATGTAAGAATATGTATTAGTGTTTTTTAGCCTCCACACTCTGAAATCACAGAGACGAGTGACTTTGAATTCTAGCCTGTGCTTTGCTCCTTGGCCTCCCACCCCATGTGGGGTATGGGCTACTTGCCAGAGATAGGGGCCCTTTTCTCTAATTTGCACAAAAGATGCCTTTTGTTGCCATTCTTGTACACCCGTGGGCTGCCTGTGCAGGAGGACATGCCTTTTCCTATTTAATTCACAATGAGAAGTCTTTTAAAAATGCTCACAAAAGCTCCCTGCTGGTTGGCTGTAGCTTCTGTCCCACATGGAGGCCAGTAGCTTTCTCCCCTACTAGTCCTGAAAGCCAGAGCTCTTCAAGTCATCACTAAAACCCTTCTTTGTCTTTTTCTTCTTTCTCGCAGCCAATCAATGTCAGACTGTGGAATAAAGATAAGCTGAGGATAGGCATTCTGCTCTGCTTCAGACCAATACCTTCTGTTAAAAGGTCATCTTCCAGGCATGCTGTGGTGTGTGAGCTGGATTCACATGGGGTGCTGTCTGTGCTGAAGGCACTCAGGATATCTCAGCAAGTGCACAGCTCATTTCTAAGTCACCTTTGTAGTTGTCTGACCTCATCCTCCCTCATTTTAATTCCATTTCAGAAAGTGACATCTTCTGATGCTGTCACCAAACTGGGATGAGTTGTTTATGGAGCCCCTTGTGCACTGGTCATAGCTTCCAACTTGGAGGACTTATGAATATATGAAATAATTAATCAATCTTAAAATGCTCACCAAATAATGAAAGTACAGAATAGTTATATAGCAGAATATTTTTTATTTTTATTTATTTATTTATTTATTATTTATGTTTTAAATATGTTTTATTGATTATGCTACTACAGTTGTCCCATTTCTCCCCCATCATTCCCCTCCACCCTGCACACCCTCTTCCACCCACATTCCCCCCCTTTGGTTCATGTCCATGTGTCATAAGTTCTTTAGCTTCTGCATTTCCCACACTATTCTTGCCCTCCCTGTCTATTTTCTACCCACCATCTATGCTACTTATTCTCTGTACCTTTTCCCCCTCTCTCCTCTTCCCACTCCCCTGTTGCTAACCCTCCATATGATCTCCATTTCTGTGGTTCTGTTCCTGTTCTAGCTGTTTGCTTAGTTTGCTTTTGTTTTAGGTGTGGTTCTTAATAGCTGTGAGCTTGCTGTCTTTTCACTGTCATATTTTTGATCTTCTTTTTCTTAGATAAGTCCCTTTAACATTTCATATATTAAGAGCTTGGTGATGATGAGCTCCTTGAACTTGACCTTATCTGAGAAGCACTTTATCTTCCCCTTCCATTCTAAATGAAAGCTTTGCTGGATAGAGCAATCTTGGATGTAGGTCCTTGACTTTCATGACTTGAAATACTTCTTTCCATCCCCTTCTTGCCTGGAAGGTCTCTTTTGAGAAATCAGCTGACAGTCTGATGGGAACTCCTTTGCAGGTGACTGTCCCCTTATCCCTTGCTGCTTCTAGAATTCTCTCCATTTTAATCTTGGCTAATGTAATTATGATGTGCCTTGGTGTGTGCTTCCTTGGGTCCAACTTCATTGGGACTCTCTGAGCTTCCTGGACGTCCTGGTAGTCTATTTCCTTTGTCAGATTGGGGAAGTTCTCCTTTATTATTTGTTCAAATAACTTTTCCACTTGTTGCTCTTCTTCTTCCCCTTCTGGGACCCCTATAATTCAGATGTTGGGACGTTTAACAATGTCCCGAAGGTTCCTAAGCCTCTCCTCATTTTTTTGAATTCTTGTTTCTTCCTTGTTTTCCATTTGGTTGTTTCTTTCTTCCTTCTGGTCCACTCCATTGATTTGAGTCCCAATTTTTCTCTCATCTCTATCGGTTCCCCATGCATCTTCCTTCATTTCACGTATTGTAGTCTTCATTTTTTCATCTAATTTGTGAGCAAAATCAACCAATTCTGTGATCATCTTAATGACCAGTGCTTTGAACTGTGCATCTGATAGGTTGGCTATCTCTTCATGGCTTAGAGGAATTGGCTCTGGGGCTTTCATTTGTTTTCCAGTTTGAGCCATTTCTGGTGGGTTTTTTTTTTGTTTTGTTTTGTTTTGGTTTGGTTTTAGTCTGGTCGCGGCTATTACGTAGTGAGGGGTGGAGCCTTAGGTATTCCTCAGGGTGGGGCAGCCCAGTCGCTGGGTTGTGACGCTATAGGTGTGCTCGGGGTCCGAGAGGGAACAATGGCGCCTGTTCTGCTCTCTCCTGGACTCCGGTCCCTTCCGCCGCTTTCCCTTCGCCTGAATTATCTGCTCATGTGTGCGTGCTGTTACGTAGTGAGGAGTGGAGCCTCAGGTGCTCCCCAGTGTGGGGCAGCTCAGTTGCTGGGTTGTGACGCTGTATGTGGGGGTGGGGTCTGAGCGGGGACAATGGCGCCTGCTCCGCTCTCTCTTGGATTCAGTCCCTTCCGCCACTTCCCCTCTGCCTGGACCATCTGCGTGCGCAAATGTGGGACCCCCTGGTCAGCCAGCTGCCTTGTGCGGCCTCACTGGGTCTGCACAGTTGCCTCCCTGTGCCTGGGGTCCGCCAGCCACTGCCTGTGCACCTGGGAACTGCCAGCCGCTGCTGCTTGTGTTCCAGGTCTGCACTTCCACTTTTTCCTGCCATGACTCCACCCCTCTTACCGGTCTGGGTGAATGGTTGTTGGACTTCCGTACAGTTCAATTTTCTATTAGCTCTGGTTGTTTTCTTGCTTCTAAATATTTGTTGTCCTTAATTTTGGTTGTGAGACGAGGTACAGTGTGTCCACCTATGCCTCCATCTTGGCCGGAAGTTCCTATAGCAGAATATTTTTTAAATGACAGTTTATCCTTTTATCAAATTAAATCTTATAAAAATGCTCGCTATATAACAAAAACATGAAAGAAGTGAGCTTTGTCAACTGTGCACCTGCCAGAGCCCCTCACACACCTCTGTGGGTCTCCGAGGGGCTATTGAACCTGTTTTGCAAATGTATAGGGTAGTGGAAAGGACCCAGGCTTGGGGTTAGGAAATAGCATGAGTTCTAGCTTTGTTACTATGTGAGTGACCTCAGGCAAGAGAAACAAGCCACTCTCACCTGTCAGCCTCATGCCCACACCCACAAGAACAGCCATGCAGGTGCCTGCACCTCAGATGGAGAATCACTTAGGTATCACCTCCCCTTTTCTACTCTGAATGTTCTTTCTCAGCATCAGAGATGCCTGAATGAGTGTTACTCACTCCCTCAAGTGCTGCCAAGGACTCTGGAAAATCCAACTCAGCTCCTGCTTCTCCCTGAAGGGAATTGGGCACAGCAGCTTTGAGCTCCAGGTTCCTTTTCTGTAAACTGGAGAATTGTAACTACTTAGCAGGTTTAGTGTGTTAAAAGCCCAAAAACTTGTTAGGAATTATAATTAGAAGCATTCCTCACTCCTCTTCAGTTTCTTTCAGGGTCTTTCCAAAGCAAACAGGCAACATCTGCTGTGGATTCACCTGGCGAGGTCATTGGGTCCAGAGCATTCTTGTCCTTGGGAAACTTCACTTCCTTCCTTTATGAGCAAGAACTAGAAAGTATGTCTTCTGTTATAACTGGGGTAGGTGGGAGGTACTCACTCAACAACACTGGGACAACCTTCTACCAAAGCAGAAAAGATGGGTCAACACAGCAGCAATCTCTTCCTGTGTGAGCAGCCATCCTTCCTGGGGAACTGGGTTAGAGGTGGGGTCTTGGAGCCACTAACACCCATCCTGCACATGATGGTAAGAAATGGTAGTCCAGAAAGAGGTTGGATCTGAGCAGGGCCTATGAGGAGCTAATGGGCAATGATTTTGCCTCTCCTACCCATGTCCTTATGGTTATGGTATTGTAATAACCTTACTCTCATGACCTCGCCTCTCTGTAACTGTGAAGGTATTTATAGTCTCAGTATTTAGCCTTAGCTGTGAGAAAGTTTTCTTACTATTATTCTTTGTTTATTTTGCAATTCTCTGAAGACATTCTTCTAATAGTCTTTGGCCATTTGTCACACTTTCTCTCTATTCCTTGTGGATCATCAATATTTCTTATTTTTGTCACATGCTCTCTCCTTGAAATCTGATCTATCCTTCAAGTTCTGTCTCAGATGCCTTTGTGAAGCCAACATGGATGGAGACATTTTCCTTCTCTGGAACACACAGCATTTAGTTCCTGTGACTTCTGTGATCATTAGCAAACTGGCAAGTACTTACATCAGACTTAGCCTTTGCACTACCCTTTGGGTCCCTTCAAGCAGGGATTGTCTTACACTTAGTCTTTCCCTTGGCACATGGTACTTGCTTGATAGGTATTCATGGAATTCAGCTGGAAATTTCAACTTGGGCAGAAAGGACAGATAGACACCAAGAATGATACATTTTGGTAAAGTGGAGATCACTTTCTTTGAGAAATACCTCCCATGCAGACCTTTCACGCACTGATACCACACTGATACTGGAAATAAAAGCTGTGGCTAAAAACCAACTGCTCAGAAAACTCTTTTCACAAGCTATGAAAGAGATCACTGCTGCCTCTCATCACCTGTAATAAGGAAATTCTGAATAACTCTTTCCTATGGGGACACCCACTGAGTCAAAGGTTCACACCTACTTAGATAAGTAGTGGGTGTGATCAGGGAAGAAGTGATGAATGTTCCTTTGGCCTTGGCACCCAGCGTCAGCTGTTTATATATTAGTGATACAACTTTCCATGTGTAGAGTCCTGGCTATTGCTCAAAGTGCTTTCATATGCACGTCTAAGCAGGACCAGGCCAGGTTAGCTATCTAGAAAAAGAACTAGAGAGGGCAGGTTCAAAGGGCCCCTCAATTCTTGCACTGGGAAAAGACCTTTCTTAGGGTGGGAACATGATGGGAAAGGAGAAGTAGAACGTCCCTGTCCGACAGTGTTAGCGTGGAGATCTCTGCCAACCGTAGTGCTTAGGAGGCAGAGAGTGGCCTGCAGAGTAGATTTCAAAGTCACTGGCAGGTAAATGCAAATTAAAACTATGACCATGGGCAAGATCACCTGGGAGGGTGTGAGAAAGAAGAGGGTGGGCTGAGGATGGAGTCCCAACATGTAGGTGGAGAACCAGACCTGAGAAGGCCAGGAAGCGATGGCTGGAGAATTTAAGATGAGGAAATGAGTGGAAATCAAGGGAGTTGAGACTTCTGAGAGAGCATGTGTGTGAGAGAGAATCAGCCCTAACTAATGCAGCAGAGTGTCTGCTCTAAGGTAAGAACTCAAAAATGTCCATTTGACTTGGAGAAGGCAACAGGACGGGCCAAATGGAATGAAGGTGATGGAGGGCAGATTTCAATGATGCCAGACAAGAATGAAGAATATGGTGTGGTGGACACAGAGGTGTGTCGCCTACATCAGAATTTTTCAAGGACAGACTTGTTTCTCCTCTACAAGAGTATGGTCAGTAGTCACCAGCTGTCATCTGCTTCAGGGTCCTCCCATTCTCTGGGCAGCTAGCACCAAGGCCTGTGCTTTCAGCATAATTTGCTTTGCTCCGAGGAGCAGCCCTTGCTTCCGGCTCGCCCTGGGCTTGCCAGGCTTGGCTGGCACAGCTCAGGTTAGCATCTCCCTCCCCTGCCCTGAAGCCTGGGGGCTGGTACCTAATCAAGGGCTTGCATCTCTAATTCAATCTTGGCTTCTGCTTCCAGAGATCCCAGCCTGTGACTAAGAATGCTGAAACAAGTCTTTTGAATAATTTATTGGGAAGGGGGAAAGAAGACAGCAAAAGCAAAGATGAGGGCTGGTTTTTTTTCCTCTTTGTTTAGGAGTAGGAAGAAGCCAGTATAGAGGGGTGCTTGAAGACAGTGGAGAGAGAAAGATTAACAGAGTGAAGTCTAGGGAGAAGATGGGGTGGGGATGAAGGCTGGGAAGGGTGACAGGTCTGGAGTAAGAGACACACTGCCCATTCTCTCAGAGGCTGAGGACACATTGCTGGGGGGAATCTACACGGTTTGGGCGATATGGGCAGGGAAGTGAGGGACATGCCCAGTTATTTCACTCCCAGCAATGGGAGATGACTAGTTACTGCAGAGAAGAGAGGAGGCCTGCTTGAGTTTAAGCTGGATTACATGCTTCCTCCACAATGAAAGAGGACTGCGGGGAAGCAGGACAAGTTTTAGCACAGCTGTAAACAGAAGAGAAACCTTGGAAAAATCCACTGAACAAGAGAATGAGATCAGGAAGAGAGCAGAAAGACCCACATCATCCTATTAGACTTTGTCATGTCTATCCAGGTAGATATTCAGTACTGATTCTGCAATCCAATGGGTTTTCGATTTCTTCAAACTGTGCCACCCACATATTCGCTAAACACACACCTCATATAACACACAAGATACGACACAAATATGAACAGGGCAGGATGGAGGAGAGTGCCTTGAAATTCTGTCATTTAATCAGCTCCTATTTCCCCTAACTGTACCATTACCTACTCCATTTTTCTCTGCATGTTGTGGGAGGATTCAGTTTGAGGTGTCATGAAATGTTGTCATCAGATGCAGGTCTCTTATCTGTCCACAGTTCTGACAAGAGGACCTGAAATGGGCACAGTATTGAATGACCTGTACTTGCTGAGCCCCCATAGGTCCTGGGTGATCACATTTACTTCCCCTAAAGGCTTAAAAAACACCTTTTTGTTTCTCATTTGGGGATTTTTGCCTAAGGTCATTTTCAAGGCCACTGATTTGTAGTTTTCAACATCCAGCTTTTCCCATGTTAGGAAGTCAGAGCTATGGTACCTTTGGCCTTTCAGCAACTCCTGCCTCTCCAGGGTCCCTCAAATATTGTTGGCAGTGACTTAATGATGCTCTTAGTTTATGTTTTTGGTACCCTGGCCTATGATCCATTTAGACCAGGAGGTGCGAACACATTTAGAGCAGGTGTTGGGTTCTGATTCCTGTTTACCAAAGGTCTGTGTACCCTTTTCCACTCAGTGCCACATTTCTTGCAGAGAAGCAGGGAGCACTGAAAGGCTTCTGCTGTCCCTCTAACTCCTGGAAACATTAGACAGTTGACCGTGAGCAAGGGACCATCCCTAACTCATCCTTTTTCCTTTTGTCATAATCAGTGTCTCTTCATCAAGGCCAAATCTTTCCCTGTAGAAATCCAGGCACCATTGGGTTCAATGTCGTGGTGCTCTACATATACTGAGTGATATAGTCTAATGGGAAAATGGGGGAAAAGGACACATTCACACTTTCTGCAGCTGCAAGGGCCCTGCTAATTTATTTGGCCACCAGATAGCATAACTGAGTACGTTTGTTTTTGTTGATGTTGTTGTTGTTTGTTTGTTTGTAAAGGAAGGCTGCCACCCTGGCTGGTGCGGCTAGCTGGTAGATGGTTGGAGGGTCCTTGTGTAAACGGAAAGGTCACAGGTGCGATCCCAGGTCAGGGCACACGTCTAGGTTATGGGTTTGATCCCTGGTAGGGGCATGTAGAAGAGGTAACTGACTGATCAATGTTTCTCTCTCACATTGATGTTTCTCTCCCTCTTTTTCTCCCTCACTTCCCCTCTCTAAAATCAATAAGCATGTTCTTGGGTGAGGCTTAAAAAATATTTTAAAAAATAAAGGAAGGCTGCCATTAATTCAGCATTAGATAATTGATGCTGAAAATGCCCACAAGAAAGCATATTCCAACTGTTCTAAGTGACAGCTGACATTTTGATATGGTTTTCTCACCACCAAGCTACAGAAAAATCCCTTTCTTAACCTTAATATTCCAAAGATGGGCCTTCTGACCAAGTTTAGTCCTGATTTTTCTTCCCTGCCTGTGTATATAGAAAGCCTCCTGGGAGTAAGAATTGGAAGTAGGCTTGTCTTTACCTGCACCTCACATGTCCCTCCCTTTGCCGTAAACTTTATGTTATACTGCCATTGAGTCTCAAAGTGGATAGAGAGGTCAATGAGGAATTATTGTTAATATTAACATTGCACCAAAATGTGTATCCCATTTTGTGAAGAGAAGTGTTGACTGTCCTATGGGGGTGTGAGGACAAGTAGAATTGATCCCTGAGTATTAGCCTGTTCCCTAAATTTACACTGAGTGTGGAAATGGGCGCTTCGGGGCTGTGTCCAGGGTGGGCGGTCTGCATGTTTGCCTGGGTCTCTGAGGCCGAGGATGTGGAGTAGGAGGCATGACAGCAATTATGGCAAGAAGGGGCCTGAGAAAAGGAAGGACAGTCAGTTCTTGTGTTATATTTCTACTTTTTCTAACATATATCTCGAATGGATTCATTAATTCAGTATAGTCCTGGCATTGTGTGGGGTTGGGAATAAATAGTGAATGAGACAGAGTTCCAGCTTTCAAGGAACTTTCTAATTTTGGTTTTTAGCCCCATGGGCACAAGATGGAAATCCCAGAAGAGGCCTTTGACTGAGGCACCAGGGAACACCCAGTGCTCAGATGTGTGGACGAGGATCAGCTCCCAGTGAAAGCAAATATTCCTGAAAACATTGTTGATTGTGAGGAATAAATAAACATAGCAAACATAACAGCATCCTGGCTCATTTCTTATACAAAGGAAGACAGGAGAGTTTGCTGATGAAGGAAGAATGCAGCCTTATGAGAACCATGCTGCAGGAATGTCTGTTGCTCCCTGGTGATGGCCAGAATCTTGACAAGCTGCAGGAATGGCTGGCGTAAAATGCAGTGCAGACTCACCTGTGACAAGCCAGAGATTTCAGCCACATGGACAAGGCATCTCAGAGGGCAGCACTAGGGTGGACTGCACAGGATCAAGACCGCTGTCGGGAAAAATAGCGAGAAAACTGTTGAAACTCTCTCAGTGAGGGGAAATGAGTGTTGGAATGAAGACAATGACAGGTAGGCACCAGTGGGAGGGACTGCAGGGCTGCAAGTCCGATATACAAACAGAGGAGCATCATCTTCAGTGGCTTGACAGAGGCCTGTTCTCCCTTCACAGGTTGTCTTGTGTTGTCATACAACAAGGCAGAAGAATAAGCCAAGGCTTCCAGCTGGGTTCCACCCTCTTCCACAGGGCACATTGGAACCCGAGGGCCTTTCCACAGCCCACAGCCAGAGCACGAGAATCCCTGGGATGGACCCACCCACTCGGTTCAGGACAGTGCATGAGCTCCTCTTCCTGCTGTGGCCTTCACACACATTCTGCAGGACCACACTCTTTACATGACTGCAATACACTACATATTCCCCCCTGATAACTGGAAAGGCTCTGAACATTTGGATGAAGAACTGTGTGCAAACAAACACCAAGGTCCTTCACAGGCCCACTGGTGGTAACAAACCAGAACTACTATGCAGAAATCTCCTTGAAACTGGAGTAGATGAGGCCTTCCAAGGCCGCTCTCTGGCAAGGGGAAGGGAATGGACAATTTTTGTTTAAAATTTTTTTCAAAGATTTTTTGTTTATTTGTTTTTTGAGAGAGGGCAAAGAAGGGGGAAAGAAAGGGAGAGAAACATTGATGTGAGAGAGAGACATTGATTAGTTATCTCTAGCGTGCCCCCAGCTGGGGACTGGGCCTGCAACGCAGGCACCCAATCTATAACCTCTTCGTTTGCAGGATGACACTCAGCCCACTGAGTCACACCAGTCAGGCAGGACAATTTACACTCAAAGTTTTGTCAAACTGATCATTCTTTATGAATTCATTTTAATAAAAAAATTTAAATATAAAAACAAAATCTTAAAATTAAAAAAGTGGTAAAATGAACATAACATAAAATATAGCACCTAAATAATTTTTTTAAATATTGATTTATTTTTAGGCAGAGGGAAAAGGAGAAAGAGAGGGAGAGAAACATCAATGCGTGGTTGCCTCTCATGTGCCCCCTACTAGGGACCGGGCTCGCAACCCAGGCATGTGCCCTGACTGGGAATCAAACTGGTGACCCTTTGGTTTGCAGGCCCATGCTCAATACACTATGCTACACCAGCCAGGGCTCATTTTAAACTCTACAGTTCAGTAATGTGAAGGATGGTCACTTGGTGGGCAGCCGTCTCCAGAACTTTTCATCTTGTAGGACTGAAAGTCTGTCCCCATTGAACAACAGTTCCCTTCCCCTTCCTCTGGGCCCCGGCAATCACCATTATACTTCCTGTCTCTGTGCATTTGGCTACTTTATATAAATAGAATCTTACAATATTTGTCTTTCTGTGACTGGCTTACTTCACTCAGCATAATATCCACAAGTTTCATCTATGTTGTAGCAGATATTAGAATTTCCTTCCTTTTTAAGGCTGAATAATATTCCATTGCATGTATATGCCGCATTTTGTTTATCCATTCAATTGTCAGGGGTCACTTGGGTTGCTTCCCTCATTTGCCTACTGTGAAAAATGCTGCCATAAACATAGGTACTGCAAATCTCTCTTCAGGACTATGCTTTCAACTATTTTGAGTGTATACCAGAACTAGGTATATGTTGGGGCATATGGCAATTCTATTTTTAATTTCTTGAAGACCCTCCACACTGTTTTTCATAGTGACTTCACCATTTTACATTCCCACCCACAGTGCTTAAGGGTTACAATTTCTCCACATCCTTAGCACTTGCTATTTTCTGTTTTGATAATAGAGACCTGAATGCAGGGGTGTCAAACTCATTTTCACCGGGGACCACATCAGCCTCGTGGTTGCCTTCAAAGGGCCAAATGTAATTTTAGGACTGTATAACTGTAACTACTTCTTAACAGTAAAGTGAGAGCTCAGCACTGCTGTTGGGTAGAAACGAGGTGCTGGGCTGGATAAAACAAGGTGGAGGGCCGGATTCGGCCCTTGGGCCTGATGTTTGCCACCTGTGCCCTAATGAGTGTAAGTCCTAAATTCCCTAATCACAGTATTTTCATCCAAGGAGAGTTTTAGGAGCATGACTTCCCCCACAGTTAGGCAATGAATACTCTATTGTTGTTTTAACAGTCTTTACCAACTATAAATGTAAAAATAAAATTTATTTCAATTTCCTTCATTATTGACAATATTGACAACTAACTGACATTTTTCACTATAATTGTCAATTAGTTATGGTTTCTCTGTTGTGAATTGTTGTGGCTGAATTTCAATATAAAATGGAAGTAGCTATTGAGTGCTTTCTCTGTGCTAGTTACCGCTCTAAGAGCTGTACATGCACTAACTCAGTTAATTCTGACTCACCATGAGGCAGGTACAGTTCTTAGCCTCATTTTATGGAGAAAATGGAGAGAAGGAGCATGGATAGGTCGGTTACTTGCTCAAGGTCATACCAGGGAAGTTTGGATTCAGAACAGAATGTCCAATATTTTCCTAATTTATTTATTTGCTTTTTACTTTTTCTGTTAACTATAAAATATTTTTTAGATGTGGTTAAATCTATTAGTATGCTCTTTTCCTCTCATTAGACCATTGTCTTCTTTCAGGCAGCTTAGAACATCTTTCTCCTTTCTAAGATTAGAAAATATTCAGGCGGAGTGGAAGCAAGGGAGGGAGGTAGGGATGGCTGGGCTAGGGGGAGTGGTGGGGTGTAAATGCAGACAACTGTGCTTGAACAACAGTAAAATAAATAAATAAATAAAGAACAACAACAAAAAATTACATATACAAATCAAGATCTCTAAAACAAAAACAAAAAAAGAAAATATTCAGATTTTGGGGGGGCTAAGATGGATACATTAGATATGTTACATGTAGTTTATGTATTTTTCAAAATATCAATCATTTCTCCAAAACCATTTATTGAATTATATCTTGCCATGTTGTTTTGTGATGACACCTTTCTGTTGGTTTTTATTTCATAAGCATTTGTTTTTTAATGAACAGGATATGTTTAATCTCCTTGAGGGTATTGATGTTTCTGTTCTATTCTTTTTAATTTTTTTTATTTTTTTAAGTATTTTTATTGATTATGCTATTACAGTTTTCCCAGTTTCCCTCCTTTATCCCCCCTCCACGCTGTCCCCCCAACCTTCCAGCATTCCCCCCACCTTAGTTCATATCCATGGGTTGTACATATAAGATCTTTGAGTCCTCTGTTTCCTATACCATTTTTATCTCTCCCTGTCTATTTTATGCCTATTAATTATGCTTCTTGTTCCCTGTATCTTTCCCCCGCTATTCCTCCCTTCCCTCCCCCCCACTGAAATCCCTCCATATGATGTCCATTTCTCTGATTCTGTTCCTGTTCTGTTTGTTTAGTTTTTGTTCTCATTGTTTTTCTTTTCTTTTAGATTCATTTGTTGATAGTTGTGAGTTTGTTGTCATTTTACTGTTCATATTTTTTATCTTTTTTTTAGATAAGTCCCTTTAATATTTCATATAATAATGGCTTGGTGATGATGAACTCCTTTAACTTGACCTTATCTGAGAAGCACTTTATCTGCCCTTCCATTCTAAATAACAGCTTTGCTGGACAGAGTAATCATGGATGTACGTCCTTTCCTTTCATGACTTCAAATACTTCTTTCCAGCCCCTTCTTGCCTGCAAAATCTCTTTTGAGAAATCAGCTGATAGTCTAATGGGAACTCCTTTGTAGGTGACCTTTTCTCTGGCTTCTTTTAGGATTCTGTCCTTATATTTAATCTTGGGTAACTTAATGATGGTGTGCCTTGGTGTGCTTCTGTTTGGGTCCAACTTCTTTGGAACTCTCTGGGCTTCCTGGACTTCCTGGAAGTCTATTTCCTTTGCCAGAGTGGGGAAGTTCTCCTTTATTATTTGTTCAAATAAGTTTTCCACTTGTTGCTCTTCCTCTTCTCCTTCTGGCACTCCTATAATTCAGATATTGGAACATTTCAAGTTGTCCCAGAGGTTCCTAAGCCTCTCCTCATTTTTTTGAATTTTTG
Organism: Glossophaga mutica; assembly: GCA_039655065.1. Lineage (NCBI taxonomy): Eukaryota > Metazoa > Chordata > Mammalia > Chiroptera > Phyllostomidae > Glossophaga > Glossophaga mutica. The sequence continues at coordinate 107,136,742 of CM077306.1, forward strand.
TTTCTTCCTTTTCTTCTGCATGGATGTTATTTCTTCCTTTTGCTCCAGATCATTGCTTTGACTCCTGGTTTCCTTCCTGTCACTGTTGGTTCCTGAATATTTTGCTTTATTTAATTTTGGGTAGCCTTCATTTGTTTTTTCATTTTTTGACCAAGTTCAATCAGATCTGTGAGCATTTTGATTACCAGGGCTTTAAATTCTCCATCAGATAGGTTGGCGATCTCTTCACTTAGTTCTCTTTCTGAGGCTTTGCTCTGTTCTTTCTTTTGGGCCATATTACTTAGTCTTGGTGCTGCTGATAGGTTGTAAGGGGGCGGGGCCTTTGGTATTCACCAGGGCAGGACAAACCTCCTTGCTGTGCTGCTGGGATGCCTGCGGAGGAGGGGAGGGGAGGAGGGGAGGGGAGGGGCCCCAGAGGGAATAATGCAGCTCACCTGCTTGCCTCTAGCCCACTTTTCAACGAACTCTCCTATGAGACTGGGAGTTTCCCCCACCGCAGCAACCCCAGCTGTAGCCCACAGTCAGCTCTGAGTCTGTTTTCATCTTCAGTCCCTCCCTTGCAGCCTGCAGAGCTCAGCAGCCAGCCCTGCCCCCGAGGTTGCTGCATCAAGGAGGTTTTTCTGAGTTAGCCCAAGTTGTCCAATGCCTCACCAGTCTGGTTGTTTTGGTTGAGTTTCTCTTTAATTTCTTGGTTGTCAGAGTTCCATGCACTTTGATTTTCTGGCACTTTTGGTTGTTTATTGTTTTTAGATTGGTTGTTATCCTTTTTTTTGGTTGTGAGAGGAAGTGAAGGGTTTGTACCTATGCCTCCATCTTGGCTGGAACGCCTGTTTGTTCTAATGTTTCTATTTTATCTGGCATGATTTCCTACAGTGTTGATGCTGGCTGCTTTTCTGTGTTAGTTTTTGTGTATGTTGACATCTTAGTCTCCAGGTTCATGTCCAGGCTTTCTCTCTCTCCCTCTCTGGTCCCTCAAATTTTCCTGCCTGGTGCCTGAGCAGCCGTGCTCTCAGGACTCTGTCCAGAGTGAGGTTTCATGTGGCAGTCAGGCTCCTGACCTGGCCTGACCCAGGGGTGACTCAGCTCCAGCCCGCGCACAGGAGGCGAATTAAGTCCACGTGCAGACCTGCTTCAGTATCCACAGGACTCCCTTGGCCACAGTTTCAGGCAAAGTCAGTAGCAACTTTTTTCTTTTCTTTTTTATCTTCGCCCAAGGACATTTTTTTCCCTCCATTTCTTAGAGAGAGGAGCAGGGACAGAGAGAAACATCAATGGCATACAGAAGCATCGATTGGCTGTCTCCTGTAGGCGCTGGGACTGAGGAATGGAAATGGAACCCACAATCCAGGCAGGTGCCCTGACAGGGAATCAAACCTGCAATCTTTACATTACAGGATGATGCTCCAACTGAGACACACCAGCCCAGGCTTTCAGTCTATTTTCTTGAAGAGAGGGGAAGGGTGAGGAGAAGCCAATCTCAGCTCCTAGATTTTTGAGCAGTGAACGTGTCTCTGGTCCCCTCCTCCAGGTAATTTAATTATTTCTCATCACTGGACAGGACAGAATTCCCAGCAGCCCTTGGTTATATCCAGAGTCAAGCCCAACAGGCCACAGCTCCAGCCCTCTTCATCTTTTGCATTTATGTTCCATTTTGGGGAATATCCGTGGAGATATTCTCCCCTTGCTGAACATAAACTTTTAATTTTCACTGCTTTTTTATCCATTATTGCTCTACATTGGAAGCCTCTGGGCAATAAATTCTGTTTCACTCATGTGTCCTTTTGTATAAGCATTGATTGTAGTTTTATACCACCAGGCAGAGAACTACTCTAACAATCTTCCCCAATCATATTCTGAGAGGTTTTTTTCCTCAGGGCTGGATTAGGTCAGAGGCTCTACAGCAGTTACGTGAGATGAGGATGGAGGAAGTGGTGTCCCCAGCCATCTGCGGACATTCGAGAGAAGCCCTGTGGCGGCAGCTCCAGGACAGGAGGATGGTTTTTGCCTGGGAGTTTCCTGCCAACGTTTCACCAAGGATCTCAACCCAGGCTAGATCAAGCACCAGGGAGTATATGAGAGGAAACGGTTGAAAACTTGACATGGTCCCTAGATGGACAGCCAGAGGTTTCATGTATATCATGGGATCCCCCCGAAAATGATGGTGTGGATGACAGCCAAGGGGCATCTCGGCCATTCTGTAGCCATGTCCTTAGGACTGAGTGAATACATTGGCCCATTTTCCAAATCCACCCTGGCATGGATTAGCAGGGGATTTCCAGTTGCTTATAGCCAGAGGCAGGGTGCATGAACTGCCCCAGCGGGTCCCCCTTTCCTGCTGCATGGCAAGGCGACCTAAATTGGAAAGTACATACAAAATGGTGCATCCTTTGCAATGTAAAGTGAACTTGGCCTCCTGCTTAAGGGCCCTAGTGGCTAAGAATTCCAGGGCAGTGAGGAGCAGCCTCCACCCCACTCAGAGGCTTGGGTTCCTATCACCATAAGAATGGCCTGTGCTGAGGCCCTGGTGCTCACAGGCAGGTGTGGGTCAGCTGCCGTAGAGCCGTATACATTGTCTCCTTGGCGCCTGTGCAAGTCTGTCCTAGAAGGCAGTCCTTCCTGAAACTGGGTTTTATCTCAGGGCAGAGAATGCCAAGAGTCACAACTTGACCCTCAGCAGGTGGAAGCCTTCCAATCCTGGCTGGGCTGGCAGATTGCTTTGCTTGCGCTTTGGCCTGAGCTCATGTTCGAAGTCCATAAAACTCTGAAAGTCTCACCAGGGGGAGCCCTATTCACATCTTGGGTGGGTGGCTCCGAAGGTGCAAATGCTAGGCCTTGAGAGAAAAGCAAGAATTCAGGCATAAGCCTAGGATTTAGGAGAACTGGAGACGAGGGGCAACTTTCCCACCCCAATAGAAAGAGACTTCCTCAGACTATATGGTCGAGTGGGTGTGGTGAGGCTGTGGGCACCAGTGGTCCCAGAGGAAAGGCCCTAGAGCTAAGCACTGGAGGTGGCGGAAAGGGCAGAAACACTCCTGAGATCAGATGGAGACTGCTGTCTGGCTTCCTTTTTTAAAAATTGAATGTATTTGACATATAACATTATATAAATTTAAGATGTACAAGGTGTTACTTTGGTACATTTATATATTGTAATATGGTTGCCACAGTAGTAACATTTATCACATTATATAATTTTAATACAATATTGTCTATATTCATTATACTTTGCATTAGATCTCTATGGCTTATTTACTATTTGTTGTAAGTTTGCACCTTTATTTTTAAATTTAAGTATAGTTGGTATACATTATTATATTAGTTGTATTAGTTTCACAATATACGATACGATTTCAACATTTTTATAAATTGGCATCTCCCATCCCCTGGTAACCATCATTTTACTTTCAATTTTTTATGGGTTTGACTTTTTTAGATTCCACACATTAGTGATGTCACAGAGCACTTGTCTTTTCTGTCTGCCTTATCTCGCTCATCATAATGTGCTTCAAGGTCAGCCACTGTTGTTGCAAATGGTGGAATCCATTGTCTGTATGTACCAATCTTCTTGATCCATTTATCCATTGATGGGCACTTAGATCGTTTCCATGTCTTGGTTATTGTGACTAATGCTGCAGTAAATTTGGGGGTGCATATCTTTTTTGACATACTGATTTCATTTCCTTTGGAAAAATACCCACAAGTGGAATTGCTGGGTCATAAGGTAGTTCTATTTTTTAATTTCTTGAGGAATCTCCTTTTGTTTTCCATGGTGTCCATACCACTTTACTTCTTTGAGCCCTGACAACCTGAAAACCCCAAAGGAAGCACAAACGGTGCTGCCAGGCTGACCAGGCCTCAGCTGGCCTCCACAGCGCCCTGAGCCTTGGTGGGCAGGAGGAACATTGCTGCTCTCCACACCTCAAACCACCTGGGACACACTGGAGCCTAAACTGGAAACTGCCCAAATGCCTGTCCACAGGGGAGCAGGGAGAAACACGGTCAGAGTCCTGCAGTGGGATCCTCAGCCAGGAGGATTTGCAGGCATGAGTGGCAGCAGCCAGATGCAAAAGGCCCCATATTGTGTGAACCCATTCATATGAAGCTCAAGTCCAGGCACAGGTGGAGAAGTCAGGAGACTGCTGACCCTTCTGGAAAACAGTGACTAAAAGAGTGCACGAGGCAGGCCCCTGGCATCCTGGGAATGCTCTATTACTTCATCTAGGAGCTGGTTGCATGGGTGGGCTCAGTGTGTAAAAGTTCATCTCTCTGTACACTTAAAATTTGTGAGCTTTTCTATATATTATATTATAGAAAATACTTAAAAATTATCTGTGTGAAAAATGAAACTGCAGAGTGGAGTGAGTTGGTGGAGGTGGTCTTTTGTCGTCTTTGCCCGGAGGCTCTGTGCCTCTTCATTGATTCTTTGCTTTCGTCTCCAAGGCAAAGAGCAGGGACAGAATTTAAATCATCAAGGACTTTCTGCTCTTGCGTTCCTGACATCTTCCTTGAATCTGTCTTCTTTTTGATCACCTTTCTAATGGCTTCCTGAATTGATTTCGGTATTTTTCAGCTCTTACAAAAACTGAAATAGATTAGATGGGTTAGTGTTATTGAAAGCCTCCAATTAGTTGTCTCCTTCATAAAATCCTAACTGGACTCTTGAGAGTCAGCATCAGCATTTGTAAGTCAGCAGAAGAGGCTATGGTTGACTCACACCAACCAGGCAGACACTGTTGGTCAAATCTGAGGTCTTCCTGGCACCTTCCCCACAGCGACCACATTTCCCAGGTGCTCCTGCTCAGGCAGGCCTCAACCCACTGGGAATCACCTGGAGGAAGGGGACTATGCTCTACACCAAGGGTGCCAAACTCGTTTTCACCAGGGGCCACATCGGCCTTGCAGTTGCCTTCAAAGTGCTGAATGTAACTTTAGGACTGTATAAATGTAACTACTCCTTAACAGTTAAGCGGAAGCTTGGCACTACCACCAGGTAGAAACAAGGTGGAGGGCTGGATTCAGCCCGTGGGCCTTGTGTTGGCCACCTGTGCTCTGCACTGAGGGGAATTAAAGATGCTACTTCTCTCATTGAGAGGTGAAGTCCCCTTGAATCTGGGTGGGTTCTGTGGCTTTTTTTAAAAAGAATTTATTTATTTTTAGAGGTGGGGGAGGGGGGAGAAAGAGACGGAGAGAAACATTGATGTGAGAGAGAAACATGGATCGAATGCCTCTCACCACCAATACCCTCATCCCCTACCAGAGTGATTTGGTAATCCAGGCATGTGCCCTGACTGGGAATTGAAACAGCAACCTTTCACTTTGCAGGACAACATCCAACCAACTGAGCCACACCAGTCAGGGCAGTTCTGTGGCTTTTTGATCCACAAAAATCAGTACAAGCAATGCTGAGCTGGTTTCCAGGCCAAGGCCACATTCACTTTCTGTTTGTTGGAGCACTCTCTGGGAGCCCTGAGTTGCCAAGTATGAAGTCAAGTTCCCCAGGACTGCATAGCTCAGCAGCCATGGCAGCACTCTGGTAAACTGCCAGCTGTCCCCAAGGAGGAGAAATGGGAGGGAGGAGGTCTTGGACACTCTAGAGCAGCCTATCTGCCAGCTCATGCTGCCAAACAACCTCGGTCAAGGGAATTGCTGAACTGACAAAATCATGAGATGTGTGGCTGTGGTTGTGTTTTAAGACACCAGGTTCGAAGTAGTTGTTACTCAGTGCTAGGTCACAATCAGCTGACTCTTTACCTAGACTAGAGCTTTGATGCCCAGAATGAGCAGCATCTTCATGCTGTAAGAATCCAGCTCCCTAACTCACTCACCTGTGCCACATTTGGCTACTGTATTTACATTAGAATCCCTCTGAACTGCCAGGCTGGTGGCAGAGTCCATTTATTGTGAAATTACTTTTTGTTTTGTTCTTGTTGCTATAGGTATATTCTCCTTGCTAAAAAACTTACAAAGCTTTTTGTTCTCAATTCTTTTTTGAGTACAGAGAGGGTGAGCGCTGGCATTTGGATTATGTGCAAACAGCTAGGTTGAGAGACAGAAGTGGGCTGTGGTATGCACTGAGCCGAGGCTGACATTCTTTGAGATCTGGAAATTTCATGCCTTCCCCCCGTGAATGGTAGAGACCCAGGCTGGACATGGTTTCTCCTAGCTGGAGGCACATAGGCCAGGGTCCCCCAAGGAGACTCTGCTGTTGGTGACATGGACACTGTGACGGGAAGTGCTAGGCTTGACCCAGAGAACTGCAGGCTTCAACAGAAGCTTGTGAAAGCAAAGGGAGCAGTAGAAATTATGTTAGCTGCTACAGACTGATTGTTTGTGTCTGCCCAAATTCACACCTTGAAGCCCTAATTTCCAGTGTGATGGGATTTGGAGGTGAGGCATTGGGAGATAATTATGTTAGATGAGGTCACAGGGGAGCCCCCATAATGGAATTAGTACCCTTAAAAATAGAGAAAGAGAACAGAGCCCCTCTCTGCTGTGTGAGGACACAGTGAGAAGATGGCTATGTGCAAACCAGGAAAAGAGTGCTCAGTAGGCACTGAAGCAGCACCTTGATCTTGGAATTCTCAGCCTCCAGAACAGTGACAAAGAAATGTCTGTTGCTTAGCTATCCAGTCCGGTATTCTGTTCTGGCAGCCTGCACTGATGAGACGTTACCAGTGGTTGCTAAGGATAGCTAGCTCTGTTTTACAGACCCTGGGTCAGCTCCTGATATTTCATGATCATTGCGTGGAGGGAGGAGGGAGCTCCACTACTGGCTAGGGTTGAATTTCTTCCTGGTTCCACAGGTTAGGGCACAGAACAGATTCTATCTGATTGAGAAAAAAATAAGGAATGTTAAATTTCATGTACATTTTGTAACCAAAAATGACAAATATAACATGCTTCTGAAATCATACAGAACATTTTATGGCTTTCTCTTTTTTGTGTTTTGTGTTCCTATGTCAATGGAATTCTGGACATTTTACTTGGCAGGATTTTCCCAAAATGTCTTCAGGTTGGGATTTTTTTTTCTGCAAAAAAGAAAGGCAAGGATACAGAGGAAGGGCTTGCTCAGAAAACTAAAACCCAACTGTTTTTGATGCATGTTCTTTATTTCTTGTTTACTGAATATCTGTTGTCTGTATTTCTTTGATTTTAAAAAAGAATATGGATTTTAAAAATTATAATATTTTTAGTAGGAATTACAGTTATGTAGTTTAAAATAAAAATGAAATAGCAGGTACATGAGAAATATCACTCCCACCCCATACCCACCCTGTTTTCCCTCACTTTGCTCATGTAAGCAACCATTGTTATGTAATAGCACCTAATTTATGTTCCAGTTTCTTCATGCAAATGTACTTTTATTTCTTCCTTTCTTGCATAAGAAAGCATATTATATATATTCTATACTTTCTTTTCAAATTTTAACTACGTATTCCGGATATCCTTACACATCAGCACATGTGGTCTTCCTTCTGCTTTTGTTCTCTTTGCGGGCTGGGTAGTATTCCCGTGGTAGATGCTCTGAGTCATGCGTTCGTTCAGTCAGCCCACTATTGCTGGACACTTGCGCTCCTTCTGACTGGTTCTTAGCACAAGTAATGCCACCGTGCAAAACCATATACCTAACCCAGTGTGTGTACATAAAAGCAGATCTATAGAATGGATTTCCAGAACAGGATTTCTGGGTGGGAGGGTAAGTGTAGTTCTAATTTTGGCAGACACTGCAGGCTCTGCTTCACAGGATTACGCCACTTTTGCTGCTGCCACAATGTGTGGGACAGTCTGCTTCTTCCCAGCCTTGCTCACACACTGTGATGTCAAACTTAAAAATTTCAGCCAAACAGTAAGATTTATACACGTTGAATATGGATCCGTGGCTTCCTGCATTTCTCTCTATGTTGTCAGACTTTTCTTCCAGGTGTGACACCTTTCCTAGCTCCATGTTTTCCTCAGAGGGGCTGACCTGCTTTGCGTTTCCTTCACTGCCATCAGTTATGAAAGATTTCTGCTGGGGCCACTGGGTTCAATAACCGTGGTCCAGGTTGGACCATTGCAACAAAATCAACAGCGAAAGATGATTCAAAATGATTTAGTTGGAACTGGCCTGAGGTTAAAAACAAGTTATTTTGTTATGTCTTGTATAATTATTTTTTAAATTTACATATCTTTTACAAATATTTCTTTATATTTATTTACTAGAACAAATAAAAATTAAAAGAATTATTTTGTCCACAGAAAGTCTAAGCTTTCCTAAATAGAAGTTGAAATATTAAAAGGAACAGAAAAGGCCCCATCATAACCATGTCTTTGGCAGTCCTCCCCAGCAGGCTCTCCGTCAGTGTTTAGAATACAAACTGATAGGGGAGCTCAAAGGTCAAATATTTTAGCTGTTTTATACTTGATAGGTTTAAGAGATTAATGTGTGTGCAAAGCTGTTATTCCAGGAACCAGAAGACTAGACCTATGTGACTCCAGGAGGTTAACAAGAAATTCAACCTTTGTACCCCAGGGGACCTGCAAGTATCAAGATGGTATCTGAACCATTGTGTTCCAGGGAGGGAATATCTGTGATGCAGATAGAGAATTGTTGATCAACAGATAAAGAAATACTAAGAAAATCACTGCCAGACTACAACTCTTATCTGATTAACCTTTTTCCAAACACCTTACCTACACTTTTCTCCTTTTTATAAAATGGTTGCCTTGGGATGAGATGTTAAGATAGCCCTTAGGATACATAACCTGCTTTATATATTTGCCAGAAACTGAATAAAGCGCCCGTAAAGATTCAACCCTTGTCTCTACTTATTGGTTCTCATAGTGATAGACATGAATACTGACATATCTGGTTTCATTTTCTGCTGACCTAGATTGGACACCTTTGGGACTGTCCAGTAACCTTGGGTATTTGGCAAGGAGACTGGTTGGCTGCCTGGACTGGGGGAGGGGGTTAGTGTACAGATTTGGAGACTCCCCAGCAGCTGCCAAGTGATTTCACTTGGGGACTCTCCTTCGATTCTCAGCACTCCCCATCGCCTTCACTTTCAATTCAATTGCTGTGCTTTCTGGTTCAAGATTACAGTCTCAGGTTACAACTTAGAACAGTCCTCAGGAATTAAGGTGCCTTCTGGTTTGTGTGACATTGTAAGAGAGTGAAGCCAGGGGGCCCCCAGAAGAAGGATTTGTAATAGGGTCCAGAACTCAAGGTTTCCAGGAAATACAAAAAATATGGGATGTCCTCACCCCCACAAGTCTGAACTGGGGGATGGGACATATTGAGCAGGGCCATTGAGAGTTGTTTTGCATAGCAGCAATTTTGCAAATAACCTCTAGAATGGTCATTTAACATATCTATAACTTTTGACTGGTTTCATGGATATGTTAAGTAGCCGTGGCCATGCTTTGAGCCAGAGAGATGGGAGTGACTTCCACCCAGGATGTAACTGGTAGGCAACTCCCCCTGGTTATAGAGCCTGCGTGAGAGCTTGGAGATAATTGGCTCCACACCATGGGGCCACGACTGCCTGGACTTACTATGGCAGCCCAGAAAAACTGAAAAAAATATGGGAATGCTGGCAGGTGTAGCTGATTGTGGCAGGAGTCAGAAATGGGGCTGCAGAGGAAGACTGGCATTTGGATTTAAACCCAAACATGGCAGCCATGACAAGAAGAACCACGCGGCTTTGGCAGAGAGGAACCATGCAGCTTTGGGTCTCCCTTTGCCACGCAGCTGGGGAAGCTGGCAAGCAAGATGTAGCAGCAATGCGGAGCTCTCTCTTAGCAGTTCAGAAGAATGCAGGAGAGATGCTGCAGGAAGAAAAGGGGTGAAAGGACTCTTGCTGGTGGGCCATGAGAAGGTGCCATGTGATTTTGGATTAAGAACTGGAGATTGCAGCGGCGACACAGCTTATGGTGCCGGGAACCGAGGGAGGCCTACCAGCCAAGCACGGATTACTGGGAAGAACCAGGGGCTGCCTGAGCCACGGACTCCTATTTCTTTTCCTGAGATACAGCACCCCAGACTGGGCAAAGGGGGGAAGGAAGGGCTGTGTGTGTTTGTGGGTGTTTTAAGGGACTTTGGGATTTTAATGAAGACACTAAATCATTACTTTTAAGTCTGTATAACTTTTGAATAAATAATTCCTTTCCTTTTCACCAATCTCTCACATGGAAAGCTATAATTCCCTGGTGGCAGGCAAGACAAATCTAGTGCAAGGGGCCCCAGGAGAAGGGGGTCCATTCAGTAACATTGTGTGACCCCTTCTCCAGTGGCCAATCAGGGAAAATCATGGGAGACCACATGTGCAGTAGCTTTAAAATAATACAACTACTTGTACATGCACAGTAAAAGCCCATCAAAACTAGCCAGGAAGGATCCACCCTATAAAAATAGAGTCCCACCCTGGCCAGTGTAGCTCAGTGGATTGAGCGTGGGCTGTGAACCAAAGGGTTGCGGTTTGATTCCCAGTCAGGGCATATGCCTGGGTTGTGGGTCAGGTCCCCAGTGGGGGCATGTGAGAAGCAACCACACACTGATGTTTCTCTCCCTCTCTTTCTCCTTCCCTTCCCCTCTCTCTAAAAATAAAGAAAAAATGAAAAAGAATAGTCCCTCCAGCCCATGAGGTCAATCTCTGCTTGGAGTTGGCCTGCTCCCATGTTCTCTGCTTTAAACTCTGGGTGTTCAGTTCAATTCTTTGTCCCGATCACCAAGAACCTGGTTACCTGTGCCCACCGGTGACCACATCACAGATCTATGTCTGGTATAATGAGCAGGGGAGTCTTTATTCCAGGAGATAGCTCTTTGGGGTAAATTCTGGCTGATTGGTTGACCTATGCTTATTAACCTAAGAAAATGGTGTTTTTTTAAATCATAATACTGACTGGCTTATATACAATCTGGACTCGGGAGAGTGCTAGCTACTGAACAGATTATTAAACTAATATAGTAGTTTAGAGTTGTTTTGTCAAAGACCAGGGAAATGGGATGAAATACCTTATTTATAGGCTTTTATGACTGTACACAATAAAGATGCAGAAGTAAAAGGAAGTAGATTAGTGGCCCAAAGAAAAGGAAATTTGCCTGAGGCAGAAGCTCAGAAGAGAGGAACGAGGAAGATAAGGACGGCTGCCGTGTGCACCGGCAGGGCTCCCACGGCCCCTCCGACGCTGGGGAACCCTCCTTCTTGACTGCGGAAGGAGGTAAAGGAGCTGAGCCTGAACTGGTCTCTCTGTCCTGAACCAGCATGGAACCAAATTCAGTGGAGGACTAGCCTCCTCAGGGCAGGACAATCATATTGCAAGGGAAAGGGGAACTAGAAAAATGAGTGTTCCAAATGCAGAAAAGGGAGGTTAGAGTCTGAGAACTCAAGAGGTAGGCTGGGGAAAGGAAACAACTCTGGTGGTAGACACACAGCTTTCGTCATTATAACAGCCTATTAAAGTCACCCTCAGGCACTTCAGGTAAAGCTAACATTTGACAGGGAGACAAAATAGAGACCTTTTTGATTGATATCAGAGCAACATATTTTGTAGTCAATAGACCTCTAACTGAACTGGAACTGGAACTTCTGGGAACCCCGAAAGCCAATTTTTCTTGAAGCCATTAGAACGTGCCATGGGAGGTATGGTTTTCCTCTTCTAGGAAGGGACATGTTGTTGAACCTCCACACTCAAATCACTTTCTCTCCAGAAGAACAACAGTTCCACCTACAGGTTCCTCCAGAGCATGCCTGGTGGTTCCTTATGAAAGTGTGGGAAGAAGAAAAGCGACCCTGGCCAGAAGAAACTGAGAATCAGGTAAATCCCACTGGGTGGGCTGCTGGAAGGCCAGGAGGGCTAAACAAGCCTCCCCTGTTAAAGATGACCTCAAACAAGGGGCAGAGACTCCCAATGAGAGGCAATATCCCATGCAAAAAGAGACCCTAGAAGAAATACACCTAATAATTCAAAAGTTTTAAGAATATGGACTAATTCAGCTCTGCCACCACAAGATTTAAGGACCATAAGAGACGTTGTACAGAACAGTGTACACAGGGACAGCCTCTGTGATTCAGTATTGGACTTAAAATATGCTTTCTTTTGCATTACAGTTGACTAAGACACTCAACCAATGTTTGCTTTTGAATGGCAAGAACTGGAATATTGGGCCAAGTACCACAAGGGTTCAAGAACTCCCCAGAGTGAAAACTTGACTTCTGGCCAAGATGGAGGCATAGGTAGACACACTGGGCCTCCTCACACAACCAGAAGAAGGACAACAACAAATTTAAAACCAAAAAACAACCAGAACTTCCAGAAAAATCTAATTATATGGAAGTCTAGCAACCAAGGAGTTAAAGAAGAAACATTCATCCAGACTGGTAGGAGGGGCAGGGACAGGCAGTTGGGCAGAGAGGACTTGCAGTAAGGCAGCAGCTGGAGGACCAGGGTGGGCAAGGCAGTAGCTGGAACCCAGCAAGGCAGTGGCTGGCAGAGCAGAAGGTCCCACATTTGCATGTGGATAAACCAGAAGGAACAACTGGGGAGCGAGACAGACCACACAACTCAGGGTTCCAGAATGAGCAAATACAGTCTCAAAATCTCTGACTGAAAAAATCTGTGGGGGTTGAGTTGGTAGAAGAAACTCCCAGCCTCACAGGAGAGTTCCTTGGAGAGACCCATTGGGTCCTAGAACATACACAAACCCACCGACCTGGGAATCAGCACCAGAAGGGCCCAATTTGCTCATGGGTAGCTACAGAAGTGACTGAAAGCCAGCAGAAAGCTGAACAAGTGGCATTTTTTCCTCTCAGCCCCGCCCCCCCCCCCCGACAATGTAGTAACATGGGTTGTCTCACCCTGGTGATACCTAAGGCTCTGGCCCTTACAATGTAACAGGTGTGCAGACACACACACACACACACACACACACACAAAGGCCCTGATGAAAGAACAGATCAAAGCCCCACAAAAAATACAACTAAGCGACCAAGAGATAGCCAACCTATCAGATGCACAGTTCAAAACGCTGGTAATCAGGATGCTACAGAATTGGTTGAGTATGGTCACAAAATAGAGGAAAAAGTGAAGGCTATGAAAAGTGAAATAAAGGAAAATGTAGAGGAAACCAACAGTGAAGGGAAGGAAACTGGGACTCAAATCAACAGTTTGGAGCAGAAGGAAGAAATAAACATTTACCAGAACAGAATGAAGAAACAAGAATTTTAAAAAATGAGGAGAGGTTTAGGAACCTCTGGGACAACTTTAAACGTTCCAGCATATGAATCATAGGGGTGCCAGAAGGAGAAGAGGAAGAGCAAGAAATTAAAAACTTATTTGAACAAATAATGAAGGAGAACTTCCCCAATCTGGTGAATGAACTAGACTTCCAGGAAGTCCAGGAAGCTCAAGAGTCCCAAAAAATTTGGATCCAAGGAGGAACACACCAAGGCACATCATAATTACATTGCCCAAGATTAAAATGAAGGAGAGAATCTTAAAAGCAGCAAGAGACAAGGAGACAGTTACCTACAAAGGAGTTCCCATAAGACTATCAGCTGATTTCTCAAACGAGACCTTGCAGGCAAGAAGGGGTTGGAAAGAAGTATTCAAAGTCATGAAAGCCAAGGACCTACATCTAAGATGACCCTGTCCAGCAAAGCTATCATTCAGAATGGGAGGGCAGATAAAGTGCTTCTCAGATAAGGTCAAGTTAAAGGAGTTCATCATCACCGAGCCCTTATTATATGAAATATTAAAGGAACTTATCTAAGAAGAAGATGAAAAATATACACAGTAAAATGACAACAAACTTGCAACTATCAACAACTGAATCTAAAAAAAAACAACAACAACAGAAACAAAAACAAACTAAGCAAACACCTAGAACAGGAACAGAATCACAGAAATGGAGATCACATGGAGGGTTATCAGTGGGGATGGGTTGGGGGGGAGGTACAGGGAATAAGAAGCATAAACGGTAGGTACAAAATAGACAGGGGGAGATTAAGAATAGTATGTGAAATGGAGAAGCCAGAGAACTTATACGTACAACCCGTGGCCATGAAATAAGGTGGGGGAATGTGGGTGGGAAGAGGTGTGCAGGGTGGAGGGGAATAAATGGGGGGGGGACAATTGGACAATTGTAATAGCATAATCAATAAAATATATTAAAAAATAAAAAACAAAACAAAAATTAAAAAAAATCTCGCCCAGAATTTTGGAGGAGACCCTGAACCAGCACTTAAAAAATCTAAAACCAGAAAGAAGAACTCTGTTACAAAATGTGTCATTAACATTTTGTATTATTAAATGTATCATTTAACTAATACTGTAGCTACTTTGAATCATTTGGCATCTTGTGGCTATAGAGTATCAGCACCAAAGGCCCAGATTTACCAACAAGCAGTAAGGTTTCTCTGGTTGCTGCTTGAGCCTAGCAAAAGGAGTCTTATTGGACTTGTCAAAGAAAGTACATTACACTGTCCGGGGGTGGACAGCCTGCTTGAAAGCTATGGTAGCCACCTGCGACCATTTACAGGAAGCTGAAGTTTTCCTTGGGACAGCCTATCACCATTTATGCACCCCACCAAGTGTTGAGCCTGCTACAGTGAAAAGGAAATTTGTGGCTCAGTGCTGGAAAAATGGGCAGGTACCAAGCAATTCAAAATTGTAAATAAGTTAAATCCTGCCTCTCTCCTTCCAGAGCCTGACTCAGCCTTGCTAATGTACAACTGCTGAAATAATTGAAGTTTATTCTAGCAGAATTGATTAAAAAGAGTGTGAATGTGTATCTGGAAGGAAAGAGGATGATTAACCTCCAATAAAAAGAAATTAAGCATGCAGCAGAAAATTTAAATTATTACAGGCTGTTCATATAACTTTGCAGGTGGCTGTTATGCACTGCTACAGGCATTAGAAAGAGGACACTAAGTGGCTAAAGAAAACAATCTAGCCAATCAAACAGTGAAAGAGGCTGTAATAGGAACATTTACAATGTCTTTGGTACCTGTTCTAGACATGTCACAATTTGACCCTGAATATTTGACTTCAGACTTAGAGAAAACTAAGAGCTGGTGGTTTGATCCACCTATATTAAATCATGGCTCACAGCTACTAGAATTTCTAAAGCCACGTGGGCCAGAAGAATAGTCCTTAGACAGGTCCCCATCAGAGAGAGAGAGAGAGAGAGAGAGAGAGAGAGAGAGAGAGAGAGAGAGAGAGAGAACAATACCAAGGGCAGTGCCCATTTGAGGACTGGCAAGTAGTCTTTCCCCAGACACCAAGGGTCTGAGGATAGAAATATTTGTTAGTCTTTGTTCACACCTTTTCGGGATGGGTAGAAGCTTACTCCACTAGAACTGAGAAATCCTCAATAGTAATGAAAGCCCTACTGAAGGAAATAATTCCTTACTTGTCCTTTCCGACAGCATTCAGAATGATAATGAACCTGCTTTTATTTCAGAAATTACATAGAAGATTAGTAAATTTTTAGGAATCAAGTAGAGACTCCACACAGCATGGAGACCTCAGGCTTTTGGGAAGGTAAAGAAGATAAATCACACTTTGAAGAAAAATATAGCCAAACCATTTCATGAAACTCATTTCCATTGGGATCAAGTTTTACCTATTGCCTTGCTCAGGATAAGAGTGGCTTCTCAAAATTGGATTTGAGTCCTTGTGAAATTTTGTACAGTGACCATTTCAGCCTACAGTTATGGTAGGAGATGTATGTAGGTCAAAATGTGAAGGTAAAGAACTATGTATAACATCTAAGTCAGAACTTAGCTGTGACTGATGACCTTGCTTATACTAGAGACCTCTCCCCAACAGGTTCACTACATTCTTTAGCACCTGGAGATAAGGTGCTACAATTGGAAGACAGGATTCCCAAAAGTCAACTAAGAGTAAAGTGAACTGGACCTTGGGACATCCAATACTTATAACTGAGGTCCTATGGTAACTTTGAAGGACAGGGAAATATTTTCGTTAAAAATCACTAACATAGCCGCAGCTAGAGAGTGCGCAGGCATGGAGATGAATTGTAGCACCATCACTAAAGGTATCTTATGCCTTTAGTCACATTGAATTGCCTGCAAGATGGTTTCTGATATGTTGAAGGACTGTTTATTCAGCAGCAAAATGATTACTTCCATATGAAACTAATCTCATAGAAATGGGATGATTAAAAACTAACAGTGGGGAATGATAGGAAAACTGAAGAATTAAAGGTTTTAGCTTTAGTTGTAGTTGATAGGCTTCAGTGATTAATGCACATGCAAAGCCATCATTTCAGAAACCGGAATACATGACTCCAGGAGATCAACAAGAAATTCAACCTTTGTGCCCAAGGGGTCTGCAAGTGTTCAAAATGGTATCTGAGACATTTTGTTCCAGGGAGAGAATGTCTGTGACACAGACAATTGTTAATCGACAAATAAAGAAATACTAGGTAAATCACTAACAGACTGCAACTCTTATCTGATTAACCTTTTTCCAAACTACTTATACCTGTGCTTTCCTTCTTATAAAAAGATCAGTTTTATTTGAATTGTCAAAATGGTTTTTAGGGTACATAACCTGCTGTCTTCTCATATTGTCAGCATCTGAATAAAACACCCATAAAGATTCAATCCTTGTCTCTATTTGTTGGTTCTGGTACTGACATGCAGCACAAACACCAACATTTTTGGTTAGAAAACAACTTTCTGTTACACCAGGGTGCTGTTCAGCTATGGCAGGGGCAGTAGAGTAGCTGCTTCTGCTCCACTTGTTCATTCCTCTAACGGGCCACAAAGCTGCTCACCTCTTTCTTGTGCATGGTTTGTAGAAGATACAGAGGCAGGACATGGAGGAGACTTTCATGGGAAGGATACATGAAACGCAATATTGACAATAAAATGACTTAAACAAAGTAGATGATTTATTTCTCTCTTCTGTCCACAAAGTCTGAGATGGACAAGTTGAGTGCAGAAAAGGCATGGGTTAGGTGGAACTTCCTGAGCACCAGGGGCCCAGGCTCCTGTCTTCCAGTCGCATCATTCTGATACAGACTAGTAAGACAGGACAAACAGAACAGGGAAACTGAGACAGTGAAACCAGCAGTTTGCAGAAATCTACTCAATCTAGATGCCAAGAAGTTTGTAGCCAGGTGGTAAATCCTATCTTTTCTAAACTGAGAACACTTAACAGTAAATGGTTTGCAATTCTCCTCTCCAACCAGAGGGTAAATATTGGCTTTGTCAAAAAGTATTCTTTTTTTGATAAGATGACTCTAATAGCACTTAGTTGTACTTAACTTCATACAAAACAATTTTATTAGATTGTATTGTGATAACTGTCATATCAGTGTGCATTTGAAAAACTTATCAAAATTAGTGAATTTTGTGTAGCCATTTTAATATTGAAGGTGGGAGAAAATACGCAACAATTTTTGCCATATTATGCTCTTTTATTTCAAGATAGGCAAAAATGCAACTGAAATGCAAAAAAAGATTTGTGTAGTGTATGGAGAAGGTGCTACAACAAATAAAGTGTCAAAAGTGGTTTGAGAAATTTTGTGCTAGAGATTTCTTATTGGGTGATACTCCACAGTTGGGTAGACCAGTTGAAGTTGATAGTGATCAAATCAAAACATTAACTGAGAACAGTTAATGTTATACCACGTGGGAGATTGGCAACATACTCAAAATATCCAAATTAATGAAGTTACTCGTAAAAATGAAAAATGTTTCTATATTTTTTGGAAAAAAAATGGACTTTTTGGCCAACCCAATAATTTCCTTTTGCTGTCATGATGGCAGCTTTAGAAAATCCTAGAATTTTGATAATTTTTTCAATTTCTCTATGAAATCTAGTAATTTGGAAACCTATTTTTCATTCTTTATGGGCTACCCTAAGGAAAAAAAAGACACCTCACTTCTTCAACAATATTCTAAAATTGTGACCTACACCAAAGACATAACTATTATTAGTATAAATATTGGCTATTAGATTTTTGGACACTTGCCAAGTCTGAGATAAAAAATTAATTAGGCTTATTGGGCAGATCTTATTCAGATTCTTATCTTCAATTATGTACTACATGGAAGCTATTGCATGTCCCATGTAGTAACATTCTGTTTATCTTTCAAAGATCCATATGTAAACCAAATTAAATCAGCATTGTCAAGGAGTTTCACATAAATCATTCCTAGGAACAAGAAGGTGGCTCAGGTCAATTTCATTTTAATAAGACAAAGAGAGTCTGGACCATGAAGAAAAATTTAGAATTCAATTGTGACAGTATCCAGCGAAACTCAGGACACTTCTAAACAGTTTTCTTGTTTTGGAAAAGCAAAAGACAGGATTTCTCTGAGTCTTTCAGGATTAATTAATAGCCTATATTTATTTATTTTTAATTGTTTTAAGTTTTATTTATTTTTAGAGAGAGGGGAAAGGGGAAAGAAAGAGAAGAGAAACATTAATGTGTGGTTGCTTCTTGTCCTGGCCCACAACCCAGGCATGTGCCCTGACTGGGAATCAAACTGTTATACCACATGGGAGACTGGCAACATACTCAAAATATCCAAATTAATGGAGTTACTGGTTAAAATGAAAAATGTTTCTATTTTGTTCACAGGCCAGCACTCAATCCACTGAGCCACACCAGCCAGGGCTAATGGCCCATATTTAGATATTAGGTAACCAAAGTGCATTATCTGAGGTAAACAGAATCAAAGCTGGTCTTTTTTGGGAGCCTAGTAATTCCCTAAACATGAACAAAATCATTCACATATTGGATTAGAGTAAAATCTCTAGGAAATTTAACATCATTTAAATCAGCTTTTAGGATCTATGACAATAGGTGGAACTCTGGTATATACCAGAGGCATTATGTTCAAAGTAAACATAATCTTCCCAGGTGAAAGTAAAGAGGTATACAAATATAACTTCAACTTCAACTTCTTCTTCTTCTTCTTCTTCTTCTTCTTCTTCTTCTTCTTCTTCTTCTTCTTCTTCTTCTTCTTCTTCCTCTTCCTCTTCCTCTTCCTCTTCCTCTTCCTCTTCTTCTTATCATCATCATCATCATCATTATTATAATTTTGGGAAGGCTTCCCACATAATTTTAAGCTTCTCAAATACGCCTAATTAGTTTAAAAACCTT
Organism: Glossophaga mutica; assembly: GCA_039655065.1. Lineage (NCBI taxonomy): Eukaryota > Metazoa > Chordata > Mammalia > Chiroptera > Phyllostomidae > Glossophaga > Glossophaga mutica. Next base: position 107,155,868 of record CM077306.1, read on the forward strand.
TCTTTTATAAGAAAAAAGAATAAATATTTGAGGTATTCCAGAGCCCATTGGAATAACTCAGTTATTTCTCAGTTATAGGAGTCTAAGTATGTTTTATTGATTATGCTATTACAATTGTCCCATTTTTTCTTCCCTTTGTCCCTCTCTGCCCTGTACCATCCCTCCCTCCACCATCCCTCCCCTTTAGTTCATGTCCATGGGTTGGACATATAAGTTCTTTGGCTTCTCCATTTCATGTACTATTCCTAACCTCCCCCCATTTTGTACCTACCATTTATGTTTCTTATTCCCTGTACCTTTTCCCCCACTCTCTCCACACCCCCTCCCCCTGGATAACCCTCCATGTGATCTCCATTTCGGTGATTCTATTCCTGTTCTGGTTGTTTGCTTAGTTTGTTCTTGTTTTTTAGGTTCAGTTGTTGATAGTTGTCAATTTGTTGTCATTTTACTGTTCATGGTTTTGATATTCTTCTTTTTCTTAGATAAGTCCCTTTAACATTTCATGTAATAAGAGTTTGGTGGTGATGAACTCCTTTAACTTGACCTTATCTGAGAAGTACTTTATCTGCCCTTCCATTCGAAATGACAGCTTTGCTGGATAGAGTAATCTAGGTTGTAGGTCCTTGCCTCTCATGACTTGGAATACTTCTTTCCAGCCTCTTCTTGCCTGTAAGGTCTCTTTTGAGAAATCAGCTGATAGTCTTATGGGAACTTCTTTGTAGGTAACTCTCTCCTCTTGCTGCTTTTAAGATTTTCTCCTTATCTTTAACCTTGGGTAATGTAATTATATGTGCCTTGGTGTGGCCTTCTTTGGGTCCAACTTCTTTCAGACTCTCTGAGCTTCCTGGACTTGCACGTCTAGTTCCTTCACTAGGTTGGGGGAATTTTCCTTCATTATTTTTTCAAATAAGTTTTCAATTTCTTGCTCCTCTTCTCCTGGCACCCCTATGATTCAGATATTGGAATGTTTAAAGTGTCCCAGAGTTTCCTAAGCCTCTCCTCATTTTTTCTGAATTCTTGCTCCTTCATTCTGTTCTGGTTCAATATTTATTTTTCCCTTCTGTTCAAAACCATTGATTTGAGTCCCAGTTTCCTTCCCTTCACTGTTGGTTCCCTGTATATTTTTCTTTATTTCACTTTGCATAGCCTTCACTTCTTCCTTTATTTTGCAGCCATACCCAATCATTTCCCTAAGCATCCAGATTACCAGTGTTTTGAACTTGGCATCTGATAGGTTGGCTGTCTCCTAGTTGCTTAGTTCTTTTTCTGGAGCTTTGATCTGTTCTTTCATTTGGGCCACATTTCTTTGTCTTTGCATACCTGTTATGTTGTAATGGGCAGAGCCTTAGGAATTCACCAGGGTGAGGCAACCCATGTCACTGTGTTGTGGTGCTGTGTGGGGGGGAGGTGTCCAAGAGGGAACAGTGCTACTTGTTTAGTTCTCTGACAGGTTTCAGTCAATTCTGCTGATACCCAAAAGCAAACTGGGCCTTTCTGGTGCTGATTCCCAGGTGGGTGGGTTTGTGTACATTCTAGGACCCCATGGGCCCTCCAATGGACTCTCCTCTAAGACTGGGAGTTTCTCCCTCCACCACAAAACCCATAGGTTTTTACAGCCAGAGTTTTTGATGCTTTATTTCCCCATGCTGGAACCCTGGGTTGTGCAGCCTGTCTCTCCTCCCAGTTTATCTACATATGAATGTGGAACCACCCAGTCCACCAGCCGCCAAGCCCACCTGGCCCATCAGCTGCTGCCTTGCTGTGCATCCTCTCCATCCCACTGCTGGTCTCAGCCCGTCCTAGTGGTGTGGATGAATGCTTTTTCTTTAATTCCTTGGTTGTCAGACTTCCATACAGTTTGAGTTTCTGGAAGTTCTGGGGGTTTTTTTGTTTGTTTGTTTTGTTTTGTTTTTAAATTGGTTGTTGTTCTTCTTTTGGTTGTGTGAGGATGAAAAGTGTATCTACCTATGTCTCCATTTGGCTGGAAGTCCCAAAAAGTCTTTAAATTTAAAATTTGGGAAGATTTGTCAAGCAAACTTAACAAAAAGAGTGTAACATAAACCTTTTTTGTAAATCTGAGTAAAATAAACACACTTTATGGTAATAACTTTAGAGGAAACCAATCAAACCGAAACTAGTTTTAATATCAAATATGTTGTCCAGACCACATGATCCTGCTTAATATATGTAAGTATTTAATCTCTTAAGGTTAATAAAATACTAGACTCCAGTAATGCTGTCTGGAAGAAGAAAATACACCACACATAATACATAGATGAACACATATCATATAAAGATCATACACATAATCCAAATTAGTAATTTTTATAGAGAAGATACAAGATTTTTCTCATTTGATTTTGGTAACTTTTTAGAAGACTAAAAAGGGAAGGAAGGCTCTAAATACCAAGCAGGAAGACCTATTGAGACTTTCAGTATAAGCTTCAAGGGCTGCAAATGAGTGGTAGAAATAAAGGAAATCTCAATCTAAGGAATTAAGCAACAGGAGAAAGCCTGGCTGGGATTTTTTTTTTTTTTTTTACAAACTTAAAACTTCACAAACTTATATTACCTTCACAACCTTCTACAAACCTTTTTACAACTTTCATATTTTTACAAACCTTCTTAGTTGAAAGGACAAAGCCAGTGCCATTTGCTATTTTTTTAAAGATTTTATTTATTTTTAGAGAGGGGAAGGGAGGGAGAAAGCAAGGGAAACGTCAATGTGTGGTTGCCTCTCACATGCCCCTACTGGGGACCCGGCCCACAACCCAGGCATGTGCCCTGACCAGGAATTGAACCGGCAGCTCCTTGGTTTGCAGACCAGCACTCAGTCCACTGAGCCACACATGCCAGGGCACCATTTGCTATTGTGATACCATTTGCTGAACAGGCCTATGACCTTGTTAAACACGACTGGCATTTTACTCTTCTAAGCTTATGCTCCCAGGACTAAAAAATGATCAGAAAAGCAAGAACAGAACATGACTAATTGCCCCCCAGAGCCACAGGCAAAAGATAACATTGGAACAAACTGCGGCTTACGCAAAACCAACCAAAACCTCATATGTTACAATGCCCACAACAGCTTGGGCCCTCCCCATCCTTTAATAATCTAATAAAAACTCAGAGCCCCTGCATTTCATTGCTGGTGTATGTCTCCACAGTTAAGCCCCTTTCCTCCCTTGGAAAGTGAATAAAACTGCTCTCTGCATTTTATTCTCCTTGTGAATTCTTTCACAGCCTGTGTCACTGACCACCCTAACATTTCGGTGGCCCATACAGGGACATTCTTGATTTCTCCCTCTCCTCCATCTCCTGAGACTTGCAACTAGGGGAGCAGTGGGCAGCAGAAGCTCATGCCAGCCTTGCCCCCTAACCTTGTCTCTGAGAGGTTTGGAGAGAAGATTCTAATTTTATTTTCTCTCTCTGGACTCTGCAGACAGTCTCCTCCTTGCCCCTTACAAGGCCAGTGATCAGTAAGTCTCTCTGAATCTCAGGATAAAAACATTCATATTGTCAAAAGTGATAGTTTGGCTCCCTGTCTCATTGTCATAAACCCTGGTGATGGGCCTATTGCTTTCTCAGGGTTTCGGCTGCAATGGATGCCTTTCAACTGTCTCCTCACTGGGTTCAGCCTGTTTTGGGGCTCAGGGATGCCTGACTCTGGAACAGATCTTCATGGTCTTGATCTGCCCTCAAACTCAGGGGTGCTCAGATCTGGATCTCTAGGTCATTTGAGTTGGGGATAACCTCCTCAAACCTTTCCCCCTCTCTGTTTGTTTTTGTCCCTGAGATATTCTCCCTTTTCTTTTTCACCATGGGCAATACTCAACCGACCCTGCCCAAGGACTCCCCATTGGGATGTCTACTTAAGAACTTGAAGTTTCTGGGACATACTGACCTCAAGCCCAGGCACTTGATTCTTTATTGCAATATGGTCTGGCCCAAATATAAACTGGGTAACCAGGAGGCTTAGCCCACGGACGGATCTCTTAAATTATAATATGATCCTCTAACTCAACCTCTACTGTCACCATCTTGATCCGCTGCTTAGGTTTATTACTTGAGAAGATTTTAACTTTTAGCAGAGATTCCAGGCCTCCTTCTCCTAACTATCACTTTTCCTTCCAATTTTCCTTATATCATAAGTTTCCCCCCTTCTTTCTATGTCATTAAATGTGTTAATAAAAGTCAATCTAAGGAATCCTGGTTGCTTACTTTTTGTTTATCATTGGAAATTGAGGTTTCTAAGAGTTAAAAGTTGAAATTAAGCTGGAAAGAAATTGTATGGTTTTAGTAATAGAAGGCATAGGCATGAAGATGTAATTTTAAAAGACAAGAATTGGAAGTGAATTATTCTAAAGATGGTTATTTCTAAGTGGATGAGAAAGTTTGTGATGGGTATAAAAAGGTTTATAGGTTTTGAAGGTTGGAACCTCAGCCAAGCTCCAATACCTCTTCCTCCACCTAATTTCTCTCTGGTGACATTATTTGATGACTCTAGTGGTACCCAGAGTTGTTTTCATTCTTACACATGCTTTCTCCCTCTCTCTGCTAGTGTGGCTCTCTCAAGCGAGATTTCTATTGAGTTCCTCGTCTGAGTGGGTTGAATCCATTCCCAGGGCATCTGGCTGATTCTCTCATCATTGGTAAAGTCACCCTCAGACACAGGGTAAACACATCCATCTCTTCGTATTTCTCTGCTGGTGTGGACTCTAACTCCTTATCCTCCATCTGGAGCATTTATTTTCTGTCACTGGGTCTCTGACCTTTCAGGGGGCCAAAGCAGCCCTGCCCAGGCTATTCCCTGCTTCTTGATTTCTTAGATGGAAGCCAAGACTTTCTTTACTTCCACTGCTCATTCAAAGTCCTTGAAGCTTTTACTGAGTCTATGAGTCTTCCTACTTGGTATTTAGGACCTTCCATCCCCCTTTCCAGACTTCTTAAAAGTTCTCAAAAGCAAATGAGAAAAATATTATGCTTTATCTACAAAAAATTGTAATTCAAATTATGTGTATGGACTTTACGTGTTCAGTACTCATGAGCACAGTCTTTTTGTGACCTGTGTGGTACATTTTCTGTTTCTGGGTGGCATAACTAGGATATAATATTTTATAAAGTCTAAAGGAATTAAATACTAATATAAATTGAATAGGATTCTGTAATATGGACAAATCAGTTACTATCAAAACTGGGTTTAAATTTGATTAAATTATTTAACAGTGATTACCAAAAATATATATGTTTATTTTACAACAAAGTTATGTTATAATCTTTTAGTTATGCTTGTTTGGCAACCTTCCCAAAGTTTAAATTTTAAGAGACCTTTAACTAAGAAATAACTTTGGGCCTTGGAATGCCTCAAGCATTTATTCTCTTTCCTTATAAAAAGGAACTTTTTTGAACTAATTAGGCCTACTAAATATGATCAAAATTACATGGGAAGCTTTGCCAAACAGAATAATAACCATGTTCTCCTTACATACATCTATCTTTATCAAAATATTTTAGAAATCTCAAGCTGCCCTAGGAAGAAACTTGCAAAAATTCAAAGCTAATTTCAAACAGAAAGTTCTCAGGGGTAGCAGGTGTCCTCTCAATGACATCGGAAAAGCTAAGAGTGATGGTTCCCTGTGGGGACATCACACAGTGGCACTCTGGGTATTCGTAACCCACACACGGGGAATCTATGAATTATTTCCAATACTCAATGCACACTGGAAATCGAACTGGCAACCCTTTGATTTGCAGACTGGTACTCAATCCACTGAGCCACACCGGCCAGAGCTAAATCAACCCTCTGCTGTGTCTCAGCTTCTTTCCCTGGATGTCTAATATAGCTCTGAGGACTCAGGTGACCAGCCTTTATATGCACCTGCCTGATGAGTCAATTGTTTAATTACAGTTGAGATGAAATTGTCTATGGGGCTCCTGTACATTGTGGGGGGATGCCCCTTCTCAACTCCACAAAGATTCTTAGTCAACTAAGAATACATGAGATTCAGGCTAGTGGAAGTATCCATTGTCTTCAGAGGTAAATAAGTTCAGGCTCTCATTTATCCAGCAAAAAGTTTTTTTCAGACTATCAGAAAGCCAATTCCAACTGGAAAGCCAAAGTTGTAAACCAGCCACCCATTTTTTTTCTCCAGTCCACTCTTACCCTGGGTTCTGTACATTTAACCTTACTTCTGAGACAGGCAGCATGAGCAAGAAGCTAGAAAAATTCCTGAGCAAGTGGAATGGAGAAAACTGAAACAAGAAAATTAAACAAGGCCAAACAATTTGAGCAATTTATAGACAGCTGGTGAATGACAAAACCTCATCTTCCCTAACAAAGGATATTTGGGAGTAAATGGTTTATAGCTCTCCAGAACCAGAAACTACATAACCTCCCTGGCCATAAACCACAAGCCTCAGTGGGGAGAGGAAGACGAATTCTAATGCAAATGAGATAACACAGGAACAAAGAAGCTACCTTGGGAAGAAGCTGCAGACTTCCCTTTCAGCTTCCCCTCCCAAGAGAAACAGCATGCCTGTGCTCCCCCTAGGAGTCTCCCCCCACGCCCCCCCCCAAATTCCTACATTTCCCCTATATCAACTTGCTTCTGAAGGCTCAGGGTAAGATGGATGCTAGGGTTTTAACCCACCACCTTCTCAAACTTTGCCTCTCACATTAATAAAATCTCAATTATAATCTAGTCCCTGTCCCTGTCCCTGCTTTTTGGCTGAGCAGTGACAGGCAGCAAGAGCCCTGGACTTGGTTGCCCTCTGGTCAATACGAGCAACACTTTGGTAATGTCCTCTCCTCTTCCTCTAACTGAAACCGGGAAAGAAGTCCTGCCTGTCACATACCGACCCAATAAGTAGAGACGGGTTGAATCTTTATGGGCACTTTATTCAGATGGCTGGCAATCTGAGAAGATGGCAGATACATACCCTAACAGATCATCTTGTATTCTCTTTCCAAGCCAGCCTTTTTATAACAGAGAACAAAGTGCAGTGAAGGATTTTGAAATTCAGGGAAAATTAGATTAAAAAACAGCAGCATTCTGGCCCTGGGCAGTTAGCTGTTCCCAGAGGTGGGTGGTCATCTGTCTTTCCCTGGAACACAATGGCCCAGATGCCTCCACTTGTCCCAGGTGGTAATCTTTAGCAGTGCCCCCAGGAGGTCAGCTGTCTCTCCTGGGAGAGGTGGGCCATACCTGCAGTTCCTGAAACAATAGCTTTAACATATGCATTACCTACTAGGCTTATTAACTATTTACCTTAAACTAAAATTTTCCAACTCTTGAGTCTCCTATCATAACCACTGGAGGGAATGTGGACCCAAGCAGATATGGTGATGGGTCATTTCAACCTTTCACGTAAGAGCAGCCTTCTGGAGAATGGCAGGGAAGCAAGTTAGAGGGAGTTGAGGTCACGTATCCAGCCCAAGACCATTTACAATGGGGCTCTTAGATGAGTTAATATTTGTCTCTTTTTAAACAGTGTCCCTCCAGCGTCTATGCCTGTATCCTTATAAGGGCGGGGACAGTAGGCTGAGAGCCTCCACACAAGTCTGGCTGGGGAATGGGAGAAGTGGAGCAAGGCCATTAAGAGTTATTTTGCATATCAATAACAGCGGACTAGTCTTCTTGCTTGAGAGGAGCCAGAAAAGCATGCATTACTTTAATCCCTAAGGTCACTGGAAGGTCACTCACCTGGTAACCATGCCTGCATGAGAGCTTGGAGATGGTTTGCCCCACACCACAGGGCCACACCTGCCCAGACTAACTGTGGCAGCCAAGAAAGGTAAAAAATATGGGAGTGCTAGTGTCACAGGTGGGCACAGGCAACCAGATTCTTGGTGATCAGGACAAAGAATTGAACCGAACACCCAGAGTTTAGAGCAGAGAACATGGGAGCAGGCCAACTCCAAGCAGAGATCGACCTCATGGGCCGGAGGGATTCTATTCTTACAGGGCTTATCCTTCCTGGCTAGTGTTGGCAGGCTTTTATTGTGCACGTGCAAGTAGTTGTATTACTTAAAGCTATTGCTCATGTGGTCTCCCATGATTTTCCCTGATTGGCCACCAGGGAAGTGATCATGCAATTTACTGAATGGACTCCCCCTTCTCCTGGGGTCCCCCTTGCCCATTGTCAGAGAGTTGTAGCTCTCCATGTGATTGGTGAAAAGGAAAGGAATTATTTATTCAAAAGTTATACAGACTTAAGAGTAATGACTAAATGTCTTCATTAAAATCCCAAAGTCCCTTAAAACACCCACAAACACACAGAGTCCTTCCTTCCCCCTTTTTTCCTGGTCTGGGGTGCTGTATCTCAGGAAAAGAAATAGGAGTCCATAGCTCAGGCAGCTCCTAGTTCTTCCCAGTAATCCGTGCTAAACTGGTAGGTCTCCCTCTGTTGCTGGCACCATCAGCTGTGTTGCCAGGATCTTCAGTTCTTAATCCAAAACCACATGGCACCTTCTCCTGGCCCACCAGCAAGAGTCCTTTCACCCCTTTCCTTCCCACAGCATCTCTCCTGCATTCTCCCAGACTGCTAAGAGAGAGCTCCGCATTGCTGCTACATCTTGCTTGACAGCTTCCCCAGCTGCGTGGCAAAGGGAGACCCAAAGCTGCATGGTTCCTCTCTGCCAAAGCCGCGTGGTTCTTCTTGTCAAGGCTGCCACACCTGGGTTTAAATCCCTGCGCCAATCTTCCTCTGCAGCCCCATTTCTGACTCCTGCCACAATCAGTTACACCTGCCAGCATTCCTATATCCTCCCAGCTTGTCTGGGCTGCCATAGTAAGGCCAGGCAGGCGTGGCTCTGTGGTATGGAGCCAGTCATCTCCAAGTTCTCACGCAAGCTCTGTAACCAGGGGGAGTTGCTTCCCAGTTACATCCTGGGTGGAAGTCACTCCCTTCTCCCTGGCTCAAAGCATGGCCACAGCTATTTACCATATCTATGAAACCAGTTAAAAGTTATAGACATGTTAAATGACCATTCTAGAAGTTAGCTGCAAAGGTGTTGCTATGCAAAACAGCTCTCAGTGGCCCTGCTCCATGTGTCCCATCCCCTAGCTCAGACTTGTGGGGTTGAGGACATCCCATGTTTGATATTTCCTGGACTCCCTGAGTTCTGGACCCCATTACAAATCCTTCTTTTGGGGGTCCCCTGGCTGCACCCTTTTACATTAGCAGGTGTAGCCAATTGTGAAAAGAGTTGGAAATGGGGTTATAGAGGAGGTTCCAGGCTGAGATTTAAACTAAGGTGGGCCACCATGTGGGATGGGGACAATGAGGGGGAGACAATGTGAGATCACTCAGGAAGAAAAGGGGTGAAAGGACTCTTGCTGGCAGGCCATGAGGAGGTGCCCCATGGTTTTGGATTAAGAACCAGAGATCATGGCAACACAGCGGATGGTGTGGGAACCACAGAGACCTGCCCAACCAAGCACAGATTACTGGGAGGAACCAGGCGTCTAGCCAAGCTATGGACTTTTATTTCTTTTCCTGAGATACAGTACCCCTGAGGCTGGCATCCCCTCAGACCAGCAATCTCTCTTACTCCACCACCGGAGCAGCTAGCCAGCCTCCTGGGACCTGGGGTTAGGGGGCAATTTTTGTTTCTATTTCTGATTTTCAGAATGAGCCAGCCTGAGCTCACCTTGTCCTCCACATTGCAGGGAACATATATTGAACTCTCTGAGTGGGGCAAGGCCAGGCCTTCCCCTGGACTTGAAGTGAAGGGAGATGCCTGTCTTAGATAGCATCCCCTTCCTGCTCCAGTGCCTCTGCCCTCACGGGGACATTTTCAAGCTTAGGACCGTGGAGGTGGTCTGCTACGCAAGGACTCTGGCACCTTCCTCATTACTCCCCTCTCTTTTATTCAAAACCAACATGAAACATTTTAAGAGCTCATTTCTCTTGAATTAGATCTCCTGTTTGCTATCCAGATACCAAGCCAACTCGTGCACCTCATATGTTCAGGGGGTCACAGAAGATGTAATGCTCCCAGAGACTCTATATCACAGATGGCAAACACAAGGCCCACGGGCCGAATCCGGCCCTCCACCTTGTTTTATGTGGCCCAGCACCTTTTTTCTACCCAGCAATAGCGCTGAGCTCTCACTTTGCTGTTAAGGAGTAGTTACAGTTATACAGTCCTAAAATTACATTCAGCCCTTTGAAGGCAACCTTGAGGCTGATGTCGTGCCCAGTGAAAATGAGTTTGACAATCCTTCTCTTGAGTCACATTCTCTTCCTGATCAAACTTCTGGCCCATGTCACCCAAGGCCCCATGTGGAGCATGATTGACTCCATAGGACTGCTGCTGTTGCCACTGTCCCCAGTAGGTCGTGGGGCTCTCATCCCCGTGGCACTAATCAGTCTGTGGTGCAAGCAGTATTTCAAGATTGAATTCCAGAATTGCAACCTCAGTGTCTTTGGGTCTCACTAGCCAACTGGGGTGTATAAACGGGGCCACCGTTAGGTAAAAACCCAACTTCGGTGACTCTTTCTTCCCTTCTCAAGCCCTTCAAAGTCCTGTTCTCTGCCCAAATGTCTCTAGGCGTTTGAGGGAGGTTTCATATGTGCTTGAAGGCGACCAAAATTGTGCCATCCCAAAACGTGCCTTTAGGATGGATATTGTTTTGTTTTGTTTTGTTTTGTTTTGTTTTTAAGATTTTTATTTTATTTATTTTTAGACAGATGGGAAGGGAGGGAGACAAACATCAATGTGTGGTTGCCTCTCATGTGCCCGCAACTGGGGACCTGGCCTGCAAGCCAGGCATGTGCCCTGACTGGGAATCGAACCAGTGACCCTTTGGTTTGCCGCTGATGCTCAATCCACTGAACCACACCAGCCAGGGCTGACTATTGCTTTTAAGCTGCTTAGAAGAAACAAAAGACTCATAAATAACCTTTGACACTTCCCCTTCTGCCTAAGGGAATTCTGATAGAAAAACTTACTTCAGGAAAGGAATCTTAGCACATTCGCTTTAGCCTATCTGAATTAGGTGTGGACTCCCCTCTGTGACCTATGGTTTCTAGGTGGCCTAGCAAGAAATTGTTTACCACATTTTCTTTTTTTAAAATATATTTTATTGATTATGCTATTACAGTTGTCCCATTTCTCCCCCATCATTCCCCTCCACCCTGCACACCCTCTCCCACCCACATTCCCCACCTTTAGTTCATGTCCATGTGTCATAAGTTCTTTAGCTTCTACATTTCCCACACTATTCTTGCCCTCCCTGTCTATTTTCTACCCACTATCTATGCTACTCATTCTCTGTACCTTTTCCCCCTCTCTCCTCCCACGCCCCTGTTGCTAACCCTCCATATGATCTCCATTTCCGTGGTTCTGTTCTTGTTCTAGCTGTTTGCTTAGTTTGCTTTTGTTTTAGGTGTGGTTGTTAATAGCTGTCAGTTTGCTGTCTTTTCACTGTCATATTTTTGATCTTCTTTTTCTTAGATAAGTCCCTTTAACATTTCATAGAATAAGAGCTTGGTGATGATGAACTCCTTGAAGTTGACCTTATCTGAGAAGCGCTTTATCTGTCCTTCCATTCTAAATGACAGCTTTGCTGGATAGAGGAATCTTGGATGTAGGTCCTTGACTTTCATGACTTGGAATACTTCTTTCCAGCCCCTTCTTGCCTGGAAGGTCTCTTTTGAGAAATCAGCTGACAGTCTGATGGGAACTCCTTTGTAGGTGACTGTCCCCTTATCCCTTGCTGCTTCGAGAATTCTCTCCCTCATTTGAATCTTGGCTAATGTAATTATGATGTGCCTTGCTGTGTTCCTCCTTGGGTCCAACTTCATTGGGACTCTCTGAGCTTCCTGGACATCCTGGTAGTCTATTTCCTTTGCCAGATTAGGGAAGTTCTCTTTCATTATTTGTTCAAATAAGTTTTCCCCTTGTTGCTCTTCTTCTTCCCCTTCTGGGACCCCTATAATTCGGATGTTGGGACGTTTAACGATGTCCTGGAGGTTCCTAAGCCTCTCCTCATTTTTTTGAATTCTTGTTTCTTCCTCGTTTTCTGTTTGGTTGTTTGTTTCTTCCCTCTGGTCCACTCCATTGATTTGAGTCCCAATTTTCCTTCCATCTCTATCGGTTCCCCATGCATCTTCCTTCATTTCACGTTTTGTAGCCTGCATTTTTTCATCTAATTTGTGAGCAAAATCAACCAATTCTGTGAGCATTTTGATGACCAGTGCTTTGAACTGTGCACTGATAGGTTGGCTATCTCTTCACAGCTTAGAGGAATTGGCTCTGGAGCTTTCATTTGTTCTCCGGTTTGAGCCATTTTTGGTGGGAGTTTTTTTGTTTTGTTTTGGTTTTAGTCTGGTCTCGGCCTTAGGTGTTCCTCAGGGCGGGGCAGCCCAGTCTGCTGGGTTGTGACGCTGTATGTGGGGGCGGGGTCTGAGAGGAAACAATGGCACCTGCTCCACTCTCTCCTGGATTCAGTCCCTTCCGCCACTTCCCCTCTGCCTGGACCGTCTGCGCGCACGAATGTGGGACCACCTGGTCAGCCAGCCGCCTTGTGTGGCCTCACTGGGTCTGCACAGTTGCCCCCCTGTGACGAGGGTCTGCCAGCTGCCGCCTGTGCACCCGGGAACTGCCAGCCGCTGCTCCTTGTGTTCCCGGGTCCGCACCTCCACTTTTTCCTGCTGCGACTCCGCCCCTCTTACTGGTCTGGATGAATGGTTGTTGGACTTCCATACAGTTCAATTTTCTATCAGTTCTGGTTGTTTTCTTGTTTCTAAATATTTGTTGTCCTTAATTTTGGTTGTGAGAGGAGGCACAGTGTGTCTGCCTACGCCTCCATCTTGGCTGGAAGTCTCCCACATTTTCTCTTCTACCCATGAATTGACTACTTTCCGTTTGAAACCCAAGATTCCTGCCCCACCTCTCCTTTAACCAGAATGGCATGTAAACCTCACTGCCCAGTGCATCCTTGGGGTCTCATCTCACGGCATCCCGTATGCACATCCGTAATACATTTAATCCTGTTAACCTCTTTCACGTTAATTTGATTATTAGCCCAGCTAGAAGAACTTAGAAGGTAGAAGGGAAGTTTTGTTTTTGTGTGTATGTGCCCTGAACACTCTCCAATCCAGTTACCGGAATACTGTAGCTCTGCCTCCATCTCCATCTGACTGTCACCCAACTGAACTGGAGCCTTTCAGGGATGATTCTGATGGAGGTATCCATGCCCAGTGGGGAAATGCCTTTCCATTTTTTCAAAGTCTCCTTCACTGGGGGTCCCAGGGTCCCATGGAGCCAGAAGAACTGTAGCTTCTTGCCTGGGGTAGAGATCAGGACTGGACTAGGTGTGGTGATGAACAACATCCACTTACTGTTTTAGTTAACAGACATCCTTTGAATCCCCTTCTGTGTAGCCATAGGGTGAGCAAGATCAGTGTGGTCCCTTCATCCATGGAGTGTACAGCCTGATGCAAGACACACACACACACTAAAATATAATGATCAAGACTTTGTAATCAGGTCAAGTTCATTGTACTTGTCTGCTGCTTCTGCTTGGGTGAGTTTTGGGTAGGAACACTGTCAATTCTCAAGCAAAGAACAGCTGACAGCTGTCTTACCAACGAGTGCTAACACTCCTAAACTCCTGCTGTATGGATCTCCTGAGGCCTGGTTTGTTAGGAGATTAGCCCTTGCTGGGCAGACAGTGTGTGACTTTATTTATACTCAGTGACAACCAAAGACAAACATGAATGGTATCTGCAGAAGAGCTTTCTTCATCACACTGTGGCTTCCAAACTCTCCATACTGTGCAGCTAAACTAGGTGGTGGAGAGGCTAGGCCACAGTGACCACCTCAGAAGTGGAAGTGGAAGTTGGGGACTTGCCAGTCGTTGGGAAGAGGGACAGGCCAGTGCAGACACGAGGAGTTGGAAGATTTTGATGAAGAAAAAAGGAAGGAGAACTTGCAAGTGGGGGAAAGGGTTGGGGAACATTTGAAATGGGAAAAGTTGGCATTTGTGCTGTCTGTCACTACCAGAACTAATAAGTAGAGACAAAGACTGAATCTTTATGGTTGCTTTATTCAGATGCTGGCGATCTGAGAAGACAGTGGGTTATGTACCCTAAAAACCATCTTAAAGTCTCATCTCAAGCCAACTTTTTTTAAAAGGAGATGAAAAAGGTAGGTAAGGGGTTTGGGAAAAGGTTAATCAGATAAGAGTTGCAGTCTGACAGTGATTTTCCTGGTATTTCTTTATCTACTGATCAACAATTTTTTAAAAAACATTTTTTATGTATTTATTTTTAGACAGAAGGGAAGGGAAGGAGAAAGAGAGGGAGAGAAATATCAATGTGTGGTTACCTCTCATGCATCTCCTACTGGGGACCTGGCCCACAACCCAGGCATATACCCTGACTGGGAATTGAACTGGTGATCCTTTGGTTCCCAGGCCCGTGCTCATCCACTGAGCTACCCTCAGCCAGGACTCATCAACAATTCTTTATCTGTGTCATGGTTCCCTCCCTGGGATACAAGGGCTCAAATACCATCTCAATTACTTGCAGACCCCTGGGGCACAAAGTTTAAATTGCTTGTCAACCTCCTGGAGTCACATAGGTCATGTATTCTAGTACCTGGAAAAACAGCTTTCCAAATGCTTTAATCACTTAAGCCTATCAGCTATAACTAAAGCTAACTCTTTAACTACTGAGTTCCCCTATCGTCCCCACTGTTGGTTTTAAACATCTTATTTCTATGAGATTAGGTTCACATAGAAGTAATCATTTTGCTTTTGAGCATATTGGAATAAACTGTCCTTCCACACATTAGAAACAATCCTGCAGGCAATTTGATGTGACTGCTTAAAGGCATAATATACATTAGTGGTGGTCTTGCAATTTGTCTCCTCATCTGAAAGCATAAAACAGTTTTAGTGCAGTCGACAAAAGTTGCACACTGTCCAGCTGGGGCTACATTAGTGATTAAAAATTTTTTTCCCTGTCCACTAGAGTTACTATAGGTCCCCAATTATATTAATAATTTCAAAGGCTTTTCAGGGGAGTACAAATGCCTACCAGACATGAAGTGAAAATTTGTTCAACATAGGTTGTTTTTCTCCTAAAGACAAAAGTCAGAGATATTTAGAACATTTTGCTAAATATACCCAAATATTTTCACCTCATATGGAAGGAATAAGTTCTCCATAACATAGGGAAAATATGTCATTGTTTTAAAAAAAGGACTTTCAGTTCTTTTGTTTTCATGGTCCATTGTTCTTCTGGTGCTTTCTTTACTTTGGTGTGATGAATCCAAGGTTTTATTGCTGCTAATTTTACCATGATTGGGTGGTGAAAAGTTTGTCTCCAGGTTCAGCCCACTTTTCTTCTATTTGGCTCTCTGGAAACCTTGCCTTCCAAGTCCCCCCCCCCCCCGCTTTTTTTTAAATACTTTTAAATTTTATTGTTGTTCAAGTACAGTTTTCTGCCTTTTTTTCCCACCTCTCTCCCCACCCCAGCCATCCCCACCTTCTTATCCTGATTCCACCCACCCTTGGTTTTGTCCATGTGTCCTTTATAGTTGTTCCTGAAAACCCTTCTCCCTTTCCCCCCCATTATTCCCTCCCATCTCCCCTCTGGTTACTATTCATTTGTTCTTAATTTCAATGTCTCTGATTATATTTTGCATGCTTGTTTGTTGTGTTGATTAGGTTCCAGTTAACTCAGAAAACTAAAAATGGAACTGCCTTTCAACCCGGTAATTCTACTGCTAGGATTATAGCCTTCCAAGTCTTGAGTAGCACCTTATCTTCAGGCTCAAAATAATGTAGTGAACCTGTGGAGGGGAGGTGTCCAGTACAAGCAAAGTCATCAGTCACAGCTAAGGTCTCACTTAGATGTTGTGCATAGTTCTTTACCTTCACTTCTTGATCTGTATACAAATGTCCCACCCCAGACATAGCCCAAAATGGTCACCCGTAGAAAATTTCATAAAGATCCAATTGAATCCCACTTTGAGGGACCACCCTTATCCTGAGCAGGACAATAGGAAAAGCTCAATCCCAATGGAGGTGAGTTTCTTAACACAGTTCGGCTATATTTTTCTTCAAGGTGTGATGTGTCATCTCTACTGTCCCAGAAGCCTGAGGTCTCCATGCTCTGTGGAGTCCCCTCCACTTGGTTCCTAAAAATTTACTAAGCTTCCATGTAATTTCTGAAACAAAAGCAGGTCCATTATTGCTCTGGATGCTGCTAGGTAGGGCAAAGCAAGAGATTATTTCCTTCAGTTGGGCTTTCACTATCTCTGAGGATTTCTCAGTTCTGGTAGGATAGGCTTCCACCCATCCTGAAAAGGTATCAACACAGACTAACAAATATTTCCATCCTTGGACCCTTGGCATCTGGGTAAAATCTATTTGCCACTGCTGGTTGGTATAGCTCAGTGGGTTGAACACTGGCCCATGAACCAAAGGGTCACCGATTCAATTCCCAGTCAGGGCACATGCCTGGGTTGCAGGCCAGGTCCCCTGTAGGGGGCGCATGAGAGGCAACCACACACTGATGTTTCTCTCCCTCTCTCCTTCCCTTCCTCTCTCTCTAAAAATAAATTTAAAAATATTTTTACAAAATCTATTTGCCAGTCCTCAAGTGGGCATTGTCTTTGGTATTGTTTCCCTTCTTTCTTTTGATGGGGATCTGTCTTGGGTTTTCCTTTTGGCACACAACACAGCTATCTGTAGTTTTCCGTGTGGCTTTAGAAATTCCAAGACCTGTTAACCATGGTTTCTTTACTGTTATAAACTTTGAAGGCATTGTCTACTAATTTGGAAGGATTTACGCCTATTCCTCCCTGTAATTTTTGAAATTCTTTTCTGATATCAGATTGATAATCTTGAGTACAACTTTTCTTAGGGTTTTCTGTGAGACTGAATAGTCCTCCGCTCCCCGATGACACCTAAAGGAGATGTGTTCTTGCAAAAGGATCTCATGCAGGACCTCCCAGTGAACAAACATGAAGGTGGAGCCGCTCACCTGGCCAGGGTCTTCCCCAGAACGCCCCTTCCAGCTGTGCAGACCGGGCACACAGCTGAGGCTCCAGCTCAGCCTGACAGTCCAGAGGGCTGATCACAAGCCAGATCGTTTAGCTTCCTGTCCAGGACAAACCAGACACGTAACTTTTTTATTGTTACAATTTTAGATTTCCTTTTTTATTTTGCTTACTTTCTAATTGGTTCTGCTGCTTAGAATACAGAAACTTTCAGTCCCTCCCTCTCTCCATTCAGTGTCCATTGACCTAAAACACACACATTAAGTGAAGATGCTACTTAACGGAATCCTTTTATCAAGTAAGAGATTCTTCATAATTTGAAATCTTTTACTCTGTTTGTAGGTAAAATATTCCAGAACTGAAGTTACGAAGTCAGTTCAATAACTTAAAAGACCCGTCCCATTATGGAGAGGAGAGATCTGTGAAGAAAAGCTTTCTCTCTCACCTTCCACTCCAACCCCTGCTTCTAAATTCAGGTGTGCAGGGGGCACAAGTGATACCTCACTGAGGGTGGGGACCTGCTGAGACTGGAGGACACCTTCAGGTGACCCATACCCTGTGTCTGGGCCCTGGTTGTGGACAATGGCAAGTGGACAGGTGACTCCTTCAGCAGAGGAGACACAGCTGATGGTCACAAGCTGTGCAGTGGTGGCAGACTATTTTTTTGATGAATGGAGGGACATGAGCGGGCACCGAGAACAACATGGCCACTTTGTCTGTATCCCTGTTGCCCTTGACAGAGGCAGATCATCATGAAGCCCTTGGCCATGGTTTCCCTGGACTCTAGGAGAGAGACCATTAGAGGTCCCCCAGACACTTTCCCCAGATGACTGTGTCAGAGATGGAAGTGTAGTTTATAGCATGATGCCAACAATAAGGCAATTGGGAATCTCAGGTGGCTTTGAATGGGACATGGTGGTCTGTTCAGGGAGTGTAGTGGCAGAACTTAGCCCCTATGTTAGCTTCCCTCTTACTCTGACCTCTGATCCTTTAAGACACCCCACCCCAGAGTGACTCTGAATCTGAGTCAAGTTCTAAGAGTCTGCTGTTTGTCTGTAGGTTGGCTCTGCCCAGGGAGGAGAGCTGTGAAGTTCATGGGGAAGATCTCCAAGGGAGATCCAGCAGGCATGATAGGTTATCCATTCACTTGCCATTTCTGGTTTCCTGTTATATAGTCAATTTAAAATTATAAGCAGATAAATAATAGCCTTATGACTGGCACCCATGCCACTAATCTCACTTCCCCCTCACATCATCCTTTATAGCATTATGCACATTCGATCATGCCCAATTTTTTAAAGGTTTTACTTATTTATTTTTAGAGAGAGGAGAAGGGAGTGAGAAAGAGAGGGAGAGAAATGTCAGTGTGTGGTTGTCTCTCAAGCACCCCCCACTGGGGATCTGGCCAGAACACAGGCATGTGCCCTGATCTGGGAATTGAACCTGCAATCCTTTGGTTCACAGGCCCGTGCTCAATCAATCCACTGGGCTACGCCAGCCAGGGCCTCCAGCCTCAATTTTTAAAAAGGTTTTTTACAACATATTGGATAAGATCCAAACCCCTTGGCAGGGCAGGCAAGTCCCTTCAAGTAAGTCTGTCTGATCTCAGGAAAACCTTTTGTAAAAGACAGTTTTTGTGCTCACAAAACAACTATCCCTACTTTCTTACTGGCAAAATTTTACAAATGTTACTTATTCTTTCAGTGCTGTCTGTCATATATCAGAGGAGGAGGTACTCTTGTTATAGGCTAGTAAGGCAGGACAAGTGGAACAGAGAGACTGGGACAGAGTTACATGTCCAGGCAGTTTACAGCCATCTAGTAAATCCTACCTTCCATAAACCAAGGGCACTTGAAAGTGTGTGGTTTACACTTCTCCTCCCCACTCAGAGGGTAAACAGCTTAAATCGCCCTACTCAGGAAGATAGCAGAAATCCAATTAGTGCCCAAGGACAGATGAAGTCAAGTGAATAAGTCTATCTTGACACATAAGCATAAAGCTGATGAATATTCTATTAAGATCCTCCCTTAATATCTTCCCTAAACTCCCAGGCTTTAAAGCCCTCAAAAATGAAGGACCCAGGGTCCCCATGCCTTTCCATTCCACCTCTTCTATCAGGCATGCATTTCCTGTCAGGAAATGCATTTCCTACTCTAAGGGACCCCACGGGACTTGAAACCAGGGGATCAACGGGCAGCAGCAGCTCATCCGGGCTGGCCCCTGATTCTGCCTCCAAGGCCTCCTCTTCTCTGACTTCCCAGTGAGCTAAAGCAGCCCTGCCTAGGCTCTCCTGTTGCTTCTTCTGTCCTAGGACCATCCTTGTTTCACTGTTCCCAGCTTTAATAAGTATCCTCTAAAAATCACCTAAACTTCTTTTGTGAAATCTTTCCTAAACAAAATCAAGACCCACACACTACCAGCTGGCCCTAGGCAGACCTGCTCTGCCTGGCCTCCTTTCTGGTACCAGAGACAGGCTACTATGATTGATCTAAGCCAGAAGGGCCACTTCTGTTCCTCTTGCTATTATGGATTTGGGAGTGATGTAGGGGAAAGTTGACCGAGGCTCTTCTGGGAAAGGCTTTCTGCCTCTGGAGACAGTTGCAAGAACATGGTAGCTGCAGCAGCCAATGTCTGTGGGAATGGATTCCAAAACACTGAGGAGAGGGGAACAGAACAATGGAAAGAAGATGGGTCCTTGATGACATCATCGTCAAGTCAACAAATGAACCTGGAACCTTCCAGAGTTTTTATTTAAGCTTCTTCTGATGCTTGCAGCCACAAGCATTCTGACTGATAAACCTTTCCAATATCATCTTTTACATTCACCTTTTCTTTGCTTCTACTTAAAGCCTGTAGGGTCTCTCTCACCTCCACACTCCTGCACATAACAGCTCCCTCTGTCGGGAAAACTCCCTCCCTGCTTCTCTGCCTGGAAACTATCTATCTATCCCGTGTGGCTCAGGTGTGACTTCCTCTATGAGGTCTTTGCAGCCAAGCCCTCTGACAGACTGCCCCACAGGACTCTGGTCTCCATGTGAGAAACACTTCCATTTCTGAACTGGATAAGAACTTCCCACCTTTTCTTATCAAAATCACATTATGAGCAAAAACAGCTCCCAACCTTGTTTTACTAAGCTTTCTAATGGGAAAATTAAGACATCTCACAGACACCAATTATTTGTGGGACAAATATAACTTTGTAAACATTTAGAATTTTAAATTAAAAAATCCTTTCATTATGGAAAATTCCCAACATATTTAAAAGGAGAGGCAATGCTATAACAGACCCTGCCGTACCCACTACCCAGCCCTGCGTGTGAGCACACGGCTAGTCCTGAGCCGGCTGCCGCCAGCCCCGCCACCCGAGCTTCTCAGGCAGCCAAACATCACACATCATTTCAGCCTGGTGGCAGAGGAACAGCTTTCTTTTTTAAAAACGCAGTCACAAACCATCATCACATCTCAAAACATCAACATTAATTCCTTCATAGTATCGTTAGCTGTCGCATCAGGGTTAAAGAGTTAATTTTCTCTGTTCTGATTATTTTGCACACACACACACAGTTTCTTCGAAAATAAAGATTCAAAAAGATCCGTATGTTGCAATTGGTTGGTATGCCTCAGGTTCCCTTTAAAAATTATTTAAATTTCATTTAAATTTTATTTAAATTCCCCATTCTACTTAATACTATGATCTTCCAGCTTAGCCAGGTTCTTTTCTTCTCAGCATTCCTAACAGCACCAGAGTTTGAAGGGCAAGATGGCATGCGCGCCCAAGCAGCAGGACAGCTCGAGTGGTCAGTGGCCTGGAGGTCGTAACAAGCGAAGCCTTTCTCAAGGAGAAAGTGGAAAGGAGCTGCGGAAGCTTTTCTGAACACCAAAAAAGAAGGTATTTTCTTTTGCTTTTTAAAAAAATTACAAAATTAATTTTGTCAGTCTATTTTATGGGGACAAATGCTTTTCATCAAAAGCTAACCTAAGAAGACCCTCTTACATTTGTGGTGTCAGTGTAAACTGGTTCAGTTTCTATGGAAGGCAATTGACCAAGTCTACAAAAATCACAAGTTTCCTTTCATTCAACAATCCCACTCGTATGAATCTTCCCCCCGGCCCCCACACACACCTGTGTGTGAAACAGCGCCTGGAAAGGTGCTTGCTGCAGTATTGTTCAAGCAAAAGGTTGGCAATAACTCAAATGGTCATGACTAGGAGGCCAGTGTTTCAGAGGAGGGTATTTCCAGCCCTGGCTGGGTGGCTCAGTCGGTTGGAGTGTTATTCCATACACCAAAAGTTAGGGGGTTTGATCCCCCACCATTGGGGCACATATGAGAAGCAACCAATCGACGTTTCTCTCTCACATCAATGTTTCTCATTCTCTCTCTGTCTTCCTTCCTAGTTTTCTAAAATCTATAAATATATCCTTGGGTGAAGATTTTTAAAAGAAGATCGTATTTCCATACAGTGGAGCACAGTGCAGCTATAAAAGAGATATATAAGCTCCTTCTATATCGATATTAAACAATGCCCAAGTTATACTGATAGTAAAAGAGCAAGGGGCAGAGTAGTGCGTGTGTGCACGTCTGGGTGTGTATTATGAATCTGCGTGTATATGTATGTGCACAAGGGCATGAGGAGCCATTGGCATCACTGCCTCTGGGGAAGGGACAAGGATGGACTCACTGAAGATACTTTTAGACCTTTTGCATTCTGAACTGTGAAATGTACTACATATTGAAAGTAAATTAAATAATCTAAATAGAAAATGAAACAGTTAAAGGACTCAGCTGAGGGATTAGGAGTGACCCTTTTCAGAACTCACGGGGCATGAGCTCCTTTCGCTCGGCCTGCAGGATGCCTTGCTGCCCTGGTGCTCCCTGACCCCCCCCCCAACCTCCCCACCGCCCTCTCCAGCTCAGGGCCTGCGCTGGCCACCCTTCTCAGCCATCCTCAAACATGGGGCTCCTCAGGGCTCAGCCGGGGTTCTCTTGTCATTCTACACCAGTGGTTGTCTCTCATTCCTCCCCTGTGGGGCCATAGTTCACAGTACTTTACCTTCATGCGTTTGTCTATTTATCCATTTTAACCCTTCCCCCATCAATTCTATGCTTCTCTTCACTGGGTGGCCACTCTAGCATGCTCCCTGTCGCCCCTCTTGCTTGAATGTGTTTGTACAAACTGTATCACTATTTGGTGTACATGAACTTGTTAACAGGAGAAACTTGGTCTTTCTTGCTGATGCAGTAAAGAATTACAGGTCAGCCCTGGCTGGCGTGGCTCAGTGGATTGAGTGCTGGCCTGTGAACCAGAGGGTCACTGGTTTGATTCTCAGTCAGGAAACATGCCTGGGTTGTGGGCCAGATCCTTGGTTGGGTGTGTGTGACAAGCAACCTATTGATGTATCTGTCATGCATTATTTTTCTCTCCCTCTCTTTCTCCCTCCCTATATCCCCTCTCTAAAAATAAATAAATAAAATCTTTATTAAAAAAAAAAGAATTACAGGTTAGCAAGCCTATTAGCATGCAGGTGAAGTTTATTAGTACTAAGTTCTAATGGGAGAGCAAAAGCAAGGGTGGCAGGAGGTGGGGGTGGCAAGAGCAGGGAGGCTAGAGGCCAGGTGGCCAGGGGACCCCTGGCTGGAGTCCCCCCGTGTGGCAAGAGAGAGCCAAGAGAATGAGTGAGTCCTTTGTTCTGAGAACTTATGTAGTTGGTGGGATTGGGGTGAAGAAATTATATATGGAGCGATGGATAAAGGTGGTTCCAGCTTTCCGCCAGGGAGATGTGACTACCCAAATTTAGGTATGTGTGTAGGGGGGTCTCTTAGTCTGAATCCTTATCTTGCTCTATATTCTATTTATTCATTTTGTACATGACAGGAGGCAGGCAATTAACCACAGTTGGTTTATGGGGTTTTTTTCTTTTTTGAGCCCTGTAGTCCCCCTTTCCTTCTCCCTTCCAGGCCTTGGGATGAATACACAGTCTCAAGGTTTTACTTTCCCCAGCTAGTGGAGAGGATACACACAGACTCTCAAGGACTCCCCTCCTCCATCACAGTTTTTGTTTGTGTTGCTCGGAATGCCTGGCAATCTTATCAGACAAAGCTCAGGGCTGCTGGGTCAACAGGTGAGACACGTCTTCCTTTGCTTCTAGCCTCCTGTATTAAGTTCTTTGTTAGACTGTAATGGTGAGGGCCCTGCCTTTATTTCCCCTTTGGCTGCTCATTTGTAGCTGCTACATAACATTCTCTTGAACAGTATCAAATAGTATATGTTATAATTCTCATTCTATTTTTTACTTTGTCATTCAGTGCTATGTCTTTAAGATCCTTCAGTATTGTCTTAGAGAATTGAACTCATCCCTGGCATGATTTATAAGCCCAGTCATTCATTTACCTGAGCAACAAGCGTTTATCGAGCACTTACTATGTGCCAGCCCTACAGTCATAGTAGGTGAGCAGAACTGGACAGAGCTGATGGAGAGAGAGGAGAACAGCGGGATCATGAAAGCGGATGAGGCTCAGGGGCTGGCAGGGGCTGTGTGGGTCCTGTTGGGGAATGTTATCTCTATCTATGAGAACAAAGGGAACCATTAAAGAGTTTAATCAGGGAAGAGCATGATCAGAGGTTCATTTTGAAAAGGTTCCTCTGCCTGTACTGTGAAGGAATAATTGAAGTGGCCCAGGATGGGTCTTGGATTCTCTCAGGCAAGAGAGCATACAAATTAGGAGGACTGATGGAGGAGATGGAAAGACATTTCCATATTTGAGAAGTAATTAGGGAGTAAAATCCACAGAAACTGGTACCTGGTTGGATAGAGGTATGAAGGAGAGGAAGAGGTGTCAGGTGTCTGCTGAGACACCAGGCTTGCGTAGCTGCGTGCTGGTGGCCCTCTTCTGAGAGAAGAAGCACCAGAAGAGGTCCAGTTTGGGCAGCAAGGACAAGTAGGTTTTTAATGTGCAAATTATTTTTTAAAACTTCAAGAGTAACAAATTATTACTATTTTGTGTGTATATACATAAGAAAGAGATAACATTTGTTATTGTTTTAAGCTACTAACTTTTGGGGTAATTTATCATACAGTGACAGATAACTAATGGAATGGATTTTTACCAAATTTGAAGGTTTTGTTTGGTAAAGTATGACTTAAAATATATCTAATTTAGTAGGGCTGTGTTTTCACTATAAAAACTTGTCAATCATCCACCAAAGCAGCTTAAATTTATGTACAAAGACATTCCAAGCCTCCCAAGATGCTATAGACAAAGAAAAAAAACAGTAATGGCAAGAAGAAACCTCACCCAGGGGCTGTAACTGTGAGCCTGCGAGCGCTCAGGCTGCAGTGCAGGCAGCTCCGGGAACTGCTGCAGGTGGGGCAGAGGTGTGTTAACGCCAGCTCCTAATGGGGACAATGCAGGGTTCAGTTAGTCTCTGATACGGAGACATCATCAACTGGCCTCCATAAATCATAGGCCTTTGTGAAGCTCAAAGGAAATAATGCAGGAAATGGTTCGGGAACACATGAGAACTATGCAAATATACCAAGGATTATGTGTCAGTCAGAAAAATGTAGTTTTTAAAAAAATATATATTTTATTTATTTATTTTTAGAGAGAGGAGAAGGGAGGGAGAGGAACATCAATGTGTGGTTACCTCTCACGCACGCCCTACTGGGGACCTGGCCTACAACCCAGGCATGTGCCCTGACTGGGAATCGAACTAGTGACCTCTTGGTTTGCAGGCCAGCAGTCAATCCACTGAACCACATTAGCCAGGGCAAAATTTAGGGGTTTTTTAATGGTGACAAAAACTCCCAACTCTTAAGGGCTCTCAACATCCATGTTTATTTTTTGCTTGTGCTGTATGTCCATTACAGGTTGGCAGTAGCTCTGTCCCTGTCCTATCACACCAGAGCCCAGACAGAGTCATGGAGAGCCATACATTGGCGTTTGAAGCTGGTTCCTGGATGTAACACAAGGCCCTTGTGCTCACATTTCATCGGCTAGAGCAGGTCACATGGCCGAACAACATGAAGTGTGAAAGTGTAATCTGCCTATATTTCTGCTCATTCCATTGTTTTCTTTCTTCTTGATGTTCCAAGATTCCCTCTTCTATTATCTCCTTTTGGTTTTAATAATTTGTTTTAGTCATTCTTTTAAGGTATGTATGCTGATGACAAGTTCTCTTAATTTCTCTCCCCTAGGAACATCTTGATTTCCTCTTCATTCCTGAAGGACTCTGAAATGAATGTGGGATTCTGGGCTGACACTCCTTACCCTGCAGCATATAAAAGTGTTGTGCGGCTTCCTCTGGCTTCCGTGGTTTCTGTCACTCGAACTGCTTTTCTCCTACAGGTAATGTGTCATTTCTTGCTGCCTTCAAGATGTTTTTGTTTTCGGCGTTCAGGAGTTTCTTTATGATGGGTCTTGATGTGGATTTGCTCGAGTTGATTCTGTTTCTGGTTTGCTCAGCCTCTTGATTCTGTAGATTTGTGTCTTTTGTCAAGTTTAGGAAATTTTCAGGCATTGTTTCCTCAAATTCTTCTTTAGCTCTACCTTGGTTTCCCTCTTTTTGTGAGACCCCAGTGACACAAATGTTAGATCTTTGGTTATAGTCACAGGTCTTCTCCATTTTGCTGTTGAACTTATCCAGTAAATTTTAAATTTTTGTCATGATATTTTTCAGGTCTCAGAAAAGAGCCCTGTAGCAGGAGGCTCTTTACTGTTGGGCAAAGATAAAAATCTGGGGTCCTCACTTAGTCTTTTTCAATCCCACCCCAGGAAGGGAGAGGAGGCTCTCCAGGGACCTTTGTAAGGCCAGGTATCAGAGGAAGTCTAGGCCCCTCGCCCAGTCCTTGCTGATTGGGGTGGGGATGTGTAACAGGAGGGTCGGACCATTGATAGACACCAGGGAGACCCCAATCTGGGGACCCTAATCTGGCACAAGAGGCTGCTCCCCACTCCTGCCAAGAGAAGGCAGGGGGCGGTGGGGATTGAAGCAGCCAGCCTTCAGCAGAAGGTGGGTGGGGCTGAGGGAAAAGGGAGGCCAACTGTAAACAAAGGAAACTCTACATAAGCCAGCATGTGTTGCCCTGACAACCAAGCAGCCTGTGCCTTTCCCAGCAGGGAGGGGCTGAGGGAGAAGGCTACTGCCTCCTGCAGTGTCACTAGCAGCACAGCTGGCAGGAGAAGGGGCAGAACTGGACTGCCAAGAGGAACTCCTTAAAGGGATTGGGAGGCGCCAAAGGCAGCTCTCGATTGAAACTGGAGCTGGGGCATGCTTCCATATCCCTGGGGAATGTGAACAATCAATGCAGCTTGTGACACAGGCTGCGTAGCACCTGGGCGAGAAGTTGGGGCTGAACGCTGCGCCCTAGGTAACTGGAGACTTTACCCTCCTATGCAACATGGTGGCCGCAAGAGGGGCAAAGGCAAACATGGCCAACATTAGCCCTCATTGGTTGAAAAAGTGGACACTCCCATTGGCTTCCTATGTGTGGGATTTTGGGGAGAGGACATTTAAACAGAAGACAGGCAGAAGCTACTCTCTCTTCCTTGCCTTGTCTCACAAGGGCAGGAGAGATGGTGGGACCAGCATGTGCTGGGCTCACCTGGGTCTTACTTAGGCCTTGCCTATTGGAAGCCAGCTCTTGGAGCCAGGCACCAGCTCTTGGGATGCTGTGTAGCACGCCACATGGGTGCTGGACTGCTTCCACTCTCTCACCCTGAGAGAGTGTATGGAGGCTGAGAGCAGCACACAGAGGTATGAGCTGAGAAGTTCCCCACAAATGGAACTTCCCCTGCAGGATAGTCTGGAGTGATCTGGCAGTGCACTGCAGACCCTGAGTGAGAGCTGCTGCAAGGCAATGGTGACTCTGGCTGGCACCAGAGAGAGAATGAACCTGGAGCTGGAGAGATGGAGACCTGTTGGAGTAACAACCCCAGGTTACAGATAAGCAATAATGGGGAACTTCTGGACGTGGATTTGGACTTTAATCTTCCTGGGGGTGGCTGGTTTTCTATGCCTTGTGGGAGAGGTGGGCTCAGAGCAGGAATGCTCCCAGTCCCCTCAAATTGGGAGCTCTGTTAATAAAAACCTGTTTCCTTCCCCATGATCTTCATCTTATGTATGTACAAGGTGGCAGGCAGCCAGAACCCAGGCTGCCTGGTTGCAGATGGAGCTGCATTTTTTTCTTTGTCTCAGCTTTTTGTCTGGCTAAGTTCAAATGCTTTTTAAGAAATATAGGACATTAGTTATGCTCATTTTAAAAAATTAAAACATATACAAAATACAAAGTATAAAGTAAAACTTCCTTTCCTTCCTCATCCATAGGCCTCAGTGATTCCCTACAGGAATCATTCTATAGCATCCACACAGGTCCACACGCATATACACACATAAGTATTTATGGACACATATATACTACTCTAGTGCCCAAGTCTCTCTGCATCTCTGCTTGGTGGCTTTCTCTAGTACCATGAGAACTTGCTCAGCCGTTGAAGACAGCCTAGAACTGTCAGGGAATTAATACCTCCAAGGGCAACTGACCATTGATAATAGAGAGGCTGTGGTAAGTGCTGTGGACTGAATTTGTCTCCCCCTCCTCCTGTATTCATATGTTGAATCCCTAATCCCAAATGTGATGGGCTTTAAAGTGGGGGGTCTCTGGGAAGTGATTAGGTTTAGATGAGGTCCTGAAGGTGGAGCTTCCATGATGGGATCTGTGCTCTTGTAAGAAGAGGAACACAGACACCTGGGAACCAGGAAGAGCGTTCTCACCAGACACCAAAATCTGCCTGCACCTGGACGTTGAACTTCCCCATATGAAAATGAGAGAAAGAAATGTTTGCTGTAAAACCCACCAGTCTGTGGTGTTTTTTTAATAGCATCCTAAACTAAGATGGTGGGTAAAAACTTCATTCCTTAGGGAGAGAAAGCTGAAGAGCATTCTATATAGTTCCTTAGAGGATCCCCAACAGTTATTTTTTTTTAATTTTTTTAAGATTTTTATTTATTTATCTTCAGAGGGGAAGGGTAGGAGAGAGGGAGAGAAATATCACTGTATGGTTGCCTCTTGTGTGTCCCATGCTGGGAACTGGCCTGCAACCCAGGCATGTGCCCTGACTGGGAATCGAAGGATCCCCAACAGTTTTAAGTCTCAGTTGCCCCCTACAGTCATTTGCTTATCGACATACTTTATTGGGTTCTTTTCCTACCCGCCTCACTCCTCCCAGACCTTTATCTGTGCTTCCTGGCCTCTATGACCAAATAAACTACTTTTAGCAAGTCCTTGTTCTAAGGAATGCTGTTGGAGAAACTTAACTAAAACAATAACTGTTGTGGCTAGTCACCTCTGTTAAGAAACATTTAACTGTCTTCCTTTCCTTTCCTTTCTCTTCTTTTTCTCCTTCCTTTCTTTTCAAACAAGGTAATGGAAACCATGTACACACCTTTGCACACCTCTACAAATATACCCATTTGTAGGATAAATTCCTAGGGGTATAGAGCTGTTGGGTGACATTATTATGCACATCTAACATTTTCATAGACACAGCCATTTTCTTTTTCTTTATTTTCTTTGACACCCATTTTCTTCAACAATTTATGTAAACTTATTTGGGAAAATTTCTACAAATTCTCACCTCAATTCTTGCTTCTGTCATGTAAATTCTCTTTGGAGTTTCCCCCAGGTGCCTGCCTTATGATCCCCAGTACCCCGGAGCCCCAGGTTCTAACTTCCTTGCGCTGGACTTTGAGGGTGGGAGATTTCTGATCTTTAAAAAAGGATTCAATCCCTACAGGTTTCCCTGGAGACTCCTGAAGGCCCAGGTTTAGCTTAGCCCTGCTCTGAGCTCTGGAACTTGAGTAACATATAGACCTTTTTGGAAGGAATTCAATTCTCATGGGCCTTACTTAAATTATTTTTAATACTTAATGTGTGCATACCATGTACAAACACAGCTAACTACAAATTTCTTGTGCTTCAGAACTTAAACAGTTATAAACCAAAACAGAGTAATAATAAATCAAACAAAAGTAGGAAGGCAATTTAAAATAACAGCAATTTTGTTACCAGAAAGGGGATCTGGCCCTGAGCAGGTCTGACTAGGGCAGGCGCGTAGTGTGTGGGTTCTTGATGTAGCTCAGCAAAGATTTCACAGCACAAGTGCAGGTGATTTTTAGAGGACATTTATTATAGCTGGGGACAGTGAAGTGAGAAAGGGCTTGAATAGAAGGAGCAACAGGAGAGAGCCTGGGTGGGCCCGCTTTGGTTCTCCAAAAATGTTATAGGAAAGAAATGAGCTGAGATGAGGCTGCTGACAGCTCACTGAGAAATAAAAGTCACAGTGACAGAAGTGAGCCAAGGTGAGGCTGCTATTGGCTCACTGGGAAGTCAGAGAAAAGGGGGCCCTGTGGACAGGGTCAGAGGGTTAGCCTGGGACAAGCTGCCACTGCCCATTGTTGCCTGGGTTGCAAGTCTCATGGGGTCCCTTAGAGTTCAGGAGATGTGTGCCTGTGTGGGAAGAAGATGGGGAAGGGAAAGGCTTGGGCTTACTCCCGGGAGGGAGAGTATACCCTGGGACTTTAATTTTGAAGATTTTAAAGGCTGGAAGTTTAGGGGTGATATTAGGGGAGGATTTCAACAGAATATTCATCAGCTTTATGCTGATGCACCAAAATGAGATTTATTCCCTGGGCTACATCTGTCCTCAGGTGTGGTTGGCAAACGGCACTAATTGGATTTCTGCCATCTCCCTGAATAGGGTGATTTAAGCTATTTACCCTTCGGTTGGGGAGATGTGTAAACCACTCACATCTCGTGTTCTTGGTTTAGGGAAGATAGGATTTGCTGCATGGATGCAGACTGCTTGTTTAACTGTCTGTCTCAGCTTCCCTATCCTGCTTGTCTTGGCTTACCAGCCTGTCTCAATCTGATGAGATGAAGAGTTGTGTTTCTGAAATGCAGTTGCTGCTGGGATCATGAACGTGCTGACTGATGCAGGTTCTTTTGAAATTGACACAATATTCTGTTGTGTGCTTGCTGATCACTCAGTTCTCCCCCTACTTGTCTATTCAAATTACTCAAATCTTTGTCGGTACATGTCCACTGTACTTGGTACAAATGTAACCCAGGCAATTAAGAAGAAGTGCTAGCTTGCTCTGGCTAGGTAGCTCAGTTAGAGCATCATCTAAATATGCTGAGGTTGCAGGTTAGGTACCCAGTAAAAGCACATAAAAGAATCAACCAATGAATGCATAAATGAAACAACAAAGCAATGTTTCTCTGTCTCTCTCTCCTTCCCCCTCCCTAAAATCAATAAATAATAAAAAATAAAAATAAAAACAAGTGCTAACTTGACCTTAAGAAAATGACAGACTCAAATGCAGGTACTCACGTGTAGGCCAAGAACAGGCGAGCCAGACAATGCTCATGATGCTTTTTAAAAATTACCAGTGAGCCTGGCTGGGTAGTTCAGTTGGTTAGAACATTGTCCGGATACACAAGGCTGTGGGTTTGATCCCTGGTCAGGGCACATACAAGAATCAACCAATGAATGCGTAAATAAGTAGAACAACAAATCGATATTTCTTTCTCTAAAACTCAATAAATAAAAAATTTTCAAAATTGCCAATGAAATGAAAACATGAAATTGAATAATTTTCACATGTTTGCTCATGGGTCCTAAGGAGTCCAGGGACCTCAGTTTGAGAAATGTTATCCTAGCACCGACCTTGACATCCAGGATGAGCTTTAGCTGATCTTCTGCAATTGTTGGATCTCTGTACATTCTTCATACACAAACAAGAATGATTTGGGCCACCACCATTCCTGGGAAATGGAGGAAGTTAAAGGATCTTCAAGGAATATAAAGAAAGGGGAAGACTACAACTTCTAACCAAGATGGGGGTATAGGTAGACATACTGGGCCTCCTTGCACAACCAAAAGAAGGACAACAACAATTTAAAAACAAAAACAATCGGAACCGATAGAAAAATCAAACTGTATGGAAATCTGACAACCAAGGAGTTAAAGATGAAACATCCAGCCAGACTGGTAGGAGGGGTGGAGACTGGCAGCTGGGCAGAGAAGACTCAAGGCAAGGTGGTGGCTGGCTGGCAAGGCAGCAGCGGGCAGACTCAGCTAAGCAGCTGTGGACTGGGCGTTCTCACATTCAAGTGCAGATAAACTGGGAGAAACAACCTTGGAGTGAGACTGACCCAGCAACCCAGGGCCCCAGGGCAGGGAAATAAAGCCTTAAACCACTGATTGAGAACACCTGTGGGGGTTGAGCCACCAGGAGAAACTCCCAGCCTCACTGGAGAGTTCGTTGGAGAGACCCACAGGGTCCTAGAATGTACACAAGCCCACTCACCTGGGAATCAGCACCAGAAGGGCCCAATTTGCTTGTGGGAAATAGGGGAAGTGACTGAAAGTGGCAGAGAGCTAAGCAAGTGCCCTCTTGGACCCCTCCCCCATATACAGTGTCACAACCCAGTGACGGGGGTAACCCCACCCTGGTGAATACCTAGGGCTCCACCCCTCACTACGTAACAGGCCTGACAAGACAAAAAAAAAAAAAAAAGGCCCAAATGAAAGAATGGATCAAAACTCCAGAAAAAAATACGACTAAGCACTGAAGAGATAGCCAACCTATCAGATGCACAGTTCAAAACACTGATAATCAGGATGCTAACAGAATTGGCTGAATTTGGTCTCAAATTAGATGAAAAAATGAAGGTGGGAAGGAAACTGGGACTCAAATCAATGGAGTGAACCAGAAGGAAGAAACAAACATCCAACCAGAAAAGAATGAAGAAACAAGAATTCAAAAAAAATGAGGAGAGGCTTAGGAACCTCCAGGACATCTTTAAACATTCCAACATCCGAATTATAGGGGTACCAGAAGGAGAAGAGGAAGAGCAACAAGTGGAAAAGTTATTTGAGCAAATAATGAAAGAGAACTTCCCCAATCTGGCAAAGGAAATAGACTTCCAGGAAGTCCAAGAAGCTCAGAGAGTCCCAAAGAAGTTGGACCCAAGGAGGAACACAGCAAGGCACATCATAATGACATTAGCCAAGATTTAAATGAAGGAGAGAATCCTAGAAGCAGCAGGAGAAAAAGAGACAGTTACCTACAAAGGAGTTCCCATCACACTGTCAGCTGATTTCTCAAAAGAGACCTTCCAGGCAAGAAGGGGCTGGAAAGAAGTATTGCAAGTCATGAAAGGCAAGGACCTACACCCCAGATTACTCTATCCAGCAAAGCTTTCACTTAGAATGGAAGGGCAGAAAAGTGCTTCTCAGATAAAGTCAAGTTAAAGGAGTTCATCATCACCAAGCCATTATTATATGAAATGTTAAAGGGACATATCTAAGAAAAAGAAGATCAAAAATATGACAGTAAAATGACAGCAAACTCACAGTTATTAATAACCACGCCTAAAACAAAAACAAAAGCAAACTAAACAAAGAACTAGAACAGGAACAGAACCACAGAAATGGAGATCACATGGAGGATTAGCAATAGGGGAGTGGGAGGAGGAGAGAGAGAGAAAAGGTACAGAGAATAAGTAGCATAGACAGTGGGTAGAAAATAGACTGGGGGAGGGCAAGAATAGTGTGGGAAATATAGAAGGTAAAGAACTTATAAGTATGACACATGGACATGAACTAAAGGGGGGGAATGTGGGTGGGAGGGGGTGTGCGGGGTGGAGGGGCGTGAAGGGGGAAAATGGGACAACCGTAATAGCATAATCAATAAAATATATTTTTAAAAAAGAAAGGGATAAAACTTATTACAGACCTCTAGAGTTCAAAAAATAATGATGGCTAAGACCCTCCAGGCTAGTTTTGGCTTTGGAGTAAAAAGGACTTGGGTTGGAATTCTAGATCTACCAGTTGCTGTGTATGTGTCCTGTGGGCAAGTTACTCAACGTCTGGAATCCTCAATTTCTGCCCCTGTAATAGTGGGCATATTTCACAATGCCACTTCCCAGAGCTGTGGTGAGGGGTGAATGAGGTGATTCTGAAAAGTGCTAAGAGCAGAGCCTGGCAACCAGCAAGGCTGGTAATCAGCAGCCATCATCAGGAAGGGGCTCAGGGTTGCTGAGACTGCCACAGGCACTTGGTGAATGATAACAGAAAACAGAAAGTGAAGATTCTAAAATTCTGTGTATAAATTCTTTTTCTGATGTATGACTGTCAGAATATTTCACCCTAATGAGCCCTGCAGCTGTTCTAAGCTTACTCTCAGCCTTTCTCAGTTCTCCCTTCCATCTGCCTCCCAGCTGCTCTACCCTACCTACCCACCACAGACTTGAATCTCTTCCTCTCCCCCAACCAGGCTTTCTCGTCTTTCTGCAGTGGTGTTGGTGACCTGTGCAGTGAGTGCCCCCCAGTGTCCTTGTCATTCATTGCAGGGACCACGAGACCCATGAAAGACTGATGAAAGGTGGGGTTTCCAGTGGGTGGGCAGGACTCAAGAGGCTCTAGGTGAGCATCCAGTCCAGCACCGCAGAGGCTGATCTGTCTCCTCCCCGTTTGGAAGAGTAAGGTGGAGCATCTAGGTGACGTCCTTGGTGGGAAGCAGCAACTTGCCACAGAGATTAGATCTAAGGCAATTTACCACCTCTCTGGACTTGGCTCCCTTTTTATGAAGAACCCTACCGCACCCACCTTAGTGACTACAAAGAGATGACTAAATGACAGGTAAAAATACCAGGAAAATACCTAGAATGTGCACTGCTTTCCTGCAGGAGCTCACCGTTTCCTCATGGCATTCTGGGGTGGGAGGTTGGGGTAAAACACCAGGGGTGTGTGGATAGGATTAAGGTGGGTTGACCCTCCCTCTCCCTCAACCTTGCTCTGCACTTTGCTGCCAGAACCACTTCTAAAATCACATCAGTCTGATCATGTGATTTCCCAGCTCAAATCTTAAGGATCTTCCTTCTCACTTTCAGAATAAGCCAAACTACTAATGAGGTCACCTCACCTCACCTTGCCTTTCTGACTGTGCTCACCTGGACGGATCCTGTCTTCCAGTCACGCCGCATTTTCATATAACCACGTTCGCTCCTCCCTGAGATTGTTCCCTCAACGCTTTCAGCCAGGAATGGCCTCATCTCATTTCTGCAAAGTTTTGTCTGAATTAAGGCCCAGTTCAAGCTCCTACTTTCCCATGAGGTCTACAGCAATCTTGCCCTCTACTGCACACAGGAGGACCTGGGTTCCCACAACGCCTTCCAGCTCTGACTACAGCACAGGTCAGCTGTGTTCTATGCTTATAGAAATACACATGCACACGCATGCACGCACATGATGGCGTCTGAAAAATAATGTCGACTAGGTTGCAACCCAGTGCACACAGAGCCATGTGCACACTCTGGCCAGCATGTCAGGATGGAGGGATATTTGTACAAGGGAAAGGAGGTTAAGGGAAGGGGAATTTGGAACCTTAGAACTTTAGGATAAACATAGAGTTCTTGCTATAGGGCTCTTTCTTGTATGGTTTTCATGATTACTTAAGAGTGCAAGAACTTCCATAAGCCCTAGTTCCTCCCATAGGCCCTCCAAACTGATCGTTTGCTTAAAGTTCGAGTTAGTCTTTATCAACATATCCCCGTACATTCACACACATACACACATACACACATGCACACAAACACACACATGCATGCCTGACTCCCCCTCTAGACTGTAAATGCCAGGAAGGCAGTGAGTGCATTTTTCATAGTTCTTACTGTCAGACCCCTGCAGTGCACAAACACTTAATAACTGAGGAATGAGTTGGGAGGTGGAACTTAGAGACCCAAGTGACATGTGAGAAAGCCACAGAGGGAGATCGCCCACATTGGTGGACTTTGGATGATTGCTTTCATCGAAATCACCTCTCACAAAATCATCCCAGCAGGCTCCCCAGGCAGGGCAGACATTATTATCTCCATTTTAAGGGTGAGGGAACTAGGGTGGTATACATGGTGAGTGGCAAGTTCACTCCTGGCCTCTCAGAGGAGAGCCATGCTCCTTGGTCCCCACGTGATGCTCTGAGTCCTGGGCCCTGGTGCTGTGAGAAGCATCAGTACTCCCTGCTCCCCTCCTCACCCCTCCAAACCAATTAGTCACCTTTGGCTTCGGTTGACTGGTTTCCAAGCCAATAATCAGAGCACCTTGTCTGACAAGGACATTTGTACTTCAGAGGGGACAGGTCAGACTATGTTTAAAATTGGGGTTGTTCTTAAAAACTAAGGGTGACTTCTGGCCGCAGGTACTTCCTATGGGCCACTGGTACAGTGGGGGCAGCCAGCTAGGAAACTGGTACTCTGGTTATCCCCAGAGTGCAAAACCTGAGAGAAGGAAGAGAAGTGTTATGGACTGAGCAGGCCTCCAAAGGACCACCACCAATCAATTCTAATCTCTCTCCTTCCACCCGGGGCTGTCCCTCCGCCTGGATCCTCCCTGTCAGGAGGACCAAATGCCCCTAGCCGAGCCCTCAGCACAGCCAGCTGGGCAGTTTTCTCCCAAGCTGCCTCCCTCCACCATCCTTTGTCTGGGGGCTCTTTGTCTGAGGTCTCCCTTTGGTTCAGTTTCTCAGTCCTGGCCTCCCCTCCCTGCCTCCCAGGCTAGGCTGTTCCCTCCCTCTCTGCAGGGGCTGGGAGGCTCAGAGAGGGGAGCTGGATGGGTTGCCATGGTCACGTCGAAGCCAAGGCAGCTGGCCCAGGCAGCTGCTCGTGGCCATGAAGGGCAGACAAAGACAGGCAGCCTTGGCAGCTTCAGACCTGGAACCGCTGAAGGCCTGAGACTGAGGGATTGG
Source organism: Glossophaga mutica (assembly GCA_039655065.1). Taxonomy (NCBI): domain Eukaryota; kingdom Metazoa; phylum Chordata; class Mammalia; order Chiroptera; family Phyllostomidae; genus Glossophaga; species Glossophaga mutica. Next base: position 107,191,695 of record CM077306.1, read on the forward strand.
GACCCAGGACTGACCTGGAGGTGAGAGGAAGCCAGAGCTGAACTGGGAGGGCAGGAGTGGGGACTGAGCTGGACTCTCCCCTTGAGAGAGGGACCAGGCTGGCTAGGCTGGAGGGGAGCTCCCAGAGCCTGGCAGGAAGAGGGGAAGGATGGAGAACAGACTTTGACTATGTGCTGAGGGGCTAGGGTGCCCCCAAGGGGAGGTGTTTGGCCTCTGTGTCCGGATGCCCAGAAGCAGGTTTGATTTCATCTTCCACCCCATCTTCCCTGGTCTGTCCCACAGTTGCTCCCTGTCCTTTTTTAGCTTCTTACTTTTCTCATCTCCCCATGTCCCTGTGTTTCAATCCCTGTGCCTCAGTCTCACTCCAGCCCTTTCTTCTCTACTTTGTCCTTGTTTCTCGCACCCCTGGTCTGTCTGGCTGCTCACTGCTCAGGGAGCCTCACTTTCTTGCCCTCCTCTTCGCTTGTCCCCGTTCTCCCATCTCACAGTCCAGCACTTTTCTCCCCAGACCTCAGTCTTCCCACCTTTTGCTGCATGTGGTGTACCCTTGTCTCCATTCCCTTTCCTCTTTTGGACCCCCAGTCCTCTTCATTCTTGGCCTCAGTGTATCCCCTATTTCTCTGAGTTCCTTACAATCCTCAACTTTCTACATGCCCCAGGCTATGCACAGCTGGGCTTGATCGCATCTTTCTCCCTTCCAGTGCTACATTCTTCTCCTCCTCCCACTCTTGGGCCTCAGTTTCCCATTTGTACCAACTGGTATCAAGGCCTGACTCATGCCTAAGGCCTCTTCTACCCCTCACCCTGCCCTCCTACTAGCCTGTTTTCACTCTCCCCAGCTGCTAACCCAGCTTGCTTGCCCCAGGGCCAGCTGCACCTCCCAGTTCCTGTGAGAGGCTGATCTCGTCCTTCCTCCCTCTCATTTGTCCTGCTGGGCCTCCCCACTTCGGCCAGGTAGTAGTCTGAAGTCCTGAAGCTACTCTCTCCTATGTGCCTCTCCTTACATTTTTTTCCCCAATTGTTCCCCTTCCTTTCTTTCCTGGGCAGTAGGAAGCCATTGGCTTGAAGGGGAGGGAAGCCTGGATGGAAAGGGGTCAGGAGAGACCTTTGGGGGCCTGGGAGGACAAAGGGCCTCTGGAGTTGGAAGTGATGCAGGAGACACGGGGTGGGCTCCGGCTAGTTGGGTGGACACTCAGTCTTGGCACTGCTCTGAGGCCCCGGATGGTAGGGATTTCCCTCGCTGGCCCCTGGGAATCTGGGCTCCGAGCCCCACATTCCAGCCGGCTCCAGACCTCTTTCTGCAGTCACTTGACTCCTCTGGGCCCCAGCCCTGCATCCTTGCCACCCCTCCAGCCCTGGGCTGGGGCCGAGGTGAGCATCACGGATTAGGAATTTCTCCTGGGTGGAGAGTGGGCAAGGGTTTCAGGATTTTATGGTTAACTCTACTGTCTTCAGTGGACTCCTCTGTCTGGTACCGGCCATGCCACCTGGCCTGGGCGTGTGTGGGCCTGGAGTGTGGAATGTCCCACCAGGGTGTGTAAGGGGCTGCAGCTTCTCTCCTGAGGTGTGGGGTGCAGCTCAGCCTGGTCTCTGTCTGGTCTTCCCCAGCATTGCCCTGGAAGGAGAGGCGGAGAGCTGCCCAGGTAAGCTTCTTGCATACCCTGGCCCCATCCCCAGCCTGACTCCACCCACGGATCAGCCTCTTCTGGCCCAGGTTCCCCAGGGACTGTCTCCAGAGGGATAGGTGCTCTGGAGGCACTCTGGGCTTTGGTGGAAGGGGATGATGGGGAGAGGTAATTATCTGAGTGACCCTAGCTGTCTGTTGGTGAGTCCCTTAGATGGTGGGGCACCCTTGGGTTTGTGTGTCTATCATGGGTTGGAGCACACACCCATCTGTTCCTTGGCTCTCCCAAGGGCCAGCCTCTTCCTGGTAGTGCTTTTGTGTACTTGTCAGGGTAGAACTTTGTGTTTCTTCTTGGGCTGCTTGCTGTCTGGGTGAGTTTGTACTTGCTGTGAGGCACATGGGGCCAGAGCTGGCTGGGCCTGAGGGAGGCCTGCCCTGAGGAAGATTCCAGGGCCGGGAGTCTGTGGAGGAACTGGAAGGGTCGGGAGAGAAGGGCTAGAGCCAGCTCTGGGGCAGTGGAATTTGGGGTGCAGAGTAGGTCTGGGGAGAGGGTTGGTTGGGCAGGTGAGCCCTGCTTCTCTTCCGCAACTGAATTCCTGCTGCTGGGCTGGGGCCTGGACGTGTGGGAACCTGCTTCTTCGAGTTGCCCTGGGGCTGCCCCCATCACCTCCCTCCCGCTGCCTCCAACTGAGCCCAGAAAAGGGGGAGTAGGGAGGGGCTTGGGTGTGTGGGAGGCCCTAAGGGGGATAAGGCAGCCGCAGGGGCCTTAGCTCTGCGGTCCTCTCCGGTGGGGAACCTGGGGGATGGGTGGGTGGAGGGCGAAAGGGGCGCCACGAGGAGGTGGGCAGTGACCTTGGGGACAGCCTGGAGGTAGTAGGAGGCCCGGCGGGAGTAGGGCGTTGGTGCCGGGAGGGGGCGGGGCGGCGCGGCGGCTGGGCGCCGGCAGGGGGAGGGGATGGGGGCCGGGCGAGGGAGGCGGTGCCAGGGCCGGTGTCGTACCTCCCTGGCTCTTCTCCCCGGAACAGGCCCCCGACAGCTGCTCAGGGAGCCGCCGCCGACACCCGAGCCCCGCCGGCGCCTCCGCTCCGGCTCCCGGCTCCTGCCGCCTCCTGCCGCCTCCCCGCCCCTCGCCCAGCCGCCACCAAGGCCCCACTGCGGGCTGGACGCCGGGTCCTCGGGAAGAGCTATGAGAGGTAGGGAGAGCAGCCGAGGACCCCCGCTGGGCGGAGGCGGGAGCGCAGCAGCCCAGGGGTGCGGGCCGCGCTGGGGGAGGCAGGACTTACGGACCTGCACTTGCTTGTCCCGCCCCTCGGGGTCTGTGCCTGTCCGCCTCTCGAGAGCTCTGGCTTACTGTCTGTAAGTGTGGGAACCTCTGTCGGGAAGGTGTTCCAGCATTGAGCAAGGACCCCACCCCCCACCCCTGTCCCCCGCCCCCACCCTTACTCAGCAAAGAAGACAGGTGCTCATAGGTAGCCCCATTCAATCATCTCCTCGGTCCCTGAGAAGTGGGCCTGTCCTCCCTCCTGACTGGTCCCTGGGGCCTCCACCCAGCCAGCTCCCAGGGGGCAGCCTGGCCACAGCCCAGCAGAGGGACTGGCTCCCTAACCTGCCTGTGGCAGCCACCCATCCACGCTGAATGGTCGGGTGGTTCTGAGGTGAGAGAATGAGCACCGTCCTCAGTGTCCCTCCTCCATTCCCTCCCCCCAGACTTCCCCCACCCACAGGTCCCCTGCTGACTGCACATTCCTTTCCAAACCTCCACCCCAGCCAGTCACTATTGCTGAGGCCAGTCAGTGTGTGCAGAATTGAGTGGTACAGTGAGACAGGTGAACGCAGGGTACAGGCCCTTCCTCAGCTGCCACCAGCTGTCCAAGTTCTCCACCCCCTTGACTTCTGGTTGGCTTGGTTGCCCTGTATATTAGGTGGTGGGCCCATGGGATCCTGCCCCCTAAGGGCTTGAGTGTGTGTGTCTCACACTGTCCTGTAATGGCAGGAGCATACATGTGGTGTCTTGTCATTTCGCAGTCTCAGGTATCTGATGATAGCTCTTCACTAAGTGATGGGCTTGGACTTCAAAGAAGGCTGAGGTGTGGATGGAGTTGATGTGGGAGCATATGTGTTTGCCTTGGCTGGGAGCCTGTGTGTGACAGATTTACGTAGCTGTCACATGGGACTGTGTCACTGAGTTTGCGACGGGTTGTCTGTGAGACACAGAGGTGTGTGTGTATGCTGTGCTAATCTCACCTGTGTTTACAGCAGGCTCTGTAAGTCCACATGTCTGACCATGTGTGTCTGTATGTGAGTGTGTATCTGTATCTACAGAGCTGTGTGGGTGTGTCTGGAGTGGGGGTGGGGAAAGGAGTGTGAACAACCTGCCTCCGTGCCTGGCCCTGTATATGGAATTGGTTGTGATGGGGCAGAGTGGGTGGGGTTGGGGTAGGTCTGGTGGGCCTGTCCTCCCATTTCTGATCTGGTGGTGAGAATGGGGGATGGGGGTATCTGAGAACCGTGGCCCCAGGCGGCTGTGCCTTTGCGTTTCTCTGCTGGCTTCTGAGCCTGCTCTATTTACCTCCTGCTTTGTGTTTCTGGCCCTGCCTCCCCTCACCCCCCTGCCTCCTATCCTCTGCTTGCCTTTGTATCTCTGCCCGGGCTTCTCTTGCTCCGTCTGGCTCCGATGACTCATCTGGGATAGGCATGAAGGTTACTCAGGGGAACAAGGGCCCCACTGTTCCCGACAGTGGTGGGGGTGGAGAGTGGGACCCAGGAATTCCAGGCCCCTGTGTGTATGTAGCTCCTGGACCTCCAAGGGACTAGGCATGGTACCTCTGGTCCTAGCTCTGCTTGGATACCAGGGTGCCCCCCACAACTCAGTCAGCCCCTCAGCTGCTGCTTCAGAGCTGTGGGGTCTCAGCTGCCTCTTACATTCCTGCCTAAAGCATTGTGGGAGCAGCTGAAGGAGGACAAAGGGATGAGGGAGTGTCCCCCACTCCTACCTCCTGGGGTGACCTGAGCCCTGTCTTCAAACCTGCCCTCCTCTCCAAGGCAGTTCAGCTTTTCCCTCAGCCCTGGGCCCTTCCCCCTTCAGAAAGTAAGAACTGGGGGCACAGCTGGGGTCTGGTGGAAGGCAAAGCAGGGAGAGCTAGGGTATGAGGGGTGGCCTAAGAGGTCCTTCAGGATTCCAGAGCCTGGGGAGCTCAGTGCAGACCTAGGAAGAGGACAGGTCAGTATAGCTTTCCCTGTACCAGGGTTCATAAGGACATACCAGATGAAATGGTTTTAGTTGGGATGAGCTGCCTGGGCCCCAGTGAGAAAGAGCAGGGGTTCTCAGACTCATGGGCACAGATCACCCGGGAATTGTGTTGACGTGCTGGTCTGAAGTGGGGCTTGAGACCCTGCATTTCTCCCAAGCTCCCAGGTGCTGCTGAAGTTGCTGGTCCAGGGATCACACAGGGCCTAGCAGGGCTACAGAGGATGGCGATGTTGGAAAATGCTGGAGTCCCTACTTGTCTTAGAATTCTGGCCTCCTAGCTGGGGAGGGGACCAGAGTTTAGCCTGGTGTCCAGCACACGGGAATCATTCTGAAAATACAGCCAATGCTGTCAAACAACTCCCATTGTTGTCGTCTTACTGCCATTGTGCCCAAGGCAGCCCATTCCATCTCTGTTGTTGCTAGCTGTGACCTAGGCCTGTGATTGCCCTTTAACTTACCTCCTGCCCATTTTGTCTCCTGCAGAGATGCTGCCCCCACCCCCTTAGGCCCACGGGGTCAGGAGCTATGGGGCCAGGGGCCCTCCCATCTCTACTGCTGCTGCTGTGCTTGGTGGCAATTGGTGATGCTGACATGAAGGGACATTTTGACCCTGGTGAGGAGACTGGCTCTTGGGTCCCTGAGGGGTGGGGCTTGGGAGTCAGAGAATCAGGGGTCTTGACCATCTATCTGCCTGTATTCACCCAGCTAAGTGCCGCTATGCCCTGGGCATGCAGGACCGGACCATCCCGGATGGAGACATCTCTGCCTCCAGCTCCTGGTCAGACTCCACAGCTGCTCGCCACAGCAGGTACCTGGCACACCAGAGCTGCCCTGGAGGTTAACTGCTAGGGTCTCTACTTGCCCTTCCAACCCCTCTGCACAAGCCAAGAGGCTTCTGAGAAGGCCAATGCCAATGAAACTTCCATAGTCCTGGGAAGGGTGGGGCTTTAAATACTAGATCTAGAGGCAGACCCAGGGCCAGATGTTCCCTGTGATCTCCTGCCCCCTCCCAGGCTGGAGAGCAGTGATGGGGATGGGGCATGGTGCCCCGCAGGGCCAGTCTTTCCGAAGGAGGAGGAGTACCTGCAAGTGGATCTTCGGCGACTACACCTGGTGGCTCTGGTGGGCACGCAGGGTCGGCATGCCGGGGGCCTGGGCAAGGAGTTCTCTCCCAGCTACCGGCTGCGTTACTCCCGGGACGGCCATCGCTGGATGGACTGGAGGGACCGCTGGGGTCAGGAGGTGAGGCTAGCAGGGGCAGCAGCCAGGAAGGGTGGCTCTTCTCCAGCTACACTTTAAATGCCACATACCCACTGACCATCCTCCAATTCACAACTTCTCCAGCCCAAACCTCTCCACCTGAGCTCTATCTAGTGTTGGCACACCTGACCAACTTCGGCACCTTTCCACTTAGATGTCTAATGAGTGTCTCAAACTTACCATCAATTTCCCAAGCTGAACTTGAGTCCGTTGCGCACCCTAAGCCTGTCTCCCCCAACCCTGACAGTGTTCTCCAGCTCAGGAAGTGGTACCACCATGTGCCCAGTTGTTCAGGCCATGAGCTAAGATGATTTCCTTGGCTCCTTGTTCTCACCTCCTGCTTCCAGTCCATCAGCAAGGCCAGTCTCTGCTACCTCCACGCCGTTTCCTGCCTCTCTTCTCTCCCCACCATCCCCACCCCATCCCAGCTTACATGAAATGCCGATGTAGTCTCCTCACTGTTCTCCCTGCTTCTGCCCTTCCTGTCTGAAGTCGGATCTTGCCCTAGAGGCCACATCCAGCATACTTTAAAAAACTCGATCTACTGAGCTACACGAGCCAGTAGCTCAGTAGATTGAGCATGGGCTGCAAACCAAAGGATTGCTGGTTCGATTCCCAGTCAGGGCACATGCCTGGGTTGCAGGCCAGGTCCCCAATGGGGGACGCATGAGAGGAAACTGCACATTGATGTTTCACTCCCTCTCTTTCTCCTTCCCTTCCCCCCTCTCTAAAAATAAATTAATAAAAATCATTAAAAAAAACAAACAAACACTGACTTACTGGTAGCTTTCTGCTGGCTCCCCACTGTGCCAGAACAAAAGGGAATCCCCTTTCTGAGTGCAGAAGCTTGGTCTGCTCTGGATCCTGTGGATCTATTATCCTGGCCCCACCTGGGCCACCCTGGTTTTCTGGCTGTTCCTGAACAAGCTAGGGCTCATCCCACAGCTTCAGCGCATTTTCACTTGCTGTTCTCTGTGCCTGGAAACCTCCCCTGCCCCCACCCATGTCCACAGGCTCTCCCTCCATTAAGTTCTTTCCCCAGATGTCACCTCCTCAGAAAGCCTTTTCTGACCATCCCACCTCCCACTGCTCCCAGGCCCACTTCCTGCCTCTTGTTCTTCACAGCTGTTTCTCCTACAGGGCTCAGTCCCTCAGGGCAGGGACTGGTGCTCACCACTGAGGTCGTGAGGGCTGGTGCAAGGCAGGCTCTGGACCAGCACCTGCAGAGTGGACAGAGGGGATGGGGGAACTGGAGCAGGGGTGCAGGGCTGTGAGGATGGGGTGGAACCTGGCACAGTGAGCTGAGTGGCTTTGAGACAGATACAGGGAGCCAGGCTGGGAGTGGAGGGGATGATGGTGGGGTGGGCGCACTGACCCTCAAGTTGACAGAGGTGTCAGAGGTCTCTGCTGCAGCCCCATAGCCTGTGTGCTCGGCATCCCCCTTCCTGGATCTCTGTGGCGTGGGCAGGGCCAAGAAGCAGCTGGTGACAGGGAAGTTAGATTTGCCTTTCCCACCCATCCACCCCATTTCCTGGCCCACAGGTGATCTTAGGTAATGAGGACCCTGGGGGAGTGGTGCTGAAGGACCTTGGGCCCCCCATGGTGGCCCGACTGGTTCGCTTCTACCCCCGGGCGGACCGGGTCATGAGTGTCTGTCTGCGGGTGGAGCTCTACGGCTGCCTCTGGAAGGGTGAGTTGTTCAGTTCATCCCCCTGAGAACTTCTTTCCTGTCCTGGGGAGAGGGGCATCCAGGTACCTCTTTCTCCTGTTGGGAAGCTGTCATTCTGAGTGAGGAGGGAACTGGCCAACATTGCCTCCCCCATACCAGTGAGCCTGTGGAAGGATGGGGGACGGAGGCTTCTTGCCCTCACACCCCTCCTCCCACCCTGCCTCAGATGGACTTCTGTCTTACACCGCTCCTGTGGGGCAGACGATGTACTTATCCGAGGCTGTGCACCTCAACGACTCCACCTATGATGGACACACCACACACATGGTTGGCGGGTGAGGAAGTAGGCCCTACAGGACTGAAGCATGGGGAAGGAGGGAGGATGAAGTGGGTGGGGGTGAGGGGTTGGTAAATAGTCTGGGCAGTGAGATAGAAGAATGGGGAGGGGCATGGGTTAGCTGAAGCCTCAAGGGACAGGACCAGGATTGAAGGGCAGCAAGGTGATGACTAGCTCATATGACACTTCGTATGAATTAGAAAAAGGCACTCCTTTGCTAACACTTACATCTGTTGGAAGCTGTCACAGTAAACGTACACATCACCGGGTGCTTTGTGCAGCATGTGACTCAAAGTCACAGAAGCCCATTCTAGTCCCAGGTCTGGGCCAGGCCACTGAGGAGGTTGGGGTGGCAGAGCATCTGGGTAGGAGATACTTTCTTCTCTTCCAACCTCTTCCTTGGCCCCTCCTCTCCAGGCTGCAGTATGGAGGTCTGGGCCAGCTGGCAGATGGCGTGGTGGGGCTGGATGATTTTCGGAAGAGCCAGGAGCTGCGGGTCTGGCCGGGCTATGACTATGTGGGATGGTGCAACCACAGCTTTCCCAGCGGGTACATGGAGATGGAGTTTGAGTTTGAGAGGCTGAGGGCCTTCCAGGCCATGCAGGTGGGTGTGTCCAGCTCCCGGGGGAAGCTGTGAGACCAGGGAAGCTGTACCCTGAGATGCTTGCCAGGGCTCTCCTGGCCTTGGCCCTACGTCTCTTTTCCTTTCCCCTCAGGTCCACTGTAACAACATGCACACCTTGGGAGCCCGCCTGCCTGGAGGGGTGGAGTGTCACTTCAAGCGGGGTCCAGCCATGGCCTGGGAGGGGGATCCCGTGCGCCATGCCCTGGGGGGCAGCCTGGGAGACCCCAGAGCCCGGGCTGTGTTGGTGCCCCTGGGCGGCCGTGTGGCCCGCTTTCTGCAGTGCCGCTTCCTCTTTGCTGGGCCTTGGCTGCTCTTCAGTGAGATCTCCTTCATCTCTGGTAAGCCCTGATGTCAGCCCAGTCCCCAAACTCTGGCACCGCCAAGCCCTCGGGTCCCCCCCAAATCCTCCCCTGGTTCCATACCTACCCATCACCCATAAAACTTCTCAGGCAGCGGGTCCCCAAAATAATTTGAATGCTCCCCCCTTCCCCCAGCCACTGTCTCTGTCTTTCCTGTATGAGCCCCTTGCTCAGGACTGATGTAGAGCCAGTGTGACAGTGCTGGCTGTTAAAATATTGGAATACTCTGTGCTGGTTGGGAAATAGCCTCCCCTCTAAGCCTCCTGATACTACAATCCCTACCCTGGGCTTCCCCTGGGAGCCTGAATCTCCCCACAATCCAGCAGCTAAAAGGTTAACATCCACCACAGCCAGGGCCTCCAGACCCCTGGAACCCATTCCTACTACCCATTACACTCCCACTCCTCACCTCCTCACTAGTTCTCCCGCAGGTCCCCCTCCCTGCATCTCTCCTCTCTATCTGCTTTGCTTTCTTCTCTTCCTTCTTCCCAGATGTTGTGAATGACTCCTCTCTGGCTCTGGGGGGCACCTTCCCACCAGCCCCCTGGTGGCCACCTGGCCCACATCCCACCAATCTCAGCAGCTTGGGTAAGCAGCCCTGGGGCCTGTTCTGGGTGTGGGTCCTGTGCACCAGGCCTCCCTGCATGCCCCCCGCCTTGGGTGGGAAACTTTCTGCCATTCTGACCCTCCTGCCTCCACCAGAGCTGGAGCCCAGGGGTCAGCAGCCCGTGGCCAAGGCCGAGGGGAGCCCAACTGCCATCCTAATCGGCTGCCTGGTGGCCATCATTCTGCTGCTGCTGCTCATCATCGCTCTCATGCTGTGGCGCCTGCACTGGCGCAGGCTCCTCAGCAAGGTGGGTACCTGGAGCGGGGTAGGGCTCCAGGCCTAAGGCCACCTGTGTCTGCCTTACTCAGGGTCCATCAGGGACTCAGAGCACAATCTAATTAGAATAATTGGAGGGGACCTCAGTAAAGAGACCACTTACAAAAGTGTGGGTGGGGTGCATGGAAATCCAGAGGACTAGCGAGGCTCCCAGGGCCAATCACCACAGGGTCATCATCCTGGGCTGCTTGGTGAGAGGAGGCCACACTTACCAGAACCCGGGCAGTGAGCCTGTGCAGAGGGTGCCTTGGTGGGGCAGCAGGCTCTGGTTCAAGGATGCAGTAGCCTGAGTCCTCCCCTCAGGGAGGGGCTGGGAGAGCAATCAGCCTTACAGCACTTTCTGTGGGTCTGCCCTCCAAACTCCTCCTGGGGTTCCTCTCTGGCTAACCCAACCACAACCTGTTGCTGAAGTCTATGCTGGTCACCTCCTGAGGCAGACGCCGAGTGGGAAAAGGTGAAGCTGGAGGAGCAGCCAAAAGAAGTCTGGCAATACCTGGAACCCATGTCTTTCAGTGAGAGTCTGGGCTGGTGATACACACTAAAGTTGACAATTACAAACTGGTCAGACCTGGGTGAGATCTCATCCTGGGACTCACATGCTCTTGAGCCTCTGGTTCTTTACCTGTGAAGTGGGGTTAGTTATAGATACAACTTTAGGGCTGTTGTGAGAACAGAATAAGGGGATGTGGGGACCGCATTTAACAAAGAACTGGGATGTGCATGCTAAGCAGCAGCACAATTCACATTTTGCCTTCTCTGTGACAAGGCCGAGCGTCAGGTCTTAGAAGAGGAGCTGACAGTTCATCTCTCTGTTCCTGGGGACACCATCCTCATCAACAACCGCCCAGGTCCTCGAGAGCCACCCCCTTACCAGGAGCCCCGGCCTCGTGGGAATCTACCCCACTCTGCCCCCAGTGTCCCCAACGGCTCTGGTAAGACCTGATTTGTTCCCAGTTCCACCTCCATCTTCTGCCTGTTTTCTTATTGTGTTTCTTTCACGTTCCCTTCATTTTTGTTGTCCCTGATTTCAGTTCATTTTATTTCTGCGGCCCCTTGTTACCACCCACTATATCATTCCATGTCCCTACCATATAATCTCCCTCAAGATTTACTGTCTCTGTCCCATACGCACCTCTCCATCTTCTCTGTTGTGCCTCACGCTGTGTCTTCCTGCCCCTCTCCTTTCTCGTAGACGCACTATGTTCCTTCCGGCCGTCCAGCTATCCATTCATCATCCATCCATCTATATTCATATATCATTCATCCATTCATCATGTATCTTATCATTTGTCCTTTCATCTACCCATCTATCATTCATCCATCCATCACCTATCCAACCATTCACCCATCACTCATCTATCCATTCATCTCTCTCTATATTCATACATCCATTTATCCATCCATCATCTATCTGTCATCCATTTGTCCATCCATCACCCATCCATCCATTCATCTAACCACCCATCATCTATTCATCCATCCATCTATTCGTCCATTAATTATGCAACCGGCTATCCAGCACTCTCCACATCCTTGTTTTATCCTGTCTCTCTTAGTACATTTGTTTCCGTCAGCCCTGGTTTTGCTGTCTTCCAGTTCTCCCTGTCCGTCTAGCCTTGAGTCTCACCCCTTCCCCATGTCTCCCCCACCCCTCCTTCTCCCGACAGCGTTGCTGCTCTCCAATCCAGCCTACCGCCTCCTTCTGGCCACTTACGCCCGTCCCCCTCGAGGCCCAGGCCCCCCCACGCCCGCCTGGGCCAAACCCACCAACACCCAGGGTAAGCCCCTCTGCCTTGGGCTCCACCAGGCTCCCAATACCTCTATTGGGGCAAGGAAAAGTCCTCACACCTTGCACTGCCTCCTCTCCTCACTGTGGCCTCTTCTGCTCTCCTGAGTTCCCGTGGAGGACTCTCTTATGCCCTTAGCTCTCCTCTGCTGCTGCTGCTTCTTTTTAAGGCCTCCCCTTGAGCTGAGATGTAGAAAGCCCACTGGTTCTCAGCTCTGTCCCCCTCCTCCTCTTCCACCCCATGTCTTCAGCTCTCCAGAGCCAGAGAGAAGGTTGAGGTGGTGGCCCAGGTTCTCCTGTAACTCCTTTGTTCTCCCCTCTCTCTAGAGCTTCAAGGAGGAGGGCCTCTCACCCTGGGTGCTTGCCCTGTCCCCCCATGTATCCTCTTTCTGCAGTCCCAGAGGTGAAGGCTCACACCCCCGCCCTTTCTGTCTGTTCCTCTCCTTGGTGTTGCCTCCTCATTGTCACCCCTTCTCCTGGGCTAAGAGGGGCAGCTCTGCCTCTGCTCCTCTGTCTGTAGACCCCTTGTTGTGTGGGCTGTGAGGAACTGTTCCCTTCTCTGTGTGCCCCTGTCTCTGCTTGTCTTTGAGCTTGGTGTGTTGGGTATGGAGGGCAGGGAAGAGCCAAGGCTGAGAGTGGGGGCTGTGGAAGAAGAGGGTGGGAGCTCACTGAAGGGGAGGGGCTGGCAGGGAGTAGGGCAAAGGTTTGGAAAGTGGAGGCTGACAGGATGGCTGGCACCATCTTTCTTCTGATGGTGGGTAAAGGAATTCCTCTTCCGGACAAGACTTACCTCATGGTTTCTCGGGCTGTGCTGGGATCCCTAGAGAATAAGACTTTATAACCATCTCCACTGCCTTGAAAACTCTGGAACAGCTAACTCATCCCACGCTGGCATTTTCTCTGGTTTGAGGAAGCTCATGGAGGGTAGACCTAGTCGGTCACCCAGCTGGGAGACAGCACCTATGGAAGGCTGGGGTGTGAAGAATCGTGGCCTTCCGGGGCTGTTCCTGATGCTGGTCCTGTTTTCTTTCCTTCATCCCTCCAGCCTGCAGTGGGGACTACATGGAGCCTGAGAAGCCAGGTGCCCCACTTCTGCCCCCGCCTCCCCAGAACAGCGTCCCCCATTATGCCGAGGCTGACATTGTCACTCTGCAGGGTGTCACTGGGGGCAACACCTATGCTGTGCCTGCACTGCCCCCAGGGGTGGCTGGGGATGGGCCCCCCAGAGTGGATTTCCCTCGGTCACGGCTCCGCTTCAAGGAGAAGCTTGGTGAGGGCCAGTTTGGGGAGGTAAGGAGGATCCCTGCCGTCCATCCATCTGGGGCTCTGACGCCATGTCCACATATCCCCCTTGAGCAGGAACCTGTGAGCAGGAACCTGTCATCTGCGACTGTGTTATGCTACTTGAACCTTTTTTTTAAAGATTTTATTTATTTATCTTTAGAGATGGGGAGGAAGGGAGGAAGAGAGGGAGGGGAATGTTGATGTGCAAGAGAAACATCAATTGGTTGCCTCTGGTATGCCCCCAACTGGGGACCTGGCCTGCAACCCAGGCATGTGCCCTGACCAGAAATTGAACCAGTGACCTTTCGGTTTGCAGGACGATGCCCAACCCACTGAGTCACATCAGTCAGGGCAACCTTGGGAAACCTTTTGACTATCTAACAAATGACCTTACTTCTCCAGGTGCACCTTTGTGAGGTAGAGAACCCTCAAGATCTTGTCAGTCTTGATTTCCCCCTTAATGTGCGCAAGGGACACCCCTTGTTGGTAGCTGTCAAGATCCTACGGCCAGATGCCACCAAGAATGCCAGGTAAGGACCAGAATTGGCATTTGAGAGGGCAGGGAGGCCGTGCAGAGTGGGGAGCGATCTACAGAAAAACGTGGCAGAGACAACAGAGCGCTGTCTGGGGAAGGCCCCCCCATCACAGCGAGTTGGTGTGCATGCCGGGGTGGGGTGCTGGTCCGTGTGAGCAGGGGGACAGGTGTAGATCATCGTCCCCCATGGCCCCCCCACCCCCCCCTCCCTGGTGTCCTTGCTACCTTCTCTCTGTCTCTAGGAATGATTTCCTAAAGGAGGTGAAGATCATGTCGAGGCTAAAGGACCCAAACATCATCCGGCTCCTGGGCGTTTGTGTGCAGGATGACCCTCTCTGCATGATTACTGATTACATGGAGAACGGTGACCTTAACCAGTTCCTCAGCGCCCACCAGCTGGAGGACAAGGCGGCTGAGGGGGCCCTGAGGGATGGGGAGGCCACCCAGGGACCCACCATCAGGTCAGTGGGGACCCAGGCTGGCCTTTCCCCGAGAGCTCCAGCCTGAAGGCAGAGTGGACCCTGAGGGGTGGGGAGGAAGGTGGAGGCTCTAGGGTTGGGGAGGTCTGGGATGAGGAATATGAGGGCCAGAAAAGCCAGGCATGGCTACAGTGAGGGGCTGAAGGGGCTTGGACCCTGTCAGGAATTTCCCTGTGCCCTCTGTCACCCTCACTGCCTGAGTCCATATCAGGGACATAATAAAAGCGGTAGCTCCCCAGGGTTGGATGAGTCAAAGGAAGGTTGAATAGGTACCTACTTGCGGGCCTCCACCTGGTACTTCCATCTCAGCACCAGAGTTGGTATAGCCTAGTCCCAGGGAGTGGCTGCCCTTCCTCTCCTGATAATCTGTGAGGTGAGGATGAGGCTGGGGCTACCCCAATGACCCTCTGTCCTTGGCTCCCTTACTCAGCTACCCAATGCTGTTGCACGTGGCAGCCCAGATTGCCTCAGGCATGCGCTATCTGGCCACACTCAACTTTGTGCATCGGGACCTGGCCACGAGGAACTGCCTGGTTGGGGAAAATTTCACCATCAAAATCGCTGACTTCGGCATGAGCCGGAACCTCTATGCTGGGGACTATTACCGTGTGCAGGGCCGAGCGGTGCTGCCCATCCGCTGGATGGCCTGGGAGTGCATTCTCATGGTGAGAGGTGGGCAGGGCAGGGAGCTCTGGCTGCCTCTTCAAGTCTGTGGTCTCATTCCGTTTCCTCATCTATAAAGTGAGGGTTTGGACCAGTATCCTCTATGGTTCCCTGTGGCTCGGGGACTGGAGAAAGCAGGGAGGTATGGAGTGATGGGGAACGATCCAGGAGATCGGTGGAGCTGGAAGATGGAGTCAGAGTAGCAGAGACCAAGAGAGGCAAAGAGACAGAGGGGTCTAGAGAGAAGAGGATGAATTGGGAGCTAGACAGGACCAGAAAATGGAGGGCAGGAGGGTAGAAAAGGGAAGAGATGAGAGAGAGGACTGGAGCCTGAGAAGGAAGGCAGAGCTGAGGGAGGGACGGACAGGCTTATTGGGAGAGAGCCCACTGGGAAGAGTGGCCCCAGTCCCAGGAAGTGCTGAGGGTCCATGGCTCTGTGGGGAAAGGAGGGAGTCTGTGTTGCCTGATGCCTTTCTCTGCCTGTTGCCTTATCCACACACCAGGGGAAGTTCACAACAGCAAGTGATGTGTGGGCCTTTGGGGTGACTCTGTGGGAGGTGCTGATGCTCTGCCGGACCCAGCCCTTTGGGCAGCTGACAGATGAACAAGTCATTGAGAATGCAGGGGAGTTCTTCCGAGACCAGGGCCGGCAGGTCAGAGCAAAGGATGGGGCTGGGGGCTGGGAGGGCAGAGCCTGTCTCTTGGGAACTAAAGAACATTTGTTCCCTGCCTTCCGTCCACACTGCTGCCACAATGTAGGTGTACCTGTCTCGGCCGCCTGCCTGCCCGCTGGGCCTGTACGAGCTGATGCTTCAGTGTTGGAGCCGGGAGCCTGAGCAGCGACCACCCTTTTCCCAAATGCATCGGTTCTTGGCAGAAGATGCACTCAACACAGTGTGAATCATGACACCCAGTGGCCCTCCCTCAGGGTGGGGAGGCCAGCAGCACCAAACCCCAGGAGCCAATGGCACCTCCACTCCCCTTGCCCTTCACCTCTGAGAGGAAGTGTGACCACAGGTGGGCCGGGCCTTCTAGGGAGCTGACACCATCCCTGCTCCTCTCCTAGAAGCCCCCACCACCCACCCAGCTGGCCCTGTGGATGGGGTCCTCTCAGGCATCTTCTGGCCATCCCTTCGGAGATTGTGGGGCAAATACAGAGCAGACACTGGACTTGGCCCCTGGAATACCTGGGCTCCTGGACAACACTGGTTCCTGGAGGGAAGACTGTGGCCCCTCCACCCTCTCTCTATCACACACTGGACCCCGCTGGCTGAGAATCTGGGGGGTGAGGAGGACAAAAAAAGGAATTGTCCTACTCCTGGAATTGTCCTCAGCTTTGGCTTGTTCCCGCTCCCCTGCATCCTCTGAAACACTGGACCTGGGGGTGATCCCTGCCCCCAACCCCCAGTCATGCCCACCTCTCCCTGCTGTGTTGGAACTAGAACTTCTCTAAGTCTGTACGTTTCTGTGGAATAAATACTGGGATTAGGGGAAAGAGGGAACAACACCTGAGGCCCTGGGATTGGGCATCTCTATTGTAGCTGCCACATTGGTTTTTCTATAATCACTTGGGGTTTGTACATTTTTGGTGGGAGAGACACAGATTTTTACACTAATATATGGATCTAGCTCAATACAATTTTAATCCCCTGCGCTAGGCAGGTAATAATAAAGATTGAGTTTTCCACAGCTATGCATACATTTCTTGGGGTTTTGGTAAAATCTGCTTCCTGGCCTCCTTTCCCTCATCCCATTTTCTTTCTTCCTTCTCTTTCCTCCTCTCTATTCCATTTCCTACCACATACTTTGTGCAGAACAGTGTTCTGTGTCTCCTTAAGCCAGGCCCTTGCCAGGTTCATCAGCTGATAAACCCCATCAGCTCCAGCAAGAGCTCTGCAGGAGGCCTGGGGTCTTAACCTTGTTTGAGCCATGTACCCTTCTGACAGTCGGGAGAGGCCTACTGATTCCTCCTCAGAATTATGTTTTAAAACCCATTTAGAGTGGTATGTGTGCATATATACATATAGATATGACTATAGAGAGTTGACCAAAATGCTAGCAATTATGATATATTAACATCCTTTCGGGTATATTTAATAACATCTAGCAGCAGGTGTAACAAGTACTGATATTTTAAATGTATAACAATAACATCTGAGATTTCTAAGACTAGTGGGCACGAAAACAGCCGTGGTGCTCGTTAGTGATGGTCACATGCACTGCTAGTACTGCTGGAGTTTTGCTCATACTCAGACTTGGAAGAAATGCTAAATTTCAGTTAGAAGTTAATAAAAATAAAGGTCTTTTTTTTTCCTGGCCCATATTCTAGGACCCCACCCCCCACCCTCCACCAACAGGTCTGGAAGTCCCAAATGGAGAGTCCCTGGATTAGGCTCATCAAGCATGCCAATCACCCAATGGATGACTTGCTGGGAGCCAGAAACAAGAGGCTAAATTATCTCAACGGCTTAGAAGGATGGCCTATGACCACCACGAAAACATTTAACAAAGAGTTAAAATTTGGTTGGAAAGGAAAAAATTCAGTTGCAAGTATTAGAAAAGGCAGAGACCCACCTTGTGAAATAAAGATCCAGGAATCATGGTTGATGATATTCACAAAATGAGCCCAAGCTGGAGGATGAGGATAACAATAAAGATAAATTAATCTTAGGCTGAATTCATAGGCCCTTGTGGTCCAGGACACAGATCTAAGAGTCCTGCTGAAACCTGCATAAGGTCAGACCATTGTGAACTACAGTCCAAGGTGGGCACCAACAGGTGGAGGGTTTCGAAGCCAGAACCCAGAATGGTTAGGGTTAGACGCCATGCGGAGAGGAGAGCTGAGACCTTTTGTCTCTGAGCTCAGAACTCAAGATCTAGACCAGCGATTTTCAATCCTTTTCATCTCATGGTACACATAAATTAATTACCAAAATTCTACAGCACACCAAAAAATATTTTCTGCTGATTTGATAAAAAAAAATGGTATAATTTTGACTTACTCACATGGCGCAACTATTGTTATGTTGGCTGTTGTCATTTTTTAATTTGACAATCTAAGGGAAAAGAGGTCAGTGTCCCTGACTAAATAGTTAGGTATTGCATGTTTTAAAAATTCTGTGGCACACTGATTGAGAATCGCTGCTCATATGCTGTACACCAGGGCTAACATCGAGGTGGTCAATCCTTAATTATTTTTCAATTGGATGTTATTGTTTCTTTAATTCACTTTTTCTTAATTACTAGTGAACAGTTTTTACACTTGATTATAAGTCATTTGTATTTCTTGTTTATTGCCTGTTTTCTCTTTTGTCAATCTTTCCACTGTGTTGTTTCTTTTCTTATTGCTTTATCAGAGCTCTTTGTATTTTGTCTGTTTTATCAAATACTTCTTGCTAGACTGTAATTTGTCTTTTAACTGTACATTATATTTGCCATATAGAAGCTTTGTTAGTTTTGTGGCCTTCTTTGAGGATTTTAAACACTGACTGCTAAAGAAACAAAACAACAAAACAAACATGACAATTAGTCCCTCCTCCTGGGCAAATGCCCTTCAAATCCCAGCTTCGACACTTTCTAGCTGTCCGATTGTGGGCAAATCTGATTTCACTGGATTTCAGTCTTCTAGACTGTAAAACAGTAATAATAAAACTGGCCTTCTCCTGACTGGTGTGGCTCAGCGGGTTGGGCATCATCCTGCAAAACAAAAGGTCACCAGTTTGATTCCTGGTCAGGGCACGTGCCTGGGTTTGGGGCCAGATCCCCAGGTGGGGAGCGTACCAGAGGTAACTGCTAGATAGATGTTTGATGGATGGATGTTTCTCTCCATCTCTCTCCCTCGCTTCCCCTCTCTCTTAAATAAATAAGTAAATAAATAAATAAAACCTTAAAAAAAACTGGCCTTATAGGAACTTAGGGAAGTGTGTAGCTCTGGCCTTCACGGCCTGCAGTAGATTCATAAATCAAATCAGAGCAAACTATTGTGTTAAACATTGTATTTACTAGGATCTTCTAATAAAACGGGGGGAGGGGGGGTTTGCTGAAGCACGGTGGACATGACAATTAAGATCTATACTTAACGTACCCGGTGAGGACGCATTGGATTGTATTAACAACTCCTAACTCGCAGAACGCAGTATTCCAATTTTACCGGGAGCAACTGAGTTCAAGGAACCTAGTTTCGTTGAGTCTCTAAACCTAAGCACCTCACCACCGAGCTGTCTGCGCGTCTCCAACAGGAAGTCTTAGGGGCACCTCTGTTCTCCGGTCCCGCCTCCTGTTCGGAGGAGTTAAGACAAAACGTTGGCAGCCAGGGTGGAAAGCAATGCGGAACCAAGCGGCTCGGCCTTTGTTGTCCCGAGCTCGCTCAATTGAAGGCTAGCCTCTTTTTTTTTTTTTTTTTTTTTTTTTTTCGGCTTCCCCGCGGTGCCTTTTGGGAGTTGTAGTCAGACACACTTCATCCTGCCTGGCGGGTAGGCAAAAGCAAAACTCCAAGTCCCAATATGCCTCGCAGCGAGTGCAACAACTACTCTTATCCTCCCTACTTTTTCACTCCTGTCTTCTGAGTCCTACGCTCCTGATTCCTGTCCGTGAAGTTCTTTCTCTCTCTCTCTCTCTCTTTTTTTTCACCATCCTTTCCCCTGTTCTCGGGAGCCAATGCGAGACCTTGGCTCCGATTAAGCGACGGCTTGGAACTCGTGGTGGGCGAGGGGGAATCAATCCACAGTGGTAAGGGGGCCGGGAGAGGAGATGGCGGAGTTCAGGAGCTGTGAGTGAGAGGGAGGAGTAGGAGAGAGGTAGAGGTTGGATGGTGCGGATCAGGTTGAATGGGGTGAAGTAGTACTCTTGGGGAGGGAGAGGAAAGAGGTAGAATTAGATGTGGGAGAGGCGGAGCGGAGAGATAGTTTATTGCCATGCCCAGCAAGAGAAGTGGGGCAAAGAAGTAGGTGGGAAAGTCTGACAGATGTGTAGCTTATGGGCCGCTCTGACCAGGAGAGGTGGAAGTGAGAGAGGATTGGGTTCAAACAAGTCTTTTTGTCACTGCTTAGTAAAAATGAGACAAATCATCGAAATACAAAATAATTCTGCAGATATGGGGCAATTAACAATTCCGTTCACTAGAAATCGAGAGAAAACTGGAGTTGAGGCCAGAAGTGGGGTGACAAGGCAGGAAAGGAGGAAGTCAGTCAGGTTTGGGAGAAACAAGAGATAAATGGAATGGAAAGGGAAACCGTAGAAAAGATGGGCCCATATGGTGGGAGCCAGTGGATCTGGACCAGAATGAGAAAGGTGAGGGGTGACATTGGTATGCATTGTGGGGATGAGTCTCTAACACTTGCATCTCTCAGGTGATGGAGAGCATCCCCTCAAAGGTTGGGCTGAACCGAGCACATCTACAATGCAGGAATCTGCAGGAGTTCCTTGGGGGTC
This sequence comes from Glossophaga mutica, assembly GCA_039655065.1. NCBI lineage: Eukaryota > Metazoa > Chordata > Mammalia > Chiroptera > Phyllostomidae > Glossophaga > Glossophaga mutica. The sequence goes on from CM077306.1 coordinate 107,211,879, forward strand.
TGAACCCTGGGGTATTGGACCGACTGTACGGACACCCTGCCACCTGTCTGGCTGTCTTCAGGTGAGGATGCCCTACATGGCAGGGGCCATGTAATGGGGCTTGCAGACCAATAAGTTATCATGGGTAGAAGCTTAATCTTAAGGGACTTGGAGATTAAAGTGTGTCAGGCCAAAACAGATGGTGTTTTGGGGGACAGCAACACTGGTAAAGGTTTGTGGGTGGGTGGGGGACACAACATGTTTGAGAGGCTGAGATGCAGGTTGAAGACAGAGATACAGATCTAAGGCAGTTGCTGATATTAACATTTTACTTCTGCCCCCTGCAGGGAGCTACCATCTTTGGCTAAGAGCTGGGTGATGCGGATGCTCTTTCTGGAGCAGCCTTTGCCACAAGCTGCTGTGGCCCTATGGGTGAAGAAGGAATTCAGCAAGTGAGTCTGCTGCATTCTCGGCTAAATACAAATTAACAGCTAGATTTCCCAAACTGCTGTTCTTGGAACATTTTTAGGAAATATTAATGGGTACACCACAAAACTTGTAATTAAACAAGGTTGAGAAACTCTGCATGCTGTATTTTCCCTCTTGGAGAGTTGTGATGTCTATGGAAAGGCTCTGGTAAGTGTTTCAGCAAAGAAATTTGCCTTAAGAAGACACTAATTTCTCTCTATGAAACAGTGATCCAAGAATCACCAGACCAAGAATCATCAGAAAAGGCAGAAGTAGGGGACTTTTTGGGCCTCCTTTTTGTTCTCCAGATACCCCCTTACCTCTCTGTTTCTGTTTCAGAGCTCAGGAGGACAGTACAGGGCTACTGAGCAGCCTCCGTATCTGGCATACCCAGCTGCTCCCTGGTGGTCTCCAGGGCCTCATCCTCAACCCCATCTTCCGCCAGAACCTCCGCATTGCCCTTTTGGGTGGGTATGTCACTTCCACCTCCTCCTCAGCTGGGCCAGGGGAACTAAACTTCTGGATGGAGAGCTGTGATGGCCCTGTCTGGAACCTTGTGTGCTCTACCTTTGGGAGCTACTTTAGGAATAAGTTCGACCAGATACAGCTGTACAGTGTAGGAAAGACCTCCCACTCATGACCCATGGGGATGAGGGTGGAAAGAGGGCAGAGGGAAGGCAGGGAACACAGGCAGGGCTCCTCACTCTTGGTCCATCCCGGCATAGGGGCAAGGCCTGGTCTGATGACACAAGTCAGCTGGGACCAGATAAGCATACTCGGGATGTCCCCTCACTTGATAAGTACGCCGAGGAGCGATGGGAGGTGAGGACATGGGATCTGTGTGTATCTCTACTTGTGCTCCTACTTCCTGTGGACCCTAGAGGCATCTCTCTGTCCTCTTCCGTTCCTCAGGTGGTGCTGCACTTCATGGTGGGCTCCCCCGATGCAGCTGTCAGCCAGGACTTGGCTCAGCTCCTCATCCAGGCTGGGCTCATGAAGAGGTGAGAAAGCCAGGGGTGCGACAGTGGCTGGTGTGATGTATCCTTGGGTCCCTGCTAAACTGAGTGTTTGGGTGGGTCAGGAGTGGAGGGGGTTGACTGAAAAAGGAGAGTCGAGTGGAGTGTTGCCAGAGGTAAATCAGAAGACATGAGAGGACCCGTGGGGATGGTGGCCTTTCTCTGCACACCTCTCCCATTGTCCCTCTCTCTGTTCCCAGTGCTGAGCCTGGAGAACCACCCTGCATCACCTCTGCTGGCTTCCAGTTCCTGTTGCTGGACACCCCTGCCCAGCTCTGGTACTTTATGCTGCAGTACCTGCAGACAGCCCAGGTGAGGCGCTGCTCGCCTGCATTCCTGGCTCTTCTCAAGGCCCACCCAGAGACTGCTACCTACAGACTCTGCTCCCTGATGTTCTCTCCTCTCGTTTACTCCTTCCTGCCCTTCCCTTTGTCTCTGCCCATCCCTCCTTAGAGTCGAGGCATGGACCTAGTGGAGATCCTCTCCTTCCTCTTCCAGCTCAGCTTCTCCACTCTGGGTAAGGTAAGAAGGGGAGCAGGGGCTGGAGCTGGAAGCTTACGTTGGTGAACCGAAGGGGGAGAGGTGGGGAGGGGAAGTGAGGCTGTGGGGCTACAGAGTGAAAGATGAGAGTGGACAGAGCATGGCCAGAGGTAGGAAAAGAGGGAGCAGGTGGCCCAGGTTGGGAGCAATAGAAGGGGATGTGTTTTGGACTCCAGCTGACTAGTTTTCTTCTCCAGGATTACTCTGTGGAAGGTATGAGTGATTCTCTGTTGAACTTCCTGCAACATCTGCGTGAGTTTGGACTTGTTTTCCAGAGGAAGGTATGAGCACCCAAATACATGGCTTCTAGGGAAGAGGCATGGTGGCATGCTGCTTGGCCTTTAGAAAGGAGTGGGATTTTGGGAGGCAGCAGTAAGCAGTTGCCAGGACTGAATACTTGGGTCCCTTGGGGAGAGAAGTTGGGAGTTGGGGCTCTGTGCACTGGGAGGGATCTTGTATCTCAGGAAGGAAGATGTAGGGCGGTGACACCTGAGAGAGGGCCTCTGCCTTTCTTTTCTATCCTTTCCAGAGGAAGTCTCGGCGTTACTACCCCACACGCCTGGCCATCAACCTCTCATCAGGTGTTTCTGGGGCTGGGGGCACTGCACATCAGCCAGGCTTCATTGTCGTGGAAACCAATTATCGACTGTATGCCTACACTGGTGAGTCAACAGAGGGCCCCTGGGAGAGCAGGCTGGGGATGAGAGTGGGAAGGGCGAAGGAATGCCAGTATGTTTTCAGTGTACCTGATGATTTACATAGTTTTTTGACATTTCCCTTCACCTATGAGGGCAAGGCTAGAGGAAGTCTAGGTATGGGGGGACCCTCGTCATCCTTTTTTCCTGTCCCTGGGTCAGAGTCGGAGCTGCAGATCGCCCTCATTGCCCTCTTCTCGGAGATGCTCTATCGCTTCCCCAACATGGTGGTGGCACAGGTCACCCGGGAGAGTGTCCAGCAGGCAATCGCCAGTGGCATTACAGCCCAGCAGGTAGACCCCCTTGGGGATTGGTGGGAGGACAGGCTGTACTTGTGCGGTGGGGTATAGGGTGGTCACCAGGCCTGTTACAGAGATGATGATGAGTTATCTGTCTGAGCCTAGATCAGGCACATGAGAAGTCCCATCTCTAGCTGTGGGATAGGCAGACATTGGAGAGAAAGACCTGAGGGATGGGAGATAGCTCTGAATTTGTGCCTTGTTACCACCACTTCCTAACTGCATGAACAGGCTGGTTCCTTTGTTTCTGATCCTCAGTTTCTTCATCTGGAAGATGGAAATAATGAGTTTTCACCTCACCAGGTTTTGGAGAGGCTTTAGTGAGAGAACAGTGGTAAAACACTAAGCTAAGAGTCTGCCACCCAGTCAGTGCTGCTATTTTAAAGAAAAACAAAACAAGGTTGTACAAAGGGCAGACATGCCAGAGAAGGAATGACAGACTCAACAGTGGGAACAGCAACTTGGGACAACAGCTGAATAGGGGCATGGGCTGATGACAGGCGTGTGGCTGAGTTTTTGTAAACAGTAAGTTGATGTTCCATTGACATTAGGTGACAGCCTAAGTAGCTTTCCTGCTCTCTTATTTGAGCCCTTGACCCCATTCTGTTTTTCTAGATCATCCACTTCCTCAGGACAAGGGCCCACCCAGTGATGCTTAAACAGGTACATTCAGGCACCAAGCTGCTGGAGGCTGACAGCCCCTGGCACCTGGTGATGAAGTGGTGGGAACTCTGGGGAACAGTGGAGGAATGGGTTGTTGCAGCAGTATTCCTGAATCCTCTGGCCATCCCTTGCTCATGCAGACACCTGTGCTGCCACCCACCATCACGGACCAGATTCGGCTATGGGAGCTGGAAAGGGACAGACTCCGTTTCACCGAGGGTGGGTAACTTCTGGTCATTGATTCTTGGTCCCTGGCCAGAGGAAGAACAATTCAGTCTTGATGACCTGAAAAAGCTATTGATGTCTTTTTTTTTTCTGTCTTGCTTACAATACACTTTATTTTGGGGTTAGTTGGTAGTTGTATATAAAAATCTCAAATTAGTACAATTTGAATTTAGTTAGGAGAGAAAATTTGGGAGGGATAATCCACAGCACCCCTCTGGTTTTGGTGAGCACTATTGGGTTACCTTGTATTATATTGCCTCTCTGAATATGGTTGGATGAACTGTGAAAGGACATAGAAGATTACGTTTAAATTGAGGTGGGTGGCTGCTGCAGAGGGACTCATGGTCTCACCTCTTCTTCCACGCTGCCTGTCCTCGGTCCCCAGGCGTCCTGTATAACCAGTTCCTGTCGCAAGTGGACTTTGAGCTGCTGCTGGCCCACGCACGGGAGCTGGGGGTGCTGGTGTTCGAGAACTCGGCCAAACGGCTCATGGTAGTGACGCCGGCTGGCCATGGTGATGTCAAGCGCTTCTGGAAGCGGCAGAAGCACAGCTCCTGAGCGTATGCACTAGGACAGGAGCCAGACTCAGCCATGTAACTCAGAGTTTTTTACTTATTAGTGGAGACTATTAAATAAAGTCATGAAAGTGAGCCACGTGGCCTCTAGCACCTCCCTCTCTGCAGGTTCCGCTCGCAGCGTCGCTCACTGGGGGAGGGGCAGGGGTGGAGCCAAGCAGCTACTACTGCGCATGCGCCTGTGGAATCCCACCCCCTCCCCTCCCAGCCCCGCCCCCGGCCCAGCAGCCCAGCAGCCCAGCACCGCTTGTGTTGCGGTGAGGTTCCAGGATCGACAGTCCTTTCCGGAGTCGGAGTCAGGTTGCTGGTAGCTCCTCCCCAGTTCAGCCATCACCGTGCTGCGGGGCGCCCTGGGATCGCTGCGGGCTTGCCCGGTGAGCGCGCCTTGGTAGCCTCTGGTGGGTAGGACGCGTGGAGCTGGAGGCCGTGCGGACGGTGTGTCTGGGCAGGCCGAGGTCCCGGTGACTGGCCGGACACCTTGCTGGTTCTCGGGCAGGAAGATGTCGGTCATATCCCCGAGTCCTTTAGCCTCCCATGTGTTAGCGGTCACCCCACGTGTTTCACGCATATGTTGGGGGCCTGAAACGCAGACCCTTCCCCAGAAGAGCCCTGATCTTGTGGCTCCAGGATCCTGTTATTGTCGACATGCCCTCTAGTCCTCCGGGAGTGATAGAATAACAGCATTGCTAGTAGGAGGCGGGGAATAAGGAATAGGGGTGTGACCCTCCCCGCTCTCCCATATCCTCATGTGCTTTGTCTGTCAGGAACAGATCGCGGCCTCTGCAAGTACTCCTGATGCCTCATTTGCCTCTGGCCTCTTTTCTACAATGGGGGCTGAGGCCCTCATGGGGCCTCCCCAGGTCCCGTACCCTTTCTAGCCAGTCACAGCCCTATGGATCCCCCATCTCTCAGAGGAACCGTGAAGCCAAACAGAAGCGCCTGCGAGAGAAGCAGGTGGCGCTGGAGGCTGGCTTAGCCCGGAAGAACAAGGTTGGGGTCACACAGCTTGTCTGAGAAGACTTGGGAGGGGGCTGGATGAGAGACTGCTGGATTCTGCATGCCTGGCATTTACTGGGAACTGCATCTTCCCTTTCTGGTCTCTCCCCCCAGTCACCTGCAGAACCCAGTAAGGCCTGGACTCCTAAAGAAATAGTGTTGTATGAAATCCCCACAGAACTTGGTGAAAAGAAAGGTAACTAGGAAACTTGAAAGCCTTCTTTTTCACATTCTTGTTGCCCATTTGGTTTGCTGAAATGCACCCTGGGAGTGAAGTTCAGGAGTTTGCAGAGCTCTCCTCTGCCTCCACAGATGTCTCCCAGCCCCTACCTCCTGCATACAGCCCCCGATATGTTGAAGCGGCCTGGTACCCTTGGTGGGTTCGAGAGGGCTTCTTCAAGCCGGAATATCAGGTTTGTACCTGGCAAGGAGGGATACTAAACAGTCCTCAGGATAAATGGCCCATGAGGTTGGTGGGTACAAATGAGCCTCAGAGTCAGGAGCTCACAGCCAGGCACATTAGAGAGCTTGTCAACTGTCCCTGATGTCTCCAAAGCATTCTGTTGGCAGGTTTTCCCTTTCCCTATTATTTGCGGGACCTTTCTTTTCTGCTCTTCTTTATGCCTTGGAGATACCAGAGGGAGCTATTCACCAGTTAAGATCCCGTCTTCTCTTGCCCTTGACTCTGTTGCTTCTAGATCAGGCTGCCCCAGGCTACAGGGGAGACCTTTTCCATGTGTATCCCACCTCCCAATGTCACCGGCTCCCTACACATCGGGCACGCACTGACGGTGGCCATCCAGGATGCTCTTGTGCGCTGGTGAGGGGAAAGAGGCTGCTTGAACTCTTGGAGGGAAGGGAAAGGAGCAAGGAGTGAGGATAAACATAAGCTCAAGGCTTCATGTGCTGGTGTTTCTGTTGCAGGCATCGGATGCGTGGGGATCGGGTGCTGTGGGTCCCTGGCTCAGATCATGCAGGAATCGCTACCCAAGTATATCATTTGCCACTGTTTACTTTTCTTGGGTGAAAGAGATCTCTCCCTGAAGAAGTGACCTGATTCGCTGTTTCTTTGCTAATCTGGTAGGCTATGGTGGAGAAGCAGCTGTGGAAGGAGCGAGGGGTGAGAAGACATGAACTGAGCCGGGAAGACTTCCTCCAGGAGGTGTGGAAGTGGAAGGAGGAGTGAGTATGACAGACAGGGAAGTGCGAATCATGGGTTTGGGGCCTCGCTTTCTCTCCCCTCTCCCTGCTTATTGTTGCTCTTCCCATTTTCCCTCACTTCCCTAACTTCCAGAGATTGGAGCTCTAGGGATGTTCAACCTGTTGGCATCTCGGGGCCACAGTGGGAGAAGGAGCATTGTCTTGGGCCACACATTAAATACACAAACACTGATGACTTAAAAAAATAAGAGAGAAGGTTTTAAGTAAATGTATGATTTTACGTTGGGCTGCATTCATAGCCATCCTGGGCTGCATGCGGCCCACGGGCTGCAGGTCGGACATCCCTGCTAGAGTTTGGTGGGGTCTCCAAGCTGTGTGTGTATGTGTGTGCATGTGTGTATCTGTGTGTGCGTGCACGCATCTGTGCCTGTGTGTTTCAGGATGATACAGTAAGATGTGTATGTTGAAGTATATATGTGCATATGTATATGTACACATACGCTTCTTCCCTCCCCACTTACCCCATTTTCCCTTGCCCAGATTTCATCATTTCTCCTACTCGCCCATCCCCACCTTCTATCTGCTTGACATTGCCCTCATTTTTCTGGGTCTGTTATCATATGCCATCTTCTCGTAAAGTTTCTTTACGTTTCCCACAAATTGGCTGCCCCTTCTTCTGTTACTGTAGAACTTTATACTTTTAAAAATTTTATAGGAGGCTTCACACTGGTTTGTGAGTCTGTCCCCATTAGCTTCTAGAGGCTAGATCAATGCTGTGCTCACCCCAGCCTCCAGCATTGCTGGGCTGTCATTAGGCCTGGTACGTTATTGGTGCTCGGGGCATGGTTGCTGACAAATCTTTCTGGGCACAGGAAGGGTGGAGAGATCTGTGAGCAGCTCCGAGCCCTGGGGGCCTCCCTGGACTGGGACCGAGAATGTTTCACTATGGACGCTGTGAGTGTGCCCAGCCTGGTCCCTGCGGGTGTCAGGGAGGTGTTTAGAGATGTGCAGGGAGTTGGGCTGTGGTGTGTGCGGGGAAAAGCAGGGTGGGAGTGATGGTCCTTGAATGGGGTGACAGGCTGAGAAGGGGCTGTTTGATGTGGACATTCAGGTTATTCTAGGGGTCTTCAGTGGCTGTGACTGAAGCTTTCGTGCGACTTCATAAGGCAGGGTTGTTGTACCGCAGCCAGCAGCTTGTCAACTGGTCATGCGCTTTAAGATCAGCCATCTCTGACATCGAGGTAAGGCAGAAAAAGAGAAGCAGGTTCATGAGAGTGCTGAGGCGGGTGAAAGCCCAGAGTCTGGAGCCAGGCTGCCTGGACTCACATCCAGGCCCTGCCACCTACCAGCTCTGTGACTTCTGGCTCCTGTGAGCCTCAGTTTTCCTAATCTGTAATCTAGGGCTGATGGGAATGCCTGCGTCTTGGGGGTGTTGGGAGAATGAAGTGAGAACGTGTGGAAGTTGCTCAGCATAGTACCTGTGTGTGGCTTAAGTGTCCAGTGAATATTTACTGTAACTGTGCTACGCAAGAATTAGGTGAGAGTAGAGGGAGGCTGGGCAGGCAGAGGAGTGGAGGTGGGAAGACTGGCCGTGAGCCTTGAAGAAGGGCTGCTCTCAGACCGGGTTTCTTCCATGCCTCTAGGTGGAGAGCCGGTCCCTGCCTGGCCACACAGAACTTCGACTGCCTGGCTTCCCCACCCCTGTGTCTTTTGGCCTCCTTGTGTCTGTGGCCTTCCCTGTGGATGGAGAGCCTGGTGAGTGCAGCCCTTGGAAGGGCCGCCCACTGATCTCTGCTTCTCCTGCTTTCTCAAACTTGTGTTGGGCTGATGGGAGGGAACCCACCAGCCTGTTTCACACATGACCTGGTGGGAGGGGCATAAGGAACCTTGGGAGTATTTCCGTTTTTGTGGGCACTTCCCCTGGCTGTTTTGTGCCATGTAAGAAAAATGCATATGGTCATTGCCCTTTGGGAGCTTAGTATAATTCTTCAGGAGGCTGTTACCTCCAAAAGAGATGAAAGATTAGTTCTGAAGTGTGATTTGATCAGTAAGTGTTCTGAAGAACTCAGAGAAGGGGAAGATAGGCCACTGAGTTGGAATGTCAGAGTCTGTTTCTTGTAGGAGGGACTGGTGTCAGACCCAAAGAATGCACAGCATTTGTGATTAGGACACCAAGTGTTTAAATGTCCCTTGGATACCATCAAAGATTCCGGTTGCATTTGTTAATGCCATACCCATTTCTCCTGTGCAAGCTGTCAAGGAATTCCTTGGCACCAGACACTGACCCAGGCCCCTATAAACACTGGTCCTAATTTTCCGTAGTTACTTCTGGGGGGTCTACCCAACCTCAACTGCTCCTGCCCCTCCCTTTTCCAGTTCTCCTGGCTTTAGCTGTGTCTGCAGTGAGGAGTGAGAATGACTGCCAGCTAGACATGCTTGAATTTTGTCCTCAGATGCAGAAGTCGTGATAGGGACCACGAGGCCAGAGACGTTGCCTGGAGATGTGGCAGTGGCCGTTCATCCCGATGACACCCGATATACAGTAATGCCCGGTGCTCCCTGCCCCCGGCACTCCTTCCCACAGCTTTCTCTTCCCTTCCTTTCTGGATGACAGCTCCTTCTCTCATACTTCCACTTCCTTCTCCTAAGTCTTCTTAGCTCACTTCTCTAGTGGCTTTGAGTCTGCTCCCTTCTCTTCTTGATGCTGCACTTTTCCACTAGCTCGGGGGTTGACCAGGTATGCCCAGGGGTAGATCCACGCTGCCTGTGTTTGTGCACACCACACTCATTGTCTGTGCTCATCTCAGCTGTGTTATCACTTCTGCCATCGTGGCAGATGGAGTAATTGGGCAGAGGCTGCATTTGCCTCTTGGCCTGCAAAGCCTAAAGTATTCACTCCATCCCCTTAAGAAAAAGTTGGCTGACTGCCACTCTGACTCTTTACCTGGGTTCTCATCTTACTCTCAGGGTTCTCCTGCCCTGCTAAGATCTTTCTGCTCACACATGCCTGTCTTTGACCCCTCTCCCTTCAGCATCTGCATGGGCGACAACTTCGTCATCCCTTGACAGGGCAGCTTCTCCCCCTCATCACAGATCCTGCTATCCAGCCACACGTGGGCACAGGTGAATGGAGGTCAGGGGAAGGAAAGAAAGCTGAGGTGCCAAGGGCTGGGGACCAGGAGGAGGAAGAAAGGAGGGAAGGAAAGCTCATATGGAGTAGTCTGAGTGGGCGGAGGGAACGAAAGGGAGGCGCAGAGGAGAGTGGCGGGATGGCGGCATGGGTGGCGATGATGGAGCCAGGGTCAGGGCTCAGTGCTTATGGCGTCTCTGCTCCCCCAGGGGCAGTGAAGGTGACTCCAGCTCACAGTCCTGCTGATGCTGAGCTGGGGAGCCGACACGGCTTGAGTCCTCTGAGTGTCATTGCGGAGGATGGGACTATGACCTCCGTCTGTGGAGACTGGCTACAGGTGGTACCGGACTCAGTGTTGCCCCATCCTTTAGGGGCACCCTGTGCCCCACCTCCTCTTTCCCACTCTCATTTCTCTAGAGCCCTTTAACCTTTACCATTGCTACTTTCCCAGGGTCTTCATCGATTTGCAGCCCGGGAAAAGATAGTGTCTGTACTGAGGGAGAGGGGCCTGTTCCGGGGCCTCCAGAGCCATCCCATGGTGCTGCCCATTTGCAGGTGACCCATTTTAACTCCACCGCTGATCCCCCTAGGAGGGACATGGCATGGGCTCTGTACCCTCATGCTAGAATACAGGCTGTATCAGCTTCATCGGCTGCTGTATTCTCAGTACTGAGGGCCTGGCACCCAGTAGGGTCCTGGGTCCCTGGGGCAGAGGCACCGGGCTGGGGGAGCAGTAGACTCAGCTGTCTCCCTTTCAGCCGCTCCGGGGACGTGGTAGAATACCTGCTGAAGAGCCAGTGGTTTGTGCGCTGCCGGGAGATGGGGGACCGGGCTGCCCAGGTGAGGCTGCACTGCAAGCAAGGACTAACCCTGGGGAAGGGGTGAAGAAACAGGGCAGCTGAGCAGAGAGACAAGGTGGCCCAAACTGGGCTGGCTTGTGTCCTCAGGAGGTTTGGGAGGTCCTTTCTGAGCTCAAGAACCACGTCAGAGGGACGCTGTGGGTGCAGGACAGGTAGCACTATCTGAAGGCCTTCTCCCTGCAGGCTGTGGAGTCTGGGGCCTTGGAGCTGAGCCCATCTTTTCACCAGAAAAACTGGCGGCTCTGGTTCTCCCGCATCGGGTAAGAGGGGCACTTGTGGACTTGGGAGGGGACCACTGCCGTCACTGAGGAGCTGCTCTGCTCTGTGGCAGGGACTGGTGCATCTCACGGCAGCTGTGGTGGGGCCATCGGATTCCAGCCTACCTGCTTGTAGAGGAGCCCGGGAAGGTTGGTAGGAAGAAGTGCAGGAGGGATGGGGCTGGGCAGTGGGGTGGGATGGAGAGAGGGCCTTACCAAGGAGTCCTAGGCCTCATCGCTAGCCCAGCTTCCTGCCTTTCAGGTGCTTTAGCCTATCAGGGTGGCTTCCTCATCTCACCGCCAGAGGGCCCCGGAAGAGACTGGGAGACTGATCTTTCCCTCCTGCCAGATGTTCCTCCTCACACTTCCCTTGTTCTGCAGGGCCATAGGGAGGACCGCTGGGTAGTGGGCCGGACAGAGGCTGAGGCCAGAGAATTGGCTGCAGAACTGACAGGGAGACCAGGGGCGGAGCTGACCCTGCAGCGCGGTGAGGGCCTGGGTCTTGGGGAGGTGGTATTGGGAAAGTTGGCAGTGAGGGTTGGGTTGGAAGGGTGGGCAGCAGGAAGCTGAGGCCCTAGAAGCTCAGGTGCCAATTGTCTCCATTCCCTGTTCTGTTTTGCAGACCCTGATGTCCTGGACACATGGTTCTCTTCAGCTCTTTTCCCTTTTTCTGCCCTGGGCTGGCCCCATCAGGTGAGACACCGGTTTGAGAGGAAGAGACTGAAGGTGGGGACTGTGAAGGGCACACTTGGGCCCTCTGAAAGTCTTGAGGAGATGGCATCCAGGGCCTCTTCCTGCTTATCTTTTTCTTCTTAGACCCCAGACCTCAGTCAGTTCTACCCTCTGTCACTTTTGGAAACGGGCAGTGACCTCCTACTGTTCTGGGTGGGCCGAATGGTCATGTTGGGCACCCAGCTCACAGGGCAGCTCCCCTTCAACAAGGTAACAACCCTTTAGTGCCCTGTCCCTCCCTCTAACTCTCCAGTCTTCCCTATCCGTGTCTTCTTCTCTAACCCCTACTGTGGTGGCCTCCATGTTCTTAATTCCTGTTTTCGTGATTCACTTACCACCTTGACCCTTAAAGCACGGAGGCCAGAGAGCACAAGGGACCCTCTGGGGAAAGGCTCTTCAAGCTGCTCTCTGCTGACCCCTCCATACCCCCAGGTGCTTCTTCACTCCATGGTCCGGGACAGGCAGGGCCGGAAGATGAGCAAGTCCCTGGGGAATGTGCTGGACCCACGGGACATCATCAGAGGGGTGGAGCTGCAGGTCAGGATGAGAACTGGTCAAGGCTGGGTTTGTGGGGGAGAGAAGGGGAGCCTACAGAGAGAAGTCAGCTGTGGGGACAGTGGGTGGGAACCTTGGAGGAGTCGGTCTTGGACTGAGGCCAGCAAATATTCACCTGTCCCAGGTGCTGCAGGAGAAGCTGAGAGATGGGAACTTGGACCCTGCAGAGCTGGCAATTGCAACTGCAGCGCAGGTGTGTCCCCAGTGTCTGCGCCATCTGGCCTCTTAACTCAGAGCAACCCGTTTCTTCTGTGACCCAGGCTTCTGGCCCTGTGGCTTCATAGAAATCTGCCATCCGTCCTCCCTCTGGTTTCAGAGAAAGGACTTCCCTCACGGGATCCCTGAGTGTGGGACAGATGCCCTGCGGTTTACCCTGTGTTCCCATGGGGCCCTGGGTAAGCTGGGCCAAGAGGTGTTGGGGTGCAGAGAGGGGCTGGCAGGGCTGAGGATGCCCTGTGTCACTGCAGTCCACCTGCATACTCTCTGCTTTTTCTCCCTCCCAGCAGGTGACTTACACCTGTCTGTCTCTGAGGTCCTGAGCTCCCGACATTTCTGCAACAAGATCTGGAATGCCCTGCGCTTTATCCTCAATGTCCTAGGGGAGAAGTTCACACCCCAGCCTGCAGAGGAGGTAAGAGAGAAAGAAGAGGTGCTTGGAAGCAGGGCTGTCTGATGTTCGAGGTGGAAGATGGCATCTAGAAGGAAAGGCAAGGAGTGGGAGTCGAGCTGTCCCCATCTTGCACCCCTCTTCTGCCTGCAGTTGTCCCCCTCCACCCCAATGGACTCCTGGATCCTGAGCCGTCTGGCCCACACTACCCGAGAGTGTGAGCGAGGCTTCCTCACCCGAGAGCTCCCACTTGCCACACATGCCCTGCGCCACTTCTGGCTCCACAGCCTCTGTGATGTCTACTTGGTGAGTCGGGCCGGGGCTGGTATGCATTGCATTCCTGCAGACCTACTCCTTATCCCCTGGGGATTGGGTTCCCTGGCAGAGAGCTCTCAGCAAGGTTCCCTATTGTCCCCTCAGTTGGGGCAGGAAGATGGATGAGCCAGGGAATCCCAGTTCCCCTCTTTCCTGCAACTAGCCTAGCCACTGCTCCCTGCCTGTCACCTGGGGAGAGAGGAGGATGTGGGGATACTTCTGGAAAACTGAGTCTGACAAAGCAGGGTCAGGAGGCAGATGGAGCTTCCTCCTCAGCCTTTGATTGCTGAGTTTGGACCCTGGGCAGGCTGGGAGCTATAAATGGACCAGGAGGAAGTAGAGTGGTCTTTAGACCCCAGGTTCTCACACTTAATCTTGTGTGAGAGTCACTGGGAGGGACAGCTATTAACCTGTGCCCCCACCTCTTCTGAATGCCAGTTCACCAGACAGGATGGCGTGGTGAAAATTGTCACTGCTTGACCCAGGTGATGCTGCTAGCTCAGGACTGCTGTCTGCAATCACTGTTTCTCAACCTTTTAAAAGAATCCTCTGTTTGTTTTATAAGCAAAACATCAATACATTTTTGTCTAAACTACCTGACCTTTCCAACAATTTGATTCCCCATCCACCTCTGAGAATCCCTGCCTGAGATTCCCTTTCTGTGGGACAGCCGATGGTGTCCGAGCTGCAGCATGCTTCTTACCCACAGTGTCCCAACTGGTAGGGCTGCCAGTGTGCGGAGGGGGCAAGGCTGTGGCTGTGACCCAGCCCTTTCTCCTGACCTGCAGGCTTCTTCTCTAGGAGGCTGTGAAGCCGGGGCTGTCACACTGCCCCTGCCCCCCTGGGCCTCCTCAGGTACTGTTCTCCTGTGCTGACATTGGACTGCGCCTGCTCGCCCCATTCATGCCCTTCTTGGCTGAGGAGCTCTGGCAGAGGCTACCCCCCAGGCCAGGCCACCTCCCTGCCCCCAGCATCTCCGTTGCCCCCTACCCCAGTGCCAGCAGCTTGGTGAGTCACACACATTCCTGGAGTGGGACTAGTGCGGGAGGGTTGGAGAGAAGTGTTCTGAAAAGGGTTGCTGCTATGGGGTCACTGACAGTAGCGGTTTGTGCTTTAGAGTCTTTGGGGAGATGGGCCGTTCTGTAGCGCTGTCCTGGGGAGCAGTGTCACACAGTGGACAGGAACAGGACTGTCACTAGACTGATCCTTGCTAGCTGTGTGACTGTGCCTTGGTTCCTCCTCCTTCACACTGGGGATAGCAATGGTCAATGTCATGGTTGTGATGAGGATTAGATGTTAGTGATAGGATAGCCCAAAAGTCTCAGTGCAGCTTTAAGCTTTAATAGTTTAAGAAGGATAAATGCAGGAAACTTAACCCCAAAATATCATTTCAAAGCTTAACTAAGTTTCTTTTTTTAATTATGTGGTTTGGGGAGTTATGTGGCTTTGTGAGTTTTGAATAATACGTTTTAAATTTTATTTTTGGTTGTTTGCCATTTTCAGTCAGAGTGACTCAACAGATGTCAACCACTGATCATCTAAGATCTTCTTAGATGACTCCCCAGTTTGTTGCTGTGTTCCATCCTTGAGGTGGTGCAGAGGAGTGGGGTGGGCGGATGGAGGATAGAGCCAGGAGAGTTGGTACAGGAGTCCCAGGAGCCTGCTGGTCAACTCTGGGTCCCCGTCTGTAGGAATGCTGGCACCAGCCTGAGCTGGAGCGGCGCTTCTCCCGGGTCCAGGAGGCTGTGCAGGCACTGAGGGCTCTTCAAGCCACATACCAGCTCACCAAGGCCCGGCCTCGAGGTGAGGCGTATCCCTGCAGAAAGAAGGGGCTGGCAGGGCAGAGGGGGAAGCCTGGGGGCGGGGTCCAGGGTAGAAGGTGCAGGATGGGAAGGGAGGCAGGGTCATGGGCCTTGACAGATTCCCTTTCCTTCCAGTGCTGCTGCAGAGCTCAGAGCCTGGAGAGCAGGGCACCTTTGAGGCCTTCCTGGAGCCACTGGGCACCCTGGGCCGCTGTGCGGCTGTGGGCCTCTTACCTGCTGACACAGCCGCTCCCTCTGGCTGGGCCCAGGCCTCTGTCAGTGACACCGTTCACGTCTACATGGAGCTACAGGTGCTCAGAGGAGATTGGCGTGGGGGAGGGGTCAAAAAGGATGTTGGGAAGAGGGCAAGGGTGAGTTTTATAAAAGTGCAGAGGGGTCTTAGCATGGGGAGGAAGGAAGTACTGGGTAAGCCGCACATGTCTCTCTTCTCCCACAGGGCCTGGTGGACCCCCAGGCCCATCTACCTCTGCTGGCTGCCCGAAGACACAAGTTGCAGAAGCAGTTTGATGGCCTCATAGCCTGGAACCCATCAGAGGAAGAAGCAGAGACTCAAAGGCAGCAGAGGGTAAGGCTGGGAGGCCACCCAGGGAGCTCACCTCCCTGAGGGAATGTGGTAGAAGGAGGGTGGGCCTCATACCTGGATCCTTACCTGCTTCTTGCCCTGTCCAGCTTTCTTCCATCCAGCTGGAATTGTCAAAACTGGACAAGGCGGCTTCTCACCTCCAGCAGCTGATGGATGCATCTCCTAGCCCCAGGGAACCCTGAGCCCTCACTCACCGTCCCTGGCGGTTCTCTACCCTCCCAGGCCTGCCTTTGAAAACAAACTGATCCTGCAGCGGCTGGTGAGATGGTGCCTCAGAGACCACATGGTCCACTTCCCTCATTTATGGGAACAAACCAGCTTGGTCAGAGTGACTGTGGGTGACTTGAGATGCTCACGTTCCTGTCCCTGCTTCTCTCCTGTGCAGCCCCACCTGGAAACTTAGGCATGAGGAGATTCAGATAAACTTTTAAAATCCTAAACCCATGTGCCTGTGGTTCTTTTATCTCTCTTTCCCTCAGTCGGTGACATTCTTGCCTTTCAATTATTCCCTGAGACTCTGGTCTGGGAAGGGAGGAGGGCTGGCTCTTCTTCGGGCTCAGTTTGGGCCACAGTGGGAGTGTGGATGCTGGGCAGTGCCTATCCAGAGGAAAGGAGAAGAATTCTCATAGGCCTCGCACAGTGACCCGGGTTCCACCTGCTTTCCAGACTTATCAACAGTGCCCCAACTTCTGCTGGCACTTCTCTACTTCCTTGCTCCTTGGCTCAATCCCCAAGGGTGTTGAGGGGCTGCAGAGAGTGTCCCTCCCTCTGTGTACCTGAGACTACCCCACCCCAAACATCTTGTCTCATCTTAGTGGAATTCAGGGGCTGACTCATGCCCAGGTTCCATTCTGTCCAATAACTCAGTATCTGCTGTTTAAGGCCAGCCTCTCATGGCTGGGGCCTCCCTGGTGCTATTTAACCCTGAGAACCTCAGAGGTGGGGGTGTTCTCTCCATTTCAGATATGAATAAATGTGCTCAGAGAATAAAATTAGCTTGTATAAAGTATCAACTGGGATTCAACCCAATAAATTAGGTGTAAATTTTTTCTGGTTGCTGTAACTACACTTCATGTATCATGGCAGCTTAGATGAGGTTAAGTGTCACCTTTTCTCTGGGCAGACAAGTCACCCCTTTTAATATTTTCCTGCCATTCTTGATACACTTTTTCTAACTCTAGACCTAAGATCTGCTCCAGTCCCCAACAGCACATTCGCATTCCCACTCAGAAGGAAGAGGGAAAGGAGGGAATGGGCAGCTTCCTATTTCTCTTCCCCAAATTCAGTAAGTATTTCTGGAGCACCTGCTATGTACTGGGCCCTGTTTTGCACCCACCCTTGGATTTATCAATGAGTGAAAGAAAGATCTCTGCCCTGGTAGTACTTTGGTTCTAGCAGGGAAAGTCAGAAATAACATGCAAAGATGTAAAATACAGAGCGTGTCTGAAGGTCACGAATGCCATGAGGAAGAAAGTGTAGAACAAGGTCAGGGGACTTGGGTGTGTGTTGGGGAGCAGGTTGTAGTATTAATGGGAGCAGGGTAGAATTTACTGTAGAGGTGAGATTTAAGCAAAGCCTTGCAGGAGGTGCAGGAATGAGCTGAGTGGATGCCTGGAAGCAGTGTTCCGGGTGGAGGGAAGAACCAAAGCAAAGCCAGGGTGGGGGAGCATGCCCAGAGTGCTCAAAGAATAGCAACTAGGGGATGAGCAAAGGGAGTGAATGATGGGATAGGGATAGGAAGGCTCAAGGAGGATTATCTTGGGTAATGCTGTCCAAAATGGTAGCCATTTGGCTATCTAAAGTAATTAAAATTAAATTAAACTCAATGTTCAGGTCCTTATTTCAAGTGTTTGATAGTCACATGTGGCCAGTGACTACCATACTACTCAGTGCAGGTTCTAAATCATTTCCATCATCAGGGAAAGTTCCACTGGAAAGTGCTGGTCTAGGACCTTGGCAGTTGTAAGGACTTTGTTTTCTTCCTTCTGAAGTGGCAGTTCCTTTCCTTTCAAGGATGTTACCAGGAAGTTGCATACTTTCTACTCGTATCTACTGTGGTAGACCCTAACCACAGCCCTTCCTAGCTGCAAGGGACGCTGGGAAATAGAATGACCCAGGTGCTCAGCTAAAATTCACATGACTATCCAAAAGGAGGAGAGTTCTTGTAAGGGGACACTTAACAGTTTCTGCCACACCCAGGTCTAAAGAATCCCCAACATTCTTTTCACTGCACTCCCTATTTTGTGTTTGGGAAGAAAATTCTTTGAGAAAACAATCTGGAAATCTCAGCCCAGTTTCAAGTTCTGAGATTTAAGAACCAGGTTCAGGAGCAGTTAGCTGTCTGTTCCTCCAGTCTTTTGGGGATCCAGACATCTAGTCCCCCAACTTGTTTGGGGCCTACATACTTGACCTGTGGGTGTCACCTGCCCACTGGTGCAGGCTTGGGCAAGTCATAAAATACTAGGCCCTCACCTAGCTCTCCTCTGGGCTAATTCAGAACAATTACAAAGGAAACTAGGGAAATTTTGTGAGTTTTGTTTTTATTTTTCCACTTCCTGTGCTCCCCTCATTTTCAGGGATGCTCCACACAGAGCTGTTGCTTTTATCTCCCCCAGAGCAATAAGGCTCTGGTTTCATGCTGTGGTGCTGGTGATTGGGTGGATGTATGGTTGGCAGGGACAGATGCTGTGGAGAGTAGGAAGCGATCATATCAATACCCCAAATGGTCAAGTCTTGGCTTCATGCTTGCAATTTGAGACAGCTGGTAAGAAGTTAAGATAATCTTGAGTGGTGGAGTCAAATGAGTGTTTGCCTCAAAAAAATCAGGAGGACAACTGTGGACCTTGATGGGACTTACATATTGGAACTGGTTTTCTATTTTAACAACAATCCTTACCACTTGAGTCACTTTATCTGACAGGCACAGTGGCATGTGCCCTAGGTAGCTTATCTGTGTAATCCTCATGACAATCCTATGAAGCAGGTACTGTCATTATACCCATTTTGCAGGTGAAGAAATGCAGGCTCCACACGGATGAGAAACTCATCTAGGATTCAAGTATGGGCCTCTGTGGCTACATGGCCTTATGTTTAGCCAGCACAACCTCTGCTAGGCCCCATTTCCCCCACCTACACCAGCTGGCCACCCTCTCATCAGCTGAACTCTTCATCTAATCACTTCAGCTGCCTCTCACCCCTCCTTCTACCCTGATTGGCCTATATGGATCCCTGGGTCAGAGGGTCCATGTCCTGTGGGTGTCTGTCCACATCCCTGTCTGGATTCTGAGCTTCCAGTCCCAAAGCTAAAGCAATGGGAGAGGAAACAAAAATCTGGCTTAAGCCAAGGCATTTGTCTGGTGTCTGACCTCTCCACTGCAAATGGATGTCAGATGAGTGGCCTATCCTCTGTAGGCCTCAACTTCCTGATCTAGAAAATCAGATAATAATACCTATTATGCTATATTTAATATTGCTGCAAGCATTGTCTTGGGAAAGCGTCACACCTGGAGCAAAGTATGAGCTCAATACATGGGTCTTTCCCTTATTCCTAGGTGTTTTGAAGATCTCAAATTGAAGTGTGTTCATGTCCCTGTGTACGTGCCATTGGTGTGTGTGTGTGTGTCCCCAGTTAATTCCCTAGATTCCCTCTAGGCCTTTGAAACTGGCATTGAGGGAGAGCAAGTCCATCCCGGAACCCCTCTGCTTTTCAAAGGAGAGTCAGACAGAGTCTTGAGTGTCCAATACTTTTTTTTACAGCGGGTTCACAAATCCACAAAGTCATTTAATTCAGCATATTTCCTGCCACTCAGCAGGTGAGGGCCTGCTGGAAGATAGTGCCAGGGTATTCCCCCTGCACCAGGCGGTGAAGGGGGCAAACACCCCATCCAGGAGGGGCACAGGTTCTGATTGCTCTCAGACTTTGCAAGTAATGTGCTGTGGGGATCCAGCCTGATTGAGGGTGACGTTGGTCTGTGATGGGAGGTGGAGGAGGAGGCAGAGCTGGGGGAGAGAAAGGGTTAGAGAGTGAGGTGTAAAATGGCTCTCACACCTAGAATGGCCAGGTGCCAGCAGAGAGACCCAAACCAGCTCAGAAACAATCTGAGTTCACACAACCCCATCCTTTCCCCTCCCCAAAACCTACCTTCTTGAGCAATTCCAGGGAGCTGGAATCATAGGGTGAATGTGCAAGAAAGGAACACTTCAGCTTCAGTTGCAGAGTCATTGCTGGCCCTAGGGATCCAGAGGTACAGCTTAGAACCCAGCTATCAGGGCCGGGGATGTGAGCAGCCTTCCTGCCTCACTCCCACCAGATTCCCTCTTCCCAAAAAGCCCTTTCAGACCCTCTCGAGGCAGAGTTCACTCCTGAATTCCGGGGAGCTCAGGACTCAGGTGCCTCTGTCTCTCTCCCCTTCTTGGCCTCTTCTTGCCATGAGGACCCTTGTGTCCAGCCCTCTAGCCCTCACCTGTTCCATATGAGCTGCCAAGGAGGGTCAGGAGGAGGAAGAGGGTCAGTCTGGTCCCCATTGTGGCCACCTCACTTCTTAACGGACAGAAGAGACATCTGAAGCACCCCCTGGCCTCTCCTTACCCAGCCTACCTTTCTACAGCCAATCCTTAGCGCAGGCATTTGGGGGGAAATGGGAGGGGGAAGTTGGGTAACTGGATTTTCCAGTTCTCCCAACATGACTTTGAGGACCCAGGAGAGGGCCATTCACTGGGCCGCTTGGGAAAACAGTGGGTGGTCCCTCTTCACCCATTCCCCCATAGGTGCTTGGTCCTGCAGAGAGGGAAGTGGAGGAGGTGCCCCTCCTGCAGATGTCTAGATCCCACCCAGGCCAGGGCCTCTCATTGCTCTTTAGGGATTAATTATTAACTACAATTAATTCCCATCTTTCAGGCCACCGAATGGCTCAGGAATGTGCCCCAAAAGGGAGGGGTAGATTAAGTCAAGTTTCTTCTCAAACCCAGGTGTCCTGCTCCCCAGCCACAGTGACTTTCTAGGTGAAAAATCTGGGTAATGTGAAACTTTCATCTTTGACTGTTTTTAGTTGCTCTACAACATCCCAGACACTCAGGTGGTGACACAGGTTTTATCAAATCCTTTTTTACTTTTTGTGTTCAGGCAAAAGGGAATACCCTCATCTACTTAGTCACAGGGCCTCAGAATGGCAAACACAGGGAAGATGTGTGGAGGAAAGTTTGGGGCTCATCTTTCCTTAAACACTAGGAAATATGGCCCAGAGAGGGTGAATGGCTAAGGTCACACAGTCAATCAGTAGCGGAGAGATTAGAAGTCATCCCTTATAATGCCAGACACACCAGACACACCAGACACACGGACCAGATTGACAGACCAGTCACATCAGCCCCTGGAACACACAAAGTAACATCTCCCCTCTCCCTCTGAAAACCAGAGGGCCCAAGCACAGAAGAATGGAGGCAGGGATGGAGGGAGATGTTGTCTCCACCATCAGTGGGACTCCCAGACTTGCAGCGAGGAGTAAATAGACAGAAAGATTAGCAGGCCCAGCAGGTAGGAGCAGCGGGCACAAGGTGGAGAGAAACTTTGGGCGATCTGAGTCTTCTTTTTTTATTTGTATTTTTTTTAATTTGTTTTTTGTTTTTCTTACCCGAGTCTTCTTAAGAGGAGAGGAGAACACCCCTGTGTCTTTCCCTTTCTAGGTAATCATGGCTGACACTGTGTGCTAGGCATGTTAGAAACATTTCCTTTAATGGTCATCACGCCCCTTTACACTAGGGGCTAGATCACCTTGTTTTAGGAGTGAAGACACATCCGAGTTGCCACACAGTTGGGAAGTAGTGGGTTCAGGGCAGGCAGGCTCCAGAGGTGGTTTCTGAACTTCTGCAATGCACTGTCCCTGAACACAATGTGGTCTTCCCTGCTGCTCCTCTCGTCCACCAAAGGAATGGGAAACTTTGGGGCTGGAGCCATCTGGATGAGAGTGGTTCAGGTCCTCCCCTGTCCTGGGTCTCCTAAGGGTCAGATGCAGTCCCCAGGCCACGATGTCCTCCAGCCCTACCCAGCTCCCAATTTCTGCTTCTTCTAGAGACCCATATGTCCTCACCCTCAACCGTTGTACTTCTAGCATCAATAGGAGGACCTCCCTAGGACGCCTGGTCCTCTCCTTTTCAGGAGGGTATGGGTGGGGGACTGACTCAGGCCTGGGGGATAGGTCCGAGTCTGGGAAGAGCCAGGTAAGAGGCTGGGAAGAGGGCCAGGTAGGGCATCTTCAGGCTCTTATTCACTGCCCCCCTCGCCCATGCTTCCTGGGATCAGGCTGGGACAGGTTAATCCTCTGGGGGCAACTTGCTGACCTCTCCGTATATGGGGTCCTGGTGTTGATGGAGGTCCTGGCACACCTGGCTCTCCAGAGGCACGTAATGGGCCTCTGAGCCTTTTAAAAAGCCCTGGCAATGGGTCTGGAAAGGCACCTGGGCAGGCACCATAGATGCTGTGCTAGTGCTGCTTGTGGGTCTGCAGGCCTTTGCCACACGCAGTGAGCATGGACTTGAAAGTGGTGCTGCATATTGGGGTGAAGACCCAGGGATGCGGTTGACTCTTCCAACCTGATCATATTGTTCTTTTCCAACAGCTCAGCTGCCTCATTAAGGACCACTACAGCTGGAGGAATCCCCACTATCTCTGACAATCTCTTGAGTCTCTGGGGATGTCTCTACAGGTCCCCCCTCTGTCTCTGGGTATTTTCCCTCTACTTCTGGGGGTCTCCACACTGTTTCTGGGGGTCTTTCCTCTGTCTCTGTGGGTCTCCCCTCTCTCTGGGAATGTCTCTGTGACTGTCCCTACCATCTCAAAGAGTCTTCCCACCATGTCTGTGAGTTTTTCAACAGTTTCTTCAACCTCTGAGTATTTTCCCAGTTATCCTCAGACTTTAGCTCTCACCATTTCTGGGAACGCTTCAGGACCAGTCTCAGTGGCACCAGGTGATATTTCCATTGCTCAATCCATCCTTGAAGGACTTGATTTTTTTAGCGTGTCCTGAAGCTGTGGGTGGGGGCATTCTGTGCTTAGTCAGCAGCATCAATCATCAGTCGGCAGTTCCCCAGAGTCTCGTGCAGCAGGGCCCTGGTGTTGGTGGCTGCACAAGGGCCCCTTCCTGCTTTTCAGTTTCTCAGCTTTTCCTCTGTGGTTAGTACATTTTGTATCCTGCCTAAGACCTTCTCTTTCTTATTTTGAGGTCATGAAAATATTCTTGAACATTTTTCATGTTCATATTCTTGAACATGTTATTCCAGAAACTCATTATTTTAGTTTTCAAATTTAAGCCTATGATCTATCTCACAAGAATAAGAACATGTTCATATTCTTGAACATGTTATTCCAGAAACTCTATTATTTTAGTTTTCAAATTTAAGCCTATGATCTATCTCATACTAATTTCTGTGTGTGGAGTGAGGTAGAGGTCAAGTCCAATTTTGCCCCTTCTGGTTAATCAGTTGCTCCAGAACCATTTATTTCCAAGACCGTTGGTCATTCTCCACCATTGTATTGTGTGAGTACCTTTATTGAAAATCAGGTGACCATGATGTGCCCTCTGGACTCGATTCTGCTCTCTCATTTGTCTGCCCTGGCTCCAGTGCCACGGGGCTCTGTGACTCAGCTCTGCAGCAAGTCTGCCGAGCCGGTAGTATGAGTCCTCCACTTCTGTTTCTCTTTCAGATTGCCTTGGCTGTTCTCAGACTTTTCATCTGTATAGAATCAGTCCATCAAATTCTACCAAAGGCTTGGGTTGAAGCCCTTGAAACCCCCCTCCATTGAGATTCTGTTCCCAAGAGGATAGGAGAAAACTCCACAGAGAAATGTGGTCTTAGAGTCACAGAAACATGAGCATCATAGAAGGGAAGGTGGAAAGTTAGGGAATGGGGGTTGAGGTCCCACTTGCTTCAGTCACTGTCTCTTTGCCCCTCAGGCCCGACACCTCAGGAGAAGGGCTTTGTTCCAGACTGGGCCATTGTGTTGATCACGGTCACTGTGGTGGCAGCAATCATCAGCTTACTGTATGGTTATCAAGTTGGTGAGTGAAACTATGGTCTGAATGCATGGGTCTTCAGGCCAGTGGGGCTGGGACCTGGTACCCCAACACTCTGACAAGCACAGGGGCTTTAGGGAGAAGGGTGGGTGTTCCCCACACTTAGAGAGGATATAGAGGGGGAAAGGATCCCCAGTTCTGGTGGCTGGGAGGAAACACTGACCGGGCAGGAATGGGGGCTTGAGAACACTGACAGAGAGGCAGGGGAGTGCTGGAGGCTCATCAGCTTACAGCTAAATTCAGCTCTTGGCCATGAAGAATCAGCTCCATGGAGCTACAGGTTGAATCCTGCTTCTGTCTGGGTGACCTTGACCCTGGCTCTGTCTGGGTGACATTATATATGGTTGACCTTGTATAAGTTATTTAACCTCTCTGTGTTCTAGATTCCTCATTACTACTACTAATAAGTAATACTTAAATAACACTTATTATGTGTCAGGTGCTTTATCTGTTTTAGTTCCTAGCAAACCTATGGTATAGGTATTATTATTACCCCTCATTGTAGAGATGAGGTAATTGAATCCTAGATAAAATGAGAATGATAGTATCCATCTCAAAGGCTATCGCAGGATGAAATGAGCCTATATGCACATAAGGCACTTAGGTGCTTGGCACACAGTAAGGGCCCAGTAAATTAGCATTACAGTTTTTTGCTGGAAGAGGAGCACTGAGAGAGGCAGTGGTCCATGTTCCTGGGGCTTCAGGTAACCCATCCTATCCCCCCTCATCTCACAGGCCTGCCAGTTCCACAAAGAGATGACTGTGGGGAGTAGCTGTGGCTCTGTGACCCCTTCCAGCTGCCATCAGAAGGCCACCAGGCAGCTCTTCTCTGTCAAGTGAAGGGACGGAACCACAATAGTGAACACCCCTGCGCTTTGGCCTTTCTACTTTCTTTCCTAAACAGACTCATTCCAAAAAACAAACAAAAACCCAAACAAACAAAATGAAAACAAACCCAGACAGGCAGACAAGAAATCGGTGGTTACCAGAGGGGCTTCACTTGGGGGAAGGGTGAACCAGATAAAGGGGTCAGTTTGTCAGGTGATAGGTAGAAACTGGAGTTTTGGTGGTGAGCATGCTGTGGTGTATACAGATGTCGAATTGTAGTGTTGTACATCTGAAACTTATATAATGTTATAAACCAACGCTATCTCAACTAAAAAAATTGGGGACAGAGGACTTCCGGCCAAGATGGAGGCGTAGGCGGACACACTGTGCCTCCTCTCACAACCAAAATTAAGGACAACAAATATTTAGAAACAAGAAAACAACCAGAACTGATAGAAAATTGAACTGTATGGAAGTCCAACAACCATTCATCCAGACCGGTAAGAGGGGCGGAGTCTCGGTAGGAGAAAGTGGAGGTGCGGACCCAGGAACGCAAGTAGCAGCGGCTCGCAGTTCCCAGGTGCACGGGTGGTGGCTGGCGGTCCTCGGGCACAGGGGGGCAACTGTGCAGACCCAGTGAGGACGCACAAGGCGGCTGGCTGACTGACCAGGTGGTCTCACATTCGAGCGCGCAGACGGTCCAGGCAGAGGGGAAGTGGCAGAAGGGACTGAATCCAGGAGAGAGCGGAGCAGGCGCCATTGTTCCCTCTCAGACCCCGCCCCCACATACAGCGTCACAACCCAGCGACTGGGCTGCCCCGCACTGGGGAGCGCCTGAGGCTCCACCCCTCACTATGTAACAGAACGCGCACGCGTGCGCAGATAATCCAGGCGAAGGGGAAGCAGCGGAAGGGACCGGAGTCCAGGAGAGAGTGGAACAGGCGCCATTCTTCCCTCTCGGACCCCGCCCCCACCAACAGCATCACAACCCAGCGACTGGGCTGCCCCCGCCCTGAGGAAGAATTCAGGCTCCACCCCTCATACATAATAGCTGCGACCAGACTAAAACCAAACCAAAACAAAACAAAACAAAAAACCCCACCAAAAATGGCTCAAACCGGAGAAAAAATGAAAACCCTGGAGTCAATTCCTCTAAGCAACGAAGAGATAGCCAACCTATCAGATGCACAGTTCAAAGCACTGGTCATCAAAATGCTCACAGAATTGGTTGATTTTGCTCATAAATTAGATGAGAAAATGCAGGCTACAATACGTGAAATGAAGGAAGACGCATGGGGAACCGATAGAGATGGAAGGAAAACTAGGACTCATATCAATGGAGTGGATCAGAAGGAAGAAATTAACAACCAAACAGAAAACGAGGAAGAAACAAGAATTCAAAAAAAGGAGGAGAGACTTAGGAACTTCCGGGACATCGTTAAATGTCCCAACATCCGAATTATAGGGGTCCCAGAAGGGGAAGAAGAGCAACAAGTGGAAAACTTATTTGAACAAATAATAAAGGAGAACTTCCCCAATATGGCAAAGGAAATAGACTACCAGGACGTCCAGGAAGTTCAGAGAGTCCCAAAGAAGTTGGACCCAAGGAGGAACACATCAAAGCACATTGTAATTACATTAGCCAAGATTAAAATGAAGCAGAGAATTCTAGAAGCATCAAGGGATAATGGGACAGTCACCTACAAAGGAGTTCCCATCAGACTGTCAGCTGATTTCTCAAAAGAGACCTTCCAGGCAAGAAGGGGCTGGAAAGAAGTATTTGAAGTCTTGAAAAGCAGGGACCTACATCCAAAATTGCTCTATCCAGCAAGCTGTCATTTAGAATGGAAGGACAGATGAAGCGCTTCTCAGATAAGGTCAAGTTCAAGGAGTTCATCATCACCAAGCCCTTATTATATGAAATGTTAAAGGGACTTATCTAAGAAAAAGAAGATCAAAAATATGACAATGAAAAGACAGCAAACTCAGAGCTATTAAGAACCACACCTAAAACAAAAGCAAACTAAGCAAACATCTAGAACAGGAACAGAACCACAGAAATGGAGATCATATGAGGGTTAGCAACATGGGCGTGGGAGGAGGGGGGGGAAGGTACAGAGAATGAGTAGCATAGATAGTGGGTAGAAAATAGACAGGGGCAGGGTAAGAATAGTATGGGAAATGTAGAAGCTAAAGAACTTATGACACAAGGACATGAACTAAAGGAGGGAATGTGGGTGGGAGAGGGTGTGCAGGGTGGGGGGAATGATGGGGGAGAAACGGGACAACTGTAATAGCATAATCAATAAAATATATTTTTAAAAAAATTGGGGACAAATAAGAATCCTCCCGTTCCCCCTTCCCTGCCCAAAAAAGAAAAAAAAAATGTAGCCAGCTTTCCATTCAGGCTAACTAGGCCTGTTTTCTGTGGGTGGACTGCTCTGTGGCCATGGCTCCCCCTGGTCCGCCCCCCACAATGGAGTAAGGGGAAGTCCATGGTTTGGTCCTGTGGCCAGCCTGCCGTCTGCTGCCTCACCTCTCTGACACAGTGTCCTCACCTGTGAAAGGAAGGACCAGTACTATTAGATGGTCTCCGGGTCTTCGGGCCCTGATGGAGTCTTTGCCCCTTACACTTTCTCCCCATTCCCACCCTCTTCCCCAACTATCAGACACCTCTTAGCTGAGGATATTTTGCTTGGGTCCCTAGGAAACAGGAGGGGGTTTCCCCTCCACATCCCTTTCCATATGAAGCCTTGGGCTAGCTCCTGGCCTTCCCAAGACCCCCGATTCTCTCAGCTTCAGACAGTGAGGAGCCCTGCTCTCTGATGCCCCCTGGACACTCTGGGTGAGTGCTGACTAAAACAGCATCCCCTCCACTAGTCTCCATTTGCCTAAGTGCGTGGGCTTTGCCATCTGGCAGGCACTAATCATTTCTGGCCTCTCCAGTGCTGTGACCTTTGGCAAATCCTTTCCTGATCTGAGGTTGACATTGCTAACCTCATAGATTATAGCAAGATAAGGTGCTCAGCACGTTCTTTGGTACACAGCAATACTCGAAGGTCACTGGCTGGTAGGGCTGTTTTGTGACCAGACCCTTACCCTGCAGCTCAGATACAACAACCTGCCTTCAGGTTCCTCTACCCCAGATGCCTGAGTCCTCTGGGGAGGTTGTGGCTAAAAAGAAGGGGAGTACTCATTCACACAATGAGATTCCCACCCTCAGCACTGTTGACAAGTGGAAGTTGGAGAGTCCTTTGTCGTGGAGACTGGTGGGCGCATTATAGGATGTGTAGCAGCATCTCTCTCTTCTGCCTGCTAGATGCTAGTAGTAGCAGCCCCATCCAGGTTGTGACAAGAATGTCTGTAGACATTGCCAAATGTTGTCCCTGGGGTGGGGGGATGCGGGGACGTGGGGAGCAAAACTGCCCTTCCTAGGTTCCTGGGGAAAGGCTGGGGTAGCAGACTAGTGGAAAGGGGGCTTCCAGTCATTCCTGAGTCCAGGTGGAGCTACAGAGGGCCCTGCATCTGCCTCAGGTCCCCATCCTGCAGGAGGCATTGCCCAGTTCTGAATAGTCAGTCTTGGCCTGACTCCATTGAACCTCATTAATCACATTAATGAGCAATTGGCCTATTCTCCTCTTCCCACCCATTCCAGCCCTGCCTAGGGCCCTGGGACTAGTCACACCAAGTAATGAAAGGAATTCACACGGTCAGCCCCCTAGTCCTCCCCACCCTCCCATGAGCTGCACTGCACCAGGCCCTGGCTGTTTGCCCTCTACATCCTGGCCCTCTCCGCCTGTGTGCTCGTGCCACTCCCCAACAAGGGCAATGACCAGCCTTGGCTTCCACTCCATTCGGCCCATCAAACACTTACTGATTGCTTTGAGCCAGACACTGTGCCAGGCACTGAGGAGGCAGCAGTGACCAACGCAAAGACCTTGTCTGATAGGTGTTGACTCGCCACGAAGAGACCCACTGTAAACACAGTGAAGTGAGCAAGGGGGTGGTGACGGAGACACCTGGACCCCCAACTCTGCCTCTCCTCAGAGTCCCCCCAGTCTGTCCTTCCCCCACCTCAGCCCCAGTATGGACAGTCTCTGAGCTAAGGCTTGCTTCAGGCAAGGGTACAGGAGGGAAGGAAGGGGGAGGCTGGAGGAACCTAGACATGAGGGGTCTGCATTTCTGTGTAGGGGTGGATAGGGTCTGAGGTGGGAGAGGGGAAAGAGCAGGGGTGTCAAAGATCTCTTTCCAGTGTCTCCGGTTAGCCTGTACCTGTCTTCGTCCCTGGTGGGGCATGTCCAGTCAGTTCCTGGGGTTCGGTGTCTGTCTTGTCTCTGCAACTGCTCTGCTGTCTCCACATGCTGTGTTCTTTCTGGGCACCTCCCTGCAGGCGCCCAGGTCAGCATGGTGGGCCATGGGAGGGCTGCCTCTCCTTTGCTGTTTCACCTGACCCCCTCAGGCAGCTCCACCTAGGGCGAAAAGAGTGGCCCTGTGTGTGCAAGGGGTGTGGTGAGCTGGGTTGCTGTGCTAGACAGGAGATAGAAGGTAAAGAATCAGAATTTGAAACTCCTGTTGTACCGGGCATGCGATCTCCCCTCCTCATCTCGCCCAGCCGGAACCCGGTCCTTCCACAACCCACCATCTTCTCCCCCATCCTCAGAGCCCTGCTGAAGAAGGTCAGGAGTCTACCTTCCCAGTTCTTTTGCCCTCCCTCCAATCCCAGCCCTGGGGCAGGCACCTATATTTCTGGCTCCCTGACGCAGCAGCTGCGGTCTCCTGTTATCAGAGCAGCCCCGTGGGGTGGGGCAGCTCTGTTTATTCAAGGTTTAGGCCTGAGGGGCCCCAGCCCCCATGATGTCAAACTGGCTCTGTATAAGATGAGAATACCCCAGCTCTCAGCCTCAAACAGCCAACCCACTGCCGCCGCCAACTCCGCCGCTATGGCCCAGCCAGCTCACTGCACCCGCTCTGACTTTGGCCTCCAATACTACCTCCTCTTCCTTCTAGCTGCTCAGGGGGCAGGTAAGGTGCCCTAAGAGGCAAAGGAGTCACCTTTACACAGGGGAATAGAAGACAGAGAGGGGTTGTTTCTTAGCAATCATAGAAATGACAGCAGATGAATGTTGGTGGAAAAGCGGGTGGGGATGAACTGCTGGATACAGCTGTCCAGTTGTGCACTGCTCAGGTGTGCCAGCTAAGGGCCATGCTGGCAATGAAATTTAGCCTGTGCTTTGCTCTTTGCAGCCATGTAGAGGGGTTTTCTTCTAGTTTGCACACAGATGGCTGTGTGGGGAGGAAGTCCTGGGTGGGGAGCGGGGACTAAACATGCTCTGAGCTATTTGAGGAACTCAGGTTCTTCATCTCATTTCATCTCCTCAAATCCCTTGAGGTGGTTAATAATATCCCCTTGTATAGTGAAGAGAGTGAGACTCAGAAAGGTTAAGGGTATTGCCCAAGCCTCGAAGACAAGCTGACTTTGGCCACTCCATACACTGCTTGTCGCCCTTGGGGCACAGGGTATATCCTCTCCTGAGAGTCCTGTTCTATGTTGACCTGGGCTCTGCCCTGACTCCAGCCCATCTAATTAACCACATGTCTATGAAACAAGAAACACCCTGCCTGGCCAGTGCAAATGGTTGATGGCCTATGGCACAGTTACTGTGTGCTAGGCATTGTTTTAGGCACTTCACCCACAGTGGCTCATTGAACCCTCATGGCAACTTGAAAAGGGTGTGTGGTTTCGTCTCCACTTTAAAGCTGGGAAACATCCCAGGGCTCTGATGAGAAAATGAATATGGAAAACTTTGATGCACTAAGCAGACCCTACAAGATAAAGTGAAATCACCAAATTAGGTCACTTAGTTAAGAAACAGTTCTGTGACTGAACCCAGGGAAGGGAGACGCCAAACACAGAGGCAGCTTGGCGCAGGCCTGAGTGGATTGGGGGAGGGTCTTCAAGGGCGATACATACAAAAATAGACTCAGACAGACTGACCCTGTAGTGGACAGGGTCATCCACAGTAGTAGCGTTGCTGCTCCCAACCAGAGCCAGGAAAGCTGAGTCTGGCTGCTCTAGGCAGTATTTGGGGAGGGACAGGCAGCGGCTTCTCCTTCCAAGTGTGTGTGACTGAGGCTGACATTAGGGAGAGATTCTCCTTCCCTGAGCACAGGGTTTTGCTGGGGCCAGAGTAGATGGGGTGGGAGCTGGAGGAGGTGGGTGGTGGGGCAGGGCCTGAGAAGCCTTCAGGTCGCCTCTGCTAGGGCTCAGCAGTGTCTTCTGTGTCCTGACTTGACAGCTTCCTCCCACTTTGAGGGTCTGAAGACAGAGGCTCCAGAGCCACCATCAGCCCCCCAATTCATGTCCCTTTCCCTGGGGCTGATGTCAGGTGCCACCTGCAACTCTATGCCACCTGTCATACCTGTAGGGGCAGAAGGGATGAATTAACTCCATGCACATTCACTTCTGAGAGACATTTACTCTAGGGCACAGGACAGGCACAAGGCAGACTCGCAATCTGAATTCCAGAGCAGGACGCTCTGGGTGGGTGGGTGTGACCTGGGAAATGGCCGGCAGGCACGGGCAGCTGGATGTTCAGATCCACGGAGTGGTGAGAGGTAGGAGGCTTAAGGATGGGCTGGGGTGGAACTGCATGTGAGCACATGACTGTCCAGCAGAGAGGGAGGCTGGGGAGGGAGGGGAGAGTGATGGTTGGATGCATTTATCTACAGCACCAGTCCATACTCAGACTCAGATAACTTGACCCTAGGACCCCAGGGTCTGCATGGTGCAGCTGCGGAACCTTAGGGGCAGAGCTGGGATGGCATCATCTTTGAGGGAGCACACATGGGGCTGGGCTCCTGGGGTCCTGGGGAGACCCCAGAATGGACATTTTCCTACAGTAAATGTTATTTCATTTAATTTCTATGGCGCGCACACGCGCACACACACACACTCATTCTAGAAACTGAAAAATAGGAAAAAATTAGAAAGAAAAATCTCTCAATACTTTCTAGTCACCTGGGAAACCATTTCAGTGTATTTTCCTTTAGTCTGTTTTCACTGCGTCTATGTTTTAGGTCACATGTTGAGATTCTATAGACATTTAGCAAGCATTTAACCACATCATTGGTAGGACACCGAGAAACACCAGAAGTGCTGCTTAGGGGAGGCTGCTCTGATGGCAGCCTGTCTACCTTTTTTTCAAACAAGTGAGTGAAACATATTGAACAGAACTTTGGAATTGCAGTTTTGATGTTGTGAGATTTGTTTTCATTCTTTTGTCCAAGCTAAGCACACATCTCCAGTGTCTTCTGCTAAAGCCAGATTTTCTTCTCTGCCTAAACCTCAGTGACCAAAAAGATCCTCTACAGGCCACTATTGTAGTCAGTGAAATTAATCTCACAGTGAGAAATTCCTAGGGAAATAGTTTTTACCAATGGCAGATCTACTGGAGAGAAGAGATGGTTAGTTTGTCCTGGGGTTTAGTCTCTGATTTACTTCATGGCTGGGCCCAGGACCAGGGAATCCTGGAGCTTGACTCATTGTAAATGGAGTAGCCATTTCTGATGGTCAGATTTCATAGGCGATATTTCCACAGCTGTGTGATGTGGATATGAATTTTAAGATCTAATTTGCTGAGTCTAGTTATTGACTGTGTGCTTCCTGTGGTTCAGTGACAACCAATGTCCCAGAACTGGTGGGCTAGAGGTCTTTCACCTTCTTTCCAACTCAGAGGCTTAGCACCTAATATAGCAGAAGTTACTCCCTGATCTTCCAACCTTTGGAACTCACAATATGGTTCTTTTCTTAACATGCATAATGAAAGATTGTTGGCAAGGCTTTTGAAGAGTTTGTTAGTCTCAAGATGTTCTCTCATTCACCCATTCAGCAAATATTTAAGAAGTGCCTGTAATAGGCTAGACATTGTTCTAGGCTGGAGACAGCATTGAACAAACAAATAAAAATCCCTGACATTATGGGAATTAATTTATTGTGTATCAGAACGTGGTGAGTGCTATGTTGATAAGCCCCAGGGTAAGCAGTCTGGCAATGGCTCAAAGGTGTGTAGAACAGGTGGGCCAGGCGGGAGGGCTGGGCTGTGTCTCCAGCTCCCCTGCTACCAGGAGAACAGGGCAAAGCGTCAAACTGTTTCAAAGACTCCAATTCAGATTCAACAAACACTTTAAAGAGTCAACTCCACTCCGCTTCCCTCACCCCTCACACTAAGGTGTTGCAGCTGGCATCATTGTTATAGACAGCTGGGGACATGGAGCTTCAGAGCATTTCGGTGGCCTGAGTAAGGATGCGAAGGTGGTGTGGCACCAGCCTGGATCCCAGTCCTGGCCTGTTTTCTTTAGGCAGTGGAGTTGCCACACTATGCTGCGGCCCACTTGTTTATTCTCTGGCTGGACATTTATTCACCCCTTATCACATCTAAAAGCATCTGGGGTGTAGAAAAATCTGACTTTGCCAATTACTTAACATCTTTGAACCCTGTTTCCTCACCTGTCAGACTGTAAGATCATACATTCACCTCACAGGTTTGTAGTGAAGATGAAATAAACAAATGAAGAACAGCATCTTTCAGGGATTCCACAAATGTCCATGTTCTCCCTGCCCAAAGGGTCTGGGCTGACCTACAAGCTGTGCAGTGTGGCCCTGGGGGCTGGAGCCCAGAACGTGTGTTCCATTCTGGTTTAACCTCTTACCTGCTGAGGGTGCTTGGGGTTCTCTGAACCTTGTTTTCTCGTATATAAAAAAGGGAGACTAACAGATAGCTCTCAACCTTAAAGGGTTGTTGTGAACAGTAAGTATACATCCTAAGATGTATAAGAGTTAGTATACATCCTCCTTTGCAGGACCTGCCTGTCTCACAGTCAGTGTTCTTGGTTGACCATTGCTATTGCAAGGACTGTGTGCAAGTCGCCGTTTCTCTCTGAAACTCAAGTTTCTGGGCTGTAAAATAGGGAAGCTGACAATTTCTAAGGTGCCTTATGGGGAGCTGGGAAATTGGTCACTGTGGAGGAGAATCCAGAAAGAGACTGTCTGTGAGGCAGTAAGTGGAATGCCTGGCTGGAGAAGGGCCCAGTGAGTGAGAGAGCTACTGCTTCGAGGGAGTGGGAGAGCAGGGTGGGCACAGGGAAGGGAGCGCCTGGTGCTTGAGCCCTCTTCTCTCGCCCCAGTGCCATGGCCTCGACTCCCTTCAGAGACGTGGGCTTTTCTACTACCTCTCCCTTCTCCTCCCACCCACATTTCTTTCAAGGACCGAGTTCCCCAGCTCCCAACTGTCCTTGTCAGCAGGGAGCTGGGTGGATTGTGGTTTCCTGAGATTGGGAATGGGTCCAGGTTCTGGTTTCCACCTTGAGCTAACAGAAACTGGAAATGTGGGTTATGTAACAACACTATCTCTCATTCTTTTGGTGATCTCCTGGCTCTCACTCAGACATCTACTCTGTCCCCATGGATTGTTGTCCATGGAATTAAGGCTCAT
This sequence comes from Glossophaga mutica, assembly GCA_039655065.1. Lineage (NCBI taxonomy): Eukaryota > Metazoa > Chordata > Mammalia > Chiroptera > Phyllostomidae > Glossophaga > Glossophaga mutica. Next base: position 107,245,746 of record CM077306.1, read on the forward strand.
ATCTGTTCATTGATAGGGGTGTTTTTCCTCACACCCTGTCCTTAAACATAATGTCTTCCAGAATCCACCTGCCTTGTTCACTCTTCTCAAGACCCCCAAGCAGATATTTTTTCTTGTAAGAGGGCTACCTTCATCTATCCAAGATGGCTTTAGCTCTGATCTTCCAAGAAGGGGATCTGTGGGGGAACCAGAGTTGAGTCATCTCATTTACTTCCCTTTACCCAGACTGAACTCCATCATCAAAATGTGAGTTTCCTGTTCTTCATTCCTCTTCTTATCCTTCTCTCACTCATCACCTGTGTCTACTTACTAACTCTTATGGGAAATTCTGCAGGAGGTCTGATCTTTGGAGCTGGAATGTTATGGAAAGCTTCTGATATTTATTAACTTTCATTACCTTTCTTATCAGCTGTGTCATGGAAAGGGAACTCCATTCCATAAGCATTATATAAATTCTAAAGGAGCACTTGCAGAGCAAAATGCCAATCAATACCTGCTCTCAAAACTTATGATTTGATAGGCAGGGAAGTGTGGAGAAGTTGACAGGCACACAGACAACTGTAATGTCAAGTTGCAGATAGCAGGAAAAAATAACTAACAAAATTTTTTTTTGAGCACTGAGGTAAAACTAGATCTTATCTGCTTGAAAAGATCAGGAAAAAAATGCCATAAAGATAGAAAGATCTAAAATTTAGAATTGAGGAACAGAGGTGAGGAAGTGTGAGGTAAGATTCTTACTGAAGGCACAGCCTGAAAAAAGGTTCAGAGACTGGAGGTGAGAATGGGGATTAGATATTATACTGTTCTGGAGAGACTGGCTGGACAAATATATCTGGGGTAATAAAAGGACAGGGAAGCAGGGAAGGTGGTCAGGGAAGCAGGGAAGATCATGGAGAAAGTTTCTTACTTGACTCTCTCTTTTTACAGGTGCTAGCACATTTCAAGAATTTCAGGACCCTCGTGAATCCCCAACATCTGATAATTTATCTCCTCCTACACCAAGCCTTATTTATACTACTCCCTCTGACCACGCTGCTCTTCATTTAGGACAAAGCCCTCCAAACCACCCTAAATCTCCAGAAACCCATCAACCTAAACACCACTGCAATGGCACACGCCATTTTAGGCCAATTCATAAATCTGTAGAGAACTCCAAAGGTTTTACAACTCATCATAAAGCTGCTCCCACTTCTGAACAAAACCCCATCAATCAAAGAAAAGACCCAATTATCCGGAATGGACACTATGCTGACTCCAATAACACACACAAAAAATTATTTGATCCAACTACAAAACCCAAGAGTAAAACAACTTGTCATAAGTCTAAAATAAGCACACCAACGGTAAAGACAAATGCCTTCAAAACTGTAACATCTTTGGAAAATACCATCATTACATTAGACAGTGAGAGCACCACAACTCTTTCCCACCACTCAGTTAAATCAGAGAGCAGCAACAGACCCACATTTTCCTCAGAAAAAATCACAATATATAAGGCATCATATAAGACAACAAGAACTACAGAAAATAAAAAAAAAGTTGATTATACAGCATCTGCTAATTACAACACTACAGTAGCTTCAGATAAGACACTGATAAAGACTAGAGAACAAAAAAAAGAGACAGCAAGAGCCACTGAAAAGAATAAACAAACACCAGTAAAACCTACATATCATGGACAAAAGACCATTTCAGTCCATGGGAACACCACAAGAGCCCCAGTGATGCCTACAGAACATAGACAACAGAGGACATCAGCCCATGAGAAGAGCACAAAAGACCCAGAAATACCTACAAAATATGGACAACAGAGCACATTGACCCATGACAAGATCACAAATGACCTGGCAGTGCCTACAGATCATGGACAACACAGCACATTGGTCCATGAGATCACAAGAACCCCAGCAATGCCTACAGAACATGGACAACACGGCACATTGGTCCATGAGATCACAAGAACCCCAGCAATGCCTACAGAACATGGACAACACGGCACATTGGTCCATGAGATCACAAGAACCCCAGCAATGCCTACAGACCATGGACAACAGGGCACATTGGTCCATGAGATCACAAGAACCCTAGCAATGCCTACAGACCATGGACAACAGAGCACATTGGTCCATGAGATCACAAGAACCCCAGAAATGCCTACAGATCATGGACAACACAGCACATTGGTCCATGAGATCACAAGAACCCCAGCAATGCCTACAGAACATGGACAACACAGCACATTGGTCCATGAGATCACAAGAACCCCAGCAATGCCTACAGACCATGGACAACACGGCACATTGGTCCATGAGATCACAAGAACCCCAGCAATGCCTACAGACCATGGACAACACGGCACATTGGTCCATGAGATCACAAGAACCCCAGCAATGCCTACAGACCATGGACAACACGGCACATTGGTCCATGAGATCACAAGAACCCCAGCAATGCCTACAGACCATGGACAACACGGCACATTGGTCCATGAGATCACAAGAACCCCAGCAATGCCTACAGACCATGGACAACAGAGCACATTGGTCCATGAGATCACAAGAACCCTAGCAATGCCTACAGACCATGGACAACAGAGCACATTGGTCCATGAGATCACAAGAACCCTAGCAATGCCTACAGACCATGGACAACAGAGCACATTGGTCCATGAGATCACAAGAACCCCAGAAATGCCTACAGATCATGGACAACACAGCACATTGGTCCATGAGATCACAAGAACCCCAGCAATGCCTACAGACCATGGACAACACACCGCATTGGTCCATGAGATCACAAGAGCCCCAGCAATGCCTACAGAACATGGACAGCAGAGTACATTGGTCCATGAGATCACAAGAGCCCCAGAAATGCCTACAGATCATGGACAACACAGCACATTGGTCCATGAGATCACAAGAACCCCAGCAATGCCTACAGACCATGGACAACAGAGCACATTGGTCCATGAGATCACAAGAACCCCAGCAATGCCTACAGACCATGGACAACAGAGCACATTGGTCCATGAGATCACAAGAACCCCAGCAATGCCTACAGAACATGGACAACACGGCACATTGGTCCATGAGATCACAAGAACCCCAGCAATGCCTACAGACCATGGACAACAGAGCACATTGGTCCATGAGATCACAAGAACCCCAGCAATGCCTACAGACCATGGACAACAGAGCACATTGGTCCATGAGATCACAAGAACCCTAGCAATGCCTACAGAACGTGGACAACAGAGCACATTGGTCCATGAGATCACAGGAGCCCCAGCAATGCCTACAGAACATGGACAGTGGAGCACATCAGCTCATGAGACGATCACAAGAGCCCCAGCAATGTCTACAGAACATGAACAGCAGAGCACATTGGCCCATAAGATCACGAGAGGCTCAAGTAAGACTACAGAACACCAACTGAAGACTACTGCAGCCACAGAGCAAACCAGAGGAGCCTCAGGAAAGCCTATAGTACACACAAAGAAGACCACATCTACAAAAGGGAAGACCACAGCAATTCTAGCAAAGCCCACAGAAAGCACTGCAAGAAACACAGCTGACACAGAGACTATAAGATCTCCAATTAAGGTCACAGGAGACCAGTCTATCACTACTTCCTCTCCTCATCCAAAAAGAACTGAGTATACCCCTCAGCTGCCCATTGGCTCTATTACACTTTCCACATTCAGCATGGAGTTGAGTTCTGTCATGTCAGAAGCCCCAGTCAATAAGAGCCATCCACACCAGAACAAAGATAGCTCACAAAGAGGTCTCCATGTTGGAGAGGTGGGGAAGGATGATTCATTCCCTCCATGGGCCATAGTTATTGTGGTTCTGGTGGCTGTGATTCTCCTGCTGGTGTTCCTTGGCCTGATCTTCCTGGTAAGGTACAGGGATGCTCCAGGGTAATGGACCCATGGGACAAGGGGCTGAGGAGAGGTTATGGATCAGAACTAGAGGGAATAATGATTCTAGCAGAAGAGGCATGGAGTTGGTAGTAGACGGGCAGTTGTGGTGAAAACTATGTGAAAGACAACAGATGCATGGGACATGAAATGTAGAATTGAGGGAAGACTATGGATCAGGAAAAATGGTGTAGAAGAGGGAAATTTTGTTAGAACAAGGAAAATAGGACAGAAGGAGGATGAAGAGGTCTAGGACTCTGTATGGGGTCAGGGACTGGAATAAGAATCAAGTTTATATGGACTCTTGGGAAAGAAGCAAGCTGAAGGTCTGGATCAGGGAATAGAAAAGGGCCTGAGATAGGGGTGTTGAGGAAGCAAATGGCATGGCAGATGATACTCATTTCTCCTTCCTCCCAATCCCAGATCTCCCACTTGATGCAAACACAACGTGCACTGATTCACAACACTGAGAACAATGATCCAGAGGACGACGGGGGCCCCAATTCTTACCCAGTCTACCTGATGGAGCAGCAGACACTTGGTGTGGGCCAGATCCCTTCCCCACGATGATTTTTCAGAAAGCACCTGCCCTCAGCTCTTCCATGCCCTACCCCTTTCCTGGATGAGGAATTAGACTCACAATTCCTATTTCCTGGACTACAGGAAGGGCAAAGTACTGACAGTTAACAGCATCAACCCTTTGTCTGCTGTGTTCTTATTGAAACTGGTCAAGGGATGAGGTGATAGCAAGAAGGATGTGAGTTTCATGGATAGAAAAGAAAGAACCAGTAATACAAACAAGTGTTCTCTGTAGAAGACGATGGTCGGAGAACAAAGAGATGTATCTTGGACACTTGGGATGGGGACCAATACAGGACATTGATGCTGGGAGGGCAAGAACAACTAATGGAAGTATGGAAGCCTCTGAGGGCAATGCCCAGATCTGGCTTGTGAGGTGGGCTTATGAGAAGGGGGAGACTGAGGCCACTCTATATTATTTCCATCTACTGTTATTTAGAGAGTGTGTAAACAGGCTGGTCTCTGAATTCCCAGCATGGCGGTGGTAGTAGTTATTGTTGTTGTTGTTCTTCTTCTTCCCTTTCCTCCTCCTCTTCCTCTTCTCCTCCTCCTCCTTTTTCTCTTTCTCCTTCTCCTCCTCTTCCTCCTTCTAATGCAAAAATTAGATTTTAGAGGGAAAACAAGATTTATTTCTTTCTCCATCCTCTCCATTCCCAGCAGAAATAAAAATTCCAGAAAAGATCATAAATACTCTCATTGAGATGTTTCTTTCCTTCTCCTCTCAAATCCTTTAGTTTTTCTAAATTTCTGTGGTGGGCATTCTGCAGGGTTGGCTTTCGGGGTGTGGGTGAGCACACAAGGAGGGATTTTGTTTGGCCTGAGGTCTCATCCATTGATACCATCCGAGACCTTCCCTGATGGTATTCTCCACTCAGGATTTTATTTTTCTGCCCCTTCCACCAAAGCCACTCGCCAGTCTTCTCTACTGCCCCATCCTCTTTCTTCACACCTTCACCCCAGATTCCAAATTCCCCCTTAGTAAGCATTTCACCTATATGTTTTCTAGATTTTTTTTCTCCAACTTATTAAAGCCCTTTTACTTACTATTGAATGAACAGAGGTGGAAAGGGAGAGTTGACAGATGACAGATAACTTCCTTGTAGCTATCAGTCTTTTTATAATAAAGTATAAAATATTTACAAAGTAAGGACATGGCAGTTATTGGACTATCAGCTGGAAGAAAGTCCTAACTGGTGTTCCTAGCCCTGACTGTAAACTTGCAGATGACCTTGAGCAGGACTGGCTAAAGGACAGGACTGAATATCTTTGGAGGGTGAAACAAGAGGAGGCTGAATTTCTATTGCTCCTAAAATGGCTCCTGGATTTAGATGAGCTGGGCTGACTTCATGCAGAGCTCAATTACGTGGTGACAAAATGAGGGAAAAACTTGTTATTTAATAAGCAAGTATTTCTAAGCACCTATTATACATTCTGTTGAGGGAGATAAAGAACTTTAAAACACAGTTCCCACCTGAGACACAAATACAGGAAAATTTAAATTAAATAATTCAGTAAGAGCTATAACAAGTCAGTACTACACAGAATAAAACAAGACTCTAAGGAATGAAACCCAATATTTACGGGCATCTGCCATGTGCCATAGCTATGTTAGCCCTGCTCCAAACCCATACCGTGCCCAAATGTCAGTCCCAGCAGAACTGCCACCCATTTTCCATGGAGCCTAAGCCTTACTCTCACCAGAGCGTCTTTCCTGACTAGAAAATCGCCTGGTTTGCCATAGGCCTTCCAACTGTAACACCACCCAGCATCGAATAGCAGGGCCATGGGTTGCTCTTCGCTAAATTTGGCATCCCACTTGTGGGCCACTGGCAGCCTACACTAATCAGTAATCCCAATCCGAATCCAGACACTAAAGAGACTGAATGGTCTGCCAGAGCTCAGATCTGGGCTGGAAGGCTTCAGCCTGAGGGTCTGTTTCCCACCAGACACCCACTCTGCTTGGGTCCCAGAACAGAGGCATGCCTGGTGCCAGAAGGACCCCAGATCAGGCCCCTGGAGAGAACCTTGAGGCAAAGAGGGCCACCTGGGTCCTGGGAGAGGGCTGAAGGGCCTGAGAAAACGGAGCAGGATGCCCCACTTTTAGCCGTCTGCACAGATGGTGATGTAGCATGCATCAGTTGCTAGGACAGGGGTGTCACTGGCCCTGGGAGCAAAGCAGATACCCCATAATCCCAGCCTCTAAGCGCTGAATTTCCCCACCCTGAACACTAATTTTAAAAGCCAAAACAAAATAAAGCAAACACACCTTTGCCCCTGCCAAGGCACCAACACGGAGCACTGAGGTCAAAGGGTGTGTGATGGGGAAGTGGGGAGGTTTTTCATTGCTAGGGCAAACGGGGGCAGAAGGGTGATTCTTCCCACTTCTCTTCCCTGCTAACGATGAGTTTGCAACCTAGGGGAACCCCTTTAACAAACTCCCAGGCTGGGCTCTCCTTTGGCAAAAACGTTTCATGGGTGGCTCTCTCCTCACGCTTATGGCACCCCGGCCCCCTGGGGAGAGCACCTCTTGGGAGCGGATGCCCGAGACCCCGGGGTCTGGGTGGCCAGGGGCGAGCGCAGCGGGGCAGTGGGCACCTGGGCTACATCATTTGCTCAGCAGTCCCTCCTACCTCAGGCCTCCACTGGCTGGGGCTCCCGGTTGTCGCTCGCTAACAGACGAAGGAGTGTTCAGGGTCTCCAGCACACACAGGAGTCCCCGGAACCGAGGTACCCGGGAGGAGCCATTCCCGTCGCCACACCCTCCTCTGGCCCCACCCTCCAGACTGCCTTGCCGCTTGGCTTCCACCGCCGCGCACCCTGGCAGAACTCTGGAGTTTCTCTGTGCTTCCCTGCACACAGCCCCAACCACCAGTCCCCCTGCCACTTCCTCCTGAGGCATGTTTCACGCGCCGGAAAAGGGTTCACATCCTCTCAGCACCTGTGGAACAGAGTTTATTTTCTCCAAAACTCAATTTCACCTTGTTCCTTAGTGGCACCAGGTTCCCTGTGCCTCTGGCAGCATGGCCCTGATGACTGGGATGTCACAGGACCACCTAAGAAACAAAGGGCAGTCGAGGTTTGTGCCAGAGTGCACCCAGCCCCTTCCTCCAGAGTCAGGTCTTCCCTTTCAGCCCTTTTGGATTTGGGCCCAGAGCCTTGCTCTTCTGGCCGTACAGTCAATACCTCAGGCCAGGTCTTTCCTGTCAGCCAGCCTCTGTCACCTCTGTCACCTTCTGAGGCCTTTGAACTAGCCTGGCAGGTTCTCTGTCCCCCCTCACAGGGCCCAGTCCCCTTGTAGCTAACTGCCAGCTTTCACAGCCCCCCTGCCCCGGACGACACTTGTTGGCACAAGGACAAGACCCATTTCTTTCTCCTCTGCATCCCAGAAATGCCTCTGTCCCAGAAATGAGACATCTCTAGAGAAAAGAAATTATTTTTGCTGACCTCTGGCCCCAGGGTGGGTCTTTCCTCCTCTGACAGCTTCTCTTCCTTGGAGAGGGAGGGCCCAGAAGTCATGGCCTCCCCTGTCCAGTGGCAACTATACATGGCACAGCTCTGGCCACATGAGACAAGGAAGTAAGCCAGACATCCTGTGGGAGCAATTCTCCGAATCCAGGAGTCCAGCTGTCCCAGTGCTCAACTCCCTACCTCCAGGAAAGTGCTCCTACTGATCTTACTCCTCCTAGAACCCTGGCCCTGGCCAGCCTTTAGTTCTTCCTGAAAGTTCATGTCCCACTGAGTCTCCAGGCACCAAATGCCTCTGCAGCCGATGTTCACTCTGGAACCCAGACATTTCGATGGCAACTTCCCTGTGCATTATTTAAGGGTGAGGAGAGGAAAGTTACCTCCTGCCCCCAGCGACCAGGTGCTGCTTCACTTTGGAATCCTGGACCTGGTAAGTGTATTGTCCATTGATCATCGAGAACATGGAGGCCACGAAAAGTCAGAGGGGAGAACGGTCCCTGTCCCAGGTACTTGGCTTGCCTAGTCCCATTCTTTTTCTGGAAGCAAAGATAATAAACTTCTTTTTGGCATTTCTGGGAAAGTCAGTACTAACTGTAGCCCTCACTGATGGTGATTCTGACCCCCACTGTGCCACAGATTCACCTTTATCCTCCCCTCAAACCCTCAGCTCTCAGCATGAGCACAAAGAGCAGCTGCTTTGATTTCTCTTAGAATCCCGGAGTGAAATGGAGTATAACAACTGCCTGATAGATGTTTTGTGTCTAGCTTGAAAATCTTAGTGTCAGTATCATCCTAAATTCCTTATTAGAGCTAGGCTCTGAGTCTAAATAAAGCCTAGTCAAATGAAAATATGACTTCTACAAATGCTGCCTCAATTTCAATCCTTGGTCAGCTCTCATAATCCCCAGAGACACAAGCAAGGGGCCACAGAGAGCCCAGAGCTACGGGGCTTGTGAGTGAAATCAGCCCGAAGAGGAGCAAAGCCTGGGTTCCAACCATTTCACCTCACTTCTAGTCTCCTGTAGAATTTCTCTTCTTAATTATTAAAACCCAATGTCAAACAACTTATAAAGCCCCTTTACTTTCACCGTCTCATGGCATGCCTACAGGGAAGGGTGGGTGTGGAATCGACAGATCAGGACTCTGTGTGCTGTTTTCTGTCTCCTTTGGTGCTTGCTCCTTGCATGCTTCCTTTGCTCCCTCCGGTGACTGTCCCCTGGAGACCACTGTCCTGCCTCTCTGAAAGCCCGTTTATATTTTTGCTGCAGGTGACTTCCAGACTTGTCTCTAGCCTGGCTTTCTCTGAAATCCAGTCCTATATTTTCAGGATTTTTTCTCCCATAAGATTGTCACTTGGATGTCACATTGTAACTGAAAGGAACCCATTAGGGAGCCCAGATACTGTTCCTGAAACAAGCCCCCTCCCCCAGGGTCCTTCTGTACTATGGTCCTTCTAGCCTGCCACCAGGTATTAGGAAGTGTGGTTCTCAATGCCAGAGTTTGGTAAAAATGAAAGGAACTATTTATTCAAAAGTTATACAGGTTTAGAATAATAGTGGAATGCTGCTGTTAAAATCCCAAAGTCCCTTAACAACACCCACAAACACACACACACAGTCTTCCTTTCCTTTGCCCAGTCAGGCCAGTCTCAGGGGTACTGTATCTTAGGAAAAGAAATAGAAGTCCAACCAAGCTATGGCTTGGCTAGACTCCCGGTTCTTCCCAGCAATCTGTGCTTAGCGGGGCAAGTCTCCCGCAGTCCCTAGCACCATCAGCTGTGTGTCTGTGATCTCCAGTTCTTAATCCAAAACCACGTGGCACCGTCTCATGGCTCACCAGCGAGAGTCCTTTCACCCCTTTCTTGCTGTGTGGTCTCACATTGTCTCCCTGTAGGGTAAGTGGAGGCAGCCTGGCTTCCTTACCCAGGTGTCTGGGTGACTAAGGGAAGCAGTGTTCCCATAGCCTTGGAGGGGCCTGATAACCAGTGTTCTCACAGCCTTGAGACTGGGTCCCATAAACTGTTCCCATAACATGAAGTGAGCTCGCATGTGCAGAACTATGCTATGCTGTATAATTCGCTGGCTTTTTGCTGGCTTGCTTTGTTCTAGTATTTAAAAGGGGCTAGAGGCTCCCTGCTGGGTGCCATGCTGGGGAGTAAGAGCCACAACCTGTACCACACAGAGACAAGCAGGACTACACACAGCTTGCAGTGTGTGTGGCTCGCCCACCAGTGAATAAAGGCATCTCAGACATCCCCATGGCTCCATGAATGTTCTTCCATCTGCCGAATACCATGAACCTGTCAGGCCTTGAATGGTCGCAACACATTTCCCCTCATTGTCTCCATTCCACATGGCGGCCGGCCTTTAGTTTAAATCCCAGCTTGGAACCTCCTCCAAAACCCCATTTCTGACTCCTCCTACAATCAGCAAAACCTGCTAGCACTCCAATATTTTCTGCCTTTTGTGGCTGCCATAGTTAGTCTGGGTGGTGTGGCCCCAGGCATGGAGCAAACCATCTCCAAGCTGCCTCCCAGTTACATCATGGGTCAAAGTCACGTCCATCTCCCTCACTAACCTGCTGTTATTGATATACAAAACAACCATTTTTTTCATATAGGTATGAAACCAGCCTGTTATTGATATGCAAAATAGCTCTAAATCCCTGTGCTGCTTTTCCTAGCCCCCAAGCTAGGCTTGTGGAGGGGCCTCTCAGCCTGCACCCCATTACAACATCATATTGACTATGACATTCAAGTGTTCATTCAGCAAACATTTTTGGAACATATGCTCAGTGCCAGATCTGAAGATATATCAGTGAACAGAGCAGAAATAGGCTGCCTTTAGGACGCTTAGTCTACTGGGGAAGGCAGATGTGACACATGGAATTGTAAGAGGGTGCAGCCAGGGGTCCCCCAAAGGAAAGATTTGTAATAGGGTCCAAAACTCAGGGTGTCCAGAAAATATTAAAAATATGGGATGTCCACACACCGACAAGTCTGAACTGGGGGATGGGACACATGGAGCAGGGCCATTGAGTTGTTTTGCATAGCAACAGTTTTGCAGATAACCTCTAGACCGGTCATTTAACATATCTATAACCTTTAACTGGTTGCATAGATATGTTAAATAGCTGTGGCCATGCTTTGAACCAGGGAGAAGGGAGTGACTTCCACCCAAGATGTAACTGGGAGGCAACTCCCCCTGGTCACAGAGCTTGCGTGAGAGCTTGGAGATGATTGGCTCCATGCCCTGGGGCCATGCCTGCCCAGACTTACTATGGAAGCCCAGAAAAACTGGAAAATATGGGAGTGCTGGCAAGTGTAGCCAATTGTGGGAGGAGTCAGAATGGGGCTGCAGAGGAGGATTAGAGCTGGGATTTAAACCCAGGTGCAGCAGCCGTGACAAGAATCACCATGCGGCTTTGGCAGGGGAGACTCGTGTGGCTTTGGGTCTCCCTTTGTCACGCAGCTTGTGAAGCTGGAAAGCAAGATGTAGCATCAATGCAGAGCTCTCTCTTAGCAGTCTGGGAGAATGCAGGAGAGATGCTGCGGGAAGGAAAGAGGTAAAAGGACTCTTGCTGGTGGGCCATGAGAAGGTGCCATGTGGTTTTGGATTAAGAACTGAAGATCCTGGCAACACAGCTGATGGTGCCAGCAACAGAGGGAGACCTACCAGTTTAGCACGGATTACTGGGAAGAACCAGGGGCTGCCTGAGCTATGGACTCCTATTTCTTTTCCTGAGACACAGCACCCCAGACCAGGCAAAGCAGGGAAGGAAGGACTCTGTGTGTTTGTGGGTGTTTTAAGGGACTTTGGGATTTAAAAAATATATATATTTTATTGATTATGCTATTACAGTTGTCCCATTCCCCCTTCATTCCCCTCCACCCTGCACACCCCTCCCACCCACATTCCCCCCTTTAGTTCATGTCCATGTGTCATAAGTTCTTTAGCTTCTACATTTCCCACACTATTCTTGCCCTCCCCCTGTCTATTTTCTATCTACCATCTATGCTACTTATTCTCTGCACCTTTTCCCCCTCTCTCCTCCTCCCACTCCCCTGTTGATAATCCTCCATATGATCTCCATTTCTGTGTTTCTGTTCCTGTTCTAGTTGTTTGCTTAGTTTGCTTTTGTTTTAAGTGTGGTTGTTAATAACTGTGAGTTTGCTGTCTTTTTACTGTTCATATTTTTTATCTTCTTTTTCTTAGATAAGTCCCTTTAACATTTCATATAATAAGGGCTTGGTGATGATGAACTCCTTTAACCTGAACTTATCTGAGAAGCGTTTTATCTGCCCTTTCATTATAAATGAAAGCTTTGCTGGATAGAGCAATCTTGGATGTAGGTCCTAGCCTTTCATGACTTGGAATACTTCTTTCCAGCCCCTTCTTGCCTGGAAGGTCTCTTTTGAGAAATCAGCTCACAGTCTGATGGGAACTCCTTTGTAGGTGACTGTTCCCTTATCTCTTGCTGCTTCTAGAATTCTCTCCTTCATTTGAATGTTGGCTAATGTAATTAGAATGTGCCTTGGTGTGTTCCTCCTCAGGTCCAACTTCTTTGGGACTCTCTGAGCTTCCTGGACTTCCTGGAAGTCTATTTTCTTTGCCAGATTGGGGAAGTTCTCCTTTATTATTTGTTCAAATAACTTTTCCACTTGTTGCCCTTCCTCTTCCCCTTCTGGTATAATTCGGATGTTGGGATGTTTAAAGATGTTCTGGAGGTTCCTAAGCCTCTCCTCATTTTTTTTGAATTCTTTTCTGATTGAATGTTTCCTTCTTCCTTCTGGTCCACTCCATTGATTTGAGTCCCAGTTTTCTTCCCATCACTATTGGTTTCCTGTGCATTTTCCTTCATTTCACGTAGTGCAGCCTTCATTTTTTCATCTAATTTCCAACCAAAATCAACCAATTCTGTGAGCATCCTGATCACCAGTGCTTTGAACTGTGCATCTGATAGGTTGGCTATCTCTTGGTCGCTTAGATCCATTGGCTCTGGGGCTTTGATCTGTTCTTTTGTTTGAGCCATTTTTTGGGGGGAGTCTGGTTAAGCCTGTTACATAGTGAGGGGTAGAGCCTTAGGTATTCACCAGGGTGGGGCAACCCAGTCGCTGGGTAGTGACGCTGTATGTGGGGGTGGAGTCAGAGGGAACAATGGCGCTTGCTCCGCTCTCACTCATATTTCAGTCCCTTTTGCCACTTCCCACAAGCAAATTTGGCCCTTCGGGTGCTGGTTCCCGTGTGGGGGTGCTTGTGTACATTCTAGGACCCTGTGGGTCTCTCCAACAGACTCTCCTGTGAGGCTGGGAGTCTCTCCTGGCACCTCAACCCCCTCAAGTGCTTTGAATCAGTGCTTTTAGGTTTCATTTCCTGGCACTGGGGCTCTGGGCTATGTGGTCTGTCTCACTCCCTGTTCTCACCTGGTCTGTCTGCTCTCGAATGTGTATCTGCGGTCAGCCAGCCACCCTGAGTGCCTCACTGGGTCTGCTAGCCGCCGCCTGTGCACCCCAGACCACCAACCACCGCTTTTTCCTGCCGTGACCCCTCTCCACTGGCTGCTGACTCCACTCCTCTTACCTGTCTGGATGAATGATTGTCGGACTTCCTTACAATTCAATTTTTTGTCAGACCTGATTGTTTTTTTGCTTCTAAATTTTTGTTGTCCTTAATTTTGGTTGTGCAAGGAGGCACAATGTGTCTACCTACACCTCCATCTTGGCCGGAAGTCCTTCAAGACTTTGGGATTTTGATGAAGACATTAAGTCATTGTTCTTAAGTCTGTATAATTTGAATAAATAATTTCTTTCCTTTTCACCAATCTCTAACATGAAGAGCTATAATTCTCTGGCGATGGGCAAGGCAAACTTAGTACAGGGGGACCCCAGAAGAAGAGGGACTCAATTCAGTAACATTGTGGGACCCCCTTCCCTGGTGGCTAATCAGGGAAAAATCATGGGAGACCACATGTGCAGTAGCTTTAAAGTAATACAACTACTTGCACATGTGCAATAAAAGCCCACCAAAACTAGCCAGGAAGGATCCTATAAGATCAGAGTCCCTCCAGCCCATGAGGTCAATCTCTGCTCGGAGTTGGCCTGCTCCCATGTTCTCTGGGTGTTTGGTTCAATTCTTTGTCCCGATCACCAAGAACCTGGTTACCTGTGCCCACCTGACAGAATGACACATACACAAAAAAGAGTTGCCAGTTTGCAAAACTCCCCCACGCTCTGCCTCGTATTCCACCAACAGGTCACACGGTCACAGTCACCTGTGTCCATTCTTTCCTTCCTCCTCTGATGCACCCACTCTTTTTCATGCCTGAGTCCTGCTCTCCAGAGGCAACAGCTTGCAAATTTTAGCTTTTTCTCATGGTATTTGTACCTACAAATTTAAACATCACACCAATATTATATTGCTGTTTATAAATTTTAAACAAAGACCTTAATTGTATCTTTTATTGGGCCACATAATATTGTAAGACTCAAAATAGCTTCTTGTCCAAATTCACCTCTGGAAATGTAACCAGAAAAGACACCGGCGCTCAGGCTGCCTGTCACTACCAAACCCAATAAGCAATGACAGCAATGGAATCTTTTATGGGTACTTTATTCAGATGGCCGGCAATCTGAGAAGATGGTGGGTTCATACCCTAACAAACCATCTTCCCTTCTCTTTCCTGGCCAGACCTTTTATAAGGGAGGTGGGGGAGGACTAACAAGGTGCAGTGAGAGCGTTGAGATTCAGAAGCTGCAATATTCCTGTTTTGGGCAGCTAGCAGTTCCCAAAGGGGGAGGGTGGTCACCTGCTCTCCCTGGAACAAAGGTTAGGATGTCCTCAGTTGGTAATCTTCTAGCAGTGCCCCAGGAGGCCGGCTGTTTCCCAGGAGCCAGGATGGGCCTTATCTGTAGTTTCTGAAACAAAAGCTTTAACATACACATTACTTGCTAGATTTACAACTTTTTCCTTAAGCTAAAATTTTTCAAGTCTTGAGTTCCCTATCAGAAAGACTTAATAATTTATATGTATACAATATCATGGGGGATAAATGTCCTTTCCAAAACAAAATGCATTTAAAAAATTCTAATTTTTAAAAACATTTTATTTATTTTCAGAGAGAGGAGAAGGGAAGGGGAGACAGAGAGAGAAACAACAATGTGTGGTTGCCTCTCTTGTGCCCTCTACTGGGGATCTGGCCTACAACCCAGGCATGTGCCCTGACTGGGAATCAAACTGGAAACCCTTTGATTTGCAGGCCTGAGTTCAACCCACTGAGCAACACCAGCCAGGTCTAATTAATTTTTTATCAGTAAACTTTACTTTTAGCAGCAATTATTAAATAAAATAAAAAGGAAAGTCTCTAAGAGTAAATGACATGAGCCCAAGACAATATCCATGCCTGTTGCTCCATTTGTTCACAACATAATTTATCTAGAATTTGGCTCCCAAGGTTGCTTTATCCTCACCCACAGACATTTTTTTTCATTGCTTTTAGAGAGATAGGAAGGGAGAGAGAGAAACATTGATGAAAGAGAGAAGCATTGATTGGTTGCTTGATGTTTGTGCCCAGACCAGGAATTATATGCACCTGGACCTGGGATAAACCTGCTCTCTAGGTATGTACCCTGAGTTAAATCTGCCACCCTTCAGCTACAGGATGGTGCTCCCACCAGCTGAGCCATAACCAGCCAAGGCGCAAGTTGTTTTTTTTTTTTTTTAATCTTTTCACCAGGTATATTTTATTTGTATTTCTTATGTGTTCATATGGGTATTTTCTGTCATTCATTTACACCAGCTATTTAAGTAATTTGTACTAACAGAATCTACCTGTCTTAGAAAAGCATTAACCAAGTCTAAGGAACCTCTGCATCCCAATGTTCATAGCAGCACAATTTACAATAGCCAAGTGCTGGAAACAACCCAAGTGCCCATCATAAATGAGTGGATCAAAAAACTGTGGTACATTTAAATGATGGAATACTATGCAGCAGAAAGAAAGAAGGAGCTCCTACCCTTTGTGACAGCAGGGATGGAACTGGAGAGCATTATGCTAAGTGAAATAAGCCAGGAAGTGAGGGACAAATACCATACAATCTCACCTATAAGTGGAACCTAATCAATAAAACAAGCAAGCAAAATAGAACCAGAGACATTGAAATAAAGAACAAAGTGACAGTGACCCAAGGGGAGGGGGAAGGAGGATGATGGGGGAACAAAGGAGAAGGGTCTAGTCAAGGCACATGTATAAAGGACCCATGGACAAGGACCACAGGGTGGGGATCGACTGTGGGAGTAGGGGGGCAGGATAAGGGAGAGCAATGGGGGAAAAACTGGGATGACTGTAATTGGAAAACAATAAAAAAATAAAAGTAAACTTTAAAATGTAAAAAGAAAGAAAAACATTCAGATGCAATAGTGAGGCTCAGCAGATCACAAAAAATACAGCATGATGAAAATGTGGCTCACAAGCTTTAAAATCCAATGTATTACAACATGACAGTATATTTGCAGTTAACTCCTACTTCTGTCTTAGGAAAGCTCTTATGGAAAAAAAAAGACTGTTTTGCAGGTAGTGGATGCAGAAGGCTGATTCAGGGAATTGGGAACTAAGAATTACAGTCTGTATTAGAACTCCAAACCATGGCTACAATGACAGATACAATACTCTTAAGTTCCAAGTGCATCAAATGGCATATCACAATTATTTTTTATTTATTTTATTTTATTTATTTTTAGAAGAGGAGAAAGGTGGGAGAAAGAGAGGGAGAGAAACATCAGTGCGTGGTTGCCTCTCGCGTGCCCCCAGCTGGGGACTTGGCCCACAACCCAGGCATGTGCCCTGACTGGGAATCAAACCGTGACCCTTTGGTTTTCAGGCCCGTGCTCAATTATTATTATCTTTTTTATTTTTTGCAAAGCCAAATACTAGCACAGCCCTGAATATTCATCCTCCTCTGTGTCAACCTGTGGTAAAACTGTTGAACTCCCCTTCCTTCTCCTCACCCTCCTCCTCCCTAACCTCCACCTCCTTCTCTTCTTCCTCCCTCTTCTCCTAATGTTCCTCCTCCTTTTTCGTAAAATGTTTTATTGTGGTAAAATATGCATAACATAAGCTCTGGCATTTTAACTATTTTTTTTGCAATGTAACTATTTTTAAGCGTACAATTCAGGGTCATTAAGTCCATGCACATGGGAGTGCAACCATATTGGAGATTTCTTCTTTATCCCCCTTCCCAAATGCAGCATACTCAGACTCTAGTTAGCATAATCTCTGTCCGTGGGCTTGAAATGTGGAGCTCTGAGGACTCCAACACAACAGCTTGATCTTGCTTCTCAGTGGGCAGCACCACGGTCACTGCCACGAGCCCTGGTGTGCTAGAGCCCTCCCTGAGTGTTCTGCAGTCAGATAGCCATAGCCAGGTAGGTGAACTAGGACTTCAGTAACTGTTCTCTTACCACCATTTGGATAATTCTCAATTTCCTTACAAACATTTCTCTCTTTCTGAATAGAGTGCTGCCTGATCAACCTTGCATCCTTATACTACTAGCAGCCTGGAGGTTTCCCTAAGCCCTCAACTGTCTGTTTATACTCCTCATTTACCAGCATGCTGGCTGGCCGTTGATACAATTGTATACTTTTCTGGATCTATATCTACTAGGAGTGTTCCAGTGCATTTCAATGTTCTAGTGCCTCCAGGGCTGCTCTGTCTGTCTGGAGTGGTGCTTTCTTTCTTTTTTTAATTTATTTATTTATCTTTAGAGGGGAAGGGTAGGAGAGAAGGAGAGGGAGAGAAATATCAATGTATGGTTGCCTCTTGTGTGTCCCATGCTGGGAACTGGCCTGCAACCCAGGCATGTGCCCTGACTGGGAATCGAACCGCGATCCTTTGATTCGCAGGCCCGCGCTCAATCCACTGAGCTACACCAGCCAGGGCTGGAGTGGTGCTTTCTAAAACAGTTTTATTAGATACTAACGGCTTCTGTAAGCACCTTTTCAACTCTTTCTATCATTTCTGGTTTAGACTCTAGTCAAGGTACCACACACTAGGTGAATGCTATTCCCTTTTCATGATCCTACTTACTTCTACTCTGGCCTCCCCTCCTTTTGTTTCTCTGTCCATCACTTCTATCCCAATCAGAAACACCTCTTTACAAATATCCCCTCCACACAAGTTAATTATATCCCACAATGACTCACTTCAACTCTATTGACGACTACCCCAGTTTGTCAGATACTCTCACTTCTGTGCCAAGGACAACCTACCACCTATGACACCACCACCTCATCTTCAATATATTGACCCCTGGTTCCATCCATTTGCCAAGTGTCTCCTGTTACCTGTTTATCCAAGAATAGTGTTATTGGAGCACAGTCAGAATATTCATTTACATCTGTGGTTGCTTTCCAGCTATGTTACATAGTTGTGACAGAGTCTGTGTGACCCAAATAGCTTAAAAAATTTACCATCTGACCCTTTACAAAAAAAGTTTGCCAATCTTTGTTCCAGTCTTAGACCAGAACTATTTTTCTCATGCTCTGGCACTTGCTCTGAACAAAACCATATTTGCACTTGCCACCAGCACTCACATTGCATAAGATTATACATACCTCATTCTGAGCCCCCCACTGCTATTTCAGTGAGCAACACTGCTGTGCATCCATGTAACCACTTCTGATCCAAACACAGCCGTTGCTGTGGAAGCTACCACCTCCACTGCCTCTGCTATAGTGGGCCCTCAGGTACCGGGGGCTGTTCTGAGTCCACCCTCTCCTGTCCCTGGAGCTAGCCTCCTCCACGTGGGTCAGATTCCTCCACACCTGTTCGGAGCACACTCACCTGGACCTTGATAGCCACCATGATAGTGTTAGATCATGTCACCTCTGCTCCCAGCCATGGCCACTGCCTCACCCATGAGTATCTCTCATTCTTTCATCTTCTTCCAACACCCTCCTCACACCCTGTGACTACATCACACAAGTATCACTTTTCTCTCTTTGGGCAGCACTTCTGAACTTGAATAGGTCTTCTGCTCTGCATGAGTCATGGTCACATTTCCTCAGTCCTCTGCCCCCACCATCATCAGTACCACCAGTGGACATATTCTACCTCCTCTTCTCTGAGACACTTGTCTCTATTCTGGGGACCATGACCTCCAGTAAATTACCTTCTACCATCTCTCCTCCCACCAGCCACCAGCGCAATACATCTCCTCCAGCCACCAGCACCACCACCACAGGTGTGCCAGATTCAGCTGCTCTGTTCTAAGTACACCTCCCTCTCCTTTAATTGTCTCCACTACAAATGCAGCATATTGTGTGGCCTGTTTCCTAGGCACCAGGACCACTGGAACAAGACCTACTAGACCCATCTCTGTCACCACTGGAGTCCATGACCACTGCTACCAGCAGTGTTGACCCTGGGATTGCTCTGAAGACCTCCGGCCTGAGCTCATCCACTATTGGAGCATCATCTACCACCTCGGTCCCTGGAACCAGGACCACCAGTACAGGGTCTACCTCTGAGCTGACCACCATTCCTGGAACCAGCACCACCTCCCATAAAACTGGCTCAGTCACCATGGGCACAAATACAGTCCACGAGAGCCACACACCAACAAACATCACTAAACCAAGTGGGTGTTTGCAGCCCTGGGCCACCATCCTCATCTCTCTGGCTGCCTCTGGGTCAGTGTTGGACTGTTAGTGGGACTGAGTTTTCATCTGTGGAGTCACTGTGCATGGAGTGGGGGAACCCCCCTCACAGCTAGACCACACGTGGGAGTAGAATAATGGGAACGGATGTTCAGAAGGAGAGAGTGGTGTGTGGAGTCACGTTTATCCGAGCCCACTACAGATAAGCAGGAGCCAGCGTGGCCTTGAAGCAGATTTACAGGTGTGTGGCCAAAAGGGAGACTGTGCACCTGGGGGACCAAGGAGCTTCTTACCGAACTAAGGAGGAGAGTCCTCACAGTTAGGGGCAATGTGCAGTTTCAGTGAAGTTCAATGGAGCAGAGTTTGAGTAAGCTCAAAGTGAAGCAGGTCTGTGTGGCAGGGTCCACAGCAGCTTGGGCTGTGAAGTGGATCCAGTTCTTCTGGGCACGAGTCACAAAGTTACAATAGACTTGGATATATTCAGAAACTCTTTGCCCATGAGCAGAAATCAAGGCTGCTTCTCAGTGTCAAAGTAACTTAGATTCTCCAGAGAAGATTGGAATATTTCTTTATTACTGATATAATTTCAAACAGCAAATTTGAAACAGTCTGTGATTTTGAGGAACCACATTCTTCACTGACTAAATCACTGAAAGTGAGTAAGCTGCTCAAAGAAGGGACTTTAGTGATGCTTTCTGGCTGCAGTGTGCCCTTGGGGAAATGATCCTTCTGGTGAACTTGGCTCTGTCCCAGCTCCATCCCAGGTTGTCAGCCCAGCCAATGAACGACGGGGTAGACTGTTACCCTGTCAATCTGGTTTTTACTTTCTCTCACAGGTTAACATAAACGCCATGAGAAGGAGGGAGACAGACAATGTACATGATAGATGTAGCAAGAAGTGGGAAAAAAGGGAAGAAAGGTGAAGTGGGGCCCAGGGGGGAGTTAAGAAGAAATGGAGAGGGGCAGGAAGCTTGTCTTTGATAAAGTGGTAAAGTAGCTAGGATAATAGCTCTAAAAGAAGAGTGTCTAGAAATGATGAGCTTTGGACCCCAATAAACATTTCACTTCTGTTCAGATGCTACTACACACTACTTCTGGGAGTGCGAGGGCAGTGGGGACTCTTTTCCCACCTTTTTTTGATTTTACTCAAGTGAAAAGAAATTCACTTTTCTAGGTACCTCTAAGCGCAGCTCAAATAGGTTGGGAATTTCAAAATACTTCATTAAAGGCTAAGGGCAGATTGCAAGGCAATAGCCGTAACAAGAACGAAAGCCACCGAAATGCTTGACCCGGTGTAGGGGAGGCTCTGGGGCTCAGAGTGCTGACCTGTTGGCAGCCCAGGGCCCTGCAGTTGCCTCTGCTGGGTGTTGACAGCCACAGACCAGCCGCTGACTGCATTTCTGCACTCTATTCTCCATCCGGCTCTTACTCTTCTACTCCAATGTGTATTTCTTGTTCTGTTTTAAAAATATATTTCTATTTTCCCATTTCAGCTTATGTTTCCCTGTTGTGGACCGTTCAGCCTGGTTTCAGGAGTTGTAACCCTCACCCCATGGTGGGCTGTGTAAGAGCCTAGGGACCCACTTCATCTGGGTCTGTTCTGTCACAAGGATGTGAGCTACTAAGGAGACAAAGCTTATCTCCCTGGCAGGAGTGCTGCTTCTGCCTCATCCACCTCTGGCCCCAGTGCTTGGTCAGTAGTCAATGACGGGTAAGACTCCTCATGGGAGGGGCAACCTAAGCCAGACAACCACTTGGGAGGCCTCATGGAAGGACTCAGGGGGCTGCAGCAAAGAGGATGTGATGGACCCTCGCCCCCTGGCTATTCTGACATAGCCCGAGTCCTCATTTCCGTCTGGGAGATGTCTCCTGCTTCCTAATTGGCTTAAAGCCTGAAACTATGAGGGCGTGTGGTGCAGCCCTGTGCCGGCCAGGACGGTTCCCTGGGTGATCGGGCATAAGAAAGAATTCGTAATGTCCTGTGAAACCTGCTTTGCTAAGAGTGCACTCATTTAAATGATAAGGGTCTGAGGAGGAAATGAATATGTCTTCCAAGTTTTGCAACCCCCTTTCCTGACAGACACTGACTCAGATTAAGCCCTCAGATTTCTTTGACATGTTAAACCTGTATTCCTGTGTATTTGAACCCAATAAAAGCCTAGTGAGGAAGGGGCTCTGGGTCATTCTCCTCTGAGAGTTTGACCACCTTTCCTCCCCAAGCAATCATGTCTTGGTAGTTTTTATTTTCGTCCGTGATGGAGGGATGGGGCTCTGTGGGCGGAGCCCCCACACATCTGGCACCCAGAACAGGGGCCCCCGCATTTCCCGTAAGTGGTGTTCCTGTAAAAATAAGTCAGGGTAAATACATAATAAATACATGAAAATTTTACATACCAGCCAACGCATCATTGGCATAATTTACAATCAGCTTATTTGAGTTTCTTATTTCAGATTCTCTGACCTCTATGGCAAGAACAAAATGAGACTCACCAGTCGTGAGAAAGCCTCTACATGTTTAAGATGGTGTAATAACTAGCATCTTATTAACAGTTCACTAGGTGTGAGGTCCAGAGCCAAGAGTGCAAGAGAGCACTGTCTCCCCACATCAGGGTACATACGCCTATCATCAGGCAGAGACTGAAAGTAACTTTCTGAGGATATAACGCAGAGCTGGGCTCTAAGCCCAGTCTGCTCAAGAGGGCTGTGCTCTGGTGGGTGTTTATCACTGGCTCGCCAAGCATTAGCTCTTTGTGAGCCTTCCCTTATCTTTTCTTTTTTAAATTGAACTATAACTTATAGGAAGTACATGCATCTCAAGTGTACAGCTTGAGTAATTTAAAAATGTGTACACACCCATGAAACCACCACCCAGTTCAAACTATTGAACGTTTCTATCATCTGAGTAGTTTCCTTTGTTCCACTCCCTGTCAATACCTGCCCAGCCCAGGTAACTACTATTCTGACTTTTGTTTTGTGAAATTTCACTATTTTTACCTGTCCTCACAGACAGCTGGGTTGATTAACATGACAGAAGGCTCCCTGTTTGTGGCAGACTCTGCTGCCTGGGTACAGGCAGAGGATTTACACTTGTCCTGAAAGCCTAGAGGCACATGGCCTTGCCAAGGGAGGCAGCCAAGATCCCAGCATTCACCAGGAGAGTTGGTAGCACAGGAGTGAGGACAGCAGTTTGCTCAGAGAAGTGGAGGAACCAATGAGAGGAAGGACGCAGCAATAGCACACCCACAGAAAGAACGAATGAGAACAGAGAAAAAAAAGTTTTGCAAACTGAAAATTTATTATTTTTAACATTCCTAGGTTTCTTTTTACCATATGATTTCATTTACACGTGGACTCTAAAAAACAAAATAAACGAATAAGCAAAACAGAAACAAACTGATCCTTGCCAGAGGGGAGGGAGTTTGGGGGCTGGGTGAAAAAGGTGAAGGGATTGAGAAGCACAAATTGGTAGTTACGGAATAGTCATGGGGGTGTAAAGTACAGCATAGGGAATATAGTCAATAATATTGTAATAACTGCGGATGGTGTCAGGGGTACTAGACTTACTGGGGGACCACTTCATAAATTACATAATATCTAATCACTATGTTGTGCACCTGAAGCTAATATAATATTGAATGTTAACTGCAACTGAAAAATTAAAAAAAATTGTTTTGAGATATGGTTTACCCTGGGAAGAGAGTGGACCCAGCTCTGAAGCCA
The DNA here is from genome assembly GCA_039655065.1 of Glossophaga mutica. Classification (NCBI taxonomy): domain Eukaryota; kingdom Metazoa; phylum Chordata; class Mammalia; order Chiroptera; family Phyllostomidae; genus Glossophaga; species Glossophaga mutica. The sequence goes on from CM077306.1 coordinate 107,269,081, forward strand.
GGCAGCCAAGATGCACAGGATACAATGTTGCTTCAACTTCAGAGTAGAGACTTTAAAATCTTTACTATTTTGACATACTCCTGACACACATTTTGTACACATCTACTATGGCAGTGAAAAATGGTGACACAGTTTCAAAACACCTGCTTCTGCCCTGGCTGGTGTAGCTCAGTGGATTGAGCGCGGGCCTGCGAAGCAAAGGATCGCGGTTCGATTCCCAGTCAGGGCACATGCCTGGGTTGCCAGGCCAGTTCCCGGCAGGGGACATACAAGAGGCAACCGCACATTGATGTTTCTCTCCCTCTCTCCTTCCCTTCCCCTCTAAAGATAAATAAATAAATAAATAATAAAAATAAATAAATAAAATATCAAAAACCCAAAGTGTTGATGGTGGTTTAAAAAAAAAAAAAAACACCTGCTTCTCTATTCAGGACAGCACTGACTGAATCTATGAACCTTTTCCCTGCAGCCCGGTCCTTCCTGTCCTCCACGACCCAGCTCCAGGTCCAGCTACCCCCAGAAGCCTCTCCAAGTCTCCCCAGCCTCTCTAGGCCTCCCCATGCCCTGCTCTGAGCTTCCCAAATCAGTATGGAAATTAGGTAAGGGCAAATTTGTCTCCCTACAAGAGTACAAATTCCTCACAGTCAGAGGCCTTGTCGGTCTGCACCCACACAGAGCAGGAAATGGAGGGAGCTATCTGGTTGATTTGCTGACATAGCCTAGCCAGCACTTGACAAACTGGCTTTTTGAGGAGAAAGGGCTTTTTGATGAAAAAGCCCAGGTTTGGCCCTTGCCTCATCCTCTGTCTCACTCTCTGTCTCTTTCTCTCTGTTTCTGTCTTCCTTGGGCAAAAGTCATGCCATTCTAGGCTGAGTCCACAAGAGTCTCTAAGTTCTTAAAACTGGTATTCCTAAACCACAAACTTGCCCTCCAACTCTAAAGTTCTGTCAGTGTCCATGTTTACTCACTTGGATTAGACGTTGTGCCAGAATCTCAGACTAACTTCTTCCTATCATGCTCCACCAACGACACAATAGGGAGCAAATGCTGCTCATCTCACCACCTCCATTTCCTCTTTCTGTGTCACCGCCACTGGCTGGCCCCCTCCGGCCACCCAACATGTGCTGTCTCTCCTCTGTGCAGCTGCCCAGGGTCTAATGCTCAGAGTCTTGGGAAGAGGCTGCTTTCTGCTGCGGGTGGGAGTGCAACCATTTTTGCCACTTACCAGCCCCTTGCTTTGATACAAACTTATTTGTTTGAAATCACTATATTTATTCATTTGTCAAAATATCTTCACCCAAAGTTCATGTAGTCATTTTCCAGATGTTGTATGGGTTAGGCAAAGCTGAAGTTATTACACCCATTTTATAGACAGGGTTGCCAAGGCTCAGAGATTTTCTGAGTCTCACCCTAGTGCTCTCTTGCCCACAATGTATGTGAATATTTTGTTTAATTCTTTGCTCTTTCCTTCTCCCCAGCCCCTTCCATTCAGATCTAGTTACAAGGGGGGACCCAAAAAACCTGGAATTTATTTGTAAAAAATTGTGTATTCTTACATGTTTAAAATTCAGTCACCTTCAAAGTACTCTCCATTTGATGCAATACACCTATCAAGATATTTCTTCCACCACTCAAAATGGTTTTTGAACTCATCGATTTTTATACCTTTTAGTGCTTCTGCCATTTTTTGTTTTACCTCTTTCACATCAGCAAAACGTTTCCCTTTGAGGACTTTTTTCACCCAGGGAAAGAAGCAAAAAAAAGTCACCTGGGGTGAGATTGGGTGAATAGGAAAGATTGGGTAGGGGATCATGCTGTTTTTGGTCAAAAACTGTTGAACACTCAGTGTGGTGTGGGCAGGTGTGCTCATAAATCACCCATCATGAAGTGGGCAAACGTGTTGAAAGAGTCTTAAAAAAATTTTTCATTGAGAAAAAGAAACAGAAAGCCTGAACAGACCAATAACAGCTGGTGAAACTGAATCAGTAATCAAAACACTCCCGATGCACAAAAGCCCTGGACCAGATGGCTTCACAGGAGAATTCTACAAAACATTTAAGGAAGAGCTAACCCCTATTCTCCACAGACTATTCGAAAAAATCCAAAAAGATGGAAGACTCCCAAACTCTTTTTATGAAGCCAGCATCATCCTAATCCCAAAACCAGATAAAGACATAACAAAGAAGGAGAACTTCAGGCCAATATCGCTGATGAACATAGATGCTAAAATCCTCAACAGAATATTGGCAAACCGCATCCAACGACACATTAAAAAGATCATACACCATGACCAAGTGGGATTCATCCCAGGGATGCAAGGATGGTTCAACATTTGTAAATCAGTAAATGTAATTCATCACATAAACAAAAGCAAAGACAAAAATCACATGATCATATCAATAGATGCGGAAAAAGCATTTGCTAAGGCACAGCACCCAGTTATGATAAAAACACTCAGCAAAGTGGGAATAGAGGGAGCATTCCTCAACATAATAAAGGCTATATATGAGAAACCTACAGCCAGCATCATACTCAACGGGCAAAGACTAAAATCTTTTCCACTAAAATCAGGAACAAGACAAGGCTGTCCACTTTCACCACTTCTATTCAATATAGTATTGGAAGTATTAGCCACAGCGATTAGACAAGAAAAGGAAATAAAAGGCATCCAACTTGGAAAGGAGGAAACAAAACTATCATTGTTTGCAGATGACATGTTAGTATACATAGAAAATCCTATAGTCTCGGCCAAAAAACTGCTCAACCTAATAAATGAATTTGGCCAAACAGCCGGATACAAAGTCAATATTCAGAAATCAAAGGCATTTTTGGGACTTCCGGCCAAGATGGAGGCGTAGGCGGATGCACTGTGCCTCCTCTCACGGCCAAGATTAAGGACAACGAATATTTAGAAACAAGAAAACAACCAGAACTTAAAGAAAATTGAACTGTACGGAAGTCCAACAACCATTCATCCACACCGGTAAGAGGGGTGGAGTCGCGGCAGGAAAAAGTGGAGGTGCGGACCCGGGAATGCAAGCAGCAGCAGCTGGTGGTTCCCAGGTGCACAGGCAGCGGCTGGCGGTCTCCGGGCACAGGGGGGCAACTGTGCAGACCCAGTGAGGCCGCACAAGGCGGCTGGCTGACCTGGTGGTCCCACATTTGCGCGTGCAGACGGTCCAGGCAAAGGGGAAGTGGTGGAAGGGACTGAATCCAGGAGAGAGCGGAGCAGGCGCCATTGTTCCCTCTCAGACCCCGCCCCCACATACAGCATCACAACCCAGTGACTGGGCTGCCCCGCACTGGGGAGCGCCTGAGTCTCCACTCCTCACTACGTAACAGCACGCGTGCGTGCACAGATAATCCAGGCGAAGGGGAAGCGGCGGAAGGGACCGGAGTCCAGGAGAGAGCGGAACAGGCGTCATTCTTCCTTCTCAGACCCTGCCTCCACCTATAACATCACAACCCAGCGACTGGGCTGCCCCGCCCCGAGGCACACCTAAGGCTCCACCCCCTCACTACATAATAGCCACGACCAGACTAAAACCAAAACAAAAAAAAACCCCACCAAAAATGGCTCAAACCAGAGAACAAATAAAAGCCCCAGAGCCAATTCTTCTAAGCAACCAAGAGATAGCCAACCTATCAGATGCACAGTTCAAAGCACTGGTCATCAAAATGCTCACAGAATTGGTTGATTTTGCTCACAAGTTAGATGAAAAAAATGCAGGCTACAATACGTGAAATGAAGGAAGATGCATGGGGAACTGATAGAGATGGAGGGAAAACTGGGACTCAAATCAATGGAGTGGATCAGAAGGAAGAAACTAACGACCAAACAGAAAACAAGGAAGAAACAAGAATTCAAAAAAATGAGGAGAGGCTTAGGAACCTCCGGAACATTGTTAAACGTCCCAACATCCAAATTATAGGGATCCCAGAAGGGGAAGAAGAAGAGGAACAAGTGGAAAACTTATTGGAACAAATAATGAGGGAGAACTTCCCCAATCTGGCAAAGGAAATAGACTACCAGGATGTCCAGGAAGCTCAGAGAGTCCCAAAGAAGTTGGACCCAAGGAGGAAAACACCAGGGCACATTGTAATTACATTAGCCAAGATTAAAATGAAGGAGAGAATTCTAGAAGCAGCAAGGGATAAGGGGACAGTCACCTACAAAGGAGTTCCCATCAGACTGTCAGCTGATTTCTCAAAAGAGACCTTCCAGGCGAGAAGGGGCTGGAAAGAAATATTCCAAGTCATGAAAGTCAAGGGCCTACATCCAAGATTGCTCTATCCAGCAAGGCTGTCATTTAGAATGGAAGGACAGATGACGTGCTTCTCAGATAAGGTCAAGTTCAAGGAGTTCATTATCACCAAGCCTTTATTATATGAAATGTTGAAGGGACTTATCTAAGAAAAATAAGATCAAAAATAGGACAGTGAAAGGACATCAAACTCACAGCTATTAAGAACTGCACCTGGAATAAAAGCAAACTAAGCAAACAGCTACAACAGGAACAGAACCACAGAAATGGAGATCATATAGAGGGTTAGCAACAGGGGTGTGGGAGGAGGAGAGGGGGAAAAGGTACAGAGAATGAGTAGCATAGATGGTGGGTAGAAAATAGACAGGGGGAGGGCAGGAATGGTGTGGGAAATGTAGAAGCTAAAGAACTTATGACACATGGACATGAACTAAAGGGGGGAATGTGGGTGGGAGGGGGTGTTCAAGGTGGAGGGGAATGATGGGTGAGAATGGGACAACTGTAATAGCATAATCAATAAAATATATTAAAAAAAAAAGAAATCAAAGGCATTTTTGTATACCAACAATGAAACAACAGAAGCAGAAATCAAGAAAAAAATCCCATTCGATATAGCAAAAAGAAAAATAAAGTACCTAGGAATAAACCTAACCAAGGAGGTAAAAGACTTGTATGCAGAAAACTACACAACACTGAAGAAAGAAATCAAGGAAGACACAAATAAATGAAAACACATACCGTGTTCATGGATCGGAAGAATTAACATCATCAAAATGTCCATACTCCCCAAAGCAATCTACAGATTCAATGCAATACCTATTAAAGTACCAATGGCATATTTCACAGATATAGAACAAACTCTTCAAAAATTTATATGGAACCATAAACGACCCAGAATAGCGGCAGCAATCTTGAGAAAGAAGAGCAAAGCAGGAGGGATCACAATACCTGATACCAAAATGTATTACAAAGCCACTGTAATCAAAACAGCCTGGTACTGGCATAAAAACAGGCACGTGGACCAATGGAACAGAACAGAGAGCCCAGAAATAAACCCTAGTCTCTACAGTCAAGTAATATTCGACAAAGGGGGCAGCAACATAACATGAAGTAAAAATAGCCTCTTCAACAAGTGGTGTTGGGAGAACTGGACAGCTTCGTGCAAGAAAATGAAACTCGAGCGCCAACTTACACCATACACAAAAATAAACTCAAGGTGGATAAAAGATTTAAACATAAGCCGTAACACCATTAAAGTCCTAGAGGAGAACATAGGCAGGAAAATCTCAGATATTACACGCAGCAACATTTTTACTGATATGTCCCCTAAAGCAAGGAACATAAAGGAAAGAATAAACAAATGGGATCTCATCAAAATAAAAAGCTTCTGCATGGCCAAGGAAAACAATATTAAAATAAAAAGAGAACCGACTGTGTGGGAAAACATATTTGCCAATGATACCTCAGATAAGGGTTTAATCTCCAAAATATATAAAGAACTTACATGACTCCACTCTAAGAAGACAAGCAACCCAATTAAAAAATGGGCAGAGGACTTGGGCAGACACTTCTCCAAGGAGGACATACAGAGGATCCAGAGACACATGAAAAGATGCTCGATATCGCTAGCTATCAGAGAGATGCAAATTAAAACCACAATGAGATACCACTTGACACCAGTCAGAATGGCCCTCATAAACAAAGCAACAAACAGCAAGTGTTGGAGAGGTTGTGGAGAAAAGGGGACACTAGTGCACTGCTGGTGGGAGTGCAGGCTGGTACAACCACTATGGAAAACAGTATGGAATTTTCTAAAAAAACTAAAAATGGATATACCTTTTGACCCAGCAATTCCATTGCTAGGACTTTATCCTAAGAACCCTGAAACACCAATCCAAAAGAAACTATGCATCCCTATGTTTATAGCAGCACAATTTACAATAGCCAAGTGTTGGAAGCAACCTAGATGCCCATCAGTAAATGAATGGATCAAAAAACTGTGGTACATTTACACAATGGAATTCTATGCAGCAGAAAGAAAGAAGGAGCTCATATCCTTTGCAACCGCATGGATGGAACTTGAGAGCATCATGCTAAGCGAAGTAAGCCAGGCAGTGAAAGACAAATACCTTATGATCTCACCTTTAACAGAAAGCTAATCAACAAAACTAACAAACAAGCATAATATAACCAAAGACACAGAAATTGAGAACAGGCTGAAAGTCACCAGAGGGGAGAGGGGAGGGAATTTCAGGGGAAAAGGGGAAGGAATTACAGGAACAAGTATAAAGGACACATGGACAAAAACTATGGGGGGATGGAAATGAGAGAGAGGAGGGGAGGGCTGGGGTGGTGGGTTCGGGTGAGAATAAAAGACAGAAAACTGTACAAGATCAACAATTAAAATAAAAATTAAAAAAAATTTTTTTTCGTTGAAGCCAAATGCAGCCTCTCACAACAATGCCAGCTGGCACATTGATACAGATGGGTTCTTAGAATACTTACCTAGTGGGGGAAGCCTGTACTAGAAGGGACCTGCCCTCCAGATAATTCTGGGGATTTGGGGGTCCCTCCTTGTAGTTATTCCAGAGGAAAAATTATTTCTTACCCATCTAAGGCTCCCTCACAGCATAGCCCAGCTAGTGCTCGACATGCGGTAAACACAATATAATCTATTGAGTGAACACATGCTTCTACATAGAAAGGCTTTCTATATTACCTACTTTTAGCAAAGACTTGACACACTGCCTTTTGCACACAAGACTCCACTCCCTGGGGCTTCTCTGGGGCTGTTTCCCTGTCTGTAGAGTAGTTATAGAGGGTTGGACTTGCTGATGTCCACAATCTGTCTGCTCTGACACCCTGTCATTAGTTCTAGAATTTTGCCCAAAAGGACTGCTGCCGGTGTTTCCAGGAGCAAATGACTGGACACCAGGATGCCCAGCCAGCCTGATGTCAGGGAAGGCAAACAGCAGTACCTGGGCTTACCCTCAGGTACCAAGCAAAGAAGATGACATTGTGTTGGGCTTTGGAAACTGGTGTTCTGCAAAGAGACAGCCTGAGTCATTCAACCAGAACTTACTGGAGGCCTCCCATGTGCAGAACAACACCAGGCACAGGTGCTGGAGCCAGGTAAGGAGTCCAGGTAGAAAGCCATGTTTATCCTTTCTGGTTGAAAGGGCTGTTTACCTGTGGTAAATAGAAAGCTTTTGCTTCCAGTAATCAGTCATGTTCCTGTGTAATCTTGTCCCATACCTCTGACAGGGTCCCCACACAGGGCTGGAGACTCCCAGCCAAGGTGCATTGACCCAGCCAGTCACAATCCAAGAAGGTTTATTGCTATGGAAGGAAGATTTCACTCTAATAATGGTGGGTTTTTTGTGTGTGGGTCTTTTAAAGGGACTTTTCCTCTGGTAAATAGAGGCATTTGTAACCTCCATGCCTTTGTCTGGGCTTGGACACAGGAGAGGGCCCTGGAATGCCCCACAGCTTGTGAAATTAATCACTCCATGGAGCAGCACACAGCTTTGGATGTGGGGAGAGCCATGAGTTGAGCCATAGCCATGGCAGTGGTTATGGCATGAATCATGGCACCATCCTGGGCATGAGGAAGACCATACAACAGCCATGAAATGGATCAGAGAGGAGCCCACGGGGAAGCCGCACAGGAAAAGCGGAGTATAAACATAGTCAATGGAGGATGCTGTAGAAAGAAAATACTGGGAGGAAGGGGATCAGGGAGCAGAAGGCACTGACCATAAAATGGGTCTGAATGGGCCTCCAAAAAGTCAGTGGAGCAGACAAGGCGCATTAATCATGCCTCTCAGGGAAAACAACAAAAATTGCTGGGCAAAATATTGGGAAATATCTTTGTAGTTGTATTAGTTGGCTGGGTAGACAGTAGGTAATATTTAGGTCAACAGCTGAGAGAAAACAGATTTTCAGAGAGATTGAAGGAAAGCTCTGAAGCAGCCTTTACATTGAGGGCATTTGTCAAGTCTGGTGGACTACAGCGCAAGGGCACAGGGCCGAAGTCCAGGGCCTGCGCAAGGGGTGGCATGTAATAGGAAACCCTAAATAAAGCTGCCACCTACAGGGCTAAAGCTTCAGTGCATGGTTAAACTAGAATAAAACTGCATCGCCCGTCGTGAACATTAAGGACTGAGAAAAATGTCTATTTTTAAAATTGACACTGAGTAGAGGGTGTGAAAAATCTCCCAGGACAATTCCTAAATTACATGACATTCTTCATATTTTTCTATTATCCTCACTCAAGGACATGCTTATTGATTTTAAAGAGGGGGAATGGAGGGAGAGAGTGTGAGAGAAACATCGATATGAGAGAGAAGCATCAATCGATTGCCTCTTGCATGGTCCCTGACCAGGGATCAAACCCAAAACCTAAGAATGTGCCCTGACCAGCAATTGAACCTGCAACATTTAGGTTTATGGGATGACGTTCCAACCAACCGAGCCACACTGGCCAGGGCTGACATTCTTCATTTTTTAAAAAGGTCAGAGCAAGGCAAATTTGTTGACTCATTTTGTAATGAGAGCAACAATAAAAAAGCACTGTCAGGGAGAACAGTAAGGTGTTTCTTAAACAGAGAAAAATTACAATTCTTTCATAGTCTTTACTAAAATCAGCAGTCAAAAAGGACAAAAACAACAGAGAAGTTTAAAAACACTGTTGAGTTATTTCCTAAGACTTCCACAGAAAAAAAGACATAATGACTATCTGAAAAGAAGACTCTCACACCAGAGAACTCTCCTTCATTGAAACACGGTCTCATATCAATGACTATCTCAGCAAAAATTATCCGGTGATATTTCCAGGACCCCAGATGTAGAAATGGCTTTTATGGCTGGTTGAAGGGGCAGGTTCCAAAAACAGTGGGAAGTCACCTCTAATTATATCAGGCTGGAATCCTGACCATGGAATTCACTGGTGGAAAGTGCACAGTAGGAATTCTGTAAGTGCCTGTTGGCAAACTGATGATCTTCACTGGTCTATTGCCCATGCTTCCTTTGGGAAAAAAAAAAAAAAATGAGGTACAATTGACATACAACATTACATTAGTTCAGGAATAAAACAGAATGATTTGATATTTGTATATATGGAAAATGATCACCACAGTAAATATAGTTAACCCCTGGCTAGGTTTGTAGCTTCAAATCACACAAACTGGGCATTACAGAAAACCATCTTAAGACTTACTCAGCACCCCTCAGACCTCCTTCATCTTTGGGAAGATTCATCCTCCTTTACTCTTCGTTTCTTTCACTTGGAAACTATATTTTTATGTTTTTCTGTTTTTTCATTGTCTTTTATGATCACATCTTGTTATGTGCCACACACCATGCTGGTGCCTTTAAATACACCATACTTTATTTCTCAAAACAATCCAATGGGCACATAAATTTCTAGCTTTACAATGGGTTAGGAGCTTTGGCCTAAAATACCATGAAAAACTTAAAATGATGGACTAAAAAGTCTTCTTAAATGAATCAGGAAAATAAGGAATGTTAAAATTAAAGACTAAGTTAAGTTAGGAACCCAAGGAGTAAGGGAAGTACTGAAGCCATCTTTGGCAAAATTCGGCACATTTAAGCTTCAGCAGCACCAGCCAAGGTGGGGACTCTAGTAGTGGACCCTCACATTAACCTGAAACCTTCAGGCAGAGTGCAAACTGAAAATAAGCCTACCTCTCCCCTAAGGAAATGCAAGTAAAATTGCCTCTTTCTGAACCTGGTGCAGGGGAAGGGAGAGGAGGAGGAAGTATGTCTTGAGAAATAGCTGTAACCACAATGCTCTACATGGTTTGCTGCACCAAATCAAGGGTAATTCAAAAGACCTCAAACCTATCATTTAATTTAAAAGGCACCTGTGGCCCAAACATGCACATTCTCTGTGGAAGATCAGACCTTCATCTCAGGCCTCAAGGAACTTCTACAGATATCACAAGAAAAATAAGTTTGAAGTCATAACTCTCAATTGCAAATGATATCAAACAACAGCAATACAAGCCAGCAAGAAACAAGACAAAACAAAACAGAAGGATCAGATCCACAAAACCCAAAGACACTGGAGTTATTCAATACAGAATACAAAGCAAGCAGGTTTAAATGTGTGCCATAGCTTTATGGTTGTCCACTAAAACCCATTCTCCATCTTTTACAACAGATTTCTCAAGTTTTAGTTGAGCACATGGATATTCCCCAGTCTCGTCTGAAGCTGACTGTATCTGTGTGACGATGTGCTGGCTTATAGTATATAAGCAAACAATAATCTCTCAGGAAGATAAAAAGCAAGATAGAATTAAATACTTGATAACCTTAGGGTATGAGTTGGTAGATGGGTAACAAGAATGAAAGTGTGCCAAGGTCCTTGTGTTGCTTTTGGGGGAGAGTAAAATATTAATGACATTGAGACTGTAATAAATGTGCATGTTAAAAAAATTTTTTTAAGGATAACCTCTAACAGATGTGATCTGGACTGGACTTCAGGATCTCTGCCTCCAAGCACATCTAAAGGGGTAAAGAAGGTTTCTTTCTTAGAGTGCTACTGGTTTTTTAGGATTACGGGGAGTCTAGGACCCAATTCGTCACTGACTGACCCCTTGCCCTCTGCCTCAGGAACTGCCCACACAGCTGCCAGGATATTTGTGTCTGAACCTTCCCTAGCACACCCCATCCCTTTCTGACTCTCAGATTCACTCATTCCAAGGTCCCACATGTCTCTAGCCCCCTCCCACTTGCCAGCTTCTTTCTAGCAGGTCTCATGTGTTGGGGGTACTCATTCACCTAAAAATAAACAACCTCAGAAGCATCTGACTTCTGTCACACACTACGTGTGGAACTCCCATCAGCTCACACCTCTTGCCCTGGCCACAAGATGTCTTCTTCATGAACTCCCAAACCTCCCACACATTTGGGTTTCTTCCATCATGCTCATCTACCTGACCGTGTGCTTTCAGCTTCTACATCCATGTCCAGACCCAACAGGAAGCTCCTGAAAGACTTAGGCTATAGATCTCCCTCCCATAACAAACTTGAAGTGTCCTAATGTGGCCTGAGGTATAACCTACTGAGAGATGCTTCATTGAGGCTTATGATAAAGAACATCTCTAGGATCCCAGGGTGGAAAAGCTCCAATGGATTTCTCTGAAAACCACCAAGAGGGGAAGTCCTGGGTTGAGGGTCACAAGGGGGCCCTATATTGTCTCTGTAGTCTGGCAGGTAGCTTGTTCCTGCACATTCAACACTCTCCCCATGCCTTCAGCCCCCATCCCTGAGAAACCACAAAGATGGCTTTGTTGATCCCTAATCTCGCTTCCCCTATTCATTCAATGCACATTATTAAATGCCTACTGCACACCACAGGGCTCCATCTGCCTTCTACCCATAATTGAGGGGGCCCAGATCTCTCATTACTACTCTATTTTGAGTCTTATATTTTTGTTTGCTTGAGAGATGTGGGATCCTGCCCCCTTATCTCAGTCTATTAGGGCTTCTTTCTTACTGAAACAGGCACATAGGACTTCCAGACCAGGAAACAGATGTAGAACAGGTTTCTGGCCTCATCCATGCCTCAGAGGGTGGGTCCCTTCCACTCTGACAACCTTGATCTCCTTGTCCCATTCTACTTCCTGCTGCAACCCAGCCCAGTGCCCTGTGTAGTGTGATCATGTCATCCTCCTTTTAACCTTCCTCTTGACCCCTAGTCTATTCCTTCCCAGGCTCAGTATTGTTTTCTTAGCTGCTCATAGCTGACAGAAGAACAAGTCAACTTTCTACCTCCTCCCCAACCCATATGAAGCTATAAAGGTCCCTGTAGCTCTTTCATGATAAAGAAAGAGGCAAGAGCATCACATGGAGGAAGCTTAAGGAAACCAGTCATCCAGTCTCTCACTCCATCCCTAAACTCACAGCTCTTCCCAAGAACACATATGTAGGAGATCCAAGCTCCTGGAAGCTCCAGCTTTTATCTCTTCACCTTGAACTCTCCATATTCAAGAATACTGCTCATTGTCTTCTAGGTCTTGGCTGCATCTAGGATCAAGCTATCTTGTTTTCTGGCCATCAAGAGACAGATCAAGATGCAGAAAGGAAACATTCCCCTTAAGTTTTTGTTTCTATTGCATCTCCTACTTTCAAAATATGGTAAGTGATTTTCTTTAAAAGTGGCGGTCTGAAAACCTTTGAGGGGTTGTGGAGTGGTGCCCATTACCTAGAGCAGCTATGGGGGTCCTCCATATGACCATGATCATTTACTCCAGTCACCTCAGTCTAACAAATTGCCAGGGAGACAGTCTGAGTACAGTGTTAAAACTGGTCTTTGATTGCCTGCATAAGAACTATGGCTCCATCTGTTACCTGTGTGCTTTGGGTGAGCTGTTTAACTACTCTGTGCATCAGGTCTACATCTATGAAATGGTATGACCTATGTGATAGGCCTGGGGGCGCTAACTATTAAGGATAAGGAGAGTTGATTATTTTTAAAAATATCACCCATCTAATAATCTATAAACCTAATTTCTCTCCTGTTCCTAACCTAATGCCACATCAGCCTAAATTAACCTCAGACCAGGGAGAATAGGATTTAAGAGTCAAAACTGATTCTCACTCTGTTTCCATAGTCCTGGCATGCAAACCCTCTGTGGGCCATCTCCTATTGCACAACTGGAAAGCATGACTTCTTAGAGAATTCATCACTTTGAATCAAAATGAGCCCTCTTACCATTTTGACTCATCTGTTTTCCCAAACTTCTTAGGTCAAATCCACTCTCTCTGTCACGTGGCACCTCTACTTTTGATCATCTCAGTTTCCTATTTAGTTTTACGCGTGATTCTGAACGTAACCCCGATTTGCATCCCATTGCAGAATTGGGGAACCTTCCAAAGTAGAGCTATACTCTAATCCTATGTTACTTCAAATAAGACCAAGGAAAAAATATACACATGCAGAGTGAGGTGGTGGACATCCATGTCCCAGTTAGTAGTAAAATGAGCCACAATGAGATAAATACAGGCTCTGGGGAACCTCAGTGTCTTTGTGCTTCAATGTAGTTAGGGGCAAAAAACAGGCACAACCTTAACTCCAGCTGAGCTTCCAAGAACATTAAAAACTACCCTATACTGTAGGTCTTGATATGGTCCTTAGTCCTGGGAGAGCTTATACATTTAATCTACATATAACCTGTTCTTCTCCAACCTCTGCCACAGTGGTCAGGAGTCCCTGGCACTTTAATGCAAATAGAATAGCTTGCTCCTTTAGAAGAGACAGATACCTGGGCCCCACCTCAAGCTCTGACTCATTTAGTTTGGAGTGGTTTGTGTAGGAATCCTTATTTTCAACAAGCTCTCTGGGTGATCCTAATGTAGGTGTTTTCTGAATAACAGTTTGAGAAATGTTCAAGAAGGGAGCAATACAACTTTAAGAATGAAATAATCAGTATATACTAGTTTAAGCTGGGTCCTACAAGTCCTTTATGAGAACTTTTATCTGTATTAGATCTTGTATAGCAGATTTTGGAATAAGTTTACTGCCATTGAAACTAGGTCAGGTAACCCCTGTGCCGGGCCTGTGCGGAGAAGGTGATAGAGCATGGCAGCTGCAAGTGCCAGCTCAACAGCCTGGATTTAAATTCCTTTTGTACTCCTGACCAGCTGTGTAATTTTGGGCTAGACTCAACACTTCTAAGCCTCAGTTTCTTCATCTTAGCTGGTGATATTAATAGTATTGATTTCAAAGACCTGTGCGGGCATTAAGTAGAATTATTTATGTAATGAATTTAACCAAGCTTTGAACAGTAAGTATATATGCTCTCTGTCCCTCCACCTCCCTCCCTCTCCCTGTCTCTCTCCCATTCTCTCTCTCTCTCTCTGTCTCTCTCTCTCTCTCTCTCCCCATACATATGTATTTGACATCATTTCTCATTATAATCAGGTATAACCTACAGTGATAGTAGCACAACTGTCAACACTGCATCCAGTGTATCCCCTAGGGAGACCAGTACATTCACCTACACTGGATCCAGCACAACATTCAGTGAGACCAGCACAGCCTCCAACACTAGATCCAGTGTGACCTCGGGTGAAACCAACACAACTTCCAATACTGAATCCAGTGTGACCTCCAGTAGAACCAGCACAGCCTCCAACACTGGATCCAGTGTGACCTCAAGTAGAACCAGCACAGCCTCCAACACTGGATCCAGTGTGACCTCCAGTAGAACCAGCACAGCCTCCAACACTGGATCCAGTGAGACTTCCAGTGGGACCAGCACAGCTTCCAATACTGGATCCAGTGTGACCTCCAGTAGAACCAGCACAGCCTCCAACACTGGATCCAGTGTGACCTCCAGTAGAACCAGCACAGCCTCCAACACTGGATCCAGTGTGACCTCCAGTAGAACCAGCACAGCCTCCAACACTGGATCCAGTGTGACCTCCAGTAGAACCAGCACAGCCTCCAACACTGGATCCAGTGAGACTTCCAGTGGGACCAGCACAGCCTTGAGTACTATATCCATTGGGCCCTCCAATGGGACCAGTACAGCTGTCAACACTGGATCCAGTGCAACCTCAGGCTCACCTTCTCCAACTGGAAAGCACACAACTTCCCACAGAAACAGTACAAGTGCTACTACTTCAACAAGTAAAGTGGGGCCTGATGGGTCCCTGAAGCCATGGGAAATCTTTCTCATCACTCTGGTCTCAGTTGTAGTGGTTGTGGGATTCTTTGCTGGACTCTTCTTCTGTGTGGTGAGTGCCTAATAAGTAGGGTAGTGCCTGGGGAAGGAGTAGCAGGAACCTAGCAAATGGGTAGGAATAGTAAGGGAACCAAGCTGGGGGTGAGTAGGGAGAGAGGGAAGATCAGGGAGATTTACTACAGAGAAGAACCACGATGTGGCCAGAGGAGCCAATCAGTGTACAAGGGAACTATTGACTTGACGGTAAAGGGGCCAAAAGAAGGGAAAAGGCTGGAGGAAGAAGTATAAGATAACAGTGATAGTTTGAGGGGGGAGAGGACTCCAGAAGGAATCTATGGTGAAGATTTGGGAGAGGGCATATAATTTTGAAAATATTCACCTTTCTTTTTCTAGAGAAACTCCCTGACCCTGAGAGACATCTTTGACACAGCTGTCTACCACCCCCACGGTCCCCACCTTGATCTGTGCCCTGAACGGAGTCACAGAGCCCACCACAGGCCTACGTGGAGCCCTAACTGGTTCTGGAGGAAACCAGTATCCTCTGTAGCTATGGAGATGAGAGGGTGATACAACAAGGCTGAGCAAGGCTGAAGTCAGAGAGCCACATTCTTCATGGAGGAAGCTGACCTGAGGGACTGGAGATCTAAGTGTCCTTTTACTTGTCCCCAGAAGTCCCCTCCCAACTTTGGATTTGTGACAGCCTTGGAGAAGATGCTTCCTTCCTCTCTGTTGCTTTTGCCAGACATTGGAAAGAAGAGATGCTTATGGTTATTTGGCTAACAAATAAACACATCTAAAATAAAGTACAGAGAGAACTTGTGTGTACACATAAGTGGGTGTCTACTACACTGACATGAATTTCCCAGTTATATGAGAGAACTCCCATGCTGTAAAGCACCTGCCATTCCAGATCTCCACAGCAAAATCCAGAGACTTCGATTATGTGTCCTCCTTTTCTAATTCTTGTTCCAAGTAGGACTCTTGCCCAGGATCCCTAAGACTCACTCAGGCTCCCAGGGGAATGAGTTGGGAGAAATGAGAAGGGAGGGCCTGGGCCAGGATTCCAGGAGTGCACTGAATAGGCCTGTGGTGCAGAGCTCTTGTGTGGTACACGGAGCTCCCAGAGCATGATGAGGTGGAGGGGTACAGTGTGCTGTGGGCTGGGTGTGCTCACTTCACGCACGTCACAGTGTGCAGGGCATTTACACTTGCTCCTGACCTGGGCTACTTGTCAGAATGAAGTGCTAGTTGGCACGTTTCTCTCAGAGTGAGCCTTTTGGAAGAGAGAGGAAGCACTTCCTCTTTTACCAGTCAAGGTCTTTCTGGCTTAGGACTAACCTTTTAAGAGGCTCGTGAAGTCCCCTCCTTGAAGGACTGCACATACCCCTTTCATGGGTTCAGGGGACCTGGCTACCTGAACCTACAGGTTTTGGAGGACACAGGGAACTGCTTTAGAAAGCCAAGATGCTCTAGGTTCCATGAGGCAGTGAAAGTGTCCCCACCTGGGACAGAGCCCTCGGGAGAAAATTAGCAGTTTGCTGGTGGCTTCACCCCAACCCGCAACAGTGGAAACTGTTTTGCCTTCCAGCACTCGCTGGGTTTCTCAAACCCAAACAGCTGAACCTAATTAATGAGGCCATGCTGAGCCACAGGCAGGCTAATCATCATCACCTTGCTAAGAGGGGTCCAGCAACCAGAAGGAGAAGCCAAGCTGAACCCCCCGAAAAGATGCTGCCCGCTGGTGTGAATGTGGAAAGAATGTGAAAAGTGTGAAAATAACTGAGATAATGCAAGGCTATCCATCTAGGTAATTAAACATTGTAAGACACGATTTTTCACATTTAAAATCATAATAAATGAACTGAAAAAGACTGGCCACTGTTGAGAATAACATTAGTAACCTGGATGAGCAAGTGGGGGAAAAAATAGCTCAATTAGACACAAACTGCAGAGATGAGAACCGCCAGACGGGGAAAGACACCGGAGGACAGATTCAGGAATACCAACATGAGAGTAATTGGTTCAAAACAGAGAAAAAAGGAGGAAATGGATGAGAGGAATGAAAGAATAAAGAGAAGAAAGAGTTGAGCGCACAGATTGCAAGTATTCACTAACTATGCTCCGTAGATACACTAAAAACCATTGACTGACTTACCTATTTCGAACAGGTGAATTATACAGCATGTAATTATATCTCAGTAAAGCTACTACAATATTATTATTAGGCATTATAAAAAATGTGTAAATAAAAATTTTGGTTGCTAAAGATAAACCACAAATTACTCAAAGCAATGGGCACTTGGTAATAGAGGAAGAAGGGAGGAAACCATGGTGAGCAAATTATCCTGTGATTAATTCACTAGTTATATTACTATGAATACCTCACTACTCCCAGAACCTGAAGTGTGTTTATAGAGTTAGAAAGCCTTGTCACTCAACTTTTGTCATGGCGAGGTGCTGACCTGCCAGACCTGTGCTTTTGCTCTGTTGGTCTACTACATTGATCTTCGAATGAGTCTCCCATGCTCTTGGAGGCGCACAAAGACTTTCTAAAGAATATTACGCAGGTGTGGGATGTTTTACGGGAATCATTTTCCAGATCTTCCACTTCCACATATATACTTGCCTAAAACTGATGTATCTGAGAAGACCTCTGTGGTCAGAGCATCAGGCTACGTATACTTTTTAAACTCCCCTTTACAGCCACCCACCTTTTCTTTCTGGTCCCTACTATTATAGAGAAAATGAAGGGATACCTCAAAAATTTCTTCTAGTTTAGGCTTTATATACCCAGAGTAGGGCTTATGCTTTCACCAGCCTCATATAAATTCCTTTTAGGGACTAAATGGTGTATAATAACTGGTAATTTTGGTACATGTTCAGATGTTATGTATTCAGACATATTGTAGAGTGAGGTAGAGGAGTAATAAAATTACTGTTTAACAAACTGTTCTCTCCCATCCGTGCCAAAGAATGTGCCCCTCCTGTGGGAGCCGGCTGTGAAAGTAGGGCCCAGGCTACCCCTGCAACCAGTGACACAGGTGGCAGTGCCTTTGCTAACCTGGGTGAGAACCAATGGCAAGCAGCCCACCTTATCGGTCCATCTGCGTATTGTAGGATTTTCAGGATGGGTAGAAATTTGCTGAAAAACAGAAACCTATATGAAACCCACATCCCGGGCTTGTGCACCATTCTTTGTGAGGAGATAGTCTCATTCACCAGTTTCTTGATCTAGTTTGCAGTTATATATTTCACATGATTTCAAGGAGAAAAATGTAACTAGTTCCATATTTACATCCAACTGATTAAGGCTGCATCTTAAGACGAAAGGAACACAGAGAGGCTTTACAGCGTGTTAGCCAAGAGTGGGGAACAAAGATGGGGAACTAGAATTTTTGGTCTCAAATCCTAACTCCCTGAGGCCTTGCACAAATTCCTTAGTTCTTCCATATATGAGACTTCTGTGTGCTCATCCATAAAAATGAGGGAACCATGGACCCACTTCGTAGAGTTGCTGTGAAGCCCTTAGAATTGTCCTGCGTTAGTAAGCAGTCTATAAATTTTGTTATTTTATATATTAGGTAGGTTCTTATTTTATATTTTCTTGAAAATATGGAAAAATATTTCATAGAAAAAATATTTTTATTTACTTTTCACCAAAAGGTTATTGAGAAATGTAAATTTTAAAGTCACAGGAAAATTAAAAACTTTATAAACATATCTTTTGGTACCGAACAACATGATGTTAGAAACTATCCTCTAAACAAAAAAGATTACAGTTGAATAATGTGGCGCAAGTGGTGTATTCAGAGAGCAGAAGGAACTCTGTGGATCAGACTGTTAAGGAAGGACTTGCTTATATACTATTAAAAAGGGAAAGGTTGGTGCCGAGATGAGAAGTGTTAGCATCCATTTGAAACATTTTAAACAGCAGTAAAACTGTCTTATTATTTCAATGTCTACGTTTACAATATGGTAGATATTACATTTTTTAAAATTATTAAATTTATGGTATACAGTTTAGATTAAACATAAACTAGTAAGGGAATATGTAGTTTTTGCCCACACAGATGGTGGTTTAGCTGTTTGATGAAGTCTAAGCAACATCGTGAGAGATCATCACCTCCAGTCCAAGGGCAACCACCACCCTTGGAGGAAGACAGGTTGCAGGCAAAGATCATGTTGGTTTGTTTTTCACACAAGGTCTTGTTTCTTTTTGTTTTACTTATTTTTTTCTGATAAACCATATGTAACAGGGGAAGGTAGCTCTGAGACTCCTTATAATGACAAGAACTAGAATTGAAGATACACTAAAATTGGAAAGAGAAAGCAGGCTCTTGTCTGGTAGGTTGAGGAAGATCTGAGGCAGGACATTGAGGAACATGGCAGTGAGACGCTAGAGCCTGGGAATTTTCTAAGACATTCAGCACAAGAGGTTCAAGGATGAATTTTGAACCCACACTGTGTGTTTACTTTATACAAGTGATTGGTTCCTGAAATTCTTCACATTGTGATGGATGAATCTCTTGCTGTCTCAAACAAAGTTCTAAGCCCTCAGCTCTCGTGTGCTCTTTCCTTCATATCATCACAACTGACTCTCCAAACAGGCATTCAAAAAATGGTCTCTGACCAGTCAGCTTCACGCACTCAGCCCATTCCTGACTCCTTAGTTTTCCTGCCCAATGCCTTCTGATGACTGCTTCATCTGTTTCTTCATGCTGCTCATACTGGGCCTCTGTAGCTCCTGTGGTCTTATTTCTAGGTTCTTTCCAACAGTGCCAGATCCAGGATTCCAAGCAGAATGAGGCTGGGAATAGGCACTCTGGCTGGAAGAGCCCAGAGAAAGGATCACAGTTGTGCACTGCCCTGCATCTAGGAGAAAACACTCTGCAGAAGACCTCAAATCCCCAGCTTCACCAAATGAACACCCATTGACCTTTAAGATCTACTTGCTTCCTTTTCTTCTCTTCCTCTGTCCTCCTTCACACAGGCTGCCTGCTTTGGAAATGAGGCATACACTCAAAGAAAACAGGCTTCAGATAATTTCTGGTTCAAAGGGTGGGGTCCTTCCACGGGACACTGATCCCCTCCCTGCCCCTCCCTGGACCCACCCCCTCTTCTCTGGCTGACTTGCCTTCTGCTGCCTTTGCTCCTACAGGGACCTCAGTGCGAACAGCCCTGAGCTGCAGAGTAGGACACAGAGACGCCCCTCCCTAGGAAGGGAGGACCTGAAACTGTGGCCAGTATAAATGCCTTAGATATGCTCATGAGAAAAGAGAAGAAAGCTAGAAGTCAAACTCGGGCAATTTGTAGAGCATCCTAGCCTCCACCTCTGTGAGGCTCACCTTGGCTTTGACTGGCCTGAGATTTCCCTGCAACTGTATCTCCCTTCAAGGCCCTGAGGGTGTGCCTCTTGTCTCTTTGCCTCTGCAGTTCACCTTCCTCTGGGACCTAGGCATTTCAAATGAGAACTTCCCCTGTGCATCATTTCAAGATGAGGAGAGGGAACATCTCTCCCAATTCCCTGGTCCTGTGGCTGCTGCTCTTTGGAGTCCTGGGTAAGTGACTTATGAGTTAATGAGGAGAAAGGTATGGAGGCCATAGGTCTGAGATAGGAGTCCCAATCCAGGCATGACTCCTCTTCCAAAAGCGAAGATGACTCACTCTTTTGGCCATTTCTGCAAAAGGTAGTACTGTCCCCAGCTCCACTGCCAGGAATCTGAGTGTCAGCACAGCCAAGGGTGTCTCACTTCCTCTATATTTTGCACAGATGTTTTGTTTTCAACTGGAACATCCTAGTTCCAATAGCATTCTTAATTCCAAATTAGAGTCACGTTCAAATTAGACTCATCTAAAGTTAAGTAGAAATATCCCTTCCTCAAATGCTGCCTGATTTCAACAGGCTTCCTCCCTCAGAATTCCTGGGAGAAACAGACTGGAGGTTGCCCATGGAAAAGCAGGACTCTCCTCGAAGTCAGTGGTGGTTTTTGTGGAAGGAAGCAACCCCTGGGGTGAGCAGTAGGGGTCAGGGCTGCAGTGGGACCTGATCTCATGGCCTGAGCTGACTTCACAGACTCCAGTCTTTGATTTCTCACATCAAATTTTCTTCCTTACTATTAGATACGGGCTTAACGAGCATTTCTACTCCCTTTGCTTTGCTATAGGAGGTCAGGTCAAGAGGAGGAAGGTACAGAATTAAAAGAAAAGATCTAGATCGGCCCTGGCTGGTGTAGCTCAGTGGATTGAGCGCGGGCCTGCGAAACAGAGGATCGCGGTTCGATTCCCCGTCAGGGCACATGCCTGGGTTGCAGGCCAGTTCCCAGCATGGGACACACAAGAGGCAACCATACAGTGATATTTCTCTTCCTCTCTCCTACCCTTCCCCTCTAAAGATAAATAAATAAAAATCTTAAAAAAAATAATTTTAAAAAAAATTAAAAAAAATAAAAAAATAAAAAAAAAAGAAAAGATCTAGATCGAATGATGTAGAGCACAAATGGCAAACATCAGGCCCACTGGCTGAATCCGGCCCTCCACCTTGTTTTATCCGGCCCAGCACCTTGTTTCTACCCCACGGCAGTGCTGAGCTCTTGCTTAATTGTTAAGGAGTAGTTACATTTATACAGTCCTAAAATTACATTCGGCCCTTTGAAGGCAACCACGAGGCTGATGTGGTCCCCAGTGAAAATGAATTTGACACCCCTGATGTAGATGATTCGGGGTGATTTCCCCACTTTCTGCACCAATATGTCCATGTCTTGCATCCTTTTCTGTATTTTCTCCCTCCCTCTGCTCCAGCCCTCCCTCCTTTAGGGCTCTCTCTTTCCTCCCCCATTCTTGTGATCCCTTTCATCTCAAATGCTTCAACTGTTCCCTCCCTGCCAGGGACTCCCAAATCCACTTCTAACTCATCCGGATTGTTGACTCCAGGCCTATCCATCTGATTTTACCTCAGACCAAGCATGTCCTTCATGTAGTCATCCGACAGACATTTATGGAGCTGGTACCCTGGGCCAGGCACTGCGACCTGCCAGGCCATGGTGAAGATGGCTGCAGAAAAGCCAGAGTCCTGCTCTCATGGGACTCCAGCTGCTGCAGAAGACAAAGAGACCTGAACAACATTCTTTTTCTCTCTTTTTTTAAGATTTTATTTATTTATTTATTTATTTATTTATTTATTTATTTATTTTTAGAGAGGGGAAAGGAAGGAGAAAGAGAGGAAGAGAAACATCAATGTAGGGTTGCCTCTCAAGTACCCCCTACTGGGGACCTGGCCTGCAACCCAGGCATGTGCCCTGCCTGGGAATTGAACTGGCGACCCTTTGATTTGCAGGCTGGCACTCAACAACTGAGCCACACCAGCCAGGGCCCAAACACAATTTCATCACGAAAGAGACAAATGTACCAGGTGCTGACAGGCACCCTATTGTCCCACCACCAGATCTATAAAGTAATACCCCCACCACACACACTCTATTACAGAGAATTAGCAACGATTAACTCCCCCATGGGACATTGCTTCCCTTCTCACCCTCCTGTCATCTCTGGAGCTTTCTCAGGGGTTTTCTCCTTCTCATATCTTTTCTCCCTCCACCATTCTCCAATCCTTCCCATCAGCATCCAAACAGTGTCCATAAATAACATCAGGGAAATTATTAAAAACCTGGGTTCTGGGGCTCTGGTGTCCAGAGATCCCAGGTCTGTAAGCATGGAGTGGCTGTGCTGAGGTCTTGTGTTAGTAAGCTCTCAGGTGATCTAACTGCAGAGGCTCCGGGACTCAACACTTACTCAACAGTAATAATTTCCATGCCTAACACTTGCGCAGCCACTTCACTCCCAACCACTGCCTCCCCTCCATTCTCCTTCATCACCCACCTTTAAAACAGTTCTCTACATTTGCTATTTCCCCTTCTCACCTCCCATTTGCTTATTTCATTTTCATTTTATTTTACTAGGTAATGCATGTAAATAGTTCTGTGAAAGAAAGAATCCTGCAGGCTTACAGTCACACTTCAGATCCTGCCCCCTTTCTCCCACTGCTTTTCCCTAGTGCATCCTACTCTCCAGAGTTTCTTTTGACACTTACTTTCTTATTTCTAAATAACATTCTTATTTGTTGGTTGTTTTGATCTTCATTCCTTCTGTTCAAAAGGAGATTGAGCACCCACCTCCTGCCCCTGCACATAAACACCTCATATTCCATCTCATACTTCCCCCAAATGTTCATATCAAATCTTTGGTGTTAAATTAGTATTTACATCATGATTACTGTGCAAGTAACGTCTCTAGCTGAGTCACATAATGACTTATGATTATTCCCCTTTCTTGTACATTTTTGGTTTTCTGGGTATTAATCATAGCCTCATTTAAAAATTTGCATTGCTTTCTTCATATATATTAATTCACTCCAAAACATCCATCAGGAGAGTATAAATTTCTTTGCAATACACATGAGACAATCTATCAGATTCACTGCTTTCCTCAGAATCCCATTTGGAAGCATCTGTCCACCTCCAGGCAATGCTTGTTGTTCCCGGAGTGCTGCGCAGCTCTTGTCTACAAATTTTCTTGCCAACACTCTGGAAATTTTCTTTTACCTCTCGTAGATCCATGTCTTGTGTCTTGTTTCATTTTTTCATTTAGATGCAGCACTTTTTCTAGACACTTCTTGAGAGAAAGCTCATGGTGGGAAATTGTGTTAAAGACTTATCCCCTGTTAGGGTAAACTAACCAACAGATCCCAAAAATGACTTTGAAAAATAAGCAAGTTTAAAAAAACATATAACTTATTATAAAAGTAAAATAAAATAGACTTTATCATAGATTGGTGGGAACTCTGTTCAATGCAGTCTTTCAGGATCCCAGGCTGAAGGTGGTTCTGTCATTTTCTCAATGTCTTGAGAAATTTTCTCATGGTCTCAATGTCATCATCCTTTCAGCCAAAGGGAAGCATATAAATTATATACATCCTTTCCCTTCACAGTCCTCTGGCCAGAGCTTAGGCATGTAGTCATGCCTAGCTACAGACAAGGGTGGGAAATGTAATCTAGCCATTTCGCCCAGGAAGAGAGAAAAATGCATATGTCTATAGACTTTATATGTCTGAGAATGTTTTTATTCCACCCATACATTTGATTCACAGTATAGCTGCTTACAGAATTCTAGGTTGGACACTGTATATCCTCAGAATCTTGAAGGCATTAATCCATTGTTTATAGATTCTAGATAGTGAAGTCTGATATTATTTCAATTATTGGTTGTTTCAATAAAAGGAGCCTTCAATTAAAGGAGCCTATTTTCTTTGTCTGGAAGATTTAGGATTTTAAAAAACTAGTGTTGTTGTAAAATCTCCTAATGCAGTGATCTAGTGTGTATTCTTCTTTCTTTATGTTAGAAACTTATAGAGGAGAAAGTTGTCAGTCATTTACGGAAATTTTTCTTGCATGTTTTTCTCTGATAATTGCCTCACGTCCATTTCTCTGTTTCATCTTTCTGAAAATCTTATTATTTGAGTGTTTGACCTCCTGACTGACACTCTAATATTCTTTTTCTGTCTTTCAACTCCACCACTTTATTTTTCTTCTAGGGCACAGGTGGCAAACATAAGGCTCTCCACCTTGTTTTATCTGACCCAACACCTTCTACCTGGTGACAGCACCAAGCTCCTTGACTAGGGTTAAGGAGTAGTTACATTTATACAGTCCTAAAATTACATTTGGCCCTTTGAAGGCAACCACAAGGCTAATGTGGGCCTGGTGAAAATGAGTTTGACACTCCTGTCAAGGGCGATAGCCTCAGCTTTTCAAGTGATCTAAATTTCCTAGTGAATTTTGAAATTTTGGGTTAAATTTTTTTTCAAAGAGTTTTCTTTTGTTTTTGGTATGTTCCCTTAAAAATAGTATTTTTTATTTGTTTCTTTCATGAGTGCTATGTTTTCACTTATCTTGCTTAGGACATTTGAAATTGTTTTTGCTTTCTGCATTGTCTTAGTTTTCTCTGAATTTGCTTCATAGGATGTTTGTATTTCAAGTTGGAGACTTTCCTCAAATATATAGTGATCTCAGAATGTCTTTTTTATTTGAGAGGGAAGCACTAAAATGCCTCTAGAAGTTCTGTGTTCAGGGTGGAGCCTGCTAACTGGTGGACTGAGCTCTAAGGTCACTTGGAAGAGATGTGGCACTTTGAGGAAGACCCTGAAAATGTCAGTATCTGTAGGTATTTTCTAATGTGGGATAATTTCTTTCCACAAGAGAAAATTTCCAAATTGCTACCTAGAAAGTATAAGCATAGCTGCCAAAATACGCAAGAAGCTGACTAGGGTGAGGCAATGAAAGGTTTTACAGTTCAGTCCGTAAGAATTCACTTAATTGCATACTTTTAGAACAACTCCTCAATCCTAACCTCAGCAGTGCCTGGGATCCCTGAAGCAGAGTTTATTTGGTTTCAGTATTTCCAGAAATAAAACCTCAGGCTCATATGAAGGACAGAGATGTATTCACCTAACTACTTGTATAGAAGAAAAGATATGGGATTGAGAGATGGGTTCTACCTGCATTGAATTTCAACCCTCCCTTCTGTATTCAGTCACACAACACACCCACATCCTTATCAGAACCTGGTTGCAATTTCTGAACCTTTTCAGGATTCCACATAATGAATAACTTACCAGTCAGTTGTTGCCTCTCATCGCTGATATAGGCCTCTATGTTGAAGCCTTCTCTTTTCTGCTGGAGAGTTACCACTCATCCACCTGCTGTCCATTATCTTTTCCTTGTGTGTGCTTTACCTCTAAAACAGTTTTATTGACATATAACCAGATACAATCAAATAAAAATGAATTTCTCACTCCAAAATTTTCCTTTTGTCCCTTCATAGTCCTTCCCTTTACCTCTTCCCAGGCAACCACTGATCTGCAGTTACCACATATTAGTTTGCATTTCCTAGATTTTTATATAAATGGAATCATGCCTGTATAATTCCTTTTCATCTGGCTTCTTTCACTCAGGATAATTTTTTTGAGGTTTATTCAGGTTGTAACATGTATCGATAGTTCATTCTCTTTTGTTCTGAGTAGTATTCCATTGTGTGGGCATATAGCAGGTCCTCAAAAAATGTCCTTTCATTCAGTGTTGTTTCCTTACAATGTTGATGAGATGCCATAGTAACTTAACTCTTGCTTATATCAATTAATGGTACTTTAATCTGATCCTCATGGTAGATGATGTCCTGGATGGGAGCTTTGCCTTTGCCATATCACAAGCAGGGCCTCATCATGGGGCTTCTCTTTCAATGCCCTGGCCCGAATCAGGTCCTGAGTCTGTGAGAAAATGCTACCCACGGTTTCTAGCTGGCTCCCTGCCATGGCCAGGGCCTCTAGTTAATTTCTTAATATAACAAAATATCCAGTCAGCATTCATACAGAAAAAAATTTAGCTTATGGTAAAGCTGGTTTTGTTATGTCATTTTAGTCACAAAACCCACTGATGACATTAAGTGCAGACTTACTGTACCACAATTTGTTATCAATTCACCGGTTAGAGACATTTAGGTTGTTTCCAAGTTTTGGCTATTACCAATCAGCTGCTATAAACATTCATACACAATTAAATGCTTGGACATATGCCTTCATTTCCCTTGGGCGAATACCTAGGAGTGGAATGGTTGGATCGCATGATGGGTGTCTGTTTAGCTTTTTTCTAAGATTATTGTACCATTTTATGTTCCCACCACCAGTTCTTCCACATTCTCACCAACACTTGGTATGGTCAGTATGTTAAATTTTAGTCATTCTTATAGGTATGTAGTGATATCTCACTGTGGTTTTAATTTGCATCTTCCATGTTCATATTTGTCATCTTCAGTGCTGCTTGTTGAAAGCTTTCGCCTATTTTTTTTTTTACTGATTTTGTTTTATCAAGTTTTGAGAGTTCTTTTTTTTCAAACTTTTAAAAAAATTTATTGATTATGCGATTACAGTTGTCCCATTTCTCCCCAACATTCCCCTCTACCCTGCACACCCCCTCCCACCCACATTTCCCTCTTTAGTTCATGTCCATGTGTCATAAGTTCTTTAGCTTCTACATTTCCCACACTATTCTTGCCCTCCCCCTGTCCATTTTCTACCTACCGTCTATGCTACTTATTCTCTGTACCTTTTCTCCCTCTCTCCTCCTCCCACTCCCCTGTTGCTGACCCTCCATATGATCTCCATTTCTGTGGTTCTACTCCTGTTCTAGTTCTTTGCTTAGTTTGCTTTTGCTTTAGGTGTGGTTGTTAATATCTGTGAGTTTGCTGTCTTTTTACTGTCATATTTTTGACCTTCTTTTTCTTAGATAAGTCCCTTTAACACTTCATGTAATAGGGGCTTGGTGATGATGAACTCCTTGAACTTGACCTTATCTGAGAAGTGCTTTATCTGCCCTTCCATTCTAAATGACAGCTTTGCTGGATAGAGCAATCTTCGATGTAGGTCCTTTCCTTTCATGACTTGGAATACTTCTTTCCAGCCCCTTCTTGCCTGGAAGGTCTCTTTGGAGAAATCAGCTGACAGTCTGATTGGAACTCCTTTGTAGGTGACTGTCCCCTTATCCCTTGCTGCTTCTACAATTCTCTCCTTCATTTGAATCTTGGCTAATATAATTATGTTGTGCCTTGGTGTGTTCCTCGTTGGGTCCAACTTCTGGGACTCTCTGAGCTTCCTGGACTTACTGGAAGTCTATTTCCTTTGCCATATTGGGGAAGTTCTCCTTTATTATTTGTTGAAATAAGTTTTCCACTTGTTGCTCTTCCTCTTCCCCTTCTGGGACCCTATAATTTGGATGTTGGGATGTTTAAAGATGTCCTAGAGGTTCCTAAGCCTCTCCTCATTTTTTTGAATTCCTGTTTCTTTCTTGTTTTCTGTTTGGTTGTTTGTTTCTTCCTTCTGGTCCACTCCATTGATTTGAGTCCCAGTTTTTCTCTCATCTCTATCGGTTCCCCATGCGTCTTCCTTCATTTCACGTATTGTA
Source organism: Glossophaga mutica (assembly GCA_039655065.1). Classification (NCBI taxonomy): domain Eukaryota; kingdom Metazoa; phylum Chordata; class Mammalia; order Chiroptera; family Phyllostomidae; genus Glossophaga; species Glossophaga mutica. The sequence goes on from CM077306.1 coordinate 107,297,068, forward strand.
GTCTTCATTTTTTCATCTAATTTGTGAGCAAAATCAACCAATTCTGTGAGCATTTTGATGACCAGTGCTTTGAACTGTGCATCTGATAGGTTGGCTATCTCTTCGTTGCTCAGAGGAATTGGCTTTGGAACTTTGATTTGTTCTCTGGTTTGAGACATTTTTGGTGTTTTTTTGTTTGTTTGTTTTTGGTCTGGTCGCAGCTGTTACGTATGAGGGGTGGAGCCTTAGGTGTTCCCCAGTGCGGGGCAGCCCAGTCGCTGGGTTGTGATGCTGTATGTGGTGACGGGGTCTGAGGGGGACAATGGCGCCTGCTCCGCTCTCTCCTGGATTCCAGTCCTCTCCACTGCTTCCCCTTCACCTGGATTATCTGCGCGCACGAATATGGGACCACCTGGTCAGCCAGCCACCTTGTGTGGCCTCACTGAGTCTGCACAGTTGCCACCCTGTGCCTAGGGTCCTCCAGCCGCTGCCTCTGGGCCTGTGATCTGCCAGCCACCTGCACACTTGGGAACTGCCAGCCACTGCTGCCTGGGTTCCCGGGTCCACACCTCCACTTTTTCCTGCCTCAACTCCGCCCCTCTTACCGGTCTGGATGAATGGTTGTTGGACTTCCGTACAGTTCAATTTTCTATTAGCTCTGGTTGTTTTCTTGTTTCTAAATATTTGTTGTCCTTAATTTTGGTTGTGAGAGGAGGCACAGTGTGTCCACCTATGCCTCCATCTTGGCTGGAAGTCGACGAAATTCTTTTTTCTTTTTACTGTTCTGATCAGTCGTTTTCTGCTACATTGTCTTCCAGACAGGTGATCTAATCCTCTGATTTATCTAATCTGCTGTTGATTCTCTCTAATGTATACGTTTTTAAATAATTTTTTATTTTGAATTACAGTTGACATTATTATATTAGTTTCAGGTGTATACCTCAGTGATTATACATTGCATAACTTAATAAGTGATCATCCTAATAAATCTTGCACCCATCTGACACCATATATGGTTATTAGACTATTATTGACTATAGTCTCTATGCTGTACTTTACTATGCTGGCTAGTCTGTAAAAAACAATTTGTACTTCATAATCCCTTCACCTTTTCCATCCACCCATTCCCTCAACTCCTACTCCCATCTGGCAACCCTCGAAACACTGTCTGTATCTATGATTCTGTTTCTGTTCTGCTTGTTCATTTATTTTGTTTTTTAGTTTCAATTGTTGATAGATATGTATTTATGGCTTTTTATTATTTATATTTTTTATCTTCTTTTTGAAGACCCTTTAACACTTTCTATAATACTGGCTTGGTGGTAAGGAACTCCTTTAGCTTTTCCTTGTTTTGTATTCTTTATCTCAGTTATGCATTCTTTATTTCTGACTGCTTCTTTTTAAAATTTTTTTTACTTATTTGTTTATTTTTAAATATATTTTATTGATTACACTATTACATTTGTCTGATTCCCCCCCCTTTATTCTCCTCCACTGTACACATCCTCTCCCCCCCCTTTAGTTCATGTCCATGGGTCGTACATATAAGTTCTTTGGCTTCTACATTTCCCATACTAATCTTAACCACACCCTGTCTATTTTGTACCTACCCTCTATGCTACTTATTCTCTGTACTTTTGCCCCCCTCTCCCCCTCCCACTCCCCTACTGATAACCCTCCCTGTGATCTCCATTTCTGTGGTTCTGTTCTGGTTCTAGTTGTTTGCTTAGTTTGTTTTTGTTTTTGTTCTAGGTTTGGTTGTTAATAACTGTGAGTTTGTTGTCATTTTACTGTACATGTTTTTTATCTTCTTTTTCTTAGATAAGTCCCTTTAACATTTCATATACTAAGGGCTTGGTGATGATGAACTCCTTTAAATTGACCTTATCTAGGAAGCATTTTGTCTGCCCTTCCATTCTAAATGAAAGCTTTGCTGGATAGAGTAATCTGGGGTGTAGGTCCTTGCCTTTCATGACTTGGAATACTTCTTTCCAGCCCCTTCTTGCCTGCAAGGTCTCTTTTGAGAAATCAGCTGACAGTCTTATGGGCACTCCTTTGTAGGTAGCTGTCTTCTTTTCTCTTGCTGCTTTTAAGATTCTCTCTTTATCTTTAATCTTGGCTAATGTAATTATGATGTGCCTTGGTGTGTTCCTCCTTGGGTCCATCTTCTTTGGGACTCTCTGAGCTCCCTGGACTTCCTGAAAGTCTATCTTCTTTGCCAGATTAGGGAAGTTCTCCTTTGTTATTTTTCCAAATAAGTTTTTAATTTCTTGTTCTTTCTCTTCTCCTTCTGGCACCCCTATGATTTGGATGCTGGAATGTTTAAAGATGTCCTGGAGGTTCCTAAGCCTCTCCTCATTTTTTTGAATTCTTGTTTCTTCATTCTGTTCTTGTTGAATGTTTCTTTCTTCCTTCTGCCCCAAACTGTTGATCTGAATCCCAGTTTCCTTCCCATCACCGTTGGTTCTCTGTATATTTTCCTTTATTTCACTTTGGGTAGCCTTCATTTTTTCATCTAATTTGTGACCAAATTCAACCAATTCTGTGAGCATCCTGATTACAAGTGTTTTGAACTGTGCATCTGATAGGTTAGCTATCTCTTCATTACTTAGTTGTATTTTTTCTGGAGCTTTGATCTGTTCTTTCATTTGGGCCTTTTTTTTTTTTTTTTTTTTGGTCTCAGTGTGCCTGTTACATAGTAAGGGGCAGACCCTTAGGTGTTCACCAGGGCAGGGCAACACACATCGATGTGTTGTAATGCTGTATGTGGGGGCGGGGTCCAAGAGGGAATGGTGCTACTTGCTCAGCTCTCTGCCAGCTTTCAGGCACTTCCCCCACTACCCACAATCAAATTGGACCTTTCTGGTGCTGATTCTTATGTGTGTGGGTTTGGGTACGTTCTAGGATCCTGCGGGTCTCTCCAGTGGACTCTCTTGTGAGGCTGGGAATGTCTCCCACTGCCACCTCAACCCCCACAGGGTTTTACAGTCAGATGTTCTGAGGCTTTATTTCCCCAGCACTGGAACCCTCTGGATTGTGCAGTCTGTCTCACTCCCCAGTTCTTCCGCCTGGTTCATTTGCATGCGAATGTGGGACTGCCCAGTCCACAAGTCACCACGTTTCCTGGTCATCCAGCTGCTGCCTTGCTGAGAGTCCTCTCTGCCTGGCTGCCTGTCTCTGTCCCTCCTACCTTTCTGGCTGAGTGTTTCTTCTTTAACTCCTTGGTTGATGGACTTCATATGGTTTGATTTTTCTGTCAGTTCTGGTTGTTTTTAAATTTGTTGTTGTCCTTCTTTTGGTTGTGTGAGGAGGCACAGTGTGTCTACTTATGTCTCCATCTTGGCTGGAAGTCTCCTGACTGCTTCTTTTTTAATAGTTTCTCTCTCTTTGCTGAGGTTCACTCTGAGTTCACTCATCCCTCCCTTAAGTTCATTGAGCCTTCTTATAACCAGTGTTTTGAACTTTGTATCTGGTAGATTGATTCTCTCCATTTCATTTAGATCTTTTTCTGGAGTTTTTTTTTTTGTTGTTGCTGTTCTTTTATTTGGGACATATTTCTTTGTCACCAACTTTTGGGTGCCTCTCTAGGTTTGTTTCTATGTATTAGGTAAAAATGTTAAGTCTCATGGTTTTGACAGAGAGCCCTCATGTGGGAGGTGTCCTGTGAAGCCCAACAGTGCAGTCTCACTCTTCACCTGAGCCAGGTGCTCCAGGGGTTTCCCTTGTGTGGGTTATGTGTACCCTCCTATTGTAGTTGACCCTTGATTGCTGTTAGTGCATCAGTGGGTGAGGCTGACCTCAGTCTGACTGGCTATGAGGACTGGCTGTGGCTACACCAGACAAGTGGCTGTGTAGGGCTGATCCCATGGAGTGGAAGTTGCTTAAGCTGGCCTCTGGTGCCAGCTGAGTCTGTCTTTCATGTCTGTTGTATGTGGAGGTGGTTGGGTGGTGCTATGGGGTGGTCTGAATCTGGCTACCTGGCATGTTGGTTTTGAAGGCTTTTGGGAGGTCTAGTGCTAGCCATTTTTGCCCAGCTTGGGGCAACCTAGTGAGAGCTACAGAGTGATCTGTTGTTGATTGCCACTTGTGCTGGGATTAGAGGCACTTGGGAGAGGCTATTCTGTGAACCAAGGCCAGCTGCCACTAGTGCCAGGCTTGGGACCCTTTGGTGAACACTACAAAGTGAGCTGAGGCCAGTTGCCTCTTGTGCCAGGTTTGTGGATGCTTAGTTGAAACTGTTTCAAGCCAACACTGGCTGCCACTTATGCCAGGCTTGGGGCTGCCTGATGGGAGTTACAACACAAATTAAGACTGAATGCCACTTGTGCTGGGCTTAGGGCCACTTCGCAAGAGGTACGGGTCATAGTGAGGCCAGCTGCTGCTTTTATGGGTTCTGTGGACTTTTGAGAAATTTTAGGAAGGTTCACAGCACTAGCTGAGGCTGGGCCTTTGTGTGGAAAAGCCACTGGATGTGGCTGGGGCTGGGCATGTGAGGTGGGTGGGATGGGGATCTCAGGGAATCAACAGAGTAAGTGATCAGTATTAGCCAGGTTAAAGGAAACTCAGATTTGGCGCCTTCCTGTGCCAGACTGGCTGAGTGGTGGGGAGGGCTCAACCAAGGAACAACAGCACCTGCCAGCAATTCTGTCCCTGGAGAGAGCTGCCCTGACCCCTCCCCATCCACCTCTCATCATGAAGCTAGTCAGTTCAGTTATTCCCCATGTGTCCCTGATGTTCTTTGGGCTGCCATCCTTGCACTGGAGCCCAGAGTGAGTGAATCTGTGAGCCAGCAAGTCCACGCATGGCCCTCAAGAGAAATGTCTGGGACTCCAGCAACTCTTCAACTCACTTGGATGCAATTCCCACTGTGTTTTTTTTAACTGTTTATATTTTATTTTATTTATTGTTGTTGTTCAATTACAGTTGTCCCCATTTTCCCCCATTACCCTCCCCTGCCCTACTCACTCCCACCCTCCACTTTCAGGCCTCTCCCCACCCCACAATTGTATTTGCCCACAGGTCCTTTATACACGTTCCTTGACTTGACCTTTCCCGCCTTTTCCCCCCGTTATCCCCTTCCCCCGTCCCCTCTGGTCACTGTCAGTTTGTTCTTTATCTCCATGTCTCTGGTTCTGTTTTGCTCACTGGTTTGTTTTGTTGGTTTTCATAGCCAGATGTTATGGGGACTCCTTGGCACTGATGTCCCTGGTTGGGGAGCCCAGTGTGAAGCTGGGATCCCTTACTCCTCAGGGGGACCTCTGCAATCAAGAAAACCCTCCTGTTAGCAACAGGGGCGTGGGAGGAGGAGAGGGGGGGAAGGTACAGAGAATGAGTAGCATAGATAGTGGATAGAAAATAGACAGGGGCAGGGGAAGAATAGTATGGGAAATGTAGAAGCTAAAGAACTTATGACACATGGACATGAACTAAAGGGGGGAATGTGGGTGGGAGAGGGTGTGCAGGGTGGGGGAAATGATGGGGGAGAAACGGGACAACTGTAATAGCATAATCAATAAAATAGATTAAAAAAAAAAGAAAGAAAGAAAACCCTCCTGATTCTTTTTTTAAAAATTCTTATCTGAGGATATGTTTGATAGAGAGAGAGGAAGGGAGAGAGAGAAACATCAATTGGTTGCCTCCCGTATGTGCCCCAACTGGGGATTGAAACTGCAACCTAAGTATGTGCTTAGGGATCAAACCCACAACATTGTTGTATGGGATGACATTTCAACCAACTAAGCCACCTGGCCAGGGCAAACTAATTTTTAAAAAGTGACTCTAACAGCCCTGGCTGGTGTGGCTCAGTGGATTGAGTGCTGGCCTGCAAACCAAAGAGTTGACAGTTTCATTCCCATTGTAGGGCACATGCCTGGGTTGCCCAGTGGGGGGCGCATGAGGGGCAACTACACTTTGATGTTTCCCTCCTTCTCCTCCTTGATTCCCCTCTCTTAAAATAAATAAATAAAATCTTAAAAAAAAATAAAAATGACTCTGACAAATTAGGAATAAAACAGAGTCACAGAGGAAGGAAGAAAACCCATATAAGTATAAAGATGGAATACACATATTTTAATAATAAGCCATCCAGAACTAAAGGAAAGTATAGGGCGCATCTAGTAGAAAGAAGGACAATGTTCCACTTAGGATAGGGGAAAGTAATGTGGGAATCGTGGAGACAATGGTAATTGAACAACAATAAAAAAATTTTTTAAAGAAAGAACAATGTTGATTTTAATGTCCATAAAAAGCAGAAATTGCTGTTAGAGAGGAAAAGAAAAGAAAGAGAAGATGAAAAATACTGTTCTATCTGATCAAAAAATTCTTATAATGTTCCATCGAAAAGCCAGACATCCCTACAAACACCAGTCACAACAGGTGTCAGGACCTCTCTGAGCACAGAAATTAAGACAAATGACAACTCTTCCCTGGACGCCTGAATCACAGCCTCTATTACAGTTGCTGCAGAACGTAACACCATTACAGTGTCCACTAAAGGCTCTGGGACAACCTCAATGTCTGTGCACTCCATAGTCACCACAATGCCTTTTGAGACCATCACCACATCTGTGCCTACTACATTGTTCAGTACAGTCCCTGAGAGTACCAAGGCCTCCATCATAATACCTGTGCTCACCACAGTCTTCTCTACAGCCACTGAAACCACCACTGCCTCTGGGACCACTGCAGAGTCTATATCCACAGTGGGCTTCACCATGGCCTCTGACAACACCTTGATCTCCACCATAGAATCTGTGCCAACCACAGCCTCCTCTACAGTCTCTGAGACCACTATGCCCTCTACAATGCCTATACCAACAACAACCTCCACTATGGACTCTGAGTCCTCTACCGCAGCATCTCTGACCATGACAGTTTCCACTTTGGTCTCTGAGTCCACCATAGCTTCTGAAATCACCACATCCTCCGCTCGTTTGTGCCCATTACTGACTCTACCTTAGGGTCTAAGAACACTACATTTTCTGAGACCACCGTGTCTTCTATCCATGAGACTACTAGAGCCTCTAAGACTATCAAACACTCCAAGAACACCCTGGCCTCTGCTACAGTCTCTGAGACAATGATAGTTTTCAACAAAGCCTCTGGGACACATGGACAGCCTGTGCCCTCCACAACTACTGCAATGCCTCCTGAGACCACTGCAGTACCTGTGACCACCATACCTACCACCATAACATCTTTGCCCACCACAGCCCACATCATGGCCTCTGAATCCACCACAGTGTCTTCATCAGAGATCACCTTGCTCTCTACTACAATTTCTGTGCCCACCATTTCCTACCTGATAACATCTTTGCCCCATAGGCTCCACCACAGACTCTAATGCTTCCACAGGCTCTGAAACAATCACAACCATAATGACAACCTCTGAGGTTCCCATGCCCTACACCACAGCCTCTACGCCCACCATTACCTCTACCACAACCTCCAAAACCACCAGGACCTCCACAGTAATGTCTGTGCCTACCACAGTCTTCAACACAGCCTCTGAAAGCACCACAGACTCTAAGGGCACCATAGTTTCCGCCACAACCTCTGGACCCACCATGGCCTCCTCTTCAGCCTCTGAAGCTACCATGATCTTTACCACAGCATCTGAGACTCTGACATCCACTGCCAAAATGTCTGTATCCACCACAGCCACCCCACAGGCTCTGAGACAACTATAGTTTCTACCAAAGCTTCTGTGACAACTGCAATCTCTGAAAATCCTACAATCTCCCTAATGCCCTCTGAGACCTTTATATCCTCCTCTACAGCATCTCTGTCCCTGACAGTTTCTACTCTGACCTCTAAGTTCACTGTGGCCACCACCCTATTCTCTGAGACCCCCGCAGCTACCACAATGTCTATGGAGACTACCACAACATCCGCACCCACAAATACCTCCAACTCAGTGTTTGAGACTGCTATGGGCTCCCAGACAATGTCAGTTCCCATCCTAGCTTCAACCATAGTCTCTGAGAGCATCATAACCTCCATAATAGGATCTGTGCCCACAACAGTGTCTACTTTGATCTCTGAGTCCACTGTGGGATCCATCACAGTCTCTGAGACCACCACATCTTCTGCAATAACATCTACGTCCACCTCAGCCTCAAGCACTGGCTCTAAGAACACAACGTCATCTGAGAACACCAAGGCCTCCATACCACAATGCTGAGACCACAACTGCTACCAATGCCACTATTGTCTCCAGTAAAACCTCTGTGACAACTGAAAGTTCTGTGCCCTTCACAGCCACTACAATGCCCACTGAGCTGAATACTGCACCCACATCCAACATAACCTTCCCTATAGATGCTGATAGCACCTCATCCTCCATGATAACAGCTTTGCTCGCCACAGTCTTCACCAGTGAAACCACCACAGGCTCTGAGACCACCATAGATTCCACCATATCCTCTGAGACTACTGTGGCTTTCTCCACAGCCTCTAAAAGCACTACCTCCTCTATCAAAATGTCTTTGTCCACCACACACTCTGATACCACCACAGCCTCCACTACAAGATCTGTGACCAGCATAGCCTATGGTCCACCTTCAAAGATCACTTCAGAGTCTGTTAGCAGCATGGCCTCCACCAGAGCCTCTAAGTCCACCATGCCATCCTCAACTCCATTTGTGAGCACCACAGCCTCCAGCATGGGCTCGGATACCATCATGTCCATTGCAGCCTCTTCACCAGCCTCTCAGCTCGGAACAGATTTTTCCACTTTTTCTGTGCCCACTGCAAATAGCACCATAGGTTCTAAGACCCTAATGGTCTCAACCACAGACTCTAAGAGATCACAGGCTCTGTCTCAGAATCTGTGCCAGCCATATTCTTGTCCACAGCTTTAGGGGATACCAAAGCTTCTGCTTCACCTTCTGAGTCCTCCATAGCCTTCACTTTGGCCTCATCACACCCTTTGGCCTCTACCTCTGCTTCTGGGGAAACAACAGTCTCTGGTGTCTCTAGGTTTTTCATAGACTCTTCCACCACCATGGTGTCCACCAAGCCCGCTGAATTTTCCACTCAATCCATGACCAACACAGTTGTATCAGGTACTAATTACTACATCTTCTCTAAGAAGTTTCTCACCTGTTTCTATCATTTCTGGGCTAGACTCTAGTCAAGTCACTACATCTATTAGATAGAATTTTATTCCCTGTTCTTGATTCTTCCTTATTTCTACTCTGGCCTCCCCTCCTTTTGTTTCTCTGTCCATCACTTCTATCCCAATCAGAAACACCTCTTTACAAATATCCCCTCCACACAAGTTAATTATATCCCACAATGACTCACTTCAACTCTATTGACGACTACCCCAGTTTGTCAGATACTCTCACTTCTGTGCCAAGGACAACCTACCACCTATGACACCACCACCTCATCTTCAATATATTGACCCCTGGTTCCATCCATTTGCCAAGTGTCTCCTGTTACCTGTTTATCCAAGAATAGTGTTATTGGAGCACAGCCAGAATATTCATTTACATCTTTGGTTGCTTTCCAGCTATGTTGCATAGTTGTGACAGAGTCTGTGTGACCCAAATAGCTTAAAAAATTTACCAATCTTTGTTCCAGTCTTAGACCAGAACGATTTTTCTCATGCTCTGGCACTTGCTCTGAACAAAACCATATTTGCACTTGCCACCAGCACTCACATTGCATAAGATTATACATACCTCATTCTGAGCCCCCCACTGCTATTTCAGTGAGCAACACTGCTGTGCATCCATGTAACCACTTCTGATCCAAACACAGCCGTTGCTGTGGAAGCTACCACCTCCACTGCCTCTGCTATAGTGGGCCCTCAGGTACCGGGGGCTGTTCTGAGTCCACCCTCTCCTGTCCCTGGAGCTAGCCTCCTCCACGTGGGTCAGATTCCTCCACACCTGTTCGGAGCACACTCACCTGGACCTTGATAGCCACCATGATAGTGTTAGATCATGTCACCTCTGCTCCCAGCCATGGCCACTGCCTCACCCATGAGTATCTCTCATTCTTTCATCTTCTTCCAACACCCTCCTCACACCCTGTGACTACATCACACAAGTATCACTTTTCTCTCTTTGGGCAGCACTTCTGAACTTGAATAGGTCTTCTGCTCTGCATGAGTCATGGTCACATTTCCTCAGTCCTCTGCCCCCACCATCATCAGTACCACCAGTGGACATATTCTACCTCCTCTTCTCTGAGACACTTGTCTCTATTCTGGGGACCATGACCTCCAGTAAATTACCTTCTACCATCTCTCCTCCCACCAGCCACCAGCGCAATACATCTCCTCCAGCCACCAGCACCACCACCACAGGTGTGCCAGATTCAGCTGCTCTGTTCTAAGTACACCTCCCTCTCCTTTAATTGTCTCCACTACAAATGCAGCATATTGTGTGGCCTGTTTCCTAGGCACCAGGACCACTGGAACAAGACCTACTAGACCCATCTCTGTCACCACTGGAATCCATGACCACTGCTACCAGCAGTGTTGACCCTGGGATTGCTCTGAAGACCTCTGGCCTGAGCTCATCCACTATTGGAGCAATCTACCACCTCGGTCCCTGGAACCAGGACCACCAGTACAGGGTCTACCTCTGAGCTGACCACCACTCCTGGAACCAGCACCACCTCCCATAAAACTAGCTCAGTCACCATGGGCACAAATACAGTCCATGAGAGCCACACACCAACAAACATCACTAAACCAAGTGGGTGTTTGCAGCCCTGGGCCGCCATCCTCATCTCTCTGGCTGCCTCTGGGTCAGTGTTGGACTGTTAGTGGGACTGAGTTTTTGCCTGGTAGATATCTAGGATGAGTTAATAAGGGAGACTGCCAAGAAGGTAGAAGATGAATGCAAGTAGACCTCCCATTAGTAGCACTATTAATATATCCAGATAGAGAGGAGAATGGATTTGTGACCTTCAAAGAAAGGAATTGCAAAAAAAGAAGAAAGAAAGAAAGAAAGAAAGAAAGAAAGAAAGAAAGAAAGAAAGAAAGAAAGAAAGAAAGAAAGAGGGATTGCTTATCATGTTACAAAGACTGGAGAGAATGACTGAGTCAGGGAAGGTAAGAGGTATAAGGTGGAAGAAGAAAAGGGAAAAAAGTGATGTGAGGGCCAAAAGGAAAGAAAATTGTTTGATTGGAGAAAAATTAGAAAAAAGTTATTTAAAGAAAATTATGTTTCTTAATAAAACAAAATCTGGGCATTCAAATATTTTAGCACCGAAAGTAGAATCTCCAAGGAATGAGGGTCTTTAGGCCCTGACTCTGTCACTTGCCTCCACTATTAATTTTAGTTGTGGTTCTTCTTGAGTAATTTCTTTTTTCTGATGCTTTTGCACAGGTAGAGATGAAAAGTTTGTTCTTGGTTCTCCTCAGCTCAGCTGATAAGCTAGAATTGTCAGGACATTTCACCAAATCTGAAAGAGAAGGAAAGAAAAATAAACCTAAACCAGGAAACACCAATATCCAGCCATCTGAAGTGCAGGCTTCTAGCTATGTTCCACTGCACACATCTCCTGTGCTCATCCACAACCTCATTTCATGTTCTGTCTGGGATGGCTACTCTCTGATCTCCCATTGCACCTATGCTCTCTGGTCTTGATCTTCCTCTCAATATATATTTTACTCTGAAATTTGGAATTTATTTATATTTGTCATACTTTTTTACAGTTCATTCTAGAAAGCTCACATTTGAGGGATGATGTGAATCAGTGGTATTCTGATGCTGGGTCACGCAGCCTCACAAGGGACTGTGTATGCACCTCTTTTCAACTTTGAATTCACTGATGTCACATTGGTCGCTTAAATATGACATGGTGGTAGCATTTACTGAAATGGGCAAGTATGCAAATCATGTCCTTTTTTCATCTGAGAGCTGGTTGTTAAACAATGACTTGTGTACCACTGGTAAAAGTGCATACACAAGTGAAAAATACATTACAGTCACAAAGGATTGGCAGGTGTAGCCAATTCACTGGTATTCTTTATTTCAAAGTTCTCAGTCTATCTCCATAATTAGACTACAAAATAAAGACCCATCATCCGGGAATCACTTTGTAAATTACTTATAATTTTATGTGCAAGGTCAACAGATAATAAGAACTAACATTAATTGAGTTTTTACTAAATGCTAGGCCCAGGGCTCAGTGCTTACAATGCATTATGTCAATTAATTTGCTCTGTAATCTTATGGGGATATTATATCCACCTTCCAGGTGAGGGACCTGGAGCTCTGTGATCTTATTTGTTTCAGCTCATGCAGTAAGTGGCAGACTGAGGACTCTAACCCAGGGTGGTTTATTTCCAGAGTTCATGCCTGTCATCACAAGGCTTTCTGAGGGCTCTCAATTCCATTTTCCTATCCTCAGTATCCTTACGGACTAACAAAAGTTTTCAGATGAGTCTCTGTATCTTTCACATAGGAATGTGGATTCACTTTTGTCTCAAAAGTCCAATAGCACATAACCTCACCACACTGCAGAGGATATGTTAATAAGGTAACAAATAAGGGAGTTTTCTCAGGTAGAGAAACAGTAAAATGACAAGAAGAGAGTGATACACACAGAAATATAATGATGGTAGAAAGAGGAGAAAATAGATAATTTTGAAAAGTGAAACTCTGTCAATGAAGTAGAAATGTACAGTGATAAGGAAGAAGAGAATTTTATATTTTTTCTCTTTTAGAAGGACTTTTCCTCCCCCCCGATATATAGTGGCACTTATCACCCTCATGGCCACAAAATTGGCCTTGGTATGGACCTGGACACAAGATGGGGCCCTGGAGTGCTCCACAGCTCAGGAGATGAACTGGTCCACAGAGGAGCACATAGTGGTGGACACAGAGTGAGGCATGAATTGAGCCACAGCCACAGTGGTGGTTATAGTGTGAATCATGGTGGTGTCATAGACATGTGGGAGGCCATACAATAGCCATGAAATAGATCAGAAATGAGGCCCCAGGAAGCCATGGAGTGGGCCAGTGGGGAAGCCACGATGGCAGCCTTGGCAGGACAAGATGGCTGTGGCCATAGACTGAATATTAGAATACAATGTGAAGAAAGTGTGGGGTAAAATGGGGTCCAGGAGAAGAAAAGAATGATCATGGAATGATTAAAATGCAGTATAAGAAGGTTCTCGGGGGGTGAAGTCAGGGTCAAGAAAAGAAGCAGCAAAAGAATCAGAGAGACCTTGATCAACACTGGGAAAGATGAAGCAGACACTGAGTTTGGAGGAGATGCACAGCCTTGTGCTTGGAGATGACTTCAAGTCAAAGCTAGCCTGAGTTCTACCTGAGTCTCAGACTCTATTGCAGGGAATGGTGATTGCTCTCAATATATTCTCTATCATCTCCCATCATCCAAGTCCTGGTCAGTGTTTCTCATTCCTATGTTTCCTCAAGATTCTATAATTGTTACCACATCTCCAAGAAACCAAATCATACAATAAATGTATTATGAAGACCACATACTTACTTGTTTTCATATTTTTTATTTCACTTTCCCCCATGATTTTGTTTTGAGTACTTATTATGTACCAAGTGCCTTTAAATACATCATCTTTTCATCTTTAAAAATATCCTGTGAGAAGAACCTTGGGGTAGGCAAAGATATTTAAACTAGACACAAAAAGCACCAACTCACCTTAAAAGAAAACTTTGATGACTTGGACTTCATTAAAGTTCAGTACAGGACTCAACCAGAATGCATAAACAGCTATAAATTAATGCGAAAACAACAATGCAATTTAAAAATGGGCAAAAGATTGATAAATAGTTAAAAGAGGAATACAAAATGGTCAATGAACACTTGAAAAGGTGCTGAATATTATTGTTTGTCAGAGAAATAGGAATTAAAAATCACAATGAGATACCACTACATATACACTGCAATGACTACAATTTAAGTGATTGACAGTACCAATTATACATTGTTAGTGAGAGTGCAAATTGATACAATTGTTTGGGAACAATGTTCAGCAACACTAAAATTAAATATACATGTATCATATGGCCCAGTAATTTCACTCCTGAGTACATACATCCAACAGAAATAAATGCCTATATCCACCAAAAGACATGTGTCACAGTGGCTTTATTTATAATAGTGCCAAGCTGGAAATTATCTCAAATCCATTAACATTAGAATGGGTCAATAAGGTGACATATTCATGCAATGAAATGCTATCCTATAGTGAAAAAAATGAACTACTGGATCACACAATAGCATTGAGGAACTTCATAGATATAATGTTCAGGAAAAGAAGTAAAAAAGTGCAAGAGTACATACTATATAACCCCATTCACATGTAGTTCAAGAACGTATGGGATTAATCTACTGTGATAAAGGTCAGAATTGTGACTGACTGTGAGGGAGCCTTGTGGAAGCTGAGATGAAAATGCTCTATATTTTGTCTGAATGGTGATTATTACATGGATGTATACATATTTAAAACATCATCGAAATGTGTACATAAGATTTGTGCACTTTATTGTATGTAAGTTATATCTCAATTAAGAAAATAAGGAACTGGAAAGCATTATGCTAAGTGAAATAAGCCAGGCAGTGAAAGACAAATACCACATGATCTCACCTTTAACAGGAACCTAAACAACAAAACAAACAAACAAGCAAAATATAACCAAAGACACTGAAATAGAGAACAGGCTGACAGTCACCAGAGGGAAGAGGGGAGGGAATATCAGGGGAAAAGGGGAAGGGTTTACAGGAACAAGTATAAAGGACACATGGACAAAAACTAGGGGGGATGGAAATGGGAGGGAGGTGGGGAGGGCTGGGGCGGTGGGCTGGAATGGGAGTAAAAGACAGAAACTGTACAATAACAACAATTAATATAAAATTTAAAAAAAGAAAAGAAAAGGTGTCCTCTGAAACCTTCTTTTCTGACAATACTACAATTTCCTTAGAGAATGTGGTTGAGAAACCATGATGCTAAATAAGGCATTTCATAAGCTCAGTAACAATGGTGCTAGTGGAAGGAAGAACTGTCTGCAGTGATGGCAAATATCTATTTCAATGAGGACAGATCACTGCTTCCTTCAGGTTGAAAGAGGTCCAATGTAATTAACCTGACACCAGGTCTCTCTGAATAATGATGCCATATAGTGAGGTCAACATTGATCTCTGCTATTAGCAGCTTAGGAACTCTGCAACAGAAGTATCTTTCTGGATCAGCCTTGATGAAGAGAAGGCATCTTACTGAACCCATGGAAAACTTCCATTCCTGCCACTATGTCTGCTTTAAGCATGAGACCTTTGAACAAGCACTAGAGTAGCTGGATAAAGGGGTTGACTGATAGCCACAGAACAGGTTATCTTGTCCACCTGATAAATGAAAGCCCCCTCTGAAACTGGAATTGAAAGCAGCCAATGCCCATGGGTGAATATTCATGTGGGACACAAATACACTCACCATATCTGCCCTTCTGAAAAGGCCCATGTACATTCCTCTTTCCCAGACTTCCTTGTCATCAATTCACCAGTCATAGTCTCCCTATCCCAAGTTATCCAGATAAATGGTTAGCAACACCTCGATCAGGGTAAACTGTAACTCTGGTCATCTTTTTTGCTCAGGCAAAGTAAACAAGCAGATGCCTTGTTCACCGTTCTGCTCCACTGTCCTTCAGGGCTACCTTGAAGGGAGGCTGAAATGTGGCGGCACTTTCTGGTGGTGTTGGGTATCAGGCAGAACATCTGCAAACTGGATGAAACTTAACCTTTCTGTTCTCAATCACCTGGAGCTAGGACTCTCTACACGTGACTGTGTGTATAGAGGGAGTGGTTGGAAATGTATCTGGATGCCATGGATTTTGAGAGGCCTACTCATGCCCTTTACTTGTATCTGGAGGACCTAATTGAGCCCAGATTCATATACAACACTTCCACTTGATGAGGGAAGTGATATTAAGTATACCCCATCATACAGTTAGGAGGTGCAGACAACACCCAGTTCCTAAAGAGCCTTGAAGGTCCAATATCAAGTCAGATGCTAGTCATTAGAGGAAATAAACTCACATGGTTGGGGCAGAATTCAGTTCCTGATGGTTATAGAACTGAAGTCATGTTTCCTTGCCGGATGTCAGCCAAGCTTGCTCTCAGACCCTAGAATTGGCCCTGTTTAAGGAGCTGGAGGCTATGAGGGATGTTTAATGGGGCCTGTGGTAGGAAGAATAATGCTCCCCAAAGTTATCTGCATCCTAATCCCAGAACCTGTAAATATGCTATTTTATGGCAAGAGGGGATTTTCAGATGTGATTAAATTATGGATCTTGAGGTGGGAAGATGACCCTGAATTATCTGGGTGAGCAAACGTGGTCATAAAGGTCCTTATAAGAGGGAGACAGGGCAGTCAGAATCAGAGAGAGATTTGACGATGCTGTGATGCTGGCTTTGAAGGTAGAGACAGGGACTGCAAGCCAAGGAGTGCAAGGAGCCTCTGGAAGCTGGAAAGGCAAGGAAATGGATTCTTCCTTGGAGCCTCCAGAGGAGTATAGCCCTGCCCAAACCCTGACTCTGGCCCTGTAAGACCCATTTCAGACTTCTGACCTCTGGAACCCTAAGAAAATAAATTGTGCTGTTTAAGGCCACTGCATTTGTGGTGTTTGTTACAGCAGCCATAGGAAACTAATAAAAGGCCCTTGGAGAATCTTCATCTGCTTGCCAAGGAAGTGCTTCAGGAGGGTGTCACTCCAGGGTATCCAGGCTGGAGAAGTGAAACTCCTCAGATGGGGCAGAGGGGTTACTTCTGCAGGCAAGGAAAGCTCAATGGGATTTGGAAGCTCAAGTTTCTCAGACTCAGCTAAATCTACCCAAGTGTCTCTGCCCAGTTCAGGGCTTCCATTTAATACCTAGACGTCACATTAGAGACTGGCAAGGATATAAATGCATGTTGAATATAATCCTTCAATCTCCATAATTAAACTTTGAGGCTGGTTTTGTCATATACAGTCCATGTAGTTTCCAGAGATAGACCTTTCTTTCCAAGTAGTTGGAGAAGCTCTCTTGTTTCCAGTGTTGCTTTGACAGGGTATGAGACCCGGTTGCGACCTTCTTCCTGGGCTCTCTCCAGGGCAGTCGCTCACACTCCCACCACTGTGATCTATCAGCAACACTCTGGACTCCCAGCCTTCCCCTGCAATAATTACTTTATTTCAGGCATATGCACACACGGTAACTTAAGTAACTTTTATTTCCTTTCCTGTGGAATAGAAACAACCCCATTTTGTACCAGTGTGAAGTCATCCCTGCCCTGAAGCCTAAACTGGTCAGAAAACCAATCTCAGATTCACATTTTTGAAGATCAATTTTCTGAAATCTCTTCTTATACCAAATATTGTAACAGTCAGGGTTCACTAATGAAAATTGAATCCATGCTAAATATTTCAAGCATGTTGGGGTTAATACAAAAAAATATGTGCTTATAAAACTACAGTCATACCTCAGTACTCATTGGCTTCAGAACTCATCAAACACCGTACTCATCACATTTTGAGAAGAAGAAAATATTTCAGCACTTGGCACTTGCTCAGGACTCATCGCACTTGCTAGAACTTGTATGAGTCACAACAATGCCCAGCAAGAGAAAATACTTCATCACTTGTCACTTGCTCAGCACTCATTCAGTACTCATGGGTTTCAGCACTCCTCGCAAATTCCACAATGAATTGATGATGAATATCAAGGTACCACTGTAGTTGAAAAGCTGGAGGAATAAAAGTTGGATGACAACTAATAGCTTCGAGGTTCACTACTAGAGAGCATGAGAGGCATCCCTTGAGGCAGGGACATGCTGGTTGCACAGCTCTGCAGCAACGGAGGAACGCAGAATCCTCACACCTGCCACAACGTCCTCACCTGGGGAGACCAAGAACCTAGCTGTTGCCACAGCCAAAGGAAATCTAAGTCTCATGAGAGTTCATCTCACTGGAGGAACATAAAGTTGTGCCTGGAACTTGCTGACAAGGAAGCCTGGAAAATGTTGGTCTCAGGCGCAGGGTCCCTGCCACACAGGGGAGAGCACCTTGCCAATGAGCAGATACTGACACAGACCACAACATGGAGGGGCTGAGGTGAGACTGGAGAGAGCAGTCAAACCAAGAGAAAGCTGACTTCTTGCCTAACCACCCATGAGGAGATCCAAATGTTAAGATTAAAAGACACAGAGACTTCCAGCCAAGATGGAGGCGTAGATGGACACACTGTGCCTCCTCACACAACCAAAATTAAGGACAACAAATATTTAGAAACAAGAAAACAACCAGAACTAATAGAAAATTGAACTGTACGGAAGTCCAACAACCATTCATCCAGACTGGTAAGAGGGGCGGAGTCGAGGCAGGAAAAAGTGGAGGTGCAGACCCAGGAACGCAAGCAGCAGCAGCTGGCAGTTCCCAGGTGCACAGGTGGTGGCTGGCAGTTCCCAGGCACAGGGGGCCAACCATGCAGACCCAGTGAGGCCGCACAAGGTGGCCGGCTGAACAGGTGGTCCCACATTCTCGCGTGCAGACGGTCCAGGCAAAGGGAAAGTGGCGGAAGGGACTGAATCCAGGAGAGAGTGGAGCAGGCGCCATTGTTCCCTCTCAGACCCCGCCCCCACATACAGCGTCACAACCCAGCGACTGGGCTGCCCCACACTGGGGAGCGCCTCAGGCTCCACCTGTCACTACCTAATAGCTGCGAACAGACTAAAATCAAAACAAAACAAAACAAAAAACCACCCAAAATGGCTCAAACTGGAGAACAAATGAAAGCCCCAGAACCAATTCCTCTAAGCCGTGAAGAGATAGCCAACCTATCAGATGCACAGTTCAAAGCACTGGTCATCAAAATGCTCACAGAATTGGTTGATTTTGCTCACAAATTAGATTAAAAAATGCAGGCTACAATAAGTGAAATGAAGGAAGACTCGTGGGGAACCGATAGAGATGGAAGGAAAACTGGGATTCAAATCAATGGAGTGGACCAGAAGGAAGAAACTAACAACCAAACAGAAAACGAGGAAGAAACAATTTAAAAAAATGAAGAGAGGCTTAGGAACCTCCGAGACATCATTAAACTTCCCAACATCCGAATTATAGGGGTCCCAGAAGGGGAAGAAGAAGAGCAACAAGTGGAAAACTTATTTGAACAAATAATAAAGGAGAACTTCCCCAATCTGGCAAAGGAAATAGACTATCAGGACATCCAGGAAGCTCAGAGAGTCCCAAAGAAGTTGGACCCAAGGAGGAACACACCAAGGCACATCGTAATTACATGAGCCAAGATTACAATGAAGGAGAGAATTCTAGAAGCAGCAAGGGATAAGGGGACAGTCACCTACAAAGGAGTTCCCATCAGACTGTCAGCTGATTTCTCAAAAGAGACCTTACAGACAAGAAGGGGCTGGAAAGAAGTATTTGAAGTCTTGAAAAGCAGGGACCTACATCCAAAATTGCTCTATCCAGCAAGCTGTCATTGAGAATGGAAGGGAAGATAAAGCGCTTCTCAGATAAGGTCAAGTTCAAGGAGTTCATCATCACCAAGCCCTTATTATATGAAATGTTAAAGGGACTTATCTAAGAAAAAGAAGATGAAAAATATGACAGTGAAAAGACAGCAAACTCACAGCTATTAACAACCACACCTAAAACAAAAGCAAACTAAGCAAACAGCTAGAACAGGAATAGAACCACAGAAATGGAGATTATATGGAGGGTTAGCAACAGGGGAGTGGGACGGGGGAGAGAGGGGGAAAAGGTACAGAGAATAAGTAGCATAGACGGTGGGTAGAAAATAGACAGGAGGAGGGCAAGAATAGTGTGGGAAATGTAGAAGCTAAAGAACTTATGACACATGGACATGAACTAAAGGGGGGAATGTGGGTGGGAGAGGGTGTGCAGGGTGGAGGGGAATAATGGGGGAGAAATGGGATAACTGTAATAGCATAATCAATAAAATATATTTTAAAAGATTTAAAAAAATAGAATACAACCAGAACTAACAGAAAATTGAACTGTATGGAAGTCCAACAACCATTCATCCAGACCGGTAAGAGGGGAGGAGTCGCAGCAGGAAAAAGTGGAGGTTGCCAGACCAGGCACACAGGAGCCCCAGGTGTGCAGGCGGCAGCTAGCAGACCCCAGGCACAGGGTGGCAACAGGCAGACCCAGTGAGGCCATGCAAGGTGGCTGGCTGACCACGCAGTCCCACATTCACGTGCAGATAATCTAGGCAAAAACAGGGAGTGAGACAGACCTCACAACCCAGGGCCCCAGCGCCAGGAAATAAAACCTAAAAACACCAATTGAAAACACTTGTGGGGGTTCAGGTGCCAGGAGAAAATCTCAGCCTCACAAGAGAGTTCATTGGAGAGACCCACAGGGTCCTAGAACGTACACAAGCCCACCCACATGGAAATCAGCAACGGAAGAGCCCAATTTGTTTGTGGAAAGTGGCAGAAAGTGGCAGAAGGGACTGAAATATGAGAGAGAGTGGAGCAAGCACCATAGTTCCCTCTTGGACCCTGCCCCCACATACAGCATCACAACCCAGCAACTAGGCTGCCCCGCCCTGGGGAACACCTAAGCCTTGCCCCTCCCTATGTAACAGGTGTGACAAGACAAAAAAAAAAAAAAAAAAAAAAACCAAAATGGCTCAAACAGGAAAACAGATCAAAGCCCCAGAGCCGCTTCATCTAAGTGATCGACCAAGAGATAGCCAACCTATCAGATGCACAAAGCCCTGGTGATCAGGATGCTCACAGAACTGGTTGAATTTGGTTGCGAATTAGATGAAAAGATGAAGGCTACACTAAGTGAAATGAAGGAAAACACACAGGGAACCAATAGTGATGAGAGGAAAACTGGGATTCAAATCAATGGAGTGGACCAGAGGAAAGAAAGAAATAGCCAAACAGAAAAGAATAAAGAAACAAGAATTCAAAAAAAAAAAATGAGGAGAGGCTTAGAACCTCCAGGACATCTTTAAACATTCCAACATCCGAATTATAGGGGTACTAGAAGGGGAAGAGGGAGAGCAACAAGTGGAAAAGTTATTTGAACACATAATAAAGGAGAACTTCCCCCATCTGGCAAAGGAAATAGACTTCCAGGAAGTCCAGGAAACTCAGAGAGTCCCAAAGAAGTTGGACCCAAGGAGGAACACACCAAGGCACATTGTAATTACATTAGCCAAGATTCAAATGAAGGAGAGAATTGTAGAAGCAGCAAGAGATAAGGGGACAGTCACCACAAAGGAGTTCCCATCAGACTGTCAGCTGATTTCTCAAAAGAGACCTTCCAGGCAAGAAGGGGCTGGAAAGAAGTATTCCAAGTCATGAAAGGAAAGGACCTACATCCAAGATTGCTCTATCCAGCAAAGCTGTCATTTAGAATGGAAGGGAAGATAAAGTGCTTCTCAGATAAGGTCAAGTTCAAGGAGTTCATCATCACCAAGCCCTTATTATATGAAGTGTTAAAGGGATTTATCTAAGAAAAAGAAGATAAAAAACATGTATAGTAAAATGACAGCAAACTCACAATTATTAACAACCATACCTAAAACTAACACAAACTAAGCAAACAACTAGGACAGAAGCAGAGCCACAGAAATGGAGATCATACGGAGGGTTACCAACAGGGGAGTGGGAGGAGGAGAGAGGGGGAAAAGGTACAGAGAATAAGTAGCATAGACGGTGGGTAGAAAATAGATAGGGGGAGGGCAAGAGTAGTGTGGGAAATGTAGAAGCTAAAGAACTTATGACACATGGACATGAACTAAAGGGGGGAATGTGGGTGGGAGAGGGTGTGCAGGGTGGAGGGGAATGAAGTGGGGGAAATGGGACAACTGTAATAGCATAATCAATAAAATATATTTAAAAAGATTAAAAGACACAATATAGAGAATCTGGAATTCAGGCAATTCGCAAATAGGACTTGTTTGTGGGGGGGTGATGCCTAAACTGTACAAAAAATATACCAATGTTATGCTGTGACTTTGAAATTTTTCTACTTGTATATAAGTGTTTGGACCCAAAGTGTCTAACACTGGAGTAAACTAATATCTGATTCTATAAACAAGACAATGTCCTAAGGCATCAACCCCTGCATTCCTGTCCCCTCAGAGTTGTCAGAAATGGCTCTCAAAACAGCAATCTGAATATGACCACTCCCCAGTCAACTGAGCTTGGACAACCTGCTTCTAACTCACTCATTTAATGGCATGTGCTCTTATTGCACTTGGAGATGCTGTGAAGGGATCACTTCAGAAACCAATATTCTGGTTTCTGAGGAAATCTCATCATGGGGGCACAGGTACTCTCATGCCTTCCAAATCCCCAGCTCTCATGGATTTTTAGACCAGTTAGCTTATTCCTCTAGTCTTCTGCTCAAGAGATGGAACTCCCAAGGAAAACAAGTTTCTGCTCACCTCTGGCTCAAAGGACGGACCTCCTTAAATCTGACAATCGTACAGTCTCTCTTCTGCTTTTTCTCCAGTTTCTTCCCAGAGGGGACAGAGCTGACCCTTCTTTCTCTCCTCCTAACACCACTATACAAGCCTCTCTCCAAACAAAAGGGACCCTCCCACCTCTCAAACCTCAATAACCAGACAAACAAGCAAGCAAAATACAACCAGAGACATTGAAGTGAAGAACAAACTGACAGTAACCAGAAAGGACGGGAAAGAAGGATGATAGGGGATAATAGGTGAAGGGCTGTTCAGGAACATGTATAAAGGACATATGGACAAAGCCAAAGGGTGTGGTGGACTCCAGCCAGCAGAATCCGCCTATTGTGGCTGGAGATGAGAACAAATGCACAGGCGACAGCAATCCTGTGGGGGAAAAGGGACAGGCACACTACTCTCTCAAGGGGAGAGCACACCAGCCCTTGCCTAGACAGGCTTTTATTGTTTCTCTAGGGTCTTACATTAGAGAAGGATTTATTATCTATTATATAGAATATTATTGTCTACATTTTAGGTACAATCAAGGAAATGAAAATAACATGCAAAGGGCAATGGCAGCAAAGTCAATTAGCTCTGTCCTTGGGAAGATTCACACGGGGTCTGGAAATTACCTTGAAGATAGACAATACACATTTGTAGTTTTAAACCAGGGTGATGGAGTTTTAGCAAGAGCAAGCCATAACAGTCTGTATGTATTTTCTAGGCCTGATTCCCACAGGAAAACTCGGTTTGAAGGTCAGGCTCCTGCCCACCACCTCGCTTCTGTAGGTTTTCCATACAGAGCTGAGTCACATTTTGCCAGACTAAAACAAACTGGTCCCCTACAAAAGGAGGTAGGTTCGAGGATGGGAGGCAGAAACAGGGAGAGTGGGGGGGCGTGCTGGGGTGAAAATGGAGACAATTGTACTTGAACAACATAAATAAATAAATAAAAACCCTCAATAACCAAACCACACAGCTCAGAAATATTGGCTTCCCTCACCTAGTAGCAGCCTCAAAAGTCACAGCTGAGATCAAGTGCAGAAGAATGAAGAGCACTCTGTGGTTCCCAGTGGCCCAGCTAGTCCAGGCCTTGGCTCCCTCCCACCCCCTATCCACCCCTCCCATATACACTATTCTCCTTTCAAGTCAGGCTCTTGGCTATCCTTCACTGCTCATCCAGAAGGATGGGAGTTTTGCCATGAGACCGAAGATATCTGGCCCTTGACCACCCTACCCCAAACCCCACCATTCCTCTGGAGCCTCATTTCCCTGATATTCTGGATGCAGCCACTGCCTGAAGCATGTTTTATGTGGAACTAGAAAACCCTCAGTTCCAAATCAGTAACAGGCCCCACATCCAAAGGCAATGAAGTCAACCATCTTTCCTCCTCAAATGCTGTCTAATTTTAGGTCATTAACACTGATAATACCTGAGGGCACCTGCTCATCTCAGGCTAACTGGTTGAGGGCAGTTAGCCTGAGGGAATGAACCCAATGGGACCTGCAGGTCTCAAGTCTTAGCAATTAATCACTACTTTAGCTCACATATACCCTCTTCATCTCCACTGTCAAATGAAATTTTTGAAAATGATGAGGGAAAATTTATTTTGTAAATATTTTTTATTTTTAAGTGTATTTTATTGACTATGCTATTATAGTTGTCTCATTTTTTTCTCCCCTTTATCCCCTCCACCCCCTCCCACCAACATTCTCTCCCTTAGTTCATGTCCATGGGTTAAACCTGTAAGTTCTTTGGCTTCTCCATTTCCTATACTATTCTTACCCTCCCTTTGTCTATTTTGTACCTACCCTTTATGCTTCTTATTCCCTGTACCTTTCCACCCATTCTCCCCACTCCTCCTCCTTGCTGACAACCCTCCATATGATCTCCATTTCTGTGATTCTGTTCCTGTTCTAGTTGCTTTCTTAGTTTTTGTGTTTGTGTTTTTAGGTTCAGTTGTTGATAGTTGTCAGTTTGTTGTCATTTTATTGTTCATAGTTTTGATCTTATTTTTCTTAAATAAGTCTCCTTAACATTTCATGTAATAATGGCTTGCTGATGATGAACTCCTTTAGTTTTACCTTGTCTGGGAAGGATTTTATCTGCCCTTCCACTCTAAATGATAGTTTTGCTGGATAGAGTAATCTTGAATGTAGGTCCTTGCCTTTCATGACTTTGAATACTTCTTTCCAGCCCCCTCTTGCCTCTAAGGTTTCTTTGAGAAATCAGCCTATAGCCTTATGGGAACTCCTTTGTATGCAACTCTCTCCTTTTCTCTTGCTGCTTTTAAGATTCTCTCCTTATGTTTAGTCTTGGGAAATGTAATTATGATGTGTCTTGGTGTGTTCCTCTGTGGGTCCAACTTCTTTGGGACTCTCTGAGCTTCCTGGACTTCCTGGAAGTCTATTTCCTTTGCCAGATTGAGGATATTTTCCTTCATTATTTGTTCAAATAAGTTTTCCATTTCTTGCTCTTCCTCTTCTCCTCCAGGTACCCCTATGATTTGGATGTTGGGACCTTTAAAGTCATCCTAGTGGTTCCTAATCCTCTCCTCACTTTTTTTGAACTCTTATTTCTTCATTCTGTTCCAGTTGAATATTTATTTCTTCCTTATATTCCAAATAATTGATCTGAGTCCTAGTTTCCTTCCCTTCATTGCTGGTTCCCTGTATATTTTGCTTTATTTCAGTTTGAATAGCCTTCACTTCTTCCTGTACTTTATGACCATACTCAACCATTTCTGTGAATATCCTGATTACCAGTGTTTTGAACTCTGTATCAGATAGGTTGGCTGTCTCCTGGTTGCTTAGTTCTTTTTTCTGGAGTTTTGATCTGTTCTTCAATTTGGGCCATATTTCTTTGTCCTGGCACACCTGTTAGGTTGTTAGGGGTGTAGCTGTAGGTATTCACCAGGGTGGGGCAAACCAGGTTGTTGCTTGGTGTTGCCGTATGCGCGGGGGAGGGTGGTCAGAGGGGGAACAATGCTGCTTGCTCCTCTCTCACCCCACTTACAGTCACTTTCCCCACTACCCACAGGCAAATGGGGTCCTTCTGGTGTTGACTCCAGGGTGAGTGTGTTTGTGTACATTCCAGGACCCTGTGGGTCTCTCTGATGCACTCTCCTGTGAGGCTGGGAGTTCACCAACTACCACAACCCACACAGGTTTTTACCACCAGAGGTTTTGAGGCTTTAGTTTTTCATGTTGGAACCCTGGGTTGCGAGGTCTGTCTCGCTCCCCATTTTTTCCTCCCAGCTTATCCGCAAGTGAACATGGGACCACCTGATCTGCCACCTGATCTGCCACCTCGCCCACCCAGTCCACCACCTTGCCACGCATCCTCTCCGCCCAGTTTCCTGTCTCCACCTCTCATACCAGTCTGGATGAATGTTTCTTCTTTAACGCCTTGGTTGTTGGACTTCTATACAGCTTGATTTTTCTGGAAGTTCTTGTTGCTTTTTGTTTTTTTAAATTTGTTGTTGTTCTTCTTTTAGTTATGCAAGGAAGCAAGGTATATCTACCTCTGCCTACATCTTGGCCTGAAGTCCAAAATGAGGGAAAACTTAAAGAAAAGGTTTAGGTTGAACAAAGAGGACAATTTTAGGTGTTTTTTATCTTTCCACACTCCTGCTCTGCTTTTGGTCTCCTGAACTAGAGTGTCCTCTCCTCCCACCCAGAAGAGACATCCTTAACACCGTTGCTTCCATGGCACACTCCTGGCCCTCTCCCAGAGCAGGAGTCACACTTGAGATGGAAACACCTCTGCCCATGGCATGGTCACCACTGGGACACACACAACTGTGTTCATCTTGTTCCCTACACCGCCTGGAACAAAAGCCAGCATGCCTAGTTCAGAGAAGACCAACCCTGGCATAGAAACAAGTCTGCCTGACCCAGAAATCACCGCCACTGGAGCAGCATTAGTGCTCCTGCCCATGGCATAGGAACCCCACTGGGCTCAGATGCCACATCACTGGATTAGGCAACCCTCCTCCATCCAGCATCACCCATGGAGGAAATAGACACAACCCTTATAACCTCTGTGTAGTTCAGTACCCTATTACAGAAGCAGCCACTTCTGTTTCAGTTAAGGCCAGAATAGGACAAAATTGTTACTGGGGAGACCTGAGTTGGGGGATCCCCCTCCTCAGTTCTTATCTTTCTCCTGAAAGGTGAATTCAGGCAAAAGACAATACATACAGTGAAAATGAGTAAGTTTATTTATGAAACTCACTTGAGCGCAAAGCTGCAAGCAGGCACCCAGCTAGTCTGAATGCCCCAACTATTGGGATTGTAGGAGTTTTATGCTTGTAGCCAGATTCTAGGTTTCCCCTCCTCCTCCCTTCTCCAGGCCTTTGAATTAATTTACAGTTCGAAGGGCTTTCTTTCCCAGACAGTGGAAATGATACACAGAATTTCAAAGGCTGCCCTCCTTCTGTGTTATCATAGTTTCTCTTGTGATTTTCACAACACTTGTCAATCTTATCTGACTGGGTTAAGGACTTCTGGATTAATGTATGAGACATGTCTTCCTCCCCGTTCCCTGCCTTGGTTTGCTATCTATTCTACCTAACATGCCCCCTTAAGTGACACCATCCAAATGCTTTTGGAGTGCTGAAGGTCAAAGGTCAGTTTTCCATATCTACTTTCAGCTGATTAGGGTCATAGGGCTGGTTCTGGGACAGTGTTGTTTGTTCCCTCTCTGGGCAGGTAAGGTTTAGGGTTTTGTATGGAATATGCCAGCAACCTCATCCAAGGGGTTAAGGGGTATGGTTAAATATTCCAATTGTCTGGCCATCTGCAGGCAAATTGTTGCTAGCCTGAAAGACACAAACTGGACAAGGATATTAAAAGTACAAGGCCCAGGGGACTTCCGGCCAAGATGGAGGCGTAGGCGGACACACTGTGCCTCCTCTCACAACCAAAATTAAGGACAACAAATATTTAGAAACAAGAAAACAACCAGAACTTATAGAAAACTGAACTGTATGGAAGTCCAACAACCATTCATCCAGACCGGTAAGAGGGGCGGAGTCGCGGCAGGAGAAAGTGGAGGTGCGGTCCCAGGAATGCAAGCAGCAGCGGCTGGCAGTTCCCAGGTGCACGGGCGGCGGCTGGCGGTCCCCGGGCCTACAGGCAGCAGCTGGCGGACCCCGGGCACTGGGGGGGCAGCTGTGCAGACCCAGTGAGGCCGCACAAGGCGGCTGGCTGACTGACCAGGTGGTCTCACATTCGAGCGCGCAGACGGTCCAGGCGGAGGGGAAGTGGTGGAGGGGACTGAATCCAGGAGAGAGTGGAGCAGGCGCCATTGCTCCCTCTCAGACCCCGCCCCCACATACAGCGTCACAACCCAGTGACTGGGCTGCCCCGCACTGGGGAGCACCAGAGGCTCCACTCTGCACTACGTAACAGCGCGCGCGCATGCGCAGATAATCCAGGTGAAGGGGAAGCAGCGGAAAGGGCCGGAGTCCAGGAGAGAGCAGAGCAGGCGCCATTGCTCCTTCTCAGACCCCGCCCCCACCTATAGCGTCACAACCCAGCGACTGGGCTGCCCCACCCTGAGGAACACCTAAGGCTCCACCCCCTCATACGTAATAGCCGCGACCAGACTAAAACCAAAACAACAACAACAAAAAAACCCACCAAAAATGGCTCAAACCGGAAAACAAATAAAAGCCCCAGAGCCAATTCCTCTAAGCAGTGAAGAGATAGCCAACCTCTCAGATGCACAGTTCAAAGCACTGGTCATCAAAATGCTCACAGAATTGGTTGATTTTGCTCACAAACTAGATGAAAAAATGCAGGCTACAATCCGTGAAATGAAGGAAGATGCATGGGGAACTGATAGAGATGGAAGGAAAACTGGGACTCAAATCAATGGAGTGGACCAGAAGGAAGAAACTAACAACCAAACAGAAGACGAGGAAGAAACAAGAATTCAAAAAAATGAGGAGAGGCTTAGGAACCTCCGGGACATCTTTAAACGTCCCAACATCCGAATTATAGGGGTCCCAGAAGGGGAAGAAGAACAGCAACGAGTGGAAAACTTATTTGAACAAATAATAAAGGAGAACTTCCCTAATCTGGCAAAGGAAATAGACTCCCAGGACGTCCAGGAAGCTCAGAGAGTCCCAAAGAAGTTGGACCCAAGGAGGAACACACCAAGGCACATTGTAATTACATTAGCCAAGATTACAATGAAGGAGAGAATTCTAGAAGCAGCAAGGGATAAGGGGACAGTCACCTACAAGGGAGTTCCCATCAGACTGTCTGCTGATTTCTCAAAAGAGACCTTCCAGGCAAGAAGGGGCTGGAAAGAAATATTTGAAATCTTGAAAAGCAGGGACCTACATCCAAAATTGCTCTATCCAGCAAAGCTGTCATTTAGAATGGAAGGGCAGATAAAGTGCTTCTCAGATAAGGTCAAGTTCAAGGAGTTCATCATCACCAAGCCCTTATTATATGAAATGTTAAAGGGACTTACCTAAGAAAAAGAAGATAAAACTATGACAGTGAAAAGACAACAAACTCATAGCTATCAAGAACCACACCTAAAACAAAAGCAAACTAAGCAAACAGCTAGAAAAGGAACAGAACCACAGAAATGGAGACCATATGGAGGGTTAGCAACAGGGGCGTGGGAGGAGGAGAGAGGGGGAAAAGGTACAGAGAATGAGTAGCATAGATAATGGGAAAAAATAGACAGGGGGAGGGCAAGAATAGTATGGGAAATGTAGAAGCTAGAAAACTTATGACTCATGGACATGAACTAAAGGGGGGAATGTGGGTGGGAGAGGGTGGTAGGGTGGAGGGGAATGATGGGGGAGAAATGGGACAACTGTAATAGCATAATCAATAAAATATATTTTTAAAAAAAAAATTAAAAAATAAAAGTACAAGGCCCAAAAAGGAGTAAGAGAAATAGGGACATCAAAGGACCTAGAAGGAGTAGTATACAAGATTTTCATGCCCAGAAACTGGACCAGGAATTCTACCCTTGCTCAGCCTGGGCCTGGAGCTTCCTGGCCTTGTCTAAAAAGTCATGAATGTGATTTTGAACTTGGCCTGTTTGGCTGACCCCAAAACAGCATTCTTCCTGGAGCATGATGCAGATGCCTCCTTGGACAGAAGCTAGTATATCTAATCACCGATTTTGAAGAACTAAAGCTGCTAAGGAATGAATTTGAGCATGGATGGTAAAAAGGGAAGCTGCAACTTCGGTGCTGAGTTAGGTGATTTCTAAAGA
The DNA here is from genome assembly GCA_039655065.1 of Glossophaga mutica. Classification (NCBI taxonomy): domain Eukaryota; kingdom Metazoa; phylum Chordata; class Mammalia; order Chiroptera; family Phyllostomidae; genus Glossophaga; species Glossophaga mutica. The sequence continues at coordinate 107,326,742 of CM077306.1, forward strand.
GAGATTTACATACACATTATTTGCAGAAGTGATTCCAGCAGTTCCAGCAGCAACTCCTGCCAGTGAGCTGATTCCTATTAAAATTGGAATTACGGGCACTTGCCTCTTAGAGACTCTGTGAGTGGTACTCAAGGGGATGTGTACCAGGGCTGTAATATCTGTAACAGATATAGTGGGTAAAACATGCCCAAGGGTACAAAGCCCCATCCAACTGGGAGACAGGCATTGATATACCAGATTCTCCAGACATAATAAAATCCCCCTTGAGGGGGAAGGCATCCTGATATATAATAGATATAAGAGCTGGTATGATTGTTTCCATAGTTCCCCATCCCCCAGAAATATGGGTTGGCAAAGGCTGCTGCTGTAAGGTGGCTAAAACAAGGGGTGTTATTGTAGGAAGCATTGTTGGTTTTATCCCCCAAAACATAACATGTCACTTGGTGTTGATAAAAGCATTCCTTAAGGGATCAGTTGTCTATTCCTACACTTCCCCAATAGGAGTTGGCCATTAAAGCCAGGAGGGAGTAATGCAGGTGCCTTCCCAAGCAGAATCCTCCAGAATAGTAATGCCTCAGAGAAATTGATGTATTTGGCAGAGATGTGAGGTGAGTGGATTGTCGGGGAGGGTCCCATAAGTAGTAGAGTATTCCATTGTCAAAAGGTATTCGAACAGTAAGTTGCAAGATGTGTTACTTAGAGACCCTACAGGTTACCCATGATCAAACCTACAGGAGTGAAGGCAAAGCAGGGCTTGATTTCTGAATTTGACCCTATAATAGGGTGAGTAAGGCCCTCTTTGGTAATGGATACAAATAAGTCTTGGTGTCCAGAAGAAGTTGAATAGTACATGAACCCCTGTGCTTGGGCCCAGAGTTGTAAAGAAGCTGGTCATGTCTCCCCAGATTGGCCTGGAGCCTGCAGACATATCCAACAAGAGTCATTGTAAGTAGTACAAGTATTAGTTAATAGGTTAACTGTTGTCTGTAGGGGCTTAATAAAGAGAGAGATACTGATTAACAGTGTTGTATTAAGGAATATCAAGGTCCCCAAAATGGGGAAAACTCTCACTAACATGGCTGGGGGAGGGGGAAGCAAAGGACAACCGTTGACAGTTGCCTGCATATCATCAACAGCTGGCTAGCTTCATAGATATGTTAAGTAGTTGTGGCAGGCACTCAGAGTCAGGGAGATGGGTGTGACTCTAACCCATGATGCAGCTGGGAGGCAGTCCCTGAGCTACAGTGCTTGTACAAGAGCAGGAAGTTGGTTTCCCTGTGTCATGGGGACAAGCTTGTCTGGACTAAGAATGGTAGCCAAGAAAAGCAAAAGAAGTCAGAGTACTGGCAGATGTAACCCTTTGTTGGAGGAAATGGGGTTATGAAGGAGGAGCAGGGTGAGGATTTAAACCCAAGCATGGGGCAGCCATCCTCTCACTTAGCCATATGGGTGTCTCTGCCATGCAGCTTAGAAAGGGGCAAAAAAGCAGGATGTAGCAGCCAGCCATTTGGGGTCTTGGCCATGCAGTTTGAAAGGCTGCAGAAGGACCCTCACCAGTCCACCACGAGGAGGGGCCATGCTGTTTTGGATTAAGAGCACAAGCCTAGCCAAGCACAGATTACTGGGAGAAGCCAGGAATGCTGAAGTGAGATGAGGGGAATGCTGAGATGCAGATTTCAGGGTTTTTTTCCCCTGAAAGATGGTACCTCAGACTAGCATATTCTGAAAAGTGGCCTGATTTTACAAAAGGAAGGTTGGAGTGCGTTTGTTTGTGGGTGTTACTTTTGTTGTTTCTAAAGGGAGTGGGATTTAATGGCAGAATTCCACCATTGTTCTAAATCTGTGTAACTTCATTAAATAGTTCCTTTCTTTTTCATAAGACTCTGGTATTGGGAGTCACAGTTTTTTTGGATTTTTTTTTGTTTGTTTTGTTTTTTTGTTTTTTTTTGTGGCAGGCAATAGAACCCAATGGTTCTGTTTCAGTGCGGGTTTAAGGTAGAATAGGGAGAAGATAGTCGATGGCACGATTTTGATCAGGAGTTCTGCCATTGTTTTAAGGTTTACAAAGGGAGTGATTTCATCCAAGAGGAAGTAAGCAAGCCCTCATGCAAAAATTTAGTATTATAAAGAAAATCCCAAGAAGGGTAACTACCCAAAAACAAAGGTGATTTTAAGGCTTATTACCAATTTTTACTTATCTTGTCTCCTAAACAGCAGCTTTAAGTCTTCAACAGGTTCACAAGCCCAGTTGTCCCTTTGTTTCTAGCCTCCAGGTCTGCTGAGGGATAGGTTTTTCCCTGGAATAATAAACCCAACTAGCTATTCCAGGAACTTTGACTGCCGTGGGGGTTGAAAGAATGACTGTACAAATTCCCTTACAGTTTGGAGCTAGTTTGACTGCCGGTGATCCCTCCTTCCAGGTCTTAGTTAAAACCTGGGATCCCAGGTCATATAATGGAATCAAAGTGGAGTCTCGAATTTCTGTTGAAATTTGGCCAGAGAGATGACAAACTGAAGAGTCTGATCTAAGTTCTTCATCTAAGAGAATGTCTGTTAATTATGAAGGGCTGGCCATAAAGAGTCTCAAAAGGGCTAAGTCCTAACAATAGAGTTGGACTTATACTTAAGAGGAGAAAAGAAAGCATTTGTAGCCAATTTTGATGACTTTCCTGACATTTTTTTGTTATTGCCCTTTTGGTTTGCCCCTTCAACCTTTCCCGAGGATTGGGGTCTCCAGGCTGAATGCAAATGCCAATCAATGCCTATGGCTCTACTAACCCTTTGGGCTATATATGAGGTGAAAGCCACTGTCACTCGTAAGGATTGGGGGCGTCCAAATCAAGAGATAATTCTTTAAGTAATACTTTGGCAACTTCTTGTGCCTTTTCTGTTTTGGTAGGGAGTGCTTCAGTCCACTCTGTGAAGGTGTCTATAAGAACTAGTAGATACTTGTATCCCTACATAGAGGCATTTGGGTAAAATCAAGTCACTGTCTTCCCAAGGATAGGTGCCCCTTCTCTGTACTGCCTCTATTAATTGTGGGTGCCTTGAGCTTTGGGAATTATTGATAGCCCAAAGGGGGCAATTTTTACTTATTTGTCTGACAATTTCTTGCACTCTCGTTCCAGTAAATAGCCTTACACATATTTGGGCTAATCTGTGCCTTCCAAAATGATAGGAGTTGGGTATGCCTGTTATAACTTTTCATTGAATTCCTTGTGGGAGAGGTAAAAGTCCATCTCTTTGATACCATCCCCATTTATCCATGTTACATCATGCTGTTTAGCCCAATCTATTTCTTCTTTGTTATAGTAAGGCAAATATTTCTTTAAGTTTACCATAAGAATAAGGGCTCCCATAATCATTTCCCTTTTTATAGCAGAAGTCTTGGCTGTATTATCTGCAAAATTGTTTCCCTGTGTATTTTCATCTATTCCTTTTTGGTGTCCCTTGCAGTGAATTATTGTTTATTCCTGGGGCAAGCTCACAGCCTCTAGGAGTTATAGGATATAGGGTTCATACTTTATTGGTCCTTGTTTTGCATTTACATATCCTCTCTCCTTCCAAATAACTGCATGAGCATGTAGTGTTAAAAATACCTACTTATAATGAGTATATATATTTAGTTTCTTATTTTTCCTAATTCTAGGGCTCTTCTTAGGGCTAATTTGCTAATTGTGTTGAGGTTCCTGGAGGCAATGCTTGAGCCTCCACAATTGCATACTGGGACACTATTGCATGTCCAATATAATGTACCCTATCCCTCATGAAACTACTTCCATCTGAGAACAAGATTTCATCTGAATTTTGGAGTGGCTGTTTGTTTAGATCTGGTCTTCTGGCATAAACTTGATCTGTGATTTCACAATAATTGTGTGCAATCTCCATATTTGGGGCAGACATTAAGGTTGCTTGATTTAGAAACAGAGCAGTTTTCTATTTTTACCTGTGGGTTTTCTCTCACGATAATCAGGCATTATAATATGTGATTATTAGTCAGTCAGTGAGGTCCTTTAATACTGAGTAATGGGACAGTTTGGTGGGAAGTATATAGAGTTATGTCTTGTCCTAATGATGTATATATTTTTATTTTTCTTCCCTCAGGTTTTAGAGAGATTGACCAGGGATCACACACTTCCAGACCTCGGGTTGCACATGCCCACTCCTGGACCAGGGATGTCCCCACAACCTAGGCATGTGTCCTGACTGTGAATCAAACCCACAACCTTTTGGTTACAGGATGATGCTCCAACCACTTAGCCACACTAGCCAGGGCTGTCCTAATAATATTTTAAGTGCTTCTTCTAGAAGTAAAGCTGCTGCTGCTATTGCCCTGAGGCAGTATGGCCAGCCTCAGGCTATGGCATCTAATTCTTTTGAAAAATAACCTACAGGCCTCTTTGTGAGTCCTAGGGTCTGAGTAAGGACCCTTAATGCTATTTCCTGTTTTTTTTATTAACATAATTTGTATAGTTGGAAGGGTTTCTCTAAATCTGGCAGATTTGGGGCTGGTGCCTGCATGAGAGCTTCCTTTAGTTGCTCAAAAGCCCTTTGTCATTACTTTTCCCAGTATAAGTTAGTTGGTTCCTGTTGACTACTTTCCTTTAAGTCTTTGTGGAGGGATCTGACCTTTTCTCCATATTCTAAAATCCACAATCTGCAATATCCTGTCAATCCTAAGAATGCTCCAAGCTATTTCTGAGTGGTGGGCTCAGGGAGGCCTAAACTGGCCTATATCTTATTTGAGGATAGCATTTTCCCCTCAGGGGTAAGGCCTAAATATTCTACTTTTTGTTGTAGTATTTGAGCCTTATCCTTAGATACCTTATACCCTTGTCTGCCAGAAATTAAATTTAGAGTCTGTATTTCATGTTTATGGCCCAGTTCCTCCATGGGGGAACAGATAAGTAGGTCATCACCACACTGGATCACTAGGCCATCCCCCTCGAGTGGCAAGTCCCTCAAGTCCTCTGCTAATGCTTGTGCAAATAAATGAGGGCTATCCCTAAATCCTTGAGGGAGGACAGTCCAGGTTTGTTGTTGCTTCTGTTCCTGTCAATCTGTCCATTCGAAAGTGAATAGCAATCAACAAACTGGGTCCAAGGGAATGCAGAAGAAAGTATCTTTTAAATCCAGCACAAAAAAACCATCGGGTTTGGGAACGAATTTGTCCCAGGATAATATAAGGGTTAGGCACCACGGGATGTAGAGGGATGATGGCCTCATTAACTGCTCTTAGGTTTTGAACTAATCTCTATGTCCCATCTTTCTTCCTAACAGGTAAACTGGGAGTGTTACAGGGAGAATTACAAGCTAATAGTAATCTATGATTTAGGAACACAGTGTTGATTTTCTGTAGCCCCTTCCTGGCCTCTGGATTTATGAGATATTGCCTTCTATTTAAAAATTGGTTGGATCCTTAAATTTGATCAGAACCACTTTGGCTCTATAAGCTCATCCTGGAATTCCTGTTGCCGAGACTTGGGAGTTAAGTTCTCATTCCTTATCTATATTAGTTTCAATTGATCCTCCTTTAATGAATAATGCCATAATAGGAGCAGGTTCCTCAGTGTCTATAGAGAAAATTGCATGAGTCCTAACTTTACTTAAAATATCTTTACCTAACAGTGGAGTAGGGCATTCTGTAATGACTAAAAATTGGTATGCAAAAGCGGTTGTTACTCCAAAACAATTTAAGGGTGGAGTAAAATGCCTTACCTAGAGCATGCCATCTAGTCGTTGTATAATAGTATTATCAGAAGAGAGGGGTCCCTGATAGGAGGTCAATACAGAGAAGGTGGCTCCTGTATCTAAAAGAAAAGTAGCATGCATTCTTGCCACTTCAAGGGTTACCCTTGGCTCCATCCCTTTTTTACCGATGTTCCTACTGGGAGCTGACTGGAGCACAGGGCTCCATAAGTTCAAGGCCATGGCACCCAGAAGCTCCAACAAGGGTCCCTTTGTCCTTTGGGGTAGTCCCTTCCCCAATGGCTGTTTTTCCTTCATAAGGGGTATGGCTTTTGGGGAGACCCTGTCCCCAGGGCATTTCTGCTTCTAGTGTCCAGTCTTTCTGAATTTATGACATTTATCAGAGGGAATGCCCTTAGACTTCCTTTCTGTGGCCACCGCCCTAGCAGAGCAGCTATTAATTGAACCTGATGCTTCTCCTCATGTCTTCCCCACTAGGGCCCTCTCTTCCTCTTCTTGATCTCTAAGGATAGAACACTGAGGAAGCTATCCTTAGAATATCTTCTATGGGAGCCCTCAGTCCCATTCCTAACTCTTGTAATTTTCTTCTAATATCTGGGGCCAACTGAATCATGATTTTATCTTTTAGTATTATTCTTCCTGCAACATCCTCATGATCTAAGTTAGTGTGTTTGAGACCCAAGATGGTGGAGGAGTAAGTGGAAGCTATGCTAAACTCCTCCTAGGACCAAACTGAAATTACAACTAAATATTAGAAAAATCATCCTGATTAACCAACTGACCACTAGCTGGAGAAAAGCCTTATAATCATGGACAGACAGAAGAAGTCAAATGACCACAATGAGAATGGTAGGCAGTGCAGAGAAGGTGCAAGAGGACTGGCTGGGTTCCCACAGGTGGCAGCTAAAGTGCTGGAGAGATATTTAAGAGGCTAGGGGGTTCTCCCTGAGAAGTGTGGGATCTAAACCACAAACTGGGCTTCCCAGCCTGTGGCACCGGAACCAGGAAAGGAACCCAAATAACATATGGCTGTGAAAATCAGCAGGGTTTCTGTCTACCAGGGAGGGATGGCTGGAGACACAGAGAGCCTTTTAAAGTGTCAACATACAAAATTCCATCTGCTGCCACTTACCCTGGGCTTTGGCAGAGAGAGGGCAAAGTGGACTAAAGACGTATGAGGCAAGTCTGGTTGGGGCTCCAGGGAGAGAACTAAAGGACCAGCTGCCAGGATCCTCATACTGCAGGAGCCATTTTTCTCGGGCAGAGAAGTCCCCTCCAAATGGCATCAGCCTGAGGGGACGCAATAGCCTCACCTGCAGGAATTACTCTGCCCCATCTTGTGGTGCTTAAGCCCTGCTGCTAAGGAATACAACTGGAAGACATTCACTGATCAACCCTACAGAAAGCCTGCAGGCAGGGGCAGATCACTGGGAGCTCTGAGACTTCAGCTGACCCTCCCCTGAGCCTAGTGCTGATAAAAGCCAGCCTTGGTGCACAGCCAGTTCTTTGTGCACACACTCTGACCTGGCAGAGGGAGCCACACACAGAGAATTGCTGATAGCTCCAAACAGATTTCCCAGGGCCAGTAACAGGCAGGGTTTAACTTAGGCCTGCACCAGAGTCTTGAAGATCTATGTATTACATAGAAACAAACACAAAGAGGCAGCCAAAATGGGAAGGAAAAAATCCCCAAAGAAAAGAACAAGAGAATTCTCCAGAAGAAGATCTAGATGAAATGAAGGCAAACAATTTATTAGATAAAGAGATAAGAGTAACGATTATAAGGATATTGAACAGTATGAAAAGAAGACATAGAAACCATAAAAAAGGATCACTCAGAAGTAAAGAATGCAATATCCGAAATAAATAATACACTGGAAGGAATAAACAGTAAGTTGGTTGAGGCAGAGGATCAAATCAGTGATTTGGAAGACAAGGCAGAAAAAAACCCACCCAAGCAGAGGAGCAAAAAGAAAAAAGAATATAAAAAAATGAGGAGAACTTAAGAAACCTGTGGGACAACAGAAAGCATACAACATCCACATCATGGGAACACCAGAAGAAGAAGAGTGAGCAAGGGATCGAGAATCTGTTTGAAGAAATAATGACTGAAAGCTTCCTTAATCTGGTGAAGGAAAAAGATACCTAAGTCCAGAAAGCTCAGAGAGTCCCAAATAAATTGGACCTAAAGAGACCTACACTGAGACATATCATAACTAAAATGGCAAGGCTTAAAGACAAGGAGAGAATTCTAAAAGCTACTAGAGAAAAGCAGGTAGTTACCTACAAGGTAGCACCAATTAGACTGTCATTTGAATTCTCAATATAAACATTTCAGACAAGAAGGGAGTGGCATAAAAAAATCACAGTGATGAAAAGCAAGGATGTACAATGCAACCAAGGCTACTTTGCCCAGCAAAGCTATAATTTCAAATTGAAGGAGAAATAAGGAGTTTCCAAGACAACAGAAACCTAAAGGAGTTTGTTAACACCAAACCAGTACTGCAACAAATGTTAAAGGGCTTACAGGAGGTAGAGGAGGAGGCAGAGAGGCAGGGGGAAGAAGGAGGAGGAGGAGGAGAAGGAGAAGGAGAAGGAGAAGGAGAAGAAGAAGAAGAAGAAGAAGAAGAAGAAGAAGAACAGAGGAAAATAATCTAACAATAAAATGGCACTACATATCCATCAATAATCACATTACATGTAAATGGCTTATATGCTCCAGCCAAAAGACATAGGGTAGCTGGATAGATAAGAAAACAAGACCCATATATATGCTGCCTTCAAGAGACCCACCTTGGACCAAAAGATACATACAAACTAAAAGTAAAAGGATGGAAAAAGGTATTTCATGCAAACAGAAAGGGAAAAAAGTTGGGGTAATAATATGTATACCCAACAAAACAGACTTCAACGAAGGACACTACATAATGATAAAAGGAACAACCCAACAAAATCCAACATAATCCTAGTAAACATTTATGCATCGCAAAGAGGAGCATCTAAATATGTAAAGCAAATCTTGATGACTAGGTAGAGATTAACAGTAATACAGTCATAGTTGGGGATTGTAACCCCGCTTTGACTTCAATGGATAGATCTTCCAGACAGAAAGTCAACACGGAGACAGCAGCCTTAAATGACACACTAGATCACATGGATTTAGTTAATATCTTCAGAGAATTTCACCCCAAACCAGCAGAATATACATACTTTTCAAATGCACATGGAATGTTTTCTACAATACAGCACATGTTAGGACACAAGTCTTATTAAATTTAAGAAGATTGAAATCATATCAGGCATCTTCTCTGACCACAATGTTATGAAACTAGAAATCAATCACAAGAAGAACACTGAAAAATACACAAAGACATGGAAGCTAAATAGCATGTTATTAAACAATGAATGTGTCAACAACAAGATCAAGGAGGAAATCAAAAGATACCTTGAAACAAATGAATACAAAGACACAACAATCCCAAAATCTGTGGGACACTGAGAAGACAATCCTAAGAGGGAAATTCATAGCATTACAGGCCTATCTCAAAAAAAAAAGAAAGAAAGAAAGAAAGAAAAAGCTCAAATAAACAATCTAACTTCACACTTAAAGGAACTTCAAAAAGAACAACAAACAAAGCCCAAAGTGAGTAAAAAGAAGGAAATAATAAAGATTAGAGCAGAAATAAATGAAAGAGTCTAAAAAATGATACAAAAGATCAATGAATCCAAGAGCTGGTTCTTTGAAAAGATAAACAAGATGGACAAACCTTTAACCAGACTCATCAAGAAAAAAATAGAGGACCCAAATAAATGAAAACAAGTGAAAAAGGAGAAATAACAATTGACACCAAAGAAATACAAAGGATTGTAAGAAAATATTATGAACAACTACATGCCAACAAACTGGAAAACCTGGATAAAATGGATAAATTCCTAGAAACATACAATCTTCCAAAACTAAATCAGGAAGAATCAGAGAATCTGAATAGATAGCTTACACCTAGTGAAATTGAAGCAGTAATAAAAAAATTCCCAAGAAACAAAAGCCCTGGACTGATGGCTTCACAAGTGAATTTTACCAAATATTCTGAGAAGAACTAACACCACTCCTTCTCAAGCTGCTTCAAAAAATTCAAGAGGAGGGAAGGCTCCCAAGTTCATTCTATGAGATCAGCATTATCCTAATTCCAAAACCAGATAAAGACACTACAAAGAAAGAGAATCATAGACCAATATCCCTGATGAACATAGATGCTAAAATTCCCAACAAACTATCGGCAAACCAAATACAGCAATGCATCACAAAGATTACACGCCATGATCAAACAGGATTTATTTTGGGGATGCAAATTTGGTACAACATTTGCAAATCAATAAATGTGATTCACCACATAAACAAAAGGAAAGATAAAAACCACGTGATCATATCAATACATGCAGGAAAAGCATTTGATAAAATCTGACACCCATTTATAATAAAAACTCTCAGCAAACTGGGAATAGGGAGAACACACCTAAAAAAAAAAAAAAAAAGCAATATACAACAAACCCACTGCCACCATCTTAATGGGCAAAAACTACAAGCATTCCCCTTAAGACTATGAACAAGAATAATATGTCTGTTTTCACCTCGCTTCTTCAACACAGTACTGGGAGTTGTAGCCACAGCAATCAGACAAGAAGAATAAATAAGAAGCATCCAAATTGGAAAAGAAGAAGTCAAACTGTCATTATTTGCATATGACATGATGCTGTACATAGAGAATCCCAAAGATTCCACCAAGAAACTACTAGAACTGATAAATGAATTCAGCAAAGTAGCAAGATACAAAATTCAGAAATCAGTTGCATTTTTATATGTCAATAATGAACTAACAGAAAGGGAAATTAAGAAAACAATCCCATTTGTAATTGCTTCAAAAATAATAAAATACCAAGGAGTAAACCTAACCACTGTTAAAGCTAAGAAGCCGCCCTGGCTGGTGTGGCTCAGTGGATTGAGCGCTGGCTTGCTAACCAAAAGGTCACTGATTCAATCCCCAGTCAGGACACATGCCTGGTTTGCGGGCCAGGTCGCCAGTAGGGGGCGCTCAAGAGGCAACCACACATCGATGTTTCTCTCTCTCCCTCCCTTCCCCTCTGTAAAAAATAAATAAATAAAATCTTTAAAAAAAAAAAAAGGCAAAGAAGACCTTTATGAATGGTGAAGAGTTAATTCTGCCTGCTGGTAAGGGCATTTGTTGTGAACATTTAGGAGAGTCTACAGTTTAAAAGGTGGCACATGTTCTTCTTTCAGCTAGCACCATATCTAGACAAATTAATGAAATAGCAGAGGATATTGAGGCACAACTGTTAAAGAGGATTAATAAGTCACCATGGTATGCAATCCAGGTTGATGAGTCTACCAATGTTGACAATAAGGTAACAAAATGCTTGTTTTTGTGCAATTATTTTTTCAGGAGGATGTGCATGAGGATATGCTATGTGTACTTTTGTTGCCAACCAATACCACAGCCACAGAACTATTCAAGTCCCTGCATGGTTACATCAGGAAAACAGAATTGGTCATTTTGTGTTGGTATATTATCATTACTCTCCATAGGTACCATCCGCTGTGAGATGGTGAGTGTTTAACCACGGAGTGGCTGCCATGGCAGTTTTCTGGTTTCACTACTCGGGTCAAAGAGGTCGCTTCTGAATGTGAGTCTACACACTGTGTCATCCATAGAAAAAGGCTGGCTAGCCAAAAAATGTTGCCTGAACTTAACGTTTTGCAAGATGCAATTAAAATTATCAACCACACTAAAGTACATGCCCTTAACTCACATCTGTTCACGCAGCTCTTTGAGGAGATGGACGCAGAGCACACGCGTCCTCTCTTATACACAGAAGTGAGATGGCTTTCTAAAGGTAGATCACTGGCCAGAGTTTTTGAGTTATGAGAGCTGCTCCAGAAATTTCTTTTAGAAAAACTGTCACCACTGGCAGCACATTTAAGTGACAGAGAATGGCTTGCAAAACTTGCTTACTTGCATGACATATTCAACCTGCTCAACAAACTCAATCTGTCACTTCAGAGGAGAAAAGCCGTGTTCAAATCAGCAGATGAAGTGGCTGCATTCAGAGCCAAATGGGAATTATGGAGGCAGCAAGTGAACATTGGGATTTTTGAGATGTTTCAAACATTAGCAGAGCTTTTGAGAGACTCAGCCAGAGCCTCCTTCCTCCCTGCTGGTGCGTGATCACCTGTCTCAGCTTTCAAAAGGTTTGAGCCCTACTTCCCAACCATGGAAGACCCCCAAACTGGGAAGAAATTAATCTGCAACCCATTGGAGAATAAGCCAGGTGAATTGACCTTGTCTCTGCTAGAAGCAAATTAACTGTTTGAGATCACAAATGACAGTGGCCTTAAAAGTATATTTTAGACAACTTCAAATCTCCATACGTTCTGGATTAAAGTCAAAGCAGTGTATTCTGAGATTGGCACAAAAGCACTGAAAAGCCTGCTTCCATTTCCAACACCCTATCTTTGTAAAGCAGGGTTTTCTGCAGTGACAGCAACCAAAACAAGATATGGAGTAGACTGGACAAAAGCAACACCCTTCAGGTGCCACTATTTCCCATCACCCCCAGGCAGGACCATCTAGATAGAGAAAAATAAGCTGAGGGCTCCCACTGATCCTGCATTACGGTGAGTTGTATAATTATTTCATTATAGATTACAATGTAATAATAATAGAAATAAAGTGCACAATAAATGTACTGCACTTGAATCATCCTGAAACCATCCCCCACATCCAGTCTGTGGAAAAATTGTCTTCCATGAAACTGGTCACTGGTGCAAAAAGTTGGGGACTGCTGGGTTATGCACGTATGTTCTTTGGCTAATCCTTTCACCTTATTTGATCTAGTCCCCCTCTTCCTCTTCTCCTCTGAGCAAAAAGAAGTGGGATTCTTAGGGTATAATCCCAGCAGTGGAACTGGGAGTCAAAAGGCAGTTCCATTTTTAACTTTTTGAGGAAACTCCATACTACTTCCTACAGTGGCTGCACCAGTCTGCATTCCCACCAACAGTGCACTGGGGTTCCCTTTTCTCCACAACCTCCCCAGTACTTGCTGCTTGATAATATATTGATGGTAGCCATTCTGACAAGTGTGACATGATATCTCATTGTGCTTTTAACTTGCATCTCTCTAACAATTAATGAATGATATGGAGCATTTTTTTCATATGTCTATTGGCCACCTATATGTCTTTCTGGAGAAGTGTCTATTTGGGTCCTTTGCCCTTTTTTCATTGGATTGTCTGTCTTCTTGGTGTTGAGTTCTATAAGCTCTTTATATAGTTTGGAAATTAACCCCTTGTCAGATGTATCATTGTCAAATATGTTCTCCTATTCAGTGAATTCTCTTTTCATTTTATTAATGATTTCTTTACCTGTGCAGAAGCTTTTTAGTTTAATATAGTTCCACTTGTTTATTTTTCCTTTGTTTCTCTTGCCCTAAGAAACATATTAGCAAAAATATTGCTACAAGAGACGCCTAAGGTTTTACTGCCTATGTTTTCTTCTAGGATTTTTATGGTTTCACAACTTATATTTAAGTCTTCATCCATTTTGATTTTTCTTGTGTATGGTATAAGTTTGGTGATCTGGTTTCATTTTTTTTTGCATGTACCTGTCCAATTTTGAAGAGACTATGACTAATTCTTTGAATTTTCTTATTTCCCATCAGTAATAATCATGTCTGTCGAAGAAAGGGGACTGAAGTCACATGTTATAGTTGAGAACATACTTAAGAAAAATATATTTATTTATAAAAATATTCATGTGAAAGGCTATATTCAAGAATATGTGCAAAAATAGTTTATTCTTGACTAATAATCACAAATATTATCTTTGAATAATATATAGATTATAATCAAGACAATAAGGCTACAGACTACAAGTAGTAAAATTATAAAGACAGAAACTAGATCTCTTTTGCCAGGATCTGGGAGTTGAGGGCAGTATTAACTATAAAGGGATAGTGTGGTAAATATGTGATTCTATCATTTGTCAAAATCTATAGAACTATACACTACAGAGACTGAATTTCACTGTTTGGAAATTTAGCAAATCAACAAGGATGTGGGGGGAAAGATGGAATGCAGACCCTGACAAATGAAGCACATAACCTCTCTGAAGGAGATGGGGAAGAAACAGTTGATCTATGTAACCTTGAAAAACAGGGTTTTGAGTATAAAGCTAAAGACAAAAAATAACTGAGCACAACACTCTAATTGGTAAATTTGTTTCTCACATGGGTATGGATTAACAATTCTGAAACCACTATATGTTTATTAGGGTTGAATAAATAGTGTAATTATTATGGACATTGTTCAGCCATTACAGGAGACTGTTCTGCAAGGCATGGGCCCAGCTCCCACTTGGAAAGGCCAGTGGAAAGCAAGGGCTGGTACACAAGATCCATACCCATAGATTCTCCCATGAGGAATCAGGCCTGCATTGTACCTAGGCCACTTTGAGACTTGCTTTTTGCTAAAACTCCCTCACCCTGAATTGAGGCAGCAAATGTTTACTGCATATCTTTAAAGTAACTTCCTAAAATCTATACTAAATCTTCCAAAGACTAGTATAACAAGTTCAACCACTTTTCCCTTTACATTCACAAATATCCTTCTTTTTGATGTAATTAGCAATATCCTCTCCTCTATTTTCTGTAAAAGGTAACCACCTAAAGAGAACCTGTGCATAGTAAATTAGGACCATCTTCCATGTAATGTGCCCAGAAAAGCAATAAAAGTTTGTCAAGGCAAGGACCTAAGCTCTCTCTTCTTGAGAGAGTGGCTGTGCCATTCCTTTTCTTTCACAGGACTCGGTAATCCATGTGAATTTGTCTTGTCTCAGCCACAATGCCAGGGACCCCACGAGCCGGGGTCTGCATCAAGCCATGTCAGAGAAAGTCACAAATAAGGAAAGGGGAAAGGCTAGAATGAACCCTGTGTTAACCCTGTGTGAAACCTCAAGTATCTAAATGGATTCATGCCTGCATTCAATACATATGGAAATAGGTACTTCAGAAATAAATACAGATATATTTATGCACAGGTTAGTATAATACATGTTTCCTAACTTTAACTTGAGGGATGAGAAGCAGCAACACCCCATTGGCAATGAGTACACCTAGTGCCCAGATATTGGTTTCTAAATACTATTCTCTAATAAAAAGAACCAGAGCTGTGTAGAGAAATGGTTGATTCCAGAACCCGGGCAGAGAAAATGTAAAATGAACATGGAGCACTTGTCATGCAGAAAATAAGGAAGTACTTTGAAAAGAGGACAAAAGATATTAAAAAGTCACTGGAGCCAACCTAAAAGTATTCCCAATGGCCAAGGCTGAGCAACAAAGCAACTAGTGATAGTATCGAGTCATAACTCACAGAACACAGTGAACACTTGCAAGTCATGCTAATATAAACAAATAACCGAATACATAAATTGTGAGAAAGTACATTTCCCTACAGAAGAATCTCAATGAACACATATAGAAACAATGAGGGACACCATTACCATACCACAGTAATGGCACTGTGCCAAAATTAGAGGGTGAAAGTTTAAGCAAACATAGAATATTTGTATAGTCTCAAATTATCTCCCCGCAAACACTTAGAAATTTCAAAGGGAAAAATAGTAACTTTACAGTGGAGAATCCTGTCAGACACCACCTTAACAGAGCTATCAAGGTCAGCACCCCAGTAATTAGTCACACAGATGTCATAAGCACCCAGGTACAGAGCACTGAGAGGAGCACAGCTCTGGGATGTCCTTCCTAACAATTCATAGCCCCAACATAATCATAAGAAATCAAATCAATAACAAGAAATCTGACAAACCGAAGTTGTGGGACATTCTATAAAATGTCTGACCAGTATTCTCCCAAAGTATCAACATCCTGAAAGGCAAACACAGAGGAAATGTCCCAGATTGGAGGGGAGCAAGGCAAATTTAGGAGCAAAGACAATGTACATCCTAGATTAGATAGATCTAGGAGAATAATGGGAAAACCTGTTAAACCTACATCAATTCTGTAGTTTAGTTAATAGTATACCAATGTTAACTTCTTAGTTTCTATAGTTGAAATAAGTATATAATTTCTTGGTTTCTATAAATATAATTGTACTAGAAACACTGACATAAGGAATATATGAAAACTCTGTACTATTTTTGCAATACTTTTATAAATCTAAGATTATCTCAGAATAAAGAGTTTCAGGTTTTAAAACAAAATTAAAAGGTCCTCAAAGATTTGTACTTGAAAAAAGTGAATTTTACTACATGTAAATTATAACTTTTGACTTAAAAAATATTGTTTCCTTACTACAGTCCTTTAAAGTGCAGGTGCGGCAAAAGTAGGTTTACAGTTATGAGTATGCAAAACTGTTTATTCTTGTATTATTATTTATTAATTATTGTAATATATTCCATACAAACAACTGTAAACCTACTCTTGCCTCACCTTGTATATTCATTGGTTATACCAAAGAAATCAATATTTTAAAAATACATCTAAATAATATTTTTCTCTTTTACTATATATTTTATTGACTATGCTATTACAGTTGTCCCATTTCTTCCCCATCATTCCTCTCCACCATGCACACCCCCTCCCCCCACAATCCCCCCCTTTAGTTCATGGCCATGTGTCAAGTTCTTTAGCTTCTACATTTCCCACACTACTCTTGCCCTCCTCCTGTCTATTTTCTACCTACCATCTATGCTACTTATTCTCTGTACCTTTTCCCCCTCTCTCCTCCTCCCACTCCCCTCTTGCTAACCCTCCATATGATCTCCATTTCTGTGGTTCTGTTCCTGTTCTAGCTGTTTGCTTTTGTTTTAAGTGTGGTTGTTAATAGATGTGAGTTTGCTGTCCTTTCACTATTATATTTTTTATCTTCTTTTTCTTAGGTAAGTCCCTTTAACATTTCATACAATAAGGGCTTGGTGATGATGAACTCCTTGAACTTGACCTTATCTGAGAAGCACTTTATCTTCCCTTCCATTCTAAACGACAGCTTTGCTGGATAGAGCAATTTTGGATGTAGTTCTCTGCCTTTCAAGACTTCAAATACTTCTTTCCAGCCCCTTCTTGCCTGGAAGGTCTCTTTTGAGAAATCAGCAGACAGTCTGATGGGAACTCTTTTGTAGGTGACTGTCCCCTTATCCCTTGCTGCTTCTACAATTCTCTCCTTCATTTGAATCTTGGCTAATGTAATTCTGATGTGCCTTGGTGTGTTCCTCCTTGGGTCCAACTTCTTTGGGACTCTGTGAGCTTCCTGGACTTTCTGGTAGTCTATTTCCTTTGCCAGATTGGGGAAGTTCTGCTTTATTATTTGTTCCAATAAGTTTTCCACTTGTTGCTCTTCTTCTTCCCCTTCTGGTACCCCCATAGTTTGGATGTTGGGACGTTTAAAGATGTCCCCAAGGTTCCTAAGCCTCTCCTCATTTTTTTTGAATTCTTGTTTCTTCCTTGTTTTCTGTTTTGTTGTTTCTTTCTTCCTTCTGGTCCACTCCATTGATTTGAGTCCCAGTTTTCCTCCCATCTCTATTGGTTCCCCATGCGTTTTCCTTCATTTCACGTATTGTAGCCTGCATTTGTTCATCTAATTTGTGAGCAAAATCAACCAATTCTGTGAGCATCCTGATCACCAGGGCTTTGAACTATGCATCTGATAGGTTGGCTATCTCTCCATTGCTTAGAGGAATTGGTTCTGGAGATTTGACTTGTTCTTCAGTTTGAGCCATTTTTGGTGTTTTGTTTTTGTTTTTGGTCTGGTCGCGGCTGTTACATAGTGAGGGGTGGAGCCTTAGGTGTTCCCCAATGCGGGGCAGCCCAGTAGCTGAGTTGTGATGCTGTATGTGGGGGCGGGGTCTGAGAGGGAACAATGGCACTTGCTCTGCTCTCTCTTGGATTCCAGTCCCTTCCTCTGCTTCCCCTTCACCTGGATCATCTGTGCGCGAATGTGGAACCACTTGGTCAGCCAGCTACCTTGTGTGGCCTCACTGGGTCTGCACAGTTGCTATCCCATGCCCAGGGTCCGCTAGCTGCCACCTGTGCACCTAGGGTCTGCTAGCCACTGCCTGCACTCCTGAGAACTGCCAGCCACTGCTCCCTGCGTGCCCGGGTCTGCACCTCCACTTTTTCCTGCCTCGACTCCGCTCCTCTTACCGGTCTGGATGAATGGTTGTTGGACTTCCGTACAGTTCAATTTTCTATCAGTTCTGGTTGTTTTCTTGTTTCTAAATATTTGTTGTCCTTAATTTTGGTTGTGAGAGGAGGCACAGTGTGTCCACCTATGCCTCCATCTTGGCTGGAAGTCTAAATAATATTCTTCCTGAAAATTTGTAGTACATTAGAATAAAATTAATAGTTAAATTTGGTAGCCTGGCCATTCATCAAATGGACTGTGAGGAAATCAGCTGCCATCTTGGAGGGGAACATGGTCTGGCCTCCTATGGTTCCTGAACTCCTCTTCTGATTAGGAGGATGCTGGAAAAGATAGAGCCCCATGAATGACAGTGGGGGGGTCAGAGAAGGAAGGTATGGCAGGATCTTTGGAGGTGAGCTAACTTCATCTAGTCACAGAGGAAAGCATAGTGGGGTGAGAGCATCATGTAGTTGGAGCAAATACATGAATCTGCCGCTGGAGATGAGCCACCAAAAAGACTGGGGAGATTGAAAAGAGAGGGATGTCTTAAGATAGAAAGGCTGGAGGTTTATGTCTGTCATCAGTGCCACTCCTTTCTGTGAAGCACCAAAGTCTCACCAGGCTCTCCTCCAGTCAGACTTGGCATGTACCCACCTGTGGGAAAGCAAGTCCAGCCCCTCTCAGAGCACTGAGACCTCTAGGGCTCTGCATCAGAGAGTGATGCCACCCACAATGACAAGCTGGATCCCGTTACTGCTCAACTCTGGGCTTCCTTCACCAGTGACACCTCTCTTCTGCCCTGACACTTTACTTAATAGCGACTCATGAGCAGACTATTCCTTCTGCAGGAAACACGTATAAAACCCACACGGCTGCAGGCTAAGGAGGAGGAAAGATAGCAAATGTGGAGAGAAGGAGTGGGGGAAGGGTTCTGGCTCCCAGCCATGCAGATTCTCTTGAGATGAAAAGAAGAAAATGCTTCACCACCCCTCTTCTTCTGCTGCTGTTGCCTGTAACTGGGTGTTCACTGGGTGAGGGAATTGATTTAGAAAGATGGATGCAAACATTCCCCAGGGCCTGAAGAGACTTGTTGGGACCCTGGAGAAGAAATCTCCTGGTAGGTGGCAGCGCTAGTCCTGATAAAACTTGGAGAATCTCCAGCCCTGCTGACTACCCCAATTCCCTGTCACAGGAAAGCAGGGCTCTTGGTCTCCTGTTCTTTCTCTTTCTCAATCCTCTTTTAGAAAATACTCTGCTTTTTTAAAAAGTTAAATTTATTGGGGTGACATTGGTTATAACATTATGTAAGTTTCAAGCATACAATTCTGTATTTTATCATCTGTATATTATATTGTATGCTCACCACACAAAGTCTAGTTTCCTTCTGTCAACATAAATTTATCTTTTATTTAAGTCTCCGTATTTCAACTCTCTGACAAATGAAAGATTTGAGCCCTATTAGAGGAATGTGAGAAATAAGCCACAATCTTGCCAGGTCAGCCCATATCTGACCCATAAACTCTCTCACCTAAATCCTATACCAAGTCATGACTCAGGTTTAATCTAATGTGAATCACAGTTCCTGCCTCATTTGATTACCAGAGCCCCTGGCATAACTGGAAGGGAGGAGACACAAGCAAATAGAGAATCAGAATACCTAAACTGTTGAAATACCAACCCAGGGCAAGCAAGGCAGAGAAAGATAGGTTTTCTATTCCATGAACTGCAAAAGGCAGAATCAAAGGCTGAGTGGGCAGACCTTCTAAGGACATGGCCTAGCTCTGAATAGTTCATATTGTAGTGCAAGAGGTTTCCTTGTGGAAATGTGTTTTATCAGAGGCATGGAAATTGTACGAGGTCAGGAAAGCTATATAGAGTTTTGCAAAGACACAGAGAGAGACAGAGATGGAGAGAAAGGAGAGGAGCAGAAGCCATAAAAGATGAGGACAGAACTTGGCGAGAGGGAGGTATAAGAGACAGACAGGGAGCAGGAGAGAAACAGGGGAGAGGAAGAGCGTATGGAGAGATAAAGCAGACAAAAACAGGAACATAAAAACACAAGAATAGTTAAGATATGGTGAGAGCTAAAGCATGCATACACCGCTAGGTAAAGATGAATTCAAAACTTGAAATTTTTCATAAAAAGACAAGGTATTGGGGGGTAAGAGATGAGGTGAAAATGGAAACATTTTGGATGGTCCAATCATGTTAGAAATGTATTATTTTATATTAACTATGACCTACTCTGGAATTCTGCAAAAGATGCTTTAAAATCAGAATTGGGTAGGTTTTTACGAGCTTGGCTACTCTGTACTGGAGGGACAGCTGGTACCAACTCTTAAAGTGGAGGTCTGGGTTCTTTTTTGTGTCTGAGGAGCTCCACTGTTTCTATAAGGAGAGATAAAAGACTCCACGCCAGCCTCTGCCTTCCTCTTGCTGACTTTTGGTCTAAAACCCAAGCCTTCAACCTCTGGCCTCTGCTCAATGGGGAAGAGCTGGTCCTTTTGGTGATCCTGACCTGAAGATGAAATGCATGTTGGAATCTTTGCAAGTGGTGGCTTATGTGATTAGCTAGTTCATGCAGGTTATTAAAGCTTCATTAATTCTTGTCAGCCATCAATGACATCGTGCACTGAACTCTGCCCCAAGAGGAAAACCCTCAGCTTGGGGTCAGTTTTGTCGTATGAGTAAACCAAAAGTAATGCATTATTCAGTGGAGTTGTTTGTGTTTAATTCAGCCAAAGTCTCACCATGAAAAGAGAGCATTCTGAAGGGTGGCCAACAGGAGGAACAGGGCACTGAAAGCCTCCGTGTGTACTTGATATGAGTCAGGATCAGTATTTGCCAGGAAGGAGAGGGCCTTCTAGACTGCACTGTAACCACAGGCAAGGCCATTCATGATGAAAAGCCAGACTCCCCGACCCAGGCACCTTTCTCCTCCAAACCAGGCCTCTGACAGTCACCAGCAAGGGCACCTTCTCAACCTCTTGTAGAGGCTAAAATCAAGAGATGGTTCGAAAGGCTCACAGTCCAGGAAGTAAGAACAAAGTTTGTGTTCCCAAACTTGCTGAATTTTTAACTTATAAATATTTAACCAAAAAGTTTAAAAAATAAGAATTATCTAAAAAGGTGAAGGGATTAAGCAAAAAAAAAAAAAAACCTTTTACAGTATGGTAATTGCTAGAGAGGAAGGAGGGTGGGGGAGGTAGAAGAGGGTAAAAGGGAGATGAATGGTGATGGAAGGAGACTTGACTTGGTGAACACACAACACAACATACAGATGATGTGTTATAGAGTCATACACCTGAAACCGATATAATTTTACTGGCCAATGTCACCCTAATAAGTTCAAGAAAGAAGAAATTTCCATCCATCCCCCAATTCCATTTGTCAAAATATTTTGTTTAATATATTTTATTGATTATGCTATTACAGTTGTCCCATTTCTCCCCCATCATTCCCCTTCACCCTGTACACCCCCTCCCACCCACATTCCCCCATTTAGTTCATGTCCATGTGTCATAAGTTCTTTAGCTTCTACATTTCCCACACTACTCTTGCCCTCCCCTGTCTATTTTCTACCCGCCATCTATGCTACTTATTCTCTGTACCTTTTCCCCCTCTCTCCTTCTCCCACTCCTCTGTTGCTAACCCTCCATATGATCTCCATTTCTGTGATTCTGTTCCTGTTCTAGTTGCTTGATTTTGTTTTAGGTGTGGTTGTTAATAGCTGTGAGTTTGCTGTCTTTTCACTGTCATATTTTTGATCTTCTTTTTCTTAGATAAGTCCCTTTAACATTTCATACAATAAGGGCTTGGTGATGATGAACTCCTTGAACTTGACCTTATCTGAGAAGCACTTTATCTTCCCTTCCATTCTAAACGACAGCTTTGCTGGATAGAGCAATTTTGGATGTAGGTCCTTGACTTTCATGACTTGGAATACTTCTTTCCAGCCCCTTCTTGCCTGGAAGGTCTCTTTTGAGAAATCAGCTGACAGTCTGATGGGAACTCCTTTGTAGGTGACTGTCCCCTTATCCCTTGCTGCTTCTACAATTCTCTCCTTCATTTGAATCTTGGGTACTGTAATTATGATGTACCTTGGTGTGTTCCTCCTTGGGTCCAACTTCTTTGGGACTCTCTGAGCTTCCTGGACTTCCTGGTAGTCTATTTCCTTTGCCAGATTGGGGAAGTTTTCCTTTATTATTTGTTCCAATAAGTTTTCCACTTGTTGCTCTTCTTCCCCTTCTGGGACCCCTATAATTCTGATGTTGGGACGTTTAACGATGTCCCTGAGGTTCCTAAGCCTCTCCTCATTTTTTTGAATTCCTGTTTCTTCCTTGTTTTCTGTTTGGTTGTTAGTTTCTTCCTTCTGGTCCACTCCATTGATTTGAGTCCCAGTTTTCCTCCCATCTCTATTGGTTCCCCATGCATTTTCCTTCATTTCACATATTGTAGCCTGCATTTGTTCATCTAATTTGTGAGCAAAATCAAGCAATTCTGTGAGCACCTGATCAGAAGGGCTTTGAACTGTGCATCTGATAGGTTGGCTATCTCTCAGTCGCTTAGAGGAATTGGCTCTTGGGCTTTCATCTGTTCTCCAGTTTGAGTCATTTTTGGTGTGTTTTTTGTTTTGTTTTGTTCTGTTCTGTTTTGTTTTGTTTTGGTTTTGGTCTGGTCAAGGCTGTTATGTAATCAGGATGGAGCCTTAGGTGTTCCCCAGTGCGGGGCAGCCCAGTAGCTGAGTTGTGACGCTGTATGTGGGGGCGGGGTCTGAGAGGGAACAATGGCGCCTGATCCGCTCTCTCCTGGATTCCAGTCCCTTCCGCTGCTTCCCCTTTGCCTGGACTGTCTGCGCGCGAAAATGTGGGACCACCCAGCCACCTTGTTCGGCCTCACTGGGTCTGCACAGCTGTCACCCCGTGCTCGGGAGCCGCCAGCCACCACCTGTGCACCTGGGAACTGCCAGCCGCTGCTGCCTGCATTCCCGGGTCCACACCTCTACTTTTTCCTGCCTCAACTCCACCCCTCTTACCGGTCTGAATGAGTGGTTGTTGGAGTTCCGTACAGTTCAATTTTCTATTAGTTTTCTTGTTTCTAAATATTTGTTGTCCTTAATTTTGGTTGTGAGAGGAGGCACAGTGTGTCCACCTAAGCCTCCATCTTGGCTGGAAGTCCATTTGTCAAAATATTTTTGAACGATCAAAAAAAAACTTGAACGATCTTGGAGATTATGTGTCTGTAGCAATGTGGAGATCTGAAGAAAATGGCAACAATGGAGGAAGTCCTAGATATGAGCTGGGTATATCCTGACAAATCATAATCCACCTGGCTTAAGAGCAGAATGAGTCTTAAATTCAAGTCACTCTCTTCCTCCTTGGAGAAATTGTTTCCTGCATTCATTAAACACACCCACAAGGGTTATTTATCACTCCTATGCCTTGGACTGGAGTGCAACATGAAGAGGATCCTGGCCGTGACCGAATTTGGTTCTAGAGCTAGTCACACCCACATCAGCCTCTGCAAGGCAGTGAAGCCTGTGGGCCTTTAGGGTTGCCCACCCCTCCCCCTGTCTGGAGCTCTGGGACCACCCGGTGAGGAAGGTCCTGGGAGTAAGTGTGTCAGGGACACTCAAGAAGGATACCTATCTGCTCTGGGCATCTTCTTCTATCTGGCCATGGTTACTACCTCAGAAAAATTGCCTTTACCTATCTACCAGGTTTAATCATGAAAACTATTTGAAATAAGAGGTACTCATTAAGTCTGATCATAGAAATAAAGCAAATGTTTGTATGTTTCTACCTAGGTCATGCATCTAAATCCTTTTTTTTAAACAAACTAATTATTAAGTGCCTAACATGGGCTAAACACTCTATGCCTTTCTGTCTGTCCATCTCAGTCTGTCTACCTGAAAGATTTAGCTTCCTGGTCTCAAGCGTGCCACACCCAAGTCCTCCCAACAGCCAGGCCACAGGATCCTGTCTACAGACATACTAACTGGTCATTCAACAAGTATCTGTTGAGCACCTACTGTGGGGATAGGCCACCAGAGTAAATAACTGAGTCTCACCTCAATTAGGGAAATGAGGGACCTCAAGTCCTGATCTGACCTCCCACTGGGAGAACATCTCTGCCACTGTGAGTCATGGAGGGAAGAGTTTCTTTCACAGAAAGGACTGGAAATGATGCTTAAGATGGCTAAAACCACAGACAGGCCTGCATATCAAGTATAACAGCACCATGAAAAAAGCCAAGAACAAAGCTATTTGAAGGGAGTTGATTATCAGTTGCCCTCCCAACTACTATTATCAGCATCACCACCATCATTTGATAACAGAATTATAGTATACTATAGTATTATAGTAGAGTAGTACTATAATATTATAGTATTACAGAATCAGAAATACAGAATAATAAATTAAAATATTAGAATCCAGTTTAAGTCTGTGTTTCCAAAGTTTACACAGAACCTATTGTCATGCAAGTACTGTGATTACAAGTTGAGTAAGACTCAGATTGCTCCTACAGGCGGAGCGCAACATGATGGTTACCAAAGGGTGGGGGGCGGTGGGGATGAAAAGACTATTCTTACTTTGTTTGTTTTAGAGCACTGCTCCTTTTGGTATTTTCTATATTTAAAAAAAAAAAGACTTAAATTGCTTAGAGATAATGCTTGGGACAGACATATACAATAAGTTTTTTAATATAACCAGTGATTTGTTTGGCCTATCAGTGCACTTGGAGACCTGGAAGATAAGAAGACTCAGAGATTTGTCACCAGCTAGCTGTGTACACTTAATTTCTTAAGCCCCTTAACTTCTCAGACCTCTTTTCTAATCTTTAAGATGAAAGAGTGAGATTATATAAGTATTATTATTAATGCCGTTAATATTTATTTAATAAATAATTGTTTATTCCTTGGTTATTTTTGAGAAATGCCAGTATTTCTCAAAATTAAGTGATAAACTCCTTTAAAGGAAAAAAAGATTTCAGAATTCCCAGCGTTGGTTTATATTATTACTGTTTTACCTGAGCATGCATAAACCAGAAGATAAAGTGTAAACTCCTTATGCTTACAGCTCTGCTGTTCCAATAAAGCCAGAAACAACAGCAGCACTCTGGCCCGCCACATCACACACTGTGGTTGGAGAGTCCTCTGCTTTGGGGTGAACACACAGTGAGACATACAGATGATGCATTATAGAATTGAAACCCATATAATTTTATTAACCAATGTCACCCGATAATTTTTTTAATCTTTAAAAATCAAATAAGATGAATTTTAAAAGAAAAAAGATTATGTGGCAAGGATACAGTTAAGCCCAGATTCTTAGTGTGATAAATGCATAAAAATTCTATAAAATTACCTTGACTAATACTTTCTTTCTGAAATAAGAAAGACAGTATCAAACTTAAGAATAAGTATATTTTTTAAATTTGTCACATTAGTGAGGGAATGATGAGAATATCTGAAAGTAAAGACCAGCTGTGTTCCAAAGATAACGGGTGTTGGGCCCTGCTAGGAGACAGACTGTCTATAAATGAAGTTTTACTGTAACACACACAAACTCACACAAAAAGAATTCTTCGCACCCAGCATGGATACAGCACTAATCCCTAAAGCATCATTAAGCAATTCTCCTTTGCCTTGCGATGTCTCCATTTTTCCATGGGTTCTCTTGATACAACTATCACAAGATCTCCATCTCTCAGTGCCTCGTGAGATTACCTGGCAGCCACTTAAGGGAGAGTTAACATTCAAGTTTTAATCAGAGGGGAGGTGGGAGGGGATAATGGGGGGGAAGGGGGAAAGGGTTTTCAGGAACAACTATAAAGGACACATGGACAAAACCAAGGGGTTGTGGAAGCAAGGGAGGGAGGTGGGGATGCCTGGGGTTACGGGGGAGTGGCGGGGGTAAATGCAGACAACTGTACTTGAACGACAATGAAATAATTTTTTTAAAAAAATTCAAGTTTTAAGATAGGCTTGTTACACTCTTGTCAGCCTGTAACAATTATACTCACCATTTGTATTAGCTTTAGTCAATCCAGAAAATGCTTATATTATGAGGATTTTAAAGATTATCATCTAAAGAAAATACATATGGCAAAAAAAAAGCTAGTTGCAACCCAAAATCCATTCTCCCCTTCTTTCATACTTGGAGAATCCAAGTTTTATGTGGGGTGGCAATATGCCCAGCTGATAATCCCCAATTCCCCAGTCTGCCTTGCAGCCAGGTAGGTGATGAGGTCTAGTTCTGGCCAGTGAGACAGAGGCAGAAGCTCTGAGATGGCGTCCCTTCTGAAATGAAAAGGCAGAGGCCCCCCAGGAGAAAGCCCTTACCCCTTCACCCTTTGCTCTTCTTCCTGTAGGAATAGGGTATGAGACCTAGCAATGCAGCAAGCCAGACTAAGACTATGAGGAACAGGAAGGTGACAGCCACCACGCTGAGTAGAGCAGAGGAAAGAAATCCCCTGGGTCCCCAGTGGCCTTACTGTGCCCTAGCTGCCCTCCATGACGTTTCATACAGGAACAAGCAGTGTGCTGCAGCTCCGTGAGGCGACCTTTTATAATTCCAGCCAAATA
This sequence comes from Glossophaga mutica, assembly GCA_039655065.1. Taxonomy (NCBI): domain Eukaryota; kingdom Metazoa; phylum Chordata; class Mammalia; order Chiroptera; family Phyllostomidae; genus Glossophaga; species Glossophaga mutica. Next base: position 107,353,246 of record CM077306.1, read on the forward strand.
GGATCATAATGAATGTTTTTGAAATATCATGAGGGCATGATGGACTACTGAGAATACACCCATAGACCCTGTTCAGAAAATCACTGTAGAGTTCACGAGCATATGACCTAGCACAGTGCAGGGGAAGAGCAAATGACAGATCCACCTCCCAGGGAGACAACTGACACAAAGGAAGAGATTCCAGATACTATATGAGCAAGAATATCACTTTATTGCAGGAAAGAGGAGTAACAGAAAAGAATCTCTTCCCCTGGCTGATGTGGCTCAGTGGATTGAGTGCTGGCCTGCAAACCAAACCAAAGGGTTGAGGATTCGATTCCAAGTCAGGTCACATGCCCAGGTTGTGGGCCTGGTCCCCAGTAGGGGGTGTGTGAGAGACAACCGCACATTGATGTTTTTCTCCCTCTCTTCCTCCCTCCCTTCCCCTCTCTCTAAAAATAAATAATTAAAATATTTTTTAAAAGAAAGAATCTCTTAGTTAATGTACAGTCAAAAAAAAGTCAGACTAGTCTGTTTAAAGCTCCCCTGCAGTTCGGGTGTTCACTAAAGGGCTTTGGCATGAGACAGGGTTCCTGAGGTGCCCTGGCCTTGCGGGCAGTGAGAGGACAGTGCAGGGTGTGGTCTAGCACAGGCAGGTTTGTGCAACAGAGACAGGTGCTGCCAGCTGGGGAAATCAGTGTGCTTCAGGCTCTGAGCTCAGGGAGAACCTCAAGCAAGTGCAGAGACTGTGGAACCACTGTAAGCAGCATAGCTCACATGGCTCTCAGAAGAAATACCAAACCTTTTGATTACAATAATTGCTGCTGCTGACAGATGAGAGGGAAATTCAAATCTCAGTCCTTTTTTGATGCTCTTCAGAGATCTTGGGGTTGTACATAGGCCAGAGGTATAAGGGACACACTGAAAGTCAAGTGGCCCACACTGATTACCCCAACATACCCATGTGCCTTTGGGTCAGCAGTTCTGCCAAAAGCTCGGGGGCTTTGCTGAGTCAGCCCCTTATCTCTCCATGAAGCCTCCTTCTCCAGAATGTGCCATCTCTGCAGGGTAGTTCTGGGAAGGAAGGCAAGGTTCCTACATTTGAGGACCCTCAGAGAGATGCTCAGCCACCTGGTCTTTGGACAGTATTGAAGGTAGAGAAGGACAAGGCAAAGATACTGTCAAAACATCCAGAAGAAAAAAAAATGAAGCCTTAAAGAGTAAGGGAAATACCTCTTTAACCACTCCTGGGACCTTGAACTATAAGATGTGGTAGTTGACTTTCAGCCCATATTATCCTCTTACTCATTATGACACTTGTAATTTGTTAAACTACCTATGCATGCCATCTCCTCAGTGACTGTGCGCAGCTCACTCCATCGTGTGAGTCCAGCCCCATTCAGCTAATCCTCCTTTTTTTCTGTGTAAAGTCCAGTGTTTCAAGGACTTCTGCAGGTACGTATTGTTAAAGAGCAGAATGAAATCCGGGTGACCCTGATCGGTGCATACTAAGACTATGCTGCCCAGAGCGAGGAGAATGGGCAAGCACACCCCTTGCAGAACTGTGCCTGAACAGGAATTATGCCTGTTTGAGCATGTCACTCCTCACAAACATTTTCGAGAAGGCCTATGCTGGCTCAGTCCCCTTTCTTTACAAACTAGAATGTTTGGTGATGTTCTCCAGTGACAGTGACTCAACACTCTCCCCGCAGAGGTGCAGCCCAATACCTTCGTCAACACATAGTTTTCAGACTTAGTCTTGACCCGTTTTCCTGTGACATATCCAAAACCCTCTCTTAGTCTCTGTATATCACCATATTAATTCCCTGTATGGAGCTGATCACAGTGGAACTAACCTTTATTTTAGTTTTAATTTATTTGCGCACTGTTAGAATGTCAGTTCCTTGAGAGGAGGGATCTTGAGGGCAATGCAGGAAACAGAGTGGGCATTCGGGAATCACTGTGCTTCGCTGATCCAAAGATGTGTGCTCTCCCCATCACATTGTAGTTTAAATGGACTCTAGAGTGGAAACGCGTGTGACCACCGGTGCCATCAGCGTGTCATTGTTCAGTTGGCTGCACTTTTTCTTCTCAGTGGACATGAGCAGTGGTGCATCTTGAATTCAGTGTCATCTTAGATTTGATGAAATACGTATTTGGGAATAAATGAATGAATTCATGCTTTCTTTGGGTGCTATTTCTTCAGTTTTGGTCTTGTTTGGAAATACAAAGACATGAAATTTCTTTTAATGAGTGTCTAGCAGGTACTGGGAATTCTTTTAAGAACAAGGACGGCAGATTAACAGAAGTGAATGACATTGTCCTTGCCCTTGAGTGTGATGTGCTAAGTGCTCTAATGGAGCTAAGTGCTGGGGTGAAGCTGGAAGAAGGGGCCTCCCCAGCCATGCAGACCCAGGAAAGCTTCCTAAGGGAGCAGTGATTGAGCCGGGATTCCTGGCATATTTATGAGCACACCATGCTCCTTGCACACACATCATCTCCTTGAATCCTCCCATGAGCTCTGTGAGGTAAGAAAACCACCTCATCTTAGAAATGCAAAGACTGGGGCTCAAAAAAGTTGAATCAGTTGCCCCAAATCCCATGACTTGTGAGTGGTAGAATTGGGTGGAAGGAGGTGGCAATACACTCAGGCCTTCTGGCTCCAGAAGCACTCACCCTTTACCTTACTAGGGCTGGATCTCAAGTGGGGAACAACTGCTAAGTGCCTTCCTCACTGCAATCCCTCATAGGTGGAAACCTCACCCTTCAATCTACTTTTCTCTAAGCTCATGACGATGACCTTGGATCTTGCCTTTAATTTGTTTTGGGTTTTAGGCCAAACAAGAGAGACCATAGTCCCCATTCCTAGGGAGCTCCCAGTATGAAAACAAGTTGCAGATACACAGACACAAATCAAACCACCTTTGTGTGTACCATGGACAGTGTGAAATGTGTTGCCAGTTTTTACATTTATGACATATATTTCTCTTGGCCAGTGTGTTCTGCTTTGCAGCATCTGAGGCCACGCCTGGAAAGAATCTGAGGACTGGACAGAGGCAGAGTCACTCCACCATTAGTTTAGGATCCCACCACTGATCAAGGTGGCTTCAAGGTATTTGTGATTTTCTCTACCCTGGAGAGTTTCTCAGGTTCTGTGCACTACGTGTGGCATGTGATGACTCCCATAACCACCCATCAGGTCTTTCCTTTGGACACATGCCAATTTCTACTGTGTGCGGCTCTGAGGGCAGCAGCGGACAGCCACATAAATTCTGCTCTCAAGGTGCCTGGCGGAAGCTAATGGTCATTGCTCTCATGTAGGTGCAAAAGGTGTGAAAAGGTCTCAGCATTCTGCACCCTCCTTGGGAACCTTAAAAATATTTGTGGAGCTTTCAACAGTGACATTTACCACCAGCGATGTAAACCACACAGGCAGCAAGCAAGGTGAGCGCCAGCTGCACCCGCGCAGAGGCATTTTCTCTCACGCTGACCCGTACTTCTCGTCACTGCTGTACACACTGCTTGCTGTACTATTTGTGAGGTCTAATGCAGTGTTGGATACTAGATCACAGAGCCTGCAAATATTTTTAAAAGCAGAACTCACTAGTAAAGTCAAATAAATACCATACATGTCACAGTGGATGAAAACTGGCAAAAAAAAAAACTAGATTATGTTAAAATTGTTAAACTGACATGAATAAAGATTAATTATAATGTGTATTCAATATGTGAAAAGAGACAATGGGGTGGGGATGTAATAACAGTCAAAACAAAGTCAAGACAACAATGGAAACAGTATCCATGGCCACAAATGGCCTGGACAAGAGAGGGGCTGCTGGACTGGCCAGTATCTTCCTGATGCAATGTCTTGATGTGCCCTCTGGTGGCAATATCTGGGCAGCAGACCTGTGAGAGACCAGAGTCTATGGTGGGAACTGGTCACCTACTTTTTGGGGCCCTAGCAAAAGTTGGCTTGCATTACATCTCATAGTGTCACATCCCAACTTCCTCTTCGTCTTCCACTTGCTGGGCACCGAGGCACAGTGTATGTCCAAAATTACTATTTTTCTTTTCTTTTTTCTTAAGATTTTATTTTTTAGAGAGAGGGGAAGGGAAGGAGAAAGCAGGAAAGAAGCATTGTTTGGTTGCCTCTCACACAAGATGTGCCCTAATGGGGAATCAGACCAGCGACCTTTTGGGTCACAGGTCAACGCTCAACCCATTGACCCACACCAGTCAGGACACCAGCCGCCATTTTTCATTGAATCCTAGACTCCATTTGTTGGAAAATGTAGCATTATTTCATAGACCACTAAGAATAAAAGGTCACAATCATACTATGGCATGGCATGAACTGAAAGTGATATCCCCATTTGAGAGATACTAAATGTAAAAATTGTTGTATGTCTTGTAACCTGTAAAAGATGGTAAGTGACTTTGGTGAGTCATTTCTGGAGCTTCGTTTCCTCACATAGACAGCTACACCATTCATTCATCCACATTTACTCATTATATACACATTTATTAAGTGCCAATGCTAGGATAGGCATGCTTAGCAGGTTCCCTGCCTTTGCAGGACTTTCGTCTAGTAACTGTAGGATTTCTGGTGATCTTTGCCATATTCACATCCTGTGAGTCAGTAATTTCATGACTGTGGATGAGTTACAGAGTGAAAAGACACCAGAAAAATAAACAGATACCAAAAAGAAAGTCAGAAACTTGGATTCTAATCCACTCTTCCCTTTAATACAGAAAGTAATCTCTCAGTCTTAGTTTATCCATTTATGAAGTGGGTGATATTGTCTGTCCTGTTAAGTCACTGGTAAATCAAGACATACCTGTTTTTCTCCTGACAGAGTCTTTCAAACTCTATGCAATGAAAGTCAAGAGTCTAAGCAGCTGTGCAAACAGTGTCTGGCAATGGTCCTATCATTTTTTTTCCATCCTTGAATCAAGACAGTTCCAGACTTTTTCTTGTCACCTTCAGGTGCTAAGCAGTATCATTTTGTGTATATCAAATAATATCAAATCCTTTTTTAAAAGATTTTATTTGTTTGTTTGTTTTTAGAGAGGGAAAGACAGAGAGGGAGAGAAACATAATTGGTTGCTTCTCTCATGTCCCTAATTAGGGACCTGGCCCACATGCTCTGACAGGGAATCAAACCGGAGACCTTTCGGTTTGCAGGCTAATGCTCAACCCACTGAGCTACAACAGTCAGCGCATCAAATCTTTTTTTTTTTCAGGTTGTAAATTTATTTTTAATTTTTTAAAATATATTTTATTGATTATGCTATTACAGTTGTCCCATTTCCCCCCCTTCACACCCCCTCCCACCCACATTCCCCCCCTTTAGTTCATGGCCATGTGTCATAAGTTCTTTAACTTCTACTTTTCCCACACTGTTCTTACCCTCCCCCTGTCTATTTTCTACCCACCGTCTATGCTACTTATTCTCTGTACCTTTTCCCCCTCTCTCCTCCTCCCACTCCCCTCTTGCTAACCCTCCATGTGATCCCCATTTCTGTGGTTCTGTTCCTGTTCTAGTTGTTTGCTTTTGTTTTAGGTGTGGTTGTTAATAGCTGTGGGTTTGCTGTCCTTTCACTGTCCTATTTTTTGTCTTCTTTTTCTTAGATAAGTCCCTTTAACATTTCATGTAATAAGGGCTTGGTGATGATGAACTCCTTGAACTTGACCTTATCTGAGAAACACTTTATCTTCCCTTCCATTCTAAATGACAGCTTTGCTGGATAGAGCAATCTTGGATGTAGGTCCTTGACTTTCATGACTTGGAATACTTCTTTCCAGCCCCTTCTTGCCTGGAAGGTCTCTTTTGAGAAATCAGCTGACAGTCTGATGGGAACTCCTTTGTAGGTGACTGTTCCCTTATCCCTTGCTGCTTCTAGAATTCTCTCCTTCATTTGAATCTTGGGTACTGTAATTATGATGTGCCTTGGCGTGTTCCTCCTTGGGTCCAACTTCTTTGGGACTCTCTGAGCTTCCTGGACTTTATGGAAGTCTATTTCCTTTGCCAGATTGGGGAAGTTCTCCTTTATTATTTGTTCAAATAACTTTTCCACTTGTTGGTCTTCTGCTTCCCCTTCTGGTACCCCTATAATTCTGATGTAGGGATGTTTAAAGATGTCCTGGAGGTTCCTAAGCCTCTCCTCATTTTTTTGAATTCTTATTTCTTCCTTGTTTTCTGTTTTGTTGTTTCTTTCTTCCTTCTGGTCCACTCCATTGATTTGAGTCCCAGTCGATTTTTCCTCTCATCTTTATTGGTTCCCTGTGCATTTTCCTTCGTTTCACTTAGTCTTCATTTTTTCATCTAATTTGCAACCAAAATCAACCAATTCTGTGAGCATCCTGATCACCAGGGCTTTGAACTGTGTATCTGATAGGTTGGCTATCTCTTGGTTGCTTAAATGTATTGGCTCTGGAGCTTTGATCTGTTCTTCCATTTGAGCTATTTTTTTTGCGGGGGTGGGGGGTCTGGTCGTGCCTGTTATGTAGTGAGGGGAGGAGCCTTAGGTGTTCCTCAGGGCGGGGCAGCCCAGTGGCTGGGTTGTGATGCTATATGTGGGGGTGGGGTCCGACAGGGAACAATGGAGCTTGCTCTGCTCTCTCTAGGATTTCAGTCCCTTCCGCCACTTCCCACAAGCAAATTGGGCCCTTCTGGTGCTGCTTTCCATGTGGGTGGGCTTGTGTACATTCTGGGATCCTGTGGGTCTCTCCAAAGAACTCTCCTGTGATGCTGGGAGTCTCTCCCAGCACCTCAACCCCCACAAGTGTTTTTAATCAGTGCTTTTAGGCTTTATTTCCCGGCGCTGGGGCCCTGGATTGCACGGTCTGTCTTGCTCACTGTTTTTGCCTGGTTTATCTGCAGATGAATGTGTGTCCAAGGTCAGCCAGCCCCCTTGTGCACCTCACTGGGTCTGCCCATTTCCACCCCGCACCCAGGTCCTCCTAGCCACCGCCTGTATGCCCGGGACCGCCAACCACCACTTTTTCCTGCCGTGACCCGTCTCCACCCACCACCAACTCTGCCCCTCTTACCAGTCTGGATGAATAGTTGTTGGACTTCCGTACAGTTCAATTTTCTGTCAGATCTGGTTGGTTTTTTTGTTTCTAAATTTTTGTTGCCCTTAATTTTGGTTGTGTGAGGAGGCACAGTGTGTCTACCTACACCTCCATCTTGGCCGGAAGCCTCGGCATCAAATCTTTTTTTCCTGTTGTCCAGTGTAAAGCTTCTTGATCCACTGTACAGTCTGCAGGGGGCTGGTATCTGACCCTTGCCTGGCAAACACAGCTGTAGAAAACCAGCTGGTTATCTTCCTGGGGGTTGGGGTGTAGGAGAGAAGGTTGGGCTGGGGACCTGATTCCCGAGTTTTTTAGGGTAAAGGCTATGACAGAGTTTCTAGTAGACTAGATATGAGCCATGCTAGAAAGCAAGCCAGTGCGCACTGAGTTAATACTGTCTTATACAGATACCTATGGGTATTAGCAGAAGTCATTGCTGCACCCCCAGGGTTTCCAGAAGCTCTGAAAAGAAATGAATGATACAAGCAAGGCCTCCTTTGCAACAGGGAACTGTAGATGAGAAGTCTCCAGCAATGACTGAATGGGGACAAAAAAACCCGTGGAAACAGAACGAATCAGCTTTAAGCACCTTCCAGTCCCAGAGGGTGCCAACCCTCTTACCATCGTGTCAGGCAAGGAAAAACTCTTGTTTTTCACTGTCTCTAACCATTCCCAATTCTACTGAAACCATCACTGCAGGATAGGAAGAGGGGGACAGATACATGAAGTAAAGAAGAGAGGAGCTGTGTCCTCATTCCCCATCTTCCCACCCTGGGAAAATGGTAAATGGAGGTTTAACTTTGGAAACAGTCATCAAAATTCTGAGAGAAATCATTATATTTAGTAATGGACTTTAATCACCTAGGAGAGATCAGAAAAGCTTTAATGTTGCCCATGTTTTCATCTTGGAACAGGGAAGACTGGTCCCACTGTACAGTTAAAGACAGCGGGAGAATGAAACCAAGTTGCTGTGTGATCTCATCCTTCAAGTCGTGCTGTTCCACACACCAGTTCAGTTGTGTGTGTGGGTGTAAGTAGGAGCTTGGAATCTGAGATCCCAAACATGACTGGGGACATGTGCAGACCTGACTGTCCCTTCAGGCGGTCACCTGACCTGGTCCGATGCAGTTCTTCATAGACAAGTCTGTGGATTTTCAGCAAAGTTTATCACTCAAAACCAAATAACTTATTTTCTAGAAATATATGATCCAACACAAGCACATTGCTAGTTTCCTCACTGAAGGTCATAGTCCTCTGGTGACCATGAGAGTAACCACTGGCCACACGTAGCAATGAGCACTAAGAGGCTAAGCCAAATTCAGATAGGTTCTTTGGTACAGTACACACCAGAGTTCAAAGACTTAGTGCAAAAAAATCTCATTAATAATTTTTACATGTATTATACTTTCAAATTATATTATTTTGGATACACTGGATTAAATAAATACATTGCTAAAATTAGATTTATCTGTTGTACTTATCTTTTTAGTGTGACTACTAAATTATATGTAACTCACATTATATTTCTATTAGTCAGCACTGCCATAGGCATAAGGCACTGAGGTCACAGGTCCCCTGGGGCTGGTATGATTTTCCTCCTGCAAGTGGCCCAATCCCACTGTGAGTCCTCCTAAAGAAGGCAGATTCCCGGGAGGTGGCTGGAATCTGGGTTGAGGAAGAAAACCTTCCCCTCTTCAGGTTGGAAAAGCACTCTCAAGGGTACCCCAGTTGTGGGAGGTAAACTGGTCCCTGAAGCTGCAGGCCAAGAAGCAGCCAGAAGAGAAATTTCTGGCCCCTTCTGCAGGGAGGCATTGGACCTGGGGAATCTAAGCATTTCTGTAACTCTCTTCCTCCATCCCTAACTCTTTAGGAAAGTCTTATTAAGCATGAATTGGGGCAACAAAGGAGCCGAGGGGCCTGTGCCCATTCTCAGCCCTCCAGCTGGACAACCCACCCCCAGCCTGGGCCCTGCTGCTGCCTGTCTCCCTCAGTGCAATGATCTCACTTCTGCCAATTGATCCAATTCTCAACTATGGTAAGAGCTTTATAAATTTTTAAAAATGTTAATTACAACTTATTATCTTAACACAATATTGAAAGGAGCATAAACACTCAACAGGAAAATCTATAAATTATGCACTATACACTTCATACACTACTGTGGAGCCACTAAAATGATACGTATTGAAACTTTGGAATTTTTAAGGTAGTCTTGGCCAAGATGGAGGCATAGGCAGAAAGACTTCACTTCCTCACATAACTAAAAAAAAGGATAACAACCAATTTAAAAATAAAGAACAACCGGAACTTCCAGGGAAAAACATTCACATGGAACTCCAACAACCAAGGAGTTAAAGAAACATTCATCCAGACAGTAGAAGGAGCAGCAGGGCAGAGAGGATGTGCAGCAAGGTGGCGGCTGGAGGACTAGGTGGGTAAGGCAGGGGTTGGCTGATCACATGGGTGATCCCACATTCCCATGCAGGCAAGACTGAGGGAACAGGGAGGGAGTGAGACAGACCATGCAACCCAGGGTTTCAGTGCAGGAAACAAAAGACTCAAAACCTCACACTGTAAAAAAAATTGTGGGGGTTGTGGCAGCAGGAGAAACTCCCAGCCTCACAGGAGAGTTTGTTGGAGAGACCCACAGGATCCTAAAAAGTACACAAATGCACCTGCCTGCCAATCAGCACCTGACAGGGCACGATCCACTTACAGGAAGTGAGGGGAGTGATGGAAAGTGGGATGAGAGTGGAACAAGTGGCATTGTTCCCTCTCTGACCCCTCCCTCAAAGACAGTGCCACAATGCAGCAAAAAGGGTTGCTCCTTTGGCTTCACCCCTTACCATGCAACAGGTGCACCAAGACAAAGAAATATGGCCCAAATGAAAGAAGAGATCAAAACTCCAGGAAAAGAATTAAGCAATCTGGAGATAGACAACCTGTCTGATGCAGAGTTCAAAACACTGAAAATCAGGATGCTCACAGAATTGATTGAGCTTGGTCACATAATGAAGGAATAAATGAAGTCTACACAAAATGAAATACAAGAAAATATACAGAGAAACAAGAGTGAAGGGAAGAAAATCAGGACTCGAATCAACAATTTGGAACAAAAGGAAGAAATAAGCATCCAACTGGAACAAGAATGAAGAAACAAGAATTCAAAAACATGAGGAGAGTATTAGGAATCTCTGGGACAACTTTAAGCATTCCAACATCTGAATCATGGGAGTGCCAGATGGAGAAGAGGAAGAGCAAGAAATTGAAAGCTTATTTCAACAAATAATGAAGAAAACAACTTTCCAATTTGGCAAAGGAAATAGACTTCCAGGAAGTCCAGGAAGCTCAGAGAGTCCCAAAGAAATTGGACCCAAGGAGGAGCACACCAAGACGCATCATAATTAAGTTACCCAAGATTAAGGATAAGGAGAGAATCTTAAAAGAATCAAGAGGAAAGAAGAGAGTTACTACAAAGGAGTTCCCATAAGGCTATAGGCTGATTTCTCAAAAGAAACCTTGCAGGCAAGAAGGGGCTGACAAGAAGTATTCAAAGTCATGAAAGACAAGGACCTACACCCAAGATTGCTCTATCCAGCAAAGCTATCATTTACAATGGAAGGGCAGATAAAGTGCTTCCCAGATAAGGTCAAGTTAAAGGAGTTCATCATCACCAAGCCCTTATTATGTGAAATGTTAAAGGGACTTATCTAAGAAAAAGATCAAAACTACGAACAGTAAAATGACAACAAACACACAACTATCAACAACTGAACTTCAAAAACAAAGACGAAAACTAAGCAAAGAACTAGAGCAGGAACAGAATCACAGAAGTGGAGATCACATGGAGGGTTACAATATCAGTGGGGAGGATGAGGGGGAGAATGGGGAGAAAAGGTACAAGGAATGGAGGCAGAATAGGTAGGTACAAAATAAACAGGGGGAGGTTAAGAATAATAGAGAAAATAGAGAAGCCAAAGAACTTATATGTACAACCTATGGACATGAACTGTGGGGGGGAAGGGGACTGTTGGAGGGTGAGGGGGCTGGTACAGAGAGGAGGAGGTTAAAGGGAAGAAAATAATTGGGACAATTGTAATAGCATAATCAATAAAATATACTTTAAAAAAAGAAACTTTGTGTTAACAAGGAAGGTGATAGCATCATAATGTTTTTTAAAGAAATAAAGGAATACATAACTAAACATGCAATCAGTAATAATAACATACAACAACCCCCCCAAAAAATTCCAAAAACCTAACCATAATGAAAAGACTGGACAAAGCTATTTTTAAAAAAGATAGAATCATGATTATATTAGTCAGGGTTCTTCAGACAAGCAGAACCAATTGGAGATAGATACACACACACACACACACACACACACACACCCTCCGACTGTCCATTAGGGAGCAAGAAGCTCTATACTGGACAATAAAAAAGAGATTTGATGTTATTCAGATTAGATATTTATATATAAAACAAAGAATCTGGGACTTGCAGCCAAGATGGAAGCATAGGTAGACACACTGTGCCCCCTTGCACAACCAAAGTAAGAACAATAAAAATTTAGAAACAAAAAAACAATCAGTACTGACAGAAAATTGAGCTGTATGGAAGTCCGACAACCAAGGAGTTAAAGAAGAAACATTCATCCAGACTGGTAGGAGGGGCAGAGTCAGGCGGCTGGGTGAAGAGGACTCATGGCAAAGCAGTGGCTAGCGGACCCCAGGTGCACAAGGTGGCAGCGGGTGGACCCAGCGATGCAGCAGATTGTGGAGGGGCTTGGCACGCAAGGCGGCTGATGGACAGGGCGGTTCCACATTCACGCACAGATAAACCAGGTGAAACTGGGGAGCAAGACTGACAGTGCAACCCAGGCCTCCAGCACGGGGAAATAAAGCCTCAAAACACCGATTGAAAACACCTGTAGGGGTTGAGGTGCCGGGAGAGACTCCCAGCCTCACAGGAGAGTTAAATGGAGAGACCCACAGGGTCCTAGAACATACACAAACACACCCATACAGGAATCAACACCAGAGGGGCCCAGTTTGCTTGGAGGAAGTGGTGGAGGTGACTGAAATCCCACAGAGAACAGAGCAAGCGCCATTGTTCCCTCTCTGACCCCACCCCCACATACTGTGTCACAACCCAGCAATGTGGATTCCCCCACCCTGGTGAACACCTAAGGCCCCGCCCCTCATATGTAACAGGCACGTCAAGACAAAAAAAAAAGTGGCCCAAATGAAAGAATGGATCAAAGCTCCAGAAATAATACAACTAAGTGATGAAGAGAGAGCCAACCTATCAGATGCATAGTTCAAAACACTGGTAATCAGGATGCACACAGAATTGGTTGAATTTGGTTACAAATTAGTTGAAAAAATGAAGGCTACGTTAAGTGAAATGAAGGAAAACGCACAGGGAACCAATAGTGATGGGAAGGAAACTGGAACTCAAATCAATGGTGCAGACCAAAAGGAAGAAAGAAATACCAAACCAGAAAAGAATGAAGAAACAAGAATTCAAAACAATGAGGAGAGGCTTAGGAACCTCCAGGACAACTTTAAACATCCCAACATCCGAATTACAGGGGTCCCAGAAGGGGAAGAAGAAGAGCAACAAGTGGAAAACTTATTTGAACAAATAATAAAGCAGAACTTCCCCAATCTGGCAAAGGAAATAGACTTCCAGGAAGTCCAGGAAGCTCAGAGAGTCTCAAAGAAGTTGGACTCAAGGAGGAACACACCAAGGCACATCATAATGACATCAGCCAAGATTAAAATGGAGAGAATCTTAGAAGCAGCAAGAGATAAGGGAACAATCACCTACAAAGGAGTTCCCATCAGACTGTCAGCTGATTTCTCAAAAGAGACCTTCCAAGCAAGAAGGGGCTGGAAAGAAGTATTCCAAGTCATGAAAGGCAAGGACTTACATCCACAATTGCTGTATCCAGCAAAGCTGTCATTTAGAATGGAAAAGCAGATAAAGTGCTTCTCAGAGAAGGTCAAGTTCAAAGAGTTCATCATCACCAAGCCCTTATTATATGAAATGTTAAAAGGACTTATCTAAGAAAAAGAAGATAAAAAACATGTACAGTAAAATGACAGCAAACTCACAATTATTAACAACCACACCTAAAACAAAAACAAAAGCAAACAGCTAGAACAGAAACAGAAACACAGAAATGGAGATCACATGGAGGGTTATCAGCTGGGAGGGGGAAGGAGGACAATGGGGGAAATGGTATAAGGATTTAGAAAGATAATTGGGTAGGAACAGAATAGACAGGGGGATGTTAAGAACAGTATAGACAAAGAAGAAGCCAAAGAACTTCCATGCACAACCCATGGACTTGAGCTAAGTGGGGGCAGAATCACAGGAGGGATGAAAGGAACTGAAAGGAGGGGGGTAAAGGAGGAAAATTGGGACAACTGTAATAGCATAATCAATAAAATATACTTAAAAAAATTAAAATAAAACAATTTACTGTTATCGTGGAAAAGAAGCCCGTAAACACATTTGAAAACTCGGCTTCCTAGGAGAGACCCAGAGTCACAGGCACGGGGCGCTTCTCCCAAGGCTCCTGGGTCCCTTTGCCCAGCTCCCGCACTCTTCTTGCGTCAGATTTCTATCCTTGTCGTCTAGCCCAAAATGGGTCTTTTTGCGGAAAATGTCAGCAACCAGGTCTTACTCCTTTTTGACTCTCCCTCAAGCATGGGAAACTCTTTTCTTTCTTTCTTTTTTTTTTTTATTGTTGTTCAAGTACATTTGTCTTCATTTTCACCCCACCATGCCCCTGGGAAACTCTTTTCTTAATTAAGAACTTCAAATGTTATATCCCGTAGGAGAAAATCTTCAAAGGAATTCTAGGAACTGGGATTTTAGGAAAGGACTGAAGGAACAAGCAGGAAGCTGCCCGGTGGCTTTACTTTCAGCCCCAGGTGATAAGTTGATTCCTAAGGAGTACTCTCCTAAGGGTAGCTGGGGGAGCGCATGTTCCACTTTGTAAAAATCAACTTAATAGGATTTTCCTACCACTGTTGAAATTGTCTAAAAACTACTATCAGTGCTTTATTTGATTTCTCTAATGTTTTCTGAAATTCCTTTGAGTTTTAATGTATTGTTGTTTATGTTTTATCATTCCTCTTGCTAAATGTGATGTCAGTATATCTGCTCTGTTTATTTCTGATAAGTTCACATAAATAGATGGAATTTCTATGAACTGATTCCATCTTGCTTTGATTTTCAATATAAGTTTGGAAATAATTTTTCAAATGTGAAAAATGATGCTCTCAAGACATAATTAAAATTTTACTTTAGAATGATGTCAACTGCTTGATATATCAATATTTGAAGAAAAAGTATAGGATCACATTAACTGTGATACTGTGTTGTGATAACTTAAATGCTGCCAGACATTACAAAACTGATTTTAGGAACAATACCCAGGATAGAAAATGAAGATGCCCCAAGTGTTATCTGGACCTTAAAACTTAGTTGTGCCACGGTGGGTGTGGCTCAGTGGAATGAGCGCTGGCCTGCGAACTGAAAAGTTGCCAGTTTGATTCTCAGTCAGGGCACATACCTGGGTTGTGGGCCAGGTGCCCAGTGGGGGACATGCAAAAGGCAACCATCCATGTTTCTCTCACACGTCATTGATGTTTCTGTCCCTCTTTTTCTCCATCTTGCCCTCTCTCTAAAAAATAAATAAATAATCTTAAAAAAATAACTTGGTTCTATGTTTTTCTTAATGAGCTTCTCTTCTGTGGTGTCTCAGATGCTTGGGATTCTAAGGAACTTTAAAGACTACTTACTCCAAACTCCCATTAAAAGCAAGAATTTTTTCTGTTTCACTCTGTATAATGGTTTTCCAGTCCCTGCCTGAAGAGCTCCAGTGGCAAGTGAAACCTGAGGGTGAGGAAATAAAATTGCTAAGAACTTGGATGTCTGGTTGCTCAAAAAGGAAAGAAATTCAGAATCTGGGAAAGGAAAAAGGAATCTGGACATCAGGAAATTATAAAACTGGGTCTAGGAAGGTTTTGTGGCATGAGAGAGAATTACTGATGAGACAAATGATGCAAACATGGCCTAAAGTATTGGTGCTGATGGGAGGTCATTGGCCAAACTTGCAGAGAGGCAGCCTTCATGAATGCTACACAGCTGAACTCTGAAAGTTTCTAGAGGAATCTATAAGTAACTGAAATGGTTTTTTGTGATGAACTAGTCTTGTTCAATCAGCCAATCTAAGCTTATCCAAAGAAAAGAACAACTAAACTCATCATTCCCCACCATCTGTATTTTTTCTCTCCCCTCACTCTTCTCTCCCTTATTAATCCTGTTTTTGTCATTGTATGTCAACCATCAGAGTCACCTGGCTGTTTTCCACCATGTCCACTACTTCCTGTGACTTACTACATAATTCTTTCTGTACTTCCTAACTTCTAAACTTTGCTTCCCTTCCAGCCTCAAGCATAATCACCACCATCACTTTCATTATCATTGCCTACTGACTACCATCATAACCATTGCATATCATCACCAGCACCATCATCATTATCATTACTCCCATGCAGTGCCAGTGATAATGAAAAATACATGTAATCCTTATAATTCTCTCAAGAAAGTGCTGTGAGTCCCCTCTGAAAAAGCGAGGTACAGGATGGTCAAATAATTTGTTCATAGTTACACATTTAATAAGTTACAAAACCAAGATTTCAACCTAAGCTCGTTTGATCCTAAAGCCAAACACATCCACCACACTACACTGCTCTCATCATTCTCTTTCTACTATCAGCCACTTATTTATGTTTCTGTTTCTCAGTGTGAACTACTGAGAGCAAGGATCTCACTTTCCAGTGTGGTGCCCCAATGCTGGTCATTGGCCAGCTGTTGTGTGGTGGACTGTGAATTGGGTGTCCATCTCTGAACTGCTCAGCAGTGACCAGAGAGCGCAGGGCTGTATGTGGAAGGGGCATTGTGATGGGCATGGCCAGTATGTGTACCTGTCTGACTCCCCTGAGAGGCTGTTGAAAAGGCAGCTTTGAATGTGCCTTTATTTACATTTCTTCTCTTTCCTCTATTCCAAAGTATTTGGAATAGCTTATAATAAAACCATATATATAGTGAAATAAGCATACATGGAAAATTTTTTAAAGTACAAACCAGGGGAATAGAGAATAAAAATATCCCACAGCTTAGAAATGATAACATGAGGAACTTGAGCACGTTGTGTTTTGAGCTTTTTTGCAGCTGGAGCGTAAAGAGAAACACAGGCAACCTATAGTCCATATAAGCAAAAGAACTTTTCCTGGCAGTAAATTTTAAATTCTCAAATGATGTCTTTAATAAGGGACACTGGGTAATCTAAAGCTAAAAGTCCACAGCAAATTCACTAATTGATTTCTTGTGTTTGTTTGCTAGAGCAAAGAGAAAGGCGGAGTATTTGGCAGGGTGGCTCCTATATTGCACCTAATGTGTGGTTTATTTGCTGGGGAGTGGAACCACACCAGGGAAGCCTGAGAAACTGACACGGACACCGGCACACAGTGTCTGCAGCATTATGGATGAGATGAAATAAATTCACATGGACTACTGAGTCTGTGGAGGAAAAGGGACAGTGCAACTTCTCTCTCAAAGGGAGAGCAAGCCTCGGAGCACCTCGGCCACCCTCTCAAGAAGAGAATGCCACGCCATGACCCTGGCCTTGAGAAGCTTTTGTTAGATACAGGTAAAGCTCTTTAATCATTGTCAGAAAGTAAGGATCAAACCATAGATAACATACAACGAACTCTTGAGGAACAAACTCACTTCCTGTTTGGACGCTTATCATTTAATTGAGAGCATTCTAAACAAAGCAGGTTTCCCAGGATTTTACAAATTCTTTCTTAGGCCTGATGCCCTAGGAGACCTGCCCTTTCCAGCACAGAACTGCACCCACCACCAGCATTGTTTCAGGCTTAAGTCAGGTAGGGGAAGTAAGGCAGCCAAGAGATTAGGAGACTTCCTGCAGACGGAATGAGGACTCAGGCTATGTCAAAGCTAAGGGGCGAGGGTCCATCACCCCTTTTCTGTAGCCAAGTCCTTCCCTGGAGGCCCTCCATGATCATGCCTGTCTTAGGTCATCCCTCCCTTGAGGAATCTTACCTGTCATTGGCTAACTGATCAAGCATTGGGGGCCAGGCAGGGTGAAGAAAAAGGAGCAGAAGGTGGTGCCCCTCCCAGGGAGATAAGCTTTGTCTCCTTTGTGGCTTATGGCCCAAAGGTCACTCACTCAGCCTTAGCCATGGGCGTGTTACAGCTCCTGAAACCAGGGAGGGCAGTTCCCAACAGGAAACTACTATGAAAACCAGAAGATTAAGTAAGCCTACAGATAAAATGGCAAGCCCTCCTGGTCTTCTTCCCCCAGTCAGTTCTGAGACTCTGGCAATGTGACTTGCCCTCCTTAGGATGGTAGCAGAATCTCCTCAGAAGAGATGACCAGACCAAGGAAAAGCCTCAAATACCAGCAGCTAGGGGTTTGTGCTGATCAGATAGCTACTGTCACTCTCCCTGCCAGCTGCTTCCCTCAGGGCCCTGGAGGGGACTTCAGGGCTGGAGGAGGAAGAAGGGACCTGTTTCTTCATGTGTGCAACCCAATCCTGGCAGTCTCCCACAGCATAAGAGCCAATCTCTGCAGCAGTGACTGGTCCTAACTTCGATTCTTGCACACTGCTAGCACCAGCCTTGCCACCACCACACAACATACCATCAGCCCTTTCAGGCTGACTTCCAGTTTTGCGGTCCTTTCTCCAAGACACCACCATTCAATGACTTCAACCTCTTCCTTGTTCCCCAGCCTTGATGGGTAGCTGGTGTCTGTACTTTCTGCACTATGGTACCTCGGTGACCCCCTTTGTCTTTTTAGATCTCAAGACATGGTTAACAATTCTTTTGTATAAATGATCTGTTTAAACATGTGGATTTTTTCTTTTACCTGACCGGACACTGCACAGGGGTCTTCTGCAGAAACACTCTAGCCAATTGCACACTGGAGCTCACTGGAAAAGCCACCACACATGGGTTCCACTCGGCCTGTGGTGTAACAAGCCAAGGGCTGCTGTATCAGTCAGGGTCCAACCAGCAGCCAGAAGCCAAGTGCCAGCCTAAGAGTGACTGGTGGAGGGGGGAGTAAGCTAACACATGACGAGAGCTTAGCTCCAAGGTATGTCCAAGGTATAAGGGAGCCACACTGCCACACTGGGTCTGGGCTCAGACTTCACTGCCAAGGATGCAGTTGAACCCCACCCACGGCAATTAATGTCCACACTCCTGGGCAGGCAGCAAACACTCCTCCACATTGAAAGGAGGGAATTTGGCACCAGAGCCCACTCAGGCACACCAGGTGTGGAGCACAAGTGGTCCAGCTGGGACCAGCTTGTTGAAGGATTGCATACTCTCTGCACGTGGCTTGTGACTGCCTGCTCCCCCACAAGAATCAAAAACTGCAGGTTATTCTAACCAGAAAAAGTCCCTTTTCTTCTGCGATGTCCTTCCAGCACCCTCTACTGACCTAAATTAGTGCAGGCTTCAAAGGGAACCTGCTTCCAGCTCTGCCATCACCGATCAAGTAAGAGAGTGGACTTTCAGTTGAGAGGCAATATGCTGGTAACCAGCAGTCACCATTAGATGAAAGCCACTAGCACAGTGAGTTTCAACAGGTGTGCTGCAAGAATTTTTAAAACATGCAATACTTGACTATTTAGCCTTTTCCCTTTGATTGTCAAATTTAAAAAAAAATCGACAACAGCCAACACAATAGCCAACAAGTGTAAATGAATCAAAATTATACCTATTTTTGTCAGATCAGCAAAAAAATGTATTTTTAGTGTGCTGTACAATTTCAGTAATCAGTTTATGTGTGCCATGAGATGAAAAAAGTTGAAAATTGCTGCACTAACATGAAAGACTGGGAGTGAAAATGCAAGAATTAAAAAACTTCAAAGAGACTGAGATAATGCAAAGAATCAAGTACCAAAACCCACTGCAGCTAATATTTTTATAAAAATAAAAGCTATTATCTCCATAAAAAAGAGCAAGAGACTATAAAAGTGAACATTTAGAGAACTATAAAGAGACATTTTAATTTAAAATATATTTAAAGCAAAAATTTCAATAAAAGTGTTAGAATTTAAAGTTAAAGGACTCTTGGGAAAAGATGCAAAGAATAAGAGAGAAGGGAGAAAGTCGTCTAAGAAATAACTCAAGAAATTTTCCCAGAACTAAGAGACATAAGATTCCAAATTAAGAGGGACCATTGGTTATTCAGCAAAATGAAATCCAAAGTATGTCATCATGAATTTTAAAAATATTAGAGACAAAGAGGAAAAAAATCTAAAATTGTTTAAAGAGAAAAATCAGATCCCATAAAAAAGATCAAGACTCAGATTGTTTAGGAGTCTTAACAGTGACACTGGACGCTAGAAGAAAATGAAACAATGTTTTCAAATTTTAGATGTAAATTTGGCCACTTAGAATTCTATCTACAACAAAACTATTAACCAGATATAACAGTAAAATAAAAACATTTTTAACAAAGTCTTGACAATTTCTCTCTATTGCCCCTTTCCTCATGGAGTTCCTGGAATTTGTAAGGGGTCAGATAAAGAAAGACCAAGACATGGAACCCACCAAGTGAGGTGAATGGAAACCCAAGGACAGTGTGGGACATCCCAGGAGGCAGATTTTCAGGAAACAGAGGGATCAACAGGTCCAGACCGAAACAGGAGTTTGGGGCCCAAACCTCAGGAATAGTGTCTTTACTTGGATGGAGAAGGATATGTCCGAGAAAAAGATGAACTTATTTATGCATTTGACTATTTTATTTTTTCAGATATAAGGGAACAGAGAGAGAAATAGAGGGGGAGAGTAACATCAATGTGAGAGAAAAACATCAATCGGTTGCTTCTTGCAGGTGCCCCTACCAGGGGCCAGACCGAACCCACAACCCAGGCCTGTACTCTGACTGGGAATTGAACCAGCCAACTTTCACATTGCAGGACAAGGCCCAACCAAGCCATGCCAGCCAGGGCAGTTATTATGCATCTGAATGAAGAGGAAGAATTTGGTGACAAATTACTGATAAATTTACAGACAAGCCAGCAAAAGAAAACCTAGCAGAAGTACATTGTTCTGGCTCTCATTCCCTAAAGCTCTGCTGAGCCCCTGCTCTTCCCACCCTTCTAAAGACTTCAGAAGCTCCTAAAACCCTTTGTAAAATCCCTCCTGTTTAATATGCTTAGAGTGATCTGTTTCCTGAACTTAATGCTAACTGATACAACTTGTTATTTAAAAAATAGGACTTCTGGAGACTTCTGGCCAAGAGGGAAGCAAGTAGATAAGTGTTGCTTCCTTGCACAAGCAAAAGAAGGACAACAACAAATTTAAAAACACACACAAAAAAAACCCAACCAGAACGTCCATAGATTGAACTGTATGGAAGCCCAATAAAAAAGGAGTTAAAGAAAAAAGTCATCCAGACTGAGAGGAGGGGCAGAGACAAGCAACTGGGGCAGACAGGATGTGTAGCAAGGTGGCTGACCAGGAGGGTGAGGCGGTGACTGGAAGACTGGGTGGTCCCACATTCCCATATGGATAAGCTGGGAGGAACTGGGGAGCGAGAGAGACCACACAACCCAGGGCTCCAGTGCAGGGGGAAAAAAGCCTCAAAACCTCTGGCTATAAAAACCTGTGGGAGTCGCAACGGTGGGAGAAACTCCCAGCCTCACAGAAGAGTTCATTGAGGAGACCCACAAGGCCCTAGAATATACACAGACCCACCCACCTGGGAATCAGCACCAGAAGGGGCCAATTTCCTTGTGGGTAGCAGGGGAAGTGACTGAAAGCCTGCCCAGAGCCAAGCAAGCAACACTGTCCCATTCTGAACCCTCCCCCACGTACAGCACCACAACACTGGGACCTGGGTTGCCCGGCCCTGGCAAATGTTTAAGGCTCTGCCCCTTATAATGTTAACAAGTGCACCAAGACAAAGAGATATAGCCCAAGTGAAAGAACAGATCAAAACTCCAGAAAAAGCACTAAGTGACCAGGAGATAGCCAACCTATTGGATGCAGAGTTCACTGGTAATCCAGCCCTTTGGTTGAATATGGTCACAAAATAGAGGGAAAAGTGAAAGCTATGAAAAGTGAAATAAAGGAAAGTATACAGGGAACCAACAGTGAAGGGAAGGAAACCAGGACTCAACTCAACAATCTGGAACAAAAGGAAGAAATAAGCATCTAACCAAAACAGAATGAAGAAACAAGAATTAAAAAAAAAAAAAAAAAAAACGAGGAGAGGCTTAGGAAACTCCAGGACAACTTCAAACATTCCAACATCCGAATCATAGGGGTGCCAGAGGAGAAGACGAAGAGCAAGAAATTGAAAAGTTATTTGAACAAATAATGAAGGAGAACTTCCCCAATCTGGCAAAGGAAATAGACTTCCAGGAAGCTCAGAGAGTCCCAAAGACACAAGGAGGAACACATGAAGACACATCATAATTAAGTTACTCAAGATTAAAGATAGCCCTGGCTGGTGTAGCTCAGTGGATTGAGCGAGGGCTGTGAACCAAAGGGTCACAGGTTCGATTCCCAGTCAGGGCACATGCCTGGGTTGCAGGCCAGGCCCCTAGTGGGGGCCACGTGAGAGGCAACCACACATTGATGTTTCTCTCCCTCTCTTTCTCCCTCCTTTCCCCTCTCTAAAAATAAATAAATAAAATCTTAAAAAAAAAAGATTAAAGATAAAGAGAATCTTTTTAAATAATTTTTATTGTTATTCAAGTACAGTTGTCTCCATTTTCCCTGCACCATGCCCCATCCCACCCATCCCCACTTCCCACCCTCCAACCTACCCCTTTTGGCTTTGTCCATGTGTCCTTTATACATGTTCCTTGATGGCCCTTCCTCTATTTCCCCCCATTATCCCTTTCCCCCTCCCCTCTGGTTATTGTCAGTTTGTTCTTCACTTCAGTGTCTCTGGTTATATGTTGCTTGCTTGTTTGTTTTGTTGATTAGGTTCAACAAAAGTGGAACTAAGGTTCCACTTATAGGTGACATCATATGGTATTTGTCTTTCATTGCCTAGCTTATTTCAGTTAGCATAATGCTCTCCAGTCCCATCCATACTGTCACAAACAGTAGGGGCTCCTTCTTTCTTTCTGCTGCACAGTATTCCATTGTGTAAATGTACCACATTTTTTTTTTTTTTTTTGGCCACTCATTTACTGAGGGACACTTAGGTTGCTTCCAGCACTTGGCTATTGTAAATTGTGCTGCTATGAACATTGGGGTGCATAGGTTCTTTTGGATTGGTGTTTCAGGGTTCTTAGGATATAATCCCAGCAGTGGAATTGCTAGGTCAAACGGCAGTTCCATTTTTATTTTCTTGAGGAAATTCCATATTGTTTTCCACACTGGCTGCACCAGTCTGCATTCCCACCAACAGTGCACTAGGGTTCCCTTTTCTCCACACACTCTCCAGCACTTGTTTCTTGTTGATTTGTTTATGATGGCCATTCTGACCCATGTGAGGTGGTATTTCAGTGTGGTTTTAATTTGCATCTCTCTGATGGCTAGTGATGATGAGCATACTTTCATGTGTTTCTGGGCCCTCTGTATGTCCTCCTTGGAGAAGTGTCTATTCAGGTCCTTTGCCCATTATTTGTTTGGGTTGTTTGTCTTCCTGGAGTGGAGTCATGTGAGTTCTTTATATATTTTGGACATCAAACCCTTATCTGAAGTATCATTGGCAAATATATTTTCCTATACATTTGGTTCCCTTTTCATTTTACTGTGTTCTTTAGCTGTGCAGAAGCTTTTTATTTTCATGAGATCCCACTTGTTTATTCTTTCCTTTATGTTCCTTGCTCTAGGGGATATATCAGTGAAAATATTGCTACATAGTATATCTGAGATTTTCCTGCCTATGTTATCCTTTAGGACTTTTATGGTGTCACAACTTATATTTAAGTCTTTTATCTACCTTGAATTTATTTTTATATATGGTGTAAGTTGGTGGTTGAGTTTCAGTTTTTTGCATATAGCTGTCCAGATCTCCCAACACCATTTGTTGAAGAGGCTATTTTTACTCCATGCTATGCTTCTTCCACCTTTGTTGAATATTAATTGACCACAGAGACATTAGAGAATCTTAAAAGCAGCAAGAGAAAAAGAGAGACTTGCCTACAAAGGAGTTCCCATAAGACTATCAGCTGATTTCTCAAAAGAAACCTTACGGGCAAGATGGGGTTGGAAAGAAGTGTTCAAAGTCATGAAAGGCAAAAACCTCCATCCAAGATTACTCTATCCAGCAAAGCTTTCATTTAAAATGGAAGGGCAGATAAAGTGCTTCCCAGATAAGGTCAAGTTAAAGGAGTTCATAGTCACCAAGCCCTTACTGTATGAAATGTTAAAGGGACTTATCTAAGGAAAAGAAGATCAGAGCTATGAACAGCAAAATGACAACAATCTCACAACTATCAACAACTGAACCTAAAAAGCAAGAACAAAAACAAACTAAGCAAACAACTAGAACAGGAACAGAATCATAGAAATGGAGATCACATAGAGGGTTTCAGTGGGGAAGAGGAAGGGTGAGAAGAGGGGGCAAGTTACAGGGATTAAGAAGCATAATTGGTAGGTAGAAAATGAATGAGGGAGGTTAAGAATAGTATACGGAATGGAGAAGTCAAATAACTTGTAAGTACAACCCAAGGACATGAACTAAGGGGGAGGGGGATACTGGATGGAGGAGGGGTGCAAGGCAAAGGGGGGCAAAGGGCAAAAAAGTTGGGACAACTGTAATAGCATAATCAATAAAGTATGCTTTAAAAAATACTTGTTATTGAAACAAAGGAAGATAGGGACTTCTGGCCAAGATGGAGGTATAGGTGGACACACTGTGCCTCCTCCTACAACCAAAATTAAGGACAAAAAAATGATTTAGAAACAAGAAAAGAACCAGAACTGATAGAAAATTGAACTGTACGGAAGTCCAACAATCATTCACCCAGACTAGTAAGAGGGGCGAGGTTGCAGCAGGAAAAAGTGAAGGTTGGCAGGCCTGGGTGCACAGGCAGTAGCGGCTGGCAGACCCCAGGAATGCAAGCACTGGCTAGCAGACCCTGGGCACAGGGTAGCAACGGTGCAGACTCAGTGAGGCCACACAAGGTGGCTGGCTGACCAGGTGGTCCCACATTCTCGCACAGGTAATCCAGGCGAAGGGGAAGTGGTGGAAGGGACTGGAAGCTGCGAGAGAGCAGAGCAAACACCATTGTTCCCTGTCGGACCCCGCCCCCACATACAGCGTCATAACCCAGCAACTAGGCTGCCCCGCCCTGGGGAACACCTTAGGCTCCGCCCCTCACTACATAACAGCCATGACCAGACACAAAATAAAAACCAAAAATGGTTCAAATGGGAGAACAAATCAAAGCCCCAGAGCCAATTCATCTAAGCAACCAAGAGAGAGCCAGCCTATCAGATGCAAAGTTCAAAGCACTGGTGATCAGGATGCTCACAGAATTGGTGATTTTGCTCACAAATTAGATGAACAAATGAAGGCTACACTAAGTGAAATGAAGGAAAATGCACAGGGAACCAATAGAGATGGGAGGAAAACTGGGACTCAAATCAATGGAGTGGACCTGAAGGAAGAAACAAACAACCAAACAGAAAACAAGGAAGAAACAGGAATTCAAAACAATGAGGAGAGGCTTAGGAACCTCCAGGACATCTTTAAACGTCCCAACATCCAAATTATAGGAGTACCAGAAGGAGAAGAGGAAGAGCAACAAGTAGGAGAAGAGGAAAAGTTATTTGAACAAATAATAAAGGAGAACTTCCCCAATCTGGCAAAGGAAATAGACTACCAGGAAGTCCAGGAAGCTCACAGAGTCCCAAAGAAGTTGGACCCAAGGAAGCACACACCAAGGCACATCATAATTACATTAGCCAAGATTAAAATGAAGGAGAGAATTCTAGAAGCAGTAAGGGATAAGGGGACAGTCACCTACAAAGGAGTTCCCATAAGACTATCAGCTGATTTCTCAAAAGAAATCTTACGGGCAAGATGGGGCTGGAAAGAAATATTTGAAATCTTGAAAAGCAGGGACCTACATCCAAAATTGCTCTTTCCAGCAAAGCTGTCATTTAGAATGGAAGGAAAGATAAAGTGCTTCTCAGATAAGGTCAAGTTCAAGGAGTTCATCATCACCAAACCCTTATTATATGAAATGTTAAAGGGACTTATCTAAGAAAAAGAAGGTCAAAAATATGACAGTAAAAAGACAGCAAACTCACAGATATTAACAACCACACCTAAAGCAAAAGCAAACTAAGCAAAAAACTAGAACAGGAACAGAAACACAGAAATGGAGATCACATAGAGGGTTAGCAACAGGGAAGTGGGAGGAGAAGAGAGGGGAAAAGGTACAGAGAATAAGTAGCATAGATGGTGGGTAGAAAATAGACAGGGGGAGGGCAAGAACAGTGTGGGAAAAGTAGAAGTTAAAGAACTTCTGACACATGGACATGAACTAAAGGGAGGAATGTGGGTGGGAGGGGGTGTGCAGGGTGGAGGGGAATGAAGGGGGGAATGGGACAACTGTAATAGCATAATCAATAAAATATATTTTTTTTAAAAAAAGGAAGATAGCCCAGACCAGAGTAGCTCAGTTGGTTGGGCATCATTCTGCAAAGTGAAAGATCAGTGCTTTGATTCTCTGTCAGGGCACATACCTGGGTTTGCCAATTCATTCCCAGGTTGGGTCACGTACAAGGTACAACCAATTGATGTTTCTCTCTCACATTAATGTATCCCTCCCTGTTTTTCTCCCACGTTTCTTTCTCTCTAAAAATAACTAAATAAAATCTTTTTTTTTTAAATAGGAAGATAAAAACCAAGTGACCACTGAAATGTTTGCACCTAGGAAGAGAGAATTTGGATTGGGAGAGGTGGTACAAGAGACCCCAGCTTTTTGTTGTAAGTCTTATACAATTTTTCCCTCTTGAAATGATAGCCATGTAATAGTTTGAAAATTTAAAATGGTCAAATAAGCAAAAACTCATTAAGGAGATAATATACAATAAAGTACTAAGACATACACTGTTTTTTTAAAGCACCAACCTCTATGCAGACTGTTTCTTTAAAAATGGCATCTGAAACATTCCTACATCCTGGAAAATTTACAAATGTATAACAGAGACACCTCTCATAATTTTATAAGCGTCCCGGTGTTTGGAGATGCTCTTTACTCTGGCATCCTGAGATTGGGATACTGACTTTTTGTAAACACGGCACTTCACATTCCACTGGACACTCAGGTACATTTCAGGACTCTACATTTATCCACCATTCCGTGTGCTGTTCTCCACTCTGATTCCGCACACCCCTGCAGAAACCCATGGCTTCCTTAGTCTCATGCCAAGGAGGCTGCTGTGATCACAAATAAGCCTATGCTCCTGGGGACAAAGGAAACCTAGTATATTTTCTATCTCCCTCAGTCTTGGCTCATGCTCAAGAGAAGGCAGCTGCTTGTGAGTTTTCAGACTCTCCAGAGACTCAGCTCTCCACTTCCCAAGGCTCTGAGCATATCCCTGCTGCTGTTCCATCTTCCAGACCTTGCCAGATATTGGTAAGTCTTCAAAGATGACATAACAAAGATCCTAAGCCCTAAGATCCTCCTTCGGCCACCTACCAGCTGCAGTGACCCTGCTGGGGTCCTGAGGGAAAAGTGTGGCAGACACTCCAGACAAAATCCCTCTTTAAGGCTGCTGCCATGAGAATTACTCAGAGACTCCTCCTGCTGGTGAAAGATATTTTGCCCAAAGTGAAGTGCTCATGGAACAGGTGACAGGGTAGGCTGAAGCATGCTACTTACACATGCCTGCCTCTTGTCTAGGAAAAGGGTCATTGCGATCACGCATGTTTGCTAATCCAGTTCACTAAGGAAGGAAGCCACTATAGCGTTGGGCCAGACTTCAGAAACAGGGTCACTTTTCCTGGAATGTCGTCAATTTTTTATTAGGCCATATTTTCTATTATTTCTTAAATTTATTTCTCAAGACACATTTCTTTTTTTTTTATTTTTTAATATATTTTATTGATTATGCTATTACAGTTGTCCCATTTCTCCCCCATCATTCCCCCCACCCTGCACACCCTCTCCCACCCACATTCCCCCCTTTAGTTCATGTTCATGTGTCGTAAGTTCTTTAGCTTCTACATTTCCCACACTATTCTTGCCCTCCCCCTGTCTATTTTCTACCCACTATCTATGCTACTTATTCTCTGTACCTTTTCCCCCCTCTCCTCCTCCCACGCCCCTGTTGCTAACCCCCCATATGATCTCCATTTCTGTGGTTCTGTTCCTGTTCTAGCTGTTTACTTAGTTTGCTTTTGTTTTAGGTGTGGTTCTTAATAGCTGTGAGTTTGCTGTCTTTTCATTGTCATATTTTTTATCTTCTTTTTCTTAGATAAGTCCCTTTAACATTTCATATAATCAGAGCTTGGTGATGATGAACTCCTTGAACTTGACCTTATCTGAGAAGCACTTTATCTGTCCTTCCATTCTAAATGACAGCTTTGCTGGAAAGAGCAATTTTGGATGTAGGTCCCTGCTTTTCAAGATTTCAAATATTTCTTTCCAGCCCCTTCTTGCCTGGAAGGTCTCTTTTGAGAAATCAGCTGACAGTCTGATGGGAACTCCTTTGTAGGTGACTGTCCCCTTACCCCTTGCTGCTTCTACAATTCTCTCCCTCATTTGAATCTTGGCTAATGTAATTACAATGTGCCTTGGTGTGTTCCTCCTTGGGTCCAACTTCTTTGGGACTCTGTGAGCTTCCTGGACTTCCTGGTAGTCTATTTTCTTTGCCAAATTGGGAAAGTTCTCCTTTATTATTTGTTCCAATAAGTTTTCTACTTGTTGCTCTTCTTCTTCCCCTTCTGGGACCCCTATAATTCGGATGTTGGGACGTTTAATGATGTCCCGGAGGTTCCTAAGCCTCTCCTCATTTTTCTGAATTCTTGTTTCTTCCTCGTTTTCTGTTTGGTTGTTAGTTTCTTCCTTCTGGTCCACTCCATTGATTTGAGTCCCAGTCTTCCCTCCATCTCTATCAGTTCCCCATGCGTTTTCCTTCATTTCACGTATTGTAGCCTGCATTTTTTCATCTAATTTGTGAGTAAAATCAACCAATTCTGTGAGCATTTTGATGACCAGTGCTTTGAACTGTGCATCTGATAGGTTGGCTATCTCTTCACAGCTTAGAGGCATTGACTCTGGGGTTTTCATTTTTTCTCCGGTTTGAGCCATTTTTGGTGGGGTTTTTGTTTTGTTTTGGTTTGGTTTTAGTCTGGTCGCGGCTATTACGTAGTGAGGGGTCGAGCCTTAGGTGTTCCTCAGGGCGGGGCAGCTCAGTCGCTGGGTTGTGAAGCTATAGGTGGGGGTGGGGTCTGAGAGGGAACAATGGCGCCTGCTCCGCTCTCTCCTGGATTCAGTCCCTTCCACCACTTCCCCTCTGCCTGGACCGTCTGTGTGCGTGAATGTGGGACCACCTGGTCAGCCAGCCGCCTTGTGCGGCCTCACTGGGTCTGCACAGTTGCCCCCCTGTGCTCGGGGTCCGCCAGCCGCCGCCTGTGCACCTGGGAACTTCCCGCTGCTGCTGCCTGTGTTCCCAGGTCCGCACCTCCACTTTTTCCTGCCGAGACTCCGCCCCTCTTACCGGTCTGGATGAATGGTTGTTGGACTTCCGTACAGTTCAGTTTTCTATAAGTTCTGGTTGTTTTCTTGTTTCTAAATATTTGTTGTCCTTAATTTTGGTTGTGAGAGGAGGCACAGTGTGTCCGCCTACACCTCCATCTTGGCTGGAAGTCCTCAAGACACATTTCTAATGTCCCTCCCCTTTTTTTTTCTCTTCCTCTCATCCCCCTCATCATCTTTTTGTTCTGAAATAATTATAGACTTACTAAAAAATTGCAAAAACAGCACAGAGATCTCACCTGCACCGTTCACCAAGCTTACCCCAATGGTATCATCTTATGGACTGTAGTAACTGTAGTCCCAACCTCCAGGCTGCAGACCAGTGTCAGTTGGGCCTGTCAGGAACCAGGCCACACAGCAGGAGGTGAGCTTGAATTTAATGCACTTGAATCATCCTCTCCCACTCCAGTCCATGGAAAAAATGTCTTCCATGAAACCGGTCTCTGGTGCTCAAAAGGTTGGGGACCACTCCATAGCCCCTTACCAAAAAACAAAAACAAAACAAATGGTGCATTTTGTTCTCAGTGGAATGAGCTGTAGGAGGTAGATTTGGTACTTGAGAACCCAGAAACCTCTTTCCATCTAACATGACTAACAAAATAGGTTCATAGTTTTCAAGGGCTGCCTTCAAAGAAGGAAGTGCTTCAAATCCAATCTCAGTCAATTTTTGTGGTGCAAAAGTCTGCAATTTTCTTGGCTAGTTTAATTGTGAAGTGCTAAGAATTATTAGAGAAGCAAAAAGTGACAAAAGATTCCTCCAGACTCATTGCAAAGACCTGAACTGGTAGATATTAAAGGACAGTACAGGGACAGGTGCCCTCAGCAGGGAGGAGCTGAAAGGCCGGTGCAGGTGGTTACTGGAGAAGGTAAATGGATCGTTTCTAAGGAGATGTTTCTCAGTTAAATCGCTCTCCTGATGCAATCATATTTAAGTGGTGGAAATATTATTAAAATAGAGGAAACATCAGTATTTTCTAGGCCCTTAAAGTAGTCAACTTATTGTTCATGGATGAAGTACCTTGTCAAAAGATGCATACAGTGTTCTCTTTTAAGAAGTTATGGGCGCAGAGCACCGGAACTCAACTGTATGTGTCGAAACTCATGAACTTCTCCCCAGATGGGCTCTGCTGTATGGGCCTGTGTGTGGAAGGCCCCAGGCAGCCCGCTGAGAGTAAGCCCTGCCACCCACACCATAGCCTCACCTGCAGAAGCTACCATGGAAGAAAAGCCCTCCAGCCCCTGGGCCAGCACAGCTAAAACACCCCAGTGCCAAGGATGAAAGTGGAAGAAAGGAAGCGGGTAGAGCAGCAGGGAGGAAAGAGAGGAAAGTGGCTACAGAATGGCCAAGGGCACAGTAGTGAGGAGGCCAAGTGGGAGAGACACCTGACAAGACAAAAGGAGAAGCAGCAACATCTGTACAACCAGAGTGCCGCCCCTGGACCTCTCCTAGGGCAGTTTCAGGGCTGAGGTCCTTCACTCACTGGGGGAGGGAGAGAATCCCTCTACCCACCCATCCCCCACCCCCATAGACACACAGTTGCCTTTCTTACTTGGGCTTTGGAGAAGGGGTCACTTTGGGAAGAAGTCTGGGAAGCCGCTAGGACACAGGAGGTCTGAACAGGGGAGACAGGGAGGCCACACTGCTTGGTGACAGTAGGCTCAACCATGTTCCCTATGCAAATTTATTACTGGAATCAGTGTGTTGGGTCTGCGCCTTCCCATGCCCACCCCTGCTGCGTGGGTCCCACCATCGTTACCTCCATGGAAATTGTGTATGAGCATCTGCTGGGGGTGGGGTGGTGCATGCTGGTGTCACTGCCAGAGTCAGCATCATGAAGGTGAATGTCAGGGAGGGATCTCAGTTGCCAGGAGTCTCATTTGGTTGCCTCTTGTTTTTTCACCCCAGGAGAAGGAACCTGAAGGTGGAGGAGAGCTAGTCCTAAGTCCCTGAGCACCAGAAGAAGGGTGCTAGGGGGAAGATTTCCAAGTCGCTATGAGCTGAATAATAGGGTAGGAAGCTAAGACCACAAGAGACCTAGAGCTGGACAATGACTTTGATGGGGGAACTCAAGTTAAAGATGTTTAGCTTTAGTTTTAGTTAATAGGCTTAGTGATTAACGCATGTAGAAAGATATTGTTCCAGAAACTGGAATGCATGACTGGACCTACCCTGACTCTAGGAGACCTGCACACAATTCAACCTTTGTGCCTCAGGAGGACTGCAAGCAATCAAGGTGGTACCTGAGCCATTGTGCTTCAGAGAAAGAATGTTGGCCACCGACCAAAACTCAGATAAAGAATCACTGGTCAGCAGATGAGGGAATGCTAGGAAAATCACCAGACTATAACTTTTATCTGATAAGCCGTTTCCCCCAACTTCCAAACCCCTTCCCTACTTCTTTCCTGAATTCCAAACCCCAAGCCTACCAATTTCTTCTTATTAAAATTTGGTCAGCTTGAGATGAGATGTAAAGAGAGCTTTTAGGGTACATAATTCAGTCTTCTCAGATCACCAGTATCTAAATAAAATGTCCATAAAAATTCAATCATTTTCTCTACTTCTTGGTTCTAGCAGTGACAGGCAGCACAAACACCAACTTTTCTGATTTCAACTTCAGGAGCAGAGAGAGGAGGGGAGAAGATGGATCCCCAACTAGTACTGGCAGGGTTCCAACGCTCACTTATTCAATCACTGTTGCCACCTTTCCTGTTCTCAAAGCTCCTGAAAGGGCTGGCTCTTTCCAGCAAGTACTGCCTCAGCCTGCCCCCTAGTGGAGGATTACAGTGTGGCAGGAGCCACATTTCTCCTCTTAAAAATGTGACATCATATCCACCTCCTAGAGCTGAAGATAGTTAATGGTTATAGTCTTGACAGTAATAGAAATGATGATAGTTGTAGCAGCTGTGCTAAGTGGTTTACATGAATCATCTAATTAAATCCATACAAGGAGGAGGCAATATTATTATTTCCACTTGCAAATAAAGAAACTAAGCTTTAGCTTCTTCAACCTACTCCCCCTGCCCCCTCCAACAGCTATTACTACCACATTAAATGTGTTCATATGATAAATGACTTAGTCATCTCAGTCTCTCCTTAGTGATATTTCCCTCCTCTTGTTTCTTCTTAGAAAACATTACAAATCACTTTACCTTGCGTAAAAAGAGGCAAAGGAGTAGGGTGCACTGTCCCACTCAGGAAGCTCCCTTCTGAGCTCTAGAACAATCCCCAGGAAGGAAACTGGGACCGACAAGATATTGCTGGATCTATTTTAGGGATAATTTAGCTCTTGAGGTGGAGTACTCTTGCCCATTATTCAGGGTGCCTACCTCCTAGCAGCAAGATTCCTGGAAGGGAAGGCTAGCTGCCCATCAGAACATTGCTTGGTGACCAAGGAATCAAAGTCAGGAGAGGTGGATATTTTGGGAACATTTCACGCAGGTCACAGTAAAACCTAATCCTGTAACAGAATGTATTCATTTATACCAGTCTTGTTTTAGACGTAATCTAAAATAACTTAAACATAATAAAATTATGAGGGAAAATAAAGAATTAGAAAAATCAAATGAAACCAAGAGTGAGGTTAGTATAATCACCGTGCCAGGAGAAGGACCACAACTTTGGAACTGAGTCCTCTAGCAGCCAATTCAAAGAGGGAACTACAGTGCTCAGGAGAAGTACCACTCCTCCCTTTCCTGAGACCACAGGGCAATTCTTTGGCCCCCATGGATTGGAAGTGGTTTGATAAAGTGAACAATATCTCAACCACATCCTGAACATAAATATGAGTTTCATAGGATTCATTCATTTTGTCCAGTGTCCCTGAGACAGATGGTGGCACTGTGTTCAGGAGAATCACTCAGAGCAATGCAATCCATGTGCCCACGTTGCTGGTCTGGCTTAATCCAGGGAAAGATTCCAGCATAATCATAAAAATCATATTCTTCCATCAAACTGACAAATTCCTCTCTCTACACATCTTTCGATATGTAGAACATAACTGTGAGTTCAATATTATTATCATACACTTGACACCACAGCCATTTTGGGCTGCTGTGTAAAAGCAGGTTACAAGGAAGAATATGTACGGCCAGAACAGGCCAGTCTCCCCACAGGGCGCTGTGACTAAACAGCTCACAGTTTTTATCCTCTAGGTCTTCGTTTCCTAGACCCCATAAGAGCCACCCCCTTCTGCAGCCATATTCTTTCTTCAGACAGGCTCCAATACCATGGATTCGATTTTTTTCTTCCTTAATTGTAGTGTCCAGGCATGCTTCCAAGGTTACCCTATGATTAGACTTGATTACTCCCAGTTTTTTTTAGTACCATCTTCAATTTCCTTCCTTCTCATTCACTGTGTGCAAATTCACCACAACTTTCACTCACGGGTGATTAACTTCCATCTAAATTCCCAGAAATCCTTTTACTAGTCGTATGACTTTAGGCAAGTTGCTAAACCTCTCTGAGCTTTATTTTCATTATTTACAATGTTGATGATGTTACCATTGACAGTCAGAGCACCAGCAGCCTGTAGCAGGCTGAGCAAGCCCAGCTGGCCACTTTAGAGGGGTGGGCTGTGTGGGGTGTGCAGGGGATGGGCAAGCTGGAATCCAGGGTTGTCCCACTGGCTCCAACCAGCTTCCCTGGGATGTGGATACACTGTGGCCCAGCACCGTGTCCAGCGTTCAGAGGCCAGCTGAGTACTGTGGCACCTCCAGGCTTCAGGAAGGAGGGTCCTGCAGGTGCCACCCCCCTCCTCACAAACCACTGACCCTCATACCTTAGATGGTCAGGGAGTGTGAGGAGTCTCCCCCATTGGCCAAGATAGTGCAGGAGGAGGTTCTTACACTGAGGTGCCAAAAACTAGAAAGATGAATGGACTGGGCCCGAGCACACCAAAAGCTAGAAAAATAATTGCATTAATTTTTTTTAAAGCCCTTTCTTCCCTATCCCTACAAGAACCAGGGGCTTGAGCAGGAAGGGGGGATGGTCTTTGATACAAGAGTCCACCGTTCTCCCAGGTTGGCACCTATACACCTCTTCCCTTCTCCACCAGCACACGTCTCACTGTTGGGCTTTCATAGAACAGGCGGCCAAACCTGTGTTTTTCATTACAATGATGCCTACCTTGGAGGGTTGTTTAGAATAAATCATAGTAATAACAACAACAGTAAACATTCATTGAGTTCTCATTGTGCTAGACACTATGCTGAGCATTTAACATGCAATTATCTGATTGAGTCATCTCAACAACTCTATCACATGGGAATACTGACTGTCCCCATTTTATAGATGAGGAAACTGGGACTTAGAGGGCTTAGCACCTAGCCCATTAGTTATAGTAGTTACAACTATAATCATTCAGTGTCATGAAAAAGGCACTAGCATGGGAGTTCAGTGAGAGGTCAGGAAAGACTTCAGGAACAAGGAGTCATTTGCAGATAGATAGGCTTGTTTGTTCATTTTGTTTCTTTTTTCATTGTAAACCTAGTACTGTGTATACATATGTTCCTTGAATAAGTTCAAACAGTGCCCACAGTTACAAGGTAAGAAGATGAAAAGCTTCCAAGGATGTAACCACTGAGCAACATCCTTATGTAATTTTCTCCGTGAATATAGAGATCAAGCTGTGTCTATATCATTTTATCCTTTCTGGGTATCTTCATTTCTTTATCCCTGATTTTCACTGAAAGGATTGTTTTCCATGTTGTTTCAGCCCTTCCAATAATTTAAACATGGACTTTCAAGTTCTGGTGGAATTTGTCATTACCCTTAAATTTTTAACAAATCTATTTAAAGTTATATTCTTATTTAACATCAAAGATTATTCGGTATCTTTATTCTTTTCCCTAAACCAAACATACTTTCACTTTTTCCTCCTTCCATTTCCCCTACCTCCCAGGATTCCCCAGGTTTTGTTAAAATCCTCTGGAACTGGAATCTCCAGTGGTGGAATGGGCCATTTAATAGGCAGAGAGAGGGGAGGTGGGTGGGTAACAGGAAAAGGCTGCAGCATGGCCAAGTGTTCAATGGCTGGGCACAGGGTGGCTGGACCGGGTGAAAGGCCTGGTACATGCCTACACTCATTCATTAGTTCTACAGACATTCTCTGAGTTGCACCAAACAGGACCCAGGGGTGAGGGTGAGGAACAGAACAAACCAAAACCCGCAGGGGTGGGGGAGTGCGGCATGCCTGGCCACAGGTGAAAGACCTTTGGTGCAAGCTCCAGGCTCTGCAACCAGCCAATACGTAAGCAGGCGAATGGTCTGATTGGAGCTGCCCTTTTTTGTGTGTTAACATACACATAACAAAATTTACCGTCTTAACCATTTTTAAGTGTACAGTTTAGTAACATTAATCCACTCACACTGTTGTGTAGCCCCCACCATCTGTCCCCAGCCTTCTTTTCACCTTGTAAGTCTGAAATCCTATACCTCCTCCCTCCCCCACCCAGCTCCAGCTGACTTTAGATGGGCTGGAGGAGACAGAGCCTGTGGGTACAGGGCCAATTAAGAGATTGCTGAAACCACAGAGGCAGGAGGCCAGGAGGATCCCCACGTGAGAAAGAAGGGCATAAACAGGAAGCAAATGTAAACAAAAGCACCTCCCTGTGCGTGAAAGGTGCACTGTGCCACATCCCAAGGGACCATCTGAAGAGTGAGTTCCTCTTCCCCTGAGCTGGAGCCAGCTCCCCACAGATGCCAAGCTCTTCACTGGCTGTTCATGCACTTAGCCCATTTCTGCGCCCATTTCTCAAATTATTGAAGCTTTCAGATAATCAGATTCTACCCCTTAGCTCATCCATACTCACTGCCCTTCAATCCCTTCTCCATCCAGAAGGGATTTTACTCCCCTCTCTCAAACTGTGAATTCTCATGGTTCTTCCCATATGGATAAAACCCATAATCTTAAGAGAGCCTACAAGGTCCTGTTACAGAACAGACCCAAGGTGGGTGTACAATGTACTATTACCGAAAGGACCCTCCCTTTTTCTCCAGGGTTCCCCCTACTGAGTTCACTATGCCCGCCCCCAGAGGAAAGATGTCTCTCAATGCCAGAGCTTGGTGAAAAGGAAAGGAATTATTTATTTAAAAGCTATACAGACTTAAAGTAGTGACCCAATGTCTTCATTAAAATACTAAAGTCATTTAGGATACCCACAGATGCACACAGTCCTTCCTCCTGTCTCTACCCTAGTCTGGGGTACCATATCTCAAGAAAAGAAGTAGAAGTCCGTGATTCAGGCTCCCAGCACCATCAAGCTGTGTTGCTACCACGATCTCCAGTTAATCCAAAGCCATGTGACACCCTCTCATGGCCCACCAGCAAGAGTCCTTTCAGCCCTTTTCTTCCAGGCAAAGTGTCCTGCTTCCTAAGCCACGTGGCAAAAGGGTGCACCCCAAAGCCGCAGGGTTCTCTCAGTTTTGGCTGCCACACCTGGGTTTAAATCCCAGCTCCAATCTTCCTCTGCAGCCCCATTTCCGACTCCTCCTACAATCAGTTACACCTGCCAGCATTCCTGTATTCTCCCGGCTTTTCTGGGCTGCCATTGTAAGTCTGGGGAGGTGTGGCCCCATGGCACAGAGCCAATCTTCTCCAAGCTCTCACGTAGGTTATGTGTCCGGGGAGTTGCCTCCTAGTTACATCCTGGGTGGAAGTCACTTCCAACCCCCTGGCTCAAAGCATGGCCACAGCTATTTAACATATCTATGCAACCAGTTAAAGGTTATAGATATGTTAAATGACCATGCCAGAGGTTAGCTGCAAAGCTTTGCTATACAACACAGCTCCCAGTGGTCCTGCTCCATGTGTCCCTTCCCCCAACTCAGACTTGTGGGGGTGAGGACATTCTGTATATATGTTTTTCTAATATTTCCTGGACACCTTGAGTTCTGGACCCCATTAGAAATCCCTATTTGGGACCCCCCTCTTGGCTGTACCCTGTTACAGTCCCACCAGATCAGCTTCCCCTAAGCCCCTGTCTGTGGCCCTCAGTCTCAACCCCTCAGGGCTTCACACACAGGGGCTGCTCCTTCTGCCTGGAAGGTGCCTGCCCACCACCCGCAGCTCCTCACACACACATTCACACACAGGGTGGCCCTCCCTCCTGGCACATCACTGTTTTAAATTCAGTATTCTTTGCATAAATGTTAAGAGGGTGCAGCCAGGGGACTCCCAAAATAAGGATTTGTAATGGGGTCCAGAACTCAGGGTGTCCAGGAAATATTAAAAATATGGAATGTCCTCACCCCAACAAGTCTGAACTGAGGCATGGGACACATGGAGCAGGGCCATTGAGTTGTTTGCATAGCAACAGTTTTGCAGATAACCTCTAGACTGGTCGTTTAACATATCTATAACCTTTAACTGGTTTCACGGATATGTTAAATAGCTGTGCCCATGCTTGGAGCCAGGGAGAAGGGAGTGACTTCCACCCAAGACATAACTGGGAGGCAACTCCCCCTCATTACAACACTGGGTGAGAGCTTGGAGATGATTGGCTCCACGCCATGGGGCCACGACTGCCCAGATTCCCTATGGCAGCCCAGTAAAGCTGGAAGGATATGGGAGTGCTAGCAAGTGTAGCCGATTGTGGGAGGAGTTGGAAATGGGGCTGCAGAAGAAGATTGGCGCGGGGATTTAAACCCAGACCACTTTTAGCAGAGTCAGGACCCCCGTAGCCATGGGAAGATCACCATGTGATTTTTCATGTGGCTTTGGCAAAGAACCATGTGGTTTTAGCCGAGTGGCGACGCGCCCCTTCCCCACCCCCACAGCTTTGATGGGGGACCCCGAATCGTTGGTGAGAGTGAGGACCCCATGGCTTTGGGGTGCTCCCGTTGGCCACATGGCTTAGGAAGCAGGAGAGACTTTGCCCGGAAGAAAAAGGAGAAAGGACTTTTACCAATGGGCCATGAGAAGGTGCCATATGACTTTGGATTAATTGGAGATCCTGACAACACAGCTGATGGCGCCGGGAACTGAGGGAGGCCTACCAGCTGAGCATGGATTACTGGGAAGAACCGGGGGCTGCCTGAGCCACGGACTCCTATTTCTTTTCCTGAGATGCAGTACTCCAGACCAGGCAAAGCGAGGAAGGAAGGACTGTGTGTGTTTGTGGGTGTTTTAAGGGACTTTGGGATTTTGATGAAGACATTAAGTCGTTACTCTTAAGTCTGTATAACTTGAATAAATAATTGCTTTCCTTTTCACCAATCTCTAACATGGAGAAGTATAATTCTCTAGCAAAGGGAGAGGTGAACCTAGTACATGGGGACCCCCTTCCCTGGCAGCCAATCAGGGAAAATCATGAGAGACCACATGTGCTGTAGCTTTAAAGTAATACAACTACTTGTACATGTGCAGTAAAATCCTGCCAAAACTAGCCAGGAAGGATCCGCCCTATAAGAATAGAGTCCCTCCAGCCCATGAGGTCAATCTCTGCTTGGAGTTGGACTGCTCCCATGTTCTCTGCTCTAAACTCTGGGTGTCCGGTTCAATTCTTTGTCCTGATCACCAAGAACCTGGTTACCTGTGCCCACCTGTGGCATAGACCTGTGATTGTGTCTCTCTCTGGCATTAGCCTGTGTGTTCCAGAAGGCAGGAGGAAGGGATAGTGTGAGCCATGTTCCCTATTGCAGCCACATAGTAAGTATGAGAATCTTAACAGCTGACTGAGTGAATAATGCAACCTGCCCTCAAGAAAGTATCTTAGAGTCTATTGCACTTAGTCACAGGTGACAAGTAACAAGTCAGGTGATCTTGGAGAGAAAGCTGGAGAGGTGGCAGGTTAAGCGGGTATATGTGAAGGATTTGTATGAGTTTGCTCTGGCTGCCATAACAGAGTACCACAACTGGGGGCTTAAACAACATGTGTTATCTCACCATTCTGGAACTAGATGTCTGAACTCAAGGTGTAGGCAGAGTTGGTTCCATCTGAGGCCCATGAGTGAGGACCTGTCCCCATGCCTCTCTCCCCTCCCTTCTGGTGGTCTCAGGTGCTCCTTGGCTTGTAGATGAGGTTGTCCTTGTGTTTTTACATCATCTTCCCTCTGTATATGTCTGTGTCCGTATTTCCCCTCTTTATAAGGACACCAGTCCTACTGGGCTAGGGACCACCCTAATGGGGGACAAAATTCATCTCATAACAGGGTTGAATATGGTGATACCCTGAATGACTGTAGCTCAAACAGGCCCTAGCCAGGTGAGTGTGGCAGGTGGAAATATTACTGAGCACTTCATCCTATCCCAATCCAATGACTTCAAAATCTCTAGAGTAAACTGGCCCCAAGCCTACCCTCACCTTACCTGAGTGTTGCCTAACTCCAAACTTCCCCACCTACAGTAGCCTCTACACATGCCTTCACTTCATTCTCACATACAACCTGGTCTGGGTTTGTTCCCCTCCTTCAGTGACTTGGTGATATGGAAAGTCTTCAAGGTTAATGACACACCTACTCTAATAAAAGTACGATACAGTGGCCCTGTCCAGGTTGCTCAGTTGGTTGAAGCACTGTCCCATACAACCAGAAGGTTGTGTTATGGGTTCAATCTCTGGTTGGGGCACATATGGGAGGCAACCAATCCATGTTTCTCTCTCTCTCCCTACCACTTTTAAAAATCAATAAACATGTCCTCAAGTGAGGATTTTTTTAAAGTACTATATAATGAACATATCGTGTTAAATTAGCGACCTCAATGTAAATGTATCTTAAAAGTGGCCAACAGAGGTTGTAGCATTGTTACCACCAACCCTCACATGGACCCCCAGCCCCTCACCTGGGTTCCAGACACTATGCATACTATGCAAGGTAGATGGTGGCTGCTTCCCAGTCTCAGGAAAGAATCAGACAGGACTTGAATGTTCTGCTTTTTTCCAGAGAGCAGGACACTTTAGAATGTTAAGGAAAGTGCCTAAAAGGATAAAGAAGCCAACCTAAAGGTGTTCTATTATCCAACCTGAGACAACTGAGCATGAGAAGAAAGATGGAGGAATGATAATTACAGTTAATGGAGTAAGTTGAGGCTGCAGAGGCCATGAAAACATGAGATATTTAAAGGTGAAAGTGGACAAAAGATGGCTGTAATAAAAAATGGAATTTTAAAAATTTACTTTAATAACAAGGGAATTGTTCATTTTGTTTCTTGATGCGGACTCTGGCCAGCAGTGTCCGCAGTGTTGTGGATGCGACGAACAAATTCACACAAACTGCAGAAGTCCTGCAGAGAAAAGGGACGGCACAGCCACTCTCTGAGTCAGAGAAGGCCCTGACCTTTGCCTGGACAGGCTTTTATTGCTTTCTGGGAGGTTACATCAAGGAAGGTCCTCATTCATTAAGCTCACGTTTGCTTTAGGTGATTGCTTTTTACGGACAACAAAGAAAAAGATGTTGCTGATTACTTCTTACAGATAACAAAGAAAAGAATGTTGCAAATGCAAGGGAATAATAAAAGTGATTGATCTGGTTACAGTCTGTCCTTGGGACAGTTTAGCACAAACTTTAGGAAGTTACTTCAAAGGTATACATGAAACATTCGCTGCCTTAACTCAGGGTGACGGAGTCTTAGCAAAAGCAAGTCTCAAAGCAGCTTAGGTACAATGCAGTCCTGGTTCCCCATGGGAAAGCTGATCTGTGGGCCTGGCTCCTGTGTGCCACCTCGTGCCTGTCAGTTTTCCAAACCAGGACTGAGCTACATTTGCCACTGCTACTCAGACGGGTTCCCTATAGTTTCTTCTATCAATTATGTGTCTGCTTATAAAGCAGAGATGGGTTCCTTTTATCTGCTTACTTTCATCTATGGTAGCAGAAAAGGAAAACATTGGGAGAAAGCCAAGTAGCCCCACTGTAAATATGAACTTCAGCAGGAATGAGAATGTCTGACAAGGGTCAGACATCTGACAAGGGTGATGTCAGGGGCAATAATGAAAAAAAAAAGATGGTTTTAATAGTAGGTACCAAGGTAATACATTAACCAAAACATCACTAAGAAGGAAAGCTAACAAAGTCAACCGATTCCTCATCTCCTAGAAGATGATCTAGATTGCCCTACTAAGTGTTTGTACTTTATTGTAATAAAGTACAAACAAGCATAAGATTTAATGATGCTAATGGATCAAGTCAGTATACGATAATGAGAGGAAAAATGTACTGTGCAATACTGGTCAAAGGTGGGAGGGAAGAAGGGGGAGGCAAAAAAGGGAGAAGGGGAGGAGAGAGAGGGAGAGGAGAGGGAGGAGAGAAGGGGAAGGGGAGAGGGGGGAAGGCAAAGGGGAGTAAAGGGAAGGAATGGGAGGGGGAGCAGTTCATGCTGGTGATAGCAGTGCAGACGTGAATCATGAATTGTGCAACCAGGTTCCTTTCCAGCCAAGACTGAAGTGGTCAAAAATGTAGTTCCTAAGATTACTGAAACCTCAGTATGGAATACAAATAAAAAATATGGACATCCTAGAAAGGTAACCCAAGAATAGAAGAAGAAAGAAGAGGACAATGAAGCAATAAGTTTATTTTTTATTTTTTTTATTAATTTATTTTTTTTATTTTTTTTCCATTTTTTATTCTATTTTTTAATCAGTATTTTTTAATTGTTGATATTGTACAGTTTTCTGTCTTTTACCCCGCCCCAGCCCACCACCCCAGCCCTCCCCACTTCCCTCCCATTTCCTCCCCCCATAGTTTTTGTCCATGAGTCCTTTATACTTGTTGCTCTAAACTGTTCCCCTTTTCCCCTGAAATTCCCTCCCCTCCCACTCTGGACACTGTCAGACTGTTCTCAAATTCAGTGTCTTTGTTTATATTATGCTTGTTTGTTTGTTTTGTTGATTAGCTTCCTGTTAAAGGTGAGATCATATGGTATTTGTCTTTCACTGCCTGGCTTATTTCGCTTAGCATGATACTCTCCAATTCCTTCCATGCTGTCGCAAAGGGTAGGAGCTCCTTCTTTCTTTCTGCTGCATAGAATTCCATTGTGTAAATGTACCACAGTTTTTTGATCCATTCATTAACTGATGGGCACCTAGGTTGCTTCCAGCACTTGGCTATTGTAAATTGTGCTGCTATGAACATAGGGGTGCATAGATTCTTTTGGATTGGTGTTTCAGGATTCTTAGGATATAATCCAAGCAGTGGAATTGCTGGGTCAAAAGGTATGTCCATTTTTAGTTTTCTTAGAAAATTCCATACTGTTTTCCATAGTGGTTGTACCAATCTGCAATCCCACCAACAGTGCACTAGGGTCCCCTTTTCTCCACAACCTCTCCAACACTTGCTGTTTGTTGCTTTGTTTATGAAGGCCATTCTGACTGGTGTCAAGTGGTATCTCATTGTAGTTTTAATTTGCATCTCTCTGATAGCTAGAGATATCGAGCATCTTTTCATGTGTCTCTGGATCCTCTGTATGTCCTCCTTGGAGAAGTGTCTGTTCAAATCCTTTGCCCATTTTTTAATTGGGTTGCTTGTCTTCTTAGAGTAGAGTCTTGTAAGTTCTTTATATATTTTGGAGATTAATCCCTTGTCTGAGGTATCATTTCCAAATATGTTTTCCCATACAGTTGGTTCTCTTTTTATTTTAATACTGTTTTCTTTAGCTGTGCAGAAGCTTTTTATTTTGATGAGATCCCATTTGTTTATTCTTTCCTTTATGTCCCTTGCTCTAGGGGACGTATCAGTAAAAATATTGCTGCGTGAAATATCTGAGATTTTCCAAAAATATGGAACGCTTCACGAATTTGCGTGTCATCCTTGCGCAGGGGCCATGCTAATCTTCTCTGTATCGTTCCAATTTTAGTATATGTGCTGCCGAAGCAAGCACTGAAGCAATAAGTTTAAATCCATGGTACTAGCCTTTTGTAACTGATTTTTAATGGTGGTAAAGTGATCAGTTTCTTAATCATTATAACTCTTGCATTTGTTTGCTTCTTAGAGGTTTAAGTCATTTAAAAGAATCTTACATATCATATTTGAGATTTTAATTAAATGTTTAAATTAGTTTCAGTGTGAAACAATATTTAATCTTTGAATAAATTTAGTTTATTAAATCCGTAAGTTCTCATGCAGTAGCTGGGTATGTTGTTTAATGCTTAAAATTTTTTAAATATATTTTATTGATTATGCTATTATAGTTGTCCCATTTTCTTCTCCCTTTTATTCCCCTCTGCCCTGCACACCCTCTACCACCAGCATTCCCCCGCCTTAGTTCATGTCCATGGGTCATACATATAAGTTCTTTGGCTTCTCCATTTCCTATATTATTCTTAATCTCCCCCTGTCTATTTTGTACCTACCATCTATGCTACTTATTCTCTGTACCTTTTCCCTCTCTCTCCCCCTCCCTGCTGATAACCCTCCATGTGATCTCCATTTCTATGATTCTGTTCCTGTTCTAGTTCTTTGCTTAGTTTGTTTTGTTTTTATTTTTGTTTTTTAGGTTTAGTTTTGATAGTTGTGTTTGTTGTCATTTTACTGTTCATAGTTTTGATCATCCTCTTTTTCTTAGTAAGTCCCTTTAACATTTCATATAATAAGGGCTTGGTGATGATGAACTCCTTTAACTTGACCTTATCTGAGAAGCACTTTTATCTGCCCTTCCATTCTACATGATAGCTTTGCTGCAAAAAGTAATCTTGGATGTAGGTCCTTGCCTTTTATGACTTTAAATACTTCTTTCCAGCCCCTTCTTGCCTTTCAGGTTTCTTTTAAGAAATCAGCTGACAGTCTCATGGGAACTCCTTTGCAGGTAACTGT
Source organism: Glossophaga mutica (assembly GCA_039655065.1). Taxonomy (NCBI): domain Eukaryota; kingdom Metazoa; phylum Chordata; class Mammalia; order Chiroptera; family Phyllostomidae; genus Glossophaga; species Glossophaga mutica. Next base: position 107,396,843 of record CM077306.1, read on the forward strand.
CTCCTTTTCTCTTGCTGCTTTTAAGATTCTCTCCTTACCTTTAATCTTGAGTAACTTAATAATGATGTGCCAAGGCTTCCTTGGGTCCAAACTCTTTGGGACTCTCTGAGCTTCCTGAACTTCATGAAAGTCTATTTCCTTTGCCAGATTAGGGAGGTTCTCCTTCATTATGTTTTCAAATAAGTTTTCCATTTCTTGCTCTTCTTTTTCTCCTTCTGGCACCCCTATGATTCAGATATTGGAATGTTTAAAGTTGTCCCAGAGGTTTCTAAGCCTCTCTTCGTTTTTTTGAATTCTTGTTTCTTCATTCTGTTCTGTTTGAATGTTTATTTCTTCTTTCTGCTCCAAACCGTTGATTTGAGTCCTGGTTCCCTTCCCTTCACTTTTGGTTGCCTGTACATTTTCATTTATTTCACTTTTTATAGCCTTCACTTTTTCCTGTAATTTCTGACCATACTCAACGATTTCTGTGAGCATCCTGCTTACCAGTGTTTTGAACTCTGCATCTGATAGCTTGACCATCTCTTGATTGCTTAGTTCTATTTCTGGAGCTTTGATCTGTTCTTTCATTTGGGCCATATTTCTTTGTCTCAGCACACTTGTTGTGTTGTAAGGGGTGGATCCTGAGGCATTCACCAGGGCAGGGCAATCCACATCACTGCACTGTGGTGCTATATTTGGGACAGTGGTCTGAGAGGGAACAATGCCACTTGCTCCGCTCTCAACCAGCTTTCAGTCACTTCTTCTGCTACCCACAAGCAAATTGGGCCCTTCTGGTGCTGATTCCTAGGTTGGTGGGCTTGTGTACATTCTAGGACGTTGTGGACCTCTCCGATGAACACTCCTGTGAAGCCAGGAGTTTCTCCTACTGCTGCAACCCCACAGGTTGTTACAGCCAGAGGTTTTGAGGCTTTATTTTGCCATGCTGGAACCCTGGGTTGTGTGGTCTGTCTTGCTCTCCAGTTTTTCCTCCTGGTTTACCCACACACAAATGTGGGACCATCTGGTCCACCAGCTGCCACCTTGCCATGCATCCTCTCCACCCCAGCTTCCCATCTCTGCCCTTCCTACCAATCTGGATGAATGTTTCTTCTTTAAGTCCTTGGTTGTCAGACTTCCATACAGTTCAACTTTCTGGAAATTCTGGTTATTTTTTGTTTTTAAATTAGTTGTTATCCTTCTTTTGGTTGTGCGAGGAGGCAAAGTGTATCTACCTATGCCTCCATCTTGGCCCAAAGTCTAATGCTTAAATGTTAATTGTTTTATAAATTCATCTCAGTATCAAGTTACACACGAGACAGGCATGCCTTAAAGTTCTTAAAGACATGGTAGTGTGTTCCAGGAAAAGAGAACCAAAGTTTGCAGGCTGGGGCAGATAGTTGCGGGTCCACTAACAGAGTGGATTAGTGTAATCTTTCTAGGCTCATCATCCTTGCCCCTGTTCACTCTTAACAGAATTAGTTCTTCTGAAACCATCCCATTACAATGGCACAGTGAGCAGAGAGCCCCAAGAAATGAGGTGCAGGAGAGACAGGTTTTGGTGGAGTGAGGCCAGAGGGAAAGTCCAGCGTGTGGGGAGGGAGGTGAGACCCAGCCAGAGGGAACATAGATGGGTGGTCCTGGGTAGCCAGGGAGTAGTTAGAACACAGAAAAAGGATGTAGAGAAAGGAGACCAAGGGGCAGAAAGGAAGGTGCTAAAGAAAACAGCTTTTACTCTGTCAGTCATGACTACCATGACTGCCTGAGGCCAAGAAGGACTGAATGGTCTCAAAACTATTTCACAACTTGTTTCTACCACCTTTCCACTGTGGGCTTGCCTAGCTGGAGACCACCAGACACCAAAAGTCATTTCACATCAGCCTGGCCACTAGTTTAGGACAAACAACAGCTACCACACCAGCCAGCTTTGCCACCACCATGGGTAAACCACTTCCACCTAGTGACCTCTGGGACCCACAGTGGCCCCCAGAGCACCACTGCTACTGACACTGAAAATAGCCGTCTCTAGCCAGGCCACGACCGAGTCTTCTCCCACCATCTCCACTCTGGACTATCGAGGACCAGGACAGTGTGTAAGTGGACAGAACTGGAAACCCTGGTGTGTGACTGCTGTTCCTGAGGTCTCGTGTGCTCACGCTCATATTTGACAAGGTGGGTTATAAAAGGTGACTGTATCCCAGGTGTCTTACCAGTTTCCTGACAGTGACAAAAGAATGCCAACCTAGAAACAGAAAGAAAGAAGACAACAGGGGACATCCTTCCAACTGAATAATAAGAAGAACACAAGAGATAGGTGATTTGTCTGGAGAGAAAGACAAAACCAAACCCTGACTGTGATCTTCAAGTGACAGGAAAAGGTCGGTGCAAATGGATGTGTTGGGGGAGGAATTCCACACAGCCATTAAGAGATCAGGGCTGGAGAATCTCTCCTTCCTTTGCCCTGCGCAGATTGCCCCCCAAGGCCTGTGGTCTTTAAATGGCGCCAGAGCCAAGCTCTACCTCTCACTGGTTATGTGACTGTGAGCAAGTTACCTAAGCTTGCTGACCTCAGTTTCTTCACCTATAAAATGGAAATACTAAGAGTAAGTACATCCTAGAATTGTTGTGAGAATTTAAATAACCCTATAACACATTTCTTTTACAGTGAATATATGATAAAGGAAGCTATTGTTTGCACCCAAGTGTATGTGTGTGTAAGTGAAAAGCATCTGAGTGAACAGTTTGTGTGAGGAAGGAAATACGTCAATGCGAAGCCAACTGTCCCTTCTTGATCTGCAATAATTCTCTGAAGTATGATTCCCAGTGGGGAACATCACACTGACCTCGACCAGAACCATCAACTCCCACCACTAGGGCTGATAACCCTCCTCCTATGTGGTCCCACCAGCACGGCCTTACTGGGACAATGCACTGCATTATAATTAAGCACTACAATTGCTCAGAGTTTTCCAGTCTCTGGTGCACTTTGACATTACCTTAATCAAACTTCCTAACCACCCTATGAGAGAGACTGGACCTCTGCCTTCATCCCCTTGACAGATGAGGAAGCTAAGGTCCACAAGGGAAAACAACTCACCTAAACAAACCCAGCAGAGAAGAGCGCATAAGCCCACAGAAGGGGAATCTGTGCCCTCTAGCTCCAGACAAGTGCTCCTTCTGCTCAGCACCATCCCTTGTCCCTCGAGGTGAGGGGCCATGACCCCTGTGACAGTCGCCCACTAGTTAACCACTAACAGTAGAGAAAGCTCAGAACACCAGCAGTACTCCTGCTGCAAATCTCGGGACCTCTGTTACATCAAAGAATCCTGTCCCATCAGGAATCTTTTTTTTTTTTTTTTTTTTGTAACAATTGATCTTAAAGCAAAGACCACTACAATGGGCTGACCACAGCTACTCCAGGGCCCTCCATGAGCACTGAGTGCCAGACTCCCTCGGCTCAGGGTCACCTCTCTGCAAGCCTTGGTTTTCCTCTGTGGGCCTCAGTGTCTCCACCTGTGCAATGGGCCCAGCAGTACCTACCTAATTGTTGGAGACCAAGAGGCCTGTGAGGGGTCGAGGATAGGGTCCTGCACCGCAGGTGTGGTGACTGGGCCTGGTTTCCGGCCTTGGGGCTATCTTGGGCTCTGACTGTTCTCATAACATTGGCCTGTGCATCACGTACCCGGTAGCAATGTTAGCCTGAGAACTTCCCGACCTTGAGGGAGTAGATAATCTCGTGCCAGAAAGCTTCTCCTTTGTTTGCTATGCACTCATGATTGTACTTAAGCCTGAAGACCGCGCAATAAACTTGCCTTATGCCAGCAGAGCATTTGGTCCTCTCCTATATTCAGTCCCTCGCCCAGCCTCACGACCACCCTTGCCGCAGCGGGCTGCGGCACCTAATGAGATTGTTGTGGAGGTTATCTGGGAGGATGTGTATGGCAGCACCTGGTCTGAGGTCTGGTTCATTGTGAGTACCCAGTAGACATTACACGGCTTTTTGTTAATTGCATGTTGTACTGGAACACTCTCTGGACAGATAATGAGAAAAATTAGGTTTGAGTCACTGACTTCACTTGTTAGTATGTAACTTGTTAAGTTGCTTCATTTATTTAGGGCTCCATTTCTTTACCTTGTAACACCTTCCTCACAGATAGTAATGAGGGTTCAATGATGGACTGCACACAGCATTTGATGAGCTGAGAAGGGCTTCAGGCTATGTGTAAAGAAATGTCAGTGAAGGTGTGGGAGGGCCACACAGAAGTGCAGATTCTGCGTGCAGCCCTGTGGCTCAGAAATAAGGGGGAAGAAGAGAGAGTGCAAAGGAGGCACAGAGAAAAAGGGAGGGACAGAGGGAGGGAGGGAGAGGAGGAGAGAGAGTCGGGGAGAGAGAGAGAGAGAGAAAGAGAGAGAGATCAGACCTTGGTCCAGATACCATCCGTGGTGCTGAGGGTGCAGCAGTGAACAAAACCAAGTCACTGTCCTTGTGGTACTGGGGAGGCGGGCAGTGGGGGGAACAACCAGAAAGAGGGACAGAAAAAAATGAAACCACAAACCCCAGACAATGAACTTGAGCTTGTTGGAAGAGACAGGGGCTGAAAACAAACCACAGAACCAAGACAGAAAGAAATGAACCAAGATGGGAAAGGATTGGGGGAGGAGCTTGAGGTGATAGTGGAGCAGGAGTGGTGGCTGACAGGAAGGTGTCCCAATGGCAGGCGCTGGGACAGGAGATTTTTCCTTGAGAACATCCAGCTTGCACTCAGACGGGAAGCTCCCCACCCTCCAATTGTGGTGTTTTTGTTTTTGTTTTGTTTTGTTTTTTAATTTTATTTTAATTGTTGATCTTGTACAGTTTTCTTTTACTCCCATCCCAGCCCACTGCCCCAGCCCTCCCCACCTCCCTCCCATTCCCACCCCTGCCTAATGTTTGTCCCTGTGTCCTTTATACTTGTTGCTCTAAACCCTTCCCCCAATTGTGGTGTTTATCTTCTTTCTACTTCCTCCCCCACAACCTGCCCTATTCTCAGAACCTGTAGCAATTACCAGGTGTGCATACACCTGGACCACTTCAGTGAAGCACATGCACGGCACCAGAAAGATGGGCACCAGACACATGGCATTCTAGAAAGTGGTCACCTCCCCACTGGCTCCTGCTAACCTCCCTCTGAGCTTTCTCAGAGTGACCCTCCCCACTTTATTCCAACACCTGTGCACTAATGATGAGCTCCTGGGAAAACCAAAGGGAGGACAGAGACAGCAGTGTGACAAAAAGAAGAGAGTACCATTACTTGGGAATAAAAGCATCTCATGTACTGCAGGTAGGACTGTCAGCTCAAAGGCTTTCCTCTCCCTTTCCTTCTTCCTGCGATGAGGTCTGCTGCTAATTCAGCAAATGTTTGAAGTCTCTGGTTCTCTGGGCACAATGTGCCAAGGGATGCACGTAAGGGAGGAGGTCAAGGCACCCTTGGCTTCCAAAAAGCTTGACTTCCTGGGGAAGAAAAGACAAGCATAGACAAAATGAGATTCTCTGACTCTTTTTCAAAGGGTGCTCAATCTCACTTGGCCCTGGTACCAACTTCCTGGACCTCACCTTCCCTCCTGCCACAGGTGCCATCTCAGTTACCCCTGCTGCCCCTTCTCCCCTTGTCAGATTCCAGGACAATTCTGGAACCAGCTCTCCCACCTGGCCAGGTGAGACCATGAGGCTCGACCCCCAAATACCTGGGCTTTGATCGTTTGCAAAGGATGGGAACAGCAACAGAACATCTGGAGGTCCCTAGAGAGACTTGATGATGGCTGGAAAATGGGGATGGACAAAACTCACTTCAGTTTGCACCCAGAAGCAAAGACACTGCGAAGGAGCAGATTCAATAACTGCTTGTGTTTGGCTGGTGACCCACATGGGGGTGTGGAAAGTCGCTGACTGAATGTTGGCTTAGACCGCACTGCAAGGCAAGGGAGTGAGGCCCCTTCTCTGACTTCTGCCTTGGGACTTGCTGCTGCCATTCTCCTCACCCCACAGCGATACGGGGTTTTGAGAATTGGGGAAGCCAGCTGAGATTTTCCCGAAAGAGCCAGGACAATGGTGCACTCCAGGAGAAAATTGATTATTAATGCCTGGGTGTAGATGAATATTCCCCGAGCTGGTGCCAGAACACTGATCACTATTCCCCCAGCTGGTACCTAAATACTGATTAATATTCCCCCAGCTAGTACCTGGGTACCAATCAGTATTTCCCCAGTTGGTACTTGGGTATTGACTATTAATACCCCAGATTCCCACAGGGTGTGGCATGGGCTTGGTTCCCCATCCAGTTCTGGGACCTGCACCTCCCCAGGATACAGTGGGAGTCAGCGTCTCCCAGGGGTGACCTGGCAGAAATGGATGTTGAATCCTGTTGATGAGAGACCAGGGAGGGTGTTGGGTAAGGATTTCTCCCTGGGTTCCCAGCACATTAGAACGGGTTGGCCATCTAGAATCAGAGTCCTGGTGGAGGACTGAAGCCACAGGTGAGGGTCCTGCAGAGGGTGCCAAGGACCCCACAGGCAAAGGACTGTCCCCCAGAGGGAGGGCAGCCACCCTGGAAGAGAAAGAGGGTTCTTCGGGCAGCACTTCCCCCGGGTGGTCCTCGGCAGCAGCCACGATCTGATAAGGATCCTCAAAGGGCCAGGAATCCATGCAGGGCAGCCACCCAGATGGGGGCCACCTCTGAACCCCAGGACCTCCTGGTTGGGAGTCATCTGATGGAATAGTATTGGGCTTCAGAAGAACCCTTGCTAAATCATTAGCCACAGGATCTGGTTTGGTCTGATGATGTTTGGGGTTGGAGGGCCTGATCAAGGAAGGTTGTCCAAGCAGAGGCAAGTTGGTCCCCTAGTCTTGGGGAACTTTCTCCTCCACTACGCCGATGCTCCGGGCAGAAGGACCTTGGGGAAAAGGAAGAGGAGACAGCCAGTGACCCAAAGCCCTCCTCCACTGACTCCTTGATTCCCTTGACTTTGAATGTGTTCAGTTCATCAAAGCCAACCCTTACTTTCCCACAGGGACCCAAGTTACCCAAAGTGTCCACCGTGCTGCCCTGACCATGCCCTTAATTCCAGTTTCCCAGGCACCCACGCACCCAACGCCCTCCTCCTTGAGTGCTGAGCCCAGCCTACATACCTGAGAGGTGAAGGCAGATGAGGAGCAGGCCCAGCAGCGTCCGGCACCCACTATAGCACTGCACCATGCTCCACTCTAGCATCTGCCTAGGCCCCAAGGCAGCCAGCCCTTTACCTTAGTAGTGAGGCAGGGGCAGCAGAAACAGGCTGGGCCATTGGTTGTGGAGAAAATAAATCTCCATACCCCATCCTTATTTCTAATGTGGTCTGTGTCAACAGGTGCCACTTGAATGTCCCAGGGGAGCTGGGTGTTCCCACCTGGTTCCTTTTCTCCAGATCCCTGCCCCTTCCTGACCCAGTTGTCCTGACTCACAGCTCATCACTGGTTGCCAGCTTTACCCTTCCCTGGCTCCATGCACCAAGCACACCAGGACCTTCCGCTTGGGGTCTCAGCCTCTTCATTGCCATCTCACAATAGAAGCACTTGGTTTTCTTCTCTTTCTCTTTGGGATCATTCCCTCCCAGCACCCCTTTCTCATGCATCCACATAACATAGCTCCTTTGCCTTAATCCCAGACTGCAGGAGGTTCTGAGGTGCAGAAGTGGACCCCATTTGAGGGGCTGTCCTAGGTGAGACCCTGTATCTAGGGAAACAAGTCTCATTCCCATTCTTAAGAGATAATGGTGTAATAATTTCCTATTGCTGCTATAACAAATAATAAACATAATGACTTACAACAACCCAAATTTAGTATCTTACAATTTTGAAGATCAGAAGTCTGACACAGGTCTCAATGGGTTAAAACCAAGGTGTTGACAGGGTCAGTTCATCTCTGGAGACTACAGGGGAGAATCCATTTGATGTATTCTCCAGCTTCTATCAATAGAAGCCACGTGCAGTCTTGGGCTCACAGTCCCTTCCTCCATGTTCAGTGACAGAAGCAGCAGGATCTTCTCATTTTGCATCACTCTCATCTCTTCTTCCTCTTCCCTCTTCCACAATGACCCTATGGTGACATTGGGCCCATCCAAATCATCCAGGATAATCTGTCTACTTGAAGGTCAGCTGAACTGAAAACCTTAAATCCATCTTCAATCTAAATTTCCTTTGCTATGTTACCTAATATATTCACAGGTTCCCGGGATTAGGATGTAGACAATGTTGGGGGCAAGGGGCACCCTCCTGCCTACCACAGACATGGTCAAATGTGTCCACAGAACATGAGAGACACTGAGAGAGAGAGAGAGCAGTTATTTTCAACTAACAGTAGAGGAGGGTGATATAATGCTATTCTCAGATGGCCACAATTTGGCCATTGTTAAGGCTGGGTGATGGGAGCATAGGGATTGTTTAACTATTTTGTCTATTCTTAAATACATTTGAAATTTTTACAACAAAAAGAGTTTAAATGCCTTTATTCTTTCTGTGGCTGCCATGACACACCCAGAGTAGACTTTCCTGGTTGCATGAAGTCTAAATTTTACTGTTAAATTTTATCATTCTGTCCTCATCCCAGCTCCTGCTGGCCAGTTACCAGAAGAGTGAAGAACTTCTCTCCAGAATTGGCCAGTGGGTGGAGGGCAGCAGCCTTTCAGGGTGATATCCACCAGTTTTGCAAATGCTTTTGACCTGGACCAAACCAGAGACTAGAGGAATCCCTGCATCAGAGGCTGTACCCCTCCTGCAATTGCCATCCACAGCCTTGGGGGACCTCGATTCCGTTCACTGACTGCAGTCCAGATGCCAAGGTCAAGTCAACAGTGACAACAGAAACAGGACTGTTCTGGAGTCTCCCCCATGTTCACTCAACCCTGCAGGTTGGCTCAGGTGCCCCAGATCATTTCTGATCAATGCAACATATTTCTGCTGGTTTGGGACTGAGAATTTCAACAATAGTCCTAAATTTGAGACCAGCTGACACCATCCCGATAGGAGGGAATGGTTATATTTTAGGGTAGGGTAAATTCCTTTGCAACCAAGCAGAGGTTGTAAGAGGTAGTGCGTGCCTTGAGGTGAGGCTCTTCCTATGCCCACAAGCATGCTCCCTCTCCCCTCCTTGGGATATGAGAGCTTCCTGGGCTTCCTTGTTTCCTGGCCTGTCTCCAGGACATGGTCACATGACCCTAACCACCCTCTCCACTTTCTCTCCCTTTCCAGGGAGGCAAACTCCCTCCTCCACTACATTGCTCTGTTCTCTCCCCTCCCACATCTCTCACTCTAGAACCACAGCAGAGGCAGCAAGAATGTAGAGGTCAGGGGCACTGTTGGCTGTGCTTTCCCACTGGCTGGGACGCTTTCATGCAGGCCAGTGAGTCACCATGCTTGGCTGCACACCTGTCATGCTGTCATCCTCTCTGTCTTTTACTCCCTCCACCCCAACTCCCAGAACAATACCTGCCTAGACTCCTACTTAGTCACCAGGAATCTGGTCTGTCTTTATGTCCTAACCTTCCCAAGGTTCCAGCTGTCCCAGAAACCTAGGAAATCCATGCTTGGGACTCCCAGAAGGGATGGTATCTAGAAGGGGAGATAAACTAATGGCAGAGAAGAAGGAGCTTGGGTGGGGAGGGGAATGGGAGGAACCAGGTGAGTGGAGAGTGAGGAGAGAATGGACTTCCTGGAGCAATGACAGAGGAGAGATGTGGGAAGAGGATCTGGGAGACCAGGCAACCTCTGCTTTCAGTACAACAAATATTCATTATTGTCCTTCTTTTTGGGAGGATCTATAGGTATAAGAGAAATAGTGGGACAACTTATGAATGAAAATGGGGCACATGGGATCTCTAGGAGAGGCATAGGAGAGCACCACCCAGGTCCTAAGAGAACACAGCACTCCAAGAAAGCAAAAAGTCAACTTCTAGTTCACACAGTTTATTGAGACATCTGTCCAAGATATAGAGAGTAAGGAGCTTGCTTGGGTCTCCTCATAGGCCCTGCACCTCCATTACACAGAACAACATCTGAAAATGAGGGAAGTGGCAGCCAGGACAGGGATTGAGATGGAGACCTTGAGAGGCAAGGGGGAATGTTGGAATCCACAGAGGGTCTGGGGAGCTCCAAAATGGAGGGCAGGAATGGAATGGGGGTTGGGGTGAGAACCCAGAGCAGATCTCATTGGTGGACCAGATGGCAAAGAGAGGTCAGTGAAAAGTGGTAATTATTTTCAGATGGTTTGGATGGTGCTTTATTCATCAAAGGGAGAGAAGAGAGGATGACTTGCCCAGGGATTAGAGTTACTCTGGGACATTTCACGGTTTCCCAGTCAACAATCCAAATGGGCAGGATTAGCTAATGAACTGTCACATCTCAAAGAAATGTCAGAGAACATTTTAGGGAGTGGATATGGAGCAGGGAGGGCACTGTAGGAGGCTGAGATTCTACGCAGTTGGAGAGAACAAGGGAAGGGATTTGGCACCCACAGTCTGGGGAGATGAAGAAAGAAGACACGATAAGGGGGAATGTGCCACACTGGGCAGTGGAGGAAGCAGAGCAGCTCTCTGGGGAGCGTCTCCCTGGGTGTGTGTGTGCGTGCATGAGCCACACATGCATGCTGCAGAAGTGACTTATGAACTGCCATGTAACTGTTCCTGGGGCTGGAAGACTTTAGGGTTAGCTAGCTGGGGCCCCAGGGGATTCACCTGGGCCAGGATGTCCCGGATGGAGCGGCAGGGCATCTTCCCAGAGCTGCCGCAGGGCTGAGCAACAGCTGAGGGATCAGACTGGGGAGAGCCATCTCGACCCCCACTCAATACTGAGGAGGAGACAGAAATGCAAGGGCGACCAGCAGAGCTGGACTTGCTGCCACAGGGCTGAAGAATGATTTTACTGCTGGATTGGGAGATGGAGCTGTGGCTGAGTGAGCCTGTGCCAGGTGGGGAACAGGACCCCTGGGAAACACTGCCACAGGGGTGGGAGCGTGACCCAGAACTGCCAGAGACACCGGGGCTGCTGTGGACTCCAGAACTGGAGAGGGAGCAGGGCCCCCTTGAGCCTGAGGAACCACCTGCACAGGGCTGGACCCCACCCGAGCCCACTGGCTGGAACACGATGGCCGAGGAAGAGATGCTGGCACTGGAGGAGCTGTGGCTGGGGATGATGGGGTTGCTGGAGAAGTATTTGCCCTCAGAGATGGGGGACCCAGCTGCAAAGGAGGGCACTCCTGGGGAGCCTCTGACAGGGTTATCTTTGGTGAAGTATCCCACTGGGTAGATTTTGCCCCCACTGTAAGTCATGCCTGGGGCTAGATAACTATTAGAGGAGCCACCCACCACTTCATAGCTGCCATAGGAGTCTACAGAGGTGATGGGGGGACAGGGCTTGCCTGAAAGGCCCCCATTGCTACAGGGAGCACCCTGAACCACTCCAGGGCCACCAGAGCCATGCTGCTCCACCACTACTACCACTGGCCTTTGACCCCCTGACACGGAGTGAGAGCTGGAGATGTAGGAGCCGGAGTGTGAGACGACAGGCCCCCCACTGCAGGGAGAGTCAGGGACATCCGAACTACAGGGGCGTAAGTTAGAGTTGACCCTTTGGCCCCCACTGCTGGATATCCGGGAAGCTTGGGAAACAGAGGAGCTTGAGCCTCCTCCAGACTGGGAAGAGCTTATCACGAAGTGAGAAGAACCACCGTTGCTTGGTAGAACTGGTCTTGACCCTGACTGGAAGCCGCTGCCTGACTGGGAGGAGCTTCCTGACCCCGACTGGAAGCCGCTGCCTGACTGGGAGGAGCTTCCTGACCCCGACTGGAAGCCGCTGCCTGACTGGGAGGAGCTTCCTGACCCCGACTGGAAGCCACTGCCTGACTGGGAGGAGCTGGAGGCACTGAGTAGACTAGAGCCAGATCCAGAGGAGTAGCTGCCCTGGGAATACCCTGTCCCTGGCTTAAATAACGCAGATCCTGAAGAATCGCTCTGGGCAACACTGGATCCACTAGAGCCACCACTGGAGTCACTGCTGAAGCCACTTGAGCCACTGGAGAAGCTGGAACCGCTGGAGCCACCGCTGGAGCCACTGTAACCACTGGAGCCACCGCTGGAGCCACCGCTGGAGCCACCGCTGGAGCCACTGAAACCACTGGAGCTACCACTGGAGCCACCACTGGAGCCACCACTGGAGCCACCAGAACTGGAAATGAAGTTGCTGGAGCCACCTTTCCCAACAAGACAGGGGTCATTGGGGGAGGTGATACGCGCGGGGTCCTTACAGAGGTCTGAGAAGGTCCCAATGCTCTTAGCCAAGGCCCCTGGTGAGAAAAGTCACAGTTAGTAAGGGCCTGGGAGACGTGGCTTTCTCCCTCACCTTTCAGGCCCATCTCTGTCACCTGCCACTTTGATTTCTCCTTAGATTTCTCCTTCTCTGCCCCAGACTCTCCCAGACCAGGGGGAGTCTAGGACAGAAAAGGGAGGGAGAGGCTGTTGTCTCTAAAAGAAAGTGAGGTGATAGAATAAGGACATTTCCATTATTCTAGGAGAGGGGCAGGAGGGGCCAAATATCTGACAGAAAAGAAAAGGAGACTGCAAAGTGGGAGGCCCACAGGGAGGATGCAGTAAGACAAGTATCCTACAGGACCAGCCCCAGGGACGGCAGGGTGGGGAGACTGAGACCCAAGGTGGGCGTAGATCCCCAGGAAGGAACCCCATGTGAGATCCTGGGACCAGATGGGCCGGGAAGACACAGGCAAAACAATAGAGGGCCAAGAGAGGAAGAACAAACAGCAAAAAAAGACGCTGAGAAAAGAGAAGGCCGGTCATCGAGGGTCTTAAGTAGAGGGCAGGGCACTTAGGACTATGGTCAGCAGCTTCTTTGTGAGAGGCCAGGCTTAGATGAAGGGTGAAAATTCTGCTCCAAGCCCGTGCTGCCCTGAAGAAAAGCTGGGTGGGGGGTCAGGATGAGGGGGCCCCCACTGTTCAGAACCTGTTGGTACAGCCCTATGGAACACCACACCCTGAGCAACCCTGCTGTCCTGGCCCAGCACAGGGACACTGGACGGAACCTCCTGGGGGGATCCTGACTGGCATCAGCTTCTCTCTCCCAGAACTGCTCCCCACCACCCGCCCCCCTCACCCAGCCATCATGAGAGCAACTACCTCCCCTCAGGCTGCCTTCAGCTCCCTCCTGATGCAGAACCAACTCTTTCTGACTCACCTACCTCCACCCTCCTCCACTGCCTCTCAACCCCTTCCAGTCCCAAGTGGTGTGCACAGAGCCACACACTGCAAATCACTGCCCTCACTGAGGTTCTGTTTGTACATTTGGAGAAGCCAGGTCTGCCCTACCTCACGGCGTCACTGTGAGCACCGAATGTGACCATGGATGTGAAAGGGCTTGCAAACATAAAGCGTGACACATTGTGATGTGTTACTGCCATTGATACTCAAGCCTGCTACCAACAGCCAGGTCTCACAACTGTGATGACTTCATTCCCTCTTCAATAAGAAGTTCTCTGCATCCCTCCACACCAAACCCCAGCTCTTCCAGTAGCCCTGGTTCGCTGTCCTCCTCTGCTCCCCCAATGCTACGCAGCCTGTCCCCATCCAGGGGCCATGCAAAGTCACCATGAGTGTCTAGCCAACACCCCTGCCTGGGGTTTGCATATGGCTTTACTTCGTATTTGTGCTCAAGCTTCAGTGTCTTCACGTGCAGACTGGGAATAACAAATCTCACTTGGTTCCTCTAAAGGTTGAAAGTGCTAGAAAACAGTATCTGCCACATAAAAGGGCTCATAACTACAAATGGTAGTTATTGTGACTATTCAATATCCAGTCTTCACCTTCTAGAACTCAGCAACAAAATTTTTACATAACCCTCTAGAATTTCCAAAGCGCTGTCACGTACCTTATTTGAGACTCACAGAGAGACTGAAGCTAGGTGTCATCATTAACTGCATCTTAGAGTTTCAGAAACTGAAGCTCAGAGAGTTTAAGTCACTTGCCTGGGTGGCAGGGCAGTTGGAAGCAGCCCCCAGGTCCCAGTGTCAGACTGTACAGCACAGTCTTTCCCCTAGGCATGGTGTGCCCCAGGTGTCCCCCAGCGCAATCCCCCCAGCCTTCCCTCACCTGGGGTCTGCACCCTCCTTCCCATCCATCCTCGATCCCAAGCCACCCTCCCTGCCTCCTACCTGGCAGGAGGAGGCCAACCAGCAGCAGGGCCATCACCCCTTGCCCTCCCACACACCCTGTCCAGGGTGCCTGCGAGGAGCCCATCCTGGACTTCATGGCCTTCGGACTGCCGGCAGCTGGTGGACACCTGGGCCTTTATGGCAAGGCTGGACATTCTCTGGGCAGGAGTCACTGTGGGGAGGGGAGGAGACAGGAGGGCAGTGCCCAGGGGAAGTTGGTGTGGCAGGAGGAGCTGAAGTAATCAGTTGGGGTATCTGCCTACTCAGCAGCAGAGGTGGCTGCAGTGTGAGGTACCAGTGGCCACGGCCCTGACAGGCCTGCCCTGGATCCTCATTGCCTAACCCAGAACCTGGCGCTCTGCCCCAGCAGTGTCTGCCCACTCCGGGGAGGCTGCTCTGACCACGGGCCCAGTCTCCTGGCTCCCTCAGTCTGCTGCCTGCCTTCCCTATGTCAGCCTGTCCGACTCCACATTCTCCAGACCAGCATTTCACTTCCCCTCCTCACTGGTTCTCTGCTCCGTACGCACCCCACCCTCCACAACTGCCTGGTTAACCAGGTTCCCATCTGCAGCCCCTGGGAATCCACCACTCTCCTCCAAGTATAAGGGTCTGAACCCCACCCCTGTGCCACCTGTCCTCACTGCCCAGGGACTCTGCCTGCCACACACTTATCAAGTGTTCCATCGGTGAGTGAGCCTTTTCCTCTTAGAAACTGGGAATCTGCCTTCCAAACCCCAGCTCCTTGACCTCTTCCTTCTGGGGCCTCCAGGGACAGCATGAGGGGTGTTGGGTATCAGGGCCTCATCCTGGGGAGAAGCCTGGGCTGGGTACCCCTGTCATAGCTGGGCCTCAATCACTCACAAGCCACTCATAGCCCCTCCCCCACAGCTGGTGACCATGACTGCTGTGGGTGAGCCAGAGCCTAATAAGGCTAATTGGGAAGGTGGTGGCCCTGACTCCCATTAGCTGGCTCCTGGGCCTGGGTGAGCAAACAGGAAGCTGCCAGCTTGAGTCTTCAGAGGGTGATGGAGGGCTGAGGGAGGCCTGAGAGCCTGGAGTAGAAAGGCAGGACTGGCGTACCTACAGGGATCTGCTGCTGAAAGGGGCGGTTCCTCACCCACAGCATCCCCTCCCTCCTGCTCTGGCCTTGGCCACACCCCAACTACTTAATTGCTCACTGGTATTGCAAGAGTATCAGTATCGAAGGGAGGTGCCTGAGATTCAGGTGCGGCAGCTCTCTGCTGCTCCCCCACGCCCACCGGACGTTTCCCTGCTGCCCTCACCCAGACCCTGGTTCCCTACTCCCCAATCTCCTTACAAGGCTCCCTGGAGCCCTCCTGGTCTCCAATCCTCGGTCTCTGCCTGACTGTCCCTCCAGTCCCACGCTGCCCATAGGACCTTCTGCAATGATGGAAATGCTCTCTGTCTGGCTAGAAGCCACTAGCCTCCTATGGCTACTGAGCACTTGGAATGGACTTAGTATAACCAACCAAAAGAACTGAACTTTTAATTTTACCTAATTTACATTAATTAGACTGTAAAGAGCCACATGTAGCTAGTGGCTTCCATCTAGTCTAGTCCCTGACTTTTGGCCAGCACCGGGAAATGGGAGTGGGAGGGAAGCCCCAAGGGGGCTACACCAGAAGGGTCATAGGACAGCCTCCTCTAAAAAGGATTGACAAGGCAGGGGCAGGACTGGCTTTATAGTAAGATGACCTGGCTCAAGTCTCAGCTATGGATGTTCATAGTGGCATTATCTACAATAGCCAAGTGCTGGAAGCAACCTAAGTGCCCATCAGTAAATGAGTGGATCAAAAAACTATGGTACATTTACACGATGGAATACTATGCAGCAAAGAGAAAGAAGGAGCTCCTACCCTTTGGGACAGCATGGATGAACTGGAGAGCATTATGCTAAGTGAAATAAGCCACACCGCGAGGGACGAATACCACATGATCTCACCTTTAACTGGAACATAATCAACAAAAGAAAAAAACAAACAAAATATAACCAGAGACAGTGAAATTAAGAACAATCTAACAGTAACCAGAGGCGAAGGGAGAGGGTACAATTCGAGGAAGGGTTTTCAGGAACTACTGTGAAGGACACATGGACAAAACCAAGAGGGAGGGTGGAAGGAAGGGAGAGAGGTGGGTTTGGCTGGAGTGGGGGGAAGTGGTAAGGGGAAAATGCAGACAACTGTACTGGAACAACAATAAAATAATTTTTGAAAAAAGGAGCCTCAGCTATGGGCAACTCACCAAACTTTTCTAACTGTCAATGTCCTAATCTGTCAAAGGAGGTTATTTTATTTTAGCCCTGGCTGGTGTAGCTCAGTGGATTGAGCGCGGGCCTGTGAACCAAACAATCGCGGTTCGATACCCAGGCAGGGCACATGCCTGGGTTGCAGGCCAGTTCCCAGCAAGGGACACACGAGAGGCAACCACACATTGATGTTTCTCTCCCTCTCCCTCTCTCCTACCCTTCCTCTCTAAAGATAAATAAATAAAGAATTAAAAAAAAAAAGAGGTTATTTTAGATCATGTGTGTCTTTTAGGGTTTTGTGAATATCAAAAGGAAGCGTATCAGAAAGATTAAATGGAACAAGGAGCACAAACATTCAGCAATGGAGTCTCAGTGCCCAGTCTGCATCTTTCACCATGGGGATGCTCACCCCACAGCCCTAGGCTCTGTCCACAGTCTCTGTCCAGCTGAGCCAGCCCAGTCTCTTCTGTTGCCTACACTGCACACTGGGTGTTGTTGAACATGGCATTGCTCCTTTCTGGTCAGTTGCACTGTTCCCCTCCTGGCCACGTCTGGGTGTCAGGCCCCACTGGGTGTCTCTAGGCAGAGAAGGGTGGGGCATGGGAGTAGGGAGGGGAGTGCCCAAGAGAAGAGACAGGCAAGAAGCCTTGTGGGTGCGGAGACAAGGAGGAACAGTGGGGCCTACAAGGTGTTACTTTCTAGCGCAAACAGGTGTCGACGTTCACCTTGTTTTCTTCTCCCATTCCTCCCAGCACCGTCAGACCTTGGCCAGGACAGCCAGTGCTGGGGGAGGCAGTCTCTGTGGGCCTCTCGCCAGGTCTCCAGCCACCCACACAACCTGGTGTGCAGCCACATTCCTTCTGCCATGCTGTCCTCCCATGTACTCTGCCCACCTCTTTCCACCCCATCAGCCACCTGCCCTGGGTGCTGCACTCTGCTGCGTCCCTGGTGCTCACCATTAGCTCCTCTCAACTCAGCATGGAGAGACTTTCCCGGGGCATTGAGGAGTGAAGAGGAGGGCAGGGAGCAGGCAGCTGAGACTTGGTCTGACGGTGCTGAAGGCATATCCAGAAGGAGTGCTGGTTTGGGTTGGCATGGGAAGCTTGTGCAGAGGAGCAGTGGGTAGAGGGTAGAAAGACTGCGCCCAGCACGCCCAGCACTGTAGGTGGTCTGTGATGCCAGGCTGGAGGGGGGCTGAGGGCTCTGAGCAGGGGCGGCATGGTCAGAGAGAGATGGAAGGGGAGAACCACCACATCCTGATTTCGACGGTGGGCTGGACGTTGACCCAAGTGCTGCACAGGTGCCCTGGGGCTTGACCCTTGCAACTGCCCTACAGGGTGTTTTTCCTCTCCCTTTTCATAGATGAGGAAACTGAGTTTAAATTATTTGCCCAAACCAGCTGGAAACAAGCAAAAGAGTTTGGAAAGGACTCAAAACCAAGCCCGTGAGACTCCAAAGCCCATGTAGGTCCCATCCCCCTGCACGCGGACGCTGTGCTGGAAATTACTGGCAGTGGTCCACAGAGTCACTCTGGAGATTCCTCAGACTCTGAGAATGTGTGCAAAATTCCCCGCATGTCATCAAAGGCTCGAAGGTTAAGTGCAAAAGGCAACATCACGTGCTGTCCCCATTCAGGCTTCTCTTCTCTGCGTTCTGTCCAGGGGCTGGAAGGCTGGACAGAAGTTCTAGAATAAGCATTCCATACAGAGTCCTTGGCAGACCCAAGGCTTAGGCCTAAGACAGAGTAAAAGGGAGTGACAAAAATAAGAGAGTAAGGCTGAAAGAGGAGCTTATTTTGTGGTGGGGAGAAATGGAGAGGCCACCGGAGCCACTCTGAGCCCTGGCTCCCGCGAGTCCAACCCTTCCGCTCTCCCCTCCTCTCTGCTCCGCGCCAGCAAAGGCGACTTCCCTCCTCGGCTTCCTGTGACAGTCCCGCTAGCTGGGGACACTCAGCTCCCCTGTTTCCTCCGTCACATAGAAGCCGACACTCCTGGTCCACTCCCAGGTGTGGTGGGGATGGGTGGCCTGAGTCATCCACACTCTCCACCTGGTCCCTGTTGTGACCAAGAGCCAGGGGAGGATGCCTTTGTATGCAGGATTTCCTACCGGGTCTGCGCTGGGTGGACCCTTTTTAGCCCAGGTGTGCCCACATGACTGACTAAACTCACCTGCTTTAGTCTCTCCCTCTCTGCCTGCTCTGTGGTTCTTCCCTATTTAGATGACCAAGGTCAGAATTGACGTCCAGTCTGCCCTCTCTTCTTAGACAGACTCTGTAGCACATTATCTGTGCAGCCCCCACACAGCCTCAAAATGTGACAGAAACCATTTGCCCTGGACTGTGGGGTTCATGACAGTGGGCAAAACGTGTGTCTGTTCACTGAACTCCAAGCACTCAGACACAGAAGGCACTTACTTGGTGATTTTTTTTGAAACAAAAGAATGAATGGATATGTCTAGGCCACCCTTCCCTTTCCATCTTATTCTGGAACACATCTTCCTGTGGTTTCCTCACCCTAGTCCCTCCAATCTCATCATGCAAAGCCCACTGTAGGTGCAAGGTGGGATATGCCATGGCCAATGCCTCCAGGAGCACTCGTCCAGGCGGGCGGGTGGGGCAGCAGACACATGAACTGGGCTCTGACATGAAACCATTCACCCATGCTCTCTTGTAGGCCCTCTGTCCCACCCTCATAGCTTATGGGTGACATCCCATCTTCTCTCCATGAAAAGCTCATATCTCTGAGAGGGAACACACATTCATTAACAACTAGCTGAGTTCACGTGGCCAAGATGAAGAAGTCCTAAATTTCCCTCGGTGCTGGGAGGAGGGAGGACAGTGCTGTGTACTTCCAGAATCCTGGGTAGTGTTGTTAGGGAATCCCGCCCAGGTTAATGTGTCGCCCAAACTGAGAGCCACTGCTCTGGTGTGGTCTCTACTCAGCTCTCCCCTCTTCCTCCTCCACTCTGCTCCCAGTCCCTCATTCCGTCCTCTAGGACTGACCTCCTGGAATTTGGACTGCTTGGCCTCCATCGTCGCTCTTCCTGTGCCCGGCCCTAACCCTCTTACAGCCCCACTGGCACCTTCCAAGGGACCCAGGGCACTACAACTGGGACACAGGAGTAAGGACTGGGCTCAGAGGACTGGGGGCAGAGCTGGTGGCATCTTCAGGCAATGAATCCTGAAGAGGAAGAATTGGGGAGGTGAGACGGGGGCTGTGCCCACCATCACCACCCCCACCATTTCTGCAAGCAGCAGGGAATCAGCTGAGTAATTGTCATGCTCCTTGGGCCCAAGATCTCACTGCTCTGTTTAAGTCACATCTGATATGGCCACCAACCCTCTTGTCTTGTGAGGAGGTGAATACAGAGGCTGTGATTAGCCCTCAGAGTAACAATAATATTTTTCCCATTCCCTGTTCCATGGACCTAGCACAGGAAACCAGTGCTCATCATCTGCTCATTACGCTCACCAATTAGTCATTATTTCCACTGGGCTATTAATGCTTTTAGTTGTTATTGGTCACCCAGAATTAAAGACTTGGCTCCCTCCCCAGTGCAGAGGACTGAGCAGAGGAGGGTGAGAGGAGTACCAGGATGAAGTCTGAATATGTTTTCAGAAGCTGGAAGGACCTGTGCCAGGAGGGCATCCTGACAGGTGTGGCCCTCGAAGCTTCCCAATCTCTCTCCTTCTATCCTGTACAAATCCTCTGGCTGAGAACCCCTCAAGGGCAGGGAGCTTCTCCTGCCCCTGTGTGTCCTGGCATCTGCACAGATGGGACGAGGACACACGGAACCCTGCTGGGGAGGCTGAGTACCCAGCCTGAGAGTGCAAGACACTGACTCCTCGCCAGGGTGCCTCGGTCAGCTCATCACTAACGTGAGCACAGGTGGCACTCTATCTCAGTGACCAGCCCTTTGCTGTGCAGATGCCTGTTCAGGGGGCTAAGGTGCCACCTACGCCCAGTGTGGGGCTTTCCTGGAATCAGGCTGGTTTCTGCGCCTCCTGGATGGCTCCCTCCCTCATTTGGTTCAGTGCTCTCTGCCTGTCATCTCCTCAGAGGCTCTCCCTGACTTTCCCATTTAAAATTGCAGCCCATTCCCACAGGGACCATCATTTCCTACTCCCTCTGCCAGTTTTTCCTCACAGCACTCCTCAGGACGTGGCATCCAGTTACCTACTGGCCCTGCTCTCTGTGACTTAGTGCTGTACCCACAGCTCTAGAGCATGGACTGGCTCCTGGGAGGAACATGGTAGTCAGTAAAAGAAAGAATAAATAATGCATGTGCGCACCACTGGGCCAGGGAGCCCGTGCCAGACTTTTCCTGAGGGCTCTGGAGGCTGCCTCACCTCAACTCTTGTGCCTGACTCACCATAGAGGGGTCATCTTGGCGACTGAAGGGCTTTGGTAGAGCCTGACAGAGGTGGGGGATGGTGAGGTTAAAGGCAAACAAGAAGGGAGTCTCTGGACCGCCCTCTGGTGGTAGACTCTGGAAAACACAAGAGGAATTTAGGTCCTCAGCATTACCTCAGGATTTAGAAACTATTAAAGAAATACCCTGAGTTCTGGCCAAGATGGAGGCATAGGAAGAAACCCTTCACTTCCTCACACAACCAAAAGGAGGATAACAACCAATCTAAAATCAGTAAACAACCAGAAGCACCAGAAAAATCAAACTGCAGGGAACTTTAACAACCAAGGAATTAAGAAACAGCCAATCAGCCCAAACAGACTGGTAAGACAGCAGACGGAGAGAACCCACAGCAAAGCGGTGGACCCCACGGGTGGGGCTGGCTAAATGGAAAACTGGGACTCAAAGCTGACTGTGGGACAGCAGTTGCGGTGGGAGAAACTCCCAACCGCACATGAGGGTTCGTTGGAAAGTGGGCTAGAGCCAAGCAGGCGAGCTGCATTGTTCCCTCTCCAGCCCCTCCCCCACAGACAGCACCAAAGCGCAACAAAGAGGGTTGCCCTGCCCTGGTGAAAACCTAAGGCCCCTCCCCCTTACAACTTAATAGGTGCGCCAAGGCAAAGAAATAGGGCCAAAATGAAAGAACAGAGCAAAACTTCAGAAAAAGAGCTAAGCAATGAGGAAATAGCCAACCTCTCTGATGGAGAGTTCAAAGCCCTAGTAATCAAAGTACTCACAGAACTGATTAAGCTTGGTTGAAAAATGAAAGATACCCAAAATAAAATAAAGCAAAATATTCAGGGAACCAACAGTGACAGGAAGGAAACCGGGAGTCAAAGCAATAATTTGGAACAAAAGGAAGAAATAAACATCCAACTGGAACAGAATGAAGAAACAAGAATTCAAAAAAACGAAGGGAGGCTGAGGAACCTCTGGGACAACTTTAAACGTTCCAATATCCAAATTATAGTGGTACCAGAAGGAGAAGAACAACAGCAAGAAATTGAAAAGTTATTTAAACAGATAATAAAGGGAAAGTTCCCCAATCTGGCAAAGGAAATAGACTTCCAGGAAGTCCAGGAAGCCCAGAGTCCCAAAGAAGTTGGACCCAAAGAGGAAAACACCAAGGCACATCATCATTAAGTTACCCAAGACTAAAGATAAGGAGAGAATCTTAAAGCAGCAAGAGGAAAGGAGGGGGTCACCTACAAAGAATTCCCATAAGACTATCAGCTGATTTCTCAAAAGAGACCTTCCAGGCAAGAAGGGGCTGGAAAGAAGTATTTGAAGTCATGAAAGGCAAGGATCTACATCCAAGATTACTCTATCCAGCAAAGCTGTCATTTAAAATGGAAGGGCAGATAAAGTGCTTCCCAGATAAGGTCAAGTTAAAGGAGTTCATGCTCACCAAGCCCTTATTGTATGAAATGTTAAAGGGACTTATCTAAGAAAAAGAAGATCAAAAATATCAACAGTAAAAAGACAGCAAATTCAGTTATTAACAACCACACCTAAAACAAAAACAAAAACAAACTAAGCGAACAGCTAGAACAGGAACAGAACCACAGAAATGGAGATCATATGGAGGATTAGCAACAGGGGAGTGGGAGGAGGAAAGGGGGAAAAGATACAGAGAATAAGTAGCATAGATGGTAGGTAGAAAATAGACAGGGAGAAGGCAAGAACAGTATGGGAAATGTAGAAGCTAAAGAATTTATAAGTATGACACATGGACATGAACTAAAGCGGGGAATGTGGGTGGGAGAGGGTGTGCAGGGTGGAGGGAAATGAAGGGGGTAAAATGGGACAACTGTAATAGCATAATCAATAAAATATATTTTTTTAAAAAAGGAGTTCATCATCACCAAGCCCTTATTATATGAAATGTTAAAGGGACTTATCTAAGAAAAAGAAGATAAAAAATATGAACAGTAAAATGACAACAAACTCACAACTATCAACAACAAATGAACCTAAAAAAAGAAAAATATTGAAAACAAGAATTAAGCAAACAATAGAACAAGAACAGAATCAGGAAAATAGACATGCATGGAGGGTTTTCAGTGGGAAAGGGGAAGGGAGGAATAGGAGGGAAAAGATACAGGGAAGAAGAAGCATAATTGGTAGGCATAAAATAGATGGGGAGAGGTCAAAAATGGTATAGGAAACAGAGAACTCAAAACAACTTATATGTACAACCCATGGGCATGAACTAAGTGGTGGAAGGAATGCTGGAGGGTTGGGGGGTGCAGGGTGGAGAGGGAATAAAAGGGGGAAATTGGGAAAACTGTAATAGCATAATCAATAAAATATGCTTAAAAAATAAGAAAAGAAAATTCCCTGAAGCCACAGAGAACAAATGGCAAAGTGTGGACAGAGACTCTGGTCCCATTGTGATGCTCTCAGCTCTATGCTGTCCTGTCTGTCCCAGTCACAGGAGTTAAGATTGTGTTACAAAAGGCAGAGAGCTAAGGGGTGATATACTTTGAGGATATTGGGGGAAAAAACAGATGATGAATTTGGCTTACTTTAAGAAGTTTTCTGAGCTAGTGCCAGGCACCCGGTGGGCACTTTATTAAAGATTAGAGGGAGAAAATGTACAGTTGGAGAGATTAGGTTTATAGCGAAGAAAGTCTTTGGTCAAATGAATTTGAAATATAATTGGCACAGTTAGGACTTCCCTCCTTGGCTCCTACCTCTGGGTGCACCTCTAATTCAACTTTTACCACTTTTATTGCCATGATTTACATGTTTGCTTCCTCCCGACACACAGATCTCCCAGAGGGCAGGGAGGACTGAAACTGCTTTCCAGACAGTCGCCATCACCTACCATACCACACAGTAGATGCTTAAGGCATTATTGTCACGTGGGGCAGCTAGATGAACACAGGAGTGGTTTGGGATTCCACCGCCAGAGATCTTCAAAGAACAGACAACCATGTCTTCTGTCTAGTTGTAGTCATCTGCCCAAAGGCCGAGGGCTGTGCCCCAAGCTTTCTCAAGCTAAGTCACTTCCATAATTAGAATATACCATGTTACTCAGTCTACACTCTTTTCTTTCATTGGCCAAGATTTTGACTCCATGCCCAAGGTTCTGAACTATTGTTCCCTAAATCTGTGGTCCTATTCTATCATTTAATCCCATGACTCCATGTTGACATAAGATGCAACAGTGTTCCCACCACATTCCATCCTCCGTGAGGTCAGCCACAGCAGATGGAGGAATGAGCACTGTCTGATCTGAATGGCTAAATCACAGTGGATCCCAGATGTTTTTCCTCCATACCATCCAGTCCCACTCAGTCTCCTCCCAGTTAATAAACAGCACATTTGTGTGCCAATCTGAGGCCTATATATAGATATTAAAATCTTGTGGGTTTATATCTATTAAGATAGATATTACCTCATGCCTTCCCCTTCCCTCTCCCACTCATCCACCTGTTGTGTGAAACTGGGAAGAAATGGTTTATAACCAAGGAATCTGGCACACGGTCTTGATTTTGGCACTTGTGCTAAGTCTTGGACAAGTGGTCACCTTTCTCAGGAGTAGCTTCCTCATCTGTGAAATGGGCTAGTAATTTTATTTACTAAACAGCTTCTGGGACATGTTCTAGGAGAAAAATAAGGTGTACAAACACAAACAAGGCTGTCCTACCCTGAAGAAGCTCATACTTTACAAGAGGAGAAAGTCATGGAAACAAACATAATGTTGTGGAAATTAAGTAAAACAGTAGGAGCCCTAAATCCTTTCCTGAGCACATCAGAGACTCAGTTCCTTTCACTTTCTCTCTCCTTTAAGAACTTTTCTGTTCTTTTCATTCCCAATGAACTCCATGTTACTGGCTTGGGAGTTTGCTGAAGGTCAGTTTGAGGGGTTCAGACTTCCTTCTTTCCTTCGTAGATGAAAGAGCGGTGCTGTAATAACTCATAGATTCCTAACTGGGCAGGTCATGGTGCATAGTCATGCCAGCCTATTGTTTCTGAGCATCTAGGTTAACACACTTTGAAATGTCAGAAATAATACCCCTCAAATAAGAGTAACCACTCTCAAGACAGCATAATCTTAACTATCCTGTAATCCAATCCCTGCCTTGCTCTCTCCCACCCTCATGTAATCTTTCTTATGTTCCCTCCTTAATTCCAAATGCACAAAAGAAGTTACAAACCGTTATTCTTGGGAGAATTTGAGATCTTGTTCCTGCCATATATTGCCAGTTTGTCCTAATAAACTCCTATAAATTTTTCTTCTTCTTCTTTTTTTGCTTACAAAGTTGTCTTTTTTGTTTTCTTACTGCTTTACACAGCACCAGAGTCACCCCTCCCAGAAATAGGATATTTGAGGAGATAAATACTTATTTGGCCCCCTACTCATCAGTAGGGGGATTAATAAAAATAGTAATATAAAAATAACAATGACTTGATCAACAATAAAATATCCCCTATGATCCTCCAGTACACAGTTAGTTAAAGCTTTGAGAGAAAGAACTCCCGCTTTCTGGGAAAGGTCAAAGTGTGCTTGGAGACCCTCCAGTGGACCTCTCGGGTGCCCATCTCAACCAAGTAGCCTTTATAAATACCTCCCCGCCACCATCCCATCCCTGTCTAGGGATTATCTCCTCAGGATGGATTAGATGACAATGCCAGTTTGTAACAGTGGGAAATTATAACCCACCCACCATTCTTTTGACATTGTTTCTGTAAATGCTGACTCTGACTAATACGTAGCTTGTAGATAAACAAGATGTTTATATAGAATCCTAGGAATTAAGTTCAGAATATACAGACTCCAACCTTCAGTTAACCCAGCTCTGGGAGATTTGCTGAACTTCAACCATAAAATTGGGATGATGTAAAACCAGGATGACAAAAACCAGGATGAGGCACAATGGACCATTGCTTGACCACTTTCTAGGTCTTTATTGGAATGGATTGTGCTGATCTGCATGTAGAGAACTTTTCAACTCTTTCCTCTTGATCTCTTTGTTTCCACTTGTTTCCACTGGATCTGCTTTCCCTCTGCCTCCCTATAAAAACATTTGCCTTAACAAAGATGTTAAGATAGGCTTTAAGACAGGAGTCCCCCATCTTCTCAGGGGACTGGTACTTGAATAAACTAATATCCTTTTCAGTAGCACCTGTCTCAAAATTTGGCTTTTGTTGCAGTAGGGGCCAAACCTGCATTCAGTTACGAGATGGCTCATAGAACCCCTCCCTGTTCCCAATCCCATCAAACTCCTCCCCAGAAAGAAAGAACTCATGGGTGTGTTCCCCCAGTTCTCTCTCCTCTACTCTCTCCTCTTCTTCATCACACCTTCTCTGAATGGCTATCCCTTCCTTCCAGTCACTGTCACCTCCTCCTCCATTTCTTTTTCCCCCACTTGCTTCTCTCACCTCCTACAACCA
Source organism: Glossophaga mutica (assembly GCA_039655065.1). Taxonomy (NCBI): domain Eukaryota; kingdom Metazoa; phylum Chordata; class Mammalia; order Chiroptera; family Phyllostomidae; genus Glossophaga; species Glossophaga mutica. Next base: position 107,423,126 of record CM077306.1, read on the forward strand.
CATCCTTCTCCTGCTTCTCTCATTCTTCCCTCTGGATCAGAGCCTGTCCTTCCCACCCTGACCCTAAGCAGAGACTGGGACTCACCGGGGGCTAGACAGTGCACAGGCCAGACCTAAGACTGCTCTCTGAGACCCAGCCCTTTTTCATCCCTCATTTCAACTCTTGCTTATAAGGCCCCTGAGGCTTGGCACTGGACACAAGAGTTTTGGCACAATCATCCCTGGACACCAGGATGGAGGGGCCCTCAGGGAAGAAGGGGGGGCCATTCTACTCCCAGCAGCCAGGATAGGTTGGGCAGGGAGCAAAGGAGAAAGGTGGGATGAGGTTTGGGAGTCAGTTTCCCCATGTCCTTGGGAACCCAGACCAGTCTCCCAGTCATTTCCCAGTCCAGATGTTGCAGGTGGAGATGGGGGTCCAGGCTCTTGGTGGTTGCAAACAAAGAACTGGACTGATCACACAGATACCTTAACGGAAAGCAAGTGGGAAATTTATCAAGGAAAATATACTTCTCAAGACACAGCAGTGGGCCATCCCTGGCCAGGGAATGTCTCCTTTCTATTGAAGAGTCACAGGAATCATAGGGTTTTTACCTAAGCTTCTACGCATGCAATTCCCACAATTCTTCTTGATTGCCCACTCAGGGAGGAAACCACCAATACTAATTATTACCAGGTATCACAAAGCAAGTTTTAGAAATCAGGGTGCTAACTGATGACAGCCGTTGTGCCTCAGGGTTTCCTATTCTATCTTCTGCCTCACAAGCTTTCCCTGAGTCTGAATTTCCATGTGTCCTGGCTCAGCTGGAGTATGGCACTCCTCAGCTTCTTTGAAGGACCTGAGAACAAAGAACCTGAGGAGTGCCATACTCCAATTGGATGTTTCTCGGTCCTGGGATTCAGATAGGCCCTTCCAGAGGCTGTGAAGGGGAACATTATGATTCTGAGGCTAGGGGGAGCCTCCAAGGCCATTCTGAAACCTGTATCAGGGAGGCTTCAGGGCTCAGAGGTCCCTGGGGACAGGACACAGACTTGGTGGGCAGAAACATCCAAAGTTCCCTCTTCACGGGGTCTGCAGTCCCATCGCTGCCCATTGAGGCTGGGCACCATGAAGCCTCCGAGAAGCTGTGGAGCTGCTGCAGGCCAGAGCCGAGGGCACCTCAGCCCTTCTCTTCAGAAGCCTGTTGGGGAACAGTGTAGAGGGGCTGGGACCCCGAGGCACAACAGACGACAACAAATGAACCACAGCCAGCCACCAGCATGGACATGCTGAGGGCCCTGGTCCCAAGTAAGCAGAGGTAAATTTGTGTTTCTTCCATTCCACACCTCCCTGCTGATACAGAGAGATCTGATCAGATCACTGGAGAGGAATAGGAATAGCCTGTAGGAGGAGGTTGCCCAAGGCAACAGTAAAGAGTCTAGGACAGGATTGGCTGGGAAGCCGAACACCTGCGGAGCACATGGAATTATGGGCCAGGAGATTTAAAATAAAAGGAGGGCAGAGACTGGCTCTCTGGCTCGCTACCTCAAAGATGCCTGAATGATCACGCTGCAGCACCCTGTGTTTCTCAAGGGATGGTATTTTAGATTGATTTTGGGCGGGAGAAGGAACTCTGGGCACAGCCTGGGATCAGGCTGGCCTGGCAGAGGGTGGCAGGGTTATTCTCTGGGTGTTCTAGAGGGACGAGCTCTGAGGCAGAAGCCTGCCATTCTTCCAAAATTGTGTAGCTTTTGTAACTTATGTTGCTTTAGTTTGTAAACTAATCCTACAGAAATAAGATAATTGAAAACTAACAGGGGGAATGATAGGAGAATTCAGGAGTTAAAGATTTTAGCATTAATTGGTAAGCTTAAGTGACTAATGCATGTGGAAAACTGTTATTCTAAAACTGTGTAGTTTTAGAATACAGGCTCGTTTCTTTTATTACCAAAACTTTGCCTCCAGAATTTCCTTAGAAGCTGGCAGCAGGCACCAAGACCCCACTTGCTGTTTAGTAAGACTGCCACAGTATATGCTTATGAAAGTGTGTTCCTCCCTCCTCTGGGCACAGCTCTATCAGAGGAGCTCCTGAGTCTGGCACCCAGACCTTCCCTAATTTCCCCCAATCTACCTGTCCAACAATATCTCCATCTTCTCCATGTTATAAACCCTTCACTCGTCTGACCATTTTAGTCTACTCTCTTTCCCAAACTCACCATTCATTCATGAATGAATTCAGCCATTCACCACCTATGTGATGGTTAATTTTCTGTCCACTTGGCTGGGCTGTGAGATACCCAGAGAGCTGGTAAAACACTCTTTCTGGGTGTGTCTGTGAAGGTGTTTCTGGAAGAGATTAACATTTAAATTGGTGACTGAATAAAGAAGATGTGCCCTCATTACTGTGGGTGGGTGTCACCCAGTCTCAGGGTTGAATAGAACATGATGATGGGGAAAGGATGGATTTACTCTCCTTGTGCGCTGGGATGTCGATCTTCGCCTGCTCCTGGACCTTGGCACTCCTGACCTTTCCTCGAAGACTGGGACCTACACTGTCTGCTCCCCTGGTTCAGACTCAAACTGCATTACTCTGCACTGAATTTGCTTGGTGTCCAGCCTGCAGATGGCAGGTTGTGACTCCAGTCTTGAGCCAATTTCTATATTCTATTGGTTCTATTTCTCTGGAGAACTGTGACAAATACAATGTATTAAGTGTCCACGAAGGCCCAGGCACTGTATTTTGTGTAAGGGGTATACAGATGAATAAAGAGATGGGAAAATGTAGTGATTAAAACCAGAGACATTGACATAGGACATACCTGAGTTCAAAGTGATAGGGCAACTCAAAGAGTTAAAGGTTTTAGCCTTAGTTGATAGGCTTAAGTGACTAATGCATGTGGAAAGCTGTTATTCCAGAAACTAGAATGCTTGGTCACGAGACTCCAGGAGGTTGATGAGCAATTCTACCTTTGTACCCCAGGTGGTCTGCAAGCCACTGAGACGTTATCTGAGCCATTGTGTTCCAGGGAGGCCACGCCCCTGATGCAGATAAAGAATTGTTGATCAACAGATAAGGAAGTACTAGGAAAATCACCACCAGACTGTAACTCTTATCCAATTAACCTTTTTTCTAAACCCCTTACCTCCCTCTCTGAATAAAGTGCCCATAAAGAGCCAATATGTGTCTCTACTTTTTGGTTCTGGTAGTGATAGGCAGCACAAACACCTACCTTTCCAGTTTCAAAACCCCACTTTTGCCCTGGCTGGTGTAGCTCAGTGGATAGAGCATGGGCCTGCAGAATTAAGGGTTGCTGGTTCAATTCCCAGTCAGGGCACATGCCTGGGTTGTGGGCTAGATCCCCAGTAGGGGGTGTGCAAGACACAATCACACACTGATGTTTCTCTCCCTCTCTCCTTCCCTTCCCCTCTCTATAAAAATAAAAATAAATTTTTTTAAAAAACCCGACTTTTGCCATTTGTCCCCTCTGTGACCTTGCATGACTATACCTCTCCATTATCTCTATTTCTCTCTTCTCCAAAATGGCGATAACAGTGGGGTCATTGTGAAAATTCAGTGAGCGCTGAAGCTGTAGGGCATTTGACAACAGTGGTCACGCAGCACAAGTGCAGTAAAAAGAAAAAGTAACAGCTACAGCAAAATGAGATTGAGACCCCTGACTTTATTCATCCTTGGGTGTGGTTGGCACTAATTGGATTTCTGCTAGCTCCCTGGGTGGGGAGGAGAAGTATAAACCATTTACTCCTAAGTGTGCTTGGTTAGGGAAAGTAGGATTTTACTAGTAGATGGCTGTAAACTGCTTCACCATTTAACCGTCTGTCTCAGTTTCTGTATTCTTCTTGTCCTAGCTTACTATCCTGCCTCAGGAATATGGATCTGGAAGGAAAGGATGATTTTGCCCAGCAAAATCTTGCAGATAGCAACCTGGGCTCTGAGAACTAAAGTACTGACACCCTCATATTTGTCAGTCCATTTAGAGTGGGGTGGGGGCAGGCTTGTGTACGGGAGACATATATCCAGGTGCTTCCAGCACTCCCTGCCCCTAGCAAAGTCTCAGCAGCTGGCAAAAATGACAGCACACTGGGAGTAAGTAGGCACCCAAATGAAATGGTGAGGGGTCAGAGAAGAAATGTGCAGAACTGTCTCTGTCCCCCAAGGCTCGAAGCGGTGGACTGCCAGGAAATGAATCACAATCCCAGGCACAGCTGCACCTAGAATGCATTAGCCATTGCGGGAGTGAAGCCCAGCGGGTGCATATTCATCACTGAAGAGAAATCTGACTGGTAGGTAAGAGGAAGGCCATGCTAGGCAGCTGGGAACAACACAAATGGGAGCAGAGCTGGGGATGGCCCACATGCGCGTGCATGTGCGCACACACACACGTCGAGGTGGGTCAGGAGGGGACTGCCCCCCATCCCGCTCTGCCCTTCCAGGCAGTCCTTCTGCCTGGAAGCCTGTCCTCCCGCTGCTTCCTCCTCCTGGAAGCTTCCGCAGACTGTTCCAGCTTCCTCCCCTTGACTCTCATCAGAACTCACCTGTTGACTGCTAGGACTATCACTTTGGTGTTTCCTCATGTAATTATTTAACTATATACATCCCTACTGTGTGTGACATTATTATTTATATTTGCATGTAAATCCTGTCTAACTCAGTTTTATTTTAAGCTTCCTGAGAGCGAGAACTGTATAATTTTATTCTTTATACTCTCCTGGGGCTCCTGGCATTGATGGACATATTAATGGTATAATAACTGAATGAATGAATGATGAACCCAGACCACTTCGGGGCCTATTAAATTCTTATGTATTTCAAATTTTTTTCTAAACTCTAAACTTATGGGTTTTCTTTTTCTTTTGAAGTGATCACTTACAGGTTTTGATGGGAGTTACCACATAAACAAACTGGGTCCTAAGGAATGAATTTTAAGGTCTCAAACCCTCAATTACTTTTTTTATTTTAGTATAGAAAAATAGGTTTATTCTTTTTTCTGTATTTGTTGCTCCTCAAATTTTGATGAGCTGTATTTTCTTTTTAAAAATATATTTTATTAATTATGCTATTACAATTATCCCATTATTTCTCCCCTTTATTCCCTTCTGAACTGTACCCTCCCTCCCACCATCATTCCCCCACCTTAGTTCATGTCCATGGGTCATACAAATAAGTTCTTTGGCTTCTCCATTTTCTACACTATTCTTAACCTCCCCCTGTTTATTTTCTACCTACCATTTATGCTTCTTATTCCCTCTACCCTTTCACCCATCCTCCTCCTGCCCCCTCTCTGCTGATAACCCTCCATATGATCTCCATTTCTGTGATTCTGTCCCTATTCTAGATGTTTACTTATTTCTTTTTTGTTTTTGTTTTCTTAGGTTCAGTTGTTGATAGTTGTGAGTTTGTTGTCATTTTGCTGTTCATAGTTTTGATATTATTCTTTTTCTTAGATAAGTCCCTTTAACATTTCATACAATAAGGGCTTGGTGAGCATGAACTCCTTTAACTTGACCTTATCTGGGAAGCACTTTATCTGCCCTTCCATTCTAAATGACAGCTTTGATGCATAGGGTAATCTTGGATGTAGATCCTTGCCTTTCTTGACAATTTGAATACTTCTTTCCAGCCCCTTCTTGCCTACAAGGTTTCTTTTGAGAAATCAGCTGATAGTCATATGGGAACTCCTTTGTGGGTAACTGTCTCCTTTAGTCTGGCTTCTTTTAAGATTCTCTCCTTACCTTTAATCTTGGGTGACTTAATTATGATGTGCCTCAATGTGTGCTTCCTTGGGTCCAACCTCTTTGGGGCCCCCTGAGCTTCCTGGAAGTCTTATTTCCTTTGCCAGATTAGGCAAGTTCTTCATTATGTGTTCAAATAAGTTTTCCATTTCTTACTCTTCCTCTTCTCCTTCTGGCACCCCTATGATTCAGATGTTGGAACATTTAAACTTGTCCCAGAGGTTCCTAAGCCTCTCTTCATTTTTCTGAATCCTTGTTTCTTCATTCTGTTCTGGTTGAAACAATCAACCAGAACAGCTTTCTTCCCTCTGCTCCAAACTGTTGATTTGAGTCCTGGTTCCCTTCCCTTCACTGTTGGTTCCCTGTACATTTTCCTTTATTTCACTTTTCATAGCCTTCACTTTTTCTTCTATTTTGTGACCATACTCAACCAATTCTGTGAGCATCCTGATTACCAGTGTTTTGAACTCTGCATCTGATAGGTTGGCTACCTCTTGATTGCTTGGTTCTATTTCTGGAGCTTTGATTTGTTCATTCATTTGGGCCATATCTCTTTGTTTTGGCGCTCCTGTTATGTAGTAAGGGGCAGAGTCTTAGTTATTCACCAGGGCAGGGCAACCCAGGTAGCTGCATTGTGTAGCTGTCTGTGGGGGAGGGGTTAGAGAAGGAACAAAGCCACTTGCTCAGCTCTCATCCTGCTTTCAGTCACTTCCTCCACTACCCACAAGCAAATTGGGCCCTTCTGGGGCTGATTCCTGAATGGGTGGGTGGGTTTGTGTATGTTCTAGGACCCTGTGGGTCTCCAACGAACTCTCCTGTGAGGCTGGGGAGTTTCTCCTGCTGCTTCAACCCCACAGGTTTTTTTCAGTCAGAGATTTTGAGGCTTTATTTTGCCGTGCTGAAACCCTGGGTTGTGCAATCTGTCTCGCTCCCCAGATTTTCCTTCCGGTTTATCTTGGGTCCAAATGTGGGAGTGCCCACTCCATCAGCTGCCGCCTTGCTGGGAGGCCTCTCCATCCCGGCTGCCCTGCCCATGTACGGGCCCCTCCTACCAGTCTGGATGAATGTTTCTTTAACTCCTTGTTTGTCAGACTTTCATACAGTTCAATTTTCTGACAGTTCTGTTTATTTTTTATTTTTATATTTATTGTTGTCCTTCTTTTGGTTGTGCAAGGAGGCAAAGTGTATCCACCTATACCTCCATCTTGGCCGGAAATCAAAACCTCAACTTCTTTTAGCCCCTCTTCAATCCCCCACCCTGGTCAGTCACTCAGTTGACAGGCCATTTGAATTTCTGGGCTCCTGCCCTTTGAAGTTTTCTGCTCAAATACTCTCCTAAAGAATTTCAAAAACCTATATGCCCCTCACATTCTTATGTCAATAGCTAACATTTTTCATCATGTTTAAATATTGCAAAGGGTATAGCCTACAGAGAGTTGTAATTACTTGCATACTAAACACATCATTCTTTTATTTTCTTTTTCTTTTTAAGATTTTATTTTTAGAGAGGGGGAAGGGGAGGGAAAAATAAAGGGAGAGACACAACATCCATTGGTTGCAGCTTCCAAGTCCTGGGAATCATTTCAAACCTGCGCACCACAGGAGTAAAACCATCAAACCAGTGACCTTTCAATTTGTGAGAGGACACCCAACCCACTGAACCACAGCAGTCAGGGCAAACACATTGCTCTTTTCAATGGAGCAGGTGGAACATAACAACATGGCACTTTCATGTTCTTAGCACCTTTTTAACAAGTGAACAGCCCTTGAACCAGCAAACTTAGCTCATTTCTTTTTCTTTTTCAATTGTTTTCCATTCCACTTCCCCTAGTTTTATCCTAGTGAAATTTTTCATTGTATCTTTTTTTGTATTTTACTGTATCTTTGGAAAGTCCCTATTGTATATCTCTGTAATGAAAATACGTGTCTAAATTGACATGTATTTCCTGTGACTGTAAGACTCTAAGTGTTAAAAACAGTTATTCTGCAGTGGATTTATAACAAGACAATTGACCAAAACTACAAATATTGACTGTGGTTAAATAGAACAAACAAACTTTTATTTAAAATGCATCTCATTGAGTTGGCAAGAGCTGATTTCTATTCCCATCAGCTTCAGTTTGGTGGCTCCAGGAAGAACTCTCTGGTCAGGTTCTGGGCGGTGAGAGAGCTCAGACTTTCTCTGTCTTGTAGAAGGGCGAATTGTTACTGGAGGTGGGTATGAAGGAGAACAAGTTCTCCAACAGATTTTAGAAAATGGGAACATATTTGTGAAAATTGATCCCCTTAAATCTTGGTCCTGCCCACATGCCCCTGGGAATGTTTCCATGTCTCACCAGAGGTACACAAAAAGGATGAGCTATTGAATAGACTTAACTTGACATCTCATTCTTCAAAATTAGGGTCCAGAAATCTGTAAATGTGGGTCTGGATGCCCTTGAAACTCTGAGTTACATTTCCAACCCCACTGTGACTGAGCTCCACATCCTGATGCATACTGGTAAGCCAGTAACTCAGATTACTTCCACATCTCTGTCGGTGTGTGACTGTGAGGAGGGACCTAATCATTGGCAAGAAGCAGCCTAGAAAACATAGGGGTTTTTTGTTCATTTCATGGAAGCACCATCGTCTCCTGAAGGTTCCCAGCAGTAGGCCACCAGGTGGCAGCAGAGAACACAGAGGGGTGAGTGGGGGTTGGTGGGGTGGGGCCGGGGGGTGGTGGGGGTCAGGTCCCAGGAGCCCCAGGATGGGGAAGAGGAGGTGGAGATGAGATGACTGGACCAAGGTTAGGGTGTATGTTTGCGCTCTCAGAGAAAAAACAAAGGGAAATGTGGGACCCAAGTATGGATCTCAGGAGGGAATAGAAAATATTGAGAGTTTACCTTCAGTGTTCAGAATACAATTGAGGGAATGAAGAAGGGGAGAATTCAGGGGAATCAGAGCGTAGAGACGGGCGGCTTGGGTGGCTTCTGGAAGATCTGGTTATCTGTACTCTTCCCTGGGTGGATCGAGGTCTGGCTCCCCCTGAGGCCTATGGTCCACCTCAGGGGCAGATGGCCAGGGGTTTTCTGGAGGTGGGGATCCTGCTGGCCAGGGATCATCAGGCAGAGGAGTGTGAGGCGGATCAGTTCTAGGAGGCTCAGGTGGCCAGACTCCAGATTCAGGCAGGTCTCTCCAGGGACGACTGGGGCCTGGAGGTGGAGGGTCCTCAAAGAGAGGGGGTGCCCCTGGCCAGGGGTCACCAGGGATTGGGGCACCCTGAGGCAATGTTGGGGAACCCTCCTCCTGTCCAACCTCTGTGCGTGGGGGAGAGAGGTGGTCTCCACTGCCTGATATGCCTATAGAGGAAGAAGAAGAAAGGCAAGAGTAATGAGGGCTAGATCCAACCCCCAACCAGCCACAGACCCAGGGGGCACAGCCTGTCTGGGATGGACCACAGCCTGTCTGGGATGGACCACAGCCTGAGCTGAGCCCACAAACAGACCTCAGAAGTAACTCTCCACACATTTACTTTTCTTAAAATAACATAAAAACTCTATCCTGAGCCATTAACTTGACCTTTAAAGTGAGAGGACCCCCAAATAAGCTCTACCCAACCGTGGTTGGGTCATTCCACTGGCACGGCCCCTATGCTGGTCTGCAGCCCCCAGACAGTCTACACCTTGGCCCTATGTGGCACCTCATGACCTCCCTCCTCCTTCACACAGACTTCAGCTCCACACATCTGACTTCTGACCTAAATGCCACATGGAACTACGTCCCATCCAGTAAGACATGTACTCTGAGCTGCATGCACTTCCCACATCCCTTTAGCTCTTCCCCTCATGAGAATTTCCAGTCTTCTCCATCTCTATGCATCCAATTCACCCCCTCCTTAGTGGTCACCCTCTTCTCACCTTGACCACCCCCCATCACCTTAAATTACACCCTGGCCTTGATTCCCAGCCCACCTCCAGTGTACAGGCAAAGGACCAGGATCCCCAGCAGCTTCCAGTTGAGCATCTTGGCTGTCTCCTGGCCCCCAGAGTCAGGGGTGGGTTGAGCCTGGGTGCCTGGGAATCCCAACAGGCTTTATAGGGAGGCAAGAGGGGAGGAAGCCAATTTCTGAGGAGGGGCCAGCCCAGTGACAAAGAATCCCATCAGAACCTAACTGGTCAAACACGTTTGGAAGGCCATAGCTTATGTGTAACCTCTGAGGTTGGCGTCCCTTATTTTAGTCCCCAGCTCAGGGCCCAGCCAACCCAGCTCTGTGAATGACCTAGACCTTGGTTGCTCCACCTGTTTTCATAACCTGCTCATACACACCCTGCAGCAATCAGTGCCTGCCTGTCATCTCCGTAATCACAGGGACTTCCACCTTTCATTCCCTGAAGTCAGTGGAAGCCAAGGAATGGGAGCAATCAGGCATGGGGAAGCACTGTAATTACAGGGCTGGGGCAGGACACCAGAGAGTGGGGAAGGTCCCTTTCGACACCTGGGATGAAACCAAGAGAGTCTCAAAAGTTAGTACAGCGCCTCCCCCACCCCTATACCCCACTTTGAGCCCTCCCCCTGGGGCTAGTTCTTTCCTGGAAATTCTACCCTCCCCACACCCAGGACCCACTCGTGCCTGATCCCAGTGGGGGACCTCTGAAGAAATTCATCCAGGAACCACCTGGGCTCGCTGCAGGTGAGGAAAGAAACATGAGGACATCCTCATTCCTTCTCCCCACCTCAGAGCTGTTCCATCAGTCACAGGCCCAGAGGCTCAGGAAAAGGCTGCTCCCACTGCCATCATCCCAGCATCTTCCTCCACCCTCTGAACCCCCTGTACCCTCCTTCTGCTTCTCCAGCCCCTTCCCCCACCCTTGGCTCCAACTCTGTGTATCTCCTCCCAGCCTTCATCCTTTAGGTCTCAGTCGAGGCATCAAAGTCTCTCAGAAATCCTGCTAGAATTTTCCCTCAGGAAGGACTCCTCTGCCTTCAGGTCTGATGAGCCCCTCAGAAGTAATGTGTCCAAAACAGAACTCGCTTCCTCCCCCAAGTCGTTCCCCATCTGGTCTCTCCGCAGCAGTAAGGGACACCACTGTCCCTCTGTGGCTCACCTCCAAAAATGCCAAACCATCCCACCCCCATGCTGGAGCATCTCTCCCAGCCTCCTCCATACCCATATAGCCTTCATGTCACCCACACCCACAGTGTCCCCCACAGCCAGCCAATAGGGCTCTTAAAAAGGTAAACCAAATTGTGAGGCTGCTTCCCTGTTTAAAGTCCTGAGGGCCCTAGCTGGTTAGCTCAACTGGTTAGAGCATCATCCCAATACACTGAGATTGTGGGTTTGATCCCCAGTGAGGGCACAAACCAATGAGTGTGTAAATAAGAGGAATAACAAATTGCCATTCTTCCCTCTCTCCAAAATCAGTAATTAAAAACAAAAAAACCCAAAAACAACAAACTACTGAGGGCTTTCTCCTGACTCAAACTAAGTGCTCCTGGCCTGCCCTGCAGTGCCCTCCTCTCTTGGGACCCCGCCCATCCCTTACAGGAACTCCTCCCAGGGGTGGCAAAACCTGCTGTTCCTCTCCACTCAGGTCTCAGCAGTGTCCCCTCCTCAGAGGCCCTTCCTGTCCCTTCACCTAATGCCACCCCGGCCCACAGCCAGCTTGTGTCACATCACTGTTCCTTATTTTCTCCTCATAGCACTTGTGTGAAATGCTCACTGTTCATTTAGGCACTTGTCCATCAACTGCCGCTCCCACAGTGCCAGCACCTGGAGCAGTGAGCTGCCTGTAAGACCCCACTGGGGACCCTGAGCTAGGACACTGCCTGGCTCAAGATTGCTATTGGATATTTAATCTTCCTCACTCTGGCACTGATATCTTCCAGAGGTAAAGAATTTTAAAACTAGAAAATAAAGAAAACCTGGAGCTTCTCAGAAAACTTCCTAAGCAACCTAGGAAAGGAGTTTTGAAAAAGGTACCACCTAGAGAAAGAGTTGTGTATGGGAGCACCTCTCACATTTCCCAGAGAGACAGGTGCACAGAAAAGTCCCTTGTGTTCCCAGAGACAACATGGCCAGGCAATGACTCCTACTGTAGTCATCTTTATTGAGGCACAGACTTCACAGACACCTTGGTGGCTAGTGTCCCCAAGGGCAGGCCCCACAAACCTCACCCCACTTCTCTATGATCCTACTGGTACCCTAGGCCCCCCTGAGCTCCCAGGTGTCCCAGTGCCCAACTGGTCAATGGTGGACGGAAGCAGAAGAGTTTTGGTTGTCTCCTTGAGAAAGAGCCTCCTCTTTGGAAATGGCCTCACTCAGGCCCTGCAGGTCATCGAGCAGGACACAGAGGGATCCTGAGAAAGAAGACCCCGAGGGATAGGAGCTGGACAAGAGAAGGCCATCATGGTTATGTGCAGAAGAACAGGGCTGCCACAGGATCGGAGGATTATGAGGGAGGAGGTTCTCTGGTTCAAGGCAGATATGCATAAAGGAGGCTGAGGGCCTCCAAGGGTCACAGAGAACAAGGCTCATGCACTCCTGTCTGGGGCAGAGGTTCTAGAAGTGCCCCCCATCTCTCCCTTCCCACTTAGACCATTACCCTTTATGGTCTTCCTGGGGGAGAGTGCAGCTGCTGGAGATCCAGGTACTGAAGGCACTGCCAGCCTTGGGCTGGACTGCACAGACTTCCCCTTATCCTGGGAAGGATGAGCTGTCAACAGTCGCTGCTGCTTATAATGGGAGAGGAGCCCCTCCTGCTGCAAGGTGGCCTGGGAAGAAATGGGTTAAATGCCACCTAGCAAGAGCAGAACCTCCCCACACTCTTTTCACACCTCTACTCCCCAACCAGCCCCAGGCCTCTGCCTCCCCTACCAGCAGGAGGTTCTTGTCCCTCTCCAGCTCCTGCAGGCGCTGGGTCAGCCGCAGCCCCTCCTCCTTCCGGGCCTCTTCCTGCAGGCGCCTAAGCTCCTGGTCCCGCTCCTTTTCCCTGGTGGCTTTGCGCTGGATTTGGCGCAGGGAAACCACTATGGGGAACCAGGTCACAGAGGGGACAGGTGTGGGGCAGCCCAGAAGCAGCAAGGCACCAGGAAAACAAGACTGGAATGATGGGCAGGACCACTGGGTCCCAGCTCTGTGACTCAGTCTCTTTTGCCCAGTGGGAGAGAGAGCTGCTGGTCTAAGACCCTATGAGTCTGTGAACCCACAGCTCCTTCCCACCCCAACCTTCCCAGAGTCCCGTCGGGGAAATCTGGATAGGGACTGGATATTAGATCTTGTGCAATTCATGCTCATTTTCTTACAGGGTGACAATGGTACTGAGGTTATGTAGGAAATTTTCCTCTTTGCATATGAAGGTCAACAGTCTGTTGTTTAGAATTTACTTTAAGTAATTCCCCAGAAATGTATACATCAATATGTGTGTACAGAGAAAGAGCAAGTGTGGCAAAAGGCAAGTGACCAGCATGAGTGTTCATCGTATGATCCTTTTCATTTTCTATGTGTTGGAAATTTTTCCTAATAAAGAGTTGGGAGGTGCCCTGGCTGGTGTAGTTCAGTGGACTGAGCACTGGCCTGTTGCTGGTTCAATTCCCTGTCAGGGCACATGCCTGGGGTCAGTGACTGGGGGTGTGTGGGAGGCAACCAGTGTGTCTCTCCGTCTATTTCTCCCTTCCTTCCCCTCTACTGAAAAATAAACACAATCCTTTTAAAAAGGGAAAAGAGAAAGAGCTGGAGGTAACCAATGGTGGAAGATGTCAGATGGCAGTGCCTTTGTCAGGGAGAGTGACCAGCAATTGCTCCAGGATGGTCACTTGGTCTGGGTGCTGGCTACCTGGATGTTCGCCAGCTCAGAATCCAGCTGTGCCATTCCCTGATAACTTCATCACCTGCATACTTCACAGAAAGCTTTACAGAAAGTTTCTAAAATAACCTATGTCTCCACACTTCCTGGTCCACCCTGGCAAACCTCACCAGCCTTGGCATGCTCCCTCCGAGCATCATTCAGTCTCCTTTCTGTTTCTGAGAGCTGTTCCCGCAGCCGGGATTCCACTTCGGCCACCTTCTCTTGCAGAGCTGGAGTGAAAGTACACGTGGGGTGTGTCGGGGAGCCACAGCTCATGGTCCCCCCACCCCCCCGCAACACCCATCTCCTCCTCCTGCACACCTTGCCCATAGATTTCCTGCTGCTGGGTAAGCTCCTGCCGCAGACTGGCAGCCTCCTCCATGCTCTCCTGCTGGCCCTGGCGAGCTGCTTCCAGCTGCAGCCCCACACTGGCCAAGGATTCCTGGGTCTGCCGAAGCTCCTGCTCCAGCTGCTGGGCCACCGAACTCAGTTGCTGCCGCTCTGCCTCCCCTGGAAAGGGGTGGGCTTACTCAGGCCTCTCCATGCCCTAGACCCCAGCTCTTCCCTCTTCCCTCCTCCTCTCCACCCCCCGCTCCCCGCCGCCTGCACTTGACTCAGGCCACTGCTGAAGCTTAGAGACCCCTGGACCAGATGTACCTTGCTCCCGGGCTCGGCCCACCTCCTGCTGGATGATGTGGGCACTCAGCTGCAGTTCTGCATCCAGGCGATCCCGTTCTTCCCGCAGCTGCTCCAACTCAAGGCTCACATCCTCGGTTGGTGGGGGTGGCAGGCAGCTGAGACAGAACGGGGGAAATCACCCAGCCGCCTGACCCTTACACCCCCATCCCTCCTCGGTCCTATTGTTTTGGGTCCCAGCAACCAACCATCCTGAAAAGCCCCACCAGCATCCTCCAATCCATCTCAAGTGACCCAAACTTCACCTCTCCTGGCGCAGATGAGCAAGGGCCAGTTTTCGAGCCATCAGGCCTGGGGGTGAAAAGGCAGACAGCATCAGAGATGAGTGTGTGGAGGAAAGGGGAGACAGGGAGTACAGGAAAAAAAGAGGCGCGGACTGATGAGAAGGCAGGAGGAAGAATATGGGCAACGGTAGGCTGGTGGGGCAGGGCATGGTTGGTCTGGCAGTCGTCTACTCACCCTGAATGGTGTGGACCTTGCGGACAGCATAGCTGACTCGGCTGCTGAGGCTAGGCAGCCGGGCCGTGGCCTGCTCCACCTTGGCCACGGTGTTCTGGAGCCAGGTCTGAAAGCTGGACAAGGTACAAGACCAATGACCCTTCAACCCTACGTCATTCACCAAAGAACTTGACCTGCCTCTATCCTGTCCTGCGATGATGGTGGGGGCAGCATGGAAGGGAAATTGGAGTCAGAAAAAAAAAAGCTGCAGCCAAGTTGTGTCCGGCTCCTCAGCCAATAAACAGGAGAACCTGAGGCTTAAGCTCTTTAGTGCTTGTCAGGTTAAAATGATCCAGTTGCACCCTGGCTGATGTGGCTCAGTGGATACATCACAGGCTGCAAACCAAAGGGTCGCTGGTTCAATTCCCAATCAGGGCACATGCCTGGGTTGTGGGCCAAGTCCCCAGTAGGGGATGTGCAAGAGGCAACCACACAGATATTTCTCTCTCTCCTTCCCTTCCCCGGTCTCTAAAACTAAATAAATAAACCTTTTTAAAAAATGATCCAGTTGTTCATAAGAAAGCACAGCTATTCTTGGTCCCCAAGCCTACAGCAAGCTTTTTCTCTGGGTCCCAGCAGTAAAAAACAGTCATGAGGTTCACGGGGCACACTTTATCTGGGCCCAGCTGCCACCACACAGTCAAGGTGAACTAAACTCAGTTCTGTGGAACTAAGACGAGTGCCTAATCTCTGGCTGATTTAGACTTTTCCACTTGCAGGCTCCTGGATGCCTCTCCAGGTCTGGGGATACTCCTGGTGTACGTGCCACACTTCGGTGTGTGAACTTAAGTGCATTTTTCTTAAGTCAGAAAAAAGTTCATGACTTCCATCAGTTTTCTAAGGGATCCCCTGCCCAAAGACAGCAAACATTAAGTGACTGCGTGTCTATGCATAAGAGATCAGTGAAGGCCAGGTGCATCGCTCTTTCAGCTGGCTGTGCCCCAGATGAGACCAACACGACCTCCTGGGGTAGGAGGCATAGCATCCAGGCACAGGACTAGAATTCTCCAGGGGAGCCAAGTTTTTGCCAACAGAAAAATGAGCAGAAAACAAAGGCTGAAGGTTGTATCCCAACAGCAGAGCAGAGACCTCTTTTACCTGAAAACTGTTTGGGTGATTCCAGCACCTTCTGTGGCTCTCACTAAAGCCATTTTCTGACAATGTCTCCAAGCCATCTAAAGACTATCTATTTAACAAACCTGGCAACAGACCAAGCTTGGGCTGTTTTATGCCTCTTGGACTTGCTGGCACTTAGTTATTAGCAAGATCCTTTTAGCGGTGTCCTGGTTCCAAAACAAAACTTTGTCCACACGTGTCTTTCTCCCACAGGTGGCAGCATATGCGATGGACTGAACCCAGGTGGTGCTTCCTTGTAACTAGCCTCTCTAATTCCATGCATGTTTGAAAACTTTTCTCATTTTTTAAAACTAGTCCCCAAGGTACAACCCACCAGAATGGGATAGTGGACAAGGCCCATGCTGCATCACAATTTTGTTACGGGATCCACCAAGAAGAGCCGAGGTAACAGCAAACATTTACAGAGGACAGGTGACAAGCCAGCAGAGTGCTAGAGCTCCACGCAGACCAGGTACCTCAATGTCCAAGGTGAGGAGGACTGGTGCCCAGTACCAAGAAGCTTGTGCTTCTCCTCATAGGGCTTTCTAAAGCTTATATAAGGAGTAGGGAAGAAAACGCTGAGGAACTTGTTATGAGACACAGGCTTGCAATTGATTAAGAAGGAAATCATCATACATTTTAGATGGACCACCTGTAAGCCAATAGTGTACAGATTTAAAATAAACAGACAAGTTTTTCCAGCTAATCGGGGCATGCCTGTAAAATTTTAAAGAAAAAGAAAAGACCAAGTACCCACACTCCCCATCCTGGAAAACTGTGAAGGTGGGGCACTCCCAGTGCTCTGTTTAGCTTAAGCTGTCACTGGACCAAATGAAGGAGGACGCATTGCCTCACCTCCAGCCAAACATGTGGTGGCAATCACCAGAGACTCTGGTGTCAATGTGGAGAGGGTTACCGCAGGAAAAAAACAAACACAGGAACTTTTACAGGGCTAAATACCTCCAGCTCTGCATCCTCCAGCTGGAAAGTGGACAACTTTCCAGCCACTCTTGCCTGAAGCTCTTAAACTCCAACGTCCCTGGGAGGCAAGAGAAACAAATCCTACCACACCCACCCCCATCCCTGACACCTGCTGACAGTGTTGGCCACAAGCTTCAGGTGCTCCTCAGCCACGGCCACCTGCTGCTGCCCCCGGCGCCAGGCCTCCTGGGCACGATTCAGCTCCATCTGCAGGGCCTAGGAGGGAGGTGATAAAGAAAAGGAACTCTTCCTTGGGGCCCTGACCCATGGACCTGGGGTCTCCCAGACCTCTCTTAGCTCCTGCCTGCTGCATAAACGGACCAGACACTGACCTTGGTGCCCATCCGCTCCACCTCCACCTGTGCAGCTTTGTCCTCCAGGGACCGCTGCAGGATGGCCTGTTCCTGACTCTGGGCTGAAGTTCTTTCCTGGAGCTCTGCCACCTGGGGGAGGGGAGGGGACAGGCAGGGAACTGGGAATGAAGGGGCAGGGGCAGAGGTCTCTGAAGAAACACCATGTAGGGAGACAAGACACTTGGGCTCCTCAGCACAGAGATTGAGTCTAGGTTTCCTTCCAAAAGCATGTCCCACATGCTCATACCTTGAGGACCTGCCCACACCATCTCCTCAGAGAAGTAGTTCCTCACCATCCTAAGGCTGCCCTCCAGTCTCTGCCATATGATCAGTCACCCTTTTCTGCATAGCACACATAATTACTTGACACTACCTACCTGTCTGCTTGCCTACAGTGCCTTCTCCAGAACCTAAGCTCTATCTTTGTTCAGGGCTGTTCCCAGCACGTGGCAGCCACTCCATGTACTGGTTGAATAAATGCTACCCCGTATGTAAGGAGCAAGTTAGGAGGAAGAACATGGAAAGGAAGATGCCAAGTGACCTGTCCCTTCAGATGCTGCATGCACGCTCCGTGCTCCAGCTTCTGGGCCTTCAGCTGCACCATGAGGGCAAACACCTTCTCCCGCCAACACTTCAGCAGGGACTGGACCTTCCTGGGCAACTCGGGCTCCAGGGAATCTGAAAGCTGAACCTGGGGGACAGAGGAAACGAAGACACTGTGAGCTCCTGGTGGAGCAGAGGAAGGTGATTGCATCTTGGTTTCTCTGTGCTACCCAAGTAACAGGAGCTACAGCAAGAAGAGGTGTGTGTGCGGGGAAGGAAGCTCTCAGGAGGGTCACACCCACCCCTCCCACCCACAGAGAGGCACCCAGTGGGGGGCCTACCTTCCTGGCCAGCTCCTCCTCCTGCATGGACAAGATGTGGGTGAGGCTCTGCACACGCACCTGCAGCAGCTCCGCTGTCGAGTGTAGGCTGTCCCGGTCCTCCTGCAAGTGCTGCCAGTGGGACAGGGCAGATAGTGGCCTCTCTGTACCCCTTCTCTCCCAGGGCACCCCTTCTAGGCCCTGAGGGCTCCCATTCCACCCCTGCACCATCCTGGCTCTTGCACAGATTCACCCTGCACTCTCACCTGCACAGTGTCTAAGAGGTCCTGTCGCTCCGACTCCCACATCTGGCTGTGGGCCTCAGGGGGGACTTGTTCCCCTACATATCTCCTTAGGTTCTCAACCAAGGTCACCTGAACCTCCAAGTCTTCTTGGGTCTTGCTAGGATTAGAGTAGGAATAGGGAAGCCATCAGTGAGGCACCGTGGAGACCTGCCCACCCACCAACTTCTGCGCCCCCCTTGGGCCAACCCACTTACCTCAGCTGCTTCCGCAGCAGCTCAGCCTCCTTCTGGGCCATAGCTAATTCCTTGGCTTCCGCTG
Organism: Glossophaga mutica; assembly: GCA_039655065.1. Taxonomy (NCBI): domain Eukaryota; kingdom Metazoa; phylum Chordata; class Mammalia; order Chiroptera; family Phyllostomidae; genus Glossophaga; species Glossophaga mutica. The sequence goes on from CM077306.1 coordinate 107,441,747, forward strand.
CCCTCTTGGTTTCCAAACTGTTCAGAGACTTCTCCAAGCCCTCAGCTTTGTTGGTCAGACTGGAAAGAGCCTCCTGGCGAGCCCGTGTTAAGGAGGACAGCTGCAGAGAGAGGGGGCTCAGCAGGGCCAGCTCACCTCCACATCTGGGCTTTCCAAATCTCCCCAGACTTTGGCCTTGGTGCCCCCCACTTCTGTGACTTTAGACAACAGTCCAACACATCGCCCAACACTGCACAGCAAATGAACTGTCCCTGGAGCCTTCCTCCCCCATCACACTTCAACTCATCAGCAGTTCCTGTTAGGTCTTCCCCCAAGTACTATCTTCACTTCTCTACGCCTCCTGCCACCAACCTGAGGTAGACCACCCTCATCTCTGGCCTGGACAACAGCAACAATCTCCTGACCAGTCTTTTGAAACCCCCAGTGGCTCATCATGGCATTCCAAGCAAAAACTAGCTTCTTCCCTCAATCTGTGAAGCACCCCCGTGCCTTGGCCTCTGCCCACTTCTCCAAGCCCATCTGCTGTGGCTCTCCTAATTCTACACATCACCTCCTTGGGAAGGCCTCCCAGGACCCTCCAATCCCAACCCACCACCGTTCTGTCCTGCCACCTGTTCTTGTCCTTCCCAGCACTTGTTATCATCTGACATGACCTTGCTATCTGCCACAGCCCAATTGAAAGGAAGCTCCAGGAAGGCAGAAGTCACATCCTTTTCTTGTTGCACCTCTCAGTGGTATCAGGGTCACTGAGGGAGTCATGGGACAAACAGAAGAGGGAATACAGCTGCCCTCATCTCCAGTCTGTCCCCTTTCCCCCTATTTCAACAGCACAGTCAGAGTGACCTTTTTGGACATAAATGACAAACCTGATCATGCCATTTCCGTTTTAAACCTTTTACCGGTTTCTCATTGTTCTTACAATAAAGTTCTGAATGGACCTCTGAGGCCTTGCAGACTGCACCACCATCCAGAGCCCCTCAGCTCCTGCACTCAAGCCCCTCTGGCCACCTCCTATCCCACGTGCTGCCTGGCGTCACATCGGCTCCCATTGCCAACCCACGTCTCACCAGCCAACTCCTATTCAGCACTAATGTCAACCTTTTTTAAAGTATATTTTATTCATTATGCTATTACAGTTGTCCCATTTTTTCCTTTCCTTTATCCCCCTCTGTCCTGCACTTTCCCTCCCTCCAGCATTCCCCCCCCCTTAATTAGTTCATGTCCATGGGCTGTATGTGTAAGTTCTTTGGTTTCTATTTCCTGTACTATTCTTAACCTCCTCCTGTCTACTTTGTACCTACCATTTATGTTTCTTATTCCCTCTACCTTTTCCCCCCTTCTCCCCTCTCCTCCTCCCACTGATAACCCTCCATGTGATCTCCATTTCTGTGAATCTGTCCCTATTCTAGATGTTTACTTATTTCTTGCTTTTGTTTTCTCAGGTTCAGTTGTTGATGGTTGTGAGTTTGTTGTCATTTTGCTGTTCATAGTTTTGATATTATTCTTTTTCTTAGATAAGTCCCTTTAACATTTCATACAATAAGGGCTTGGTGAGCATGAACTCCTTTAACTTGACCTTATCTGGGAAGCACTTTATCTGCCCTTCCATTCTAAATGACAGCTTTGATGCATAGGGTAATCTTGGATGTAGATCCTTGCCTTTCTTGACAATTTGAATACTTCTTTCCAGCCCCTTCTTGCCTACAAGGTTTCTTTTGAGAAATCAGCTGATAGTCGTATGGGAACTCCTTTGTGGGTAACTGTCTCCTTTAGTCTGGCTTCTTTTAAGATTCTCTCCTTACCTTTAATCTTGGGTGACTTAATTATGATGTGCCTCGATGTGTGCTTCCTTGGGTCCAACCTCTTTGGGGCCCCCTGAGCTTCCTGGAAGTCTTATTTCCTTTGCCAGATTAGGCAAGTTCTTCTTCATTATGTGTTCAAATAAGTTTTCCATTTCTTACTCTTCCTCTTCTCCTTCTGGCACCCCTATGATTCAGATGTTGGAACATTTAAACTTGTCCCAGAGGTTCCTAAGCCTCTCTTCATTTTTCTGAATCCTTGTTTCTTCATTCTGTTCTGGTTGAAACAATCAACCAGAACAGCTTTCTTCCCTCTGCTCCAAACTGTTGATTTGAGTCCTGGTTCCCTTCCCTTCACTGTTGGTTCCCTGTACATTTTCCTTTATTTCACTTTTCATAGCCTTCACTTCTTCCTCTATTTTGTGACCATACTCAACCAATTCTGTGAGCATCCTGATTACCAGTCGTTTGAACTCTGCATCTGATAGTTTGGCTATCTCTTGATTGCTTGGTTCTATTTCTGGAGCTTTGATTTGTTCTTTCATTTGGGCCATATTTCTTTGTTTTGGCACTCCTGTTATGTAGCAAGGGGCAGAGTCTTAGGTATTCCCAGGTAGCTGCATTGTGTAGCTGTCTGTGGGGGAGGGGTCAGAGAAGGAACAATGCTGCTTGTTCAGCTCTCGCCTCACCTTCAGTCACTTCCCCTGATACCCACAAGCAAACTGGGCCCTTCTGGCACTGATTCCTGGGTGGATGGGTTTGTGTGCATTCTAGGGCCCCATGGGTCTCTCCAAGACTCTCCTGTGAGACTCGGAGTTTCTTCTGACACCACAACCCCCACATATTTTTACAGCCAGTGATTTTGAGGCTTTATTTCCCCACGTTGGAACCCAGGGTTGCACGGTGCATCTCGCTCCCCAGTTGTTCCTCCCAATATCCACACGTGAATGTGGGACCCCCAGTCCTCCAGCTGCTACCTTGCTGCATGTCCTCTCCATACCAGCTGCTCATCTCCACCCCTTCTACCAGTCTGGATGAATGTTTCTTTTCTTTAACTTCTTGGTTGTCAGACTTCCATACAGTTCAATTTCCTGACAGTTCTGGTTGTTCTTCATTTTTAAATTGGTTGTTGTCCTTCTTTTGGCTGTGCAAGAAACAAAGACTTTCTACCTATGCCTCCATCTTGGCCATATTAAGCTTCTTTCATGAATCTAAAGACCATTTATATTTTTCTTTGAACTATCTCCTTTGTCCATTTTCTGACTGGATTGCTGACTTCCCCTTACCAATTTCTAGGCACACATTATATGGTTGGGATATTAGCCTTTTCCTGTGATATGAGCTATATTCTTCTCTAGTTTGTCATTTATCCTTTTATTTTTATTTTATCATTCCTAAGTTTAGTATTGTAAAGTCAACTTACCAATCTTTTCTTTAGTGGCTCTGGACTTTGATTCATATGCAAAGACCTTCCCCATTCAAAGTTACAAGGAATTTAACCCAGGTTTTCTTCCATTATCTTTACAGTTTCATTTCTCAACATGTTGATGGTGACCTTCCTAACTCCCCTACCAGCTCAAGACTCCTTTGTCCTTCTTCTAAGCACTTTTCCCAATTGCACGTAATTACTTAGGATTAAATCCATGTTGAATGTGTGTTCCCCACTAGGCTGTCAGCTACACTCAGAAGGGCAGGGACTCACTGATGCACTCAGCAAAGGCCTGGCTCCTATCTTAGGGATGGAAGAATAAGCTCCCCAGGCCACCTTAGGACCACTTTTCCCAAGAGCTCCCAGATGAATTGGGTACCCAAAGTGAAGTAGGAAAACAGACTACTTTCTACTAGTAGCAAGGGGAAGGAGGGCTTCAGGTAGTGAGTCCTGAGAGCAAGAGCGATCTGAGGCCCTGGCTGGTGCGGCTCAGTGGATTGAGTGCCAGCCTGCAAACCAAAGGGTCACCAGTTTGATTCCCAGTCAAGGCACACCCCTGGGTTGCAGGCCAAGTCCCCAGCAGGGGGCATTTTCTCATCACTCCACTGCTTATAGGGGACTTCTCTTCAATATGTGCCCTCTGCAGGGAAGCCACTGCCCAGTTCCCCACTTGAAGCCGAGCCCTTTCCACTGCCACAGTCACCTGCTCCTTGTGCAGCCTCTGAACTTCCTCCAGCTGCCGCTGGCTCTCCTCTTCCAGGTTCTTCCGGACAACCTCAGCCCCAGTCAAGGCAGCACGCAGGCCCTCAGCCTCAGCTCGACCAGCCTTCTCTGCCCGTGCCAGAGCCTCCAGCTCCACAGCCTGGGCCTCCAGCCTCATCTTCTGCTGCAGTGAGGTCTCCCGCAGGACCCGGACCTCCTCCTCGAACCGCCGCAGCTCCTGCAGCTGCCGAGAGATCAGCTCAGCCTGCTGGCTCAAGGCCTGTGACCCATGTAGCTCCATGGACCTTAAAAGACAGGTTAGCACAAGTAAGACCTGTCTCTGGTACTGGTAAGGTGGCCATGGGCATGACAGAGACAGAGATAAAGTTGGGCCATGGGGATCTCTGCATTTCCATCACCACTGTCATTCCTCAAGGCCCCACTAAGCATATTAGGCCTGGTGTCTGGGCTTACACGACCTAAAGGCTAGCTGAGATCATAAAACATGGCTCTCTAGAGCAAGCTACATATAGACTGATGTCCTAACAGCAAATGTGCACATCATTAGGCCACACATTCTGAAATGAAGAGGTTAGAAGTATATGCAGAGACTCTGAATCTGATTTAAGGGCAAGGAGAAGTTGAAGAGAAGTGGAGAAAGAAAGCTCATGGCTTCCAGTATACAGCAAGGCCAGGTACTAGCGGAAAGCATTTACTGAGTGCTGGGTATACTACACGAGAGGTCTGGGAGGACATTACGTCAATAAATTACATAGTCCCAACCTTTAGAGAACAGTCTACTTACTAGTGTCACATAAAGTTTAAAGCAGCTTATAACACGGCTCTTGGCACAGCTCCTTCAGCTCCCTCACTGAGGCCCAGAACCATTGGATTTTTAAAGGAGGGAACTGTAGCCTACATAAAGTAATTGACTGGCCAAAGGACCTGTAGTTGGCAGCCAGACTAGAAACAGAGTGTCTCCTGACACCTGCTCCAGCGCTCCCGTTTTGTCATCATGCTCCTTCCTCTTTGATGGGGTTCAGGGTAGATCCATTCACAATCCCACTCTAGAGCACAATGGCACAATGACATGCCACTACATCAAGGAAAAGACACACAGGAAACACCAAGAATAAGAAGTTTTACAGACAACATATCAACAAATAGCACAGCCAGCACCAACAGCATGTACACAGAATGAGTCCACACTAGTACAGCACATGATTCTAGTTTGAATGTCTTCATCTTGCCTTGTTATGATCAGCCTGTCTCTTCCCTTAGGATTTTAAATTCCTTGATATCAGGATTTCTCCTATTTGTTTTTTCTCTTTTAAATCCCCATCCCTAGAGTCTAGCATGCTCTTATCATTTATACATTGTAGGCACCAATAGTTACTATGGAAAAATGAATAAACTATGGGACCACGGTCTGAAATAGGTTAGGGAATCTATTCCAGTAAAGAAGGGTCACTGGCAAGCAAGCCTGAGAAAACAGTGACATGGACTCTACCTGCCTCTCTGCCCTGGTTGCTGCACATCACCAGAAACATCCTGTTCCCACGTGATCACTTGAGATCTTTGGTTGTCTGGTCGTCTCTCTGAGACTTCGTGATGGGCCAGGGGTTGGACCAGAGGAATGTCTAAGACCCAATTGGGAGCCATTCTTGGCAAGGTTGGAAGGGGCCGAGCTTGGAAGTGGGATGGGGGAATGAGCCCAGTGGTACCTGAGGAATCATAAGGAAAACATCGGTCACTTTCCCAGCGAGAGAAAATCACCAATCCCCTTGCCATGTCCCACTGACCTGAAGGTCGAAACATCTCCACACCATTTGAAGTCTCTAGATTCTGTGTCCAGCCATCTATGTTCCCCTGGACAACAGAAAAAACAAGGGCACTGCAATTCAATTCTCAGGTCACTTTCCAAAGAGAAAGCCCCTAAAGTTAACAAAGTCATAATCCTCAAATAACAAGTCCACCGGATCCTAAATTCCTCTTTTCCTACTTCTGGAAAGAAGTAGTAAATACCCAAAGATCATTTGCTTGACCCACCCTGGTTCCTGATAGAACCATGGCAATAACCATGAGGTGGGAGGGGATTTACTGAGACTGGCTGAGAGGGCGCTGTTAGGCTTTACTTCAACTTTCAGTGTTTGGGCAATGCATTTATCGTCTCCTCAAGTTTCCACAGTCTCTCCCATTTCTGGTCACAGGTAAGAAAGGAGATACGCAGTGCAGCAGCTGGGAGCCCAGTCTCCAGAGTACCCTTCATGTCTTGGGGAAGCCCATCTACACACCACCAAGCCAGGATCCCTGGGTCACTCCCTACTAAAGCACTGGCCTAAGACCCTGCCCCAGATGGACAAGGTCCCATGTCGGGCAGGACAGCTGCCCCAGGACCCTTGGGAATCCAGAAAGCGTAGATCCCTGGGCAGAAGAGCCAGCTTCCTGCCATCTCTTCCAAATCCCTCCAGCAACTTCCTCTCAGTTTCTGTCTACTATCTGTTCAGCTTCCATTCCTATCGCCCATATCCCTCTCTCCAGAGGGCTCTTCAAGGCCTCCCACTCTTCCACCCAAATTCACCTATCTCCCCCAATCCGGGAGAGACCCCCCGCTACAAACCAATCTGCTTTTTTCTCTGAAGGCATTACTCTACTCTCTCACTCTCACCCTCATCTCGGCTCAACAGCATGCTCTCGTCTCCCCGCACTCAAGCGATTCTCAACCCTCCACTCCCAGGACACCCGAGTCTTCACCCTGTGGGACCCTGAGCTCTAAAGCTGTTCGGACCACCTCGTCAGTTCCTTCGCCTGGCCCCATCCCCTCTTCCACTATGAGTCCCGGAACCCACTCCCGAACCCCTTCTAAGCCCTTTCCCGCCCCAACCAGCGCTTCTCAAGTGTCCCCTCACCGAGCACTTGAGCCCCTTTGGCCCTTTGGTCACACCCTTTACACTTCACACCAGGTGGGTCTCCGCCCCTAACTGCACCTTCGCAGAGCGGCCCCGGTGGCGGGCGGCTCCAAACCTACGTCGCATCCCGGAAGCGGGAGGGGAAGAGGTGCACGCAGGCGCAGTAGTGTCTAAAGCTTTGGGTATCTCCGCGCCCTGGCGGCTCCTCCCAACTCCGGGAACCCGGGAAAATTTGTTAACTAATCAGAAAAGGTGGAAAGCGGGACGTGGAGGGCGCTGACCAATAGAACGGAGGAAGCCCAGAAGCTGGCCAACCAGAAACGGCATAGGGGGCGGGCTCGCCGGCGCGAGGGTAGAACGCGGGAATTCCGAAGGCGGGGTCGGGACAGCCCGCGCGCGCAGGCCGTGCCCCTCCCTGGTCCGAATTACTGGCTGTCAAACAGCCGCGGAGCACCGGCCCGGGCCGGAGCCCGAGGGTCCCGGACGCCGCACAGGCCAGCGCTGTTTGAAGAGACCACTCCGAGACTGCACCGCGCGGTAGATCCGACACTGGGCTGGGCGGGCAGGGAGAAGGCTGTTTTCCTTCCACGGTCTCAGGGAGGTCTGTTTTATCCCATTCGAAGAAGCTGGGCAGCTGGGGGTTAGGTCCAGTTTTTTGTTTTTTGTTTGTTTTGTTTTTTTGGAGAATATAGGGACCCGTTTGCTTTTGGTGGGGAGGGTAACAGTGGAGTCACTTCTCACTGGGGTTCAAGCTAACTAGTTATGAGTGAGGGGTTGGCCGCCAGAGAGAGGCGTGGGCGTGCAGGAGGGCTGGCTACTCTATTTGGATAAGCATGTCTGCCAAGAAGCTTTTCTCCAAATTACATTGAGGTGACAAGTTAGTCTTGCACGGAAGTAGGAGCTCCCCCCGTAGACAACTAGCTTGCAGTTTCCCAGAAGCTGTCTAATGGTATGTTGCCTTGCACAGATTGAAGTTTCCTGGAATACTTTGCGGCCCGAGGTTCCGATTCATCCCAGGTGCCATAGGACGTGTTCGTTTTTGCACTGCCTCGGAACCTTGCCCAAATTTTTCAGCTGTGAAACGTCTTGACAGCCAATTTTGCATCGCGTGCCTAGGATCCTTAAACTCTGAATTTGCACTGCTCCGGGACTGTGCTTCAAAGTTGGAAGTGCGCAAAGCATAGCTCAAGTTTGCATCAGACAGAAAGTGAACCTAGGCCACCGTGCATGGCTCAGGAGTGGGAAAGATGATGAATCCCTGAAGTAGAAGAAGTGGTGTGGAGTGGGCACTGCCCATGCTGCCCTGCTTCCAGCTGCTGCGAATAGGGGGCGACGGTGGCGGTGACCTCTACACTTTCCACCCTCCAAGCGGGGCTGGTTGCACCTATCGCTTGGGCCACAGGGCCGACCTGTGTGATGTGGCCCTGCGGCCCCAACAGAAGCCCGGCCTCATCTCTGGAGTCCATGCCGAACTGCACGCTGAGCGCCAGGGTGAGGACTGGAGAGTCAGCCTGGAGGATCACAGCAGCCAAGGTGAGCAGCAAGCAGCAGTTTGGGGCCTGCCTCCCAAACTCCCTGTCAGGTTTGATGTACAGGGCAGTCTGGACCTTGGTCTTTCACCAGCATGGTGTCAGAAGCTCTCTGCAACTAACTTGCTGGTCCCCATTTAGTTCATACAGGGGCCGGGAGGCGGTTCCATAGCCTGGGGCAGCATCAGGGAAATATCAGTGGGGATGTTCTGTGGCCATTGGGGGACCCAAGCTCAGACCTGACTCAGCTTTCAGACTTGCTGAGGCACCTTGTTCTTGTTAGGATATGTTGAATTATGTTTCAATGATACGGATATGTGACCTCCCTGATGCAGGTCATTGCCAGCCTTAGGCCTGTCACTTCACTTCTCTGGGTCTTAGTCTCCTCTTAGGTAATATGGAAGACTTTATAAGGTCTGTTTGGGAAGTGTGTGGGGATTAGATAACTATAGTTACCAGTATTCATTTGGTGCATACTGTTGAACCAGGCACTGTTTTAAATGTATTGAATATCCCCACTTTACAGACAAGGAGAATGAGGCACAAAAAGGTTAACTGGTTCAGGGTCACAGCTGGTAGGTGGTAGAGTCAAGAGTGGAACCCAGAGTCTGAACTATGCTGAGTTGGAGCTGGATTAGTGAGCATTACTGAGAACCGGACCTCAGAAGATTGGAGAATGGATCTATTCCCTCCATATGTCCTGTGGGAAGGCATAAACGTCACAACACATCTGATATCACCTGCTGAGGGACTTAGAATATGAACATTTGATGACAGGTGTCATGTTCTTACATTCCCCAGAAAATCAGTCAGGGCTGGATTTCTCCACTCCTAACTGGTCATTTGCTTTTGTCATTCCTGTATCTGTCTGGTGCCCCACTATCAACAGGGACTTTAGTCAACAATGTCCGACTCCCAAGGGGTCACAGGCTGGAATTGAGTGATGGTGACCTTCTGACCTTTGGCCCAGAAGGGCCCTCAGGAACCAGCCCTTCGGAGTTCTACTTCATGTTTCAGCAAGTCCGAGTAAAACCTCAAGATTTTGCTGCCATTACCATCCCACGGTCTATGGGAGAAGGAGGAATTGAAGCTGGTTTCCAGCCCATTCTGCCCCCCCAGGGGGCTCCACAGCGTCCCCTCCTCACCCTGTCTCCTGCACCAAAAGCCACACTGATCCTCAACTCTATAGGCAGCCTCAGCAAGCTCCAGCCCCAGCCTCTCACCTTCTCCAGGAGTGGACCACAGAGCCTACCTGCTTACACGCCCCCTGGGGAAAGGGGGATCACCCCTTCTGTCCCAAACCCAAGAAATAGGAGGAAGTCTGCTCACCGAGTGCTGACAGAATTGGATGATGAGAGAGAGTCTCCTGAGAGCCCCCCACCAGTCCTTAGAGAGCCCAGGAAGAAACTCTGTGTAGAGAAGACCCCACTGACACCCAGTGGGTAAGTGGAGATGGGTGTCCCAATATTTCACTGCCTTTTGATGCTTTTAGAGCCTCAGGTTGGGAGGTGGCCCCCTGCTGGTAATGGAGATGGGCGGTGGACAGCAAGAATGACAAGACTTGGGTTAGCTCTACTAACCAGGTTGACCATTAGTCAGGTCAGTCTATCTGGGTTCACTCTATTGTCCAGGTAAAAAGCTCTAGGCTTCTCCGACAGGTTTTCAGTGACCCTGGCTTTTGTCACTCTTCAGAAATCAACCTTGGCATCCTCTGAAGCACCTAGTGAGCACCCACATGACTCCCCCTGCTGTTGGGGGAGGGGATCCCTGTGTACCCCTTGTTGCTGCCTATCCGCCTGGGTTCAATATAATGGATGTGACATCTGGTTCCATATGGCCTGTGTTGGCTGCAGCATCCAGGCTGTCAGGGAGGCTGACTTTAGGTGCCCAGGGTGTCACATGGGTGTCCAGACCTAAGTAAGGCTCACCACCGAGGGGCCACAGTACAGAGCTGGTACCTCCAGGCCATGGGGGGACACAGTGGAATGCCAGCAGGTCCTAAGAAGTGCCTCCTTCCCTTGCCTCCCCAGGAAGGAATGACTACAAGGCAGGAGTCCATTGCTATGGATTCAAGGTCTGGAACAGTCCCTTCATGGCAAAGAAGACAGAAGAGATGGTTTCCTGCCGAAGATAATGCTGCCTTCAGGAAGTTGCCAGTGAGTTGGAAAGTCCCACTATTCCAAGTCATAGGTCCTGTTATGGACCCTAGAAAATCTGTAATCAGAGCACTCATCAGCTGCAGAGACCATCCATTCCTGGGAATATGTAAGCCCCAGAGCCGAACAAGTGAGTTCTCAACCTGGATGGTACCACCTAAGGTGTTCTGGGCAAACCCAGGGCACAGCCCCCAAACTGTAATCCTACCACTTGACCATGTCTGTGGCCTGGCTTTTCAGTTTTGCTTTCATTTCCAAATAAAGAATGAGTCTTATGCTCCCTGCTTTCCATTTCTTGAGAAAATAGACTTGGAAAGGTTTGTAAAATGTGAATTCTTAGGGAAAGGGGAGATGAACAGAAAAGGCAGAGAAATACAAATCTCATGAAAAAAAATGCAAATATATGTGGTGAGTTAGAAGTGGGAGATGGAAAAAAAAGGAACTAATGGGTAATTAATGATTCTAGTTTAAAAAGAAAACAGCCACTACCCTTAAAATTAGGTGGTTGGGGTGTGGTCCGTTTCATGTAGACGGCAGAGCTTTTACAAGTTTCACCAGTACAGGCCTACCTCAGAAATACTGCAGGTTCAGTTCCAGACCACTGCAAAATGAGGTGTAAACTTTTTACTGGTGGAGGGTCTTGGCTTCAGTTTGAAAAGACCCATCTGTTGCCCTGGATGGTTTAGCTCAGTGGACTGAGTGCAGGCTGTGAGCCAAAAGGTGGCCAGTTTGATTCCCAGTGAGGGCACATGCCTGGGTTGCAGGCCAGGTCCCCAATAGGGGGCATGCAAGAGGCAACCACACATTGATGTTTCTCTTCCCCTCTCTCTAAAAATAAATAAAAATAAAATCTAAAAAAAAAACAAAAAACCCAAACAAACCCATCTGTTAAGTGCAATAAAACAAAGTAGTACAAGGAAGAGAAATTGTGGTAAACCAGATAGAGCAGATGCTGGCCTGGTCCGGTGTGATCAACCCATGTATGTTATGTTTTCTTCTGTGACCCTCACATGAGTCAAGACACTTGTCAAAGCAGCATTCACAGTTCTTACTGGAAAACCCTTGTCTTGATACACTCTATTGCAACCTGTATGTCTATCCCATTACCACTCCTACCTAGGTTTGCCCACACCAAGGAAACAGTTCCAGAGCAAGGACCTCCCATCCCACCCCCCAGCCAGTAGCAATGGAGCAGGGACTAAAGCATGGGGTATGCTGAGTCACTCATGGACAGAGTGGCAAAAAACCTTGAAGGGAAACCAAACAGATCCTGGCATCGAGAAAGCATAAGATGATGCCCTGGCTGGTGTGGCTCAGTGGATTAAGCGCTGGCCTGCCAACCAAAGGGTCACCAGTTCAATTCCCAGTCTAGGACACATGCCTGGGTTGCAGGCCAGGTCCCCAGTAGGAGGCGCGCAACAGGCAACCACACATTGATGTTTCTTTCCCCTCCCTCCCCTCTAAAAATAAATGTATAAAATCTTAAAAAAAAAAAAAAAAAAAGTACAAAATGGAGAGTTTCTAGTTGGGGCTCTACGCATTAGAAAATAAGTATCTAAAGACTTGATTTCTTAGTATAACGCCACCGCCACCAAAGCCTTCCAAAGTAGTGTGGGGAAAGCAATAAGCCAGCTCCTACTAGGGAATGGGCTACATACTACATCTGTGGGCGAAAGTAAGATGTTTAACTCAAGTTCCCTGGGATCCCGTGTCAAGTTTTGAAGACCTAGCTTGTGCCTCTACAAATAAACTTGGTTCCACTCCCAGCTCTCCCTGACACTGTGATGCAAGCAGGTTTGGTACTTTGGCTTCAGGGTCATTTGGGTCTGACAGCAGTTAGTATCCCCTATTTGGATCTCCACACAACCTTTCAGTAACTAGAGGATAAACCAAAGTATCCATCTACTGTGTCCCAGGCTTCTTTATTTAAGATCAAAGTGATAAATGATGTGGGGATTAAAATCAAGAGCATCAATGAACTTCACCTTCCCTCCAACCAGTTCCCTAAACTCCCTGCCTCCACACCCTTTGTGTTCCCAATTCCGTAGTGAAGAAAGAACTTAAGCCCAAAGCCCTGGAACAATTCTCAGGGTTCTTTCGCTTGCTCTCCCTCCTGTCGTAGAAAGACAGGCACCTCAGTTTGAATGCATGGGAGAGCCCAGAGTGGTGACAGACACAGAGGGAAAGGCTTCACCCTCAGGGAAAGGGACTGAGGAGTACAGCGTGGTGAAGTGAGGGCCCACATAGCCTGGGGTACCAAAATGGGGCCCTGGTGCCAGAGGAAAGGATACGGGGCCCCCTGAGAAAGGAGGCCCAGAAGCCTCAAAATCCTCTCGTTGAGAATAGTCACTGCTTGATCGTTTGCCCTTCTGGCGACGGTTGCAGAACCACACTCGGACCACCTGAAAGTGGAAGACACAAGGGAGAGTGACTCAAAAACTCCAGGAGGTGGGTCATTTGGCCCAAACCCAACAGATCCAGAGTGATTAGAGGGCAGGAGCCAGAGCTAGTGCGAGGAGGTGTGGCCTGGGGAGAACATGGAGCACTCCTGGACTAGAACGGGACAGGCACTCACATCCTTCTCCAGCCCAAGTTGCTGGGCGATGTGGCTGATCTGCTGTAGGGTAGGCTTCGGGCACTGCAGGAACATGTTCTCCAGGTTGCCCCTCACTCGGTTCTCGATACTTGTTCGCTTTCTCTTCCGGGCCTGCACAAGGGTCTCTGCTTTGCATATCTGGGCAAGTGGAAAAGGGGTGACAAGAGAGGAGATGGGAAATCTGCTGAGCAATAGCAGCACTACGAGGTCAGTGACTCAAGAGCAAATTGCTAAGGAGCATTGACTGTATGTGTCACCAGAGTCGGGTGGTATGAGAAAAGAAGGGTTCTGCAAGGAAGAGCAGTTTAGACCAGCAGCTCTGCACCTTGTCCCATCAACACTGAGGAATCACCCTCCACCCATGGAGGGATACGGTCACCAAGAAGCAGAGCTGCCAGCGAGGGATGGAAGCAATGGACATGGGGCCAAGTCACAGCTGTTCCCTATGAATCCCACCCGCCCTCACCTCCTGCAGATTCTCATTGTTATCAGCTTCCTCCACCCACTTCTGCAGCAGGGGCCGCAGCTTACACATGTTCTTCAAACTGAGCTGCAGAGCCTCAAAGCGGCAGATGGTTGTTTGGCTGAACACCTTCCCTAAGGAAGTCAGTTGAAAGACAACAAGGTGAGGTAGCAGGCAGGGCCCTCATGACCCCAAGACCCAGGTGTCACCACCTCTTCTCACTCTCATAAGGTCCCACTTCTTCCCAGAGAGAATAAAAGGCCCAAGTATCTTTCCCCACCTTCCTCTCTACCCTTTTCATGGGTGAGGGTAGAGCCTGCCCCTGGAACAATATCCCCTCACTTCCTTGGTAGAAAAAGCCCAGGTTCAGGAATATTCTTTCCAGGGGAGAAGTGGTCTCTCTGTTCTATGGGTCAGATAATGCTGAGGGGGACCCACCAAAGAGAACACCCAGAGTGAGCCCCACATCAGCCTGGGTGTATCCCAGGGTGATCCTCTTCTGCTTCAGGAGCTTCGCAAATTGCTCAAGGTCTTTCTGCAGAGCTCTCATGTCCTAAGACAACATTGAAAAAGGCAGAGAAAGTGTAAGAACACAAACACACTAACTGTTGGCCCCCACTTCCCATCTGTGTCCCAAGGAGTGGTCTGGGAGCATCTCTGCATCCAGGCTACCCACCAAACTCCTGAAAAAACCTATCTACGAACACCATTCACCCTAGAAAGCAACAAATCTATAGCTGCAGAGCACCATGCACAACGGGAAAACATCTGTCAGGTCACAAAGGGAGCTCTGCTGGTCAGCTCATTTAATACAAAAGCTTTTTGACTGGAGTAGCAGCCCTAGAGAAATAAAGAGCACCATGTCTGAGTCTCATTTCAATATACTCACTCTCACAGCTTACTTGCAGGGTCCCAGACTATGGCCTGGCATGCACACACACAAACACACTACAAAAAGTTACAGGTGTCACAAGATATGAACAAAATGCTTTGTATATAGTTAGTGCTCAGTTATTTAAAAAGTCCATTGTCCCTTTTTTCTCAACTTTTTTGCAATATGGAAGCAACCTCATTGATTAATTCAACAGATTTATTCTATACCTCCATAAGCCAGTGGCTACACAAAGTAGACAGTAAGTCCTGGCCTTGGTGGGTGGAGACAGAAAAGGGTATGGGGGGAATAAATGGTAATAAAAAATATACAATAAATTTTTTTAAACCCTAAGAAAAAGAAAAATAAATGTCCTGGCCTCATGGAGCTTCCATTCTAATGTGGAGGAAAGTAATTCCTATCCACTGTGTCAGAAGCATCATGAAAAGTGAAACAGTAGAGGATTACAGAGTACTGCAGGGTAGGACATTACAGGGATGGTGACAATTTAAATAAGCTGGGGTGGTGAATTTGAGCAAAGGAAAAAGTCAAGTGTAAGTGTCTCAGGGTGGCAGATAAGGTGGGCAGGTGCAAAGCCAGCGTGGCCAGAGCTGGGTGAGTGGGCTGAGGAAAGGAAATGGGGGAGCTATGAAATCAGAAGAGCAAGCAGGGCAGACCCTGCAGATGTTGCAGTGAGTGAAATGATGACTCTCATATTTCAAGGTATTCACTCTAGTTGACGTAGTGACAAGAGACTAAGGAGGAAATGAGGGTATAATCAGGGAGAGAACTGCAGTTTTCAGACAGATAGTGGCTGGCACTATGGTGGTAAGTATTGATTTGGGGGGTGTGTTCAAGGTAAAGATAGTGGTGTTTCCAAAGGTGTGGAGTAGGGAGATCAAGCAATTAGGGTGCCTGGTTTGGGCCTTGAGCTAGCAGGTGATGGATGGGTGAGGTACAGTCCCTGCTGGAGATGGAAAATTCAGCGGTCAAGTCTATGAACAAAGTCCCTGAGCCTAGAGGGTGAATGAGAGGAAGGAAGGTAAGTAGAACACAGGTGAAGGGCTGAGCCCTGGGGCACTCCAGTGAAGGCGAGGAGCCCAGGGGACCAGAAGAGTTAGCCCTTTGTGTGATCCTGGAAGCCTTCAGGGAAGTATTTCAAGGGTAATCAATTACATCAGGTTCACATAGGCTAACTTTTATTCCCAACTTCTGCTCAGCCAATGTTTCAAACCCATACATGTCCTCAGCTGTCCCCATCAGGGCTTTCCCAATTCTATTTTGGGGATTTGAAATAAGGTAAAACCCAGTTCAAATGCTAGCTTTGTCATTTAGCACTTAAGACCATGAAACAGGCTAATAATACCTCCCTAGGAGATTTTGTGGCAGTTAATGAAATGATGTAGAAACTGAGCACACAGCCAGGCGCTTAGGAAATGGATCGCAATTGGCAGCCATTATTATTCAAGGCTCAGAAACGGCTTCCTGCAAAGAGTCGAGGGCTACTAGGTCAGCTGAAACCACTCACACCTCCTCTGCAGGCCTCAAGGCTTAGTACTTGATCTCTAATTGCTTACACTTGTCTCTTCAGTGGCCGGGAACATACACATCCTTAATAGTCCCCAGCAGGGCTGGACATGGAAGTAAGTCTTCCGTCCCTCAGGAACCCTACATTTGGGGAACAGCCTTCGGATGAACTCTTCCACTTTTCTCCCCATTCATCACTTAAGGAATTCCGCTGCACTGGGTACTTCCAACTCTCTAGGAGAGGGTGCTACGTGTACACTCTGCACAACGGTGACTCACACCCCAGGCAGAGGCCAAGAGGAGACAAGCCTTGAACTTGAGAGGAGGTAAAGCCACTCCACTGTCCACACACAGCCCAAACAGGAGCTTCTATCAGAAGCAAGTCACACCCTCGAATTTCAGGAACAATACCCCCAGGAGAAGCACTGTTTTTACCCTCAGGCCACGCTTACCCAGAGGCCAAGATCTTGGGTCTGCTAAGGATCAAATTATCAAGAAGGGCTCAGGGTGGGAGAAGGGAATCAAACCCCAAGCTGGGTCTGAGGGATCCGACCCTGGTCAGGCCTAGGAAGTGGAAGGGACATACTTGACAACGAAGGCCCGGCAGGAAGAAAGGCCAGCCTCGGCCAGCTCCTGACTCCCCGAAGCTACCCCTCCCCCCCACCTCCCCACCCTCCCTTCATTCTCTCAGAACTCTGGCCTCAGTTCCCACCTTGCCCCTGCTCTCAGGACGGCGGTTTCCGCACACCTCCCCGTGCCCGGAGCTGCCCCTGCAGCCCCCTCTCCTGGGTTCCAGGCCTAGGCAGCTGCAGCCACCGCTTCCCCTCCTGGCCGCCCCTTCCCGCTCAGCCACCTCCCGGTCCCACTGCACCTCACTCGCCTCCTCCTCGGGGGTTGGCTCCAGCTTCTCTTTGTCCAGCTTCACGACCCCAGGCGGGGCAGCGCAGGGCTCGGGGGAGGCCCCCTCGGAGTTGCCCTCCACCCCGGCTCCCGCCTCGACCTCGGGCTGGAGGTTCTCCAGGCCTCCTTGGGGCGCCAGCCCCACTCCAGCCTGAGGTCCACAGTAGGCCATCCCCCCACAGAACTCATACGGCGTGGGGCACGGGGGAACCCCCCACATCTCCGCCCCAGGGCCAAGTCCCGGCCCGATTCCCGACCCGCCAGGAGGTCCCTGGAAGCTCAACCAGGTCCGAGGGTCAACCCAGCCTGGCTCCGACCCTCCTGGCCCATCGCCTCCACCACCCGGTGGGGGTGAGAAGGCAAAGTCGGAAGCCAGGTGTCCCGCCATGGTAAGGACGGCACCCCAAGCTGGGGGCCTGGTGAAAGAAGGGCTCTCCAAGGCACTGCTCAACACCTCTCCCCCTCCCCAATCCCACCCACTAGCCTTGACCTCTGGCCCCGCCCCCTGGATGGGGGGGAGGAAAGGGCGGTGGGGGTGGGAGAAACTGAGGCGGAGGGTGTTTGCCTGCTGGTGGTGGTGCTGTCGGTGGAAGGGGTGTGCCTAGGAGCCCCAATTAGGCGACTCTCCTGGCCCAGACCCAAAGACCCTTGCTGCAGGTCCCCCATGCCCATGTTCTCTTCCAACCCCTTGCCGGGCTTCCCCGCCCTCCCTCCAGCTCTGCATACCTCAAAGCTCCCTGGGATCCCTCCACATATTCTCCATGTTCTTCAGGAGTCCAGCTGCTGGGCCCCTCTCAAAAGACCTTGGCACAGTCTCCTCACTGGGACCCAGCTCCTCAAACGTTTATTGTGTGCACACCAAGTACTGCTGGGGTTACCCCTCAATTCCTCAACAGCCACCTGATGCCTTTCTCCACCCCCAATCCAGGGACCCAGGCATTCATCTTGATTGCTGACCAGATTCCGTTACCCCAAAGCTATGGAGGCCCAGTGCCCATTCGCCCAGCCTGCTAAATTCCACTCCCTCTCCACGGCAGACCGCCACACAAGGCCTCTCTTCCATACCCCCAGGCTTCGGCTCCACAGCCCCCTTACCTCCCGGACTCAGGAACTGACCCCCACTTACCCTTCTAGGGGCCAGGCTCTGGACTGACTGGGCCTGAGTTCCTCAACCTTTGTCCAGGCAGAGGGATTAGACAGCCCCTCACAGGGCCCACCCTGTGGAAGCCAGAGACCAGGTTCCCTGCCCCTCCTTCAAGGACCCAAATATCTAGTACCTAGCTGGCTGTTCTCCCTCCCCCACAGCCCCAGCCCAAGCCTCCAGCCCTAGCCTGGGTGGAGAAAGCCAAGGAGGGAGGAGGGAGAAAAATATCTGACTTCAGGTTCAAAGAAGTTTGGGAGGGACTGGGGGAAGGGGGCAAGACAATGGCCTTGGCTGGACAATCCAGGTCCCCAGAGGGGGCAGCTCCAACCCTAAACAAGTGCTCAAACCTTGAATGGACCTAGATGGCTCCCCTGGGGACAGCTTCCTGCTCCCCAACCCCCTAGCCCCAGTCCCCTCACACAGAATCCCCCTCAGAGTGGCTAAAAGAGCTCCAGAAAGCCACTCCAAGTCCTCCTCAAAGACTGAGCCTCCGATCAGCCCCCGCTGGGACCTAGGTATCCTGCCCACTCCCTCTGGTGGTCTCTGGAGTGAAGCCTGACATCTACGCCACCCCCCAGCTTTGTTTAGGGGGGCTTGGAGGTTAGATGCAGAGGAGGTGAAAGTAGTTTGGGAAGGTGGGGCAGGAAGCCTGCCCAAAAGACTCCCTTAGGGTCTATTTTTCTGGGCTTGTCCTGAGGGTTCACACTGCCCACCTAGTGTATGATTCTGTTTACAAGAGAATAGCCCTCAGAGTGCCTGTCTGAGAGGGAGGAATGATGTTTGTCAGCTCCCAAAACTTGCCTTAAATGGAGGCCTGGGGGTGAATAGGGGGATGCCCCCTTCAGTGTGGAAGGCCAGAATCCTGAGCCTGGGACACTGATTTCTGCTGACTTCAGGCATCTCTTCGTTCCAGCCCTGTCTGGAGTTGTTGGCTGGGGTCATTGGCCAGGGTCTGCCTTCCGAGGGGCTTGGGATCCCAGGAGAGCCATCCTGACTGGGCAGCTGTCTTTGCTTTGGAGGTATCTGTGAGGTTTCTCAGCACATTATCTTCCTCTGAATCTGTGTCCCATCTGTATGTACCTTTTTTTTTTTTTAAATATATACTTTCAAAGATTTCTATTTATTTATCTTTAGAGGGGAAGGGTAGGAGAGAGGGAGAGAAATATCAATGTATGGTTGCCTCTCATGAGTCCCATGCTGGGAACTGGCCTGCAACCCAGGCATGTGCCCTGACTGGGAATCGAACCGCGATCCTTCTGTTCACAGGCCCATGCTCAATCCACTGAGCTACACCAGCCAGGGCTGTATGTACCTTTTGGACAATGAACTGTATTTATGCATTTCAACACTTCCCAAAGGTCTGCTGGGAGAGCTACAGGGAAGTGGGACCAGAGTTATATTCACCTCTAAGCCACTAACTGCCCAAAAGGATAGATCTAGAGGCCTGGTGAGGGGTAGAGAGACTTCTTTGGAGCAGGAGGGGCCCCTCCCAGCAATCTCCCCAAACCCCAAGACAAAGCCCTCGCAGCACCTTTGTCTTGCCTGTATCTGTCTGCCAAGGAGATGGCCTCTCTGAGGAAGGGGAGGAGAAGGCCTAGGACACACCAAAACCCTCTGTACCCAGGCTCCTCAGCTTGCCGATTTCTAGGATCCCAGAAAACCCTCAGGCCAGCCCAGTTCCCCACTCAACACCACCCTCTTGTTTATAGATAACAATCTCTAGCAGCTCTACATGGCATGTTTCTGGCCTGGAAAACAGGCTCTTTCCAGAGAGTGAGCCAGGAGGGGTGGGTCCCCAGTACTTGACTGGCTTATTATGGCCTGACATCTGAGCTGGATCAGCCCTGTGCTTGCCTGGAGTCTGACCCAGAACCATAATGGTAAGTTAAGGTTGTCTGGAGTCCTAGCTGGCCCTCCAGCTATGCTCTGTGCTGACAAGGTGGAGTCGTGCTCCACTTCCCTTCCCACCCTCCAGTGAGGCCTGCAGGGTAGGCGGCTTCACTTCTACCAGGGGGTCCTGCAGGTCCCACCCAATGCTGCAGGCCTGGAGGAGACTGGAAGCAGGGTTGAGTTGTCAGACCTGATTCTCCTGACTCTCCTCTTAAAGTCACTAAAAAACCTCAAATCCCTGAAGCCAGTGTGGGGTTGGGGGCTCACAGACTCTCCCCATACACTTGACTGCAGTGTAGAGTCCAGGCCCTTCACAGAGACAAATGCGAGTCTATGTGTGGTTGCAGGGCAGCCAGGAGGAGCAGCTGAGGTCACACTCCCAGGTGTGACAGCTGCATGCTGCAGAGGAGTGGGGGTGGCCTTGATGCTGTCAGCCAGCCACCCCTTGCTGGGGCATAGGAATGCTGTTTGGTTGGAAAAACCAGCTGAAAGGGCTTAGATGGGGACCAACAGAGATTTGTTCTATTACCAGGGTAGCAAACCACTTATTCTGCCTTCTGGGTTCTGTCAAGCTGAAGGCAGAAGAAAGGGTAAAAATGGATGACTAAGGAAAGAAGGGTGCAGGCTGTGGACCCCACAGAGGTTTCACTTGATGTGAGCCTCAAGAAGGAATTTATCCTCTGAGATAGATTGATTCCCCATGGTTAATGTAAGGCCCAAATTTTGTAAATAACCAGAGCCTAGTGGCTGTCTGTTGACAGGGGCTCCTCGCGTTCTGGGAAGAACCTCAGACTGAACTCTCCGTCTGCACTATGCCCTGCTGTTCACGTTGTCTGAGCCAAATACTGCTTGGAGACCCTGGTCATCTTTCTACCAACAGACTGGAATTACCCCCGTTCAATCAGAACTATATCCTCATTTGCATCTATACCAACCAATCAGAACAGTCCAATTTGGAAACCTCATTTACATGAAACGGACCAAAATGGGAACTGTGAGCAAGAAGATTCTGTATAAAAGGTGGCCTCCCCTTTGTCTTGGAGTGCAGTATAGGTTGCTATATGAATCTGTTTCTCAGAGCTGCAGCTCTTTTTCTCAAATAAATGACTTTATTCCCTATCACAGTCTAAAATTAATTTTGGCCAATAAGGGCTTGCCCACTTTGGGTGGTTATTTCCTTTTATTTCAATTTACATATATTCCACTGCTTCCTGTAAACCAGAGCTCCTCTTCTTAACAGTTGACCCATGAGGTCTGCAAAGTAAGTCTTCTTTTCTTAATTCCAGGCACACTACCTCAAATAGAGGTAGCTTGCAGCTCTCTGGTTGCCCCCTATGGGGTGATGCAGGCAAGTGTTGTGGCTGGGAAGCCAGAAGGGGAGAAGAGGTCAGGAATAAATCCAGGCTCTGTAGAGCTGGTTTCTAGGCCTGCCTCTGACTCCTTAGCTGACGTACCTCCCCCTTTTGCACCTTAGCTTCCTCACCTAATCAAGAGGAACTAGACTAAACAAACCCTAAATTTCTTTCCAGCCCACACATAAAATCATTGCCCACTCCCATGCACTGTCTTGCCTGCCCTCAGCACTTACTTGACATGAAAATATAGATTCTCTGTAAAGAGAAATTGGGTTTGGATGAGTAGAAAAGGAGGGACTCAGTGACAGCCTGCATAGGCCTTCTTGTACCCCCTCCAGCCTCCAAGCAGCTTTCCCAGGAAATCTGGCAGGTTTTCCCTTCAAGTTTGGTTAAGATATGTATGAGGGGCTTGGCAGGCCAATTTTGATTTAGTTTTCAGTGCTTGGGAGCTTACAAGAAACACACTTCAGGAGGTAAAACTTCTCATGGAAAACAGAGGGGAGTATGTTGAGGAAGAGACCACCCAGGCCAAAGGCAAGAGAGGAACAGGAATGCTAACTTACTCCCTCCTCTTTCACATGCCATCTGTTGCTCTACACATTGCCACTCTGAGGCCTCAGCCTCCCAGAAAGACACCAGATGGTCCTTCAGGTCACCTCCATCTCTACAGTTCTGAACATACCGGCTGTCCTGCCCTTCCACTTCTTCCAGAGTAAGGTGCCTGCCTGCAGCTCCCCCTGCCCCGCCTTTCCCTATGTCACAGGTGGGCACAAGTAACAAGGTTCTTGGTGATCATGGACAAATAATTGAACCAAACACACAGAGAGTTTATAGCAGAAAGAGAGCAGATTTGTTAACAGGTAGTACACGTCACAAAACATGGGAGCAGGCCAACTCAGCAGAGATTGACCTCATGGGCCAGAGGGACTCTATTCTTATAGGGCAGATCCTTCCTGGCTAGTTTTGGCAGGATTTACTGCACATGTACAAGTAGTCGTATTACTTTAAAGCTACTGTGCATATGGTCGCCCATGATTTTCCCTGATTGGCCAGAGAAGGGGGTTGAACAATGTTAATTTATTATAATGCTATTACAATGAAGCAGGGATCATGTAGCATCTTCTGTGCAGGTGCATTCATGATTTACCATGATTCAGGGCTTTTCCAGAAAGCAGGAACAACCAGTCTTAAAACAGGGTCTCTGTCCTGTATCGATGTCCTTTACCTTAGCCCTGGGGCATCTCTAGAGTTTCCCCCTTCCTATCTCCTGCCGCACCTGGGCCACTCTGGCTGCTCACCTAAGGTCCTGCAGAGACCCAGAATTGGCCTGCTGCACCAGACAAGAGAGCCTCTGCCCATTTTAAAGGGCATCTCAGTGGACTGCTGGCTCTGAGGAGTCCCACCCTCCTGGAGTCAAGTTGCTAAGGTCCCAGGGACTAGGGTTCAGGAGTGGCCCAACACTGAACTAGGTGACTATGGAGGACAGAAGTCAAGGGCCTCACAGGTTGGGATGGTTTCCCTCCAGGGGCTTTGTAGAGAGTCACCTGCTCTGAGGGGCTACCTGGACAGGGAGGAGACCTAAAGACTTCCTAGACCAGGGGAGATTTGCAAACTGCATGACCCCTCACATGCAGCGACTGCCACCCAGGCATCATTCACACTGCCTTCCACAGTGACTGTTGGTCAGAACTGAGTGTGCTGCGATCCTAAGCCCTGGCTTAGAACTTCAACACCAAGTGGAGAAAGGACTGACCAAATATGTGTGAGAGAAGGCAACACAATGACTGGGCTGGTCAGCTACAGAGGTGTGCTCACAGGGGACACAGGAAATGTGATGGAGTTTGTGGGGCTGGCTGAGAGGCCTGCTGTCCCATCTGCCCCACAGTGTCTTCGGCCCTTCCTCCTTCCCCCCACTCCTGTCCTCGAGAGGGTAGATGCAGCTCCTGGTCATGAAGGATTGCTCCTCTCCCTTCTCATCTGCAGCTCCCCTGGCTACTCTGCTTCCCTAGCAGTACACAGAACACCGTGTTGACTGTGAAGAACTCCGAAGATACAGGAGAGCAAAACAGTGGCTTTCTCCAGCTCTATTTCCACCACTTCCCAAAATGCCTGGAATTCCCTTTCCAGCTGATAAACCCTTACTCATTCTCCAGGACATAGGTACCTTCTCTGTCATGCACACCACCAGCAGTCCTGCTGTGCCCCAACCTCTATCCCTAGCCCCAAGTGGCACCCTGCTGCATTCCCAGCTTGTGTTGCTCATGCTACAGTTATGATACTGAGCTAACCTACCACACTGAGTCCTTCTGAAGGTAGGGACCCATGTCCTGTGCCCAGCACAGCATCATGTTTAAATCCTAGGTGTAAAGGCCACTACTGGCCATACTGCCCACAGCAAATGTAACTGAACCTCTCTAAGCCTCGCTTTCCTCACCTGGCGATGAAAGATAATAGTTGTCCTTATTTCACAAATAAAGATCAAAATGAGATAATGCATGTCAGTGTTAATGCAATACATGCCAATAAGAATTCAAAACTAGTAGCTGTTCTGTAATGTTGATTATTGGTAATAGCACAATGAACAGCATGTACTATATCCTCAAACGTTTGCTAGATGAAAAGAAAATGTAGGTTAGACATACTCTTTCCTTGGGACCCTGACCAGGTTTCCAGGATTCCTATAACTACTGGTGCTGGTGAAGAGGTAGCTGGGTCAGTAAAAGGCCAGTGATTTCCCAGACCCTGGATTTGAAAATGTTGGATATAATTTTTTTTCACCTGAAGAAAAGACTTCAGAGCCAAGAGATGACAGGGACTCTAGTCCTTTTCCCTGCCTAGGGAAAGGGTGGAGTCTTAGACTTACGTTCTAGCCTTTCAATTCCCAATACCCAATACCCAGTCCATTTGGCACTACTGGGTACATAACAGGATCTGGTGTCAGGGATGAAATGTGCCAGATGAAAGGAGGAGATAATATCAAAATCTCAGTAGACAGTGCCATATCTAGAGTGCCTAGCTCTGTAGAATTCTGTATCTTGAGGCCTGTGCTGAGACCCAGCCCTGGCCCCCATCACTGTGACTCTGGAAGTTCTTCTCCATGATGCTCCTTAGGGTGATGACAAGACTCTGGCTTTCAGTCTGAGGATAGCTTCTCCCAAGCCCCTGGGTGCCTGGGCAGGGACCAGGGACCAGGATGCCCAGTGCTGGTCATTCAAGCAGCCTAAGAACTCACAAGGGACTGTCCTGAGCTGGGTTGGGAAAGAGCAATGCAGTCACAGCACAGAGAAAGGGCTGCTGAGGGGAAAAGAAATGGTGGGAAAGGATTATTGCTAACAGGTGTCAACACTCAGAGATGGTCCCACAAGGCTCCTGTGAGGTAAGGCTTTAGGGCACCAAAAGAGTGGGTAAGGGAAATTCGGAGTGGACAGTGAGAAAGAAAACTCTTCTTCCCTGTAGGATCTCATCCAGGCTTATTGTTTTAAATAGCGATGACTCCGAGTCTCTAAATCCCTGCATTCATACTGGTGCATCCAAACAGATGTGGGCCACCTCGACCTAATGCCCTATATCACCTTACACCCAACACATCAAACCAAGCATATCCTATTAACCCCCACTATAGAACAGCCTGATCCTTACCCTATAATCCTGGTAGGTTGTATCACCATCCAATCCACCCACTCACTCAAGGTGGTACTGGGGTGGGGTGTGGCAATTGCCTTGATGCCACAGTGGGCAGCCTTCTGGTATAGTACCCATTATCCCACAGACCACAGAACAAAAGGGCTCCCAGACCAAATGAAGGTGCTTGAATCACATGGTTTATTCAATAAATGTAAAATACACAGTGAGGAGCAAGGTAAAAGCAATAGGGGAGGCTAACACATTTAAGACTGGGTGCAAATTGGGTGGGTGGGGAGTCACACAGCCTGAGTTCTGGGTTATGCAACGGGCATCTGTCCTGTCAAACTGAGACCTCCTGAGTACTGAGTGCCTTAGATGTCTCCTGGTATTTAGTAGCTCCTTGGTTCTTCCCTCCCTTTGTACTTCTGTTCGCAAAAATGGGACCTATTTACCAATGTCTAACGTATTACACTCACTTATCCACATGGAATGCGTATGAGTTCTACCCATCCCACCTGCTTTCTTTCTCTACATCAGAATTGGCTGTTCCCAAACAGTCAGTGAGTGTGGTTCACGTGGGTGCTCATCCTCAATGCTGCCTCTCTGAGCATCTCCCAGTATCAAACAACTGCCACGCCCTGCCATTTTTACCTCCTGTTTCTCAAATCTGGACATTCCTCTCTATTAGCATAGCATGGTTTCCAGTTGGTCTCCCTCCCTCCAGTCTTACCCACTGACAATCTGTCCTCCTCAGTGTCAGACGACCTACCTGGAAACACGTATCTCTTCGCATATACTCTGCGGCTCCATCAAGGATTCCCTTTTGTCGCCAGGATAACTTTGGAGCTCCTTGGCAGGCTAAAGAAGCCTCCTCAAAGGCTGACTTCTCCACCCTCACGTTCCCACTCCCTGCCTTCACTCCTCTGTCTCAGAAAAGAACTGTACCCCTGCTGCTGCATGTCCCAGTGTCTTCCTGAGATTGTCCACCCTCAGGGGAAGAATCATTCCCTCTTCTGTTCCATCCGCCAGCTGCTTTAAACCTTTCCCACCATGCTGCTACACCCTTTATTTCAGAGATGACCTCTGACTCCCTCAGAGTGGTGGGCTGACCCACAGCACACTGTACTCCCTAGTGGGCCATTCTTTTCTTGTTCAGATTTTATTCCTCAGCCTCCCTTGGATCTCTTGATCATTCCCCTCTACCCAGCAGGGACATCCTCCCCTGAACACCAGCTCCTGAGAGAGAGAAAAAGGCACAGTGCCACGCTCCCCAAGCTTGCCAGACTCTATGAATGACCTTGGCCTTTCCTCTCCAGAGCCTGGGGTTTGAGTGGGGCCCAAGAATCTATTCCTAACAAGCCCCTCATTGATAATTATTATGAGATGTACTATAAAAAAGGAAATATGCCTATCTTAGAGGATTAAAGTAATATCCCCAAGCACCCGGTAGGTATTGCAAAACATATTTTTAATCAAACATTGCTGCCATTATTGGCTCCATTTCTCAGAAATGTCTTCCTTTAGACCCACTCACTACTCCTCTTTTCCAAACAAGCTCCTGGAATAAATTGTCCTTTACGTCCTTAGCCCCTACTCACTTTTAATTAACAAAATATTTTACTTGTTTTTTTTCTGATAAAAAAGTAACATCAACTATCTCAGAACAATATTACGAAGGAAGTGATAGGCTCTCCCACACCTTGCTCCCTGGGAAAACCACATTGTCAGCTTGGTGAACGAGCCTCCTGACCACTTTTCATGAATATAGTACTGGCTTTTTTAGACAAAAACTGAGATTGTACTTTTATGTAACTTTTTTTTTTCACTTAGTAAATGTGTCTCATCAAATCTTGCTTTTTCCTCCACCTCAGCGCGACACTGATATGGCTGAGATCACCAGCCACTTCCTACCTGCTAAATCCACCAGCACTTCAGCCTTTATCTGATGTGATCTCAGCGGCAGATGACCCCTGATTTCCTTCTCTCGTCACTCTCCTGCTTGGGAGTGGACTCCTTTCCTCAGCCTCCCTCCGCTCATTTTACAATATTGGAGAAACCACTCATCTCTAGACTTCTCTCCTTACCCCTCAGCTCCTAGTGTCTCTCCTCCACGCAGCTGCTCAAGTGTCCAAAGACAAGTCAGATAATTTTACTGCCCTGCTGGAGATCCTTCACTGAGGCCCTCCCTACTGTCTTCAAAAACAACTTCTTGTCCTGGCTCCTGTGGGAAATGAGGACCTGCCTAGGTTTTGGAATCAGAAAGATTAAAAAAAGTAACATCCCTCACTCACCAACATACCAGAGTGTGAATTTAGGGAAATCACATAACTTCTAAGCCTCCCTCTCACATCTGTAACCTGAAAAAATAAGATCTACCATGGAGGGATATGGCTAAGGTTCAATAGTTTAATGTTAGTAAATACCCAGAAAGCAACGGCAGAGATGAGCGCTCTATCAATCCTTGTGCTCTGATTCAGCCTGTGCCTTCCCATCCCACTCAGGTTTTCACGATGACCTGTTCCCACAAGTCCAGTCCCACTGTCCAGTGGTTGGGAGTGCCCTTTCCCTGCTCTGTTTTTCTACCTAAGTCCCTGCTTATCTTCCTACACTGAATGTCAGCAACCTCCCTTCAACTCTCTCTGAACCTCCAGAGGTAGAATTCACCCCTCCTCTGGGAAGCCCCCAACACCTTGCCCATTGTGCTGAGAGCAACTGTGACATTTTATTGCACTAATCCGCTCAGATAGTTTCTTACCAGACTGACACCCTTTAAGGTCAGATCTTATTCCTCTTTGTGTCCCTCACACCAAGCAGGAGTGTTAATCAGTGAAGGGGGGGCGGGGGGGGTTGCAAAAATCAATTCGATATAAAATATTTTCTCTGTTCCTCTCCTGCGATGCTGCAGGGCAAAGTGTCGGAGAGAGGAGTGGGGATATTCTCCTCGTGAGAGGCAGCCAGTCTCAAAGGAAACCAGAGGCCCAGGCCGGGTCTTGTTTTCTTTCAGCCTTGGCAACCATCATCTCTCCTGCCCTCCATGGCGGGGCTCCGGGATGTGGTCACAAAGGGCTCAAAAAGGCCGCGGTTTGGGGGAGGGGGGTTGCGGTGAAGGGGAGGGGTCTACACAACTGGGCCCTCCCCAAAGGTGGAGCCCGCGAGAGGTACCATCACACCTCCCTGGGTAGGGCTGGAGCCTCCAGCCTTAACTTCCCTGGAGGGCTAGCCTCTCTGCGAGGCTGGGAGGTGGTCAGCAACCTGAAGACGGAGTGGGCCCTGCACACTCAGCCTCCTGCACTCACTGGCCGGGCTTCCCGAAAGAGTGGCCCCAGCAAACACAGCAGCCGGAGAAGGAGCGGCGGACTCGCGCACGGGAGTGGGGGTGGGGGTCGGGGTCGCATCTCGTCTGGGACCTCGCCGGACCTCGTTCAGGCCTGCGGCCCCGCGCGGCCCAGGCGACGCGTCTGGAGAGGGTCCCATTGAGAGTGGCCGCTGGAGAGGCGGGACTTTCCCCTTTCCTCGAGTCTCATTGGGTTAAATCTATTTCGGCCTGCAATCTGCTCTTGGCTCACGGAGACGGTGCTGTGCTCACGCCGACCGATTGTGGTTCTGGCTTTGAGTTATTCTTCCTCTGTCACCGTGGGATCGATGATGTGTTTTCATAATCATAATGAAAATGAAAGACCCGTACTCACAATTAAATATCGTTTTTTAAAAATCTACTTTCATGTCTGATTTCCTAGTCACAGGATGATTTGAGGATGCATCAAATTTTTCTGATTCTATTTTGTTTTTTTAAAACTTATGGTAAAATACATATAATATACAATTTACCATCTTAACCATTTTTAAGTGTACCACCGGGTGGCATTAAGTACATTCACATTGTTATGCAAATATCACCAAGAAGCTTTTGATGTGTATAAAATTTAAATTACAGAAGTAGTATATAGTTGTTATGGACAGGTGAGCAATCCAAAAATTTATAAAAGTTAACAAATGCACTCTATATCTACCACCAGGAGGTAGCCATCAGAATGCTTTTCTGTGTACCCCAGTGCACATTTGTCTGAGGACCATACAAACAGATATTTACAGATCTGAGACATTTATATTTTGCTCTCACAAAGGTAGTATGCTATTTATAATTCTCTGCAACTCATAAACACCTCTCTGTACATATAAGTTAAACTCCCTTTCAGTAACTGCATAATAGTTCATAGTATATATGAGTCAGTCTCTTCAGTCTTTTCACTCTTGATGGACATTTGGGTTCTTTCCAGTTCAACAATACAAATGAAATTACAATAAACATCCTTACATATTCCTACCCTCCAGTTCTTATTTCTATAGGGGGTATTTCCCACTGTGGACTGCTGGGTCAGGGGGTGCTGGATATTTTCCTTTATACTGTCAGATTACATTCACTAACAGTGGAAGCAGTTTCCAGTCTCCAGTTTCTATTCTCTTGAATGCCCATTTCCCTGTGTCTTTACCAGTTGTAGATGTTATAGCCAATCAGTTGAGACATCATTCATGGATTTGCAGGCCTTTTGGATTTGTAATTAAACCTTTAAAGAGGCTGAAGTGCCAAATTTATCTCTGTCTCAAGGAGATTTCAGCTCCCTTGTTAGTTCAGGCCAGAGTCAGCGTTGCTTCATTCCTGCACAGTCTGGCTGTGGCCATGATGTCATGGGCAACACCATGGAATGCAGCCAAGGGCTGTGAGAGGCTTGGAAGAAGGCTGGACCTAGAAGTCTGGGTAGGCAGTGGTGACCAGCAGAACCTAAGTGTCCTGAGCCAAAGTCCTTGGGATTGGTCTCTCCACCCTACCTGTCTTCCTTGTTTTGGAATGAGTTTGCTCATTCCTCCAGAAGATTAAAAGGAATCCAGTCAGCAGGACATTGTTTTTCAGTGTCTAGACTTGAATTCCAATAAAGAGAGTTCTGGAAGCTGCCATACCCTGTGTGTCAACTCTGTCTAGGTCCCCTTCTTTGAATTACTCCTGTCCTCCCTCCAGGGGTCATGGTACCTAGTTTTAACACAGAAGATTATTTCCATCTGCTCCAGTGTCTTTGTTCCCAGCTAGACAGTAAAGTCCCTGAGAGCTGCAGCCATCTTACTCATTTGTTATCCCCAAAGGCAAGCACAGGTCTTGGTACACAATAGACACTCAATTGTGAAATGAATGGACTGGTGTGGGGAAAGGTTAATGGTGGAAAGGCAGAGACCCCAGGAGAGGGAGGGCCCAAGGAGGGAAAAGGCAACTTCTTGTTCTTCCTCTCCTATTCTTCTGGTCACTATGGAGGGAGGGAGAGGAGGGGTGCTTGGTGGATCATAGGGGAGATTCCAATTGTTTGGCGAGAGTGTGGGGGTAGGGGAGGAGGGAGCCTCTCTACTGTTTGAGTACAGATCCACTCTCCCTGGAAAGCACTGTCTCCAGTCTCAAGGCCCATTCAGAATTTCCCCCTTCTCAGGAGCCATCATGAACAAGGGAGCATCCACAGAGGAGTCACTCACACACAATTGTGTCCACAGTGCCAGGTTTATTAGGAAACATCCCCCAATAAGCCAATAGGGTTACATGCAGGTTACAAACAGAAAGGGGAAACTTACACAACAGAGCCAGGCAGAGCAAGCACTCAGCACCAAATCCTGAGGTGGCTTATGCAAGTGGAAAGGTGGGCGTCAGTCTCAAGCCAGGTGGCTACTGTGGCAGCATGCATCCAGGGGAGTGAGTGTCCTGTTGGCTCCGAACATGACCCATAGTGTTATTGAACCCAACCATTAGGGGGGTGTCCTACTGCTCACCGCCTACCAGGCAAATCTCCAAAGACAGAATTTGGTGGAAAAGACAGGAATCTTTTATTTAATGGCAAGTTGCTGCCTACAATACCTGGGTAACAAAAGTAAGGGAAAGATCCTTCCTCCTTGGCTCGCACGTTTCGCGTGATGGGGCAGAGCCTTCCGTCCGTCAGCACCACCTGAGGATTCCGGAAGCCGCCCCCACGATGGAAGAGGACCAGGAGTGGGAGAGGAAAGCAATAGAAGAACTGCTTAAAGAGGCAAAACGTGGGAAAACAAGGGCAGAAACAATGGGACCCATGGGCTGGATGAAGTGTCCTCTTGCTGGCACCAATAAAAGATTTCTCATTAACACAATTAAGAACACACTCCCCTCCCATAAAGAGCAAGACCATGAACAAAAAGAGGGTGATGAGGAACCTGCGAAGAGCCAGAGCCAGAACGAAGACAGCCGGAAGAAGCACAGAGCCCACCCGTACAAGCACAGCTTCCAAGCTCGAAGCACCGTCAGTCATTCTCCACCGAGGAAGCGGAGCAGCCAGGACAAGTATGAAAAGAGGTCAAACAGGCGATGAGGCAGGGGCGGAGCAGGACCAGCCACAAGTGCTGTTGCATGTGGTAGACTGGGGTGTTCAGAGAAGGTTATTGAGGACACGCTCTGGGCTGGCAGAGCAACACCTCAGAGCAGTTTTTACCGGTAGGTCCTTTGTGTCGTGATAAGCAGAAAGTAACCTAGAAACTCTTCAAGGAAATTAGTACAAAGAGACCTGCTCTGAAGATGGCTTGGCAAATTTAAGCTCCTTTAGCAGTTTAGTATACATATGCATTGTTTCTATGTTATCTTGTTTAGAAATTGGTTTCAAAATAAATCTAGAACAGAGGTTTTCAGAGATTGTTAAACTAGTTCCGGTTTTTTAGATGGGCTGCAATTGTGGTCATTTCTCAAAATTTCTCCAAAAAATGAAATACCTATAAATCCGACACTTTACCTTTTGGAGTGACAGATTTACAATTTAGAAATCATATTTAAGGAAAGTTGTAGCCTTCCAAGGGCTAGAAATTTACCAAGAAACTCTTTGATGACTCTGCATTTGTTTTCCTTTAAGTGAACAATGTAGGAAGCTCTTAAAATGGCTTTGAGTCATGTACTCCCTGTCAATAAGCAGAGGTTAAAGACTGGTCTGTCATCCTTTGTGCATTCCCAAACTCAATCCTAAAACAGAAGGGTTTTTCTATATTTAATTTTTAACATGTAAGCTTTAAGTGGTGCTTTAAAAAGAACTCTCAGAAGTTAAACTGTACCCAGTTATTTTAATGTTATGTCTTATTTTAGTTAAAGATCTATGAAAACCACTCTTAGTATAGTTGTTTCAAAAGTTTTAATTTTAAATAAAAGTGTTTACAATGCAAAAAAAAAAGTAAGGGAAAGAAAAATTCAGAGTATGAAATCAAAAATAGCTATTTAAATATTTGTCATTACAACCACTACATAGGTTCAAGAACTGAAAATAACAAAAGAGCAAAAATCTGTTCACAGTGCTATTATCACCAAGGTCTTTGTAAATAATGCCAGATTTCTGTCTCAAAGCCCATCTCCTCTAAGATACCAAAGAAAAATCACCATGTCACCCTCTGCCAGCTCAGTTTAAGGTGGTGCCAGAAACCTCTTTTCCCACCCAAAAGTATCACAAATGTAAGTGGCTTAGCTGGTCTCTAGCCACTGTCTAGCTCCAGGCATCAGAGTCTGTGCCCCGAGGCCTGTGCTCACAGGACTGCACTGGCCACTGTTGGCAGGCCCACTGGTGACCATCTCATCTCCCCAGCCTTCCGTGTCAGGGCTCCAGGAAGATGCAGGGGAGGGGAAAGAACCAATTTACTTTTCACTTCCCCACACGCTCCATTTCATAAGTCCTCTCCCAGGATCCCATGCGTGCCGAAAACCAGTAGAAAGGTCCAGCTTTCCAAGTAATGAGGGCCACTATCAGCCATATTTGCCCTTTCCCCTCTTCCAGGCTCCATGTTTAGCAAGGGGACAAAGTCTCCAGTCCTACCTGCACAGCTCAAACCCTTCCCCCATGTCTGGAGGCATGTGTTTCCCCCTGCCCCTGTTACAGTGGTACAGCCAAGCTCAATGTCAAATGGTGGGAGTTCTGAGTTCGTACAGCCCACAATGGGCAGTGGTCCCACTCATATCCGCACCCAGATGGAGTGCTTATCCAAGTATCAGACTTGTGATTTTAGGTGTTCCGACTCTTCCCAAGGGCATTCCTGTTACACCCTATTACCTCAGTCTTGGGCGTACTGCCACTTGACCTAGCTGTCATGGCTGATAGTGGCTCCACATTGGATTGTCAAAAGGTGTCCAAAAAGTCCTATACAGGAGTTCTGAGGTGGGATATGGAAACAGGGCTGACTTGGGGGCAGGAGTCCTGGGCATCAATCCAACTTTGCTCCCAGGTGACTTTGTAGACTGTTACTTAAATCTGACTCTTAGTTATAGATCTCTGAAATGAAAGGTTTCTCCTCACAGGAACATTGTAAAGATTAAGGAAGATACTAATATAAAGATCCTGGCAAATAGTATATACTACAAGTAAGCAAGCTATTTCCCTCTCCAGTCCCACCTCTGTCCCCAAATCCTTAATACCTTCTCTGGCCACACTGATCTCTCTCTTTTCTGAAATCATGCAGGTCACAAATGTTGACTTGCCGATAGACATGATCTTAATACTTACCCTATGGTTGTTTGACACTTCACTCTTCTCTCTAAACAAAATGCATAGGTGTCAGATAGCAGGGTCTTTGAGCTCTCCTTTTCTCTTCCCTCTGGCCTAGCATGGGTCTTGGCAGGTGTTTCAGTCACCGGTTATGAAACGCCTACAAAAGCTGCTTGTGTAGCATCCCCATTCTATCCTTTGAGGCTTCAGCACGGTATAGTTGGTATGTGATAGATGGAAAGGGATTGGGGTGGGGTCCAAAGAGAGGCTCATCCCGAAGCTTAAAAAGAAATGATGTGCTTATAGCAGTGATTTTCAATCCTTTTTTTAAAACCTCATGGCACATATAAACTAATCACTAAAATTCTTAGGCACACCAAAAAATATATTTTTTGCCAGTCTGACAAAAAGATAGGTATAATTTTGACTCATTCATACTGGATGGCTGATGTTGTGTTGGCCGTTATCATTTTTTTTTTAATCTAAGGGAAAAGAGGTCAGTGCCCCTGACTAAATAGTCAAGTATTGCATGTTTTAAACATTCTTGTGGCACACCAGTTGAAAATTGCTGGCTTATAGGAATAATGAAATGGAATATTTGACTTTCAGACTATTAAAACTTGGAGTGGTCCCTAACTTCAAAGAGTCTATAGTAGAAGGGAGATCAATAAATGTGTTTTTTAATTCATTTATTTATTTTAAAAAATTTAAAGATTTTATTTATTTATTTTTAGAGAGAGGGAAAGGGAGGGAGAAAGAGAGGGACAGAAACATCAATGTGTGGTTGCCTGTCACATGTCCCCCACCGGGGACCTGGCCTGCAACCCAGGCATGTGCCCTGACTGGGAATCAAACCAGGGACCCTTTGGTTCACAGGCCGGCTCTCAATCCACTGAGTCACATCAGCCAGGGCTATTTTTTAAAAAAATTTATCAATTGATTTTAGAGAGAGAGAAAAAAAGAAGAGAGAGAGAGAAACATCAACTCATTGTTCCACTCATCTATGCATTCATTGGTTGCGTCTGGTATGTGCCCTGACAAGGGATTGAAACTCAACCTTAGCATATTGGGACGACTCTCTAACCAACTGAGCTACCTGGCCAAGGTGAGATAGTTAAATGTTTTTAAAAATACACAATAATTCATGGTTACATTCTAAAAAAGATAAATAAGACACACACAAAAATGAAAACTCCTTGGTATTCTTATTTATATAACCAGCTCCTTATTATGGATTATTGGTTGTTTTGGTTTTGCCTTCACAATGCTGTGATGGATGTCTTCATACATCTCACCTCCAAAAATCTTATTTTTATTATTAACATTAAAAATATTTTAAATTTATTTTTATAAAATATTGTTTATCTACAAACAATCCTCAGAATTCTTTCTTTTTTATTGTATTATATTTTATTGATTATGTTATTAGAGTTGTTCCAATTTTTCCTCTTTTGCCCTCCTCTGCCCAGTACCCCCTTTCCCTCCAGCAAGACACCCCCTTAGTTCATGTCCATGGGTCGTGCATGTACGTTCTTTGGCTTCTCCATTTCTTATGCTCTTCTTAACTTTCCCCTAATTCCCTACTAATTATTATGCTTCTTTTTTTTTTAATATTTTTTTAAAGATTTTTTTAAGTACTTTTTTTTTCCTTTTAGATTTTATTTATTTATCTTTAGAGAGGAAGGGAAGGAGAGAGGGAGAGAAACATCAATGTGCGGTTGCCTCTTGTATGTCCCCTGCCGGGAATTGGCCTGGCAACCCAGGCATGTGCCCTGACTGGGAATCGAACCGAGATCCTTCGGTTCGCAGGCCCGTGCTCAATCCACTGAGCTACACCAGACAGGGCTAATTATGCTTCTTTTTTTTTTTAAGGTTTTATTTATTTTTAGGGAGGGGAAGGGAGGGAGAAAGACAGGGAGAGAAACATCAATGTGTGGTTGCCTCTTGCACGCCCTCTACTGCGGACCTAGCCTGCAACCCAGGCATATGCTCTAGACCGGGAATCAAACTGGTAACCCTTTGGTTCACAGGCTGGCACTCAATCCACTGAGCCACACCAGCCAGGGTCAATTATGCTTCTTAATCCCCGCACCATTTCCCCATTCTCCCTCTTACTGGTTCCAGCTGATAACCCTGCAGGTGATCTCCATATCTATGATTCTATTCCTGTTCTGATGGTTTGCTTAGTTCATTTTCTTTATTATTTAAAAAAATTTAGATTTAGTTGTTGATAATTGTGAATTTGTTGCACTTTTAATGTTCATGGTTTTGATCTTCTTTTTCTTAAATAAGTCCATTTAAAGTTTTATATAATACTGGCTTGATGATGATGAACTCCTTTAGCTTGACCTTGTCTGGGAAGCAATTTATTTGCCCTTCCATTCTAAATGAAAGCTTTGCTGGACAGAGTAATCTACGCTGTAGGTCCTTGCTTGTCATCACTTTGAATACTTCTTGCCAGTCCCTTCTCACCTGTAAAGTTTCTTTTGAGAAATCAGCTGATAGTCTTAAGGGAGCTACTTTGTAGGTAACTCTGCTTTTCTCTTGTTGCTTTTAAGATTCTTTACCTTTTTACCTTTTGGCATTTTACCTTTGGCATTTTACCTTTGGCATTTTAATTATGATGCATCTTGGAGTGTTCCTCTTTGGATCTAACTTGTTTGGGACTCTGTGCTTTCTGGATTTGTATGTCTATTTCCTTCACCAAATTAAGGAAGATTTCTTTCATTATTTTTTCAAATAAGTTTTCAATTTATTGCTCTTCCTCTTCTGGCATCCCTATGATTCGGATGTTATACATTTGAAGATGCCCCCAGAGGTTCCTAAGCCTCTTCTTGTTTTTCTAAATTCTTGTTTCTTCTTTTTGTTCTCATTGAATGTTTATCTCTTCCTTATGTTCCAAATCATTGGTTTGAATCCCAGCCTCCTTTCTTTCTCTACTGGTTTCCTATGGATTATTCTCTCTTTCACTTAATGCAATCTCCATTTCTTCCTTTTATTTTTTCGCCATATTCAAGAAGTTCTCTGAGCATCCTGATAACCAGTGTTTTGAACTCTGCATCTGATAGATTGACTATCTCCGTTTCGCTTAGTTCTTTTTCTGGAGTTTTGTCCTGTTCTTTCATTTCGGCCCTATTTCTTTGTCTCCTCAATTTAGCAGCCTCCCTGTGTTTGTTTCTGTTTATTAGGTAGAGCTGCTTTTACTCCCTGTCTTAGCATGGCCTATGTCAAAGAGGTACCTGTAAATTGCATGGGGCAGAGCCTTGGGTACTTGCCAGGGTCAGGCACCCACTTCACTGCTTTGTGGCTGTGTGAGGAGGATTCAGAGAGGGGACAATGCCGCCACCTGGCTTCTGGCAGTTCACCCAGTGTTCACTCCATTTCTAGTTACTTCACCCCCTTTCCATGTGTGACTGGCGCCCTTCCAGATGCTGCCCCGGTGGTGAGTCCCAGAGTGAGTGGGCTTGTGTATGTTCTAAGAACATGCTGGCCCTTTAAGTGGTGAAAATCTGGCAATTTCTTCTGCTACCCCAACCTCCACTGTTTTTTATAGCCAGAGATAACAAGTATCTATTACCCTGGGCTATGCAGTCTGGCCTGGGGTTGGCATCACTCACTCCCAAGGTATCCCTCCAATCATTCTGGCCACTGCTGCTGCTGCTTCTCCACCCATCTCTGCAACTCTGTGCCTCCTACCTATCTGGGTGAGTGTGTCTTCTTTAAATCCTTGGTTGTTGGACTTCCATACAGCTCGATTTTCTGATGGTTCTGGGTGTTATTACTTTTGAGAACTGGTTGTAATTCTTCTACGGTTGTACGAGGAGGGAAGCATGTCTACCTATACCTCCAACTTGACCAGAAGTCTATTATAAACATTTAAAAATTGAGGTTATAATTTTCATGTAGTGAAATGAATAGATCTTTAGTGATTCCATAGATACATTTTAATAAATGCATACAGCTATGTCACCCATACCTTTATCAAGACATAGAATCTTTCCTTCACCCTAGAAAGTTTCTTTTGCTCCATTTCATTCACACACACAAACATCCCCGCCATGAACCACTGATCTGATGACTCTCATTATAGAGTAGTTTGCCTCTTTTAAAACTTTATAAATGCACTCATTGGGCCTTCTTTGTGCCTGGATTTTCATGTGATATTAATATCTATGTGATCTATCCCTGCTGTTGGATGTACCAGCAGTTTTCCATTTAAATTGCTGAGTAATTTCCATTGCAGATTGCTCCACAATTTTTGGATGTTTGGGGGTATATCCAGTTTTTGGTTATTACAAATAAGGCAACTATGAACATTCGTATATACCTTAATTTCTCTAGGAATGTTAATGCTATTTATAGAGAACTTTTTTAGTTTTAGAACTAGTTACAGAGGCACACCAGCCAGGACCAGAAGGATTTTTTGACTGACCTTGGCCTGCACCACCTGGGAAACACCAGAGCCTGCACTCAGGAGACAGTTACAGACCACATTACAGTACCATCCAACCACTTCCACAAACCACAGAGGGAGGTGATTGCTGGCCAGGGGTCACAGCCAGCCCGACCAGCTGTCAGGACTGGGTAACTCCTCATTGACCTGCTGACAGCAATCAAGACTCATCTACAAAAAGAGGGTGTACTCAGCCCACATGAAGTGCACAGCTCAAGTACAGAGCTTAGGAGATAGGGAAGGCTATGGCACTGGACCCTACAGGACACCCACTATATTAGGCCATGCTACCAAGACACAGAGCCAAAGCAGCTCTACCTAATACATAGAAACAAACTCAGGGAGGCTGCCAAAATGAGGAGATAAAGTAATATGGCCCGAATGAAAGAACAGATCAAAACTCCAGAAAAAGAACTAAACGAAATGGGGATAAGTAATCTATCAGGGGCAGAGTCAAAACACTGGTTATAAGGATGCTCAAGGAACTCACTGGGTACTTCAACCGCATAAAAAAGACCCAGGCAGAAACGAATGATATACTAACTGAAATAAAGAACAGTTTACAGGTAAATCAATAGCAGAGTAGATGAAGCCAAGAATCAAATCAATCATTTGGAACCTAAGGAAGAAAAAGACATCCAATCAGTACAGCAAGAAGAAAAAAGGATCCAAAAAAATTGAGGTTAGGCCCTGGCTGGTGTGGCTCAGTGGACTGAGCACTGGCCTGTGAACCAAAGGGTCATTGGTTCGATTCTCAATTGGGGCATATGCCTGAGTTGCAGGCCAGGTCCCCAGTAGGGGGTGCATGAGGGCAATCACACATTGATATTTCTCTTCCTCTCTTTCTCCTTCTCTTCCCCTCTGTCTAAAAATAAATAAATAAAATCTTTTTTTAAAAAAGGATGTCAATTAAAAAAAAATTGAGGATAGTGTAAGAGCCTCTGGGACAACTTCAAACATTCCAACATTTTCATCAAGGGGTGGCAGGAGGGGAAAAGAAATAGCAAGAAATTGTAAACCTAGTTGAAAAATAATACAAGAAAACTTCCCCAATTTGGCAAAGAAAATAGACATACAAGTCCAGAAAGCACAGAGTCCCAAACAAGTTAGACACAAAAAGGAACACACCAGGACACATCATAATTAAAATGCCAAAGGTTAAAGATAAAGAGAGAATCCTAAAAGCAACAAGGGAAAAGCAGATAGTTTACATACAAAGTAGTTCCCGTAAGACTATCAGCTGATTTCTCGAAAGAAACTTTGCAGGTGAGAAAGGACTGGCAAGAAGTATTCAAAGTGATGACAAGCAAGGACCTACGACTTAGATTACTCTGTCCAGCAAAACTATCATTTAGAATGGAAGGGCAGATAAATTGCTTCCCAGACAAGGTAAAGCTAAAGGAGTTCATCATCACCAAGCGATTATTAAATGAAATTTTAAAGGAACTTATTTAAGAAAAAGAGAAAAACTATGAGCATTAAAATGGCAATAAATACATAACTATCAACAATGAATCTAAAAAAACTGAGCAAACAAGCAGAGCAGAAACAGAATCAGAGATATGGAAAACATTATGACAGTGGCCAACAGGGTGAGGTGCCTGGAGGAATGGGGGAAAAGGTGAAAGGATTAAGAAGTACAAACTGGTAGTTGTGGAATAGGTAAGGGGATGTTAAGAGCAAGTATAGGAAATGGAGTTGCCAAAGAACTTACATGCATGACTCATGGACATGAACAAAGGAAAGGGGATTACCAGAGGGAGTGAGGGGTGCTGGGTGGAGTCAAAGGGGGAAAAATTGGGATAACTGTAACAGCACAATCAATTTTAAAAAATAAATAAATAATTTTAAAAAGAAAAAAATCATATGATCATGTCAATTAATACAGCAAGATCATCTGACAAGATATAACATCCATTTATGAATAAAACTCTCAATAATATGGGAAAAGAAGAAAAGTACCTTAAATAATAAAGGCTATTATTGAGAAACCATCAACTAGCATCATACTCAATGGTGAAAACCTGGAAGCTTTTCTTTTGAGATCAGGAAGAAGACAAGGATGTGCATTCTCACCACTGTTATTCAACCTAGTACTGGAAGTCCTAGCCACAGCAATCAGGCAAGAGAAATAAATAAAAGGCATCCAAGCTGGAAATGAAGAAATAAAACCGTCGCTATTTTCAGAATGTAGAAATAAAACTGTCACTATATACAGAACATCCTAAAGACTCCAGAAAAGTCTATTGGAAGAAATAAACAAACACAGTAAAGTTACAAGGTACAATTGCAACTAAAAGGATAAAGTACCGGCCTGGCTGGTGTAGCTCAGTGGATTGAGCTCGGACTTGCGAACCAAAGGATCGCGGTTCGATTCCCAGTTAGGGCACATGCCTGGGTTGCAGGCCAGTTCCCAGCAGGGGACGCACGAGAGGCAACCATACATGATATTTCTCTCTCTCTCCCTCTCTCTCCTTCCCCTCTAAAGGTAAATAAATAAAATCTTTTAAAAGGATAAAGTACCTAAGAATAAAATTAACACAGGATCTGAAAGACCTGTACACTGAAAACTACAAGACACTGTTAACAGAAATTGAAGAAAACATAAAGCAATGGAAAGATATTCCATGTTCATGGATCGCAAGACCTAATAGTATTAAAATGGCCATGTTACCTAAAGCAATATAATGATTTAATGCAATCTCCATTCAAACCCCAATGGCATTTTTCACAGAAATAGAGAAAAAAAAAAAATCTTGAAATTTGTATGGAACCTCAAAAGATCCCAAATAGCCAAAGCAATCCTGAATAAAAAGAACAAAGCCTGAGGCATCATAGCACCTGGCTTCAAACTATACTACAAAGCTACATTAATCAAAATGGCAAAACATACACTGACCAGTGGAATAGAACTGAGAGCCCAGAAATAAACACATGCATACACAGGCAATTAACTTTCCACCAAAGAGGTATAATCATACAATAGGAAAGAAAGTCATTTTAATAGATGGTGTTAGGAAAACTAGAAAGCCACATGCAAAACAATGAAACTAGTGCTATTTGTCATCATACACAAAAATTAACTCAAAATAGATTAAATACCTAAACAGAAAACCTGAAACAATAAGATACAGAGAAGAAACCTGGCTGGTGTGGCTCAGAGGGTTGAGTGCCAGCTTGCAACCCAAAAGCTCACTGGTTCAATTCTCAGTCAGGGCACATGCCTGGGTTGCAGGCCAGGTCCCCAGTTGGGGGCATGCGAGAGGCAACTGATTGATGTATCTCTTGCACGCTGATGTTTCTCTCCCTCTCTTTCTCCCTCCTTTCCCCCTCCTTTCCCCTCTCTCTAAAATAAATAGCCCTGGCTGGTGTAGCTCAGTGGATTGAGCGCGGGCCTGTGAACCAAAGGATCGCGGTTCGATTCCCAGTCAGGGCACATGCCTGGGTTGCAGGCCAGTTCCCAGCATGGGACACATAAGAGGCAACCATACATTGATATTTCTCTCCTTCTCCCTCTCTCCTACCCTTCCCCTCTAAAGGTAAATAAATAAATAAATAAATATTTTTAAAAAATAAATAAATAAATAAATAAAATAAATAAATAAAATATTTTTTAAATATAGAAAAAAACACATGGACACTAAATCTGAGACCTTGGTCTCTGAGGGTTCTTTGTGAACTTGACCCTAAATCCAAGGGAACTAATAGCAAAAAATAAGTGAGTGGGGCCAAATCAAACTGAAAAGCTTCTGCACAACAAAAGAAACCAACAAAACAAAAAAGGCAACCAACCATTGGGACAAGATGTTTGAACGACACCCCTGATAAGACATTAATATTCAATATATATAAAGAACTCATATAACTCAACAACAACAACAACAACAAAAGACAAATAGTCCAATTAAAAAATGGACAGAGGACCCATTTGAATAGACACTTTCCAAGGAAGACATATAGATGGCCAGCACGCATATGAAGAGATGCTCAATATCACTAGGGAACCCTTATGGACTATTGGTGGGAAGGTAAACTGGTACAGCCACTGTGGAGAACAATATGGAGGTTCCTCAAAAAATTATAAAAATAGAGCTACCAGATGACTCAGCAATCCCTCTTCTGGGTATTTACCCCCCAAAAAACAGATAAGACTTATTTGTAAACATATGTGTGTCCCTGTATTCATTGCAGAATTATTCATGGTAGCCAAGACTTGAAACCAACCTAAGTGGCCTTTAACAAATGACTAGTAAAGAAGATGTGATATATATATGTGTCTGGAACACTACTCAGCCATACAAAAATGTGATATTGCCATTTGCAGCAACGTGGATGGATTTCGATCATATTATGCTGACTAAAATAAGTTAGATGGAAAAGGCGAACCATACAATTTCACTCATATGTGAAATATAAAACAGAAAGTATAAATGAATAAACATAACCAACCAACCAACCAACCAACAAAAAAACAAAATCACAGTTAACAGACAACAATATGGTGGTTACCAGAGGGAAAGTGTCGGGGGAAGACCAAGAGGATAAAGAGTGTTGAATATCTGGTGACAGAAGGAGACTAGACTTTGAGTGGTAAGCACACAAGAAAGTATACTGATGTCTTATTATTTATATGTGCACCTGAAATTTATATAATGTTATTATCAACCAATATCACCCCAATACACTTAATAGTATAAAATTAAATCAATAAAAAGACTAGGAAGTTAGTTTTATCCCCTCATGAAATGGTCTTCATGGTACACTGTTAAGGATAAAGAAGCCAGGTAAAGGAAAGCACATGTAGTCTGCTGAAATTTGTGTGAATAGGGAAAAGAATATTATGTTTGCTGGCATATGCATAAAATATCTTTTGAAGAATTAACAAGAAAGTAATATCAGTGGTTCCCTGTCAGGGATGGGACAGGTGGAGAGAAAGACTTCTTATCTTCCTAAAGCTTTTGAATTTTGAATCAAATAAAAACATAAATCAAAAGATAATTCCAAAGGAGACAAAACAAATAAAACCAAAAACTTTTAAATAAAAAACTTTTTAAAAAGCATGACAGAGGCCTGGAGGGTGTGGCTTAGTGGATTGAGCACAGGCCTGCAAACCAAAGGGTTGCTGGTTCCATTCCCACTCAGGGCATATGCCTGGGCCAGGTCCCCAGTAGGGGGCACATTACAGGCAACCGCACGTTAATGTTTCTTTCCCTCTCTTTCTCCCTTCCTTTCCCTCTCTTTAAAAATAAATAAATAAAATATTTTTTAAGATACATAACATTGAAAAAAGCATGATAGAAATAATTCTTTTACTTTTATTAAGATTTTAAAAATTCTAAAAGTTGTCATTCCTTGAACAAAGATTTTACTACCATTTTAATTTGCTATATTGTCTTATTTTAATTAATCTTTCTTTAAATATCTGCTTTTATTCATTAAAGGATAAAATATGGCCAGATTAATTAACAAATGCAATCATTTCGTTAAGGAAATTGGTTTAATTTTGGTTTTAAGTGGGGAAGCCCAACC
This sequence comes from Glossophaga mutica, assembly GCA_039655065.1. Classification (NCBI taxonomy): domain Eukaryota; kingdom Metazoa; phylum Chordata; class Mammalia; order Chiroptera; family Phyllostomidae; genus Glossophaga; species Glossophaga mutica. The sequence goes on from CM077306.1 coordinate 107,485,139, forward strand.
AACGAGGCAGTTTTGGAGGGCAAACATGCCTGTTGCTTCAGCAAGCTTGGGACGCCCTCTAGTGTTCTGGGTGCTCAAGATCCTAATAATTAGAAAAATCACACAGGTAATTCTAGTCTGATACCTGACTGCAAACATTTGCCAAACTTGCAGGGCCCTCACTGGTCACATCACTGGCCAAAGCAGCCAAATGCAGTAGAGTGAGGCCTCGAGGTCAAGCTACCGAGGGCTGGGGAGGACCTGAGGGTGTAGGAGCCAGTCTGTATGCTGCAGGCACTGTGGAAGGTACTGTGTGGAAGGCACTGTTCTCTGGATCACCCTTTCTGAGCTCCACTTCTGGTCCCTACCTGGCTGTCTGCCATTCCTGGCACTCTCTTGTACCCCTTTTCTAATATTAGAAACCAAACCAGACTGGCTTAGGGCAGTGGTTCTCAAAGTGTGCTCCCAGGATGGCTGCATGGCATTACTTGGGAACTTGTTACTGAATCAGTAACTCCAGGGGTGGGGGCCCATCGCTGCATTTCACAAGGTCTCCAGCAGAATTTCGCTTTGCAAACCAGGCTTCTCTCTCTCAAGTCTCAGTATCTAGCAGCTGTGATTTCTGAACAGTCAGATGTCAGGACACACTTTCTTGCCAGGAAGCCAGTGGCCCCTTCACCAGCTTAGACTGAGTCCTGGCTTTGCCCAGGAAAAGAGATTCACGTCCTGGATTCTAAACCACATTCAGTTGTCCTAGGTGTTCGTTGGGCTCCTACTTATACCTCAGTGTGCAGCTCACACGTTGTCTCCTTTAATGAAGTTCTATGATTCCTTGGTCAGAGCTAATGATCTGCATGTATGTCCCAAAGCATGTGTGCATGTCTCACTTGCCATCTGTGTTAAAGTCTCCTCACCCATCTATGCCTGAGCAAGACTGTGCCAACCTTGAGGGCAAGGAGAGTTTGGTTCTGTCAGCCCCAGTTGCTCCTGAAATCAATGCCCAGCACATCGTAGGTGCTTCATACAGATCTACCAAATACATAAATTATCTCAGTGGAGACAGGGAATTGGAACAGAAAAGTATAAACCAAAATTGTCTGAGAGAAGATTTTCCAAATCCCTGTGTTGGGCCATAGAAACCAATGAAGTTTGTTTCTGGAATTTTCTCTTTTGTCTGTGTTCTCCTCTCATCAAGCACTTCCATACCCTCCCCACCTAGTAAAACCCTACCATTCAGAACTATTTTCCAGATCAGCCAGGTCCAAAACCCCAGAATGATTTCTGCCTGGGATCCAAACACTCAGCAGCAACTGTGAGGTTCACTTCAGTGGGAGTTAGATTATCCAAACCTGTTGAGTCACTGGTAGGAAAAATGGTTGGCCCTAACATTAAAGAAGTTGTGTTTGCATTTCTTTCTTTTCACTTTTTTTTTTTTTTTTTTAATACAGACCATCACCTTTACTCCAGGGTTGGTACAAGCTGTGCGTACTCCACAAAGAAAAGCACAGGATGGAGCAGTCTCACAGCAATACAGAGGGTGGGAGAGCAGGTTAATCTTTTTAGATTATTTTGCCTTACAGAGAAATTACTGGATTGCAGAAGATGACCCTGTCTTCTCTCTCCAGTCTCACCCGCCCCTCCTTAAAGGCAGAATCCTTATCCATTCTCGTTCATCTCATTCATCTCATTCATACTCTCTCTCTCCCTCCTTCTTGCCCTGCTCTCTTACAACATATACTGACTGGAAAGACAATTCATGCTATTCCCCCTTCCCAATTCCACAAGCATCTCTCTGAGGGAGAAGACAGACAAGTCTGGGGAGCTTGGGAAGGTCCTTAAAGGCAAAACTGTGGAGTGCTCAAGGTGTATGTGTTAAGGCCGGTGTCCCACAGCAGTGGCCAGAGGGGATAGACTGGATGGGCTGGGCTGGGCTGGAAGGCAGCCCTTCCCGACCACTAGAGTTTTGGTCCCACATCCTAAAAGCTCCTAACTTAAACTTTCCCTAAACAGTTTCTTGAGACTGCATGTGAATTTAAAGTTAAAAGAAAAGTTTTCTTTTTTGTTTTGACTATGTAGCAATTGGACTCTGCAATACTCTTCACTGTGGCATTCCCACCCCATCCCCCAACCCCAGCTCTGGCCTAGACAACAAGTTAATGCTAGAGAACGCAAAAAAAAAAAAAAAAAAAAGGGCAGATGTGGCAGGGCGGGTTTAATATGCATATGTGTAGGATTTGGTATTTATGCACACAGCACGGTGGGGGCAGAGGGCCATCTTGGGATAAGCAGAAGGCTGGGGTCACTGTACCCTAGGGATTTAGCTAGGAGGCATTCACAAGCCCTTGATGGCAGGATAATGAGGGAGAGCAGTTACCAAGTCCCTTCCTAGGTGAATTGGGAATCAGTGCAAAGGAAAACACTGGAGTTAACTTCCCTTCTTTCTGGGTTTGGAGTGTTCTAGGCCAGGGAGAGAGGGAAGGTTGCCTAAAGTAATCACGCTGGGACCCTGTAGGTGGGGACAGAATTGGAGTCAAAACCTAATGATATCACCCCCAACCTTCCTAGGTTGGGAGTGAGTATGTGCAACAGTCTGAGTAGGAATAAAGGAATGGAAAAGCGCCCCTCTCTCTGCCCCTTAGCCCAACTCGGGCTCAGTGGGGCATTCTCCCAGCACGGTCTCTCTAGAGTGTAGGTGTGTGCATGGGATCTAATGCTGGGTGCTCTGTTGGGTTTGAACTTTGGGGCCAGGAAAGGATGCACTGATCCTCTGTCCTTAGATCCCTGGCTCACACCTGTCCTAGGACCATAACAGGGAACAAAAAGGGACCTTCTGGTGCTCAGGCCCTGAAACCTGAAGAATAGGTGGAAACTGGACTCAGCAGCCAGTCCACCACAGGGAATGACACTGAACCCTGGCTTTTCTCTGCCCCTTCCAGGTAGGGGTTAGGAGCCTCTTCACCTTCCCTCCACTGCTTCTCATTAGATCCAACTTCCTCTCCTGTGCCTCACCCCCGCCTCATCTCCTCAAGGTAGGAAAATGCAGGTTCTTTCTGCTCAGCTTGTAAGAGATGTGGGGTATTACCCAACAGCCACATGGGATTCTGCTGCCTGCCACCCATAAACTCCGGAGGCAGAGATTTGGTGAAAAAGGAAAGGAGTCTTTTATTTAAAGGATATATAATTTTGGAAGAATGACAGGCTTCTGCCTGAGAGCCCATTCCTTTTAAAACCCCCAAAGAAAATAACCCTGCCTCCCCTTGCCAGGCCAGGCCAGTCCTAGGTGGGGCTCTGAGCAACTTCTCCCACTTAAAAATACAGTCCTCTGGGAAATGCAGACAGCTTAGCTGGTTCCCAGTCACAGTCTGGCTTCAGGCATCTTTTACAGTCTGTGCAAGCTGGCATCCTACCTGGTTTCTTCCACACTCTGCCCACTAGCCCAGTGTCTGAGCCTTGTGCCTCTAGGCTATCAGCTCACCAGGCAGGACTGTGAAGCACAGCGCTAGATGCCAGCACTGATTCCGCTCCTTGCACAGGAAGGGGACCTGGGATTTGTCACATGGCCATGCAGCTTCCAGTGCCCCTAGGCCATGGAACACTCAGACCCCTGACCAGGAGAGCAAGGGGGAACCAGAAGGCAAAGAGACCAAGACTCCATGTGCCCTCAACTTAAAAATCTGGGCTCGAAATCCTACACATAGCAGAAGCCAGTAACAGGGTCTTTTCCCCTGTCAACGTTTTACTAGCCTGGTGTATCCTCTATGCAAACTTCCTCCTCCTACAACATGAGCCCCTTGGGTATTTTTACCCTTACCCCATTTGAATCCTGGGCTGCCTCCTGAGCTTCCCAATCCCTCCCTTTCAAGGAAGGTAAGCTCTTTCATGCCACTTCAGGCTTTCCTATCTCTCTCCAGCAATCTAACCAGATCCCCCCTATTACAGGGGTAGAGTGGAGAAAGGGAAAGTAGGAGGGATATTCACATCTCTGTACTCATAGAAACAGCCCCCACCTCCCTCTAGAGTGAGGAAATGCAGCCCCCACCCAGCCTCTGACCCCTATAACCCCTCACGAGGAAAAGGAGTTAGATGACCCAGACACAAGACATGCAGAAAGTCAGAGAGTGTGCATATACACAGACACGTTGGGTTAGGACTAGGTTAGTGAGTAGATTTTGAGAGGGCAAGTGTTGCCCTTGTCCCCTCTTCTGGAGGAAAAAGAAGGGAGTGGTCTGATGAAGGTCCAACCCCCCACCTCTTCCTCCTTGTTGCTCAGGCTTTCTTTAGTGGAGGAGCAAATTTGATGATCCCTACTTCAGAGGGCTGCCGGGTGTCTTTGTACTTCTTGGCACTGGAGATATGGGTTAGCTTGATGTCCAGCTTATCCTCCTCAGAGATCTTTGGAACACAGTTCTATAGTCAGGCACCGCAGGAGGTGAAATATTGCAAAGATGTGCTCATTGTAGGAGAGGTTGTCTTTGTCTAGCTTGTGGCTCTCCAGGAAGCTAAACCAAGACATCTAGATTGTCCCCATGTGTTGGCTATTTCAAAAATGCTGCAATGAACATAGCAACACATCTATCTTTACAAATAACTGTTTGCCAGTGTTTTGGGTAGATACCCAGATGAGGGATTGCTGGGCCATCTATTAACTCTATTCTTAATTTTTTGAGGAACTTCCAACTGTTTTCCATACTAGTTTCACCAGTTTACATTCCCACCAACAGTGCACAAGGGTTCCTTTTTCTTCTCATTCTCTCTAACACTTGTTATTTACCTATCTTGTTGATAATAGCCATTCTAACAGGTGTAAGGTGGTATCTCATTATAGTTTTGATTTGTATTTTGCTTATAACTAGTGAAATTGAACATCCTTTCAAATATCTGTTGGCCATCTGTATGTCATCCTTGAAGACATATCTGTTCAAATAGGTCCTCTGCCTATTCTTTAATTGGACTATTTTTTTTGTTGTTGTTGAATTATATGAGTTTTTAAAATATATTTTGTCTATTAGCCCTTTATCAGAGGTATTGTTTCAAACATCTTGTCCCATTTGGTTGGTTGCCTTTTTTGTTTTGTTGATGGTTTCTTTTGCTGTGTGGAAGCTTTATAATTTGAATTGATCCCACTCGTTTATTTTTGCTTTTAGTCCCCTTGCATTTAGGGTCAAGTTCACAAAGACTCCTGAGACCAGGTCCATACGTTTAGTGCTTATATGTTCTTCTTTGTATCTTATTGTTTCAGGTCTTCTGAATTAATTTTTGTGTATGGTGACAAACGGCAGTCTAGTTTCATTCTTTTGCATGTGGCTTTTCCATTTTCCCAACACCATTTATTGAAATGACTTTCCTTTCTCCATTGTATGATTTTGGCTCCTTAGTCGAAAATTAGTTGCCCATATGTGTGTAGGTTTATATCTGGGCTCTTGATTCTGTTTCATTGGACTCTGTGTCTGTTTTTCTGCCAATACCATACTATTTTTGATTACTGTAGCTTTGTAGTATAGTTTGAAGTCAGGGAGTTTGCTAGTTCCAGCTTCCCCCCCCCCCCCCCCCGCCTCAGGATTGCTTTGGCTGTTTGGGATCTTCTGTGGCTCCATACAAATCTGAGGATTTTTTTGGTTCTATTTCTGTAAGAAATGTCGCTGGGCCCTGGCTGGTGTGGCTCAGTGGATTGAGCACTGGCCTACGAACCATAGGGTCACTGGTTCGATCCCCAGTCCAGGGCATATGCCTGGGGTGTGCAAGAGGCAACCACACATTGATGTTTCTCTCCCTCTCTTTTTCCTTCCCTTCCTCTCTGTCGAAAAATAAATAAATAAAATCTTTTTTTTTTTTTTTTAAGAAATGCCATTGCGCTTTTGATATGGATTGCATTAAATCTATATATTGCTTTAGGTGATATGGACATTTTAACAATGTTAATTCTTACAATCCATGAATATGGAGTAGCTTTTATTTCTTTGTGTCTTCTTCAATTTCTTTCAACATTATCTGACAGTTTTCAGTGCACAGTCCTTTACCACTCTTGGTAAGTTTATTTCTAGGTATTTTATTCTATTTGCTATTCTTGTAAATAGGCCTGTTTTCTTCATTTCTCTTTCTAATATTTTTTGTTAGTACATAGGAACAGAATGAATTTTTGTATATTGATTTTGCATCCCACAACTTTACTGTATTTGTTTACTGTTTCCAATTTTTTGTGGAGTCTTTAGGGTCTATCTATATAGAATCATGTCATCTGCAAATAGTGACAGTTTTACTTCTTCATTCCCAATTTGAATTACTTTTATTTCTTTTTCTTACCTAATTGCTCTGTCTAGGACTTCTAGTACTATGTTGAATAACAGTGGTGATAGTGAACATTCCTGTCCTGTTTCTGATCTTAGAGGAAAAGCTTCTAGTTTTTTATATTGGAATGATGCTGGTTGAGGGTTTGTCATATATGACCTTAATTATGTTGAAGTACTTTCCTTCTATACCCATATTATTGAGAGTTTTATTCATAAATGGATGTATTTTGTCAAGTGCTTTTTCTGTATTAATTGACATGATCACATAATGTTTATCTTTTATTTTTATAATGTGATATATCACATTGATTGATTTACATATATTGAATCATCCTTGTATCCCTGCAATGAACCCTACTTGATCATGATGTATAAGCCTTTAAATATATTGTTGTATTTGACTGGGTAGTAAAAGTTTGATTAGGATTTTTGCATCTATGTTCATTAGAGACATTGACCTGTAATTTTCTTTTTGGTGTGTTGTTCTTGCCTAGTTTTGGTATCAGGGTAAGGTTGGCCTCATAAAATAAGTTAAGAAATATTTCCTCTTCCTCATTTTTTAGAAGAGTTTGGGAAAGATAGCTATTAAATCTTCTTTTAATGTTTGGTAGAATTCACCAGTGAAGTCATCTGGTGTGGGACTTTTGTTTTTTTGAGAAGGTTTTGATTACTCTTTCAATTTTCTTACTAATAATTGTTGTATTTAGGTTGTCCATTTCTTCTTGGTTCAGTCTAGGAAGGCTATATATGTATAGGAATTTGTTCATTTCTCCTGTTATCGAGTTTTGTGACATATAGGCTTTCCTAGTATCTTGTATAGTCCTTTGTATTTCTCTGGTGTTCATTTTAACTTCTCTCCTTCCATCTGATTTTATTTATTTGAGTTTTCTCCTTAGTGAGTCTAGCTAGAGGTTTGTCAACTTTGTTTATCTTTTTAAGAACCAGCTCTGTTTTATTATTTTTAATTGTCTTTTTGTTCTCTAATTCACTGACTTCTCATCTGAATTTCATTTCCCTCTTTCTACACACTTTGGGTTTCATTTGTTCTTCCTTTTCCATTTTTTTTAATTTAATATATTTTATTGATTATGCTATTACAGTTGTCCCATTTCTCCCCCATCATTCCCCTCCACTCTGCACACCCCCTCCCACCCACATTCCCCCCCTTTAGTTCATGTCCATTGTATTATAAGTTCTTTAGCATCTACATTTCCCACACTGTTCTTGCCCTTCCCTGTCTATTTTCTACCCACCATCTATGCTACTTATTCTCTGTACCTTTTCCCCCTCTCTCCTCCTCCCACTCCCCTCTTGCTAACCCTCTATGTGATCTCTATTTCTGTGGTTCTGTTCCTGTTCTAGTTGTTTGCTTTTGTTTTAGGTGTGGTTGTTAATAGCTGTGAGTTTGCTATCTTTTCACTGTCATATTTTTTATCTTCTTTTTCTTAGATAAGTCCCTTTAACATTTCATATAATAAGGGCTTGGTGATGATGAACTCCTTGAACTTGACCTTATCTGAGAAGCACTTTATCTGCCCTTCCATTCTAAATGACAGCTTTGCTGGATAGAGCAATTTCGGATGTAGGTCTCTGCCTTTCAAGACTTCAAATACTTCTTTCCAGCCCCTTCTTGCCTGGAAGGTCTCTTTTGAGAAATCAGCTGACAGTCTGATGGGAACTCCTTTGTAGGTGACTATCCTCTTATCCCTTGCTGCTTCTAGAATTCTCTCCTTCATTTGAATCTTGGCTAATGGAATTATGATGTGCCTTGGTGTGTTCCTCCTTGGGTTCCACTTCTTTGGAACTCTCTGAGCTTCCTGGACTTCCTGGAAGTCTATTTCCTTTGTCAGATTGGGGAAGTTCTCCTTTATTATTTGTTCCAATAACTTTTCCACTTGTTGCTCTTCTTCTTCCCCTTCTGGGACCCTTATAATTCAAATGTTGTGACATTTAACGATGTCCCGGAGGTTCCTAAGCCTGTCCTCATTTTTTTTTGAATTCTCATTTCTTCCTTGTTTTCTGTTTGGTTGTTTGTTTCTTCCTTCTGGTCCACTCCATTGATTTAAGTCCCAGTTTTCCTCCCATCTCTATTGGTTCCCCATACATCTTCCTTCATTTCACGTATGGTAGCCTGCATTTGTTCATCTAATTTGTGAGCAAAATCAACCAATTCTGTGAGCATCCTGATAACCAGGGCTTTGAACTGTGCATCTGATAGGTTGGCTATCTCTTCCTTGCTTAGAGGAATTGGCTCTGGGGATTTCATTTGTTCTCTGGTTTGAGCCATTTTTGGTGGTTTTGTTGTTGTTGTTGTTGCTGCTGCTGCTGTTTTTGGTCTGGTTGCGCCTGTTATGTAGTGAGGGGTGGAGCCTTAGGTGTTCCCCAGTGCAGGGCAGCCCAGTCGCTGGGTGTGATGTTGTATGTGGGGGTGGGGTCTGAGAGGGAACAATGGCACCCACTCCACTCTCTCCTGAATTCCTGTCCCCTCCGCTGCTTCCCCTTCACCTGGATTATCTGCGCCCGTGAATGTGGGACCACCTGGTCAGCCAGCCTCCTTGCATAGCCTCACTGGGTCTGCACAGTTGCCACCCTGTGCCTGGGGTCTGCCAGCCGCCGCCTGTGGGCCTGCCAGCTGTCTGCACACTTGGGAATCACCAGCCACTGCCGCCTGTGTTCCTGGGTCTGCACCTCCACTTTCTCCTGCTGAGACTCTGCCCCTCTTACCGGTCTGGATGAATGGTTGTCGGACTTCCGTACAGCTCAGTTTTCTATTAGCTCTGGTTGTTTTCTTGTTTCTAAATATCTGTTGTCCTTAATTTTGGTTGTGAGAGGAGGCACAGTGTGTCCACCTATGCCTCCATATTGGCCGGAAGTCCCTTTTTCTGTTTTTTAAGGTGTGATGTTAGATTGCATATTTGGGGTTTTATTTAATTATTTGTTTATTGAGATAGGCCTTAAAGGTATAAACTTTCTTCTTAGTACCACTTTTGCTGCATCCCAAATATTTTGTTAAGTCATGTTTTCATTTCATTTTTTCTATGTATCTTTTGATTCCTTCTTTTATTTCTTCTTTAGCTTCAATAGCTGCTCAGTAGCATGTTCTTGTTTAATCTCCTCACATTCGTATTTTTCCCCCAGCTTTCTTTTTGCAGCTAATTTTCAGCTTCATACCATTGTGGTCCAAAATACGGTTGTATGATTTCCATCTTTTAAAATTTATTATGGCTAGATTTGTGCCCCCAACATATGGTCAAACTTTGAGAATGTTCTGTGTGCACTTTCGAAAAATGTGTATTCTGTTGTTTTGGGATAGAGCGTTATCAAAATGTCAATTAAGTTCATTTGGTCTAGTGTGTCATTTAAAGTGATATTTCCTTGTTGACTTTCTGTCTGGGTGGTCTATCCATTGCTGTCAATGGAGTATTCAGGTCCCCTACTATAACTACATCATTGTCAGTTTTCTCCTTCAGGTTTGTTAGTAATTGCTTTATATATTTGGGTGCTCTCAGGTTAGGTGCATATATAAATGCATATTATGTCTTCCTGCTGAATTGTCTCCTTTTAAAAAATATATTTTATTGATTATGCTATTACAGTTGTCCCAATTTTTACCTCTTTGCCCCCCTTTGCCTGGTAACCCCATTCCCTCCAGCAACCCCCCACTTAGTTCATATCCATGGGCCGTGCATGTAAGTTCTTTGGCTTCTCCATTTCCTATACTACTCTTAACATCCCCCTGTCTATTTTGTACCCACCAATTTATGCTTCTTAATCCCTGAGCCTTTCCCTCTGTTCTCCCCCTTCACCCTCCCAGCTGATAACCCTCCAAATGATCTCCATATCTATGATTCTGTTTCTGTTCTGCTTGTTTGCTCAGCTTGCTTTTTAGATTCAGTTGTTGATAGTTGCAAATTTGTCACCATTTTAATGTCCATAGTTTTGATCTTCTTTTTCTTAGATAAATGCCTTTAACATTTCATATATTAAGGGCTTGGTGATGATGAACTCCTTTAGCTTTACCTTGTTTGGGAAGCACTTTATCTGCCCTTCCATTCTAAATGATAGCTTTGCTGGACAGAGTAATCTAGGTCGTAGGTCCTTGCTTTTCATCACTTTGAATACTTCTTACAGTCCCTTCTAACCTGCAAAGTTTCTTTTTTTTTTAATATTTAATTTATTTTTTAGAGAGAGGGGATGGGAGAGAGAAAGAGAGAGAGAGAAACATCAATGTGTGGTTGCCTCTCACTTGCCCCCACTGGGGACCTGGCCTGCAACCCAGGCATGTGCCCTGACTGGGAATCAAACCGGTGACCCTTTGGTTCGCAGGCTGGTGTTCAATCCACTGAGCCACACCAGCTAGGGACAAAGTTTCTTTTGAGAAATCAGCTAAGAGTCTTATGGGAACTCCTTTGTAGGTAAACTATCTGCTTTTCTCTTGCTACTTTTAAGATTCTCTCTTTACCTTTAAACTTTGGCATTTTAATTATGATTGTATTGGTGTGTTTCTCTTTGTGTCTAACTTGTTTGGGATTCTCTATGCTTCCTGGACTTATATGTCTATTTCCTTCACCAAATTAGGGAAGTTTTCTTTCATTACTTTTAAAATAAGTTTTCAATTTCTTGCTCTTCTTCTTCTCCTTCTGGCACCCCTATGATTTGGATGTTGGTATGTTTGGAGATGTCCAGAGGATCCTTAGACAATCCTCATTTTTTAAAAATTCTTTGTTCTTCTTGCTGTACTGATTGGATGCTTTTTTCTTTCTTATGTCCCAAATTGCTTATTTGATTCTCAGCTTCATCCTTTCCACTGTTGGTTCCATGTAGATTTTTGTATATTTCATTTAATATTACCTTCATTTCTGCCTGGGTCTTTTTTAAGCCTTTGCTGTACTCAGTGAGTTGTTTGAGCATCCTGATAACCAGTGTTTTGAACTCTGGTTGGTTATCTCTATTTCAGTTAGCTCTTTTCCTGGGGTTTTGTTCTGTTCTTTCATTTGGGCCCTATTTCTTTGTCTCCTCTATTTGGCCACCTCCCTGTGTTTGTTTCTGTGTATTAGGTGAAGCTGCTTGACTCCCTGTGTTAGGCGAGTGGCCTATTGTAGAACAGGCACCTGTAAATTGTGTGGGGCCAAGTGCTAGGTAATCGCCAGGGTAAGGCAACTCACTTCAACACTTTTTGGCTTTCTGTAGGGAGAGGGCTTAGAGATGGGATAATGTCAATACCTGGCTTCTGGAGGTTTACCTGGGAGGAAGCTGTCTCCCGTTACTCACCCTGTTTCTAGGCACTTCACTTATTCCCCATATGTGACTGGTGCCCTTCCAGCTGTTTCCCTGGTGCTGAATCCCCGGGAGGGTGGGTCTGCATGAGTCCTAAGTCCATGCAGGTCCTTTAGGAGGAGTCTTCTGAAAATCTGGCAGTTTCTCCACCCCAACTGCCACTGGTTCTTTTCTTTCTTCTTCTTTTCTTTATTGTGGCAGGAATCCTATATTTTATTATTATTTTTAAGGTATATTTTATTGATTATGCTATTACAATTGTCCCATATTTTTCTCCCCTTATTCCCCTCCATACTGCAGCCTCCTCCACCAGCATCCCCCCCCTTAGTTCATGCCCATGGGTCATACATATAAGTTCTTTGGTTTCTCCATTTCCTATATTATTCTTAATCTCCCCCTGTCTATTTTGTACCGACCATTTATGCTTCTTATTCCCTGTACCTTTTTACCCCCTCGCTTCCCTGATGATAACCCTCCATGTGATCTCCATTTCTGTGATTCTGTTCCTGTTCTAGTTGTTTGCTTAGATGGTTTTCATTTTCATTTTTAGGTTCGGTTGTTGATAGTTGTGAGTGTTGTCATTTTACTATTCACAGTTTTGGTCTTCTTCTTTTTCTTAAATAAGTCCCTTTAACATTTCATACAATAAGGGATTGGTGATGATGAACCCCTTTAACTTGACCTTATCTAGGAAGCACTTTATCTGCCCTTTCTTTCTAAATGATAGCTTTGCTGGATAGAGTCATCTTGGATGTAGGTCCTTGCCTTTCATGACTTGGAATACTTCTTTCCAGCCCCTTCTTGCCCACAAGGTTTCTTTTGAGAAATCATCTGACAGTCTTACAGAAACTCCTTTGTAGGCAACTGTCTCCTTTTCTCTTGTTGCTTTTAAGATTCTCTCCTTATCGTTAATCTTGGGTAATGTAATTATGATATGCCTTGGTATGTGCTTTCTTGGGTCCAGCTTCTTTGGGACTCTCTGAGCTTCCTGGACTTCCTGGAAGTCTATTTCCTTTGCCAGATTAGGGAAGTTCTCCATTATTATTTTTTCAAATAAATTTTCTATTTCTTGATCTTCCTGTTCTCCTTCTGGCACCTCTACGATTCAGATGTTGGAACGTTTAAAGTTGTCCTGGAGGTTCCTAATCCTCTCCTCATTTTTTTTTTTTAATTTTTGTTTCTTCATTCTGTTCTGGTCAAATGTTTATTTCTTCCTTCTGCTCCAAACCGTTAATTTGAGCCCCAGTTTCCCTCCCTGTTGTTTCCCTGCATATTTTTCTTTATTTCACTTTTTCATAGCCTTCACTTTATCCTCTATTTTGCAACAATACTCAACCATTTCTGTGAGCATCCTGATTACCAGTGTTTTGAACTCTGCATCTGATAGGTTGGCTATCTCTTTATCGCTTAGTTGTATTTTTTTTTTCTGGAGCTTTGATCTGTTCTTTCATTTGGGCCATATTTCTTTGTCTTGGTGCTCCTGTTATGTTGTAAGGGGAGGAGCCTTAGGTATTCACCAGGGCAGAGCAACTCACACTGTTGCATTGTGGCACTGTATGTTGGGGAGGTTTCAGCGAGGGAACAATGCTGCTTGCTTGGCTCTTGCCTCACTTTCAGTCACTTCCCCCCTCTACCCACAAACAAATTGGGTCATTCTGGTGCTGATTCCCAGGGAGACAGGTTTATGTACATTCTATGACCCAGTGGGTCTCTCCAACAAACTCTCCTGTGAGGCTAGGAGTTTCTCCTGCCACTGCAACCCCCACAGGTTTTTACAGCCAGAGGTTTTGAGGGTTTCTTTTTCAACAATGGAACCTTGGGTTGCACAGTCTATCTCACTCCCCAGTTGATTCTCCCCATTTATCTGCACACAAATGTGGGAATTCCAAGTCTGCCAGCTGCTGCCTTACCTGTCCAGTGCACCAGCCACCGCCTTGCCTCGAATCCTCTCCACCCCGGCTGCCTGTTTCCTCCCTCTTACTTGTCTCAATGAATGTTTCTTCTTTAACTACTTGGTTGTCAGACTTCCCTACAGTTCGATTTTCTAGCAGTTCTGGGGGGTTTTGTTTTTAAATGTGTTGTTGTCCTTCTTTTAGTTGTGCAAGGAGGCAAAGTGTATCTACCTATGCCTCCATCTTGGCTGGAATTCCCCCCACTTGTTCTTACAGACAGAAATTATGGGGATTTATCTTCCTAGGTCTGGAACTATGGACTGTGTTGTCTGGCCTGGGGCTGTGATCACTTGCTCCCAAGGTGTTCCTCCTGAGTTGTACCCACCACTTGTGAATGTGGAACCACCTGTTCTGCCACCTGTCCATGCCACACTGCCTCTCTGTCCTTCCTACCCATCTGGATGAATGCGGCTTCTTTACGGACTTCCATACAGCTTGATTTCCTGATGGTTCTGGGTGACATTTGTTTTGTGGTCTAGTTGTAACTTTTTCTGTATTTGTGCAAGGAGGTGAAGTTGTTTACCTGCACCTCCATCTTGACAGGAAGTCAGTTCTCTCTTTATCATTCAAAAATCTTCTTGTCTCTTGATAGCATTTCTCTTGAAATTTATTTTGTCTGACCTAAGTACTGCCACACCAGCTTTTCTTTGGATGCTATTTGCTTGAAGAATCATTATCTTTCTCTTCACTTTGAGCCTGTGTTTGGCTTTGGAGCTGAGATGAGTCTCCTGCAGGTAACATATGGTTGGGTCTAATTTTTAAATTCATGAGCTGCTCTGTGCCTTTTGGTCAATGACAGTCCATTTACATTTAGGGTGTTTATTAATATATGAGGACTTACTACAGACACTTTATTCTGTTTTCTGGTTGCTTTATATCTCCACTGTTATTTCCCCCTTGTGATTTTTTTCTATTTTAATTGGTGGGTTTTCTTCTTCTTTTTTTTTTCTGTGTTTTTGTCAGCTCTAAATTATTCTTTTATGGTTACTATTAGGTTTGTGTAAAATGTCTCATACTTACAATACCTCTTTTCTTCTGATTTCCTTTTATCTTCATTTACCTATACCTGTTCAATCCTTTCTCTCCTCCCCTTTTATTGTTTTGTTGTAACAAATTATCCCTTTTTATATTTTGTATTCATTACCATATTGTGGTAGTTATAGTTAATTTCAATGACCTTTCCTCTTTTATCTTTTTTAAAATAAATTTTATCTAGTTATGTATTTATTTTTAGAGTGAGGGAAAGGGAGGGAGAAAGAGAGGGAGACAAACATCAACGTGTGGTTGCATCTTGTGCACCCCCTACTTGGGAACTGGCCCGAAACCCAGGCATGTGCCCTGACTGGGAATCAAACTGGTGACCCTTTAGTTCGCAGGCCAGCACTCAGTCCACTGAGACACACTAGACAGGGCTATCATCAATTTTTGGCACTGAATAAAATGCGTCCTGGATTACACATTTTTTTTTTTGGCCTTGATATAATTAGAGATTTTGTTAACCTTCTCTTTTTAATGTGCAGCTCATTCCATTGGCTTGGGAAAGTCTCATCAATAATTTCTTTAAGTAAGCTCTGTCTCTCTCTCTCCCTCTCTTCTCCTCTGGCATACTTATTATCCTTAGGTTGTGCTTTCTAATGGAATCCCCCCACCCCCCAGCTTTTTAAAAATTAACTCTTAGCTCTCTTTCTTCTTACTTCTGGGTTATTTCTAGGTTGCTGTCTTCAAGCAAGTTCTCTTTCATTTGGTCTGCTCTGTTCCCCATGCTCTCTGATGCATTCCTCATGTCATTTATTGGGTTTGCAGCTCCTGAATTTCCATTTGGTTCTTTTTTACAGTGTCAATACTTTGTTAAAGTACTCTTTTTGTTCATTAATATTTTTCCTGAGATCACTGACCCACCTTTCTGAGTTCTCATGTATCTCAATGAATTCTTTATAACTGCTGTCTTAAATTCTCTGCCATTTATGCCACAGTCTTCATGGTTTTGAGACTGGTTTCTGCAGACTTTTCACTTTCTTCTGTGCTCCCATATTACCTTAGTTGTTCATGGTATTTAATAGTTCATGGTATTTAATGGATCTGCCAGCACATTTGAGGCAGTGGGCTCTTTTCTCATTTAGGTACTCTTTTACAATGATTAAACAGATTGGTAGGTGGGGTACTTTCTTTTGTTTTCCAGTGGGTGGTGTTATAGTGCAAGTTTTTGTCTTCTCTTAGCTGCGCTACTTACACCTCTGGATTAGGGTGAAGTGGTGTCCCTTTGGTTATAGAAAATACTGTGTACCCCTCGGGTGATGGGTGTTCTCTCTGTGACAAGCTCACTTTGTTTATAGGGCTCTGCCGCTGTGGTAGGAGAATGTGGCAGGTGGTGGAGAACCAGTCTGCAAATGCCCACCACTACCTCATTTTTACTAGTGGTCGTGGGCTCTGCTGTGTTTTGGAGGCATTTCCACTACCTCTATTTGACTCTACCAGGATAGGTGGGGCAAAAGAGGCAATTCACCCTCCCACAGTTCTGCCCCCTCTCATAAAGGCTGTGGGCAGTGCTGTATTGTGTTAAACATCCTAGCTATCTCTATGGGATCTGCCATGATGGAGGGATTGAAAGAAGCCTTTGATTCAGGACCTCTGTTTCTGTTCCTCTTACAATCCAGGGTGTAGTGTGAGGACTACAACCTGATTTCCCCATTGCTACCATGTTTGCAGGAGTTGTGGTGGGCACAGGAGTTGCTACATCTGTAGTAACCCTGTTCTTCCCCTCTCTCACCTCCCCTACTCTTTCCATTCTGCCCACCTTGAGAAGTTCCAATGCATGGATCTTTCCGTCATGTTTGTACATTGAGCAGGGGATTCTTTGTTGAGTTATAGTTGTCTAACTTATTAATTTAAGGGGAGAAACTATGGGGTCTTCTCTGCCAAGGTACCAGAACTTTTTTTCTGTTTGCATTTCTAAATAGAAGTTTTGGTACATACAGCGGTATTCAGGAAAAAACTACAGATAGCTCTAGGAATGCTAGAACCCACACTAGGTGGATGACTGACCCATCCATCTGCCACCCACAGATGAAGGAAGGGGCTAGGTTCTGACCTTGACTCGTTGTCTGCATCCCACTCGATGTGGACCATCAGTAAGTGGAAACGCCCCTGGAGTCTGGCCCAGCATTGCTTTTCCTCCAGTTGCAGAGTCTCTCTTGTTGGGCTTCCCAGGAGGTAAAGTGTCCTTCAAGGCCAGCATTTTTGGAAAATTTAGCCCCAGAATCTCAGGGACTCATATTCTCAATCTGTGAAAAATGAAAGACTCCATCTTTCTCTCTGTAGTGGGATTGAAATTACATTACAACCCATAATCTATACATTGATGATACTCTTAGTGTTGCCTTTATTGCTCAGCTGAAGGGCCTCTGGGGCTCTGCTTGGCCACCTCCCGGAGTTCCACCAGGTGTTTTCTGTGTATCTGCATGTTTATACAGGACTGTGAAGTTGTAGTCACACATTATGAATTATTCTGAATCTTGTCTTTGAAAACTTTGTTATTATCAATAAGCTTTCCATATGATATTCAAACTCTTTTTAAACACTGCTTTTACCAGCTTTATACCACTTCCAAAAAAGGATACAACCACTCTTATTCTGTCTCTTTTTATCAATATAAATAATAATTCATTAATATCCTTATACCTACATACCTTTCTATATTTAGTTTGAAAATTATGGATTTCTTGAATAGAAATCACTAGGTTAAAGGGTATGAACATTTTTAAGGCTTGTCATACAGGTAATCAAATTTCTTCTCAAAAGCACCGTACTGAGATGTATCTTATTCATTCAGCCCATATTTATTGAGTCCCTACTCTGGGACTATTTAGATGCTGGGAATACAAGTGGTGACAACTAGACAAGGTCCCTGCTTTAAAGAACATATATTTCAATGAGACAGACAAGTAAAAACAATTATTCTGATGTCAGTGATAATTGCTGTGGAGATAAATGTGGCTGGGCTAGAAGACTGGTGGCGGGGAGGGATGGCAGAGCGTATTCTCAGTTTGTTGGACAGGACGTCTCTGGGGACTTGACCCTGAACACTTAAGCAGGGACCTGAGTGGTGTGAGGAGCAGCCACGTGGTCCCTGGAGAGGAGGGGCCCACAGGGGTTATAGCAGGGCAGGCACCTGAGTGAGGACAGGGCCGTGTCCAGAGGCCGGGTGAGTAGAGACCAGTGAGCCAGGCTGACAGTGGTGGGAAGAGGCCAGGATGGTCAGAGGCCCCTGTCCTCAGGGCTGGCAGGCAGCAGTGAGGGGCAGGAAGCTCATTCTGCTCAAGGAGGGGGACGCTGGAGTGTTATATGGGTGGTGGTGGTGAGGACACACCCTGATTCACAACGGAAAGGTCACTGTGTCTGTCACGTGGGTGATGGGCAGGAGGGGCAGCAGGAGCCCAGCTGGAAGGCCACCTGTTTCCTGTTGTGAGAGGACAGTGCCCAGATGGGGTGTGAGACATGACTGGACTTGGGGTTGGTACAACCGAAGGTGAAGGCGGTGTTAGCAGTAATTCCAGGGAAAACCACACCTGTACTCCCTGATGTTAATACCACAGTTGATTCCAGGTGGCTTACTCAAAGGCAAGATAAATCTACATTTTAAAAGGTTACACTGGCGTAAAGCTAGGACATTGCTAGGCAAGTTAGAATATCTAAAACATGTGCAGAAATGGAGAGTTTACTGTTTACCTAGCCATGAATTTTCTTGGCTCAAAATCTCTTAGAATTATTGCCTGAATCATGAGGTGGGCAAAAGCTCAGTGTCAGTCCTTGTCTACTACTTCTGAAACACTTCCCAGTTCCACAGTTAGAGTGAAAGCAAATTAACTCCAACATGTTCAAAGATGAACTCAACATCTGCAAAGTCATCAAGTAAGTGTAAAACCTTAGGAACACAAGTCAATTCTGTAATTCTCCCCAGAAATGTCCTCACTGTGCCCTGCAGTAGAGAAAGGGTCCTTCCTGGGATCCTAAGGCAGAGGGGCTGTTGGGCTGCAGCCTTAAATAGAGTTGTCCTTTCTACTTGCAGGTCTCCCAGAGCCTCTCAGACAACTTCAGTGATCTCACCTGAGCTGGTATTTTGGTTTCCTGATGTTCTATCAGAGCATTTGTGGGTTTAGAAGTGTGACACAGAGGTTTTCAGGTAATGGCATTTCTTTGATGGAATTGGACACACACCCTTGGTGGCTCTGACTTCCCTGCCTGGTCCCTGGAGGAAATGGACTGTCCTGCACCACTTTTCAGTATCTCTTTGTGTAGGAGTGATCAGTAGACCCATAGTCCCTGGCTCCCCCAGTGTCAGCCTCCTCCCTAATACAGAGTCCTTTAAGCTCCAGGGGGCTGGGTCTTTGCAGTCTGCTGATCTGATGATTTCATGTCCCATCTCTTGAAATAAAGGCACAGGTGCAGATAACACCAACACATGTAATGCCAAGGTGGGAGGTTCCTAGATGCCAGGCTAGGACCTTGACTTTCCATTTGCACACTGACATGCAAACTGTCCTTGGTCCAATGCTTCTTTGGCCTCCCCTCCCTTCTCACCAGTTGGTTCCTTGACCCAGTGGCCTCTCACTCCCTACACCAAGTATCCAAATCCTTGTTTATGCTACTTGGTAAAGGCTCTGGCCTTTCTCTACACCGGGCCTGCTCCCAGCACCACCCCTTCTGTGCTGGTGTCCACCCCCAATCCTCTCTGGGGGTGTTACCTGCCTCCGCCCCACCCTGAACCACTCCCACCTATGTAGGTCTTTCCCCAGGCTATGCACCTTGCCCACCGGCTGTGGGCATTTAAGTTCTATTTTCTCTTACCAACCCCTCTCCTTTCTAACTCTAAACTACCCTTGGGCACACTGCACTGACTCCTTGAGACCCCTATCACCTGCCCCTTCCCAGGGACACTGACAGGTTCATCTACCTCCTCACCTGGGGCGTCACCATGCCTCTTCCACTCTGGGCCCAGGCTCACACCTCCACCTCCCCAGGGCCACCTGCCTACCCTACACTCCCTTGGAGCCACAACCCAGCCCCTCACAACCCTCACCTCACTGCCACACTCTCCCTGTCCCCACCTCATCCATGATGAGCCCTTGCCACAGGCAGCAGCCCCTCACATCCCTCTCCCCTTAGTCTTCCTTTGCACCACAGCCACTCTGACCATGGATCCCCCCATCTTGGACCCTTCACATCTCCTCCATCCCCTGAGGCAAGATTCCCTTCACCGTGACCTTCTTGCCCCTGCTGGCTAGGCTCTCCCTTGACCTCCTACCTATGCCCTCAGGGAGCCAGAGCTCCCTCTAATGGCATCTCTTCTGCATATGACCATCTACTCTGTTTCCAGTTCCTCAGTCCCTCATCCCTTACCCTCTCCTACTTTCCTGCATTGGATATCCTCATCCTTGGCCCTCATACACGTGCATTTTCTACATCTTCAAGAGGACCAGGACAGCAGACCTTGCACGTTAAACTGTGGTGTGTGGTTATTTCCAGGAAGCAGTTTTATCTATGCTTTCCTCCTTGGCCAGGATCCCATCTTTGCTAAAACCCCAGTGGGTCCCAGGATGGATCTGTGCAATTGAGAGTTTGGGCTGAGAGACATGTGGATGGCTGTCCCTTCCCGCCCTGTGGATGTGAGAAAAGCCAGGCAGAGCCCTTGGGGCAGTGGGCAGATGCAGTCCTGGGTGCTGAGACATGGGACACAGGGACCAAGGACTAGACAGAGAACAGGAGGACCTCGGGATGACTCAGGGAGGAATCAAGGCCCTGCAGCACCAGAAAGGATGTGAGCATATGGATAGGGCAAGAGTGACGTGAGGCAGTTCCAGGACAGTTTGGAGCAGAGAGCAGAGCCCATCTCTTTCCACAGGATATGCCTGGAGTAGGGGTGAGGGGTGGGGGTCTGTGGATTTCAGCACAGAGGTGACTCTCACACAGCCAGCACAGGAAGACAGGAAGAGAGCAGGGCGGGCCCTTTGGCTGCAGTTCTTCACTTGGCCCAGAATGGCAGAGGAACACAGGGACTGGAGAAGTCACTACTGGGGGCGGGGCGAGCTCACATTGTGTCCAGGGGATCTGAGGCTGGGACAACAAGGAAGACAATAGTGCAGGGGCTGCAGGCATTTCTGCTACAGTGGCAGCCCTTCCTCTCCTGTCACCAAAGATGTGGATGGACAGTGCCTGGTCCCCAGCTCAGACCTTGGCTGTAGAATCCGAGATGTTCTGGGACACAGATGGCTCTCACAGCAGGGGTGCCTGGGCCATGTGCAGGGAGGGCTTTATGGAAGAGTGCACAGATATCTGAAATCCAGGGTGGGCTTTACCGAGAGAACAGGTGTAACCCTGGGCAGGTGCCTTTCTCTTCTGCAGGTCCCTGAGGTCCCCCTACTCTGCCCCAAGCAACCCTTCCTGTGCTGGAGGATGCATACGTGTTCTCTTGGCATATTGTATTGTGATTGGCCTGTCCTGTTAATGCCACTGGATAGACAGGTGGGTGCGGAGGGAACTGAACTGTCCCAGTGACAATAATCCAGGGATACAGTGGGCCCTCTGACAGACAGAACACTGACCCAGGAAAGGAGGGTGTCAGGCAGCAGAGGAAGCCTTTAGACTGGGGACTGGCCCCCCAGGCTCCCAGCCTGTCACAGATTCCACCTCTCACACACACCCCTCAGGCATCAACACAAGGATCCAAGAGAGTGAGGCCCTGTCCCTACCCACCCTCCTTCCAGTCTACAAGAACTGGGCTCCAGGGTACAGAACAGACTCGGGGAAGGTGGGGGTCAGTGAGGGGTCAGCCAGAGCTGGGACAGTGGAAGGGGCACTCTGTTTTCCCATCTTCTTAGAGGGAGAAGGGTTTGGCCCCAAGCCTCGCTGGTCCTGCCATTTCCTCCCCAGAACCCCCAGCCATGAACGTGACCGTCATCAGGCCTTGGAAGGCACAGTTATCCTGACATGCTGGGCTTTCAGCTTCTCTCCCCAGAACATGTCACTGGCCTGAAGAACCCCAGAACCAGGGCCCCAGCATTCTAGGAGGAATCCTGCCTGATAGGAGTGGGACCTACCAGATCTGCGTGTCCATAGGGTTCCCTAAGGAGAGGAGCAGAGGGTCCCATGCTACATGGACCACAGTGTGAATCACAATGCACACCCTGTGCCCCCTGGTGAACCTGGATGAGCCTGGAGGGGTTTTGGACCCTGGTAGGGCAAAGGGCCAGGGCAGGAGAGGGGAAAGCAGACCTGTGGCTCTGGGGTACCCCGGTCATTATCAGGAAAGGCCCCTGTGCATTCAGTGGATGCCAATCATTCTGGGTGTTGCTGTTGTTGTATTATTATTGCTTGTGCCTGTTGGTGTGCAAGGAGAGCCCAGGTGAGATTCCTTGACAGTGGGAAGTGTTGGGAGGGGCTGTGCTGAGGTGTGGGAGATGCCTCTCCCCTCCTTCTGCACAGGTATAAGCTTTCCCCTTAGTGTAACAAGACATGCAATTTGGAGCACATATGAAAGGAATTGGGGGCAATAACTCCACAAATGTCACTTATCTGTGCACATGGCCAAAGCCTGAGCCAAGGATCTTGGATTTCCACTCTGAGCCTCCATGCTACGGGGACAAAGAGTGCTCAGCTGATAGCAGGGAAGGCCAGTGGCTCCCACCTGCACTCTGATCTCAATGCTTTCTTCCCAGTCTCAATAGGGCTTATCTTGACAGACTGTGTTGCAGGTCATGCATTCATTGGCGAAGCCGGAAGTGAACTTGGGGTCCAGGGAATCAAATGATGGAAGGGTCTGGGATCTCCTGGGAGTAATTAGGACATAGGAGATAGGATGTAGAGTGTGATGAAATGTACCTAGGCTACTCCTGTCTGCCTCTCTTTTTCCTGTTTCCCTCTAATTTGTCCTGCTGCCATAAGTACACATGACAATGCCCCATGATGTCCAAGTACAGTGTCACACCCAGTAATGAGCCTCCTGTCCATGAAGTGCCCATGGGGGCAGAGATAGTGGTTTTCTCTCCATTACATGGGCCCCAGATTCACACTGGGAGAACCAGATTCTGGGACCTGCTGAGTCACTCCTTTTAAGTTGCCCATGGTGGATTCTCATGCTTCCCTTCAGAGAGCCTGGGAGAGCAGATATGCCCTGAGCATTTTAGGGACCCTATCCATTCTCTGCGGACCTTTGGTCCTGCTGTCATCCATCACCTCATGGGGCAATGTCCCAGGAGCATTCACAGAGGAACCTGGCCAGCATTCTGTGCCCTTGGGCAGCCTTTCCCGTTAATTCCCATTTCCAACAGTGGTTAGTGTGAGGGGTGACAAAAAAATTATTTTTGCCCCACAACTTGATTGCTTGAAAAAAAAGGAAAAAGGGAGATAGAAGATTTGTTCTTCAGTAGCTAATAAAGCAATGCTGTACTGCATGGGGTTGGGGGAAGGGTGAGCCTGGCACAGGGACCAAGTGAGGCATCAGGAGATCCAAGCCTTTCTGTGTCTGCACCACCTGAGTGCGACCTTAGAAAGGTAAGTCCCCTCGTCCACTTCCTTTCACCACCTGTTAACCAGGATAAATGCACCTCCCCTGTGTGTTTTGCAGGGGAGTGGACATCGAAAAGGTCACAGTGCTCAGTGAGGCTGACAGCCCACTTGGCATTGGTTGGCTTGTTCTCAAAGGCCCAGGGCCACTCTCCTATTGTTCTTTTTATTTTAAAAAAAAATTATTTACTTATTTTTAGAGAGAGGGGAAGGGTGGGAGAAAGAGAGGGAGAGAAACATCAATGTGTGGTTGCCTCTCACGTGCCCCCACTGGGGACCTGGCCTACAGCCCAGGCATGTGCCTTGACTGGGAACCAAACCGGCAACCTTTTGGTTCACAGGCTGGCATTCAATCCACTGAGCCACACCAGCCAGGGCTCCTTTTGTTCTTAATTTACTTGTTCTGTTGTCTGTCTCCCTGAGACCTTCCTTTGGTCATCACCTGTTCCCTGCATCTTCTCTTTCCTTTTGGTAACAGCTTTGTGGAGGTATGACTTACGGACCACAAAATTCTCCCAGTGCAATTTTTAGTGCATCACACATCATCTCCACAATCCAGTATGAGAACCTTCCAGCACCTCTCAGAGTTCCTCAGCCTTTGCCCACTCCAGCCCCACACAAACACTAATTTGCTATGTGTCTCCCTAGGTTTGCCTTTTCTGAACACTTCATGTGAATGGAACTACGCAACAGGCACTCTTATTTTGCTTCTGGTTTGTTTCCGAGCTTCCTTCACACTGCAAAGTGCATGCATAGTTCCTCTCCATTCACTAGCAAATGATGTCCCGGTCCACAGAGATGCCACATTCAGTTTGCCCCCTCTTAGTTCATGTACACTTGCATTTTTTTCCCATAAACAATAATGCCGCTATGAAGCTCCATGCACAGGATTTTGTGTGGACATATGCTTTCATTTCTCTTGGGTAGATATCAAAGTGGAATTGCTATGTTCTCTGGTATATTTATGTTAAACCTTTAGGAATCTGACAAAGCTTTCCCAAAATGACTGTTTTATTTTACGTGTTCACCAGCGAGGTGTGAGGGTTCCAGCTTCTCCGTATACTCAGAAACACTTGTTTCTGTCTCTCTTTCTTGTTTCAGTCATTCTGGTGGGTGTAAATGGGATATCATGGTTTTAATTCACATTTCCCTAATGACTAAGATGTGATCATCTTTTTGTATGCTTATTATGTGTATATCTCCTTGAGTAAAGTGTCTATTCAAATCTTATGGCCATTTAAAATTTTGAGATAAAGAATTTTTTGAAACAATTATAGATTCACATGCCCTTTTTAGAAATAACACAGAAATTCTGTACATACTTTACCTTGTTTGCCCTAATGGTAACAACTTGCCTAACTTGAGTACAGCATCACAGACCCAGGTACAATTCATCCAACTTGCCGGTTTTATAGGCACATGTGTACGTTTAGTTATGTGCAATCTTATTTCATGTATTGATGATGAAACCACCGGCACAGTCAAGACACAGAACAGCTTCACAATGAGGACATGTGTGCTGCCCATTTATAGGCACAGCCATCCCCAAACCTGGCAAACTATAATTTGTTCTCCAGCTTTATAACTTTGTCATTTAGAAAATGTTAAATAAATGGAATCATGCAGTATGTATGGAACCTTTGCAGACTGGCTTTTTCACACAGCATAATTTCCTTAAGATCCATCCTTGAGCATAATTTCCTAACTGGAAAGCCCATCAGGAAGCTCTGATAACCAGCAGGTGTAGGAAAACCTGGCCACCACAGGGTCTTCAGGAGGAGGTCAGGGCCTCTAGCTGAGCAGGGCCTGTAAAGCAGATAGCTGTTCTGGTGAGTGGTGCTTGTGCAGGTGAGCAGGGCTGAGAACTGAGGAGAGAAGGAAACGTGTGTGATCACTCCCAGGCCTGGAGGAACAAGGGGCCCTGACCCCTCAGGGAGGCCTCCCACCCTATCAGGAGAGGGGTCAGGGCCCAGAGAGAAGGACATTGGGTGTCCACTCCTGGATCTTGTCCTTCAGTTCTGGGATATTTTCACTTCCTTGCATGATGGGGGTTGGAAGCAGGGGCAGGTGATGATGGTGGAGTTGTGCAGGGAGACCGGCAAGGGTTGGAAAAGTGGGGTAAGAGTGAGAACCTAGGTGGGGCATTATTTTCCCTGAGCTTAAGTCAAGGCCTGAAATCTGGGAGCCTGACAAGGGAGTATGCCTGATTAATTCATACCTGTTGATTTCTTTCTTTCTTTTTCTTTTGTGAAAGGTTGCTAATCTTTACCAGCCATTAGACAAATGTACATGAAAACCACACGGGTGGCTAGTAAGTTATGTGTCTTCGGCTTTACCGGATAATGCTGTATTACTTCACAAAGTGGTTGTACTAATTTATACTTCTCCCACCAGCAGCAGATGGCTTCCCATCACTCCTTGTCTTCACCAGTACTTGGTATTGTAAGCCTTTCTAATTTTTGTCGGTCATTTTTTTTTAACCTTCTTCCCCAGAACTTGTGAAGCTACAAGGCCAGTGCCAGCACCAGATGGTGCCAAGAGCTGAGCTCCAGGCTTCTTGGTGGGCTTCCCAGTCCACTGATTTGGGGGGAAAGGGCACCGAATCCACAGCCAGGAGGCCTGGACTGAACTCACCCCTCTGGTCTTACTAGCACTTTACTTCCTGCTGCCTCAATTTCTTCATCTGTGAAACGCAAGAACATTGCAGCACTTACCTATAGACAGAGGTCTACATCAGCACCGTCAGCATTCTGGGCCAGCAGTCCTTGCTGTGGGAGCTGCGCCCTGTGTGGTGTCAAACAGTGTTCCTGGCCTCTGCCAGCTAGATGCCAGGAGCTCCCCACTTACCTCCCTCCCCAAGTATGACATCCAAAATGACCTGGACATTTCCAATATCTCCTAGGGCCAAAAATCTCCCTGGGTCGAGAACCACGGAGGTGTGGCCAGGCCAGGAGCTCTGCTCAGTTGGGGTGAGTCTGGAAGCTCAGGCAGGATGAGGTCTGGCATTTTCACACCTGGACTTGTGAGCTCATCTTTTACTTTGTTCCAAATAAGGCCTCTTTCCCTCAATTTTTTTGTCCTTAAAACTTGTATCCATCTTTAAAACAAATCAGTTTTCCCACATCTCTGTAATCACTTACTCCTTCTTCACCTTTCATATGGTGTATTCTGGAACATGTCAGACTCACTTCTGATAATTAGCATATCTGACATGGATCGTGAGTGGTATTATCTGAGTAGAGTTCTGATCCTCTTAGTGCAGGGCATGTCTTCTTGAGTCTGCAATCCAGATGCCTAACTGAACGTATGTTCCCTTACTCGTCCAAGATGCTGCTCCTTATCTTTAAAATAGGAATGTGAACAATACTTCAATTACTGGGCAGTTTATTCCTTCATTCAACACATATTTATTGCTCACCACTATGTCAAATATGTGGGATTATGTTGTCTCAAGCATCACATCAGAGCAAACTAACTATATTAAAGATGTTATAACCTGTCTAAATGTCTTCTAAGAAGATTCTACAATTTCTATACAGGGTTCTCCATGTGGTTTTTCATCAATGTTTATATGGTATTTTTTCTTTAACTTTCATCCTTTCTGTGACATCCTCCTGAAAGGATTTTGTTAAATGTTTTATTTCTTGATATGATCACATTGAGATTTTTATTCTTCATTTTGCTTATGTGGTATATCATGTTAATTAATTTGTGTATGTTGAACCAAACTTGCATCTCAGGAATAAATCCCACTTGATCATGGTGTATCATCTTTGTTGACTTTGGCTTTCTAATATTCTATTGAGGATTTTTACATTCATGTTGACCAGGAATATTGGCTCAAAATTTTCTTTCTTTTTAGTATCTTTATCTGGTTTTGGAATCAGGGTAATTGTGGTCCCATAAAATCTTGGGAGTCTACCCTCCTCTTGAAATTTTGGAATAGTTTGAGAAGGGTAAGTGTAAATTCTTTAAATGTTAGGTAAAATTCACTTGAGTAGCCAACTGGTTCAGGACTTTTGTTTGCTGGGTTGTTTTTTTTTTAAATTACTGTGTCAATTTTATTGGCAGTAATCAATCTGGTTAGATTTTCTGTTTCATAATGATTTAGTCTTGGACGATTGTATCTTTCTAGGAATCTGTCAACTTTTCAGAGTGTCTAAATTGTTGACATATAGATGTGACTTCCAGCCAAGATGGAGGTGTAGGTGGACACACTGTGCCTCTTCTCACAACCAAAATTAAGGACAACAAATATTTAGAAACAAGAAAACAACAAGAGCTAATAGAAAATTGAACTGTACGGAAGTCCAACAACCATTCATCCAGACCAGTAAGAGGGGTGGAGTCTCAGCAGGGAAAAGTGGAGGTACAAACCTGGGAACACAGGCAGCAGCCGCTGGCGGTTCCCAGGTGTACAGGCGGCAGCTGGCAGACTCTGGGCCCACAGGCAGCAGCTGGCAGACGCCGGGCACGGGGTGGCAACTCTGCAGACCCAGTGAGGCCGCACAAGGCGGCTGGCTGACCAGATGGTCCCACATTCCCACGAGCCGATAGTCCAGGCGAAGGGGAAGTGGCAGAAGGGACTGGAATCCAGGAGAGAGCAGAGCAGGCGCCATTGTTCCCTCTCAGACCCCGCCCCCACAAACAGCATCACAACTCAGCGACTGGGCTGCCCCGCACTGGGGAACACCTAAGGCTCCACCCCATACTACATAACAGCTGCAACCAGACCAAAACCAAAACAAAACAAACAAAAAAACACCAAAAATGGCTCAAACCGGAGAACAAATGAAAGCCCCAGAGCCAATTCCTCTAAGCCGTGAAGAGATAGCCAACCAATCAGATGCACAGTTCCAAGCCCTGGTGATCAGATGTTCACAGAATTGGTTGACTTTGCTCACAAATTAGATGAACAAATGCAGGCTACAATACATGAAATGAAGGAAGACACATGGGGAACCAATAGAGATGGGAGGAAAACTGGGACTCAAATCAATGGAGTGGACCAGAAGGAGGAAACAAACAACCAAACAGAAAACAAGGAAGAAACAAGAATTCAAAAAAATGAGGAGAGGCTTAGGAACCTCCGGGACATCTTTAAACATCCCAACATCCGAATTATAGGGGTACCAGAAGGGGAAGAAGAAGAAGAACAACAAGTGGAAAACTTATTTGAACAAATAATAAAGGAGAACT
Organism: Glossophaga mutica; assembly: GCA_039655065.1. NCBI lineage: Eukaryota > Metazoa > Chordata > Mammalia > Chiroptera > Phyllostomidae > Glossophaga > Glossophaga mutica. Next base: position 107,513,391 of record CM077306.1, read on the forward strand.
TCCCCAGTCTGGCAAAGGAAATAGACTTCCAGGAAGTCCAGGAAGCTCAGAGAGTCCCAAAGAAGTTGGACCCAAGGAGGAACATGCCAAGGCACATCAGAATTCCATTACCTAAGATTAAAATGAAGGAGAGAATTCTTGAAGCAGCAAGGGATAAGGGGACAGTCACCTACAAAGGAGTTCCCATCAGACTGTCAGCTGATTTCTCAAAAGAGACCTTCCAGGCAAGAAGGGGCTGGAAAGAAGTATTTGAAGTCTTGAAAGGCAGGGACCTACATCCGAAATTGCTCTATCCAGCAAAGCTGTCATTTAGAAAGGAAGGGAAGATAAAGTGCTTCTCAGATAAGGTCAAGTTCAAGGAGTTCATCATCACCAAGCCCTTATTATATGAATGTTAAAGGGACTTATCTAAGAAAAAGAAGAGAAAAATATGACAGTAAAAAGACAGCAAACTCACAAATACTAACAACCACACCTAAAACAAAAGCAAACTAAGCAAACAACTAGAATAGAAACAGAACCATAGAAATGGAGATCATATGGAGGGTTAGCAACAGGGGAGTGGGAGGAGGAGAGGGGGGAAAAGGTGCAGAGAATAAGTAGCATAGACGGTGGGTAGAAAATAGACAGGGGGAGGGCAAGAATAGTGTGGGAAATGTAGAAGCTAAAGAACTTATGACACATGGACATGAACTAAAGGGGGGGAATGTGGGTGGGAGGGGGTGTGCAGGGTGGAGGGGAATGATGGGGGAGAAATGGGACAACTGTAATAGCATAATCAATAAAATATATTTTTTAAAAAAGCCTCAAGATAAAGGACCCAGCACTCCAGTTCTCCCTCCAGGGAGCAGCTGGCACCATCTTTGTTTTCCTTTTTCCCCCTCCCCCACTTCTTTCTTCATAGGCATGTGTCTCCTAAACTTTAAGACAATAGCCAGTTGGCAGCTCATCCCAGGCTAATCCCCTGAACCTGTCCCTAAGGCCCCTTTTCTCTGACTTCCCAGTGAGCTAAGGCAGCCCAGCCTAGGCTCTGTTGTGGCTTCTTCTAGGCTGCCTTTCTTGACAGGCCCATTCGAGAACATATTAATAAAACTCTTACTCATCCTGCTGATCTGTAATTCTTTATGCATCAGCAAGAACTGAGCTTCCAGTAATACTCCTACCTCCAAAGCCGATGGACCCTGGGAAAACTCACAGCGGCTCCACATTGACGGCAGTTTGGCCCAGCCCCAGAGTAGTCCTCACAAAACCAGAAATGTTGGCATTCGTGCTGTCACTTACCAGACCCAATAAGCAGAGACAGGGATTGAGTCTTTATGGGTGCTTTATTCAGATGGCCAGCGATCTGAGAAGATAGTAGCTTTGTACTCTAAAAGACTATCTTGCATTTCCTTCCAAGCCAGCCTTTTAATAACAGAGAACAAAATATGGTGAGGGGTTTTGAATTCAGGGAAAATTAGATTAAGAAACCGCAGCATTCAGTTAGCTGTCCCTGGGCAAGCAGTCATCTGTCTGCCCTGGAACACAATGGCTCGTATGTACCCAGCTGTGCCCCAGAAGGTCAGCTGTCTCTCAGAGTGGTGAACCATACATGCAGTTCCTGAAACAATAGCTTTAACATATGTATCACATACTACACGTATTAACTATTTACCTAAAATTTTCCAACTCTTGAGTCCCCTATCAGTATGTGGCTTCTTTAGGTCTCTGAGTTTGTAAGGCCATCACAAAAGCCTCTCCTGAGCTTGTTGGGTTTAGTATGTGACTCCTTTTTGTCCACAGGGGACATTCCCAGTGTCCCAATGTATTCCCTAGAGAAATAAAGATAACAATTTGAATCACTCCTGATTTGCCTTGGGTGTGTAGGTCAGGTTAGCCTTAATCATCCGTAAAATATGCATTTTCTGCAGCAAGAAAGGCTGAGGCATCACTATTTCTTTCCTGAAAGTTACTGTTTGTATTCTTAATGCAAGAGCTTTTTGTTTGCAGAGAGAGAGAGAGAGAGAGAGAGAGAGAGAGAGAGAGAGAAATAAACATTAAATTAAAATAAATTAAAATTCTTAATCTATAGCACCAGTGAAGGTTGGGTGGAGTAAAGGGACCCCCAAAATTAAAGGGCCCCTAACAAGATGGGTATATTTACCCCAGTTTGAAAGAATTTAAAAAGCAGAAAGGCAAAGATCTCAATGGGAAATCTGAGCTGCAATCACTTGAGGAAATCAATAGTTTGACAGATTAATCAAGGTAAAGATTGACTAACAGCCAGAGTTGACTCAGTCCCCAGCTGGGGACTCAATGCCTTATATACACAAGAGTGGGTGAGTGGTCTAGGGCTGGAGAAGAGTGGGCACATGGTCTAGACTGGCTCCTTTACACAGGAACCCAGTGCCTATGGTACCAAAACCTGTTAGTGAAGCCCAAATGTGGGCTACAGTTAGATTTAGAGAATATTCGAAAGATTTGAAAGGATGAAGGTGAAAATCAGAATGAAAGTTGAAATGTTTAATTTAATCAGCTTTAAGAGGTTGTGTATCCCTTCCCTGAATGTTAATGAGAAAGGACATCCTGTCTGATGGAGGAGCACTTCCCTCCCTAGTGATGTAGGACAGGGGCGCAAACCCACCTTAAAGCCATGTGAACTGGATGTGCAAAATGGGACGCAGCCGGTATATGATGGAGCTGCAGGGGCAGTGCAGACGCCGTCTCTGCACCATGGCCTGTGTGCAGCAGCTGCCGAGCACAAGGCAAAGTCTCTGAGCACCTCTCAGGATGACTAGTGGGACTTCATCTAGAGAATTCCATTCGAGGGGCAGTGGCTAACCTGCTATTGGACATTAATTGAAATTATCCCGATGACCGAAGGACACAAAACAATCTTGAAATCTGAGAAACACAGGATGTCTTGGATAATGTTGGACAAATACTTGAATGTGGAGGACAATTCCCAGAAGAGTTCCATAAAAAAGTGGAAATGGTTTATACAGGATCCTGAACCCAGGAAAGTGAACGCAGGGGGGATATACTCAGGACCAAGAAGCCTCTTCTCCCCTGGGACTGACTTTGGAACAGCATGAGAAGCTGCTGGATCCTATTGTCACTTGGACAGTGTCCTATAAACATTCTCAAGATCTACAAAGAGCTGCTAGGTTTATAAATGGCAGTTGCAAGGTGAATGGACAATATAGTGTTTAGAAAGCTGCTGCTCTGACCAAGGAAGGTGAAAACAGCCCAGGCCAGTGAGCTTAAGTGCATACCGTTTTCCTCTCAGCAATGGAAGAATTGAACAAAGATAAAAGTCCTTGTGGTTTGGTTTTTGCCAATTCAAGGTAGTGGCCATATGGTTGGGCAGAAGAGCAATGGAAACCTGGACTTTTAAAACAACACCCACATGTGCACTGTTCTCTTGAAATCACTATTGGAATGTGAGGGTGAGGGTAAAGGCAGTACATGTCAATGTCCATCACTATAATACACTCCAGGTTTGGAAGGCGATCAGAACTAATGAGTGGACAACCTGCTGTCCTCACCTGAGTTGGCCACCTGGCTTCACAAGATGAGTCAAGTCTAGACATATTAATTAACCTTGCCACCTCCAAGGCACAAAATACGAAAAATAATTGTTCTGCCTGCCAACAAAAAAGACAGACTGCAGATGTCTGGGGAGCAGATGCCCTGGTGGGAAGACCTTGAACATGGCTGGCAAGTCAGACTGATGCTGGTAAATGCAGGGTGACAGCTAGAAATGGGTCTTAACAGGAATAGACACTGACTGTGGCCTAGCCTTGGCTTATCCAGTGTCCATGCAAATGCTCAGAAGCTATAATAACGACCCAAACAGCAGACATTGCACCAAGTTGAACTGCTGAGTTACACTGCTTCAAACCAGAAAACATCCTTTGCCAGCCCATAATGATTTGATATGGACAGAGAGAGATGTCCTTCTCAAAGTAATAGTTCGGTGGAAAACTGGCTTGGGCCATGGAAATGTTGGTTGTCTAAACAGTGTTGCAGGGCTGGAGAGGCAGCGGGCTGCTGATATTCCTTAATGATTGTGTGCTCACAGTCATCTGAGAGGGGCTACAAGGGTGTCCTCACTGGGCAGTTTCCTCTCTTCCCTGGTGGGTCTCAGGTGGAAGGATGCAGGTATGACTACACAATTCACCCCAGGTGGGGAGGACATTGGAATGACTACATTTCAGCTTCCCTTCCTCCCTTTCTTACTTCCTTCCTTCTCCCAACTCTGTAGCCTCAGTAGGGGCTACAGCTCCCAAGGCCAGGAACAGGGATGGTTCCTGAGCAAGAATGTAATTGTGTTGTTCACCTTGTGGCTGATTCCCAAGGGGCTGACAGTGATCACAGCTATATCTCTAGTGACCAGATGCCTACTTCTCCTGCTCTGGGTATCCTCCTCTCTGCACAGGAGTGGACAGAGGGGAAGGCAGGTGCTAAACGGGTCCTGCTGATGGTGGTCTAGACCAGGTCAGCAGCCAAAGCTCATGTCCCTTCCGAGAGTGGAAAGTGTGGCACACATGGGGAGGAGAAAATATAGCTACAGGTAAGGGAATGAACGAATCAGGACATCCAACATTACATAATCATCTCAAAGGGGTGTGAGCAAGACATGATGTTGTCTCAGTTCAATTATAGCAGATGCTGGAAAGGATGAAGTTGTATGTAACCAAGATCTTTCCTGCTTTTGGACCCTGACAAGATCAAATGGAGCCTACAGACCTGAGGGGCCAGGCCCTGGGAGGTATTTTCATGCAAGAGGAGGGACTGGACTACTTGTTAATGACTCAGTGGGACTCCAGTGATGTGCCAGCATCTGCAAACTGTTAGAATACTTTTATTGCAAAGAATCTGCTGTCAAAGACCTGTGGCTTAATGCAAAATAATTGGTCTTTGCCCCTGATTCCTGGCACAGAGCCCCTGAAACCCTTGGAGCTTCCTGAGTAACAAGGATGCTAATGAGATGGCACTTGGCCAAGGATCCTGGAGTTTCCGGATGGGGGCTAGTCACCAGAAAGGCTAAGCTTGTCCTTCGGGTTAGAACTTTCAGCCTCACTTCCAACCTATAGGGAGAGAAGCTGGAGTTCTATTGCAATTGCCAATTGCCAATGATTTAATCGGTCGCGGCCACCTAGTGAATCTTCAACAAAGAATTCTTAATGTGGTCCAGAGAGCTTCTTAAGTAGTGAACACATGTATATGCTGGAATGGAAGGGGGTGACACTTTCCAACTTTATGGTGACAGAGGTTCCTGCACGGAGACCCTTCCCTATCTCACCCCATGTCCCTCTTCATCTGGCTGCTCACTTGTATCATTTATAATAAACTGTAATAGTAAACACAGCATTTTTCCCAGTTGAGTTGTTCTACCAAATTATTAAACTTGTGCAGTGGGTTGGGGGGGATCCCCAACTAAGAAGCCAAGTCAGACAGAAGTGCAGGTAACATGTTACCTGAAACTGTGTATGTTATGTGAGGACAATCTTGCGGGGCGGAGCCCTGGCCCTGTGGATTCCAGGTAGTGGCAGAATTCTGACTGCGGGACACCCAATGGGTGTTAAGAGGATCGGAGAACTGGTTGAGTGAAGGAAAACATCCCTCACCATTCCACAAAGTAAAACTTACAGTAAGTGAGAAACCCTCTACTTCATTGCATGCCAGAGCACAAGATCAGCAAATATAAGCATTGATGGCCTGTCCTCAGGTCCACTACCAGCTGATCTTGGTTCAGATTTTCAGTGGAACTCCGTCAAAACTAGGAAACAAGAAGGGGGATTTGGTTTTTGAGTTTTAGTCCTTTGCAACAGTCCAATAAAAAGTGACCATTGTTAGAGATTCCCTCCCCAGAAATATTTCCGTGTACAAGGAAATACAAATATGAATATTACAAGACATCAGCCCTGGCTGATGTGACTAAGTGGACTGAGCACAGACCTGCAAACCAAACGGTCACCGGTTTGATTCCCAGTCAGGGCACGTGTCTGGGTTGCAGGTCAGGCCCCTAGTTGAGGGGGGTGGGGCACACGAGAAGCAACCATACACTGATGTATCTCTCTTTCTCCTTCCCTTGCCATCTAAAAACAAATAAAATAAAATAAAATAAAATAAAATAAAATAAAATAAAAAAAAAGGAAGAGGAGGAAAGACATCAGTGCACACACGGATCCACTGAAGTCTTCCAGACTTGGGTATTCTAACCCACTAAGAGACAAAGGCAGGAAGACGACGTTCTGCGTGATCATTTCACCATCCCACATGCACCCACTTATCTGAGAGTATAAACTGGAGAAATGCTGGATCCTAGTAACAAAATCAAGGGAATGAGCAGAAACAAAGTATTTATTAGTCACTGTTCATCCAGCAAAACCTGAGTGCCTGCAAAGTATCAGAAATTTCAGTCTTAGATCTTTGCTCCAACAGTTGAAATTAGTCTTTTTTTTTTTTTCCATCCCTCACCCCAGAACCTGAACTCCCTCCTACATGGAAAGAATTCCACATATGAAGAGTATTGGTCGGAGGCAGAGACCACTTCCCTCCATAAAATAAGGAAACCATGTTCTCCAACATTTGTGCTTCTAGACACAGCATGAGGCCCCACCAGTCAGGTGACCACATGTCAGACTCTGACTCAGGATGTGGTGACACAGAGGGACTGGGACTACACAGAGTACATTTGGCAAGGGTGGCAGAGGTGGCAGTAAGTGTCCAGGTGCTAGAGCAACAGAGACAGCAGTCCTAGCTGCAGGGACCAGGGTCCCGCCTCAGGGGTCAGTGGGGTGAGCGGTGACATCTGTGCCTGGCTGCAGGGCAGTAAGTAGTTCCTGTGTAGGACCCAATCCAGGATGAACTCTGGATTGTTCCTGGCTGTGGATTGTTCCTGTTCTGTGGCTTTCCCCAAAATAGCATTAGACCCCAATATCATACATATACTACTTTATAAATAAATAAAAAATTGGGATTCCAGTGTTTGCTGTTCCCCAGACATATTCCAAGAAATACATCTGGGGAACAGTTTCAGAGAGCAAGCACGCAGAGATTTTATTATGCTGACACAGGGCCCACTTCCTAAATCTTCCACCTGACTCTACCCCATGGTAACTCCCAACATTATATCTCAATATATTTTTCTTCCTAAGAAAAATGCAAAGCACCTTTTTTTAAAAAATATTTTATTTATTTATCTTTAGAGGGGTAAAGAAGGAGAGAGGGAGAGAAATGTCGATGTATGGTTGCCTCTTGTGCGTCCCCTGCTAGGAACTGTCCTGCAACCCAGGCATGTGCCCTGACTGGGAATTAACCGCGAGCCTTTGGTTCGGAGGCCCGCGCTCAATCCCCTGAGCTACACCAGCCAGGGCGCAAAACACCTTTAAATATGGATTTAAAGCCATTCCCCAACCTGAGCTCTGTCACTGACCATAGTGATTCCCAGTCTGGCTGAGCTCCATCAGCCCTTAATGATGGAAAGTGAAAAAACAAATTCATATCCTGAGTCTTATTTCTTTTTTTTTTTTTTTTAATTTTTATTTTAATTGTTGATCTTGTACAGCTTTCTGTCTTTTATTCTCACCCCAACCCACCACCCCAGCCCTTCCCTCCCATTTCCACCCCCCCATAGTTTCTATCCATGTGTCCTTTTCACTTGTTTCTGTCTGAGTCTTATTTCAATAAGGGAGTAAGAAGTTGCAGCTCAGGGCACTAGGAAGCACAGACAGGGCTGGGAAAGGCAAGCTCCGCCTCTGCTCTGAAGTCACAAACAGGGGTTGGCAGCTGTATGTTTGTAAAGAACCTTCCATCACTCATTCTCCAACAAGGCAGCTGTCTCACGCTGTAGAAAAAAATAACCATGAACAAATTTAGATCAGTTGCTTTACATGGTGACATTTTCAAATGTCTACCTCATGCTCAAAATGTCCCAGAGAGTCCCCATTACCCAGTTCCATCCCCTCTGCCCCAACCCCTCCCTACATCAGGGTCTCACCTTTAGAAGCCGTGAGAGACACATCCGAGCCGTGGTCACTGTCATTACCTGGGGTGGCACAAAACAGGACATGGTCAGAGCCCCAGGAGAGGATACTAAAGGAGGAACTATTGTGGGAGGGGGAGGTCCCCCATGGGCTCCAGTCGGCGCTGACACAGGGTCTCAGGGGTCCCCCCTCCATACTCACGGGCAGCCTGAGCATAGCTCCCTCCTTTTCCACCTGCGGAAAGAAAACATCGTGTGAAACGCCAGGGAGAAGACAGGGCCAGGAGGTCCTAAAGGAAGTCCTAGTCCTGGACCCCAGGGAAGTTTCTAGAACTGTGACTACAGACCCAGGGCAGGATGGGGAAACCTGAGGAAAGTACATGTGCAGGAATAGGACCAACCACTCTCCTGGAGGCCTGTCCTCAGCAGGGACCTCCTTTCTGTCCTGTGACTGCTGGGAATCAGGTTTCCATCACCAGATTCATTCCATCACCACATTCATAAATTTGTCTTTCATTTTTCGCACATGCCTTACTAAACAGTACGTGTTAGCAAATAGGGCCCCAGACTGGGCAAGTACACGTATGTGGATGGTGCTTTTCATTAATGAAGTGAGACTCACTTCTAGCTGGGCTTGATGTTCCCAAAGGGACGAGAAATTCAGTCCCCACCCGCCCTACCTAAGCGCCTTCTCCCCCACATCACAGCTCCAGCCACAGCTGCAAGCAGGACCAGGCCACCGACGACGCCCACGATGATGGTGATGGTCTGAGGAGGCGGCTCTACAAAGGGACAGGGAGGTGAGGGCCCTGCCCCCCCCCCATCCTGCCCCGACCCCACTGATATCCCCAGAGGCCCCTCCTCACCCCATCGCAGGGTCAGGGGCTCGCGCAGACCCTCGTGCTGCACGTGGCACGTGTATCTCTGCTCCTCCCCCGGCGGCACCAGCACCGCCGCCCACGTCTGGAAGGTCCCGTCCCCCGAGGGCCTGGTCTCCACGAGCTCCATGTCCTGCGTCTGGTCCTCCCCGTCCCGCCGCCAGGTCAGGGCGATGTCCGGAGGGTAGAAGCCCCGCGCCCAGCACCTCAGGGTGGCCTCCCGCTCAGAGATAGGGTGGCGGGTCACTTGTGCCTCTGGAGGGTCTGAGAAGGATCAGAAAATTCAGGAATTTTTCATCCATCATGGGCCACTCCAGCAGCACTCATGTGACCATCCTAAGAATGGACATGATAACTGGGGTGAGAGATAGGAACACAAAACCCAGACACCAGCCTGGACATAAGGCATCTGGGATGATCCCCTAGCGTTTGGAAAGTTCTAAAATCAGAATGACACAGCCCAGGGTAGAAGGCAGACCTCTGAGGGGAGATCATTGATTTCTGGTTCAGACCTCCATGGAGGCCAAAGGACTCAGAAAATCCAGGGTCGTACCTCAGACACAGTGGGTGTGGGGCAGCAAACAAGGTCTGAGAGAAAGTTAGTTCTCCATGGGCCCCACAGCCACTGCCAGAGTCTAAGGCACAGGGGGCAAACACAAGGCTCCCAGGCAGAATCCGGCCCTCCACCTTGTTTTATCCTGCCTGGCACCTTGTTTCTACCCCCTGGCAGCGCCAGGCTCCCTGCCCCTAATTAAGGAGCAGTTACATTTACATAGTCCTAAATTACATTCAGACCTTTGAAGGCAACCAGGAGGCTGATGAGGTACCCCGCACCCCAGAAAATGAGTTTCACACCCCTGGTCTAAGGTATGCACTGATCAGTTATTTCAGGGTTGGTGTCCCCCTGCATCCCCAGAGACTGTACTGTACCCCTAACTGTCCCTGAGAAAAGGGTGGGAGTCATTCTCTGGTACTGGATCTTCAGTCTCCCCACCCACAGGAGGGCCTTATTCTAGTATGATCCCATTTCTTCTCTCCTCTTAGTAGACGCCCAGCCCAAGGGGAGAGGAAGAGTGGCCCTCTGCCCCAGGTACCTGAGCGCTGCAGACTCTCCTTCCCTTTCTCTAGGTATCTGCTGAGCCACTTTATGCACTCCCTCTCCAGGTAGTTCCTCTGGACCTCCGCCTCATGCCCACTCTCATATATGCGCTGGGAGGTCAGAGCCCTCACGTCAGCCGCGGTCCAAGAGCGCAGGTCCTCGTTCAAAGTGATATAGTCGGCGCCGTCGTACGCGAACTGGTCATAACCGCGGAGGAAGGTGCCGTCTGACCCCATTTCGCAGCCGTACGTCCACTGGAAGGTGTGAGGTCCTGGCCCCGCCCCCCGAGGTCAGTCCCACGGACTTCGCCCCGCCCCGAGGTCAACCCCGCCCCTGCCCTGTCCCGCGGGGAACAAACCTAAACTGAAAGTGAAACCCGGCCAAAGTCCCCGGGGGCTCCTTCCGGGTGGGGGCCGGGCAAGTCCCACAGCCTCCCGTAAAGCTCAGGGCGATCCCGGCCCGTCGGTGGGAATGGGGGTTGTCACCGGACCCATGTGCTCACCGTCCTCGCTCTGGTTGTAGTGCAAGCGCAGTCTGTTCAGGTTCACTCGGAAATTCTGTGCGGTTTCCTTAACATTCCCCGTCTCTACCTCCCAATACTGCGGGTCCTCCAGCTCCACCCACGGCCCCTCCATCCACCGCGCCCGCGGCTCCATCCTCGGGTTCACCGCGTCGCTATCGAACCGCACGAACTGCGCGTCGTCCACGTAGCCGACGGCAACGAAGCGGGTCTCCCCGCGGCGGGGCCCGGACGTGGCGGTGTAGAAATACCTCAGGGTGTGGGGACCTGGGGGCGGGGAGCGGTGAAACCCGCGACCCTCCTCCCGGCGCCCGTCCCCCTGTCCGGGAAATCCTCGGGTCTGAAGTAGAGGAGTCCCGGTCGGGACGGGCAAGGCGGAAGAGGGAGTGGGGTGGGGCTCTGGTATCTGGGCTGCGGATACTGAAAGCGCACCTTCCTCCGGGTCCCCTTGCTCCTGCCCCGCAGAGGCCCTTCCCCCCCCCACCCCGACTGCGCACTCACCAGCCCATGTCCCGGTCAGCGCCAGGGCCTCGGAGAGCAGCACCAGGAGGGTTGGGGACCTAAGGGCGCGCATCCTCCACGTCTGGGGCTTCTAGGGTTCTGGTGGGTCCGCGGAGGCGGGGTAACGTGATGGCGGTGAGCTGATTGGCTTCTCTGGAAACCAGACACCATTCCGAGCGACTGTTGGGGCAGCGTCATGAGTATCCAGGAAGGAGGACGCGGCACAGGTTGTGAGAAAAAGAAACCGTGAGAGCTGGATACTGCCCAACACTGCGCTTCCCCGCACAGGTTGTGAGAAAAAGAAACCGTGAGAGCTGGATACTGCCCAACACTGCGCTTCCCCGCCCAGACTCGTCCTGGAGGCTGAAACCCCGAGAGCCAGGCTTGCGGACCTGGGTCTTTGCCCAGACTCCTCTTCCTGCTCCGGGAGTCTTTATCGCACTGTATCCCGGAGTTGGGCCCTAGGGTCGGTCTGACAAAGCCAGCCAGAGAAACCCTAAGCTGGGTTCAGCCCCCTTTTCTCTTCCGGGTGGTCGTTGGCGCCAATTGCAACGCTAACGGGAATCCCTCCTTTCAGATGCTGCCGAAGGAAACTTGATTGCATGCAAAAACAGCTCAGCTGTGACCAGTCTACGCTGCTTTGCTGGTTTCTGCTCTAGTGAAATTCAGCCCGGAAGACTCAGTCTTTTTTTTTTTTTTCTTTTTTTCTTTTTTAAATCCTCACCCGAGGACAATTTTTCATTGTGCAAAGAGGAAGGGAGGAAGAGAGAGAAACGTCAGCTGGTTTCCTTATCTTACGCACCCCAAGTGGGGATCCAAGGCACAACCTGAGTGTATGCCCTGAACAGGGATGAAACAGGCGACCTTTCAGAGGACTGTGAGGATGCTCCAATCAACTGAGCCACACCGGCCAGAACGAGACTCAAAACCCAGAGGAAGTGGCTTATTTGAACAGAACTCCCCTCTCCTGGTCTGTGATGACTGTTTCCTCAACATGCAAATGAAGGCTCCAAACATGGCAAGTTGATTTGTCCAAAAGTCACTGTCCTGATTGGTCTGAATGGAGCCACTGCAGTTAGTTTGGAGATCAGTGCAGCAGCAGGCCATTTAAACTGGCCCATCTCCCTGAAATGCAGTTTGCTTGAGAGGCCCCTGGGTGGAAGTGACTGCTAGGCTCTGTTCTGGGGTTTGGTTTGTTTTGTTTGTTTAAAATTTTAGCCCAGTTAGGCATCAGGAGCCCATCTTAGTAGGCATCTTTCTCAGGGTTCACAATACCAAATGCAAAGAACATCCTGCTAGGCTCTATAGGTATGTTTATTAGAGATCTATAAACCAACATATTTAAATATGAGAGTTCCACTGCTTCTGAATTTCTCCTTCCACTTCTTTTCCTCACTTTCTGCTTCTCCAGCCATTCTGTCTCTCTCACGCCTCAGGCCTTTTCTCCCCTTTGTCTCCATCACCCTCTCACTCTTGATTGTGATTAGTGTCACTCCCTCACCTACCATCTGGAGATTCTCCCCACAGGGAGTGGCAGTCCTGCTGAGGAATCAGGATGTGTCATTTCTTATAAAACTCCAGTGTCTCCCATGTCACTCATATAAAGCCTCTAGAATGAAAGACACGTGAGCGTAGGGGCTTTGGGCTGTCTAGGTCAAAGTCATATCCCAGCGCATGAAACTATTCCTGGTACATTCTAGGTATTAAATTATTGTTGAATGAATGAAAGACGATTGCATTACAATTTAATTACATTGCATAAAAGCCATAAAATTAAAACAAAAAAAGTTAGAAAATATTTTTATTACATGTAACTACTATACATGTTGCTCCACAAATTTATTCCAGTGGAAAAAATGCTGTGTGTTTGTTACACAGTTGAGCGTATGCATTAGTTTTCTATTACTGTATAAAAATCACCACAACTTAGTGGCTGAAAAACAACCCCCATTTATTTGTTCACAGTTCCTTAGTGAGAAACCCAGGCATGGTATGGAAGGGTTCTCTGGTCAGGGTGTCACAAAGCTATGTCTTTATACTGAGTTCAGGGTCCTTCTTTAAACTTATGTAGAGATTGTTAGCAGAATTTAGTTTTTCCACTTGTAGGTCTGAGGTCCCTGTTTGAGGGAGGGCTACTCCCAAGACCTAGTGCCCACCAGCAGTCTCTTTCCCATGAAGCCCTCTGTTTTTAAAGCCCTCAGTGGACAAAATATCACATTGAATTACTCTTAGCCTTGGAATCTCTTTGTTTGGGAGGAACTCCAATCATAACTCACCTGCTTAGGACAGTCCCACCCAGGGTAGTCCCTTTGTCTTAAGGTGAACTGATTTGAGACCTTAGTTATAGATGCCAAATCCCTTGCAAGCACTACCTACTTAGTGTTTGATTGAATAACTGAGGAAGGTGAATAACCAGAGTGATTATTATGGACCATCATAGAATCAACCTTGCACAACCCATTCTTCCTTTAGTGTTTATTTGGGTCATGGTTAAAAATTGAAGTTCAAAGAAATAGATTGTTATGAATGACAATAAAATGCATCCTGCCTATTAACCATGGAAATTCTTAAATCTTAAAATCAAATGACATGTTAATATCTTATAATTAATTTAAAGGAAATGAAAACTAAAGTGCAATAATTCATCCTTTCTTTGGACATTATTATGTATTGTAGCATAACAAATTACCAAAATTTAGCAGGTCACAACAACAAAATATTTGTGATCTTCCAGGGTCAAGAATCCCAGAGAGGTTTACCTAAGGGCTTCTAGATCAGGGCCTCTTTCAAGGTTGCAGTCAAGTTGTCAGTCAGGGCTATACCTTAGAAGGCTGACTGGGCTGGAGGACTTGCATGAAATATGGCCTACCCATGTAGCTATTGGAAGAGGCCTGATTTCCTTCCTGGATAGTCCCAGGAGACCTCAGTTCCTAACCATGTGAACATTTCCACAAGGCATTGAATGACTAGGTAGCTTCTTCCCCCAGAGCAAGTGATCAAAGAGAGAGCAACCAAGATAGAAGCTGCAATGAATTTTGTGTCCTCAACTGAGTGTCATGCACCATTACATCAGCCTTACTCATCAGTTAGAAGTGAGTAAGTCCAGCCTACTCTCAAGAGGAGAAAATTACTCCATCTCTGAAAGAGAAAAGTATCAAAGAATTTGCATATATATAAAAACCAAAATTAGTCCTGGCAGATGTGGCTCAGAGGATTGAGTGCCAGACTTCAAACCAAAGGGTTGCCAGTTTGATTCCCAGTCAGGGCACATATCCTGGATTGCAGGCCAGGTCCCCAGTAGGGGATGCCATGAGAGGCAACCACACATTGATGTTGCTCTCCCTCTCTCTCTTCCTCCCTTCCCCTCTGTCTGAAAATACATAAATAAAATCTTTTTTAAAAATTAGAATTAAATATTGTTTCCTGATTTTGTAAATCAAATGCTTCTTTTATCTGATTATTTTTCCTTAGCGCATTAAATTTCACTTCTGAAAGTAATGCTTAAAAGTTTGAAACAAAATAAAAGACCCATTTCAGAACTAAAGATACACACAGGCTGAAAGTAAAGGGATTAAAAAAGATATTTTATGCATGCAGAAACAAAAACAAAGCTGAGCAGGACCAGAAGGAAGAAAGAAACAACCAAACAGAAAAGAATAAAAAAACAAGAATTCAAAAAAAAAAATGAGGAGAGGCTTAGGAACCTCCAGGACATCTTTAAATGTTCCAACACCCGAATTATAGGGGTACCAGAAGGGGAAGAGGAAGAGCAACAAGTGGAAAAGTTATTTGAACAAATAATAAAGGAGAATTTCCCCAAGCTGGCAAAGGAAATAGACTTCCAGGAAGTCCAGGAAGCTCAGAGAGTTCCAAAGAAGTTGGACCCCAGGAGGAACACACCAAGGCACATCGTAATTACATTAGCCAAGATTAAAATAAAGGAGAGAATTCTAGAAGCAGCAAGAGATAAGGAGACAGTTACTTACAAAGGAGTTCCCATCAGCTGATTTCTCAAAAGAGACCTTGCAGGCAAGAAGGGGCTGGAAAGAAGTATTCCAAGTCATGAAAGGCAAGGACCTACATCCAAGATTGCACTATCCAACAAAGCTTTCATTTAGAATGGAAGGGAAGATAAAGTGCTTCTCAAATAAGGTCAAGTTCAAGGAGTTCATCATCACTAAGCCCTTATGAAATGTTAAAGGGACTTATCTAAGAAAAAGAAGAGAAAAATCACATACAACAAAATGACAGCAAACTCACAGATATTAACAACCACACCTAAAACAAAAGCAAACTAAGCAAAGAACTAGAACAGGAACAGAACCACAGAAATGGAGATTATATGGAGGGTTAGCAACAGAGGAGTGGGAGGAGAGAGGGGGGAAAGGTACAGAGGATAAATAGCATAGAGGGTGGGTAGAAAATAGGGGGCGGGCAAGCATAGTGTGGGAAATGTAGAAGCTAAAGAACTTATGACACATGGACATGAACTAAAGGGGGGGAATGTGGGTGGGAGGGGGTGTACAGGGTGGGGGGGAATGATGGGGGAGAAATGGGACAACTGTAATAGCATAATCAATAAAATATATTAAAAATAAATAAATAAAATTATATTTTATTGATTTTGCTATTACAGTTGTCCCAATTTCCCCCCTTTACCCACTCCACCCTGCACCTTACCCCTCAGACAATTCCCCCACCAATATTCATATCTATGGGTCATGTGTATAAGTTGTTTGGCTACTCCATGTCCTACACTGTACCTTACATCCCATGACTTTCTCGTTTGTACTTCTTTTTTTTTTTTAATATTTTTTATTCATTTTTAGAGAGAGGAGAAGGGAAGGAGAAAGAGATATCAATGTGTAGTTGCCTCTCATGTGCCCCCTACTGGGGACCTGGCCTGCAACCCAGGCATGTGCCCTGACTGGGAATAGAACTGGTAACCCTTTGTTTCACAGCCAGCACTCAATCCACTGAATTATAACAGCCAGGGTTATTTGTACTTATTAATCACCTTACTGTTAGGAGCCATTCTGCCTGGTTTCAGGGACTGTAGCCTCATTAACAGACAAGAGTCACACAGTTAGGGCTGAGTGAAAAGGCCTTGGGGCAGTGACCCACTAAGGAGACCGAACCTATCCTCCCTCTGCCTCCCTCACTTGATGCTGCTTAGCCCCGAAAGATGGCCGGTTAGTCAATGACAGGAAAGATCCCTTGAGGGAAGGACAACCTAAGCTAGGCACAGCTGCAAAAAGGGCCATCAGGGAAGGACTCGTGGGACTATAGAGAAGGGGCAGAAAGACCCTCACTCTTCATCATAGCCTGAGTCCTCATTCTCTCTGTAAGAAGTCTCCTAATCTCTTGACTGCTTTGCTCCCCGCACCTTACTCAGCCTGAAAACAATGCCAGAGGCAGCTGCAGCCTTGTACTATAACTGACAGCTCCCAAGGGCAATCGGGCCTGGTAAAGGATGTACATTGTTTCCATCGAGGCTTGCTCTGCCTAGCGATAACCCTGTTGGTATGAACCAGACGTTTGAGCTCAAAGCATAAGGAGTGAAACTCCCTATTTCACATACATACCTCAACAACCTTTGGTGTCAGCATATCTCACTGACCCTGATCAGAGACAGTCCCTGTATTTCTTCAATTATTATCTGTAGATGATTTTCATGACTGTATTTATTCAATTATTATCTGTAGTTTTTCATGACCGTAACTTTTTGGACATTGATTGATGAGCTTTATGTGCATACTATGTATCTCTGTGTGAGCTGAACACAAGGATACACAGTATGCACGTAAATAAATACCCAGGCAAAGGGTGCTCAAGGCTCTTCTTCTCTGAGAGATTAGCCAGCCTCTTCTCACCAAGTACATCTGGTCTTGGAAGTCTTATTTCATCCAAGATGGCCGGGAGGACTCCACTGGACAGGGACTCACACCTCACCTCTTCACCCATTCCCCTACACACCCCTCCCATTTGGCAACCATCAAATGTTTTTCGTATCCATGATTCTGTCTCTGCTCTTCTTGTTTGCTTAGTCTGTCAAGTATTTCATTTGGATATCACACATATACATCAATAAGTTCACTCCTAGGCTTATAATTTTGAGCAATATCTGCTCAAGTGTGCCAGTATACACGTACAAGATATGTAGCAGCATTGTCCATTATTTCAAAAAAAAAACAAAAAAGAAATCAAATCTTACAAACAGAACACTTCATTTAAACTGTGATTTACTTATTTACTGGAACGCCATAAACAAACAGTGAAAGTAAACACTCTACAGAAATCTGTAACAACCTAGAAAACAAGCTACTGAAATAAAATGAGGTCTCAAAAGAAAACAAATAGCGGACTTCCGGCCAAGATGGAGGCATAGGCGGACACACTGTGCCTCCTCTTACAACCAAAATTAAGGACAACAA
This sequence comes from Glossophaga mutica, assembly GCA_039655065.1. Lineage (NCBI taxonomy): Eukaryota > Metazoa > Chordata > Mammalia > Chiroptera > Phyllostomidae > Glossophaga > Glossophaga mutica. The sequence goes on from CM077306.1 coordinate 107,530,795, forward strand.
ATATTTAGAAACAAGAAAACAACCAGAACTGATAGAAAATTGAACTGTATGGAAGTCCAACAACCATTCATCCAGACCGGTAAGGGGGGCAGAGTTGCAGCAGGAAAAAGTGGAGGTGCGGACCTGGAACGCAAGCAGCAGTAGCTTGCAGTTCCCAGGTGCACAGGCGGTGGCTGGCGGTCCCCAGGCCCACAGGCAGCAGCTGGCGGACCTCGGGCACAGGGGAACAACTGTGCAGACCCAGTGAGGCTGCACAAGGCGGCTGGCTGACCAGGTGGTTCCACATTCACGCACGCAGACGGTCCAGGCAGAGGGGAAGTGGCGGAAGGGACTGAACCCAGGAGAGAGCGGAGCAGGCGCCATTGTTCCCTCTCAGACCCCGCCCCCACATACAGCGTCACAACCCAGCAACTGGGCTGCCCCGCACTGGGGAGTGCCAGAGGCTCCACTCCTCACTACGTAACGGCACGCACGTGTGTGCAGATAATCCAGGTGAAGGGGAAGCAGCGGAAGGGACCAGAGTCCAGGAGAGAGCGGAACAGGCACCATTCTTCCCTCTCGGACCCCGCCCCCACCTATTGCGTCACAACCCAGCGACTGGGCTGCCCCGCCCTGAGGAACACCTAAGGCTCCACCCCTCATACGTAATAGCCGCGACCAGACTAAAACCAAAACAAAACAAAACAAAAAAACCCCACCAAAAATGGCTCAAACTGGAGAACAAATAAAAGCCCCAGAGTCAATTCCTCTAAGCACTGAAGAGATAGCCAACCTATCAGATGCACAGTTCAAAGCACTGGTCATCAAAATGCTCACAGAATTGGTTGATTTTGCTCACAAATTAGATGAAAAAATGCAGGCTACAATACGTGAAATGAAGGAAGATACATGGGGAACTGATAGAGATGGAAGGAAAACTGGGACTCAAATCAATGGAGTGGACTGTTGGAACCAGGAAAATAGCTAAAGGACTGTCCCTGTGAGAAATGGCTGTCCAAGAACAGAGAACAAAGAACTTGAGGCAGATTACCATTTAAGGAGATGTTTAGGTTTAAATTTCCCATTCCCCAAACCCTGCAATGCATAGATCCCGCGCGCCAAAAGATAGCCAAAAGCTAACAGCCACATCTGCTTCTGTGAAATGCTTGCTTGCTTGCATCTATAAAAAGGCTTATCTGTAAGCGTTAGGCGTGACTCTCCTCTGCAGCTCTTCTGAGCATCATGTCTCTGGACACTCTGAGAGTTCGCCCCTGCGCAGGTTAAAACTTTTGGCCAATAAAATAACACCTTTGAACCCTGAAAGTTTCCAAACATCTGTTTCTTGCATCAGTGAATGCAACATGGACCAGAAGGAAGAAACTAACAACCAAACAGAAAACGAGGAAGAAACAAGAATTCAAAAAAATGAGGAGAGGCTTAGGAACCTCCGGGACATCGTTAAACGTCCCAACATCCGAATTATAGGGGACCCAGAAGGGGAAGAAGAAGAGCAACAAGTGGAAAACTTATTTGAACAAATAATAAAGGAGAACTTCCCCAATCTGGCAAAGGAAATAGACTACCAGGACGTCCAGGAAGCTCAGAGTCCCAAAGAAGTTGGATCCAAGGAGGAACACACCAAGGCACATTGTAATTACATTAGCCAAGATTAAAATGAAGGAGAGAATTCTAGAAGCAGCAAGGGATAAGGGGACAGTCACCTACAAGGGAGTTCCCATCAGACTGTCAGCTGATTTCTCAAAAGAGACCTTACAGGCAAGAAGGGGCTGGAAAGAAATATTTGAAATCTTGAAAAGCAGGGACCTACATCCAAAATTGCTCTATCCAGCAAAGCTGTCATTTAGAATGGATGGACAGATAAAGTGCTTCTCAGATAAGGTCAAGTTCAAGGAGTTCATCATCACCAAGCCCTTATTATATGAAATGTTAAAGGGACTTATCTAAGAAAAAGAAGATAAAAATATGACAGTGAAAAGACAGCAAACTCACAGCTATTAAGAACCACACCTAAAACAAAAGCAAACTAAGCAAACAGCTAGAACAGGAACAGAACCACAGAAATGGAGATCATATGGAGGGTTAGCAACAGGGACGTGGGAGGAGGAGAGAGGGGGAAAAGGTGCAGAGAATGAGTAGCATAGATAGTGGGTAGAAAATGGACAGGGGGAGGGCAAGAATAGTGTGGGAAATGTAGAAGCTAAAGAACTTATGACACATGGACATGAACTAAAGGGGGGAATGTGGGTGGGAGAGGGTGTGTAGGGTTGAGGGGAATAATGGGGGAGAAATGGGACAACTGTAATAGCATAATCAATAAAATATATTTAAAAAAGAAAAAAAGATTTGAAAACTGTCAAATAACTCCTCTCCTCTCACTAAGCATTTTTTTTTTTTTTGGTTTAGGGAAATAAAGTTCTTTTCCATTAAAAAAAGAAAAAGAAAACAAACAGCATAAATTTATTTATATGAAAATTCTAGATTTCAAAATAATCCATAGTGTTTAAAGATGTATACATAGGCCCTGGCTGGTGTCGGTCATGGGCTGAGTACTAGCCTGTGAACTGAAAGATTGTCAGTTCAGTTTCTGGTCAGGGCACGTGCCTGGGTTGTGGGCCACGTTGTGGCTGGGGATGTACAAGAGGCAACCGAATGATGTTTCTCTCCCTCTCTTTCTCCCTCCCTTCCCCTCTCTCTAGAAATGAATAAATAAAATATTTTTAAAAATAAAATAAAGAGGCAGATGTAGGAGTGGAAACTCTAAAGAAAAGCCTAAATATGACCAAAGGGATTGTTATTGCTATGGGAAATGGTAAGGAAATTTCTCAGTTATAAATTTTTTCCCTGACTCTTGTCACATGGATTTAGCTTTACACCGTTTTGTTAAAATGCAAACAATTCATGCACCTCTTAATAGTTGCGATTTATGGTGTAAAAGTGTTAATAGTAATATTAACTCTTTATGTCTAGTCAGAAAAATTAAACTTTTCTCACAAAAGAGGTGGACCCTCACCCATCAGAAGAGATCATGAATAAGAACTGAAACTCTAGGTTGTCATCAATTCTGTCTATGAAAGAAGAATCCGTTCGAACACCACTGCCCAAAGTCCCTCCCAGAATGTTCTGTATCTGCACATCATGGCAGCCTCTGTCACTGTAACTTTGGAACATTTTAAATACAGCTAGTACAGTGGAGAGACTGAATTTCAAATTTTATTTTATTGCTTTAAACTTAAATGGTCGCATGTGACAGGGCAGCATTAGAAAAATGAAATAAAGGGTCTGCTATAGTGTTTTAAAATGCATTCCATCCATCCAACAATGGCTTCATTACTACCTTTAGAACATACCCCATTTCAGTGAAAAAATGTGACTTAAACATACTTGAGGAGTAAGATTTTCTTAAATTCATCCGCTAATCAAATATCTGAACTATACAAAGGACACTACTTATCACTCTTCTCTTGGGTACAGAAAAAGAGTACCAAATTTTCATTTGTGTGTGAAACAAAGTCCTTTTCCACTTACAGATTTGCTGTAAAAAAGTGGCAGATTTATTCTACATATAGTTTTCTATTAAAGAGTTATTTTATATACTTCTGGCCAAGATGGAGGGCATAGGTGGACACAATGTGCCTCCTCTCACAACCAAAATTAAGGACAACAAATATTTAGAAACAAGAAAACAACCAGAACTGATAGAAAATTGAACTGTATGGAAGGCCAACAACCATTCATCCAGACCTGTAAGAGGGGTGGAGTCGAGGCAGGAAAAAGTGGAGGTACGGACCCAGGTGCACAGGCAGCAGCGGCTGGCAGTTCCCAGGAGCACAGGCAGCAGCGGCTAGCAGACCCCAGGCACACAGGCAGTGGCTAGGAGACCCCAGGCGCACTGGCAGCGGCTAGCAGACCCAGGGCACAGGGTGGCAACTTGCAGACCCAGTGAGGCCAGGCAAGGAGGCTGGATGACCAGGTGGTCCCACATTTGCGCACAGATAATCCAGGCGAAGGGGAAGTGGTGGAAGGGACTGGAATCCGAGAGAGAGTGGAGCAAGCACCATTGTTCCCTCTTGGACCCCGCCCCCACATACAGCGTCACAACTCAGTGACTGGGCTGCCCCACACTGGGGAACACCTAAGGCTCCACCCCTCACTACGTAACAGCTGCAACCAGACTAAAGGAAAAAAAAAACACCAAAAATGGCTCAAACTGGAGAACAAATGAAAGCCCCAGAGCCAATTCCTCTAAGTGACAAAGAGATAGCTAACCTATCAGATGCATAGTTCAAAGCCCTGGTGATCAGGATGCTCACAGAACTGGTTGATTTTGCTCATAAATTAGATGAAAAATGCAGGCTACCATATGTGACATGAAGGAAACGCATGGGGAACCAACAGAGATGGGAGGAAAACTGGGACTCAAATCAATGGAGTGGACCAGAAGGAAGAAACAAACAACCAAGCAGAAAACAAGGAAGAAACAAGAATTCAAAAAAATGAGGAGAGGCTTAGGAACCTCCGGGACATCGTTAAACATCCCAACATCCAAATTATAAGGGTACCAGAAGGGGGAGAAGAAGAGCAACAAGTGGAAAACTTATTTGAACAAATAATAAAGGAGAACTCCCCCAATCTGGCAAAGGAAATAGACTTCCAGGAAGTCCAGGAAGCTCAGAGAGTCCCAAAGAAGTTGGACCCAAGGAGGAACATGCCAAGGCACATCATAATCACATTAGCCAAGGTTAAAATGAAGGAGAGAATTCTTGAAGCAGCAAGGGATAAGGGGACAGTCACTTACAAAGGAGTTCCCATCAGACTGTCAGCTGATTTCTCAAAAGAGACCTTCCAGGCAAGAAGGGGCTGGAAAGAAGTATTTGAAGTCTTGAAAGGCAAAGACCTACATCCAAAATTGCTCTATCCAGCAAAGCTTTCATTTAGAATGGAAGGGAAGATAAAGCACTTCTCAGATAAGGTCAAGTTCAAGGAGCTCATCATCACCAAGCCCTTATTATATGAATGTTAAAGGAACTTATCTAAGAAAAAGAAGAGAAAAATATGACAGTAAAAAGACAGCAAACTCACAGATACTAACAACCACACCTAAAACAAAAGCAAACTAAGCAAACAACTAGAATAGGAACAGAACCACAGAAATGGAAATCACGTGGAGGGTTAGCAACAGGGGAGTGGGAGGAGGAGAGAGGGGGGAAAAGGTACAGAGAGTAAGTAGCATAGACGGTGAGTAGAAAATAGACAGGGGGAGGGCAAGAATAGTGTGGGAAATGTAGAAGCTAAAGAACTTATGACACATGGACATGAACTAAAGGGGGGATGTGGGTGGGGGGGTGTGCAGGGTTGAGGGGAATGATGGGGGAGAAATGGGACAACTGTAATAGCATAATCAAAATATATTTTAAAAAGAGTTATTTTATAAATAGCTCTGTTAAGCTAATATATTTTAAAAATTATTTACATAATCTAAAATTTTAAATCTAGCAATGCTCAAGTGAATACAAAGGCAAGACATAGACTGGGAGACAGTATTTGCAAAATACAAAATGGACAAAGGACTGTTATCCAAAATAAATGTAGAATTTAAAAACTCAACAATAAGAGAAAAAGTGATTTAAAATGGGCCAAAAACCTAAGAGACACCTCACCAAAGATGATATACAGATGGTGAACAAGATGCTCCACCTCATAATGTCATCAGAGAAATGCAAATTAAAATAACAACGAAATGCCATTGCACACCTATCAGAGTGGCCAAAACCCAGGACACTGAAACACTGAGTGCCAGGAGGATGTGGAGCAGCAGGCGCCCTCACTCTCGGTCACTGCTGCAGGGAGTGCAAAGTGGTGCAGCCACCGTGGAGCACAACACAGTAGTTTCTCACAAAATGAAGCATACTCCTACCTTTCCATCCAGCTGTTTTGCTCCTTGCTATTTGCCCAAGGGAGTTGAAAACTTACTTTCACGCAAATTTGCACACAGATGTCATTCATTCTACCACAAGCTAGTTTAGCATAAAAGGATGAGAAGATTTTCATGGTTTGTAGAATTTCCTTTTAGTTTGTAATTTAGGAACCTGTGATTGATATTTACTTTTCATTGATGTTCTCTAAGATTCATTGTACACACAGCTTCTGTCAGACAGGGTCGCACATAATTAACTGAGTGTTGAACTGCTCACACTAATATTTTAACATTATATTTTGTCAGAAAGTAGAGTGAATCACTTTAAAAAACAAAATACATAAAAATTACAAGGATTTTGTTCATCTAATTTATGATCCCAAATGGTAATGCTTAAATTAGGAACCAGTCAGCAACTTTCAAAACATGTTTTTCAAAATAAAACTATTTTTAAACAAATTTATTGAGGTATCATTGATATACAAAAAAAAAAAACTGCATGTATTTAATATGTACAATGTGTATGATGGTGTGGGGGTCAGGGACAGGTCATGGCAGGCAGGAGTGGCCCAGTCTCCCACATTCCTCCCATTTTCCTGATAGGAACCCGGACATGAGATGCCCTTGGCAGAAGGCAAATCAGGAGATCCTGAAGTCACAAACTGAGGGCATGAACAAACCTTGTACAATCAGTCCCATATAAGGCAACTGTCTCACACTGGGAAAGAAAATAATCAAGAACAAATTCAGGTCAGTCACTGTACGTGGTGACTTTCTGAACAACCCTTCAGTAACTCAAAATATCCAAACCCAGAGAATCCCCATTGAACAGTCCTGTCCCCTCCACCCCAAACCCTCCCCATGTCAGCATCTCACCTTTACAAGCTCTGAGAGGAGACACATCAGAGCCCTGAGCACTGTCATTGCCTGAGGTGGCACAAAACAGGATGTGGTCGAGGCCCAGGAGAGGAGACTAAAGGAGGAACTACTGGGGGAGGGGGAGGTCCCCCATGGGCTGCAGTCTGCACTGACACAGGGTCTCAGGGGTCCCCCCTCCATACTCACTGGCAGCTTGAGCGCAGCTCCCTCCTTTCCTACCTGCGGGAAGAAAACATCCTGTGAGAGACAAGAAAGGGGGCAGGTCTGTGAGGTCCTAAAGGAAGCCCTAGTGCTGGGCCCCAGAGAAGAAGTTTCCAGAACTCTGACTACAGGCCCAGGGCAGTATGGGGAAACCTGAGGAAAGTACATGTGTGGGGACCAGACCACCAGCACTCCTGGAGGTCTGTCCTCAGCAAGGACCTCCCACTCTGACCTGCTGGGAATCACAGGATGATGAATCACCAGATTAATCAAGGTGATAAATTTTCCTCTTTCATATGTGCTTTTCAAAGGAGTGTTGGCAAAAAGAACCTCAAGCACCAACCTGTGGATGGTGCCTCTCAGCACCAAGGCAAGAGATTGGAAAATTTTTTCCTATGGCTTGAAACTCCCCTGTCAGACAAGAAAACTCAGACCTTACCCCTCCCTTACCTGAGCGCCTCCTCCCCCACATCACAGCTCCAGCTGCCACAGCTCCAAGCAGGACCAGGCCAACGACAATGCCCATGATGATAGTAGTAGTCTGAGGAGTCAGCTCTGGAAAGGGAATGGAAGGTGAGGGCCCTGACCCCCAGGTCCCAGGCTCGACCCTGCTGAAGTCCTACAGAGGCCCCACCTCCCTGAGAAGAGACTCTCTGTCCAATTCCCCTCCTCACCCCATCTCAGGGTCAGGGGCTTGGGCAGCCCCTCGTGCTGCACATGGCATGCGTATCTCTGCTCCTCTCCAGGGGACACCACCACTGCTGCCCACTTCTGGAAGGTCCTGTCCCCTGCAGGCCTGGTCTCCACAAGCTCCATGTGCTGGGTCTGGTCCTCTCTGTCCTGCTGCCAGGTCAGGGTGATGTCCACAGGGTAGAAGCCTTGGGCCCAGCACCTCAAGATGACTTCATGCTCAGAGTTGGGGTTGTGGGTCACATGTGTCTTTGGAGGGTCTAAGGATGAGGAAATGTAGGAACTCTGCATTACCTCCCATGGGCCACTACAGCAGCACTCACCTGACCATCCCAAGAATGGACAGAATAACTGGAGTGAGGGTAAGGAAGTTCAAAACTCTAGCCAGGACTCCAGGACCTGAGATAACCTTCTGTTCCTTGGAAAGTTTCAAAATCAGGGTAAGAAGCCTAAGGCTCCTTAGATCCCTGAGTGGGACAACAGATACCTCTGATCCTGACCTGGGTGGAAGCTGAGTGACTCAAAATACCTGAAGTCAGGCATCCAAAGAAGTTAGGCATGGGGCAGACAACAAGACCTGAGAGTGCAAGTCACCCAGTGCTGCCCAAGGCTACTTACTACCAGTGTTCAAAAAAAAAAAAATCTATTACTTCAGAGATTTCCCTTTCTATCTCTGGAAAGATTGAATCCCTTAAATATATTGAGAGAAAGTTGAGCCTTTTGGGTGAGTCACTCAAAGTACTAGATCTGAAAACTCACCAAAATCTTTACCCTCAGGATCCAAGGAGCCAAGAGATGGGGGAAGAATTCTCATGTCAGTCCCATTTTTCTCCCTCTTTGGTTGGGCCAGCTGGATGTACAGCCCCAGCCTGGGGGAAGATCCAGAAGGTCTCTGCAGTCCCTGGTACCTGATTGGTGCGGCATCTGTTTCACTTTCTCCAGGTACCTTCCAAGCCAATTCACACACTCCCCCCCCAGATATGCCAGGTAGTGCTAGGCTAATCTGGCCGCCACCCCTTTCCTCCCAAATTGGAAACAAAATCCAAGTAAGTCCCCACTGGCTCTTCCTGAATCTAGGGGCCACAAGAATCTCCTGACTGAGGGGTGAATATTGGGCCTGCAAAACTCCAAAAATAGAACTAAGCAATGAAGATAGTCAACCTATCTGATACTCAGTTCAAAACACTAGTAAGCAGGTTGCTCACAGAAATGGTTGAGTATGGTCGCAAAATAGAGGAAAAAGTGAAGGCTATGCAAAATGAAATGAAGAAAAATGTTACAGGGAACTAACAGCAAAGGGAAGGAAACTGGGAATCAAATCATTGGCTTGGAGCAGAAGGAAGAAGTAAACATTCAACCAAAAAGGAATGAAGAAATAAGAATTAAAAAAAAAATGAAGAGTAGTTTAGGAACCTCCAGGACAACTTTAAATGTTCCAACATCTGAATCATAGGGGTGCCAGAAGGAGAACAGGAAGAGCAAGAAATGGAAAACTTATTTGAAAACATAATGAAGGAGAACTTCCTCAATCTGGCAAAAGAAATATACTTCCAAGAAGTCTAGGAAGCTCAGAGAGTCCCAAAGAAGTTGGACCCAAGGAGGCACACACTAAGGCACATCATAATTACATTAGCCAAGATTAAAGATAAGGAGAGAATCTGAAAAGCAGCAAGAGAAAAGGAGACAGTTACCTACAAAGGAGTTGCCATAAGATTTATCAGCTGATTTCCCAAAAGAAACCTTACAAGCAAGAAGGGTCTGGAAAGAAGTACTCAAAAGCAATGAAGGCAAGGACCTACATCCAAGATTGCTCTATCCAGCAAAGCTATCATTTAGCATAGAATAGCAGATAAAGTGCTTCCCAGAAAAGTTAAAGTTAGAGTTTATCATCACCAAGCCCTTATTATATGAAATGTTAAAAGGACTTATCTAAGAAAAAGAAGAAGGTCAAAAACATGAACAGTAAAATGACAACAAACTCACAACTATAAACAACTAAACAAACAAAAAAAACCAAGAACAAAAGCAAACTAAACAAACAATAGAACAGGAACAGAATCACAGAAATAGAGATCACATGGAAAGTTATCAGCAGGGAGGGAGAGGGAGGAAAGTGGGGGAAAAGCTACAAGGAATAAGAAACATAATTGGTGGGTACAAAATAGACAGGGGGAGCTTAAGAATAGTAAAGGAAATGGAGAAGCCAAAGAACTTATATGTACAACTCATAGACATTAACTAAGGGAAGACTGGTGGAATGGGGCATGTGGGGTGGAGGGGGATAAAGCAGAGAAAAAATGGGACAGCTACAATAGCATAATCAATAAAATATACTTAAAAAAAAGTGTCAATTTCATGTTGGTTTCCAATTTGTTGTTATACTGTTGTTCATAGTACTCTCTTATAATCCTTACTTCTGGAGAGTAGATAGTAATATCCCCACTTTCATTTTGATTTTTGTAATGAAATTTCTCTCCTTTTTTCTTAATCATCCTAACTAAATTTTTGTCAATTCTGTTGATCTTTTGAAAGAATCAACTTTTGGTTTCACTGATTTCTTGACTGTTTCTCTACTTTATATTTTATTGATCTCTGCTCTTATATTTATTATCTCTTTCTATTAGTCTTGGATTTAGTTTATTTTTTTCATTGAGTTCATTAAGTTGTAATGTAAGCATTTGCAGCTATAAATTCCCCCCACCACTGCTTTCATGGCACCCCATAGTTTTGGTATGCTGTATTTTCATTTTCATTTGTCTCTAATTACTTTCTAAATTCTCTTGTGATTTCTTTATTTTTGACCCTCTGTTGTTGTTTTTTTTTAGTGTGCTGCTTAATTTTTACAAATGTGTATTTTCCAGTTTTCCTTCTGCTACTGATTTCTAACTTCCTCTCATTGGGTTGGAAGAGATAGTCTGTGTGATATCTACCTTTTTGAGTGTCCTAACATATGATGTATTCTGGAGAATGTCTTATGTGCATTTGAGAAGAATATGTATTCCGTAGTCTTGAGTGGAGTGTTCTGAATATATCTGTTAAATATAGTTGATTTATTGTGTGGCTCAAGTCTTCTATTTTCCTACTTATCTTCTGTCTGGTTGTTCTATCCATTATTAAGAGTGGAATTTTTAAGTCTTCAACTCTTGTGGGAGTTTCTACTTCCCTTTCTAATTCTGTCATATTTTGCTTCATAATTTTGTTGACCTGCTCTTAGATATTAAAGTTTATCATTGTTACATCTTCTTGCTCTATTGAAACTGTAATTAATATCTAATCTTCTTTGTCTCTTCTAAACTTGTTTGATTTACAGTCAATTTTGTCTGACAATAGAATAAACATCTCAGCTTTCTTTGGGGTACTATATGCATCTAATGCTTTTTTCCATCCCATCACTTTCAAATTATTTGTGTCTTTGGGTAAAGTGAGTCTCTTGTAGACACCATATAGTTAGATCACCTTTCCCATTTTGCCAACCTCTGCTTTTTTACTGAAGAGTTCAACCCATTTAAAGTAATTATGAAAAGATCAGAGATGGCAGCATATTAGGTGGAACCTATACTAACCTCCTCCCAGGACCAAACTGGAATTACAACTAAGTTATTTATAGAAAAATCATCCTGAATAACCAGCTGAAAACTAGCTGGAGAGAATGCTTATAAACAAGGACTTACAGAAGAAGGCACATAGAGACTGGTAGGAAGTGCTAAGGCACAAGAGTGCTGGCTGGGCTCCCACAGACAGTAGCTGAGTTTCCAGAGGCATATCTCAGCTGCAGGGGCTTCCCCCTGAAAAGTATGGAGTCTAAACCCTAAGCTGGGCTTCCAAGCCTAGAGCACCAGAACCAGGAAAGACATCCACATAACATCTGGCTGTGAAAAGCAGCAGAGTTTCTGTCCACCAGGAAGAGACAGCTAGAAAGGCAGACACCCTCTTAAAGGCCCAGCAAACAAAATTTTGTTCACAACCACTCAGCCTGGGATCAGGCAGAAGGAGGGCAGAGTAGATTAGAGCTACACGAGGAAAGTCTGGGGTTGGCGGCTCTGGAGAGAGAGCTGAGGGGTTAGCAACAAGAATCCCTGTGCTGAGTCATCATCCCATACTGCAGAAGCCATCATTCTTAGGCAGAGTACTCCCCTCCATGGGGCATCAGCATGGGGGGAAGTAATAGCCACACCCACAGGAATCCCTCTGGTCCCACCCTGTGAAGCTTACACTCTGCTGAGGAGTACAGCTGGATGTTCATTCAGTGACTATGTCCAATAAGCAGGCTGTATGCAAAGGCAAACCTCTGGGTGCTTTGAGACTTTTGATGACCTTCCCCCAGGCTCAGTGCTGGTAAAAGCTAGTCTTCATGTTCAGCTTGGTCATTTCCACATGCACCCAGGCCCAGAAGAGGGAACCACAAGCTGTGGATTGCTGATAGCTTAGCTCCAAACAGGTTGCCCAGGGTTAGTCACAGGCAGCATCAGATATAGGCCTTCATGAGAGTCTTTCCAAAATGGCCCAAACCAACACATGCAGTGGCCATCTTTGGATAAAAACAGAGCAGAATCCAAAAATCTTCACTACGGCATATCCATGGGAGATCTCAGCAGATACCAAACCCTGCTGAGGTGAATTCAGCTTCATGTGATCAGCACCTACAAGCAGCTTGCACACTGTGTTGTGGGTTGAGCATCACAGTCAGCCAGCCTGAGGGTTGATCTCATGCACAAATGGGCCAAGACAAATCAAGACTCAATTACAATAGGAGGGCCCACAAAACATACACAAGGGACATTCCTAGAGCATCCAGCTCAAGTAATCAGGGAGACTGTGCCACTGGGTCCCACAAGACATCTACTACATAAGGCCACCCTGCCTAGAGTGGGAGTCATAGCAAATCTACCTAAAACATAGAAACAAACACAAAGAGGCAGCCAAAACTGGGAGACAAAGAAACAGGCCCCGGATAAAAGAACAAGAGAATTCACCAGAAGAGCTAAATGAAATGGAAGCAAGCAATTTACCAGATATAGAGTTTGAAGTAATGGTTATAAGGATGCTCAACAGCATAAAAAGGACATAGAAACCATAAAAAAAGGACCAGTCAGAAATGAAGAATGAAATATCTGAAATAAAGAATACACTGGATGGAATAAACAGTAGGTTAGATGAAGCAGAGGATTGAATCAGCGATTTGGAAGACAAGATAGAAAACAACAGCCAATCAGAGCAGCAAAAAGGAAAAAATTTAAAAACAATGATAATTTAATGGACCTTTGGGACAAAATCCACACCATAAGGGCACCAAAGTGAGAAGAGAGAGAACAAAAGATTGAGAACCTATTTGAAGAAATAATGACACAAAATTGTCCTAACCTGGTGAAGAAAAAAACACACAAGTCCATGAAGTGCAGAGTCCGAAACAAGATGTATCCAAAGAGGTCCACAACAAAACACATCATAATTAAAATGCCAATGGTTAAATCAAAGACAGAATTTTACACATTGCAAGACAAAGGCAATTACCTACAAGGGAGCTCCCATAAGACTCTCAGCAGATTTCTCAACAAGAACATTTGGGGCCACCAGGGATTGTCATGAAGTATTCAAACTGATGGAAAGCAAGAACCTACAACCAAGGCTACTTTACTGAGCAAGGCTATTACTTAAAATTAAAGGAAATAAAGACCTCTCCAGGGACAAAAACTCTGAAGGAGTTTGTTCAGACAGCAACAGAGTACTACAAACGAGCAGTACAACAATAAAGGGCTTCCAAGAAGAAGGAAGAAGGAGAAGGAGGAGGAGGAGGAGGAGAAGGAGAAGGAGAAGAAGAAGGAGGAGGAGAAGGAGAAGGAGAAGAAGGAGAAGGAGGAGAAGAAGAAGGAGGAGGAGGAGGAGGAGAAAAGAAAAGAAAAGAAGAGGAAGAGGAAGAAGGAAAAGGAGAAGGAGAGGAGGAGGAGAAAGAAGAAGAAACAAACTGAGGAACATAGTTAAAAATAAAGTGGCAATAAATATGGATCTATCAGTGATTACTCTAAATGTAAATGGTTTAAATTTCCAATCAAAAGATATAGGGTAGCTGAATGGATAAGAAAACAAGACCCATATATATGCTGTCATCAAGAGACCCACCTTGGAATGAAAGATACACAAAGATTAAACATAAAGGTGTGGGGGGGCCCTGTACTGGGCGCCAGATGTGGGGGGGCTCCGACTGCAGAGCCCCATCCCTCCTTCACAGATGAAAATAAAACTACCAAGACATGACCTGCTTGGGGAGGAAAGGTGGTCAAACTCTCAGAGGAGAATGACCCAGAGCCCCTTCCTCACCAGGCTTTTATTGGGTTCAAATACACAGGAATATAGGTTTAACATGTCAAAGAAATCTGAGGGCTTAATCTGAGTCAGTGTCTGTCAGAAAAGGGGGTTGCAAAACTTTGGGAGACATACTCATTTCCTCCTTGGACCCTTATCATTTAAATGAGTGCACTCTTAGCAAAGCAGGTTTCACAGGACTTTACAAATTCTTTCTTATGCCTGATCACCCGATGAACCGTTCTAGCCGGTACAGGGCTGCACCGCTCACCATCATAGTTTCAGGCTTTAAGCCAATTAGGCTCAGGAAGCAGAAGACAACTCCCAGATGGAAATGGGGACTCGGGCTATGTTAGAATAGCTGGGGGGTGAGGGTCCAACACATCCTCTTTGCTGCAGCCCCCTGAGTCCTTCCATGAGGGCCTCCCAAGTGGTCATGTCTGGCTTAGGTTGCCCCTCCCATGAGAAGTCTTACCCGTCATTGACTAACCAACCAAGCATTGGAGGCCAGATACGGATGAAGCAGAAGCTGTGCTCCTGCCAGGGAGATAAGCTTTGTCTCCTTAGTAGCTCATGTCCTCCTGACAGAACAGACCCAGATGAAGCGGGTCCCTAGGCTCTTACACAGCCCACCATGGGGTGAGGATTACAGCTCCTGAGACCAGGCTAAACAGTCCGCAACACCTCCCCCTTTTTTAGATTGTTTAAATCAATTGTAATTTTTAGGCCTATGAAACTTACTATATGCTATTTTTTAATGCAATCACAGGAAAACAATTTCCATATACATCATAAAGCACAAATAAGGATTAAAACAAGGAGGCACCCAAGGGCTGCCATAACCCAAACTCGTAAATTCAGTCCAATGAAAAATGTTGCAAATGCGAGGGAACAATAAGAGTAACAGGTCTGGTTACACTTCAGTTCTTGGGAGAATTAGCACAGACTTCAGGTAGTTACTTTAAAGATATGCAGCAAGGGCTTGCTGCCTGAACTCCGGGTGAGAGAATTTTAGCAGGAGCAATTCACAAAGCATTATTAGAATCAGTAAACCACTAGTGGTATTCAAAGTCCTGCAGCTATTGATGTAATTAACTGCAATTTATCAATTTGTCCCTTTAAGAAAAAGTCCCTCTTAGGTGATGTTGAATGTTGCTCCAGGAATGCTGGCTGGAATTCCACTGGAGTGTGATAACACATAGCTTGTAGAAATCTGGATCAGGAGGGTCCAATGGATGGAGGTGGGTCGTAGTCAGGGAAGCCTTTTCTGTGATATGGCTTCATCTTCTTTGCCTGCAGTTCCAGAGATCTTTCTGCAGAGTAAATACAGACGTATCTTCTTCCCCGAATTAATAGTTCAACTGGGCCTTTCCATTTTCCTTCCCTTAAAGGGTCTTTATATAAGACCAAAGGGTGTGGGAAGGCAGGCCTGTATTGCACAAGGTGCTGTCTATGGGTGACTTCAAATTATCATTAAAATTCAAAAAAAATGTACGTATATATTGCTAGCATGGTTAAATTTCTGGGGGATGTCTCCTGACTCCCTCTTTTTTGTTTATTTAATAATGTTTTAAAGATCTGGTGAGCTCTTTCAACAATTGCTTGGCCTGTAGGATTATAGGGGATACCTGTTTTATATCGAATTCCCCAATTTTCTAAGAAAGCTTGAGTGGCTTGCACAAAATATCCTGGGTCGTTATCAGTTTTAATTTGCTGAGGCCATCCTAGATGATTAAAGGCCTCAAGCCAATGAGCTCTAATATTCTTCGCTGACTCCCCAGAGAGGGGAGTGGCATGTAGAACACCCGAGTAAGTGTCTACAGATATATGTAAATATTTTAATCTTCCAAAAGGGGGTAATGAGTAACATCTGTCTACCAAATCATTCGAGGTTGCAACCCTCTAGGGTTAATTCCAAGAGAAGGAGGTGCCTTTGAAAGCGCTTGACAATCTGGACATTCTCTGATAATTTGCTTTGCTTGAGCCCTAGGAATATTAAATTCTTTACGTAGGGCCTGACTATTTTGGTGAAAAAAAAACTGGTGAGACATAACTGCAGATTGAAAAGTATCTGCTAGGCTTACAAGGGCATCAGCCTGAGAATTACCTTCTGCCATAGGTCCAGGCAAGCCCAAATGAGATCGGATATGACTAACAAACACAGGATGCTTCCTTTCATCTAAAAGACTTTGCAAAGTTAGAAATAGGCTTAGTAACTGAGGCTCAACAGACCCTTTTAATAGGGCCTGATCTATATGAAGAAGTGTATATACAGCATAACCAGAGTCACATACTAAGTTAAGAGGCTCTTTGGTCCAATGTTGGAGGGCAAGAATAGCCCCTGAAATTTCCACCTGCTGCGTGGAGGAGTGCCCTCCAGAAAGAAAATGTTTCCACGCATTCCCTTCTTTCCAGGTGATAGCAGCTTTCCCTGTTTTTCCTGAACCATCAATAAAGATGGTTCTAGCTTTAGGAATAGGAGTGGTGCTGAATTTTTCCCCCAAACGGATATTAAGAGTGGGGAGGTTTTGGAGAAGTTTATCAGAAGGTAAATGAATATTAAGATCACCTACAAAATCAGCGAGTGCACACTGAAATTCTAAAGATTGACTATAAAGTTTCTGTAGATACACTTGTGTGAGTGGAACGTGTATAGCAGCTGGGTCGTGGCCAAAAAGCTGAATGACTCTATCACGTCCTTTAATAATAAGCTGACATAGCACAGTAACGTAGGTGGTAATAGTGTGCTGGGGTTGATGGGATAAAAATAGCCATTCAATCATTTCTAAATTACGTGCCAGCTGTCCTATCAACCCAGTGGGTGTGTTCAGTGTGGAAAAGCAAAAAAAAAATCTGACAGGTAGTTGTCTGTCTACCCTAGTGAGCTGCCTGGAAGAAAGATACTGGTTCACTAAATCCAATTCCTGCCTAGCCTGATCACTTAAAAATCTGGGAGAACTTAAATCTGGATCCCCTTTAAGGGTGTTGAATAAGTCAGTTAATTTCCCAGTGGTGATCCCCAAACTGGGACGGATCCAGTTAATGGTGCCTAAGAGCTGTTGTAGACTGTTAAGTGTTAAAGGGTCTGGTACTTGGATCTGAACTATTTGAGGCCTAACTGTATGGTGAAATAAGACATGTCCTAAATACTGCCAAGGCTGATGATGCTGTACCTTCTCTAGGGCTACTACTAGTCCCGCTGAGGAGACATCGCTCTCAAGACAGAGGTAAACTTGCTTTAGCTCTTCCTGAGAGGCTGCAGCAATTAGGATATCATCCATGTAATGAGAAATAATACTTTGAGGACACTGAGTCCCTACCGGCTGAAGGGCCTGATGAACAAAATGTTGGCAGATGGTGGGGCTATTTAACATGCCCTGCAACAGGACTTTCCACTGGAACCTCTCTAATGGTTGAGAGTTATTAAGTACTGGGACTGAGAAGGCAAATCTCTCACGGTCCCTCTTTGTCAGAGGAATGGTAAAGAAGCAGTCCTTTAAATCAATGACAATAAGAGGCCATTCCTTTGGTATGCATGCTGGATTTGGAACTCCTGGCTGAAGGGTTCCCATAGGTTGTAAGGTTTCATTAATTTTTCTAAGGTCATGTATAAGTCTCCATTTCCCTGTTTTCTTAGGAACTATAAAAATAGGAGTATTCCATGGGCTACTGGATGGTTCTATATGCCCTGCCTCTAATTGTTGTTGTACAAGCTCTTGAAGCTTTTCTAGCCTCTCCTTCTTCCACTGATTAACCCACACAGGTGTGTCAGACAACCAAATGAGGGATAAAGGAGAAGCCTGGATAGTGGCTGCTAAGGAAAAGGCTGCAGGGTGATTTGCATTCCCCACTGAGTGAGAAGGTTCCTGCCCCAGATATTAAGTGGGGCAGGGAGGATGTAAGGTTGAATTCGTCCAACCTGCCCATCTGGACCAAAGCATTTAAGAGTCCACACACTTTTTCGGGGCTGAGAGATGCCCCTTATTCCAGTTATAGAAATGTCTGTTTCAATTAACGGCCACTCTGGGGGCCAGTACCAGCTGGAAATAATAGACACATCAGCCCCTGTGTCTAAGAGGCCATGGAATTCTCTGTCTTTTACCTTAATGCTCAATACAGGCTTTTTTAGATCAATGGAGGCAGTCCAAAATATTGATTGGTTATCAGTACTGCCAAAGCCGTGCTCCCCCCTAACCACTTCGTGAGTGTTTGGTACCTTGTAAGGCAGGAAGAGGAGCTGGGCAATACGGGTCTGAGCTGGAATGATATGATGCCCGAGTGCCCTGAGCATAATTTTAATTTCTCCTTGATAGTCAGAATCGATAACTCCAGGTTGGACAAGGATGCCCTTAGCGGTCATACTAGATCGTCCTAAAATCAGCCCTACTAGTCCCTGGGGTAATGATCACCATACTCCTGTTGGAGTGGCGACCACCTCATCTTGCTCTTTTAAGATGAGTTCGGAGGTAGTGACCAAATCCAACCCTGCGCTCCCCCTAGTGGTGGTGCAGAGGTAGGAGACTTGGCATCCTTCTGAGTCCACAACAGCTGGTTGCTGTTTGAGCTCCTGTTGGGGTTCGGGACATCGGAGCTCGCACCCCACCTCTCGTTTCCCTGTAGTGGGGACAGCAAGTTTCCATCCTTATCATAGGTGGACTTGCACCTATTGGCCCAATGTTTGCCTTTATGGCAGCGAGGGCAATCCTTTACGGGAAGCCTTTTGTTTTTAATATGACACTCCTTCCGAGTGTGTCCAGCCTTGCCACTATTGAAACATTTCATTTCACCTCTCAAGGCCATGGCAAGCGATGCTGCTTTTCGCTGTTCTGTTCCTACATTTTGACAGGCCTTTATAACTGACCAACATCGGTAGTAGTTAACCGAATGGGTTGAAGAACAGTTTTGCAATCATCATTAGCATTCTCAAAAGCTAACTGCAATAGGAGACCGTCAGCAACATCCTGATTTTCAACTTGTCTCTGAATTGCCTCTTGTAATCTGTCAATAAAATCTAGACATGGCTCATTGGCCGCTTGTCTAATATTAGTATAGGACCCAGTGCTGCGGAGTTGAGCATCAGGTACAGTCTGGAAGGCTTGAAAAGCCGCAGCAGAGCATTGGGTAAAAGTCTGAGGGTTCATACGAGCTTGCTGATCCAGTCTAGTATATGGCCCTAACCCTAAAAGCATATCCTGAGTGACTGGATTTCCTTTCCTTTCATTTTCATTCGCCTGAAGGTGGCATCTTAACATATATTCAGAGTGCCAGACAGTAAACTGACTGGGAGTTAAAACTGTCCTGGCTAAGGCAACCCAGTCACAGGGAGCCATTTGATATGCTTCTGTCACAGCTGTTAATAACCCTATTGTATAAGGGGATTGGAGCCCGTTGTCTCTTATACTTTTCTTTAGATCCTTGAACAATCCATAAGGTAGAGGTTCATGCACCGGATTTTGCCTGCCTTGCCGAGTAATGACAGGGAAGGCAGTAAAGGACTGCCAGTCCCCATCCCTAATCGCGTCTTGAAGACACTGATACATGGCATTGGTTACTGGCAAAGGGGCTTGAATAGCTGCCACTGTGGGGGTAGAAAGATCAGCAATGGGATCCTGAGGGCTTAAGTTTTCCTCCCATGTAGGAGCGGAGGGAGGGATGGGAGGCAGGGGAGGTATCTCCTTGTTACTAAGGAGTGGACTTGAGCTTTCCTGACCAGAGGCAATAAAGGTGGATTCCTCCACCTTCATAGGGACTCCCTCCTCCCTCATCTGACATGGATCTTTCCCTGCCCCCTCAATCTTAGTATCTGAGCTGCGAATATGAAGGGGTGTTAAAGCAGTCCTCACCATCCCCCAAGTAAAAAGATTCTGATGCCCGATAGGGGTGCCACTTTCCTGGTGTGACTTCAATTCCCGTCCTACCTTTTCCCATATTTCTAAATCTAAAGTACCTTTATTGGGAAACCATGGGCAATATTTTTTAACAATAAGAATTAAGTTAACTAAGTTCTGCTTTTTAATATGACTGCCTGAGGCTTTTAGAAGCTGCTGGATTTCCTTAAGGTATTGCTTCTGATTTTTAGAAAGCCCATTGCCCGTGGCTCTTAGAAAAATTCCTTAACAAACAGAGCAGTCCCCCTTTTTTAAAAAATCCTTCCCACAGCAAAACATGGCGCTTAGAAAGCCAGATTCAGTGACAGAGACTGGACCCCAGCCAGCAGTCGCTGCCACTGCCGCCACCGCTGGTGCGCCCGTTGCACTTCCTGGCAGAGAGATCCAGCCACTGGTCAACTCTCAGAATATGCAGCCCGGGGACGCACACACTCGTAGCTCCCAGCAGTGCTGCCACCGGGGTTTTCAGCAGAAGGAGGGGATGGAGCAATGAGTACCCCATGCGTCCAGCCCCACTCCTCGCCCCAGCCCCAAACAAAAGAATTCTTTTCTAAAAATTCCTTCTGCCGCAAGAGGCGGCGGATTTTGATCACTCTGTCCACCTGCACCCTCAAATCCTATTTCTCACTAGTGACCAGAGTGTGGTGGGTCAGAGATGTTCTGTTGGTGTGAAACTATCAGGAAGGGCTGCCTGAAATCCAGGGTACCCTGACCCTGCTTATGGGTTTCAGGTTAAATCCCACGCGTCTAAGACTGCAGCGAGGCGGCCCAGAGCGCTAGGTGACCAACCTTTATATCGTGCTTTCCTGACTGAGCCTAAAGATTTATGTGAGGTGGAAATCCTTGTGAGGCACCTACTCGTCTTAGGGGTTGGACCCCAGACACCTCCGCAGGGTCCCAACTCAGGTATGGACGCCCGAGATCTCGAGCCAGAGGGAAGAAATGCCTCTTTTCTTCGGCGTTTTAGCAAGAAGCTGAAATGCTCATAAATACCTTGCTGCTAAAAGGGGAAGTCTTTGCTTTCTCCTCCCAAGCCTGAAAAACTAGCTGGGATTGTGCTGCAGGGAATGGGACTGTGAATGCTTTTACAGTGTGCCTTCTCGTTGCGTGGGTTTTTCTTGCAGTTGGCGGGTAACCTAGTGTTCTACCCCGAGTCCCATGACCAACTCATACCTTTCATAGGAGACTTCTCGTGATGGTCACCCTAATGGTTTTTAAATGACCGACCCATACCCGCACAATGCAGCAAATGCTTGGGAGGGAGAAAGCAAGACTCTTATTATGAAAGAGAGTTCAGGGGAGAGAAATGAGAAGACCACTCAAGAGGTGGCAACAGTAACTTTTCCTCTTATCTGTAACACAGCCTGGGAGCCGTACCAAAAGGTGCCACTGGTCCCTATGGGGATGAAGCGCTGATTTCCATTCCACTTAGATGTGCTGTCCGGTGACCACACTCGTAGCCTCTGGTCAAGCAGGTTTCAGGTCCCTGTCCCGGGCGCCAGATGTGGGGGGCTCCGCCCGCAGAGCCCCATCCCTCTGTCACAGATGAAAATAAAACTACCAAGACATGATCTGCTTGGAGAGGAAAGGTGGTCAAACTCTCAGAGGAGAATGACCTCGAGCCACTTCCTCACTAGGCTTTTATTGGGTTCAAATACACAGGAATACAGGTTTAACATGTCAAAGAAATCTGAGGGCTTAATCTGAGTCAGTGTCTGTCAGGAAAGGGGGTTGCAAAACTTGGAAGACATACTCATTTCCTCCTCAGACCCTTATCATTTAAATGAGTACACTCTTAGCAAAGCAGGTTTCACAGGACTTTATGAATTCTTTCTTATGCCTGATCACCCAGGGAACCATTCTGGCCGGCACAAGGCTGCACCACTCACCATCATACTTCAGGCTTTAAGCCGATTAGGCTCAGGAAGCAGAAGACAACTCCCAGATGGAAATGGGGACTCGGGCTATGTTAGAATAGCTGGGGGGTGAGGGTCCAACACATCCTCTTTGCTGCAGCCCCCTGAGTCCTTCCATGAGGGCCTCCCAAGTGGTCATGTCTGGCTTAGGTTGCCCCTCCCATGAGAAGTCTTACCCGTCATTGACTACTGACCAAGCACTGGGGCCAGATATGGATGAAGCAGAAGCAGTGCTCCTGCCAGGGAGATAAACTTTGTCTCCTTAGTAGCTCACGTCCTCTTGACAGAACAGACCCAGATGAAGTGGGTCCCTAGGCTCTACACAGCCCACCATGGGGTGAGGGTTACAACTCCTGAGACCAGGCTGAACAGTCCACAACATAAAGGGATGGAAAAAGAATTTCAAGTAAATGGAAAGGGAAAAAATATGGGGTGGCAATACTTATATCTGACAGAATAAACTTTAAAACCAAGGCTATAGGAAGAGACAAAGAAGGACACAACATAATGATAAAGGGAGCAATCCATCTACTAGAAGATATAACCCTAGTAAATATTTATGTACCCAACATAGGAGCACCTAAGTATGTAAAACAAAGGTTGATGGACATAAAGGAAGAGAATGACAGAAATGCAGTCATAGTTTGTGGTGGACTCTGGCCAGCAGAGTACACCTATTGTGACTGAAAGAGAAAATAAATGCACAGAAGACAGCAATCTTGTGGAGAAAAAGGGGACGGCACAGCTACTCTCTCAAGGAGAGAGCACCCCGGCCTTTGCCTAGACAGACTTTTATTGTTTTTCTCAGGTCCTACATCAAAGATGGATTTATTATCTATTACATAGAATATTATTGTCTACATTTTAGGTACAATCGAGGAAATGAAAATAACATGCAAAGGGCAATGGCAGAAAGCTGATTAGCTCTGTCCTTGGGAAAATTCACACAAGTTTTGGAAATTATCTTGAAGATAGACAATAACCATTTGTTGTTTTAGACCAGGGTGATGGAGTTTTAGCAAGAGCAAGCCATAACAGTCTGTATGCATTTTCTAAGCCTGATTCCCATGGGAAAATTCGGTTTGAAGGTCTGGTTCCTGCCCACCACTTCGCTTCTGTAGGTTTTCCATACAGAGCTGAGTCACATTTGCCAGACCAAAACAAACCGGTCCCCTACAATTCCGCCCCCTTTTTTTTCTTTTTGTTAAGGCTGTTGTGGTGACATATCCTACAAGACTTGTTACTTGCTGGTCTTTTTTGCGACCCTGGGCAAATAATTTGTAAATATGTGGTAATATACAAAGTATTATTAAAATCAGTGAACAACCAGTGGCTCCAATGACCCACAATCTTGAGTCCATCAAACCAATGTTTTGGGTTTAATGAGCCAAGATTATCACTAAGTATTTGAAGAATCTCTTGCTTAGTTAAGCGTTGAATGTCCTGCAACTGTTGGTGTAACTCCAGTTGCAATTTATTAATTTGTTCTTTAAATTAGTAGAAAAAGCTCCTCTTAGGTGATGTGGAATATCACTCCAGGAGTATTGGCTGGAGTTCCATTGTGGTTGGGTGACACACAGTTTGGAGAAACCAGGATCACGGGTCAGCTGCTGATGGGTCACTAGCACATCTTGGCGTTCACCAATCTAATTGAGGGCTGATTCAACTGCAGAAAGCCGAGTCAGGATTTCTTGATCAGTCTGGGCCTGTTGAAGCATTTCTAAAGTGGAATTGATTAAGAGAACATCAACAGTATGAGAAGTTTGAACTGATTCAATGAGGGCAGCAGTTGCCATGGCAGCAGTAACTGCGACAACTATAGCAGAGACAATAAATGAAATTAAGGTGCCAACAAATCACTGGGCTCTTAAAGAGGCCAGAGTGTTGTTAAGCGCTACTATGCCATGGGGATCTTCTCATTCTTTGGTTACATTAACTGGCACCCATCCTTGAGTTTGCCTTCTAATTATATAAACTGTAGTGAGGCTTAACTGAGTAATATTGAGATCAGTAAGACAGCTGGCATATATGGAGCCTGCAGGGACAGGCAGAGAATAAATTTGTGCTGATTTATTACAAAAGACTTGAGCTATCCCCGAAGTTGCTAAAAACAAGTAAGGGTGAGAGGTACAAACCATGACCTAATCTTGTTTTAGAGGGCCATCTCGATAGAGACTTTAAAAAAAAAAAAAAAATTATACAGGCATTTTCTAGCAATAAAAGGCAAGCCTGTTTGCAAAGAATTGTAATGCCAAGGGTTTGTGTGGTTGGGAGAAACAATTCTGATAATAGGTACCTCGGTACCAGGCTTCTCCCACTACATATTAGTATATGGGATTTGAGGCAGAGCTGAAACTATTGTTGTGCCAAACTTAGCCAGTACCTTCTAATTAGCTCTCCAGTTCTCCACTACAAAAGGACTTTTGGGGAGAAAAGCAATAGTGGCATTCGGTCCTCTGCACAAAGACCAGGAGACTGAGTCTTCATGGCTTTTGTCTAAAGTACAAGGAGGAACCGGAGGGGGATTCAAAGTGTGGTAAACTCCCCTTTGGGTACGCAGACCAACTGTGGTTATCATAGAGAGCTGGTAGTAATCACTGTATCATTGTTTGCTTGCAGCATAGAATTTTTCTTTTATAGGTAAACACAAAGTGTCAGTAAGAACAGAAAAACAAATTGGTAAGTATTTAGCAACATAAATGGTGTTTTTTGGCACTGACATCCAGTGCTTGTTTTCTTCTAATGGGCTATCAGGGGGATCTATACTCTTCTAGTCCACTGAGTGTCATTAGTAGAAAAGGGAGGTACAACATTCCACCAGGTACGCAACTTAAGTACCAGTGGATCACTAATACCGGTGAGCCCAATAAATATGAGGAATTATTTTCAGTAATTAGGCCCTACCCCCTTAGGCAGAGTATAATGGCAAATAAAAGCAAAGCTTTAGCTGAATTGGCTGACAACACTGCTAAGTAAGTAATAAACCTGTTTCCTGGGGTGTCTTCCACCTTAATTTCAATAAGAATTTTCTCAGCTTGAGTATTAAGAGTCTTAATGTCCCCCCATGTGGTGGGGAAATGTCTGAAGAGAGCATTATGAGGCACTGAGAGGTTATTACTCTTTTTTTAATATATTTTATTGAGAGGAAAGACTTCTGGCCAAGATGGAGGCATAGGTGGACACAATGTGCCTCCTCTCACAACCAAATTAAGGACAACAAATATTTAGAAACAAGAAAACAACCAGAGCTAATAGAAAATTGAACTGTATGGAAGTCCAACAACCATTCATCCAGACCTGTAAGAGGGGCGCAGTCGCGGCAAGAAAAAGTGGAGGTGCGGACCTGGGAACACAAGCAGCAGCGGCTCGCAGTTCCCAGGAGCACAGGCGGCAGCTGGTGGACCCCGGGCACAGGGGGGCAACTGTGCAGACCCAGTGGGGCCGCACAAGGCGGCTGGCTGAGCAGGTGGTCCCACGTTCACGCGCACTGATGGTCCAGGCAAAAGGGAAGTGGTGGAAGGGACTGAATCCAGGAGAGAGCGGAATAGGCGCCATTCTTCTCTCTCGGACCCTGCCCCCACCTATAGTGTCACAACCCAGCGACTGGGCTGCCCCCCCCACTGGGGAGCACCTGAAGCTCCACTCCTTACTACGTAACAGCACACACGCAGATAATCCAGGTGAAGGGGAAGCGGTGGAAGGGACCGGAGTCCAGGAGAGAGCGGAGCAGGCGCCATTCTTCCCTCTCGGACCCCGCCCCCACCTATAGCGTCACAACCAAGCGACTGGGCTGCCCCGCCCTGAGGAACACCTACGGCTCCACCCTCATACGTAATAGCCGAGACCAGACTAAAACCAAAACAAAACAAAAAAAAACACCAAAAATGGATCAAACCGGAGAACAAATGAAAGCTCCAGAGCCAATTCCTCTAAGCCGTGAAGAGATAGCCAACCTCCAACCTATCAGATGCACAGTTCAAAGCACTGGTCATCAAGATGCTCACAGAATTGGTTGATTTTGCTCACAAATTAGATGAACAAATGCAGGCTACAATACGTGAAATGAAGGAAGACGCATGGGGAACCGACAGAGATGGGAGGAAAACTGGGACTCAAATCAATGGAGTGGACCAGAAAGAAGAAACTAACAACCAAACAAAAAACGAGGAAGAAACAAGAATTCAAAAAAATGAGGAGAGGCTTAGGAACCTCCGGAACATCGTTAAACGTCCCAACATCTGAATTATAGGGGTCCCAGAAGGGGAAGAAGAAGAGCAACAAGTGGAAAACTTATTTGAACAAATAATAAAGGAGAACTTCCCCAATCTGGCAAAGGAAATAGACTTCCAGGACGTCCAGGAAGCTCAGAGGGTCCCAAAGAAGTTGGACCCAAGGAGGAACACACCAAGGTACATCGTAATTACATTAGCCAAGATTCAAATGAAGGAGAGAATTCTAGAAGCAGCAAGGGATAAGGGAACAGTCACCTACAAAGGAGTTCCCATCACACTGTAAGCTGATTTCTCAAAAGAGACCTTACAGGCAAGATGGGGCTGGAAAGAAATATTTGAAATTTTGAAAAGCAGGGACCTACATCCAAAATTGCTCTATCCAGCAAAGCTGTCATTTAGAATGGAAGGACAGATAAAGCGCTTCTCAGATAAGGTCAAGTTCAAGGAGTTCATCATCACCAAACCCTTATTATATGAATGTTAAAGGGACTTATATAAGAAAGAGAAGATCGAAAATATGACAGTGAAAAGACAGCAAACTCACAGCTATTAAGAACCACACTTAAAAGCAAACTAAGCAAACAGCTAGAACAGGAACAGAACCACAGAAATGGAGATCACATGGAGGGTTAGCAACAGGGGACTGGGAGGAGGAGGAGAGAGGGGAAAAAGGTACAGAGAATAAGTAGCATAGATGGTGGGTAGAAAATAGAGGGAGGACAAGAATAGTGTGGGAAATGTAGAAGCTAAAGAGCTTATGACACATGGACATGAACTAAAGGGGGGGGAGAATGTGGGTGGGAGGGGGTGTGCAGGGTTGAGGGGAATGATGGGGGAGAAATGGGACAACTATAATAGCATAATCAATAAAATATATTTTTAAAAAAAGATGCACATGTTGCAAAGGGAAAAGTGTCTTCCTTGAACAAATGAAAAAGTTTGTGTAGTAGCTCAAAAATGCTGAAGAATCTGAGTCTGAAGATGAAGATGGTGAATGAACTTTGAAACTACAGCATCAGTAAAGCAAACAGTTGTAGATAAAAATGTCATGTCTCATGTGTCCTAGTTCTTACATAAAACGTAAGGGCTTTCAGAGCAAATTTTATTTTACCTGTTCCTATGCTTACTGGAAATTTTTAAGTTCAAAAATCATGTTTTAAGTAGCTACAGGAGCTATAGGTTTGAATCTAATGTTGCTTTAGTCTTTTCAGTTATCTTCTACCTCCTGTAGTTTCTACTGTAATAATGTAATTTAAGGCCTTCCAAGGTGAACAGTTCATTTTCCTGGGTTTTCTATAGAAAGTTGTCAAGGTATAATTTGGTTAAAAATGTTGTAAAAGTTGTTTGCAAATTAAACCGTGAAAGTATCCGGTCTCAACAAAGCAAGGATTTGTGTGATAATTTGGTATGCCCAAAGTCCTCCTCACCCAAGAAAACCTCATATACAGCAATTGCATTAACATGAATTTTGAGTGTTTGGACCATTGCTTATGTTAGTATTTCCTTGTACTTCTAACTCCAGATGTTCTTGAGCAAAATTGTTTGCTCTCTGGTTTTCATTCCTTACTGAAGCCATGGAGAACAAACTTGAAAGCGAGCTCTTTGGGAAATTGTATGTGGCAGAGGTGATGGGAAGTTGAGTTCTTTCCCATTAAGAAGCTTCTTGTGGGAGTTCTGCCTTAACTGGCAGAAACATTTTCACAGCAGGAACAGGATTCTGCCCAGTGCCAGGCTGGGAGGGAGTTGAGGGCAGGGGCCGGGGCAGGGCCAGGCACTGAAGCGAGACAAAAAGGCAGAGAGAAGCCAGTTCCTGGTGGCTGTTGGGCAGCTCACACAGCTCTCTGCCTTACCTGCCATGGTCCTCCTAACCTGGCTTTCCCGGTGTTGTGGCCGCCTCCTTTTCCTGCCTTCCTGGCCCCTGGCCCCCGAGGGATCCCAGAGATGCTGCTGTTCCCAGAGCCCCGAGGCAAGCACAAATGAACAGACCAGCTCCAGAGACAGTGGAAAGATGAGGTCCCCCACCACGGTAAGTGGCAACAAGAATGGAAGGCATGAGGGGAGATTTGGGAAAGGGGCTTCGCTATCACCCAGCACCACAGGCCTACTATGGGCAGATACCAATCCAGATCCCTAGAACTTGTCACCTAGTTCCAACTCCCAGCCTGTCCCTCACCCCCACCCTGCTTCAGAGTTCACTTTCCTAGCACTCTCCACCCCACAGTCCACTGAGTTCTAGAGCAGGAATTTCCCCTCATCTAACAGTTAATTATTTCTGGTGGTGGAGGGGGAGGGACAGGGGCAGGCAAGCAGTCCTCTCCTTCCTCCTTGTACAATGAGTTCAGTTACAGCCCCTGGGCCAGTGATCTCTATGTACCCACCCTCTTCCTGAAGGGCCTATGCCTAGGAAGGAAGCTACCCTCAAACTAATCAAAACCGAGAGGCAGAATTCCTAACTCCCATCAAGCCTCAGCTCTCTGCCCTGGCTGAGGCTCCCTCTCTCACGTCCCCTCCCCCAGGGTCCCGGGCACACAGCTGAGCTGGCCCAGGCCGAGGAGCTGCTGGAGCAGCAGCTCGAGCTATACCAGGCCCTGCTGGAAGGGCAAGAGGGGGCCTGGGAAGCACAGGCCCTGGTACTCAAGATCCAGAAGCTGAAAGAACAGATGAGGAGACACCGAGAGAACCTGGGAAGAGAAACCTAAGCTTCCCACCAGTTCCCACTTCGCCCTCCTGCACTGGAACACTACACACCACTTGCGACCCTGAGTCCTTCGGCTGGAAATGTACCAGCCTTTCCAGCAACTAAGAAAAACAGAAGACACTTCCACAGAGGGCCAGAAGTTGGAAAGCAGTGGGGTAATCATGACTCCTGCAGTCTTTTTAATCACACCCCCCACTATGCTCCTTCCCACTGACAACCTCAGCTCCACATAAATAACCTAAAACCACCTCACCCCAAATCCAATAAAAGGAAAGAGTGCTTACAGACACAATAGACACATGTGTTTTTTAGTTTTGTTTAAAAAAAAGTTCTGACAAATAAGGAAATGGGGGATGATGCAAAAGAGGGTAGGCATGGGGTGGGGTTGGGGGCTGTCAGGGTAGGTGGCAGTAGTGTCTCCTTCACCCCCACGCCTGGTATCATCTCTTGAAGAGGGACAGACTGTCACATTCCAGGAGAGGTGGATGAGTCCTCTATCGTGTCTGTTCAACTGAAGAGAAAATATGGCAGTTAGAATAAGACATAAAACAGAAAAAGTGAGGTTGGCAGAAATACACATGCAAATATCTGTGTAGTATCTGGGTCCAAAGGGCAGACTTGAGGGTGGGAAAAGACATAATTTGATGAGAGAAAAGATCCCACATAAAAGTCAATTAAACATCCCAAACCGTCAAGTGTCCATTATGTACTAGGGTTTTATGTACATAATGGGATTTAAGACAAACACACTAAGGAACAAGGAGAATCACAAAGGTTGGAGGAGCCAATTGCTGTGATTAATACTCACTGTAGGAGGAGATGTCTATCTCATCAGGCAGCTCACTGATATTGACCTCAAATCGATCCTGTACATCATTGAGGATCTTGGCATCATTCTCATCTGACACGAACGTGATTGCCAAACCCTTGGTGCCAAACCGGCCTGCTCTGGCCACCTGGAAGGAGACAGAAGGTAGGACTGGAAGACCCCAAAGAAAACATCTGAAAGGAGGAATAAAGATGTATGCTGTGAGGATACAGAAAATAAAGTCAGTGGGAGAGGTCACTGAATGTCCCTGTGGGTGCAGGGCGTACCCGGTGCAGGTAGGTGTCAGAATCTTCAGGCATGTCATAGTTAAAGGCAATGTTCACTCGTTCGATGTCCATGCCTCGGCCAAATAGGTTGGTAGCCACAAGAATTCGTCGTTGAAAATCTTTAAACTGCTGATACCGAGAAAGCCTTTGTAAGAAAGGAAATTAGAAAAATATGAGTCCCTTCTCTTTTTTTTTCAGTCTTTTTCTCCCAAGGACACACAGTATCTTCCCCATGTCCAACATACCTCTCCTCCTGGGGCATCCCACGGTGGATGGCGATGGCTGGGAAGTTCTGCTCCACCAGGAGCTGGGCCAGGGCAATGCAGCGCTGCACAGACTTCACAAAGATCACCACCTGTTGATGTGTAGGGATGTGGGTCCACGCATGTGTGAAATTGTATGAAAAAGGAGTCTTCAGTAATTACCCTTCTAAAGGATTTCCTCTCAGTTCCTATCATGTATTTCCTCTTCTGCTATAAATATTAACTTTATCCTAATCCTAGATCATCTTTAGTGCAAATAAGCCATATAACAGGTAAACTGATGAAACACTTCTCAATAAAATAGTACAAAAACAGCCCTGGCTGGTGTGGCTCAGTGGATTGACTGCCGTGCCGGCCTGTGAACCAAAGGGTTGCTGGTTCGATTCCTAGTCAGAAATGGCTCAGTTGCAGGCCAGGTCCCCAGCACGGAGTGCGTAAGAGGTAACCACACACTGATGTTTCTTTCCCTTTCTTCCTTCCTTCCCCTCTCTCTAAAAAGTAAGTAAAATCTTAAAAAACAAATACATCAATAGTACAAAAACAAATTTAAGAACCTAACAGAATGAAGGTATTTTGGGACTTTTACAACCTGACTAAAAAACCCTTTAAGGATTTTGTTGTTTTGAGCTTTATTACTTTATTTACTGAGGTTATTTATTGACTACCTGTCTGTGCCAGCAATGGAACAGTAAAGCAGCTCCCACCTTGCTCATACTTAGCTCTAAGACATACTCTCATTTTAGTAAGTCCCAGTTAATAGAACTTCTGCCATTCTCTCACATCACATACGCGTTTTTTTTTTTCAGTAACAGGGTACTGAATACAGATTTCTGCTCCTGCTGGGAGATGTGCTCATCCTCCTACTAGACCTTGAACTGACCTGGTTGAACTCAAGGACATCCAGAAGGTCAAAGAGCTTCCGGTTCTTCTCGTTGTCCTTCAGTTTCACGTAGTACTGCTGCAACCCATGCAGCGTCAGCTTCGTCTCATCATCCACGAAGATCTCCATTGGCTGAGGGGGAGGGGGGAGGTAGGGGTAGGGAACGGGAGGGCAGAGCGGGGGGGTTAAACCTGGGGGGGTGGAGGAAGTTGATCTCCAATACACCCCATGGGGGGGATGGGGAGAAGAGAGAAGACTGAAAACCTCACCCCACCCCCAAAAATGCCCACATTTTAATATGCTCTCTTCCATCTTAGACTTAATGTCCTTCCTATCAGTGAAGTTCTAACACTGAAAACTGTCATGAGAAAGTAACTTTGCAAGGAGGAAAAGGAATAGAGAAACCACCCAATGGCAAGATGCCACTACCTCAAATGGAGGTGATGAAGGGAAAAAAAAGCTTTTCAAAGGGAAAAAATATGATCCAAACAACTGGAAAATGATGGGAAACACTAACTCGAGGTCAGAATAATCCCATCAGAGCAAGTATAAGAATATGGGGAAAGGACATGGACTGCTCCATTTGAGTACTCTCTCAACTAGGGCAATCATATCCATGTTAAGATGGAATGCTAAAATAGATATAATCAAAATGCCATAAAAGCAGCAAGCAGCAAAAATTACTGCAGATGAGTAACAACTTGCCCTGGACCACAGGCAATAGTTCTAGATGAGACTGGTCTCTGAGCTAAGAATCAGACCATCTGCAGTATTACATGGCAAGTATCAGTGATACTTATAAACTCAGAGGTGCAGATTTGCAGTTTTTTTAAAAAACCAAAACACAACCCTTGAAGGGAAGGAAGGTAGCATTAAAAAGAAATTGACTCAAAACCCAACTTCAGAGCCCAAATTTCCTAGCACTCTTCACTAACTTGGGAACACAGTTAACATCAAGACTTAGGGTCCCAGACTTCGGAAAAGGATGTGCATGTCACAAGGAGATAACCAGAAGCTGATCCCAGAAGGCAGGCTTTCCAAAAGGAAGTTCGACAGCCACCTTCGTATCTAATTGTAGCCCCAAGTCCAGTTACAGGCAAGGAGCAGAGCAGGGAGGTAAACAACATACTCCACTGCTTATACAACGGGCCATCTAGCCTCAATCCCTAACCTGCCTGGTTACATCAAGTGGAGCACCTCACTTTACCTTTCCTATATCCCTCTGCCCTGAGTATGAAATAAAAGAAAAAAAAAACCTACCACCCCATTCAGGACACCCTTCCCCACCCCAATACATAAGGGAGAAACGAGGAGCACGGCACGCCTTGGGTTCAGCAAAAAAACCGGGAACGGAAAAAGAGGCTGGCTGGTCCTCAGCTTCCTGGTCAGGTTTCCCTGCGGCCTCCGCTGCCGCCATCCACCGCTGGGTGCCGTCCGAATTCTCCAGCCGCGCCACGAAGCTTCTCTCTGCTGCCAGCTCACATCAACCGAAGTTCCATGTGGGTGTGAAGTGTGCGTGGGAAGGAGTTGGGGATGGGGATTGAGGTGCCAAAGGCCCCCCACCCGTGGAGGTGGGGAGGGAGCGCATTCATTGTGCTGTTTGCTCTTCTTTTAGACATGCCCTGCCATCTGTCCCTCTCTTGCTCTCCTGCCACCGGGAGGAAATGAGTGTTGGGGAGCACAAGGCCCCAGCTGTATGCTCGATGCCACCTTGAGGGTGCGTGACTGTAGGGGTTATGTAGGAGACGATGGGTAGGTGGTAAGGCAGAAAATCCTGCCCTCGCCCAAAAGGGAGAAGAGGTTCAAAATGCTGTGATTTAAAAAATAAAAAATAAAAAATCGAACACTACCCGCTCTCAAGTTAACCCGACCAAGTCTTCCGGAATTTCCCTGGCGCCCGCGCAGAACCTAACACTAGCTATTTCTGCCTCTGTTCGTCTCTTCAAGGAGTCGTCACTCCCAGATGGGCTCGTGCCCCCTTCTTGGCACTTGAAGGACAAGGGAGTCTGGAGGAAGAGGGCACGGACGGGGAGAAGGCAGTGGGCGGGGAGTGGAAGAAGAGAAGGTAGAAGGGTATTTACGTCTTGCATGAACTTGCGGCAGACT
The DNA here is from genome assembly GCA_039655065.1 of Glossophaga mutica. Taxonomy (NCBI): domain Eukaryota; kingdom Metazoa; phylum Chordata; class Mammalia; order Chiroptera; family Phyllostomidae; genus Glossophaga; species Glossophaga mutica. Next base: position 107,563,857 of record CM077306.1, read on the forward strand.
GGACGGATCTCTTTGCTCAAGGTAGCACTGAACATCATGACCTGCTTCTCATGGGGGGTCATGCGAAAAATTTCCTGGACATCCCGACGCATGTCTAGAAGAAAAAGGGAACAAAATCGTAAGAGAAAAGCAGCTTGTGTCATAAACAAAGACCAGAGACAGGCTTCCCAATGAAGTCAAGACTGCTGGAAATAGGAAAACAAGAGTTAATTCAAGGAAAGATTTGCTTCTCTACTCTATTTTCCCCACCTTTATGAAACCACATCCATACTAATAAATACAACAGAAAGAGCAATAAATTGGGAATACAGATTTGGGATCAGATCCCAGCTGTCTATTTTATCCAAGCAAGAAATATGATGAAACCCCAAAGCCTATAACTATGAAACAGGGATAGAGCCCACCGTAGAGACACCCAAGAATATGACCTTTGAAAAACACTTCACAAATCCCTTCTCCCTACTGTTCTCTCCCCAAGCCCCAACTACCTACAAATAGTGCACACCTATTACATTCCAACTCTCGGAGTCCACTCCATGCTTGCCCTGGATCACACTTCCCTATCTAGTACCAAGGCTACTTAAAAAGTACAACAAAGACCAACCCAGGAAGCCAGAGCTATCAGTCATGGGTAACAGACTGAGTCATCTTGGCCCTACAGTGATCGTGTATCAGATAAATTTCATTTGGCTCCAAAGGGAAACACTCCCAGATCACTAGTCCCAGCACTGCCACTCACCGAGTTGTTCAAGCATCTTATCACATTCATCCAAGATAAAATGTTTAATATGTTTGAGGTTGAGGCTCTTATTTCGAGCAAGAGCAAGAATGCGGCCAGGGGTCCCCACGACGATATGCGGGCAGTTCTTCTTCAGCACCTCTTCATCCTTCTTGATAGACAGACCACCAAAAAACACCGCGACCTGCCAACCCAGGAGAAAAGAGTGCCTCACAATGAAGTAATTGTGGGTCCTAGTACAGTATAACACCATAAGTTGCTTTCCAGTTGGTGGGGTGGGGGGATGGGGCATCACTTAGGGGATAAGACAAACTATAATGACCATAATTCCATAGTAAATCTAAAGTCACTAATTGTAGGACACCCAGGTTTACAACAAAACAGGAGGTACACAGCATCGCCTATGAAGAATTCTTGCCAAAAATGTCTAATTAGTTTAGCTTTCAAATATAAACTTCGGTTTATATTTGAAATACTGGGGGGAAAGTATAAGCTAAACAACTCCATAAAGGAGCAACCAGATGAATCCAGAGATAGGACATTCTGCAGAACTGGCCCAGCTTCTTCAAGTCACCGTAGCATAATTTTAAGCAAAAGAAAATGTGAGGACAATTTATATTTGATCTTGACACCAAGAACATTGTCACAAAGGTGATGAGCTGGACCTATAGAGGAGCAAGTGCAATCCTAGCTCACCACAAGCTCAATAATAAATTATTTCCATAGTCATAACAATGGAAACTCTTCTGGCTTCCAAGTTTTAGAATCAACCTAGACAAGACTGCTGGGAGAAAGGACAGAAAGTAAACACTGCTGACAATGTAAAAATAGAAGTATACACAAAGATATGTACGTTCGTGTGTGTGTGTATACATATAGAGCATTCAGATCGTATTCAGAAAATTAAAATTAATGTTTCAAAAAGAACACAAAGCAACTATGTCAAAAAGTCTATAAGTTGATAAATTTGAGGAAATAGTGCCTAATGCTTGGTTTCAAAGAATGATTAAAACTTTTATAAAAAAGTTAACAAATGATTATCTTCTGTAAAGTAGAATAAGATGTGAGAACACAAATCTTTTCTTCTAAGGGCCTTCCAGACTATGGTAGCATTTTTACCATGCAGGTATTGCTAACACTACTTCGATTTTTTTTTTTAAATATAACAAGGAAAAATTGTAACAATATGAACAAAGGTACTATTCTTCACACCCTTCTAGCCAGGATAGTAGAAAGTTATATACATCAAGTTTATATAATAGAGAGCAACTCAATCCAACTTTGTTGTGGCCCCCAGACATCTTTCCATTTCTGCCACTTTAAAGATTCTCAGCCCTGAACGGTGTGGGTCAGTGGACTGAGTGCAGGTCTGCAAACTGAAAGGTCTCGGGTTCAATTCCCAGTCGGGGTATGTGTCTAGGTTCTGGGCCAGGTCCCCAGTTGGGGACATGCTAGAGGCAACCACACATTGATGTTTCTCTCCCTCTCTTTCTCACTCCCTTCCCCTCTCTGTAAAAATAAGTAAAATCTTTTTTTAAAAAAATTATCAAAATTCACATGACACTACAGCCATTTTAGAATTACTGATCTTCTCTTGATATATATATATATATATATATACCCACCAAATCTCAAACTGTCAACCAAAGCACACTGAAATGATTCAAAATGTCATCATAGAGAAGCAATAAGCAGAAAGATGGTCCTGTGGTAAGCGTCCTCTCTAGCCCAATCACCCAGTCTCCTGCTGCACAAGCGTCTTTATACAATGTGTTAAAAACCAAGGAAAATGAAAGCTTCTGCACCTCTGAAATTATAATGCAAATCCAAGTAAGCCCTAGAATGTAAATATCTTGAGTCTGCAAGAACTTACTATTAGATATAACTGAGGTTCACACATAGGCATTTAACGTCTGCAGAACATGAAGACTGCTGGTCTCTAAGTCTCTAGTGCCTCCAACTCCCCAAACCCTCACACTCCCAAGTCTCTTTACCTTGGCTTACCTTGACATTGGGCATGTATTTAGAGAAGCGCTCATACTCCTTGCTGATCTGAAAAGCCAGCTCCCGAGTGTGACACATCACCAAAACGGACACCTTGGGGGGTAAGTAGATGGAAAAAATAGTACATCCCTTCACTATCCCTCTGGGGAAGTGACTACCACAAAAGTATACCTGGCAGAACATAAACAACTTCAATTCTGAGATTGAAATCATTAACCCCATGATTAGTACAAAACAGTCTCCATGGCCTCAAGGGTGACGGAGGTCATTTTAGCAACAAGCACTCACGGTTCACAATGCATCATGTAGTTAAGATAAAAATACCCTGCTCCGCCCTGCCCAGGTGGCTCAGTTGGTTGGGGCGTCATCCCAAACACCAAATTTTGTTTGGGTGTTCAACCCCCAGTCAGGGCACATCCGGGAGGCAGCCGATGTTTCTCTCACATCCATGTTTCCCTTTTCTCTTTCTCTCTCTCTCCCCCATCACCCTCTCCCCCCTTCCTCACTAAAATCAATAAACATATTCTTAGGTGAGAATCTTAAACAAACAAACAAACAAAAAAACACTCTGCCCAAATATTCCTAACTAAAATGCTCTCCCCAGCTGTACCTGCCCAGTAACTGGCTCCAGCTGCTGCAGTGTGGCCAGCACAAACACCGCTGTCTTTCCCATGCCTGACTTGGCCTGGCATAGGACATCCATTCCCAGAATGGCCTGAGGGATGCACTCATGCTGAACTAAAAGAAAAAAGATAAATCAGACCCTCCTAGTTCCTTCCAGCTTTACCCTCCTCCAGCTCCAACTAACCCCTGTCCCCAGTCCTAACAACCCATCTGCACCTACCAACAGATCACCTTTGAAACTCCTGGCTCTGTCCTTATTTTCCTTCATCTTAAATAATTCATGACATTTGAGTGCCTGCCACAGGCCATTTCTCATACTTAGGTTGCCATGCTTCAGGTCATGTAACCCTACTGAATAAAGAACTGGTACCTGACCTAGAAGCCAGCTACCTTTAGACCAACCATAAAGGTTTCCAGAGATTAGAGTTGGCCTGCCCCAAAAGAGGAGAACTACCTCTTTTGGGGGGTGCAGCCAGCTCCTCTCCAGAAATTTAAAATTGTAAGTCAAAGTGATAAAATTAAAAACTAGCAGACAAGGGCCCTGGCTGGTGTAGCTCAGTGGATTGAGCGCGGGCCTGTGAACCAAAGGATCGCGGTTCGATTCCCAGTCAGGGCACATGCCTGGGTTGTAGGCCAGTTCCCAGCATGGGACACACAAGAGGCAACTGTACATTGATATTTCTCTCCCTCTCCCTCTCTCCTACCCTTCCCCTCTAAAGATAAGTAAAAAAAAAATTAAAAAACAAAACCGGCAGCATAAATTTAAAAAAAAAAAAAAAAAAAAACTAGCAGACAAGGAAAAAAGCCAGTCACCAGACGAATGGTAGTCCTATAAGGTGTTTCTGGATCACCAACACTTCCACGCTATTATAAATAATAATACCATTCTATACAGAACTCTTCTACTGATAAAATAGTTTCTGGTACTTCCAGTACTTCCTTGTTCTCTAGTCTGTTCTAAATATAAATTTGTGTCACTAGGAAACCATGAATTCATCTGTTTCTAGGACCTTTACAGCACCTAATGAGTACTCTATGCCCAAGATGAAATTTACCTTCTGATGGATGCTCAAAGCCACAATCAACAATGGCCCGGAGCAACTCTGGCTTGAGCAGGAAGTCCCGAAAGCCAGAGCTATGGATGGAGACATAGGAGCCCTTAACATCCTTCTTGGCAGGGGCCTCAGTCCCATCTCCCCCTGCTGCTGTCTCCACCTCATCATCTTCATAGTCCAAGAGCTCATTGTCCACATCATTCTCTGCCATAACTGGGCAGCAGGCAGATAGAGGGAGGGGGTCTCTGAATGGGTTCACGTAGAATAAGTGAAAACAAAGGAGGAAAGTGGGGGCTTAAGGAACAGAAGATACACTAGTTTGACAGAAGAGCTAGACAAAAAGAAAAAAAAAAAAGATATCAGTCACAAGCAGAGCCTTCAGCACCTCTTTTGCATCCTCTCCAGACCCTACTTTCCCTAAACTATGAAACCTTTACTTGACAATAGAAGTAACAAACACAAAACATAAAAGTTAAAACTAATACATATAACAGAAAAAAAAGTGGTTTCAAGGGAGGTAGCCAGGTCACAGGTTCCCAACAAGATTAGGATCAGAGTAGGAGAAACCAGGAAGTTGGAAGGGGAAGAGCAGCTTACAATCTCACCTGTAAATAACATTAAGGAAAAAGAACAGGTAATAAAAAGCAAAATATGACGGGGTGGGGAATGTAAATAAATTGAAGACAAGTCCTGAAAATCCTCAAAGAAAGACCCTGTTGCCCTTTCCCTATAATCTTAAACTATGAACCCCTAAAGTAGCAGCCATCAGTCAAGGGTGATAGATCAACGTCATCACTGCGCAAAGCGCTCACTTGTCAAAATGAAAACATCATGTGGCTGCCCTTCACCTCCCACAGCTCAACAGCCTCCCACTCAGGAACCTCCACCTGGAGTCTAAGAAATCGCTATGTAATCATTTAGTGGCGGGAGTGGGGGTAAGAGAAATGGCTCCGCCGGGGGGAAAAAAAGTTCATCTCTTCTTCATACAATGAATAACGTAATAGCTGAGAAAATGACACTCGGCTTTAACTGAGCCTTAACCAAGCGACCTCACATCACCGCTGCGTCACTCCTCAAGTGAGACTCCTTTCCGAAAAACACACGACATCTCTCGAAAACATTTGGAAAGCGCTCCACGTAAAGGTGAGCAAGTCGAGATAAAAAAGTCCAACTGACTGACCCACCGCGGGCCAAAAGAACTTAAAAATCAGAAGGGACGTGAAAAGAGTCCCGCCCTCCGCAAAAAGCCCAGGACAGAGGACGCCTAGCGCCACCTCTCACCGTCGCTAGGGCCTCCAGTAAACAAGGGTCCCACCGGAGGAGCCAAAAGCGAGGGAACACAATGGCGCCGAGGCCACCATCTTGAATTGAGCCTTTCTAGCTTCCCTACACCCCCCCCCCACCAGGAGCTCTTTACTCTCAAAAGGGACGCAAGTGATGAAAATAACGACCAAACTAGGCCCCACAGACCAGGCTATAGCCTGTGGAAGGGGCATCAGGAGCCCACGCGATAGGATGGGTGCAGAGAAACACAGATGGAAATGGATGGTACTGAAGGCCAAACCTTACCTGAGCAAGGCGAACGCATATGGCGGCAGCAACAGCAGCGAAGGAGGCAACCTCCTTCACTTCCGGTTCCCAGTTTCCCTCAACCCCGGCCTTCCGCCTTCTGGGCTGCCAGCGGGCAGGCGCAAGGGACGTAAGGACCTTCCACTGTTCTGTAGTTCCGCGCTCTATAGGGTTGCCTTTAGAAACTGCCTGTCTGAAATAGTTTTTAAAATTCACTTCTAACTCCTCCACTACTGTCAGTGACAAAAGGCATAAAGAAAACTAGCATCCCCTTCCACCGGTATCTTTTTTTCTCTTGTCCTACTCTTCTCCACACCCCTCATTTCTTTATATGTTCTTGCCAAGAAGGTCCTCTCTGGGCACCCCTCTGCGGCGAGGGATGAGGCTGGCGGCGCTGCGATTTCCCACGGGGTCCTAGGCCCGGTAGTCAAGGTGACCTGGGGGGCGTCCGCACTGGAGCTAGGGAAGGTCGACCCCAGCTCAAGATCGCTGCTAAGAGGTCCTGCTTTTACCCTCTTCGCAACCATGGGGACCGTGGAATGGCATTTGCCCAAAGTAATGTTGGCCAATGTAGCGGATACCCTAACGGGCCCTAAGTGGTGAGTGGAAGACGCGGTCTGGATTGAGGGTTATACATTTCATAAGTATCGTTAATGCAAGAATGTTTTTTTAGCTCCGTCCCCCATAGCCCCATTGTTCAGCCTGCATTTTTTTCCCTGAATGAAGCGTTTGATATTTCTCCCTGCCCCCCACCCCATCTTTGATATGCTACGGAAGTCAGACTTGTTGGCTGCAGGTTGCTTGACAAAAATGACAATAAACGTTTGGCTCTTTATTACCATGTAACACTAAGGAGTGGGGACCAGTATTCCCATTCTATTAAGCCCAGACTTAAAGAATAAAACAACTTACGGAAAGTAATACGGCTAGTAAGATGACAGAGCCACAATGTAAACACCTCTTACTACTCTATTGTATCCTATCTCCCTGCTAAGGTTAATAAATGCACTATGGATTATCTCATCAGTTCAAGGCCTTCGGGAAGCAGGCTTGTTTCCTGTGGCCAAGAGAAACGCAGTAAGTGATCCAAGGATGGTGTCATAGGACAGTTTTTTGAACCCTAAGTATCAACTTACTCAACAGTATTTATCCCAAGTGCTATCCTAGGATCTGGGGACACAGCAGTCAACAGCCCTGTCATCTCATGGAGTTCACATAACGGGGGAGACAACACTCAAACACGTAAATATGTCAAGTAGTAGTAAGTACTATGAAGAAAAATAAAGCCAGGTGATAATGGAGGAAATAAAATGGAATAAGCACTGCTAACAGAGGCAGAGGCCACTGAGGAAGCAGGGCCTATGCACACCTTGTGCCTCAGTTCTCAGAGCTACTATAAAGTTGGTAAACTTGCTAAACTCAGCTCAAGGCTGAGTCATAAACATCTTGGAACAACTGCTCCTTCATTTGCGTATTGGGATTTACCAATCCCTAGCCAGCAATCTTTTATTTGCATGAAAGAATTGCACTTTGTGGTTTTTGCCTTTATAAACCCTGCCTTCTTTGTTTTCTCAGGGTTTGAGTAGTCAAGTGAATCTGCATCTCTGTGAGTGGAAGCGCAGCCCTTTTGCTCAAATAACAAATAAATACCTTTTGTTCTTATTATAGCCTGGGCCTCTGGTTAATGAAGGGGCAGAGTGCTTGTTCCTACAGCCCAGCTTTCCTCTACAGCTGCCATCTATAGTCCTCAAGTTCCCAAACCAGGAATCACATGTTTCTCAACTTTAGAGGCATAACAACGTATTATTTGCTATGTTTCTCCAAGTTTCAAAGGACAACCCCTTTGGGTGTTTGGGGAATATGAAAACAAGACACAAGAGAGTGACTGAAAATGAGAAATGATGAAGCAGAAAGATTTGCCCATAGCCCTGGCCAGGTTGCTCATTTGGTTGGAGTGTCGGCCTATTCACCAAAAGGTTTCAGGGTTCAATTCCCAATCAGGGTGAGTACGGGAGGCAACTAATCAATGTTTCTCTCTCCCTTTCTCTCTCAAATCAATAAACATCCTCAGGTGAGAAATTTTTTTTTATTTTTTTTAAAAAGGATTTGGCCCTGGCTGGTATGGTTCAGTGGACTGAGCGCTAGCCTGTGTGAACCAAAGGGTTGCCAGTTCAATTCCTGGTCAGGACACATGCCTTGGTTGCAGGTCAGATACCCAGTGGGGGATACATGGGAGGCAAGAACACATCGATATTTCTCTCCCTGTCTTTCTCCTTCTGTTCCCTCTCTCTAAAAATAAATAAATAAAATCTTTTTTTTAAAAAAGGATTTGCCCATAGTCATTTTATTGACAGTTTTTATTGTTACAAAGGGAGTCCATGCATACACAGGGCACAGCATCACTTCACATCTCAAGAAGCAGTGATCATTTGATGGGTCTTTGGGGGAATAAGAAAAGGGAGAAATCCAATAAAGAGAAAGACCAACTTAAAAGAGACAAAAGAGAGCCTATAAAATGCCTCATCTTTCTGGAACTACAGTAGAGGGGCTAAATAAAATAAGTTAATCTTTTTAGGGATCATAAGTTCTCTGGGAACAAAGAAAGATGGGAAGAGCCAATTCTTCAGAGAATTACTGGGTCACAGAATACATAAGTAAAATCAGAGAGCCACAGACTGAGAAAACAGCTGTGTTTAGATTTTGGCAGGTGGACAGGGTGGTAATAATATCAAAGGGTTGCCATTAATTGAATCACAGCTACTACATGCCAGAAACCATGCTAGGGTCTTTACAGAATGATTCCTAATCATTGCAGCAACCCTGGAAGGTAGGCATTATTGTTCCAGTATAGCAGAGGACAGTGAAGCTACAGGTTAAGTAGCTTACCTGGTTAAGCAGCCAACAAGTAGCAGTGTCAGAAGAGGGACCCAAGCCCGCTAGGCTCTGGAGTCAGGATGTTTTCTACATCCCTACTCCATTCTACAAATTTCACAGAGAGATTGGGTGAGGATGACCGGGGAGTTTACAAGGTCCTAGTGAAGGTTAAAGAACAATAAGGATACAGGAACAAGTAAAAAGGACACAGGGACGAAATCTAGGGTGGGGGGGAGGGCTGGGGGGATGGGTTGGGATGGGAGTAAAAGACAGAAAACTACTTGAACAATTAAAATAAAATAAACAATAAGGAGATTCAGGTCTGAGCAGGATACCTATATTTCACAGAGTTATTGGGTCCTGCCTCCTAGAATTTCTAGGAAATGGAGAGTAGGATTAGGGTGGAAGGTGATTTTGATTTGGGGATTTCTTTGAGGAGGGAACCAGCAGGAAAGACAGGCCCCAGGATTTGTCCTAGGCAGCAATCCTGTAGTTGGGGTGGACCTGGGGTCTGACATCACAGACCATGCCAAGAAGCTGGGCCAGGACACGTTCACGGTTTTTCTGCTGGGAGCTCTGCATGACCTGCACCTGGCGCCTTGTAGCCTGCTCCACTTCGGCAGACAGGTTCCCCTGGGAGCCCATGGCCTGGGGGGTGGGGAGTAGAAGAAAGGAAGGAAGAAACAGAAAGAAGGGTCCAGGCGTGTGGAAGGAAAGATCCTGGAGCAAGGCCAGGAAGAAAGGCCCTCTCCAAAGACCACATCCCAGAGACCAAAGAGAGCAACACGATCCCCTTTCCTCCAAGACCTGACAAATAACTTCTTCCTAAAACAGACTACACAATCCCCACCTTAGCACCCATGACCACTAAAATCTGCCCTCCACCCCAAATATCACCATACTCCACAGAGACTGGCAATTCCCCCACGAGCTGTACAAGTTCTTCAAATGCCCAGATTCTGTTACATAAACAAAGCTTGGCCAATGTCATGGTCCCCACCAGGATCCCCTTCTGTTCTTTACCACCTTATTTTCTTGTAGAATCACTCTGTACACACCCCACCAATTTACACCCCAGGGTGCCTTCCCAACTCTCAGACTCACCGCCTGCTGCTTGCTCTGGAATTCCTGCTCTCGCTCTCGTCGATATTGTTCCACTTCCATCTGTGCCTCCTCCTTTGCCTGCTTCAGACGCCTGGCCTTTCCTGGAAGCAAAAGAAAGGACAGGATCAGGATGAGCCTTACACAAAATGTGATAGTAGGGGGTCAGTCCTTTTCAGGAAGTTATTCTGCCTTCTCTCAGCCAACTAGGTGCTAGATTCTAACACTCACCCATTTCTTCCCTCCTAATCAATCATCCCAGCCCCCAGCTCTCTGCCCCCCCCCCACCCCATCAGGATTGGGTTTTCCTAAGGACTCAAATGTTTGCTGTTAACCCATCCCCAATTTTCTTTCCAGATTCCTAGGGGATGGAGAAGACTCACTCTTTCTGGCATCTGCCACCTTCTCAGCCGCTCGTTTCTCTGCTTGCAGGAGTTGCTGGATACCCTGGGATTGGCTGGCCATTTCTGTCGTTATGGAAGATTCTGTTTAGGATGCTACCAAGGTACCAAATGGCTCCCCCCCCACCCTCCACCGCCTACTTCTCCTCTTCCAGCTCGTTGCTGCAGTCCTCCACTTCTCCTGGGTCTTAGTGCTCCCCTTTTCCCTCAGCCTCCTGCACCGGCAGTCTCCCCCAAACTGATCTCCCAATGATGGCAGGCCTTCCTCTCCCAGCTCACTCTGGCAGTACCCAGAAGGAACGCTCGGGGGCAGCAGAGACCAGACCCAAAGGTGTCCATTAACTTCACAACAAGCGCAAAGCTTTCCCAGTCGGGAGATCTAGAGAATGGAGGCAGAGGCGGAGAGAAGGCAAAGAGGAGTTTAGAATGGGGTGAAAAGGTAAGGAAGTCACCATGCATAGAGCATTGGGAAAAGAGTACGCTGAACTTCTCTGGGTTCTTTCAACGTTTTTTCTCCTCTTTTTTTTCTCACTCCCTCCCGTTTCTATCTCTTCTACGTCTTTCCCAAGTCCAAATTTCTGCATCCATCCCACTTGCCTTATTCTACAATTGTTATGTTTTTCCATGCCTGTGTTTTGCCCTTTTTTGACCTCTCCTTGTTCTTGGCCTTACTGTGGTTTTTGTTTTTCATTTTCTCTGTGATTTTTAAAAAGATTTTAATTTATTTATTTTTAGAGAGCGGGGAAGGGAAACACCAATGTGTGGTTGCCTCTCGTACGCCCCCTACTGGGGACCTGGCCAGCAACCCAGGCATGTGCCCTGATTGGGAATGGAATCAGCCACCCCTTGGTTGGGAGGCTGGCACTCAATCCACTGAGACACACCAGGTGGGGTTCACTGTAATTTTTTATTCAGTCCTCATCTCCCCTGTTTTCTCTTTCTTTTCTCATCTTTTCTCTGCCACTGAACCACTCCTCTCTCCTCCCACTTTGGGGGAAGCAGGGATAAACCTCCAAAACGCCCTCCTTTATCCTTGCCCTCGCTTCTCTGCTCTTTTTTCTCGTCTCTCCTCCAGTCTCCTGGTTCCAGGAGGACCTTTTATCTTAACCCTAGTTTCCCCCCGGAGGTCCGACAGCAGAAACACACTTCCCCGCCCCCACCACTGCGCCTCCTTGGGAATAACATTACCGGATGTTGTAACAGGGCACGTGGCAACAACCGTGCCTTAAGCCATTTCCGCCCCTTACCTGCGCCTAGCTGCTGCAGTTCTGTCAGCCTTGAATGTCTCCACCTTCCCGCCAGGCAGCCTCCGAGCGTTTCAAGCGTAGGCCTCTGACCTCCTGCTCTGGGAGTACCTAGGTGGGCGGGGGGCAGGTCCGATGAGTAACCCCGACCCCCAGGTCCCACAGGGAGAAGCCTCTACATCAGTCAGCCGGGTACATTATATTCAATTTCTAGCTCCTAATTTGAAATTCCAACTTTGTAACTCAAGTTTCTGTTGATAAAAACTTCCCCCATCAGTCTCAACTCGACTTTTTCAATGAGCTGCAAAGTAATAACTTGTCCTTTCTCAGTTTTACATGAAAAAATTAAATCTTTGACCCCAGCCCGCCTTAAAATTTTTCAAACTTATCACCTTGTAAGGGATGCGTGTTAGAACAGTCGTCATCTCTTGCTGAAGCTGTAAAAACCAGGTACCGAAGGGAGGGACGGAGGGAAAGGCAGAGGCAGAGGGGACAGGCCCGCCAAGGCCGCTGTCCCAGGATGCCTTCTGCTCTTTCAGCCCAAGAGTCCATGGCCTCCGCTTCCTGCCGCAGGCGCTCTGCGTCGCTTCCATCGGTACTTGCCTGCAGGTCGGCTAGTCTCGGCCCAGGTCCTCCTCCAGCGACACCCAGGCCTTGATGTAGATGCCGGGCCCCACCTGCTGCGGGCCTGTGCCCACCAGGACATCTCTGCTCTGTGCCTGCTTCTTGGGCTTGGGACTGATCCCGCCCACCACGATCGCCACTTGAACAAGGAGCTGCAGGCTGCTGCCCTCCAGGGCCCTGATGGTGAGTCCACCTGTGGGGAACAAGGTCCTGCACAACTGACCAGGTCTGAGATGAAGGCCAGCAGTTGGAAAATAAGCTAGTTATTTGGTCGTGGGACTTAGGTATTTGACCGAGTTGGCACATGGCTATCACCTGTGCCATTACGATACTGAGCTACCATTGTCTGAAGAGTCCATCATTCTCAAACGGCAACTGGTCTTCAAATCTCACAACTTTGTAAATTAGTAGCCACTTTGTCTTTTGAGGGGTTGTTTGTCTGTAGCGCAAAAAGTAGCATAGAGGGTAGGCTCTGGAGTTAGATTGCCTGGGTTCAAATCCCAGCTCAACACAAACTTTGCTGAGGTTTAGTTTGCCATGTGCAAAATTAAATAATAACAACTCTTGCTATGTGGCCAGCAGTTCTCACAAAGTAACTCTTTTAATCAAAGTGACTTGTTTAATCTTCACAGTAATCCTGTGAGGTAATAAATACTAATATTTCTCAGGTGAGGATACAACACAGAGAAGTTAATTTGTTACAGTGATAGAGCAGAGATTGTAACTCAAGCAGGCCAGCAAGAGTATGATACTGTGTGGTACATTACAGAATCATAGAGTGGTAGTGCCTGTGTTCATAGACCCCTGCTGGGGTGAGGGTTTTGAGAACCAACTGAAGTAGTACACTAGATAAGCACTCAGTTGATACTGGCCGTATTGTTCCTATTGTTGTCACCAGATCCATACTCCCTTACCCACAGTGCTGCAACTCACACACATTCTGAGAAACAAACATTTTTTATCAGTCTGCCACCAAACTCATTTGGTGGCAAAACCTAACCTGAACTGATGATTTGTTTTATTGTACTGATGTCAATATCGAGACCTTTTGCTGCAAACACTCATGTGTCTGGTTCCTGGGGCTGCCCCCAGCCCTTCTGGGCTACCTAATACACAGTGTGTGAACTTTCAGATCAGATCACAGCTCTATCGAATCCCAAAACATGGAGATCTGAAAAACCTTTGACACTGTGGTTTCTTGTGGGGACCTGTTGATACTATAGCAGCAGTGGAGGCAGCTCTGTAGGAGTATAACCCTCCTTGGGAAAAGGAAAGGTGAAACCCTCATTTCCCATCTGGGGATTTTCCTTCCAGAGTGAGAGCATTCGAGGAGAACCTCTAGGTTGGGATGAACAACCTTCACTTAATTTGATTGCTGCTATTACCATCTCCCAGCTCCCCAAGTATAGGAACCCACTCCCACTCCCCAGTATCTGCCTCATAGTAAAAAGGAAAAAAATCCCCTTTATTTCCCCTTAATATAAGTGAGATAGGTGGGCACTCTGGGATTTTCTTAACTTAAAAACAAAGAGAGGAAGTTTATAAAGTGCAGGAACCTAGCCGACTGGCATTGTAGGTAGTGAGAACCGAGCACCCCGAGGCAGGCCAGAGACCTCATCAAAGTCGCAGGCCTGCCACTGCAGGCTGTGTGACTGGGACAGGCAACTCACCCTCTGTGAGCCTGATTTGCCTCTAAAACACAGGCTGTGTGAATTAGAGAGGCAAGAACCTGGTGCAGTTTGGCACTAACTAGATGATAGGGAGTGTTCTTTTTATTCTTATATTATTCAGTTAAGGCTATTTGAATAATAAAAATACATCTCATTGTGTGGTAGGTGCTTCCCTTCATTGTATTGAATTCTCAGAAGCCTGCATGATTAATATTACTATTTCACATGCTGTCCATCCTCTCAGGCCTCACTTTCTCCTGGTCCCTGCCACCTCTGCCACCAGGGGGCCTTCTGACTCCTAAGTAAAGAGGTCCATTTCATTCAGTTGCCACCTGCTTTAGAAACCACTGTGCCTTTAAACGCAATTTTTTTAAACTGATGAAATTATCCAGGATCCCCTGAGGAGACAGCATGCTGCTCAGCTCCTATGTTAGGCAGGAGGGATTTGCCTGTTCTTGCTGGGTTGGCTGTGCTGAGTTGTCGTACCGGGGAGATGCTGGTGAATGGCCACTACCTTCCGGCTTTTGGTAACTTCTCTTTGGACCCATCACCTCAGAGGGAAGTTGTCTCCGCTGTCAGAGACCCCTTTATAAACATCTTCAACAGTTACCATTCTCTACATACAAAAAGAATTAGCAAACACTGAAAAACAGGGTCGTTTTCTCACAGTCTTTACAAAAAGAATAAAATCCAGCGCCAACCTGACATATAGATATAGATATATAGATACAGATTTTTTTAATGCAACATTCACTGCACTTCTGCCGCGTTGGCGGCACAGTAGCCGACATACGCCATCCATTACCCACTTTGATCCTCACCGCAGAAGTAGGCTGCGAGATAAAGTTGGCATTTCAAATCACTGGAGAGAGGTGAAAAATAGAGTCCTTCCTCATACCTACCTTAAAAGTAAATTACAGCAGACTAAACACCTAAATATCACAGGAAGGGTACATATTGGTAATTCATGGGAACAATTCCTTTGGGGGCAATAAAACTTAGAAGGTGGCATCAAAGAAAACTTTAGCTAACCTATGATGGTTTTATTTCTTTAAAATAAAATGGTGTTGCCCTGGCTGGTGTGGCTCAGTGGATTGAGTGCTGGCCTGTGAACCAAAAGGCCTCTGGTTGGATTCCCAGTCAGAGTACATGCCTGGGTTGCGGGCCAGGTCCCCAGTAGGGAGTATGCAAGAGGCAACTGATCGATGTATCTCTTGCACATCGATGTTTCTCTCCCTGTCTTTCTCTTTCCCTTCTCCTCTCTCTAAAATAAATAAACATTTTTTAAAAAAATAAATGAAATAAAATAAAGTGGTGTTACAAAAATGACAATATGTTAACATACCCTGTGGTAGGAATATGGGTACTTATTATACTGTATTTTGTACTTTTTAAATTTTTTAAGTTCCCCCCCCAAAAAAAGTAAATATGGTAGAAAAAACATACAGGAATAGTTTTATAATCTTGGAGTGGAGAAGACCTTCCTAAGAATGAAATAAAGTCAAAAGCTATGGATACAGATTTAACTACATTAAATTTTTTTAATTTATTTTTATTGATTGATTTCAGAGAGAGAGGAAGGGAAGGGAGAAAAACATCAATTTGATGTTCCACTTGTTTATGCATACATTGGTTGCTGCATGCATTGGTTGATTCTTGAATGTGCCCTGACTGGGGATCGAGCCCACAACCTTGGCATATTGTACATAAAAAATTTTTTAATGGAGAAAATATTTACAACATCTATAACAGACATAAAGGGTTGATATATGATATCTAAAGTATATGTGAACAAGTCATTCACATAAGAAACACAAAAAGCATATGAAAAAAATTTCATAATTAAAATCAATTTTTAATCTGTCAGATGGGCAAAATTAAAAGGTTGATGAAATTCAGTTTGGTAAAGGACGATGCAGGCACTTATTTTCTTGGTAAGGGTGTACGTTGGCACAAACTCAAGGGCAGTTTGGCAAACTTGCGCATATTCTTTACTCAGAAATTCCACTTCTGAGAATTCACCCCGCAGAAATACCGTAAGGAGTCCACAGAGACATGTGTATGAGGCTAAACAGTTTTGGAAACAAGTCTATAAATTGGTGGTGGGAGATGTTTGTTTCATGCTCAGTGGAACCCTACACAGTCATAAAAAAGAATGAGATCAACTATGTTTACTCTTGTGGAAAAATATAAGGTGTTAAGTGAAAAAAGCAAGTTGCCAAATAGTACATATAGTGTGGTCACAGGTCTCTGAAAAAAAAAACTGTCATATGTATGCATTTATATACACCAAGACAAGATTGGAAGGGACCACAGCAAACTCGTAAGAGTGATTAAATTTATTCTTTATTCTTTAAAAATTAAAAAACAAAAAAACAAACAAGAAAAAAACACGGCACCCTGACTGTTTGGGTGGAGCATCATCCTGTAAACCATAAGGTCAAGGGTTTGATTCCCAGTCGGAGCACATACCTAGGTTGTAGGTTCGGTCCCCAGTTAGGGTGTGTACAAGAGGCAACCAGTTGATGTTTCTCTCCCTTTCTGTCTCCCTACCATTCCCTCTCTTCTAAAAATAAAAAATAAAGAAGCATGTCCTTGAGTGAGGATAAAATAATAACTTAAATGAGAGGAAATTTTTAAATTAGTTCTATCCCTTTCACATTAAAATATCAGTAAATAAGATGGGGGGAGCCACCCACGGTCCTGCCACCCAGAGACTAGAATCTGCCCATCTCCAGTCTGTGTTCTTCAATCATAGCATTTGGTCTCTTTTCTGCACAGTTATAATCAGACCCCACGTACAGTTTTGTTGCCAGCTTATTTCCACACAGAGACATCATTTTTAGTGCCTATATAATATCCTGTATCATATTTTACTTACGTTTTATAGTTGGAAGCCTTAAAACCTATGAACTTAAAAACATCTGTGCAAGACTGAGCATGCGCCCACTCTTCACACCTGCCACGACCCCGGGGAGTAAGCCGCTGAAAGACAGGACTACTTAACTTGTTGGGTGGGACAGGTTGGGAAGGTTTGTGACAGATCATATCAGTACTAAAGAGAAGTGCCACCTCATCCTGATGTGGTTTAGGTGCATGGCACTCAAGTGTGCCAGGAGATGGGCAGTGGCCGGCCAAGACTGGGCCCATTCTGTCTTCCTGCTGTCCTGGCAGTGACAAAACAGCCCTTCTCCTCTTCCATCCTTTTCCTAGATAGCTAGTACTTCCTAGTACCACAAAAGATTTAAGGACCTCCAGCCCTAGGGAGAGTAAGTAGGTCTACAGGAAGAGAGGGTGCCTCACTCACCTTCCTCTGTCCCAAAAGTGGAAGAGGTACTTGGTGGCTTTGGCGGCCTTGGTGGGTGGGCCTGGCCAGGAGTAAGGTGCCTGGGTTGGCAGTGAAGTGAACAGCACAGCCCTGAGCCGGCCTACACTGGAGCAGATGCAGTGAGGTCAGGGCACAGGAAGGGGGAGCTCAGCAATGGCAGTGTCTCTTCTGTGCTCCCCCAAGCCTCTTGTCAGACAGCCCCTGGGAGGGACCCTCTATCTCGGTCCCTTCCCTCCTGCCCCACGACCCGTCCTTAGGCCAGCAGTCATTTGGAAAGAGCTTGTTCTGCTGCTAGGAACTTTTCTATGGCTCACACTCATTGCTGATCTGGACCCTCAGCCTCCCCACTCTCCTCTCAGCATGGCCTGGGAAAGGCTGGCTGAGGGAAGCTCCCCTAAGAACATTCATTTTATGCAGTTATTGAAAAGCGATATAAAAAGATACTTTTATATGTCTGTGTGTTTATAATGGTATAGAACGGAGTGTTCAGATATTTTACCATCTGGATTATAATGTGGGATGACAAACGTAATAAGAGGTAGAGAGTGATTGTATTTTCCAAGCCACGAATGGAGTACATGGAGGTTTTTGACATTGCCCTGAATGGCTGTAGGCAGGCCGGAAAATGTCATTTGACATAGTAGAACCCCCAGGAAACTGAAGTAGTTTGTGGGGAGACCAGTCAGAATATGTTAAACTACCACACTTTTTATGCATGTGGTAAACTGTCAGTAAATAATTGGTCTGGTCCAGAAGGGTATGAGTGACCGGCAGATCCGGATGGTGCCCTGCCAAGGAGAGGGCCCCAGCTAACTCCTCTGACTACTCTCCCACCAAGAGCCTGCGTGACTTCTTCCTGCCCCTGCTGAGTCGTGGTCCATCTGCCCTGGGAATAAAGAATAAGGATGGAGAGACCCTTGGGCAAATTCTGGGCTGGGCCCCGCCCTGAGATTCTGCTGAAGAGGAGGAAGAAGACAAGGCATCCAGGGAGAACAATGAAGGCAGAAGCCGCAGGGAGAGCTAGAGGACCAGTGGAATGGCAGGAGGTCTTTGGGCCACTTGAAAGTGAGGACCCCTTTCCCAGCCCCAGCTGCCTTTCCCTGCAGGCTGCTTTACCTGTACACCCTCCCTCTGTCCCACCCTGCTTCTCGTTCCCCATGACCTTCTCACAGACTCTTCCTAACCACTCCCATCCCACCCCCACCCCCTCAAACATAGGACACTTCCCAAGAGACCCAGGAACCTGAGTCCTTCTCAGCCCGGACAGATCACCTGGCCTGGGAAAATGCCCAGAAGTGCCAGCAGCAGCTGCAGCAGCATGAGGCAGAGGGAGCTTGCAGACCCCCACAGGCTGAGGGCACCAGTCTCAGCTGGTGGCAACAGGAGAAGGAGCAGTGGCTCTTCCGAGAGTGAGCCAGAGCCGAGGAGGAAGAGCTGTGTGAGAGGCCATCCAGGGCCAGGCCAGTGCCCAGGGCCAGACACCCCACAGAGCAGGGAGGGGCAGCCTCTGGCACTTAGACCATGTGCCCAGGCCCCACCCTGGGGGAGGAGACCCAGAGGCCATGGCTGCAGTCGTGGTGGTCAGAGCCCGCCCCCCCTTGGAGGAGCAGGTGTCTCTGAGGGTCCAGTGCATTCGCTGGCACCCTGACCACTTCCTACAGTGATTATGGAGCCAGATTGAGACCCGGAAGCTAGGGCAGGTGATGGTTGCTGTGATAGCCCTTTCTCAGGCCCTGAATCATTCAGAGGCCCTTAAATGACCTCAGGGAAACAGAGAGAAACTGCAGGGAACGCAGCCTTAGGGGCAGGGTGGCAGGAAGGGCACAGTCAGAGATAGGAATGAAAAGGGCCAGGCAGATGCTGCACAGCAGAGGATATGGGGTGGGAGTGAAACTGGTAATGAGCGGGGGTGGGGAGGACAGGCCACCACCACTGCTCCTTGACTCTGCCATTTCCTAATAAGACCTGGTTCACATCTCACTCCTGGTGTCTCCTCTGCCTTTTTCCATTGCTGTGGTTTTCATCACCCATGACATCTCCTTTCCCGCCCCACCAGCCAAAACCCACAGCTCCCACACACCTGTGACATGCATGCACGCACTAACACGTGCCCTCAGTGGGCGACAAGAAACCCTCTGCTTGCCCACCCGTAAGGTTGGTCCTAAGAAGGCCCAGTTTGCCCTCCAGCGTGACTCCACTCCCTATGTTGGGCTCCCCTCCGCGATCAGCCACTGGAGAAACAGATGTGAAGAGAGGCCCCCCCAAAAAAGGAACAAACCCAGTTTCCCTCCCCTCCTCTCCCCAGCCAGAACCACATCCTCCTCCCCACTAACAACCCCTCCCCGAGCATAGACAGGGCTTTCCCTTTGCTGAGTCACTGAATGGCCCAAG
This sequence comes from Glossophaga mutica, assembly GCA_039655065.1. Lineage (NCBI taxonomy): Eukaryota > Metazoa > Chordata > Mammalia > Chiroptera > Phyllostomidae > Glossophaga > Glossophaga mutica. The sequence goes on from CM077306.1 coordinate 107,583,481, forward strand.
TTGGGGGCAGCCGAAGCTGGGGGACATAAAGAAGTTGTAGGAGGTCAGAGGATAGAAGCAGGATGGATGGAGGAAGAGCTCTGTGGGGGAGTGGAATTTCAGTTGCTAAAATTAGAAGCAGGGGAAGCAGGCGGAAAGAGCCAAATTATGTAACCTGGGTTGTCTGCTCTTAGGCAACATGGAATCCAACCCGAGGCCATCTTTTCCCTCCAGTTCACTCCTATCTCTCCTCTAGACCCTGAGGAAAGAGTGAAGTAAGATGGACTCACTATAGTCAAGTTGTTAAAAACTAAGCTCGGGTAGGTTGAGGCCTGAGGAAAAGATTCTCTTCTCATTTGAACTAGCCTGGGAACTAAAACTTCTTAATTTTCCAGTCCTGCCTCAATGCCTGGGCATACATCTGACCTCCAGATAACCCTCTGATTACCCCTGAAGGACTCACATATACATTCATTCACCTGGCATCCATCATCCAGACCACCTGACATCTGACGGGTAACTTTCCTGGACCAATCCTAGAATCCAGGACTGACAATTCTCAAGGATACACTTTTTACTATAAAAACTCTTAGTTTTTCTTTCTTCTTCAGAAACATTTCTGGATTTTTGTTTAATTATGTTTCCAGTTTGCAAACCCTTGAATAAATCTTTATCATTTATTTCTAGCCAAAGCCTCCAAACACTTTTTGAGTTTGTTTGTTTGTTTTTTTTTTGTTGTTGTTGTTGTTTTTGACAGCCTCAGTTCTCAACTCCCTCCATCCAACTTCTGCCCCCATCCCAAATTTGGGTATTATCTCTGGGCAGGCAGGCATGGCCTTCCAGGTAAACATCTCCTTTTCCTGAGGCTGAGGAAAAGAAGGAGAAAGTCTACAACTCCCACAGAGGACTGAGGGCACCATCCCTCCCACTGTTGATACTCAGTTCTCACTCCCGCTCCCTGGACTGGGATAGGAAGTTGTGGACAGCACCAACCCCACTGCCACCCCCAGAGCTCAGCAGCAAACTTGGTGAAGAGAAAGGGCAGGACTGAGAGTACGGGCATGATCGGGCGTGTACAGTCCACACTTGTCCACATCAAAGAAGCTTATGAATCAGAAACTTATTTTTCAGGTTGGGGCCCCAGCCTACACAGGAGAAGCCCAAGGGTAGAGGGCTTTGGAGGATGCGGAGGGGCAGCCTGGGGAACGTGGGGTAAGCATGAAACCACTGAAGAAGACAGAGCCAAGAGGCCCAAGGCCTCTGAGGGACCAGCCAGATGTTCCAGGAGCAGGAGGAGGAAGGGCTGGTGAGAAAGAGCCTGTGAGAGGAAGCTGCTGTGATTCAGAGAAGAGACTTTGAGCTCTGAGCAACCCAGGCGTCCGGTTCCTTTCACAGGCGGGAGATTTCGGAAGTGGCATGCAAAGAGCTCAGGTTTGGGGGAGGGGGCAGGGATTAGGATCCAAAGCTGGAGGTTGACAGGTAAATAGCAGAAAACTTTGGTGTCCAACTTCACTCCTCCATCCAGGTCTTTTCCTCTGGTTTTTCAGCATGCCACCAGCTGTTTGCAAGAGTGATATAAAACCACAGCAAACTAAGTCCCTGTCCCTGGCTCCCTAGACCTCCCTGTTTTCAGTGTTTCTCCCTGATGTCTGGCCCCCAGCCCTGTTGGGGGTTCCCCTAAGATGAGGGCTGTTCACTTTCTCTGACCACACGGTTTCCGCTTCTGTGTCTCTTTTTCCTAGGCTGATAAAAATACTGAGCCCTAGAGGCCCTGGCTTCCTCTGACCCCCTGGGGCCAGGCAGCAGGCATCCTGTCCACCACAGTGGGGGCAGGGAGGGGGCCCAGGGATCCCCAAGGGGTGACTCAATGCCTACCGTGAAACACTGGGGAGTTGGAAGAGTGCATGTCCTCTCTAGAGCTAGAGCAAGGAATCACTTCTCAGTGGAGGATGACGGGTTTCAGTTACAGAAACAGAATTGGGAATGAGACTGGTAAGACCGAAGAGTGACTGTGTGGGAATTGGGGTCAAGGCAGGTCTAGGTTAAGTCAGGAAAAGGACCCAGAGGGACTCTCTTCAATATAGTTCAACCCAGCATCAAGTAGCCCAGAGATAAATTCAAACTCTGCTTCAACTTTCCAGTCCCATAGGGGAGGCGTGGTGGGTACAGAAGAGGGACCTCTGAGGCGAAGAAGGCGTGAGAGCTTGCACTGACCAATGGGGAGAATTTCTGTGGGCAGAGGTGGAAGGGCTCTGTGGGTAAAGGAAATGGCTTGAGCAGAGGAGGAAGTCAGAAAAGCAGTTTGTTGAGGAAGAGTGTCCCGAAGAGCACAGGTGTGAGTGAGCAGGTATTGGAGGGACAGGATTCAGGCTGTGTGATGTACGATGGCACTGTGACCACTGTGATGGAGAGCGCTGCAGGCACAGTCTCCGAGGGAAGAAGACAGCAATGGTGTTTTGAACACCTACTATGTGTGACCATGGCAGGTTCCTTTCTTAACATCAGTAATGCTGCCGACAACTGTCCAGAAGGGTGGGAGTGAGTCTTCATTGTACAGATGAGGAAACTGAGGGTCATCCATGTCCTGTTACTTGCTTAGGACCACACAGCTAAAGAGTAATGGAATCATTAAACTCATCTTACTCTAAGACTCATGTGTACTTACTGCATAGGTCTCAATAAGTCCAAATGGCATTAAAAGAGGAAACAGGCCCTGGCTGGTGTAGCTCAGTGGATTGAGCACAGGCTGTGAACCAAAGGGTTGCTGGTTCAATTCAAAGAGGACACAGATTTTATAAACTTTAAGAGGGTAAGTCAAGACATGGCAGCTGATTGGTGGTGAGAATGAGAGGAGTCAGATGACTCCCAAGTTTTGAGCCAAGGGGATTGGAAAGGGCAAGTTGTCCTAAACCAAGGGATGCATGTCCCAGGGGAAGGTGAGGAGTTAATTGCAGATACTTGATCAGCAAATTTGTATGCAGCAGCTGACAGAAGCATGGTGCTCTGCTGGACAATGAATGTAAGTGAAATAAAGTCACTGCCCTTAGCACACTCGGTCTAACAAAACAAACATCGCACAAGTATAAATGGGACAACTACACGTAATCATGGGAGCTACATCTGCTTAGAGCAGCGGTTTTCAGCCTTTCTCATCTCATGGCACCCGAACTTAACATTCTGCAGTACACAAAAGATGTATATAATTTTGATTCGTTCATGCTGGAGGGCTGTTGTGTTGGGTGTTGTCATTTTTAATATGACAATCTAAGGGAAAAGGTCAGTGCCCCTCACTAAATAATCAGGTATTGCATATTTTAAAAATTCTTGCAGCACACCAGTTGAAAATCTCTGGCTTAGAATAATAAAGTGCTCGCAGAAGGCCCGCAGAGCCAGAGGTGCTAGCATTGCCACTCAGGTGGAGATCTCCAGCAAGTCAGTATGGAGCACGAGAGGAACATTTAGGCTGGAAGAATAGATTAGGGCATTACTCCTCCCAATGAAGGTTGAACCTCTGAGTTGACAGGATTTCCAAAAGAGAAGGTGACCAGATGAGCCCTGAGAGTGATCAAAGAAAGAAGAACCCGTGAAGGAGCGAGACCAGGGAGCAGTCAGATAAGTAGGGCAAGGAAGCATGATGCCAAGCAGAGGCCACATCTGATGCTTCAAAGACGTCAAGTAGGTGAGAGTTGAAAAGATCCTTTAGGTTCAAGAACTAGATGATTACAAATTTCAAGAAAATAGTTTCCACTTACCAGAGGGACAGAAATCACTTTACATAAGATGAGGAATGAGTGGGAGGTGAGGAAAGGGAGGTAGTGGGTACAAAGTCATAGAATGGTGAAGACAGAAGAAACTAAGAACTGTCTCTAGTTCAACCCACGAATTTTACAGACGAGGAAAATTTTACCAGTTCCTAAAGTGGTTAAAGGGGATAGTCTTAAGACAGCACACCAAAAAAGGAAGGTGAGAGATGGAGTGGACATTTGAGGGACAAAGAAAGTAAGGATTTTTTTATTCTCAAGGAAAAACCATCTGTAAAATGAAGGGGAGGAGCATGAAGAGAGAAAGATACTGAAAATATAAGAAAGGAGAGAGGATACAATAAAGACAGGAAATGGGATACAGAATACAAAGGAAAGAGCACTTCCCTGAGTCAAGAAGAATGGAAAGATCAAACACAAAGGTAAAAGAAGTCAGGAACTGTACCTTGCATGGCCTTGAGCTCAGTGAGACAGAAGACAGCATCACCAACTGAGATGAAAGAGGTAGAATGGAGAGCTAAGAGGCATGGAGACTTAGAACGTCACCTGCAGTATGACAGATATAATCAACAAAGAAGGATTAAGAAACACGGGACTCTGGGGTCAGATAGTCAGGATTAGCTGTAGGCCTCTTACAGTGATAAGACTTCTGCAATGCTTGGCAGCCTAGGAGAAACACTCAAGGAGAAGGCCATTAAGTTTACCCAAATCAAGTGTTTCAGGTCTTCTAGCTCGAACATCAGGTGATTCCAAAGTTGAATCACTGAGAGGCCAGAGTATAAGTCCCATCTGTGTTGTTTTGAAGTCTCTCAAAATGGTAGGGGATGAGATACGGAGAAAAACTGAGTTAGATGTACCGGTTGTTAACAGCATGGTAGACATGTTGGTGAAGAAGACTGCATGCACACAGGAAGAGCTTGGCAAGTGCAGAAGGCATGGGCTTCAAGAGGAGGAGTTTCCAATGGCACAGGGGAGAGGGAACCAGTGGATTCCCCTCTGCCCCCTGCCCCTAGTGATGAGTGTGGAAGAAAGAGCAGGCAGGCTTCACCAAAAAGAGAAGGAGCATCATTAAAATCCCGGGTTTCCAAGTGCCAGAGGAAGATACTTTCAGAAATAACATAGAGGATTTTAATATAACAGGAGCCCCATGGAATGTTGTGCAATGGACGTGCAGATGTGCCCTTGTGGAGCAGGAAATCTGACGCAGGGAGGTGAATCCCACTGAGAGTTCAGAAGCAGACAAAATCTGCACAGTTGTGCCCCTAGAAGCAAGAGGTTGCTGCTTCTGGAATTTGAAAATGGAAGACATACAGCATTTATTATGACAAAATATAAATACCTTGAAGGTGTCCTGTGGGAGTATGCAAGGTAAGGCCCACAGCTTTAAACGCCTGCTTTGCTGACAGTGCCTGTCTAGCTCTGACCTGGCCTGTGAAATCTAGACTCAGTCCAACTGCTAAGTGACATGTCCACTTGGATCAATAGGTTTAGAGTTAACGAACCCAAAATTGAACTCTTGATTCTCCCACCCCTTCAGAATCCTACATCTCTCCCAGTCTCCCCATCGTCACCCCCACCCCACCATCCATCCAATCTATCATCTAGTCCTGTCAATTCTACCCCTGAAGTATATCCCAAATTTGTCTACTTTTCTCCACTAGACAAATTTTTCTTGGCTGCCACCATCTCTCTCCAGGATTATAGTAATTGCCTCCTAATTGGTGTCCCATCTCTCAGTGTTGCCTCCTACAATCCAGTCTAAACAGAGGAGCCACAGCAATCATTTAAAAACATAAATCCAATCCCCTCTGCCTTGCACCTCCCTCACTCCCTCTCTCTTACACACATACACACGTGCACGTGCACACACACTGACATCCTTCAAAGCTTTCCAGAACAAAGAACAATTGAATAAAACCCAGATGCTTTACCCCTCCTTGCCTGGCTCTGGGTGAGCTGGGTGCGATCGCCCCTCCGACCTCATTTCCTAGCCCTCTCCCATCCCTCTGTCTGCTCCAGCCACACTGGCTCCTTTCTGTTCTTCAGCACTCCTAGCAGGTCCCCACCTTCTGGCCTTTGCAGAAGCTATTCCCTTTGCCTGGAATGCTTTTTCTCCAAACCTCCACCCAATCACTCTTGTCATTTCGGTCCTACCTTAAATGCCACTTACTTAGGACTTTTCTGACCACTGTGTCTAAAGTAGTTCCCCACCACTGTTATCACACCCCTGTATTACTTCCTCACAGCACTTCTTACTGATTTCTCTTCAGTGTATTTCTTTTCCACCTTGCCTCACTAGGCTATGAGCCCCAAGAGCCCCAGGGCACTGCCTGATTGGTTTGCCACAATACCCCTCCTGCTTAGAACATTGCCCAGGATGGAGTAACCTCCCAAAGAAGAGTTATTAAATGGAGGGATGGGCGAATAATGGGGCAAAGCAGGATAAAGCTCAGCTTTAGGTCTGTGGCTCAGATTGGGCTCACATTTAGAGTCAGGGTTAACTATAGCGTTACACATGGTGATCGGTTTGTTTGGAGATTAGCTCTAGAAACAGGGTTGTGTTAGATTAGAGAATAAATGTGTTTGGGGTTCATTTATTGGGATGTACTTACATTTGGCATTAGGGTTGAGTTTGGATTGTGATTTGGGTTGAGGTTAAATTTGGGTTAAGGTCGAAGTTGGTATTAAATCCCAGTTTTGATTTTTGAGGCTAAGTTTAGGTTTCAGACTAATGTCATTTCAACCTCATTGGGAGCCTCAGAGATTTCATTGGTTTCTCCACAGAGACCACTGTAGAGACTGTATTTCCCTGAGTTTGGAGCATAAGACTCCAGTCATCACCACTCCCACTCAGGGAAAGCCCCAAACCAACTGCTGGCCACCCCAAGAAAGAAACCAAATTTCACATAACCTCTGAAACTGAGATTGAAACCAAGATTGGCCCATGTCAAGGAGCATCCTTCAGCTCAGCACAAACCCCGTGACAGCCAGCCCGGCCCAACTCTGCCCTTCCTTCCTCTCTGTCTCTCATGTCTCCCTACCAGTCCTCACCTTCCCCTTTCTGTCCATCGATGCATCAGTCTTTCTCTCTGACCTCAGTTTCTCCATTTCTGTTTCTCACTGTTAATTGCAATGTCCTTTTAGATTTTTAGAGAGCTGAGGTCTCTGTTCATCAGCTCCTACCATTAGGAGAAAAAAGGACCCCAGAGAAAGAGGGACACAGAGAAAAGGGAAAGGGCACAGACCAGGAGGGAAACCAACAGTGACATAACAGACAGTGAGGTTAAAAGAATAAGAAGCTGAGATGCAGACCAAGAAATTAAAAGAGGCATCTGTGATCACTCTCTCCTCCATCACATCTACTCAGTCATCAAGACCTGTAGATTGTGCCTAGAAACTCTCTTCTCCTTTCCATTCTCCTGCTGTGGTCCCAGTATAAATGCAGATTCTTGTCACCTATTTGCTTGGTTATGCAAAACCTTCCTAACTGGTCTGAACACTTTTGGTTTCCCCTCCAGCACCCCCAACTCCCTTACCTCAGTCCACCTTTTGTGTAGCTGCCAGGCTTATTTTTCTAATATATTAATCTGGTAGGGCACTCTCTCACTCAAAATTTTTGGTGGCTTCCATCATAATTAGAATGAAATGCAAACTTCTTTTTGTGGTTTCAAACCTTCAGGATGAGTTCTCGGCTTCCCTCCCAAGCTTGTGGCTTCCTCTTCTATCTGTACCCAATAGCATAACTCAGCACACTCCATACCATCTTTTAACAGGGTCTTTTTTTTTTTTTTTTAATTTATTTAATTTTAGAGAGAGGGGGAGGAAGGGAGAAAGAAAGGGAGAGGAACATCCATTGGTTGCCTCTTGCACACGCCCCAGCTAGGAACCGGGCTGCAACCCAGGCATGTGCCCTGACTGGGAATTGAACCAGCTTGATTTCGTTCTCAGGCCAGCACTCAACCCACTGAGCCACACCAGCCAGGGCTCCATACCATCTTTTAATTCCAGTCTTTGCACATACCATTCCCTCCATCTGGAATACTCCTCGCCATCTTCTTTGCCTTAGTAGCTAATGCCTGAATCACCTCTCCCCAAGTCTGATGGCTTTTCTGTAGGCTGCCACGTGCCCATTGTCACAGAACTTATCATACCTTATTGTAATTTTTTGATAACTTTCCTGTCTCCCACACTGGTCTTTGAGGTCCTGGAGAAAGACTATTCTCAACGTCTTATACAATGTGTTCAATAAATGCTAGTGGAATAGAAAGACAGCTAAGGAGATGGAATGAGAACAAAAAGAAATAATAGATAAGACTAGTAAGGCATGAAAGGTGAAGTTGCAGGACCTCAGGTAGAGGGAGGAAGACAGGAAAATAGTTTGTACACATCTTGAATATTACTTATGAGCCACAGGACACCAGGACCCCTCGGGGACTTTGTGCCGGAGGGGAGTGGCAATCTGCCCAGTGCCAGAGCAGGAAGGTTTCGGCCTCCGTCACTGCTATCCTCAGCACCAGCCCCTCCAAAACTTTCCAAATGAAAGCATAACAACATTAGTAAAAGTGATTATTGTTTTCTCAATCTCATGAAACATGAATAAAATCCTGTTTAGAAACCTGATTTTTTTTAACCTGCAACTCATAAGCTAAGTGATAACTGGCTCATGGTTTTCATACTAACCAAAACCTAGATACAAACCAAATGTCCCTCAGCAGGAGAATAGATAAAGGAATTAGAGTCTACTCACCAGACTCTAAATAGAAATTATTCCACAGTGAAAACCCACTACCACCTGTGTGACCACGCTGAGGACACAGACTGCGCTGCCTGGAAGGAGCAAAACTCCAGTGAGTGCCTTCTGTGTGGTTTCATTTACCTCAAGTTCAAAAGCAGGAAGAACTAATCTACAGTAATGGAGGTCAGAAAGTGGTTGGTGATCTTTGGAGGATAGTAACTGGGAGGGAGCTTGACAGAAACTTCTGGGGACCCGGGAATATGTTGTACCAGGTGGTGGCTACATAGGCTATTCCCTCAGAAAATGAGCATCTCACCATATCTAAGTCACACATTAAAAAAAAAAACAAAAACAAAAACAGGGAAACCCTTAACAATTTTTAAAAAATGTATTGGTTCTACAAATGCAGCTTCAAGGCCAATGGCTTAGCTGCCACACTCCTTGACCCTGGAATGTGTTTGTTTGCAGTTACTTAAGTCTGACCTGGGGGTGAGATGTAGGGCTCATCGTAATGGCTGTGTGGCATCATATCTGGGAAGGGAGACATACATCTATCTTCCAGGACACTTTGAAATGTGCTCCATGAGTTATTTCACTAGGACAGCAGGCATAAACCAGAATGTCCTAGGAAAGGGGTATGTCCCAGGTTTCTTGATATGAAACAGGCCAGAGAACCTGAAAAGTACTCACACTGGGACAAGTGTGACCTGGGCCATTTGGGACAAGGATGGGGGTAAAGAAGAGGAAATGGGCACAGAGAGAAGCCTGTAATCAGCCAAGGATGCCGAGGTGTTATACATAATCACTCTTCAGGGAAACAGCCCTCCAGCCCACACCCCAGCTGATACTCTTCTGGCTCCCCTGAATATACTGTCTTTCTCTGGAACTCCTAAGCCTGACCCCACTCCGTGGCCCTGCCAGCCCACAATTCCCCTGACCCCACTCCCCTTCCCAGAACTCAGTTGTCTGAGCCCCCAGCCTGCGGTTCTCTCCTAGGCCTCAGCCTTTCCTGCCTTCGGCTGAAACAGCAGCATCTTCTAAGCCCTGGGGGCTTCCCCGGCCCCAGCCCTGGCCTAGAACCCGCCTGCCGCCTGCCTGCCACTGCCGCTTCCTCTATAAAGGGACCCAGGGGCCTCGCACAGCAGGTGAGACTCTCCCACCCCATCTCCTTGGGCTGCCCAGCGGTGGACTCTTCCCGGCCCCTCCTGCACCTCCTGCCTGGGTCTGGGCCTTAGTGGGTTTGGTTTTGGTTTGTTTCCCTTCTCTGGCTCTCTATCTGTCAGTCTCTTTCTCTCTGCTTCTGTCTTTTCTGTTTCTGCCGCGATCTCTCTCTGTTTGTCTTTCTGTTTCCCACTGCTTACCTCGGGGTTTCCCTGACTGCATCTTGTCCCTTTCTGTCTATCACCCTATGTGTTGTAGTGGCTGTCTCCTCAGGAGCAGGCCAGTCTTGTGCAGCACCCCGCCCCAACCCAATCACTGTCTCTCTCCCTGCAGGTTCTCCTCATGACACCATTTGGACATCTCTACCTCCTGAGGGTGCATGGTACCCACCTCCTCCTCCTTCTCCTTCTCGGGTTACTGCTGACCCTGCTGCCTGAGGTCCAGGTGAGGCAGCAGGAGAAGGAGGTTGCAGGGGTATCCCAGCTGAACTTTGGGCCCTAGAGCCCAGCAAACTCTGTTCTCCCCCTAGGGGCTCCCTGATGTTGGCCTCTCAGCTGCACGGACTGCTCATTATCATTCCCAGAAGCACTTCGCACAAGGCGCCTTCAAACCTGCTGCTCACCTTGTTGGTAAACATCCTCTTGCCCTCCCAGACATGTATCCCTCAGCCCCCTGCTAACCTCCTTCAGGGACCCAATCATCTATCCACCCCACCTTTTCCCAACTTTCCCCACCCCGCAAAACAGAGGCTCCTACTCCTTTCTGTCCTCCCAACCATGCTTCAGGAATTCAGTCCAGCATCTGCTTCTTCAGGGATTAAGACCTCTGACCCCCAGGTCCTTGACCCACCCCAAACACATGTACCTATGGCTCTTCCTAGGAGACCCAAGCACCCAGAACTCACTGCGCTGGAGAGCAAACACAGATCGTGCCTTCCTCCACCACGGCTTCTCTTTGAGCAACAATTCACTCCTGGTCCCCACCAGTGGCCTCTACTTCGTCTATTCCCAGGTGGTCTTCTCTGGGGAAGGCTGCTTCCCCAAGGCCACCCCCACCCCTCTCTACCTGGCCCATGAAGTCCAGCTCTTCTCCTCCCAGTACCCCTTCCACGTATCTCTCCTCAGTGCTCAGAAGTCCGTGTGCCCAGGGCCACAGGGACCTTGGGTACGTTCAGTGTACCAGGGGGCAGTGTTCCTGCTTACCCAAGGAGACCAGCTCTCCACTCACACAGATGGCATTTCCCACCTACTCCTCAGTCCCAGTAGTGTCTTCTTTGGAGCCTTCGCTCTGTAGAAAAATCCAGAAAGAAAAAAATGGTTTCAAGGCCTTCTCCCCATCTTGCCTCCATCCTGACTATTTCAAGGGTCACGACACCTCTCCTTTGACTATTCCAACAGTCTCAAGTCTTCCCTGCTCACATCACCTGGAGCTTCCAAAGAAGGAATCTCAGCACCCCAGGACTCCCTCCTCCTTGAATCACCCCAGTGCTCTGCTCAATGCTTGATGGTCGGCTGAAGACTTAAGCCTGCCTAGAGATTCCCGCTCTGAGCTCTGCTCTGTGCTGCCGGTGCAAGGGCTTAGCCCTGGGCGTGGAGGGGAGCAGACACGTTGGGAGCTTGGGTGGATGTCTGGAGGCAGGGAGAGGGGATTATTTATGAAGAGAAAAAATTAAGTTATTTATTTATGGAGAGTGGAGAGAAGGTAATAATAGAGGGACATCAGAAGAGAAAGAGATAAATATGCCCCAGAGATGAAGCTGAGAGGCATTGCACAAGAAAGACCAAGAGAGAATACGAGTGGAGTTGAGGGACCAAGGGGCTCTAGAAGAACATGAAGGGTTCTGAAGGGCCAGCACTGCTTGACTAGACACCCCATGAGGCAATATCTGCAGCCTCGATCAAGCCCAATAAATCTTTTTTTCTCTGAAATGCTGTCTGCCTGTGTCTGTCTGGGAAAGAAGAATTTCTCAGATCTCTCTAAGGAATGAAGGGAGGACAGAAGCCTCAGAGGGCATAGGAGCTGGGGGCATACAAAGAGATACAGGGGCCTAAGGAGCCCTGCAGCTGGTGCAGGGACAGGGAGTGGGGCGGTGCAAGGCAGCCAGGCCCTGCAGGGGAACCAAAGGATAAGCTGAGAAGACAAAAAAAATGGGGTTCAAGGTCTGGAGGAGTGAAAGTCAGAGAACCCTTGGCAGATATGGCCACATAGCCAGGCTGTGAGAAATAGGAGTGACAGGAAGCCTCCGGAGAGAAGTGACTTCACAAAAGGTCTTCAGGACCATGGGGATCCCCTGGAAGACGTGGCCATGCAAGGGCTCTGAGGAGTTGGAAAGCCTCCAAGGCTAGGGACCTGGGAAATACAGATGACATTTGAGGGGACATGGTCACACACAGGGGGTCTGAGGTCTGGGGCTGTCTTCAGGAATCTGAAGAGAGCAGGAGTTCTTTGGGGATACATAGGTATACGTGGGGGTTCTGAGGGATGGGGCCTTCAGGCAAAAATCAAGTCCTCAGGTTCTTCTGGAAGCCAAGACTGAAACCAGCACTGTGAGTCCCTGGTCAGAATGAAAGGAGAAGGCCTGCCCTGTGGAGTTTGTGAATTCCCAGGGTTGCCTTCATCCCCTCTGGGGCTGTCCCAGGACTGTCCCTGCTGTCCTCCCCCAAGCCCTTCCAGAGGCCCCATCCATACCCCCACCTCCCTTCCCCCAGCTCTTTCTTACTCCAGGGACCCAAACTCATGTCTCAGGACCCAGCACAGCTTCCCCACTTTTTCTCACCATCAAGGACTCAGCTTGCTGAAGCCCCTTCCATTTCTAGTTCTGTCCCTATGTGAGTCCTCTCTGAAAATCAGAGGGACACAGGCCACAGCCCTGGTCCCCAGAAGGAATGGAGTAAATGGGAATTGGGTCAGAGGGGGACAGGGTCCAGCCTTCAAGGTCCTACAGTCACAGCAGTAACTGGCCCAGCAAGCCCCTCTCAGAATCCAAGCAGGGAGGGTGGCGAGTATCCCTGATGCCTGGGTGTCCCCAACTTTCCAAATCCCCGCCCCCGCGATGGAGAAGAAACCGAGACAGAAGGTGTAGGACCCACTACCGCTTCCTCCAGATGAGCTCATGGGTTTCTCCACAAAGGAAGTTTTCCGCTGGTTGAATGAGAGCCTTTCCCCGCCCTCCTCTCCTCAGGCGTATAAAGGCAGCTGTTTGCAAAGCCTGCCAGCAGAAGCTCCCTCAGCGAGGACAACAGGGGACCAGCAGAGAGAGAGAGAGAGAGAGAGAGAGAGAGAAGCAACTCCAGACCACCTGGAAGTAATCTCTCAGACGACACAGCTCCTAGAGAAGCAGCCGGGTGACTCTCTCACTCTGACACCATTTTCCAGCTAGACGTGAGCCCCTCTGGGAAGGACACCATGAGCACTGAAAGCATGATCCGGGACGTGGAGCTGGCTGAGAATGGGCTCCCCAAGAAGGCAGGGGGTCCCCAGGGCTCCAGACGGTGCTTGTGCCTCAGCCTCTTCTCCTTCCTCCTCGTGGCAGGAGCCACCACACTCTTCTGCCTGTTGCACTTCGGGGTGATCGGCCCCCAGAGGGAAGAGGTGAGTGCCTCACCAGCCTGGGCTCCTTCTCCCACCCAGAGAGAAATGGGGGAGAAGGAGGGTGAGAGATGGGGAGAGAATGCTGGAGAAAGATGGGAAGGCAGAAAGAGAAGTGGAGAGAGATCAGGGAAGAGAGAAGGATGGAGAAATAGAATATCTGTCACCTGGAAGGTGCTAACTAAACATTTGTTGAATGAATGAATGAGCAAGAGATAAACATATATCAAGAGAGATATGTAGAAAGATGTGGGGTGTGGGTAGAGAGATGGGAAGAAAACAAGTGATATGAATAAAGATGGTGAAATAAAGAGATAAGGGAGATATGAAAGACTGATGAGGGAAGAAGAGGTAAGGAAAGATGAAGACAGAATGTCTGGCATTCTGTCTTTTTGTTGAGTGGAAAGCACTCAACAAAGGATTGTTAGATGAATGAATGGACAAATGAAGAGAGAAAACTAGACTTATCAGACAGAGAATACCCACTAGATAAGTAGCCAGCTGTTTCTATTTAGGGGTAACTTGCTCTGATTCTAATCCTCCTCCTTCTCCCCAGCAGTTCCTAATTGGCCCCTCACTGGCCCAGACCCTTGGTAAGTGTCTCCAAAGCCCCTCTCCTACTTCTGGACTTGGGTAGAGTTGGGGTTCATCCTGAGATGGTGGCAGTGGGGGAAACTTAGACTTGGGGTTTGAGGGGATGAGGAATGGAGGTCAAAGTAGCAGGCCTTTTTGTTTTTTGTTGTGGTTTTTTTGGGGGTTGTTTTTTTTTGTTTTATGGGTTTTTTTTTTTTAGCTTAAGGGTCTCATCTCTTTCTTTCTTCTTTCCTCCTCAGGATTATCTTCTCGAACCCCAAGTGACAAGCCTGTTGCCCATGTTGTAGGTAAGAGTTCTAAGGATATGACTAGGGAATGAAGAAGCAGGTGGGCTGAGAAAGAATAGGGTTTGGGGGCTGAACCCAAGCTGAAGGTAGACAGACCTTGGAGACAGTATGAGAAGAACTCACTGAATTCAAGGGGAGGGTGGAGAAACACCACAGGCCTTGCAGGGTATAGTCAGAACCTCATGGCCTGGTGGGATATGGGAAGACAGACAGAGGGAACAGAAACAGGATGTGGGGCATGGGCAGAACTTGAGGGCCAGGATGTGGAGAGTGGAACTGACAGGTTCACACTGACTCACCTCTCCCTCTCTCTCTCCCTCCCTCCAGCAAATCAGCAAACAGTAGGGCTGCTACAGTGGAAGAATCAGGTTGCCAATGCTCTCCTGGCCAATGGTGTGCAACTGACAAACAACCAGCTGGTTGTGCCGTTGGACGGACTGTACCTCATCTACTCCCAGGTCCTCTTCAAGGGCCAAGGCTGCCCTCCCACCCACTTGCACCTCACCCACACCATCAGCCGCTTTTCTGCCTCCTACCCCCAAAAGGTCAACCTCCTCTCTGCCATCAAGAGCCCTTGCCAAAGGGAGACCCCAGAGGGGACTGAGGCCAAGCCCTGGTATGAACCCATCTACCTGGGAGGGGTCTTCCAGCTGGAGAAAGATGATCAACTCAGCGCCGAGGTCAACCTGCCTGACTATCTCGATTTTGCCGAATCCGGGCAGGTCTACTTTGGGCTCATTGCCCTGTGAGGGATCAGGGTGTCCATCCTGGTCCACCTTAATCCCTTTATCAACCTCTCCTTCAGACCTCTTCATCCCTTCTGGTTTAAAAAGGGAACTAGAGGCTGAAGGCCAGGCCCCGAACTTAGAACTTTAAACACTTAGAAACCTAGGATGCATGAATGTGCTGACTGGACAATGGGGCACTGGCCACCACCAAGCGTTCAAACTAGGACTTCCAGAATGCAATGGGGGCCTCAGGACCGGATCTCTGAATGCAACCTAGGTCACCTGGAATGCGGAGGCCAGAACACTTCAGAACATCCCTTGAGATCTTACCTACAAATAGACATAAGTGGACCTCAGGCCTCCATGGCTTCAAATGTTTCCAGAAGCTTCCCTGAGATGGAAAGCCCAGCCCCCCCCCCACCATAGGGCCAGCTCCCTCTATTTATGTTTGCACTTGTGATTATTTATTATTTATTTATTATTTATTTATTTACTGATGAAAGTTATTTATTCAGGATGTTGGGTGTCCTGGGAGACCCCATGCAGGGGCTGCCTTGGCTCAGTCATGTTTTCTGTGAAAATGGAGCTGAACTTCAGGCTATTACCACCTGGCCTCTTGGCCTCGGTGTCTCCTTCTGCTTATGTTTTGAAAAAATATTTATCTGATCAAGGTGTCTAAACAATGCTGATTTGGTGACTAACTGTCGCTACATCACAGAACCTCTGCTCCCCAGGGGAGTTGTGTCTGTAACCGCCCTACTGGTCAGTGGCGAGAAATAAAATGTGCTTAGAGAAGAAACATGGTCTCTTTCTTGGAATTAACTCTGCATTGGGGGTGGGAGGCTGCTCCCTGAAGTCCTTTTCCACCAGGCTTGAGATCCTTGGACCCGGTCTTAACTCCCTGGACTGCAGGGGCTCAGGAGACCCTACATAAAACAAAGTTCAGCCAGATATGCCCCACCCCCAGGAAACTGAAGCCTGAACCTAATTACCTTTCCCTCGGGACATGGGAATTTCCAACTCAGGGAATTCCAAACCAGTGGGGAAGTCCTGCAGCTCAGGTGCTCAGGTGAGATTTCCGGCTGTTGCCTGTGAGAGAGAACGGGGAGGAGCCATATTCTCTGACACCTGAATCATAGCCAAGGGACTTCCAGACATTCAAGCGCCTGGATGCCAAATCACCCTCTGGGGGCCCTCCAGCCAACCCTTGCCTAACCACGCAACCTGAACTAGTCACTGAACCTCATCTATCCAATGGAGATAAGAATGCCCAGCGCATGTGGGACCACAAGAGGAGAAGATATAAGCTACCTCAGGGCACTTAGCATAGCACGTGGCATGGTAGGCACTCAGTGAATTCTGGCTTTTTTCCTTTATTCGGCCCCCAGCCATTCTATCCCCTTCCATCTCTCAGTGGGTGGAATTGAAGAGATAGAAGAAAATGACAAACTAGGAATAAGATGTGAGTGAAGGGTTCATATGCCATCTTGGTCTCACTGATTGTCTTGGCAATTGATGAGGGGAGGGGTGTGAGGTGGGTGAGTTAGTAAGAGAAAAGTACCTCTTATCCCCAGGAGGCTCTTCTGGGCACAGTCACACACAAATATTAAGTCAGAAATGGAGGCCCAGAGAATGTGAGCCCACACTGGGCTCAGAAATTGGGCTTTCTCCCCTGCCACTAAGAAATAGCATGAAGAAATAAAATGGAGTCACTATTCATCAAGCCACTAAATTACTAAAATCAAGTAGGTTGAGGCCTAAGGAAACAATTCTATTCTTGTTTTAACTAGCCTGAGAACTTAAACTTTTGAACTTTCCTTTCCTGTGTCAATGCTTAGATATACATCAAACCTTCTTTCTGATAAAATTCTGACTACCCCCTAAAGGACTAAGGAAAGATCATTTATTATTAGCCAAAGCCTTCTGATACATTTACACTCACTCGACATTATGGGGGCAGCAGTGTGATCCGAAACGCACTCCGCTGCAATCCCGATGCTGCCACTGGATTCAAGCAAGGTAGCTGTTTGAGCCCTCTGTGCTCTGTCGTCTCCGCAAAAGTTCTGGGATTCCGGTGGTGCGCTCTCTGAGTTCTGAACCTCCTTCCTTTGGTTGAGGTTCAGAGCTCATATTCTTCAGTCCTCTGGTACCAGTTTTCGTAATGGGATGTCATCTGTCTAAATTTGCCTCAGAAGGACAGTCCCCACCTGGAACACCAGCTATATATATGTTCAAACCTGATGGTTTATTCTCGATTAAGTTATTACCCCAAAGGACCACATATACAATAGACTACTTAGAATGGCAGTGGCCACTTTATTTATTTATGCTTTATTTTTATTTTATTTTATTTTATTTTATTTTTGAGAGAGAGAGGGGGGGGAAGGGAAGGAGAAAGAGAGGGAGAGAAACATCAGTATGTGATTGCCTGTTGCACATTCCCTACTGGGGACCTGGCCCACAACTCAGTCATG
The DNA here is from genome assembly GCA_039655065.1 of Glossophaga mutica. Lineage (NCBI taxonomy): Eukaryota > Metazoa > Chordata > Mammalia > Chiroptera > Phyllostomidae > Glossophaga > Glossophaga mutica. The sequence goes on from CM077306.1 coordinate 107,600,788, forward strand.
TGCCCTGACTGGGAATCGAACTAGTAACCTGATGCAGACCCCGGCCCACAGGGTCCGTATGTTGTGGATGCAACAAACAAATTCACACAGACTACAGAAGTCCTGTGGTGAAAAAGGGATGGCAAGGCCACTCTCTGAGTGAGAGAGGGCCCCAACCCCTGCCTGGACAGACTGTTACTGCTTTTCTGGGCACATTACATTGAGGAAGGTCCTTATTTACTATGCACAGGTTCCCTTTAGGTGGTTCCCTTTTACAGAAAACAAAGGAGAGGAAGTTGCTAATTACTACAAAGAAAAAAGATATTTGCAAATGCAAAGGAAAAAGGGTTGAACTGGTTACACTCTATCCTTGGGAGGTTTAACATAGATTTTAGAAGTTACTTTAAAGATATGCAGTAAACATTTGCTGCCTCATTCAGGTTGAGAGAGTTTTAGCAAAAAGCAAGTTTCAAAGCAGCCTAGGTACAATGCAGGCCTGGTTCCCCATGGGAGAACCAATCTGTGGGTTTGGTTTCCCATGTGCTGACTGGCACTTGTTGGCTTTCTGATAGGGCTGGGCTACATTCGCCATGCCACACAAAACGGTTCCCTTTAGCAACCATTTTGTTCCTGGCAGCCCTTTGGTTCATAGGCTGGCACTCAATCCACTGAGCCACATTAGCCAGGGCTATTTATTTATTTTTAACGATTTTCCTTATTTATTTTTAGAGAGAGGGGAAGGGAGAGAAGAGAGGGAGAGAAACATTGATTGGCTGCCTCTCACACGCCCCCAACTGGGGACCTGGCCTGCAACCCAGGCATGTGCCATGACTGGGAATCGAACTGGTGACCTTTTGGCTCGGATCAGTCCACTGATCCACCCCATCCAGGGCTGCAGTGGCCACTTCAGAGATTTTTTTTAAATTTATTGATTGATTGATGAGAGAGAGAGAAACATCAATTTGTTTTCACTTATTGATGCATTCGTTGGTTGATTCTCGTATGTGCCCTGACTGGGGATCAAACCCAAAACCTTGGCATAGTGGTATGATGCTCTAACCATCTGAGCTACCCTGCCAAGATGAGGGATCTTTTGAAGTTCCAAAATTAATGACTTTGCATGCACACTTGGAAAACCCTAGAAATGTTAAACAAGCTGAATTTAAAGCAGTTTTCAATTGGTATTTAGAGGACTCAGAAATTGAATGATTCAAAGGTAGCCTAACCCTGGGTGGTATAGCTCAGTGGGTTGAGCACAGGCTGTGAACCAAAGGGTTGCCGGCTCAATTCTCAGTCAGGGCACACGCCTGGGTTGCAGGCCAGGTCCCTGGTTGGGGTTGCGCAAGAAGCAACCACACACTGATGTTTCTCTCCCTCCTTCTCCCTCCCTTCCCCTCTCTCTAAAAATAAATAAATAAAATCTTTTATATAATCAATCAGTTAATTAATTTAAAAGGATTCTAAAAGAAACTTTGAACATCTGAACAGATGCTTTAAATTTTTTTATTTTTTCTCCCAACTGGAACCTGATATTTCAAATAATTTAATGACTCTATGATCAGAAATTTGGCAAAATTGGAAGCTAAAGATTCAAAGCTTAATGGGAACTTTTTTTAAATCCTCCTTCCCTAAACTAAAATAAAACTACGTACCCAGAAGGAAAGAAGCAAATTAGGAATGATGAAATTGAACAGGTAGCTCAGTCTATGATGCCACATAAGTTAAAACCCAGTTTGGGGGAAGTTGAGAGCAACTGGCCTTATCTTACAAATCTTTGCAAATCCCGAAATGCAACTTCAGGAACAGGGCAGATCCATCTATCTTTACTGTTCTCAGTTCCTAAGACTGAAACACAAGAAAGAGAAATGTTTTGTTTTTTTAAAGCACAAACTGCTGCTCTGATTCCAAAACTCCTTGCCAAGGACAAATACAAATCTTAATTGTTTTATCTACAAATATTAATAAGAAAAGGACTTAGCCATCTAAAAAATTAACTTATAAATTAGTGGGTTTTGCCTTACTGTACTGACTCACGGCTGAAATTTTGAAAACAAAACTATTAGGTCTTTGTTTGCATCTTTCTGTATGTTCATGTATGTTGTGTGGTATTTTTTTATCTCTGGATAATACTGCTAATTTGGATAAGAGCTGTGTTTACCTGGCTTAAAGAAATTAAATGCTTACATAAAACTTCTGAAAATATTATAAAACTAATCCAGCTTTCATTGGTGTGGCTCAGTTGGTTGAGTGTTATCCCACAAAGCAAAAGGTCGGTATCTAGTTTGATACCTGGTCAGGACACATGCCTGGGCTGTGAATTCGGTCCGGGGTCAGGGTGCTTACAAGAGGCAACCAATCAATGTTTCACTCTGACATTGATGTTTCTCTCCCTCTCTTTCTCTCTCCCTTCCCCTCTCTAAAAATAAATGAATAAAACTTAAAAAAAAAAAAACTAATCCAAGTGCTTTTTCAGGATAAAGTGCTCTGGGAAGATATTTGATATTAAAACTGGTTTGAGTTTGGTTTGGTTAAATAAGCACATCTTTACAGTTATCAGAATTATGTACAATACTTTTATTCTACCTGGGTTTATTAGTTAAATAAGTTCATGCTATCTCTGTTGCAAAATTTATCAGCAAGAAAAATAACTTCGTAGAATAAAATTTTCAAGTAACCTAAACAAATTATTGAGGACAAGTAAAATAAATAGATGTAAATGAATTAAAAGTTTAGGTGAAATTTTCAGCAATATTTATGTTTCATGGTATATTTATTTAAATAGTTTATCAAAATCTTTTGGTAACTGGTATCCCAGAGTTTTGCCAAGTTAAGTTAAACGATGAGTCAGGTTATATTCGTTAACTGTCTATATCATTGCCCAGTAAGATAAAATACTAAAACATCAATTGTTAAATAAGTCTAAGTTTATCTACTTTTGACTTCTTATTACAGAGAAACTAAAAGATAATTTGGATCTGTTAATGAACATGTTTCATACTTTGCTGAGGAAGGATATGTTATCTAAAATTTATGAAATGTATTTGCCAGTAAAAGATACTATGTTTCCAGAGGTTAGGAAATATATTCATAAATTTGCCAATCTAAAGAATGCTAATTGCTTACTTTTCGGTTGTCATTAGAAATTAAGGTTTTGCTCTGGCTGGTGTGGCTCAGTGGATTGAGTGCCAGCCTGTGAACCCAAAGGTTGCTGATTTGATTCCCAGTCAGGGCACACGCCTGGGATGCAGGCCAGGTCCCCAGTTGGGGGCTTGCAAGAAGCAACTAATCGATGTATCTCTTGCACATTGGTGTTTATCTCCCTCTCTCTCCCTTCCCCTCTCTCTAAAAATAAATAAATATTTTTTAAAAAGAAATTAAGGTTTCTAAGGGTTAAGAATTCTAATTACTATGGAAGGAAATAACATAAGTGTTCAGGAAAAGAAGATATAAGGTGTGGAAATGCCTTTTAAAAATCTTTTTTTTTATTGATTGTGTTTACAGAGACAGAGAGGAAGTGGGGGAGAGAGAGAGAAATGTTGATTTGTTGTTCCACTTATTTGTGCATTCGTTGCTGCTTCTTGTATGTGCCCCAACCAAGGATTAAACCTGAGATCTTGGTGTATTGGGCTGATGCTTTAACAAATTGAGCTATCTGGCCAGGGCCTAGAAATGCATCTTTTAAATAAATTAAGAAGAAAATAGTTTGTACTAAAATATGTTGATTATTTCTGAATGACTCAAAAGAGACAAGCTAAGAGGGACAAGGAAAGTTGTGAAAGGTTTGTGAATAAGAAAAACTTGAGAAAGAAATTTTACATGTGGTCAAGCTAAATAAAATTAAAATGAATTTAAGTAAATGAATTTATTATTTTTTAAAGACTTTATTTATTTATTTATTTTTAGAGAGTGGGGAAGGAAGGGAGAAAGAGAGGAAGAGAAACATCAATGTTTGGTTGCCTCTCACATACCCGGAACTGGGGACCTGGCCCACAACACTGCATGTACCCTGACTGGGAATCAAACTGGCAACGCTTTGGTTTGCAGGCCTATAGGAGACCGTTCTGCATGACCAGTGGAAAGTGAGGTCCGATGCACAGGACCCACGCCCATGGATAGGTTCTCCTGTGGGGAATCAGGCCTGAATTGTACCTAGACTGCTTTGAGACTTGCTTTTGCTAAAAAGCTCCCTCACCCTGAATTGAGGCAGCAAGTGCTTACTATAACTTCCTAAAATCCATACTAAACCTTGCAAGGATCAGTGTAACCAGTCCAACCACTTTTCCCTTTTCATTTACAAATATCCTTCTTCTGTGATGTGATTAGCGGCATCATCTCTTTTGTTGTCTGTAAAAGGTAACTACCTAAAGTGAACCTGAGCATAGTAAACAAGGACCCTCCTCAATGTAATGTGCCCAGAAAAGCAATAAAAGCTTGTTGAGGCAAGGGTCAGCGCTCTCCTCTTGAGAGAGTGGCCATGCTGTCCCTTTTCCTCCATAGGATTTGGTAGTCTGTGTGAATTTGTCTCATATCTCATCCACAATGTTGCAGACCCATAAGCCAGGGTCCGCATCACAGGCTGGCACTCAATCCACTGAGTCATACCAGCCAGGGCTGATACACTCTTAATAAGAGATTATAGGGACTTTCACCCAATATGGAGGCATAGGTAGACACACTGTGCCTCCTCGCACAACCAAAATTAAGGACAACAAAAATTTAGAAACAAAAAATCATCTAGATCTGACAGAAAATTGAACTGTAAGGAAGTCCGACAACCATTCACCCAGACTGGTAAGAGGGGCAGAGTCGATGGCTGGTGGAAAGGGGTTGCAGCAGGAAAAAGCAGTGGTTGGCGGTCTCGGGCACGCAGGCAGCACCTGGCAGACCCCAGGCAAGGGGTGGCAACAGGCAGACCCAGTGAGGTGCACAAGGTAGCTGGCTGACCACAGACACACATTCACGTGCAGATAAACCAGGCAAAAATGGGCAGCGAGACAGACCACGAAACCCAGAGCCCAAGTGCCAGGAAATAAAGCCTAAAAGCACTGATTGAAAATGCTTGTGGAAGTTGAGGTGCTGGGAGAGACTCCCAGCCTCACAGGAGAGTTCGTTGGAGAGACCCACAGGGTCCTAGAATATACACAAGCCTACCCACCCAGGAATTAGCACCAGAAGGGCCCAGTTTGCTTGTGGGAAGCAGTGGAAGGGACTGAAATCCTAGAAAGAGTGGAGCAAGCTCCATTGTTCCCCCTCTGACCCCGCCCCCACATACAGCGTCACAACCCAGCCACTGGGCTGCCCCACCCTGAGGAACACCTAAGGCTCTGCCCCTCACTATGTAACAGGCGAGACCAGACCCCGCCCCCCCGCAAAATGGCTCAAACGGAAGAACAGATCAAAGCCCCAGAGCCAATACATCTAAGCAACCAAGAGATAGCCAACCTATCAGATGTACAGTTCAAAGCACTGGTGATCAGGATGCTCACAGAATTGGTTGATTTTGTTCATAAAGTAGATGAACAACTGAAGGCTACACTAAGTGAAATGAAGGAATGCCGGGGCCCCTGTCCTGGGTGCCAGATGTGGGGGGGCTCCGCCCGCAGAGCCCCATCCCTCCGTCACGGATAAAAATAAAAACTACCAAGACATGACTGCTTGGGGAGGAAAGGTGGTCAAACTCCTCAGAGGAGAATGACCCAGAGCCACTTCCTCACTGGGCTTTTATTGGGCTCAAATACACAGGAATACAGGTTTAACATGTCAAAGAAATCTGAGGGCTTAATCTGAGCCAGTGTCTGTTAGGAAAGGGGGTTGCCAAACTTTGGGAGACATACTCATTTCTTCCTTGGACCCTTATCATTTAAATGAGAGCACTCTTAGCAAAGCAGGTTTCACAGGACTTTAGGAATTCTTTCTTATGCCCGATCACCCAGGGAGCCATCCTGGCCAGTACAGGGCTGCACCGCTTGCCCCCACAGTTTCAGGCTTTAAGCTGATTAGGAAGCAGGAGACATCTCCCAGATGGAAATGAGGACTCGGGCTATGTCAGAATAGCCGGGGGGCGAGGGTTCATCACATCCTCTTTGCTGCAGCCCCCCCGAGTCCTTCCATGAGGCCTCCCAAATGGTTGTTTCTGGCTTAGGTTGCCCCTCCCATGAGGAGTCTTACCCGTCTTTGACTACCGACCAAGCATTGGGGCCAGAGATGGATGAAGCAGAAGCAGTGCTCCTGCCAGGGAGATAAGCTTTGTCTCCTTAGTAGGTCACATCCTTGTGATAGAACAGACCCAGATGAAGTGGGTCCCTTGGGCTCTTACATAGCCCACCGTTGGGTGAGGGTTACAACTCCTGAAACCAGGCCGAACGGTCCACAACAAAGGAAAATGCACAGGGAACCAATAGTGATGGGAAGAAAACTGGGACTCAAATCAATGGAGTGGACCAGAAGGAAGAAAGAAACAAACAAATAGAAAAGAATGAAAAAACAAGAATTCAAAAAAATGAGGAGAGGCTTAGGAACCTCCAGGACCTCTTTAAATGTTCCAACATCCAAATTATAGGTGTCCCAGAAGGGGAAGAAGAAGAGCAACAAGTGGAAAACTTATTTGAACAAATAATCAAGGAGAACTTCCCCAATCTGGCAAAGGAAATAGACTTCCAGGAAGTTCAGGAAGCTCAGAGAGTCCCAAAGAAGTTGGACCCGAGGAGGAACACACCAAGGCACATCATAATTCCATTAGCCAAGATTAAAATGAAGGAGAGAATTCTAGAAGCAGCAAGAGATAAGGGGACAGTCACCCACAAAGGAGTTCCCATCAGACTGTCAGCTGATTTCTCAAAAGAGACCTTACAGGCAAGAAGGGGCTGGAAAGAAGTATTCCGAGTCATGAAAGGCAAGGACCTACATCCAAGATTGCTCTAACCAGCAAAGCTTTCATTTAGAATGGAAGGGCAGATAAAGCGCTTCTCAAATAAGGTCAAGTTCAAGGAGTTCATCATCACCAAGCCCTTATTATATGAAATGTTAAAGGGACTTATCTAAGAAAAAGAAGATAAAAAATATGACAGTAAAAAGACAGCGAACTCACAGATATTAACAACCATACCTAAAACAAAAGCAAACTGAGCAAACAGCTAGAACAGGAACAGAAACACAGAAATGGAGATCACATGGAGGGTTAGCAACAGGGGAGTGGGAGGAGGAGAGAGGGGGGAAAAGGTACAGAGAATAAGTAGCATAGACGGTGGGTAGAAAATAGACAGGGGGAGGGCAAGAATAGTGTGGGAAATGTAGAAGCTAAAGAACTTATGACACAGGGACATGCACTAAAGGGGGGATGTGGGTGGGAGGGGGTGTGCACGGTGGAGGGGAATGATGGGGGGAATTGGACAACTGTAATTGCATAATCAATTAAAAAAAAAAAAAGAACCCACTGCTTTGGAGGGAAAGAGATGGAATGCTCAGGCTGGGGTTGCCTTTAATAAAAAATGACCCACATAGCCAAAGTGATATAAGAAGCCATCAAGGAATAAATATTATGGCCTTTATTTCCATGTTGGGTTTTTTTTTTTTTTTTTTTTTGCTTTCTGTAGAAACATATTACAGGTAAAAGTATATGATGAAAGTAATTCATCCTATCCAGAAATGTGGATGAAAATAATTTAAAGGAAGAAAGAACAAACAGGTGAACAACATTCAATAGTTTTTTTGTTAACTTGATGTCTTCAAAAGTCTTCCTGAGAGTCCATTTTGCCCACCAAAATGTTTATTCCAGCACGCACCCATATGAAAAGACAAACAATCCACAAAAATAAATAAATAAATAAATAAATAAATAAATAAAAAGATTATAAAGAGAAAGCAAACATTTTGTTTTATTAAAATTATGTTCTGCCCTCAATACTTCCAGGTTTTTGATTGCTCAGGTAAACAGTCTTCTTAATATTAAAAGAGCTAAATTTTGCTTACGACTATTTAACTTTCTGTATTTGTTGTGAAGCCTTTTTTTTTAGATTTTATTTATTTATTTTTAGAGAGAGGGGAGAGAAGGGAGAAAGAGAGGGAGAAAAGCATCAATGCTTGTTAGACATACATCAATTGGTTGCCTCTCGTACACACACAACTGGAGACCTGGCCTACAACCCAGGCATGTGCCCTGACTGGGAACTGAACCGGCAAACTTTGGATTCACAGGCTGGCACTCAGTCCACTGAGCCACACCAGCCAGGGCTGCCAGTGAAGTCTTTGTCACCATGACTAAGTAGATTACTATTGTTTTACAGTGACATATGATCCTATTTAACCAATTATTTTAAAGTCTTTCTATGTTTGACAAACTTCCCAAAATTCAAAAATTAGAGTCCTTTTCTTAACCTAAAAATAACTGAGATTTTTTAAAAGAATCCTTGAGCCCTGGCTGGTGTAGCTCAGTGGATTGAGCACGGGCCTGCAAACTAAAGGATTTTGGTTTGATTCCCAGTCAGGGCACATGCCTGGGTTGCAGGACAGTTCCCAGCGACAGTTCTTAGCAGGGGACGCACGAAAAGCAACCATACATTGATATTTCTCTCCATCTCTCCTTCCCTTCTCCTCTAAAGATAAATAAATAAAATCTTAAAAAAAAAAAAAAGAATCCTTGAAACATTCCAAAGGATCTTCCTCTCTCTCTCTCTTTAAAAAAAGGAAAATAAACTAATTAGGTCTATTTGAGTTGCTAACATTACACGAGAAGCATTGTCAAATAAGAAATAGTTATATGTTATACTTGTATGCATATATTATTATTATTATTAAAATAAATATACTAGAAATTATATTAAAATTCCTGAAATCTACAATGTCCTAATATAATGTCTTCATTGGCAATTCTAGTTATCTTAAAATGTTGTGTTGCAGAGGAAAGCCAGTTTGTCAAGTGCATCACAATCAGATCTTTAACCGTGTCATGTTAAGTCTTGGTCATTTACAGAGAGTCACTGTCTTACTCTTTTTTTGCAAATATGTTTCATCTTCAGAGAGGACTCGGACAGTTACTCTAAAATACATGTTTCTGTCTAACTCTCAGATTATACCTTTAAACTGGATGAGGATTTGCAGAAGTCTAAGGAAAAACTGGATTCATAAAACTGTTAACCAAAAGAGCAAGATCAAGAAGAATTAATACCATGGGACTGAATGAACTGATGAGGATGATTACAATTTTTATGACCTTATTTAAAATATTGCTGGTCCTTTAATCTTTTGTTTTTCTAGATATAAGGGAAGCTTTTCTCTCTTTTTTCTAAGATTGTATTTATTTTTAGAGAGATGGGAAAGGAGGGAGAAAGAGAGGAGGAGAAATATCAATGTGTGGTTGCCTCTCCTGTGCCCCTCACCAGGGACCTGGCACACAACCCAGGCACGCACCCTGACTGGAAATTGAGCTGGTGACCCTTTGGTTAGCAGGCGGCACTCAATCCACTGAGCTACGCCGGCAGGGGGAATCTTTTCTCTTAAGCAACAAATTCTACCTTTGTAAGCAGAACTGAAGCATTAACCTTTTTCTACCTACTTGGTCCCTCCAGAATTCAGAAACTCTCAGTGACTATTTTTATTTTCATGGCAATATTGTTATTTGTATAAGTTAATAAGAATCTATTCTCCTTGTAACAGAACACAACTGGAAACTGATTATACTATGGAGGCTTTCACTGGAATGTCACATTGGAAAGACATATGCATAGACTCGGATATGAGCAGATAGCTTTGAGGAATTGAGAATGATTTATGGAAGCCAAAAAACCCTTGGATATACCACCCTGGTACTTTGCTTACAGGGTTCTCAGAAGCCTTAACCAGGTGAGTAAAGAAGGATGCTTCCTGGTAGGTGCAGGAATCTCAATTACTCAAAGAGAGAACCTCACCCAAATATATAGGTATTGCAGACGATGTCTGATGGCAGGTCCTTGCCTTGACTTTTCTGGCCTCAGGGGCCTTTAAAGTTCAATCTGAAGATTCCTTATGAAAAATTCCAGCAAAGCAGATTTAAAAGAGCCTACGTGGTTACTTACCATTCCTGCTGCTCATACATAAATAACAGGCCCACTTGATTGAAACTAGACTTATTGCACAAACAAATTAGACTTGGCTACATGTAGTAAAAATGAGGCTTATTTTAGAGAGAAAAATCACTGAGGACTAAAACTGCCCCTTTCCCAAAACCGTACAAGTGAAAGTGGGGCAACTTGATAAAAACTTCGGAGAAATCACTACAACAGCTCACTTATGGACAGCCTTCATGCCTGTTGCAGAAAAAAAGACATTCAAATTGAAAATCAAGAGAACTACCAGACCCTTGCATGCCAGCCTTCGCTCTATCTGAAGGTGACTCAAGCCAGACATCTTCAAATCCTCTCGAGTAGCTGCCTTCAGAACGCGCAAACTGGGATTATAGTCAGCTTCAATCACTAAGCATTGTTTTCCTTTTGTTATCAGAGAGATGCCTCTTATTAAATACCTGATTATTTTCACTAGAGGCCTAATTTTGGGAGTTACCTGCATCATGGCCTCCTAAAATGAGAGACAACTGTTTAACTGAACGCACCTATTCTCAAGACTGAAACTGGTTTCTAAAACTGACATCTAGCAGCCCTGGCCAATTAGCTCAGCTGGTTGGAGTGTCCTACTGATAGGCTAAGGTTGCAAGTTTGATCCCCAGTCAGGGTACACGCAAGAATTGACCGATACGTGCATAACTAAGTGGAACAACAAATAGAGGTTTCCTTCTCTCTCTCCCTTCCCCTCTCTCCCTTCTCCTCTCTCCCTTCTCCTCTCTCTACTCTGAAATAAATTTTTAAAGAAAATAAAATAAATAAAACTGATAAATAATAATATCTTAATTGGTCCTTTCCTAATGCTTCAATCTAAAAATTGGCACAAATATTGAGCTGACTATAAACTCACATGGCAAGCATGTCTCTGGCCCATGTCTTCCCTCTGGGGGGCATGATGGACCCAAGGAAGGCACTGCCACCTTGGCATCAAGGGACTTTAAAATGTTTTGTTTGATCTACAATGTTTTCTAGGAGAAAAATCCTAATCAAAAAGGGAAAATGAGGAGTAGAGTGAAGAAATAAAATGGAGTCACCAGCAGGCAGAAGAAAACCACGTGGTGTGCCGCAGGGGTGGGGTGACCCACTGGGGTGACCTCGACAGGGCCCGGAGTCCCCCTCTGCCTCCTCCAGCCCAGGGCTGAAAGTCGGTCATGAGGCGAGAGGGCTCCTGTTACTCACCCTAGGCCCCCACATTTGCCCATTCAAGGGAAGGAGACCCAAAATGTGAAAGAGGGGTGAGAACTTTCCATCCCCACAACAGGTGGCATCAGATTTTCCTCTTCTCCTCCTCCCCAGGTTCTCCAGGGTGTCCTCAGACACCGCCCCACACCGTCTCTCTCTCAAACACCCTCCCAGCTTTCTCCTTCAGCCTCCTCCCTTCACACCCCATGAGTTGTTGTTTTTGCTCCTTGGAAAGAAAGTTGACTCTGGGGTAGTGGTTAAAGGGCCCTCAGGTTACAGGCAGGGGAGAAGTGCTGGGCCCTTCTTCAGGTCCAGTTCTTAGCCAGTTTCAGGGTTCCTCTGGGGCTGGGCCTTTCTGAGTAGTGTTTGCCTTCCCCTGTAATGACCTCTCTCTCAGTGTTGGAGGGACCCAAGAGAAGAGTGCAGTGGGGTGGGGTTCGTGCGGCTCTGAGAATCAGGGTGCTCGGAGATGCTCGGAGTCTGAGGAGATCCCCTTCCTTCTACCCTCCAACTGGGCCAATGCTGGGACAAGGCCATTCAGAGGCAGAGGGTGGGTGGAACTATAGACCCCCATCCCAGGGATCAGCCCCCATATAACATGTTATGAATTGTTTCAAGCATCCAGAAAAACACAGAGAATACTTAACCAACTTTGTGTGCCCACCCTGAACCGAGACATGTTAGCATGTCAGCATGTGTATGGGCAGCACTAAAGCTTGACATTCTTTATTTTCATCAGGATCAAAATCGGTTTCCAAACAGTGTCCTGCATTTTACCCCTGCCACGGGGTCCCTGGTGTCTGGGTCCCCAATAGCCGGGCTGACAGACACACTTCCACCCTGCAGGGCTGCCATCATCACCCCACCATCACAGCCCCAAAGAAAGTCTTCCCTCTCCTGTAGTCCACCAGGTCGGGGTGGCTGATGTTGACGTACACCCGCTCGCCTCTCTGGAGCTGCACCAGGCCGCCGACCCCCACGCTCGTGTACCAGAGCTTCCGGGTCCGGTCCAAGGCTGGGCTCACAGTCTCGACGCCCTCGAGCAGTAGCTCCGGAGTCCTGGGTCCGTAGGTGCCCCCCGCCCGGTACAGCCGGCTGCGCAGCGTGACCGAGCGGTCGAGGGGGTCCCCGTCCGCAGGGGGCGCCCGGCCTCGGTAGCCGACCTGGCAGTAGAGGTAATAGAGGCCGTCCCGCGGGAGGGCCAGCCCGTCGGCGCTGGAGAACTGCGCCCCGCTCCTCAGAAACGCCTCTTCTTTCTCCGCCTCCCAGCCCAGACCCTGTCCCTGCGTCCAGGCGCCTGCAGAGAAATGGGCAGGTCGGTTCTCAGGAATCCGATCCCAGAGGAGCGATTCAGCCCAGGAACTCCTGGGAGGGAGAGCGGAGGGAAAGCGAGGGCTTCTAACCCCCTGCAGGGACCGAACGGGGAGAGGGCGGGGTAAGGATGCTGCCTCTGCAACGGGTGCAGTTGAGGACTGAGGGCACCTGGGTGTGGGGTGCGGAGCGCTGCGCTGGGGAGGAGATCCAGGCCGGGTTTTGCCTGCTCCGAGAGGGAAGCCAGAAGCTGGAACACGGGGTTGGTAGAAGGGTGGGTTCGTTAGGGGCTAGAGGTGGTGTGAATTGAGTCAGACCCAGAGCGCTGCAATGACGGAGCTAAGGGGCTCTAACAATGGACGAACAGAACTGCCCCCCTTGGACTATTCAGATCTACGAGACCCTTACCTATGAGGTGAGCAGCTGGGAGCCTGAGGCTGGGATCTGTTTCTGCGTCCTGCTCAGGCAGCTCCTGGGACCCTGAAAGGGGCGAAGAGTCCACGATTGGGATGGAGCGGCTACCCACGCATGATCGCCCTGAGAAGACAGGGCGCCAGGGCCCAGGGAAGGGGCACCTGGATTCCTGGACGACGAGTAAGAGAGTATCTGGGGATGCAGATGGATGAGAGCTGGCAGTCCCCCAGGGGCTGGAGCTGGGAGGGGAGATGATCTGCTCTTACCCAGTCGCTGCTGGGCCTTGGCTTGTGCCCCCTGGTCAGTGGTCTCTGTTACCTGAGTGGGTGGGGTCACAGTGGCCAGAATTCAGTCTCAGCTGATGCCAATCCCACCCCTCTCAACAACGCAGACCCGACCTCCCAGCCCAACATCCATCTCCCTGGCAGGGGAGCAGTCAAGGTAGACATACTTCGACAGGGAGACTGAAGCCTAAGTATTTCTTGGGAAGAGGAAGAAGACAGAGAGACAACCAGAAAGGGGCTTGGAGACATCAGGACACAACAGCATCACAGGAACATGGAAAGAGCCAGCAAAGAGGAGAAGCAGAAATCTCTGCCAGAGACAGCCAAGCCAGCTGAGCAGGTGATGCAAGAGACCCCAGGTACAGCCACTGCATGTGAATAAGTGAGATGAGCAACAGCCTTCTCAGTACTTGTTGCGGCCACTCACCGGTCCTCCTTGCTTCTGGGGCACCACAGCCAGCACAGCCAGGACAGTGATAGGCACAGCCAGCAGTAAGGTCACCAGGGAAGTGGTTCCTGCCACAGCCAGCAGGAGGCAGCCCTTCCCCCGGGGCCTCCTCCCCCAGCCTTCCAACCCCAGTGCCCCCATTGAGACTGAGGCAGGGCCAGGGGAGGGGGGCTTTCATATCTCAGGGGTGGGGGTGGGGCCCACCCTCCCCATAGACCCACACACCTGCTTGGGACTTTCCACACACCCCTGCTCTCCTCACCCGCTTCCTGTTTACACAGAGTCGGGGTGGGGCAGCTGGATGCCAGGGTTCCTTGAACTGGGGAAGGAGTTGAGGTGATGAGACAGGCTTTCAGCGTAGATCTGGAGGGGGTCTTAGAGATCTTCTGGCGCAATAGGAAGGGAAACTGAGACCCAGGGAGAGCAGGTAGCTTGCAGAAAAGTCTGGCAGCAAAGCTGCAATGAGAACACAGAACTCCCAATATCCAGTGCATCCTGCAGGCTTCTGCACCCCAGAGATGGGTGCTGGAGAGAGGGCTGCACCCACATCCCTGATGTCAAGAACTGGGGTCTTGAGGGATGGACATCCAGGTCCCTAAGAAGAGCATTTCCCCACACTGGACTGACCTCCTCCATTCCTGTCTCCCCCAGCCCCCAGAGCTGAGTTCACAGCAATGTCAGCTGAAGGGGGTCTCACTGAGGAGGGAGGGAATGAGTATTACCTCCCTGGCTGCAGAGTACACACAAGAAAGCCATAAGGCATGTCCTCAAAGAGCTTTGCAGCCCAGAATGAGCCCCATCCATTGAGTAGGTGCTGACTAAATGTTTATGAATAAATGAAGAAAGGACAAATGAATGAGTAAGCAAGACCAGGCAGCACAGATCAAACGAATGTTAGAGCAGACCGTGCGGTAGGAGTTGAGGGAAAGACCAGGTCCAAGGAAATTAGAGCTGATTGCAGATCATCTCCCTTTCTCAATGACATCTCTGTGTGTTTGGAAAATAATAACAATATAGTTAATAGACAAACAGCACTTAGCATGTGCCTGCAGCTGATGCATACACTTTATATATAATAATTCCTTTAATTCCAATAAAAATCCTATAAGAGGAAACTGAGGCAGAGAGACATTAAGGAACTTGTGGAAAGTCACACAGTAGTGGTGGAGTTGGAATTTGAACCCAGGCAGCCTGGCTCCAGAACCTTGATCAAAAGACAATTTGAAAACTAAGAGAGTTCAGGTTTGTGCATTCCACTACATGTAAATTTTGCCTTCCTCAGCTCTCCAAAAGGGAAACGGAGAAACAAATAATGAACTTGAGTCAGTGGTAAACATGGCAAAGGGTTTAGAGATGAAATGTACTGATGTTCACAACTTTGAAAGGTATCAAAAAATGAGACGGATTGATAGATAAGTGATAAAGCACATACAGAAAAATGTTTAATTGTAGAATCTAGATGGTAGGGATATGTTCACTGTACAATTCTTTCCATTTTTTCTATGTTTAAACTTTTAAATAATAAATGTATAAAACTTCCCAAAACTGAATATCGTCCTACTGTCCTGCAAGAGAGAAAAAACAATATGAAGGGGGAGGGAGAGGAAATAGCAAAAAGTTTCTGGATTTGGAGAAGAAAATGCAAATGCTTATGGACCCAGGCACCAGCTCTCCTCCTGACCCCTTGCTTCTATGAGTTCCCCAGTCCACCCTCCTCAAGGACAGGCGTGCAGCCCTCCAGCACGCATCTCCCTGACCATCGCAGCGCCACTAAGAGGGCTTCATCTATGACCCTGTCCAGAGGGCCTCAGACTACTGCCCTTACTTATTTTGTGCTTAATATCAGAATGCTGCCTCTAGCAAAAGTCCACCTGGATTACCCATCCCTTTTTTCAAAACACCAATTTGTCATCAACTTTCTATCCTAGATCTAACAGCAGCGCTTATGTAGATCTAATCTGGCTGCCTTTGACTTTCCTGTTTGTAAATCCGTTGGCCAAGCACCCTGCTAGATAGAGCACGGAACAGGAGAAGGTGAGTCACCCCAAAACCACCAGAGCTTCCAGTCTGATGCGGGAGCTAGGGCGTGTCCCCACACATACACTGAGACCGTGCGCTCTCAGTGGATGCAGTTCGAGAAGTAACTGGGAGAAAGTTAATCAGGGAAGGCACCTGGAGGATGTACGCAGTCACTGACTCCTTGCAGGGTCAATAGGATGGCAGAATCTGAGAGGGACTACAGGCTTCTTTACAGTCCAAGGAGTCTGAAAGGAAAAATGTCCTAACCCTACCCTCAAAGCCTAACTCCCTGTTCTAACGATGCTGGGGAGGCCTCAAGGCTGGGGAAGAAGTTAAAACCAGAGAAGGGGCAGGAATGTCATAGATGGCAACAATTCCTTCCACCCAGGCAGCTCCAGCCAGTCTTGAGTTGCCCCACCCAACCCTCAACCCCCCATAGGCTCTGGGTAAGCTGGCAAGGTGCAGGGACCCTTGGGGGAGGGTGTGGGACAGGCACACCCCAGAGTAAGAGGAGGCTATGATGAAGAAAGTATAGCTTTAAGGTCCCCTTGGCCCTGGAGGAATCCTCTGTCCACCCTCTGTCTCTACTCCCTTCCAAAATTAAAAAACAATCCACTCCTGCCCCTACTGCCTTCTGTGGCCACCTCAGGCCCTCCTCTCCACCCGGGCTTCTGCTCCCAGCCCTCCACCCCCCACCACCCCACACAGCCCAGAATTCCTCATGTACCCAGGAGGGTCTCAGTTTTCAGCCCCCGGTCAGTGCATCTGGCTCTGGGGTGAAGTCAGAGGCCCCCTCTTTGCCTTCAAACAGGAACCAGTGGTTGTAGGGCAGGAAGTGCCTGAAGGGAAGTTATGGGGCCCCAGACACTCCTCCACGGCCCACTTCAGCCCTGCAGAATCTGCCCATGAGAAGCAGCTCTCCAAGCTCTGCTGAGTCACTCTGGGGCTGAAGGAGCAGCCCCAGGGACCAGGTGGTGCTGGATACTTTTAGGTCACCAAGGTGGCTAAGAAAGGACTGGGAGACAAAAATGTCCAATTTAGGGCTTTTATTCAAGGCTAGACACTGAGATCAGGCAGGCTGAGTCCGAGCAGACTGCAGCAGCAAGGGAAAGGGCAGAAGGGCTTTTAGGGGTGTGTAGCAGACCTCCAAGGAGGGTGGGTCACGCTGCTGATCTGCCCCACGTGTCCTGGATATAGGTGTTTGCAAAACAACGTCCTCTGATCAGGGATGGCTGATTTGGTGACAGAAAGTCGGGGAGATTTATGGGGGCCTTCCCTCTGGGAAAAGCTTGAGGGAGAGCGGAGGTCAGTGGGGATTCAACAGGTTTCCAGAAGGATGCCAGCAGCCATGCCTCAGTTGCTTCTGATAATAGGGAATCTCGTGGTTAGTAGTCAGGTATCTAGCTGGTGATGCATACCTTCTTTGTTATAGCATAGGAGGTGGCTTTGTTCTCGAAGTCCCGGTACATTCTAACAGACACTGCCCTCCCTACCTTTCCACCAGTCCCCACAGGCATTCCAAACTCTGGCTTCTCCTTTTCCATCAACTCCCTTTCTGACAGAACTTAGAAGTATCCAGGGCTGGGGAGGCCCTTATGGTCAGCCTGAGGCAGGGGGAAGGGGATGGGCTGTGGAGCTGGACAGAACTGAACTTGAACCCCAGCTCTGGCACTTCTGGGCTGGTTCCTCACCAGGGAGATGGGTACCACCACATCCTCCTATGTGCAGTAATGAATGGAAAGTGCCCAGTTCAGGGCTAGACAGGAGTGAGGGTACTCAGCCTGGGAAGATTATAACAGAAGGCCTGTACTTTACAGATGAGGAACTTAAGGCACATGACTCACCCCAGGCCATTTAGGCTGGCAGGGCAGGGGCTAGGTTTTCTGACCTCCAGGCCAGTCTTCGGTCCCCAACCTAATGGCGGATTTGAATGATTCGATAGCAGGCAAGGTAACCCTCACACAGGACGCAGTGTGTGAAAAGTGGTGAATGCAGCTCATGAGTAGGTAACCTCTCAGGACCAGCAGTGAGGTGGGCAAGGGACTTCATAGGGAGACCCAGACGCAGTCGGGATGGCAACAGAAGCCTCTGAGGGATAAGAGGTCTCAGGAGTGAGTGACATAACCAATGATGAGTGGGTCCCTCTGGGAGGAGGCGAGGGAAGAATCCCGGAGAGTATATTGGTCTGCCTCTAATCTGTTGGAGGGGGCACTGAGATATCCCCACCAACCAGGAGGATGAGGTAAGCTGAAGAGGAAAAGGGGCCCTCTCATACTCATTCCTTTTCCCTACAGACAAATGCCTTTTACCTCTATGGTGGCTGGGGGGTGTGAGGGCTCCTAGTTGTGGTTCTGTCCTCCTGTATGTGTTGGCTGCAACAGAAAGGTGAGCCCACCCTGACCTCCGTCATCACTGCATAGCAATGCCCCAAGGGACCCCCACCCACCCCCTTTCTCACCACTTCCCCAGAAGCTCCCATCAACCCTGACATGCCCTGGTGAGGAAGGTGGGAGAAGCTGGTGGGAGAGGGAAGGGCAGAGTGTACAAAAAGAGAGTCCCGGGCTTTGGGCTTTGGCCGTGGGAACAACAGGCAAGTCAGCAAGTGAGGAGCAGACCTGGGGGTAGGCAGGGGTGGGGCACTCAGGAGGGCTGGGAGGCACAAAGGTTGGGCCATGCTGACCTTTTTTTTCTCCCAGTGAGGAAGCTGGAAAGGAGCTAGGTGAGTGCGGGGGTAGGGAAGCAGGTGAGGGGGCCGCTAGGGAAGGCTGAGGCTTGAGATGGTGGGGACCAGAGAAGAGAGAGAAAGCAGGAGCATGAGAGAGTCGCTGAGAGAAAAATAAGAGAGAGGCAAAAAGAGAAATAAGAAAATGGGTAGAAGAGAGGAAAGAAATGGTGTAGAGATAGGAAAAGGAAGTGAAACAAAAAAGAAAGAGTGAGAGCAAAAGAGAGAGAATAAGAGACTCTGGGAAAAGAGAAAGAGACACCAAGAGAAAAAGTGAGAGAGAAGTAGAGTAAGGGGCGGGGGCGGAGGGAAGTGGACAGTGAGAGACTCACAGTGAAAGGGAAACAGGGGAAAAGAGCCTGAGCTGAGCGAAACGGAGGTGGGGGGGCGGGGAGAAGGGAGGGGAGTGGGGAGGAGAGACTGAGGAGGAAATGATGTAAGAAAGTGGGGGTGGGGCAAGAACTCACAGGCTCCGCTGAGGAAGGCCTCTCCTGTCACCTCCCTCCTGTCAGCTTCAGCACTAGCCTCTCCAAGCAGGAAATCCACTATGGGTCTCTGCCTGAGGCTGCCCTACTGCAAGTGACCTGACCTTGGCGATCCAGAAAGGGAAGGCTCCACGGAGGACCCCAGCACCAACGACACCTGCATTGCTGAAAACAAACCCACCTGAGTGACCCAGACACCACCCTCAACCCAGGCAAATGTCCTGTGGCTCACCCAGCAAAGAACATGGCCTTGAGGCCTCCCATGTTTCAGACTTCTCAGTCTATCTCAAGCTGCCCATTCAATATGGCCACCATCAGAACTTAATTGACTTAATTGAACTGAGTGACTTGACGTAATCAAGTCACTACTTGATCCCACCCACTCTGGGATCAAGTAGTGACTTATTAGATGAAGAAAGGTGTTTAGGGACCGAAGCTCACCTGAGGCCAGAACAGAGTAGCCCCTGCCCCACCTCTTATATGCAGTTTCGCTTTCTACTGTTTCGGTTACCTGCAGGCAGAAAATATTAAATGGAAAATTCTAGAAATAATTCCTAAGTTTCAAATTGCACACCATTCTGAGTAGCTTGCTGAAATTTCATGCCGTCCTACTTCATCCTGCCTAGTACATGAGTTGTCCATTTGTGCAGTAAATCCAGCCTGGATATACTACCCAGATGCAGTGCATCCGACTGGGTTACAGCCCAGCTGTTGAGGTGTTGCAGTGCTTGTGTTCAGGTCAGCCTTATCGAGCCTGACGCTCTGTCACAGCGCCCGTGCCTACACCGTTCACGTCATTCACCCCACTTCGTCTCATCACATAGGCAAGCATTGTACTGTCTCATGTGTCACAAGAGGAAGGGTGAGTACAGGACAATACAATATTTTGAGAGAGGGAGAAACCACATTCATATAATTTTTATTACAGTATGTTGTTATAATTGTTCTATTTTATTACTGTTGTTTTTAATCTCTTACTGTGCCTAATTCCTAAATTAAAGTTTATCATAGATATGTACATACAGAAAAAAAACAAAACAGGGGTTTTGGAACATATCTCCTGTGGACTGGGGCAGACTTTTATATTTGTCTGTGGGCAACTGACAAGTAGGACCAATCAGATTTGATGTCTCATTTCTCAGGAGAATCAGCCTCAGCCTTCTGGGCCCAGGAGAGTTGGGTCCTATCCTGTCAAGCCCCAGAATAGTGGTGGGAGGGGCTCTAGGCACAATTGCTGGGAAGCTCCCTTCTTGGATCTTTCCAGGTCAGGCTTAGCAGAAGGGAGAGTTAAGAATCAGGGGAACCTGGAGAAGGGCTCACCGGGGTATCCAGAAAATGCAGAAGGAAATACATGAGACCCAGTAGAAGTTAGTGGTGGGACAGAGAGGGATTTACTGGGGTCTTCTGATGAGCACTGGGATCACTGGGGTCTGGAATCACTTAGCAGAGGCCATCCATGCTGTGGCAGTGTGTTCCCATGGGACAGTGGCCTGGTGGTGACATGGCTAGAGTCAATTCTCTCCTTGATCTCTGTCTCCCCCTCCTCCAGCTCTCTCACTCCCCTCCATCTCTTCCATTGCCATGGCTCCATAACTCACATTTGCCTTGGTAATAGATGGTGCTGCCCATGGCCACGGAGAGAAAGCTGAAGGCATAGAATCCAGCCCGAAGGAGGAGGACTGTGAGGGCCCCTAGCCCAGGAAGTCCTGCATATGGGTGGTAAAGAAGAAGAGCTTGGTAAAGGGAACCCAGGGAATAAATGTGCACAGGCTCAGGAGGGATAGAGGGTGGGGAGCCTCAGGGAAAGACTCTCAGCTTCCAGGGAGAGTGGAGCCTCTAGCCAAGGACATGCAGCCTCCTGGGGCCTCACCTTTCTCCACCACCAGCAGAGTCCCATTCCCTGTCCCGACACCCAGGCCCAGCACCTCCACATTGCACACGTAGATTCCAGCGTCACTGCCTCGGGTGTCCCAAATCTGCAGCTCAGCCTGGTGGTCACAGAGGAAGCGGGAAGAGGCAAGGGGGGCCAGGCGGCCCCTGAACTCTGGAGTCCTGTTCCTCACCTCTTTCTCCGGGGCCACCTTATCCCGGTACCATGTGACAAAGCCAATGGCCGGTCTCCCTTGGCTGGCATTGAAGGAGCAGGGCAGGAGGGCAGTGGCACCCTCTTGGGTATGAATCTCAGGGGGCTGGGACACCCAGAGAGCACAGGATTCTAGGGACAGAGAGAAGACCCAGATAAATGCCTCTCCAGTTACTCTGAAAAGACAAGAGAGCTTGCAGTAGAATATCCCAGTTATCACTAACCCACGGAGAGTCAGGGGACTAACACATTGGGTGCCTCATTAAACCCATTCCTTTTTACCAATCTAATGCCTTAACATCGTTCATTAAATCATTTTCAAATTCTTTCCTATACCAACTCTCACACTCAACTTTCATCATTTTCCAGCTACACTCAACAGTAACATCTGAACTTTAACCTGTCACAATGAAATTGAAGCTTATTAATGAATGTGGCTGCCTAGTTCACTGATAGCATTAATTATATCATTCAGGTATTATTTTTGTGCTAATGACATTCTATAGTACACCACCCTTGCTACTTTGGTTTTCGTTAAAGAGCATTAACTACTTAAAACATCAGGTGAGGACCTGGTTATAATTGATTTCGATCCCTACTTAAATGATCTAAATTGATGAATTCAACGAGTTATTAAAATCCCTGATCAAATTATCTGAGTAGTGAAATTTACCAATCATTCTTCTATTTCAGTGGTTCTCAAACTTAAGAGCCCATTGAAATCACCTGGAGTCTTTGTTAAAACAGATCCCTAGGTCCCACCCCCAGACATTTTTATTCTGTGGGTCTGGAGTGGGGCCTAGATTTGCCCCAGGTTCCAGCTGATCTGAAGCTACAAGTCTGGAGTCCACACTGCATTTAGTTAAGGAATATGTCTGATAGGTAAGGTCTCTCAGTTAATTAAAATCAGTTTCACTAAGAAACTTATCTCAGATTTAATTAGATCTCCCAAACTCCTAATTATATCTAGACCTAGATAATAAGCCTTGTTTAATAGGCTTATTAAACTAATCAAATTAAAACCGACCCCTTAAAAAAAATAGATCCCTTCAAGCTGATTTTATTGGTCCTTTCAACTTTATCCTTTTAGGAAGGCAGCTGAGAAGAAAAGAGCTCTGGGCGGAAGCTGGGGGGTGACCCCGCCAGCAGGCAACATGGAAGGAACTGAACTCGGGAGTCCCTGGATTTCAGCTTTGCAGTGGGCCACCTGCTCCCACTCTCCTTTCCTTGTCACTCCCCTCAGGGCTCAATATTCAGCCCCCACAAGCCTGCACCGGAGGACATCCATGCCCAGCCTCCCTCATTCTTCCTCCTCCCAGTCCCATAGCCCTCAGAGTCCTGGGAGAAAGCCCTGTCACCTGGATGGACCGTGAAAAAGATGAGCAACAGCATCTGGGCCGTGCCGGAGGACATTCCAGTTGAAGGGAACGTGGGCAGTGAGGTCTGAGCGGAGGAGGAGTGGTCTTCGGTCATGAAGGCCTTTGGTCACGATGAGGGTGGGAAGCTTTCTATGACCCACAGGACTCACATATCACTTGCCAAGGACCTCAACCACCTGGGACCATGGGCATGAAATGCATGCCTCTCTGAGGAGAGAGGCTTCTGCTGATGGTGATATCTGGGTCACAAGGAGGTGGGAGCAGGTTGCCTAAGTATTCGAGAAAGAGGGTAGGGCTTAGATGTCTGGTAACACCAGGATGGGTGGGTGGGCAGGTGAGACCAGGATGTGGTTTCCCCCAACTTCTGATGTTCAAGAAGACCAGCCCTTAACCCAGAAGCACCTCTAAGAGCCCTCCTGGACCAGAGCTAATCTATGTTCCTACCCCTTGGCTCAACAGGGCTCAGGCCCACCCCATCCATTTTTTCACTTGAATCTGGATCTCCCCCAGAGCAGCTCTAGAAATTCTATAATTGTAGGGTTTAGGAGAAGCAAACTGATTGGTGGTGGTGACAGGGGTTGCTAGGTCCCCGTTTAACTTAGGCTGTTGACCAGCAAGGTTTGGCAAAGTGAGTGCAGCTGATGGAGATGCTTGGACTCATCCACATCTCCACTAAAGGAATTCACCTCTCACAGAGGTCTGCTTTATGGAGAACGCTGTGTGTGGACTTATCACCCACTGGTAAATTCACTCATTTATTATTTTATTCATTGTTTAACTAACATTTACTGAGAAATTGCAAACTGTCCATTACATGAGATGTGTTTGTACAGACACAAATGAAAGACACATTGTGTTACATATGACTCCAAAGTTATACAGGGATTAATGCAAGAGTATGCCACACACACATCTTAAGACCTTCATGAGACAACACAGCAGCATGAAAAGAAAGATTACCTGTAATGTGTCTGTGAAACATGGGCCCAGCTCTCACCACACACTTCTCTCTGGCTCCTTTTAGATTAACACATTTTTCTTTGTGTCTGTGTTTCTAGCTCCCCCACCCCACCCCCACAGTTCCCCCTTCACTGCAGTGAACTGGAGTGTTTTGTTTTGTTTTTCTGGAGAAGCAGTAATCTTGTGCTTAAGAATTCTGGCTTAGAGTCAGGTTGGGTTCAAATGCCAGCTCCCCAACAAGCTAGTTATATAAATTTGAACAAATTATTTCACTTACTCTGAACCATCTAGGCCAGCACGCATGCCAGGGGCCCTAACCAGAGGGTGCGGAACTGAGGTGCCAAGGCAAGGGAAGGGCTGCCCTCTGGTGGTTACATTGCATGAGAAGCCTCCCCAGGACCTTAAATTCCAGCTTCTGCCCTGTCCCTTACCTTGCCTCTTGCTATCAACACCTACCACCCCGCAAAGAGTCAACGTAGAGAAAATTGTGTGTTCTACTCAACTGTGAGAAACCCATGGTTTGGAGAGGGAGAGACGGTGACCACTTAGTGGAGTGGGGTGGGGGCTGGAATGGGTGACTGGCCTGAAGGTAAAACCTTACTTTCACAGTATACTCACTTACTCACCGAGCTCTACTTCACAGCCCAAGGCAACACAGCTTAGAAGTCAGGTCAGCCTAAGTTGGAATCCTGGCTCCACTATTAGCACATCTGGAAAATGGGAGTAGTAGTATCTGTCACTTCCAGATCCTGCTGTGCTGGGTGCTCAGTGTCTGGTAGCCCCTAGCTCCTCCCCAGTCATGGGCTAGGATGACCCATGTGATAGCTGGGCCTGAATTCAAAGTGTTTTGTTCTCTCTACCTCTTTTATTTACTTATGATTTTAAATATACAAAAATGCTGTGGATTCCGAAGACAACATTTAGACTTTTTTAAGTCCATTTAGAATAAATCCTGTGTAGAACTTTTTCAATAATTCTGAGATGCTCTGGGGAACTTTCACCCGAAGGATGGCAACTGCCATTTACATCAGCACAGCACACACAGGGATGGGATTTTTCAAAAGAAAATTTTACCAAGGACTCAAGAGGAGAGGCAATGAATAGAAAAGTTGTTGGCTGGAGGTGGATAAAGGGAGAGAAAGTGTGAACAACTGTAATAGCATAGACAATAAAAATAAATTAAAAAATTAAAAAAGATTAAAAATAAAATAAAAAGGTGTGAAATAGATGTACACACATCTCTGGCCTATTTTTTTAATTGATCTTTAGAGAGAGAGAAAGAGAGACAACAGTTTGTTATTCCTGTTAGTTATGCATTCACTGGTTAATTCCTGAGCCAGGATCGAACCTGCAAACTTGGCGTATAGGGATAATCATCTAATCAACTGAACTACCCAGCCAAGGCTGGTCTAACTTGTTTAACATCCAGCTGTTGGCTGACTTCAGTGTTATCAGAACAAGTAAACTCCCACCTCAGAGCTCAGAGCAGGTAAAGAAGGGACAACCCAGAGGGACTCTGGGACCCCAACACAGGTGAGTCCACCTCACCTGGTGTTTCCTCCTCTAAGCACGGGAAGGGGTGAGATATGAGTGACATCTCTGGCCAACTCCTTATAAGTGTTTTCAAACTAATTAATGGTTCCAGTTTATACTTTCAATTTCTGACCACAGTTTCTTCTCTGAGGGTCAGAGCATTGAATCCCATCACCTTTATTCTTTCCTTGTCCAAACTCCCCCACATTCACCAACAGATGGCATCTGACTCTCTGGCTTCCTCTCTATTTCAACCTCTGTCATCTCTCTGGAAGACTTAATGTCCAGGCAGATGACATTTTAAACACTGAGATATAGTATATACAGTAAAATGCACAGATTTTAAGTATATAGTTTGATGACCCACCTCTGGTGAGTCATTGAACAGCACCACAATTGAGATATAGATCATTTGCATCACCCCAGAATTTTCTCCATGTCCATTTTTGGTCAATCCCTCTTCCCTCCGTGTAATCTATAGGGGTTATAAATCCATGGTTTTATAACCCCTATAGATTAGTTTAATCTGTTTTTGAACTTCATATAAATAGAATTATGTGGTATGCACTGTTGTATCTGGCTTCTTTTAATCTGCATAATGTCTGTGACATTCACCTATGTTTTCGCACATTTCAGTAGCTTGTGCCTTTATTGCTGAGTAATGTCAATGATACTAGTTTTTTTTAAGATATTTATTTGTTTGTTTTTAGAGAGGGAGAGAATCATCAATGTGTGGTTGGCTCTCACACACCCCTAACCGGGGACCTGGCCTGAAACCCAGGCATGTGCCCTAACTGGGAATGGAACCAGCGACCCTTTGGTTCACAGGCTGGTGCTCAATCCACTGAGCCACACCAGCCAGGGATATACTACTTTGTTTATCCATTCACCTCATCATGTACAATTGGGTTGTTTCTTATTTTCTGCTATTGTGAATAAATCTCCTATGAACATTCTTTTTTAAAATTTTTGTTTATTGCCCTGACTGGTATGGCTCAGTGGGCTGGGCATTGTCCTGCAAAACCAAAGGTCACTGGTTTGATTCCCAGTCAGGGCACATGCCTGGATTAGGGTCCAGGTCCCCAACTGGGGGTGTGCAAGACACACCTGATGTTTCCCTCACACATCAATGTTTCTCTCCTTCTCTTTGGCCCTCCCTTCCCCCTCTCTAAAAATAAATAAATAAAATGTTTTAAAATTTTGTTATTGATTGATTGATTTTAGAGGGTCAGGGAGAGAGACATGGATTTGTTGTTTTACTTGTCTACACATTCATTGGTTGATTCTTGTATGTGTTGTGAGCAGGGATTGGACCCGCAACCTTGGCGCATTGGGATGACATTCCAACCAACTGAGTGAGTTGGCCAGGGCTCCCACAGACATTTTGTATATGTCTTGCAAATGACTTTTCAATCCTCAATTTCACAGTTGCTTCACCTTGTCCACTCCAACCAACACCTTGACTCTGCATGACCCACTCCTTAGATCTTGTCACCATGGAAGCTGTTCCAGTTTTGTAATCTTACCTGCTCTTTCACAGGAACATAAGAACAATCAAGCCTGAGTCCCTCCAGACTCCTGTGCCCTACACATGTACATTCACACCATTCTCCTGTTGGAGTTTCTCTCAATTTGAATCAACACATTTTGAGCATCTGCAATGGGTTTACCCAGGCAACACTGTCCTGGCCACAGTTTTAACCACTGCCTCCCCAAGCTATATCTCCATCTCATTCTACACTTTCATCTCAGACCTCTTTCTTAAGGTCTGAGTCCAGAATAGCTAACTGCTCTCTAGATACTTCTCCAGAATGTTACAGGGGCACTCCAAAACCATCAGTGTCTGCCATACTGGGTCAGCCTCCTGTATTCTGTCTCAGTGAAATGGAAACACAACCATCCACTCACTTAAGGCAAATCCTCAGGATTTATCCTATTCTGCCTTCTCCCTTAATCTCCCCAACCACACAATCTCTTAAGTCTGGTCCATTCTGCCTCTGAAATGTCTTAGGTATCTCTCTGCCTCTTAATTTGCACTGCTAGTTAAGGCCTTCATCTCAAGATGAAACTAGTACAGTGGCTTCTTTGATAGATAGTATGATTTATTCTCAGTATCATTCCATCTCTCTCTCTCTCTGAGCATCAGGGCTCATCCATCCATTTAACAATGATTTCACGAGTGCCTTCTGTGTGCCAGTCATCCTAGCTTTATCTCTCCTTATGTCTCTTCCCCTCACTTCTCTCCTTATCTCATATCTCTGTCCTCCACTCTTTTCGTCTCATCATCTTTATTCATATCAGTTGTTTCTTCCCTATCTCTCTCCCTATACCCCACATCTCTATACCCCTCATCTACACACACACACACACACACACACACACACGCCTGTTTATTCACTAATCATTTATGTGCTGTGAGCATTCAACAAATGTTTAGTTAGCACCTTCCAGGTGAAAGACACCCTCTCTCTCTCTCCATCCTTCTCTCTTCCCTGATCTCTCTCCTCATCTTTTTCTTCCTCCCTGTCTCTCCCCAAGTTCCCCCCCCATCTCTGCCTATCAGCACACCTCTTTCCCCCACCCCATCTCTTACTCTCTTTCTCCCCCATTTCTCTCTGGGTGTGAGAAGGAGCCAAGACTAGTGAGGCCCTCACCTCTTCCCTTTGGGGGCCAATCACTACTCCACTGAGAAGCCTTCCTTCACTCTGCCAGGCTGGCTAGGACCACTCCCACGTGCCCTCAGACTCCCTGTGCAAGGATACATAAAAAATTAATTTATAATAATAGAAGATTTTTTAAATATATTTTATTGATTATGCTATTACAGTTGTCCCATTTCTCCCCCATCATTCCCCTCCACCCTGCACACCCCTTCCCACCCATGTTCATGTCCATGTGTCATAAGTTCTTTAGCTTCTACATTTCCCATACTATTCTTGCCCTCCCCCTGTCTATTTTCTACCCACCATCTATGCTACTTATTCTCTGTACCTTTTCCCCCCTCTCCTCCTCCCACGCCCCTGTTGCTAACCCTCCATACGATCTCCATTTCTGTGTTTCTGTTCCTGTTCTAGCTGTTTGCTTAGTTTGCTTTTGTTTTAGGTATGGTTGTTAATAGCTGTGAGTTTGCTGTCTTTTCACTGTCATATTTTTCATCTTCTTTTTCTTAGATAAGTTCCTTTAACATTTCATAAAAGGGCTTGGTGATGATGAACTCCTTGAACTTGACCTTATCTGAGAAGCACTTTATCTTCCCTTCCATTCTAAATGACAGCTTCGCTGGATAGAGCAATTTTGGATGTAGGTCCCTGCCTTTCAAGACTTCAAATATTGCGGCCTGGCTGGTGTAGCTCAGTGGATTGAGCGAGGGCCTGCGAACCAGAGGATCGCGGTTCGATTCCCAGTCAGGGCACATGCCTGGGTTGCAGGCCAGTTCCCAGCAGGGGACACACGAGAGACAACCCTACATTGATATTTCTCTCCCTCTCCCTTTCTCCTACCCTTCCCCTCTAAAGATAAATAAATAAAAATCTTAAAAAAAAAAAAAATTAAAAAAAAAAAAAAAAAAAAGACTTCAAATATTTCTTTCCAGCCCCTTCTTGCCTGGAAGGTCTCTTTTGAGAAATCAGCTGACAGTCTGATGGGAACTCCTTTGTAGGTGACTGTCCCCTTATCCCTTGCTGCTTCTAGAATTCTCTCCTTCATTTTAATCTTGGCTAATGTAATTATTATGTGCCTTGGTGTGTTCCTCCTTGGGTCCAACTTCTTTAGGACTCTCTGAGCT
This sequence comes from Glossophaga mutica, assembly GCA_039655065.1. Lineage (NCBI taxonomy): Eukaryota > Metazoa > Chordata > Mammalia > Chiroptera > Phyllostomidae > Glossophaga > Glossophaga mutica. Next base: position 107,629,462 of record CM077306.1, read on the forward strand.
TCCTGCACTTCCTGGAAGTCTATTTCCTTTGTCAGATTGGGGAAGTTCTCCTTGATTATTTGTTCAAATAAGTTTTCCACTTGTTGCTCTTCTTCTTCCCCTTCTGGGACACATATAATTCAGATGTTGGGACATTTAACGATGTCCCGGAGGTTCCTAAGCCTCTCCTCATTTTTTTGAATTCTTGTTTCTTCCTCGTTTTCTGTTTGGTTGTTAATTTCTTCCTTCTGGTCCACTCCATTGATTTGAGTCCCAGTTTTCCTTCCATCTCTATCGGTTCCCCATGCGTCTTCCTTCATTTCACATATTGTAGCCTGCATTTTTTCATCTAATTTGTGAGCAAAATCAACCAATTCTGTGAGCATTTTGATGACCAGTGCTTTGAACTGTGCATGTGATAGGTTGGCTATCTCTTCACAGCTTAGAGGAATTGGCTCTGAGGCTTTCATTTGTTCTCCGGTTTGAGCCATTTTTGGTGGTTTTTTTGTTTGTTTTGTTTTGGTTTTAGTCTGGTCGCGGCTATTACGTATGAGGGGTGGAGCCTTAGGTGTTCCTCAGGGCGGGGCAGCCCAGTCACTGGGTTGTGACGCTATAGGTGGGGGCGGGGTCCGAGAGGGAAATACACATTCTTTTCAGGTGCACATAGGCAGATATTTGGAAAAAGAATCAAACTTACATAGAACACGATTGCTGCCCAAATCTATGACAATTCAAGACCAATAACAAATATTTGGTATGTATTTGGAAAATTTAAAAATGCATCTCTAATATATTTTTAAACTTTAAAAGCCTACTTCTAAAAAATTCAAATCTTAAAAGAAAATATTATAATAGAATTTAAAATATTTTGAATAGAATGACTGAAAACACTGCCTTTCTAAACTGTGGGATGTAGCTAAAATAACTCATAGAATGTGCATTTTAGAAAAGAAAGTCTTCTTTTAGGATTTTATTTTATTTTTAGAAAGAGGAGAAGGGAGAAAGAGGGAAACATCAATGTGTGGTTGCCTCTCACACACCCCTACTGGGGACCTGGCCTGCCACCCAGGCACGTGCCCTGACTGGGAATGGAACCCTTGATCCTTTGGTTCACAGGCCTGTGGTCAATCCACGGAGCTACACCAGCCAGGGTGGGAAGAAAGTTTGAAAATCAGTGAGTCAAACAGGTATTTCAAGAAATTAGGGCTCTTCCTCTACAGAGCACGCTGTGCCTTTCCTGTCCTTATCTTCTTCCCCACTGGCGGCTGGTGCGTTGCCTTTGCCTTTCCCTCTCGTAAGTTCCAAGGACCCTTCTTTTGCTTCTGTAACTTGTTTCCTGAGCCTGCACAGCCCAGCTGGCTCACTTCTTCTACATCTATAGCTTTCTAAATAAACTTCTCTTTAAAAAATTAGAAAAGGAGCACAAAGTAACCCCCATAATAACACTTTTAGGAATTAATGAAACAGAAAACAATGAAGCAAAATACAAATATTTCTTTACAGAGACCACTAATCCTAAAAATCTCTGACCAAATTGACTAAGCAGAAAAAGAAGAGGGAAAACATGCACAGACCAAAAATAAGTAATTTAGAGGAAATGTAATGTCAGATACAGTATTTAAATTGCAAATTTTGATAAGAGGAATAATGTTCTAAAAGACATATGACCAAAACCGACTCAAGAAAAAAATCAAAAGACTGATGTATCTGTAATCATTAAAGAAAGGAATCAGTTGTTAAAAATTAACCACCAGAAAAACCACCAAACCCAGATCATTATGAAATCTTTAAAACAGAGATCATTCCACTCATATAAAAATTATTCTAGCAATAAGAAAACAGGAAAAGTTTCTCAACTTATTTCATTAGATAATGTAACCTCGATACAAAAGCCAGGCAAGACAATTTGAAAAAGGAAAAAGTATAAAACAATTTCACTCATGAATATAGATACAAGAAAAAAGAAGAATAAAAATATTAGGAACCCTAAGCCAGAACCGACTAAATAATGTCAAACAACCAAGCAGTCTTTATCTGGGAAAGCAAGTCACTACTCTTGTAATTCCTAGTTCCTCTTCATATAGTTCACTGCATTAAGAGATTAAGGAGGACAGCCCTGGCTGGTGTAGCTCAGTGGATTGAGCGTGGGCTGCCAACCAAGGGGTTGCTGGTTCAATTCCCAGTCAGGGCACATGCCTGGGTTGTGGGCCAGGTCCCCAGAGCAGGCCATGTGACAGGCAACCACACATTGATGTTTCTCTCCCTCTCTTTCTCCCTTCCTTCCCTTCTCTCTAAAAATAAATAAAATCTTTAAAAAGGAGAGAGATTAATAATAGAGGACAATCTGTATGACTATCTCAATCAATACAACAAAAGCTGTTCATGATAGCAACTACTCTGTTTTAAAAATAGAAGAAAACCATTTCCCAACAGTCATTTATGATCTTAAAAATTAGAAATGTATATCATATGTCTCTATTCTCCCATTAAATGTAGTGTTCATTTTTGAAATGGCTTTGTATTTTTCTTCTACATCTTTCCTCCTGTTCCCATTCATCCCTTGCTGTTATGTCTTCTCTGAGTGCTTGTGATGTGTGGCCTTCCATTACTACTAAAATGCTACTCAAAATTTTGTTTTTCAGTTCATGATAGAATTTTGGCTACAATTTCCACCAAGTAGAAAATTGCTTCTGGTGTATTGTCACCTGTCGGTAAGTTGGATTGCTCTTTTTTTCTTTTTAACCTTTTTTCTCATAGTTAATTAAACAGAAGCTTTGGTCATTCTTGGGTTGTTTTAAGGACTATTTATTTTTCTATTTACAGACAGAGGGTAAGGGAGAGAGAAAGAGAGGGAGAGAAACAATGTGTGGTTGCCTCTCATGTACCCCTAACTGGGGACCTGGGCTGCAACCCAGGCATATGCACTGACTGGGAATTGAACCAGCGACTTTTTGCTTCTCAGGCCAGTGCTCAATCCACTGAGCCACACCAGCCAGGGCTGGTCATTTCTTTTTGTTACTCCTGTTGAAATAAGGCAGATTTTTCTGAACTATTAGCAGAGGACCTCGTTGGGGGTGGGGAGAGAGCCCAGAATACGTAGTTTTCCAAACTTACAAGTTCAAGGGTTTCTCCTTTTACCATAACCACAGATTATTTCCTTTAAATTTGGCACCTCTGTGTAGCCACTACCTCCTTTCCTCTGAGAACCTCTCCCTGTTAAGCAACAGTCCACCGCCACCTTAGGCTTCTTTGTTTCACAGGAGACCTCACAGATGGCCATCTCCCAAGTGTACCTAAATGACACTTAATGCTAGAAAGAGAATTTTCCTGGCAATTTCTGAGACACCTGGGTTACTTTGGGTGCTTTAAGACGTTCTCACTTTACCTTTACCAGTGCTGAGTCTTTTCAGTTAGCCCTGCCCTTGGCTTTTCCCTCTTGGGGTGAGGCCTTTCCTCCCAGGAAGGGCTATTTGCTGTTTGCCTAATGTCACTGGGTTCCTCCCTCCCTGCTCTTCCCTGAGGTGCTGCTGGGAACTGCCTGCTCAGCTTTGATTTGGTCCCACAAGGAGGTTGGAGTACCTAGGTATTCTGTATCTCCTAGCTTCACTGAAAATGTAGTGCACGTGTGTGTTTGTGTGTTTCCAATCTCTTTATTGATCTGTAAGGCTTCCAGGAGAAAAGAGGGGAAGTTTAGAAATAAACTGCTGTCATGTTCCCATCAAAGCCCTGCAAGGAGGCATTTTAGAAAGAAAAGGCTTTCGGCAAAGGCAGCATAAGTGAGTGGGTGAAGATTCTACAGAGCTGAACCTTGTGGGCATGGAGGAATTCTGGCTTGCTTACCCACCTTTCCTCAGGGAGGGCCTCTGGTTTACCAGACTGCACAGTCTGGTTCGCACACCAGGACGGACACCCTTTTCATTCATTTCCAGTGGGAAATAGAGCTGCAGAGATCCATTTCTTCCCAGCCCTGCAGTCCACACACACACACTCACATGTGCGTGCACACACATGCATGTGTACACATGTGCACACAGGCACATACTCAGATACACATTGTATTAGTCAGGGTCCCAACAGAACACAGCCCTCCAATCAGGCTGCTTGAGGAAATGCTTGCTTGCTTTCTTTCTTTCTTTCTTTCTTAAGATTTTATTTATTTATTTTTAGAAAAAGGGGAAAGGAGGAAGAGAGGGAGAGAAACATCAATGTGTGGTTGCCTCTTGCATGCCCCCTACTGGGAACCTGGCCCAGCACCAAGGCATGAGCCCTGACTGGGAATCAATGGGCGACCCTTTGGTTCTCAGGCTGGCACTCAATCCACTGAGCCACACCAGCCAAGACTGGAGATGGTTTCTTTATACAGCATAGTGATTAGACATTTATGTAATTTATGAATAATCCCCCCATGAACTCTAGTACCCACCTGGCACCATACACAGTTATTACAATATTATTGACCATATTCCTTGTGCTGTACTTCACATCTCATGAATATTGGTTCCAGCAGGTATTCTTACTCATTTGCAATACATGATACAAAGTAAACCAATTATATTGAATTTCAGTTATCAAAATATTACTAAAAAGTTGAGAAAGCATAAACCATGTATTTCCTTATTACCACATTAAATAAAAGGCAAGACATTTAAAATACAAGAGATTGAAGTTAGATTTTAATAAATAAAGACATCAGTGCAAACAAACAGTGCCTTTGCTTGGCTTAAATAAGAACTCGAAACTGTGAAGCAGTCTTTGACAAGGCAACACATGTAATGTTGGACATGAGAAAATGAGGAACAATTTTTCCTTTCCAAGTCCAGAGACCACCTAAAGTGAATTCCAAGGCCTACCAAAACCTGGAAGAACATAGTCCTGCACAGCAGGTTACCTGAAGACGAGCACTGTCCTGAGGTGGAGGTTTCAGCCAGCCTGAGGTGATCTTGTGGAAGGTAGCCAGAGGAACGAATACTCTCAACCTAATGTCCTTCCTCCCACTGTTTTTCTGCCAGGCTCTCCATCAGCCAAAAACAACTAGAAGCCAGAGGTGTCCTTATGTGGTCTGTACAGGCTAGTCTCCTGGGCAGAGTGGAGGGAGAGGGGAAATAGAGGAGCAAACAGAAAACATCCAGGGCACACACACAGACAAGCTTTTGGGCCAGTGTATGCACTTCCTGTAGGCGCACTCTACGGGGCCTGATTCTAACCAGCAGTGCCCTGGAGAGCATGGCATCATGACACAGACCGTTGGCAATACGGTACCAGTTCCATAAGGGACTCTGATGTCACCAACTTCCAGCAGGCAATTACTTATTTATTTATTTATTTTTAGAGGGGAAAGGAGGGAGAAGAAAGGGAGAGAAATATAACATGCCAGAGAAACACCTATTAGTCGCCTCTCTCAATGCCCCCAACTGGGGACATGGCTAGCAACCCAGGCATGTGCCCTGACTGAGAATCTAATTGTCAACATTTTAGTCCACAGGCCAGTGCTCAATCCACTGAGCCACACCAGGCAGGGCCCAGCAGGTAATTTTTTTAAGCCAGCTCATCGTTCTCTCCCTGACTGCATGGCTGGACACTAACAACCCGGGCCTCAATGACTCCTTTTTTCTGCATCCAAGGCTGATCAGTCCCACCACCCACTGACCTGTGATTAAGTTGTGTTGATACCGGCAGCCTGGGTTCAGCAGCCTTGTAGGCTTGGAGACCGCTTTATTGCTTTAGGGCAGTGGCTCTTAAACTTGAGTGTGTATCAGAATCATCTGAGGCACCTGTTACAAAAGTTACTGTTAGGCTCCCACCCCAGGGCTTCTGAATCAGTGGGTCTGGGCTAGGGCCCAACAACGTGTATTTCTAACATGCTTCTGTGTGATGCTCTGGACGGACCACTCACTGAGAATCCCTGCTTTAAGGAAAGGGTTATCTTCCCCTATTCCTAAGTTCTCAGTGGATTCTTTGCAATAGCCCCCACACTGTGCCCTGGCAGCTCTCTGCCCGGAGGCCCCATGTCTCCTTCAGCCCTTACTGCTGCACACCAGCCCTCTCTGTGGTCAAGAGGCCAACGCCAAGTTTGGGTGGGAGGTGTCTTCTCTCGTATGTCATCTTCACAGGCTTTCCTCACATCTGTGTTTGGACTAAGTGCAATTTTCCACCCACTTGCCCTGTTAGATACTCTTCACTTTTAATTTTTGTCCCATGGTCAGGACAGCTGTCCCGTTAGCACAGGACATTTTTCTGAGCATCTAAGCTCTATCTCATCATGGTAGTATGCCAAGCCATCCTGGATGGAAAGACCACTCTGAGCTCTGGCTGGTGTGGCTCAGTGGACTGAGCATAGGCCTGCAAACCAAAAGGTGCCAGTTTGATTCTCAGTCAGGGCACATGTCTGGGTTGTGGGCCAAGTCTCCAGCTGGGAGCGTACAAGCAGCAATGGATCAATGTATCTCTCACACATTGGTATTTCTCTCTCTCTCTTTTTCCCTCCCTTCCCCTCTCTCTAAAAAATAAATAAATAAACAAACTTAAAAAAAAAAAAAGACCACTTTGAGAGGCAACCTCACTCTGAATAAAAGCCAGAGTTTTCCCAATAGTCCTACTCAATCTGGCCTCATCTTCTGCCTCTGTTTCTCCTCACATACCTGGCTCCAGCCACACTGTCCTCCCTGCTGCTTCACAAATAACTCCAGGTATCCAAACATGTCACCTCAGGACATTTGTACTTCCTGTTCCCTCTGTCTAAAATGATCTTCTCCCATATATCCACATGGCTTATTCCTTTACCTCCTTGAAATCTTTGCCCAAATATTACTTTCTCAGTGAAGTCTCCCTGACTACCCTATTTAAGATTGCAGTTATTTAAGAATGCAGTCTAGGGGAAGGGGGAAAAGGGGAAAACAAAGTGGGTAAAGGGGATCAAATACTTGGTGACAGAAGGAGAGTACACTTCAGATGGTGAGCACATAATGTTGTTTTACAAAGTTGTATACCTGAAACTTATGTAATGTTATTAACCAATGAACTGCAGTCCACCATAGCACTTCCTGTCCCCCTTCTTCACTTCTTCTCCATGGGCACCTGCTACCTTCAATATGTTTGTTTATTTTTATTGTTTGTCTTCCCCAGTTAGACTGTCCCTGAGGACAAGAGTTTACACTTGTTTGGTTCACTGGGCTTAAAAGCACACCTGGCATATAGTTAGTATTCAATAAATATTTATTGAATGAATGTATGAATAAAAAAATTAATTCCCCCCACCAGGCAGTGAGACCATTGAGACTGCAGGGTTCCAACTTCCTTTCCAAGGAGAGAAGCAGCTGCAATAAAGGGCAGTCAAGAAGCCAAAGTTTGCCCTGGCCAGTGTGACTCAGCTGGTTGGAGCATGGTCCAGTAAACTGAAGGGAGCAGGTTGATGCCCTGTCAGGACATGTGCCTCAGTTGCAGGTTCAGTCCCATTTGGGGTACATGTCAGAGGCAAACGAATTGATGTCTTTCTCTTTGACATCAATGTTTCTCTCCCTATCTCTCTCTCTTCCCCTCTCTCTAAAATCAATAAGCATGTCCTCGGGTGAGGATAAAGATAGATTAATTAATTAATTAATTAATTAAAAATTAAGTCAAAGTTCCCTCCAGCATCGCCCCCCACCTGCATGGGCACAGTGAGAAGTGAAAACTCCTGGCCGCAGAAGGGAAGTAGGTCGAGGGGAGAGAAGGAAAGGTGTCTTGATCAATGCTGGGGCAGAGGGGATGAACTCTGGGCAGGGTGTTTGCATGAAAGGGTCTCAGTGATGGGGACACACTATCCTTACCTCCCCTAGCAGTGACTAGTCAAACAGAGCAGCAAGGGAGATAAAGGTTTGCCTAGGGAGGTTTGCCATCAGGGCTCTGTTGAACCCACAATGACCAGCACCCTTACCACCCACACAAGCACACACCAACCTAATGTTGACCTCGCCCCCGGATCTTTTTTTTTTTTTTTTTAATCCTTACCCAATGACATTTTTTAAGACTTTATTTATTTACTTTTAGAGAGAGGGAAAGGGAGGGAGAAAGAGAAGTGGAGAAACATCAATGTGTGGGAGATATATCAATCTCACCCTCAAACACCCCTAACCCAACTGGCCTGCAACCCAGGCATGTGCCCTGGCCAGGAATTGAACTGGTGACCTTTTGGTTCACAGGCCTGTGCTCAATCCACTGAGGCACACCAGCCAGGGCTGCTTATTGATTTTAGAGAGATGGGAAGGGAAAGAGAAAGAGAGGGAGAGAAACACTGATATAATAGAGATGCATCGATTGGTTGCCTCCTGCCTGTGCCCCAACTGGAGACCAAACCTGCAACCCAGGCATGTGCCCTGAGCAGAAATCAAACCTATGACCTTTTGGTTTACAAGACAACATTCCAACCAACTGAGCTACACTGGCCAGGGCCACCCTGGCTCTTGCATCCATAAATGCAGTCTCTCTCAGCACCACTTTCAGTTCCTCCAAAGAATCTACTTCAATTCTCAAATTCCTGAGCTCTGCAGATTTTGCTAAAGAATTCAAAGGGAGCCCTGGCTGGTGTGTCTCAGTGGATTGAGTGCTGGCCTAGGAACCAAGCGGTCGCCAGTTCGATTCCCAGTCAGGGCACATGCCTGGGTTGCAGGCCAAGTTCCCAGTAGGGGGTGCTCAAGAAGCAACCACACATTGATGTTTCTCTCCCTCTCTTTCTCCCTCCCTTCCCCTCTTTAAAAATAAATAAATAAAATCTTTTTAAAAAAAAAGAATTCAAAGGGGATAAGATGAGGGGGTTATATTGTGTATCCTAAAGCAAATAAACTAAAATGCCTTTATTAGATATTTCCCTATTTCCAAGTGCCTTTCTGGAGCTGCCAAACCAGGAATGAAGTTTCTCTCCTTTCCAGACTCTACACCCATTTGCCACCCTCCTGGACTTTAGATTCTTCTCTCAAGCACAAAAAAATCCAGTTAGCCCTTCCTCAGCTCCCTATCCCAAACTGTGTGCCCAGACTCATGAAACCTGAGGAAATGCGAAACCTTAGTATTACCTGAATCTCTGGACCTGTTCAAAGACCACATGTTCCTGAGAATAAATGCCCCTGGGGTTTGTCCTTCCCCCACACCTCCAGTAGCTTATCAAGAAATTTCTTTCATGCACACATAGGGCTCTCCTTAAAAGGAACTTGAGAGAATGTTATTTTCTCATCTTCATCTACACTTAGGTCCCTGTTCTGCCAGGGTCAGCAGAAGCTGATGGGGAAGTGATGCCTGGAGGTAGAGGAGGAGGGAATGAGGGGAAAGGGGAAGTTTGTGAGGGAGGCCTCCCAGGAGGCCGTGGGAGAGCAGAGCCAGCAGGCAGAGAAACAGCAAGCTTGTCTATCTCCACCAGCATCTGCTGAGCCATGAGCCAAACCAGGGATTTTCAGGGTAGGAAAGGTGGGATAGGCAGAAACCTCAAACGTGAGCAAAAGAGCCAACAGCTTGGGCCAGGGGCTAGGAGGGCAGTTAGCTGGCCTAGGGAGGCACAACTGTGATAGTCCTGGGCTGGGCTGGGGGTGAGGATACATTAACTTTTGTGCCCCCTCAGGAGGAAAAACCTTTGGGCTGCTGAAGGCCAGGCAGGAAGAGAGCCTGAATGAAATCAACAAGGTAAAAGGAAGAACTAAGTGGGCAGGGTCTGGGGGAAGAGGCCCTGGGCTGGAATGCCTACCGTGTCTCTGGCTTTTTCCACAGCAATTCCTGGATGATCCTAAGTACAGCGGTGATGAGGATCTGCCCTCCAAACTGGAAGCCTTCAAGAGTGAGAGAACTATAGGGGTGGATGGGAGGTGAGGGGGTAGGATTTCCCCAAGAACAGAGGGTAGGGAGCAGAGACACAGTCTACTTTTGTGGTGGGATGAAGGAAGGCTGCCTCTATTGTTCCTCTGGTTGCAGTTCTCTTCCCTGGCCAGCCCCTCTCAGCAGCCCCTCTAAGTTCAGGATACTTTAACTGGGCCCTTCAACTCCCCAACCTCTACTTCCTCTGCCTGCCCCACCTCCTCCTTCCACACTTTCTCCCCCACCTAGCATTAGGTAGCAACCTTTTTCTCAGTCTGTCTTGCCCCTGCCCTTCCAGCCAGAGCTTACCCTCTGCTTTTTCCCCTCACCCAGAGAAATACATGGAGTTTGACCTGAATGGAAACGGAGATATCGGTGAGAAAAGGGTGATTTGGGGAAGCATGCAGATCTAGGAAGAGAGAGGTCTCTGCTATAGTGTTCCATTACTGATGGTTTGGGAAAGGGCCCAGCCTCCAGCATAAGAGAAAGGGAATGGAAATGTGGAGGTACAGGGGAGACTTCCTATCTTGTCATCCCCATCCTTTCTCTCCAGATATCATGTCTCTGAAGCGAATGCTTGAGAAACTTGGGGTACCCAAGACCCATCTGGAACTAAAGAAATTAATCAAGGAGGTTTCCAGTGGCTCTGGGGAGACTTTCAACTACTCTGACTTTCTCAGGATGATGTTGGGCAAGAGATCTGCCATCCTAAAAATGTGAGGGAATTGCTGTGGGGGGAAAGCCAGAGCAAGGGTAGGCCCTCCACGTCCAGTTCCAACCTCTCCTATACTTACCTGTTTTGTCCCCACCCCTACCCTCATTCCCAGGCTCACCTTCTACATATTACACAGCATCTATTTCTTCCATCCTTTGAGAAACCCTTCCAAGGTCCTATCCCCATCCATAGTTTGGTCCCTATAGCCCCCTGAACTCCTACTCCTGCTCTTCACACACCCCTCCTCCTCCCACCCTTGAAACCCCCATCTTCTTCTGGACTTTCATAGCAGCATAAGATCTATTCTCTTGAGAGGACTGTTCCCTGATCTTTGTGTCTCTTCCCATCTTGATCAGGATCCTAATGTACGAGGAAAAAGCAAGGGAGCAGGAGAAACCAACGGGTCCTCCAGCCAAGAAAGCTATCTCTGAGTTGCCCTGATTTGTGATGGAATTGAAGGTGCTTCTAATAATCCCAGCACACACACAAAAGACAAAATTGTGAGCCAAAATCAAACCAAAATAAATTCTCCTCCGTCTGCAGATCAAATAAGCTTGGTCAGTGTTTGAGGGGATTTTTTTCCCCGGGTTTGGCAAGGAGTGAAGCATCTTTGAGGGAAGGGAAGCAAGGATTTGCCAAGATGAGCAATGTCTACTACAGGAGAAAATTTTGTACGCCAAGGGGGATTCCAGATGTATAAGGTAACATTCTTTTTTTTAAATTGATGTTCAAATACAGTTGTCTCCATTTTTCCACCACAACTTCCCCCACCCTACCCACCCCCACCTCCCACCCTCAATCCTACCCCACTTTGGCTTTGTCCATGGGTCCTTTATACATGTTCATTTATGACCCTTTCTCTTCTTTCCCATGTTATTCCCCGCCCCCCACACTTCTATAAGGTAACCTTGACCTCAAGGAAGTTAGAGGGGATGACAAGACATGGAAAGAAAGAAAGAAAGAGAGAGAGAAAGAGAGAAAGAGGGAGAGAGGGAGAGAGGGGGGGGAGAGAGAGAGAGAGAGAGAGAGAGAGAAAGAAAGAAAGAAAGAAAGAAAGAAAGAAAGAAAGAAAGAAAGAAAGAAAGAAAGAAAGGAAGAAAGAAAGAAAGGAAGAAAGAAAGAAAGGAAGAAAGAAAAAGAAAGATCACCCAGGCCCATGGTGAAGAGCAAGGATTACTTTGAACCAACATTCTCCATCACTATAAGCTTTGTGACCTTAACAAATTACTCAAGCTCTCTGAGTCTTTCACCTGAAAATAAGGATAATATGATCCATCCTGTAATGCCTGACATATCATAAGCCCTCAATGATGTTTAAAATTGAATGGGTGGATTGATGGATAAATGGACAGATGGATGGATGAAAAAACTGGTGTAATTGGATGGAGTAAAGGATTCACAACATTATAGAGCCTGACAATTTAAGTGTTAAGTGAGTCTTCGAGGTCTTTTTGGGGACAAGCTGCAAAACAGTCTATCTAATGAAGGGGAAGGGGCTTGGACTAGGAGGATACTGAGGGCAGATGTTAGGGATACAGGATCCCTGGATGGCAAAAAGGGTTAAATAGCCAACCACAGGGAAGGCAGAAGCCAAAGAACTCAGCGAGACTATTCCTGGACCTTTCCTCAAAGGAAAGTAGCAACCCCCAGTCACTGGCCACTATTTCAGATTTCCTGCCACCCTGGAAAGAGAGAAGCCAATTGGCCCAGCTTGTTTCATTTACTGAGGACAGAATGGGCCACTGAGCTCACCCATGTTGGCCTCTCCCAGTGGTGAAGCCAGACTGGCATTCCAAAGAATGCTGCAGTGGCTGTATAGCACTTCAGATAAGGATAAGAGCATTGAATTGAATAAAATATCTGAATATAACAAAATTAATAGTTAACCTCCATTGAGCACCTACTATATATTGGATACCATTCCAAATGCTTTCTGTATTAATTCATTTAATCTTCACAACAACTCTGGTAACACCAAGATGGAAAGAGAAGATCTGAGTATCTTTTTTTAAACCTGGGTTTATTTGTTTGTTTGTTTTTTTAAAGATTTTATTTTTAGAGAGAGAGAAAGGGAAGGAGAAACAAGGGACCTGGCCTGCAACACAGGCATGAGCCCTAACCAGGAATAGCCATCAACCCTTCGGTTCGCAGGCTGGTGCTCAATCCACTGAGCCACACCAGCCAGGGCAAGAAAATTGGGTTATATTCACATAATGGACTATTATTATACAACAATGAGAATGAACACATGCAACAATGCAGATGAAAATTCATTAATATGTTGAACAGAATACAGACATAAAAGAGCCCTTACTGTACAATTCCATTTGTATAAAGTACAAAAACAGGTAAAACTAATATGTGTTGTTAGAAGTCAGGATAGTAGTTAGCTTTGGGGAAGGCTCAGAAGAGGCCAGCTGGGCAGAGGGGAAAGGAGCAAGGGGAAATATGCCTGATGTAGGTAAAGAGAGTAATAAAATCAGAGATATAAAAGGGGGCCATTTTATCTAGGATCTCATAATTCACTGTAAAAACTTAGGCTTCTATTCTGAGAGAAACAGAGGTATTGCAGGGCTTTAAGCAAGAAGTTCTTTGAGGCCTCCTTTGAAAAAAAAAAAAAAAGGCTGCAATGTAGAGAATACATAGACTGTAGAAACAGGTGTAAACTCAGGAAGACTAGTTAGGAGGTTGTTGCTGTAACCCCCCTGAGAGTTGAGGACGGTTCAGATCAAGGTGAAAGAAGTGGAAATGAAGAGGCTGGATTCTGAATATTTTCTCAAGATAGGAGATCCTGTCTGACAGTGGGAAGTGAGATGAAAGAAGTGATGAGGATTCCACGGTTTTTTACTTTACTGGAATTTTTAAGTTGCCTTTGCTGAGATGGTGAAGGATGTGAACAGAGCAGATTTTGAGGGGCTGAAAATTAAGTGCTAAGTTTTGGACATACAGAATTTGAAATTATGTATTAAACACTTAAGAGGAAATGTCAAGTACAAGTACATAGCTGTGTATACAAGCCAGGAATTGGAAAGTGAGGTCTCTGATGTATTTCATTTGAAATACTATTTCAAACCATGAGACTGTAAAGAATGCAAATTACCAACAATATCAGATATACAAATATCTTCTTGAAAACTACAGGTTATAAGGTGTCCGTCTTGTCATTGGTTGCCAATATTTTGATGAGTAGGTCATTCCTAGCCCAACTTTGTTCAAATGATTTGTATATACTATGCAAATAAATAGAACTGCCTTAAGATTGCAAGCGGCGCGACGCCAATACACTCCTCTGGACCCTTCCAGAGGCCTGTCTATCCACCTTATTTGCATTACGTGATTTAATAAATGAAAGGCTCCGCCCTTCTGGTGCTTTCACCTATCGCGAAAGGACGCTTGAGTTGACTCTTCCATGGTTACATATGCTCCGCCCCCGGCAGCTAATCCCTTCCGCCCCGTCCTCTGGCTCCATCTCCGCCGCTGAAAGCACCACCAACGTAGCATCGTTTCTTTTCATTCTCGGCGTCCATACGTCTCTCCGCTCCCATCTTTCCACGGACGCACGACGCACGCCCCGCCTCTTTCTCCCCGCAGTGTAAATAGTGCGCCCCAAATGCCCGGCCGACTGGCGCCACATTCCCGCCCCATCTACACGTCTCAACGGCCGACGCAGGAGGCCCGCCCCTTCAGCCAATCAGAGTCCTAGAACTTGTAAGTCCCTCCTTTTTATGCATATTTGCTTTTTTTTTTTTTAAATAAGAACGGCCCTGGAAGTAAAGTGGGATAGGATAGAGAGCGCTCCGCCCCGTATGCAAATAATGAGGCGTGTCTAAACGCGGAGGGAGGCGGGAGGTGGTGGGTACTCCCGGGGGTGGTGGTTGCCCGGATGGGCCGTTAGTCGGAGCCCTGCCGCGGAGGAACGAGGGACACCGGCGCAGCTGAACCCGGCGCCATCTGCCGCCATCCGCCCCCGCCCCGCCGCCATCCCACCCCGGGGAGCCCCTGGGCCCGGTCCCGGACCCCCGCACACCCGGCCAGGTGAGTCTGGATGAGCCCAGTGCTTACGCCTTTTTCCAGCTCGGGAGCGGTGGTGGTAGCGGCGGCGGCGGCGGCGGTGGCGCGCCGGGAAGGGGGGAGGCGGGAGAGGAGGACAAGCTGCCATTAGCCGCCGCCATTTTGTCCTCCTACCGCCGGGGCCTGCCTTGCCCCTCCCCCTCCGATACCACCTACTTTGGACCAGCACGTTCAGCTCCTCTCTGAGAGTCCGTAGCCTGCCTCTACCCACCCACCTTCATAACCTAATGGGGCGACCCTGTCTCCTGGACCGGTTACTCCCCACCCTCCACTGTGCTGCTGACATCTCACCCCTTTCTGTGGGCCACCTTCGCCGCCGCCACCGCTCGGGGGTGGGCCGCGCCCGACGGTCCTCTTAGAAAGTCTCCTTCCCATTCCCATCACCCAGCTCAAGGGCCCCTTTCTTAACGCCCCTTTTTTCGTCGAGTCACTCCCACTCTGGAACCCTGCTTTTATACCGCATATTTGCTGTCTGTGTTCCTCCATTTTCCCTCTCTTGTTTCATTTTTCCTAGTCCTCATCTCTTTACTATCCCAACGCCCCTTTTCTGGGTCTCTTGACTCTATCCCCTTAACTTTGCGCTGCATCCTTTTCCTAATTTGTGCTTACGTGTGCTATATCTCACTTACTTTTGTCTTCAGTCTTTTATTAGTCTTTTCCTGACTCTTCTATCCCCTTTTCTTTCATATATTTATTTTCAAAGATCTTCCTCCTTAAACAACTAAAAGGTAAACCCCATTCTCTCATGTAACCTGTCTTAAAGTACTCTCCAATTTTAGTTTTCATCCTGATGCGGTCTGAATTTCCCACCACCATCTTCCATCTCTTTCCTTTACACTATACCCCTCTATAAATGAATGCCTGGTCACTCCCAAAACGACTGACCATGCAGAGTTTGGCCTACTTGGGGAGCAGGGGATATTAGGAAAAGAAATGACTGCTGTTGGGATTTCTTACTGAGAGTAAGAAAATGAAGTTGGCTTTGACCTTGGCCTCATGGTTACAGGGTACTCTTGAAGTGGCTCCAATAATGCTTTGTTTTCCTCATATCTGCATAGCGTAAGCCAGAACTTGCCAGCATGGCACCTGCAGACAAGATTTTTTCCCCAAGAGCTGGGATGGGGGGCAAGTGTAGGAAAAGATGGGGTCTTCTAAAATACTTGGGGTTCTGTACCTTGGGAGTGTGCAGAACCCCAGTCCCATGAGGAATTCTCTGACACTAACCTCTGGTCTGGCTGAACAAGCTTGTAAAAATCCTTAAACTCCCAGCATACCTTCCTACAGACCTCCTCCAGATGAGAGTGAGGTGCTGGGAATGGAACCTGGGGCACAGTTAGTATCTAATAAGTCGGGGATCTAAAACTCTGTTCCTTGCGTGATAGAGCTGTATGCCGCTTTCTGGTTTCTCCAGGGCTTGGGACTTGCCCTGTTTTATTGTGGCTCTGAAGTGATTTTGAAGAGATGAGTTAGTTGTGGGGATAATGAAGAGGTTACTACCCTTTATCAATTGGTACAGAGGGGAGAGTATTTATAGTATTTACATTAGGAGGATGCTAGATTTTTTAATGGATTTTCTTGCCAAGAGATGTTTGGGCTCTGTGGGAGCTGAGTAGATTATGGTTGCTTAAAGGGACTGGGGAGTTTTGAACAGCTTGAGGAAAAGATACCAGAGGGCCACGTGTCTGGGCTCCTAATAAGAATGAAAGGGATCGTCAGGCTTCTGTTGGAGTCTGTGAAAGGAGCAGAAACTGAAACACTTGGTGTTTGGCCCACAGGCTCCGGCACGTTTTGGGGGAGGTGCCTGCAGGACCCAACATACTCAATGAGCTTCCAGCGCAATGTCCGATCGCTCGGGGCCGACTGCCAAGGCGAAGGATGGAAAGAAGTATTCCTCGCTCAACCTGTTTGATACGTATAAGGGCAAATCCTTAGAGATCCAGAAACCCGCTGGTGAGGGTCCTGCAAAGATGCTCCTAATTATTGGACACTGAGCATGAATGGGGCCTATGTTTTAGAGCTCTTTGAAGGGAAATGGCTACAATACAGTTTACGAAAAAAGTAGTACTAGAGACTCCCCAACTTTATCTTGGGTCCTGTAGGGGACATTGGGCTTTGGGTAAACACCAATTCCTCTCCTACAAAGGAGTGTCTGTGGTTCCCTGTCTTTGCACTTGATCTTAGCCAAAAGGCTGAGAAGCGATGGTTGGTTCCCTGTCTTTGGACACAAGAATTGAAGGTAAAGAAATGTGGACTTGGAGAAGTCTGGGGGCAGCTTGCTCCCTGCAGGCTCAAGATCAACCATAGAAGCCTTGGATGTGATGCCTCTCAGCCTTCCCAAAAGGATTTCAGAAATTGAAAAGGACAGAGGAAGGGATGTTTCTAAGAGAAGTTGGGCAGTAAGACACTGAGGATCTTCCACATGAGGCATTTTTTTACCCTCTCTCTACCTTTTCTCCAGTTGCCCCTCGCCATGGCCTGCAGAGTCTTGGGAAAGTTGCTATTGCCCGGCGTATGCCACCCCCAGCCAACCTTCCAAGCCTGAAAGCTGAGAACAAAGGCAATGACCCCAACGTCTCACTAGTGCCAAAAGACGGAACAGGATGGGCAAGCAAACAGGAGCAGTCCGACCCCAAGAGGTAGAGAGAGGCTTGGGGGACCTAGGGTGATGAGTGTTTTTACTTTGAACTTCAGGATAAATTGGGCTTGGTCTAGCCCAGCCACATAGCCAAAGTCAAAGAGGGAAGCCCCTCTCCTGCCTATTCCAGATTCCTGTTGGATGACTAAGGAATGGCACCTTTAGGTTTTTTGTCAGACGGAAGCAGCATGAAGAAACATGACAGCCTATGCAGGGTGACATGGTTATGGTATCTTTTTTTTTTTTTTTTTTTTTTAATTATTTTTAGAGAGAGGGGAAGGGAAGGAAAAAGAGGGAGAGAGACATCAATGTGTGCTTGCCTCTTGTGCTCCCCCTACTGGGGACCTGGCCCACAACCCAGGCATGTGCCCTGTCTGGGAATCCAACCAGCAAGCCTTTGGTTTGCAGCCCGTGCTCAATCCACTGAGCTATACTAGTCAGAGCTATGGTATCTTGCCCTAACATTTGTAACTAGTAGCAAATAGTCCTGAGTTCAGTTCCTGTCTTCCTCCAGTGGAGAAGTAGGGGAGGCATTTCAGGATCTGGATAACCTTCCCATCTTTCTATCCCCTCAGTTCCGATGCCTCAACTGCTCAGCCGCCGGAATCGCAGCCACTGCCGGCTTCACAGACGCCTGCCTCGAACCAGCCGAAACGACCCCCAGCAGCCCCCGAGGTATCTGAAGAACTGGATGTTATTGAAAAGATGGGAACAAGGATGGCTTGTAGCTCCCCACTCATATCATTATTTATTGTATTTGCTTCCCCAGAACACTCCTTCGGTTCCAAGCGGGGTAAAGTCCTGGGCACAAACCAGCGCCACCCATGGAGCACATGGAGATGGTAAGAGCAGAGCTATTAGGGGAGGTCACTCTGGGCACTGTGGTAGGCAGGAGCCCTGCACTGTGCCTTTCGTGGGGCATCAGTCCTCTTTGGTTAAATTTTAGTAAGGGGTCCTTATTTAGTTTCACGGAGCACTTGAGCAAGTTTGTCTCAGTTTTACACGAGGGTGAGGAGGGTGTCCCAGAACTGCATTTCATGGGGGACGAGCACCTAATGAGAAGGGGGTGGGTTTGAAGGCAGGAACCTGATGATCTAGTACCTGTCAGAACCTTCGCTTTCATGGTGCCTCCTTAGTAACATGTACTTCTTTTTTTTTTTTTTTTTTTTTAATTTTTTTTTTTTTTTTTAAGATTTTATTTATTTATTTTTAGATAGGGGAAGGGAGGGAGAAAGAGAGGGAGAGAAACATCAATGTGTGGTTGCCTCTCACGTGGCCCCCATTAGGGGCCTGGCCTGCAACCCAGGCATGTGCCCTGACTGGGAATCGAACCTGCGACCCTTTGGAGTAACATGTACTTCTGTCTCCTGTTCTGTTCCCCAACCCCAACAGGTGGAAAGGCATCAAACCTACTGTCACGATTCTCTCGAGAGGAATTTCCGACCCTGCAGGCGGCTGGCGACCAGGACAAGGCTGCCAAGGAAAGGGAGTCTGCCGAACAGTCGTCTGGGCCCGGACCAAGCCTCCGCCCCCAAAGTGAGTGGCTACCATTTGGGAGGGAGGCTGTTGGTGGGTGAGGGGTTACCTACTGACTGGAACAGTACCTTATTCTATCTCAGAGCTAAGTGCTCCCCATCATTGTCAGCTGTTTATTCTTTGCCTTTTCCATAACACAGATTCTACAACTTGGAGGGACGGTGGTGGGCGTGGCCCTGATGAACTGGAGGGCCCAGACTCCAAACATCATCATGGCCACGATCCCCGGGGGGGACTGCAGCCTTCTGGCCCACCCCAGTTCCCTCCCTACCGAGGAATGATGCCGCCCTTCGTGAGTCTGAATATCTTATTTTGGAGTGGTTGCACTGGAAGCTAGAGAGTTAGAAATTAGGACTTAGTCTTTAGAAGGGACAGCTGGAAAGCAGGGACCTAGGACATAAAGAGCAAGGAGAACAATAGGTTTAGGGAGCTGGCAGTCTCTTTGACCATCCTTCTGAGCAGCTGCTGTTGGGCCCTTTTGCAGATGTATCCCCCATATCTACCGTTCCCTCCACCCTATGGACCCCAGGGACCTTATCGATACCCCACTCCTGATGGTCCCAGGTAAGTAATGCCAGGTCTGGGTTTACACTTGGGGATGGGGGAAGCCTACTGGTGGAGGGATAGTATTCTAGCCAGGAGGCTCGGTGTTGTATGTGGTTATACACCACACCATCTTTTAACTTCTCTCACATTTGCTTTTTTATACACAGCCGTTTTCCCCGTGTGGTAGGCCCCCGGGGCTCAGGGCCGCCAATGCGCCTTATAGAGTCTGTGGGTCGGCCTTCCATTCTTAAAGAGGATAATCTGAAAGAGTTTGACCAGTTGGATCAGGAGAATGATGATGGTTGGGCAGGTATGTGAATATTAAGGATGAAGCATTTTGGTCTTAAAAGGTAAAGTCTGGTAAGGAAAAAAGTGGGGTGTTGTATGGGAGAAATGCAGATAGATGGAGGGAAGTCAATTCCTGGTAATGAATGAGAGGACTGAGAATGGCAAGACTCCATTGGATCCAGACTTCAGAAGATGGGGTTGGCGTTGGTAGTGCATTTCATTGCATAGTTCCAGATTATTTCTTGTATTCTAAAAGGTACCTGAGATTTGAAAGCAGAATGATTGGTTACTACCCTTCACATTTCCCCTCAGGGGCCCATGAGGAGGTCGACTACACTGAAAAGCTCAAGTTCAGTGATGAGGAAGATGGGCGAGACTCTGAAGAGGAGGGACCTGAGGGCCAGTGAGTTAGGGCCCTCTGGGGAGAGGAGGGATCTCAGTTTCTGTCACAGCGGTACACTCTTAAGGAGCTGGGTTACAGCCGATTTCAATTCCACTGTTGGTCTGCTCACAGCAAGGAGTCCCAGTCAACTGCTGGTGAGGAACGGCCCCCTGAAGCAGATGGCAAAAAGGGCACCTACGCCAGCAGTGAACCTCCCCCTCCCAAGACGGCCTGGGCAGAGACCTCTCGGCCTCCAGAGACAGAGTCGGGGCCTCCTGCCCCAAAGCCTCCCCCACTCCCACCTCACCGGGGCCCTGCTGGGAACTGGGGGCCTCCTGGGGACCACCCAGTGAGTATCTACAATGAGGGATCGAGTACGGGGGGTCAGTTGTGGCTAATAGGGTCAGCTGCGTGATTGAAGGAGCAGTAATAGAGGAAGCTAGAGGGAGGGTCAATAATGGGCTGCAGGAAGTTAGAGCTTTAGAGAATCTGACAAGGTTTGGAACATTCTTATTGTTAGGGGAGTCTGGATGAAATTAATATGCTAGAGAGTAAGAACAAGGTGCCCTAGGTGTTTGGATCCCTGAAAGGAGAACAGAAATGAAAAGACTAGAATAATGAGTTTGTCCCTATTCAGAGAGGCCATCAACCCAAGGCCTGATCCTTGCACCCACAGGTAGAGACAGTTGATCATACTATGAAAGAGATAAGAAACATAATGACTCACATCTCTGGCCCTGCTGGGTCTACCCATTGACAGGATCGTGTGGGTCCACCCTGCAAGCCCCCAGCACCTGAAGATGAAGATGAGGCATGGCGGCAGCGGCGAAAGCAGTCTTCATCTGAGATCTCCCTGGCTGTGGAGCGGGCCCGGCGACGACGAGAAGAGGAGGAGCGCCGCATGCAGGAGGAGCGTCGGGCAGCCTGTGCAGAGAAACTCAAGCGTCTTGATGAGAAATTTGGGGCACCTGACAAGCGGCTCAAAGCAGAGCCTGCTGCCCCACCTGCTCCCCTTCCTGCCCCAGTGCCACCACCTGCTGTACCCAAAGAACTCCCCACACCTCTAGCTCCTTCGCCAGCACCAGCCCCAATACCAGAAAAAGAACCGGAAGAGTCAGCACAGGCTCCTCCTGCCCAGTCCGCCCCCACTCCAGGTGTGGTTCCGTCCCCCATCCTGGTGAGTGGTGGTGGCAGTACCAGTAACACCAGCAGTGGCAGCTTCGAAACCAGCCCAGGTATGGAGATGGGAATAGGTGCTACCAAGTAGCAGATTTCATCTCTGCTTGGGTGAAGGCTGTGTGTAGGAAGGATAGGAGGAAATGAAATAGAAGGCAGTTGTTTGGATTTGTTGGGTTGTCAGTGAGGAGGAGGAGGAAGAGGTTTTGCTACCTGAATTTTTTAAGTAGTGACCTAAAAGCACTTGCCATAGCCTTGTGTGGACCAAGACTGAAAAGTGTTACTTTGTTGGTTTCATGGGAAGTTAATTCCACCACCATTGGCTCTTACCAGGCATGAAGTGTTTCATGTGTTCTGAGTGGGAAAGACTTAGCTTAGAGAGGGAACTAGAGATGAGAGCTGAAATTGTGAAGGTGTGAAGGTGTTCATGGAATGTTTGTGGTGGGTAGGCTGCTCTGACTGTTGTCTTTTCATACACGCAGTGGAACCTCAACTGCCCTCAAAAGAAGGTCCTGAACCACCAGAAGAGGTTCCTTCTCCTGCCATACCCCTAGCCCCAAAGGTGGAACCCAAGGGTGATGGGGCTGGTCCTACCCGGCAGGCCTCCAGCCAGGGCTTGGGCTACCCAAAATATCAAAAGTTGTTGCCCCCTCGTTTCCAGCGGCAGCAGGTGAGATCAAATTACTTCTCTTATGGGCTGCTTCTCTCCCTAGCTCCATCGTTTACACTATCCATTTGTTCCCTTCTGTGTCTTTCTACCAGTTCTGTCTCCATCTGGTGCAGGTACATGTCACATTTGTGCATTGACTTGTTTTTATGCCATTTCCTTTTTTTGTCACGGGTTGGGAAGCCTTGATGCCTCTCTTGTCTTTCCATAGGAGCAGCTCTTGAAGCAGCAACAGCAGTGGCAGCAGCATCAACAGGGCTCCACCCCACCTGCACCAGTGCCCCCATCACCACCACAGCCTGTAACCATGGGGGCTGTGCCAGCTCCACAGGCACCACCCGCTAAAGCCCTATACCCAGGTGCTCTGGGCCGGCCCCCACCCATGCCCCCAATGAATTTTGATCCCCGCTGGATGATGATTCCTCCTTATGTGGACCCCCGGCTCCTCCAGGGCCGTCCCCCTCTGGACTTCTATCCTCCTGGTGTCCATCCCTCTGGTAAGGGGCCTTCAGTCCTGGGATGTGGGTACCCGCATCTTGCTGTGGGATAAAGGGGACAGGACATGTGCTTATTAGCACTACTGAGGTAGCTCTCCGTAACGGGGACGGATTTGGGGAGGAAAGAAACTAATCGGTTTTTGGCCAGAATTTACTTGGGGGGGATTGCTTGATTAATTTACAGGGAAGCTGAGTGAATGACCCTGTTTCGGGAGAGTGGGCCAGGCCCAGACGTAGTGAGAACAAAAAGTAGAGCTGATGTTATGGACTTAACTGACTGGGAGGATTAGACTGGGGAGATACTTTTCGGATTGGAGAGCTTGTCAAATGAGAAAGGGCTGTTGTTTCCTCAGGCCTAGTTCCTCGGGAGCGCTCAGACAGTGGAGGCTCAAGCTCCGAGCCATTTGAGTGCCATGCAGCCCCCCACTTAAGGGATCGGGGCACCCCACCAGTGGATCCAAAGTTGGCCTGGGTAGATGTCTTCACTACCCCATCAACTGACCCTCGGCCACTTACTTCACCACTGCGACAGGCTGCTGATGAGGATGACAAGGGGATAAGGTGAGTGAGCGGCGGGAGAAAAATGAGTGAGTTCCTAGTGAAAGGACCTGGGCTAGGAGAAAAGGGACTGGATTATTGGAGGTCATGGGGATGACCACAGAAGGAATGCCTGGGTCATAATAAAGTGTTCTCTTTCCCCACCTAGTTCTAGTTTTTCTTTATTCTGAGATACTTATTTCTGTTCTTTTCTGTCTCCCTCTTCAGGAGCGAGACTCCTCCAGTACCTCCCCCACCACCCTATCTGGCCAGTTACCCCAGCTTCCCTGAGAATGGAGCCCCTGGGCCCCCACTCTCTCGCTTCGCTCTGGAGGAGCCAACTCCCCCAGGGCCCCGTCCACTCCCCTGGCCCCCAGGCAGTGACGAGGCAGCCAAGATACAAGCTTCACCGCCCAAGAAGGAAATGCCCAACGAGGACACTCCACAGCTAACGGGGCCAGAACTTGCCCGAAAGCCTACCCGTGGAGTTGGAGTCCAAGGTCCCCCACCTCCCCGCAGAGAGACCCGCACGGAGACCCGCTGGGGCCCTCGCCCAGGCAGCAGCCGTCGTGGAATCCCTCCAGAGGAGCCAGGGGCCCCTCCCCGCCGGGCTGGGCCTATAAAGAAACCCCCACCACCTACAAAAGTTGAAGAGCTGCCTCCTAAGCCCCTTGAACAGGGTGATGAAACCCTTAAGGTCCCAAAGTCAGATCCACTCAAGACAGCAAAAGGGAAGATCGGGGGCCCCAAGGAGACTCCACCGAGTGGGAGTCTTTCCCCTGCCCCAAGGCTTCGGAGGGACTATTCCTATGAAAGAGTGGGTCCTACCTCTTGCCGGGGTCGGGGCCGAGGCGAGTATTTTGCCAGAGGGAGAGGTTTTCGGGGAACCTATGGGGGACGAGGGCGGGGAACCCGAAGCCGAGAGTTCCGCAGTTACCGTGAGTTTCGTGGAGACGATGGGCGTGCAGGTGGGGCAGAGGGGCCAAACCATGCCCCTGCTCCCCGAGGGCGCACTGCCAGCGAGACTCGAAGTGAGGGTTCTGAGTATGAAGAAATCCCCAAGCGACGCCGGCAGAGGGGCTCAGAAACAGGCAGTGAGACCCATGAGAGTGACCTGGCCCCTTCAGATAAGGAGGTCCCCTCACTTAAGGAAGGAATGCTCACCCAGGTTCCTCTTGCTCCCCCTCCATCAGGAGCTCCTCCTTCACCAGCCCCAGCTCGTTTTTCTACTGCCCGAGGTGGGCGAGTCTTTACTCCCAGAGGAGTACCTTCACGCCGTGGCCGTGGGGGAGGACGGCCCCCTCCACCTGTTTGCCCAGGTTGGAGCCCTCCAGCCAAGTCTCTGGCCCCCAAGAAGCCTCCAGCAGGTCCATTGCCAAGTAAGGAACCTCTGAAAGAGAAGCTAATCCCAGGGCCTCTGTCCCCCATGTCCCACAGAGGCAGCAGTGCAGGCAGTAACCTAGGCATGGGTGTGGAAGATGGGGAGCGGCCCCGAAGGAGGCGACATGGGAGGGCTCAGCAGCAGGACAAACCACCTCGTTTTCGGAGGCTGAAACAGGAACGGGAGAGTGCTGCCCGAGGGGCCGAGAACAAGCTTCCTTCCTCAGCCCTTCCAGCCTCTACCCCTGGACCAGAGGGGATCCTCACAACAGTAGCAGTGCCCCCACTGCCTCGCCAGGCAGCTGCCAAGTCTCCTGATCTATCAAACCAGAACTCGGACCAGGCCAATGAGGAGTGGGAGACTGCATCTGAAAGTAGTGACTTTGCCAGTGAACGAAGAGGGGACAAGGAGGCTCCCCCACCAGTACTGCTGACCCCCAAAGTTGTGGGAACTTCTGGGGGTGGGGGCAGTGGAGCTGGACCAGGCATTTCAACCATGTCTTGTGGAGACCTCAGTCAGAGAGCAAAGGATCTAAGCAAGCGGAGCTTCTCAAGTCAGCGGCCAGGCATGGAAAGGCAGAACCGTCGCCCAGGCCCCAGCAGCAAAGCTGGCAGCGGTGGAGGAGGTGGTGGGGGTCCTGGAGGGAGGACCGGCCCAGGGCGAGGGGACAAGAGGAGCTGGCCCTCTCCCAAGAATCGAAGGTGGGTAGGGACAAGCTAAGTTTGTTCTCAGGAATTTGGGGGAAGGGAGGAAACACTTGAGTTAAACCAAGTTTGGGTGTGGTGGAGTTAGGAGACCTGAGGTTCGTAAAAGCACTAGGGCATTCATGTTTGGGTGAAGGGGCCAACAAGCAGTTAATAAGGACACCTACCTAGTCCCTGCTCTCCACTTGATTCGCCCATACAGAGAGAATTTCTTAAAAGATACTTAGAAACACCTGGATTTATACAGGAAAGAGCAGGAACTGAAAGATTTTTGCAGGGAAAGTAACAATTTGGGGAATACTGGAGTTGATGATCTGTTCTCTTTAGCCGCCCTCCAGAGGAGCGAGCCCCAGGGCTTCCTCTGCCACCTCCTCCCCCGAGCAGTTCTGCTGTCTTCCGCCTGGACCAAGTGATCCACAGCAACCCTGCTGGCATCCAACAGGCTCTAGCCCAGCTCAGCAGCCGCCAGGGGAGTGCAGCTGCACCAGGGGGGCACGCAAGGCCCAAGCCTGGGGCTCCCCAAGGTCCCTCCTCTCGGCCCCCATCTTGCTATGACTCTCAGAGAGCTAACACCGGTGTTGGTGTCAATTTGGGTAAGCTGGAGGGGTTGAGTATGAGAGTATGTCTCCGGAAGTCAGGTATTGAAGGGGGAAGAGTGTCTGGCTTGGAGACCCTGGTGCAAGGTGTCTGGGGTTGGAGGGATTGGGATATTGGGTAAGGAGGAAATGCTAAAGTCGATGATAGAGCAAGGCTGATGCTGACAGATTTCCCCTTTTCCCCAGACCTCCACTTCGAGGAGCCAGGGCCGATGGTGAGGGGGGTGGGTGGGACTCCCCAGGATTCTGCCGGGGTTAATCCCTTCCCCCCCAAACGGCGGGAACGGCCTCCCAGAAAACCGGAGCTGCTGCAGGAGGTGAGGGATGGGGCTTCAGATTGTGCTGTGCTTCACTGCTCTTTTGGAGCTTTTCTCATTTTTTTTTTTCACTCTCCTTTTCATATCAGTGTTCTTGCCCCAAATTCTCAGTGTTGGTAACTGCATGCTTACAAGTTCCTCTTTGCCAAACACCTTGCTCTGTCCCATTTCTTAACATTCCCCAGTGCCCAGCTCATTCATGTTTAGCCTCTGGCCTTTCTCACCTTTAGGAATCTTTGCCACCTTCTCATAGCTCTGGGTTCTTGGGCCCAAAATCCAAGGGCCCAGGCCCTCAGGGAGAGTCCGGAGATGCAGGAACGGAGGCTCTGACCCCTCACATCTGGAATCGTTTACCTACTGGTGAGTAAAGCTGAGCAGAAGGAAGGACCGTTGAGAGCTGGAAGGGCCTTATAACTGTCCTCACATCCTCTGCTCTGTTGGTGTTCTTCCCAGCAACTAGTCGAAAGAGTTTCCGGCCTGGCCCCATGGAGCCCTGGATGGAACCTCTGAGTCCTTTTGAGGATGTGGCTGGCGCAGAGGTGAATGAGGATAGGAGGGAGTATCTGAACTGGGATTATATCAAGCACTGGCCACACTTCCCCACCTGTTTTGGGTTGGGTCTGGGGTTGTTTCCTTACATAGTTGTCTCTTTTCTTTAGTTTGTCCATTTGTGTATCATTCAGGTATTAGAGTGCTTTCTATCCCACTTAACTCTTTTTCTGCTTCTCTCAGATGAGTCAGTCTGACAGTGGGGTGGACCTCAGCGGGGATTCTCAGGTATCATCAGGTCCCTGCAGCCAGAGAAGTTCCCCTGATGGAGGACTCAAGGGGGCAGCAGAGGGGCCCCCCAAGCGGCCTGGAGGCCCCTCACCCCTGAATGCTGCTCCTGGTGAGGGTCCATCTGGCTCTGAATCCTCTGAACCTCCTAGGAGACGGCCACTTGCTCCCCCTAATGGAGACAAAAAGGTAAAAGGAATGTTTCTGGGATTCTGGCTCTAGACCTTCCTTTGATTTCCCTTTCTGTACATCCTGGGTATTCCTTTATTTGGGCTTCTGTTTCCTTCCCCTAACTCTACTTTACTGTGTTCCCCAACCCAGGAGCTGCCCCGGGAACAGCCTCTGTCCCCTGGTCCCATTGGCACAGAACGATTGCAGCGTACAGACCGAGGTCCGGAGCCTGGCTCCCTCCGGCCATCCCATCGACCTGGGCCCCCAGTCCAGTTTGGCACCGGTGATAAGGTTTGTGTGGGCTCTGTCTGGGCATATTGGGTTGGGTGGAGGGAAGGAAAGGACTGGAGATGGTACATGGAGGACATATCTGAATCATGGGACAATGTTCCCCTACCTCATGATCACAGGACTCAGACTTGCACCTAGTGGTAGGAGACAGTTTAAAAGCAGAGAAGGAGCTAACGGCATCAGTCACTGAGGTACGTGAGAGAGTGAGAGTTTGGTAGAAAGGTCTCATTTCTGGAGAGGATGGCTGGGAGTGGCTTGGGCATCCAGAGAGCTCTCTTGACAAGTCTTCTCTTTCCAAGGCCATTCCCATATCCCGAGACTGGGAGCTGCTCCCTAGTGCTTCTGCCTCCACTGAGCCACAACCACAATCCAAGAACCTAGGTTCTGGGCACTGTGGCCCAGAGCTCAGCTCCTCAAGCCAGCGCTTGTACCCTGAGATCTTCTATGGCAGCCCTGGGCCTCCCAGTTCTCAGGTAGGTCCCACTTCCTGTCTTGTGACCCCTTTCTGCCTGCTGTCCTTTAAAATACAATAAAGTTTTTCCAGTTTGTATAGTTTTAAAACCTTTTCTTTCTTTTTCTTTTTTTTTTTTTTTTTTTTGGTCATTTCATTTTTCTCCTTGCTGTTACTGTAGGTGATGGGGTGGGTTTTTATTGGCCAGAAAAACGAGCTAGTCCAGCTTTGCTCTTCTGTAGGTCTCAGGGGGAGCCATAGACTCTCAGTTACATGCCAATAGTGGAGGCTTCCGCCCTGGGACACCCTCAGTGCACCCTTACAGGTAAGACTAAGATGCCTGTGGATGTCAGAAAGAAATGGAGCCATGTTTCAGGGGAGAGGGAAGGGGAAGACGTTTCCAGGTACCACAGGCTAATAGTGGACTTAAGGCAGTGCTCAGGCTAAAGGAATAAATGACTCCCTCATGCCTTTCCTTTACCTTGCCCCAATTTCTTTCCAGGTCACAGCCCCTGTACCTCCCTCCAGGCCCAGCACCTGCCTCAGCACTGCTCTCTGGGGTAGCTGTCAAGGGCCAGTTCCTGGATTTCTCAGCACTGCAGGCAACGGAGCTAGGGAAGTTGCCAGCTGGAGTTCTCTACCCGCCACCTTCCTTCCTTTACTCTCCAGCCTTCTGCCCTAGTCCTCTGCCTGACCAACCCTTGCTTCAGGTAAGAGGCTTAGGGAGCTAGGGGTGGAGGAGAATGTTTTGGGGGGAGTTGACATAAATTCTCCCCGTTTCCCAACAGGTACGCCAGGATCTGCCATCCCCTTCGGATTTTTATTCACCTCTGCAACCTGGTGGCCAAAGTGGCTTCCTCCCTTCTGGGGCCCCTGCCCAGCAGGTGCTTTTTATCTTTTCACTTCCACTTCAGTCTCTTTCTCTGTCCAACCTCTGGCTTTTTCGATTTGACTCTGTCTCTGGTTTTCTGACATTTCTTTCTATGCTCAACACAGACCCACATTTCTTGTTACAGATGCTTCTGCCTGTGGTGGACTCTCAGCTGCCTGTGGTGAACTTTGGCTCCCTGCCACCAGCACCACCTCCTGCCCCACCCCCTCTTTCTCTGTTACCTGTGGGCCCTGCTCTGCAGCCCCCCAGTTTGGCTGTGCGGCCCCCACCTGCTCCTCGGGTGCTGCCTTCACCTGCCAGGCCCTTCCCCCCTAGCTTGGGGCGAACAGAGGTAAGATACAGGAACTGTGCTAGTCAGCTCCAAGAGTTAGGGGTAGGGGTTCATTATCTCAAGATGAATGAGTTGAGAGGCAGGAGGCTCATGAGTTTTTTCCTTTCAGTTGCACCCAGTAGAACTAAAGCCGTTCCAGGATTATCGAAAACTGAGCAGCAGCCTTGGAGGACCCGGATCATCACGTACTTCTCCAGCTGGAAGGCAAGAGAAGGGACTGGGAATGTAGACTGCCCAGCCCCAAGGCCTTTCGTTCTTTGGGGATGAGGGGGTAGGTCTTCAGTTCTCCTTAAACATTCTTCCTCCGTCAGGTCTTTCTCTGGCCTCAGTTCCCGTCTGAAAGCTCCACCCTCCACCTATAGCGGAGTCTTCCGCACCCAGCACATTGACCTTTACCAGCAGGTAAGGGAGAAACTCCCTTGTATCGAAATCCGAATTCTAGAGTTACCACCCGAGTTGTTCTCTCATTCCCGACCTCCCAGTGTGAATGTAGCCTGCTTGCTTTTCTACATGTACCTACCCCCCAGGCCTCCCCACCTGATGCCCTACGCTGGATACCGAAGCCTTGGGAGCGGACAGGCCCACCTTCCCGAGAAGGGTCTTCCCAACGCGCAGAAGAGCCTGGGTCCCGAGGGGACAAGGAGCCTAGGCTGCCCTCACCCCACTGAGGGAATTCCCCTTGCCCACTACCCCCTGGGCCTTGTATATAGATTATAAATATATAAGGGGGAAACGGGTGAGTGGGGAGGGGTTGTGGGGCTGGGGCCTCACTTGCCCTCCTCCCAGCTCCCCTGGTCCCCTATCCCTGGGGCCGTTTGTTTAAAAAATAGTAATAAAAGAATTTAAAAAATATTTTCAAAATGATTTTGGGGGTAGGTTGCTTGTTTGCAGTCTCTTGTATCACATATAACACTGCCAAGTAATCTATAGAGTGGGTTCAGTAAGGGAACTATTTGTTTCTTAACCCCAGTGATCTTTTCTAACAAACTGCCTCACAACGTAAGTGTTTTACTGTATCTTAAAGTTTTGTGTACCAGGAGTCAGAGCTGGGCTCTGCTAGGCAAATGTGCTGCTTGTGCCAGCAAGTGAAGTTGATCCTCATTTTGCAGCTGATAGTTGGGCTGCTCCCATAGAGCTCCCCTCATGTGTCTGGGGCCATGGTGGGGCATCTGAACTTTGTCAACCAGTTCAGCTACATGGTTGCTCCAGCAAGATGTTCTGAGTCTTCAGATGGCTTATGCCCATGAGCCAAAGTTACAAAATTTCTGACCTGGTCTTTGAATGTCTCTGCTTTCCATTGGCCCAGTGGGGTAGGGGACAGTGACTGCATCTCAAAAGGGATTAACAGTTTATAGCACTGTGACTTTGATCCCATCCTTTGTGCATGTATGTATGCACACATAGGTATATACATATGTATATATATACACACACACACACATATATATTCACACCCTTTTTTTTTTTTTTTTTTTTGGAAGAGAAGGAAATGGATCGGTTGCCTCTTGCATGCCCCCAACTGGGGACCTGCCCCACAACCCAGGCATGTGCCCTCACTGGGAATCGAACATGCAACCTTTTGGTTCACAGGTCATCAAACTACTGAGTCCCACCAGCCACCAGATGGTGCCTTTAGCTATCACACATTGTTGAATAACATGACAGTGGGGCTCCTTGAACAGGTTAGGTCAGTTCTAGCACTGATCAATCTTGGTTGAGCTGCATGTGGTACCACTGCATGACAGTCACAGTGAAAGAGTATACCTTAGGGCTGCTGCTGCTGCTTGGGAATTAAGTCTTTTTTTCTTTTTACTGGACAGTCAGGACTCAATCCTAGCATGCACCTGGAACAGGTTCCTTGCATTTTAGAACTTGGGTCCTATGTACATGGAAAATACTTCTGCATGAAAAATTGCAAATGGGCAACTGTCCAAAATTGGTATAGCTAGGGATTATTCAGTTTTAAGTCAAATTCAGAAAAGGTTAAAGAGCTTAAACTACTTAATGAAGGCAATTTAGAGACAAAAGGGCCAGGAAAATCTGACTTTTATTTCTTAAATACTGTAAAGGAAAAGGAGGAAAATGGTCCCCTGATGAAAGTGGGGCAAGGAGCTAGGGATCCTCAGCAAAGGCCCGGTGGGCGTTAGGGAAGCGCTGGGGGCTGTAGTTGGGGTCTTCCTGCAGTCGCTTCTGTATATCAGCCCGGAGCTAGAAAGAGAGCAAGCAGGTTGGAGTGGCGTTGGCCAAGACCCTAGGATCCCAGCAAGCACGCAAGGTTCATCCCTCAGGAGCTAACACTTTCCCCACCAGCCAGTCAGTAGCCCAATAAGGCATCAAAGAGCTTTCCCCAATGCCACTAGGGAAAAAACATTTAAAAATATAAGTGGTAGCCCCAGACTAACCAATTCATCTCTGAAGGAATCTGGGGAAGAGGGTCCCTAGCCCAACCCCTCCCACTAGACCATCCCTATTCTGCTTTAAGGTGGGGACACCTGCTGCCTGTAGCTCTCCTGAACCTCTGGTGCCTCCAGGTCCTGGCTCAGGCTCTCAGGGCTTGTCAGGGGCCGAGCTCCGGCTGCCTTAGCTGCCCGGCTCACGGCCTCTGAAAGAAGCAGCTGGGGGCCCTCACCCTGCATCGTCTGGGAGACGGGGTTGAGAGGAAAAAGAGGACCAACGTCAGATCCAGTGCCACCACCCAGCTCACCCTTTCAATAAGTCAACCAGTCTGCACACTAGGGGAAAGAAGGGAAATAGTCCATGTGTGGTTTTAACAGCAAAAATGCCTTTGTAATTTTGTTTGGCTCTGGCCAAAAACATCATTTGAATGTGCTGGACCTGGACTTCAAAACAAGAGGGGCAGGACGGGTCAAGCCATCGGCATTCAAAACTAGCTGGTCCACAAGAGGAAGCCCACTGTAAGCAGACAGCCCCAGTCACGTGGGGATTAGGCAGCTGAGGTATGACAGGACTGCTGGCAAACAGACTAATGGGATAACCTTGAGAAAGTCTGAGTCTCAGAAAGGTTTCTTCATCAATTAAGTGAGGGGGCTAAGCTAGGAAAAATTCCATCCAGCTCAATTTGTTTGATTCTTAGCATAATGGGAATTTGGATAAAGTGGGATCCTCAGAGGTGAGACAAACCAACCTTGCGTCTCTTGGCAGGCATACCACTGAGGTAGGCGTCGCTTAAGGGAGGCTGCGGTTTCACCTTCCTCTGGCTCTGAATGTCCTGCTGGATGATAGGGACCCATTCCTGGGAGAAAAAATGATTAGAAAGTAATTGCCACAACTTCCAGTTGCCTTAGCCCAGTGGTCACCTGACACTTACTGGGGGGACTGCAGCTGCCCAAGGTTCTGTCTCAGTGGAGGCTCCATCCTGTTCATCTCGGGAGCCCCCCTCAGGGGCAGGAGGTGGACGTCGTGACATAGCCTCTTCTGCTGTTGTTCCAGGTGCTGGGGAAGCATTCTCCCGCTGGGAGTCAGATAGCAGGCAGATTCAGAATTCTCTGCCACTAGAACCCTCAACCCCTACCCTTCCACTCCAACTTATCTGGCCCCTCAACCTCTCCCTGGTACCTGAGGCTCAGGGGAAGTTCTCTCTGATCCCTGAACTTCCATTGGCTCCTCAGAAAGTGGCTGTGAAATTGGACAGAGAACACAAAATCCCTTTCAAATCATTCCAGTTCCCTCAAGTCCCCTGATCCCACAGCCCATCATCAGGTCCTTTACCTGTGGGGGGTCACCAACCCTGCGAACATATCTGAGGATGGCGTCGGGGCCTACAGGCATGTGCTCCAGGACCACCTGAAGCCTCAGTCCCATCATAGTGGTCAGCCAGCTCACCAAGGAGGGGTTTACCCCACGAGACATGCGACGCTGAGGGGCAGAGAGCAGACTCAAACACAACGCCCTCAACCAGCTTTTGAAACGTATCAAAGGGTAAAGTTTGGAAAAGAAAAATAAAAACTGCAGGATACCAAAGAATGGAAACCTGAGGAAACAAAAGCCTGGAGATCTGGGACTGGGTGGTGCTTACAATCCGGCCATTGATGACAGCAGCTAGCTCCATCTGCTGGCCCCCCAAGCAGTGCAGGTTCAGAGCAAGGCATTCGAACAGGCCCTGGTTACACAACTCCAGCAAACGGGCCCCAAATCCACTGTCTGTGGGCAAGACAACAGGAAGGAGTGGTGGCATCCTGCAGCCCTGCACACCCAACATGCCCCACTCACCCTGACCCAGCCAGCCCTGACCTGTGCAGTGCAGAACGTGAGCAGCAATGCTATTAAACTGCTCTTGGAGAAATTCCAGATTTGTCCGGATGATGTCCACACCTGGCTGAACCTGCACCAAAGACTGAGACAAAACACACAGACACCCAAAAATCAGGAACCCCAAGACACTGGGAGTCAAGGAGGAGGCAGCAGGAACAGAAGCTCCCCTACCAGACCCAGGAGAGGATGGAATGGAAAAGTGTTACTCACAAAACTCTCCCGAACATATTCTTCTAGCCCAGTGATCAATGTGTGGGTTGCCATCTACACAGGGAGAGGGAGGGGGACAGCACAGGTTTAGATTCAAAACCTAACCCTCAAAGGCACTTCCCCCTCCATCCCCAATAAGTCCAGGGACAATCAGGTCTAGGTGACAGAGTCAGGAATGAAAAATTAAAAGTGAAGAGGAGAAGAGCTCTGGAGCCCAGCTCTTCATTTACCCGGATGTTACCAGGTGTGGGTTCCTGGCCACCCAGGTAGTGCTGGTGGAAGAAGGATCGCAGCTGGGGCTGGAGACGCTGCAGTGGCTGGAAATGCCCGTGGAGAAGCATCACCACATCCACCATAGAAAAGTTCTGGCACAGGAGTGAGAGCAAGGCCCCAAAGAATCCTGTGGACCGGGGCAGAAGTTAGCAGTGGTCTTTACTACCTCGCTGGCCCACCCACCCCTAGCCCATCACTCTCATCCCACCTTGGCAATACCCCTCAACACAGGTCATCTACCTTCCCCTGGCTGCCCTTTCCTGGAGAAGGCCAAGGCACCCCCACTACTCACCAAGAGCGCCATCAGCCCCAGGCTCAAAGA
Organism: Glossophaga mutica; assembly: GCA_039655065.1. Classification (NCBI taxonomy): domain Eukaryota; kingdom Metazoa; phylum Chordata; class Mammalia; order Chiroptera; family Phyllostomidae; genus Glossophaga; species Glossophaga mutica. The sequence goes on from CM077306.1 coordinate 107,663,295, forward strand.
TGTTGCTGGACCCGCTGAGGCGCTGTATGAAAGCGGCAATGCTCTCACTGCTGCCAGCCCGAGCCCCAAGGGAGCCCAACAGAGAGCTCAGCACGCCCTGCACCACTGAGGTAAAAAACTCCGGTGACAGGCTTTCAGGACCCAGGCCTCCAGGACTCCCTGTGCCACCAGAAGGGGTCCCTGGTGTGGGTGTGGTCTGCTGTTCTGAGGCCAGAGGTGGAGGTGGGGGGGGTGGAGGAGGCGGAGGGGCTGTCTGTGTTGCCTGGCAAACAGGAACAAAAAGTACAGAAGATGAGGAGCTCTATTCTGTCTGGACTCCTTACAGCAGAATGTGCATGAGAAGTTACTGAATGGCAGAGTTAAGTCAAGCAGCCACCTTTCTCCCTCTTAATGAGTTAGGTCAGAAAGCAGTGACACAAATGCTCTCTAAGCCCCATTTTCATCACCAAAATGGAAGGTTTAGAGTCAATGGATTCTCATGGTTCCTTCCTACTGACATGTCACCAGGCACTGCAGCCGTGGCAGAATAATGGTAACAAGGCAACAGTACCTGGCTGGGCAAGGACAGAAAGGACAAAGAGTAAACCACCCACTCACCTGCAAAAAGTCAGTCATGCCCTGAAGAAATGCAGGGACCCCAGGCATCGCCACGGTGATGGTAGGAGAAGCCACACCAGGCCCTCCATTGCCTGGCCCTGCAGGCCCCAGCAAGTTCCCCAGGAGCTGAGAGAACTGCAGATCAGAAGTGGAGGGTTGAGGGGGAGGAGGCTGGGTGGGCCCCCCGGGAGCAGGGCCAGCTGTGGTAGCTGTGTTGGTGGTGCCAGCACTGGCTGATGCAGTGGCAGGAGCTGGAGGTGGAGCCATTCCTGGGGTCCCCTGAGCTATAGGGACCAAAAGCAGCAAGTTGAAATCCATATTCTGGTCTTCCCTGAGCAGGAAGGCCAGAACAAAGGGACTGAGTGAGAACTGGGAAACACCCATGAGGACATCAGGGAGGGAGGTAAGCCTTCAGAGCCATGGAAATCTTTTAAGTTTGAGGTAGGGAAAAACAAGGACTCACCCACAAGGACAGGCTGCATAAGAAGCTGCCCCACAAGGCCGCTCACCATCTGGGCTAAAGATGTATTGGTACCCAGACCAGCACCCTGCTGAGAGTGGGAGGCTTTCAGCCCTGCCCTTTCCATGCTCCACCACAGGACTCCCTCCCCAGACACCTCCCCACCGAAACTTTCCCACCCTTACTCACCAGAGTCCCCAAGACTGGGGGCCCCCCAGGATGGGAAGGCCGAGCCTGTGGAGGGGTGGGCCGGGCAATCACCACCCGGGTCGGAGCTGCCTGGAAACCTGGCATCTGCTGTCCTGTGCGTGGCACAGGGGAGAGACCAAAGAGGGCTGAGGGCTGGGTCCATGCCCACCAACCGACAGCACCCACCACCATGGACCTTGGCCCCCCTCCCAGGCCTCCCTTTCCAGGTCATTACCTGCGGCCGCGGAGGCAACAGCTGCCACCATGGCCTGATGAGTGATCTGGTGGGCGACGGCGTGCATGAACTCAGGGGACAGGGAGGGCAGCTGGATGAGGGTGGAGCCTGGGGGGCGGGTCTGATGTAACCTTGAACCTGGACCCCTTCAACCCACCCAATTGGCCCTACCCCTTCTCTACCTACAGTTCAGCCTAATCTGACACCCTCACTCTTACCCAGGGTCTGGCCATGACCAGGGGGTCCTAGGGGGCCAGTGGGAGCACTCGGAACTCCACCAGGCTGTGCGCCAGAATCTGGGTAGGGAGACAGAGAGAGTGGCTCTGAGATGGGTGGGGCCAAGGCTTGACTGTAGCCTCCTGAGATCAACATCCTTCAGGCCCCCATTCCCCACCCAGAATGCCTGCCTTCCTTTCCCTCCATCTAGACAGGGAGGAGGTGCTCCCTTCCTTATGTAAACAATCTCCAAGAACAAGCAGTCCTGCTGCCCCCAGCCACACACACACATACACGCACAAACTAAAGCTCCTGCTCTGGTCCCTCTGCTACCACCAGCGGCCCTCCCCCTTCCCACCCTCACACTCCCTCACACCTCAGCATCAAGCCCTCCCCTCACTGTGCTGCTCTTCTCTATTGACCCTAACTCACCTTGAATGTTCATGTGCATCATGACCACGGGTTCCACGCTCTGGTGGGAAATCCGGATGACCCTCGGGTGGCTGGTGGTTGGTAGCGGTGCTGGCCCTGGGGGAGGTGCCCCCTCAGTTGAGTCGACAGTAGCAGAAGAGGGAGCCAAGGATGAAGCCTGTCCAGGACCAGCAGGAGATGCCTCTGCACCATGAGTCGGGGGGGGTCGAGTCCCATTCCCAGTCATGGTCACAGTGGTCCCCACATTGATCTGGAGAAGACAAGATGGGTGGGGCAGAAATAAGAAAAACACAAAAACCTAATCCAGAGTACTACCCCACAACATGCCTCTAAAGTCTCCCCCATCCTTCGTCACTACGTTTCCAAAGCCTCCTCCTGATTTAACCTCCTTCAAGCACAACAGCCACCCTGGGTCATCCCAACAACAGCCCTCCTCCATTCTTCCACAGGCCAGGCTTGCCCCAACCCACCTGGATGGGGATGGCTGCCTGCTGAAGCACCATAGGGGTGGTGTAGTGAGACATAGGTCGGACCACATGCAGGTGTCGTGGGGGTGCACAGGCCAGATTGCAGCGCAGATCGGACAGTGCCACGAAGGTGTTGCCTAGCAGCCGCAGGCTCTCCCCCACCAAGTTGATCAAGCGCTGGTCCTCTTCTCGACCCTCTTGCTGTAGCCCCAAGCCAAACACAGAAAGGCAAGGGAGAAAAGAAAAAATACGAAAAGGCAGAAAATATCAGGCTGGAATTCATCTCACTAACCAAAGCAATACTACCTTCTGAAAATATCACATCCTCTAACCCTTTAAGGTGTAGCCTTGGAAGGTCCTGCACAGATCAAATCTTTGCAAAGTTCTATTGTATACACATAAAAAACTTCCCATTAAAACAGACCCTCTGGTGAGTCAGTAAATCATCATCAACTAATCTCTCTTACTTTACAAATTTGCTAAGTAATTCAGGACTGAGGGGTGCAAAGACAGTGAATATTGCAAAGATTATCACCTGTCCTGAAAAGGAGGAAAGGATCACTTACTTACAACTCTAGAGAGAGATCATCACCTTGCAGACAATCTTTTTTGGGGGAAGAGGGTGATGTGTATGTCAGCCTGTTCCACTTGGGGAGATCTAGGGTAAGGGGGTGGGCAGGCTCACATTGTTGTTGTAGTCTGTGCTGGCAGCGGCACCCAGAACTTCATAGTAGCGCTGCAGGAAGGGATGAAGGCGGCTTTCAAGCCGCTGGAGCTCCTGGAGCACCTCGACATACTCCGCAGGGGAAGGATGGCTGTGGGCCAACCCAAGAGACAGTGAGCCAAGGCTTTCCTCAGGTTCCCAACCTCACAGGTGCCAGGGATCACATCTGCCATCTCTCCCTGGCCTCCAAGAACCCTAGCCCAATCCCTTCCTGGACTAGCAGAGCCTGTTCTTTAACCCCCACCAATGGGAAGATGGAGCAAGAAAGATAAACTGCTTCCACCTTCTCCACCATCACAACCCTGCACCTACAATGGCAAGACACTAACTAATAAAAGAGATGGGGCCTCTTTGAACCCGGGGGCAAGAATCTTGATAAGGAAGCACCATTTGGTTTCCCTTGCCCTGGAGAGAGCAGTGCAGCTCAGCTGCTAGTCTTAACCTCCTTTACCTACTCCAGGGTCCCTCCATGCTCCCAACACTAACCCTCCACATAAGGCCTCCAAGCAATCCCTCCTTCCCCACCACACCTCTCCTCATCCTCATCCTCATCCTTCACTTGGGATCCCAAACCCCCTCCCAAAGGTGCCCTCCGTCTCTCACTTGGGAGCATTTGTCTCTGGAGCAGGTGTTGGGCCCGCTGGGGCTGGACCAGAAGGGGTGAGCTCTGGGCTCTGGGCTGGGGCACGCTCCTCCACTTCTTCCGCTTCCATGGGCTCCCGAGAAGACACTATGTTTTCGACTGGTTCTGATGTCTGAGAGCTCAAGGCTACTGGCTCTGGGGCCACGGTCGGTGTCTGTGCAGGCGGCTGACTGTGCTGTGCTTGGGACCCCCCTCGACACTGAAGGTAGGGGAGAGTCAGGGCACCAAAGGCAGGATGAGACTGCTGCAGAGCACTAATCAGGTCAAAGGACAATGAGCGGACAAGGTACTCTAACTAGGCTCCCTGAAGGCAAGGCTTTGCATCTGTGTCTTTGACTCCCTAGCAACCAATAAGACACTTATGCAAATTAGGTGCATAACAAATATCTGAAACTCCTACAAATGAATTATTAACAAAAAGTAGGGACTGTGGCTTCCTAACCTCCATAAGAGAAGGAAAAGCCACAGGTCACAGACACAGCACAAACTAATGAAATCAGGACGTACCAGTACCAAGTATTATAATTAAGAAAAAACTTTTTAAAGATTTTACTTACTTATTTTTAGAGAGAAGAGGGAAAAGAGAAGGAGAGAAACATCAACGTGTGGTTGCCTCCCATATACCCACTACCAGGAACGTGGCCTGCAACCCAAGCCTGTGCCCTGACTGAGAATCAAACTAACCACTGACCCTTTGGTTTGTAGGCCGCACTCAATCCATTGAGCCACACCAGCCAGGAAATAATTATGAAACTTAAAAAAGCATCAAGCCCTGGCCAGGTAGCTAGAGGATCATCTCAATACACTAAGGTTGTGGGTTCAATCCAGGGTCAGGACACACACAAGAATCAACCAATGAATGCATAGGTAAGTGCAACAACAAATCGATGTTTCTCTCTCTCTCAAATCAACTTAAAAAAATTTAAAAAACCATGAAAGCCTTCTTTAATTGAAACGAGATGCCACAAGCCCTGACTGGTGTGGCTCAGTTGGCTGGACATCAGCCCACAAAGCGAAACGTCACAGATTTGATTCCGGTCAGGGCACATGCTTGGGTTGGGGGGTTCAGTCCCCAGTCGGAGCATATACAAGAGGCAACAGATCAATGTCTCTTTCTCTCTCTCTCTCTCTCACATTGATGTTTTTCTCTCTTCCTTACCCTCTCTCTAAAAATAAGTAAATAAAATCTTAAAAAGAAAACAGAAACCGTGAGATTATCTGACAAATCTGAAACAAATTTCCCAGATACCAGACACCAAAAGGATTAGCAGGGACAAGACAGCCTCACATAGATACTATGGGTACTTTTTCTGCCCAAAGAATGAAGACTTCAGAGAAGAAACCAGATTAGGAAGGAAACATCCAGTGAATGTGGCCAATCATGCCTTCCCCGCTAGGCTGACACAATGGGTAGGGAGGACAGAAAACCAGAGAAAGATCACTTACCTCCATCCGGGATAGTAAGGTCTGTATATCCCTGATCATGTGCTGAGCCATCACCAGTCGTACTCGGGGTTCACTCTATAACGAGAGGGAATATCAGGGCAGGTCTGAGATGAAGGCACAAGCTGCAGAGTCTACTGAACCAGGTCCCAGCATCTCCTCAGCCAAGTCAAATCCCACCTCACAGACTCCTTCTCCTTCTCCCAGATCCCCTTCCCTGACCTTCCCAGGCTCCATGATACCTGAATTGGGGCCTGTTCCATGTTGATGTGAACATCCACAGCAGAGCCGTCACTCTGGGGAAAGGGTAAGGGAAGTTGTTCTGGGAGAAGCCAAATACTAAGGCCCCCACATTTCCAACTCTCTCTGGAGACCCACTCCTTTTCTCAAGACTGAGGCCATTAGTAAACCACAGGGCCTTCCAAACCCAATCTAAACACTGAGCTCTCTCAGCTACTACCACAACCAAAGTTTTACTTCCCCCACAAACCCATCCCATGTGAAACACCGGCTTACAGGAAGGTTGAAGGTTCCAACCATGACATAGCTGTTGGCATTCCGGTCATGAACAGAGGCCCCAGGCCCCCGAGTACCAAGTGTGGGTCCCCCACCATGGGTGGCTGAGGCAGACCCTGTCCCAGAAGATGCCCCTGAAGGGAGCTGAGTCTGAGGAGGAGCACGTTCCACCAGGTGAATAACCTTTCCCCCAACATCTGCGAAAATAAAAAAAGATACACACCAATACATTTTGTGATCAGGTAAACCCATGATTTCAGCTCATCCTTCTGGACAGCTGCCTCAAACTCTGAACAGCCCCCCCGCCGCCCACACCCTCTTACTGTATTCCTGGAGCTTCTTATCATCCTGCAGAACCCGTCCCTGGTAGATAAGCCGTTGTTTCTCAGAGGGGATGCTGACAGAGGTAGCAATGTGCTCCTTAAATTCCTTTACATTCATCTGTAAAGAAGGGACACAAACAAGAATCAGCGAATGAAGGATAGAGTAAGGACAAAAGAGGGACAACCGACTCGTGGAGATGAGGGGTAAAAACCATCCCATCATAAAATCACTTGTCTTGATTGTGAAGTAATTACTGTGCAAAGCCCCAAACTAAGATAACTCTTGTCAAAATACTATAAACGTAATGAAGTTCAGTTCTAGGCCTAGGAGGAAATTACATAGCTGAGAAACAGAAAAGCCAACTGATAGTCCCTTCACTCCTCTGCCTAGCTCCCAATGGAATGTGTGTCTAAAGATATCAGTGACTGCTCCCCAAACACAAAATGATACAACTCTAGCCCCAAAGATAAAAGCAACAACAAGAAAGATGGGGTGGACAATCAGGTTAAGGAAGGAAGACTAAACAAAGAAGAAAAAACACAAAAGAGAAAAATATTTCTCCTAACTAGACAGACTCTTGGGAAAATTCAGGCTGTTTACACACTTTCTAATCATAAAAGCCTATATGGTTTCCTGAAATATATCTAATGTCACATTTTAAAATCCACGGGCCAAGCCCTCACAATTTTGTCTTCCAGTTTTACAGTAGTAATGACATAACTATGCCCATACTTTCAAGCTCAAAAGATTCATAGTATGCCACAAAAATTAGTAACTCAATTCAATGGTCTATTAAGCCTCTACCTACATTACCAGCTCTGATTTCTCACCTTTAAAAACAGTATAGCTTAGAGCAACAAGTATAAAGGACTCATGGACAAAAACTATGGGGGGTGGAAATGGGAGGAAGGTGGGGAGGGCTGGGGTGGTGGGCTGGGGCGGGGTAAAAGACAGAAAACTGTACAATATCAACAATTAAAAAATACTGATTAAATAAATAAATAAATAAATAAATAAATAAATAAATAAATAACAGTATAGCCCTGGCTGGTGTAGCTCAGTGGATTAAGTGAACCAAAAGGTCAGGATTTGATCCCCAGCCAGGGCACATGCCTGGGTTGCCAGCCAGGTCCCCAGTAGGGGGCACGCATGAGGCAACCACACACTGATGTTTCTCTCCCTCTCTCTTTCCCTTCCCCCCCCTAAGAATAAACAAATAAAATCTTAAAAACAAACAAACAAAAAAAAAAACACAGAATAGACCTGACAAATTTTTGTATTTAAGTCATGCTTGTGTTTGGGGTCTGTGTGTTCTGTTTTCCCTTCCCAAAGGCAGGAACCATGCCTATCTCTGAGTTGGGGTTCACTTATGCAATCATGATAGCATACAGATTCCCTCCTTCCTCCATATTTCCCTCTGCACTGAGTTCTGCTGAGGTGCAGGAAGGCAGAACAAAATTTACTTCATTCAATAGAAGCAATACCTTATCGCTCAACGGTAACAGAAAATGTTCTGCCTAGAATATGAACAAAGGAATCAATGAAAGAAAATTGAGGACCAGAAAACCTTCTCCTACGCTAAGGGGCACACAAAAGAAAGAGTTAATGGGTGCCTTCCAGAAGTACTGGGGTCTCACCTGGGCCCCCACAATAAAGGTCCGAGTCTGAGAGTCCAGGGTCTTCACCAGCACCTCCAGGCTGTCAGGCTCCTCCACTGTGGTACTGGTACTATTATTGGGCTCCATGGCCAACAGCTTTCTAAAGAAGAACAGAGAGAGGCGCACTGTCGCCCAAAGCTGATTTTATATACCCAGAAGCCTCCCCGGCCCGAGTCTCCGCCCCAATACCTAAAGAGTTTCTCCCGCACAAGCACAAGCACAAGCACACCCCCACCCCCATCCCTCTTCTGATTCCGGGGCACATGGAAATAAACGCAAAGGGCAGGAGACCGACGGCAAAGGAAGTTGGGCGACAGGAGGTGGGAGGGGCTCCAAGATGCCAATCGCAAGAGAAAGCCAGTTGGACTAGGAAGCAGGGAAGAAGGAAGCACAATTCCAGTGTCATCACCGGTCATGACAGAAAGGCCCCAGAAACCCTGGGACGCTAGAAGCGGGGGGCTGCGGTAGCACTACATTCTGCGGAGAAAATGGTTTCGCGCACGCGCGCCACACCACAACCACTGAGCCCGCCTAAGTCACCACAGACCCAAACTGACGGACACTCACGGGGGGCCAGACCGGCTAGCTGACTGCCCCCCTCTTCTGCCTTCTCCCGGGAATCCAGCAGAGCGTCGCAATCAACACACCCCAAATACACACACCACCACCCTGCGGCTCCACCCACGACTTCCCCACGGTGCCATCACTTCCGGTCACCTCCAACTTGCCACCGACGGCCACTTCCGTTTCCCCGACAGTATTTGGAGATCGCGAGGCGGAACTTCCGCCTCCCCCCAGGTTCCCAAGCTTCACTTTCGTGGGGCACGACAGAAAAGTCCGCGGCCCCAACCAGTGAGTTCCGGAGGGCGAGACGGGCCGGGGCCGGCCTAGATGGGAGGGAGCCGAGCACCCGGAGGAGCCGCCACTGCTGCCGTCGCCCGGGGGACCGTACTGCGTCTGCGTGCGTCGTATTACGCATGCGTACACACTTAGACACCGCCCCGCCCTCCCTGGCTCGATTTATTTCCCCTGTGCGTGAGCTTGTACTATAAGAGGTTGAGGTGGCCATTATAAATGCCTGAAAAAAATTACCAGGTGAGACTCTGTGACTGCCTCAGGAGGCTTTGGACGGTTGTTGTGGATCTTGGAGTTTGGGGACTGGGGATTGCGCCTCGTTAATCTGCATTTAAGACTTGGCCGGCAGAGACTTTGAGGCAGTACAGTTTTGGCCACCTAAAATGCCGTCTTCCTCTCACTCTCGCCCTCGGTGCTCCAGTCCTTCGGCGCCTCCGGAAGTCACCCTTTGCTACAGTTGGGGCTAGTTCGCGAGCTGTCTTTGCCTGCGGTCGCGTGGCTGGGCCTAGTCTCGGTTTTGTCCGGCGAGCGTTTTGCGTAGTGTGGGCGCCATGTTCTTCACAACGCATTGCCCGGCCGAATCGATACGCCATGTTTTTGAGAAGCTAAGGATTTACTACCTATCAGGACTTTTGTCCAATAGAAAAAGAAACAAGGTTTCCTCCCAGTTTGGAAATTGGGAGCAAATGAAGTCCGACCTGACCGAAACACTAGACTCTTGACTGTGGGAAATTGAAGGGACCGCCGAAGGGACTCTGCAGACTGGGGTCCTGGTATTACTGCCTCATTGCTCTTTTCCACCCCCACCCTCGGCCCCGCAGCGCTGTTACTCCTCTACCCAGACCCGTCACTGCTCTGGTGCTCAGCCTTTTTGGGATCCTTTGTCTATACCCAGGTCCCTGGACTCTCAGTTAAGAGTTCTAATATGCACCTATTTCGTGAGCACTTAGTTTGTGCCAGCCAGTTTTCTAAAGGTTGTACGTACTGTCACATTTAAAAGCCTTTCAACATCTGAGGTAATTATATCCACTTTATGAGTACATCTAGCGAACTAATAAATACGGGCCTACCAGACTTATCTCAAGATGAGTCTCACCAGACTCAAGCGCATCTACCTTGCTGCCCCAGTATTTTTTTTAGTTTTGATGTTTTATTTTTAACTATAAAAAGTGTCAAAACATCACCCCAGAATGGAACAGTATAATGAAACCTCATACACCCTAAATCCTAAATCTCACCTCTCAGGACAAAAATTTTTTTGGCAGTCAGTTACAAATAATTAAAAGGAAGTCCCCACCTTCACTGCATTAACTGCCCCACACACTTGGCACTATCCAATGACTGTCTCTTAACAATTTTTTCTTTACCTCCTTTTATTTGAGAACGTATTGGCCACTGGAAACTGTAAGTGCTTTACAAACAATTTTGGCAAATGTTTACTTTAGACTTGATGTGTCGGCAGGCCTTTGCAAAAAGCGTTATATGCATTATCTCAATCCTATGAGATTGTGATTTACTCATAGAAAAAAAAAAGACATACAAATTGTCTAATAAAGTAGTAGAGTTAAGGTTTGAACCCACTGCCAGACACCAAAGTTGATCGATCCTCTTTAATAGTCTCTCACTCCTAGTAATAAACATGGAGTGAATGGACTGTGTGTCGGTGAGCTTTCTTCCTGGTGTACATATTGTTTCCCCAGTTATAAACTTCAGAGAAAAAGCCACCTATCAGCTATGTCCCAGCACTTGGTTCATACTGTTCTAATGCACTTAATCAAGTTGTATTGCAATGATTTGTTTACACAGCTAGTTTTCCTTAGACTGCCTTCTTCAAGGTCAGGGACTGTATCTTAATCATTTTTATGTCCCAAGTCTTAGCCAGTTCCTGGCAAACAGCTGGGACTCAAAACCATTTGCTAAGTGAGTGAATGAATCAATCCACCTCTCTTCAGTGCTGCACAACACAGTAGATGTCCAGCTCAGATCAACACCACAGGCTCTACCTGAAGGGCTCAGCTTTCCTGATAATTCCCAAGAGACCCTGGGCATGCCAGGGTGTATTGTGGGATGACTGCATCTAGAAGAGGGGGAGAGAGGGTCAAATACTGTAAGTAATCCATGTTTGGAAAACAAGGTTGAAGTTACTCATTAGCAGGTGAAAGGGTCAAGGATCAAGGCAAGGGGGCTGGAAGCAGAGTGGACTCAGCAGCCAGCAGGGGAGAACAGTTAAGGCACCAGCCACTCCACAAAGAGCACCAGCTCCCTGTTGCATGAAGATGTTCCACCAAATTTGGGCAGCTCTGCTTTATCTCTATGGCATTCTCCTTAACTCTGTCTACCAGTGCCCTGAGCACAGTCAACTGACAACTCAGGGAGTGGATGGGAAAGAGGTATGGACTGAGAATGGGAGAAGCTTCCAGTGGGGGTTCTGAGGGACTTGAGTGGGTGGCCTAGAATGACCAGAAGCCACATTGGGAAAGGAAGAGAGTGTGAGTACTGTGAAGATGAAAGCAAGGACAAGTAAAAAATATATAAGTACAATGGCCATCAGCGTGGAGACATGGTAGAATTGGGGGCGGGGGTTACTCAGATCATGAGCATAGGCAAAAAGGAAAAGTCATTTAATGACTCCCTGTCATGGATCCAAGCCCCAGCTGGAAAAAAGCAGCCAATACCTCCACCTCTAAGTCTTGCTGTTCTGATAAAGACATTGGATGGATCCTGCAGTGGAACCAACCCTCTTATGTTCCCCTTGTTGTCTCTCCAGTTCCCAGAGCCCCATCTGGGCCAGTGGTACTTTATTGCAGGGGCAGCTTGCACCAAAGAGGAGTTGGCGACTTTTGACTCTGTGGACAACATTGTCTTCAACATGGCTGTGGGCTCTGCCCCAACGCAGCTCCAGCTTCATGCTACCATTCGCACGTGAGTGGTGGGGCAGAGGCACCAGTAGGTACAGTCTCTGCCCAAGGTGTGAGCACCTACCCATAAGGAGCTGGGTTCTTTTGCATGTCCACTGTTTTCAACCCACCTGAGTTTATAGGCTCCATTAATTTCCCTTTGGAGAGAGAGGAGCCTAACCATCCCTTGGCAGCTTGAAATCCAAGGCAACCTGGGCTTCAAGAAGGAATAAGAGGGAATAAAGGTTGGTACTGTGTGACTGAGGTGTCACTCAGTCCTTCCTCCTTGCCATCACCACCTCTTCAGGAAAAATGGGTCTTGTGTGCCACGGGAATGGATCTACCACCTGACCGAGGGGAGCACAGATCTCAGAACTGAAGGTGGGTTCTCTCCAGCCCTCCCTTTCCCCAAATCCCCTGGTTTGCTTGATCTTGCATCTCTGTCCTCACTTTCCCCCCTGACCCCTAACCCATCCTGACAGGCCGCCCTGACATGAAGACTGAGCTCTTCTCCAGTTCATGCCCAGGTGGAATTATGCTGAAGGAGACGGGCCAGAGTTACCAGCGCTTCCTCCTCTACAGTGAGTGAGGCAAAAGGCAGGATGGATCGGAAGGAAACACAGGAGGGGCAGGAAAACCCCTTACTCTAGGCCCTGTAACATCATCCCAGGGAGGGCTGGGTGCTTCCAGGAGGTCCTCACCAGGATGAGGAGCTAAGTAGAGGTTTTGATGGGCCTGGCCCTACTGTGCCCTTCCAGATCGTTCACCACACCCTCTTGAGAAGTGCGTGGAGGAATTCCAGTTCCTGACCTCCTGCCTGGATTTCAAGGCCTTCTTACTGACTCCCAGGAAACAAGGTGAGGGGGTAAAGTCCCACAGAAGAGAACTAGGACTCACCAAGTCTTCTGTGGGTGCTGGATGAAAGGGACTCAAGTGATGTCACCAGAGGGCAAGACCAAAGGCCGACATCATCATATTGGCTATGTTCACACCTCCGTGTGTGTCATAGGTTGTGACGGCCCCAGAGGAAGCCAGGATGGGCTGTGCGTTACTCAAGAGAGGCTTCTAGGTTTGCAGTGGATAAAGGAGGCAGAGAGTCAGACATGGGAAGGAAAATAGGCCTCAGAGACTTCTTTGACAGGGGAGGAATGAGGGAATTCTCTCCCACCCATTACTAGCAACCTTGCTTCTCTTGCTGGATTTCCTTCCTTTCCATCCTCTTTTCTCCCTCCTCCCACCAGGGGTCTGTAACCAAGCCAGTAACTGACCTGTGGCTACATCTGTGTCCCCAGATGGATTCATTGGGAGCTGAGGTAGTGGTGGGGGAGAAGAGAAGCCGAAGATTCTCTCTCAGTAGCAATAAAGATTATTTTTCAATCCTCATCTCATGTTGGGGTTTGTCTCTGGACATCAATCCCACTCCAATTTCAAAACTCCCCCTGAAACTTCTACCACCTAAACCCTCAGCCAGATGGTGTCAGGGTGGATACTGAGTGGCACTAACTCGCTTTGTAGTAGTATACTTAGGATGTGGTGTGACACATTGACTTATTGCTGAGTGAGCAACCCATAACCCCTGCCAGGGGACTGCAGTGCTTCCCCACACTGCTGTCTGGGCTGCCAGTTCCTAAGCCAGTCCTCCTGCCAGTATTGCCTGCACCATCCCCACTCCTTCTGGCTCCCAGGAACACCATCATTCCTGCAGGCTCCCTGTCACTTGTGCATCCCATCCAGGCCCCAAATCCAACCACCTAACAGCACCTCTCTTCCCTAGATGTCCCAAGATCCAAGGCACCCCTTGGTCTCCCAACCACCCTCTTACCCCAGCCAGAGTTCTGTCTGTCCCTGGGGAGTCTTGAGAGGTAGAAAGGACCCTTTAGTCTTTATTCTCTACCACCACACTCTTTTTGTTTTTTGCTTTTACAAAGTGAAGGTGAAAAAAAAAGAAAAAACAGAAGGTGGAAGAAATGTAAAATTAAAAAGTAACAACAGCTGGTGAATACAAGGGCCATGCCCCCACTGTCCATAAACCTGAACAGCTATTCTCTCCTGTGGGTGAGGTGGGGGCCTGTGCCCTCATACTCTAGGGTTTCTTCCCTATCCCTGAGGTCCCTGTGCTTACAATCTGGGTCATGCCCCTCACTCTCCTCCTAAAGGCCACACTGTCTTCACTCTTGCTGCCAGCCCACTGAGGGGGGAGCCCTGCGTCACACCCTACTCTGAAGTCACAGCCCCTTTCCTGGGTCTCCCCTCTGCTCCTCACCCTCCCTCCCCAACTTCTCACCCTCCAAGTCAGCGTCTTCCTCATCCCCACTGGACTCCCGGAGGCTAACAGCCAGCACCAGGGCCTGTAGGAGACCAAAGAGGCAGGCAAAGTGCAGAGGGTGAGCAGTAAGTAGGCTCAGCACAGCGTGGAGCCCATGCAGGGCAGCCAGGAAGGACAGCAGCCCATGAAGCCAGAGGCCCAGCGGCCCACTCAGGCCCACTGCGTCCAAGGCTGCCCGCAGTGGCCGTGAACACAACCCCAGCAAGGCTGAGGCCAGCAGCTCCAGCAAGTGCAGGGTCAGGTTGGTAGAGATCTGCAGACACTCCTCTGGGCCCCCCAGGTATTGCGAGGAAGCCCCTGCTCCCCGACCTGGTTCCCCCCGCAGCCAGCCCAGCAGCTTCTGACGCCGCCGCAAGCTGGGCTTCTCCACTGTCGCTTCAGGCCCAGCAGGGTTCATTCCTCCTTCAGGGGACACTCCAGATTCCCTGGTGCCACCTGAGTCCACAGGATCCCATCCCAGTTTGGAAATAGCCTCTGCAGCCTCTGGTTTTCCAGACTCTTGAGTGCTGGTGCTAGTCTTGACCCTCTTGAAGGAATCCATTCTTCTGCTCCCCAGTTGCTCAACTCGGGGCTCCCTGCTTGGTCCTGGAGCAGCTCCAGAACTCCAGGCTCCTGAGTCCTTCGTCTTGGGAGGCCCCACATCTCCCATGGTTTCTGGGGCGCTGTCCCAGTCACTCCCTGAATTCTCAGAGGAACTGTTCACCTGTCTGGCTTCTGTGGTGGGCAGGTCAGGCCTGGGTTTCCGGCGGCCCCAAGGGTGAGGCAGCCAGCCACCAAGCCGTCGGAGGAACATAACTGGAGTGTGTAATAAGCCCCCAAATTCTGGGGCCCCCACTGCTCAGGTTTGGGGATTGAGGGGCTCCTCAGAAGGCAGAGTCTGTTCAGGCTCAGAAGAGCAGGTATCTGTTTGGAGAATCGTATTCTGAATTCAGAAGTGGCTACCCACTTCCCTGAATGGTCATGAAGCCTCCAGTGGGGCAGGCAGCTTGTTTCCTTTACAGATGTGAGATTAAGAAAGGAGGTACATCCAAACTCATTCACCACCACCACCCCACACACGAGTCCAAGACTCAGGATCTGATAAGGTCCGGGTCACCCCGACAGTGTCCTCCGTTTCCGGGTTTTCTTCCCAGCAAGCAGTACACCGAGTTTCACTCACCAAGGCTACGCCCCAAGGTGTCCCCAAAACTGGGGACGCGGTACTCCATCATGAAGGAAGGAAGGTAGTTGGAAGGTCGCCCTGGTCCTAGGTGCTCCCGATGTTGGGGTTCCTGAAGGGCTGGCTTAAAGGATCTCAGTAATAGGAAGCCTATTGGAAGGTGGAGGGAAGAGTTCAGCGAACTCCAGCCAGCAGGTTTGTCCCTTGAATTAGATGGTCATGACTCCTACAAAGCGGCTGGATGTGCCCCAAGCACGCAGCTGAGATGCGACCTCCGAAAGGTCAGGCCGGCGGCGTCCTCAGAGATCCCAGTGGCGAGGCAAAGCGCGGGACCCAGGCGTTCAGGTGCTGCAGGCTGTTGCCCTCCTTCCAGGCCCAGCATCGGTGCTGCGGCCTCACCGAGCCGTCCGGAGCACCCGAGTCCGGAAGCAGCTGCACTGGGGCTGAAGGACCAGTAGGGGCGGAGCCAGCAACTCGCAGGAAGGACTATGAGAATGGCCCGCCCGTCGCGTCATTAGTGCGTAATCCGCCAACCTCAGCGGCCCCCAGAGCCAATATATCAAACCAGCCCTCCATTTTCGCCGCTCAGAGGCCCCCAGGAGCTGCCGGTGTCCCCCAAACTGGCCTTTCCCCCCTTAGTCCCCTGCCTTGGGTTCTTTCCCCCAATCCCCATCACTGGTCTTCGTGCCCATGAATTCACGAAGGGCTCTTCCGGAAAAGGTAGCCATGAGACTTGGTACTTGAGAAGCTGTCCCGCTTCTCCCTGCAGATTTTACTTCCGGTGTTTGTCAACAGTGAGGTCATTTGCCTGCCACCTCGTGTGAAGCTTAAAAGAAGTGCAGACTTATAGGATGTGCTTCCTGCCTTCAGTTTTCAGGTAGTGAAATGTAAGAATCCTGGCTTAAAGTTTATTTGGGAGGCCAGTTTAGCTAACATTACAGGCTGGAAAATCTTATGCTTTCCCACCACACTGGCCTCTTCCTGCAAGATTGCCCATTCTCTTTACCCCCATGAGCCTGCTGTACCTCCCCTGTAACCAGGCACTATTTGACCACATGGCTGTCTCATCCTGCAGCTGGGAGCAACTTGAAGGCTGGGGATGTCTCTTAGTCCTATTCTTAGCACATAGTATACACCTTTGCACTGAATTAGCTGAAGTGATCAGGGAGACAATCCCTTGGGGAGGTGAGACTTGTGTACAGCTGGGTAGTTCCTGGCTGGGGTTTGAAAGAATAGGTGGGCTGTTCTCAGCAGGGGGTAGGATCTAGCAGTGAACCAGACTAGCAGGGAGGTGACTCCATCATTCCACTTGGAGGGGCTGCCCCTTTTGGCTCAGATGGGACTTGCGTGTCTTCCCAGACTTGGCTTCCCCAAAAAAGCTTCCAGAAAAGTGAATAAAACAAAAAGTGAACTTGATTTATTTCTCAATTCTCAGCCCCACTCCCAAAGGTAGGGCCCACTGACCAAAATCCAAGTGTCTGGGACCTGGGCAGACTCCAGGAAGTAGAAGCTGAAGTGCCCAGCTCAGACTTCAACAGACCAGAGTCAGACTTTGTCAAGCTCAAAACTCAAGGTTCATGTATGTCCTCAAATCCCGCTCCCAGGCCTTGTCCTTCTCCTTCTGCCTTCTCTCCTCCCTCCTGTTCAGTGTGGTCACCTGTGGGGCTCTCTCCCTCCCAGCCACTGCCCGAGTATCCCGAGCCAGGAAGTGTGTGATTCGGGATTGGGGTGCTGACCTGTACCCTAATCCTTCCTGGTCTCTCTTGAGGACGGTGGGGATGGGGTTGACACGGCCCTTGCCCCAGGGTCCCAGCCCCATTCCAGGTTCCCACCCCCCCTTCAGCAGCAGCTTGAAGCCTGGGCTGGAGATGGGCACCCCAAGGTGCTGACTAGGGGTCCGGAGGTCCCGGGGCAGTGACAGCAGGTGAGCAGTAGATGTGCGGTGGTTATGGTCCTGGAAGTGGGCATCACAGGTCTCACAGTACCGGGGTGAGGGTGCTTGGGACCTGCAGAGGAAGAAGAGAAGGGACTAGAGGCAGAGGAAGGGTTGAGGTGGGTGGAGGTGGCAGGGTGGGTAGGACAGGGTTCTTCCAGTATTTCTGCTGAGGAACAAATTACCTTCCTCCCCACTTAGCAACGAAGGACCAGAGGGTAATAGTTGGGAGAAGAGATGGTAACCAGGACTCACAAGACTCTTGGGCAAAGGAATAACAATGGCTATAGCTAGTATTTATATAGTGCTTACTTTGAGGCAAACACTGTTCTAGCACTTGATATATACTAACTCATTTAATCCAAACAACCCTATGAGAAAGATGTTCTTATTACCATCTCTCAGGTAAGAAAACTCAGGTATGTAAACATTACATTGCTTGCCCAAGTAAGTAGTTAGCATTGAGATCCACAGAGTTCAGGTTTATAACTACTCTAATACACTGCCTTATCAACCTACACTGGGAGATGAGGAAGAGAACCCTTCAGCTCTTTGCTGGTGTGCAGTGGCTAGGAAGGGCAGAACATACTGAAAGGTGGGCATGGGCAAAGGCTTCCTCTCACCGGTTCTCTGGACTCCTCTTTTCTCCACGGCTCTCTCTGACCATGCGGGCCACCTCAGGGAAGCCTGCTTCTTCAGCCAGCTGAGCAGCATCCCTGCCACCCAGCTCACAGACCCCGACCCAGGCAGCACCCTGGCCCAGGAGATAGCGCACAGCTGCCCCCTGGCCTGCTCGGGCAGCACACATTAGGGGGGTCCACCAGAAGGCATCTCGAGCATTGATATTCCCCCCAGCTCCCCCTGCCTCATGGGGATCCAACAGCCTTCTTAGTTCTGCCAAGTCCCCCTCCTGGGCTGCCCTCAGTATCCAATGAGTCATCTTGTCCTCAGCTTCAAGGGATCTCCTTTGTCCATGTCCTCCTGATGATCCCGTTGCAGCCTCTCTCATCATTCTTCTCTTCTTCCTCTTTCTCTCACTGGCAGGCTCAGGTTGTAATCTCTGAGGTTCAGGGGCACTGTCCTCATCTCCAATCAAAGCTTCATAGAAAGCCCGGGCTGCCGCCCCATCCAGGGTAGCCTCCAGCTCTTCAGGCTGTGACTGCTGCTGCCCATCTTTCCAGAGGTCGCTGGGGTCAGTGGCTGGGGTGAAGGTGATGACAGAGGGCCTGGACATGGCTTTGGGAGAGCTGAGAAAATGAGACTAGGCAAAGGGAAGATGAAGCCAGTGAGCCAAAACCCTGGCGGCCCTGCAGTGACCAAAGCCACCTCCAGAGATCTGCTGGGATAAAGGGAAGTGGCCTTAGAGTCAAAAAAAAACCTCCTGCCCCAAAAGTGACCCCACAACCTAATACTTTATAGGGCCTAAGGACAATAGATCACATAGAAAAACAGGGAACCCTATAATAAAAGACCATGCCCTTTAGTAAAGGTTAACAAAGATTCTATGAGGCAGTTGCCTAGATGTCCTGCTTTGTGCCCCTACCCCCGCCCTCATCAATAATTAATAGCAATAGCCTTGGAGCACTTTAGACCTTACTCCTTGGCATATGTCGTCAATTTGGCTCAAATAAATTCATAAAAATTCTCTTTAAAAAAAAATAAAAAGCAATGATAGACTTTCTCTGAAACTAACACTCTGTAAGACATAACAATTATGAAAAGCAGTCAGCCTTGCCCTTTATATCTTCCTCAATCCTATTTCAGGTGTCTTCTCAAACAAAAACATTTTATACTTCTCCAGAAGCAGAAAGCGTATTGGGGAGAGGATGCAGTCCGCATAGCCTTGTGGCTTCAGTAATGCAAAACGGCGCTGTTGTAAACAAAGGAATCTACATAATCAAACATCCAGGCTACTCCAAGCTACATCCAAGCTACATGCATGGCTGAAAAACAAGAAACAAATATTATTTCAAGGTACAGGCGTACAGAAAGCACCTGGTTGTTTCCCATCCTAAACCTTTCCAATATTATTTATGCAAAGAGCCACGTGCCTCGGTAGCTCGAGGACAGAAGAGGATGTCAGTTGGGGTCCTGCTTTTACATAACGCCCCACAATGCCCTTCGCCTCCCTGAACGTGCCCCCCGTCCCCGCTCTGATCTCATTTTCTGGAGCTGGGAAACAAACCACCGTCGGGGTTAAGAAAGGCCCTGGGTAGGCAGAGGGAAACCTATGGCATGCCTACAGCTGTTAAATTAAGTAACGTCACGCTGCCCCTCACCATTACTCCAACCAGGGTTCGAAGGTCGCACTTAGCGCACTCAGCAGAAGGCCCCACTCAAGCCCTAAGAGGAAATGGAAAAGTGCAAGGGGACGAGAAGCAGAATGACTGGCACCACCTCAGGTTAGCCACTGGGCCGCCCCGGTTCTCACACCGCTCTGCCGACCGCATCCTACACAGGTCTTTCGGCACAGAGCCAGACCTTACCTCCCGTCTCAGAAGTCCGGACCCCGGGGTGAAACTGGGGCCCCGTCGGGAGTCGCCAGTAGCGGCCCTAGCTCGAGCAAGGGGTTGGAGAGACGATAGGACCCGGTAGGTTGGTTGGGGATGAGGTCAGTCCCCTAGGCAAGGGCGCGCCAGGGCCGCAGCCTCGCTGTGAGGGGAGCGGCAAGAAACGACCCAGCCAGTTTCGCCCCTTACCCCAACTCCTCTCGAAGCGCCGGGTCCCGAGATCACGCAACTGTTTCCCATGCTCCCCTGCCCAGAACCCGGTACTGGGCTTCCGCTTCCGGTGGCTTTTCATTGCGTTCCGCCCCCAGCGTCTTCTTCAGCGGCCTCGCGACATCAGTGTTGCGCCCGGTTCACCCTGGAATTCGTAGTTCGCCTTCCCCTGGTTTCGCCAGTTTCTCCCTATCAGGAACTCTATCTCCCGGCGTCCACCGCGGCGGTGCCGGACCCTTGGCGCTTGCGCGTTGTCGTCTTCCCACCCTCCCTTTTCAACTCACCCCACCCCCACCCCCCCGCCAACTTAGCCTCCCGCGATCCGGTCCGAGGCCTGCGCTTTAGCCGTAGCTGCCGTTCCTTGGAAGTAGCAACTCCCCTCCCCCACCCCGGTCCCGGCCCCCGTCCAGACGGTGAGTGTGAAGTTGTCACCGCGCTGAGTGTTCTGTCTCTGGGCGCGGCACATGGGGGTCTCCGCGCCTCGATGTGCGGGTGGGGAAAGAAGTGATCTGGTCCGCCACCGAGGGAGGAAAGAAAGGGTGGCCTGAAGGGTGGAGGTGGGTTGTGGGTTCTCCCACGAAAGGGACCTTCGGGCCACCCCCAAGCCATGAGAAAAGGAAGGGCCCAGTTCTTACTTGAAAAAGATAAACTTCTAAACCCTTGGGAAGGGCGCTGGGACGGGCAGAGACCTGCGGTTGCAGGGAGCCCAGCCAGGGCTGCCTTTCAGGACCGTCAGGGATGTGGGTATAACTGGTGGGCCAAGACCTGTCAGTTTCTCGTAAGTGATGGGTCCCCAAAGAATTCTTAATCTTGGAGAAAGGAAGCTGAGGTGTAAATAAGAGGAGCTGGAGAGAGGTGCTTCAGAGTCTAGAATCCTTTAACAAAAGGTGACCCCAAATTCTTTCGTGGTTGGAGGGCAAAGTGTGGGAGGAGGGAGAATACCAGAGGCAGGGAAGGAGAGCTTGGGTTACTCTTTCTCCAGCTGACGTGAAGATGAGCAGCTCAGAGGAGGTGTCCTGGATTTCCTGGTTCTGTGGGCTCCGTGGCAATGAATTCTTTTGTGAAGTGAGTTCTCAGCCTCCCTACTGATCTCCACGTACAGTCTGGCCAGATATTCTCCCACATATTCAGCTTCCACACTTCTCTCACATGCTTCCCTAGAAACTTGTTCCTGTCAAGGAAGAGTCCCCTCAGTAACCCACCATTAACATGTGGTGAAGTGGCAAGACTGGGGCCCAACTTCCCTGCCACCCTCCAGCAGTATAACATTGGACAAGTAAACCTGTGTTGTTGTTGTTGTTTTTAATTAGTAGAGTAGTATTGATATCTACAGCGACTGTTAGGAGAATTAAAATGTTGCATGTTAAAATGTTTTGTAACATGCAAAACTGTGTGTCAATATGAGGGATGTAACTGCCTTCAGAACCCACGCTGTTCAGCCTCCACCTTTTTCAAGACAACCAGCTGCCTCTTAGGAGAAGACAAAACTTGTTCCTAGAGATGGGGGCAGGGGTAGGGACAGGGACCTTGAAAGGAACGTCTGTCTAAGAAGGGGATTGGTGTGCCTGCTTATTTGGAAAGAAAAAAAAAAAGCCAAAGCTTTTATGGAAGGGCAGTACATGTGAACTGGGGAAAGAGACTCAGGTACTTGTATTGAGTTGGGAATGAGGAATAGAAGCAGTTGTGCTGAGGATAAAGCATCAGTTAGAGCAACTTGCTCAGGTTGAAGCCAAGAATTCTGCTATGGGTTCCCTCTTCATTCCACACCCTGACAGGTGGATGAAGATTATATCCAGGACAAATTCAACCTCACCGGACTCAATGAGCAGGTTCCTCACTATCGACAAGCTCTAGACATGATCTTGGACCTGGAGCCTGGTGAGGCACCCTCAGGGTTGTTTTGTGTGTGTATGCTCCTCCCCACCACTCCCCCTACCCCCGCAATCAAATTACTCATTGTTCACCTCTTTCTTGATTTTCGAAATTTCCTTTTGGTTTCTGACTCCTTTAACCCCAAACCCCCTACTTCATTTTGTTCTGCTGCCTAGCTCTTGCCTGATTTGGTGACATACACCACTTGTGCCCATCAGAGTGACTCTGATTCTATAATTCAGTTCTACTTTGTAATGATAGTTTCCCCAGGGGTTCTCATTTTCAAACTCTTTCTCCTGCCTTGCACTTTCTGGGCTAGAGTTTTGTTTTCTGCATTGAAGCTTTACATTTATGAATTGCTGACGGAGTTGGGAGGGAGAGAAGAGGGCAGAGGCTGGAGAGGTGTGTAGAGAAAGTAGAGCTGCCTTGGGTTGGTAGAAGGGTCAGAGACCTAGGTTTCTGGGTCAGATGCCCACATGAAGGGTGAGGTGAGGCTCAACGGTGGGTGCTAAGCAAACTAAGTAACCAGCATCCCCTGGGGACGGGCAGAGCACCAAAGAAAGCTGTAAGACAAGTGGTTGCATTCAGCTGGGGCCATGTTTCAGATGAAGAGCTGGAAGACAACCCGAACCAGAGTGACCTGATTGAGCAGGCAGCTGAGATGCTTTATGGATTGATCCACGCCCGCTATATCCTCACCAACCGTGGCATCGCCCAGATGGTGAGGTTTCTCTGCCCCCACTACTCCTTCTGAGGCAGTGAGAGAAACGGAGGTTTCTGCAGCAAAAAGTCACATGTTTTGACCCTGTTGAGGAGTAAAGCTGAGATGAGGAGAACCTCAGAACCAGATCCTAAGAAGCCAGTCTTAATTGGGGATTGTGCTGAAGGGGGTGTTTTCAGGGAGGGAGACGTGACTATGGACCGGAAGTTGTTATAGCGTCTCTTAAGGGAGTAAACACTGAATGGCTCTGATGGTCTATAGCCTCCCTCACTGGAGGAGAGGAAGCAGAGGAGTCAGAGAGCCTGGCTGAGCCAGAAAGAAACAGGAGAAATGGGGGACACTGATACAGGTTGGGTAGAAGAAGGGATCGCCTCTTCTCTTCATGCCTACCCACCAACACTTTCCATTTTGTTTACTTCAGTTGGAAAAATACCAGCAGGGAGACTTTGGCTACTGTCCGCGTGTGTACTGTGAGAACCAGCCAATGCTTCCCATCGGTGAGTGTTGGAGACAGAGAGGCAGGGCAGCACATGGTAGGTCCTCTGGGAAGGAGTCGAAACTCAGCAGGTTGGGGCCCAAGTTCACGAATGTGTTTGGGGGGGCTTAGGGGAGCCTGGAATGCTGAGTCTGGCTATCTCCCAGGCCTTTCGGACATCCCAGGTGAGGCCATGGTGAAGCTCTACTGCCCCAAGTGCATGGACGTGTACACACCCAAGTCATCAAGGCACCACCACACAGACGGCGCCTACTTCGGCACTGGTTTCCCTCACATGCTGTTCATGGTACACCCTGAGTACCGACCCAAGCGGCCCGCCAACCAGTTTGTGCCCAGGTGGGGACTAAGGACAGAGTCACCAAAGATCAAAGGAAAGACCTGTAGAGAGAAGGGAGAACAGGGCATGGTCCTTTTTTGAGGTCTGCTTCTCCCAAAGCTAGGGCTGTCGGTGCTGAGGGACCTTGGGAAAGTTCTTTGTCTACGTCTCAGTTCCTTTATCCATACAATAGGGATGAGGATAGTACCTGCCTGACGGAGTATTTTTAAATATGTGAAGTGCTTAGAATAATGTTTGGCACTTGAAGCACCATTTAAACAACAGTTCTTCTTGCTGTATCAGCTTGGGTGTTTATTTTTTGCCAGGAGCTCCTCAGAGCCACGGTTCAAGTGTGGTTTAGCTTCCTAGAGAATCACTTTTACTCTGGTTGGGGAAGAAAAGTTCAGTTTTATATTTAAACAAGTAATGATAATGGATATCTCTATACGTACATAACCTAGAATTTGAGTGTTAATGGATATTTAAGATATATCCCCAAATATTCTTGAGGGGAGGAGGTTGGGAACCACAACCTTAAGCACTGAGCAGGCCCATGGAGGAGCCGGGGTAGGGTGGTAAGAAGGGGCTGCTGGCAGGGCTGCATGGGCTCACCCTGCTGCCTCTCTGATCTCTGCCCTGGCCCAGGCTCTACGGTTTCAAGATCCATCCGATGGCCTACCAGCTGCAGCTCCAAGCCGCGAGCAACTTCAAGAGCCCAGTCAAGACGATTCGCTGATTACCCATCCCCTGCCCCTCAGTCTTTGACACCTCCATTCCTTTGCTGCCACCCTTTCAGGAACCCTGTATGGTTTTTAGTTTAAATTAAAGGAGTCATTATTGTGGTGGGAATATGAAATAAAGTGGAAGAAAAGGCCATGAACTGGTCTGCTGGTCCTTCGGGTTGGGAAAGGGAGGGTAGTAGTGTGCTGGACACCAGGGGCCCTCGCGGGCCGGCCCACCCTCCCTGAGTTGAAAGTCAGCATAGATTTGTGCCCGGTGGATTTAGGTGATGTTTTTATTAGCAGAGCAGAATTCCTAGGATTAGGTATGGGGGTGTGCAAAGTCCCAAGGGAAAGACCCAGAGAAAAGTCAAATTTCAAAGCCTGGAGAAGTACTTGTTTTTGGAGGGCCTACCTGTGGCTGTCTGTTTATATGTATGGGACATAACACTATCGGTTTTGGTTTTACCAGGAGAGGGGTTCAAAAATAACTAAGGGGTGGAGAGAAGAGGGACAGGCCCAGAACTGCTGCTGGATGAGGCCCGTGTGCCCCCTGCTGGGGAAGTGGAGACACATTTCAGAAGGATGGGGACTCTGCGTTCCTGGCCAGAGTTCTAGCACAACAGGGACTGGCTCTCTTGTGTAGGGAGGACAGCAGATGGTGCCAGAGACAGAAGCTAATTCATAGACTCTTAGGGGGCGGAAATAGATCTTTGGGAGGCACGCTGAGTAAAGGCCCAGGTATTACCCCTGTCTTGGCTACCTTGACACATTCTCCCACATTCAGGAACCAGACCTCGTAGGTGAGGACACACTGTTCCTCCTGCCAAGTTAATCACTTCCTCACCCGGCCTGGATCCTGCCCCAGGCAGGAATATAGCTCTCAACCTACGGCGGCTCCTGCTATGACTGTCAAAATCAGCCTGCAGCTCAGGATCAAGGAGCACGGTCATGGGAAAGTGGGATTTCAGGGCAGCCCTCAGGGACTGCCCCTCTCAGAATTCCATAATGAAAGTCCACGTGCTTATAGGCATGCTCGTCATGGTGGGCTTCACAGTGGGAAAGGGTAAGTGGGGCCCAGGGGCAGGAAGCAAGGGGTGACAGTCCAGAAAGGGGTGGGACTGTGACCCTAGATACATGGGCTCCCTACAGGACAGGGACCTTGGAATGAGCTAGCACTCCCATCACTTCTGTTTTCTGCTCTTAGCTCCTGTTTCCGAAGTCCGGACCTGCCACCTCTGTCTCTTAGAAGACCCTTCTGTAGGTTGCATTTCAGGCTCAGAGAAGTGCACCATCAGTAGCTCATCCCCATGTATGGTGATCACAATCTATTATGGTGAGTTCAAGACACAGGAAGGGGCTGCTGGTGGGACAGCCCATTGCTTGGTCTCCTCTCTTCTAGATGACAGCTGCTTGGGGCCTGGGGCACAAGAAGGAGATAGGAGGATCCCGGAAGGCATGGTCTGGGGTTCTGGGGGGGTGCCAGCTAAGCTAATTTTCTGACCCTTCCTGAAGGGGTCTGGGATGGAAGTAAGATCTGATAAAGGATAGGGAGAGTTTGTTGTAAGAATGCCAAGTTTGGGGACTATGGGAGGCAACGGGTTATTAGTTGTCCTCTCTCCTCCAGGTATCAAGGTTCGCTTTTTCATCCGAGGCTGTGGACAGTACAATTCTTACCACTGCCAAGAAAAACGCAACACCTACTTGTCAGAGTACTGGTACCAGGCCCAGTGCTGTCAGTATGATTACTGCAACTCTTGGTCCAGCCCTCAGCTCCAGAGCCCGCAGCCTAAGCCCCTCAATAGGACCCTGGGCCTGCCTCTGCTCAAGTCCCAGGTCCAAGGGTTCTACCAGGCCCTGAACCTCTCACTACCCCTCCCCGGCTTCCATGCTGGGAAGGACCCTGAAGGCCTGGCTGAAGGCCTGAACCCCCTAGCTTCCCTGCCTTTGAACCTGGGCTTGTCCATTGCTGACTTGCGCAACATATACTTATTCCTCAACAATTCAGGACTTCTGGTTCTTCCCCGGGCTGGACCCTGACCCCTTACCCTTCCCCGATTGCAGCCTGTTCCAGCATTTCTCCCAATACCAGCACTCCGCACTGCCCTCTCAGAACACCCACATTCTCTGGTCTGTACTTACCCAGACCTTCTTTTCCTTCATATTGGGTTGGCCAAAAAGTTGGCTTAGTCTTTTTTCATACAATGGCTCTAGTAGTGTTTAGTTGTCTTTAACTTCATCAAAACAATTTTGTTAGGTTGTATTGTGACAGCTGTCATATTAGCGTGCATTTAAAAAACAAAACATCAAAATTGGTGAATTTTTTGCAGCCTTTTTAATATTGAAAATGGAAGAAAATTTGGCATATTATGCTTTATTATTTCAAGAGAAGTAAAAATGCAACTGAAACAAAAAGATTTGTGCAATGTATGGAAAAGGTGCTATGACTGATCAGATGTGTCAGAAGTGGTTTACGAAGTTTCTTGGCACTATTGACATTTTGGCCAAATAATCCTTTGCTGTGGAGCTGTCTTATGCATTGGAAGACATTTATAGCACCCCTGGCTTCTACCCACTAGAAGCCACTAGCAAGAGATAGCTGACATATTCAAAATATTCAAATCAATAAAGTCATTGGTGAAAATGAAAAATGTGTTTTTTATTTTATGAGAAAAACTAAACGGACTTTTTGGCCAACTCAATACTTTGTGTCTAAATGGCTTTGGTTTCAGTTTCTCCCCAAAAACCAGTTGGCAGTGGACCCAGTGCTCTTCCTCCTCCTAGAAAATAATATCAAGTGCAGATTTCTGAACATACTAACCTTGGGGAGGCAGTGGTTTTCCCCTCCCTTTCCCATCTGAGTGTTCATCACCCATCCCCATCTTTCCAGTCTCCTCTCAGTCTGGTCAAACGCCACCTCCACTTAATTCTGGCTGTATTTCCCATCCTGTGCTTATCTGTAGGACCCAGGCCAGACTAGATTTGCAGCATGAAGGATGGGGAATAGACTTCCTTGCAGACCTCCTGACTTGGCATCCTGATGTCCCTGCCTCCCTGTCTCCACCGCCCCATGCCCACACTGGTCTTCTGCTGCCTTCTAATCTCTTGTCCCAGTCTCTGGCCTTATCAGCCCCACTTCATGACACTGAGTCCTGACACCTCCTTCCGTGGGTGCCCAGGGAAGGGAGAGGGTCTGTGCTGCTCTGATCCAAATCTACTCATTTCCCTCCACAATAAATGGACACGGCAAAGTCTGTGTCCCATTGTTTGTGAGATCAGGCTCGGGTGTGGGCAAGTGGTAGATTAAAGAAAATTAATTGGGCATGGGGTTCAAACATTTGCAGAGTCCTACCTACTCCTTGGCCTTTGTGGCCTTCTGGCCTGTGCCAAAGGGCTGACACCCACCCCTCCCCTCTGCTCCACCAGAGATCAAAGCTGGAGGATTATGACTCTCACCCCCGCCCCCAGCCTTAAACATACCCTTGAAAACCTAGAAAGTTAAACCCAGGTAATGTCAGGTTTTTCCACCTAAGAAAGGAGGAAAATCTTTTCAAACCGGGAAAACTCTGGAGCAAATCAAAGGGCCCAGGTTTGCGTCTCAGAGTCACCTGGTGCCGAGCAACCTAAGTTCCTTCCTGTCCATTCATTTTAGG
Organism: Glossophaga mutica; assembly: GCA_039655065.1. Taxonomy (NCBI): domain Eukaryota; kingdom Metazoa; phylum Chordata; class Mammalia; order Chiroptera; family Phyllostomidae; genus Glossophaga; species Glossophaga mutica. The sequence continues at coordinate 107,690,866 of CM077306.1, forward strand.
TTCCTGGTGCCCAGGACACCGTAAGTGGGGGCCTTTCATTTTATACTTTATTTTTTGGAAACTGCAAGCATCCTGAAAGCAATAATTAATAGCCATAACTCCCTTTCTCATACATTAAATAAACACTAGACCCACACTGCTTTGCACCAAGACTTGAGACGGTATAGCTGGTGTGTGCCCTTCCAGATGTCAGCCCGGTGCTGGGGTTATGAAACCTTTTCTGAAAAGTAGTACAGTGTTGTGGCTGGGAGGCCTGATCTCAGCTCCTCCACCACTTCGGTAAGTTGGTCTTTCTGCTTCACTTTGGTCTGCTTCACTTTCATCACCGGTCAAGCAGGGTGATGCCTCAGGGTTGAGAGAATGCAAGTGGACATGTGTACGGAGTGGAGGTTGGGGCCTCAAAAATAGACATGCCTTGGAGACAAACACAGATTTTGGCCTATTTATTTTTAAACCTCTTTGGCAAAACATATATAGGATGGGCTTTTGTAAACTACCCACCTGTGTTAGCAGTTCCCAAGTCCCTTAAAGCTGTTGCTGCACCCTCCACACACTCCCCTCAACTCAGGGGTAGCCACTGTCCTAAGTTGGAGCAGCTCAGCCGAATCTTGTCTGTGTGCTTGATACAGGTGACCTCATACAGCATATATTCATCCACATAACACTGGCATGTGTGAACACCTCCCTGGCCCTATTAATGGCCTGTGCTCTGGCAGGAGACACCAACATAAATTTTTAGGTCAGAAGGCAGTTGGAGGTGCAGACCTGTGTGTCGCCTTCTTGCTGGCCCACTATTCCCCATGACCCCTGGCTTCAGTAGAAGACAATGACTGGGTTCGTCCAAACTGGAAGACAACCGCAGAGGCTGAAGAACCCAAGGCTCAAAATTAAAGAGTAACTACCATGGACCTTGAAGAAGGAAGCTGAACCTGGGAGAGGCCCAGCATCTCTTCCGCAGTGTCCCTTCTCCCTGGTCCTGATCCTTACACAGCCACACTCCCACCGACACCTTCCCGCCATGGACCTCCCCTGAAGTTCCCACACAACTCTGGATCTGATAGCAGTAACAGGTACCCACTCCCCTTTTGGCCTTCATGCCATCCCCTCCCAATTTCTCTTCATCTTTTCATGCTAGAGCTGAATCAGGCATCAAGGCAGGGCAAGAGCAGAGCTCAACAGAGCTGGGAGCCCCTTGTCCCCACAAGGGGCAGTTAGGTAGGACCCCCTCCCTCAGCCTCCACCTCCACCAGAAGAGAGGAAAAAACACACAGTTTGTACACCAATTTATTCTGGAGGAGCACCTGGAGAGAGAGGCCTGTAGTGGGAGAAAGGGAGGCCAGAGGCACCTTAGAGGTGGGAGGACGGGAGGGAAGATGTCAGACTGTGAGGACTCCAGAGAGGTCTGGGGAGGGGCAAAGTGGGAATGGGGGTATTGAGGGGCATCAAACAACAGGCAGCTAGGGCTGGGGTCAGTTAACCTGAGGCAGGAGGGCTAGTGGGAAGGACTGGAAGTTGTACCCACTGTGCCCAGGTGGGAACAGGAGGCTAGCTGGAAACTGGCAGCATTTTACTGCAAAGGTCTCTGCAGAAGTTCTACGGAGTGTAGAACACTCTGTTCTGTGGGTTATTGCAGAAATTCCGGAAACAGCATCGAGAGAATATCCAAAAGCCAAACACTGGAGAAGTACGGGTATACGAGCAATCACTCATCTGCTCCTTGTGGCGACAGTCACTCACCATGATGTCAGAACCACTGCCTGGGGAGGGAGGGCAGCAACCAGTGATGTAGAGGTCCCAGCAAAGCACCAAACCGTCCCATCCCCTCACTTCATACAGACATCATCACTGCCCCATACCCTTCCCTGCATCCCCAAAATGCAGATTCCTGGAACTGGGCAGGGGCAAGGAGTGCTAAGGAGTCACCAGCCATGAACTCTGCAGAAGTTTCCCATGGGAGATTGGTGGGAAATGGCCATTTGAAGTATAATGAGGGTGCTGAGCTGGGACTTGTGAAGTAGGGAGAACCGGTACTTTTTGGGTGGGACCACATAAAAAAAGCTGGGAGATGTGTTGGGGGTCAGATTGCAAAGAGGAGGTATTTGTTTATTTTACAGATTAAAAGAAGATATGTTTCTATTATATACAGGGGTGCGCAAAAGTAGATCTACAGTTGTAAGTACATGAAACAGTTCTTGTATTATTTACTGATTATTTTATTATTATTTATTATTATTAACCTACTTTTGCCCACCCCTATACATGAGAGGGTGAAAAATCTTCCTGCCCACGTCCAGGAATTCCACTGCTGCCCTGCTTGCGAGAGTGAAAGAGTGGAAGTAACCCCCAGTCGGCCCATTGGCACTGCGGTGGACAGCGGGCTCAGTCATGCTCACACCACGGAACAGTATGCAGCAGGTCAATGGAGCAAGGAAGCTGTTTACAAACAGATATGGAAACATTAAGTTCCCGTAACTGTGAAGTTTAAAAAGCAAATGCAGAACGGTGTTTATGGCAGTATACTACTGTTTATGGGGGAAAAGAGGTAAAGATAGTAAATGTATAGGATGGAATGTCCACTAAAGATCACAGAAAGGGTCCTGGGTGGTGTGGCTCAGTGGATTGAATGCCAGCCTGTGAACCGAGAGGTCACTGGTTTGATTCCCTGTCAGGGCATGTGCTTGGGTTGCAGGCTAGGACCCCAGCTGGGGGCGTGCGGGAGGCAACCAATTGATGTATTGTTCGCACATTGCTGTTTCCCTCTCTCCCTCCCTTCCTCTCTCTTTAAAAGTAAACAAGTTTTTTAAAAAGTAAATAAGTAAAATCTTTTTAATAAATAAATAAAAAGGTGAGGGGCCAGGTAGAAGAGCACGCTTGAAGAACAATGGGATGGAATCAATTTTGTCCAGTTGAAAGTGAGGTGGAGGTGTCTGGGGGCAAACTGGTGTCCAGGGGGGCAAGTTGACATGACAGGGTGGCCAAATACTGATTCAGAAGGAAGCAGCATGTGGTTGCTGGTGGAAGCCAAGGAAGCAGAGAAATTCCTCTGGGAGAGTGAAGCGGGGAGTTAACTAAGGCCCGAATTTCGATGAACATGAATCCTTAAGGGTCAAGGAGAATGAAGCAAAACTCAGTGAAGGAGCCTGGGAACGGGCACTGGGAGAGGTAGAAGAGATGCTGGCAGGAACTACCACTGACATGGGGAGAAGACAGCCTGAGGAAAGGCCGGTGGGTCGGGTGATTTCAAGTGACCCTACAAGGCTGGTGCTGTGCAGAGGGAGGAAGTGAGTCAGTCAGCTGTGGGCTAAGGAGAGCCAGGCAGTGGGCGTGGAAACAGGAATAGCTCTGAAGGAAAGAAAGACAGTGATGGGGCGGTGTCTGAGAGTCTTAGTTTAGGAGATGTAGAGACTCAGCTCTGGTCCCAAGTCAGAAGGCACCTTACTGTTCTTGATGAGGACAGTCATGCAACTGCCACCAGGAGAGGTCAGGCAAGTGTCAGATCCCAGAAGGCACCCCAGCTCCTTGGTCTCCAAAAGGCACCGATAGCAGCGCAGGTATTGGGGGAACTGAGCTGGATAAGGGTGCTCTTGATTGGCAGGATCAAATTTACCTGGAACATAGAGAAACACTGACCCCACATGTCTGCCTGCCTATTTTCCAGGTCAGTCCCACTGTTCCCCCCATCTCCAAAAACCATGAAACCATCAATGCGTTAAAACCATCTGGCTTAATCTTTCACCAGAAGCTTTAGTCCTTATTAAAAATCTCCATTTCTCTGCTCTTATACCTCCTGAAATGAGGGATTCATTAATTCATTCATGTACTTATTCATTCAACATGTTTTCCAGGGGCTAGTATGTGCCAGCACTATGCAAGCCTCTAAGTTCAAAGGTGAGGCAAAGGCAGCCCATTTCAGCTTTGGACAGCCCTGTTAGAACAGTTCTTCCTCTGGGACTTGGTTTTACAGTCCTCACCCTCCCTGGATTCTCTTTTAAGAATACTTTCTTAATCTGTAATGTTCAGAAGTAAAAATGAGAATGCATCATCTCCTGTAGACAGGAGACTTCAAACAGCCCACGGCCACATTCTTTGTTTAGTGGTCCTATCACAGGACAGATTCATTCAACTTTGTCCACCAAAGCCCTCCCAACTACATGCATGTATAGTTATAGTTGTTCCTTGGTATCTACACGGGATGGATCCAAATTGATATCAATCTGAGAATACTTAAGTCCCTTATATAAAATGATGGAGTATTTGCAAATAACCTACATACATCTTCCCATATACTTTAAATTGTCCATAGATTACTTATAATAATACAATGTAAATACTATATAAATAGTTGTTGTACTGTATTGTTTAGGGCATAATGACACAGGAAAAAGGTCTGCACAATGTTCAGTACAGACACAACCATCATAGGTCTAACTACATAGTACACATCAGCAACAACATCATTTTTAAAAAATAATTTCCCATCTTCAGTTGGTTAAATTCAGGGATGTGGAACCTGTGCATATGGAAGGCCAAGTGTACGTCTCCCTCTTCCTCTGGTCCCAGGCTGAGACCACAGGTTAATGAGCCACCAAACTCAGCAGATCACTTGGTCTGAGGCAGATGCTGAACATTTTGAATCTTGTTTATATGCAGATGGTTCTCTGCAGCCAAGTGAGAAGGTTGTCAGGCTGCATCCAGCCTTGTTGTGCCCTGTGGAACCTGCTTTCATCTAGCATATTCCCCAAACCCTCCCTAATCTGTGTTGCCTTCAGACTTGAATAGGTTCCCTTCAGCATCTCCATTCAGGTCATTGCTGTTGAGAGAGACAACCCTGGGGTGTCACTAGACATCTCCCTCAGAGTGAACATCAGATCAGTCCATTATCAGTTTCCAGGCATTATCCCACCAAGCCCACTCATCCCATCTTTCCTCCTGCCTGGGTTTACCTGAGCATCTTGGGCAGATGTACCCATACTCCTTTGTATCTATGGGTTTCTGCCTCTAGCAGGCCAAGAGACCCTTCTGATCTCTTAGAACCACTTACCAAACACCAAGCTCATCATGACCAGCACTAATAAGAGGAACATGTACAGAGCGTGGGGGATGCTGTGGAGGCCCAAGGGCCCCAGACTCCAGCTACATGCAGGGCCTGCCATAAAATGCATGACTGCCCACCAGCCTCCAGTATGGGCTTATATTGGTGAAAGAGAAGCTGGCCAGGAGGAAGGAAAGGGGCAACACCCATTTTGTGTGGAAATTTGTTCCAAAACAGCCAGAGGGACAGAATGTCCTCACCCACGGCCACTCTGGAACCTAACATCCTGGCTTGGGAACAGGAGCCCAGCAACAGGGGAATGAGAAGGGAACGTTCCCTTATAATCATTCAATGACATCTGAATCTCGGCATCAGGTGTTGGGGATGCAACACTGTCCCAAGTCCCTCCTGTCAACCTAAAAATAAAGGTTTTTGAAGTAAGAGATGACAAATGTTTATGTGAGATCAGTAAAAGTAGCCAGATAGTTTTCCGATTAGGAGACAAAGGCGATGGCATTTATGAGAAGGGAAGGGGAACGATTACACCCACAGCAGGAAGGCATTTCTGTTGGTGCAGAAAACACAGTGATGCTAATTCTAAACGAAGTTTTTAATTTTCAGTCTAGTAGTCATAACTGCTTTCTTGTTATTTTTGCAAACATTTCTTTGGGAAACAAGGTTACTTAGGCCCAAGCCAAAAGTTATTTTGCCCTGTTTTAGTATTCCAAAGGTTTGAGGCGTAAGACGTGCAAGGCAGTTTCAGCTCCATTTATTTTTGGAGAGAGGGGAAGGGAGGGAGAAAGAGAGGGAGAGGAAAATCGTGATCTGCTGTCTCACACGCCCCCAGCTGGGATCGCTGACAACTCAGGCTCGTGACCGACCAAAATCAAACCGGCAACATTTTACTTCGCAGGCCAGCGCTCAGTCCACTGAGCCACACCAGTCAGGATCCGGATCCATTTCTAAATTGGCTCTTCTGATATTGTTTACATTGCCTTAGCAGAGCACAGAGTCTTAATGGGGGAGACAAATCAACAAGCAATGGTGGAGGGTGGGAGTGGAAACAAAAGTGCTTCCTGGGAGCACCTGGGCAGTGGAAGCACTGACAAAGGGACTTCAATCGAGTAATATGCTCAGGTTTTTGTTTATAAGATTACTGAGGTGGGGAACCAGTTAAGAAGCTATTCTTGAGTCCAGTCACTAGATGGGGGCCTGGTCAAGGAGAGGAAAAGTGGGGAAGCAAGAAGCGACCTTCAGAGATGTATTTAGAAGGAAGACTGGCCAGATTTGTAGTTAGACTGAATGTAAAGTGAGGGAAGGTGGGATAGGCTTCCAGGATGGGAAAGACGTGGCACCTGGCACCGTCAGATATCCAAAAGCGAGGACACTTGGGTCGCAAGTGACCTTACTCCCTGCAATGCTCCCTGTGGGATCCGGGAAGCCAACACCTTTCCCTATGCCCCGCCCCCCCCCCTTCCCGCCCTGCTGAGCTCAGCTGCAGGTCAGTGGGTCTGATCTCCGGCGCCCACAGGTTCCCACGCTGTGCGCTCGCTCTCCACTCCTGGCTGCACCTCAGAGGACGCGGGGTCGACCCCGGGCCCACAGCCCCAAGCTCAGCTCTCTGCCCTGCAGCTGGGAAGAAACCTGGGGAGGGCATGCTAGGCGTCGGGACCCTGGCATCACCACCCTGGCGTCAGGACCCAGGTGTGCAGAACCTGCAGCCAGCCAGAGCGCTATGCGGCTTCGTTGGCAGGTGGCGCCCCACTAGCTCCCCGCTGGCGCCTGCTGGGCCCCCCCCCCCCCCCGCACGCCTGCAGAGTCTGCAGCCTTGCCAGCCCCCGTGAGATATTCAGGGTTTGTACGTTAAGAGTTAGTGGGCTATGGGAAGTCTTTGGCGTCTGGTTTACAGTCTGGAATTTTGGGGTGGGGCCCTGAAGGAGGGTTCCTGCTTGCGCCCCAGATCATCCCAGAATCATCTGGCTTCAAGGTGCTGAATAGCGTGGATAGGAAGAAACGGATGGACGTATGCTCCATGAAAGACGGACGGCTGGGAAAGAACAAGTTAGGAAGACTCACGCCACTGCGCATCCCCCAGAAAACTTAGGGTGAGATAAGAAAATTATATTATTTCATTCATCTCAAAATGCCAGGGGAGGAGCTCCTGGCACCTTTGTAAATGTCTGTTGAATGGGTGACTGAACGATAGAAGAAAAGAATCAGAGAGCGGAGGGCCTCCTCTTGAAGGGAAGAGGGCAAAGGGAGACATAATTTCACAGCGCCCTCTGAACCCCTCTTTGAATAGAAGCACACTGAAAGACCAAGGTCTGGGGAGTTACGAGTGGCCTCGCCCTGAGAGGTCCAGGACTTGCTATGGAGATTCAGTGACTTCGGGCCCAGAAGGTAACACGTGGGAAGACTCGAGTGGTATTCGGGGGCTGGGCTAGGTCTTCTCCAGGAGGGATGTGGCCTCACGGTCCTTAACCCCGCTCTAATCAAATTTCCCTCTGCCTGTCCACGCTGCAGGGCTAAACCAGGGCATGCGGAGAGCAGCGGGAGTGTGTTGCCCTGGTGATGGGTTCTGCAGTGGCCTTCCGGGGTGAGGAGGTGGACTTTGCAGTAGTCGCCATGGTGACAGCAGTGGCTGACATTCACGTTGAGTGCCCCCTCACCCGGGTCTAGGGATTCTAGAAGGTAAGCAGCCGAGTGACGAAACAGAGGAGGTCCAACCCAAGGACAGAAAGCCAAGTTTAGGTGAATGGGGTAGGGCTAGGTGATTGGGTCTGAAACGGGCCAAGTTCCCTGATGGGATCCGTCCGACACCGCTATACGGAGAGGAACTGAAGAGGGGGTCTTTAACCTGAATATAAGTTAATGACTAGGTTCCTGAGGGAGCTAGGATGACTTGTTGATTGGGTGGATGGACTGATGGACTGACAGATAGGGACTTGGCTATCTCTGATGTCTGGGGCCCACACCCTCTGGGGCTCTCGACACCCAGGCTTCCTCACTCATTTGTGACAGCTGTGCAGGAAATATATGCCCCTTCCCTGGGCGTGGAGCAAACCCTCAACCCAAACACGCAAAGAGTGGAGCCCAGCGTCTCATAGTGGGAGTCGCTCAGGGAGAGCCTGGGCCAATAGGATAGGATAAGGGATGGCCCAGCCTGGCACTCACCTCTTCTTTCCAGTTGCTACCTCTCCTTTCTCCTATCCTCCATACTCTCCCAGTTTGCCCAGCTCCTTAGAGACAATTGGGTACCCAGGCCTCACCTGGTGTCCAACCTCACCTGGTGCCCAGTATAGCAATGTCCAGAGCCCCAGCAGATATGGGGCCTGCATCTTAGCTGGTCTTCCCCTGAGACTGCTGGAACCCTGTTATATAGCGTGAAGAGTGGACAGGGAGCTGGTCCCACCCCAGGTCGGGGTGAGGGATGGTTCTGAAAACAAACACAGCTGCTGTGAGCCTTATCAAGAGGGGAGCAATTTGCAGGGGTAGACTGAGGCCCATGGGCAGGGTGGTCCAGATTTCATATACTGAGCCACTCCTCTACTCGCGTACTTCAGGTGTCCTGGGGGGCTCCTCATGGCATCCATTATTCTCTACAGTGTGCGCAGGAAGAAGGGGAGGGGAAAATAGCCAATAGCCTTACAGGCAGGTCAGAAGAGCTCCTAATGGCCATGCCAGGAAGGGGAGACAAATCATCTTTGTCTCCAGGAGGTGGGAGGTGGGGCTGGAAGCCCCCAATTTGCATTTAAGGAGTTTCCCTTCACTGAACAAAGATGCAGATCTAGGAAGGCAAGGTTCAGAGCCATGCAACTGGTTCCAAGGCTTCATGCTCCACACTTCCCATCCTATTTGTTCCCTGGGACCAAGAAAAGAGGTGCCACAGTTAGCTTTCCCGTGTTTGGTAAAGGTGCAGCATTTGGAACTGTGGCCACCTCCCCTCTTTTAATCCCAAATACCAGGCGTTGTCACCTGACAAGTCTCAGATCACCCTTCCCAGTGGAGACACATTACACCCTCCCTTAAGGAGCTTCTGAGCTGGTGGGAACGGACACCTCTGCCTGAGACTTCATGCACTAGGGCTGGACAGAGGCACTGCGATGAGCTAGAAACTGTATCTAGGATGTCGGAACATTGTCACCCATATTCAGCATCTTGTTCAAAATACGGTATCACCCAGGGTGATAGACCTAGGGGTGTCTCATCTGGAAAGGAAGCTTCCAAGGAAAGAAGGTGGCCAGGCAAAAACTGGTGGGTGAGAGGACTCATTCTATTCCATGAGGTCCAAGGACTGGAAATAGGACAGTTACAGGGAACTGATTTCCTCAGGTTCAACCTAAGAATATTCTAACAGCTATCCAAAAGGCCAAGTGTGGCTCGAACACGAGTCGTTGGCGCCCAGTCTCTGGCAGACCGTGTTTGTCGAATAGCAAAGAGGGTATGAGGAGAGACTTGAGGGCAGGGTGAGCAGGGTGTACAGGGTTTGCTGAATAAGACGTGGGGAGTGGGCCATTCCGCACCCCCCATGGAAACAGCAAGAGCTAAGCAAGGGAAATAGGGGATACTGATGGTGAAATCATGCCAGTTGGGCCTGGAAATCAGCAGAAGAGCTGAGGAGGTGAAATTAGGTACCAGAAAGCTATTGTAAACAACAAAGCCTGAGTCAGAGCAACAGGAGGCAACATGGCTCCTGGGGTGGTTGCAAGCAGGAAGGACTGAGGTGGGGTCACAAGGCCGCACAGCAGTGATATTAGGCATGCCATGAAAGGGTGACTCTTGGGGACCCACTGCATGAGGACAACTGAGGTTGGGGGCTGAAGGCCTGGGGGAAAAGCAGAGATGGGGAAGGTTAAATTGGCTATATGGAGTTGGGGTTTCCCAGAGCCCAGCCCTTTAAGGCTTCAGTCCCTGGCTCACCAAATACTTGGGAAGTCACAAAATTAGCCAACCTGTAGAAAAAATACCTTTTCATTTATTATTAGGAAAATGCATTCATTTAATGCAGAGTGTATGCCAGGGAGGTTAGGCGCTACCAGATGGATGAGGGGAAACGTGCAGGAGGAACAGTGAGGGGGGTGGTCCTCACTTTGCACAAACTATGAACAGCAATATGAACACAGAGAATCACAGATAAGAGGGTCCTTCCTCATGTCTCCTCCCATCCCATTCTTCCAGAATGAGTTCCACTGTGGTCCCTAGAGGTGCCAGGGCATCTGGAAGTTCTGTACTGGGAGCGGGGTGCAATGTGTGGCCTCAAAGTTGTGCAGATGTTTCTGAGCCTAAGGAAAGAGGACAAGTGGGTGCACAGCACTGCACAGAGTGGCTTCCACCAGACCCTCCCTCTACCCCCCAAACTCCCACCCATTCAATAAAAGTTACCACTTCCAACTGTCCCCAAGCCCCACACGTGCCCCCTGGCCACTGAGGCACCCCCCCAGCTCACCAGGAACAAAGCCAGCTGTTGCCTTTCATGTGCACTCATGTCCTCCCCTGTAGAGAAGAGGTGGGACTCTTAAACATGGCCCACACATCTGGGCACCCATCCCCGTCCTGGGCTCTTCCTAACCCTCTCTTCTGCCTCAGGACCTCCTTACCCACGCTCCAGGGGAAGTCCAGCCCGTGTTCTGCCTCGTAGGAGCGGAGGACAGACAGACACCAGTCTTCCTCTACCTCCCATCGGCTATAAAATGAGGCTGGTCAGGGAGAGAGATGAGGGCAGAGGACATTGCTTCCCCTGGCCTTGCAACCTGGCCTTACCAGGCTTTCCCACCCGAAGGCCTCACCAGATCCTCTCTCACCTTCCTCCAGCTGTGAGGAGGCCTCCAGCCACTGCCTCACCACTTGAAGACCCTCTTCTGCCATCACACGGGGATACCTGCAGAGGCAGCGCCAGGACAGGAGCCAGAACCAATTCTCTTCACCCCTCCAACCCTGAACCTTCTTCCCTTCCTCCCGCTGCTGGAATGTGTACACATGCACACACACACACCCTGCTCTCACCGATGCTGCAGGAGCTTCAGCAGGAGGTCATTGCCTCGGTTGGACATGATGTCTTCAGGAACCCTGGGGGTGAGAATAATACACTGAAGAGGAGGAAGAGTCTGGATACCTGGGTTTCTAGTGGGCAGAGGTGGGTGGGGCAACTGTCTAGCTCTCTCTGGGATACAGGAGGGTAGAGGCTCCCAGGTACTCACGTGGTGGTGATGATCTCATCCTTGGTTCTTCGGATCAGCAATACAGGGCCATGGTACCTTTAGGGGACAGAGCAGTGGGGAGGCAGAACTCAAGAGGGAGGCAGGTGACAACTGGCCACCCCATTCCTGCGCTGGCTGCATTCTTAGCCCCTGCTACAGTAGGGACCCATGGGCTAGCCCTTCACCCAGAGGTGCAAGTTAGAATATTTAAGAAGGGCATGCTGAAACTCTAGCCTTGCTGGCAGACCCCTGCTGTGCCAGGCTTTAAGCCTTTGCTTGCCAGATCATAAGAAGGTTCAGGGTCCCAGGGGATCTGGGAGAGGTTAGGCCATCTAAGGTGGGGGCAGGCTCACTCAAGGGATTTGAGGAGGAGGCTATGTGCCAACTTGTACTTTGGCACTTCAGCATCTGCACGCCCAGCAGAGCTGTACGGGACGGGGGTGAGGTGGGGCAGCGCATCACCTGCACAGCTGCTCCGCGTTATTTAGATTGAGGTGTTGCCTCACAGTCCTGGTCACCAGGCCCCCTAGAGTGGGACAAACATGAAGAGACAGAAGAGACAAAGCACTTGTCCAGCACAAAGGTCCCCACTGTTTATGGAGAGAGAAAACTAAGGCCCCCAGAAAGGGGGTCCTCCTGCTTCTCAACAACAGGGCCACCCACTCCCCACCCTTCCCTGTAAGGGCAGGCCTGGGGGCTATACTCACTCCAGCTGTCCGGCATGACTTTCAAGGCCAAGGGCACCAGGTCATCAAAGGAGGCATCCAGGATCACGGCACTAATGTCTGGGTAGGACATGGCTGCCCATGTGGCTGGTGCCAGGACAGGGAAGAAGGGTAAGAAGCGAGGGGTTCCTGCCCACCATGCTAGCCTCATTCCACTAATGCTTTAGGCTGACCCCATCCTCCCTACTATTAATAGATTAGTCCCAGGGCTCTCCTTAGCCCTCACGCCACTCAGCCAAGGCACTGTCTGGAGAGGATGAGGCGAGAATATGGAAGTGCACTGAAGACAACCCAGAGGAAACTTTTGTTTCCCTGATCTTCCCAACCCAGGACCTGAGTCTACTTTTGATAATCAGGCATAAGTGTGGAGGGAAATGTAAAGTATGTATGTAAAGGATACCTCCTCCCAGAACACTCAGATCCATCTCCTTCCTTAACCCTCCACCCTGTTCCTGGACTGCCAGTGCACTCCCCACCCCTCCTTGGGGGGAGGGAATCCCAAATGTGCCTACAATGAGGGAGGAGGGAGGCTGGTACCAGTGAAGCCTCCGATGGACCAGGCATAGAGGATGATGTCCTGGGGTTGGAAGCCCAGGCGGTGGATGGCAAACTGGACTACCACGTCCATGGCGTTGGCCTCGCTCTGTGGGAATGGCACCCCCTGGAGGAGGAAGAGCCAAGGCAGGAGGGGTCAGCACCACAGATCAACTGGTCTGCTGCCCACACTCCCCTAGAGTGGACCCTTCCTGTGCTACTCTGGAACAGAGAACAGATAAAAGAAAAGGGCGGGGGTGGGGGGATTCTCCCTGAAACCACCACCTTCCCTCCTGCTAACTTCTCACTGTGAGAAGGGCTCCCTGTGACTTGCAATTCCTGGCTTTGGGACCCAGGTCACAGGTGAGTGGGAGCCCCACAGAAATATACACTGCCTTCCCTACCTCCAGTGGCTGGGCAGAGGGAGAGAGACCATGATTCAGGAAAAGAAAAGGATCTGGAGAGGGTCTCACCGTGCTGCCAGCAAAGCCTGGATGATTCCAGCCCAGGACTGAGTATCCAGCTGCAACACAGGGTTGAAGGGGCTGGGACCTCATGGTCTCCAACCCCAGCCTCCAGGAGTGGTAGCAGGACATGGGGGGCTCTAATCATGCCCCAACTAGAGGCAGCAGAAGGGAGATGTGTGGTTGTGGGGAGGAGGGCAATAAGGTTAGGGAACACAGCCCAAGGGGAGGGATGCAGGGTTAGCAAAGCAAATGGGGCATGAATTCCATCCCCCGCCCTGCCCCTGCTACACCAGCCACAGATGAGGGTTTCAAACTTCACCCACAGAAAGTGGTCAGGCCTAGGGAAGTCATATCAGTGTGGAAAGATGGGGACGTTCTGGTCCAAGGAGCAGAGACAAGAAGGCTGAGCCCTGGGCCTACCTTCCAGAGGTGTGGACACGCAGCCCACCTCATAGAAGCCTGCATTCCCCTCACAGCAGATCACCTGCAGAAGGAGGCAGGAAGGAGGGCTGGGAGAGAGCCAAGTGGGACTAAACATCCCTCTAGTGGCAGAAGGGCAGCCTGTGGGAGTCTCACAGGGAAGAGAAAAGGGTACATTCCTGTTCTCTCCACAGGGAATGGAAACAATTCATTTCACAAGGTCCAGAAGCTGAGAGGCAAAATAGATGCAAATGCTTAGCGAACTGGGCCCTCAGAGGAAGAACGTTTTGAGGTAAGTTGCTCAACCCCCCAGCAGTGTCAATTTGCCCCTGGAAGACTGCGAGGTGTTATGTCTCTCAGGAATGAGATTTCGGGTATTTTTTTCCTTTCTAGTTTTTGTGTCTATTTTTTTGTGTGTGTGTGATTGTTCCTTTTATGTGATAAGGCAATCACTTGTCCTCCCCATCTCTGGGCTCAGGTCTTATAACCAAGTAAACTATTTCCATGGTGCCTCAAGCCAAAGCCCAGAGATGATGGGATGTGCACGGATTCCGGCAGTGGGCAGAGCAGAATTAGAATCCAGCTCCCTGGACTGATGGCTTATGGCTCTTTCCAAGGTTGCTTCATGGAGGAGGCAGCAGACTTTAGAGCCTGGGTTCAAATCCTGGCTCTCCCACTAACTGTGATTTGGGAAAGTGACTCTGTCTCAGTTCCATCATCTGCAAGGGCTAATAGAAACCACCCATTTTATAGGGTTGTTGTGAAAATTAAATACGTGCATTGTGCATGGTAAGTGCTATCTAAGTAGTGACTATGATGGTGATCACTTTTTGGTCCTTGAATATCCACTTCTACTCCATCTATTTCCCTATGATTCGGTTTTCCTGCACCAAGAGGTCTTCAGGGTGGGGACTATTCACAGCTGTGCTTCCCGAGGGCTGCTGTACAACTGCAATCCCCAGGACCCCCACTGCCCTCCCCAATCTACCTCTGGGCTCCCTGCTCCTCTCACCAGCTTCTGTCCCTGGGGCTCAGTTGTCCCCCGCCGGTCCACAAACATGGTGTCTATCTCATTGCCATCACAGGCCAGGAGCTTTGCCCGGCGCCCATCACACTGAATAGGGAAGATACAAGGCCAAGTTAAGGACAGACCACATCCTTCAGGGGGCAAAGGGCTGTCGGGGGGCAGGGGCAGGGGAGCCTCACCTCTTCCACCAGCCGGGCCTGGCCCTGCAAGAGCACAGGCATGAGGGCCTTCTGGAGCAAGTACACAGAGCCCGGGTACAGCATCCGGCGCCCCAGGGTGTGGGCCACCAGGTAGCTGTGGGGAGCATGGAGTTAACAAACCCCCAGCCCCAGAAGGGCCCAGGGAGTGTCCCAGCCCTATAACACTCACAGGCTCTGTGACCAGCTCACCCCGACCTTCACAGCTTCGTTTGCCTCTTTTGGGACTTAATGAAATATCACATGTACAAGGCTGGTGTTTTTCACACTTTCTTTACTGCAACCTTTGTAAGATACATTTTATTTTACTTCTTAATGATTTTATTTACTTATTTTTAGTTTTAGAAAGCGGGGAAGGGAGGGAGAAAGAGGGAGAGAAACATCTATGTGGAGAGAAACATCAGTCAGCTGCCCCTTGCAGGCCCCCAACAGGGACCTGGCCTGAAACCCAGGCCTATGCCCTGACTGGGAATCGAGCCAGCGAACTTCAGGTTTGCAGGAGCCACACCCACTGAGCCCAACCCACTGAGCCACACTGGTCAGAGCTGTAAGATACGTTTTATATTGTGGCCCAGTATATATAATCCTGAAAATTATAATTATGAGATATTACATAATACTTTCTATATATGATGCATGAAAGCTAAGTTATTATCAAATAAGAACCTGCTAATGTATAAATTCAACTTAAGTCCCCAAATAAATACTTGAAAAAAATGGCAATTTTAATTCACTAAACTGATTTCAAGATTCGTTAGTGGGTTGAGATGGGCAGTTTGAAAGACACCAACCAGATGGCACACTCCCTCAGAACAGGGCCGGCCACTTCGTGTGCTCAGACGTGTCTGCTGTCTGCCACACAGGTGGCACCCAAAGCTGGCGCGGAGCAGGCGCTCACACAGGCACTGAACGGTTACACTAATCTAGACAGACAGGATACGGTAGCTGCCACTCCTGACAAAGACAGCTGACCACTTCCAGTCCATCCCAAAGTGGAACTTGTCCCCAGAACAACACTGCTTGACCCCTTCTAGCACCCCTCGCAGAACTCCAACTTTGGCTTGCCCCTCTGACCAGTCAGCACACTGTCAGTAACCATCAAGTCCAGCCCCTTCCCTCCTGGTCTAGAACCTGCCTCCCAGGCACCAGCAACAGAAAGCTGCACTTATTACCTCCAACATCATCAAGTGCCCACAACTACCATTTCTTTGGGCTTTCCCTTGTACTCTCAGTTCTCCAGGCAAAGTCAATGCCATTCAGAATACGTCACCCTATGTGACATCACCAACCCTGAGATGTGGGTCATTCAAGGGTGCACAAACTGTAGCTTGCTCAAAGTGGGATAACCCAGGAGCAGAGGGGCCAGGGCAGGGACACAGCAGCCACTAGACTCTGCTCCAGCTCCAGCTCTGTGTCCCCTCCCCACCACCAACCACATTCTCCCCTCTCGGTCTCATCAAAAGCGCTTTTGTGTCAGAACTGTGTTACTACCCCAGCTCTTCCTTCACCGTCGGGGAGACTCTGGACTTCTCTGAGCCTCTTTTCTTCACACATGAGCATGGACAAACATGACTTTGCCACAAATAATACAAAGCACATGGCACTAGCCCTAACAGATGACAGCTATCTTACAACGGAGCACCCAGTCCCAGAGCCTTCACTTCTCACCTGGTGATCTGACAAGGCAGCTTCTTGACCCGGTTGAGAAGGGTGTCTGCTGTCCCCCGGTGCAGGGGCTCTGGGCGGAGCAGGGCCACGCCCCGGCGGAAAGGGCCCCCTCGGGACTCCTTCCTGAGGAATGGAAAGATGCAGGGGAGGATGCAGTCAGGAGGATGGAGTCTGAGGTCTGAAGGATGGTGGGGTCTAGAGAGAGGGGGCTGGAAGGTAGGCACTGGGGCCCACAGTGGAGATAGAAGTGGGGGACTGGAGGGCAGGGATGGAGTGAAAGAACTGAGGCTCACCAGCTGCTGGGCTCTTCCCAGTGGAAGTCAACTGGCCAGCTCCTGAAGTCAAAGTTGTAGTTGGCAAGCTGCCTCTGGGGTGGGCAAAGAGAGAAGGAGTTGAGGATTAAAGGAGAATTGAGCCCTGGCTGGTGTGGCTCAGTGGATTGAGCGCCAGCCTGCAAACCAAAGTGTCACCGGTTCGATTCCCAGTCAGAGCACATGCCTGGGTTGCGGGCCAGGTCCCTAGTAGGAAGCGTGTGAGAGGCAACCTCACACTGATGTTTCCTTCCCTCTTTCTCTCCCTCCCCACCCCTCTCTGAAAATAAATAGTAAAATCTTAAAAAAAAAAAAAAAAAGGACTTTATTTATTTAGAGAGGAGAAGGGAAAGGAGAAAGGGAGAAAACCATTGACGTGAGGTTGCCTTTCACACGCCCCCAACTGGGGGCCTGGCCCACAACCCAGGCTCATGCCGTTCGATTCCCCTCTGACTGGGAATCAAACCAGCAACCCTTTGGTTCTCAGGCCAGCACTCAATCCACTGGGCCACACCAGCCAGGGCTCAATAAAGAAAATCTTTTAGGCTGGTGTGGCTCAGTGGACTGAGTGCTGGCTTGTGAACCAAAGGGTCACTGGTTCGATCCCCAGTCAGGACACATGCCTGGGTTGCGGGCCAGGTCCCCAGTAGGGGGCTAGTGAGAGGGAACCACACATTGGTGTTTCTTTCTCTCTTTCTCTCCCCTGCCTTCCACTCTGTCTAAAAATAAATAAATAAATAAAATATTAAAAAGAAAATCTTTTAATAAATAAAGAGAAATTGAGAAGTGGATGGAGGTCCACCTACGTACCCTCATCATTTTGGGGACTGGCACCCCCCCCCCCATCATGGGGAGACAAGCAGAGGTCAACACCCTCCTGGTTTTCAGATGAAAAGCTCTGACATGGCCAGGAAAATCCAGCAAGAGAGGATCTCCTGTCAGGTACCAGACGGGCCTATCTGCCCTCTTCCAGAAGGGGAATCTCACTGTTTGCTTTACCAAATCTAAAACCACCCTACCCCCAGGAGGGGTGGCTGGAGGTACTGGTGTTTCTGAGGGAGGAGGGAGGGGGCTGACGGCTGGTCAAGCTCCCTTCCCCACCTGGGTCCTTCGCATAATGCTGTCCCCTGGGCTCAGAAATCCCCAGTGCATCAAACTGTCCCAAGCCTGGGTGAGAGGGGAGGAGGGAAGTCATGCCTAGAGCGGCCCCTCCGCACCAAGGCTGCCTCCCTTGCCTCAATGCCTGCCGCATGGGCTGGTGCTGCCACCCAGACCAGTTTCTCCTTCTCTTTCTCCCTCCCTTCCTCTCTCTCTAAAAGTAAATAAATAAAATCTTAAGAAAAAAGTAACTTGACTCAGGGAGAGCAATAGAAAATTTGTACAAAAATATAAAGGGCAAAACAAAACAAAATGAAGAAAAGCATTTTCAGGCAGGTTATGTTCCGATCTGGACTTGAATTCAGATGCAGCCGCTCCCTCCTCTGGGGCTCTTATCCTCTTTTCTTATTTCTTCAGGTGTGTGAATGAGGGTGGCAAGGCCTCCTCACCACGTTGTTATGAGGGTTAGAAGAGGGTTAGAAGTGGAAATTACTCTCCGCATTTAAATGACCACAGAGCACCGTATGGGGTACGCTCTGTGGCTGGGGTAGCCAGTAACACCTTCACCATAGTCATGGTGTTTGATCCCAGAAAGCCCTTTGCAGCAGGAAGGAGCTTTATAGGGTCCCCAAGCACCTTCTCAGAGGTGATCACACTCCAGCACTTGCTGGATTGGCACAACTCCAAGGACACTGTGCCCTGGTTTTTCTCCCTCCTGGCGCTGCTCTGTGCTCCGGGCACAAGAGTGGACATACCAGTCCATCCTGCCCCACCCCTGAACAAAACTAGCTTGGTGTTCAATGCACACAGCAACGATGACCATTTACAGACCTGAGCTGTGTGACAGAGGGGAAACCCCTGTCTGAGAAACACTGCAGAACATTTCTACATCTAGACAATTCTTGAGGATGGAGGGTGGAGGGGTAGAAGACTTCTAGCAGAACATTCCATTAGAAGTGGCAGAAAGGAAAAGTTTGTCAGCTGACAGCTCACTTGGAGAGGGGAGAAGGGATAGAGCACTGTGCTGCAAACACCCAGGCATAGTGAGCAGTAAACACGTCTCTACTCCCTGGCAGAAGGGGTGCCAGTACCCTGGGGAAGCACCTGTTAAGAGCCTTTCCTGGAACCTCTTACCTTGTTTTCTGCAGACTGGTTCCTATGTGTGGCCTCCAAGATGGTGATGAACTGCCGGTACTGGGGGTTGGTCCAGCGGCCAATGCCTGGTGGAAGGGGTAGGAAACTGTTAGGAAAACTGGGAAGCAAGATGAGCAGGTTTCAGGAAGAGAACTGGAGATGGGCAAGGAGAAGGCTCCAGAAGATTGAGTGAGAGGAAAAGAAACCAAGGGCCCAGGATCTGGGGAAATGGGAGGGTCAAGCCAACCTCCTTCCTCCACAGCCAGCACCGGCAACAGTGTTCTTCCTGCCCTTGCCTCTTCAGTTTGTTTCTTCATGGACTATTGACCTCTCACCCTCCAGAATGTTAATTCTCCCCAGTCTTAAGGCACTGTCATGCATGGTCACTGTTTGCCCTGTTAGCAGTGGGGTTTCTCCTCGTTCCACTGCCTCCCTTGTCCAGGGCTTGCCGCTATCTCTTCTGTACAGTCTCACTCCCTGCCATCTGCTTCACGGCTCTTGTCTCATAGTTATTTCCTCAGAGGATCCAAGTTCCCTTCCTCTGTCCTCCAGCTTTTCAACTCTGCCCTCAGCACTCTCCCTATCCCTTGAGATTCCTCCCTCCACTGTTCTCTGGGTCCATTCTCGCCTCCTTCCAATTCCTGGACTGCTCTGCCCCTGCCGCCATGCTACCTCCTTCTCTGAACCAAGAGATATTCTCAGTGCCCAGCTCCCTTTGCTCTTTGCCCAGCCCCTCAGTGATCACATCCACTCTCCCTTCACTGCCTAAAAGCCTCAAATCCTGACATCTCTGCTTCCAATGGCCCTACAGGTGTCATGTGCCAGGCACTGTTCTGACGTGGGAAAGACAGCAGGAAACGATGCAAGGTCCTGGCCCTCAGAGAGCTGCCATTTTGGCTGGGGGTGGGGTGGGGCTGGAGAAAGACAAGAAACAGTCAACAAGAAAATTTCAGAGAGCGGTAAGTGCTATAAATAAAATAGAACCAGAATGAACTAGGGTGCTACATATCACCAGTGGTAGAGTCCCAGCAACACTGAGAATGAAGCAATCTGCAGAACGACTGGTGTAGAGCCATGCCATTTGTGTGAAAAAGTAAAATGCACAAAAAAATGCTACATGGTGTTAATACTTACCATATTTCATAGATTCTAGGACGTTTTTTCACATTTGAAAACTTTTTTTTGTAATTCTTTTTTTAAATTTTTTATTTTAATTGTTGATCTTGTACAGTTTTCTGTCTTTTACTCCCACCCCAGCCCACCACCCCAGCCCTCCCCACCTCCCTCCCCTTTCCACCCCCCATAGTTTTTGTCCATGTGTCCTTTATACTTGTTCCTGTAAACCCTTCCCCTTTCCCCTGACATTTGAAAACTTTTAAATCAGTATGCATTTTACAATATACCGCAGCAATTTAGATTTGACGAAATGAAGTATATTTCAAAAAGTATAAAAATATGCAGGACAAAACCATAGCAGATGCCGGTGGTTGCTCTGGAGACAGAGGAGCCCAGGCTGGGGAAGGGCCCCACGGGACACCAGCACTAACTAACTGCAATGCTCTAGAGTTTCACCGAAAAGGTATTTGAAGCAATATCACAAAACATAAGCATTTTACTTATTTTTGATATTTTCTTCTCTGAACTTTTTGGTACTTAATCCCTGCACGCCTCCCCCCCCCCCTCCAAATTCAAAAGAAATAAAATTAACACAAGACAAATTGAGGGGTAGGAACTACTTTTCAACAGGGCAGTCAAGGAAGGCCTCTCTGAAGAGGGAAGCCCAGCCCTGTGGGGACCAGCAGGCAGAAGACCACGGGCAGAAGGTGCCCGCCCTGGACTGAAGCCCACTGCAGCCACGCAGCTCTGGACCACCACTCCCTTCTTCACGCATCCCCTCATCCAGTTTCTACCATGTGCGCTCACCCAGGGACATGATTTGGTTTGTTTCTTCATTTTTTATTTGTGAGGTATGACATCCAAACACAAAACATACATTCAGTTTAAAAAGCACAAAGCAAACGTTTATGTGACCATCACTCAGGTCAAGAAAGAGAACAAAGCCGCCTCTCACCAGAAGTCCTCCCCGTCCTGTCCCCACCCTCTCCCAGGTAACCACTGCCGGACTTTCAAGATAACAATGCCCATGATTATGTGCCCATTTCTTTGGTGTGTGCCACTTCTATATGTATCCTTTTTGAACTTTAGGTAAATAGAAACATGCTGCATAAATTATTTGGCAGTCAGCTTTTTTTCATTCAACTTTACATTTATGAGCTTCATCTGAGTTGCTGAGTGCAACTCAGGTGTGTTCACTCGCACTGCTTCCTCCGTGGGTTTTTAAGGACAAGATCATACCTTGACCATTCTCAATCATTTTCCCTCAGAGGTCAACACAAAATTGCAGAAGCTACTTTATAAACATTTACCCAGTGATGGATAAATGCAAACTAGGCTCCCTCTTCACCTACCTCGGAGGCAGGCCACACCTGCCACCAGTAGTAGCAATGTCCCAGCATAGTGAGAAAACGGTACCACCTTGGACAGACTCAAGTAACCTGGGAGGGGAGAGAAACTATATAAGCAGCTTTCCCCACCGCCTCTCCAGATCCTCTTCCCAGTTCCACCCCAAACTTCCACCCCACACCCTCTCATTGGGACAGCCACACCCTCAGAGGGAGAAGATGCCTGATGGAAGAGGGAAGCCAAGCCATCCTTGCAAATCTCCTTTCCTCTGTAGGGGGTTGGCTCATCTGCCAAAAACCTGCCCCTGTCCTGTCCCACCACCTTTGAAACCACACTGACCTTTCCTGTATAAGTAGAAGAAGGCGAAGGGAGAGGAGTAATAAGAGATGGACCAGAAGACTGAAGCCTGCAGCAGAGAGACAGGGACAAGCAATCAATATGCACACACCCCTTTCGTTTCCAGGCCTGGGCTGTGAGCAAAGTGGATAACCTGAAGGATATCATGCGAACTACCTATTCTGAGCATGACATCATGCACACAGTAGGTGCTCAATATTTGCTGAAAGGCAATGTGTCAAGAACATAACAACTTGGTAAAAGTAGGTACAAGTTCTATTTTCTTCCTATTATCATCTCCGAACATAATTCATCACATTTAACAACCAGTCCCTCTTTCTACTCAACCAAGCTTTTTTGATTGGCCCTGCTGAGGACAGCACCTTGCCCGGTCCCCACGAGAGATGCACAAATGTTACCATAGGAACCCTGCCAGAGAGAACAGCTGTTCTTGCAGTCAAAGAGGTTAACTGCCAGAAGGACAGGTCACTGGGGACTGCAGGACTCAGCACCTGTGCACGGTCCCAAGACTAAACAAATTTTCCTCATGGCTCAGGCTGCTCCAGAGGAAGCAGGCACAAGCCAAAGAGGAGAGCCAAGTGTGCATGTGCTTGACTATGTGTGTCTTGTGTGTTGGAGAGGTCTGCTGCACAGCCTGGAGCATCCCCTACCCCTAGGGGCAATGCCTTCTACCAGGCTGGGGAGGACAAAGTTCAGGAGGGCAGCTGCGGCCAAAAAGATGCAGTAGTCCCAGGTGCCAGGGCAGACATACCAGTGCCAGGATGCTGTCGGCATGTTTCTCCAGGGCCCGCGGCTGATAATACGTGTCCTGCCGAAACAGATGCCCGCGTTAATGATCCGTCTCCTTCCCTTTGGGAATCCCCGATGCACACATCCCTCTGGTTCTAGACTCCAAAACTGTCTCTCCTGGGATATCCCTGGCTCCCAAAGAAACCCCTCTTCTCCAGGAGTGCTCTGAACCTGATTTCCCACCCCACACCATGAGAACAAACACCTGGCTGGACTTAGAAGCAAAAGTGAAAGTGGGATTGGACGACTTCGGCCCCTTTTTCAGGGCCCAGTTTCAAAATGGTTGTAGGCATGTGCTTATAGGGAGAGCGAGGTTAGGGAAGAAAGGAGACACCATGACAACTTTTAAGAGAGAAAGAAGAGCATCAGAAATAAGAGCAGGTTGATTTAAAAAGGTAATGTGGCTGGGGGTGGGCAGTTTGCCGAAGACCGGGAACATAATTCGAGACTACAGATACAAGAACATAGAGGCACGGCCTACCACTATCCCCAGCTTTCCAAGTGCAATGACCCTGGGGTCTGCAGAGTAGGGTGAGGGGTGAGGTGGAGACCAACGGATGAGTGAAATGTTGAACAAGTTATATGGAAATTCAACGCGTACTAGAGAGAAGATAAAACAGAACCGGGGAGGCATCAAGAGGCATTGATTAAGAAGAAATCGAGGTTGACGGCAAAACCATCCAGCTTCCGAATCCGAGCAGGGTCTCTTCCAGGACTTAAAAGTCAATGGGGGCGGGCACGAACCACGACACACAGGGTGGGGGGGGCCGCGAGAGGAAAAAGCAAGGAGTGGCAGTCAGAATACGAAAGCGGTGGCAAACAGAGATAAAGAAGGTGGCCAGCCGACAGGCGTGACTTTAACCCAGGAAGCACAAATAACGCAGACTACGCGCACCACTGACTCGTCGAGCAGGCTCCCCCGATTTCCAGTAATAGGCGCTTCTGAGGAGCGAAGGCCGCAAAGGGTTTTGAGCTGTACCATGTTTCTGACCAGGGGAGAACTCGACTCACCCAGGAGCTGGAAGGGGGGCTAGTGACTGAAGTTGAAGTTTCAGGGACGCCGGAACCGGCCCTTTCAGAGTCCCTTCCGCGGTAGATTTTGTAGAGCCGGGGGCCGAGGACGCAGCTCAGCAGCTTCGCCATGGCCCTGGCTCGGGGCCCTACTTTCCGAGCAGCAGTTCCCTCTGCGAGCCCCGCCCTCTCCGGCCTCTGGGAGCTGCGTTCCCGGTACGTCAGCACGTACCGGCTCCGCCTCGAGCCGAGACGTTTTCAGCGCTTCTAGAGCAGGATGTCGTGCAGTTGGACCTACGGGTGCGGCAGTGGTCAGAAATTACCTGGAGGAGTTTGGAACGCGGAGAGTTAGAAAATTATCAGGCCTGATTCAATCACTTTTTTTTTCTAGCCCTCGGTACTGGTAGACACTCGAGAGAAATTGGGTAGGACGGGTAGTGTTAGGAACACTTGACAAGAGCAGTAAGAAAAGGTTTGGTGCCAGTAATACATCTAATAAAAGAAATGCAAAGTTTTATGAAAAAATTATTTAAAGTTATTGAAAGAGGTAAACCAGGGCTTGAATAAATGGAGAGCTACCCCATGGACGTGGATAGAAAGCATGGTTAAGATGTATGAAATACTGCCCTGGCTGGTGTAGCTCAGTGGATTGAGCGTGGGCCTGCAAACCAAAAGATCGAGGTTCAACTCCCAGTCAGGGCACATCCCTGGGTTGCAGGCTGGTTCCCAGCATGGGACACACAAGAGGCAACCATACATTGATATTTCTCTCCCTCTCCCTCTTTCCTACCTTTTCCCTCTAAAGATAAATAAATAAAATGTATGAAATACTGGTGAAAAAAAAATTGATGGATCATCACTCTTAGGTACCATCAAATCTCAAAGCCATATTGTTGAGTGAAAAAAAAAGCCACAGATTACATACAACATGACACCATTGTATAAAGTTCAAAAACAAAATTTAATGAACAAGTGAAAGGTAAAGCAAATTTGGAAAAGTGCTACACAGCATAGAGAATCTTTTTTTTTAAGATTTTATTTCTTTACTTTCAGAGAGAGGGGAAGGGAGCAA
Organism: Glossophaga mutica; assembly: GCA_039655065.1. Taxonomy (NCBI): domain Eukaryota; kingdom Metazoa; phylum Chordata; class Mammalia; order Chiroptera; family Phyllostomidae; genus Glossophaga; species Glossophaga mutica. The sequence continues at coordinate 107,715,368 of CM077306.1, forward strand.
AAAAGAGAGAGAGAAGCATCAATGTGTGGTTGCCTTTTGCCCGCCCCCAACTGGGCACCCAGCCCACAGCCCACAGCCCAGGCACGTGCCCTGACTGGGAATGGAACCAGAGACCCTTTGATTTGCAGGCCAGCATTCAGTCCACTGAGCCACACCAACCACCCAGGGCCTCTTTAGCATTTTATTGCAGTAAACACATACACTGGAAAGTGCACCAATCGAATCATTAGTTTTGCTTGTTTTTGTACTTTATATAAATGGAATGACATAATGTGCTTTTTTTATTTCTGGCTTCTTTTACTCTCATTATGTTTGTGAGATTCAACCTTGTTGCATGTCACTGTGATTTGTGCATTCCCATAGCTGTCGAATTGTGTGAATATACCACAGTTTACTTAGCCATTATACAGTTATACATTAGAAATAGTCTTTGGTATGCATGGACTATTTTATACAAAAATAATTTTGAAAATAAGTAACCTTTAAAAATAAATAACACATTAAAAACTATTACAGCCATATGAAGACATGAGGATCTGCCTTGAAAGCCCTGCCTGGGACAAAGAGATGAGGCCACGAATTTTCCAGGCCCTTGCCATTCTTCTCCTTGAGCAATAATTTTATATACTCATCCGAGGCTCAGAAAAGGTGTGTGGTGTGCCAGGCAGCCCCAAGGAAAGCCATTCTAAATCATTTCTGAAGTACTGGCTGTGTGTGCAGTCTCATGCCGGGTTCTGTGGAAACCAACATAAAGATTCCGTTTCTTCCCTCATGGCTGGCATCTCCTAGGGTGGAGGAGCAAATGCTTCCAAACTCATGGGAGGTCTCAGAGAGCTGTGACCCCTTCTGTTCAGGCTTCTTAGCGTGGAGAGTCTTTGATCTGAGTTTCTCTGCCAGTATGGAGTCAGGAGTCAGAAGGGTGAGGAGGTTTTCTTTGGAGCAGCCTGGACTGGGTCTTCTCCCCAGGACAGACAGATAGTGGTCACTTCTTCCCCAGTGGACTTACAGCTGGGCTTTATCTCCCCAGCATTCCCATCCCCTCCAGAGGCCTATGTCACTGCAGACCAGAGAGTGTGGGCCTCTATCTGGGCTCTGTTTCCTCCCTGGGGACACCAGGTCCTAGGCAAGAGAACTTGAAAGGCTCTTCCCATGGCAGTCTTATTCCTCCTCCTTCTGCGCCTCTGTGGGCCCTCCCAGGCTGCTGCTGGTAAGGAGCAGGTGGTGGGGGATTCTGGGAGGTTGTGAGAGACTGCCGCTGTTTCTCCTTAGGGGCCTGGGAAAAGCATCTGATTCAAGAAGTTAGATTTACCCCAATTGACCTCCCCCTGTCTTTTATACTGGGGAAGACCCAGAGACCCTGGGGATCCAGGTCATGTGCAGTTTCCTTTAGAAAATAAGAATGGGTGAGTATATGCTTCCAGAAAAGGAGAAATGAGAGGAAGAGATATGGGCATTTGCCAACTCTTCCAGCCTTTTCTCTCTTGCCCTCAGATTCCCTCATTCACTGGAGAGGGGAGGAAAGCCCCTACCCTCTTCTCTCCACCTCACATTTTTTGTAGCTGTCCCTTGAGAAATGTGTTCACAGCCAGACCAGTGTTGGAGACCTCAGAAGGGGAGGAAGCCAGGGGTTGGAGGTTGGAGCTGGGTGGTTGCCGATCTGATGGAGGTCTCTGGCCTCACACAAGCCCTTTCCCACAGACAACTTCCAGGCCATCTATGTTGCCTTGGGGGAGGCAATGGAGCTACCATGTCCCTCACCACCCATCCTGCATGGGGACGAACTCCTGTCCTGGTTCCGCAGCCCTGCAACAGGCTCCTCTACTACCCTGGTGACCCAAGTCCAAGTGGCCAGCCCAGCCCCAGACCCTGGGAAATCTGGAAGGGAACCCAGGCTCAAACTGCTGGGGAACTACTCTTTGTGGCTAGAAGGGTCCAAGGAGGGAGATGCTGGGCGGTACTGGTGTGCTGTACTGGGTCAGCGCCACAAGTACCAGAACTGGAGGGTATATGATGTCTCCGTGCTCAGAGGTGAGTGAGGGCATGCAGACCAGGGGTCACTGGGAGATGGGGAAGCCCAAGCAAGGGACTGAGGGGTCCCTCTCACCCCACAGGATCCCAGTTATCTGCAAGAGCTGCAGATGGAGCCCCCTGCTCTGTCCTTCTGTGCTCTGTGGTCCCTGCCAGACGTCTGGACTCTGTGATCTGGCTGGAGGGGAAGAATCCTGTGAGGGGCCATGCACAGTCCTTCTGGGGCGATGGGGCTGCTCTGCTCTTGGTGTGTCCTGGGGAGGGGCTTCCTGAGCCCAGGGGCCATAGACCAAGGATCATCCGCTGCATCATCCCTCAGAATAAGGGGATCAGCTTTAGCCTGGCAGGTAAGCTGAGGGAGGATATGGGAAACAATGTACCCTCTGGCACATACACACCTGCTGGGAGGAAATGAGAGAGGAGGCGGATTTGTTAGTGGCCAGATTGGAAGGGGTGATATTGGGTGGAGCTGATTATAACCTGCGGGAGGAGGGCTTCCTTCTCATTGACTGAATCCATAACAAAGAAGAGAGTTGGTTAAGCCAACTTGCTGGTGGAATAGACAGTCTGCAAAGTGAAAGGTCTCTGGGTTCTAGTCCTGGTCAGGGCACATGCCTGGACTGTGGCCCAGTCCCTGGTTGGAGTGCTTACCAGAGGCAACCAGTCAAAGTTTCTCTCCCTCTTTCCCTCCCTTCCCCAGTCTCTAAAAATAAATAAGTAAAGTCTTAAAAAGGAGAGAGGGATAGGTTAACCTATGATTTGTGAGGAATATCCTCTAGCAGAGAGGAAAGAAAGAAGAATTCTTGTGGGAGAGCAGTCTTTTGAAGAAGGGACACATGCACTGATGTTATAATGGCCCATTGATAGTGAAGGCAGAAGGAGGAAAAAATATTGTTTTACCAGAAAAAGTCCATTATACAGAGAAGGAATGCCGTTGAATGTGGCATAACCCATTTACAAGGCAGGAGGGAGGAGCAAATGGCCATTATTTTGGTAAGCAAAGGTCAATATGGCAGTGACTGGGCTTTATGTCCCTCTACATCCACAGCACCTATTATGATGCTTGGCATGTGGTGGGCACTCAGCGAACACTTATGGAGTGACAGAAAGAATAAATACAGGGAAGGCACTTTATTTTTTCTCAAAAGGGTGGGTTATTGTGAAGGATGTGAGGAGAAATGACAGTTATGGCATGTGGCCTGCTTAGTTAGCTGTCCATGTGTGTGCTGGGTGTGGGAAGGCATTACCATCTCCATCCATGTTGGCTCATGGAGTCAGGGTGAGAGACCTGGAAAGGGGCAGAGTGGGAGGTAGATATTAGGGGCAAGGAAATTTATGAAGTCTTCTTTTGGGAGAGAACACAAGGTGATGGTGGAAGCCTGTCTTTGGGGCATAGGGACAAACCCCCTCACTGCCTCCCTCCTTATCCTCTTGTCTTGCCTTTACTGCAGCCTCCATGGATGCCTCTCCTGCCCCCTGTGCTCCTTCCACGGGCTGGGATGTGCCCTGGATCCTGATGCTGTCGGTCACAGCAGGCCAGGGGTTCATCATCCTGGTCCTCAGCATTGTGCTCTGGAGGCGGAGGGTTCAGGGTGCTCAGTGCAGAGGTGAGTCTTCCCTCCCAGAGAGAAGAAGAGGGCACTTGGGTGTGAGACAGAGGGTTGGCTCACATTTTGCCTCTGCACCCCATCTTCGCCAGGGAGGAGGGAGTAAGGGAATACAGATCTGAGTTATCTGGTGACTTCTCTGCCACACCCCATATGACTCCTTCTCCCCAGATGCCTCAATTCTTCAGTTCAAACCTGAAATCCAGGTCTATGAGAACATCCACTTGGCCCGTCTCAGGTGAGGACCAAGTAGGGGACAGAGGCTTAAATCCCAGAGGGGACTGGGTTTGGGTTAGACATGGGTTCCTGATTCCTGAGGGGATGGAAAATGGAAGTAACCTTTTTAAAAAAGATTTTATTTACTTTTAGAGAAAGGGGAAGGGAGGGAGAAAGAGGAGGAGAGAAACAGCAATGTGCGCTAGAGACACATCGATCAGTTGCCTCTGGCACGCCTCCAACCAAGGGACCCTGCCCCAAGACCAGGCATGTCCCCTGACTGGGAATCAAACCTGTTGCCTTTCGGTTTGCAGGCCAGCACTCAATCCACTGAGCCACACCAACCAGGGCTGGAAGTATCCTTAATCTGCCTTTCTGTTTCACAAAACCCACAGCCCACCTGCTCCCAAGACCAGATGACCTCGGTGACATCTGCTGGAAAGTGACCTGCTGTATCCCTGGCCATCTGCCACCTAAAGGATTCCCTGAAATATCTTGGCAAGGGGGGAGGGGCCAAGAGTGCTACTTCACAGTCCAGCTGGTCTCCAGCAGACAAGCCTCATGTGTATTGGGGTGGGGCCTGAAAGAAAGGAGAAGCATTATCTTGTGATGTCACCTATGAAAAGGTGTGGTCTCCTATCTGTAGCAGCCAGTGGAGAGTGGCCCTGAACCTGAAGTCACGGGATTGAGGGAAGCCTGGTGTAGATGGTGGGGGGCAGAGGGGTGAATATGGGTAGGGATGGGCAGAGAGGAGACAGAGGAATCCAGGGTCTTGAGTGGTGGAGAACCAGGCATGGAGGAACCAGAGAACAAATGGTGGAAACTGAAGAAGAGAGAAGGGAAGGGACTCAAATCAGAGTAAGAGTTGAGATGTTTGGAGATACAGAAAAATAGAAGCACGAAGTGGGAGGATTGAGGGACAGAGAGAATGGAAAGAAAACTCAAGTTGCCTCTAAATTAAGCCAGCCCCTCACCCCCCCCCACCCTGTCCTTACAAAGAAGAGAAGTTGAGAGAGAACAGAACGTAGGAGTGTGACCAGTAAGGTGGCATGGCCAGGCAGAGAGCACGGTGTTCTTGGGAGGCAGCCTGGATGATCTCACCCTGCTCTGTGGGACAGAGGGGAAATGCTAAGGCAGGGGAAAGAAGGAGGTAAGTAAGGCCAAGAGCAGCAGGAAAGGATGGAGGTGGGGAACAACCTAGAGTAGGGCCATTGAATCAGAGTTGTACCTGAGGTGCCAATACTGATGCCACAAGCTTCATTGTCCTGACATTAGCTGGGAACAGGATAGCAGGGTTTGGCAAAGCTGCAGGTGTAGCAGCAGAGGCGCCTCTGGGCAGGGTGAGTGGTGAGACCTGTGGGGTTGATAGAGATCAGGAGGCGGGGAAGAGAAGCAAACCCGCCAGGTAAGAGACAGAGCCAAGATCCAGGACAGGGATGCCCAGAGAGAGGTGGCCCACAGAGCGTGGAGCAGGAAGGGCAGGCAGAGGCAGAAAAAGAGACACAGAGAAGGGAGGGGAGACAGGAGAAGAGAAAATCGCAGAGGCAAAAGGGATACAAGGATTGTAAGACACAGATGTGAACAGAAGCCAAAAGAATCAGCGATGAATTTAGAGACTAACAGGAGCCAAGGGTGGGAGATGGCAGTGAAAAAATTAAGCAGATGGTGAAAGGGACAAATGAGAAAATCTGAACTGACATTTACCAAGGGGCCCAGCAAAGAAGCAAGAGGTGAGTGAGATAAGGGACAAGGGAAACAGAAGCTTGTTAAAGATGCTACAAGGAAGAGACAGTTACTCTCCAATGCCTTTGGAAGAAAGTTTATCAGGCTGGTCTGAAGCCATTTCCTGAAGCTCCTTTCTAAAGCTTCTGCAACTAATTCTCTTCTTGGTGTCTCTCAGCTCCCTTAGCCCCCCAGCCTTCAGGCCTTTCCATCAACCCCTTCCCCAGCTGTCCCACCCCAGCCCCAGAGGATCCCCAACCCACCCTTACCCAGTGCCCTGCAGAAAAGCAGTGTGCTGGAGGAAGGTGCTGGAGGTGCCCATGGCTGGCCCAGGGCTCAGGAGTCTGGTAGAATATGACCTGCATCCCGAGTCCCCCAGGTTGGAGAGTTGGAGTAGCTGAGTGAGACAGGGAGGGACCAGTAAACAAACACATCTAGGGAGTGAACCTTAGTTGGGGGTGGGGAGGGCAGAACCCAGACCAGATTCACCAGCCTGACCAGCAGTTGCCTTGGTCCTCTGCTCCTATACCTCATAGGAGTGCACCCCACATGTCTCGATTTCTGCTGAAGTCTGCTCTTGCCTTCAGGGTTTTCTCTGATCTCTCAGCTGTGTCTGAGCTCCAGAGTTGTGTCTGTCACCTTCCCCCCTGCTCCTCTCCCTTCCCCACACTCGTCTCAAGCTGTTCTCTCTTTTCCCCTTCTGTTCCTTTAAGTTTGTCAGAGTCACCCTCCAAACAATCCTAGCCCAGATCTATTTGAAAGAATTTATTTATCAATGTGTAGTTGCCTCTCCTGTGCCCCCAACTGGGGACCCAGCCTGCAACCCAGGCATGTGCCCTGACTGGGAATGGAACCAGGGCGACCCTTTGGTTCACATGACTGTACTCAATCCAGTGAGCCACACCAGCCAGGGCACAGATCCATTTGAGTGTGGAATCAACAACATCCCCTCCACCACCCACACAAAGACCAGCTGCTTAAGAGAGGGCCCCAGGCAACTTCAGCTCCTTTGATCCCCCCAAGCCTCAGCATCCTTATCCCATAATTATCTCTTCCAGTTTACCACCTGGGAAGAAAGAATTAGTCACACTTGGGGTCAGTGGGTTGGATATGTTCCCACTGGGCCAAGGTCAGTGGTGTGGGGAATCACAAAGACTAGGAAGAGCCCTGGCCAGGTAGCTCAGTTGGTTGAAGCATCATCTCAATGAGCCAAAGTTTCGGGTTAGATTCCCAGTCAGGGCACATATGGGAAGCAAGCAAGGAATGTGTAGATGAGTAAAACAGCAGATGAATGTTTCTCTCTCTAAAAAATAATAAATTTAAAAAATTTAAAGACTAAGAAGACATGCATGGATAAGATTCGGGGGGCGGTGGCAGAGTGTGGAAGACAGGGGTTTAAGAGAGTGGGGAGGAGGAAAGCCACATCTGGAAAAGCCACATGTGGAGAATCAGGGCAGGACCATCCCAGGATACAGCTGGGTGGAGTGAGGTGGGGCAGAGGAGGCACGTCTGTCTGGATAGCAGCAGTGCTCCGGAACTTACCTCTTTATACTTTCAAAATTACTGAAGGCCCCAGAGAGCTTTCTTTGTGAGAGTTATATTAACATGTACTCTATTAAAAATCAAAACAGAACCTTTTAAATAAGTTCATTTAAAAATTAAAATAATGGGCCCTGGCTGGTGTAGCTCAGTGAATTGAGTGCGGGCCTGCGAAGCAAAGGATCGAGTTCGATTCCCAATCAGGGCACATGCCTGGGTTGCAGGACAGTTCCCAGTAGGGGACGCATGAGAGGCAACCACACATTGATATTTCTCTCCTTCTCTCCTTCCCTTCCCCTCTAAAGATAAATAAATAAAATCTTTAAAAAATTAAAATTAAAATAATAAACCTACTACATGTAAACAAAACATATTTTTGCCCCCTTCCCACACCTCCCTCCCTCCCTCAGCACTGGACTTCCTTTAGGCCTACAGTGTTATTCACTCTGTCCCCAACCTGCCCCCTGGAACTCAGTGTCACCTTTCTCTTTACCTGCTAGTCTCCCCTCTTGATTGGCAGCTCCTGGAACAGGTGCTTAACCTATTCTACTTCTCCAGCACCTAACACAGTACCTGGCATGCAGTAGGTGCCCAGTGAATATAACTAGCAATGCCTGGATGCTGTGGATAAAGAACTTTCCCAATGAAGATGGCTGGGTTTTTGTATCTACGTCTGCATTCAGTCTGTTGGAATATGTTCATTTGTTTGAAGTATATGAAGAAAATCTGACTTCACACAGATATGTGGTTGGAAAAGGAAGATCATTAAGGACCCTCTGAAAGGGTCTCAGAACCACTACTGGGGATGGAGGAGTTTGGGGACTCCAGAGGATGTTGACAGCTTTGTCCAGTGGGGGCCTTTCCCTGTCTCCACTGGGGTCCCCAGTGCCCGATGAGGGACACTATTTCCTCCCTATAAAGCCCAAGGCAAGGGGGATATAGGGCTGACAGAGCAGGGCTGGAGAGCGGGTGGGAGTGAGAGGCTCCACTGGCCCAGGCCAAAAGAATGAACAACGGATAGGCAACCAATGGATATTCTCTCTCACATCAACGTTTCTCTCCCTCTTTCTCTCTCTAAAAATAAATAGAATCTTAAAAAGAAAAAAAAAACACCTTGGTACAATACTACTAACTGATCTGCAGACCTTATTCAATGTAGCCTATTGTTCCAGGACCCAAACGAGAAGCATATGTTGTATTTAGCTCTCAGGTCTTCTTAGCTGCCCCCAACCTGTGACAGCTCTCTTTGTCTTCCATGACCTTGATAAGGTCAGGCTTTTGAAGAGTCCTCATAAGTTATTATATAGAATGTCCCTTGATTTGGATTTATTTAATATTTTCTCACAATTAGATTGAGGTCATGAGCTTTTGGCAAGAATACCACAGACATGGTGTTGGTTCTTTCCAATGCATCACCTCAGGGGGGTTACAACGTCGGTGCATTCATTTTGATCACTCGGTTTTAGGGATGTGTTTTTATTTTTTAAGGATTTTATCTTTAGCCCTGGCTGGTGTAGCTCAGTGGATGGAGCTCAGGCTGCAAACCAAAGGGTCGCCAGTTCAATTCCCAGTCAGGGCACATGCCTGGGTTGCAGGCCACGTCCCCAGTGGGGGGCCATATGAGGGGAAACCACATGTTGATGTTTCTCTCCCTCTCTTTCTCCCTCCCTTCCACTCTCTCTAAATGAATAAATAAAATCTTAAAAAAAAAAAAAGATTTTATATTTAGCCCTGGCTGGTGTGGCTCAGTGGATTGAGCACTGGCCTGCAAACCAAAAGGTTGCTGGTTCGATTCCCATTCGAGGCACATGCCTGGGTTGTGGGCCAGGTCTCCAGGTTCTCCCTCACTTCCCCTCTCTCTAAAAAAAAACAAATAAATAAAATCTTAAAAAAAATTTATCTTTAGACAGAGGGGAAGGGAGAGAAACATTGATGTGAGAGAGAAACATCAACTGGCTGCCTCACATAGGCCCCACCCTGGGACTAAATGAGCAACCCAGGCAGGTTCCCTGACTGGATGAATAATCGAACTGGCAACCTTTTGCTTTGTGGGAGGATGCCCAACCAACTGAACCACACCAGTCAAGGCAGGAGGTGTTTTTCAAGGGGCAGAGAATACTTTTGTGCTCCTTGATATCACATCTGCTCTGCCAGAAGGCAAGTCCCCCAGCCAGGAGGATAACACCTCTGTCTCATTCTCTCTCTCAGCCTCAGTGACCTTGCCTCATCACCATCCAGCTTGTGTGGCGGCTCATGATTGCAATCAAGTGGAAACAGAGTTGGTGGGAGGTGTGAGTTACACAACCCACAGGGACTGCAGCACTCGAGACCCATGCAACAGTGCTGTGGCAAGAACCCTGGCCCTCACCTGCACCTTGGCTGAAGTAGGCAGTGCCCTTGCCTGGGTCTTGCCTGACTGTGGAGGGGATATTGGGAGTAGAGGATAGAAAGGGAGTAAGGGAATGAAGGAGATCTGAGGTGAGAAGACACAACTCCTCTGTGAGCTACTAAAATCTATCAGCCGCTCAAGGGCTGACTGGAAAATTCCATCTCTCTTTTGTTGATGGGAGAGCTGAAGGAGTAATATGTGGGCACTCAGGCTCTTATTTGGGGGTTACCAAGCATCAGTGGCCTTAACCAACCCAGCTCCAAAAGACAATGGAAAATCTGCCCTGTTACTCCTGGATCTTGTCTCTAACCCTAATTACTCTAACCCTTTCTTAACAATGAGGATCACTGAGGGGAGCAGGCTGTGGGCTGAGGGGGAGCTCATGAGAAGTCAATAAGCCTGGTTGTCTGAGTTGGTTCTACTGTCCCCCATTTGCAGCTTAGCTCCCAATAGGACTCTTTTGAACTGAGAAAGGAAATAAATGTAAGCTCGTGATAGGGAGTTCATTCAGTGTCCACTTAGTAACCAGGCCAGGTGAAGCCTGACTGTAACCTGAAGGACTGGTGTCTGGAAAGAGGGTCCTGGGTCCCATCCCCATGCAACTCTCCTGCCCTTTTTGGGGAGCCCTCAGACCAGGCTGCACCTGCTTCTTAGCAGTACCTCAGAGATGTGGCCTAAATTTGAGATAAGGATAGCTTCTCCAAACACTGAGACCTGTGTGCCACCCCCAGATACTGGAATGTAGGATGGAGGCCGGAAAAACCTGTTTCTCCATTTGCCCCAGCCCAACCTTCCCAGGAAATTCCCAGAAGGATTCTTGGGTAAGGGCAGGGCCTGAAGGTGTTATTTTTCTGGGAGAGGGGGTTTCTGACAATAGTTCTTCTGGCAATAAATGTACCACTTATCAGATACAGACATTTATTATTCAAAATAGAAAAAGGTGAGCAGGGGGATGGGGTACATATGGCAGCCAGGGTTTGGGGAATCAGCCCCATACAGTGGGGACTGGATAGAAGCCCCATTTCAGACCAAGATCCCAATCCCCCCCTAAGCAGGGCATGGTAGAGTGCAAGAGACAAAGTGGGAAGCCCTTCTAGGGGCCAGTAGAGGATCTGGAGTAGTCTGGAGGGCCATGGGAAGGGACTTGAGAAAAGCAGAGAGGAGGGTGTGGAACGGAATGATGGATAGGGAGACCACTGTCTAAAGAAATGTGAAGAGCCTGGAGAAATGTTTTTCTGAGCAAAGAGAGCTAGGGAGAGACCACTGCTGAAAGCCAGGGATATGGAGACATAGGGAGAGAGGCTCAGGCTAAGGCAGAGGGGAGGAGAAGCAGCCATGGAGTGGGTGTCAGTGCAGCAGGCAGAGGCCTAGGCCAGCCAAGGAGGTGAGGAGGACCAGTGCCAGGGCAGGGGTGGGCCCAAGGGCTGGGCTATTACACTTGTCCTTGTCATAGCAGGTTGTGTTACAGGTCAGGCACAGCTTGCTGTTGCTTTGAGTGAAGGTGTCTCAACAGGCCTTTTCAGTAGTGCCACAGCGAAGGTTGGAGAAAACCCACATCTTGCCTGGGGGCATGAGTGGGCAGTGGTGGCAGCTGGGATGTGTTCACCTCTCCCCACCTGTACCCACCCAGGCTTCCTTCCTTCCCAACTCTGCCCCAGCTTCCCTCACCTTTTTTTTTTTTTTTAATCTCTTTTCAGTCTAATCTTCTTCTTGCACTTCCAGGCCCTCCCCGGATCCAATCCTGATCCTGTCACTTGCCGGCCACGAAGCTTTGGACCCATTACTGTCTCTTTCTAAGGCTATTTCCTCAATATAATAACAGCCACATCTTAAGGTTGTCATTAACATTAATTGAAACAATCCATGTAGAGACACACAGAATGCTACCTGACACATAATAATTTTTGGCCAAATGTTCTCATTGCTGTCCTTCTCTGTTTCATCTCAGCTTTGCTGGGCTTCAGCCCCAGAAAGTTGGGGATATTACGGAGGTACACATTTATTGTTAGGCATTTGTGCCCTGGTTTCAGGTGGCAGTGCTACTGGTCCACACAGCCCAGTACAGAAACCTTGTAGCAGGAGTGACAGTGACTGTGAGTTGGGAAGACACAAGTCAGGCTGAGGTGATGGGGTGTCTGACTCACCTGGGGCTGAGCCAAACCAGTGGATATGGTGGAGAAGAGCCAATGCAGTAGGTGTTCCGACCTGCTCGGTCTGGTAGGGACAGAGTGGGTGAGTGATAGAGAGAAAGTGGAAGTGGATGAGGGTGGAGTTGTTGCTCTATGAATGACCCACACACTAAATATCTTCCTCTCCTCCACTCCATCTGGGGATGAGTCAGGAGGGGCAGGGCCACCAGCAACAGCACCAGGCTAGGGATAGATGGAAAGTGAGTTCCATGGGATGGAGGAGTTGGGAGAGAAGGTGAAAGAATTCAGAAGAGGTCACAGAGACTTGAAATAGGAAGGAATATTAAAACAAAAGTCATGAGGATATAACACATGCAGAAATGGCTTGGAACTTGAGACTGGCAAGAAAACCACATGTAGCCCTGGTTCGTGTGGCTCAGTGGATTGAATGCTGGCTGGCGAGCTCAAAAGTTGCCCATTGGACTCCCAGGCAGGGCATACACCTGGGTTGTGGGCCAGGTCCCCACTTGGGTGTTGGGGACCACTTTGTGTGGTATCAGAGACTGTAGCCCCACTCAATCAAGGCCTTGAAAGAGGCCTGTAAGTCTTGACCAGAAAGCCAGGAATGCTGGAGGCAGGCATGACCTGATACTAGCACTGAGGGTTTAGGTGGGAAATCAGGCCTGAAGAATACATTGTATCCTTTGAAGTTGCTTTGCTTTTTTTAGCCCTGTTGCTATAAATCAGACTTTTAAGTTCAAAGCATAAGGGAGTGAACTTCTTACCTCATGAAGCCTTAAGGACCCTCTGACATCAGCACATCTAACAGACCCTGACCTGACGCAGATCTCTGTGTTTCCTCGATTGTTATCTACAGACAATATCTGTTTTCTGTAACTATAGCCTTTAGACATTGATTGATGAGCTTTGCACACATGCTGTATACTCCTTCCCATATTGATCTCAATAAAAGCCTTGTTGGAGAAGGGCTGGGGCATTTCCACTAGAGGGAATCGCCACCCCCTTTCCCACTAGAACAACAGATTGAGTTCAGGATGACTTATTTCTCATCTGCTTCGGTCAGGAGAACTCCGAGGGACCGGGCATCCCACACTTGGGGGCATGGGAAAGGCAACTGATCAATGTATCTCTCACACATCGATGTTTCTCTCCCTCTGTTTCTCCCTCTCTTCCCCTCTCTCTAAAAATAAATAAAATCCTTTTAAAAATACAAGAAATATGTGAAATTGTTTTTTTTTTAAAAAGCAAGAAAACCACATGTAACTAACTGTAGCAATTTGCCATTTACCTCCTGAGCCCACCAAGAACATGGGAAGAAACCAGGCATGAATTAAATTCTTTCACCCCAGGAGCTCTCTGATGGAAAGTAACACTCTCTGGGAGACATCATCAGATTCTGCCTAGGTACAGAAGGTGGCACCCCCCAAAAATTCCTGCCTTAGCTAATTCAAGGTTAGGGCATGCTAGGTTTGGTGAAGGAGGAATTTGGTCCAAGGGTGGAGAAACCTGTGACTGTACCTCAGGAAAACTCACCTTACCCTTGAGGGTGAGCAGCCCTGGCATTCCTTCCCTTGAAGGCTGGGAAAATCTCCCTGGTTCCCTAGGAGATTCTAGGAGGTTCAGACAACTTGTGTCCCTGGGGGTGGGGGGGTGCGCCCCAGGGAGGTGCAGGGCGGGGCGCTGGAAAAGGCAACTGCTTAAAGGAACTGAGCATGAAGTCCCTCATGAAGGGATGCCAAGGTGGGGTGCAAAAGAAATTTCAGGTCTTCTTTAGGATGCCGAGGTTTCTTGGAGGACAGACACCCAGCTGAGTGCAGGTGGAGAGAGGAGAAAGCAGGTAGGCTGGGTCCTGGAGACTTTTGTGTTGGAGTGGGGCTGCGAGGGGAACTGGATTTCAAGATTTTCAAGAAGGGAGCACCTTGGAGTGATGATCAGGGGACCTGAAACCCTGGCTGGATAGAAGAGTGGGTCTTGGAGGCGGGGAGGAATCTGAAGGATGAAAATGTGGGTCCTTGAGAAGTGGAGCAAGGACACTGTCACAGGGAAGCCTGGTTCTGGAAACACAGGAGAGCTCAGCCAATTGGGGCCAGGAGTGCTTGGGATCTTGAGTAGTGGGTAGTGTAGGGTGATAAGTGAGGCACTGGGTGAATCAGGTCCTTGGGGCCCTGAGCGCTCACCTGAGACCCAGCAGAGCAAAGAAGATAAGGTGAGCCACAGAAGGCCTTTCATCGTGAGGATCCTAAGAATGGAAGCAACTGCACCAGCTGACAGATTTCCAGAGATCCAGCTCTGGAAGTTGAGTGATCTTTTTGGAATGTATAACCTCAAGGAAGGAAAGTCCTCCCTTCCTTGCTTCAGGTGGCACCTCCTTCCCCATTTATGCACAGCTGACTGAGGAAAAGACCAGGGGTGGGGAGGGGCTAAATAGAACTGGGTGGGGGAGCGGGGAGGGGAGAGAGTGGTGGGGGAGGGGGGGCAGGATGGGGGGTGCCAGGAGTGTAGGTGAGCCATTTTGGGTCCTGGTTTCAGACCAAGATACCCCTCCTAGTCCTCAGCCGACTGCCCTGCCTGCCCTGACCTCTGAAGAAGTATTAGCAGAGGCCTCTGTGATGTTATAGTGGTTGTGGCGGTAGTGGCCGCTGGTTCCTGGGAAATGGACAATGGGTGTGGCCCAAGATGACTGTCAATGTTGGGTTCCTTGGTGGTGGGGTGGGGGGGGGGTGCATTGGTAGAGCATGTGAGCAAAGATTTTTGATGGAAGGGGCCAAATTAATCTTGATTCAGCTCCCATTTGGTTTTCCTGACCCCTGCTCAGCTACAAGATTAGGGAGTAGAGTTTGTAATGTCAATAAGAGCTTCTGTGAGGTCGTAGCAGCAGAAGCATGAGCTGGGGCTGCCTGCTAAGGAGAGGCTGCCTCAGGCCCCTCCCAAGGACCCTGCTCCAGCTCTACTTGAGCTTGGCTTGGCCTCCACCATTGCACCAGCTCAGTGAGAGCGAATGAAGTCCTGGGCGTGGGACAGGTACCCCTGTTCCACAGGGCCTCCGCAATCAAAACCTGCTGGTTTGGACAAACTGAGCCCGAATGCAAAATAGAAACAGACACATAAGAGCAGGATGACAGCTGTGGAGAGGTAGAGTTAGCGGGTGGGGGATCAGGAAGAAGGACTCATAGACATGGACAACAGTGTGGTGACTGTGAGGGGGGATAAGGAAGATAAATGGTAATGGGAAAAAATTACGGTAAAAAAATAAAAATAAAAATAGTCCCCCCGCCCCACAAAACACCCCTGCTGATTTTGATGATGAGACACTGTGGCTGAGAGGGACAGCCTGGGTGCAGAGACATGAGGTAGAGCTAAAATAAGACTAGAAACAGTAATGATAATAGCAAGCACTTCCTGTTCCTATGTGTCAGCCATTGTCCTATGCATTCGCAGTGTATGTATTTAATTCTCACAATCCTCAACATAGGTGCTTTTATAGATGAGCAAAGAGGCGCAGAGAAGTTAGGCGTCTTGCCCACATCACGAAGCTAGTAGGCGGCGAAGTCAGTATTTGAACCCTGCCGGGATCCAGAATTCCTGATGTTGCTACCTGTTGCATTGCGGGAGTTAAAGCGCGCGAAAATGCATGTGTAAACCGCCCGAGCACAAATTTTAAGTGAGCATTGTTTGAGGACTGTGAGCTTGCCCGCCCCGCTAGTATTCCCAGAAAGATCCCGGCAGCTGGCGGCCCCGCCCCCTGTCTTATCGGAGCCCCCAGACCTGCCGACCCCCTCCTCCCCCCGCCCCGCCGTTTCCCTCCAGTTTACTCCGCTGATTCACTCGCCTCCTCTCCTCACCACATCCCAGCCATGGCCCTAGTTCTGCAGCTGCTGCCGCTGCTGCTGTCGAGGGCCCAAGGGGACGCCCCGGGTAAGACATCTCTGGGAAAGTCGGGATAAACGAGGAAAGACTGAGGCACGAGGAGGGGGTGATTGGGAAGTGGGATGTGTGTGGGAAGATCCAGGATGGTGGGAGAGGAGAGGGGAGAGGAGACCGGAGGGAGGGGGAGTCCTCTCGCCCTGCGGACTTGCCCTAACCACTGCCCCCGGCCTTTCCTAGTTGTCTTGGACGGCCGCCCGGGTGACCGGGTGAATCTCTCCTGCGTAGGGATCTCGCATCCCATCCGCTGGGCCTGGGCGCCTAGCTTCCCGACCTGCAAGGGCCTGTCCAAAGGACGCCGCCCGATCCTGTGGGCCTCTTCGAGCGGAACCCCCACAGTGTCTCCAGTTCAGCCCTTTGCTGGCCGCCTAAGAGCCCTGGACCCTGGTATCCGGCGGCTAGAGCTGCTCCTGAGCGCGGGGGACTCGGGCACATTTATCTGCAGGGGCCGTCACGAGGACGAGAGCCGTACAGTGCTTCAAGTGATGGGGGACGGGGTCGATTGCAGGGCTCCAGGGCCTAGCCAGGGTAGGTCGAAGCCTTCGTGCACAGGGGGTTAATTCGGACACACATCCGAGACGAGGAGGGGGGCCTTGGCTGGGGATTCCTGAGCTGGAAAGCTAGCTGTCTGTATTAGCATCAATGACCTCAGCATACACCCCGCCCCCTTCTGCTGTTGCCTCAGGGTCCGTGTATCCCCAGCTCCTGATTCTACTGCTGGTGGGCGCTGGGCTGGTGCTGGGACTCGGAGCTTTGGGCGTGGTCTGGTGGCAGTGCCGGTGAGCCCGAGGGGCGGGACGATAGGCGGGCAGGGCAGGGCCAGAATTTTCGCGGAGGTACGCTAGACCAGGCGCTCTGGGGTGTGGCATGGAGATTGGGGGTCAGAACTTGGGGGCGAGGCCACAGGCTGGTGGGTGGAGCCCTGGCTCTGGATGCGAAGCTAGTAGAGGATCAGAGAGTGGGCGGAACTATTCGTAGCGGTGAAGCCTAAATTGTTAAGCGGGTCAGAGCCTGAAAGTTGCAGGGTCGTTGGTGCAGACTGGAACGGAGAACAAGGGTGACAAGACTGGTGGCTCTGAAAGACTGTATTATATATTCCTTACAGGCGCTCACCCCCGCTCCCACTTCGACCCCTCCCCAGATTTGGTGAGCCTGGTCCCACCCTGTTTTCCTTCTACCCATAATTCCCCACCCCTCAATTCCTGCGTCTGAGCCCTTGCTGGGAGCAGACAAGTTGGTCACCTTCTCTCAATCCTTCAGCTCTATCCCCCTCACATAGCTCCATTAGTAAAAGCCGAGCCCCAGAGGCCAGTAAAGGAGGAGGAGCCCAAGATTGCAGGGACATGGACCAGGAGCAGGTAAGGGTTTGGGGATGGGAAGTAGACGGGCCGGAATGCCTGAGAAAGGTGGACCAAGAGAGACAGAAGCCAGGATCGCCAAGGAGTCCCACTTCTGAGACACTTCTGCCTTCCTCCCCATCTTTTAGAACCTGCTGTATGCAGACCTGGATCCTGTGGCCTTCAGAAGACCCCGCCAGTTGTTGCCAGTGGTCCCTGCTGATTCTTCCACCATCTATGCGGTTGTAGTCTGAAGCAGAGCCCAAACATCAGGAGCTTGGGGGTTCCCTATAACTGCCCTCTCCTTCTCTGACTCTCCCAGGAAAGGGAAGGCAACCTGGGGCAGAAATCAGCACTAGCCTGGGAGTCAGGAGACCTGGCTTCCAGGCTGTCTGTGCCACTGATCTTGCTCCTTCAGCTACCCCATGTCCTGTAACTTCCATGACTCCTTTACCAAGCCCTGTCATCAAGCTGTCTCCCCATCTTAAGACATCAACCAGTCCTAGATAGTAGTCCCACCTCTTCCCTTCCTTCCAGTCAAGCTCTTTGAAGCAGGGCTTACATCTGTCTTCTCCATTTTCTTCTCCTTCGTTCCACTCCTATGAGGTTGCCAGTGATGTCCTAATGGCCACATCCAGTGGACATTTTTTAGCATTCATCTGGCTTGGCCTTTGATTACTCCATTCTTTAAGGTGTTTTTCTTTAATGCTGATGTCTTCCTTCCGGACCTTTCTTTCTCCTTACCTCCATGGTATTCTCCACCATGCTGTTTGTCCCTTTCTTTCCCTGCCTTCTTCCTCTTCTGGGAAGCTGTCGTCCACATTGGTCTTAGCTCTCACCTTGGCAAGTGACACCCAGAACTCTCTCCAATTCAGATATCAGATATAGCATTTCCAAACTGTCCCTCAGACATCCCTGCCTACCTGGCCCTATGCATTTTGCACATAGCATCTCCAAAACTCAGTCATCTCCCAAACCTCTCACTTAATCCTCTATTCTCTCTTGATTAACACTGCTGGCCCAAGCCAGAGACTGAATCAGGTAGTGAGTCCTCCTTCCCCTCTCTTACACAATGAACCAAGTCTTGCCATTCTGTTTTAAGGTCACTGTCAAATCCACACCCTCTTCACGCTCAGCACTGCCACCTGAATGTACTCTCATTTCCTTAGGGTACCTGTAGCCCCACTTCATCCTTCTGCCTTTGTACCCTCCTCCCGAAAGCCAGACAAATCTTTCCCAAATACTAACCTGCTTCTGACAGCCTGTATTTCAGATCTGTAGTATATCTTTCCTTAACCTTCAGCTCTCTGCCTGTTCTCCAGGCCTATTTCTGTCATACCACAGGTATACAACATGCTAGCCTTAAGAGAAATTCTTCCTAGGCCCCAAATGCTCTATGCCTTTGCCCAGTGCAATTCCTTTTTCATGGATTACCCTTTTCCCTCTTCTCCACTACCTGCCTTGACTCTTGAGTGTAGCTTCTGGGAAGCCATTTCTGACCCTCTTTGCCACCATGCATATTTTGATGCCCTGGGAGTCCCCTTATATCTCTCATCAACAATCTATTGTGAATTGTTCCATCACAAACTGTTCAACAATTGTGAGTTCCTTGACCCTTTTCACATCACTGCTAGGTCTCAGTAAATGAGTGAATAAAAATGAATGTGCCTGCAAGTGTCATTTCTTCCTATCAACTAGGGATGGGCTGGTAATCTGTCTCTGAATCATCTGACATTTAGATAAATTCAGTAAAAGATCCATCCATGCTCTCTCTTTTCTGCCCTGCACATGCTCCCCACAGTAGAAATTCTGTCCTGTCCATCTTGCGCCCAAGTACCTGACACAGGGCTGGGCAATGACTCGGTAAGTGCCTAACGAGGGTTTGATGAATGGAAAAGTCCTTTGCAGCACTATTCCCCATCTTGGGTTTCAGCCCTGCTTCTGTCCCTCCACCCCAGTAAGAGACCAGCACAGCCTAGTCTGCAAGTTCAGTTCTATTTTATTAGTTCTGGGAGAGAAGACTCAACCAATGGCCTCTATTCTTTTTCCCCACACTATGCCCTCCCTCTATCTTGGGGCCCTCTCCCCGTTTCTAACTATTCACCATCCTCTGTCTAACCCTCCTTCCCCTTCTATTCCTTAATGCTGCCCAGCCCCTGGCCAGCCAGGATCCCAAGGCCAGGCCCTCAGCTGTGGGGGCGTGTGCTGAGCACCAGGCAGAGGGAGCTGAGCCCAGCACCTGCCTTCTCCAGTTCTGAGCAGGACACAGGTACCAGGGTGACATCAGAGAGCTTCTGCAGTGCCTGTAGGGAGGACATGGAGTGGGGAGATGGGAGTGAGACTCTGAGACTCCCCTTGCAGCCAGCTCAGAGTGGTCCCACTCAGGCTTCTAGAGAAGGTATCTCTTGCTCCTCCTACTAAGAAGGCCTGAGATTCCTTTCTCTGGTTGTTGGTACCGGTGGAGCTCCTGCCTTCCCTCACCTCCTGGCTGTTGGGCAGGTCCCCGCCTCCACGGTGCAGGAGGAAAGGGGGCACACCAGGCAACCCAGGACGCAGAAAGAGACAGTCAGCGGCTGCATCATCTGGGAGGGTCAGGGAGGCATAGGGGTGGTCCGTCAACACTGCCATTGCCTGGTATAGAGGAAAGAGGCAGCATTCAAGTGTCAGAGTGTCTCTACAACTGACCCTGGCTGCCCTACCACGACTAAGGGATGGGGACAGTTACACTGGCAGAATAACAATGACACAACTATGCGTCAGGTAATTTGCACCTCAAAATCACAGGAAGTCCTTTCCACCCTTTTTTTCTTTCTCCCCTTCTTCAACCCCCACCTGTCAGCCCCAACCGTCCTTCAAGTCACAGCTCAGACGCCACCTTTGGAGACTTTTGGAAGACTGTAAATCGATCCTCTTCCCTGAATTCCCAGCTTCCTGTCTGGATATACTTCTTGTTTTCTCGCATTTTTCACAATAGATAAACAGCTCAGCGAGGGGAGGGGCTGGAGCAAATTCTCTGAGCCTCACAGCCTCGCCTTTCAAGGGCCGTTCCCCACCCTAGCCCCACCCCTTCTCACCCTGACAGCCTTTTGGGCAGCATCGCTGCTACCGGCCACCACAGTGTGGGGTCCCCCCATGCCGCAGAAACTGCGCAGGTGGGAGGGGCTTGAGACCGGCACTGTGGAGACGGCGAAGTCCTAGGCGAGAACAAGGGAAAGTATTCAGGAACGCAGAGAGGTGAGGGAATACCCTTAAATACCGGCTGCTCTCAGCCTCTTCCTCCTCAGTGTCCAGCTCCCCGCTCCCAAGACTAGTCTCACTCCTCACCCGGAACGTGTCCGCCACTATCTCAGCTCCTCGGTGATTGGTCCATTTGGAGAGGCCTACGAAAAACTCCCGGCCTGAGCGCAGGGTGGCCGAAGAGGTTTAAAGGCAGAAGGAATGAGTGGGAAACATGGCCGGAGATGGCCTGGTCTCCCAAACTCTGCCTCCCTGTTTGTCAAGCCCCAGGGATGGGCACCCCAACCTCACCCGTGAAGAGAACATCAGTGCCATCCAGCGTCGCGTTCTCGTCCCCCATCTCCACAATTCGGAGCCCCAGGTCCTGAAGGGCTTTGCGAACTCCGTCCACCTTAGGACAAGAGAAGAGGGGGCAGAGCCGAGACATTCCCACCCTCGATTCTTCCCCAAAGCCTCAGATGTCCAGCTCTTCCCTTTCCCCTACTCCCACCCCACCCTAACGCTCACCTCTGGCCTTCGGGCAGGACTCCAGGGCCTCGTGATTAGGGCTGTGTCCCCTTGGATCACAGCGGTGTCACCGAGCAATGTTCCCAGCGGCAGCGACTCTTCAGGAGGCAGTTCGAGCAGCTGCAGCCCCAATCGTTGCCTCAGTTTACCCCCCAACACCCCGTGCTCCCTCTGTGCTTTAGCCAGGTCCAGAGCCGGGAGGCCAGCCCCCGCACCCTCCCCAGACGCCAGGCTCTCCGGGACCCCGCGGATCAGGGCATGGGTGCAGCGGCCCAGCCCTTCCCCAGATGTCCCCATCCCATCCACACAGACGCCCCTTCCGGCCGGCCGCGATGATTTCTTAGTTTCCTCTTTTTTGTCTGGGAGAAGAGACAGAATGGGGGAGAGAGAGACAAGCAGAGAAGGGCATAGGGAGATGATTAAGAATGCCGAGGTCTTCCTCCTGCCATCTCTGGATGCCTGTCCCACTCCTCTCCACCTCTTCCAGACCTTCCTCTGCTGCTCACCCCAGTCCACCCGCACCCTAGCGAGTCTGCTTCCTTAGGGGAAGTCCGAAGACCAAGACCAGGATCCCCTAATCTCCAAAACACCTGTAGCCCCTGCTCCCGGGTGGGGCGGGGGCGGCGGGGGCGTGCTTCGGGATGTTCCTGCCCGGCGCCCCTCTTGGCAGCCGCTAGGATGCGCTCACTCCCCAAAAATGCAGCGGCCCCGCCCCCTTAACCCTCGGCTGCTCGTGCCCGTACCGTTCCGAAGTGCGACGAGTGAGATGTGGGACTGGAGACAGCTGGGGAGAGAGGGCCTGGGGAATGGAAGTCTTGGATCCAAACGAGAAAGGAAAAGAGGGACAAAGAGGGAGGAATTAGATAGAGCCTAAGGAGTTAAACAACCTCTCCACCCCAGAGAGTCACTCTGCTCCTAGCGCGACCCAGTATAAACCAGACCGAGTCCCGGAGGACTGGGAGAGGTCTAAAACAAAATCCGAGGGGCGGGAGAAACAGGAGGCGTGGTTCCGGGAAACTGGCGCCACTCCAGGCTCCACGACCTGGTCCTTTCTCTCCTGGTCTATCTTACTCGAAGTCCACCCCATTTAGCTCCATACCCAAATGTCGGTTCCCTGCACTCTGTCCGGTGCAGGCACAACCCCGACACCCCCAGACTCCGGCCCCAACACAGTCCAGGGGACACCTCCCACTCCAGACTCACCTCCAGCAGCCACCCCTACTCCTGCTGCTGTGTTCTTGGCTGGGGTCCCAACCCCCCTGAGAACTGAGTTGGTAGACAGGGTGCTTGTCTTCAAGCCTCGGGGACTGGAGTTTTGGCTTTGAGGAGTCCCGGGTGGCCAGCGTAAGTACTACTGTGGGGCGGGGGCGCGACGGTCTGGCGGCTCCGGGGCATTGTCTAAACGGGACGGGGCGGGGCTCCCCGAGGCCACGCCCGTACAGCTCCGCGACGCCGCGCTCCCCTTTCTCTGAACTTGGCCCCGCCTGGCGAGCGATGCCCGGGCCCACCCAGATATGGCCGCCCCTTAAGGCTGGGCTGCAAATGCGACATGGACCCACAGGACCCACAACGGACTGACAGTAGAAAAGGTAAAAATCGGCGCAAGCACCCCTCTTCTACATTTCTGGTTTCTGCCCTGAGCTCAAGGTCACCCACCCACCCTTCATTCTGTATTAAACACATTTCAAGCCCCTTTTGTGTAAATACAACACTAGATTTTCATTGTGTTTTATTACTGAAATACATTGTCCTACCCATCCCACCCTAGCCACAATAAAAATCTCACCCACATCCCCCATTCCGTCCTCTCATCCCCCCAGGCAGTCCTGCACAAGTGCTCTAGAATTCACTTTCTACTGGACATTTTGTAGTGTGTCCATTGGATAGCCAATTGGAAACCACCTGGGGGTCTTTGTGGAGAAAAAATGGAGGGGGCGTGATGGAGCCCCAGGAGGAGCTTATTTGAGGGCCTTGGCCACTTGCTCATAGGCCAGCTCGATCTCCTCATCATCAGGACAGGTGGAGGCAAACTCTTCCCTCGCATACGCATTGCGCAAGTACCGATGCACACCCCGGAACACCTCAGGGATGGAGAATCCACGGTACTTCTTACACACCACCTAGGGGTGGGAAGAGAAGGTCCAACATATTAGTCTCAAGGAAACCATACTGGGCGGCCACGCTGTGGTCCTTCTTTTATCTCAAGGCCTGCCTGATAAAACCTAGCCTCCTTGTCCAGGCATTCTAGAGTCTCCACTGTGTAGCTTCTTTTCCTATGATTCTTATCTCCCACATGAATCATCTTCAATTGCCTTTCTTAACTCCTCACTGTCTTACATTATATTGTCTTCACCTTTCCTCTCTACTCACTGATAACCAGCCCCTTTTCAGACCTCCTCATTCCAATGGTGCTACTTTTCTCCTCTTGGTTTTATTGAGATATAACTCACAAACCATTACATTTTTCTCTTGAATTTCCAGAGTGACTTTTCTCTCTATTTTTCATTTAGGGCAAGGACTAAGCATTATACAACTTTGTCTTACGGTGTTCAGTACAGAGTTTTTTGGCAGACTGATATCGTGCCCATGTTTCACAAACTAAAACCATAATTATGACAAAAACATGGGAACCAACAGTTTTCATCTTCCACAAGAGGAAGCAGAAACTGAAGCTATGAAAAATTAAAGCCCTGAATTTAGGAAAAGCCTGCTCTGTCTGATCTGGAGTTTGGCAGTGATAAAGACAGGAAGAGCATTCTTGAAAGTAATACTGGGATGTGCTACTCTTGGCCAGCTGATTGCACCCACAGCTTATATCATGGAATGTTAATTTTCTCCAAGCAATGGTTTTGCCAGCAGTGACTGTTGAGAAGGAATAGGGTGGCATCCACTATTGGTAGCAATCTATAGAAACCCTCCTAAAAAAGAAATCACTTTTGAAGTGGTTGTCATGGGAAGTGGCCCTTCCTCCCACAATGGCCACCCACCTGAACTATGTGGAGCTTTGGCAACAGGTTGCAGTCAGCCAGAGTGAGCTCATTTCCATCCAAAAACTTCCTCTGAGAGATGCCCTCATCCTCAGCACTGGTCTCATCCACTTCTTCTGGAAGGGGGGATGTCAAGTAATTGTCTAAAACTTTCAGGGCTTTCAGGAGCCCCTTCTCCAGATCTGTGTAAGAGAGGGGCATTGGCAACAATCAGATGATTGACATAGTCCAAGTTCAAGTTCATCTGGCAGGGTGGAAGTCAGAGGGTGAGTACTAATGGTGAGGCCAGTCTAAAATAATAATAGCTAATGTAGCCCTGGCTGGTGTGACTCAGTGATTGAGTGCCAGACTGCGAACCGAAAAGTCAACAGTTCAATCTGTGGGCCAGGTCCTCAGTTGAGGGTGTGCAGAGAGGCAGATGATCGATCTTTCTCTCCCTCTTTCTCCCTCCCTTCTCCTCTGTCTAAAAAAGAAATAAAACAAACAAACAAACAAAAAACCCCACCCAAACTAATGTAGTATAACTTTCTATGTTATTCTAAGTAACATGGAAAAACTCATTTAATTCTCACATCAACCCACACAGTAGGTATTATTATTCTCATTTTATAAATGTGGAAATAGATTTATAGAGAGGTTAAATGAATTGCCCAAAGTCACATAGCTAGTAGGATTTGTACTCAGGTAGTCTAGATCTAGAGTGACTGTTCTCATGCATAGCCCCGTTCTGCCAAAAAACAGGCCAGCAACTAAACCAACTAATGTCCCCGGTGGGGCAGAAGAGGCCAGGGAAAAAATAAGAGTCACGGCCAATGAGAACGCAAGGAAATTTGGTAGTTAAGCAAAAACAAGGTTGCCAACATCTGCTCCATCTCCTTGATATCTGAATTTCCTCTATTCCCCCTAGGACCCAGGCCTCTGACCCACAAGACTCACTATCATTGAGTGCTGGGTTTGAGTTCTTGATGTAGGCAGAAAATTTGGCAAATATGTCCAGGCCAGCTGTGTTTGATTCAGGATTCAGAGCTGCCAGCTTGGGGTACCTGAAAGCCAATGGGAGAAACAGGATAAGATTTCTTCCTGAGAGGAGCCAAGGCTCCCCTGCCCCAACCCCATCACTATCTGTTTTCCACTTCTTCAACAGCTCTCTCGATCTCTCTCAGAGCCTCCCAGCTCCCACCTCCCCTTTCCAAGGGCCCTAGTACCTGGGGGGACACAGCTCTGCCTCCAGAAACTCCTCGATCTTGTTGGTGTCTGTGTGCACTTCTGTGCCATATAGCAGAAACGGGAGCTGCCCTCCTGGGCACAGCTTCTGCACCGTCTCGGTTCGCCTGCAGGAGAGAGAGGCCAGGCATCAGGACAGGAAAAGAGGGTCAGGGAGAACCAGAAAGGGGAGATGGAGGAATGTGGGAAGAGAAAGGGGCTCTGGGTAGAAGGGAAAAACATTCAGGATGAACAGGTGGCTGGATGTGTATGCGCATGTGTGAGCACAAGGGGTGTTTAGAGAAACAGAAGTTGGGCCCACCTCTTGGTGTCAACGGTGGTGACGTTGAAAGTGACTCCCTTGAGCCAGAGCACCATGAATAGTCTCTGGGAGAAGGGGCAGTTCCCAATCTTGGCCCCATCACTGCCAGCCTGAAAAGCAACCCCCACCTCAGGTTAGGCCTGGTGTACCCCACCCATTCCCAGGCCATTCTGGGCATTTCCTACTCCCAGACCTAGCTGTTTTCTGCCTAGTCATGACATACACACAGTCTCCCCACTAAAAGCTCCCCCCAGAACTAAGCTTTCCACCCTGGGCTGGGTCAAACCTACAGCAAATCAGTGGGAACATTTTCTGCAAAGGTCAGCTTCTGGTTCCCCAGAGGGTTGAGGACAGATGAGGGGGACGGAGGAGGTGAAGGCAGAGGGAATGGGTTGTGGAGAAGTTAAAAGATCTGGATCCTAGAGAGGGAAGACTAACAGTAATGTAGTTTTCTATGTGCTATTCTAAGTACTTTACATACAAAAACTCACTTAATTCTCAGATCAACCTGTGAAACAGCCCCTAGAGAGGGACTTTGGTGAGGCCAGAGCTGTAGGCTAGAGGCCTGAATTCTGGAATTGATTAGAGCCAGAGGACAAGAGAGGTGGGGTGAGGTCTGGAAGCCAGAGTTCTGTTCTCTATACCTCTACCCAAGCTGTTTCGGGGGCAGCTGGATGGGGAGTCAAGGGGCTCATAGCCTGACAGTAAGATGTAGAGGGCCCTGCAGGGGGGGCTGCCCTCTAATTGGCAAGTGGTGACCTCATCTCTCAAGGGACACCTCCCCCTAGGCTAAGGGTGATTCATCTGCTGGTGTCTCCAGCCTCAGCAGCTTCCTTCCTGGCAAGCAGTGGGGGCAGGGATCTGTGAGGCTGAGGACTGAGCCCTAGAGGCCACCTCCATCTTCCCTGACTTTGCCTACAGGGGTCTCCCAGCACAAGTCCTCTGGCTCCAGATAATTAATCCTCCTCATATAGGACCCAGGGCCAGAATCTCTGCAGCACAGTCTCACCCAGGAGTAAAAATAGCCCTTGAGGCAAGTATGAGAGTGAGGTGGGGACCACACCTAAGGGGGTGGATCCAGGCACTTCACTGGGCATAGGGAGAGGGAATGGCTGCCAGAGAAGTTGAGCATAGAGGGAGAAACAGGCAGAAACACAAAAAGACAAGAACAAAAGGGGGGCTGTGAAGAGAAAGGAAGCCTGAAAATAAGGGAAGGGCAATAGGCAGACAAGAAGACAGAGGAGGCTGCCAAGGGGAAGGAGGGCACAGAGATGAGGTCCAGAGAAGGGAGTGGGGAAGGGATCAGGGCAGAAACAGTGAAGGCTGTGTGTGGCCTGTGGTTTTGATACTCAAATGCCATGAGGCCACCTTTCCTCTCCCACACCCAGAGAGAGGAGAGAGTTGGGCTGACTCTTTCTCTCCTGCTTCTTCAACCCCCACACCCTAAATGCGCTAACCCAGCTCTTCCCCTGACCTCTCCCACCTAACTCAAAGGTAGCCACAACTAAACTCTCATCTCACCACCTCCCTTTCTCTCACTTTCCCTGGTCCCAGGACCCCTTTCTCCTCCTCTCACTCCTCCAGCCCTGCTTCCATTTCCACTCTCCTGTCTCCTTCCACCCCATTAATTCTTCCCTGTCCACCTCCTTCCACTCCCAAGACTCCCTACCACACCCTCTCTCTTGAAACCTCCCCCGCAGGCCTCACACGAACACACACACTTCTCTAAGTCTCCCCCACTACATCCCTCACCCTCTGATCTTCTGGTAGGACCACAGGTCTTAACGTTTCCCCCTGTTCTTCCCAAACCCTACTGGACTCCCGCTGCCCGCTTCTCTCCCAGTCCTCTTGTCCGCTTGTCCCCCGTTCTCGCCCCGGGCCGGGAACCCTCCCTTTATTCTTGTCCTTAACGCTGCTGGAAGCTTGCACTTTTACAAACTTTTTAGGGTTGAGCCTAGAATTCTTCATCATCTGCCCATACGTCAATAGTCTTCCCCTCCCGAACCAGTTTCCCCCTCCCCCATCCCAAAGACTGCACGTGGGGTTGGAGTGGGGGGTAAGGAGGGAAACGGTTGGGGAGGTAAGGCTGGAGCTGGGGAAAGGTAAGAGCTGCCTTTCAGGCATTTGGAGGATGGCCTAGAAGGGAGAAGGTGTTCTTACCTTCACGAACAATTCGACCTGCGGCTGTTCTTCAGCCATGGTTGCGACGGGGACCAGGAAGCGGCCGTCGCTGGGGGAACTGGGAGGGGCCCGGGCTGGGGAAGGCGGTTCTCACAGGCAGAGATTCTCTTCCCCAGAGCTAGGACTGTTCCCTCAGCACAACCCGCTCGCTCCAGACTCGGCCTCCCCACCAACCAGCCCAGAGGACCCTACACTCAGCTCCTTCAGCTCGATCCCTTCACGGGCTGGATCTAGGAGCGGCTGACTCACGGACCGGCCCCGCCCTGTCCTGAACCTGGGGAGGGCGCAGCAGTGGGGCGGGACCCGAGGATCTGGGAGTGGGCACGGAGGGGAGATCCTCAGGTCTCCCGGAGGCTTAAGAGGCGTTGAGGAATTCCTGGGTACTTCCTTGCTTCTGCACCACTCTCCTGGAGCACAGGACTTTATTTTTGCCTCAGTTTCCGTTTCATTAATCAGAAGACTCCTACTTTACCTTCGCACAAGAAACTTGATACCAATGGGTTGGGCACACCGTGAGGGCCCACAGGGGGGAATTTTAGGACAGGAAGGTGGTCGTTTATTCCTTTTCCCTAGTTCCTTCCAGATATCCCTCCAAATTATGCGCTGCTAGGACCACGCATAAGGAGAGGAACTTCGAATTGGAAGCTGCAACTGGGAGAAGAGAGGGGTGAAAACTAGGGCAGGGAATGGAGAGACAACCAGACCTGTGCTAGGGAAATAGGAAGCTGGGCCAAGCGCCCTCATCACTGGGGGAGGGAGGTTTGCTCCCCTTCTTTAGCTTGGTCAGCTTTAATGTTTCCACTTAAGCACCCCCTAAAGTGGGGGGAACCGTTCCTGTTCCTTTTGCCCTTTAGTTACTAACAGGTTGCCTTGAAGGCGGTGTGAAAGGGTAAGGTAGTTTTGGCCCCAGGAATCCTGGGATGAGGGCGTTAGCTGGCCCTATCATAGGTAAAAAACAAAAATCAGACAGGAACAGAGAGTGAGTGGAGGCCTTGGGGACACAAATAAATAAGACAGGGAGAGTAGCTCTCTTCCTCCTCAGTCACCTTGATTTTGGAGGTCTACCAAACTATGATCTGCTGAAAAATAACCCAAGAATGTGGCCTCCAAACAGAATATATTCCAGCCTCTACATCTTGACTCTCCTATCCAACTATCCATTCTTTTTTCCCCTCATCCCTCTGTGTCTAAAAACAGACCAGGAAAACTTGGTGAGTGCAAGGACACAAGAGCAAAACAGCTTGAAACTTTAAAAAAGGGAGGGACTTGGGGGAGGAGTGGAGTGGAATGACAAGACAGGCTGGTGGAAACAAGCAGTTTGTGGTTTCCTCTCATGCTTCCTCTTCTGGGGGTTTTCACCGCCTTAGAAGGCCTAGCTCCTTCCTCCCCAGAGAGGGGATGGATATATTTGGTATTTGCTCCCTTGAATTGTAACCTCCTATAAGGATGTACAATGATTCCATAAATGTGTGCATGTACAGAAAATTTCTTCCATGGTAACCTTCAAAATCTGCAAATAGGACCCCTTCTATCTGAGGGATATCAAAGCAGCCCTACTTCCCAGGGTCCTCTTCTGCTATAGTTTTGTGGAGACAAAAAATTTGCCACACAAAGATATTCATTCCCTCTGGGAGAAGCCTCAAAGCAAGTGAGGCCAACCATGAGCTCAAACAGGTTTGGCAGCTTCTCCCTTGCCTCTTTTTTTCTTTTCCTACAGCTTTATAGCTAGAGCTGCCTCCATCGTCAATATTGACTTTGGCTGGGCGGCATGGCTATATACAAGGTATTTTTGCCTTAATTTCCCCAGATGACAGGTGATACTGCCCTCTCCTGATACCATACAGCAATGCCCCAAATCCTGAGTCAAAGGTCTTCCTCTCATTTCATCTCCTTGCCCTTGCTTGTCTCTTATCTCAATATCTTCCCTTTCCTTTTCTGTACAGGTTTCTCTTTCCACTCCCTCCCCTTTCTGGGCCTGGTAAACCAGTCCCTAATCTCTTCCCACCCCAGATTGGAAGGTGTGCCCCTCCCAGACACTCCTTAGACACTCCTCACCAGCCTCCTCCAGGTTTCCTTAGCTCCATTGCTCAATAATTTGCTACGTGTAACCATTAACCTTGCCCTTAACTCGATCCCCCTCCTTTCTTGATAGAGGGCATTTTCCACTGTTTAGCTGAACCAGGTTACCCCCCCCCCCCATCTTTCCTAAATTCTTGGGTGGGATCTCTCCATCTCAGGGTACGCAGAATAAGGCTAAGAAGATGTGTTTTAAGGGATCTATTTTTTAAAGTACGTATATTTTTATTTCTGCCTCACAATCTCCTTGCTTTTCCTACCTTCACACACACTCAAAAGTTAGCCTCTTGGAGACCACACTTAACCGTGTTCATTATTTTGAGTCCACCACCTGGCCCAGAGTAGGCACTAAATAGTTGCTGTAGGAATGAATGGCACCCTTCTGTCCTTAGGGTGTATGTGTGTGCCCAGGGGTATGGCCATGTTCCAATAGCAGTGTTGGTGTTCGTTTTTGTTTAATTTAATATGTTTTATTGATTATGCTATTACAGTTGTCCCATTTTTTCCTCCCTTTTATTCCCTGCCACCCTGTATGCCCCCTCCCACAATCATTCCCCCACCTTAGTTCATGTCCATGGGTCATACATATAACTTCTTTGGATTCTCCAATTTCCCATACTATTCTTAACCACCCCCCCCTGTCTATTTTGTACCTACCATTTATGCTTCTTATTCCCTGTATCTTTTCCCCCATTACCACTCCCACTCCCTACTGATAACCCTCCATATGATCTCCATTTCTGTGAATCTATTCCTGTTCTGGTTGTTTGCTTAGTTCATTTCCCCCCCCTTTTTAGGTTCAGTTGTTGATAGTTGTAAATTTGTTGTCATTTTACTGTTGGTATTTTTTATCTTTTTCTTAGATTAAGTCCCTTTAACATTTCATATAATAAGCGCTTGGTAATGATGAACTCCTTCAACTTCATCTTATCTAGGAAGCACTTTATCTGCCCATCTATTATAAATGATAGCTTTGCTAGATAGAGTAATCTTGGATGTAGTTGCCTTTCATGACGTCAAATATTTCTTTCCAGCCCCTTCTTGCCTGCAAGGTTTCTTTTGAGAAATCAGCTCATAGTCTCATGGGAACTCCTTTGTAGGTAACTGTCTCCTTTTCTCTTGCCGCTTTTAAGATTCTCTCCTTCTCTTTAATCTTGGGTAATGTAATGATGATGTGCCTTGGTGTGTGCCTCCTTGGGTCCAACTTCTTTGGGACCCTCTGAGCTTCCTGGATTTCCTGGAGGTCTATTTTCTTTGTCAGGTTAGGGAAGTTCTCCATTATGTTTTCAAATAAGTTTTCCACTTCTTGCTCTTCCTCTTCTCCTTCTGACACTGCTATAATTTGGATATTGGAACGTTTAAAGTTGTCCTGGAGGTTCCTAAGCCTCTCCTCCTTTTTTTGAATTCTTGTTTCTTCACTCTGTTCTGGTTGAATGTTTCTTTCATCTTTCTGCTCCAAAATGTTGATTTGAGTCCCGATTTCCTTCCCTTCACTGTTGGCTCCCTGTATATTTTCCTTTATTCCACTTTTCATAGCCTTCACTTTTTCCTCTATTTTGCACCCATACTCAATCATTTCTGTGAGCATCCTGATTAGCAGTTATTTGAACTCTGCATCTTATAGGTTGGCTATCTCTTCATCACTTCATTGTAATTTTTCTGGAGCTTTGATCTGTTCTTTCATTTGGGCCATATTTTTTGTCTTGGCACACCTGTTATGGAGTAAGGGGCAGAGCCTTAGGTATTCGCCAGGGCAGGGCAACCCATGTCTTTGCATTGTGTCGCTGTATGGTGGTGTTGGTGTTCTTATCAGGTCTACTCTCTGCTGGAATTGGGTGTAATTCCAACACTTTCATTTCCTCTTGGGGGCTGAAATTATAAATTAGGCCTGCACTAGCCAGGTAGTTTAGTTGTTAGAGCATCATCCCCCATACACCAAGGTTGCAGATTCAATCCCTGGTCAGGACATATATAAGAATCAGCCAATGAATACATAAATAAGTGAAACAACAAATCGATGTTTCTCTCTCGCACCCCCTTCTAAAATCAATAAATAAAACTTAAAATGAAATAAATTAGTCAATTTTGACTAATGAAAAAATTAGTCAATTTATTAAAAAATGAATAAATTAGACCCTGTAGTGCCCTTGTTGGGTTGGTTGTATACTGTATCCAGGAAATTGGCAAAGAAGGACTATGATAGGAGCCTCACTTATTTCTGCTTGTTTAAAATACCCACCCTGACTGGTGTAGCTCAGTTGGGTTGGGGGTTGTCCTGGCGAGCCAAAAGGTCACCGGTTAGATTCCCAGTGGAGGCACATGCCTGGGTTTTAGGCCATCTCTGGGGTTGGGGGTCTTGAAGAGGCAACCCACATATCCATGTTTCCCTCTCTTTCTCCTTCCCTTCCTCTCCTCTCTCTAAAAATAAATTTAAAAAATATTTTTAAAAAAGCATTCAGGTAGCTCTTACTACTTTGCCAGGCACTGTTCTAAGTTCTTTATAAATATTAACTCAGAGGGACACATGTTAACTTAAGAGTTGTTGGCACAGGTTGAATACTGTTACTTATCTCCACTCTCCAGGAAAAAAAAAACAAACCCGCGCCTCTGGTCCTTTAAAGTCCCCACCCCCAGGCAAATCCCCTAGCACAGTTCCGGTGGCTTGGACACAACCACTGCTTCCGGTCTTCTCATAGGCTCCACCCCGTTTAATCAAATCCCAGAAATCCTGAGGGCAAAAGGCCTGGGTGCTAAGCAACGGAAGAGAGCGGGAAGTTTGAACATTCTGGCTACGCCCCATATGAAAATAAGCCAATCAGCGTCCAGCCTGTTCAACGACTGCATTCCTCTCCGGTCTCTCCGACCAATAAGTGACTAAGGGGGTGGGGCGTGTGTGCGAGCTGGAGCGCTCCTCCCGCAGGCCAGTGGCTGTTAGTGACGCGGTCTCCGGCTCTTCGAGGTCCGAGTGACAGAAAAGGCGGGAAAACTCCACAAATTGTCCGCAAGTGGGGTGGGGAAGTCGAGAACGTGGGGTTTAGGTCATGGGGGCGTGGTCTGCGGACGTGGGGGCGTGGTTGGCAAGGACTGGAAGAGCAGAGTTGCACAGCTTTCCTTGCTCACCCCTCAGACCGTCTCCATCCAAATACACCCTCGGCGTGACAGAAATGGGGGGTTTCCATAGTCCGCGTCAGTGAAATACCTGAGGTCACCCCTCGAAATGTCCCACATATCTTGAAAACAAAATGTGACTTTTTTCTCGCCTCAGCCCTCTCCCAGACTTCCCAGTGAACTTGCACTTGGGCGCGTCACCCTCTCCAGCCAACTCAGGGTGAACGCTCGCTCAGGAACCGCTATCATTTTCCGCATCCGCAGAGCCTCCCCGGCCATGGCCTCAGTAGGAGCTACCGCAGGCGAGACGCTGCAGGGACTGGGACCCGGGAAGGCAGCGACCAGCTTTCCCAGCGCAACCCCAGTGCCGGGCCCTGGGGAGGCGGAAGAGGATGACTCGGAGGAGCCAGCGGAGGTCTCTGGGGCGGCGAGGTTGCTGGAGCGAGAGCTCCAAAGAATCGGGAGAGCGGAGAGTTGACTAGCATTTCCGGGTGTGGGCCGGGGAGGGCTGAGCTGGGCTGGGCTGAGCTGGGCTGGGCTGGTTACTCACCGCCGCTGACGTCTGTTTCATATTTACTGAAGGGGGTGATGATCCCTATCTCAGAGATTTGAGAAATTGGTGAAAATTGAATAAGGCACGGCACAATCCTGCCCTGAGAAGTGGTTCAAATACTGGTTTCCTTTCTTCCTCGGGAAAGATCCATCTGTGTGTGCTGTGGAATTTAGGCCAGTTGGGCATTGCCTACTATGACACTAGTGACTCCACCATCCACTTCATGCCAGATGCCCCAGACCACGAGAACCTCAAGCTTCTCCAGAGAGGTGGGGGAGGAACCAGCCATTTCTCTACTCGGTTTGGAAATGTCTTTCACTCATGTGCTTACCTGACTCAATCGGTTTTATTAGTTGATTTCCAGAGGATGACCTGTTTTTCTTAGGAATTTCATTATTCAACAGATATGTATTAGATGTTCACAATGTATCAGGCGTTGGAGTCCTGGGCAAATCAGTCTTGTCTGTCACAATCTCCAGGATATTCCTATCCCCTCCCATCCCCCACCAGTCTCATTACCCTCTCCTTCCCTAATTCTGATGCCTGACTCCTACCTATGCTCCCAATGTGTTGGACACTCCCTGCTCTTAGAGGAAATAAGTTTTTGAGATGGGAAGGGACATAGCAAGGAGAGGGTTATGGGTTTTCTCTTAGTTAAATGACTAAGATTCTTTAACTCATTTGGTCTTCATTCTCCTTCCAAGTTCTGGATGAAATCAATCCCCAGTCTGTTGTTACGAGTGCCAAACAGGATGAGAATATGACTCGGTTTCTGGGGAAGCTTGGTAAGGACTGGATAAAGCTGAGAAGGAAAATGAGACAGGACAAAAGTATGGAATATTACGGGAGAATAAAGGGTCTTGGAGGGAGGTAGAGTCAGGAAGCCAGAACTGGATGACAGGGAAGGTGGGATAGGCAGAAAGACCGAAATGTACAGACTAATGGTCCTTTCTTTGCCTCCTTCACAGCCTCCCAGCAACAGAGAGAACCTAAGAGACCTGAAATCATATTTTTGCCAAATGTGGATTTTGGTATCTCCTTTTGCTTTGCCCAGTCCCACATCCTAGTTTCCTAATCCCTTCTAACTCTACCCCATCATCAGAGTTCTCCCCTGTGCCTCATCTCATCCTAAACCTTTGAGTTCTCCAAGCCCTATGACCAGTCTCCTCAGGATCTCTCCTGCTCCCTACCCTTTAATAATCTGTAGCTTATTATGAAACTTTTACTTAGGCATGTCTAGGAATGAGGGTCTCCCCTGATAAGAGATTGGTGATATTTTTGGACAGCTTTGATTATTGCAGTTTCTCCCTTTAAGCCAATGCCATTTGTTGAGGGAGGAAAAACTACCGCTTCAGCAACTTTGATGATCCATAAGGCACTTCCATAACCTTTGCAAGTTAGAAAAAAAGATAGGGAATGTTCTGTCCTAATTAGATGTTAGGGCATTGGTGTTATATGATCTTTTTCACTGGAAGTCCCCATTTCCAGACAGATATCTTTCTTAGGGTGTGATCTCAGCCAAACATCTTTATATCATGTATAGGATAAAGAGAGTTAAATTAAGAGTCTGAAAATTTGGTTCTTGTTTCAGTTTTCTATTAACTGCCTGTGTGAGCTTGGCATGTCAAATCATCTCTCTTGCTTCTGTTACATTCTCAAAATGGGGTAAAAAATTAGGCTACAAAACCTTTCCCTCCCATGCCTTATCCAAAATAGGTTTGGAGATAAGTAAACAGCGCCTCCTTTCTGGAAACTACGCTTTCATCCCAGACTCCATGACCACCACTGAGAAAATTATCTTCCTCTCCTCCATCATTCCCTTTGACTGCTTTCTCACGGTGAGATGGGTTCTGGGAAGTCAGGGCTGTGATGTCATAGGATAAGAAGGGCAAAAGCACCCCAGTCCTTGGGTTGAGTCCTGGGAGGTCCTAGCCTAGCTCAGGAAAAATACTAGTTTTCCCTGCTATTGTCCAGCCTCTAGGACATTGGGATTTACCCCTGCTCCACTACTGATCCCCTCCCAGGTTCGAGCACTTGGAGGGCTGCTCAAGTTCCTGGGTCGAAGAAGAATCGGGGTTGAACTGGAAGATTATAACGTCAGCATCCCCATCCTGGGCTTTAAGAAATTTGTGTTGTAGGTGATTTGCCATAATCTCAGCCAAAGTAAGGTGGGAGGCCCAAATAGTAACACAGTGTTGGATGGGGGATAAGGGTGAGCATGAGCAGTGACCTATCAGGTAAAGTGCTCTAGGACACACAGGAACACCTAAGGGGATGTGGAGCTCTGGGGAGACAGTGTTTTGGGGGTGAGGCAAAAGGGATGAAACTTAGAAATGAACTCTGACCTCATACCCCAGCACCTTCCCTTCTGCTTATTTTCTGCCCTCAGGACTCATCTAGTGAGCATAGATCGAGATACTTACAGGTAAGGAAATGGAGGCAGACTTTTATCTCTGGGAAGGGAGAAGGATTCAGTGTAATGCTCTAAGATCCTAATGAGGCTCCAATTTCTTTAATTCTGAAGCTATTAAGATCTCTCTCCCTGAAGAAAAAAGAAGTGGGGGTGAGGGAGGAAGAAGAAAAGCATAAAGGTATCACTCTTCTTTTCTGAAGGGAGAAACTGAGGCAGAGAGAAGTAAGGTGACAACCTTATGTCAGGACTTGATCTCAGGAGAAATGTTCCCAACACCTTCCATTTTCTCAATTCCCTTTAAAAATCCAAGTTACCTAGAACTCTCCTATTTTTTCTGACAGTGTTTTGCAGATATTTAAGAGTGAGTCTCACCCTTCAGTGTACAAAGTGGCCAGTGGACTGAAGGAGGGGCTCAGCCTCTTTGGTATGTATACCCCATCCCTCATCCCACACTACAGAAGCTTTCCAGAAATGCAGCTTTCTCCAAAGATGTGTCCAAGCTCCTCTCTTCCCACTTCACTGCCATTGTCAGATGTCTCTTGCACTCTCAAAACTTTTAAAAAAGATTTTCTTTATTTTTATTATTTTATTTTATTTTATTTATTTATTTATTTATTTTTTTAAAAAAGATTTTTATTTATTCATCTTTAGAGGGGATGGGTAGGAGAGAGGGAGAGGGAGAGAAATATCAATGTACGGTTGCCTCTTGTGTGTCCCATGCTGGGAACTGGCCTGCAACCCAGGCATGTGCCCTGACTAGGAATCGAACTGCGATCCTTTGCTTCGCAGGCCCGTGCTCAATCCACTGAGCTACACCAGCCAGGGCTATTATTTTATTTTTTAAAAGATTTATTTATTTACTTTTAGAGAGAAGGGAAGGAAGGGAGAAAGAGGGAGAGAAGTATCCATGTGTTGTTGCCTCTCACATGCCTCCCGCTGGGCACCTGGCCTGCAACCCAGGCATGTACCCTGACTGGGAATCGAACCTGTGACGCTTTGATTTGTAGACTGGCCCTCAGTCCACTGAGCCACGCCAGCCAGGGCTCCCATCAGCTTTCTTATCCTCTTTTATCCTCCCTGAACTTGGACATCTCCCCTTACCCTGTAGTTGTCTAATGTCGTTGGCATATCATCTCCTACTTTACCAATTCCATGTTCATTCCTTGGGTTTGCATGAATGTGAATGCTTCTACTAGTTATGCACCTACCTAGGGACTTTGGGAGGCTCTATACTCAGAGGAGAGTTGGTAACTGTGAAAATGCCCATGATTTATTTGCACAGAGTCTTTATCAGTTGTCTCTAGCTTTAGGATGTACTGAGTATATTGTCCAGAGTGTCCACCTGGTTTCACTGTGCATATATTTTAGTGGGTTGTGTCCAATGTTTACATATATGTGTTGGGTTCTTTGTGAGTCTAACTATGCCTGCTCTGCATATTTTTCTGGCTGAGTGTTCTAATGAGTGCCCATTCCCTCCCCTAAGCCCATGTAAGGTAATCCTGGCTCAGGCTTGTGGCCAGGTGCTG
The DNA here is from genome assembly GCA_039655065.1 of Glossophaga mutica. Lineage (NCBI taxonomy): Eukaryota > Metazoa > Chordata > Mammalia > Chiroptera > Phyllostomidae > Glossophaga > Glossophaga mutica. Next base: position 107,752,393 of record CM077306.1, read on the forward strand.
ACTTTGACTGCCTTTGTATCCTGTGTCTGGGGAATGCCCCCCAGATCAGCCTGTCTGGAGAATGCCCCCCAGGCCAGTGCGCCCAACACTGAAACCTCTGACCCAGATGCCTCAGCTTAGACACAGCCACAGATTTTTTCCTCTGCCCCCACTCCCCTCACAGGAATCCTGAATAGATGCCGCTGTAAGTGGGGAGAGAAGCTGCTCAGGTGAGTGGGTCTCGTACATGTACTATGGGCTAATGCATGCTGTCTACAGACACACATACCACACCATGTAGTAGTACAAAAACAGCTGCCTTTTTGAGAAAGCTGGCTAAATGCATTTACTCCTTTAACTACCCATGTGGTAACTGGTATCATCCTTATTTTGTGTTGTCAGCAAAGATAAACATATACTCGATGGTCACCAGAGGGGAGAGGGGAGGGAATTTCAGGGGAAAGGGGGAAGGGTTTATAGGAACAAGTATAAAGGACACATGGACAAAAACTATGGGGGGTGGAAATGGGAGGGAGGTGGGGAGAACTGGGGTGGTGGGCTGGGGTGGGAGTAAAAGACAGAAAACTGTACAAGATCAACAATTAAAATAAAAATAAAAATAAATTCTCAAAAAAAATCACAATTATACAACTAGAGTAGTAACAAGGAAACAGAGTTACAGAAATCTTATGCCTAAAGAATGATGATGTAAATACGACTGGAGGTAACATTAAAATTATATTCAATGACTTAAGTACAATAAAAGAGTGAGATTAAGTATAATCAAATATTCTATTTTTAAAACATCCACTTTATAAGATATGAAAAGTTGTTTTTAAGTAGCAAATACAGCAAGCCTCTCTTTAAAACAAAACAAAGCAAAACAAAACAAAAAAGAGACTTAGACTTAAAGAATATAACTCGCTCATGATAAAGAGCTACTTTTCTCATACTCAAGAAAAATAATGTGCGTTAGAACATCTTTCCTGATAATACTTGTTAATGTAATGAGCACCTAATAAATGTGATATTTTATTTGGAAAAAAAACCCATATACTCGATGGTATGCAGACTTGTACATATACAAGCAGCAGAAACACAATCACAAAACCCTAATGTACACATGGTAACATGTTTAATTACCAAAACCACACTGCAAATTTGAGCTATTCTGATAACTCTCAATTTGTGGGTCTAGTTCAGAGCTCCATTTGTAGAATGCTAATTACACATCGTTGCTACCTGCAATTTCTACAGGTAGCACAAACTCAGAGCGTACAAACTGACACCCACTGGATCTGTTCCTCTTCCTATATTCCCTTTTATGGTTAATGGCATTGCTGGCAATACAGCTTCTCAAGCTCTGAACCTTGAATTGATGCTTCTCTCTCACCCCAACCCCCATATTCACTCATTCACTAGAGCCTATTCTGTCCTCTAGTGTCTCTCTCAGCCATCCCTTTGACCTTTCCACTGCTCTGATTCTGGCTATGATCATTTCTATTTATTTATTTATTATTATTATTTTTTAATCCTTACCTGAGGACATTGTTTTTTTTTAGAGAGAGAAGGAGGGAGAGAGAAGCACCAATCAATATGAGAGAGAAATATCGATTGGTTGCCTTCTTATACCCGCCCCACCTGGGATACACACCCCAACCAGGGATTGACCCACAACCTGGGTATGTGCCCTAACCAGTAATCGAACCTATGACCTTTCGATCCATGGTATGATGTTCCAACCAACTGAGCCACACCAGCCAGGGCTCATCATTTCTAATTTGAAGCATTACATATGACTCCACATTAGTCTCTCTGCTTCTACTCTCTTCTTTTTTCTAATCTTTTATTCTAAAATACCTGTTAATCCAAAACAGAGATCTGATAATGTCATTCCACATTTTTTAAAACCTTAAGTAGAAATAAAATAATATAAACCTCAAGAGGCTTCCTTATTACCTGCAGGATGAAGATTAGCATCTTGCTCTGGCTGTGTGGCTCAGTTGGTTGGAGCGTCTTCCTGTGCACCAAAGAGTTGCAGGTTCAATTTCCAGTCAGCGTACATACCTAGGTTGCGGGTTCAGTCCTCGGTCAGGGTGCGTACAGGAGGCAACTGATTGATGTTTCTCTCTCACAGCAGTGTTTCTCTCTTTCCCTCTCTCCCCGCTTCTTCTCTCTCTAAAACAAAACAAAACATTGATTGGTTGCCTTCTTATACATGCCCTGACTGGGATACATGCCCCAAACAGGGGTTGAATCCACAACTTGGGTATGTGCCCTGACTGGGAATTTAACCTGCGACCTTTCAATGTATAGTATGATGCTCCAACCCACTAAGCCACACCAGCCAGGACCTAAATCCTTTCATACTGGGTCCATCCTACATTCCAGTCATTTGGGGCCACTTGCCATGGAAATACATCATGCCTGTATTCTGTCTCTCTGGGAAGTTCCCTATTCTCCACTTGTCATCTATTACCTTTTTTGTGAAACTTTCATAGGCCCCTATAAGGAGACTGACATTCACTTTCCTGTATGCTCAAGAGGTGCTTGTTTATATTTTCTTTTTGCACTAGCACATCAGTGTGAATTAGTCATCAGTGAATTTGCTTGCCCTCATACAGTGGCCATCCCTGTTATCTCAGTGCCTGCATCACCTTGTACACAGTAGCACTCAGTGAGTGAGCACAATACAGAAATGCAAGAACACTGGTAGCATCATCTCTAAGAACTCAGCACTCCTCCTGCTGCCCCCGCAAAAGAATTCAGCAGATACCTTTGATAGCCTATAGATGCACAATATTTTCCCCATTTTACCTGCCCTGAGATGTGTCTTTTGGAGGTTAATTTAGGGTAATTTCTAGGTTCATTTCCAGGTAATTGGTAGATGATTTTAATTACCATCACATTCTCCAGTGCTTCAGGTACAGCTCTCTTAATCTCAACTAGGAATGACAGGGAAGGATCTCAATGGGGAAGAGAACTGAATTAAAGGGGAGAATGCAGATTCTTTTTTTATTTGTCTTTAGAGGGGTAGGGGAGAGGGAGAGGGAGAGAAATATCAATGTACGGTTGCCTCTTGTGTGTCCCCTGCTGGGAACTGGCCTGCAACCCAGGCATGTGCCCTGACTGGGAATCGAACCTCGATCCTCTGGTTCGCAGGCCCGCGCTCAATCCACTGAGCTACACCAGCCAGGGCAGAATGCAGATTCTTGATAGGATTCCCCAGAACATGGAATCATAATCTGAGTGATGAACTAAGGACCCAGCTGGACTAAAGCTGGACAGGGTACCAGGAATTTGGTTGAATGTCACAGTATGCTTTTTTTTTAAAAAAAGATTTTATTTATTTATTTTCAGAGAGAGAGGGGAAGGGAGGGAGGAAGAGAGGGAGAGACACATCAGTATGTGGTTGCCTTTCACATGTCCCCTACTGGGGACCTGGCCCACAACCCAGGCATGTGCCCTGACTGGGAATCAAACTGGCAACCCTTTGGTTCGCAGGCTGGTGCTCAATCCACAGAGCCACACCAGCCAGGGCCACAGTATGTTTTAACACTGTCCTAGTAGTCTGGAGACCTGAGTTTGAGACCCAGCTCTACTTCTGACTAGCAGTATGACTGCACAAGTCATTTATGTTACAGGAGTCTCATTTCCTCAGCTGTAAAATAAGGAAGTTTGGCTTGACTAAAATCCTGGCACTAGCAGTAAAAACCTAGATGTTCTACATGAAAGTTAGCTTGATGAGTATCATGTACTCTCCAAAGTGAGGACAGACCTTCACAGCCTGGCCTACACTGCTCCCTGGGTTCGAGCAGCCTTTTGTTGCCAAGGAAGAGAAGTGCCCTAAAACCCATCTTTGACCCTGGCCCTGGCTTGTGTGGATTCAGTGCCTACGAGCCAACAGGTCGCTGGTTTGATTCCCAGTCAGGGCACATGCCTGGGTTGCAAGCAGGGTCCTCGTTTGGGGCTCATGTGAAAGGCAACTGATCAATGTTTCTCTCCCTCTCTTTCTCCTTTCCTCCCTCTCTCTCTAAAATAAAATCTTGAAAATAATAAAAAGTAGACAGTATTATTGAAGCCCCTCAAGTGTTCCTCCCCAATCCTTTCTTCTCTGCAGAGATGACCATTATCATAATTGAGGACTTAACTAATTACACATGGTATAATTATATACTTTCACAGGAAGAACACGAAAAGATGAATGTCTGCTACTACACCAGAGATACTTTCACAGCTAAATACATAGATACAAACTGACTCTGACTCACCCTCTCCTACTCAGCCACCAAGAGAGCTAGAGTGTTGTCATACAAATGCTTCAGCACACTGCTCTCCATCTAAAATATTGATGAGTTCTATCACATATCCACATGGAATGACACACATGGTCATACCCATCAAAACTGTGCTATACAGCCCTGGCTGGCATGGCTCAGTGGATTGAATGCTGGCCTGTGAACCAAGGGATCACTGGTTCAATTCCCAGTCAGGGCACATGCCTGGGTTGCAGGCCAGGTCCCCAGTGGCTGGCCCATGGGAGGCAACCACACATTGCTGTTTCTCTCTTTCTCCTTCCCTTTTCCTCTCTCTAAAAATAAATAAATAAAATCTTTCAAAACAAAACAAAAAACTGATACACAGACACAGTTGTGCTCCCATGCAGAGAGTATCAGTAGGTATATTGTAAACACCCCTGCACAGGCAAGACACTGTGCTTGCCGGTACAGATACATATTGCCCCAGTTGCCAGGGACCTGCAAACACACATTTCCACAAATTGAGATGCTGAGAACAGATGTAATTTCTGGTCTCACTTCCAGGCTGTGGTTCACACGTCCAACTCGTGACTTAGAGGAACTAAATTCTCGTCTCGATGTCATTCAGTTTTTCCTGCTACCCCAGAATCTGGACATGGCTCAGATGCTGCATCGGTTGCTGGGTCACATCAAGAATGTGCCTGTGAGCCCAGGGTTGGGGTGCAGGGAGATGAGGAAGGAGGTTTAGGGCCAATATGGGATGTTGGGCTTCTGGAGGGGCATTAGGGTGGGTAAGGGAAAACAATGGCTGTCCCCTTCTCTGACTGTCTTTGCCTGACTGTAGCTGATTCTGAAACGCATGAAGTTGTCCCACACCAAGGTCAGCGACTGGCAGGTTCTCTACAAGGTAGGACCTACCCACTTGCGTTCTAAAAGTTCAGGTTAAGCCCCTCAGCATGTGTTCTAGACCTTCTGTACTGTGGTTACCATGTCCAACTTTATCCTAACACTTTTTTAAAGCTCATACTGTAGAAATTGTCCAAAAATAATAAAACAAACCCTCATGTATCCACCTTTCAGCTTCAACACTTTGACTTATGCCAATCTTATTCCATGTATATCATCTCCCATTATCCACTATCTAGATTATTTTTAAGCAATTCCCAGTCATCATATCATTTCATCCATAAATATTTCAGTATGATTTCTAAAAGAAAGTTATTCTTTTTTTTTTAAAGGTATTTTCCTACTTTTTTTTTTCTTTTCTTTAGATTTTATTTATTTATCTTTAGAGGGGAAGGGAAGGAGAGAGGGAGAGAAACATCAATGTGCGGTTGCCTCTTGTATGTCCCCTGCCGGGAACTGGCCTGGCAACCCAGGCATGTGCCCTGACTGGGAATCGAACCGCGATCCTTCGGTTCGCAGGCCCGCGCTCAATCCACTGAGCTACACCAGCCAGGGCAGAAAGTTATTCTTTTTAAAGATTTTATTTATTTATTTTTAGAGAGATGGGAAGGGAGTGGCGAGAAAGGGAGAGAAACATTGAGGTGTGAGAGATGCATCAATCACTTGCCTCTTGTGCGCCCCCTACTGGGGGACCTGGCCCACAACCCAGGCATGTGCCCTGACTGGGAATTGGATTGGTGACCCTTTGGTTCGCAGGCCAGCAGTCAATCCACTGAGCCACACCAGCCAGGGCTAAAAGAAAGTTATGTTTAAAAAAGAATGACTACCATTACCTTACCTAAAAATTAACACAATTATTTAACATCATCAAATATCTAATGTTTAAATTTCTAATCTCTTAAACATCATGATTTAAAAAAAATCCTCACCTGAGGATATGTTTATTGGTTTTTTAGAGAGAGAGAAACAGAGAACCATTGATGTGAGAGAAACATTGATTGGTTGCCTCCTGTAAATGCCCTGACTGGGGATCAAACCCACAACCTAGGTTTGTGCCTTGACCAGAGAGTGAACCCGCATTTTGGCATACAGGATGATACTTCAACCAGCGGAGCCATCTGGTCAGGGTTTGTTGGGGTTTTTTTTTAATTATTGATTTTAGAGAGAGAAATGCTGATTTGTTGTTCCATTTATTTATGATTGGTTGATTCTTGTATATACCTTGACCAGGGATTGAACCCACAACCTTGGTGTATCAGGACAATGTTCTAACCAACCAAGCCATCCAGCCAGGGCTCTTTAAGTCTCTTTTATGCGGTCCTTCTGCTCTCTCTGTCTTTGTGTTTCTGCCTGTCTCTCTCTCTCCCACTCTCTTTTTTAAATATATATATTTTAAAGATTTTATTTATTTTTAGAGAGAGGGGAAGGGAAGGATATAGGGAGAGAAACATCAGTGTGTGGTTGCCTCTCTAGTGCCCCCTACTGGGGACCTGGCCTGCAATGCAGGCATATGCCCTGACTGGGAATCGAACTGGTGACCTTTTGCTTTGTGGCAGGATGCCCAACCAACTGAGCCCTACTGGTCAGGGCACAAGGTGGTTATTTTATTTCTGTCATTCTTTGTTTATTTGTCAGCCAGATTATTTCTATAAAGAAAAACATCTTTTCATCTGCTCTTTGATTACCTAGTGATACAGTTCATATCACAGAAAATTGCTTGATTTTTTTCTCCCCCTTTGTTTACCAGCTATCATCTTAGTAAATTAGTTCTATAACATCCTTCCAGGTAGCCAATGTGTTTTTCGTTGTTGTTTTAGTATCATTATGAACTCCTAGATTTACACATGCTCTTCAATCTTTTTCATCTTTTTTTAAAAAAAGATTTTGTCTATTTATTTTTAGAGAGAGGGGGAGGAAGGGAGAAAGAGGGACAGAAACACCAATGTGCGAGGGAAACATCAATTAGTTGCCTCTTGCAGGCGCCCACCCAGAGATCTGGCCTGCAACCCAGGCACGTGCTCTGACCAGAACTCAAACCGTTGACTTTTCAGTCTGGAGGACAACACCCAACCCACTGAGGCACACCAGTAATGGCAGTCTTTTTCATCTTTATACATGTTCATATTCCATCTTTTTTTCAGTGGGAACCTGTTGAGGTTGGCTTTTGAGTCCTTTAAACACAACCCTGGTAGACTTTGATAAGCTTCCTGCTGTCTGGCTTGACAAGATGTACCAGATACATAATTCATATCTCCTGGTTCTGACCTGGAAGCAGACATTTCTCCAAGGAGCCCTGGTTCCTTTTAGTGAGAAATGTTATTTCTGTACCACAGTCTGAATGCTAGAGGGTGCTCATCGTGTTTTGCTCATTGCCTCTAGGCTTTTTCTGTGTACAGATCTATGAACTTTAAAAACATAAAATAAAATACATAATAAGTACTAACACCACCATTTTAAATTTGGAACAACAGGGTTCTTACTGTGTATATCCTCTTCAGTATTTTCTTCTGTACTGGAAATTCTGGTTCTCATTGACACTAGGAATGATAAAATTAGAATACCACTCATTTGCTTTTCCCTGCATTGCATCAACAACAGTCTTATACCAATACCAGCACTACTACCAACTATATGATTATTGAAAACCATTAAGATTTTTTGAGGGGAGAGGAGGGACAGCTCTTTTTGTCCACACTAGGGATAGACAAATGACTATCCCTGTTTTACTGACTTGGAATAGTTTCTCTGAGGTTATGCCACTACATGAATATACATTTATGTTCTTTTGTTTCATTATATATATATTTTTTTATTTACTTATCTTTAGAGGGGAAGGGTAGGAGAGAGGAAGAGGGAGAGAAATATCAATGTACGGTTGCCTCTCGTGTGTCCCCTGCTGGGAACTGGCCTGCAACCCAGGCATGTGCCCTGACTGGGAATCGAACCGCGATCTTCTGGTTCGCAGGCCCGCGCTCAATCCACTGAGCTACACCAGCCAGGGCTGTTTCATTATATTTTTAATTTTCAGGAACTTCTTTTTAAAATTTAAGTTAATTATATAATTATGTAAAATACTTATACCGTTCCAAAGTCAGATCTCCCAAACAAGGTATAGTCAGCTAATTCTAGCTTCTATCTTGGTCCCTTCTTTCCACCTATAGATAACCTCTTCTTTTTCTTTTTTAAAATATTTTGTTTGTTTGTTTGTTTGTTATTTTTAGAGAGAGGTGAAAGGAGGGAGACCTCTCACACACCCCCAACTGGGGTCCTGGCCCGCAACCCAGGCATGTGACCTGACCAGGAATCAAACGAGTGATCTTTTGCTTGGCAGTCTGGCGCTCAACCCACAGAGCCACACCAGCCAGGGCCATAATCTTTTCTTTTTAAAAAATTGTCTTCTGCCCAGGCCCGGTAGCTCAGTTAGTTAGAGCATCGTCCCCATACACCAAGGTTGTGAGTTCGATCCCCAGTCAGGGCACATACAAGACTCAACCAATAAATGCATAAGTAAGTGGAACAACAACTGATGTCTCTCAGTGTGTGTCTCTCCCTCCAAAATCAATTTTAAAAATTAAAAAATAAAAATTTGTCTTTCTCCCTAGTCTGTAAGCTCATATGGATAGGGACCATATCTTGATTGTCTTTGTAACCTCAGTATTTACTGCAGTGCCTAGCACATTTCCTCCCTATTTCATTTTTGCCTTTGACATTTTCTCTCCATCTTTGTTATTGTGTTTTTCCTTGTTGATCTTTGTTCTCAGTCAATCCCTGTTCCCTAGCCTCAGCCAGGGCTGGTGCGGGCCACCCTCTTCTGTCCATTTCTCCTACAGACTGTGTACAGTGCGCTGGGCCTTAGGGATGCCTGTCGTTCCCTGCCCCAGTCCATCCCGCTCTTTCGGGACATTGCCCAAGAGTTCTCTGATGACTTGCACCACATCACCAGCCTCATTAGCAAAGTGGTGAGTGGAAGGAATAAGGCCAAGCTCTTGGGGAACCAGAGCTCAGAGATGTGGTGTGGAAAATGGGGAAACCTGGGAGACATTGAGGTCAGTTGAATGATTAAAGAATGGAATGATGAAAGGAGGTGGCAGAACATCAGGATTTGCTTGGAGGATTAGGGTTAAACCAGGGACTGCAGGGAGAATTGGGGCCCATTAGATGTGAGGAACAGGACTGAGAGATGGTGCTGGATGAAAAGCAACTGGACTTCTTGCCTCCTCAGGTGGACTTCGAGGGCAGTTTTGCTGCAAATCACTTCACAGTCCTTCCCAACATAGATCCTGAAATTGACGAGAGTGAGTGTTAGATGTGGAGATGGGCCTATGAGCCCTGAAACACGTGCATGCGTGGTGATGGGGTACCATCCTTGGTAGACAGCCACTGCAACTGGGGCTAATCATGGCAACCTGGGCATGAACCTTACTTTTGATGTCCACATGTCTTCTACCCTTCTAGAAAAACGAAGACTGGTGGGACTTCCCAGTTTCCTCACTGAGGTCGCTTGGAAAGAGCTGGAGAGTCTGGACTCCCGTATTCCTTCATGCAGTGTCATCTATATCCCTCTGGTGAGGGCAGGAGGCTGGGTGTAATCTCCAGGGGTCTTTAGGGAAGACATTAGGCTTATGAAGGACACATTGGTAGATAAGACAACTTCTGCAGAAGCATGAAAAACATGAACACCTGTGGTGGCTTTAGCTCCCTGAGGGAAGCATCGGGGATAAAAGGGACTCTGGCTTCTTCTAAGGAAAAAGTGCCCCATACATCATGTTCTGCTTTATCTCCTCTTTACTCTCTCCAGATAGGCTTCCTTCTTTCTATTCCCCGCCTGCCTTCCATGGTGGAGGCCAGTGATTTTGAGATCGAGGGACTGGACTTCATGGTAAGATCTTCAATCTCTGTAGGGAGTTGATAAAGAAAATGAATTAGAATCTGACAGGGGGCTTCCTCCAGTACTGCCCAATATGAGGTCTGTCTTCTGTGGTTTTACTTTGATCTGTATTAGCTCTGAGAAGAAGGAGAAGGAAGTCAGGTGGAGGCCTGGAGGTGGAGTTAGAAAGGTGGGAGAGGATGAGGACCAAGAGATGCAAAGCCCATAACTTGAACTCTCTTATCCAGTTTCTCTCAGAGGAGAAGCTGCACTATCGCAGTGCTCGGACAAAGGAGCTGGATGTATTGCTGGGGGACCTGCACTGCGATATCCGGGGTGAGGAGAGGTGAAAGGCTGGAGGGGAGTGGGCAGCTTGGAGATTCCAACAGGCTCCCTTTCTTCCTGCTCTCGCTCTTTTCACTCTGACTCTACATCTTCTCTGAATGTCTCTAGGTGTCTCAGATTGTATCTGCAAGCCTGTTTCCAGGTCACTCTGCTGGTCTCTTTGTCTTTCGTTCACATTCCCCTGGAGCTGACCCCCAGCTTTCCCCTCACCTGCCCTAGATCGGGAGACCCTGCTGATGTACCAGCTGCAGTGTCAGGTGCTGGCACGGGCAGCCGTCTTGACCCGGGTGTTGGACCTTGCCTCCCGCCTAGATGTCCTGCTGGCTCTTGCCAGTGCTGCCCGGGACTATGGCTACTCAAGGCCCCATTACTCCCCCCAACTCCTTGGGGTAAGAATCCAGAATGGCAGGTGAGAACAGAGGGTGTGAAGGCATGGACATGAGGGGCCTTCAGGCCCCATATTCTGGGGGCTTTATCCACCTGGCCCACGTGTGAAATACCTCTCCACTCACTGCAGACATCCTCTGATGGAACTCTGTGCCCGAACCTTTGTGCCCAACTCTGCAGAATGCGGTGGGGACAAAGGGAGGGTCAAAGTCATCACTGGACCCAACTCCTCAGGGAAGAGCATTTACCTCAAACAGGTAGGAGAATCCTACACTCTGGGCCTCTGGCATCTTCTCCATCATCTCATCTCCCACCTGCCAGCCAACCCAGGTTCCTGCAGCTCTTTTGGGTTCCGATCCTTCCTGTCATGAAGACACCATAATCCACACCACGCTCCTCTACCTCACATGTTCCATTCTCCACTTGAGGGAGGGCCATGACCTAATAGATCTTTCCATAGCATCAGTTCCCTTCCCTTACCTCTGAATAGGTCCTTGACATTCCGCATCGTGCCCCTGCTGACTCCCTGTCCCTCTCTACTGATTCTAAAGTGAGTAGAAGCTCTGGCTGGTGTAGCTCAGTGGATCGAGCATGGACCTGTGAACCAAAGGGTCGCTGGTTCAGTTCCCAGTCAGGGCACATGCCTGGGTTGCAGGCCAGGTCCCCAGTGGGGACCACGTGAGAGGCGACCACACATTGATGTTTCTCTCTCTCCCTTTCTCCCTTCCCCCCTCTCTAAAAATAAATTAATAAAATCTTTAAAAAAATAAAAAATAAATAAAGTGAGTAGAAGGGCATGTGATCTTCTATTAAACTGTGTCATGCCTCTTTGATCTATTATTTACCTCTCAGTTTAGCCTCACCTTCCCCTCAGCCCATTCCACCAGGCCTCAGCCTCTGTCTCTTTCTCTGCTCAGGTAGGCTTGATCACATTCATGGCCCTGGTGGGCAGCTTCGTACCAGCAGAGGAAGCTGAGATTGGGGCAGTAGACGCCATCTTCACCCGAATCCATAGCTGCGAATCCATCTCCCTGGGCCTTTCCACTTTCATGATCGACCTCAACCAGGTCAAATGGATCAAAGAGAGGTGGGATCGAGGGAGGGGGTAATGGTGAAGGAACTTTACCCATGAAAAATGATCAGAACAGGAAAAGCATTCCCTCTGCTGCCTGCCCTCTATACTAGAGAACTTCTTTTGAATGCTTGCTTTGTGTGAGGCACTGTTGGCAATGAAAGGGCAAACAAAACATGTGCCTCACCATTAAAGAGTTTGCAGTCCAGTAGGGTGGACACATAATACAAGCAGCTTTATTCACAGGCAGACCATGGTCAGTGTGTTACAGGCTTCAAACACTAATGAAACTCTCCTTTGTTCACCTGGTACCCAGCAGGTGTCAAAAGCAGTGAACAATGCCACGGAGCAGTCCCTTGTCCTTATTGATGAATTCGGAAAGGGAACCAACACGGTGAGGGGAGAAACTGATGAGGAACTGAGGAGGGGATAATGGAGGAGGACAAAGGAGCATGAGGGGGAGGATGGGCCTCAGGAAAACAGGGATATGGGCAGAGAAGAAGCAAAGTCTAAGACGGGAAAGGCTGGAGCAGGTGGAAGGGGTGCACGTGGAGCACCCATGGTTCTGCACCCTCACCCCGTCCTCTGTACAGGTAGATGGGCTTGCACTTCTGGCTGCTGTGCTCCGACACTGGCTGTCACTTGGACCCACGTGTCCCCACATCTTTGTGGCCACCAACTTTCTGAGCCTCATTCAGCTACAGCTACTACCACAGGGGCTCCCTGTGCAGTATTTGGTGAGGAAACTAATCTAGCCCCCAAGGGGCCCCTCAGCTGAGTGTTTCCCAGAGCTGGAGACTGGCTCCTCCATCAGAACAGGGGCTCCCGGAACACGGGGACCGTGTGTCTTCCCTTTCCTCACTCCCCACAGGGATTGGCCATGGGTTTCAGGGCAGGAGGCTGAGTGATAACGACACACTATCCCCTTTTATTCTTTTTTAAGACCATGGAGACCTGTGAGGATGGGAATGACCTTGTCTTCTTTTATCGGGTTTGCGAAGGTGTTGCCAATGCCAGCCATGCCTCCCACACAGCTGCCCAGGCCAGGCTTCCTGACAAGCTCATTTCTCGTGGCAAGGAGGTGATGAGATCCTGATATGAACCATGTCTATCAGGGCTTGCTTCCACTGCCCTGCTCCTCAGGGGCCTGGATTTCTGACACTTACTTCCCCTTTTCTCACCCAACTCCCCCTACCCCTTCCCCTTCCTTCTTGTGCCTAGGTCTCGGACTTGATCCGCAGTGGGAAGCCCATCAAGCCTATCAAGGAGTTGCTAAAGGAGAGGCAAATGGAAAAGTGAGTGTATGACCCAGGTTCCTTGTTCTTTCCAGCATCTTGTGCAGCTCTTCTCCCCTTGCAGGGACTCAGAAAGCCTCTTTGCTTTTCAATGACCCACTGTTTCTGAAATCCCAGAATTTTCAAGGTCTCAGTTTCCTGTGCCACAGCTTCTCCCCTCTGCTCAGGAGTCAATTATCTCATGTATCTCACTGTTCTGTCTCCCCTCAGTTGCCAGACATTAGTAGATAAGTTTCTGAAACTGGATTTGGAAGATCCCAACCTGGACCTGGAGATTTTCATGAGTCAGGAAGTGCTGCCTGCGGCCACCACCATCCTCTGAGAGTCCTTCCTCTGCCTGCCTCCACTTCCCAAGCCCCTGTGGGCTGCCATGCCCTCCTCATTTCATTATCATTTTCAAACCCAGAGTTCTCAGTTTCTCTGGAAATTTTGTTTCATGTTAGGAATAAAGATTTTTTTTTTTAGAGAAAGTTATTGTTTTCTTATTCCAGCCAAAACAAAGCAAGAGAATAGAAAAGAGATGAAACACCAAGCAGGAGTCTATAGAAGGACCTGACCTGCCTCATTAAGAATATAGTGACACCCTGGCTGCTGTGGCTTAGTGGATTGAGCACTGATGTGCAAACTGAGAGGTTACTGGTTCAATCCTTAGCCAGGGTGCATGCCTGGGTTGTGGGTCAGGTCCACAGTTGGGGGTGTGCAAGAGGCTACAGATGTATGCCTCACATATCAATGTTTTTTTCCCTCTCTTTCTCCCTCCCTTCCCCTCTAAAAATAAATTCAAAAATACTTTTTTAAAAAAGAAAATCAACCAATGAATGCATAAATAAGTGGAACAGCAGCTCTGGCTGGTGTGGCTCAGTGGATTGACTGCCAGCCTGCAAATCAAGGGGTCGCCAGTTTGATTCCCATTCTAGGGCATATACCTGGGTTGTGGGCCAGGTCCTCAGTAGGGGGCATGCAAGAGGCAACCACACATTGATGTTTCCCTCTCTTCTCTCTTTCCCTCTCTAAAAATAAATAAAGTCTTTTTTTTAAAAAAGTGAAACAATAAATCAACATTTCTCTTTGTCTCTCTCTTAAATGAATCAATAAACATTATTAATACATTTTAAAAATATAGCGACAGTTCTGTAGGAGGACAGAGGGGGATTCTACCCCCGGGGACTTCATAAAAACTAACTTCAGCCCTAGCTGGTACAGCTTAGTGGATTGAGTGCCAGCCTGCAAACCAAAGCCGTTGGTTCAATTTCCAGCCAGGTAACATGCCCGGATTGCGGGCCAGGTCCCCAGTAGGGGGCATGTGAGAGGCAACCACACATTGGTGTTTCCCTCCTTCCCTTACCCTCTCTCTAAAAATAAATAAATAAAATCTTTAAAAAAAAGAGAAACTAACTTCAAGAGACCCTACGAAAACAGATAAGAGGGAAGACAGGAAACCAAGGAGACGGGAACACCTCAGGCTCAGACCTCAGCCATGGCAGACACGGCAGACATGGCAGGAGGGTCTCTGAGAGGCTGAAAGACTAGTAGACCAACTCAGCGAGGTGTGGAGGGGGAAGGGGCCAGCCCTGGGTGCCAGTGGGTGTGGCTCTGCCCTTCCCACCTCAGAGCCCAGGGAAGCCAGGGTGCTGGTGGGTTGCTCCTGGTGCAGGCCTCCTACATAGTTCTGCTGCTACCACTGGGGACAAGCCACCAAGACTCAGAGACCCAGAAATTCTTCCTCTGAGTATTAGTCCAAGAGGATCCAGGGGAAGCCCCTCTCCCTAGATCTGTCCCCTACATTTCCACGCAATTTTGAGGATTCATAAGTCTTCCCCACTGGTTTTCTTTGCCCAGTCTGGGCTCACATTCAGTGATCAGACAGTGAACCCAAGCAGGAGTTTCAAGAGAGGGCAGGGTCCAGAGCCCTAATGTAGAGTGATGCAGCCTCTGCTTCTAACATTTTCTAGCTGCAGAGGATGCAGGCTCTGGAGAAGGAACAGGATGCCCTGTGGCAGGGGTTGGAACTGCTGAAGTATAGCCAGGCCTTATCTGAGGACCAGCTGAGGGAGGCACAGCAACAGCAGCTATGTGTGGGGGTCCTTGGTGAGGTATGGGGTTGTGCTGAGGTGTGTAGGATGGGGAGCAGGGGCTTGTGGACACAGCCTGACCCCACCCTGGAAAGGAGAAACTTAATGGGCAGGGATCATGAATTAGAAGCAACATTGTAAAAACAGGGTGCCAGTAAATGTTAGGTTGGCTTTCATTGTTGGGATTGGAGAAGACTAACCTGAAGGCCCTGGCTGGTGTAGCTCAGTGGATTGAGCTTGGACCTGCAAACCAAAGGATCGTGGTTCAATTCCTAATCAGGGCACATGCCTGGGTTGTAGGACAGTTCCCAGTAGGGTATGCACGAGTGGCAACCATACATTGATATTTGTCTCCCTCTCTTCTTCTCTTTCCCTCTAAAGATAGATAAATAATTTTAGCCTGCTAGCCTGCATATTCAGACGGACGTGTTTGGACATATTCAGATGGAAGTGTTTGGATCCCTCATGGGGGAGTGGCCTGGGTGAAGTGTTTGGATCCCTCATTGGGGAGTGGCCTGGGTTACTCCAATGGGGCAGGGAGACAGGGCATATCCATTAGGAAAGATGGTAATTTGCTACTTGAGAGGATGGAGGAACTGAACTGTTAAAGAGATGGAGTGGAGAGTACTGAGTTTTCCCACCTATCTTAGAGGGGTATCAGGATGACGGGATCCAGATGATCCAGATGGAAAAGAGGAATGGCCTGTGGTGATGGAAAATAGTGGCAGATGGATCTCAGGTTTTCACACTGTCAGCCTCCAACTCCTCCTTTAAGATTTTCTTTCTTTTCTTTTTTAATCTCTTTTAAAATTTTTATTTATTTATTTATTTTTAGAGAGAGGGGAAGGGAGGGAGGGAGAGAGACAGAAACATCAGTGTGTGGTTGCCTCTCACATGACTCCCACTGGGATCCTGGCTCTGCAACCCAGGCTGGGAATCGAACTGGCAACCCTTTGGTTCACAGCCGGTGCTCAATCCACTGAACTACATCAGCCAGGGCCTCCTTCAGGGTTTTCTAACAGATTTATTTATTTAGTTACTTTCAATTTTTTTTATTTATTTACTTTTAGAGAGAGGGGAAGGGAGGGAGAAAGAGAGGGAGAGAAACATTAATGTGTGAGAGATATATTGATCCTTTGCCTCTCACATGCCCTCATCTGGGAAGCTGGCCCACAACCCAGGCATGTGACCTGACTGGGAATCAAATCAGTGACCCTTTGGTTCACAGGCCAGCGCTCAATCCACTGAACTACACCAGCCAGGGCAGATTTTCTAATAGATTTAGATTCAGAGCCTGGAGGTCCCCAGTTAGCCCAGATTTAAGAGTTGAATATCTGTTCAAAGAATCTGATTCAGGGGAAGGTGAATTTATTGTTTTTGGGGTGTCCAACCTGCAACTTGTGGGCCATATGCAGCCCAGGATGGCTATGAATGTGGCCCAACAGAAAATCATACATTTATTTAAAACCTTTTTTTTCCTCATCAGTTTTCGTTAGTGTTTATGTATTTAATGTGTGTCCCAAGACAACTCTTCTTCTTCCAGCATGGCCCAGAGACAACGCCAACAGGTTGGATACCCCTGGTCGGGAGGTTGGGGTAGAGAGGAGACTGGAGATTAACACTGATTTGAATGAGAACATCGAATATCCCTCCCTGTTCTCCCAGAGTCCCTTGAACAGGCTTTTTCCTGTGTCACCCAGGACTGGAAGGGAGGCCAAGGAAGCAGAACTTATGGCAATGACAGGTAAACTGGAGGGGAGGAGGGGGAGGGTGGAGCACAGACGTCCAGACTGTTTCTCTTCTCTTCTCCAGGAGTTGTCAATGCAGCAGAAAGGGGTCATTCAGCCAAAAGGAAGGATGGGTCAGCCAGGCTTCCCCAAGGGGTGGAGGGGCCCCACCAGTGTCTAAAGCCTCCTCTCATTCCCCTCAGTTGGTGACAGAAGAGGATGAGTAGGAACCTTCTTATTCTGCCTCTTGACTCAACAGCTAAATAGCTCCAGGTGGTAGATCAACTGAAGTCTGAACATCTTGGTGTGAAGTTTATTCTCTGCTCCTGAGAATTTCCATTTAATCTTCTTGGGATCTTACACCCTCACCGTCCTATAGGATGTGCATACATTATCTTTCTTTGAAATCACTCTGGGGAGAAGACGTGTTTATTAAAACTATCCTTCAATTTTAAATACAAAAATAGAATAAAAGTTTCTCCAGAATTTCAAATAAAAAATTATATAAATAACACTTTCTGGTACCCTTTTACTCCCCTCCCTACCTTTGTCTCTTCCCCATGTATCTTTCCCTCTACCTGAGCTTGGAAGAGCAAGAACAAATAGTGGGATGAAGATGCTACAGAGAAATAAAAAGCAACTTCCTCAAACAATGAATCTTCGGTTTGGTTCCCTAGGGTTAGGGAAAGTGCATTGTGGGAAAATCTATTGCCTTCTATCTCAATCTTGTTAAGAGAAGGGACAAGTGCATGAGAAGGAAAACCTCCAGCCCAGGCGCCCCCAGGAGGATTTATTCATTTCCCACGAAACCCTGTTGAGTGGATAGAGACAGCCGTCTGAAGCCCAGGCACTGAACAGCTGACAAGTCAAGGAGCGGAGCCCAGCGGGGAGGGGAGAGGAGAATCTGAGGGTCAACTGGAAGGGGCCAGAGGCAGGGCTTAAAAGTGCGTAGGCGATCCCCCACCAGAAAGTGTGGGAACAGAAAGAAGCAGGAGGGTTCAGAAGCTTCACGTGGAGAGGTTGGAAGTGAGAGCGAAGCTGGAGTTGACAGATGCTCCAATATCAAGATCCTGAGGGCCGAAGAAGCTGGCGATGCGAAGGGCTGGCGGGCGGGTTTGGGGGGATGCTCCTTGCTGCCCCCGGCCAGGTAACGGGAAGGTCCCCAGAGCTTCGGAGGAGGGTGGGTCAGGGGAGGAGATGTCCTAGGTCTCCCTAGCCCCAGCCACCTTCCTCAAGTGCCTCACCTCCCAAAGGGCCCAGACCACATTGCCGGGCTGGTGGGGCAGCCGGGTGCAGGACGCCCCTCCTCCATCCTGGCCAGTCAGCTCCAGAGAAGGACTTGGGGGTAGCCAGAAGTGTAGGCGGAAGCGAGGCTGTGACGAGACCTCGCTCACGGGCTTCCCTGCCCTCCAAAGGCACTTGGCCCAGCTCGGCACCCCAGGGACCCATCGAAGGATGACGTGGGAGATGTGAGGCAGAGAATGACTGGGGTGACCTCTGGAGTCCAACCCTGTCACTTCTACCAGCTGCTGGGTCTGGAGACCGGGGGGGGGGGGGGGGGGGGGGCAGGGGAAGGGCGGGGAGAACAGTGCTCTGCCTGAGATTCTGAGACAAAGAGGAAAGCATGTAATGAATGGCTTTCAGAATAGGGGTTCCTTCTGGAGAGGAGGAATGGAGAAAAGGGGTTACCTCTGGGGAGTGTTGATGGGAAGGGTCAGAAGGGAGTTCTGGGAGGCTGTAAGTCTTCTAAATCTTGAACTGAGTGAAGGTTACATGGGTATATTGTATGAAATCCATCCAGCTGCGCACTTAAGTTTAGTGCACATTTATGTAAAATATGTAAATTATAACTCAATAGAAAGTTAAATATATATAGAATTTTATAAATATAAAATTAATGAACAAATCAGGGTTGGGGGGAATAGATGTGCCTGCAACTGGCTGAGTCAGGGGGTAGAGACCAGGGTGGGGGCCATTCTCCATCAGGATCCCAAAGTCCAGGAAGGTCTGAGCTGAGGGAGGTGAAGGCAGTCAGAGACCTTCCCCAGACGAATGTGACTGGCATTGCTCTCTGAGCTCTGCAATCCCCCCTCCCCTCCCCTTCTCAGGAATATCTCCATCCTTACCTTGCACTCTCACCTGGGGGGTGCCCTTGGCTGTGACCTGGATCTCCCAGGTCCTTGTCTATGGGATCATTCATGGTCACCATCCAGAACTTCCCAGAGCAGCAGGTGTGACCTAGAGACCCCTAGACTTCCTCCTGGCCCTGGGAAACCCCTGGGTGGGATGGGGAGCAAGAGATTGTCACATGAAACAATTGCTTTCCCTTAGTACATTACTCCGCATTCTCCACTCTCAGTTCTTCCCTCTGCCTTGAGGCACACACGTGGAAGTACCTGCACGGTTCCTGATTCAGAAGCTGCTGGCCTCCCCATGGATCCAGACTGCGACCCTCTGGAGCAGTCCATCCACACTGAACACAGTGGCCTCCCAAGCACCACAGCTGGAGGTTCCAGGGAGCTAGGATGGGCAGAACCAGAATATGGGGAGAAGATAGGGCATGGAATGAGGTGGGAACAAAGATAAGAGAAAGGTGGTGACAGAAAGAAACTGGAAAAGGGATACCAGTGGGCATAAGACCAGGGATGAAATTATAGTCAATGACAAATTTGGAGGTGAGGGGTTAAGGATGAGTCAGTCACTTCTTGTCCCCCCCTTAAAAAGGTGGCAGGACTTCCTGTGGTGGCCCTGAGAACAGAAAATTGGAGCCCAAGGTTGGGGGGAGGGGGCAGTACTCATCGAAGAAGATGGGTAGCCACGGATCTCACAAACGTCCTTTCCCTCCCTCTCATACCCTTCTGGCAACAGCAGTGGGAGCCATTCCCTCCCTTCTATGAAAAAGGAATGCAGTGTCACTCATCCCCTTAGTTCTGAGCTGAAACCATGCGTCCCTCTGTCCCCTACACTTACCAGGTCAGCCATGCTGTCCTCAACAACAGCTGCCACATCTAGAATGTGCTGATCTTTGGTGAAGATCGCCTCTTCTTCAGGGGCCAGGGCTACCACGTCATATGGCTCAAAAACACAGAGGGGACAAGACCTCACAACGAGCTGGGCCCTGACCCCATAATGGGTCTTCAGTCACCACGAATATTACCTGTGCCCAGGAGGGAGGCCAGTACTTGAGGTGCCCAAGTGCATCTACCATTACAAGTGAGGTTCTCCTGTGCTCCAGCTTTCCACAGAGCTCATCATGAGTGGTAAGGTCTCCATCTACCCTCTGGCTACACAAGGTCTTCCAATGACACTACTCCTGGCCTTTGGTTAGTCATTGCCACTCCCTTGTCACTGTTACAATACGACATCCACAGAGTGGTGTTTTGGCAACTAGATCTCCAGTTCTTCAAATGGTTCCTTGGGGGCAGGTTCAAATACAGATTCAGCATCACTAAGGGTAGGGCCTCCCACTTTTAGTATTGTGAAAAGGATCAGGAAACGTTAAGCTCGCTGTACCCTTCTCCCACCCATGCCAAGGCTTGTTTAACCACCATAGTGTGGTAGGACCCTTGTTATGAGATGGTTGTCACAGGGCCTCCTGCATCCCTGGGTGGCTAACACTAGGTCTCCCACAGGCTATGCTCACTCTGCAGTGTCGCTCCCGAGTCAGGAACTGCACCCGGTTGGTGAGAAAGGTATCTGTAGGGGAGGCATCGGTGAAGACAAAGATGTCTGAGGGTAGAGGTGTGTGCAGCAGGGCCAGGGAGGGAAAGGACTGGTGTGAAAATAGCAGCAGCAGGAATGAGTCGAGCAAGGTAGGGCAGAGGAGGCAACGTGGCCCTTGAGTGAAGCTAGTGGGATCAGGCTCCAAAGGTGGAAAGGGGTGGGGCCCCAGGAAGGCTCTAGCTCCCTGAAGTGGTAGCACTTGGAAAGCGGGGTGGAAAAGAAGGGAAGGGGTGAGGGCAAACCTCCAGGACTGACAGGCACATCTCAGGCTCATCTCCACCCGCCAAGGCTTGGATCTCACTGAGTTTTGCCAGAACCTATCAGGGTCACTGGTTGTAAAGACAAGGCCAAACCCTGGGGAGGAGGAAAGGAGGTTGAGATGCATGAGGAGAGGACTCCCCTCATTCTTCCCCAGTCAAGAGGCTTGCTGTACTCTCGGGCTGGACAAGTCCTGAAATATCAATATTCCCTTATATTTATATAAGCAGGGCAGAGGCTAGGTACTTCTGGTGGGAAAGTGGACCTCATGTCCTTAACAAAATTGCAGCAGTTCCTGGGTCCTTTTGGGAATGTGTGTAAGTATAAAAAAACAACCAGGGCCTCAGTTTCCTTATCAGAAAAGACAGAAAAATAATAGTACTTACCTCAGAGGGGAACTGGGAGGACTGAAAGAGTCGGCTTTGTAAATCTTAGAAGAGTGCCTTGACACATAAGTGACTGAATTCTTTTTTTTTTTTTAAAGATTTTTATTTAGGGCCCTGGCTGGTGTGGCTCAGTGGATTGAGCACTGGCTTGCGAACCCAAGGCTTGCCAGTTCCATTCCCAGTCAGGGCACATGCCTGGGTTGCGGGCCAGGTTCCAGGTGTGGGGGCACCAAGAGGCAACCACACATTGCTGTTTCTCTCCTTCTCTTTCTCTCTCCCTTTCCCTCTCTCCAAAAATAAATAAATAAAATCTTTATTTTAAAAAAATTTTATTTAGGACTTCCAGCCAAGATGGAGGCATAAGTAGACACACTGTGACTCCTTGTACAACCAAAATTAAGGACAACAAAAATTTAGAAATAAAAAATCAAACAGAACTGACAGAAAATTGAACTGTACGGAAGTTTGACAACCATTCATCCAGACTGGTAAGAGGGGCAGAGTCGGCAGCCGATGGAGAGGGGTCGTGACAAGAAAAAGTGGTGGTTGGTGGTCCTGGGTGTGCAGGTGGCGGCTGGCAGACCCCAGGCATGGGGTGGCAATGGGCAGACCCAGTGAGGCGCGCAAGGTGGCTGGCTGACCAAGGACACATTCAATCACAGACAAACCAGGCGAAAACTTGGAGCAAGACAGACCAGGCAACCCAGGGCCCCAGCACTGGAAAAAAAAGCCTAAAAGCACCAATTGAAAATACTTGTGGGGGGTGAGGTGCCGGGAGAGACTTTCAGCCTCAAGGAGAGTTTGTTGGAGAGACCCACAAGGTCCTAGAACATACATAAGCCCACCCACACGGGAACCAACACCAGAAGGGCCTAATTTGCTTGTGGGAAGTAGGGGAAGGGACTGAAACCCAAGAGAGAGCAGAGCAAGTGCCATTGTTCCCTCTGACCCCGCCCCCACATACAGTGGAACCGTAAGGCTCTGCCCCTCGCTACATAACAGGTGCGACAAGACCAAAGGAAAAGAAAAAAGAAAAAAAAGAAAAAAAAAGAAATGGTCCAAACGGAAGAACAGATCAAAGCCCAGAGCAAATATATCTAAGTGACCAAGAGATAGCCAACCTATCAGATGCACAGTTCAAAGCCCTGGTGATCAGGATGCTCACAGAATTGGTTGATTTTGGTCATAAATTAGATGAACAAATGAAAGCTACACTAAGTGAAATGAAGGAAAATGCACAGGGAACCAATAGTGATGCGAAGAAAACTGGGACTCAAATGGATGGAGTGGACCAGAAGGAAGAAACAACCAAACAGAAAAGAATGAAGAAACAAGAATTCAAACAAGTAGCTCAGTGGATTGAGCGCGGGCCTGCGAACCAGAGGATTGCAGTTCGATTCCCAGTCAGGGCACATGCCTGGGTTGCAGGCCAGTTCCCAGCAGGGGACACACGAGAGACAACCCTACATTGATATTTCTCTCCCTCTCCCTTTCTCCTACCCTTCCCCTCTAAAGATAAATAAATAAAAATCTTAAAAAAAAAAAAAAGAATTCAAACAAATGAGGGGAGGCTTAGGAACCTCCGGGATGTCTTTAAACGTCCCAACATTTGAATTATAGGGGTACCAGAAGGGGAAGAAGAAGAGCAACAAGTGGAAAATTTATTTGAACAAATAATAAAGGAGAACTTCCCCAAGCTGACAAAGGAAATAGACTTCCAGGAAGTTCAGGAAGCTCAGAGAGTCCCAAAGAAGTTGGACCCAAGGAAGAACACACCAAGGCACATCATAATTCCATTAGCCAAGATCAAAATGGAGAGCATTCTAGAAGCAGCAAGAGATAAGGGGACAGTCACCCACAAAGGAGTTCCCATCAGACTGTCAGCTGATTTCTCAAAAGAGACCTTACAGGCAAGAAGGGGCTGGAAAGAAGTATTCCAAGTCATGAAAGTCAAGGACCTACATCCAAGATTGCTCTATCCAGCAAAGCTGTCATTTAGAATGGAAGGGCAGATAAAGCGCTTCTCAAATAAGGTCAAGTTCAAGGAGTTCATCATCACCAAGCCCTTATATGAATTATTAAAGGGACTTATCTAAGAAAAAGAAGATAAAAAATATGAATGGTAAAAAGACAGCAAACTCGCACCTAAAACAAAAGTAAACAACTAGAACAGGAACAGAACCACAGAAATGGAGACCACACAGAGGGTTAGCAACAGGGGAATGGGAGGAGGAGAGATGCGGAAAAGGTACAGAGAATAAGTAGCATAGACGGTGGGTAGAAAATAGACAGACGGAGGGCAAGAATAGTGTGGGAAAAGTAGAAGTGAAAGAACTTATGACACATGGACATGAACTAAAGGGGGGGAATGTGGGTGGGAGGGGTTGTGCAGGGTGGAGGGGAATGAAGAAAGGGAATGGGACAACTGTAATAGCATAATCAAAATATATTTAAAAAAAAGATTTTTATTTATTTATTTTTAGATAGAGAGGGAGGGAGGGAGAAAGAGAGGGAGAGAAATATCAATGTGTGGCTGCCTCTCATGTGGCCTCCACTGGGGACCTGGCCTGCAACCCAGGCATGTGCTCTGACTGGGAGTTGAACCTGCGACCCTTCAGTTCCCAGGCCCACACTCCATCCACTGAACTATACCAGCCAGGGGGCATAAGTGGCTGAATTCTTCATTATTCACTTACTCATACCTTCATCAAATATATGATAAGCCTCTATTCTATGCCAGCTACAATGAGATTTACGCAGACAAGTTGGACTCAAACCCTGCCCTGAGGGAATTCTCAGTCCTATAGGCATTTGTCTGATGATCATTTCAACCCTGGGAGATAGACAGGATAAAGCTACTAGTGACCCATTTTATGGATGATGAAATTGAGGCAAAGAGAAGTTATATGGTTGACCTAAGGGCACACAGTAAGACTGGTTGATCCAGGCTAGATCTTCTGACTTCCCATTAGTCAGGAAAAGGAATACCATGTAAGTATCTGCCTCAGACACTTTGCAGAGGCCTATTTTCTGACCCACCAAACCCCTGTTTTCACCCCAACCTCTGTGAGAATTGAAAATGACTTATTAGCACTGAAGCCGAAGAAAGCAGAGGCCACCCATCTAAGCATGGGTCATGATGAAATTCGGACATGAACTGGTGCCTTTTCAGAAGCAGTGGAAGAAGTGCCCAACTGCTTCCTGCATACACACAGGTACCTGGGAAAGGCTCACTCAGGCCCACTGCCCACCAGTGGCATTAATCCTTGTCCTTGGACTTGCCTTCCCTCTGCTATCCCGGCCAGACCACAGTTACCTGGGTCATGGAAAGGCCCCAGGACATAGTGGACAGGCTCCGTGGGGCCTCCCTGTTGCTGTTCCACAATGTGGTGAGTCTGGATTTTGGCAGCGTTGACCTCCTTGCCCATAGTGCCCATGGTGTCCAGGACGAAACTGAGGCTGGAGGCTGGGGTGATGTCCAACAGCCTGGGGAGAGCCACAGTGAAGGGTCTGCACATTTGTCCCCAGCCCCTGGTTTCTCAGCTCCCTGAGGAGCACCTAGGGGGTCCATCTCCAGGAGGCCACTCACTTGGAGAAAGTCCTGTGTCCCAGGCATCTTCACAGGAGGCTAAAGGCCTGGATGGAGGCCAGAAGGGCCAGTTTTGCAGCCTGGAGGTAGAGCATGTGGGAGGGGGAGAAGCCCAGGGCTGGGCGGTCCTTGTTGATGCCTCTCTGTGGTAGCTGGGAACTGCTCTGGTCAAGATGGCCCCGATAGCTACATTTTCCTGGGCTGGGAAAGGGATCTGGAGGGTGGAAGTAAAAAACTCACTGCCTCCTAAGAAAATGGGGCCCTTCCTGACCTGGCCTAACTCTCTGCTCCACAAAGGATCAGCAGGAAGTGGTAACATTTTGTGGAGGGCCAGTCTGGAGGGGTCAGTCACACAGCACGTGATGGATCCCGTGAGCCCTCTAGTCAGTCCCCAAAAGCTGCCCTTGGGCAATGGAGAAGTCTTATTAGGTGAGAAGATGCTCTCCATCCCTCTCCCAACAAGTCATAGCCACCTCAGTGGGCCTGTACCCACCAACCCAGTTCCCAATGTTCTCTCCTTCTTATAGGAAGTGGGGAGAGGACCTAGAGGACTGAGATCCCTGGGGACTGGCTCGGGGGGAAACGAGGTGACTTTCTCCCCTTCCTTCTGAGGCCTTTCCTGTCTGGTACATGAAGACTTGGAGGGATGAGTTCCAAAGTAGCCAGAGGTGAGTGTAAAATCCAGCACAGCAAATCCCTGGGGCAGCTCAGCCCCTCACAATCAGAGCAGGTAAGATCTCCCACTGTGAAGAGAGGGCAGACGTCTAGAACCCAAGATTCTGCTGTCCCAACCCTTATCCCTATCCACCCAAACTTCTTCAGCTCTTCCTCCCAGCTAGAATAGGGTGAAAGCTCACAGGGAGCTTTCATAGGTACACTTCTAGGCTTCCTGGAGTTCAGGGACTGGTGGTAAGACTGAATATTTGAGACTGGGACTGCGCTAGAAAAGCTAGCAATGTGGGAGCCAGCCCTACAGGGATGGGCCCGCTGTGAGCTGTGACCAGGAAGTGCACTTACCACGGACAGGAGGCAGCTTGCAGTTGTTTAGTGTGGAGACTGAGGGGACTGTGAAAGAAAGCCCCACGGGATCCAGTGGTGGGGAGGAAGCCATGTGAAAGACAGAGAACTCCATGAGGTCTGCAGACCTGGTCCTAGCTCTGGGGTCATGGCCTCGTGGCTGCGCCTTGTGTCAGGCTCACCAGCTCTTGCCGTGGCCAGAGGAGATAAGGGTGTGGCTGCTGCTGCCCTAGTTCCGCCTAGTTGCTGTGACTGTAGAAATCCTGGTCCCAGGAAAAGGAGGAAAAGAGAACATGGCACTCGTCTGTTCTCATGGCCTCCAGCCCTAACTCTCCACTCCTTCATTACCCGCCTGAAAACCTTCCTCCCTCCCCTGCTACACCTGTCAGACACCTCAAGGCCCCTCCACTACTCTACCAGCCCCACCCAGCCCTGCTGCCCAGACCAGAGCTTTACTGAGCGGAGTGGGTCTCCCCTCATTTCCTTCCATCTCACTCAGAGCCCAACCAAAGGCCCTTCAGTGGCCACCTAGGCCCACTTCTGACCTCAGTGCCTGTCTGTCGCCCTCAGTGCTCTCCAGTGCAGTGGCTTCTGGCTGTTCCCACAGGAAGTGCTGCCATGGTGGAGGTGGGGACTATGGAGTAGCCTTGGAGGCTTAGCAAGCAATGCTCCAGTCCCTTCTAGAGGCAAGGTCAAGAAAGCACCAACTGGGAGATAGGGCAGTGAAGACCCCTCTGACCATTACCCCATCTCTTTTCTTACCTGCAAGGCATGGAGAGCTGCCCCAAGGTGCTGGCAGGCTGGGTGTGGCCAAGAGCTCTAGCCACCACCAGGGTCTCCTGCAGAGCCCAACAAGGCGTGTACCCTGGCCCAACTGCTCAGCATGGAAGTCCAGGTCAGGGTCATTCCTGAAGGTTGGCAGGAAGTCCTGGGCTGCACTGGCATAAGACACCTCACCTGAGGCTGCTTGGAACTGCCAGGAAGAGGACCCAGGTCCAAAGTATGAGACATCATTGGTGAGGAGGGTGCGGCCCTAGGAGAGTGGGGGAATAGGGTCTCCAGGGAAGCGTCTTAGATTGGGCCATTGCCCACATTTCCTCAGCAACTGGCACTCAAGTCTGGGTGTGGAAGGAATGGGGAAGGGGGTTCACTTTATGAGAGGTAATTCTGGACCTTTCTAAGGGGGAGGGACTCCTGATTTCAGGACCAGGGATCCTGGGTGGTGTTGCTGCAGGCGATAGAGGCACAGAGAAGGGAAGAGGGTCCCTTCTTTTGGCAAGCAGGACCCTCCAGAAGTAGTGGTCCCAGGACCCCCAAGGGGTTCAGCAGGGATGTGATGGGACCCAGGGATACTCACGAAGAAGTCCTCAAGATGAAGTAGGGGCCAGGCTCGGGACAGCTGTTCCAGGAAGAGCTGCAGAGACATTAAGAGCTGTCTCCTCAGGCAGGTCCTGAGTGATGGAGCCAGGGGCAGCCAGGAGGCTCCAGATGTTGGGAAAGGCAGATGATGTGGGGGCAGCAACTGCAGCAGTAGCAGCAGCACTGAGGGGCCCAGGTGCGATGCACAATGGGACGTGGACCCGAGGGACAGAAGACTCTCAAGGGAGGAGCAGCAATTCCAGGGCAGGCCCGGCTCCCTGTCCACAAGCACCTGCTTGGGCCCCTTCTACTTTATCTCAAGCATCTTAGCTGCCCCAGACCAGCTTCCTGCCCTCCCTATCTGCCCAACCTGAGGGCCTTATCAGACCACTTAGGACCCATACCTGCAGGAGGGGCCCCAGGCTGCTCCCACCAGTACCCACCCCCACCCTAGCACAGGAAGTTTCCCCTTCCTGGTGGCTAGGTCTCCAGGCAGGGCTGCCAGGTGCGGTGTCACAGGGCACTAGAATTCTAATTAACCTAAGTGGGACTCGAGGGGAGGAAGGAGGCCCAGTAGGGTGCTGCAGGACTGCAACATCCTCCGCCCCCTACCCCTGTATTCATGCTGGCCCCAAAGCCACAGAGGCAGCCAGTACCAGGGTGGGCCTTCCTTGGCTCTAGCTGGGAGATGAGTGACAGCCAAGAAGGAAGGGAGCAGGCAGCAGTGACTCAGGCCTGGCTCAGTGCCAGGGCCAAACCCAGGCCGGTGCACCTCTGCCCACCAGGACCTGGCACCTTGCCCAGCCTGCAGCCTTTGAGGATTCGGAAACCCAGCATCTCAGCACCCCCTTCCTGGCCCTACCACACATAAAGACAAGAGATGGTTTTGTGGCAAAATATTTATTGCTGCCATCCCCCTGGTGGACCACTGGGGGTTATAAGGGTTGGAGTTGGTGTATCACAGCATCTTCTGAAATAGGGCGATGGCCTCGTCCATCTTCCTAAGCTCTGCTTCTGTCTGTTGGAGCTGGGGGTGGAACAAGGGGGCGATGGGTAGTGATCACTCAGGACCAAGAGAAAAAAGCCCCAAATGCCCATGAAGGCAGAGGGGTCAGAGTTGGAAGGACAGGTGAGGGTCACAGACAGGAAGTAGTTAGGAGACCGCACGCTTGGCTGGAACAGTCCCCCAAATTCTCAGCAGTCTCCTCAGCAGCACCACCCTTGTCCTTCACCATCACTGGACTTTTGGGTCTTGGCTTTTCCCAGAGTGGTCAGTCCCCAAGAACAAAGGAGCCTCTGAGCCCAGGTGCCTGCCCTCAAAGGCCCAGCCCCAACCCCTACCTGAGGGGCAAAACAGAGGTTAGGAACACAGGTTCCTAGACAAGCATTTAGCCTTCATTTGTAAAATGGCCAGAGTAATCCTGCCTGCTGGGAGAAGGCTACTAGGAGAACTCAGTGAGTGGTACCTCTGGGCCCCACAACTGCTTCACCAACCCTGGTGTAGTTTACCCAGTACTCCTGCCTGGAGGGCTCCCTGGCTCTCTGTGCTCTGAGTCCAGCCCCAGGCATGTGGGAAGCTATGCTGGGTGGGCCACAAGGGGTCTGGCTGGGAGGCAGGGTGCCTGGTTCTAGGTTTGCCTCCATCTTCACCCCGCTGTGCCCCCTGCCCATCTGCTCAAGGAGCCTGGGCTCCGAGCTCCCCCATGGACTGCTCAGGGCTGAGCAGAGCAGCCACAGGACCGGGTGTGAGATGCGGGGAATGGGGAAGAGAATGCCCAACCTGCACCACACACCTTGGCTTTGTCTGCCTCCTGGACTTTGACGGGCACCTTGACCGGGTAGCCCACGGTGGCGCGGCGCTCTCGCAGACGCTGGGCCTGCCGCTGCGCCTCGCCACGCTTGGCCTGCAGCTTACCCAGCTCCCGGGCCGGGTCTACCAGCCCCTGCAGCTGCAGATGGACGGAGCAGCGATCAGAGGCCAGGGCCACAGCGCAACCCTGGGGTGCGGGAGCCCCCAGTGCCAGGACAGCCACCACACCTGTGCTGGCCAGCGCCTGCACGTAGCCCGACACTGCTGATGCCAGGGCACCTGTGGCCTCATCAGCCACTTCCAGGAAACCTGCCAGGGGAGGAAGGAAGGTGAGGCAGCCATACTAGAGAGTGGGCACGGGAACAGTAGGACAGGGTAGACATGGGCCCCTGAGGCTCACAGTCGGGCCAGATCCGGATGAGGTTGTAGTCGGCACGGAGGGAGCGTACGGCTCGAGTGATGCTCAGGGCCAGCTCGATGGCAGCTTCTGCCTCAAGGTCCTTCCAGGAGCACTGTGGGGTGAAGGAAGGGGTAAGAAAGCCTGGGGGGCAGGCTGCAGCCCTGTCCAGGCCAAACCCCATACCTCTGAGGATTCTGGGTAGGGGGTAACGCAGAGGCTAGGGGGTGCCTGTGGTGTCCGCCGGGGCAGCCTCTGGAACAGCTCCTCTGTCACAAAGGGCATGAATGGTGACAGTAGTCTCAGGCCAACGTCCAGGCAGGTATAGAGGGTCTGGCGGGCACACTCGGCAGCCACCTGGTCCACCCCATTCAGCACAGGCTTTAGGCACTCCTAGGGGATGGGGAGGCACAGGGTTCAGGGCTAGAACCTAGCCTCCAGCCCTCGTTGAGCCTGGAACTGGGAGAGGGATATGCTGGCTCAGGTCTCATGGCCAATCACTGGAAAAGGCAGGCCCAGGGCTCTGCTGCCCATGCCCCCCTACTCAGCCCCTCCTCACCAGATAGACATCACAGAGCTCATAGAGCCAGAAGCTGTACTGGGCAGTGGTGACAGCTGGGAAGTCGTACGCCTGGAAACCTTGGTTGCTGAGCCTCACAGCCTCAGTCAGCCGACTGCGGATCCAGCGATCCACCAGGCTCTCGTGGCCTACAGGCTTGGGGAAAGGGGCACATCAGCCAAGGCCCACCATATGCGGGGGGCACAGGTACCCAGGGGAGGGAGCCAGAACCCCACGGAGGCAGGAACCATAGGCAAATTTGCATTCCAGGAGCCTAACGGGCTTTCCCTGTAACCCTCTGCCTCCCCTCCACCCCACCGCATGGAGGCACACAGGGACAGGGGCTGCAACCCTGACACATGGGCTGCACTTGATGCCAGAGTGGCGGGGGTCCAGCCTGTGCGTGCTGGTCACCTCACACCTACCAGGTCCTCACCTCGGAGGTGGCTGAGGGCACAAAACCCTTGCCAAGGCCACGAAGGGCAAACTTGGTGGCGTTCCAGAGCTTGTTGCAGAAGTGGCGGTATCCCAGTATTCGGTTCACGTCCAGGTTGATGTCACGACCTGGGTGCGGTGAAGTGTGTGTCCTCAGCACCTCCTTTCCAACCCTCACTGAGGGCAGAGGAGAGGGGTGGCCTCGTGGGAGGAGGAAGGACATGGCTGAGAGATTTGGGGGCCCTACCCTGGGATGTGTAGGCGCACAGTCCAAACCGGAGGGCATCGGTGCCACACTCAGGAATCCCCGCTGGGAAGTCAGCCTTCTGCAGGAGGAGTTGGAGCAGAGTCCTGAGCCAGGCCCACGTTCCCTCTGCCCACTTCCCAGCCCTGGCCACCCTTCATACCTGCCCTTCTTTAGCCCTCTCCACTTCACTGGGATCCAGGTTGCTCTTCAGTAACTGGTCATGGAGGCCCTGAGGGTAAGGTGCGAGGAGTCAGGAGACCGTGGTGACAGCTACAAAGCCCTTCATGGCCTACCCCAGCACCCAGCCATACCTGCAAGGAGACTCCATGGATGACGTCCAGAGGGTCAATGACATTGCCCAGAGACTTGCTCATCTTCCGGCCATGTGCATCTCTCACGATGGCATGGAGGTAGACCTGAGGCAGGGTAGGGGCCTGTGAGGCTGCACCTCCCTGCCAGACCCCATTGCTCTCCCAGGGGCCTGTATCTGGTCTGCCCCATTCTGAACTTCAAGTCCCTCCGTGTCCCTGCCAGCCCATTCAGCACCTTCGTGGACTTAGAGGTGCTGCCTCCTCTAGAAAGCCCAGGCACAGAAATCACTGAGCAGATCCTAAACTCACTTTCAGTACTGACAAACCCACCATAGATGTCCATGGGCCCTGCCCTGTGCCCCATCCATGCTGGGCCTGAGCTATGGCACAGGAGAGTGGCTGAGGGTGGGGACTGTGGGAGGGGTCTCAGCAGGCTTCGCACCTCTCTGAAGGGGAGCTTGCCAGTGAGCTTCAGGCCCAGCATGACCATCCTGGCCACCCAGAAGAAGAGGATATCGTGGCCTGTCTCCAACAGCGTCCCCGGGTAGAACACACTCAGATCTTCTGACTGGGGGCAGAGAGGGATGTTATGGGGAGCCAAGCACCCACCTCCAAAACTCCCACCCAACCTGGGCTAGCCTCAGAGACATACCTGGTTGGGCCAGCCCAGGATGGAAAAGGGGAACAGGCCAGAGGAGAACCAGGTATCTAATACATCCTCATCTGAAGGAAGCCAAAGATCAGAGATCAGAGGAAGCAGAGGTTAGGATCAGAGGCCCAGCTCTGCCCTCCACCCTCTAGGTCCCCCCACCCCAGCCTTGCCTTGCTGGAGACTGATCTTGTCAGGGGACACTCCAAACTCCTTGGCTGCCTTCTCACAGGCCTCGGCCTCGCTGCGCCCACTCACCCAGTACCGCCCGTCAGGGTCCTGCCACAGGTGGAGTGAGTACCCAGGGGGGCATCCCTGCCCTGCCCCCACCCCCACCCAAGTCCCGACAAACCATAGCTCCCCCAGATGTGTGGCATTCCACTCTGGCCTGGTTCTCACCTCCCCAGGGGGTATGGCTGGATCATTGACAGTAACAAAATAGGCTGGGATGCGATGGCCCCACCACAGCTGCCGGGAGATGCACCAGTCCCTGCCAATGGTAAGAAAGCAGGAGTCGGGGTAAGGAGGTGCCCTGGCCTGTGCGCAGCTCAGTCCCTTACCCAGTCACCCTCCCAACATCGAGCCTGACGAACCGGATGTTGTCCATCCAGGCGTGCCATGTCCGCTGATGGGCCTCAGGAAGGATGCGGAGGTCTCCCCGAGCCACAGCAGCACTGGCAGCCCGGGCCATCTCGCCACAGCGCACGTACCACTGTGGTCGCAGCAGAGGCTCCACCACGTCTTTGGACCGACTGCAGGTACAAATGGGTGTGGGGGTTGGGTGGGGAGCACCCTGAGGAGTGCCCTTCCCTGGCCCCCACACTCACTTGCAAAGTGGTACCACCATGGGGTTGTCCTCAACGCCACGGAATAGTCCCCTCTCCTTCAGAGCTGCTAGCACTGCCTTCCTGGCCTCAAACCTGGGCATGCCCTGGGTGGGAGATAGGCCTCATTACGGCCATGCCTAGGTACCCCTCTGCCTCCAGGCCTGGCCCCCACACACAGGCAGTCTCACCAGGAAAGGCGGGGGCACGCTGATGAGGGCCCCTCGGGAGTCCATGATGCTGATGGCCTCCAGCCCATGCCTCTGTCCAACCTCGTAGTCGTTCTGGTCATGAGCAGGGGTGATCTTCACTGCACCTGGGGTGACATGGGGGTGCCGGGGCCATGAGGGACTCAGTGGAGCCCCTTCTCACATGCACCCGCTTTTGCTGAAGGCTGTGGCTCCCAAACCACCTATTCCCCACTTCCCTAAGACAGTCCCCTGAGAACCAGCCCAAGCCCTCCCTGTTTAGGTGAAGTTTATTTCTTTCTTTTTGCTTGAGGGAAGAGAGACGGAGGGATGTGCCTTGTGGGCCTTCCTCTCCTCACAAAACAGGCAGTCCCTTGCTCACCTGTGCCAAACTCCATGTCTACAAAATCATCAAAGAGGATGGGAAGGCTTCGAGACAGGAATGGGTGGATCACACGCTTTCCCTTCAGGTGCTAGGAATAGAGGGAGACCTCAAAACTGCACAAAGGGCTGGGCTCAACTCCCTCCTACCCAAGGCTGACTGTCCCAACACCCAAACTCTTACTTCAGGGCTAGAAAGGAAGCCTAAGATGACTTTTTAACCCAATTTCCATTCCTCAGCTGGGAGTCCCTTAAGTCAGCATTCTTCCCCAACTGCAGCAGCACCCTCACCACACCTGGTATCTGGGATCCCTGGGGTGCACAGCTACAGCCACGTCACCCAGCATTGTCTCGATCCTAGTTGTCGCCACCACCACCTCCTCATCGCTCTCTGAAGTGACAGGCAATGTTGTGATCTCAGCGCTGGCCCCTTCTTACCTCCTACCCCACCCAGCCCAGGATCCTGGTGGCACTGGCTCCTACCTGAGCCTTGGACCTTGTAAGCAAAGGAGACAAGAACCCCAAACTCCACCTTTTCCTTGTAGCCAGGCACAGAGAGGAGGGTTCGACCTGTCAGCTCCTTCTTATCCACCTGTGAAATGGGTATTAGAAAAAGTGGCCCAGGGCCTGGGGCCAGGGGTGGAGATGGAGAGAGCCTGGGGCAAGGGCACACCTCAATGTCAGAGATGGCAGAGTTGAGGGTGCAGGACCAGTTGACAAGGCGGGTACTGCGGTAGATGATCCCTTCCTCATGGAGCCGGATGAAGGCCTCTGTCACAGCTGCTGACAGTTTCTAGAGTGGAGTAGGGGAGTCAGGGATGAGCCCAGGGGCCCAAGGCAGCAGGATCAAGTGAGACTGGCCTGTCTAGAGTCCCACTGCCCAGCACCCAGACCCCTTTGAGGGCTGGTGGGGAGAAGTACTTTCCCTGGGGAGAGGAGACTACAGGAACATAGGGACAGGCAACAAGCCTGGTGATACTGGAGATGGCAGGGGAGCCATTCAGCTGGGGACAGGTGCCAGTGCAGAGACTCCTGGGGAGTTCAGGTTCCATGGGAAGGTGAGGCCCTGTCATATGCCACCTGGAGGAACGTGGGCTCCCAGAGTTGGTAATAGGGAACACAAAGGGTCATGACATGGGGTGCGAAATGACGTTTGAAGCTGAGCGATGTCCTATGTGTGGGCTCATCCCTGGGGGACGGCACAGCATGTGCTCTCTCGTCTGTGAGTGCCCGACACTAGGGAGCATCCGCATCCCGTCTGAGCCCTGAGACCCCTCCTACTCACAGGGTCCATGGTGAAACAGGCTCGGTCCCAATCCAAGGAGCTGCCAAGTTTCCGCAGCTGGTGGTAAATCCGGTCCCCTTTCCTGGAAGTGGACATGCAGGTGGGTCAGCATTAAGGCCAGGCTGCAGGGAGACATCAGGTGGCTGATGGGGCAGGATGGGGATCACCCGTCTTCTGAAATTGACCTGGACCCTGAAGCCGTTGACCCTTAGTCTCTATGAGAGACATATGACAGAGGTCTTACGTGGACAGGGCACAGGGAGGCAGGGCTGCTGCACACTCACTCCTCCTTCCATTTCCAGACCTCCTGTAGAAAGGCCTCACGGCCCAGCTGGTGCCGGTTCAGTCCCTGCTCTCGCCATAGCTTCTTTTCCACCACTACCTGGGTGGCAATGCCTGCATGGTCACAGCCAGGGTTCCACAGGGTAGTCTCCCCACGCATGCGATGCCTGTGGGAGGTGAATGTTCTGGTAAAGAAGGGGCTTCTGGGCAGGAAGTTAGTGGACTCACAAAAGAAAATGGCAGTGAAGAGGGACCCCGATTCTAAAATTACAATCTGGGGGAGGAGGTCTGCAAGGGGAGCCAAGGCAGTCTGGCAAAAGAAGAGCGGGCTCCTTCCCAACTAGATAGCAAAACCTGCAAGAAAGTTATGATTATTCAAACAATAAATGATAATATAGGAACAAATTTACAGACTAAAGGGAACAAAACAGTGACTGGAAACAGATCCCAGCAAATTTATTACTGGTCAGGGGTATCACTTCATACCCACATGGAAAGAAAAAACAATTCAAAAGTGTGTTTGGGCCCTGGCTGGTGTAGCTCAGTGGATTGAGTGCGGGCTGTGAACCAAAGGGTAGCAGTTTGATTCCCAGTCAGGGCACATGGCTGGGTTATGGGCCAGGTCCCTGGTTGGGGATGTATGAGAGGCAGCCAACTGATATTTCTCTCCCTCTCTTTCTTCTTCCCTTCCCCTCTCTGTACAAGTAAACAAAATATTAAAACAAACCAAAGCTATGAGAAAAGCCTCAGAAAATGACATAGTTTCCAAAAATTAAAAAAATGAAGACAATAACATAGGTGAACACGTGTATCACTTTGAGATAGAAGAGACATTTTTAACCAAGCACACAAGATAAAGTCTAAATACATCAGCGAAATGACTACAGCAAAACATAAAACTCAGAACATTAACACATCTCAGTGAAGTTAAAAAGCAAGTGATAGCCCTGGCTGGTATAGCTGAATAGATTGAGCATGGGCTGCAAACCAAAGGGTCACAGGTTCGATTCCCAGTCAGGGCACGTGTCTGGGTTGAGGGCAGGTGTCCAGTATGGGGCGCACAAGAGGAAACCACACATTAATATTTCTCTCCCTCTCTTCCTGTCTTCCCCTCTCTAAAAATAAATAAATCTTTAAAATATAAAAAGAAAATGACTGGAAGCTAGTAATGTTTTAAAGAATTAATCACGAGCTGAATTAGAGAGTAAAATCGTGG
Source organism: Glossophaga mutica (assembly GCA_039655065.1). NCBI lineage: Eukaryota > Metazoa > Chordata > Mammalia > Chiroptera > Phyllostomidae > Glossophaga > Glossophaga mutica. The sequence continues at coordinate 107,788,218 of CM077306.1, forward strand.
GTCTTCATCCCCTGCAAGTACAGAGGTATGCGCAGTTTCCTCCAAAGCCCTATGCTGAGGGGGGTTTTCCTTCCCCTGCAGTACTAGGTGCATTAAAGTGGGGAGAGGAAATCATGGCAGAAACACAGTAACACTCTGTTCACGCATTGCTTTTAAAGACTCATCAAACTGTGTTATATTCATTCTTTACAGTCTATTTATCCCCACTATGTTCAGATCTCCTTGGGGAGAGAGATGGTAGCAACTCCATGCTCTTGCAATAACAAACAGAAATATTGTTTACATGCCATGAAGAATATGAACATTTTCTGAACTTCAAGTTGTTGTTATACGTTACTATTAAAGAAGTTAAGTACAAGAAAGACAAAAATATTTTTCCATTAGAGGTATCTCTTGGGGATCATATAAAATTAGCAAAAAATAAACGAAGGTCATGGATACTTGTAGAAATGCACTGTTCTCTACTGGAGAAAGAAAACATATTCAACTAATTTTTATTTCATTTTTATAATGAATGTCTTACTGATAGAGATATTTAAAGCTTTATTTCACATGTTATTTTTTATTCTAAAATAATGATATAACTCTGGCTGGTGTGGCTCAGTAGACTGAGTGCTGGCCTGCAAACCCAAAGGTTGACAGTTCAATTTCCAGTCAGACCACATACCTGGGTTGCGGGCCAGGTTCCCAGTTGGGAGCCTTCAAGAAGCAACCAACGTATGTGTATCTCATACATCAATGTTTCTCTCCCACTTTCGGCTGCCCTTTCTATCTCTCTAAGAGTAAATAAATAAAATCTTCAAAATAATAATATAAATCTATTCCACTTAAGCAATGGGAGTTTCTAACATCTTCATTAAATCACGCCCAATAGAAAAAAATGTTGCTACCCTATGAGTTTTGTAAGAAGTGTTTATTCTATTCTCATGTAAATAACTTGGCCATTGTACGTTACATGTATTTAATAAAACTGTTCTTCCAGCTCTCAATTCCTTGCAAAATGTTAAATATATTATACCTCTAGTGCCCAGAACAGTGCTGGCACATAGTGATGTCCTGAAATACTTTTTGATCAAATTAACTTAGTAAGTAGAATACTAGAAAAACTTCTCGAAACTTAAAATATAATAAATAACCCTGGTTTACACAGATAAAACGCTGTACTAAAGTACTTTTTTAGCCCTGGATGGTGTAGCTCAGTGGATTGAGTGCCAGCCTGTGAACTGAAAGGTTACCAGTTCAGTTCCTGGTCAGGGCACATGCCTGGGTTGTGGGCCCAGTCCCCAGTGGGGGACGTGTAAGAAGCAAAACTGACTGAAGTATCTCTCATGCATCGATGTTTCTCTCCCTCTCTTTCTCCCTCCTTCCCTTCTCTGAAAATAAATAAAATCTTAAAAAAATACTTAAGGAACTTGTCACCTAGAATTAACTTTACATCTGTTAACTAATCAAAATATTGACAGTGGAGTGGGCTGATGGCGGGGGGAAGCAAGTGCTAGAACAAAGGAAAATGTTTACAATATGTAACAAAACAATATCCAGAATGTGTAAAGAATCATCCAACAAACCAACTAAGAAAGAAAAAAACAACAAAAAACAGTAGAAAGAAGGGCAAAGTATAGGTATGTACAGACCATTCACATAAGGGCAAACCACACCAGTTCAGACACAGGAAAAGGGAGAGCTCACTGGTAATCAGAAATTACAGAGGTGCCATTTTTCTGCCCATCAGGTTAGCAAAATGAAAATAATGTCCAAAGTTGGTGAGGGCCTGGGAAAATGAACACCCTCACAGAGAATTCATTTTATACCTTAATTACACAGAGGTATAAAGGAGTAAAGCTGTTTTGTAGGGCAACTTGGCAGCTTCTATTTATACTTAATATAGGCACGCCCCTCTCATCTAGCAGTTCCACTTCCTTTTGCATGTGCTTGAAAAAGTATGTGCAGACATGTACATTCCAGCAAGATTTTCAATAGAGAAAAACAAGAAACAATGGTTAATTTAAAAAGTGACTCCAGACTTCCAGCCAAGATGGAGGCGTAGGTGGACACACTGTGCCTCCTCTCACAACTAAAATTAAGGACAACAAATATTTAGAAACAAGAAAACAACCAGAACTGATAGAAAATTGAACTGTACAGAAGTCCAACAACCATTCATCCAGACCGGTAAGAGGGGCGGAGTCGCAGCAGGAAAAAGTGGAGGTGCAGACCCGGGCATGAAAGCAGCAGTAGCTGGCAGTTCCCAGGTGTGCAGGTGGCAGCTAGCAGACCCCAGGCACAGGTGGCAGCTAGCGGACCCAGGCCATGGGGTAGCAACTGTGCAGACCACGTGAGGCCGTGCAAGGCGGCTGGCTGACCAGGTGGTCCCACATTTGCGCACAGATAATCCAGGTGAAGGCGAAGCGGCAGAAGGGACCGGAATCCAAGAGAGAACAGAGCAAGCGCCACTGTTCCCTCTCGGGCCCTGCCCCCACATACAGTCACAACTCAGCGACTGGGCTGCCCCGTACTGGGGAACACCTAAGCCTCCACCTCTCACTAAATAATAGCCAACCAGACCAAAAACAAAAGACAAAAAAAAACAAAAAACAAAAACAAAAAACACACCAAAAATGCCTCAAACCAGAGAACAAATCAAATCCCCAGAGTCAATTCCTCTAAGCAACGAAGAGATAGCCAACCTTTCAGATGCACAGTTCAAAGCACTAGTGATCAGGATGCTCACAGAATTGGTTGATTTTGCTCACAAATTAGATGAAAAAATGCAGGCTACAATATGTGAAATGAAGGAAAATGCATGGGGAACCAATAGAGATGGGAGGAAAACTGGGACTCACATCAATGGAGTGGACCAGAAAGAAAAACAAAACAACCAAACAGAAAACAAGGAAGAAACAAGAATTCAAAAAAATGAGGAGAGGCTTAGGAACCTCTGGGACATCTTTAAACATGCCAACATCTGAATTATAGGGGTCCCAGAAGGGGAAGAAGAAGAGCAACAAGTGGAAAACTTATTTGAACCAATAATAAAGGAGAAATTCCCCAAGCTGACAAAGAAAATAGACTACCAGGAAGTCCAGGAAGCTCACAGAGTCCCAAAGAAGTTGAACCCAAGGAGAAACATGCCAAGGCACATCGTAATTACATTAGCCAAGATTCAAATGAAGGAGAGATCCTAGAAGCAGCAAGAGAAAAGAAGACAGTTACCTACAAAGGAGTTCCCATCAGACTGTCAGCTGATTTCTCCAAAGAGAACTTATAGGCAAGAAGGGGCTGGAAAGAAGTATTTGAAGTCTTGAAAGGCAAGGACCTACATCCAAAATTGCTCTACCCAGCAAAGCTTTCATTTAGAATGGAAGGGCAGATAAAGTGGTTCTCAAATAAGGTCAAGTTCAAGGAGTTCATCATCACCAAGCCCTTATTATATGAAATGTTAAAGGGACTTATCTAAGAAAAAGAAGATAAAAAATATGACAGTGAAAGGACAGGAAACTCACAGATATTAACAACCACACCTAAAACAAAAGCAAACAACTAGAACAGGAACAGAACCACAGAAATGGAGATCACATGGAGGGTTAGCAACAGGGGAGTGGGAGGAGGAGAGAGGCAGAAAAGATACAGAGATTAAGTAGCATAGACGGTGGGTAGAAAATAGGCAGAGGGCAAGAATAGTGTGGGAAAAGTAGGAGCTAAAGAACTTATGACACATGGACATGAACTAAAGGTGGGGAATGTGGGTGGGAGGGGGTGTGCAGGGTGGAGGGGAATGATGGGGGAGAAATGGGACAACTGTAATAGCATAATCAATAAAATACATTTTTAAAAAAAGTGACTCCATTACGGTATAGTCACACTGTGGAAAACTACAGAGCAATGAAGGAGAATGAAGTCAGTCTCTGTATAAGCATACGGAAAGATCTCTAAGACAAACTATTAAGTATAAGAAGAGAGTTGAAGAATAACATGATAGAAAAGAAAAACTCACCCAAAAGAAAAACCGTAAATTTCTATGTACATGTCATGTAAGTAAATAGGAGAGATCTAGAAAGATCACATCAAAGTGATAACAAAGGCGAAGTCTTGGGAAGGAGTAGGTCTGGAGGGGAGTAGTCAAGGAGACTTGAAGCTTTAAATTTCTTACAAGAGTATTTCACATATTTCTTACTTAATTCAAAATAATGTTATTTCTAAAAGGAAGAGAAGAGTCTGCAAGGTAGAGTGTTGATTATTTTTACTAAAGGAGGATGCTAAGTGATCACAGAGGAATGATAGAGAGAAGTGGGCCACCACCAGGGGGCAGAGCTGAGGGTCAATATGGAAGGAGAGAGGCTGGAGGGCCCCCAAAGAGAAGCAAGCAGAGGGAACCAGTTGGGAGAGGACAAGAGCTCACCATCGGGTCAGGGAGTCCTGGATGGCGTTGGTGAGGGCATGGCCCAGGTGTAGAGAGCCTGTCACGTTTGGGGGTGGGATGCACATCATGAAGATGCCCCGTGGATTTGGTGCTGACACGCTGGAACGCTATGGGAGAGGAAGAAACGGCACATGCTAAAGGTGTCATGTCAACTCTCCTAGCTTCCTCCCCCTCCAGGTTTGGAGCACAGTGCCCACTCACTCCATATTCTGGCTTGAAGAAGCCCCGTTGCTCCCACCAAGGGTACCAGGCTGCCTCGACGTACTGAGGGCTGTAGGAGTCGGGCATTGGGCCACTGACATCTGGGGGAGAGGAAGGCAGGGGTCAGTGCTGAGGCTGGGATGATGGGCCAGCAGAGAAGGGCCTGGTCCTCTGCAAATCTTCAACAAGTAGTAGGAGCAAGGATAAAATAGGAAAGGGGTAAAACAGAAGCAGCATCAGCTGAGGAGGGCAGAGGTGAAGGGTGGGGGGAAAAGAGGTGAAGGGTGGGGGTCCCTTCCCCCTCCTAGTACCTTTCTTTTCCCCAGGTGGGGTTGGGAGGTCATAGGTAATGACCCCAGGGTCCCGTTTCTCCCTCTTCTCTGGTTTTGGTTTCTTCTGCTTGGGAGGGGAAGATATAAGCCCAGATATCAGTCCCTACCACTGGGGAACCAACATCCTGTCCAGCTCCACCCTTAGCCTCTCACCTCCCCTGGGGGTGGTTGCTGCTGTTGGATCTTCTGCTTCTGTTGAAATTTCTCTAGCTTCTCCCGTTTTTTTGCCTCTTTCTTGAGTTGAGCGGGTGTCTTTGGAGGTGCAGTGACATCAAGCCCTGGTGAGAGACACAGTAATGCAGACTTAGCCCCCTGAGGGCCCTCTGTGAAGATGCTGCTGGGTCTCAAATGGCTATTTCAGCTGCCCAAGGGCTTCCCCATGCTATCCTCCCACCTTGCCCTCCTGCAGACCCTGGCCCCAGTTATTCTGTCATTCTAAGAAAAAAAGAAAGTGATCTGCATGGAAGACCCCAAGGACCCCTTCCTCACCTACCCTAACCCTTCGTTACCTGGCTGCTGGGAGAGAGGCCTAGCCCCTGAGTACAGAACCACCTCTCCCAGCACAGCCCGGAATTCTGGCTGCTGGACACAGGTGATAAACCAGCGAGTGACATTACCCCAGATCTGGCGGGCAGAGGGGTCTAGCACCTGGGAAGGGGAGAAGAAATCAATTATCCTTAGTAACCTTACAGTGAGGTCTGAGGGGAGGTGCCCTCCTTCTTCCCAAGGCCCTAGTGACTCACGTATCGGAAAGGCAGCAGCAAGGCTGTGACAGCCGCCAGGTCAGCCAAAGTGGGTGCTTCCCCAGCCAGGTAGGTGTGCAGCCGAAGCCACTCTTCCAAAGGGCTCAAGGCCCTTCCCAGGGCCCCCAGTGCAGCCTAGCAGGAAGGAGAAAGGATAAGACAGGGCTTAGCCTCCTTCCACCCCCACAAATCATGACCTCTGTAGCCAGTTTCATTTTTTCAGAAATGGTCATAACAAAAAGAAGCCCTGCTGTACACTTACTGTGTGTCAGATGGAACATGTTAAGCACAGGAAGTTAAAGATAACATGAAACAATATAATAACTGCATCGATAACTTTTATTGAGCACCTAATCAATACATGCCAGGTACTTCTGTAAGGAATGAGGAGAGTACCTGAACAGATGGGGCCCCTGACCTGGCGGAGTTTACATTTTAATGGGAGACCTAATAAGTGAGTAAATATATAATACATTACCCCACTTTTTCTCCTAAAGTAGTATGGAGAAAAATCAGGCTAAGGGGGACAGGGATTTCAGAGAGAGGACCTTCACTTTAGATAGCAGTCAGGATATGAGGGAGCCAGCCAGGGTCTAAATCACATATTCATTTCTTTCTTTCTTTCATTCATTTGTTCATTCATTCATTTGAGAAATAGTAAGTATCGCCCTGGCTGGTGTAGCTGAGTGTATTGAGCGTGGGCTGCGAACCAAAGGGTTGCCAGTTCGATTCCCACTCAGGGCACATGCCTGGGTTGCAGGCCAGGTCCCCAGTGGGGGCCAGGTGAGAGGCAACCACACATTGATATTTCTCTCCCTCTTCCCCTCTCTCTAAAAATAAATAAATAAAATCTTTTAAAAAAAGGAAATACTAAGTATCTACCATGTGTTCAATACATGATGTGTGATAATGACCAGGAGATACAGCCCCACAGATACAGCCCCACTCTGGAAGAACTGAGTTACAATCTGGCGTGGTTCTCTCTCCTTCCCTTACTTCCCCTCATTTCATTTCTCCTTTCTTATCACCCAGTACCATCATCTATCCTCCTGACCCTACCCTACCTGCCTCTCTTCATCTCTCTTCTACCCAGTCTTCCCCTACAATTCACAGTAACTTCTACCATCAGTTTCAAACTCTAACCTTTTATTCAGACACTTAAAAGTGCCTGGCACTAAACTATGGACTCTGCACACTTTTAATCTCAACATGTTCTCAACATGAAAACTAAAGTTTTCATAGACAAAAGAAGACTAAGGTTCAGTGAGGTGGCAAACTGGGACTTGATTAATCTTTTCCCACATCTGACACGCTATCATCCTGTTTCATTATCCATCCCAACTCTTGCTTCCTTCTTCTAAATATTACCCTCCCCATCTTCTCTCTACTCACCTCGGGATCCTGGACAGAGCTGCGCAGTCCCAAGGTGGGCAGTGTTGCCCCACAGGCAGCTGGTATCAGCTCCGTGTCCGCGTAACTGACCCACTGTTGGACAAGGGCAGCTGCCCGGCTGCCCCCAGCGCCCCCCAGGCCTGCTGGCCACAGCAGCTGGGCCACAGCTGTGGCCCCCCACACCCAAAGCCCACCGGACCCCTGCTCCAGGGCAGGCATACGGGGTGGGGGAAAGGGAGTCCTGCTGGACGGAGGCGGCTGGAGACAGATACGGGGATGGGCCCCTCCCCAGCTCGGTCCCTCCCCAGCCTCTCCGTAGCGCGCGGCTATGAGGACTCGGAGGCTGGGGAAGGCATCGGGGTGAGGGGAAACATAGAGGATGGACATGGTTACGCAGAGCTCCGAACCAGGTGGAAAAGGCCTGAGAAGAGAGAGACGGAGAAGACTGAGGGACCTGGGATCCTACTTGAGTAGACAGAGAACCCTCAAGAGGCTCCTCTACAGCAAGCACCCGAGGCCCCCAGGACTGGGTGGGGGTCTGATTGGGCCTCAAGAGCCGAAGGTTTTGGCTCTCGCAGCGGCGATGATAGTGGGGGACTTCTCATGAGCGCGGGCCCTGGATGAGAGTGGGAGCCCCGAAGAGACCCTCCGCGTCCATTAGGACGCGGGGTTAAGGCCGCAGGTACGTACTACTGCAGGAGAGTGGTCAGACGGAGCCAGGCCTCCACCTCACAGCCGGGCGCCGGCTGAAGCTGGATAGGCCAGGTGGCCAGGACGGTGGGCGGTACTTCCGGCGACCCTGGCTCACTGCCTAGTCAGTCAGCACCTACGTGTTGCCCTTTGTGACAGCATTTCCGGCCCGCAGGTCCTAGAGCTGACAGGGTGGCCTTACCCCGCCTGCGTGTGCTGGTCCACTCCGCAGGTCACTAGGGGGGAAAGGGGGTGGCTCCTAGCCTGCAGCACTCAGGAGGGACGCACGGGGTACAGAACACGGGCACACCCAGGGCAGCCCTCCCACTCCCTTCAGGCACCGCCGTGGGCAGCCAACATGGGTCCTCGGGCCTCAAACCGTTGGCGCGGGTGGGCGGGGGGGAAGCAACCAGAGAGGGTGTTGCTGGGCCTGGCAATCCATTTTGCCAAGGCCTCTTGGCCAGCCCCAACCTGGGCCTCACTTCCTCCTATGTTGAAAAGAGGGAGTTTCGCTTTATGGCCTCCAAGGCCCCTTAATTCAGAGAGCTCTTATCTGGAATGGGCATGAACGAACGAAGACAACTTGCACTCAACCCCCACCAATAAAAATTCTCGCTTGCATTTATCTGCCATAGATATCAGAGTGTGCTGATCTGTCTGGGTTGAGGAAGAAATCCACAGCATCAAATGCATCTTAGTGTGTCATTAAACACTGTCACGTTACGAAAGGACAGCAGGCACTCATTGTAGGTATAGTCTACGCAAAAGGCCATGTAGGTAGAGGCGCGTTGAGCAAACATGGTGTAGCTTACTGCTAGTGCACAGTTCATACCAAGGAGAGAGTAGAGGCAGATAATGCTGGAGGTTGGGTTGGATTCCTAGCTGCGGTGAGGAAGGGGAACAGCATGGATGAATTCAGTACCTCTTTCCCACCCTCCAGCCGGCCTCCAGCTTCCTTCCCAAAACACAAGAGAACCAGAAATCTGCATCATAAAATTTTATTCCCGATGCGGGACAGATTCCTTCCATCCTCCAAAATCAGACATTGACCTGGAGAGAACTAAGAGATTCTCCTGCCATCTCTGGAAAAGGAATAAAGGCAGGTACTGGGGACAAGGAACACCTTGCAGTTCCCCAGACAACTTATCTTACCCTTCTGAAGTTATCTGCTCCCCACTAATTAGTCCTCTGATCTACTCATCCCTTTAAAAAAAAAAAAAAAAAAAAAAAAAAAAAAAAGCACCTTCACTCTTATAAAACCAGAACCACAACATCTCAAGTATGGGTGGAGAGGTCCTGGGCTGGGACACCAGGTCAAGGATCACCAATGGAGGAGAGAAAGGACATCACTGTTTTTGCTGCAGGGCTTCCTTTCTTGCCGCATCCTGTAGTAACTGCGTGTCCACCTCATCTGCTGGCAACTGCACATAGCGGACCACTGAGCCCCGGATGAAGCAGTTCTTCACTGATAACTAGACAAAGGTAGGCAAATGTGAAAAGACCCTTCAAAATACCCTCTACCCACCCAGGGGCCTCCTGCTTTTAGAGGTGTTTTCTCTTTTCCACCATCTCCAACTTACCATATGAGGGTATTTCTCAGGGTCTGTGACACTGATGTCAGTTAGTTTGATGTTGAGATACTAAGAAAAGAATATAAACACCATCATTAGCTCTAGAGACAGGATACGAGTACCCCGCACCCTTAAGCTCTCCCCTCCTCCCCCAAAACCAATTCTGGGCTCTTGCTCTGTCTCACCTGATCCACAGAATGGAGGGTTCCACAGATGCTGTTAGGGGCAGAGAGAAGGAAAAACCAAATTAATTTATACCAAAGTCAACATAGAGGTGACTTGAGAGCTGAGATAAGAACAAGGTTGGGGGAAGTCAAGGACTTGAGGAAGCCAGAATAGGAGGAACCAAAAAGTGGCATTCCTAAACCCTAGAGTGGGAAAGAGTGCTTCCGGAGCAGTGTTATTTAGATGGTACAACCCACTCTTAAGAGTTACCAACTTGTATTTTTCCTATACATAATATTTGTAATTTTTATAGCCACTTTACAATCTTTTAGTTACTTTACAAAGTAGTTATCATCATCCAGGGACTCAGGTTGTATAACTTGCCCAAGGTTAGGGCAAATAAATAAGGACCCAGCCTACATCTGTCTGACCCAGAACCACCAGCTATTTTCGAACATTTACTGCTTTGGAACCACATCCCATACATAAAGTAGATAAAGCAGCTAGCATTCCTCTTGATTAAGGGACAAGAGAGGTTCTCCAATCCTTGAGACCCTGAAATGTTAGTGAGAAATGCTATCACAACGCCAGTGCTCTAAGCCCTACTACTTCTTTTCTCTCTTAACTTCTTTGTTAGTGGTTTCAACCTTAAATCCCATGAATTGTACTTCTCTCCCCTGCATAACCCATAAATCCCCTCTGTTTACTGATGTCTAACATTTCTGTAATCCTCTTTCTAGTTTGACTTCTACAAACTAAGGTATTATTACTTTACACCTCAATCCAGGCCACTCTTCAACCTGGCCACCCTCACCCTGGTGTCATCACCAGATTCTAAGTTTCTCTGAACCATGATTCTCAAACACTGATGTGTGCTCAAAAGTTTCACGAGTCCATGACAAAAGAAACACAGGCTAGTATAGTATTGAGTGTGAATGTAGTGTGCTAAAAGTTCATTTTTCACTAAAAATAACTGTTTAATGAAGTTTTTTTAATTAAAAGATTGTTTATTTATTTATTTTTAGAGGGGAAGGGAAAGAGAAGCAGAGGGAAATAGCCATGTGTGGTTGCCTCTCACATGCCCCCTACTGAGGACCTGGCCCGCAACCCAGGCATGTGCCCTGAGAATAGAATTGGTGACCCTTTGGTCCACAGGCCCTAATGAAGTTTTATAAAAAAACTGATTTTAGTGAGAGAAAACTATCTACTTGTTCCACTCATTTATGCATTCATTGGTTGATTCTCCTATGTGCCCTGACCAGGGATCAAACTCACAGCCTTGGTGTATAGGGACAATGCTTTAACCAATTGAACTACCTGGCCAGGGCTAAAAATAACTTCTTTAATTGTCCATCCTATTTTTTGGTATTATTTTTTAAAGATTATTTATTTACTTATTTTTTGAGAAAGAGGAAAGGAGGGAGAAAAGGAGAGAAACATCAATGTTCAAGAAACAGTAATCAGTTGCCTGTCTCATGCCCCCCCACCTAGGGACCTGGTCGGCACCCCAGGCATGTGCCCTGACTGGAAATTACACTGGCGACCTTTCAGTCTGCAGTCCAGTGCACAGTCCACTGAGCCACACCAGCCAGGGCATTGGTATTAACTTTCTAATGAAAATAAGTAATTATAATAATTATAAAAATATAGTTTTAAAAAGTCCTTATCTTGCCAAAAATAAAGTTGGTAGCTCTGTTGGACCCCAATTTCTGTAAAATTCTAAGTCTCTGAAATCCAGTGCCTCTGAATCTAAGTGTCTGTGACCCACTGCCTCAGCAGTTTCGCTATATTCCTGGCCGCTGAAAATCCTCTGATAGCCCCTTACCACCATCTGCAGCAGTGAAATAACTGTCAGGAATTGTGTAAGGTGGTATTATTTGATTCAATCCCATAAGAATAGATATTTGGCCCTGGCCAGTGTGGCTCAGTTGATTGGGTGTGGTCCCATAAACGCAGGGTTGCAGTTTTCATGCCCGATCAGGGAACATGCCTAGTTTTTGAGTCCAGTCTTATCAGCAGGTGTATGAAAGGCAACCAATCAATGTTTTTCTCTTACATCAACGTTTCTCTCCTTTTCTTTCTCCCTCCCTTCCCCTCTCTCTAAACCCTTTCTCCCTAAAAGCAATGAAAAAACAGTATGACCTTGGGTGAGGGTAAAAGAAAAAAAAAAAAACACGTATTTGACACAGAAGTGGTCTGACAAGTCTGAGAGAAAGAGCTCTTCTTCCAACCCAACAGATTACCTTTGAATCTTATAGTCTTTGCTTTAGGACCTAGAGCTAAAACCTAACAACTTTTCCTCTCCTTTGGCCATGTGGATAGGCCAGGAAAGAGAAAAGAGAAAAATGTAAGAAACCAAGTCATCTAGCAAGACTGGTTTTGGCTTCCACACTTACCTCTCTATGCCCTAATCTATATGCCATCAATACCATATACACTGCCAGTGTCATAAATGTAATCTCTGATGTAAAAAGCAAGTCCCTCTCCTCACCATTCCCTACCATGTCAATGTTTCTTCCATTATTTATTTCACATAGAAAGGTGGAAGACAGTGGAGAATAATACATCGATCAAACTTTCTAAAGGACAATCGAGTAATAGAGATCACTATTTTAAATGCACACCTCATTTAAAGGATTTTTTTTTTTTTTAAGAATTTATTTATTTATCTTTAGAGGGGAAGGGTAGGAGAGAGAGAGAGGGAGAGAAACATCAATATATGGTTGCCTCTCATGTGTCCCCTGCCAGGAACTGGCCTGCAACCCAGGCATGAGCCCTGACTGGGAATCGAACCGCGATCCTCTGGTTTGCAGGCCCGCGCTCAATCCACTGAGCTACACCAGCCAGAGCTAAAGGATTTTTTTCTAAAGAATTGGAAACCACCTAAGTATGCAAGAGCAAGGTCTTAGTTAATAAAGGTATCATGCAGACATTAAGAATGTTAAAGATTAACTTTATTGACATGAAAATATCCACAACATCTGTTAAGTGAAAAAGCAAGTTCCACAACTACATGGAGAGTATGATCCTGTTTTTAACTAAAAAAACAAAAACTAAAACAAACAAAAAAAGCCTAGCTGCCCTATGCCCTAATCTATATGCCATCAATACCATATACACTGCCAGTGTCATAAATGTAATCTCTGATGTAAAAAGCAAGTCCCTCTCCTCACCATTCCCTACCATGTCAATGTTTCTTCCATTTCTTCCAGTCATCCTGACTGGCTCAGTGGATTGAGTGCCAGCCTGAAAACCAAATGGTCGCCAGTTTGATTCCCAGTCAGGACACATGCCTGAGGTGCAGGGCCAGCATCCCACTGGGGGCATGTGAGAAGCAACCGAAAGATGTATCTCTCATACATCAATGTTTCCCTCCTTCTCTCTAAAAATAAATAAATAAAATCTTTAAAAAAAAAAAAAAGAAGAAGAAGAAGACGCCCCACCTGGGTAACCCAGTTGGTTAAAGCATTGTCCCAATATACCAAGGTTGCAGATTTGATTCCTTGGTCAGAATCAACCAATAAATGCATAAAAAAGCGGAACAACAAATTGATGTTTCTCTCTCTCTAAAATCAATAAATAAAAAAAAATTTTAAAGCAAAGCAGAATTAGATTTCAATTCTGGCTGTGTCATTTTCTAGTTACATAGACCAAGTTTTTTAACCTATCCAAGCTTCAATTTCCTTACATGTAAAATAGCAACAACACTGTATGTCACAAAAGAAATGTTATGAGAATTAAATGAGTTAATAAATGGAAAGTATTCAGAATAGTTCCTAGTCAATAGGAGGCTCTCAAATGTTAGCTACTTTTCTTTCAGTACACATTTATTAAACCGTTACTATCTATCAGGCCTATGCAAGACATTAGGTAAAACAGTGAGCTTAAACATGGTCCTGGCCATGTCGGCAGGATAGGCCATAAACAGTTCTCTCTGAAATCACAATCTGAGAAGCACCCACTAGGAAGAAAGTAAGATCTCATGACAGACCTTATGATATAATGATCTACTTGGCTAGAAAGACCAGGAAAAGTCTCTCCAAGGCTATAGCATGTAATCCAAGTTCTGAAAGATGATTAGGAGCTAATGATACCGTAGATAGGGGATATAAAAGCAGTACAGACCGGTGTACTATTTATCCTTCACATTTTCTTTAACAAAAGGGAGATTAAGGCACATATATGTACTATTCTGCAACAGCTTTCTACATCTATACATCACATTCCTGTGTGACAGCTGTATCATATGGAAGTACAATTTAACCTACTCTTTATTGATAGCTATTTGTTTTCCATTTTTGGCTACTGCAAATAAAAGTACAAATATCAAGGACTTCTGGCCAAGATGGAAGCATAGGTAGACATACTGCGCCTCCTCACACAACCAAAAGAAGGACAAAATCCTTTAAAATCCTTTAAAAACAACAAAAAAAAACAACCCGAACTGACAGAAAAATCAAACTATATGGAAGCCCGACAACCAAAGCGTTAAAGTAGGCACATTCATCCAGACCGGTAGGAGGGGCGGAGACGGGCAGCCAGGCGGGAAGGAGCTGTGGCAAGGCTGCGGCTGGTGGACCCAGTGAGGTGGTGGATTGTGGAGCAGGTGGTCCCACAGTCTCGAGCAGATAAACCAGGAGAAACACCTGGGGAGTGGAATGCGCTATCCAGGGCCCCAGCTCCGGGAAATAAAGCCTCAAACCACTGACTGAAAACACCTGTGGGGTTGAGGTGGCAGCGGGAGAAACTCCCAGCCTCAGAGGAGAGTTCCTTAGAGAGACTCACAGGGTCCTAGAACGTACACAAACCCACCCACACGGGAATCAGCACCAGAAGGGCCCAATTTGCTTGTGAGAAGTGGGGTAAGTGACTGAACACCGGCAAAGAGCCAGATGAAGCACCACTGTTCCCGTTCCCTCTTGGACCCCTTCTGCAAGTACAGTATCACAGCACAGCAACGTGGGTTGCTCTGCCCTGGTGAACACCTAAGCCTCCACCCCTCATTACATAACAGGTGCGTCAAGACAAAAAAAAAAAAAAAATGGCCCAAATGAAAGAACAGATCAAAGCTCCCCAAAAAATACAACTAAGCGATGAAGAGAGAGCCAACCTATCAGATGCACAGTTCGAAACACTGGTAATCAGGATGCTCACAGAATTGGTTGAAGTTGGTTGTAATTAGATTAAAAAAATGAAGGCTATGCTAAGTGAGATAAAGGAAAATGTACAGGGAACCAATAATGATGGGAAGGAAACTGGGACTCAAATCAATGGAGTGGACCAGAAGGAAGAAAGAAACATCCAACCAGAAAAGAATGAAGAAACGAGAATTAAAAAAAAATGAGAGCCTTAGGAACCTCCAGAACATCTTTAAACGTGCCAACATCTGAATTATAGGGGTACCAGAAGGGGAAGAGGAAGAGCAACAAGTGGAAAAGTTATTTGAACAAATAATAAAGGAGAACTTCCCCAATCTGGCAAAGAAAATAGACTACCAGGAAGTCCAGGAAGCTCAGAGAGTCCCAAAGAAGTTGGACCCAAGGAGGAACACACCAAGGCACACTGTAATTACATTAACCAAGGTTAAAATGAAGGAGAGAATCCTAGAAGCAGCAAGAGATAAGGGGACAGTCAACCTACAAAGGAGTTCCCATCAGTTTGCAAGCTGATTTCTCAAAAGAGACCTTACAGGCAAGAAGGGGCTGGAAAGAAGTATTCCAAGTCATGAAAGGCAAGGACCTACATCCAAGATTGCTCTATCCAGCAAAGCTGTCATTTAGAATGGAAGGGCAGATAAAGCGCTTCTCAGTTAAGGTCAAGTTAAAGGAGTTCATCATCACCAAGCCCTTATTATATGAGATGTTAAAGGGACTTATCTAAGAAAAAGAAGATCAAAAATATCAACAGTAAAAAGACAGCAAATTCAGTTATTAACAACCACACCTAAAACAAAAACAAAAGCAAACTAAGCAAACGGCTAGAACAGGAACAGAACCACAGAAATGCAGATCGCATGGAAGGTTATCAACAGGGGGGTGGGAGGAGGAGAGAGGGAGAAAGGTACAGAGAATAAGTAGCATAGATGGTGGGTAGAAAATAGACAGGGGGAAGGCAAGAATAGTGTGGGAAATGTAGAAGCCAAAGACCTTATATGTACGACCCATGGACATGAACTAAAGGGGGGAAATGTGGGTGGGAGACAGTGTGAAGGGCAGAGGGGAGTGAGGGGCACAACTGTAATAGCATAATCAATAAAATATATTTTTTAAACAAGTACAAATATCTCTGTACATACATCTTTACTTGTGGAACCAATTCTTACATTTCTAGAAGTTGAGTCAAAAGAGCATAGAATTTAATTAGGAAAAACCAAAACTATATTTTGTAAAAACTGTTGCTGCTTCTACACTCTTGACCTTTCTGTACTTACTCTTTATATATTTAGTTCCTTGTATTGTTTTTCAATACAAGAAATAACACCTAGCTAATCTGTCAGCTTAAGGCACTAGTCATTTATTTCTTCTGTATCCCTCATCTTGCCCAGATTTCAAACAATACTTGTCCAATTAAAGAGGTTCCAGGGCCCTAAGCACATCCATCCCCTACAGACTTGTTGGAACGGGTACCTACCTCAGGTCATTCTTGAGTTCCACCACCACATCCTTGCCCACAAGGGACTTGAAAAAGGAGTAGAAGAGCTATTGGGCGAGAGAGGGAAAGCCATTATACTGGAAGAGATATGGGAAAAGACATGGTAGGGAGGAGTGACCTGCTGCCACTATTACCAAACAGTGGTATTGGGATCCCCACATCTGTGGCAGGTCTCAAAACTTCAGTCAGCGAGATGAACAGCTGGAGGCTGAAAGATTCTGCACACTTCATTGAGCACCTGACATAAAGACCCGAAGACAGCCTCTGCCCTGTACCCCTCGGACTCTCCGGGCTCGGTTCTGAATCCTCCACCACCTGCTCTCCTAGGGTCCCTGCCCACTCCTCCTAGGGAATGTACCCCGGATCAAACTCCCGAAGCCCGGTCTCCATCAGAGAAATGCTCCTTGAGGTCTGGCTTTTCCCTCTCCTGCTGTCCCTGCGACTGCCCCTCGTTTTTTTTTGTTTTTTTTTTTTTAATTTTCCTTATAAGAGAAAAAACAAGACCACGTGCTCCAGTCTCTTCAAAAAACTTGAGGCGCAGGAACTAAGTGACCCCAGAGCCCAACTCCAGCGCAGACGGAGGTAGCAGGGACCCATACTCCGACTCCCACAGTCCAACCTGCCCCCGCTCCCGGAGGGCACCCCCTTACAACTTCCCGATACCTACCATGGTGCTTACGCAGCGGGCTGCTGGTGGGACAAGGAAGGCGAGGGCCTGATGCCTCGGGCCAGAGGCCGGGCGCAAACCGGAGCGCGAGCCCGCGCGTGGGGGGGAGTGGGAAACGCCACGCGAAGTCCAGAATACTGAAAGAGAGCGCGCGGAAGGCCCGGCGCTCGCGAGAGCGGGCCGGGTATAGCAAAGGGTACGCTAAAGCCGGGGAAGGGGCGTGGCTTCCGTTTCCTCTAATTCCTTCTCCAGCGGCGGGATCCGCCGCGCAGGCGCGGTCTGAGCTGTAGCGTGAGGGTCCGGGAAACTCTAAACCTTTTTGAGGTTTTTCTTTTCTAAGGCAGTGCAGTCTACAGCATGATTTGCTCACACCCTGAAGACACTTCCTACTGAAAACTGTTAGGAACTTTGTGAAACCTTGAGATTTGTACACTTTTCTATATATGTTACACTTCTTTAAAGTTTAAAAAAATTATATGTTGAGTCCTTATGATCAGGAGCCTGAGCACAAATCTTAATTTCATCCAAAGTTCTCTCCCAATATATATATTTCTCCCAAAGACCCAACCTCAGTCCACATTTCTTACACACTTTTACCTAGGGTTGTCCTGTGAAGGAATGAGTAAAACTTATACTGGCGGGATGATGGAAATAGCCATTCCATTAGGGCAAGGGTCTCAAGGTCTGGACATTTCTACATGTTATTTCTTGCTAAATGTTAAAATGTGCAGTATTTTTCAGATAGACCAGTAAACAGCATAAGCTGACAGGAAACTCAGCCTGATAAATGAGGCCGGCTGCAAAGAAGAAATTAACATGTACTGGACCAAATAGTGTACAAAAATAATGACTAAGCGTTCAAGGAGGCAGACCTTTGGATATAAATCCCTGCTTCTTTACCTGCAGCAAGTAAATATAACTACCTTGTGACAACCATGTCTCCTTATTGAATAAAGCACCTCACACTGCGAAACCCTTGAGTTTGGTAACATAATATTTTATATCCAAATATTCCCCCTTAAATGCAAAGGTTTACAAATTCAGTTGTGTGTATTTCTATAGTCATGTCCCCAAGACTTTTATAAACATGTGTTATGACAAAATAGGTGAAAATATTTAAGGAATAAGGCCATACTAAAATCCTCCATTTCTCATCTTGCACAAAAGTACCCATTTGTCAGGAGTTTGTTGTAGAAACGTTTTCTGCATGTAAAAGACATAATAATGGACTCTTAAGTGCACAGATGCTGGATTTAGATCCCACCTAACATCAGGGAGATGTGTGCCTCTTAGCTGAACCCTAAGCATCTAAACCAGTCTGTCATAGAACATAAGCAGTAATTATAGTTAGCAACAGCTCTAGCTGGGGCTGGAAGTGCCTGATGATCAAGTAATTTTCCTGCTTGGAACAATTAGCACATGAAATACTTTGCCCTTACCAGCTTAATCATTCACAATTAGCTCACCGTCAGACCATACATGCTCTTTCCATGAACTTTCCTTTTCCTTGCTTTTCAAGACACACAGTCTAAAGATACCAGAAGAAATTTGCTTTAGGAACAAATTTACTGAGTAACAACCATCTGCACAGGAAGGAGGTTCGGGAGGCTAGAAATAAATAACAGACACTCAAATTCATCAAATGGTTCAGCAAGGAGCCATATTTTCCTAAAAGTTTCATTCCAGGGTCAGAAACAGGACACTGGAGTGTGAAAAGATGGCATATAAGATTCTTCCCTTAGAATCCCAAAATGATGATAACTGACTTTCAGGTCCAGTCAACTCAAGAATCATAATAACGTTTGAAGATGAGGGGAACAAATTCACCCTAGAGGCACCCTAGAACCCTCCATCCAGCTCCAGATAAGATTAATCTACTTCTTCAATGGTGGGGCCTGTGGCAGCCCTTCCAGGCGAGTACCCTGTTCCACAGGCAGGTCCAGTGCATCCTCCCTGGTAGAGTTTTGTAATGACTGGATTACACAGTTGCTCCAATTCCTTTCTCTTATGATCGAACTCATCTTTCTCTGCCAGTTGATTTGCCTCCAGCCACAAAAGGACCTCACTGCATTTATCCAGTATTTTCTTTTTATCAGACTCACTAATCTTACCCTTCAAGCCTTCATCACTCACAGCACTCTTCATGTTAAAGGCATAGGATTCTAAGGCGTTTTTTGCAGCAATTTTCTCTCTCTGAACCTCATCTTCAGCTTTATATTTCTCAGCATCCAGAACCATGCGCTCAATGTCCTCCTTGCTCAGGCGGCCCTTGTCGTTGGTGATGGTGATCTTGTTGGCCTTGCCAGTGCTCTTGTCTGTGGCCGTGACGTTCAGGATGCCATTGGCATCAATGTCAAAAGTCACTTCGATTTGAGGAACTCCTCTGGGTGCAGGAGGGATTCCAGTTAAGTCAAAGCGCCCCAGCAGGTTGTTGTCACGCGTCATGGCCCTCTCGCCCTCATACACCTGGATCAGCACCCCTGGCTGGTTGTCCGAGTAAGTGGTGAAGATCTGCGTCTGCTTGGTGGGGATGGTGGAGTTGCGCTTGATCAGTGCAGTCATCACACCCCCAGCCGTCTCCAACCCTAAGGACAGGGGAGCCACGTCCAGCAACAGCAGGTCCTGTACCTTTTCAGACTTGTCCCCCATCAGGATGGCTGCCTGCACCGCCGCCCCGTAGGCCACCGCCTCATCGGGGTTGATACTCTTGTTGAGATCACGGCCATTGAAGTAGTCCTGCAGCAACCTCTGAACCTTAGGAATACGGGTGGAGCCCCCTACTAAAACAATGTCATGGATTTTAGCCTTATCCATCTTGGCATCCCGAAGGGCCTTCTCTACAGGCTCCAGGGTGCCCCTAAAGAGGTCTGCACACAACTCTTCAAACCGGGCTCTGGTAATGGACGTGTAGAAGTCGATGCCTTCATACAGTGAATCAATTTCCAAGTTGGCCTGGGTGCTGGACGACAGGGTCCTCTTGGCCCTCTCACAGGCAGTGCGCAGCCGCCTCACAGCTCGCTTGTTCTGGCTGATATCCTTCTTGTGCTTCCTCTTGAACTCCTCCACAAAGTGGCTGACCAGCCTGTTGTCAAAGTCTTCCCCTCCCAAATGAGTGTCCCCAGCTGTGGCCTTTACCTCAAAAATCCCATCATCTATGGTCAGGATGGACACATCAAATGTGCCTCCACCCAGATCAAAGATCAGGACATGTCGCTCTCCCTGACCTGCTTTATCTAAGCCATAGGCAATGGCAGCAGCTGTGGGTTCATTGATAATTCTTAGCACATTGAGACCTGCAATCACACCTGCATCCTTGGTGGCCTGGCGTTGAGAGTCATTGAAATAGGCTGGCACAGTGATCACAGCATTGGTGACAGAGTGGCCCAAAAAAGCCTCGGCAGTCTCCTTCATCTTAGTCAGTACCATAGAAGAAATTTCCTCAGGGTAGAAAGCTTTTTTCTCCCCTTTATAGGACACCAATACCTTGGGCTTGCTTCCTTCGTTGATTACTTGAAAAGGCCAAAGTTTCATATCTGATTGCACTACAGGATCATTAAATTTTCTGCCGATCAGACGTTTGGCATCAAAGACAGTGTTCTGAGGATTCATGGCCACCTGGTTCTTGGCTGCATCTCCGATGAGCCTCTCGGTGTCAGTGAAGGCCACGTAGCTGGGGGTAGTGCGATTGCCCTGGTCGTTGGCAATGATCTCCACCTTGCCGTGCTGGAACACTCCCACGCACGAGTAGGTGGTGCCCAGGTCGATACCGATGGCCATTCCCTTAGCAGTAGCCATGGTTTTCTGAGGCCTGTTGGGAAAAAATGCAACAAAGTCTTGGTAGAGTACTTCTTTATTCTATTTATTATTTTTAATGTGGTAAAATACACATAACATGAAATTTACCACCTTAATCATTTTTAAGGGTATAGTTCAATAGTAAGATCATTCACATTGTCTAACCAACTTCCAGAACTCTTAATCTTGCAAAACTGAAATTCTTTGCCCATTAAACAACTCAACATTCCCTACTCCCATTGGCCCCTGGAAACCACCACTTTCTCTATGAAGCCGACTATTCTAGATAGCTCATACTAGTGGAATTATACAATATTTCTCTTTCTGTGGCTTATTTCACTTAGCATAATAACAAAGTTCATCTGTGTCCAACCCTGTATTCACCTGTGTCTCACAGGCCTCATGTGGCCCAGGACTGTTTTGAATGAGGCCCAACACAAAATCGTACATTTACTTAAAATCTTTTGTTTGCTCATCAGTTTTCGTTAGTGTTTGTGTATTTAATGTGTGGCCCAAGACAACTCTTCTTCTTCCAGTGTGGCCCAGAGACATCAAAAGGTTGGACACCCCTGAATTCTATGTTATAATATCATGGATCTGATTTTCCTTCCTTTTTAAGATTGAATAATATTCCATTGTGTACGCACATTTTACTCACTTATTCCCTCTGAGGACTGCTTCTGCCTCAGGGCTATTGTGAATAATAATGCCTTCATGAACTCTGTGTACAACAATGTTTTTGGTGTACAAATAACTCTTCCAGAATGCTTCCATGCTTTTTGGACAAGGTCGACAAACACATTCCTAACCAACTGGAAATGGGAAGGCAGTGGGTGTAATTGTTTTTAATTTCTCATAAGTCCTCATTCAAGTGTTCTTTCCTATGTCTCTGATATATAGGACTGTTCATATGGAAAGTAATACAATTATTAGTAAATAGTACAAGAATAAACTGTTTCACTTACAATTGTAAACCTGCTTTTGCCCCAAAGTATATTTATTCTGAGATTGTATCCGTCTCCGCTGAACTGAGATTATTTTACCTTTTGATCTCTGCATGAGACATTAATCGCCACATTTGGGTTTAGCTGCATTCCTGGGCTTCTTATCCTCTACTAGGGACTTGTGGGAGTAAATCTGGGCCGCTAGGATCCCACTGCAGTGGGTTTTCTAGTTTCCTCAGGTGAGGTGGTGTGGTCCAGGTGGCATCTCTAAGCTTTTTTTAAATATTATTTTTAGAGAGAGGGGAGGGGAAGGAGAAAAGGAGAGAAACGCGTGTTTGAGAGATTCAGCAATCAGCTGCCACTCACATGCCCCCCAACTGGGGATCTGGCCTGCAACCCATGTATGTGCCCTGACTGCAGATCAAACCCGTGACCTTTTGGTTCACAGGCCAGCATTCATTCCACTGAGCCACTACAGCCAGGGCTCTTCATCTAATCTTTTACTTTAAAAAATCCTGTTATCCAGAGACAAGAACAGACAGGCTCCTCCACGTCCTTCCAGCAGCTGTGACCAATCCAATGTATTTTCCGATCCTCAAAGGATTTCTGTCTCATGGTTGGCCAAGACCCCATACATCAGACTTTCACTAGCGAGCCTTGCAGCATTTTCGCAAAGACCTGTCTTGACTCTTCCCACCCCATTACCATCAGCCCTCCTTGTTCACCTATTCTCTCGTCGCGTTCACTCCAGTTTGATAATGTTCGAATTGCGAAGCCAATGTCGGTGGGGACTCCCTCATCATCCACCCAACGCAGCCGGTGTCCCCCCTCCCGCCCCCCAACCCTCCCACCCTACAACTTTAAGCAGGCTTAATTTCCTTCCATCCTGACACCACACTAGCCCTGAGGTCAGAGGCAGCATTTCCATTGTAACGCGACTGCGGGGAACGCCGTCATTTCCCCGCTCCCGCCCCTTCCTACTGTCGTCAGCACAGCCATCCCGTGAGCCCCTCCCTCCTTTCTGTCCCTCTATCTCTTCCAGAGCCCGCGCCAGCCCAGCAAACCCCAGAACAGTCTGGAGAGTTCTGAGAGGGGCGGCACCCAGCACGCTGATTGGTCCGCGAAAGCCTGGGGGCGGGAAGTCCGGAGAAAGTCCTGGAATATTCCAAACCCACCGCGGGACAGAGATCGGGGATTGGGTGAGCGGGAGAAAAGGCGGGGGCGACGAAGAGTTATAAATACAGAGCCTGCGCTTGACACCCAATTGCGAGCCCGCCGAAACGAGTTGGTTCCTGCAGCCTCTTCGTGTGGTGAACGCAGACCCGCTGCCTCCTAGGACGAGCTTCTGCTGGCGCCGGCGTTCGGTTTCCCGCTTCGGAAAGGACAGAGCTTGGGCCGAGCTTCTGTGGTCGCGGACCCGGACCACCGTGTGCAGGAAAAGCCCGAACCTCAGCGCGGGGCGAGAGAGCAGGGTGCCGGCATGGCTAAAACCACGGCCATCGGTATCGACCTGGGCACCACCTACTCGTGCGTGGGAGTGTTCCAGCACGGCAAGGTGGAGATCATTGCCAACGACCAGGGCAACCGCACCACCCCCAGCTACGTGGCCTTCACCGACACCGAGAGGCTCATCGGGGATGCGGCCAAGAACCAGGTGGCGCTGAACCCGCAGAACACGGTGTTTGACGCCAAGCGGCTGATCGGCCGAAAGTTCGGCGACCCGGTGGTGCAGTCGGACATGAAGCACTGGCCTTTCCAGGTGATCAACGACGGGGACAAGCCCAAGGTGCAGGTGAGCTACAAGGGGGAGACCAAGGCGTTCTACCCCGAGGAGGTCTCCTCTATGGTCCTGACCAAGATGAAGGAGATCGCTGAGGCGTACCTGGGCTACCCGGTGGCCAACGCGGTGATCACTGTGCCGGCGTACTTCAATGACTCGCAGCGCCAGGCCACTAAGGACGCGGGGGTGATTGCGGGTCTCAACGTGCTGAGGATCATCAATGAGCCCACCGCTGCCGCCATCGCCTACGGCCTGGACAGGACCGGCAAGGGAGAGCGCAACGTGCTCATCTTTGACCTGGGTGGGGGTACCTTCGATGTGTCCATCCTGACCATCGACGACGGCATCTTCGAGGTGAAGGCCACAGCCGGCGACACCCACCTGGGAGGGGAGGACTTTGACAACAGGCTGGTGAACCACTTTGTGGAGGAGTTCAAGAGGAAGCACAAGAAGGACATCAGCCAGAACAAGCGAGCTGTGAGGCGGCTGCGCACCGCCTGTGAGAGGGCCAAGAGGACCCTGTCGTCCAGCACCCAGGCCAGCCTGGAGATCGACTCCCTGTTCGAGGGCATCGACTTCTACACGTCCATCACCAGGGCGCGGTTCGAGGAGCTGTGCTCCGACCTGTTTCGGAGCACCCTGGAGCCAGTGGAGAAGGCCCTGCGAGATGCCAAACTGGACAAGGCCCAGATTCACGACCTGGTCCTGGTGGGAGGCTCCACCCGCATCCCCAAGGTGCAGAAGCTGCTGCAGGACTTCTTCAACGGGCGTGACCTCAACAAGAGCATCAATCCCGACGAGGCGGTGGCCTACGGGGCGGCGGTGCAGGCAGCCATCCTGATGGGGGACAAGTCTGAGAATGTGCAGGACCTACTGCTGCTGGACGTGGCTCCTCTGTCGCTGGGCCTGGAGACGGCTGGGGGCGTGATGACTGCACTGATCAAGCGCAACTCCACCATCCCCACCAAGCAGACGCAGATCTTCACCACTTACTCGGACAACCAGCCAGGGGTGCTGATCCAGGTGTACGAGGGCGAGAGGGCCATGACGCGCGACAACAACCTGCTGGGGCGCTTCGAGCTGAGTGGTATCCCACCGGCTCCTCGGGGTGTGCCCCAGATCGAAGTGACCTTCGATATCGACGCCAATGGCATCCTGAACGTCACGGCCACAGACAAGAGCACTGGCAAGGCCAACAAGATCACCATCACCAACGACAAGGGCCGCCTGAGCAAGGAGGAGATTGAGCGCATGGTGCAGGAAGCGGAGAAGTACAAAGCCGAGGATGAGGTCCAGCGTGAGAGGGTGTCTGCCAAGAACGCGCTGGAGTCGTATGCCTTCAACATGAAGAGCGCTGTGGAGGATGAGGGGCTCAAAGGCAAGATCAGCGAGGCAGACAAGAAGAAGGTGCTGGACAAGTGCCAGGAGGTGATTTCCTGGCTGGATGCCAACACCCTGGCTGAGAAGGAGGAGTTTGAGCACAAGAGGAAGGAGCTGGAGCAGGTGTGTAACCCCATCATCAGCGGACTGTACCAGGGGGCGGGTGGCCCTGGGGCTGGTGGCTTTGGGGCTCAGGTCCCTAAGGCGGGCTCTGGTTCTGGCCCCACCATTGAGGAAGTGGATTAGGGCCCTACCTTTTCCCCCATGTTTGTCTCTGCAGCAGAGGCAACTCAAGGATCCTGCTGTTGCCCTAAAGTTTTGTTAACTATCAATTGTCTTCTGTTTTAGTTCAGTCTGAGGTTAGGTGTAATATGATTGATTTGTCTGTTTTTATTACTTGTAATGCAATCAATGTGTTCTCTAGAATTGTTTTTGCATTTAATGTAACTTAGTACTTTAGAACGTGTTTTTCTCCTCAGTGATCAATTCTGCTACCCTTTGTGGCGGGGTTTGGCCTTTAAAGACAAGTTTGATTGCTGGCCTGCAAACCATAGGGTCTCCAGTTGATTCCCGGTCAGGGCACATGCCTGGGTTGGGTACCAGATCCCCATTGGGGGTGTGCAAGAGGCATCACATATTCTCTCCCTTTCTCCTTTCTGTAAAAATAAATCTTTTTAAAAAAATGTTAACGTGTGACTATTTTTTGTGTTAATGGACTCTTCCGAAACGTCTGAATTCCATACATGGTGAGTGGGGGCAGTACTTCTGATGACTGGCAAATATTGGGAGCCATGGCTATGGGTGTGTTGAGAATCAGTTCTAGGTGGTGAATCACATTTGTGTTAGGAAACATTCTAGGTAACCATTTTAATTGTGGAGTTTGTTTTAGAGAAAAGTAGGGACAGGAGCAGCAATAGGGTTTTGGGGAGGAGAGATTAGTATGGGTTTAAAGGCTGTGTTTAGATAGAAGGGTTTATGGTTCCTCATTTGCAGTTATGTTTGCAGAGCTCTTTTTTTTATTTTTTTCCCATTATTTTATTTTATTTTTAATCAGTATTTTTTAATTGTTGATATTGTACAGTTTTCTGTCTTTTACCCCACCCCAGCCCACCACCCCAGCCCTCCCCACCTTCCTCCCATTTCCGCCCCCCATAGTTTTTGTCCATGAGTCCTTTATACTTGTTGCTCTTGCAAAGCTCTTTAGTACCCACTCCTTATCTGTGAGTTTTCCAGTCTTTTGTTGAGGTTATAAAGACATTCAGCGTAGATGAAAGAGCAAAAAATGAGCTGCAGATTCACCCTGGCTCTGTAAATCCCACCTGGTGGTCAAATGCAGTTATTTATACTGTGAATTTTGGTTGCCTCTTTTTATATTGTCCAGATGATCTCACTTTCAAAATTGTAATGTCATTTTGAGCAGAAATATGCTATAGGTAAGTGACCTTAAGTTATGGTCACCCTAGCTGCATTTATAAAACTGAGTCTGAAGGATTGGGATACTTATATGGGGGCATGGTAATAAAGATGGATGGCCTAGACACTGGACCAGGTTCTTTGAGTCACCCTAATAATCCTCAGTAATCCTCATCCCACCATCCTCTACACATTTTTTAATAGGTGAGCATGCGGAGGTGGCCACTTTAACTCTATCCAGAACAAAATTAGACCAAGTCATGGTTTGGGGCCAGACATGAAGCCCAAGTCTGGTTCTGAGTAATGTTTTCACCCAAGTTTCAGTACCCTTTTTGTCCTTTTTAATCGACAGGCTCAAAACAATAGTAAATTTAATGTAGAAAGAAGGAGATAAAAGCTGTACAATATGGGAAGATAGGGAAAATGGTCTTTCCTTCCATACAAGCCTTTGCCTAGGGGATTTTTCCAGCTTAGCAGTTAAGTGTCCTGAACACTTCCTCTAGCCTGAGAGAATTCCAACCTGCTTCCTGCCAAAAATAGTCTGGAAATATGAATACCTATGCAAAAAATCAAAAATGAAAATTCCATGTTGTATCTTTCAATAAATTATCCTCTGAGGAAGGTAAAAGAAAACTTGTTAGGAATGACAATGCATAGGTAAGTCCTCCTAATGCTTGTTCAAGCTGCTCAGGTGTTTCTAACTTGCAACCAAAGTGTACCAGATGATACCCCTGATTGTATCTTTAGGAGCAGGAAAGTGTTTTTCAGGGGCCCAGCTGGTGGTAAGGGACTCATTGCTGTGAGTGGGAGCCTGAAGGCTGGAAAGGCCTTAAAAGTGTTGACTCACTGGCAGCAGCAGCAGTAGTAATGATAGAAGTTAGGGAAATCTCTAGCAACAGCATCTCCAAGTAACATTGTAACAGAGCCCAGAAGAGAATTCCTCAGGCCATGCCAGTTGAGTTCATGATTACCTCATTAGGGAAGTGGTTCATTAGGAAGCAGTATCAGAATATGTCATTGTATGGGGAAAAAAAACAAAATAAATTTAAAATAAAAAAAAAGTATTGTCCACCTGTACACATAACATGTTGAAACCTCAAGCAAAATTCACTTTCCAACATCAGCCACAGGTGGAGGCCACTGGGCTGAGAAATGTGTCAAATAAATGATGAATACCACAGGACTCTTGGAAGAATTTTTTTTGTTTGTTTTTTGGAAGAGATTTTTTTGATGGAAGGTTGAAACGGAAGGTCAGGGCAGATGGACGGATAATTGGGTAAGAAAGTAAAGGGATATTTCCTGTACCCACAATGGCCTTCTTCCAAATAGTACTCTGCTCACTATCTAAATTATGTGACTCAAAAAGGAGACTGATTTTGTATGGTTCAGAACTCCCAAATCACCATTATATGTGGCTTTTGCTCAAAAGATGAGAAAGATGCCAACGTGCATCACCAAAAATGACTCGCATTTATAAATGAGGGGTCCAGGTAGGTGGGATTTGGGTTCAAATTGATGGATTAAGGGCCAAGAGCAAATGATTAGGGGATATTTGAGAGGGAAGATATTTGAGTGTGAAGGGAGAACATGGCCTGGCTGTTACCACCTACTGCAATTGGTTTGCTTCCAATGCTTCCTTACATATTGTGCTGTTCAGAGCATACTGAACATCTCTACTGGTTTTGGTCAACTCCCAGGCCAGGCACTACTCATAAAAAGAATAATGAGGACCGGAGAGGTATAGAATTTACTGGTATAGAATTTCAGTTTGCAAGATGAAAAGGGTCTTGGAGATTGGTTACACAACAATGTTAGTATACTTTCAGAAGTGTTCGAGTAAAAAAGGTTAGAGTGGTTTATAGACATCGAATTATGTATTTTAAATTTATGAAGTTTATTGTAGTCAATTATATCAATACAGATAAAGACATGAAGCTTACTATGCCTGACAGATCTGTGGGCTCCAGGGGGGTTGCGAATTCAGATTTCGCTGACTCTACGGAGCAGGTTGACAGTTGCTGGGAGATGACCCTGGCCCCAAGTTGGCCTGGCGAGGACCAGGTTAGAGTCTGAGTCATTAACTGGCCCAGACCACTAGGTGGAGCGCTCTGCTGCGCGCGCAAGTGGCAGGCGCAGGGACTTTCAGCCTGTTGGCCAGTCATATCACTTTTTTTCAAAATTCACAAAATATCTCCGAATATTTGACAAGAAGAGTGAGAAACAGTTACTGATTGCCTCTCATTTTATTTTATTCTTATTTGGACGAACAATGAGCAAATGTCGCGGGTCCAACCAGGCATCTAAGAAGACAGCTAAGGTCGTCAGGCCCCCCACCTCATGCTGCCATAAATAGCCGGGCTTCAGAGCGGGCGTTCTCTTTGTGCACGTTGCTCTGTGGTGTGAGTTACTGCTGTAGTGTGCTTGTGGCTGGTGCGTTACCTGCCTTCTAAAGAGAAGATGGTGGTGGTTTCCAGCGCCACGGGCATCCTTCCACAGCTGTCTGCCGGCAAGTACCCCGGGGCCCTGCTGGGTGAGAGGACTGCAATCTCGGACTGAGCAGGATGAATTACCATTACAGACTAGAGTTTCTGATGTCCCTGTGACGTCACTGCTTGGAACTGATGCAGTCCGGAGTATAGGGGACTCGGCTAGAGTCGTCCGAACTTTTGCTGACTCATTGGTTTCTTTACAGGCTCTGATTCTTGCGGGCGAATCTACAGCGCAACAGGGGTGAGTGGATTGTTCGAGATGGTGTGGCTGTGGTTGCCCTGGGGTAGGATGGGGGTGATGATGACTCCCGGTAACTCTGAGTGTCTCGTTGACGCCATAACCGCAGCGCGCTGACCACCTCCCTCTCTGGACTGGGATCCCTGGTATCTGGCACAGGGAGAAGTTGATGGCCGGGAACCCTTATTAACCGCTTAATTCCTGTGTTCTATTTCCCCACTAGGGCTTTAAGACGTAGACCAGTGTGTTATCCATGAATAAAGGTGAGTGTTAGGTGTGAGCATGCTCTAAGTACCTTTTGAGAGACCGTCTTGCTCCCAAGCTCTTTGATGGGGCACTGTGGAGTCTGCCTGCCTTTTATTTATTAGTTATTTTTTTTAAAAAAGCTTTATTTTTATCTTTGACATTCGTACAGATACTCCATACACCCCCTTTGCCCACCTCCACCCAGCCCCCCTACCCCCTTCCCTTTAGCCATCCCCGAAATGTTGAGTCTGCCTGCTTTCTAAGGACACATGCAAAAATGTAAACCTTTCACTTGGTGGTTTTCCAAGGGCCACTTTATGGCTTATATTTATTGTGATGATTATTTTTCAAAAAATCTTTTATAATGCCCTATATTATTGTCTAAGCCTGGTTAAACCTGCTTTCTCCACCCCTTTTCCTACATGCTGGGCTGGAGCTATTCTATGCAGTTGTAACTTTATTTTCTATTTCTCCCAAACTACCTATTCCTACGTCTTTGAATGTTCTAGATCTTTTCCCAGGATACCTTCCCTTGATCCAGGTCTCCCTGATTTGGGAATGATGGTTTCTCAGACTAGAGTCACTGACACTGGTCTTGATGTCAAAAATTAAGTTCTGACTCATTTGGGGAACTGGAAATTTGAGTCTCTGAGAAGGACCAATGGGTGGGCAGTAACTCTTGTTTGTCCTTTTTCATTTGTTCTGTTTCCTGTTTCTAGCATGAGCTCTGGAAGCTGAGCCAGTGGTGGCGCCCCTTCCCAGGTTCACCACTAAACTGGTGACTGAAAGCCTAAGGTTACTACTGTTGGAAAAAGTACCGTTGTGATTGCTGGGATGCCTAGGTAATGGAATGGTTCCTGCCACTTCGGGCTGTGTTTGACAAGAGCCACGGTCCTTCTCTTTGGCTACTTCTGGTGAGTCTGCAGGTTTTTCTTCTAGCCCCAGAGTGGTAGTGATGACCTGGTTGTTCTGCAGTCTCTGAACATTACTCTCAGGATCTTAGAACTACTTGATGCACTCATCACTCTTAAAAAAAAAAAGATTTATTTATTTTTAGAGAGAGAGGAAGGAAAGGGAAAAGGGAGAGAAACATCGATGTTGCCTCTCGCAGGTGCCCTCACCCAGGCACCAGGGCTGCAGGTAGGGCGGCCACTCTTACCACTTTTTCTTTTTCCTTTTTTAAATGTTATTTTAGAGATAGGGTGAGGGACGGAGAAAGAGGATGAGAAACATCAATGTGTGAGAGAGAAAGTTTGATCAGTTGCCTCTCACACGCCCCCAACCAAGGACCTGGTAATCCTGACTGGGAATAAAACCAGCAACCTTTCCATTCACAGGCCAGCTCTCTGATCACTCTTAAGCCTCCCCCACCTTTTCCCCCCCATTTGGCAACTCCTTTGCCAGCTCAGCTTTCTGTTTTAATGACAGATACCTGTATAGTTCTGATACATGTTCCTTTTATGAAATTTCAGGATTTTGCTGACAAAAAGAACGCCCTCTGTCTGGTTTTGGGCAGATCCTAGGAACTTCCTGCATTAGCCAGTGTGAGCAGCTGTCAACTTACCGGAGAAAAAATTTGCCTTGAAATTTGGGGGAGCTTAAATATCATTTATCTTTAACTTCACTTTGTCTGAAATAAGTGCTTGGCTTTATTAAAAGGATTCCAATAAAATATATTAAAGAAAATAAAGTAGATTCTTTGGTCTCTGAAAACAAGAGGGTTCAGAAAGATTTAGGAAAGTGAACAGCAGCAGCCACCAGTGAAGGCGCAGTACAGTTGACATCTAGCTGTACCTCTTTATAGGTGTGCATAAAAAACTGAAATTAGGTTGTGCCACATTGACATTGTTAAGGATTTCTAGATTGTATCAAAAGAATTCTGATGCGCTGGGTGCTATTAACAAGGATTTAGGATTTTTATGATGAACGGTACTGACATACAGTCATTTAATTTGCCTTCTGATGAATTGGTGAAAATACAGGTTTAGATGTATTTTAAAAGAACATACTGGTGGTTGTGAGGATGGGGAGTTTAATGTAGTTTTACAAGATGAAAAAATATGGAGATATGTGGTGGTGATTACTTTATCACCAGCTTATGTACCTATTGACTAATCTTTTAAAAATTGCATTTCTGCATTTTTTTCTTTTTAAAAATTTTATTTTTAGAGAGGGAATGGGAGGGAGAAAGAGGAAGAGAAAGATCAATGTGTGGTTGCCTCTTGTGCATTCCCTGCTGGGGACCTGTCCCACAACCCAGGCATGTGCCCTAATGGGAATTGAACCCATGACCCTTTGTTTTGCAGGTTGGCACTCAGTCTGGAAGGATCAAGCCCGTTTTCCAACCCACTGGACTGCTCATGACTGAGTTATCCCAACTCAGTTGATAGTCCGCAGCTTAATGGAAACTCACCTCCCACAATAGACATCTGATACCAGCCATATTGGCCCTTGGTCAGACTGACCTTATTGTACCTAGGAACAGCTCAGCCCTTTACCTAACCTATTGTCCCGGCTCACATCCTGAAACCCTGAGGTACCAGTCTTAGAAGAACAAGAGACTAATCCCTCCCTTATTCCCTTCAAACCCTTTATTTAAAAAACCCCATTCTTTCCTTTGTGGGGGGTGGGGGTGGGGGTGGCTACAGTACCAAAAAAGGCACTCTGATCATACCTGGTTATAACAATCCGCTGAGCCACACCAACTAGGGCTGCATTTCTTTCCTACTGAACATTCCTAGCTTGGTTCCCACCACTTAAACTGATCAGCAAAGGTTTTCTTTTTTAAAGATGGCGTGTGTGTGTACGTGTAGAGAGAGAAGGGAGGGAGAGAAACATCAGTGAGGGACCTAGACTGCAACAGAAGCGTGACCTGGAATCAAACCAGCAATCTTTTTATCTGTGGGATGACATCCAACCCACTGAGACACCAGTCAGGGCATCTTTATTTTTCTTTAAAAAAAATTTTTTTTTAAATTTATTTTTAGACAGAGAGGAAGGGAGGGAGAATGAAGGGAAACATCAATGTGTGGTTGCCTCTCACGTGCCCCCCACTGGAGATGTGGCCTGTGACCCTTTGTTTCAAAGGCCCATGCTCAATCCACTGAACTACACCTGCCAGGTCTGTGCTTTTTACATGCCTCACTTAATTGAATCCCTCAGAATCAACTTTGCCCACTTACTTTACTGCCAAGGAAAGGAAAGCTGAGGGATGTTTGATAATTTGCTTAAGCAGGGTGTCAAACTCTTTTCATTGAGGGCCACATCAGCCTCGTGGTTACCTTTAAAGGGCTGAATGTAATTTTAGTGCTGTATAAATGTAACTACTCCTTAACTAGGGGCAAGGAGCTTGACACTGCCACTGGGTAAAAGCAAGGTGCTGGGCCAGATAAAACAAGGTGGAGGGTGGGATTCGGTCCGCTGGCCTGAACGTTTGCTGCCTGTGGCTTTAGGCATACTCTGTGTTTCCCCAGGTGCGTTATCTTTATACCTTCCTCTCCTAAGCTTCATGGACCCTTCTTTTGCCTCTGTAATGTGTATTTCCTCAACCCATTTGTACATCTCACTTCTACCTCTGACTTTATGAATAAAGTTTGTCTTGTTAAAAAAATTGCTTAAGCCCAGGGATGGGGAAGTATCAGGACTCACATTCCACTGTGTCCAATGAACCGGTCCATCACCCAGCTTTAGAACAATAATTGAAGCAAATCTGCCTTTGACATTTCCCTTTCCCCCCTTCTGGATCAGAGGAAACCACGCAGTTGAATTGTGGCTTTATCATTCCCTGTTTTTTATGCTTTTATTCTGCATTCTTACAGTGTTTGGTTTTGTTATCTTCTGGAATTTCATAAATATAGATTAATTCTACATGTAGTTCTGCAACTTGCTTTTTTCATAAGTGCATTTTTCTGGGGTGATTATCCCATAGTAAATATAGTGGAATGGTTAAGATTTGGGAGCCAAACTGAATTTTTTTTTTTTTTTTTTGCCTAAATTAACTTAGCCACACTCACAATGTCCTCATTTGTAAACGGATAAAAGATTGCCCACCCTTACACAGTTGTTAGAGATGGGTGTGTGCTCTTAAAACAGTGCCTGGCACATAGCAAACCCTATTAGGTATTAGCTATAATCATATTCCAGTAGCTTAGCCATTAACTTACACTTAGTCACCACCTAAGTCACCCTTAACCCTTGGCATCCCTTTTAGATGGCCAACATCTTATCCATAGGGTCTTGTATTGTTGCCCTTATTTTTGTGGTCCTTCCCTGGCTGTTGAGACCCTCAGTCCTCTGCCAACCCCAGGTTTGGAGTATAAGATTGAGCTACAGCCATGGTGAAGATGGTCGAGTGAACTTTATTCCAGGCTTGGAAATGTCTGCATCCTAGAGCCTCACAGCATGCCCTTAGGGTTGATGATTTGGTAAAACCACCCCAAGACATGGTCTTCCTTGCCCCACCAGGTTCTAGGAGTGGAGCAACTTCAGAAGTAACCAGTCTTTCCTCCCATCTCACCGGGCAGATCTCCGCATAGCTCTTTACAGTTACCTCTGAGCAGACACTGGCTTGCTAGCTCAGCCACCCAGTCAACCTTGCAGGCCTCATCCTGGAAATACTCAACTGACCAGTGCCAGCCCCTCTAGACAACACCTCCACGCTGCTGTTTACTCAGGCCAGAACACTGGGAGTCTGTTTGACTCCTGTTCTCACGTACTGTATCCAATTTGTTAGCAAATCATGTTGACACTACCTTAAAAACAAAATTTGAGTGCAGTTCACACTGCCAAGGCCACTCCAGTCTGGTGGAAGGCACGATTATCTTACCTACATGACTGCAACGTCCTTCAAACTGGTCTGGCTTCCACCCTGGACCCGTTGTGTTCTATTCACACAGCAGTCAGGATTTCTTCCAAATCATGACTTGGGTCTTGTTTTTCCCCTGTGTAAAGTCCTAGTGAAAGCCAGTCTTTACAAGGGCCTCCCGGTCTAGCTCTGTTCTCGCCTACTTCATCTCTCCCTTCTGCCCCAGCTACAAGGTGTAAAGCCAGGAGCTGGTGGGTGAATGTTCAGGGAGTAGTTTTTCCACCAGCTGGGGTCAGCCTTAGTCTGTGGGGTAGATGCAAACTTGTGCCGACAGAGTTTGTGGTTGTAATTTAGGTTGAGGAAGTCCTAGAGCCTAGAAATAAATGTACAAACTGTTTTGGACCTTGCTTGTGGGAATGTGACTATACAATCCCTTTGGAAAACACTTCGGCAATATCTTAAATAAGAGCCGTATTTTTAAAAATCCAGCATTTCTACTCTGGTAATATACCATAAGCAAACTCACATGCTTATACAGGGTGAATGTACACAAAGGTCCTTGGTAGTATTATTTGTATCTGAAGAAAAAAACCACCCACATGTTCTCCAACAGGAAAAATGGATAAATTGTATATTCCTGAAACAATACCACAGAACAACAACGTGTTCTGTGCAGCAGTGGTAAGAGTAACATACCAGCATGGGTTAATCTCAATGAAAAAAAAGGGCAACTCACAGAAGAATAGGTATGTAGTTTGTAATATTTAAAAACATTGACAGGCCCTGGCTGGGTGGTTCAATTGGTTGGAGCGTTGGCCTGTATACCAAAAAGTTGCAGGTTCGATCCCCAGTTGGAGTGTGTATGAGAGGCATCTGGTGTTTCTTTCACATCTATGTTTCTCTCTCCCTTCCTCTCTCAAATATATCCTTGGGTGAGGATTAAAAGAAATAAAAAACATTTGCAGCTGAACAGTATGTTATTTAGAGTTAAGTACAGTAAGAGAAAAGTATGTGGGATTGCTAGCTGCTAAATTCAGTATGGTAGTCACCTGGGCTGTGGCGGGTGAGGGGAGAGGGTGATCAGTCAAGGATGTGTACATGGGACCTCATGATACAATTTTTTAAAAATATGTTTACGTGTATGAACTATTTAACTTAAAAACATGTTTGGGGGCCTCTGAATCTTGAAGGGCTGAGCAAAAACAAAAGCTAAGCCATCACACAGGGACACTGCCGGACTCCAGAGTTGGCACTCCTGTTGAAGACCACAGTTCCCAAGATGAGCCAAAATCAAAAACATGGACTTATTCATGCTGGGGGGCAGGGGAGCAAGTCAGCAGGCACAATAAGAAGTGATAAAATGACTCAAATAACAGGCCTCTTGGAGACTGAAGATGGTCATAGATAAAGGAAAAAAAATCATCCATTGTGCAGGAACAGAGCATTATAAAAAAGAGCAGGCAGATTTGAAAAAGAAGCAAGTAGAAATTCAATAATTGAAATAATTAGATAAGCACAATAAACATGTTAAATAACAGACCAGCTGAATAGAGGATTAGTGTGAATTGAAAGAAGAAATCGTCCACAATGTGGAGTAGAGAAAACACAGATATGAAGTGGGAGTTAACATGAAGGATGGGATGAGATGCCCCAACCTTCAGCATTTGTTTTGTGCAGAGCTGCCCTCACTGTCTGCTTTGTTACACTGGCACCATGTTTAGCTCTGCCTGGCATATGGGGGCATCTGGCTTCCAGCAGCTCAGGGCCAACTGTTAAGTAAAAATAGAAACTATTGTCATTCTTTCTTGTCCATTAACATTCTGCGTAATGATTATGTTTTGATTGTTGTGTTATTTCCCAAAGAACGAGGAAACATTATTCTAAGTGTTAAAGTACCTGCTGACTCTTAAAATGTGAACCACAGTCAGGTGAACCTCAGGTGGAAGTGAGTCACATTCTGGGCTGGCTGTTGCCTGTCAATAATACCATCAAATAGGAAGAATACTGTAAAGAATACCCATCACCTAAATCCAACAGTTGTCAACAATTTTCCATATTAGAAAATACAGCAAAAATATTAATTGTGAGTATATGTGTCATATATACATATTATATATATTATATATCATTGACCCTTGAACAACAGTGATGACAAGGGTTTGAATGGATACCGTGGGAGGGTCATTTTCTAGCCTACCGCATGCTATGTACTGCACAGCACTTTGTACCAGGATCATTTATTCTTTTTTTAAAAAATGGATTTGATGTTTCAGAGCTCTCTGTCTGGTAGAATGGAGGGAAAAGCTTCTGTTCTAGGAAACAGCCCTTTGGGGCGAATTTTGGCTGATTGACCAACTTATGCTTATAAACACTAAAAAGAAAATGGTTTTTTATTGCAATACTGTTTGGCTTATGTGTAATCTGGACTCAGGAGCGTGCTGGTCACTGAACGGGTCTTTAAATTACTATATTATCCTGCAATTGAAGTTGTTTTGTCAAAGACCAAGGAAGCTGGATGAAATGCCTTACATAGAAGCTTTCATGAGTTTACATAATAAAGATGCAGGATTAAAAGGAAATAAATTAGTGGTGCAGAGGAAAGGGACCAGGAGGACATAGATATTAAGGCTGCTGTGAGCATGGTCAGGGTTCCCACGGCCCCTTCAGCCCTGAGGGATCTTCCTCCTTACTCAACTGAAGGAGATGGAGGAAGTGAGCCTGGACTGGTCTCTGTCCAAAACCTAATTTGGTAGAGGAGAAACCCCTGCTTGGGCAGGGCAATACCCTTTGCAGAGACCTCCAGTGAGAGTAGGGCCAGAAGACCAGCCACTGGATGTTATTGGGCATGTACTCTGTTTTCTACATCAGCCCTGTTAACTGGAAAAACTAAAATCCTTACAGAGATGATCCTACTAAAGTGACTGACATAGTTATGTCAATTTTTGCTACACACCATCCCAACTGGGCAGACATACAAGCCTTACTAAATATTTTGTTTATGTGGGGTGAGCGGAGGCTGGTGTTGGATAAGGCAAATGAAGAGGCTCTGAGACTGCACCAAGAAAGTCCAGATGGGACTTCTGACCCTACTAAGGCAGCACCTTTAACCGAGCCCAACTAGGACCCCAGTGAGAATGCTCTAAGGAGCACTGAGTGGTGCATCCTTGAGGGACTGAAGAAAGGAGTCTGTATGCAGGAAAGTCTAAATATGGTGAAGGCAGTACAACAAAAGCCCACAGTGGACCCCTCTGATTTTCTTGAAAGAATCTACCAGGCCTATGGGAAATATACTGATTGGGATCCATAAGCCCCTGAAAATATTAGAATGCTGAATATGACATTTATCTCTCAAAGTGCACCCTGACATCAGAAAGAAACTTCAGAAGTTAGCGGGAGGAATAGGCAAGAATCTTTCACAATTAGTAGACCTTGCCTTCAAAGTTTATTATAACAGAGAAGGAAAAAAAGGCCCAATCAGCCACTGTTTTCTTGGAACAGGCCTCAGGGCAATTCCACTGGTGGGCAAGAGGCACCGGACCCCTGTCTATAATGCCTTGCCACTGATTAATATGCATATTGCACAGGAAAATTGAGTGCCCCAAGTGAGGGAAAAGGGGCCAGAGTCCGAGAACTTTAGAGTTATGCTGGGAAAAGGAATTTACTCAGATGATGACTGATGGGTCCCAGAGGTTCTCTCATTACAACAACCTATTAAAAGTCACCCCCCCGCCCCCCACCAGGAACCTCCAGTGAAGCTAATCATGGGGGCACAAACTCTAGATTTTTTTTATTGATACCAGAGTGACATACTGTATGGTCAGTAGACCTCTGAGTCTCCACAGCAGGCTATAACTGTAACTGGAATTTCTGGAAGCCCTGAAAACCAATATTTCTTGAAATCATTAGAATGTGCCATAGGAGCCCTGGCTGGTGTGGCTCAGTGGACTGAGTGCCAGCCTGAGAACCAAAGAGTCGCCAGTTAGATTCCCAGTCAGGGCACATGCCTGGGTTATGGGTCAGGTCCCCAACAGGGGGCACTCAAGAGGCAACCACACACTGATGTTTCTCTCCCTCCCTCCCTCCGCCTCTCTCTAAAAATAAATAAATAAAATCTTAAAAAAAAAAAAAAAAGAATGTGCATGGGAGATACGGTTTTAACTAATAAATTCCTTTAAAGATTTTATTTCTTTATTTTTAGAGAGAGGAAAGGAGGGAGAAAGAGAGGGAGAGAAACATCAAAGTGTAATTGTCTCTTGCAAGTCCCCTACTGGGTACCTGGCGCACAACCCAGGCAAGTGCCATAGAGTGGGAATTGAACCAGTGACCTTTTGGTTCATGGGCCAGAGCTCAATCCACTGAGCCACACCAGTGAGGGCTAACTCAAAAACTCTTATATATCCCTTAGTGTCTGATTCTTCTGGGAAGGGACTTGCTGTCAAAACTCTGAGCCCAGATCACTTTTTCTGCAGAGGAGCAACAACTCCACCTACAGGTCCCTCTGGAGCATGCATGGCAATTCTTCATGAAGTTGTGCTTAAAGAAGAAACAAGAATTCAAAAAAATGAGGAGAGGCTCATTTTTTTTGGAACATCCGGGACATTGTTAAACGTCCCAACATCCGAATTATAGGGGTCCCAGAAGGGGAAGAGGAAGAGCAACAAGTGGAAAACTTATTTGAACAAATAATAAAGGAGAACTTCCCCAAGCTGGCAAAGGAAATAGACTACCAGGACGTCCAGGAAGCTCAGAGAGTCCCAAAGAAGTTGGACCCAAGGAGGAACACACCAAGGCACATCGTAATTACATTAGTCAAGATTAAAATGAAGCAGAGAATTCTAGAAGCAGCAAGGGATAAGGGGACAGTCACCTACAAAGGAGTTCCCATCAGACTGTCAGCTGATTTCTCAAAAGAGACCTTCCAGGCAAGAAGGGGCTGGAAAGAAATATTTGAAGTCTTGAAAGGCAGGGACCTACATCCAAAATTGCTCTATCCAGCAAAGCTGTCATTTAGAATGGAAGGACAGATAAAGCGCTTCTCAGATAAGGTCAAGTTCAAGGAGTTCATCATCACCAAGCCCTTATTCTATGAAATGTTAAAGGGACTTATCTAAGAAAAAGAAGATAAAAAATACGACAGTGAAAAGACAGCAAACTCACAGCTATTAAGAACCACACCTAAAACAAAAGTGAACTAAGCAAAGAACTAGAACAGGAGCAGAAACACAGAAATGGAGATCACATGGAGGGTTAGCAACAGGGGCGTGGGAGGAGGAGAGGGGGGGGGAAGGTACAGAGAATGAGTAGCATAGATGGTGGGTAGAAAATAGGGGGAGGGCAAGAATAGTGTGGGAAAAGTAGAAGCTAAAGAACTTATGACACATGGACATGAACTAAAGGGGGAAATGTGGGTGGGAGAGGGTGTGCAGGGTGGAGAGGAATGATGGGGGAGAAATGGGACAACTGTAATAGCATAATAGAATATATTTAAAAAAATAAAATAACCTGCTGGTGTAGCTCAGTGGATTGAGCGCGGGCCTGTGAACCAAAGGATTGCGGTTCGATTCCCAGTCAGGGCACATGCCTGGGTTGCAGGACAGTTTCCAGCAACAGTTCCCAGCAGGAGACACACGAGAGGCAACCATACATTGATATTTCTCTCCATCTCTCCTTCCCTTCCCCTCTAAAGATAAATAAATAAAATATTTAAAAAAATAAATAAAATGAAAAGAAAAGTTGTGCTTAAAGTTTTGTTTGTTTGTTTGTTTTTAAGGGAAGAGAAAGAAGCAGATCCCTCGTGAGAAGAAATCAAGAATCAGATAAATCTCATTGTGTGGGCTGCTGGAAGGCAAGGGAGAGCTGAGCTGGCCTTCCTTGTTAAAGATGACCTCAAACCAGGGGCAGGAACTCCCAATAAGAGGCAGTATCATTTGTAGAAAGAGATCCAAAAAGAATATGCCCAATAATTCAGAAGTTTCAGGAATATGGACTTACTCAGCCCTGCTGCTCTCCATACAGTACACCCATATTGCCCAGTAAGAAGTCTCACTCAAATGAACATCAGTTTGTACAAGATTTAAGGACCAAATGACATTGTGCATGCCATTCACCCTACCGTCCTGAACCTTTATACTGGGGTAAACAGTATACCTGGGGACAGGCTTTGATATTCAGTATTGTACTTAAAAGATGCCTTCTTTTGCATTCCAGTTGATAAGACTCTCAACTGTTGTTTCCTTTTGAATGCAAGGACCCGGAATCTCAAGTCAAGACTCAGTACTGCTGGGTAGTTTTACCACAAGAGTTTGAGAACTCCCCTCCAATTGTGGGCGAGGCCCTGAGTCAGGACATAAAGGACCTAAAACTAGAAGGAGGAACAGTGTTACAATATGCAGACAACCTCTTAACTTCCAGGACATCATTTCAGCAATGTTTAACTAACGCCATAGCTACCTTGAACAATCTGGCATCTTGTGGCTGTGAAGCATCAGCAGAGAAGGCTCAGATTTGCCAACACACAATAAGGTTTCTTGGGTTCCTGCTTCAGCCTGGCCAAAGGAGTCTTACTGGAAACAGAAAAGAAACCATAATTCAAATGAGTGTTCCTAATACTGGGAAACAGTTAAGAGAATTTTTGGGGATGGCAGGCAACTGCCGCATTTGGATTCCAAACTTCGGGCTCTTTGCTAAACCACTGCATGAAGCTCTGAAAGGACTGGAAGATAGCCCTTTAGAGTGGATGAAGGAGTGCACTCAGGCTTTTGAGTCCCTGAAGGTGCACCTGGCTTCTTCACTGGCCTTGGGGCTTCCAAGCCTACTAAAGCCCTTCCAATTTTATGTTCATTGAAAGGCAGGGTGTTACCCTAGGAGTCCTCAGCCAACTGCTTAGTGACATTCTACAACCCATCGCACACTTGTCAAAGAAATTAGATCATATTAGTGATTAGATCAAATCAGTCCAGGGGTGATCAGCCTGCTTGAGAGCTGTGACAGCCACCTGTCAGCTCTTACAGGAAGCTGAAACATTTTCCTTGGAACAGCCTATTACCATTTTATGCACCCCACCAAATGTTGAGCCTGCAGGGCAAAAAGGAAATTTGGGGCTCACTGCTGGAAGAATGGGCAGGTACCGAGCCATTCTTCTCGACAATCCCAACATCTCCCTCAAAACTGTAAGTTAAATCCTGCCTCTCTTCTCCCAGAGCCTGCCTCGGCTGCACTGATGCATGACTGTGCTGAGGTAACTGATGAAGTGTATTCGAGCAGGATTGATTTACAGGACCACCCTCTAGAAGAGGCAGACTGGACTGTCTATGCAGATGGAAGCAGTTCTATGGGCAAAGGAAACAGAAAGCCTGGGTATGCAGGTGTGACTCTTGAAGGAACAGTAGAGACCCAGGCCTTAGTGCCAGGAACCTCTGCTCAGAAAGCTGAACTGATTTAACTGACAAGGACACTAGAATTGTCACAAAAAAAGGGAATGAATGTGTTTAATGAGTCACAGTACATATTCCTAATTTTGTATGCATGTGATTCTAGCTGGAAGGAAAGAGAATGATTACCTCCAATAAAAAGGAAATTAAGAATGCAGCAGAAATTTTTAAATTGTTCAGGTACCTTTACAGGTGGCAGTTACACACTGCCCCAGACATCAGAAAGAGGACACTGAAGTGGCTAAAGGAAACAATCTGGCTGATCAAGCAGCGAAAGAGGCTTCAAAATGAACATTTAAAATGCCTTTGGTACCTGTTCTAGATCTGTCACAATATGACCCTGAATATTTGACTGTAGATTCAAAGAAAGCTTAGAGTTGGGGTTTTGATGAAGAAGGTCCTGACAGTGGAAAGAAAAAGGAATAAGTAAAGAGTTATACTGCTTCCTGAACATTTAGTAGAGCCAGTCATGAAGCATTTGCATGAGGCCACTCACTATGTAAGGGACTCATTAACCTCATATATGAAACTGTGTGGCTCACAGGTCCTGGAATTTCTAAAGCCACACGGAAAACTATGGGTAGGTGTGTTGTGTGCCAGAAGAACAACCCAAGACAGATCCCCATCCAAAATAAGAAGGGAAACAATACCAAAGACAGTGCCAGTTTGAGGACCAGCAAGTAGATTTTACCCAGATGCCAAAGGTCCAAGGGTGGAAATATTTGTTTGTCTTTGTTGATACCTTTTCAGGATGGCTGGAAGCCTATCCCACTAGTGTTGGAGCCCAAGAGGCCTGTGAGGGGTCGAGGATAGGGTCCTGCACTGCAGGTGTGGTGACTGGGCCTGGTTTCCGGCCTTGGGGCTATCTTGGGCTCTGACTGTTCTCATAACATTGGCCTGCGCATCACATACTTGGTAGCAATGTTAGCCTGAGAACTTCCTGACCTTGAGGGAGTAGATAATCTTGTGCCAGAAAGCTTCTCCTTTGTTTGCTATGCACTCATGATTGTACTTAAGCCTGAAGACTGCGCAATAAACTTGCCTTATGCCAGCAGAGCATTTGGTCCTCTCCTATATTCAGTCCCTCGCCCAGCCTCACAACCACCCTTGCCGCAGCGGGCTGCGGCACACTAGAACTGAGAAATCTTGAGAAGTAGTGAAAGCCCAACTGAAGGAAATAATCCCCCGCTTTGGCGTACTCAGCAGGATCCAGAGTGATAACAGACATGCTTTTGTTTCAGAAATTACATGGAAGGTTAGTAAATTTTTAGGAATCAAGTGGTGGAGACTCCATGCAGCATGGAGCCTTCTGGCTTCTGGGAAGGTGGAGAAGATGAATCACACCTTGAAGAAAAGTATAGCCAAGCTCTG
This sequence comes from Glossophaga mutica, assembly GCA_039655065.1. Classification (NCBI taxonomy): domain Eukaryota; kingdom Metazoa; phylum Chordata; class Mammalia; order Chiroptera; family Phyllostomidae; genus Glossophaga; species Glossophaga mutica. The sequence continues at coordinate 107,830,940 of CM077306.1, forward strand.
CCCAAAAACTCATCTTCATTGGGATCAAGCTTTACCTATTGTCCTGCTCAGGGTAAGGCTGGCTCCTTGAAGTGGGATTCATTTGAGTCTTTATGAAATTGTGTACAGGTGGCCACTTCAGGCTATAATGGGGTGGGAGATATGTATATAGATCAAGAAGTAAAGGTAAAAATATATGGACAACAGTTAAGTCAGATCTTACCTGTAATTAATGACTTTGCTTGTATTGGAGACCTTTCCCCCACACGTTTGGCTACATTCCTTTGAGCCTGGATACAAGGTGCTACTCAAGACTTGAAAGTCAGGATCCCCAGAGCCAACCAGGAGAGTGGACTGGACCTTGGAATGTACTCCTCACCACCCCAACCTTGGTGAAATTGACAGGAATAAAACCTTGAATTCCTCACACCACAGTAGAGAAAGCACTGGAGGAACAATAGAACGCCGAACCTCAAGAAGACCTGAAAGTCATCTTTTGAAAACAATGCCTTATATTCTCTTCGTTACTTTCTGTTTAACCCCATGTTATGGAGAACTTGTTCCTTTCAAATGAGATGAAAGTATTGAGTATATTTAGCAAAAATGTTCTAAACTTCTTTGATTTTTGTCTTGCAGAAGGAACTTAACATTGAACCAACTTTCACTTCTTGTCTTATAGGTGTTTGTACTCCCCTGGAAAGCCTTTGAAATAACAACGTAACCTACCCTGATATTTGTAACTGGGGACCTGTGGTAACTCTAAAGGACAGGGAAATGTTTTCTTAAAAGGTACTAATGTAGCCCTGGCTGGTGTGGCTCAGTGTATTGAGCACTGGCCAGCGAGCTGAAGGGTTGTTGGTTTGATTCCCGGTCAGGGCCCATGCCTGGGTTGTGGGCTGGATCCCTGGTGGGGGGCACGTGAGAGGCAACCACATGATGATATTTCTCTCCCTCTCTTTCTCCCTCCCTTCCCCTCTCTAAAAATAAATAAATAAAATCTTTTAAAAAAAGAATTCAGCCCTGGCTGGTGTAGCTCAGTGGATTGAGCGCGGGCCTGCGAACCAGAGGATCGCGGTTCGATTCCCAGTCAGGGCACATGCCTGGGTTGCAGGCCAGTTCCCAGCAGGGGACACACAAGAGGCAACCGTATATTGATGTTTCTCTCCCTCTCCCTCTCCCCTACCCCTCTAAAGACAAAAAAAAAAAAAAAAAAAAAAAAAAAAAAAAAATCTAAAAAAAAATAAAATAAAATAAAAATAAAAAATAAAAAAAGAATTCAGTAATGTAGCCCCAGCTCTGGAGGGTGTACAACTTTTGTCACCTGTACTAAAAACTGTTTATGCTTTCAGCAGATGTGGGGATGAATTGCACCACCACTAATGTATCTTATGCCTTTAGTCATGTCAGATTGCCTGAAGGATGGTTTCTAATATGTGGAATAACTGTTTATTCCTACGTTCCAACAAACAGTTCTGGGGGACCACGCTTTCTGGGAAGACTTGCGGGGGACCCTGTCCTGGGCGCCAGATGTGGGGGGGCTCTGCCCTCAGAGCCCCATCCCTCCATCACGGATGAAAATAAAAACTACCAAGACATGACTGCTTGGGGAGGAAAGGGGTCAAACTCTCAGAGGAGAATGACCCAGAGCCCCATCCTCACTAGGCTTTTATTGGGCTCAAATACACAGGAATACAGGTTTAACATGTCAAAGAAATCTGAGGGCTTAATCTGAGCCAGTGTTTGTCAGGAAAGGGGGTTGCCAAACTTTGGGAGACATACTCATTTCCTCCTCGGACCCTTATCATTTAAATGAGAGCACTCTTAGCAATGCAGGTTTCACAGGGCTTTAGGAATTCTTTCTTAGCCCGATCACCCAGGGAGCCGTCCTGGCCAGCACAGGGCTGCACCACTCACCCCCACAGTTTCAGGCTTTAAGCCGATTAGGAAGCAGGAGACATCTCCCAGATGGAAATGAGGACTCGGGCTATGTCAGAATAGCCGGGGGGGCAAGGGTCCATCACATCCTCTTTGCTGCAACCCCCCGAGTCCTTCCATGAGGCCTCCCAAGTGGTCGCATCTGGCTTAGGTTGCCCCTCCCATGAGGAGTCTTACCTGTCATTGACTACCGACCGAGCATTGGGGCCAGAGATGGATGAGGCAGAAGCAGCACTCCTGCCCGGGAGATAAGCTTTGTCTCCTTAGTAGCTCACGTCCTCTTGACAGAACAGACCCAGATGAAGTGGGTCCCTAGGCTCTTACACAGCCCACCATGGGGTGAGGGTTACAACTCCTGAAACCAGGCTGAACGGTCCACAACAAAGACTGATGGTGTTTATGCCTCAGAAGCCCCACACCACTCAGGCTTGATGGGAGCTCTCCCTTGCATCTGATTGTAACAGAGATTTGCAGCTTTTAGCCCTGCTGAATATATGTCTTTGTATTTGTAATGCCAGCCATGGCAACCTTTTTGGATGTAGATATGGGTAGATTAGCCTGTGCTATGGCAAAAGCTTCTAGTGCCACCTCACAAGCCATTAGTCAAGAACTAGGACAAGTTAGAGAAGCAGTATTAGAAAACCATACAGCTACAGACTACCTCTTTTTAAGACATAATCATGGATGTGAAGAACTTGAAGGACTCTGCTGTTTCAACCTGACTGATAATTCACAGCTCACAGAGTATAAAGTAAAGCAAGTGAATGAAGTAGTGCCCAAGAGAAAGCAAAGAGTGGAATTCTTTGGTATTGATTTGTCTGAACTAACCTCCTGGCGGCCTGGTGTTGCTGGTGTAGAGAGGCCTTTGTTGTTTTCATTCTTTTCATCTTTGTCAATATGATAGCATGTTGTTGCATACACTGTGCCCCCTTATGTGGATCTGCAATTAAGTATATTCCTGACCCCCCACCAGATGGTCTAATGCTAAGATATGGGCTCAACAGCGAAGTGATCACATGATCACATGGAAATAAGATAGTTTAGATTAACAGTGGTGGGAATGATAGGGGAACTCAAGAGTTGGAAATGTTTAGTTTTAAGTACTCGTTATTAATAATTAATGCATGTAAAAAGCTATTGTTTTAGGAACTGAAGGTAGTGACAGGCAGTACGAACACTAACTTTTCCGGTTTCAAGAGGAAGGGAGAGAGAAACACCGCTTTTGTTCCAATTATTTATATGCTCTTGGTTGATAATTATATGTACCCTGACCTTGGGATCAAATTTGCAGCCTTGGCATATGGGGACAATGCTCTAAGCACCTGAGCTACCCAACCAGGAGGTAAGAATTTGTATAGCACTGTCTTGGTCTCAACTCCTGGTACAGGGAGGGCACCTTTCAAATGGGAGTTTTATATTCTGCTTTCAGGAGGAAAAAGGAAGGTCAGACTGTTCTTCTTGTACCTGCTATTTCTCAAGTGCGTTTAACTCAAAATAATCGATATGCTAAAGCAGCAAATTTTGGGGTAACATTCCTTGAACTCCTTCATCTGAGTTAATTATTTCATTTACGTTTGCAAAATGATGGTTTTTCTAATTTGATTATTTTCTTCACTTAGTAGCTGACATTCCTTTGTAAAATAAGTAATTAATAAGTCATCTTTCATCAACTGGTACTTTGTGTAACTTGAATTACTTGTTGTCACTGCAAAGGCAGGATAAATGATTCATCCTTTTCCTTTGTTTACAGTATTGTTTGTAAGGAGTTGGTATAAAAGTCTTCTCCAATGGTGGCAAATGAATTCCACCTATTTTTGTATACCTGAGTCCAAGAAATTTCCTTGTGTTTCCTCTGACTTTCTCAAATATCTCGCCAAGACCCAGACATGCTGACACACAAACTTCCTCTGATCTCTCCATTTAGAACTGTGGCCAAGGAATTGCCACTGGGGTTGGCATGACATTCTCAGTGAAACCACGCTAGTCCCCAGACATTGCTCCCTACCAGGCTCCCACTTCCAGTATCAAGGGCACCTCAATATGTCCAGGGATTCCAAATATCAAAACCAAGCTTCGGCCCTGGCTGGTGTGGCTGAGTGGATTGAGTGCCAGCCTGCGAACCAAAGGGTTGCAGGTTCAATTTCCAGTCAGGGCACATGCCTGGTTTTCAGGCCAGGTCCTCGGTGGAGAGCATGTGAGAAGCAACCACACATTGATGTTTTTCTCCCTTTCTTTCTCCCTCTCTCTAAAAATAAATAAAATCTTAAAAAAAAAAACCAAAACCAAGCTTTGTAGAAGTCAAACATCACTGGTCCCTTAAATTGGTGAACTGATAGGAAGATAGCAAAACTGGCCTTAAGGTACTGAAGCAAAAGATGACTTTGTATCTTCACTTCCCCCTCTAGCCTCACCCTCTTTTTTTTTTTTTTTTTTAATATAATTTATTTATCTTTAGAGGGGAAGGGAAGGAGAGAGGGAGAGAGGAAGAGAAATATCAATGTATGGTTGCCTCTCGTGCGTCCCCTGCTGGGAACTGGCCTGCAACCCAGGCATGTGCCCTGACTGGGAATCGAACCACGATCCTTTGGTTCGCAGGCCCTCGCTCAATCCACTGAGCTATACCAGCCAGGGCCTCACCCTTTTTTGTTGAATGCTGGGATTCCTTACTCAGGGCACAGCCATCTTTGTAGCTCTATGTTCGTTAAGTTAGAGTTCTCCATTTATCTTTTTCCTTCTATTTTATTTGTTGTGAAATATGTAATATATACAAAAGTATATATAGTAATTATGTACAATTTAAAGAAGAAATAAACTACATGTACTTGCCACTGAGCTCAGGATCTGGCACTGCCCTTCCTGGTGTGGCTCAGTTGGAGCATCATCCCATACACCAAGATGTTGTGGTTTCAGTTCTCCGAGCACATACTGAAAGGACAAAGCCAGCCCCATTTGCTATTGCGGCACCACTTACGCGAGCAGGCTGGACCTTGTTAAACATGACGGCCACTTTACTCTCCTGAGCTTGTGTCCCCAGGAATTACTACAAAGCAAGAACGGAACTCACTGTTCCCTACAGCCACAGGTAGAAGATAACATTGAAATAAACTGCAGCCTCCTGTTACAATGCCCCAGCAGCCCAAGGGCCACACAACAGCAACCCGCCCCCACCCCTTTTAATCCAATTACAATCCAATAAAAGCTCAAAGCCCCCACCCCTCAATGCTGTTGTATCTCTCTACACCATGCCCCTCTCCTTTCTTGGAGGGCGAGTAAAAACTTTACACTTTCTTCTCTTTGTGAGTTCTTTCACAGCCTGCATCACTGACCATCATAACACATACCTAGGTTTCCATCCCGGTCGGGGTGCGTACAGGAGACAACCAACCGATTGATGTCTCTCTCTCTGTGGGGCCAATGGAAATCGCCCTTCCCTCTCCCATGACCGAGGGCTGGTCAGACAGTTACTGGCCAGAAGGAATGTGTATTGTTTTGGGAATGGATTGTAACTCCCTTACCTGGGAGCAGCTTCTTGTCCTGTGACTGCTTCTTGACCCTTTTATACGCTGAGGTAATAATATAGTTTAGAATCATGCACAGGACACGTGCCTCCTTTGTCTGGGACCCCCTACAACGAGCCTCAGGATAGAGGAGGCAAGGTCTCTCTTGCATCAATTGGCCACCGTTGGTGCACTCCCCTGTAACATGAGTGGTAACCAGCATGTCCACATCTGCTAGTCCTCCTGATGTTTTAGAATATCATGAACGCTTAAGCACCTCCCTGGTTTGGGTTTGGAGCATCTGTGCTACTCTCTGTTAGGTAGCTGAGGTCGCTAAGAAAGGACCAGGAGCCGAAAAGGTCTAATTAAGTGCTTTTGTTCAAGGCTGGACACAGATCAGGCAGGCTGAGTCTGAGCAGACTGCAGCAGCAAGGGAAAGGGCAGAAGGGCTTTTAGGGGTGTGTAACTCACCCCAAGGGAGGGTGGGTCACCCTGCTGATCTGCCTCAGGTGTCCTGGGTATAGGTGTTTGCAAGAAAATGCCCTCTGATCAGGGAAGGCTGATTTGGGGCAGAAAGTCTAGGAGATTTATGCGCCTTGTTTCTGGGAAAAGCTCGAGGGAGAGGGGAGGGGCGGTGAGGATTCAACCAGTGTCCAGCAGGATTCCAGCAGCTATGCCTCAGTTGCTTCTGATAATGGGGAATCTTGGTTTGGGTATTTAGCCGGTGATGCGTATCTTCTTTGTTCTATAGTAGGCAGTGGCTTAGCTCCTCCATGTCCCAGTATGTTCTAACTCTCTCTGCCCCACCTTCCTCTCTCTCTCAAATCAATAAACATGTTAAAAAAATTTTTTAAAAAGATGTGTCACTGTAGGGGTTTATTTTATTGTTGATAAATTACATTTCAATAAATTATATCTGAGTAACTAAATTTGTGGCCTGCAGATTTGGAGGCTTCAGGAAATGTGATTTCTGGCCCCAGTCCCACAAGAGTGTGAACTGTTCAGAATTTTTCAGGCACTTTCTTTTTTTTCTCCATCCCGAGCAAAGACAGGCGACTTCATCCACTAAAGATGTGGCCTTTTGATATTTTAGTATCTACAAAGAGAGCAGATAGCCTGTGAGCTATCGTTTTCGGTGGCCCAAAAAGTTGCACTGTAATAAATCTAACCAAAAGTAACCTCACAGGAGATCTGATCATAGATTACTAACCGGGCTTGTCATGGTGGATAATCACACCCCAGGCATATAACTTGTTTAGTAAAAGTTTTATCTTTGCCTGAAGCCAGCCTTCTTCATTGCTTCTGTGCATCTAGGTTAACACACTTTTGAATTGCATATATTTCAGACCTCTCGAGAGAGTATGAATCTTGTCAACTATCCTGTAATCCAATCCGCACATTGTTTTCTTCCACCTTCATGCAGTCTTCCTTATGTTTTTTTCTTAATTTCAAATGCATAAAGAAACTGCAGCCCTGGTAGTGTGGCTCAATTGTTTGGAGTGCGTTTTTTTTTTTTTTTTTAATTTTTAAAAAGATTTTATTTCTTTATCTTTAGAGGGGAAGGGAAGGAGAGCGGGAGAGGGAGAGAAATATCAATGTGTGGTTGCCTCTCATGCATCCCCTGCTGGGAACTGGCCTGCAACCCAGGTATGCACCCTGACCAGGTCCACGATCCTTTGGTTTTCAGGCCCACACCCAATCCACTGAGCCACACCAGCCAGGGCTGGAATGTGGTTTCATAAGCATTTCGGGTTCCACCCCTGGTCTGGGAACTCAAGGAAGGCAACCAGTCGATGTTTCTCACATTGATGTTTCTCTCTCCTTTCCTCTTTAAAAGCAATGAAGGAAAAAATGCCCTCAGGTGAGTATTTAAAAAAGAAGACAAAACTGCAAGAGGGAGCATTTGAGACCTTGCTTTCTGGGAATATGATCAGTTTGGCTCAAATAAATTCTCAAAAAAAATTCACTACAGGTTTGGATGTTCTTACATTGACATTATTAGGGAACTTAAGAGTTGGAAAATTTTAGTTTAAGTAATATCTAATAACCTTAGTAATCAATGCATGTAAAAGCTTTTGTTCCAGGGACTGATGGTATGACCCACCCTGACTCCAGGGGACCATAAGCAGTTCCACCGTTGTTCCTCAGAAGGACTACAAGCAACTCAAAATGATATCTGAGCCATTGTACTCTAGGGTGAGATGACCACCTCCCAGGACACAGCTAAAGACCACCACCTGGGGCACAGCTTAAGACCACCACCCAGGGCAAGAATGCTGAGGTCCTTTTTTTTTTAAATCCAATTAACTTTTCCCTGAATTCCAAACCCCTTACATTTTGTTCTCCTTATAAAAAGGGCCATTTTAAAATGGAATTTAAGATGGTCTATTAGGGTATGAATCTGCCATCTTCTCAGATCTCTGAGCATCTGAATAAAGTGCCCATAAAGATTCAATCCCTGTCTCTGCTTATTGGGTTTGGTAGTGACAAGCAGCTCGAACTCCGGTGTCTTTTCCAGTTTCATCATTACCAACCTGAACTTGTCTTTCCTCCTGTATCAGGCACCTACCATATGCCAAGTGTTTGTGGGACCAAACGCCCAGGGAAATAGGCAGGTTTGGTCCCTGCCAGCTATTAATAGTTATTGGCTTCTATAACTACTATAGACAAGTTTCTTTAACAGAACAAGAGACCTGTTCCGTCAAAACAGGTTCTCTTTTAAGGTCTTTTCTTCAGTGTTTTGAAATCTATTCTTTCTAAGTCTAGGCTAACTGTCCAAGAGGAAGTTGCTCAAAGTGCAATCCAGGAAGCTCAGGATTAGGGTCCCCTGAAGTTCTTAGTACAGATGCAAAGTCCTGGACTGCTTCTAGAGATACTGGACCTGCAGACTAGGGTGGAGCTCAGGGCTCTGGTTCGCAATGAGCTCTGCCCCATTCCCTCCTGGTGAGGAAGTCCTTCCTTGAGGATCCTCGTAGTTCAGGGTTCTTGGCCATGAAGAAGGAACACGGTCACTCACTTTCTTAAAAGTTTCTTGCCATGTCTACTACTCAAGGCTCAAGGATTAGACATTCATGGTATCATTTCTTCTCTTTCATCTACTATTTCTGATAAATAATTGAAAAGTTAAAGCCAGGATCATTTGCTATTGTGGCGCCATTTGCCGAGCAGGCCCATGATCTTGTTAAACATGACTGCCATTTTACTCTTCTGAGCTTCTGTCTCCAGGACTGGAAATTACTGGAAAGCAAGAACAGACCGTGACTGACTGCCCCACAGCTGCAGGTAGAAGATGACATTGCAACAAACTGCATCTATGCAAAACCACCTGAAACCTCCTGTGTTGCAATGCCCCCAAAGCCCAGGGGCCACACAACAGCAACCCTCCACACTTTTATAGTCCAATGATAATACAATAAAAGCCCCACCCCTCAGAGCTGGTATACTTCTCCACACCATGCCCCTTTCCACTCTTGGAAAGTGAATAAAAACTTTGCTCTTCATTTACTTCTTTGTGAATTCTTTCACAGCTGGCATCATCAGCCACCCTAACATTTTGGTGGTCTGTACAGGGACATTCTCTATTTCTCCCTCTCCGCTGCCTCCTGAGACTTGCGACTAGGGGAGCAGTGAGCAGTGGAAGCTTCACCCAGGCTTACACCCTAACCATGGTCTCTGCAAGGTTTGGAGAGAGGATTCTAATAATTTTCCATCTCTTCAGACTCTGTGGACAGCCTCCTCCTCACTCCCTACGTGGCCAGCGATCAGTAAGTCTCCTTGAATCTTGAAATGAAAATATTCACCTTGTCGAAAGTGATAGCTTTGCCCCGTCTCATTATAAACCCTGGTGCTGGGTCTGCCACTTTCCTAGGGTTTCAGCTGTGAGGAATCCCTCTGTTGCCCTGCTGGGTTCTGTCTGTTCTCAGAATCAGGGATGCCTGGCTCTGAGGCAGATCTTTGTGATTGGTCTGCCCTCAGGTTCAGTGATGTTCAACTCTGGCAGTAGATCTCTGGGTTGTCTGAGATGGGGACACCCTTCTGGAACCTTCCTGTCCCTCCATGTGTTCTCCTCTCTGAGATATCCTTCCCTTTCACCACGCACAATACTCAGTTGATCCCGCCCAAGGACTCCCCACTGGGATGTCTGCTTAAGAACTTTAAGGCTGTGGGACTTACTGACCTCAAGCCCATGTGCTTGATTTTCTTTCTAATGCAATATGGCCTGATAAACTAGGTAACCAGAAGGTCTGGCCCATGGATGGATCTCTTAACTATAATACTATCTTCCAACTTGACCTTTATGGTTGTCGTCTTGATTCCCTCCTTAGGTTTAGCTCTTGAGAGGAGCAGTCAAGATTTCAACCTTCAGCAGAGATTCCAGGCCTCTTTTTCCTAACCATGCCTTTCCACTCAAATTTGCCTCACTCATAATTTTTCCCCCTCCTATCTCTGACTGCTTTATTTACATCTCTGCCACCGACCATGTCTGTTCTACTACAGAGTTGTTGCTGTATTTGTTTGGGCAATTAATGAGTAGCAGGATGCCTGCCTCTCCATTGTAGAAAAAAAAAATGATTCTTTTTTAAAAAATATATTTTATTGATTATTTGATTATGCTATTACAGTTGTCCCATTTCCCCCCTTCATTCCCCTCCACTCTGCACACCCCCTCCCACCCACATTCTCCCCCTTTAGTTCATGTCCATGTGTCATAAGTTCTTTAGCTTCTACATTTCCCACACTATTTTTGCCCTCCCCCTGTCTATTTTCTACCCACCATCTATGCTACTTATTCTCTGTATCTTTTCCCCCTCTCTCCTCCTCCCACTCCCCAGTTGCTAACCCTCCATGTGATCTCCATTTCTGTGTTTCTGCTTCTGTTCTAGTTCTTTGCTTAGTTCGCTTTTGTTTTAGGTATGGTTGTTAATAACTGTGAGTTTGCTGTCTTTTTACTGTTAATATTTTGGACCTTCTTTTTCTTAGATAAGTCCCTTTAACATTTCATATAATAAGGGCTTGGTGATGATGAACTCCTTCAACTTGACCTTATCTGAGAAGCACTTTATCTTCCCTTCCATTCTAAATGACAGCTTTGCTGGATAGAGCAATCTTGGATGTAGGTCCTTGACTTTCATGACTTGGAATACTTTTTTCCAGCCCCTTCTTGTCTGTAAGGTCTCTTTTGAGAAATCAACTGACGGCCTGATGGGAACTCCTTTGTAGGTGACTGTCCCCTTATCTCTTGCTGCTTCTAGAATTCTCTCCTTCATTTTAATCTTGGGTAATGAAATTATGATGTGCCTTGGTGTGTTCCTCCTTGGGTTCAACTTCTTTGGGACTCTCTGAGCTTCCTGGACTCCCTGAAAGTCTATTTCCTTTGCCAGATTAGTGAAGTTCTTTTTCATTATTTGTTCAAATAAGTTTTTAATTTCTTGCTCTTCCTCTTCTCCTTCTGGTACCCCTATGATTTGGATGTTGGAAAGTTTAAAGATGTCCTGGAGGTCCATAAGACTCTCCTCATTTTTTTTGATTCTTTTTTTAAAAATATATTTTATTGATTATGCTATTACAGTTGTCCCATTTCTCCCTCATCATTCCCCTCCACCCTGCACACCCTCTCCCACCCACATTCCTCCCCTTTAGTTCATGTCCATGTGTCAAGTTCTTTAGCTTCTACAATTCCCACACTATTCTTGCCCTCCCTCTGTCTATTTTCTACTCACCATCTATGATATTTATTCTGTGTACCTTTTTCCCCTCTCTCCTCCTCCCACTCCCCTGTTGCTAACCCTCCACGTGATCTCCATTTCTGTGGCTCTGTTCCTGTTCTGTTTCCTTAGTTTGCTTTTGTTTTAGGTGTGGTTGTTAATAGCTGTGAGTTTGCTGTCTTTTCACTGTCATATTTTTATCTTCTTTTTCTTAGATAAGTCCCTTTAACATTTCATATAATAAGGGCTTGTTGACCTTATCTGAGAAGCACTTTATTTTCCCTTCCAGTCTAAATGACAGCTTTGTTGGATAGAGCAATCTTGGATGTAGGTCCCTTCCTTTCAAGACTTCAAATACTTTCCAGTCCCTTCTTGCCTGGAAGGTCTCTTTTGAGAAATCAGCTGAGTCTGATGGGAACTCCTTTGTAGGTGACTGTCCCCTTATCCCTTGCTGCTTCTAGAATTCTCTCCTTCATTTGAATCCTGAGTAATGGAATTATGATGTGCCTTGGAGTGTTCCTCCTTGGGTCCATCTTCCTTGGGACTCTCCGAGCTTCCACTTCCTGGTAGTCTATTTCCTTTGCCACATTGGGGACGTTCTCCTTGATTATTTGTTCAAATAAGTTTTCCACTTGTTGCTCTTCTTCTTCCCCTTCTGGTTCCCCTATAATCCGGATGTTGAGATGTTTAAAGACATCCCGGATGTTCCTAAGCCTCTCCTCATTTTTTTGAATTCATGTTTCTTCCTTGTTTTCTGTTTGGTTGTTTCTTCCTTCTGGTCCACTCCATTGATCTGAGTCCCAGTTTTCCTCCCATCTCTATTGGTTCCCCATGCATTTTCCTTCATTTCATGTATTGTAGCCTGCATTTTTTCATCTAATTTATGAGCAAAATCAACCGATTCTGTGAGCATCCTGATCACCAGGGCTTTGAACTGTGCATCTGATAGGTTGGCTATCTCTTCGTTGCTCAGAGGAATTGGCTCTGGGCTTTCATTTGTTCTCTGGTTTGAGCCATTTTTGGTGTTTTTGTTTGTTTGTTTGCTTTGCTTTTGCTTTTGGTCTGGTCTCAGCTGTTATGTAGTGAGGGGTGGAGCCTTAGGTGTTCCCCAGTGTGGGGCAGCCCAGTCACTGAGTTGTGATGCTGTTTGTGGGGTCGGGGTTCGAGAGGGAACAATGGCACCTGCTCCGCTCTCTCCTGGATTCCAGTCCCTTCCGCCGCTTCCCCTTCCCCTGGATTATTTGCACACGACAGTGGGACCACCTGGTCAGCCAGCCACCTTGTGTGGCCTCACTGGGTCTGCACAGTTGCCACCTGGTTCCCGGGGTCCACCAGCCGCCTGCACACTTGGGAACTGCCAGCCACTGCTTCCTGTGTTCCCAGGTCTGCACCTCCATTTCTTCCTGCCGCGACTCCGCCCCTCTTATTGGTCTGGATGAATGGTTGTTGGACTTCCTTACTGTTCAATTTTCTATCAGTTCTCATTGTTTTCTTGTTTCTAAATATTTGTTGTCCTTAATTTTGGTTGTGAGAGGAGGCACAGTGTGTCCACCTACGCCTCCATCTTGGCCGGAAGTCTGGATTCTTGTTTCTTCATTCTATTCTGGTTGAATGTTTCTTTCTTTCTTCTGCTCCAAACCATTAATTTGAGTCCTGGTTATCTTCCCTTCACTGTTGGTTCCCTGTAGATTTTTCTTTATTGCACATAATGCAACCTTCATTGCTGCCTGGGTCTTTTTTATGCTGTTGAAGTACCCAGTGAGTTCCTGGAGTATCCTGATAACCAGTATTTTGAACTGTGCATCTGATAGGTTGGCTATCTCTTGGTAGCTTAGTTGTATTTTTTCCTGGGGCTTTGATCTGTTCTTTCATTTGGGCTTTTTTTTTGTGTGTGTGTGTGTGTCTGGGGTGCCTGTTAAGTAATAAGGGGTGGAGGCTTAGGTGTTCACCAGAGCGGGGCAACCCACATGCTGTGTCCTGACGCTATATGCGGGGGAGGGGTCTGAGAGGGAACAGTGCTGCTTGGTCTGCTCTCTGCTGGGTTTTTTTTAATTTTTAAAAATATATTTTATTGATTATGCTATTACAGTTGTCCCATTTCTCCCCCATCATTCCCCTCCACCATGCACACCCCCTCCCACCCACATTCCCCCCTTTAGTTCCTGTCCATGTGTCATAAGTTCTTTAGCTTCTACATATCCCATACTATTCTTGCCCTCCCCCTGTCTATTTTCTACCCACCATCTATGCTACTTATTCTCTGTACCTTTTCCCTCTCTCACCTCCTCCCACGCCCCTGTTGCTAACCCTCCATGTGGTCTCCATTTCTGTGGTTCTGTTCCTGTTCTAGTTTGTTGCTTAGTTTGCTTTTCTTTTAGGTGTGGTTGTTAATAGCTGTGAGTTTGCTGTCTTTTCATTGTCATATTTTTTTATCTTCTTTTTCTTAGATAAGTCCCTTTAACATTTCATAGAATAAGGGCTTGGTGATGATGAACTCCTTAAACTTGACCTTATCTGAGAAGTGCTTTATCTGCCCTTCTGTTCTAAACGACAGCTTTGCTGGATAGAGCAATTTTGGATGTAGGTCCCTGCTTTTCAAGATTTCAAATATTTCTTTCCAGCCCCTTCTTGCCTGGAAGGTCTCTTTGGAGAAATCAGCTGACAGCCTGATGGGAACTCCTTTGTAGGTGACTGTCCCCTTATTCCTTGCTGCTTCTAGAATTCTCTCCTTCATTTGAATCTTGGCAAATGTAGTTACGATGTGCCTTGGTGTGTTCCTTGTTGGGTCCAACTTCTTTGGGACTGTCTGAGCTTCCTGGATGTCCTGGTAGTCTATTTCCTTTGCCAGATTGGGGAAGTTCTCCTTGATTATTTGTTCAAATAAGTTTTCCACTTGTTGCTCTTCCTCTTCCCCTTCTGGGACCCCTATAATTCGGATGTTGGGACGTTTAACGATGTCCTGGAGGTCCCTAAGCCTCTCCTCATTTTTTTGAATTCTTGTTTCTTCCTCATTTTCTGTTTGGTTGTTAGTTTCTTCCTTCTGGTCCACTCCATTGATTTGAGTCCCAGTTTTCCTTCCATCTCTATCGGTTCCCCATGCGTCTTCCTTCATTTCACGTATTGTAGCCTGCATTTTTTCATCTAATTTGTGAGCAAAGTCAACCAATTCTGTGAGCATTTTGATGACCAGTGCTTTGAACTGTGCATCTGATAGGTTGGCTACCTCTTCACGGCTTAGAGGAATTGGCTCTGGAGCTTTCATTTCTTCTCCGGTTTGAGCCATTTTTGGTGGGGTTTTTTTTTTTGGTTTTGTTTTGGTTTTAGTCTGGTCGTGGCTATTATGTAGTGAGCGGTGGAGCCTTCGGTGTTCCTCAGGGCGGGGCAGCCCAGTCGCTGGGTTGTGACGCTGAATGTGAGGGCGGGGGCTGAGAGGGGACAATGGCACCTGCTCCGCTCTCTCCTGCATTCAGTCCCTTTCGCCACTTCCCCTCTGCCTGGACCATCTGTGCGCACGAATGTGGGACCACCTGGTCAGCCAGCCGCCTTGTGTGGCCTCACTGGGTCTGCACAGTTGCTCTCCTGTGGGTCCAGGGACCGCCAGCTGCTGCTGCTTGCGTTCCTGGGTCTGCACCTTTACTTTTCCTGCTGCAACTCCGGCCCTCTTACCGGTCTGGATGAATGGTTGTTGGACTTCCGTACAGTTCAATTTTCTATAAGTTCTGGTTGTTTTCTTGTTTCTAAATATTTGTTGTCCTTAATTTTGGTTGTGAGAGGAGGCACAGTGTGTCCACCTAGGCCTCCATCTTGGCCGTAAGTTCTCTGCTGGTTTTCAGTCACTTCTGTAGCTACCCACAAGCAAAAGGGACCTTTCTGGTGGTGATTCCTAGGTGGGTGGGTTTGCGTATGTTCTAGGACCTTGTAGGTCTCTCCAACGATCTCTCCTGTGAGGCTGGGAGTTTCTCCCACTGCTGCCTCAACCCCCACGGGTGTCTTCAGTCAGAGAATTTGAGGCTTTATTTCCCCATGCTGGAACCCTGGGTTGCTTGGTCTGTCTCACTCCTCAGTTGTTCCTCCCCGTTTATCTGCACGTGAATGTGGGACCACCCAGTCTGCAAGCCACCACCTCGCCTATTCTGCCAGCCACCACCTTGCCTGTCCCGGTCCTCCAGCAGCTGCCTTGCCACAAGTCCTCTCCACCCTGCTGCCCTTCTCTGCCCCTCCTACCAGTTTGGATGAATGTTTCTTCAACTCCTGGTTGTTGAACTTCCATACAGTTCGGTTTTCTGTCAGTTCCGGTTGTTTTTTGTTTTTAAATTTGGTGTTGTTCTTCTTTTGGTTGTGTGAGGAGGCACAGTGTGTCTACCTGTGCCTCCATCTTGGCCAGAAGTTGATTTTATTTATTTTGAGAGGGGAAGGGAGGGAGGGAAACATCAATGTGTCGTTGCCTCTCAGGTGCCCCCTACTGGGGACCTGGCCTGCAACCCAGTCATGTGACCTGACTGGGAATAGAACTGGTGACCCTTTGGTTCGCAGGCCAGCACTCAATCCACTGAGTTACACCAACCAGGGAGCCTCTGTTCATCTTTAAAAACTTATGGATAATTGGCTTCATGAAACCAAAGTTCTTCTAGGAGAAGCTTACTTTTCTTTCCCTACATTTTTGAAATGCAAATATCTGGTCTTCAAGAACTCTTGTCTAGGTATTCTTCTAAAATGCAAATTTTGGGGAGATAATTCTTATCAAAAGGGGGAAAACCTTAGCTACATCTGAGCAAATCAATTTATTTCAGCTCTTCCTTTCTAAATTAGTAAATTCTGATGTCATCAAACATCTAGAAATTTTGAAATAACATGAAATACTGAAACACTGATTGCTAGTTAAGTCTTATGTTCACCTGCTTTTGGCTTTTTATTACAAAGATGCTGTAAAATGAATTTGGAGCTGTAGATAAATATCTTGTGCTTTGTTAGAGGTGTATTTCTTGAGAGTGTGTTTGCCAAAGAAGGAATCTCTTCTAAAGGTCATGAAATGTGTTCATAAAGTCAATCTAGGGAATATTGGTTGCTTACCTTTTATCATTGGAAATTGAGGTTTCTAAACATTACATGTCCAAACAATTTGGAAAGAAACTGTATAGTTTTAATAATAGAAGGCATAAAGTATGGAGACAAAGTTTTGAAGAACAAGGATTTAAAGTGAGTTATTCTAAAGGTGGTTATTTCTAAAGAGATAAGAAAGTTTGTGAAAGTTGCAGAAAGGTTTTTAAGTTTTACATTTGCAATTCAAATTATGTGTATAGTCTTCATGTGATATGTGTTTGTATTGCATGGCTACAAATGGTATAACTAGGGTATAATTTTTTTTGTTTTCAGCTTCTCAATATTCACTATTTATTTATTTATTTATTTATTTATTGAGGGGAAGGGAGGGAGAAAGAGAGGGAGAGAAACCTGAATGTGTGGTTGCCTCTTGTGCAACCCGCACTGGGGAACCTGGCCTGCAACCCAGGCATGTGCCCTGACAGAAATTCGAACCAGCGACCCTTTGGTTTGCAGGCCTGCGCTCAATCTACTGAGCCACACCAGCCAGGGCTCAATATTCACTTTTTAAACAAATTTTATTGTTGTTCGACTCCTGGCCAAGATGGAGGCGTAGATGGACACACTGTGCCTCCTCTCACAACCAAAATTAAGGACAACAAATATTTAGAAACAAGAAAACAACCAGAACTTATAGAAAATTGAACTGTATGGAAGTCCAACAACCATTCATCCAGACTGGTAAGGGGGGCGGAGTCGCGGCAGGAAAAAGTGGAGGCGAGGACCTGGGAACGCAAGCAGCAGTGGCTGGCAGTTCCCAGGTTCACAGGCGGTGGATGGCGGTCCCCGGGCCCACAGGCAGCAGCTGGCGGACCCCGGGCACGGGGTGGCAACTGTGCAGACCCAGTGAGGCCACACAGGGCGGCTGGCTGACCAGGTGGTCCCACATTTGTGCGCGCAGACGGTCCAGGCAGAGGGGAAGTAGCGGAAGGGACCGGAGTCTAGGAGAGAGCGGAGCAGACGCCATTCTTCCCTGTCAGACCCTGCCCCCACATACAGCATCACAACCCAGCAACTGGGCTGCCCCGCCCTGAGGAACACCTAACGCTCCACCCCTCATACGTAATAGCTGCGACCAGACTAAAACCAAAACAAAACAAAAAAAAAAACCCGACCAAAAATGGCTCAAACCGGAAACCAAATAAAAGCCCCGGAGCCAATTCCTCTAAGCCGTGAAGAGATAGCCAACCTATCAGATGCACAGTTCAAAGCACTGGTCATCAAGATGCTCACAGAATTGGTTGATTTTGCTCACAAATTAGATGAAAAAATGCAGGCTACAATATGTGAAATGAAGGAAGATGCATGGGGAACTGCTAGAGATGGAAGGAAAACTGGGACTCAAATCAATGGAGTGGACCAGAAGGAAGAAACTAACAATCAATCAGAAAACGAGGAAGAAACAAGAATTCAAAAAAATGAGGAGAGGCTTAGGGACCTCCAGGACATCGTTAAACGTCCCAACATCCGAATTATAGGGGTCCCAGAAGGGGAAGAGGAAGAGCAACAAGTGGAAAACTTATTTGAACAAATAATCAAGGAGAACTTCCCCAATCTGGCAAAGGAAATAGACTACGAGGACATCCAGGAAGCTCAGACAGTCCCAAAGAAGTTGGACCCAACAAGGAACACACCAAGGCACATTGAAATTACATTAGCCAAGATTCAAATGAAGCAGAGAATTCTAGAAGCAGCATGGGATAAGGGGACAGTCACCTACAAAGGAGTTCCCATCAGGCTGTCAGCTGATTTCTCAAAAGAGACCTTCTAGGCAAGAAGGGGCTGGAAAGAAATATTTGAAATCTTGAAAAGCAGGGACCTACATCCAAAATTGCTCTATCCAGCAAAGCTGTCATTTAGAATAGAAGGGCAGATAAAGCACTTCTCAGATAAGGTCAAGTTTAAGGAGTTCATCATCACCAAGCCCTTATTCTATGAAATGTTAAAGGGACTTATCTAAGAAAAAGAAGATAAAAAATATGACAGTGAAAAGACAGCAAGCTCACAGCTATTAAGAACCACACCTAAAAGAAAGCAAACTAAGCAAACAGCTAGAACAGGAACAGGACCACAGAAATGGAGATCATATGGAGGGTTAGCAACAGGGGCATGGGAGGAGGAGAGAGGGGAAAAGGTACAGAGAATGAGTAGCATAGATGGTGGGTAGAAAATTGACAGGGGGAGGGCAAGAATAGTGTGGGAAAAGTAGAAGCTAAAGAACTTATGACACATGGACATGAACTAAAGGGGCAGAATGTGGGTGGGAGAGGGTGTGCAGGGTGGAGGGGCATGATGGGGGAAGAAATGGGGCAACTGTAATAGCAGAATCAATAAAATATATTTAAAAAATAAAAAATAAAAAAATAAAAAATAATTTTATTGTTGTTCAAGTACAGTTTTTTGCCTTTTCCTCCTGCTTCTCCCCTCAACCCCAGCCATCCCCACCTTCCTCCCCTGATTCTACCCCACCCTGGTTTTGTCCATGTGTCCTTTATAGTTGTTCTGGGTATAATATTTTATTGGCCTAAAGATATTAAGGACTTATATAAATTAAGAAGGATCCTGCCTGGCTGGTGTGACTCAGTGGATTGAGCGCCAGCCTGTGATCAAAAAGGTTGCTGGTTCCGTTCCCAGTCAGGGCACATGCCTGGGTTGCAGGCCAGGTCTCCAGTAGGGGGCGCCTGAGAGACAACCATGCATTGATGTTTCTCTTCCTCTTTCTCCCTTCCTTCCCCTATCTCTAAAAATAAATAAATAAAATCTTAAAAAAAAAAAAAGGATCCTATGTTCTGGATAAAATATTTACTATTAAAACCATTTTTAAATTGGATTAATGTCTTTTAGGGTTATTCCCCACCCCCCAAATGTATTATTGTTTTAGAAAAAGTATTATAATCTTTTGCTTAAGTATATACATATACATTTTTTAAAGATTTTATTTACTTCTTAGAGAGAGGGGTTAGGAAGGGAGAAAGAGGGAAATATCAATGTACAAGAGATTATATCAATTGGTTGACTCTCACATACCCTCAACTGAGGTACCTGGCCTGCAACCCAGGCATGTGCCCTGACTGGGAATCAAACCTGCAACCTCTTTTTGGTTCACAGGCCGGTACTCAATCCACTGAGCCACACCAGCCAGGGCTTGGTTAAACCTTCCCGAAGTTTAACTTTTAAAAACTGAGAAATGAATTTGAGTTATTCCAATGAACTCCATGAATACTCAAGTATTTGTTCTCTCTCCTTGTTAAAGTTTTTGTACTAATTAGGCTTATTTAGTATGCTCAAAATTACATGGGAAGCTTTGCCAAACAGAATAATAATAAATTTATTCTATTTATACATATTTTATCAAAATAGATGTTCTAGAAATTTCACCCTGTCCCAGGGAGGAATTTGCAAAGATTCAAAATCAAGTTCGAACAGGAAACTCTCAGGGGTAGGAGGTGTCCTGTCAATGACACTGGACAAGAGTGATGGTTCCCTGTGGGGACATCAAGCAGTGGCACTCTGGGTATTTGTAACCCACACATGGGGAATTTATAAATTGTTTCCAGTGCTTAGTTCGCATTTCTGATAAGTCCTCTACAGCATTTTAAAACCTTGCATACTTGGGAGCAGGGTAAAAGACAGAAAACTGTACAATATCAACAATTAAAAAAATACTGATTAAAAAAAAACCTTGCATACTGTTTGGTCTTTATATATATATTGAAATTGTGTGTTAAATCTAAGAATATGAGCTTCGTATTATTTTTATGTCATTTCATAGGAATTATTACTTACAAAGAAATTGTTATCTTGAATGATATATTTTACAAAGAAGCAAATTTCTTAATAAATTACATTTTAATCGAAGCTACAATCATGTCATTTTAAATTTTGTCATTTATAAAAAGTCACTGTTTTTACTCTAGTGCATTTGCAAATGTATCTTTGGATAGGTTCATGAAATGTATCCAAAGGTTTAGACTTCTTACTCTAAACCTTTACAGTAAGGTCTAGAGTATGACTTACTCTACTTACCCTAAATTACAGGTATCTAAGGAATAAGTAGATTCGTGGAAATACTGCCAAATAGTCAAGACAAACAAAATTGGTTATATGGGACTAAATGAACTGAAGATAGTTGTTATACTTATGACTTTGCTCAAAATATTGCTAATTTTAAATCTTTTTGTTTTCCAGGTATAAGGAAACTTGCTTTTTTCCCCTCCTAGAACAATTTGTTAACTATACCCTCTTAAGCAATATTGTAACATTTATACACACCCTCCACACTGGGGACCAGGCCTGCAACCCAGGCATGTGCCCTAGAGTGGGAATCGAACCAGTGACCCTTTGATTCTCAGGCTGGCATGCAATCCACTAAGCCACACCAGCCAAGGTGAGAACTCAGCAACTCTTAATGAGTATTATTTTCATGGCAATGTGTTTGCATAAACCCAGTAAGAATCTGTTCTTTTTATAATAGCACCAGTTTCCAAATGTGATTTTATCAACTCAGACTTTGTCTGGAAGGTCATGATCAAAGGAGTCTTGCCTGGACTCTGGATGTCAATAGAAAGTCATAAGGAATTAAGATTGACTTTGAATCAATTAAAAGCCCCTTGGAGAAATGGCCTAGTACCTTGCTTGGTCAGGTGGTTCATGGCAGTCTTTCCAGGTAAGATATGAAGGTTGCTTTCTTAAAAGATGGCAAGAAAGAAATCTAAAGACATTTTGGGGACCTCAAGAACATGAAGAATCCATAGGTACTGTGGGCAAAGCCAAATGGCAACTATGTGGCTTGGCTTCTGTGTCCTGAAGGACTAAAACTCAGTTGGAAGGTTCCTTGTGAAATTCCAGGAAAACAGATTTAAAAGAGCCTATATAGTCAATTGCTATTCTTCTGTTCATGCAAATAATCAGGCCAAATAGAAACTGAACTTAATGCAGTCTCTTTGATAAAATGAGGGTGATTTTAGGGAGAGAAATTGTTTCAGTGGAAATTGCAGTGTCCAATTGTCACCCACAAACTGAAATGAATCCTAATTTTTCTAGTTTTTTTTTTTTTTTCCCAAGCTAATGTTCCATTTTTTCTTTCATCTTTTGACTTGGAATTATTGACAACTATTGATGCAGCGTGAATCATACAGAATGTACCTGCTACTCTGTCTCTCCCTTTTTGGGATTTTAAGGCCAATATCTGGTCCTAGTTTTCCTGGCTAACTCCCTTCCTAGGACCTAGAGCAGCCTTTTAAAATTCTTGCTTTAAGGCCATGTCTTCTCAAATATCTCATATCCTTCATTCAACGAAGTGCCCAGGCGCTAGGATATTCTGTCCCCAAATGGCCTCCTGCCACAGCTCCTTTTGGGCTGTCCAATTCCACCCTCTTCCCCTTAATGACCTATACCCTGACCAACAGGCAGGGACAGCTCTACAGTCCTAATCTGCCTGAAGCAGTCACAGAGAGACCTTCGTTTCTACTCCCTAACTAGAACTGGGCCAGGTCATTAAGAATAAATCCATTTTAAAACCCAAGGGGGGAAAGAAAGGATAAAGCCAGCGCCATTTGCTGAGTAGGCCTATGACCTTGTTAAACATGACTGCCATTTTACTCTTCTGAGCTTATGTTCACAGGACTGGAAATTAGTGGAAAGCAAGAACAGACAGTGACTAACCACTTGCCACACCACAGGCAGAAGATAACACTGGAGCAAACTGCATCTTATGCAAATCCACCTGAAACCTTCTGTGTTGCAATGCCCACAACAGCCCAGTGGCCACACAACGGGAACCCCCCCAACCCTTTTATAATCCAATAAAAACTCAAAGCCCCCACCCCTCAGTGCTGGTGTATCTCTCCATACCCTGTGCTTGTTCACTCTTGGAAAGTGAACAAAAACTTTGCTCTCTGCATTTTCTTTTCTTTGTTAATTTTTTCACAGCCCATGTTGTTGACCACCCTAAAAATAACACTGTCAGAAAGACTGTCAGACCTGCAGTTTTGAGTGGTGTTAGCAGATTCCCAGTTGCTGCAGATGCCACCCCATCACTCCTCCTTGCATTACATCTATTTCATGAACTGTGTTAGAAAAGCAGACCCCGCAAGCACAAGCTGCCTGTTTCTCCTGTTCTTAATGCCCCCGGCTTCCTCCTGCAGGCCTGCAGGTTGCCTCCAGTGTGTCTCCTGTGCGGTAGCAATGTGGTTTACTGGCCAGGGCAATGTATTACATGCTCACTCAAAGAGCAGGCAATTAAAGGGGGACATTCAGCATTTATCTAGCTCTTCCCATACAGACCATGCTTTAAGACCAATAGCTTTGATGAGGGAAAGCTGTTTTTTTCACTGAAGAATTCCAGCTAACAAATGAGGGCAAAATAATAGAATTTAAAAATCAACATTTCACAATCCATTATGAAATAACTGATTCAGGCAAAACTCATCTGTGGATGAAACTGTCAGAGGAAGGGTGATGGGGGATCGTTAAAGAGGAGGAACACCCCAAGGCACATCGTAATTACATTAGCCAAGATTCAAATGAAGCAGAGAATTCTAGAAGCAGCAAGGGATAAGGGGATAGTCACTTACAAAGGAGTTCCCATCAGACTGTCAGCTGATTTCTCAAAAGAGACCTTCCAGGCAAGAAGGGGCTGGAAAGAAGTATTCCAAGTCATGAAAGTCAAGGGCCTACATCCAAGATTGCTCTATCCAGCAAAGCTGTCATTTAGAATGGAAGGACAGATAAAGCGCTTCTCAGATATGGTCAAGTTCAAGGAGTTCATCATCACCAAGCCTTTATTATATGAAATGTTAAAGGGACTTATCTAAGAAAAAGAAGATCAAAAATAGGACAGTGAAAAGACATCAAACTCACAGCTATTAAGAACTGCACCTAAAATAAAAGCAAACTAAGCAAACAGCTAGAACAGGAACAGAATCACAGAGATGGAGATCATATGGAGGGTTAGCAACAGGGGTGTGGGAGGAGGAGAGAGGGGGGAAAAGGTACAGAGAATGAGTAGCATAGATAGTGGGTAGAAAATAGACACGGGGAGGGCAAGAATAGTGTGGGAAATGTAGAAGCTAAAGAACTTATGACACATGGACATGAACTAAAGGGGGGAATGTGGGTGGGAGGGGGTGTTCAAGGTGGAGGGGAATGATGGGTGAAAAATGGGACAACTGTAATAGCATAATCAATAAAATATATTAAAAAAAAAAAAAAAAAGAGGAGGGTCAGGCTGTGGCCATCTGAACCCATGGCAACCCACCGAACTCAGTTTTTTCTCAGAGAGGGTGGAGCCCACAGTACTTGCCTCCTGTGGGGGGCAGAATAGGAAGCACATAGCGCCTGGGAAGGAATCTTGCCCCCCCAATCCTCCAAAATGGAATCTGAATCCAATAAAAACTCCAGGTTTGATAACTGGAAATACAAGAGATGGAGGAAGAAGTTAAGTGACATTCTGAGGAGGCAACTGATGAATCCAGAGAGCGGAACTGTTACAGGAAAAATGACTCTATACTTGTGTAGATGCTAACAAAAAAGAAGAGAAAGTGGGATTACTATAGGTTAAATTTAGGAGACAAAATGCAATGTATAGATTTTCTTTGGATCCTGATTTGAACAAATCAACAACAAATAAGACATTTTTGAGACAATGAAATTTGAACACGACTGGTTATTGGATGACACCACAGTATTATCGTTCATGTTTTGGTGTACAATGGTATTATGGTTATATAATAAATGTTGTTTTAAAGAATGAGATGTATACTTAAGAATGAAGGAGTGAATGTCATGAGGTCTGGGATTTGCTTTAAAATACTTCAGGCCCTGGCTGGTGTGGCTTAGTGGGTTGAGCACCAGCCTACGAACAGAAAAGTTGCAGGTTCGATTCCCGGCCAGGGCACGTGCCTGGGTTGCGGGCCAGGTCCCCAGTTACGGGCCTGCGAGAGGCAACCAATTGATGTTTCTCTCACACATGGAAGTTTCTTTCTCTCTCCCTAAAAATAAATAAATAAAATATTTTTTTAAAAAAGTAAATGTTCATTTTATTTATTTATTTAGAATCTTCACCTGAGAATATGTTTATTGTTTTAAGAGACAGGGAGAGAGAGAAACATTGATCAGTTGCCTCCTGTATATGCCTGACAGGGGACAGAATCCACAAACTATGTATGTGCCCTGACAGGCAATCAAACTTGCAAACGTTTTCGTCTATGGGACAATGTTCCAACCAACTGAGTCACTTAATAAAATTATTAAGATTTTATTTATTGGCCAGGGCTAATAAATAAAATCTTCATAAAATAAAATGAAATAAAATGCTTTGGTAAGGGAAAGGCACAAAAAAGGATCAAAAGCAGCAATGTGGCAATATCTTGATAACTGTTGAAACTACATGGATGTTTAGTACATGGGGCTTGTTAAGCTATTTACTTTTGAGAGCTTTTGAAAATGTCTATAAATTAAAAATTTGAAGTTTTACATTATTGGTCACAAATTCTGGATAAAATATAACAAAATTATAGCATGTCCTCACACAGTGGTATTATTTCACTTCTATCAGACAGGATAAATTATCCTAACATTCGCTAGAGAAGCAGCTGCAAGTGAAACAAACTTCTAACTGCAAATGAATGTGGCCCTCATCCCTTTATGAGAGACATGCTTACCATGTCGTCCAGGTGTTGTACTTTCCTTCCATCAGGAGGAATGCTGTGGCTGTCCCACTCACCTGTAGCTGCCGAGGTTCTTTTCCCAGCATCTGCTGTAGAATGAAGATGCTATTTTCTCCCATAATTTGTCCCAGTGTTTATTCTCTGCCAGGCTGGCCTGGGAGAGGCTTGCCATCTGTACTGTACACAGCCGCTTCCTGCCTCATGGAGGACAGCACCCACTCATCTTAGAAATACAAAACAGCAGGTTTCAAATACCTTGTGGGATTCCCCTCTAACTGCGCATTATACCTGTGAAGGTCGATCTGTTTTTCAGTGATAAGAAAGAATGTGAAAGGGAAAGGAGGGTTTCATTTGCCAAAGAGAGACATTCATAGGCCATTAGAACAACAGCATCTTCCCCAGAGCTCATTCCCAGCCCCACTGTGTATACAAGGAACACAGACATGAACGGGCATTGACTGAACCACAGACTGTACACCTGTTCATTCACCTTCATTAAAGATGTTGTGTTACAAATATTTGATCCATAAATAGTCAAGGCCTGTGGTGCATCTAGTCCCTTAACCTGAGAAGAAACACCATGCCCTCCCAGGCCTTTCACCAACCCTCTCCAAAGCTAGTATCTTACCTCAAAGAGGAAGCTTGGCTTTCCCCAATTTCAAGTTCACATTTATTCAATTCTACAGGCCCACCTAGCCCTGCCCAAAGAAAGGACCAATCACTGTCTTGAGAGGGCAAAAAGTGTAGGGGGCCAGACCTGGCAATGTGGAAAGGAAGCACTCCCAGGTGGGGGCAGGACTTCCTGTGTGGGAAACAGCCAGGCTTTTAGTCCTAACGGAGTGATTTCCCTGCCAAAGAAAAGCTGATTTTGCAAAAGGCTAGATCTAAAGGAAGGTGTAACTGTCCCAGCAGACGTTGGCATGTCCAGCAGACGCTCTACAGGCCCATCATCCTGACGATGGAGTCCAGGGCCTTCTACCCTTGTGGCAGGTGTACAACTCAGAGTGTCCCATACACGCTGATTTTGGCCAGGGAGATGCTCTCTGTGTAGTGGTTCCGGCCTTTCTCATACAGGACGAAGAGTTGGGGGGCCTGGTCCTTCCCGCCCACACTGCCTTCCAGGGCTGCCAGCGATGAGTAGCCACTAGGCCCTGGCCAGAGCTGGACTGTCTCTTTTCTCCATGAGGTACCATTGCTAAAACTCCAGCGCAGGGTCAAGTTCACTCCTGGGAACAGCAGCAGAGTCAGGAAAGGAGGGTCTCTGCCCAGGCCTTCTCCAGACAACAGGCTCCCTGCCCACCCACCCTGGCAGACACTCACGGAACTCTGGATGGGCTGGGTTGGAGAAGAACACAATGCCAGAGCTGATGACTACAGCTCCTGCAGCTACCACAGGGTCCACAAGCTCAGGGTCAAAGGTCACATCACGGGGCCTCAGTGTATCACAGGCATCGTAACTGCGGAGGACAATTCGGCAGCGGCAGTGGTAGTTGTTCTGGTTCCGGGCGTTGATGACAACTGACCCATCTGGGAGCTCATAGGGCTGAGGAGAGAGAACAAGGTTTCAGGAGGGGGTGGGGCAAAGGGCCCTGTGCTGAGGGAGCAAGGCTGGTGGTACAAAACTGGAAGCCAGACCTTGGCTCTGAGTGAAATGGTGCTCTGGTGGGCAGGGCAGGTGGAGTGTGGGGGAAAACAGCCCATGGAATCTGACCTGGCACTCATCGGGGTTGAAATCATTTTCTCGCTTAGGCTGGCCATAGGGAATGCCACTGATCCCACTGCCATAGCGCCAGGAAGCGCCGTGGTCATCACTGAGGAGGCAGAAGACCCCATCCCGCTCCAGCGTCCCATGACCACACACGATGAGCCGACCTTTCCATGGTTCCCGTTGTTTCTGTGGGAAAGGAAGCTGGGTGTTACAGAGGGAGATGCTGAGGGAGGCTCAGAGGCAGGGAAGAGGAACCCACCACTTCCTAAGTGTGAGGACACGTATGGTCCCCTTCAATTCTGTGCTTGCTTGCTGAGGGTCTGACAGAGATCCCGCAAACAGCCATTGCCTAAATTAAGCTCTTTTGCAGAATAAGCTCCTTCAGGACATCCAGGACCTATGCCAGACAGTTTGTGCACAGGACAAGGGGGCCCAGCCACAGTAGTGGATGGGAGCTTACTCTCACACTTGGTGTGCTCACTCACCAAACTGTGCACCATGCCACAGACTTGTGTCTGCCCAAAGGAAGGGGTGTTCCATCTTCCCATTGCTCCCAGGATGTCCCTTTCTTCTGAGGGACCCCATCTAACAGAGAAGCTCTGACTTTACAGGATCTTCTCCTTGGGAGAGGTCCATTTTGGGGCATCTCCCAGACTCTCCACCAGGCAGTCCCCTCTACCTATCTCAGGACAGAGACCTGAATGCCAGAGCCAGGTCCAGGGGCAAACATCTCAGTGCCGATATCCAAGGAGAGGTTCCGGGGCGGGCTCCAGGAAACACCATCATCTTTGCTCCATAGCAACATGGTGGAGGCCACCTGGCAGCCAGCCTTGTGAGCACATAGGGAGTAAAAAAGGAATACCACTCCCGTTTCAGTATCGCTCACCACTGCTCCCAGGTTCAGACCATCTGGGGTCTCCCCATCATCCACAATGAATGCTGTAGGAGACCATGTGCTGCCTGAAGAAAAAAGGGAAGAAACCCAGGGTGAGCACACTGGAGATGCCTTTTTCACCACTCCCTGTAACCTTCACCTCCTGCTAGGGACCCGAGGCCTTACAATGGCCCTGGGGCCTCCAAGACCTGCTTACGCCTTTGATCTTAACTATTCTACCCTCACTCACTCCATCCATCCACACAAGTTCCTCCCTACTCCTCAAATACCTCCCTCCTCAAGGCCTTTACACATGTTGTCTGATACACGCTTCCTACAGGCTAACTGCCACTCCTGTGAGTCTTTGCTCAAATGTCACCTACTGAAAACTGCAATCAAACTCTGGCACACCCCATACCTCTGTTTTGTTTTATGTCTCATCACAAAAAAATACAAGTACTTATTTGTTATACTTACTGTCTGTTTCCCCCTAATAGAATGTAAACCCTGCGAGAGCAGGGATTTTTGCTCTTTTGTTGATAACTGTATTCACAGAACCTACAATACAACAGTACCAGGTATATAGTTAAGTGCTCAGTAAATGTTTGAATAAATGTTCAACTCCTTGGTGATCCCACCTTCCATGTCACTGCCCTGGTCACCTTCTCTCCTTGGGTTCCCCCTCTAAGGTACCCCATCCCAAGGGCCCTTAGGCTGGTTCCCCCTGCCCACCTCACCCAACCTAGTGCTGGCTCTTGCGACCCAGGCATCTTCATACCCTGGTCTATGGACCTCCGCAAAGCTATGAACTTGGCCCCCTCATCCGATGTGGACATTTTTCTGGCTTCAGCAAAGGCAAGGAGAGTGCCCTGAGGAGTGGCTGTGATGAGCGGGATTCGGAAAGTGTCCACAGAGCCGATCTGCTTCCCGCTCACCCACAGCAGCTGTTCCATGGTCACCAGCGGCTGAACCTGCGAAGGGAGAAGGGTCAACGGGACACACTTGAGTTTGGGTTTTAGGAAGGACGAATAGCGGCTCTGAGTCAAGTTCCGCTGGGAGAGGCAGGGCGATGGGTATCTCGACTGGAGGCGGGAGTCCCAGAACAAGGAAGGGGAACTCAGAGGAAGGTTTGGAGGGAAGCTAGGGGCTCGGAGTGGAATGGGGCTGCGAGGGGAGGAGGTGCCCTCAGAAAGAATAGGGGACCTGGAAAAGGGAAGGAGCTCAAATGAGGAGAAGGACAAGGGGCTGAAGACGGAGACGGGCTGGGAGCGGATGGAAGAACGGAGTCGGAGAGTCTCGCGGAGAAGAAGGGCTCAGCAGTCCGGGTGCCAGGGGACCCAGCAGGAATAGACCGCTCTCGCGACTTGGGATGGGGCTATGCAAGGGGTGACTCACCAGACGGAAGTCGTTCTCTGCCCTAGCCCCGAATACCGCCGCAGACAACAGCAGCGGGAAGATCGCGGCAAATACCTGTATCCTACAGATTCCCCCGAACCCCAGCACCCATGGTCCCCCGGGTCCGCCAAGGAGCACTGTGCTGCGTCGTTTCTCTGACATTTCTCCCCGGCGGTGACCGCGACCTTGGCCCCCAGGACTAAACCAGGGCTGGAGTCAGTAGCTGACCCCCGCCCTTTAAACAATCAGCTGTCATCAAGCCTGTCCCTCACCCAGCCGTGCCGCTGCACTTCCGGGACTCTAATTGGCCCCCGGAACACCCCGACGCTCTAAAGTGACCCTTCAGCGCCTCTCCTATTGGCCCCCTTTGAAATCCCGGAGCGCGTGATTCGGCCGAGAAGCCTATTGGCTGGGATGAGGAAAAGCCGGGTAGGACTCCTCAGGAGCCTTTTGATTGGTCACAGCAGCTGGGGTACGTCATAGGGGCGCGGCCTATTTTAAAGTGCTCAGTCGGGAGAAAAGGGTCTCACTGCCGAAGGAGTAAAATATTAATCTTTAATAAAATCTTTTTACTACAAAATCAAGACCTGAAAAGGGGATGAGGCTGGGAGGCTGTATAGGCAGGGTGAAGTCCTGGTTCAGGGCGGTGTCTCTCACTTCTTTCTCCTATTTCTTGGGGACGCGTCGTTCTTCTTGCCTAAAATCTTCAGAAGGGCCTTGGACATGTAGTAGGGGCGGTCCAGGGAGCCGTCGTTCCGCTCTAAGTCTTCCACTGAGCCGCAACAAAGACCAGTTAGAGGGGACCCTGGGACTTCCGCACTCCCGGGAAAACCCGGGTCTAAGTGACCAGCTGCCTGGTTTCCGGGCTGCACTACCAGTAGGTTATGTAATCTCAGTTTACTCATTGGAAAGTGGGGTTAATAATACTACATTTCATAGCTTGTAAGAGTTAACGGGGCGGAGTGGCGGGGGGCGGACAAAAACCAAACCAAACCAAACCAAAATCTCTCATGCTTACTGCTTAGCGCAGAGCCTGGTACCTACTAAAGCCTGAATGGAGGTATACAGTAGGGTAAGAAACTCTGCTCACTACAGCCACCTACTGGGAAGCCTACGCTTCTACCCAAGTTTTCCTAGGAGATTATACTGGAAGCCTTTCCTCTGAAATACTCTTTCTTGAAATAACCCACTAGCCCACCAGCCTGGAAGCTCACTTCCCCCTTCAGCCTCCAAACACCTGGCCTGAGGATGTCAGGAGAGGCTCCCTCTGGCTCTGGCTCCTTTAACTCACAAAGTCGCTGTGTCTAGAAACACCAAGTCTTCAAAAAACCCTGAATAGCCTCTACCTTAAAGTTGGGGGGAGGTGGTGGGGGCGTCACTCACAGAAACAGAGGAAGAGCGTGTCCACACACATGCCAAAAACGCTGAAGAAGCCACTGGCAATGACGTAGGCCCCAATGATGGAGGTCTGGAAGACACAGGCCTGTTAGGATTTCTTTGGCGACTTAGGGGATGAGGCAGAGTCGAGGAGTCACTCACCATGATGGGCAACCAGTAATAGTTGAGGTGGGGATTCTCAAAGTCTTTACCCAGTGCAGGGATGCGACCAGTGAAAAAAAAGAAGGACAGGACCCCTGTGGGAGAGGTCAGTGTCACTCTAAGATCACCTCTTTAGCTTCCCAGCACCCCCACTCTTTGTCCTTGTAACTCCTGCCCTGGTTCTTACCAACACTGCCCACCACCAGCAGCTTCCCGAAGAGCAGCAGCAGGTCTGTGACTTTGTCCAGGACAACCACCCTGCATGGGGAGTTGGAGCAGATTGAGGGTGAGGGGTCCGGCAGGGCTATATAATTTGCCATGACAGAGGCAAAATGAAAATTGTTCACATTTCAAGATGGAGGCAGCAGAGCTTAAAGAAAGGTCAAGGCCCTTCTGAGCACAGCATGCCCATGAGCCCATGAAGCTGGCTGTGCATGGGAGATCACTGTAGCGGGGGACAACCTGACCTGACAATGTTCCGCATGAGTAGCATGAAGGCATTTTTGGCTGAGACACAGAAATTCTTCCCGTAGATGGCAATCTGGGCGGGTGGAAAGGTGAGAGTTACCTGTAGAGAACTCACCAGGGCCAGTGTGGGGGGTTTGGGGCCAAGGGCCTTGAAGCAGAGGGCTGCTTGCACAGTGGGGCTCACCATGATGTATGCGTTACGGTTCAGAAACTTGATAAACTTTTCCAGACACCAGAGGCAGCACTTGAAGCAGCACATGATGCAGCGGGCTATGGGGTTCTGGGCTCCTGGGGACCAGAGGCTTGGGTTTGGACATTGGTCCTGAAAGCCTCTCCCCAAGGATCCAGCTGTTCAGCTGGGCCTCCCTGAGCCTCTGACCTTGGCTTACCTCTCAGTTTGTGATCAACATACTCCAAGATGACTCGGGCTATCTGCACAAGGGTCAGGATGAGGGCCCCAAAGGCCAGAGACCCTGTGTGGTAACTACAGAAGGATTAGTCAGTCAGAGGCAGCCCCCAAATCCCTGGGACTCCCAGGCTCACAATTCCAAGCCCCCAGCCCCAGGCTTACTGTAGTGTGCGGAAGAAGGCAGCGCTCAGCGGGAAGGTGGGAATATCCTGGGGCTTGTGGAAGGCCCAGTAGAAGGAGGCAAAGGCCCCAGCCAAAACACACTGGCCCAGAGCCAGGACCCAGTTGAGGGTCCAGAATAGCCCCAGGATGGCGTAGATTTGCAAGTTGAAAAGAAAATGTTGCACCAGGCCTGTGGACAAGTAGCCTTGGAAGACACACATCAGCCCTGGGCAGGAGGAGTTCATGGGCTGAGCCTGGGGGACACAAAGTAGGCTCATTCCTAGCCAGCTCCTGCCACTCCCAGAGTAGAGGGCAGGAAGTAACAGCCTCCCCCCAGCTGGGAAAGCAGGTCCTTTCAGGGGATTCATCTCCAGGTTCAAACTGGGTTTAACTTATCTATTGTGTGAGCATAATTCACTTCTTTCGGTCTCTGGGTGGGCACAAGAGCTCCCAGGAGGTCCCAGGACATGTGGGCTAAGGCTTAATGGTGTGTGGGGAGCCATGTGACCAAAGCCTGGCTCTGGAGAGCTTGGCATTCAATTAGTAGCGCCCTCCCAGGGTAGCCTCTGCAACTTCAGCTGGAACACTTTCCAGCAAAACCGAAGACTGGATATCAGATGATATATTTTTTTTTTTTTAAGATTTTTATTTATTTATTTTTAGAGAGGGGAAGAGAGGGAGAAAGAGAGGGAGAGAAACATCAGTGTGTGGTTGCCTCTCACGTGGCCCCCACTAGGGGCCTGGCCTGCAACCCAGGCATGTGCCCTGACTGGGAATCGAACCTGCGACCCTTTGATTCGCAGCCCGCGCTCAATCCACTGAGCTACGTCAGCCAGGGCTGGATATCAGATGATATTAAAAAATTATTGTTCATTTAGTTGGGTTTGATAATGGCTATAGTGGTTATGCTTTTTAAAAGTCCTTATCTGTTAAGATCTATCCTGATGTATTTACAACGGAAATGGCATGATGTCCAGAATTCGCCTTAAACTCTAGAAAAAAATTGTGCATACAAGTGGTGAGATAGATAAAACAGGAAAGTTGAAGGTGTGGAATCTGGGTACAGGAATTCTCTACCTAGTATGTGGCTTGGAAGTTTCTGAAATAACAAGTAAAAAAGCACAGAAACTAAAAAAAAAAAAAATGTTTTCCAACAAATGTGACAACCTTGGTAATTGCTGAAACTGAGCATATGTTTGAAATTTGATTAGAAAATACACCACTTTCCATTTGTACATAGCTGTGGGTTTGTATCAGTCTCCAAAGTGAGATCCTGAGCAAGTTGAAAGCAAGAACCAGGTTGTTGGGGGCCTTGCACACCCAGTGTCTGGCACACGTGGGTCATTTGTGGAGGTGAGTAAACCTCCCTCTTCTGTTTCAGAGTGGGGGGAATGGCTGTGAGCAGAGCCGGCAGCCACAAGAAAGCTCTGAGGACAGTAAAGTCCCAGAGGTCCAGAGCCACTCCCTGGGACCCTCTCAGGGGAGACTCCGCAGCCCCTCTTCCATACCTCTGCCCCAGATGTCCCGCCTGCTTATCGTCTAGGGCACTCTGTTCCCAGGGAGGGAGATTTAAAACAAACAAACAAACAAACAAACAAACAAACACACACTAGACAAAACCCATAGTTATCAACTCTTATCAGGTGCCAGGCATTGCACTAAGAGCTTTATATGCCCAATATCAATCTTTTTGGCCACCTTGAGAGATTGGTATTAGGATTAGCTCCACTTTCCAGATGAGTGGACTGAGACCCGGTTGGGTGGGGTTGCTCATGGTCCTCCTGGAAGAAGAATGGCCTGGGGAGGGCAGAGTTCTGGTATCCAGCTTCCTGAGGCCTGGCCCTGCATCAAGCACAGCACACCTCTTCCTCCTGCCTCTGGTGCCCTTCCCTGTCTCAGGGGCACGATGACTAGATGTGGAGCCAGCGGACTGGCTTCCTTTTGGCCTCTGTTGGAGTCATACTGTATGATCTTGAGCGAGCCCCTCGCTCTCCCTGACCCTCAGTCTCCACCCCACGATGAGGCATTTGTGGAGGTCCCCTTAGACCTGTTGGTGCCTCCTCCTTGTCTACCCCCAACCCCCTCACCATGGGGTCGCATGATGCATTCATTGGCACTGTCTCACAGCTGGCTAAGCTGACGTTGGGTGCCCAGAAGACATACTGAGGCTGTCCTGATGTGGCCAGGTACCCAAAAGGAAGTCAAGGAAAGCATGGTCACTTGGCGACCTCTACAGATTGCCTCCTCAGGAATCCCTTCCCAGGGCCTCATGTAGGATGTTTGCTGTGCAAAAAGGCTGGATTCAGCCTGAGCTCCCTCTTCCAGCTCTGTCTGGGGATGGGGTTGTGTCTGCCCAGAGGAAGGGGTGCCGTCCTCCCATTGCGCTAAGACACTGTGCAGCTACTGCCCTTTCTGCCCCCTGCCCCCACAGACCCCAGGAGGGCTGGCTGTGTACACAAAGGATACAGAGCAATCATGGCCCAGTAGGCAATGCAGATGAACAGGAGGACAAAGGTGATCAGCGGGTAGAACATGGTAGACATCATCAGTCCCACAGCCCTGCAGGGAGACGAGTACGTCCACTAGCAGGCCCCCACTGGCCCTGGCCCCACCTCTGCCCTGCAGGGCCCGCTCCCTCCCCCAGGCTGGGCACTCCGCAGGTGATCCCAGAGGGAACTGAAATGAAGGAATCAGGCTCAGGGTGGTGCAGCTTCAGGGAGAGTAAGGGAATAGAGTCCTCAAAGTATGATGTGTTGGCCAACTTGGCAGATAGGTCTCTGTTGGGAGCAAGCTGCTGCTTCTCTTCCCTGCCTGGATTCCTGAATCATCCCACCCAACCACCATCACCATGGCAATAATTCTCAAGGAGAATCTGCTTCATGCTCAAGCACTTGATGAGACCCTAACTCACTTCATCCTCAGGGCAATCCTACAAGGTAGGAACAATCACCACCCCTGCATTGCATTACCAATAGGTAGACCGAGGCTCAGAAAAGCTATCACACAGCAGAGTTAACGCTATTCTGCCCTTCTTCTCCAGGGCTCCCTGCCAACTTCCCAGAATGCCAACACTGGCCCACACCCCTGCCCTCTGCCCCGTCTCCCTCAGATAGGCGCTGACTTGCTGGCCTCCTTCAGGAGGGCGATGGCGATACGGATCCGCTGCCGCAGGAAGATGAGCATGAGCAGCAGGAGGCCTTCCAGCACAGCCAGTACAATCACTGAGGGTAGACAGGGCAGAGGGGCCGGAGTGAGGGCCAGGGCCAGACATGGCCCAGGCAGCCCTTGGGCAGCTGGCGTTTGGAGGGGGACAGGGTACTCACTGGCTGCCAACCAGGTCTCTGGAACGCTGCCGTAGGCACTGAGGTTGGTGGTGAAGCCCAGCTGGGTGATGGAAGCATTTGGATCTCCCTGCAGCACTTGGTACTCTTTCCAGCAGTGGTAGATGCCATACGCCAGCACGCCTAGCACCCCTAGGATCAGGACCAGCACCATAGGCCCGGCCACCAGGCGCAGAAGCAGAATAAACAGCAGGCTCAGGACCAGAGCCACGACAAGGGCACTGTAGGGAGGGTGAGGTAGGTGAGGGTTACCCCTGGTCCCCAAATGCCCTTCCTCACACCCCCAGATTGAACTTCCTTTCTATTATAAATCCTGTTGGGCTTGAGGTGCATTCTGAGGTCTGGCTCCTCCCTTTTCTGAAGACTGGGTTTCAGACACTGGACTGCAGGATGAGGATAAGGAAAGAGCAGGGAAGGAGAAAGCTGCAGAATATGATGACTCACACAAGAATCCAAGACCAAGATTGGGCAAAATCTTCAAAGATCTTAGCGCTGATGTCATGAGCACCGAGGCTGTCAAAAAGACCATTATGGGGAGAGACAGAGTCAGACGGGGCTGTGGGTGGGAAGGGGTGAGGGACAGAAATGTGGAGGCAGGGGGTGCCTACCTGATCCCCTGGTAGATGGTGTTGTTGCTGGAGATCCCTGGGAGTTCGGGCCAAGCACTACTATTGAGCCATGGAAGACAGCGCCCCAGAGCTGAAGGAAGAGAACTGGCTATTGGATTGGGGGTTAGGGGTAGGGGCCTAGAGATTTGCCTTGAAAGTCTCTGGTCCCATCTCAGCCCACAGTGCCTTCAGGGAAGAGAGGGGAGGGGCTCTGCTCCCTCAGGCAGCTGCTCCTGATTCCACAGTCAAAAGGGAGCTCTTGACCACAGAGCCCAGGCCACGCTTCTTTCACTGTCTCTTAATGACCCCTTTCTTCTCTCCCTGAGCTGCTGCCTCATCAGACCCTCCTCCCCTCTGGCCTGACCCTTACAACACCTCCACCCCCAACCTTGCCACCCATCAACCCACCCTCTGCCCAAGTGCAGGAGAGACCATGGCACAGCACGAGCCTCATCGTTCCAAGGCTCAAGGTCACTCTGTTGCTCAGACACCTCCAGAGGCTCTGCCCCGGACAGTGTCCACCTCATGGCTGGGTCTCAAGGACCCACTGTCTGAGCACAGCTGCTTTCCCTTCACCTCTGTACCTGCACTCTTGCTGCGCTCTCTCTGAGTGTCTCCATCCTCCACAAATCCCATCCGTTACTCCCTGTTCAGCTCCATCTACACCTCACTCCTCCAGGAAGTCTATGCTGTCTCCCGAGGCACCTACTACTTGCCTACAGCACTTGTTACCAGCCTTACAACAACTTTGCCGGGTAAACTTGCTTCAACATTGACAACATTCTAAAGGTGAGGAAATAAGGCTCAGAGAGGTTAAGTAATTGGCCCAAGATCACATACCTAGAAAGTGCTGGGATTTAAATCCAAACCAGAATTTGGAGCATTCGAGGTATTTCCTCTTGTACTTACGGTGAGAACTGAATATCTTTTCTCATGCTATGATTTAAATGTTTTTCTTTAAAAACAATAACACTTACCATTGGAAAGAAGAGCGTACAGAATTTTTAAAAAGTTAAGTGCAATCTCACCACCCAGTCACATCCTTTAGTAGCAATTGTACGAACTTCCAGTTTGTCTCCTGCGCATATACCTAAATGTACAGTCTCCCTGCATGTCTTCATGAGATTCCCATGCACTCTCTTTGTGAACATCTCTGATCTCCCCACCTAGCATGTAGCTCCCACAGGGAGCAGTTGTCATCTTCCCTGCATCTATCTCCAGGGCCTGGCACACAGCAGGTAGACAATAAACTCTGCCTCAGCCCAGTTGTGCTGAGTGAAGTTGTGTGACTTTACTCTCTCTGACTCTGGTTTCCTCATTTGAGCAATAAAAGTACAGGACTAGCTGATGCCTGAGGAAGGAGTGTGCTTCTCACCTGGAGTAGAAGGAAGGAGGAAACGGGGGCACAGCTCTTGTCCCAGGCTTTGGTGTACTGGCTGGGGTGTGGGAGGAGGATGGACAGACACACAGTCACAGAGCAGGATGAAGGAGTGACCCCCCTACTACCACCACAGCCATCTACCCAACTCCCCTTCACTCCCCCACCCATATGGCCCCTCCTTGAAGACAACAATGACATTGGGGCAGTGCTCACCATACTCCAGGGCACCCCTGGCAAACAGACATCCCGGCCTGCGGTGTAGAAGACCTCCCCGACCGTCTGTGAGAGCTCACTGTTACTCACCGTCCATGGGGCCTCCGGACAGGAAGACACACACACCTTGGGGCAGAGAGTACCTTGAGAGGCTTGTACCTGGATCTGGTGGGGATCTGGGCAGAGGCAGGCCCCAGGCTCTGACCTGGGGTGTGGAGCACTGCAGGCCTTGCGCAGCGACCATGATGATGTTGGCGTCCAGGATGCAGCTGAAGATGTTGAAGTACAGGAGATAGGGTTTATCTCTGCAGGAGGGGAGGAAGTGCATGTGTCAGGGCCTGATCAGGTGCAGGGGAAAGGAGGGACAGCCAGGCCTCATGTCCAGGCTGCAGTGGGCCCAGGTGGGCTTGACAGGCACCACCCAGCTCCTGGCCTCAGGAAGCTCAGTCCACCTGGGAGGTGTGAGAGACACTAAAAAAATTTCAGAGTCATTCGGTATTGCAGATGGTTCAGATAGAACCAAGCAAATTCATGCTGACAAATCTTTAAGAGCAAGAACCCTGGAGCCAGATCACACCCAGCTTTATGACTTCAAGCAAGTCATTTAATTACTCACTGCCTCAGTTCCACCATGGCTTTAAATGATTTTGTGAGTATAAAGTACACCACCTGCCTGGAACATGTAAATGCCATATAAAGACTAGAGGTTTTATTGTTGATTGACAATTTCCTGCTTGCGAAGACTGATAGCCTCACTTCTGGGACCATTCTTGCATTTCAGGTGAAGATATCAAAGCTCAGAGAGGTTGAGTACCTTGCCTAAGGCCTTACAGCCAGAATCCCAGTTAGGGATTCAAAGACCAGTCTCTGAAGTCTAAAACCCAGTGTGGCTCATTGGATTGAGTGCCGGCCTGCGAACTGAAAAGTCGCCAGTTCGGTTCCAGTCAGGGCACATGCCTGGGTTGCGGGCCAGGTCCCCAGCTGGGGGCATGTGAGAAGCAATCAATGTATCTCTCATACACTGATGTTTCTCTGCTTCTCTTTCTCCCTCCCTTCCGCTCTCTCTAAAAAGTAAATACATAAAATCTTTTAAAAATAAATAAATAAAACCCATGCACTTAACCTTGACTCTACATTGCCTCACACGGGGGTGGTGTTCATAAGCCGACTTCCCAGCAATGGAGGCTGCTTACAGGGACCTGGGGGTAAGATTCAGGGAGGTGGTCTGGGAGGTGGAATGGGAGGGCAAGAGGGAAGGGTCTGGAGCCTGAGTGTTGGGTGGTCTCCTGCCCATCCCCATACACACCACCCTCTTGGCCCTCTTTCGCACTCACTTGTTTGCCCCTAAGCCGCAGTAGGCCCCAGTGGAGTTCCTGGGGTAGAGGACTTGCCGGGGGTCTCCATACACCCATGCTGGACACAGAGACACACAAAAGAATCACCAGAGGGGAAGGGCAGGGACTTCATAGGGGCAGCCATGGGTATGGTCCTTCTCTGGGTTATTGCCCCCCAGCCACTGCCCCAGCTCTGCCCAACTGGAAACTCACCCACGATCCCCACCACAATGTAACCCAGAATGAAGAGAAGGAAGAGGACACAACAGATGACATCCGTGCAGACCCTGGAGAGGGAGAAGGACGCCTTTGGAGAAGAGAGCTGGAGGAGGCTGGAGCGTGGGCATTGGCAGATTTCATTTTTTTAAGAAAACTTTTTTCTATGTGGGTAAACTTTCCTCTAAAATATAACAGAAAAGTGCATAATTCATAAATGCTCAGCTGGATGAATTTTGCCAAAAGATACACACGAGAACATCACTAGCACTCCAGAAGTCCCTGTACCCCCTCCACACACAACAATGTCCCAACTCTCCAGGGACAGAAGTTTTCTTTTTCACAAACTTCCCTGCCCCCACCAGTGCAGTCCCCAAAACTCACCTGTTCTTGATGGGGCCTCGAAAGGAAGGGTCATATTTGACAGCTTTCCCTGAGGGGCATGGGGAACAGTGTGAAAAGTGAGGCACTGAGAGGAGTCTCTTCCCATTTCCTGAACCCCCAAATCTTTCCCTGCCATCAC
Source organism: Glossophaga mutica (assembly GCA_039655065.1). NCBI lineage: Eukaryota > Metazoa > Chordata > Mammalia > Chiroptera > Phyllostomidae > Glossophaga > Glossophaga mutica. Next base: position 107,869,996 of record CM077306.1, read on the forward strand.
TGGGGTTCTCAGGAGATGGACAGCGGAAGGGCTGAGTGGAGGGGAAATTGGAAAGCAGGAAAAGTAGGATTGAGGCTGGGCCAGCGGGTGACTATTCATCATGAATCCACTCAGGTGGCCTTGAAGGGACGGAAGGGGGGCTTTTACAGGTCATTTCCAATTCACATCTTGAGGCCAGCAGCCAGGAAAACAGCCTTTATCTCCTGGCCCCACCTTGGCCCATCACTCTAGAATCTCTCCCTAGTTGTTAGGTGGGTCTCTGTGTCCAGTAATCTCAGCTGGCCTCACACTCCAATCCTTGTCCCTCTCCCTCTCTCCTCAGGGAGGTCACAGGCCCTCCCCCATTTGCTCTAGATGGCACCCCAGGCTCAAGGCCATGGGGAAAGGAACTGGAACCAAAAGCATCAACTCTGCAGGGCCTGGGAAGAGAAGGAGCTCCCTGTAGACCCCAGCTGAAGCGACCTCAGTCTCCGGGCCACTGCCTGTCTCTGGGCATGCAGTCAAATCAGGGTGACACCTGAGCTTGGTGACTGAGATTGTGACCATGTCCTGTTCCTGGTCCTCCCTGAGTACACACAGGGAGGAGGTGGGGCCAGGCCTCTAGGGTCTTTTGTGGGCAACAGGAGGGAGGGTGGAGGGCCGGACAAAAGTGTGGAAAGAGGCGGGGTCTGCAGGTGCTCTGGACCCTGTCCCTCCATGGCTCTCAGACATGAGGTCGACGGTTGATCCAGCTGTTCCGGGAAGTCTCCTGGAAAGTCCTTACAACTTCTCCAGTCCCCTTTGGGGCCCAAGCCTCCCCTCTGGGAGTGGAAGGCCTCTGCTTTCAGATTCCCTTCTCTCCAGAGCAGGGGCTCAGAGCCCCCAAGATCCCAAGGGACCTGTGTAGACAGGCATCTAGCCTTCGCTACTCACAGGGATCCTCGGGGCTGGTCCCTGTTCCCTCTCTCCTCGTATCTCCCCAGCCCTAATCCTCAGACCCCTGGGACAGGCTCCCAGCCCTCATTCCTCCCAGATTCTGGAGACAGGCTTCTTGCTCCCTCTCGCCTCAGGCCTTACCCTTCATGGGAACCCCAGAAGGCCCCTGCCTCCACTCCTTAGAGGAAGGTGCCCCCAGACAGACTCCTCTCTTAACAGAGACCCAGAGGCAGAACCATCCCCCCTCCATAAAGACCCTGAGCCCCAACTCCTCACAGGGGCCCCCAGCACAATTCACTTCCCCTGCCACTGCTCACAGAGACCCGGGTAGGCAGATCCCCAGCACCATTCTCCCTCAGAGACCTAGGGTCCAGGGTGAAACTTCCTCACAGGGACCTCAGCCTTTTCTGCTGACAGGGGCCCGCACCACTGGCAGGTTGCAAGCTCCAGAATACAGGACACCTCCAGCCCCTGAGTCCCAGCCCCCTCCTCAGGGCCACACCCTGCCTCCTTCCATTCAGGCTTTGCTTCCTTCCCAGGGCCCTGCCAGCCCTGAAGGACCAGAATCTAGGTCTCAACCCCCCTCCTCTCAGGGACTCCAGCCCATCTCCTCTTGGAGACCCCTCCTTCACTCCTCAGCCTCCTCAGCAATGGCGCCCTGACCCTGAACCCAGTCCTCCTCCCAGGATCCTGGCTCTGCCTCCTTCCATCAACTCCCGCAGCTCCTCTCCCCAGGGCCAACCCCAGACACCATTCCCCTAGTGGCCCAGCCAGACCTCCCTCCCTCTGCAGGGCCCTGGCCTCCCCCCAGCCTCACCATAAGTCTCGTCCACGTCCATGCCCTGCTTCCCCCCCATGGCTCAGTCTCCGGAGTGATTGGAGCCCGGGAGACCAGGCAACTCACCTGCCACCGCCCCGCCCTCCCACGTCACAGCCCCACCTCCACCTGTGGTCCCCTGACACACTCTAGTTCCTCCTCAGCATGTGGGAGGGAGGACTGAGAGCAGGAAGGCCCAGCCAGGGACAGGGCATAGGGCTGCTCGCTGAGACCCATGGACCATGACCTGAAGGACTGGGAATGCTCCAAGAATCCTTCCTAATCCTGCAAACTACCTCGCACATGTCCATATTCCCCAGCCAAGATTGTTATTTGCCTTTTAGGCTTTGATTAGACCCTGTCCTTGGTGGTGCCCCACTATCCTCTCCTCTCCTGGGCTACTGTTTGTACCAGCCCAGCCTCCCATCTCACTCTGCCCCTTGGACTCACATTCCTTCGGCTGTGTGTGCATCCTCCCTGGATGCCCCACCCCCCACAGTCACCCAGACAATTTGTTACCAAACCCAGTATTTATTGAGAACAAAGGAAACCAGTCGGCAGAGGGCCACTGCAGTTCATCAAACTTCAGCTGAGGTTGGGGAACAGAGGGGCGGCCAGCCCAAGTCACCCTCCCAGGGAGGAACCAGCCCTGGAAGAGGGGCTGTCAGACCCCCAGGGCCTGGCTGGGATCTCTGGCCAGGAATGTGTGAAGGGCTATGGGGAAAGATGGCAGTGCCCCTGGGTGTGGCCATGAGCAGCAAGTGACAGAGGCAGCTGCTGAGCTGGTGGCCACCCAGGGGTGGGGAGGGAGAGTATGGTCCACTCTCAGGGATTGACAGAGGGCAGAGAGCTGAGCTCAGGCAGCAGCTCCGGGTGGGGGTCCAGGCGGGCCAGGCGGCTCTGCTCTAGGGCGATGGCCTCAGCTGAGTGCTTACACTTCTCAGAGCCACACTGGCAGGTGAAATATTTGCTTTTGATGTCCCAGAAGCGGTCACCATAGTCAAACCTGTCAGAGGAGCACAAGAGGCTTGTGGGACCCAGACCTGACTGCCCAAGCCCACTCCAGAACCTGTGGATCCTGCTCCCCAGGGGGCACTCTGACACCCACACCTTTCCTTTCCCAACAGGCTTACAAATCCTTGTATGCTCTATGGGTCTGCAGCACCAGCACTGGCTGGGAACTTGTCTGAAGGCAGAGTCTTGGGCCCTATCCCAAACCTATTGAATCAAAATCCTCTGTGAGGCTCAGGCCTATTTAACACACCCTCCAGGGACACTTCTGTACACTGACTCTGAGCTCTGCTCTAATCCAAGCAGGCAAATCAGGAGCTCTCTTCAGCTGCTGGCCTCAGGTGTGCTATCGCCCACACCCTGGGCCAAGCCCAGCCACCTCACCCCAGCTCCTCCCCGGTCCGGATGTCTCGGGAACTGAAGAAAGCAATGCGTGGAAATCGCAGGTCTTGGTGCAGCATGAAGACCCGGACGGGGATGATGTTGGGGTCACACAAGTGGTTGATGAATCGGCTGATGTTGCCATAGTAACGGGCATCAATGCAGTACACCTCTCCATCCTGAGGGGAGGGCAGCACACTTTCCATTTACCACCCTTCCTGCCCCACCAACTTCCCCACCCAATGACAACCCAGTCCTACCCTCCCCAGGTTTCCACTGCTGACAAGGAGTAGGAGACTGAGGGGCCTCCTGCCCACCTTGTTGTCTAAGTCGAAGAGATAAGAATCATCCTCTCTCACATCGGCTTCAGCGTCGGAGATCAGCTCCCCGACATACCTGCTGGGCAGGAAGTGATGGTGCTGAAGGTGAGCTGGGGTTACGGGGGCCGGCTCCAGGCCGTGTCTCCTCACAACCCCACAGGCTCTTCTTCCATTAGGTCAGATGCCCAGTAGTGTCTGTGAATGTTGCAGATCAAAACTGCTGGGACCTGGCTGGGTGGTCCCCTCTGAAGGTGAGATCAGAAGGAGGAACATGGGGACACTGGCATGTGAGGTCGTCACTGGATAGCTGCCATAGGCGGGGCCGGCAAGTGTGGTGGCCGGGGATGAGCTGGTGACATGGTGGGGGAGGTAAAGGGACTGATGCCAGGCCTCCAGGGTCCAGGGCTCAGCCTGTAGGCTTGGGTGGGAAACTGCTCAGGTTTAGACACTTGGAGGTTTGTGGACTAGAAGTCACCCCGTGGGTGGTGGCAATGGCAGGCTGAAGGACACGAGTGGTCAGGCCAGCAGGAAGGGGTAGAACCACAGGAGCTGTGAGAAACTCTGGGGAAAGAGCCAGGGGTGAGGATGCCCACACTTGGAGAGCAGAGGAAGAGGAGCTAGTGAAGAGGAAGGGCAAATGGGGCAGAGGTGAGGACAGGGCCATGGAAGCCAGGCTAAGGGGGTGGCAGATGCCAGGGGAACAAGGGCTGAGGCACATGAAGCAGGGGTGCAGTTGGGGACTGTCGGAAGGTGGCAGCAGTGGAGGGGTGAGGACAAAGGCAGAGCCTGGCAGGATGAGTAGTGAATGGATGGTGGGGAAACCAAAACCCAGGAAGACAGGGCTGCTTGTTTGAGAGGTTAACAGATGACACGATTAAAAGAAAATGGATGGTCCCTAAATGAACAAATGGGACTAAAAGCTTTTTTTTTTTAAGTTCAAAGGAGACCTAGATAAGTTTAAAGGCCATGAGCTAAAAGCCAGGGGACAGAGAGTGGTTACAGAAACTGGGCAGAGAAAGGAACTGATGGGGAGGAAAGAGGGCCCTGAAAGTGGACAGAAAATGAGGCTCAAAAAAGCCATGGACACCAGCAGCGGAGTGGAGCTCAAACCCCGATCTGTCTCCCAAACTGGTACTTTCCCCAGCTCAGAAGGGCGGGGAGAGGCTATGTGAGGCTGGGAAGTGGGGGTGGGGTGGGGATGTGGGCAGTGGCGATGGACAGCTCTGTGGTCTGGGCTGAGTGGGGTAGGAAGGGTGCCTGGCTGTGGGGAAGAGGGCCTGAGGAAGCTGGCTGGAGATGGGGCAGTGAGAAGAGTGGGACCCATCAGGGAGGAGGGCAGAGAGGGCAGAAGACGTAGCAGTGGCCGTGGGTCCATCCCTTCACCCCTCCCCAACTCACTCGCAGATGAAGGTTCCCTGGGGGATGGTCTGCAGGGCGCGGACACCCCAGCCCATCTTGGCAGTTCGGTAGAGCTGCAGTCGCACCCTAGGGGTGGGAGAGAAGGTGATGTTGGGTGGATGGGAGATAGCGAGTGCTTGTACATCTCTGTGCATGTGGGTCTGTGTGTGCCCACGTGTGCTTGTCTATGTGTGCAGTGGGTAGTGGCAGGGGGTGGATGGGTGGGGAGGCTGCAGGGGCAGGGCCTCACTTGATGCCACTCTGCACCACCCGGTTCTTGCAGTTTCTCCAGCAGGAGCAGGCCTGGTTACACTCGAAGATCAGTGGGGGCTCGATCTTGTTAAATTCCTGGAGCAGCCGCCCATCCTTGGGGAGGGAGGAGAGGACAGTGGTTTCTGTGTAGTCCCACCTCAGGTGCCCAAGATACCCAAGTCCCCACAGAAGAATCCCCCCCTGACCTCAACCAGGTGACAGGGAGACAGGGAGGCTGGGGTGGGGGACACTATACATATTCTAAAGTCAAAGGACAAGTGCCCCACGACCACCTTCCTCGACTTGCACGTGTCTGGGCCAGGCCCACCTCTGTCCTGGCAGTGCCTCAGGAATTCCAGGTCTGGCCCTGCCCACTCTGCTACTCCCCCCCAGGGTAGGAGGTGAAACACAAGGTCCCGGGGAATGCGCATTTGAGGTCAGCTCCTCTGAAGGACTGAATGAGCACCTGCGCACAGGGCAAGGGCACGTACCTTGTCATACCAGCAGCGAATGCTGAGCTGGCCACACAGGCAGTTGGAGCTGGAGCAGTCGTCCACACACGTGCAGTGCTGGGCGGGAGGCAGGGTGAGCCTGACCCCCGGAATTGGCCCTGGCCCCCCCAGCTCCCAGGGCTCCCTGCACCCCCAGCTGCTGCCCTTTCGCTAGGGTCCATGTTTTAGGATCGTGAGTGGTGATGGTCCCATAGTGAAGGGAATCAAGATATTGCTGAAGGTTTGTCCCTAGGGCTACCATGAGCCTGCTTAATACCATCCTGCGTCCTAGTAAGAAGATCCTTCTCCAGATGGACCACACCCCCGGAGCTCCCTTCCAGCCCCAGCTTTGCAGGTGCTCTTGTTGGCCCATGACTTGCCCCACTGTACTTGGTGGCTCTGCTGTCCCTTTAGGAGGACTCAGGCCCCTCACCTGCAGGTGGGTGATGTTACGGTCAATGTTCATGGTGGATGTCTCGCAATTCTCTGAGATGTACTTATAATCCTCAGGGCATGGCTCCCCATCCACGCCGTTGACGCAGGGAATGGGCACATTCTCATAGCCCCGAGCCACGTCCCTGGTAAGGGAAATGGGGCTGAGGGCTCCTCTAGGTACAAAGAGAGGACTGGGCTGGGGGGCAGGTAGAGGGGGATTCTGGGTGTTCACTGGGGCATGTAGAGAGAAGTTGCCAGAAAAAATGCAGGGCACCAAGTTAAAAATCAGATTTCAGATAAACAAGAAATAATTTTTAGTACATGTACATCTCAAATACTGCACGGGACACTTTTACACCAAAAAAGCAGTAACCGTTCATCCGAGATTCTAATTTAACTGGATATCCTCTATTTTTATTTGCGATATATGGCAATCCTAGGAGGGGGAACCGGAAGTGGTTCTTGGGACTCAGTGGAGCCTGGGGAAGGCAGAAGGCAGTTCGGGGACTGAGGGCCCAGCACTCACCGGCAGATGATCTTCTCAGTGCGGATGGCCCGGTTGCCCACGCCAAGCCGCAGCTTGCGGTTGAGCTGCAGTGCAAACCACACATCAGAGCGTTCAGGAGTCAGGTCCCATGCGGTGTCCCCCTCCTTGTTGCGCAGCTCAGGATTCGCTCCGCGTGACAGGAACAACCTGCGGGGGGAGAGGAAGCCTTAGAGGCCGGGGCTGTGAGGGGTGGCAGAGGGGCTTTGGGTGCAGGGTGGACAGAGGCTCACAGCACACAGTCATGGTAGCTCTCCCGGGCTGCGATGTGCAGGGGAGTGTCCCCGTGGTAGTTGACAGCGTGGAGGTCGCAGCGGGCATTCAGGAGGACCTCCGCGATGGCAGCGCTGCCAGTGAAGGAGGCCCAGTGCAGACAAATGTTTTCCTCCTGTAAAGGTGGTGGCAGAAGGAGTGGCCTGGGCAATGAGCCCTTGAATCCAGCCTCCACTATGTTCAGGGCTTGGGCCAGCCCCACCGCCCCCACCCCAACCAAAATCTCACATTGTCTGTGAGGGTGACATCAGCACCCCGTGTCAGCAGCATGCGGATCACCTCGATGTGCTTGTGCTCTGCAGCCCAGATGATGGGCGTCCATCCCCCACTATCCTACGGGTGGGAAAGGAGTGAAGAGAGTGGTGGGCAGGCCCAGCATCCAGCCCTGCTCACCAAAGCAACCTGTGGTCAGGAGCACACGCCCTGGAGCGACTCAGCGAGAGGCCCAGCTCCGCCACTCAATGCTGCGGCACCCTGAGCAAGTCACTCAATGTCTCAGCATCTGTTTCCTTATCTATAGAGTGAAACTACAGTGTCTATTGTTCAAGGCTGCAGAGTCCTTTTTCTCTTTCTAAAAAATACATTATTTCCTAGGTTTGCCTACTCAAAAGTCCTAGACGCGGTCACCCAATAGCAACAACTATCCCTAGGTACACAGATGGTGTGTAAATGCTGAAAGGCCAGATGCTCTCAAAGGATGCTGGGTCATGTCAAAAGCTACAGGAGCCAACTTCCAGGGGCTCCTGCTAACAAAGGATGGATCGAGAAGAAAGACAATAGAGTAAAACATATCTATCACACGAAAAACAGAGAGTTCACAAATAATCTCACTGGACACTTCAGAGATTAAAGCAGCAACTCATTACTCTGAAAACTGATAAAGAGAAGTAGCAAGAAAGAAAATAGTGAAGAGATAGTTGAGTGAGAGAGAAATAAGGGGACAGCCGGAGCAACATGGGATGCAGGGAGGGGTCAGAGGTCAGCCGTGGAAGATGCCACAGCCTGAGGCTGAGCCAAGGACCAAGGGGCTGGGTAGCGGGGAGTGGGAGGGGTGGCAAGGCAGCTGGGCCTCTGACCTGGGCATTGACGTCCACCTGTCCTGTGCTGAGCAGCAGGCTGACCATCTCCAAGTTCCCAATCTTGGCTGCGTGGTGGAGGCAGGTGGAGCCATCCTCCTCCTGAGGGAGACGTAGGCAGATGAGTCTTCCAGCTGGCACCTCTAAGCCAGTCCTGCCCCTGGGCCCCGTGGCAGGCCTAGCACACCTTGCTATAGACACAGCCGCCACGCTGCACCATGTAGCGGGCCACCTCCAGGTGGTTGTTCACCACAGCCTCCATCAGCGGCGTCCGCTGCTGCTTGTCCACTGCGTTGATGTTGGCTCCTGCCTGTGAGGAGGGGGCAGGTGGGCTGGTGCCAGGGAGGGGCCAGGCAGGGGGCGTCCAAGGGCCTGGTCAATGAGGCAGAGGGCCAGCCCATGCTGACCTGTAGCAGCACGTGGCAGATCTCCACAGAGCCCTTCTGGGCGGCTGCATGCAGGGGTGTGCGCTTGCTCTGTTGGTCGCTCTGGAAGTTGGGGTCCAGGTTGTCCACTGTGGGGAGAGCCCGCCACACCGGGAAGGACAAGTGGTAAGCAAGCTAGGGGCCGGGTGGCACCTCCTCCAGGAAGGTTTCTCAGGGCATGTGTCAGGAGCAAGGAGCCAGGGGCACCAGCTCTGCCTGAGTTCAAAGCGGCCCTTCCCCTCAGTGCTGCTGTGCACTGAGCAAGGCAGGTGACCTCTGGGGTGAAGGTGAAGTCCTTCACTGTGCTCCTGGCCCCAGCCCAGTGCCTGACATATCATCGGGCTCAGTCAAGCTTCACTGAATGAGTGAGGGGATGGACACTCACACAGCATCAGGATGACCTTCTGCAGCTCCCCCTGCTTCACTGACAGGTACAACTGCCTTGGGTGGAAGCGCAGTTTCTTCCGCCTGCCATGGTGAGGGAGGGCGGGGTGGGCTCCTTAGACTCCAGCATCACCTTCAACAACCACAGATCCGCCCTTCCAGCCCACCCCAGTCTCCGTGCTGAGAGCAACACCCCCCTCACCTCTCCGACTCCTGGATGACTAGGGCCTTCTCCAGGGCTTCCCGGCCTGGTCCAGGTGGCAGCCCCACAGCTGAGAGGCAACCCCCACTGGGCAGGGTCAGGGAGGGCCCTGAGCTGTCAATGGTGTCAGCCACAGGGTCACAGGGAGGGCGCCGGAGCTCCCCCTGCCCTCGCATCCGGGCACTGTAAGAGAAGGGGCTAATGTCTCGGGTGATGGGGAGGAGCAGGGAACAGACAGCGGGGAAGGGAGGGGCCAGTACCTGGGCTGAGAAGTGTCTGCTCTCCCAGGAGCATCCTGGGCCAGGGGTGGGGGGGCAGGGGCTGCAGTGCCAGTTGGTGGTGTCACTCCATCTCCCCAGGGGATGGTCACCTCCTGGGCCTCAGACGCATCCTCCCCACAGTGGGGACAGAAGACCATCCCATTCAACTGGGACACACAGGCCTTATGGAAGCGATGGGCCACACGGAAGTCGGGGTGGCACTCTAGGAAGGTGCCCTGGACAGGGAAACAACACGGTGAGGCGATGGGAGCCCCTTCTGCAGCTGGGCTCACTGCTGGTCTGCCCCATGGTCACTCACCGCCGTACAGAAGTAGCCACAGCCCGGGCAGCAGTGGTGTTTGACCATGCGGGCGCGGTGGGCCTCACAGAGCACCATCAGGGCCACACGGCTCGATGGCCTCATGGTCTCCCGCTTGAGGATTGCAGCATTGCAGCCCGACAGCTGTGGGGAGAGAGGATGGACGAGAAGAGAGGTGAGGCGGAGGCCTGGGCCATGTACCCCACACTGCTTCTCCCTGTCCACAGGCCCACCTCTCCATCCACACTCTCTGTGGCCATGCACTTGTGCCCTGCTCTCTCGCTGATGCGGTCAATCTTGGGCGCCTCCATGCGGCAGCTGCACAGGGGCAACTCCTCAAATCCGCGCTCTGTCTCCAGTGAAGATGTGTCGTTGGACACCCCTTAGAGGAACAAGGGAGCTGAGGGAGGCCCTGGCCCTCACCCACTGGGACCCCTGGTGGTGCTGTTCACCCCCACCCTGCCTGCCTGCCTTTCTCTCCGCGCTCCAGAACCCCCAAAAGCCTGGCTGTGGATATACCCTGGCTCCAGTGGGGTCTCCCTCCTCCCCTTTTCCCTCCAGTCCTGAGGGTGCCCCCTAGTGGCTCCCTATCCCAGCAATTGGCAATTACCAGCGTGGTTGGGGGAGAGGGTCCCCTCGCTGGGCAGCTCCAGGGACCCCAGAGGGACCTCCATGTACTCACTGGGGCCTGAGGAGCCCACACCATTCACTCCTGACACAGAGACAGAGAGAGTGAGAGTACGAGCCCACGGGCACCTGGATGTGTGGGCACATGCGGGTGTGCGCATGCATGAGAACGTGTTTGTGCATGCTCTCTGGGGACTGGTGGGGGGACTGGGGGAGGGGACCCCAGAGCAGAGGAACCTTCTCACCTCGTGGCTCCTTGGTCCGGGGAGGATCCCGCTTCCGCCGTTTCCGGGAGGGCTTCACCCATGGGCTGTCCTTCCGCCATTTCTTTTTGGCTTTTCGCCGGCCACTGGAACCGCTCTGGGGAGGAGGGAGGGTGGAAGAGCCTGGCCCCAGCCCTCAACTCCTCAGGCTCAGACCTCTGGCCCCACAGCCCCTACTCTTCTGGGCATGTCAGCCCCCAGCTCTCACCCTGTCAGACTGATTGCCTGACTCCTCGTCTTCCTCTTCTTCTTCCTCCTCCTCCTCTTCTTCCTCCTCCTCCTCTTCCTCTTCCTCACTAAGTTGTTCAGCAAGCGCTTCAACCTCGGACTGGGACAGAGGCAAAGTGGGGCTGAGGAAACAGTGAGCCTTGGGCCACAGATCTCTCCAGGGGAGACTTGGGAGAGAGGCAGAGCAGGTCATGCCCAACTGCCAGGACTCGCACAGGGAGACCGGTAAAGAAAACCGCCACGGCCCCGAGGGCTCTCCAGTGGAGGCGAGTGCTTGCAGGAAAGGAGGGAAAGAGCAGGAGGAAGAGATGTAGAATATAATACAGCAACAAAAAGAATGCACAATGGTTAGATGGAACGACATGTTTGAATCTTGGCAAGACAGTATTAAGCAAAAAACAAAACCAGACAAAACCCCAAACAGTTAAGTTCCAGAAAGGAAATGTACAGTATGTAAATGCATACTTGCTCTTTCTATGAAGTTCATAAATAGGTGAGACCACCAATGGCTGCTAAAGACCCTAGATGAAAAACTACGAGGAACTACTGTGAGGATCAGGCTGACATCACCTCAATCTCCTTTGACCGATCTCAACATAACTAATAAAAGGTCACAGACCCTATACCTCCTGGTGTGGTGTGACGGGAAGCACTTGCACCAGCAGCGGTGGGGTGTGCTCCTGAAGCTGACCAAGCTTTCAAATACAACAGTTCATAAGTACAAGGGATATCTGTCAGAGAGCAATGTATCAATTCCCGCCCAGTGGCCAACTCCTAAACGTGAGGAGTTCTGTCTGACAACTGACCTGGTTTCTTCAACAAATAAATGGCAAGAAAAAATTTTTTTCGATGACAGGGAACCTATACATCAAGAAAGAATGGTGACAAGTGTCAAGTCAATGTGTAGGCCTCGTTTGAATTTTGACAAATAAAAGCCCATTTATGAAACAACTGAGATGTGAAGACTTAAACAGTAGTGAAATGATGATATTGAGAAATCACTGGTAAATTTTTTAGGTGTGAAAATAGTCATGTAGTGATGTTAGGGAACAGAAAGAGGTCTTTTCTTTTTAAGGATTTATTTATTTTTAGAGAGAGGGGAAGGAAGGGAGAAAGAGAGGGAGAGAAACATGAATTGGTTCCCTCTTGCATGTCCCAACCAGGGACCTAGCCAGCAATCCAGGCAGGTGCCCTGACCGGGAATTGAACTGGTGACCTTTTGATTTGTGGGAGGAGGCCTAACTCACTGAGCCACACCAGTTAGGGCAGAAAGAGGTCTTATGTTTAGAGATACATATGGAAATATCTCTAGATAAAACATGGCAGGCGTTGGCTCTAACATAAGCCAGCAGGGTGAGCTCGGGGAGGAGTGGACGGGTGTGAGGACCGGCTGTGCAGTGCGAAGGAGGCAAGAACACACGATGGGGCAGGAGAGCCTCTTCAATAAATGCTGTTAGGGAAACTGAACCACCTTTGTACACCATATATAAGAATAAATTCGAAATGGATCAAAGACTTCAATTTAAGACCTGAAACTATAAAAATCTTACAAGAAAACATACAGTAAACTCTCTAATATGGCTCTTAGCAGTATGTTTTTGGACATGTCTTCTCAGTCAAGGGCAACAAAAGAAAAACTAGACATATGGGATTATATTGAGCTAAAAAGTGTCTGCATAGCAGAGGAAACCACCAACAAAACAGAACAAGATACCTGCCAATGATACATCTGATAAGGGATTAACATCCAAAATATGTGAGAAATTCATACAACCGAACAGCAAAAACCAAAACCAAAACCAAACCAAACAATCCAATTAAAAAATGGGCAAAGGACCCAAATAAACACTTCTGCAAAGAGGACATAGAGATGTTCAATAGACGTATGGAAAGATGCTCAACATCACTAATGTTTATAGTGATGTGAGCAAATTAAAACCAGTGAAGTTTCACCTCACACCTGTCAGAATGGCTACCATCAATAAATCAACAAGTGTTGACAAGACTGTGAAGAAAAGGAAACCCTTGTGCACTGTTGGTGGGAATGCAGACTGGTACAGCCACTATGGAAAATAGTATGGAGGTTCCTGAGAAAAATTAAAAATAGAATGACCATATGATCCAGCAATTCCACTTCTGGGTACTTAGCCAAAGAAATCCAAAATGCTAATTCAAAAAAGACATATGCACCCCTATGTTCATCACAGTGTTATTTACAATAGCCAAGATACAGAGGCAGCCTAAGTGTTCATTGGCTGATGACTGGATAAAGAAGATCAGGTACATATGTAATAATAGAATATTATTCAACTGTAAAGAAAGAATAAAATCTTGCCATTTATGACAACATGGATGAGCCTAGAGGGTATTGTGCTGAGTGAAAGAAGTCAGACAAAGACAAATGCTGTATGATTTCATTTATATGCGGAATCCAAAAAACAAAACAAATAAAGCAGAAACAACCCAAAAGTTAGAAAGCATTTCGAAAGGTCGCCAGATGGGAGAGGGGTTGGAGGCTGGGTGAGAAAGGGAAGGGACCGAGACACTGCACTGGTGGTGAGAGAACAGCCCTGGGGGCGTGAGGCACAGCACAGCGCACACAGTCAGCACTGTGATGAGTATGTGTGGGGCCAGGTGGGGTCTGGGAACGTCACGTGGAGCACTTTGTAAAGTACATGATTGTCTGACCACTGTGCTGTACACCTGAAACTAGTACAAGATAATACTGAATGGAAAAAATAAATAGATACATTTTAAAAAGAAAAAATACTGGGGTGGGGGGTAGTGGTTGGGGGAAAATGCAGTCAACTGTAATTAACAATAGAATAAATATTTAAAGAAAAAGAAAAAATATCAGCTGTGTATTGCTAGAGCTGGGTGACGGTCTCACGGGGCTCACTCTTCTATTCTTTTGTGCACACAGTTGGTCGTTAAACAACACGGGGGCGGGGTGCCACCCCCCATGCAGTCGAAACTCCATGTGTAACTTTTCACTCCACCCCAAATTAACTAGCAGCCTGCTGTTGACTGGAAGCCTTACCAATAATGTAAACAGTTGATTAACACATATTTTGTATATGTAATATGTACTGTATTCTTACAATAAAGTAAGATAGAGAAAATAAATCATAAGAAAAAAATACACTGACACTATTTATTTTTAAAAAATCTGTATAAGAGGACCCATGCAGGTCACACCTGTGTTGTTCAAGGATTATCTGTATTCGAAAGTTTCCACGATAACACGTTAAATAAAAAGCAAAACAGGCAAGACTAAGCATTATAGTACATAGGCAAACATGTGTGTGATAAAACCAAATCAAGTGCCCTGGCTGGTGTGGCTCAGTGGATTGAGGGCCAGCCTGCGAACCAAAGAGTTGCCAGTTCAATTCCTAATCAGGGCACAAACCTGGGTTTCGGGCCAGGTCCCCAGTAGGGGGCACACGTGAGGCAACCACACATTGATGTTTCCTTCTCTTTCTTCCTCCCTTCCCCTCTGTGTAAAAAAATAAATAAATAAAATCTTAAAAACAAAACAAAACAAAACACACAACCCCCCTAACCAAAAGCAAAGGAATAACCCAGCAGGCAAACAACAAATAAACCATAAAATGGATGGTGATCACTGTGGAAAGGGTAGGGGATGGAATGGGTGCAGCACACATGGCATTAGGTTATAAAGAGTATGGGGCAATGCATTAGTGGGTGTTCAGAAGGTAAAAAGGAGAGAGTGAAGCGGGAGGCGGAAAAGATGGGACAGTAAGCCCTGGACACGGGACGGCAGGCCATCTCACCTTGCTGTCAGAGTCCACACGCTCATCCACAGAGTAGGAGTCATAGTAGAGGCTGAAGTCATCCCCCACCACTGTCTCCCACTCCTCCAGGGACCCAGGGTTCGTCTTCTCCAGGGTCATTTCTCCTGAACTCCGGGCAGAGCCCAACTCCTCCGACTGCAAAAACAAGACAACAATAGACACTGCGGGCATTCCCCACCGACCCATTTCCTTTGAGCGGGGAGGCAGCCCTAGTCTGGGGCTTCCCTGCAGTAGCCCCTAGGTGGAGAGGTCTTGTTCTCTGCCTCTCCCTGCTCACCAGGCCACCTCCTGAGTTCAGTTTCCTCCTTTTGGCCACATCTGGAAGGAGAGAAGAAAGGATCCAGGCTTGTAGTCTAAACCCTAAGGACAGGCCATATCGAGCTGCAGGTGGGTGAGGGGTGGGACTGACCTGAGGTCACCTTCCCAAGTGGGTGCACATCATCACTCATTCGGAAATGCTGCACTTCAGGGGGCCTCTTCTCAGGGACTGGGGGCTGGGAACACAGAGGGAGCATGCTTAGGATCAGGAATCGGCTGTGGTTCGGCCTGAATTAGCCAGGAGCGCCAGATGGTGGTGAGCCACAACTTCAAAAATGTCATCTGACGCTGAAGTAGCCAGATGTGGCTGTAACAAGAACTGCTGTCTCCCCAGAGAAAGTGGGTCAAGGATGTCCCACACCTAACCCTCACTTACTTCTTCAAGTGTGCAGCGGGCCCTTTCTTCCCATTTTATAGATGAGAAAACAAAGGTTAAGGCCTTGACCAAAGCTACTCAAACCACATGCACAACATAATACTACCAAGAGCCCTAAAAATACTGTCATAAAGGTTGTAAGATTCTGGGGCCTTGGTTGTGTCCCTTGCCCTCATCTCATTCCCAGTAGGAATACAACCTTTAAAATGAACCAGGGGCAGGTTCTACAGGAGGAAAAATTCCCTGAGGTCTTGCTTTGAAGTAAAAAGAGTGTTTTCAAGTTTCTTCACATAATTGTTATCTTAAAAGTAAATAAAGCTATATAAATAAATCTTTAAAATTAGTCTCTTCTACTTCTCTCTCCCCAAGACTGTAAACTCCAGGAAGACAAGAAACTGTCTGTTCACACATTAAGCCCCAGTCCAGAACGTGACACAAAATAGCCCCTTGGTAAATTGTAAAGCTGTGAATGGATTGGAAAAGACTTGAATATGTATTATAAAAAAGCCCACAAGAGATGAAGGGTTGATTACCTGGCTCTCCCACCCCCTCAACCCTTCCCCTAATTCTCACCTGTCCATTTCCAGGTTTGGACATAGTTTTCCTGGCTCGGTGGATCTTGGGCTGCCCCTCAAGGCTGGTAGTAGATGGAGTGGGTTCAGGCCCTGATGCTGCTGCCCCCTGGGCCCCTGGCATACTCAGCAGCCTCATAGCCAAACTCTGGACTGATGGGGGTGATTTCCCAGCCCCTGTCATTGACATCTTGGCACGGCTGGGACAGGCACCCCCTTTGCTGGGCGAAGAGGGGAATGACTTTGTGGCATGACCTGGAAAACAGACAGGCAGACAGGCAGAGGCAAGATTAGAGGAAAGGCAAAATCAGAGGATGCCCCACCTCACCCCCAACCTCCACAGCCTCTCACCCAGCAGGATGCGCCCCCCTTGCAGGTCCCCATCTCCCTCAAGATTTTCAGGTTCATCCCCAACGGGTGGTGTGGCTCCTACAGGGGTGTCGGCCCCCTCATCGCCAACAGTGACGGTGACAGTTGCTGGGGATGAGGGGCCGGCAGGCTCCAGGGAGTCGGGGCTGGCCTTAGGTAGGGTCTCCTCACTAAGAGGGTTGTCCCCAAAAGAGCCATGAACTGCAAGGGAAGAGAAAAAGTTCAGGACTACGGGCTCAGGGAGTCCTGTGTTTGGGGAGGTGAGGTCTAGCTGGGCCGGTTTCTGCTTCACTCACCTCTCTCGGTGGCTCCTCTGAGCTCCTTGTCCAGCACCAGAACCCCCATCTCAGCCGGGACCTCCCCCTGGGAGGCGACACAAGGGATAGGAGGGCTGGTCAGCCCGGTAGGAAGTTGGGGGACCCAGGGCCCCTGGGCCCTGGGAAGAGAGAGTAGGCTCCGGGGCCTACCTCTTCCTCTGTGGGCACCCCCCCTTCCACGGCCTCGGCTGCCGGGAGGGGCCGCACGACCCCTCCCCCGGGCCCGTATCAGCCCCCTGCCTCTGGGTAGACCCCGCATCTCGGAGGCCGAGAAGAGAGGAGGGGGAGGGGGCGGGGCCTCCGAGCACCGGCCCCGCCCCCTCCTCCCGGCTGCACGAACCGTTCCCCCTTTGTCCCCCAGGCCGCGGGGACCCCGGGTACCAACCCCTCCAGCGCCCGTTGCCCCCCAGCCCGGGGGACGGCCCCTCGTGCCCCTCGCGCGTGCTCCTGGGGCTCCGGCGCCCGCCGCCCACTCGGGGACAGCCAGCGGCTGCACGCGCGCCTCCGTGCCCACTCCCCCCACCTCCCACCCCCTGGTCCCCTCATCCGCCCCCGGTGCTAGCCCTCCGGATTGCTGTAAGTCCTGCCCGGGCCCCCCGGCCCCGTTGCACCCCCGGAGCATTGCACGGGCGCGCGCTTCCCCCGGGCGCGCGCGCGGGCATGCACCCGCCTCTCCCCCTCCCCTTCCGCACCTCGGCGGCCGCCGCCGCTGCAGCTCCCGCCGCCGCCGCCATCGCCGCTTGCGCTGGGGGCAGAGCCGGCGCGCGGCCGCCCCGGGTCACGTGGGCGGGGAGGGAGGGCGATGAGAAACTTTAAAGGAGCCACTGCGCGCTTTCTGGCCATTTTCCTCCCAGAGCGGCCTTGGAGGTGGTAGTGGTTGCCCAAAGGTGGAAGCTGCTAGGGAGAATTGCTGCCGTTCCTAGTTTTATTTCAGCGGGGAACCGAAGGGGAGGCACTCCTGGGTCCAGGTGTGGCCTCTTCACCCCCTACGCCAGGTTTTAGGTAACAAGCTGTGTCAGCCTCCCGGGAGCGGCTGTATTTCTAAATCTGGCTTACGTGTGCTTCTCCCGCTTCTGGGTGCTTTCTAGTTTCTGAGTCTCCAGATAGAAGGCACAGCCTCAATTTTGGCCTCGCTTCTCTAACGAGCAAGAAGGGGTGATGGGGACTAGTAGAGGACACTTGTACTTTTGGCTGGTTTTAGCATGCTGGTTAATGTCCCTTTTTGAAAACCTGGGGGCCCTTCCTGTTTATGCCAGACATCTTACCCCACCACATGCACTGGGCATCCAGGTAAGCCCCCAGTGGCCTGAGTCATTACTCTAGTCACACTCTAGTAAGTAACCTTTTTTGCCAAATACTTCACAATCATAGTGAGGCACTCCATAGGATGTAGCCCAGCAGAGAATGAAAGTATGAATATTAGGCCAAGATATACAACCTTGATAGGACTATTTAGGGTACAGTCCCTTTAGGTATTATGTTCTGGTCAAAGTTGGGAAAACATCTATGATCTCACAAGCAATATTTGACACAGGCAGATGGCTGCAATGTAAGGCTCCTGAGGCCAATTCAAGGCCTTCTGGGAACTGTAGTTGTCTTTGGTTAAGAACTATCCCAATAGGGTTTTCTGGGAATTGTAGTCTTTCCTGTACTCTAATCCAAACCTAGTGGTTTTTAGCTCTCCTGCGGACACAGACCCTTTCTTCAGACCCAAAGTGCCCAAACATAGACTCCTGCTTACAATTTTGGTGGGCACAATGATCACACCTACAGGCGATGGCCCCGGTAATGAACTCCTCATATGCAGGAGGTCATGTGTCATCGCTGCCACAACAGTCACGGAGCACTTAGGCTCAAGGTATCTGCCAGGTGTGAAGGCTTCAGAACTGGGAGAGTCCCTGGGCAGAGGAGCCCACTTGTCACACTACTCTTCCCTATCAAGCCTCCTTCAGGCATGGGACCTGCATGAGTCGTGACCTCTGTCTGGGTAATGACCACAATAACAGGCTGTCTAGGGTGGGACAGTCATTTACATGAAGTTTCGAGTCACAAGAAAAAGGTTGTGGTTTTTTTAAAATTTATTTTGTGGAAAACAAAAGCAAAAAAAAACAACAAAAAAAAAACACAAAAAAACAAACCCACAAAACCCTAAAACCCCAAACTCCAGAAAAAATCCTAAAAAATATGTTTTTTTAAAAAAAATACTGTATAACTCTCCTCTCCCTCCCCCCAAACAGCCCTTCTGGTGTCCTTTCATCTAAATGTCCTACCCCTACCCCCACCCCCTGTTCTTGCTATTATTGTATCCCACTTCCCATTATCTACCCAGGATGCTTACCCCCATGATCTCTTACCTGCCACACCTTGTTCTCCCTAGAATTTTGGTGAGCCTTGTACCCACACCCCCATTCCCCCCACATGCAAGACCTGCCCTCCCTTCCTTTCTGGGATTCAGTAAATCCTTCCCACTACCAGTCCCTCTCCCAAGCATCTATTCTAAGCTGGAGCATGTACAAATTCCTGCCAAATTCCCTCCCAATTCCCACCCACCCAACACTACCTCAAGAAATGTCAGACCTCTTCCTGGGCAGGCTTAGCTAGGAATAAAACATTTTCCAGTTGTTTTGCCTCATTTTGTAGGACCCTTCCCCTCCCTCCACATATCCATGCATCTCTAAGAGAATACAATCTCTCTGGGATCCTATATTCCCTTGACCTTCTCAAAGAACCCTCTCCCTCTCCCTCCTTTTCTTCTGAAGAGGCAGGATCTTCTCTCCAAAAAATCTTGGGCCCCTCAGGATGTGTGTGTCTGATTAAGCTCCCCACTATATCTGCCATCTCCGATCCCCAATCCCCTATTCTCCTGGGCCAAGGAACCCCTTTCTCACCCAGCCCAAGGACCCAGGCCTGCCGGGCTAGTGCTAGCGGATGAGGACGTTGATCTCGGCCACGCTGGCCTCCAGCACGTTCTCGGCAGTGGTCTTGCCATGCTGCTCTTTGAGGTGCCGCCTAATGGCAGGCTTGTGAGCAAAGCGCACATCGCAGTAGGAGCAGCGATAGGGCCTCGCTCCTGAGTGCAGGTTGAGGTGGTCGTGCAGTGTGGACTTCTGTGTGAAGCACTTGCCGCAGATGCCACAAGAGTGAGACTTGACGCCTCGATGCACGTTCATGTGGCGGTTGAGGTTGCTGCTGTGGTTGAACTGCTTGCCGCAGCGCGGACACATGAAGATGAAGTGCTGTGCCCGCATGTGGAAGACCAGCTTCTCCACGCCCTGGAATACCTCTGGGCACTTGGTGCACTTGATGTTCTTTAGAGAGTTACCACTGGAGAAGCCCCCAGGCAGGGGACCCCGGCTGCCCCCTGCTCCCAGGCTGCCCCCCGCCCCCCGGGCAGCCATGGCCACTGCTGCTGCCTCCACCAGGCCTGAGGTGGCCCCCACGCTGGCCCGGCTTCCAGGGATCAACAGCAGGCCCTCCCCTTCCGCATCCTCAGACAGGCTGTAGCAAGCTTTCACCACACCCTGCGGTGGGGCCACAGTGCTGGGGGGCAGGCTGCTCTGGGCCAGCTCCCCCAGGTGGCTGCCCACCGAGCTTCCAATGCCTAGGCTTCCTCCCAGACCTCCGGGAGGTTTGAGCCGGTGTGCCACCTCCAGGGCAGACTCCACCTTGACAATGCAGATATCAGACACATCCTCATCCTCGTCCTCATCCTCCTCTTCAGCCTTTAGCTCCAGGTCCTCATCCAACGGGAACTCCAGCTTCACAGGCCGAAGGAGCGGAGGGGGTAGAGGGGGTGGGGGTGGGGGTTTGGGGGCTGGCTTTGGGGTCCTGGCAGGAGGGAGCAGAGATTTGGTGGCACTGACACTGCTCACAAGGCTGGTATCACTGACCCCATCCTCTTTGAGGCCTATTTTTGGTTCGATGAACTGGCTGAGGGCATTCCGGCATTTCTCCACCACGTGCTCCATTTGCAGGTAGGAGGCCGCGGTCAGGTAGTTGACGATGTCTCTGACGGCGAATTCCAGGGCACCCGTGTAACAGGAGAGGAGCAGGTCGGCCACTATGCGTGCGCTGTGCATCAGTGAGACCTGTAGCTCAGAACTGGGGTTCAGCAGGAACTGGTCCCGCAGGAAAGGGGAGCAGGCAGCCAGGATGACCTTGTGGCCACGGAACTTGAGGCTGTCGGCCACAATGGTCACGTCGCAGAACCGCTCCTCTGCTCGGAGCTGGTTCATGTTCCTCAGCGTAGCGGCCTCGTGGCCAGGCAGCTGGAAGCGCAGGACTTCCACCCCAGACGCCATTGTGGCAGGGGGTGGGCAACCCTGGTTGGGAAGGAAACCGGTCAGAGACAAAGGTCTCTGGCTCTCCTAAGCCAATGCTCCAGGCCCCTCTCCTCCATTCTTGCCCGGGCCCCCCAGCATCACATCTCCCAGTCTTCAAGTCTCCTCCTCAGTTTCCCCAGCACCGGGAGGGGGGCGGGAGGAGGCACTGTCCCTCCAAGGGGAGGGAGGCGTGGTTCCCGGGGGCGGGACTCTGGCGTCCGTGCCCCTAGCCCAACCACCCGCAACGATGGGGCGAGCCCGCGTGCCTGTGAAAGCAGGAGGAGTAAAGGCCTGGGGCTCTGGGCTCCGGGGTGCCCAGATTGCATATCTTCTCACCCCGCCCCCTTTACTCGCTGCCTCCTTCCTCCGCCCCCCCCACCCCTTGCACGTTTGCACACGCCTTTCACGTCCTTCCCCCGCCGCCTGCACGCATGGTGCACGCCCCCCCAAGCCCCACGACCCTAAGTGCACGCGCCTCTCACCTGGCCCTGGTCCGCGTTCTGTTTTTTTGCCCCCTACTTCCCCCACCCCCCCAGGGCCGCGGGCGCCCCCACACTCGGGCAGGGCCTGGGCAGCGCGCAGGCGCGGGGGTGACCGGGGCGCGCGCGCGCGCGGGTCTGGCTCCGCGTGGGCGTCAGGGCTGCGGGGCGGGGGCGGCTCGTGTGGTGTGTTCTAGGCTCCGCGCGCGGCGGCCGCGGCAAGAACTGTGGGAGGAGGAAGAGGGGAGGGAATTAAAGGAGCAGGAGTCCCCCCCTTCCCGACCCCCCTTTCTTCACCAGCTCCCCACACGGTTAAAGGGCCAGATGGCCTGGCCTCCCCTTTGGCCGGTATTATTTGTCCGCCAGAGCGGAAATACGTTCCACCCACTCTTCATTCTAGCTCCCCCTCCTCTGTGCCTCCGGGCTCAGCGGCCAGTCTGCGCGTGCGTGCGAAGTGTCTCGTGGAGGCTCCCCAACCCCGGCTCGCTCCCCTCTCCCGGTGCCGCGCCGCCGCCACCTCCCTGTCCTCCAGTGCGCGTCCCCGCCCGTAGCACTCTTCGGGGCCTGATCTCCCCGCTGGTAGAGCAGCCACCTGCTCCCTGGGTGGTGCTGCTCCGAGTGTGCCCGGGGTACAGTCACAGCCCTTCCCAAGGACCTAGGCCGCCCTGCGGCTCTCTGAGATGTTGGTCGATGCTGCCCACGCGTGCATCGCCTCCTGAATTGTTCCCGGTTCGTCCAGCCACACTTCCAGATTTTGCCAACTGTTTTGAAGCTAGTAACCACCCCCAGGCCTCCAGGCCACAAAATCCAGTGCCGTCAGTTTTCTCCATCTCATGTGTGGAAGGGCGGGAGAAAGAGGGAGAGAAACATCATGTGTGGTTCCTTCTCACATGACCCACACTGAGGACCTGGTCAGCAACTCAGGCATGTGCCCTGACTGGGAATTGAACTGGTGAGCTTTGTTTCCTAGGCTGGCCCTCAATCCACTGAGCCACACCAGGCAGGGCTGACCTCAACTTCTTGTCAAGGCAAATGCCCTCCAGGCCTCTACTTGAGCTGTCCCTGACCTTGCATATCCATTTCACCCCTACTATAGGAGTAGCCCTAGTAGAACTACTTCTAATTACGCAACTATTTATGTTATTAAGATTCTACTATCTTGCCCTGGCTGGTGTGGCTCAGAGGATTGAGTGGTGGTCTACGAACCAAAAGGTCTCCCGTTCAGTTCCCAGTCAGGGCACCTGCCTGGGTTGCCAGCCACGTCCCCAGCTGGGGGCATGCGAGATGAAACCAAGTATTTCCATCACACACCGATGTTCCTCTCCCTCTCTCCTTCCCTTACCCTCTCTCTGAAAATAAATGAATAAAATCTTTAAAAAAAACCTGTACTATCTTTTATCTTCCCAACTGCAACCATCCCTCCACCAAATTAACAAGGTCAGAGCTTCATGGTCCTAAATGAAACCTCTTCCAGCTCTTCACCTCTGTCTTCTTTTTCTCTGATACTCCCAAGCTACGGTAAGTTGCAGTCTCCACAGCTTCGGTACCAGCATTTATTAGCGCCTTGAAGACTACCCCTCCCCACAACCTCTCATACCCACGCTTCCCTACCCATCCAAGCCTAGGTGAGGAAGCACCTGTTTCCTGTCAATGGGATTTACTATATCTTCCAGGATACTACAGCATTTTTTCTTTTTTAAATTTTATTTATCGATTTGAGAGAGAGGAAGGGGAAGGGGGAGAGAGAGAGGGAGCAGCATTGATTTGTTGTTGTTCCACTTATTTATGCATTTATTGGAATTGAACCCATGACCTTAGTGTATCAGGATGATGCCCTAACCAACCGAGCTGCTGGGGCTACAACGTTCTCCTTATGCATCAATACTGATGAAACTGCTTGTTATATAATGTGTCACAATCTGGTTTCCCCAGGTAAACACCATGTTTGCAGGAATTATGTACATTGTGAGTTATGTTTTGCAAATAAAAAACATGAAATAAATGACTGACTATTGAAGTCATTCCTCTTCAGCGCAACCAGCATCCACCCATAAAAAGTTTGTTTCTGACTTAACTGGAATTCCTGAACTGTAGGGATGCCCTTTGGGGGTGGGGTCAGTGTTTAGGTGGTGCCTTGATTCTTTGCCATTATCTTTTAAATTCTGTGACTGTTATGCCTCCACCCAGTTTTCTCTATGCTAAAAAGCCCTCTTTGTAGAAATCTTTGTAGTGAGGCCTTGTGGATTGGAGGAAGAACTTTGGCTTTTGTGTCAGACACATAGGCTCCAAGTCACATTCCACTGCTCACTAAAAGAGGGCCCTTGGGCAAGTTATTTAATTCTTTGAATCTTTATCTTTGACTTGGAGACCTTGATTCCTTAAAGGGCTAATGTGAGGTTTAAGTAAGCATGGCTTACAGGGGGTGTCCAATCGTTGATAGCTCCCTTCCCACTTGCCTGACTGGGAGACTATGAAATTTTCAAAAGAACTTTAACTAAAAATTCTATTTCTCTATCTCCTCCCTTCTTTTTATCAATGCCAAACTTCTCAGAAGAATAGTTCACACTCCCATTCCCGTGAGAACAGAAATACAAAAAGCTGTCAAAGTAAGAATTTTAAGTTTGTAAACTTTTGTATCCTATCCTTTCCTGCCACTTCTCTTTCCTGGGAGTGTGAATGGAACAGGGGGCCTAATCTCAGTTTAGAGTTTAAGACAGGTGGTCCTTGGTGGCAGGTGGAGGGAGAGTCTTCAAATGTTCAGTCCACCTACTTACAGTTTTACATGGAAATGGTAGTGCACCAGGCTGTTTTTCTCTGTACAGGCTGGTGGGGAGATGTGGTAGGACTTTTCCTACATGCCCCATGCAGGGATAACCAGATCCTTGGCCCTTGGTCCCCAACTTTTGCCAGTGTGAGATAAGGGGCCTTCCTGGCCTTGGTTGACACCAAATACCCTAGTGTGGTGTCAAATTCACAGATAAATTCACTATTCTTAGTGGGTATGAGAAATAAAATGTGACTAGGGATGTAAGGAATGACTAGGAGACAGAAGTTCTAGGTTCTAGTCCATGTTTAAAGTCCCAGAGGCACCAGAGGTTTCAGTATCCTATTCAGTGCAGTGGAGGATTGTCTTTTCCAGCCCGAGTCTATAAAAGCTCATTCTGAAAGGGCGGGTGTACTTTTGTGTGTCTCTCTGGGAGAAGTGGTCGTGGGTCAGCTGGCTCATGGTTCAGAGCACCACTCCTGGTTATTGACAGAGGCAAGCAGTGGCCGAGAAAATCCTAAACTGTAGGAAAGGTTAGGCATTTCTCTGAGGAAGTCAAAGTATTTTTGGCAGTGGGTTTGATAGGAGACTGAAAAGTTAGAAAATTTTAGTTTGAGGTAAATAAACTAAGTAACACATATGTTAAAGCTTTTGTTTCAGAACTTACAGATAAGGCCCATCCAGGCTCCTGGGAGAAACAGCTGACCTCCTGGGGCACTAGAGATGCTGCAGTTTTCTTTCGCCTCATTCTCCCTGAATTTCAAACCCCCTCACCGCATCTTGTTTATTCCCTGTTATAAAAGGCTGGCTTGGAATGTTAAAGTATCCCTTTAACATTTCATATTGATAGGGGACTCAAGAAAATGTAAGATGGTTTTTTTAGGATGCGAACCTGCTGTCTTCTCAGACCGCCTTCCATCTAAACAAGGTGCCCGTAAAGATTCAATCCCTGTCTCTGCTTATTGGGTTCTGTATGTGACAGGCAGCCCAAATGCCGGTGTCTTTTCCGGTTTCAGGTTTACTCCTACAATTGTGCTTAGCTCAGACTGGAGTAACTGTATGCCTTGAGCAACCAATATTGAAGGAGGAGGGAAGTCAGCCTTGACTTTTTAATCTATAGACTGATAAAACTTGACTGTATTACAACAAAACCTCCAACTTCTTTCTCCTTTGACTCACACTTCAGCTCTGCCCACTGGAGTAACCCTGGTGAAAACTGCAACCTGTTCAGGCAGTGCTGGCAGGGGCTCACAGCTTGAGAAACCATATAAAAACAAAAGGCTCATACCACTCCCAACTGAAACCAGAAAAGACCGGCATTTGGGCTGCCTGTCACATACTGAACCCAATAAGCAGAGACAGGGATTGAATCTTTATGGGTGCTTTATTCAGATGGCCTGCGATCTGAGAAGACGGTGGATTCATACCTTAATGGACTGTCTTAAATTCCACTTTAAAATGGCCTGCCCTGGTTGGTGTGGGTCAGTGGATTGAATGCCAGCCTGTGAACCAAAGGTTTACCAGTTTGGTTCCCAGTTGGGGCACATGCCTGGGTTGCGGACCAGGTTGCCAGTGGTTGCCAGGTTGCACAAAGCAAGCAATTGGTGGCACAAAGGTGGAACTGCTTGTGGTCTCTCGGAGTCAGGGTAGGTCACACCTTCAGCTCCTGGAACAATAGCTTTTACATGCACTGATTACTAAGCTTATTAGCTATTACTTAAACTAAAATTTCCCAACTCTTGAGTCCCTTATCACAGCATTTGCAAAACCACCTTTCTCAAAATCCCGTCCCTCTCTGGCAAAGGTTTCCAATCCCTGACTATTCCTCCTTGCTGGTACCTCCTCCTTCTGACACATTCTCCCCAGCCCTTTGGAGCCCCCTCACAGCTTCAGTCTCTTGACATACTCTTCCCTCCTTCTGGCTCCTCTAAGTCCTCACACCCTCCCCACCCTGCTCAGCACTAGGTCTGGGTTTGTGGTGGTGGATTCTCCTAGTTCCTTGTCAGTTCCAGGTACAGGGTTCTTCTACTTGATGCCAAATACCTTTTCCTACCATCCAGGAAATCCTGCTCTGCTACTCTCACCCTCTTCTTGTTGCCATGAGCAACTGACTCCCAGGCCTGGGTACCTGGGAAACTGGCTTAGACGGTCTTCCCTGGGCCTGCCAGTGTCCATGCAAATGACCTAATCCACACCCCAATTACCCCTTCTGTCTGGCTCTCTTCCCTCCGTCCTCCCTCCTCACTCTTCCCCTCCCACTCTCCCTCCTCTCTTCCTTCCCAGTCCAGCCAAGATACCACTCAGGATGCATCACATCAGTTGGCTCTGGGTGCTGCTTTG
Organism: Glossophaga mutica; assembly: GCA_039655065.1. NCBI lineage: Eukaryota > Metazoa > Chordata > Mammalia > Chiroptera > Phyllostomidae > Glossophaga > Glossophaga mutica. Next base: position 107,896,289 of record CM077306.1, read on the forward strand.
TGCACCTGGAAGAGCCGCTGTTTTCACCACAGCTTCTTTCCAAACTTGTCAACTGTCCTGAATCCTCCTACCCTACTCCTAGTACCCATCTCTTAGCAGATGGCCCTATTTCTTACCTGAGATGCATCAAGTGCCCTCCCTCACACCCATGAACATGTCATTCTGTGCTCATTCTGCTTTTCTTGTCCTTAATTTCAGAGTCTGTTGAAAGCCAATCCTTCCTTCCAGCACCCCACTCCTATTCTTGCTCTAGTTCTTGCCTTCCTGGGCTTCATAGTGATTCCCTGTACTGGAACCCAGACAATTCTTTGCTATGTTAAAAAAAAAAATCCTTCTTCAACCTGCTTCATCTCCAGCTGAGACCACACCTAACCCCCTTTCTCAGCACAGCCAGCATTCCAAGTGTTCATCCTTTTTCACTGTCTCTACATGCATCCTCTCTGCTAAAAATATTTATTGTGACTATATTATATACGTAGAAGGTATGAAATGAACATGTATAGTCAAAGACAAATGAAACAGAACATCTGGGGACCTAAACACATTTTAAGAAAGAATTCTGGGGACCTTAGACATCCCATGTTCTCCATGCTGAGTGCATCCCTCCACCTCCACACAGAGTGACCTCTATCCTGAATCTCCTAGTTTCTTATCTCATAGTTTCACTGTCTCTGCATGTTGCAGGCATTCCCAATCAGCATGCTGTTTAGCTTTGCTTATTCAGTCTTCGTATGGATGGAGTCATACTCTGTGTTTTTCTGGGTCTGGCTCAACATTAAACTCAATATTATGATTTTCTTTACTTGTATAATTGAAATCATTCACTTTTTTCTGTTGCATGCTTACACCATAATTTGTGAATCACTTGTTCTGTTGATGGACATTTGTTTTGTTTAATAGGTGGTTATCACCACAATGCTGCTGTGAGCTCTCCTTTACTCTTCTCTGTGTATGGCAAGTAAACTCTCCAGGGCATCAGTCTTCAGATTGGGCCATGTGTGTCCCTGTAGTGCCAGAAGACTGTCCAAGGAGTAGGTGGACCTGGATAGAGGTAAGAGAACAGCTCTCAGATCTGACATTCCAATACAATATCGGGAGGCTGATGAACCTGAGAGGACCTCTGAGAAGGAGGAGCAGGTGCCCCTCCCCCTGCTGTTCCCTGACCTTCCTTGACCAAAGACAGAGGCCCAAGGGGGAGTTCAGGTGGTTCAAAACCCCAGGAAAACAAAGGGACAGTTTCAAAATCTGTGTTGGTTATGAGAAAGTGAGTGATCTAGTGACATCTTCCTGCAAATCAGGTGCTTTCTCTTTCTTTCCCTTTGACAAAATTGAAGCAGAAGTCATTGAGTATCAGCTGATTTATTTATTTATCTACCCTTTTTGTTATTGAGGTGAAACTCACGTAACATAAAAGAAACCATTTTAAAGAGAACAATCCAGTGGCATTTAGTATATTCACAGTGCTGTGCAACCACCACCTCCATCTAGTTCCAAAACATTTTCTTTTTTAAATTTTAATTATATTTTATTGATTATGCTATTACAGTTGTTCCAATTTTTCCCCCTTGCCCCCCTCCACCCAGCACCACCCACTCCCTCAGGCAATCCCCGTACTTTTGTTCATGTCCATGGGTCATGCGTATAAGTTCTTTGGCTACTCCATTTCCTACACTGTACTTTACATCCCATGACTATTCTGTAACTACCTATTTGTACTTCTTAACCTCCTCACCTCTTCACCCATTCCCCCACACACCCCTGCCATGTGGCAACCATAAATATGCTCTCCGTATATCCATGATTCTGTCTCTGTTCTTATTTGTTTAGTTTGTTTTTTAGATTCAATTGTTGATAGATATATATTTATTGCCATTTTATTGTTCATAGTTTTGATCTTTTTATTAAATAAGTCCCGTTAACATTTCATATTGATAGGGGACTCAAGAGTTGGAAAATTTTAGTTTAAGAAATAGCTAATAAACTTAGTAATCAATGCATGTAAAAGTTATTGTTCCAAAAAATGAAGTTATGACCCATCCTGACTCCAGGAGACCATAAACAGTGCTACCTTTATGCCTCAGGAGACTGCAAGCAATTCAAGATGGTACCTGAACCCTTGTACTCTAGAGTGAGATGACCACCGCCAGGACACAGCTAAAGACCACCCCCCAGGGCATGGTCTTTAAGGACCACACCAAGATACATCATAATTAAAACACCAAAGGTTAAAGATAAAGAGAGAATCTTAAGAGCAACGAGAGAAAAATAAAGAGTTACCTACAAAGGAGTTCCCATCAGACTGATTTCTCAAAAGAAACTTTTCAGGCAAGAAGGGGCTGGAAAGAAGTATTCAGAGTCATGAAAGGCAGGGACCTACATCCAAGATTACTTTATACAGCGAAGCTATCACTTAGAGTGGAAAGTCAGATAAAGTGCTTCCCAGATAAGGTAAAGCTAAAGGAGTTCATCATCACCAAGCCCTTATTATATGGAATGTTAGAGGGACTTATTTAAGAAAAACAGAAGATCAAAACTATAAACAGCAAAATGACAACAAAGTCACAACTATCAACAACTGAATCTAAAAAACAAAAATAAAATAAGCAAACAACTAAAACAGGAACAGAATCACAGAAATGGAGATCATTTGGAGGGTTATCAGTGGGGAAGGGGAAGGGGGAAAACAGGGTGGGGGAAAGGTGCAGGGATTAAGAAGCATAAATGGTAGGCACAAAATAGGGGGATTTTATTTTTTATTTTTTATTTTTTAAAATATATTTTATTGATTGTGCTATTACAGTTGTCGCATTTCTCCTCCATCATTCCCCTCCACCCTGCACACCCCCTCCCACCCACATTCCCCCACTTTAGTTCATGTCCATGTGTCATAAGTTCTTTAGCTTCTACATTTCCCACACTATTCTTAACCTCCCCCTGTCTATTTTCTACCCACCATCTATGCTACTTATTCTCTGTACCTTTTCCGCCTCTCTCCTCCTCCCACTCCCCTGTTGCTAACCCTCCATATGATCTCCATTTCTGTGATTCTGTTCCTGTTCTAGTTCTTTGCTTTTGTTTTAGGTGTGGTTGTTAATACCTGTAAGTTTTCTGTCTTTTTACTGTCCTATTTTTTATCTTCTTTTTCTTAGATAAGTCCCTTTAACATTTCATAGAATAAGGGCTTGGTGATGATGAACTCCTTGAACTTGACCTTATCCGAGAAGCACTTTATCTTCCCTTCCATTCTAAATGACAGCTTTGCTGGATAGAGCAATTTTGGATGTAGGTCCCTGCCTTTCAAGACTTCAAATACTTCTTTCCAGCCCCTTCTTGCCTGAAGGTCTCTCTTGAGAAATCAGCTGACAGTCTGATGGGAACTCCTTTGTAAGTAACTGTCCCCTTGTCCCTTGCTGCTTCTAGAATTCACTCCTTCATTTGAATCTTGGCTAATGTAATTACGATGTGCCTTGGTGTGTTCCTCCTTGGGTCCAACTTCTTTGGGACTGTCTGAGCTTCCTAGACTTCCTGGTAGTCTATTTCCTTTGCCAGATTGGGGAAGTTCTCCTTGATTATTTGTTCAAATAAGTTTTCCAGTTGTTGCTCTTCCTCTTCCTCTTCTGGTACCCCTATAATTCGGACGTTGGGACGTTGAAAGATGTCCTGGAGGTTCCTAAGCCTCTCCTCATTTTTTTGAATTCTTGTTTCTTCCTTGTTTTCTGTTTGGTTGTTAGTTTCTTCCTTCTGGTCCACTCCATTGATTTGAGTCACAGTTTTTCTTCCATCTCTATTGGTTCCCCCATGCATCTTCCTTCATTTCACGTACTGTAGCCTGCATTTTTTCATCTAATTTGTGAGCAAAATCAACCAATTCTTGAGCATTCTGATCACCAGGGCTTTGAACTGGGCATCTGATAGGTTAGCTGTCTCTTCATTGCTTAGAGGAATTGGCTCTCGGGATTTGATTTGTTTTCCCATTTGAGCCTTTTTTGGGGGCAGGGAGGGGGCTCTGGATGCGGCTGTTACGTAGTGAGGAGTGGAGCCTTAGGTGTTCCCCAGGACTGTGCAGCCCAGGTGCTGAGTTGTTATGCTGTATGTGGGGGCGGGGTCTGAGAGGGAACATTGGCGCTTGCTCCGCTCTCTCTTGAATTCCAGTTCCTTCTGCCACTTCCCCTTCACCTGGATTATTGGTGTGCGAATGTGGGACCACCGGGTCAGCCAGCCGCCTTGCTTGGCCTCACTGGGTCTGCACAGTTGCCACCCCGTGCCCAGGGTCTTCTAGCCGCCGCCTGCATGCCTGGGAACTGCCAGCCACTGCTGCCTGCGTGCCTGGGTCTGCACCTCCACTTTTTCCTGCTGTGACTCCACCCCTCTTACTGGTCTGGATGAATGGTTGTTGGACTTCATACAGTTCAATTTTCTACCAGTTTTGGTTGTTTTCTTGTTTCTAAATATTTGTTGTCCTTAATTTGGGTTGTGAGAGGAGGCATGGTATGTCCACCCATGCCTCCATCTTGGCCGGAAGTCTATTTTTATTTTTTAAAATTATTTTATTGTTGTTCAATTACAGTTGTCTGTATTTACCCCCCCACCCCCTCACCCCAGCCAAACCCACCTCCCTCCCTTGCTTCCACCACCCCGCTTTGGTTTTGTCCATGTGTCCTTTACAATTGTTCCTGAAAATCCTTTCCCCCATTATCCCCTCCCACTACCAGTCTGGTTACTGTCAGATTGTTCTTAATTTCAATGTCTCTGGTTACATTTTGCTAGCTTTTTTCTTTTGTTGATTAGATTCCAGTTAGACAGGGAGATACTGAGAATAGTGTAGGTAATGGAGAAGCCAAAGAACTTATATGCACTACTCACAGACATGAACTAAGGTGGGGAGATTGCTGGAGGGAAAGGGGTTATTGGGTAGAGGGGGACAAAAGGGAAAATGGGACAACTGTAATGGCATAATCAATAAAATAGGCTTTTAAAAAAAGATTCTCTCTTTAACTTTTGGCATTTTAATTAGATGTGTCTTGAGGTGGGCCTCTTTGATTCCCTCTTGTTTGAGACTCTGTGATTCCTGGACTTGGATGTCTATTTCCCTCACTAAATTAGGGGAATTTTCTTTCATTGTTTTTTCAAATAGATTTCCAATTTCTTGCTCTTTCTCTTCTATTTCTGACACCCCTATGATATGACTTTTGGATGCTTGAAGCTGTCCCAGAGGCTTCTTACACTATACTCATCTATTTGGATTCTTTTTTCTTCTTGTTCTGATTTTTTTTCTTCCTTATGTTCCATATGATTAATCGGAATTTCAGCTTCATCCACTCTACTGTTGTTTCCCTGTAAATTATTCTTTATTTCAATTAGCGTATCCTTCTTTTCTCACTGGATCTTTTTTATGCTGTTGAGGTCCTCACCAAGTTCCTTAAGCATCCTTATAACCAGTGTTTTGAACTCTGAATCTGATATATTGCTTATCTCCATTTTGTTTAGTTCTTTTTCTGGAGTTTTAATCTTTTCTTCCATTTGGACCATGTTTCTTTGTCTCCTCATTTTGGCAGCCTCCCTGTGTTTGTTTCTATGTATTAGGTAGAGCTGTTATGACTCCTTATCTTGGTTGTGTGGCCTAATGTAGTAGGTGTCCTGTAGGGACCAGTGGCACAGCCTCCCCTACCACCCAAGCTGGGTACTCGACGTACACTCTTTGTGTGGGCTGAGCACATCCTCCTCTTGTAGCTGAGCCTTGATTGCTGTTGGCAGGTCACTGGGAGGGATTTACCCAGACTAGTCAGCTGCAAGGACTGGCTGTGACCACTTACCACCAACCTCTGTCTTCTGTGGAGGATCAGCTGTGCAGGGGCAGAGAGGTGGTGCTCTGACATGGTCTGTAGCTGTCCATTGAGTAAATGGGGCAGGCTCTGGGGTTTTCTGAATGATGCAGACCAAGGTCAGCCCCACCCTGAGTTCTGCCTGGGGCCACCTTGCATGAGCTATAAAGCAATCTGAGATGGCTGCAGCTAGTGCTGGGCCTAGGGCCACTTAGCAAGAGGCTCAGGGGCTAGGGGATTACTGAGGCTGCTGTTGCTTGTTTGATAGGATTTAGGAAGTTGTGAAGCAGGAGCCAAGACCAGCCATTCATAGGAAAAAGTCAGTTAACAATTTGGGTGGGCCTGTAAGTTGGGTGGGATGGAGCCTCAGGGGATCTCTAGGGCAGGGAAAACAGTGTTAGCCAGGTTGACAGAGTCTCAGATATGGCACTCACCTGCCTGCCACCTTGTGTCTCCATGGTGGAGAAGGGCTCAGAAGAGCGACAATGGCCACTCTTGACCTTTCTGTCTGGGAGGAAGCTGTCCCTCTCAGCTCCTGCCTTGGTGCCAAACACTTCAGTTCCTCCTTGTATGCCAGTGGTGCCTTTCAAGCTGCTACCCTGGTGCTGGAGCTCACAGGGAGTGAGTCTCCGTAAGTCCACATGTAGGTTCTTTAAGGGGAACTGCTTGGGATTACAGAACTTTCTTCCACTGACTCAATAGCCACTGGTTTTTGCAAAAAGAAGTTATGGGGACTTATCTTCCTGGCACTGGAACCCTGGGCTCGGGAGCCTGGTGTGGGACTGGGACTGTTCACTCCCAAAATATCCCTCCCAAATTTTTATCCACCACATGTGGGTTTGGGACCAGCCCATTCCATATCTCCAGCCCTCCTACCAGTCTGGATGGATGTGGTTTCTTTAATTCCATAGCTGTCAGACTTCCATTCAACTCGATTTCTGATGGTTCTGAATGGTATTGATGCAGTTGTATCAATACAACTATAGTTTAGTTGTAATTTTGATGTGGTTGTGTGAAAAGGCAAGCCATGTTTACCTACACCACCATCTTGACCAAAAGCTCCCCAAACATTTTCATCTCCCCTTTCTCGTCTGTGGATTTACCTATTCTGGATATTTTTAATAAATTGAATCATATAATATGTGGCATAATGTCTTTGATATTCATCCATACTGTACATGTGTCAGTACTCCATTCCTTTTTATGGCTGAGTAACATCCCATTGTATGGCTATACTGCAACTTGTATATTCATTGTATATATTCATTGTATGTCCATCTGTTGATGGACATTTGGACTATTTCCACCTTTTGGCTATTGTGAATAATGTTGCCATGAATGTGTATGTACATGTATTTCTTTGAGTACTTGTTTTCAGTTCTTTTGGGTATGTACCTAAGAGTGGAATTTTGGGGTCGTATGCTAAATTAGATTTAACTTTGGAAGAACCACAAAATTGTTTTCCAGTGGCTGAACCATTTTTTTATCCCCATCAGCACATGTACAAGGGTCTCAGTTTCTACACATCCTAGCCAACACTTGTTATTTTGTTTTTGTTAAGTAGCCAAGTTGGTGAAATAGTAACTCATGGAGGTTTTGATTTGCATTTCCATAATGACTAGTGATTTTGAATATCTTTTCATATGGTTGGTGCCATTTGTGTATCTTCTCTGGAGAAATGTCTATTCAAGTCCTTTACCCACTTTATTTTATATTTATATATTTTTAAAAGACTTTTTTCTTAAAGATTTTATTTAGTTATTTTTAGAGAGGGGAAAGGAAGGAGAAAGGGAGAGAAATATCAATGTGTGGTTACTTCTCATGCACAAGCCCCTCCTTCCCCCCCTCCCCCCGCACTGGGGACATGGCCCGCAACCTAAGCATGTGCCCTAACTGGGAATTGAACCGGCAACCTTTGATTCATAGCCTGTGCTCAATCCACTGAGCTATGCCAGCCAGAGCTATTTTTAAAGATTTTATTTATTTTATAGAGAGGGGGGAATAGAGGGAGAGAAACATCGATATGTGGTTGCCTTTTGTGCGCCCTCTACTGGGGACCTGGCTGGTAATACAGGCGTGTGCCCTAGACTGGGAATCAAACTTGCAACCCTTTGGTGTGCAGGCTGGCACTCAACCACTGAACCATACTAGCCAGGGCTTATTTATATTTTTAAAGATTTTATTTATTTTTAGAGAGAGAGGAAGGGAGGGAGAAAGAGAAACATCGATATGTGAGAGAAACATTGATAGGTTGCCTCTTGTATGCACCCAATCATGAACCTGACCCACAATCTAGGCATGTGCCTTGACTGGAAAATGAACTGGCAACCTTTTGCTTTGTGGGACAACAAACAAGCCACTGAACCATAACGATCAACAACTGAATGTAAAAAACAAAACCAACAAACAGAACAGAAACAGAATTATAGATATGGAGATCATTTGGAGGGTTATCATTTTGTCACAGGCAGGCACAGGTAACCAGGTTCTTGGTGATCAGGACAAAGAATTGAACCAAACACCCAGAGTTTATAGCAGAGAACATGGGAGCAGGCCAAGCAGAGATTGACCTCATGGGCTGGAGGGACTCTATTCTTATAGGGCGGATCCTTCCTGGCTAGTTTTGGTGGGCTTTTACTGCGCATGTACAAGTAGTTGTATTACTTTAAAGCTACTGCATATGTGGTCTCCTATGATTTTCCCTGATTGGCCACCAGGGAAGGGGTCACATAATGTTGCCAAATTGCGCCCCCTTCTCCTGGGGTTCCCTTGTACTAGGTTCTCCTTGCCCATCGCCAGAGAATTATAACTCTCCATGTTAGAGATTGGTGAAAAGGAAAGGAATTACCTATTCAAGTTATATAGACTTTAGAGTAATGACTTAATGTCTTCATCAAAATCCCAAAGTCCCTTAAAACACTCACAAACATATGCAATCCTTCCTTCCCCGCTTTGCCTGGTCTGGGGTACTGTATCTCAGGAAAAGAAATTGGAGTCCGTGGCTCAGGCAGCCCCTGGTTCTTCCTAGTAATCCGTGGTTGGCTGATAGGCCTCCCTTGGTTCCCAGCACCATCAGCTGCGTTGCTGGGATCTCCAGTTCTTATTCTAAAACCACATGGCACCTTCTCCTGGCCCACCAGCAAGAGTCCTCTCACCCCTTTCCTTCCTGCGGTGTTTCTCCTGCATTCTTCCAGACTGCTAAGAGAAAGCTTTGCATCGCTGCTACATCTTGCTTGCCAGCTTCCTAAGCTGCATAGCGAAGGGAGACCCAAAGCCATGTAGTTCTCCCCTACTAAAGTTGCATGGTTCCTCTCTGCTAAAGCTGCATGGTTCTTCTTGTCAAGGCTGCCACACCTGGGTTTAAATCCCAGCTCCAATCTTCCTCTGCAGCCCCATTTTCAACTCCTCCCACAATCGGCTACACTTGCTACCACTCCCATATTTTCCAGCTTTTCTGGACTTCCATAGTAAGTCTGGGCAGGCATGGCTCCATGGTGTGGAGCCAATCATCTCCAAGCTCTCACACAGGCACTCTAAACAGGGGGAGTTGCCTCCCAGTTACATCCTGGGTAGAAGTCACTCCCATCTCCCTGGCTCAAAGCATGGCCACAGCTATTTAACATATCTATGAAACCAGTCAAAAGTTATAGATGTGTTAAATGACCATGTCAGAGGTTAGTTGCAAAACTGTTGCTATGCAAAACATCTCTCAATGGCCCTGTTTCCTATATCCCATCCCCCAGTTCAGACTTCTGGGGGTGAGGACATCCCATATTTTTAATATTTCCTGGACACCCTGAGTTCTGGACCCCATTACAAATCCTTCTTTTGGGGGCCCTCTGGCTGCACCCTCTTCCAATTTGGGAGTGGGAAGTGGGAAAATGGGGGGAAGGTACAAGGATTAAGAAGTACAAATTGGGGACTTCCGGCCAAGATGGAGGCGTACGCGGACACACTGTGCCTCCTCTCACAACCAAAATTAAGGACAACAAATATTTAGAAACAAGAAAACAACCAGAACTTATAGAAAATTGAACTGTACGGAAGTCCAACAACCATTCATGCAGACCGGTAAGAGGGGCGGAGTCGCAGTAGGAAAAAGTGGCGGTGCGGACCCAGGAACACAAGTAGCAGCGGCTTGCAGTTCCCAGGTGCACGGGCGGCAGCTGGCGGTCCTCGGGTGCCCAGGCGGCAGCTGGCGGACCCCGGGCACAGGGGGGCAACTGTGCAGACCCAGTGAGGACGCACAAGGCGGCTGGCTGACCAGGGGGTCCCACATTCGTGCACGCAGACGGTCCAGGCAGAGGGGAAGTGGCGGAAGGGACTGAATCCAGGAGAGAGCGGAGCAGGCGCCATTGTTCTCTCTCAGACCCCGCCCCCACATACAGCGTCACAACCCAGCGACTGGGCTGCCCCGCACTGGGGAGCGCCTGAGGCTCCACCCCTCATACGTAATAGCTGCGACCAGACTAAAACCAAAACAAAACAAAACAAAAAACCCCACCAAAAATGGCTCAAACCGGAGAAAAAATGAAAACCCCGGAGTCAATTCCTCTAAGCAACGAAGAGATAGCCAACCTATCAGATGCACAGTTCAAAGCACTGGTCATCAAAATGCTCACAGAATTGGTTGATTTTGCTCACAAATTAGATGAGAAAATGCAGGTTACAATACGTGAAATGAAGGAAGACGCATGGGGAACCGATAGAGATGGAAGGAAAACTGGGACTCAAATCAATGGAGTAGACCAGAAGGAAGAAACAAACAACCAAACAGAAAACGAGGAAGAAACAAGAATTCAAAAAAATGAGGAGAGGCTTAGGAACTTCCGGGACATCGTTAAACGTCCCAACATCCGAATTATAGGGGTCCCAGAAGGGGAAGAAGAGCAACAAGTAGAAAACTTATTTGAACAAATAATCAAGGAGAACTTCCCCAATCTGGCAAAGGAAATAGACTACCAGGACGTCCAGGAAGCTCAGAGAGTCCCAAAGAAGTTGGGCCCAAGGAGGAACACATCAAAGCACACTTGGCTAATTACATTAGCCAAGATTCAAATGAAGCAGAGAATTCTAGAAGCAGCAAGGGATAAGGGGACAGTCACCTACAAAAAAGTTCCCATCAGACTGTCAGCTGATTTCTCAAAAGAGACCTTACAGGCAAGAAGGGGCTGGAAAGAAATATTTGAAATCTTGAAAAGCAGGGACCTACATCCAAAATTGCTCTTTCCAGCAAAGCTGTCATTTAGAATGGAAGGACAGATAAAGCGCTTCTCAGATAAGGTCAAGTTCAAGGAATTCATCATCACCAAGCTCTTATTATATGAAATGTTAAAGAGACTTATCTAAGAAAAAGAAGATCAAAAATAGGACAGTGAAAAGACAGCAAACTCACAGATATTAACAACCACACCTAAAACAAAAGCAAACTAAGCAAACAGAACAGGAACAGAACCACAGAAATGGAGATCATATGGAGGGTTAGCAACAAGGGCGTGAGAGGAGGAGGAGGGGGAAGGTACAGAGAATGAGTAGCATAGATAGTGGGTAGAAAATAGACAGGGGCAGGGTAAGAATAGTATGAGAAATGTAGAAGCTAAAGAACTTATGACACAAGGACATGAACTAAAGGGGGGAATGTGGGTGGGAGAGGGTGTGCAGGGTGGGGGGAATGATGGGGGAGAAACGGGACAACTGTAATAGTATAATCAATAAAATATATTTTTTAAAAAAGAAGAAAAGAAAAAAAAAGAAGTACAAATTGGTATGTACAAAATGGACTGGGGGATGTTAAGAACAGTATAGGGCCCTGGCTGGTGCTAAAGTATGTTCTGAAGCAGTTGTACAGATTTACACCCCCACCATCAGTGGGGCTGCTGCTGCCACTGCAAAATGTCACTAAAGGCCTCCTGATGACCACTTCTCAGCTCACTTGAGCTTTCTGCAGCTTGGGGTACATTGGATTGTACTTGTTTGATACACTGCTTTCCTCTGGCTTCTATGACACCTCTTTTTTTCTGGTTTCCTTTCTTGTGCAACCTCAGTCTCTTCTATAACCCTTCATTCTCTTCCTTTGTACACCTTTTAACTGCTGGTGTTCTTTGGCCTTCTTAGTCTTTATCTCATTCTCCCTGGGTAATGCCGTGCACTGCTCTTAAGAGATTGGTTACCACTTTGATGACTAATGGTTAATTTTATGTGTCAGTTTGGGTGGCCTTTGGTGCTCAGTTGTCTGTCTAATCAAACATTAGTCTGAATGTTTCTGTGAAGGTATTTATAGATATGATTAACATCTATACTCAATTGACTTTAAGAACTGGATGTCACTCTTGATAATGTGGATGCACCTCATCCAGTCAGGCCTTAAGAGCAAAAACTGAGGTTTCCCAGAGAAGGAATTCTGCCTCAAGACTGTAACATAGGCATCCGGTCTGTTTCCAACCTGCCGGCCTGCTCTACAAATTCATACTCGACTACAACATCACCCTGCCCAATGTGGCTCAGTTGGTTAGAGTGTTGTCCTGTAACCGAAAGGTTGCGGGTTCAATTCCCAGTCAGGGAACATACCTAGGTTGCAGGTTAGATCCCTTGTTGGGAACCGCCCTGCCTGGTTTCAGAAGCTGTAACCCCTCATGGCTAAGGCTGAGTAAAGAGACCTTGGGAGCATAAGCCACTAAGGAGACAAAGCTTATCTTCCTGGTAGGGGCACTGCCTCTGCCAGCTTTTACTTTACCCCACTTGGTCCTGGGTGGATGATTGGTTAGCCAATGATGGGTAAGATTCCTTGAGGGAGGGACGACCTAAGACAGGCACAGTCACAAAGGAGTCCTCAGGGAAGGACTTAGGGGGGCTAGAGAAAAAGGGGGTGATGGACCCTCATTCCTTGGCTTTGACATAGCCTGAGTTTTCTTTCTGTCTGTAAGAAGTCCCCTAATCTCTTAGCTGCCTTAATTCCCCTGCCTGACTTAAGCCTGAAACAATGCCAGAGGGTGGTACAGCCCTGGGCAGGAATGGGTGGTTCCCTGGGGCAATCAGACCTAAGAAAGAATGCATAAAATCCTGTGAAACCTGCTTTGCTAAGAATGTCCTCAATTTCCTGGTAAGCGTTCAAGTATGAAATGAGTTTGTTTCCCAAAATTTTATGGCCCTTTAGCTAACCGACCCTGACTCAGAATAAGCCCTCATAGTTCTTTGAATATTATCTGTAAGAAGTAATCAGCAGCATCCTTTCCTTTGTTATCTGTAAAAGGTAATCACCTAAAGCAAACCTGAGCATAATGAATGAGAACCTTCTTTGATGTATGCTGTTAGAAAGCAATAAAAGCTTGTCCAGGCAAGGATCAGGGTGCTCTCTCACTCAGAGAGTGGTCATGCTGTCCCTTTTTCTCCGCAGGACTTCTGCAGTCCATGTGAATTTGTTCATTGCATCCACAATACACAGACCCTGCTGGATGAAGTCCACAGATCAATCCCTGGCCTGGACACATAGGATCCTTTGTCCAGCCACCAATTTCTAGTCTGGGTGGGTATGGGAAGCCACCAATCGATGGTTCTTTCTTGCATTGATTTTTCTGTCTCTCCCTTCCTCTCTCTAAAAGCAATGAAAAAATATGTCCTCAGGTGAGGATTAAAAAAACAAACAAACAAAAAACTACAACATCAACTCTTTCCTGAGTTGATGGTTTCCATCCTGCTGGCGTGCCCTATGAATTTTGGACTCATCAGTACCTACAATTGCATGAGTCAGTTCCTTAAAATGAATCTCTTCCTATGCAGGCATACTTTGGAGATATTGCAGGTTCAATTCCAGGTGACTGCTGTAAAGTGAGTACCATAATAAAGTGAGACACATGAATGTTTTAGTTTCCCAGTGCACATAAAAGTTATGTTTATATTATGCTGTAGTCTATGAAGTGTGCAATAATAGCTTTATGTCTAAGGAAACAATGTACATAATTTATTAAAAACACTTTATTGCTGCCTTGGCTGGTGTGGGTCAGTTGGTTGGACCATCGTCCCATGAATGGAAAGACTGCAGGCTCAATACCTGGAGAGACAGCCCCCTGATGCTTCTCTCTCACACCGATGTTTCTCTCCCTCTCTCTCCTTTCCTTCCCTTCTCTCTAAAGTCAAGGAACATGTCCTTGGGTTAGGATAAAAAGAATATTGCTAAAATTTGCTAATCATCACCTGAGTCTTCAGTGAGTGGTCATCTTTTTGCTGGCAGAAGGTCTTGCTCCTACGTTGATGAAAATGCATATCAGTGAAGCTCAAAAAAGTGAGGTCTGCCTGTGTGTCTTACTGGTTCTGTTTCTGTGGAGAACACTGACTGATGCAGACTCCCAAGTTTCTCTCTCCCACCAGACCTGCCTCCTGTTTCTGGTCTAGAATACCCATCTCCTCCTGAGTGTTTTAAATACATTGAAAACACAATGTGTCCTGGAAAGAATCTGTTCTCTTTCTTCTCAAACCTGCCTCTCCTTCTGTCACAGGATTAAAACTTGGGATTCAATATGGACTTCTTTTCCCTTCATTCCTCATATATATATATATATATATATATATATATATATATATATATATATGAGGAGTTGGTCAAAAAGTCCATATGTTTTTTTCCATAGAATAAAAGACACATTTTTCAGACTTCCGGCCAAGATGGAGGCGTAGGCGGACACACTGTGCCTCCTCTCACAACCAAAATTAAGGACAACAAATATTTAGAAACAAGAAAACAACCAGAACTTATAGAAAATTGAACTGTACGGAAGTCCAACAACCATTCATTCAGACCGGTAAGAGGGGCAGAGTCGTGGCGGGAGAAGGTGGAGGTGCGGGAGCGCAAGCAGCAGCGGCTGGCGGTCCCCGGGGACAGGGGGGCAACTGTGCAGATCCAGTGAGGCCGCACAAGGCGGCTGGCTGACCAGGTGGTCCCACATTCTCGCACGCAGACGGTCCAGGCAGAGGGGAAGTGGCGGAAGGGACTGAATCCAGGAGAGAGCGGAGCAGGCGCCATTCTTCCCTCTCAGACCCCGCCCCCACCTAAAGCATCACAACCCAGCGACTGGGCTGCCCTGCCCTGAGGAACACCTAAGGCTCCATCCCTCATACGTAATAGCCGCGACCAGACTAAAACCAAAACAAACCAAACAAACAAACAAAAAAACCACCAAAAATGGCTCAAACTGGAGAGCCAATCAAAGCCCCAGAGCCAATTCCTCTAAGCAGTGAAGAGATAGCCAACCTATCAGATGCACAGTTCAAAGCACTGGTCATCAAAATGCTCGCAGAATTGGTTGATTTTGCTAACAAATTAGATGAAAAAATGCAGGCTACAATACGTGAAATGAAGGAAGACGCATGGGGAACCGATAGAGATGGAAGGAAAACTGGGACTCAAATCAATGGAGTGGACCGGAAGGAAGAAACTAACAACCAATCAGAAAACGAGGAAGAAACAAGAATTCAAAAAAATGAGCCCTGGCTGGTGTAGCTCAGTGGATTGAGCGCGGGCCTGTGAACCAAAGGATCGCGGTTCGATTCCCAGTCAGGGCACATGCCTGGGTTGCAGGCCAGTTCCCAGCATGGGACACATAAGAGGCAACCATACATTGATATTTCTCTCCTTCTCCCTCTCTCCTACCCTTCCCCTCTAAAAATAAATAAATAAATAAATAAATATTTTTTTAAAAAAATGAGGAGAGGCTTAGGAACCTCTGGGACATCGTTAAACGTCCCAACATCCGAATTATAGGGCTCCCAGAAGGGGAAGAAGAAGAGTAACAAGTGGAAAACTTATGTGAACAAATAATAAAGGAGAACTTCCCCAATCTGGCAAAGGAAATAAACTACCAGGACGTCCAGGAAGCTCAGAGAGTCCCAAAGAAGTTGGACCCAAGGAGGAATACACCAAGGCACACTGAAATTACATTAGCCAAGATTCAAATGAAGCAGAGAATTCTAGAAGCAGCAAGGGAGAAGGGGACAGTTACTTACAAAGGAGTTCCCATCAGACTGTCAGCTGATTTCTCCAAAGAGACCTTCCAGGCAAGAAGGGGCTGGAAAGAAGTATTTGAAGTCTTGAAAAGCAGGGACCTACATCCAAAATTGCTCTATCCAGCAAAGCTGTCATTTAGAATGGAAGGACAGATAAAGCGCTTCTCAGATAAGGTCAAGTTCAAGGAGTTCATCATCACCAAGCCCTTATTCTATGAAATGTCAAAGGGACTTATCTAAGAAAAAGAAGATAAAAATATGACAGTGAAAAGACAGCAAACTCACAGCTATTAAGAATCATACCTAAAACAAAAGCAAATTAAGCAAACAGCTAGAACAGGAACAGAACCACAGAAATGGAGATCATATGGAGGGTTAGCAACAGGGGAGTGGGAGGAGGAGAGAGGGGGAAAAGGTACAGAGAATAAGTAGCATAGACAGTGGGTAGAAAATAGACAGGGGGAGGGCAAGAATAGTATGGGAAATGTAGAAGCTAAAGAACTTATGACACATGGACATGAACTAAAGGGGGGAATGTGGGTGGGAGAGGGTGTGCAGGGTGGAGGGGAATGATGGGGGAGAAATGGGACAAATGTAATACCATAATCAATAAAATATATTAAAAAAGACACATTTTTCATTTTCACCAATAACTTTATTGATATGGATATTTTGAGTATGTTGGCTATCTCCTGCTATTGGCTTCTAGTGGGTAGAGACCAGGGGTGCCATTAAACAGCTTCCAATGCATAGGATAGCCCCACAGCAAAGAATTATTTGGCCAAAATGTCAATAGTACCAGGAAACTTCACAAACTACTTTTGACATGTTCCATCAGTCACAGCACCTTCTCCATACACTGCACAAATCTTTTTTGGCTTTTCAGTTGTGGTTTTACCTTTCTTGAAATAATAAAGCATAACACACCAAAAATGTTGCATCTTCAGTATTAAAATGGCTGCACAAAATTTACTAATTTTGATAGGTCTTTAATTTTTTATTATCCTTTTTTATTTTTATAAATGTTTATAAAAGTTATATTTTGTTGTTGGATTAGTCCTTTTACTGTTATGTAGTGTCCTTCTTTGTCTCTTCCTGTAGCCTTTGTTTTGAAGTTTATTTTGTTAGATATAAGTACTGCTACCCCAGCTTTTTTTCCATTTCCTTTTTAAAAAATATTTTTTTTTTAATTTATTTTTAGAGAGAAGGGAAGGGAAGGAGAAAGAGAGGGAGGGAAACATCAGCATGTGGTTGCCTCTTGCACACCCCATACTGGGGATCTGGCCTACAACCCAGGCATGTGCCCTGACTGGGAATCAAACCACTGATCCTTTGGTTTGCAGCCTGTGTTCAATCCACTGAGATGCACCAGTCAGGGCTTTTTTTTCATTTCCCTTTGCATGAAATATCTTTTTCCATACCTTTACTTTTATTTATTTACTTTTTAAAGATCCCTTTGCCCATTTGTTATGGGTTTTTTAAAAAAGATTTTATTTATTTATTTTTAGAGAAAGGGAAAGGGAGGGAGGAAGAGAGGAAGAGAAACACATCTATCAGTTGCCTTTTGCACACCTCCAACCTGAGACCTGAGACCCGGCCTACAACCCAGGCATGTGTCCTGACTGGGAATTTAACCAGTGGACTTTCAGTTTGCAGGCCATCACTCAATCCACTGAGCCACACCAGCCAGGGTGATAAATTAAAAAAAAAAAAAATTTTTTTTAAGGTTTTATTTTTAGACAGAGGGAAAGGGAGGAAGAAGGGGAGGGAAATATCAATGTGTGATTGCCTCTCACACACCCCCTACTGGGGACCTGGCCTAGCACCCAGGCATGTGCCCAGACTGGGAATCGAACCAGTGACCCTTTGGTTCACAGGCCAGGGCTCAATCCACAGGGCCACACCAGCCAGGGCAATCTACTAATTGTTTCAAATGAAGTTAAAGACAACTTAGTGCTATTAGAGCCTTTGTATGGAAAAAACGTAATGGACTTTTTGGCCAACCTGATACCTAGCCACCAAATCCTTTTACCCATCCATTTAATAAATATATGAGTTCCTAGAATGTGCCAACACTGAACTAGTGCTGGTAGTAAGAGGAAAGTAAGACACATTTCCTGAGGGTGTGTAGAAATCGAAACCTGTATGCACTGTGAGTGGGAATGTAAAATGGTGCATCCACTATGGAAAACAGCATGGAGTTTCCTCAAAAAAAAAAAAAAAATAGAATTACCATACTTCTGTGTATATATCCAAGAGAATTGAAAGCAAGATCTCGAAGAAATATTTATACACCCATATTCATTAGCAGCATTATTTACAGTAGCTAAAACATAAAAGCAAGCCAAGGGTCCATCAATGGGTGAGTGGATAAGTGAAACATGGATACATGCACAATGCAATATTATTCATCGTGGAGAAGGAAGGTGGTTCTGACACATGCTGCACGTGGATGAACCTTGAAGATGTTAAGCTCAGGGAGATAAGCCAGCCACAGAAGGACAAATAGTGCATGACTGCACTTACGTGAGATACTTAGAGCAGTCAAAACCATAGGAACAGAAATAGGATGGTGGTTGCCACTTAGGGCACCCTTGGGGGAGAGGGGAGGAGATGTTGTTTAATGGGTGCAGAGTTTCAGTTTTACAAGGTGAAAGAGTTCTGGAGATGGGTGGTGGCGATAATCGCATACATTATGAATGCATTTAATATCACTGAACTGTACACATAAAAATGGTTACGATGGCTCTAGCTGCTGTGGCTTGGTTGGTTGGGCGTTGTCCCCCAAAACAAAAGGTTGACAGTTCGATTCCTGGTTAGGCCACATGCCTGGGCTGCAGGTACTCTTGTTGGGGTGTATACGAGAGGCAGGTGATTGATGCTTCTCTCTCCCACCCTTCTCCTCTTTCTAAAAATAAATAAATACAATCTTTTAAAAAATGGTTAAGATGGTAAATTCTATGTTATGTGTATTTTACCAGAATAAAATTTTTAAAAAATAAATGAGAAATAATTTTATTTTGTAGTAAACACCAATTTTATTACAGAAAATCATCCTGTCAAATATACCTTCTTCTTAAAGATTTTATTTATTCAGTTTTAGAGAGAAGGGAGAGGGGGAGAAAGAGAGAGAGAAACATCAATGTGTGGTTGCCTCTCATGCGTCTCCCACTGGGGACCTGACCTGCAACTCGGGCATATGCCCTAATTGGTAATCGAACCAGTGACCTTTTGGTTCACAGGCCCACGCTCAATCCACTGAGCTACACCAGCCAGGGCCAAATATAACTGTTGACAAAGAAACCCATTTCTTTAAAAACTAAGAACCTATGACTACTTTTGGGCACATTTTACTTCTCTTGTTTAAGTTCATTTTCCTGGAAGCTAAAACCTCTCTTATTACAGGGTCTGGCAGAAGTAAGGCCTGCTTGAGTGTGGTTGGTTGGGTAATACTATCTGTGTAATAATTTATAGTTTTAATTTGAACATTTCACCTAAAATGTCATATAGTATGCTTGAGTGCGATATTGTTATGTTACAGAATTACACGCTTATGATTTTGTAATAAAAGATTGTCAGCTGCAACGACTGGCTGTGACCACTGACCACCAACCTCTGCCCTCCGTGGAGGATCAGCTGTGCAGGGGCAGGGAGAGGGTGCTCCCACGTGGTCTGTAGCTGTCCACTGGGTGCACTGGCTCTGATTTTATTTTTTTGGACTCTCTTAGATAGGCATTTTGAATGAAGGGGCAGAAGGAGGACTGTTAGGTCCTCCTCCCCAAAGCTGAGTCCAGACCGGGGTGGTAATAGAGGCAGCCAGGGATGTTACAGTCCCAGTTTCTCTCCCCATCCCCTTTTCCAGCTGACTCCTGAGTACATGAGCATGGTCACCACCCTCTTACCTGGGCTCTGTAGGGCAGCCTCCCCCATAGGTAGCAAGAGGTGAGGCAGAGGGACTAATATGCACCACTGGCCCCCTAGGACTGTGGAAACCCTAGAGGGATGGGATGGACAAGAGTGTGGTAGGGGCCATGGTGTGGGCAGATGGACACATTGGTACATCCCACCTCTGGCTGTTCCCAGGAGCTGAGATTCCATCTGAAAGAGATATGGGCTCTTACAGGAAGTCAGGGACAAGCTATTTCTTGGGAGGTCCCCAGCTCTACCCTTAATGCCTTGCTTAATTCTCAGGAATTGATTGTACAATGAATGGGTGAAGAGAACAGGTTGAGCTTCCTGACCTATAGTTTGGGTCTGCAGGGTGGCCTCTTGGTTCTAGGGGACTGGGTGAACCTGGGGATGAAGGAGGAAGCAGGGGCTAGGCATAACTATTTTCTGTTGCTCTAAGGATCATTTATGTAAACATTCTCAAGGTTACATTTGGGCAATCAGTTCAAAGTAAGTAGGTCAATGAATAATAGGATGGGGGATGGTGTGTGTACCAAATGCCCTAGCAGTGGCCTGTTAGTAGAAGTAGGTGGGGCCTGATCCAATGTAAAGATTTTTATTAAAAAATAAATGGAAAGAAAAGAAACAGAAGATCTTTAGATCAAACTGTTGTTGATCTAAAGGATGGTATTTACTTGGAACAAGGATAGGACTGGGTAAGGGTTGACCTTGACCTTATCCAGGAGCTCATTATTTCAACAAAACTCCTTGGATCCTTCTTTTGGGGAGGTTGAGATATGCACACAAATAACTCAAAGGCAGTAAATCCCGTCAACAGATTCTGTAGTAATCTAAAAGACAGAGAGAGCTTCCTGGAAGGTGATAGATTTGAAAAGAATGGAGAATAAGGTGTCACAGGAAAGGAGGTGGGAAGAGGCAAGCACTTAGGGGAAGGAGGGCTTGGGAAGGCACAATGCAACGAACTGGGACTTGAGGGAAGTTCAGTGAGCTCAGAAGAACCACTTCAGAGATGTTAGGAAGAGGCACCAGAGCATAAGGGCTATGAGTATAGACTCAGGAGCAATGCAGCCTGGGTTTGAATCCCTGCTCTGCCACTCAGTACCTTTGTGAATCTGGGGCAGGTCATTTAACATTTATGTGCCTCAGTTTCCTCATATGTCAAATGAGGTTAATGATAAAACCTGTGTCCTTGACTTGTAAACATTGAGGTCCTATATATAAAGGGTTTAGGATAGTGTCTGGCACATAGTAGTTCCTGTTATTGTGGAGTCTCCTTCCCCCAAAATCAGCCTTTGACACAAGGACTCAAGTGCAAATAGTTCATTTGGGAGGTGGTCCCAGAAAAGTAGAAGAGGAAAGGCAGGCTGTCAATAAGGGCTGTGTTATCAAGTGAAGTTACCATCATGGGTGCGTGGAAATTAGTCCTGCTGAGCAGCCTTGGGATGGTGCTGAACGTGCACACCAGAATTACCCCAGGGTGGGGATGGCGGGAGCTGGCATTCCTATACACCCATTCCACACAGTCACAGGGTGAAGGCTGATTTCAGGGAGCCCTAGTTCTCTGGCATTTCCAGCTTTCTGGGCACAGGTGGAGCAGGACACCAGAGAAAGCTGACAGAGGAATAAGCTGCTACTGGAAGTCAGTGGCACAGCCCAATGGTGAGGCCCAAGGGACTTGAGTAGGGCGAGGACAGATCCACTACAAACAGAAAGAGCCTCACTCAGGAATGGTGAATGCTCAGCTCAAATCACACAGTAGGCTGGGAACCAGGCCAGGTCAACCTTATTTCTAAAACTGGGGGTTGATCTGGAAATGGAGTTAGTTCTGCAGTTACCATTAGAAGATGAGGGTGGAAGATGCTAGTTAAGTCCATGCCAAGTGTCCAGACTGTACAAGAAAGAGATGAGCCAAATGGAGACCACATCCCCATGGTCCTGCCCAACTTATCTGCCAGCCACTTTTCTATGAAATCTTTAGTGATGAGGTGCTGAGCTCCCCATGGGAGAAGTAAGGCATCCTGAGAAGCTGTCACAACATCATTGCCTTTTATTAACCTGTTACTAGGGGATGAGCTGCAGACTATTAGGTGTTGATTTCTTGTCTTTGGAATTGGTCCCTGAAAGTAAATGTTAGAATCCTTGAATTGATGAGAAGGAATTTTGACAAGAAGGAAAGAAGCTGGCAGGATCAGAAAGTCTCTTGTTTTAGGCATTATTTACCTCTTTCCTTCCACTTGGAGGGAAAACACAGGTTGCATTTATCAGGCTTTAAAAAAAAAAAGATTTTATTTACGTACTCTTACAGAGATGGGAAGGAAGGGAGAAAAAGAAGGAGAGAAGCATCAATATGCAAGAGAAACGTCAATTGGTATCCCTGACCGGGAATCAAACTGGTGACCTTCTGGTTTGCAGGACAATGCTCTACCCACTGAGTCACACTAGTCAGGGCACATTTGCCAGGCTTTTTAGTGGTGGAAAATTAGGTAAGCCAAGATCGTCTTCACCTGATGGTGGTCTACTGAAAACTGATGACCATTCTAAATTGTAACCTGGGACTACAGTTCTACCAGACAAAGCTCTGTAATGTCACACAAACCAGAAGGCACCTTAATTAACTAGGGACTGCGATCACAAACAGAAAGCGCAGCAATTCAATTGAAAGTGAAGGCGATGGGGAGTGCTGAGAATCAGAGGAGAGTCCCCAAGTGAAACCACTTGACAGCTGCTGGGGAGTCTCCAAATTTATATCCCAGGGCCCCCCAGTCCAGGCAGCCGAAGGGACCCCACTTTGTGTATGTGTGTTTTGGGGGAGTTATTTGTGCATTGAAAGAGTGTTCACAAACTAAGTTGATAACTTTAGAGATGTTTCATCTTTATTTTTGATTGACGTTATTCATTTCTACCTCACATTGCTTGATGAAGTATTAAAGAAGCTTCTGTGGGATGGGGAGGCTAACTCACTAGCTCAGAGTTTCTTCACTTTCTGCATTTCATACAATGCAGGCTGTAATATAATGTTTGTAATATAATGTAATATAATGTAATACAATGTTTGGCATGCCCCAAACCCACAAATACTTTTATTTCTTTGAATAGTCAACCTAAAATTTATTTATTTTATGTTGGAAATTTTATGTACTGACCTTTCTGTAAAAATGTTCTAAAAATTTTTCCAGTCTTGCCCTGGCTGGTGTGGCTCAGTGGATTGAGTGCTACCCTGAGAACTGAACGGTCTCCAGTTCGATTACCAGTTAGGGCACATGCTGGGTTATGGGCCAGATCTCCCATTGGGGGGTGTATGAGAGGCAACAGATCTATGTATCTCTTGCACATTTATGTCACTCTCTCTTTTTCCCTTCCTTCTCCTCTCTCTAAAAATAAATATATAAATAAAATATTTAAAAAAACTAAAATAAAATAAATAAAAAATTTTCCAGTCTTTAAAACTAAGTGTTGATTTTATTTTTTATCTTCAGATTCTCTCTGGGGAAGGGCTGCAGGGAAGAAAAAAGTTGTAACTACTCTTATGTATCAAGAAGTTACAAGAATATTAGTCTCAATCTCTACTAGGCTTATGTTCAAGAAGATAATACTATCCTAGGCTCTCAAGATGTAAATTCCAGGTTCAAGATGGTGGCATAGGTAAATAGAGCTTGCTTCCTCACACATAAAAATTACAACTAAACTATAGAACAACCGTCATTCAGAAATCTAGCTGAATGGAAATCCTGCAACTACAGAATTAAAGAACAAACCATATCAGGACTGTGGGAGGGGCAGAGATGTGGAACAGTCTGGTCCCACACCCATGAGTGTCAAATAAAAATGGGGAGGGATATCCCAGGAGCAAGGGGTTCCAGCCACACACCCGGCCCCCCAGCCCAGGATTCCAGTGCTGGGAAGAGAAGTCTCTATAACTTCATCCTGTAAAACCAGTGGGGATTGAAGCTGTGGAAGTCACAAATTTCTGGAGTCCCAGGCATTTTCTCTTAAAGGGTCCACATGCAAACTTATTGGACTCACTCTCTCTGAGCTCCAGCACTGGGGCATCAGATTGAAAGGTATTAGAGACATATGGGGAGAAACTGAATTATCTGGCATCAGGGCAAGAGCTGGGGGCAGCTCTCCCCCACACAGAAGTGCTGGCAGAGACCATTGTTCCTTTCCTGAGCCCCCCCCGCCCCATAAAGCCAAAGAGCTGGCAGGTGGTTGCCATATCTGAGACTCCATCAGACTGCCTTACACTATTTGCTCCACTCTGGTGATTCCCTGAGGCTCTGCCCCCCCCCCAACTTTTGGGTCCACCCAAGCTGTTTCCAATGGCTTTTCCATGCAATGGCTTGGCCCATGCTTCAGATTTTCCTAAATTCTCTCAACAAGCAGCATCTGGCTTCAGCAAGCCCCATACCTCCTATTAAGTTGTCCCAGGCCCGGCACCAGCAGTGGTCGGCCTTAGTTCAGAGCTTGGCCTTGCCTGGGCACCTCCAAGCCCAGCACAAGGAGCAGGTATTACAGATTGCTTTGTAGCTTATGCTGTGTGACCCCGACAGAATACAGGTGGTGGCTGACCTTGGATGTGCTGACTGCAATCAAGGCTCAACACAAAAGGAGGGTGTGCACAGCCCACACAGTGGGTGCACCTTGAGTACCCAACCTGAGTAGTAAGAGAGGCTGTGTCACTGGATTCTACAGGACACCTACTACATTAGGCCACTCTACCAAGCCTGGGAGACATAGCAGCTCTACCTAATACATAGAAACAAACACAGGGAGGCTGCCAAAATGAGGAGACAAAGAAACATGGCCCAAATGAAAGAACCAAATAAAACTCTAGAAAAAGAACTAAACCAAATGGAGGCAAAGAATCTACTAGAGGTAGAGTTCAAAACACTGGTCATAAGGTTGTTCAATGAACCTTATAGTGAGAACCTCAACAGCATAAAAAAGATCCAGTCAGAAACAAAGGATGAACTAGTTGAAATAAAGAACAATTTACAGGGAATGAACAGTAGAGTGGATAAAACCAAGACTCAAGACAGCAATTTAGAATATAAGGAAAGAAAAAACAATCAGAACAGCAAGAAGAGAAAAGAATTTAAAAAATGAGGATAGTATAAGCAGCCTCTGGGACAACTTTAAACATACCAATGTTCACATCACAGGGGTGCCAGAAGGAGAAGAGAGAGAGCAAGGAATTGGAAACCTATTTTAAAAAATAGGACAAAAAACTTCCCTAACTTGGTGAAGGAAATAGACATGCAAGTCCATGAAGTGCAGAAAGTCCCAAACAAGATGAACCCAAAGAGGCCCACTCCAAGACATATCATAATTAAAATGCCAAAGGTTAAATGCAAAGAGAGAATCTTAAAAGCAGCAAGAGAAGCACAGTTAATTATCTACAAGGGAACTCCCATAATACTGTCAGCTTTCTCAAAAGAAACTTTGCAGGCTAGAAGGGATTGGCAAAAAATATTCAAAGTGATGAAAAGCAAGGACTTAAAGCTGAGATTATTCTATCCAGCAAAGCTATCATTTAAAATCGAGATAAAGCCCTGGCTGGTGTAGCTCAGTGGATTGAGCACAGGCTGAGAATCAAAGTGCTGCTGGTTCGATTCCCGGTCAGGGCACATGCCTGGGTTACGGGCCAGGTCCCCAGTGGGGGCCACATGAGAGGCAACCATGCATTGATGTTTCTCTCCCTCTCTTTCTCCCTCCCTTCCCCCCTCTCTTTAAATAAATAAATTTTAAAAAATAAAATAAAATCGAGATACAGATAAAAAGCTTCCCAGACAAGAAAAAGCTAAAGGAGTTCCTCACCTCAAACCAGTATTATATAAAATGTTAAAGGGTCTTCTTTGAGAAGATAAAAAATATGAACAATAAAATGACACTAAATACATATCTATCAACAATTGAATCTAAAAAAAAAAAAAACAAAATAAAAAACAAGCAGAACAGAAACAGAATTATAGAACATTGTGATGGTTGCCAGATGGGAGGGAGTGGGGGAATGGATGAAGAAGGTGAGGGGATTAAGAAGTACAAGTCGGTAGTTACAGAGTAGCCCTGGGATGTAAAGTAAAGCATAGGCAATAGAGGAGCCAAAGAACATACATGCAAAACTCATGGACATGGACAATGGTGTGGGGGTTGCCTGAGGGAATGGGGGGCTGGGTGGAGGGGGGCAAAGGGGGAAAATTGGGGTAACTGTGGTAGCATAAACAATACAATATAATTCAGAAAAAGTAAAATCTACTTGGCAAAACCTGAAAGAAAAGTAAAACTTTATCTAAATAAGTGGTTTTGCAATATCTTGGATGGTTGGTGGGTTTGCATGCCTTAGATTATTCATGCAAGAGTGTGTGTGCAAGGGTGTCTGTTTGTATGGGGGAGGAGCTGGAGCTGCGCTGGACACACCCTGACTGGATGGCTGTGTTGGGATTAGGGTATAGGTTTCACTCCCTCAGCTCTGTCTCCAGTCCCCGACTGTTTTCTACCAGCAAGAGGCCATCCCCCTTCCCAGTCCCTAGTTTTCTTCTCTGGCCACAAGTGAAACGGCTGCTGAGCCAGCTCTCCATTTTGGGAAGTCGGATGACCTTTTCCCTCTTCCGCTGGCTGCCTGTTCCTGCCCTAAGCTGGACTCCATGGGCTCACTGATGGCCCTGCTCTGCCTGCTGCTCCTGTTTCCAGGTAGGAGCAAGGTGGGAAGAGGATGTGGGGTCCTGTGGGTGGCGCTGCTGCTGCCCCTGGGATCGTCTATGCTGGCAACAGTCTTTTGCTTTCCTTTTCTTATCTCCAGGCCCAGGGTTTAGGATAGTGCCTTCCTTCTTTCTCCATTTCTGTGTTTTGTCCCCATGCCCACAGGCTTGGCTGCAGCTGCGCCCTCCTGCCCTCAAAATGTGAAAATCTCCGGTGGCAATTTCACTGTCAGCCATGGCTGGGCGCCTGGGAGTGTCCTCATCTACTCCTGCCCCCCTGGCCGTTACCCATCCCCGGCATACAGACGGTGCTTGAGCAACGGACGGTGGCAGACTCCAGGATCTGCCCCAATGGCAAAGGCAGTCTGCAAACGTGAGGCTTCCCGTGGGCCTGTCACTCAGGGTGCCCCGATAGCACAGAATTTCTATTTAGGATTTGCTGGGATGGAGGCTTAACCTGACTAGATGGTGTGGAAGGGATGGCAAAGCTGCTTTTCCAGAGGGCTTTGCAAAATAGTGGGAAAATGTTGGCTTCTCATAGCAGGGCATCGGAAGCAGGCTTTGATGGGGATTGTGGAGTGCTAAATGCTAAGGATGATTTTCAAAATACTCAACAGATGACTGCATGATACTGGCCATTCAGAAAGTAGGTGGTCTTGGAGCCCCTGCTGCGCCCACTTATGGGACATCTGAGGACCCCAGGGGAGGGGCTGAGAGGAGTGGTTATTTATCTGTATATTAGGTTGAACTGTGTGAAATGGCCAGTGTTCACCCAATTGCCAAAAGCAGCAATTTCACAGGCATCAACCTAAAATGTAGACAGCCAGTGGGCTATCCCCACCTTCACAGCTCAGGTGCTACCCATCCATCCCTATATCCCCATCCCCCTCTCTCTCCAGCTGTTCGCTGTCCAGCCCCTGTTTCCTTTGAGAATGGCATGTATACCCCACGGCTGGGGTCCCACCCCGTGGGCGCCAACCTGAGCTTCGAGTGTGAGGATGGCTTCGTGTTGAGGGGCTCACCTGTGAGGCAGTGTCGCCCTAATGGCATGTGGGATGGTGAGACGGCCGTGTGTGACAATGGCGGTGAGTGCCCTGACTGATGGCTGCGTGGAAGCTGGGGGCTTCCAGGAACCCTGGAGCCAGATGGGTCCAGGGAGCCTCTGTGGGGACAGGGCCCTGGTGTTTCTAGTACGAAAACAATATTCCTGGACTCTGGTAAATTGAGATAGACGGGTCACACATCATGGGCCTGTAGGGAGCCTGGCTCAAGGCAGCTGGTTCTAAGCTTCAGATTCAACATAAAGGCTTCACACACTGTACAGCTTTTCCAAATGCCTCAAAGCAAGATTTTGGTATTCAAGCCCCATGGCAGGGACAGAAGATATGCTGAGAGAGTGTCATATATAAGTACCTTGTGTCTGCAGCCAGGTTGGGTTCCAAGTCTGGCTCTGACTTTGACAAAGGTTAGTTATCCTCTCTATACCTCAGTTTTCACATCTGTGAAATGGGAGTAGTAAGGGTGCTGACTATCCCCATTTTACAGATGTGAAAACTGACGCATAGAGAGGTTAAATGAGGTTGTCATGTGCATGAAATGAGTTGATATTAGTAAGCATCTAGAACAGCCCTTAGAATCTGATAAGTGCCACATACACTTTTGTCACAGTTATTACTGTCCCAATGAGTGGTGAAGGGCTCTGCTTGACAGAATGGGACTCCCAGGGTTTCCTGGAGACACATTTGCCTGTGGGTTTTGGGGGCTTCCGGGATCATAGTTCTAAGCCCATAATACAGAAGATACAGAGTCCATGAGATACAGCAGGAGCATTCCCTCCCCTGGTGGCCCAGATGTCCTTGACTCTGCCCAATAGTCATTTATTCAAACATAAATGTAGTGTACAAATCTTAAGTATTCAGCTTCATGAGTTTTTAAACATGTATTCACTCGTGTAATAACCACCTAAGAGAAAGAACATGGCCAACATCCCAGGTGGCCCCTGTCCCCTCCCGCAGGTAACCACTCTCTGACTTTTGTCTTCCTGGGTTAGTTGAAGTTGTTCTGATGCCTCATACACACGGAGTTACACAGTGAATGTGCTCTTTTGCATCTGGCTCCCTTTATTCAACATTCTTCCTGCAAGATTTATCCATGTTGTTCTGCGCATCCACAGTTTAATTTTTATTGCTTGTGTAGTTCCACTATATGAATATATTATAATTTAGTTATGCATTCTGTTGATGCACTGTTGGGTTATTTCCAGTTTGGGGCTGTTATGAGGAGAGCTCTGTTAGCATGACTTTCATGCACTCGTTCCTCTTGAGCATACTATCTAGCAGTGGAATTGCCGGGTTCCTGTTGGCATATCTAGTTTCAGTTGAGGCTGGCAGGCATTTCACTGACATTCCAGTGATGTAATCAAGTTTGGTGGACTCACATCTTATCCAACCCTTGGAATTATGCATCTTTGTACTTTTAGCCATGCTGCTGGGTATGTAGTGATGACTTCTTATGGTTTAGGAAGTGCCAACATCCTCAGTGGAAGGGCTTCTCTGCTGGCATCTCCCCTGGGTTCTGGGATGGATGTAAACTGAGTCCCTGGGCTGGGACTGGGATGCTTTAGTTTGCAAGCAAGGCCACTCAGCTCTGAACATTTGGCCCTCCTTAAGGTTTTCTATCCACACCTAAGTGGGAGACCAAAGGGCCCAAAGAGTCTCTGAGGGGCTGGAGAGGAGGAAGAGCTGGAGGGAGAGGGTAGGTAAGCAGGGCTAGAGGTTAAGGAGGTGGGTCCCTGAATACCTCCGTCTTCCTTTGTTCACTCGCAGCTGGTCACTGCCCCAACCCGGGTGTTTCGGTGGGCTCGGTGCGGACAGGGTCCCGATTTGGCCTTGGGGACAAGGTCAGCTACCGCTGCTCCTCGAACCTGGTGCTGACAGGGTCTGCGGAGCGGGAGTGCCAGGGCAGTGGGGTCTGGAGCGGAACAGAGCCCATTTGCCGCCGTGAGTAGCCATCCTGACCTTCCCAAAACTCTTGGGCACCCAACCCCCCAGCCCTGGCTGACCCCAGTGGCTCTTCCCATAGAACCCTACTCTTACGACTTCCCTGAGGATGTGGCCCCTGTCCTGGGCACCTCCTTGTCCCACCTGCTCGGATCCACCAATCCCACCCAGAAGAAGAAGGGTAAGTGCTTGCGGCAGGGCAGCAGACTACTGAGCAGGCCTAGTGGAGGCTTGGCCTCTGGCGGGCTCAGAGGGCTGAGCTGACTGGAGGGCAGGTGGGGAGGCCTGAATCCCTTGGCAAGAGAGCAGATCAGAGGTGGAAATCTGAATCCTCCCCTTCCACATTTCTGCCAGAAAGCGTGGGTCGAAAAATCCAAATCCAGCGATCTGGTCACCTGAACCTCTACCTGCTCCTGGATGCCTCTCAGAGTGTGAAGGAAGAAGACTTCAGGATCTTCAAGAACAGCACCACGCTCATGGTGGACAGGGTCAGGCAATAGAAGCCTGGGCACAGGGCAGGTGTTCCTGCACACACTGTCTCTCTCTGTCTCCTTCTGTGCTCAGAATCCCACTCATAGCCCACCTCCTTCAAGAAGTCTTCCCAGGCTATATGCATGCCATGAAGGAATCTTAAGTTCAATTTATAAGATCACATTTTTTTTATTCCACAATCACCTACCATATATCAGGGATGGTGTGGGGTGCTGAGTGCTGGGGGACACCAAAGGTGAACAAGACTGAGGTCCTAGTTTCTAGGAACTCATCACCTAGAACAGTGGTCTCCACAGATGTGTACACAAAATAATCCACCGGATGTACAGAAAAATAATGGTATCCCTGTTAAGTAATTCTAAATTAATCGGTAACTTAATATTTAGTAGTTTGAAAGCATTTCAATATCTTATATGTGTTTATAGTGATACACTTTATAAATATATGAGTATAGTTTATATAAATATATATACCTTTATTGGGGTATGTGCTCACAACATCCTCACTAATGAGATGCACAAACAGAAGAGTTTGGAAGCCATGATTTAGTTTCATTGCCCACAGTTTACTTGATAATTATGCTTTTCACAATAGTTTTTGTAGATATATGTTTTTCTTCCCAGCTACATTTTAATTTTTATTTTCTAAATTATATTTTATTGATTATGCTATTACAGTTGTCCTGATTTTTTGTCCTTTCTCCTCCTCCACCCGGCACCCCCCACTCCCTCAGGCAATCCTCCCACCATTGTTCATATCCATGGGTCACATGTATAAGTTCTTTGGCTACTTCATTTCCTATACTGTACTTTATATCCACATGGCTATTCTTTAACTACCTATTTGTACTTAATCCCCTCACCTCTTTTCCCATTCTCCTCCTCCCCCCTCCCTTCTGGCAGCCATCTGGTAACTAACTTCTTTTCTCTTGCTGCTTTTAAGAGTCTCTTTATCTTTAACCTTTGGCCTTTTAATATAATGTGTCTTGGAGTGAGCCTCTTTGCATCCATCATAATTGAGATTCTCTGTCCCAGCTACATTTAAAGAAGGCAGTTTCTGTGCTCCTTAGAGTCTCTCTTAAAGTCAAGCAACTTATTAAACCATGAGGCTGCAAAATGCGACTGTTGGGTGCCTCAGAGTTGCACCAACAGGTTCGAATCCTGTCTCTACCTCTTACGAGTGGTGTGACCTGGGGCAAGGTAAGAAAGCCTCAGTCTCCTCATCTATAAAATAGGGACTATGATGCTCCCCTCGCAGAGTTGCTGTGAAGATTAAATGACGAGTGAGACTCTCAAAGAGAGTAGATGGCTAACAAATGTCAGTTTCTGGAGTTCTTCCAAGCAGCAGTCTCTGTAAGTGTCTCCTCACAGACCTTGCCTTTGTCAGTCCAGGTTCACAGCCTCCTCCAGGTCCCTTTGCTTGCTCTCTTACCAGCAACCCTTTGGTTTCGGGGCCTTTCATGCTACCTCTCACTTCCCTTCACAGATCTTCAGCTTTGAGATCAATGTGAGTGTCGCCATCATCACCTTTGCATCAAAGCCCAAAATCATCATGTCTGTTCTGCACGACAGCTCCCGGGATGTGACCGAAGTGATCCACTGTCTGGACAACATCAGCTATAAAGGTATGGGTGTCATCAAATGAAAGTGGTGGGAGGGAGAGGGGAACAAGTCTCCTGAAGACAGATCTGGACGAGTTAGAGAGAGGGGGTCCTCCTGGTAGCATTCCCGTCTCAGGGCTCTGGGGCTCTGTTTCCTTAAGTTTCCAAGTCAGGTTCGTGGTGGGGGAGTCCCAGCTCCCACCAACTCCTGGCTTCCTCTAATGTGCTGCATATCTAGTACATCATGCATGTCTCGGCTCCCCCTGATGCCAGAATCACACGGTCTGGTTTTTGTAGCTCAGTGCCATAGTCTCCTATGTCATGGCAAAGCACTTGGGTGTAGACAGCAGATGCTAACACAGTCCAAGTTGTTTGGAAACTCCACCTTTGCATCTGGGGACTTTAGAGTGGCCTTAGATTGGGGTTATCAATGAGCACTTCTACGGGGAAGGGCGGCTCTTAATGCCTGAGCAGGCAATGATTCCAAATCTCTATCTGGATATCCAAGGCCTGAGTTTATCAAATGAATGGGTAATTTTATTTCCAGTGGTTGGGGGAAACAGAGTGATTCCTTTCTCCCTACCTCATTGCATATTCCAGATCATGAAAATGGAACTGGGACCAACATCTATGAGGCCCTAAATAGTGTCTATATTATGATGAATAACCAAATGCAACGCCTTGGCATGAACACGGTGGCCTGGCAGGAAATCCGGCACGTCATCATCCTTCTGACAGATGGTGAGTGTCCGCATCTCTGCTGAGGCTGGCACAGCAGGAGGAGCACCACGATGGGGCCAGAAGACCAGCGTTCTGGTTCTCTCTCTGCCACTTTGAGCCTCTGTTTCTTATTTGTAAACTAGAAATAGTGTTAAAAAATAGAAATGCAGTCAAACCTCGGTTCTCAACTGTCTTGGTTCTCAAACAATTTGGTTCTCGACAAAGCCGTTCACAGAAAAAAATGTCTCATTTGTCTAACAAAACTTCGGGTCTCGATTCTGTACCCGACAACCTGTTCATGCTGATGACGACGTGATCAGCCATGAGTCTCTCAGGCAACAGACAAAGGAGATTCAGCTTTTGAACAAATGGACAGTTTTCCAGAACAAATTAAGTTCAAGAATCAAGATTCCGTTGGAGTGTTGAAGGTGACAACGGTGACGATAAGGATCACAATAATGACGATAGCTGCCTTCCTTTCCTTATCTAATTTTTTTGGAGAGAAATTTAAGTAGTTTGTGTAAAAGTGCTTTGTGATTATAAATGTTAGTTATTGTCACCACCTGGGAGGTGTCCCAGAGTGAACTGGGTGGGGCATGGCTCTGGAGCGGTGAGGGCGAGGAGCAGAGGGAAGGGCGGCTGCGTAGTGCATCTGGGCTCTGTCATTGGTCTTGACTTTGTCCACATTACGTCGCCCATCAGGACTATGTTCTTGTCTATAAAATGAGGAGACCCACACTTCCTGGGGTTTCGTGAGAATTAAATGAGATAAAGTAAATGAAGCTCCTGGCTCAGTGCCTGGAATACAGATAATTTCGGTAAAATTCGGGCAAGAAGTGTTAGTATTGAGGTTCCCAGGATGAATGTCTCCCCACTCCTCCAGGGCTGTGGGGAGTCCTGATATATCCACACAGACAAACAATTCTTTTCCCTCCCTGTTCTAGGAAAGTCCAACATGGGGGGCTCTCCCAAGCGAGCTGTTGACGATATCAAAGAGATCTTGAACATCAACCAGAAGAGGAACGACTATCTAGGTGAGCCTCCACCCCCGACCCGCCCTGTACTGCCCCTGCAGGGGGCACAAGGCCCTCAGCCAGTGGTTCCAGTATCTTTCTAGCGAGAATCCTTCCACCCCAGCTGTGTCATTCCATGTGAAGGTCCCTGAGTGTCACATTGAACAGTCTGGCATCAAACCAGCCATGTTTCTAACCGTGGTTTCATCTTCGATTGGTTGTGGCCATGGGCAGTTTCTTCACTTGTAAGAAGAGGGCGTTGTAGGCTGATTGGGGCAAATGCTCAGACGTTGCCTGATACGGTGTGTGTCTGCGGTCACCATCTTCACCATCGTCGTCGTCATTATCCACCATTTTATGTTCCACAAACCTCACCAGGAAGAAAAGGCCTGAATTCCTTGTGGGGACTGTCCCTGGCATTTCTCCCTGTAGCAGTACAGATAAGTAACTAAAGCTTTGGCAGCTGCAGACTCTAAAAAAACAATTCCTTTGGTTAGGACTAAATACAAATTCACTGACCTTTGACCAGAAAAGAATTTCAGAGGAAGCGCTTCAGATAAGGGAAGGCAGCTGATTTTGAGGCCCCAATTTCAGTTTCCCCTGGTCCTGCCTTTTCTGTCTTCCCCACCCTGCCATGCCCCTCCTCCCCTCAGTGGAAAGCAGGTTCCTCTTTAAAACTGCCACTCGGAGGCTGTGCCTGGACGGTTGTGGGCCAGTTCTCCAGTGGGAGGGGTGTCCCCAGGCCCCTCTCCCAGAGCCTACATCTTTCAGAGGAAGACTAGATCTGAAGTTTTGCCTCCATGCTATGGTCATGCGTGCTTATTTATTTAGTCATTTAAAAGCACTTCTGAGAGACTCTCCGGGGCTGGGCACCATTCTAAAGATAGCTATGAACAAAAGAACCAAAAATGCCTGCTCGCATGGGAATATCATTCTGGAGGGGCCATGTATTAGTTAGCCAGGGCTGGTGCCACAAATTGCACAAACTTGGGTGGCTTAAAACAACCGAAATTCATTCCCTCATGTTCAAGAGGCTAGAGGTCCAAAATTAAGGTGTCGGCAGGGTCCTGCTCCCTCGGGAGGTTCTGCCAGCTTCTGGGGGCCCAGGCGTTCCTTGGCCTATGGCAGGCTAACCCAGTCCCTGCCTCTGCCTCCACATCCCCTTCTTCCCACAGCCTCTCTTTTGTCACAGCACCCTCCCTGTGTGTCTGTGTTCAAGCTCCCCTCTCCTCCTGAGGACACCGGACAGCAGCTCAGGCCCACCTAATCCAGGATGACTTCATCTTGATCATATCCGTAAAGACCCTATTTCCAAGTGGGGTCCCATTCACAAGTACTGGGAGTGAGGACTTGAACGTATCTTTTTGGGAGAAACAGTTCTACCAACTGTTGGCATCAAACAAGGGAAATCAGGAATCCGCAGGGCCTGGTAGGCGGTGCGACACAGGCTAAGGTACAACATGAAGCAAGCAGGGAATGGAGGAGCCTGGGACGCTTCAGTCTCAGACAACGAGGCCAGGAAAGGACCCCCTGAGATAGTGATGTTTGAGTCAAGACTTCAAAAGGTAAGAAAGTGAGCCATGTGAGAAGTCTGGGGAGGAGGAACCAGCAGAGGCACAGCCGGGGCAAAAGGCCTCAGGTATGCACGTGCCTGCAAATTTGAAGAACTTCACAAAAGGTGTGTGGCTGGAAGAGAGTGAAGGGTGAACAATGGTAGGAGATAAAGGCAGACAAGTATAAGGTGAAAGTTAGGCTCACGTAGGGCTTTGTAGGACAGAGTGAGCTCTAAATACAGCCTCCTGTTTCATGGGGTAGCCCCCCAGACACAAAAGTCTGGCAATTTCCTCCTCCCCTTCAGACATCTATGCCATCGGGGTGGGCAAGCTGGATGTGGACTGGAAAGAACTGAATCAGCTGGGGTCCAAGAAGGATGGCGAGAGGCATGCCTTCATTCTGCAGGACACAAAGGCTCTGTACCAGGTCTTTGAGCACATGCTGGGTGAGTGAGCTTCGTTCACCCTCTCCAGAGTAGGGAGGGCGGAGAGGAGCCAGCCAGGGGTCCACTTGTTCACAGTGCCCCTCACCTGTCTCCTTCCCCATCTGCTCCTCACACCCACAGATGTCTCTCAGCTCATAGACACCATATGTGGGGTGGGGAACATGTCAGCTAATGCCTCTGCCCAGGAAAGGACACCCTGGCATGTCACTATCAAGGTACCAGGAAGGAGGGTTGGGCTTGGATCTCAGAGGTGAAAGTGGCCATGGGCCAGAGACGCAGCAGTGCCTGAGGATCATCTTTTCCCCTGCAGCCCAGGAGCCTAGAAACCTGCCGGGGATCCCTCATCTCAGACCAGTGGGTCCTGACAGCTGCTCACTGCTTCCGCAATGCCGACAAGGACCGTTCCCTGTGGAGGGTCAATGTGGGTAAGGCAGGGCCCCCACCAGGTTCCTGACCCTGTGGCCAGAGCTCCCACCACTCGTCCCTAGCCTCTGGCTCCTTCAGGGCCCCCTGGCCTCGCCTAATCTGCCATATTGTTCCCAGGGGATCCTAACTCCCATTTGGGCAAAGACTTCGGAATTGAGAAGGTGGTGATCTCCCCTGGCTTCGACGTCTTTGCCAAGAAGCATCAGGGAATCCTGGAGTTCTATGGTGATGACATTGCCCTGCTGAAGCTGGCCCAGAAAGTGAAGATGTCCACCCATGCCAGGTGTTGGCATCTGGGGTACAGCACTCTGGGGAGCCCTGGAGAGGGGTCACAAAGTGTGAGCCTCTATGACCCCCACCCTTCTCCCCAGGCCCATCTGCCTTCCCTGTACTGTAGGGGCCAATCTGGCTCTGCGGAGACCCCCAGGCAGCACCTGCCGAGATCATGGTGAGTCCTGAGACTTCAGGTGCATGAGGAGCTGGGACCAAAACTTGAGGGTGATAACATAGGCTGTGCTCCCAGCCCCAAGTCAGGAGTCTGGGTGCTGGGTAAAGGGACCAGCACCAACCTCCCCTTCTCCTTGACGGCAGAGAGCTTACTTCTGAACACACTGAGTGTTCCTGCTCATTTTGTGGCCTTGAACGGGGGCAAACTGAACGTTAACCTCAAGACAGGAACAGAGGTGAGAGTCTCAGGTCTGGGATTCTCTGGGGAGATGGGAGTCCCCTGGACATCACCCAGAATGTCTCTCTGCCTCCTTCCGCTCCTGCTGCTTTCTGCATCTCACCCCTAGTCACCCCTCCTCCCAGGTCTAGCTGAACTCCCAGGTGTCCCCTGGGCCTGCTCATTCCACCCTTCTCTCTTGTTCCACTGCAGTGGACAAGCTGTATTGACGTCGTCTCCCAAGAAAAAAACATGTTCCCCAACTTGACAGACATCAGAGAGGTGGTGACAGACCAGTTCCTATGCAGTGGGACTGGGGAAGATGACAATCCCTGCAGGGGTGAGTGGCTCCCCCACCCCCCTGGAGCCTGGATGCCTGGGGAAGGCCACCTGTGGCTAGTACCATTCGAGGATGCGGGTGCACTGCCCTGATGACAGGTTAACAAGGTGAGAGTCAGGATGACAGTCTCTTGTCCCTTCTTTCTGCAGGAGAATCTGGGGGAGCAGTGTTCCTTGAACGGAAATTCAGGTTTTTTCAGGTGAGGGGAAGGGGGACACTTGCAGGACTGGGATCACAGAATCGCCTTGTTGCGGGGGCGAGGGAGGCCTTTGAAGGAACCAGGGAGGCTGGGGCTTGGGTCTGGGGCTGTGGCCGTCTCTCTCATCCCATTCTCTCTTCCAGGTGGGCCTGGTGAGCTGGGGTCTCTACAACCCCTGCGGCAACTCTGATAAAAACTCCCGCAAGAGAGCCCCCAGCAGCAAGGTCCCACCGCCTCGCGATTTCCACATCAATCTCTTCCGCCAGCAGCCCTGGCTGAGGCAGCACCTGGAAGGCGTCCTGAACTTTTTGCCCCTCTAATCATGCCCACTGACCCCTTTGCTGTCCTGCAGAACCTGCCATCTCTCCCATGTCCTACCTCTAAATTTCTGCCTTCATACCCCGTGATCCCATCCTCACTCCTCATCGAGTAAGTCCAGCCTCCAGGATCCTGGGACAGTGCCCGGCCCACCCTCTGCTTTATGTGACTCACTCTCCTTTCACTTTCATGTGGAATTTCCCAGTTATGAAATTAATAAAAATCAGTGATTTCCACATCTGTCTGTGCCTCTGCCTGAGGTGGGGGGCAGGGAAGGCAGGAATGCTTCCAGGAATCACAGGAGGCAGGTCAGAGACCCTGCTGGACAAACAGGGACTCTGCTCTATAATGCAGACAACAGGGGGCCGGTTGGGGCTTATTTCTGGCCCCTTAAGTGGACAGTCTGGGCTTGTTGGGGAGGAGAACTGTGGCTGAGAGGAGTTGTTGAAGGGGAGAGCTCTAGACCTTGGGCAGCAAAGGGTGGGGACTGTGCGGTTTCTATTTCCTTGACTGGCAGTTCAGGGGCCCTCCCGCTTGGACATTCCGGAAAGTGATGTGGGCAGGGCTGACAGGCTGAGCTGCAGGTGCCAGCATTCTGATTGCATAAAAGGCTAGAGGTTGTTGGTGGCAGGGCAAGGGAATGTGACCTGGCCCGGGTCTGCAGTTTCTGCTTGGACACTGAGCCAAGCGGACACACAGCACAGGCTGGGGAAGGCCATTCCGCCTCCAGCACCAGCCTCTCTCCTGCCTTCCACGGCCATGTGGAGCAATCTCAGCCCCTGGCTCTGCCTGGTACCCTTGGTCCTGCACCTCTTGCCTGGAGGTAAGCCAGGATCACTGCCCCTGTTCCTGTTGTCCCCAGAATCCCTCCTTGGCCTTGTCAGGCCAGGCTTCACCGGTCTGTTTCTTTAGGTGTGGGCGCGACGCCATTGCCGGTGCCTGAGCCCCATGGCCCCTGCTCTCTGGAGGGAGTAGAGATTAAAGGTGGCTCCTTCCGGCTTCTCAAGGAGGGCCAGGCACTGGAGTACATGTGTCCATCTGGCTTCTACCCATACCCTGTGCAGCTTCGCACCTGCAGATCCACAGGGTCCTGGAGCACCCTTCGGACCCAAGACCAAAAGATTGTCAAAAAGGCAGAATGCAGAGGTTGGAGGGCAGTGAGGGTGGGCATGGGCTAGCAGAGGGCTAGAGCAGGTGGCGGCCCAGGTCCGGACTAGCATGAGATTAGAGTGTGTTGAGACCGGGCAGGCTGACGGGTGGGGCTGAGCAAGTGTAGGGGCCCGTCTGGGTTTGGAGGTGGGAAGGAGAGAGGAAGAAGGAGGGAGGGAAGCTGACTCAGCATCTACCCACTACCAGGCAGCTCTGGCAGTTAACAGAACACTGAGGAATGGGAAACGGGGAGTAGCGGGATTCCCCATGGGTTGAGGACCCTGCTCCCGTGCGACCAAGAAGGTGCTTTTACTCGGTGACAGGGACCTCAAGACCAGAAGGGATACTCTAAAGGGCAGCCCTTCTCTCTCAGTAAATTCTGCGTGTCTCTCTCCCTCAAAGCAATTCGTTGTCCAAGGCCACAGGACTTTGAGAATGGGGAGTACTGGCCCCGGGCCCCCTACTACAATGTGAGTGACGAGATCTCCTTCCATTGCTATGACGGTTACGTTCTCCGGGGCTCTGCCAACCGCAGCTGCCAAGTGACTGGTCGGTGGGATGGGCAAACAGCCATCTGTGACAATGGAGGTGAGAGGCATCACCTCCCCCTATGATGGTGGCCTCTCCCTGACCACTCTGCAGCCTGAGGAAGTGGTGCCATAACTCCTGTGTTCTCTCTTGCCCTCCTGGCCTCTGGCTTTGGCCCTCACCTACTTGTTTCATGCCTCTGCAGCGGGGTACTGCCCCAACCCAGGCATCCCAATTGGCACAAGGAAGGTGGGCAGCCAGTACCGCCTTGAAGACAGCGTCACCTACTCCTGTAGCCGGGGGCTTACCCTACGTGGCTCCCAGCGGCGAACATGCCAGGAAGGTAGCTCTTGGAGTGGAACAGAGCCTTCTTGCCAAGGTGACCCTTGACTAATGCCCTCAGGTCAGATCTTGCTCTCTCATCCTCAATCCCCATAACAGGGCTCTGTCTTCTCTCCCTTAACCCAGCTCCTTCCACTTCTAGACCTCCCTGCAGAACTTCCTCACTTTTGAGCTCTTCCACTCTGGAAACCCACCATCCCCTGTCTCTCTGGTCCCTGTGTTCCTGACCCTCCCAGACATTTGACCTGATTTCTGACCTCTGCCAGACTCCTTCATGTATGATACCCCTGGAGAGGTGGCCGAGGCCTTCCTGTCTTCCCTGACAGAGACGATAGAAGGAGTCGATGCTGAGGATGGGCACAGCCCAGGTTTGACAGAGCGGGAGATGGGGCAGGGAACTAACTGGGGGAGAGTGGGCAGGAGAACCATGCACGCTGAGCCTGAGTGTCTCTGATGGCACCCAGGGGAACAACAGAAGAGGAAGATAGTCCTGGATC
Source organism: Glossophaga mutica (assembly GCA_039655065.1). NCBI lineage: Eukaryota > Metazoa > Chordata > Mammalia > Chiroptera > Phyllostomidae > Glossophaga > Glossophaga mutica. Next base: position 107,936,000 of record CM077306.1, read on the forward strand.
CCTCGGGCTCCATGAACATCTATCTCGTGCTGGATGGATCAGACAGCGTTGGGGCGCGCAACTTTACAGGGGCCAAGAATTGTCTTAGAGACTTCATTGAGAAGGTGAAGACGCTCCTCCTGAATGTGGGGACCCTGAATGGATCTCACTGCCGTGCCAGGACTAGCTTCCTGGTGTTCCCAGCCCCTCTGAGCCACAAGGTTCCAGAAACATCCAGGCACTCCTTCCCTTTTACTTGAAGCAGTTTCTTGACCTTTAACCCAGGCTCCCTGACAAACCTCAGAGTGACCAGTCAACCCTTGAGTCTCTTACTATGTCCTTCCTTGTCCCAGCAATGCCATGACCCTTTACTTCCCTCAGGTGGCAAGTTATGGAGTGAAGCCAAAATACGGTCTAGTGACATATGCCACAGACACCAATGTTTTGATCAGAGTGTCCCAAGCAGAGAGCAGCGATGCAGACTGGGTCACAGAGAAGCTCAACAAAATCAGCTATGAAGGTCAGAGTCAGGGAAGGGAATGGTGGGAGGTTCACTTTGGGGTCAGAGAGTTCAGAAGGTCCAGGGTGTAGTATGAGACCACACCCGGGGGCCAGGGAGGACCACTTTGTAATGCATAGTTGGACAGCAGGGTCAGTGGGGAATGAGGGTTAGTGGAAACCTGTTATGGGCTGAAAGGGTCACTGCGTGGTCAAAAGGAAGTCAGAGGGGTGACAACTAAAAAAGTTGGAAAATGTGGAATCTATTGCTGACAGGCCTCTGGGTTTCAAGGATGTCTTGGAAGGCTAGGTGAGGTGACGATCTCCTTCCTTGCCACAGATCACAAGTTGAAGACGGGAACTAACACCAAGAAGGCCCTCCAGGCCGTGTACAGCATGATGAGCTGGAAAGGGAACAGCCCTCCGGAAGGCTGGAATCGCACCCGCCATGTCATCATTCTCATGACTGATGGTCAGAAGGGCCCTTTCTCTTGCCTGATTCCCAACCTTTCATACCCGTGTGTGGCCCTTCAGTCCACACCTAAGTGACTCATGGTGGGGGCCCTGAGCAGCAGTGGGCCTCAACCATGTTGATCTTTTCTGTGACACTTTACAAGGGGGGACTCCCCATGACCTATTACTTCCATTTCCTTCCCAACCTGCTTAACTGGCCACGTATCACTATTTCTAGCCAATCTATCTTCCTCGACCCTCCTCTTTGCCTCCCCGCTCATGGTCCATCTCTTCTGTAGGCTTGCACAACATGGGTGGGGACCCAGTCCCTGTCATACATGATATCCGGGCCTTACTGGACATTGGTAGGGATCGCAAAAACCCAAGGGAAGAGTACCTGGGTAAGTTTTACTACCCAGAACCCAGCACCCTGCTTTCAGTTCCTGCACCCCAGGGTCTGGACCCTCACCCTCGCCTTTTCTCCCTCAGACGTCTATGTGTTTGGGGTTGGGCCTCTGGTGAACCAAGAGAACATCAATGCTTTGGCTTCCAAGAAAGATAATGAGCAACATGTGTTCAAAGTCAAGGACATGGAAAACCTGGAAGATGTTTTCATCCAAATGCTTGGTAGGAAGATATCAGAATAGTGTAAGATGGTCAGGAAACTCAGCTCTCCCCAGGCTCCCCAAGGTCACTCATCTTTCTTCTCCTCCCAAAGCCATGGCAGTCTGGAAGGCTGTCCTCATCTCTGAGGACTCATTTTTACCTGAGTGTCGTTATTGCTTCCTGACACTGTCCACTTCCTGATCTTAGAGGCATGGAGCTCCAAAAGACATCAGAGACCTTTCTCCAGTCCCTTGTTTTACAGATGTGCAAATTGCAACTGAAGGATCTCAGAGGACAGCAAGCTAGCAAAAGTTGGGCCTGAAATTTGCCAGGTCTCCCATCTTAGCCTCGAATTGTCATTGTACCAGTGATTTCTTGTCTTCATCATAAGTAAACAAATGCCCCTGCCTTTCCTTTCCTCCTTATGGGCCTTGGCTCCCCATGGACATGTAGGTGTCCCTCCCTAACAGGCACTGCTATTTGGAATGGTGACCTAGCCTTCAGCACATTCTCTTTTTTTGCCAGATGAATCCCGGACTCTGGGTCTCTGTGGCATGGTTTGGGAGCACAAGAAAGGCACTGATTACCACAAGCAACCATGGCAGGCCAAGATCTCCGTCATTGTAAGCAGTGTTCTGGTGGTGGGGACTTCTGGGAGCTGAGGTCAGGGTGAAGTGTGGGTAAGGGAAAGGGCAAAGTTTCCATGCTAGAATGTGTGGTGTCTGTGAAAGTGGAGCTCCCCACTCTGCCATTCTGTTCCCAGCGCCCCTCGAAGGGACACGAGAACTGCATGGGGGCCGTGGTGTCAGAGTACTTTGTGCTGACAGCGGCACACTGTTTCACCGTGGATGACCAGTCACACTCCATCAAGGTCAACGTGGGTAAGGGTGACAAGAATCAATTCTGAGCTCCACCTTCTGGTTAACACCCCCCACTTCAAGAGCTCACAGCCCACTTGCCCTCCATGTAGTCCCTTCCTTTGTACACTGAACCAGTTAGGATGCGGTGGGGGCAAAGGCGGGAGGCTCCCCACAGAGAAGTGAGAGGTCCAAAGGTACCCACTCTCCTCACCTTAGGAGGGACAAAGCAGGACTTGGACATAGAAGAAGTCCTATTTCACCCCAAGTACGACATCAGTAAGAAAAAAGCAGAAGGAATTGCTGAATTTTATGACTACGACGTGGCCCTGATCAAGCTCAAGAAAAAGCTGAAGTTTAGTGAGACTCTCAGGTGTGGCTCCCGGAGAAAAAGGTGGGGCTGGAAGACTGGGTAGGTACAGTGTGTCATCCCGAATTTCCCCATCCCTCCTCAACAGGCCCATCTGTCTCCCTTGCACCCAAGGAACAAATCAAGCTTTGAGGCTTCCGCTGTCAACCACTTGCCAGAAGCAGAGTAAGACATGTTCAGGGAGAGCACTGGGATGCAAGTCCAAGAAACAAGGGGGCATGAGAGTTGCTGCAGGAGATAACTGCTAAGCCCCTAACTCACACGGAGGGGCTGAGGGACATTTGCTGAGATGGGAGGCGGGGGGGAGGAGTGCTGAAATGACCCAGTCTGTCCATCTGTCCAGTGGAAGAACTGCTCCCCGCAAAGGATATCAAAGCTCTGTTTGTGTCCGAGTTGGTCAAGGATGGGAAGAAGACGCTGACTCGGAAGGAGGTCTACATCAAGAACGGGGATAGGGTAAGAACTGTGGGATCCTAAGGAGCTCCTGTACCGGGAATGTTCAACCTTTTGGCATCTCTGGGCCACACTGGAGTTGTCCTGGGCCACCCATTAAATGCATTGTGACACATAATCACACACAAAAATATCTCATGTTTTAAGTAAATTTACGATTTTGTGCTGGGCTGCATGTGGCCTGCAGGTTGGACACCCCTGCCTCCGACTCTCCCTAAGCAAACTTTGTTTATCCCCTTCTCCATGCTTCCCACCTCACCTACAGAAAGATGCATGCGAGAGAGATGCTCAAAAGGCCCCAGGCTACGAGAAAGTCAAGGACATCTATGAGGTGGTCACCCCCAGGTTCCTTTGTACTGGAGGGGTGAACCCCTATGCTGATCCCAACACTTGCAAAGGTGAGAAAAGGCTCTTTGGTTGTGCTGCGAGTTCCTGAGGCCCAAGAGTCTTTCCCTACAGCTTCTCTTCTCCTGTAGGTGATTCTGGAGGTCCCCTGATTATTCACAAGAGGAGCCGCTTCATTCAAGTGAGTCTCCCCTTTCCCAACAGCAGGGAGATGCCGAGTAGTCAGCACAGGCCCCGAAGCAGTAAGGTCAAACGGATATGGCTAGAAAAGGGAGGGCAGAGCCTGTTTCACCTTAGGGCTATTCCCTGGACTGACTGGCTCAGGACCGCGTGTCTGGCCTGGGTGCTGCAGAGGACAGGACTGAGCTGGGTCACTAGTCTAACTCTTCCAGGTCAGTGCAGATGCACTTGGGAGTAGTTTTGCTTCCTGGGATAAGGAAGGAATTCTACCAAACGATCCGTGGCAACCCCTTGCCCTTTCCAGGTTGGTGTGATCAGCTGGGGTGTAGTGGATGTCTGCAAAGACAAGAGGTCGCGGCAGCAGGTACCTGCTCACGCCCGAGACTTTCACATCAACCTCTTCCAAGTGCTCCCCTGGCTCAAGGAGAAACTCCAAGACGAGGATCTGGGATTTCTATAAGGGGTTTCCTACTGGAAAGGGGCATGTGATCAAATTAAAATAGCTCTGACAATACTGTGTTCAAGATCCTTTTCAGGTAAAGGAGTGGGGAATGTGCACTGGCCACCTTGTTACAAAGCAAATCAAATCGAAGAGCCATTTTTAAAGGTTCAACCGCAATCCCAAGTGCTGAAAAACCAGAGGCTGAGGGAGATGGTGAGCTTCCACCTCAGTGTTTTACTGAGACCAGTGTTGGGGCAGACGAGGCACAAGAAATCCAGCTCCGTAACTAGAAGCCATCCACAAGGTTTTCCTTGTAGACATCATCACTGTAGACAATCTGGGTCCTTTTGTCCCGGTGGCAACCCTTAGGACTGTTCTGGACAGCTAGGTTGGAAGGAAAGGATTAGTTAAGGCCAGAAGGAGAGCATTGGTGAGACCCTAGGCCCAGTCAGACCTCCTCACTCCTGGCCTGACTCTTGGAAGCCTAGTTTCTATGCTGCCCTCTGGTGGTTGGGATGGCCTGTCTCCCTTTAGCCCCCTAGGCTAGTGGCTGCCAAATCATCACCAGGGCAGAGGATTATGCTGTTATCTTGGCACGTGGGGATACTGTAACAAATGTTTTGTTCTTAGAAAATTCCCAAATGTTATTATTGACACATGTGAATGGCACATACTTAATGCTTTTAGTTAGTACATCAAAAATTAAAAGTTAGAAAATCTCACCCTGGCTGGTGTGGCTGACTGGATTGAGCACTGACCTGCAAACCAAGGGGTTGCTGGTTCAATTCCCAGTCAGGGCACATGCCTGGGATGTGGGCCATGGTCCCCAGTAGGGGATGCGCGAGAGGCGACCACACATTGATGTTTCTCTCCCTCTATTTCTTCCTCCCTTCCCCTCTGTCTAAAAATAAATAAATACAATCTTTAAAAAAAAAAAGAAAAAAAAATCTCTATAGCCCTTTGTTGACATGTTGGTCTTTTACCTGGAAGGCCACTCTTGCTCTGAACCCCTTGTTTTGTCCACTCCTTTGTCAGGAAAATCTATTTCAGCTAAAGTTGGTTATTCACACTGAGAAATCCTACTCTCCCTACCAGAATTCACTCCGGGGATAGCTTTGGCCCTGAGCATTTTTGCTTGAGCCTCAAGCTTTCGTTCTCCTTTCCTCCTTGTATCCAGTGTGTCTCTCTCTTCGTGCCATCTCCAAGGATTCCATCCCTGCCACTCTGGGGCTAGAGTGAACCCCCCACACCAGCTCCCATCTCTTGGGTTTTTGTACCCTGACACTGCTGATCATGCCCTCCTCAAAGTTGGTGTCCTTTGGTTTCAGTGGCCCAGGTTCCCCTGGTGCTGCTCCCAGCCCTGACCCCTCCTGCCGTCAATGTTTCCAAAAGGAGAGAAGGCCCCATGGAGGAACGTGGGCGTCATGTCTTCTCCATACTATGCTGCATCAACTTCAGCCTAACATGCAGAATAGCTAGGATGGGTGCGGCACGAGGAACACAACCCTGCTTCCTACCATATCCCCTGTGCATTTCCTAAGCCCAGTCCTGGGTCATTTTTTTCCTCCCCAATGATACTGTCATTTTGTAGCCACCATGAGCTATATATGACTGATCTGCTTTCATTTCTCATCTCATGCCTGAGTTCCAGATCTCTATTCCAAATGCTTATTTTAGAAAACCTACTATACTTCATCTCAAAATGAACAAGGCCACATGAAATGTTCATCTTCCTCATGAACTTGACCTGCTTCCACGTCTTCCCTGTTCAGTTACTGGAAGTTGTTTTCAACCCTTTTTTTCTCTTCTTTCTCCTATTTCCAACTGACAGAGGGTCTGCTCACTCTCCTTCCCATTCCCATAGCCTCCCACAAATCCTGACCTCCAGAGAACCCGGGGACATGCAGGGAAACAAAAGGCGTGAGAGGTGGGGGACAGGATGAGGGAGCAGAAATCCTGTTCTTACCGAGGGAGCCCCAGACTGACTTCCCAGTGGCGGCATCCAGCATGGGCTGTTTGCGGGCAATGCTGACTTTGAGCTGCACGGACTCCACCTGGGTCCCGTTGAGCTGGGGCAGAAGGGGGGGAGGGCAGAGGATGGGGGAACATTACAGACAAACCAAAGGAGGATTTCCATGAGTTTCCATCCTAGGAGTAGACTGAGCAGGAATCTGAGAATACAAGGTTTCCTGTGTGAGCAGGGAGAGACTATTCTGTCAGGAGGAAATGATTTCCTCCTGGCTCCCAGCACTTTAAAGAGAAAGCATGAGGATGGCAGGAGGGGTGGGAGGAACGATCTGGAAAATCCCAACCTCAGCAACGGCCTGATCTGCTGACTCCATCTTTTCATAGGTGACGAAGGCACAGCTGGGATGAGAGAAAACAGGGTTAGCAGAGGGGTTATGAGCTCTTCTGAACCCAGCCAACCCCATGCTCATACGCCACTGGAGACATATTGGCCTCCTCCTGGGCCTCATCGTTCAGCCTGATTGCCATCCTTACTTTCTGGGAGGGTCCATGGAGAGGTCAATGATGTTTCCAAAGGGAGAGAAGGCCCCACGGAGGAGGGTGGGTGTCATGTCTTCCCCATACACATAGAGAGTATTCCCCTTCCGAGGGGCCCGGCGTTCAGGGAATGAGTCCGACCCTGTGGGATCACAAGATGTACCACGTCTTACCTTCCAATTTAAGAGCACGCTTTAGTTGGAGCCACTTAAATCCTATCTGAGGCCGCTTTTCCCTCCAGCCAAGCCAACTCACTGCGGAAAAGGCCCTCTCGTTCTCTGTCCCGGTCCCGGTCCCGGTCCCGGTCTCTGTCCCTGTCCCGGTCCCTGTCCCGGTTCCGCTCACGGCTGCGGTCCCGGCTGCGGCTTCGGGGAGGGGAGACTGAGGAGCGGGCACCACCATGTTCTTCATAGCCCCAGTCAAAGCTTCGAGGGAGGCCATCACCAGCCCCTGGGCCTTCTGCCTCATCCCCGTCTGCCCCTAGTTCCCGAAGCCGATCACTGGAAGACACAAAGCTAGGGAAAAGACAGGCAATGACGATCAAAGGGGGCCTTTACCTTGTCTTCCCAGATCCTGTGGAGACTCAATACTCCCTCTACAACCTCACCTCCTTCCATTCCAGCCCCATACCTCCTGAGGACTTGGTAAGCCCCTCCCACCACCACCTATTGGCACCCAGTCCTATCTGTAAATTGCTAACCTCTCATACAGAGATTTCCTTTGGGGACGTCTGGACAACTGAAAAAGAGACCAAGTTTCAGTTAAGACAATTCTAGTTGCTGGCAGGTGGGTACCCTCAGGGATAGAGGATTGGGGACTGTTACCTCCTGCAGATCATCATCGGCAGATATGCTCCTCTGGAATGGCTGGAAAGTGGGGACTGGCCCCTTCTCAGGGTCCTGGAAGATGATAGAGACCTGCCTCAGTGTGGGAGCAGGAGGTTGCCTAACCGTGGGACACAGGGGATTCCTCTTCCCTCACCTTCTCAGCTTTCTCTGGCCTATCTTTTTTTCTTCTAATTCCTTTGTACTTTTCTTATTTGATTATATGGTATTCTAAATAAATGACCCTAGTATCTCCTCAAAGTATTTAGTTTATCTACACGTTTCTTGAACCTGATGACATTTCAGCCTGTCTAACTCCTGAGAACAACACAATCTGAGAGCTCCGATTCATGGATCAGAGCCATGGAATGAGGAAAGTGGACAGCGCAGGAGTCACCCATTTTCCTCACCTGTCAGATAAGCAACCTACAGCTCAGAACCGTAGAACGATTTGCCTGTGATCAAACAGGCATTACTTTCCCCCAAACCTACTTCCATTCCAACTTGTAGGGATGCCCTCTGAAGTCAAGGGTTCCCTAAACAAGCTTTCTGCTCGTGCTTACTTTTAACTTCCCCTCCAGGGTTCGAGAGCGTTTGAAGCCCGAGTTCTTGGTCTCAGCCTTGATGGCACTGATGGCTCCTGATTTCACCAGCTGCTTTGCCTGCTCTGTTGCGGTGGCTGTGTCCACGACAGGCTGCTCTGACAGTGCTGAGTGGTGAGGGAAAGAGGCATTAAGTTGGCCAGTTGTGAGAAAGATCAGCCCCCATGCTCCCCATTTCCTATCACTCACAGCGCTTGACACCGCCTTGGCTGGCTGTGCTGCTGCTACTTTGCTTCTTCAGAGCCAGCAATGCCTTTTTCTGGGAACAAGAATGAGAAGAGAGGGGTTGGTGAAGGCCAGTGCCTGACCAGATCCTTTCCCAAGGCCCCCAGGCACCTCACTCCAGGGTCCACCATTCTGAGAAACAACAATGCAGATGGTGCCCCTGGAGTGGTTCGCTGTGGCAGCCCTGCCTCTTACATATGGTCCCCCGAACCACCTACAGTGCCAGCGATACCTAAGCTATCCAAACCATGGTATCCAGGGGCTTTCCAGAGTATCGTTTTTGAAGGTGAAGACAAGGAGTTCAATCACGGACCAGAGCCCCAGGTTATAAGCGGCAAGTAATTATAAGCCTATGTGTCTTTCTTGGGGGCTTCATCCATCCATCCCCTGTATATTTAACAGAACACGCCATTCATTACTTTGTAACAGGGATATGCAAAACTATGAGACACAGTTCCTCTCCCCCTCAAGAAGCTTACAACCTGAGAAATAAAATGACTAGACTAAATTGCCAAGAATGTTTATAAGAGGTGAAAACTACTTGAGAGCAAGTGAAATTTTCTGATATCAAATGGCTATTAAACTGGACCCTGGGTAGAATCTGCACAACAGAGACTGAGAGAAAGGGGCATTTCGAATACAGAAAACAGGTGGCAAAAATGCAGAGATAAGAAGGCTTTTGGAATGCATGTTTTGGGACTAGTGAATAGTTGTTTTACTAAAAAGGGATGCCAACTTAAGGCTTTGTTCTATAGACAAAATGAAACCACTTAAGGGTTTGGAAAAAAAGGACAGAATCTTGTGTTTTTAATGGATCATTTAAAAAAGGGTGAAAAGTCCATTTAAAGAAAACAGTAAGGAACATGCTTAGAGACCATTACAACAGTCTAAGTGAATGTCAACAAAGACCTGTCTTATGGAATACACAGGAAAAAGTAAACGGGAGGAATTACTTTCAAGAAAGAATCAAGAAGACTTGGCAAATGTTTAGGTATGCAAATAGAGAAGTCAGAGCTGAGATTTTTTATTCCAAACACACAAGAGGATTGAAAGTGGTCAGTTCGTATTTGGAAGATAAAAAAAAAAAATAGGTTAGGATTAAAAGATTTTAAAAGATTAAAATAGGTAGGAAGGTGATAGCTTTATTTTGGATAGACGAAGTTTATCAGCAAGACATCAGATGGAACTGGAAAAACCTAACCTGGGGATCACCAGCTTTTAGGTGGTGATAAAAGCCGTGGGGAAGGGAGACAACTCCATGGCAAACTGAATAGGAAAGAAACAAGGTACACAACAAGAAACCAGCCCACCTCTGAAGCTACACTGAGAGGTGACAGTCTCCAGGTATGAGCCAGAAGAACCCTCCATCCCTCACACTCACCCCAAGTGGTCTCAGAGTGTAGAGTCTGTGAAGGATTGGGCCAGGCCCCCACACACTCCCTCACCTTTTTCTTCAGTTTGTTGAACTTCTTCTGCAGAGCCTCCTCCTCCTCGCTCAGTCCAGGGGGTATCACCAACATGGTGGCTCCTGGTTCAGGGGCAGGGCCCAAGACATCTTTCTCCACTGTCACCACCCAGGGTCCACTGTACCCAACCCCAGCCCTCCGGGCCTGCTTACTCCTGTGTATCGCCTCTCCCTACCCCTTGCTTAAGCTAGGCTGCCGTCCACGCCCCCGCTCGTGGGGGTCAATCAGCATTGCCACCTCGCTAGGAATCACGGGCATCAGCGGCTTGGGGCACTACGTGGACCGGGGAGAAACACCCTCACCGTCGACAAGATGATGGCACCAAAAGCCCCCTATCCCCAGTAGGGTTAGTATGGCAACTAACCCCGAACTGCAGAGAAGACAGTGGAACCCGCGCAGCGCTCTCAGAGCAACGAAAAAGAGAAGAAGAAAGGAAAGAGCTCGGACAAAAAGGGACGAAGGGTGAGAAACAGAAGGCCTTACTTGAGGGGGTGTCAACCCGGGCCCAAGGTCTCGCGCGGCGCCCGCGCTGGCAGCGAACCGCTGGCTCAGAGCGATGACGTAGCCAGGGGGCGGAAAACGCAGTAACCAAGGCGGAGGTACTTCCGCCCGACCTTCTACCGGTTTAAGGCAGCCCCTCCATAGCTCTTGTCCTCACTCGAGGATGTGTGTATGTGTGGCGGAAGTCGCCTTCACTTCCGCCCTTCTGGGGGCGGGGCTTACCTCAAGGCTCCTTGCTGCACTTCCGGGCTGCGGGGCGACTGCAGTGGCTCCAAGATGATGGAGAGAGAGCGACTTGGTGAGGGGGAGGGGGTGGAACAAAGGAATAGACAGGAATTAATCCTTGACTTCTGACCTCCGATCTTTCTCTCGTAGTGCTACCTCCCCGAGATCCCCTGGACCTGCCTCTTCGGGCTGTGGAGCTGGGATGCAGTGGGCGCTGGGAGCTGCTCAATATACCTGGGGCTCCAGAGAGCACCGTAAGTGGCTTTTGACCCTAACCTTTGACCCGCAAGAAGCTTAAAACCTTACGGTAGGATCTAGCATAACCCATTTTTGTCTCTGGACGCCTGTCATCCGGGCCTGGACTGTTGCAGGACAGGCTCCAGGCTAGTGGACCTGCTGTGGGTCAGAGCCCCCGTGAGGACCAGCAGGGAGCGCCTGCAGTATCTTTTCTCATCTCATTGGTGGCTGAGATGCTAGCCTTTGAACCCCTGACTCTTCATGTTTAGGTCTGGGACCCTTTTTCCTAAAGCCAATGATTCTCAAATGTAAGTGTGCTTCATAGTTTGTTGAGCGGGGAGCTTTTTTAAAGTACAAATTCTTAGGTCCAGCCCCAGATTCTGAAATCTGAAATCTGTATTATTAACCAGTGCTTACGGTAGTTCAGTAGCAGGCCGTTTGCCCTGTAAAGCATTATAGCCTTTGGAAAATATTGCTCCCCTCTGACTTTCCTCGTCTGTCTGAGACATACACCATTTCTGATCTAAACATGAGTTCCATCACCTTCTCTCATCTTGCCCTTGTTCCAGCTTCCCCACAGCCTCCTTCCCTGTGCCCCAGATCTGCAGCAAGAAGCAGAGCAATTGTTTCTCTCATCTCCAGCCTGGCTGCCTCTGCATGGCCTGGAACACTCAGCTCGGTGAGGGTCTGGAGGGGCTTGGACTAGGGAGATGGGCCCCTGAAGGAAGCTGAGACAGAGGAGACAGAAGATTTGAAAACCTCTTCTTTTTCTCCAGAAAATGGCAGAGGAAGATGGATCCCTGGTCTCTCCTTGCTGTACTGGGGGCCCCAGTCCCCTCTGACCTACAAGCCCAAAGACACCCAACCACAGGCCACATACTGGGCTACAAGGAGGTAGGAGATCAGGGGCCACGAGAAGCAGAGTTGGGAAAAGGAGGGTCAGAGGCAAGATCAACCTCACTGGGGCGCTGATCTCTTGCCTCAGGTCTTGCTGGAGAATACAGACCTGTCAGCCACGACCTCATTATCTCTTCGCCGGCCGCCAGGGCCCATCTCCCAGTCCCTGTGGGGGAATCCAACACAATACCCTTTCTGGCCAGGTGACTCTCATGGAAATGAGATTGTAGGGGAGGGAGCTCTCAGTCTCCAGGGAAGGGTTCCTGTATCACCCCTCATGAATCATGTGTCTTATCTCTCCTAGGTGGAATGGATGAGCCCACCATAACAGATCTGAGTACTCGGGAAGAAGCTGAGGAGGAGATAGACTTTGAGACAGGTGAGGTGGTGCCAGGATGGACCCTTAGAAGGCAGGGCTCCAAGTTTGGGCCTTGAGGATGAGGGGCCCAGGCCCATCACTAGGCTGCTGCTAGTCCTTCCCTGCTTTTGAGCAAATTAGGAAAAGGCCCCTCTTCCATAACAACTTTTACTGTTATTTGTTGGCAAATTATTACAACTGTCCCCAGCTACAAAGCCTATACCGTGAATGGTACCCTTTAGGTTTATGTAACGTATGACCTGTACAATAGTGTGCGGTGGGCCTGACCTTCTCTGTCCCTGTTCTCCAGCTCTTCTTACTGTTCCACCTGGCTTCAAGAAAGGTGTGGACTTTGCATCAAAGGGTGAGTTTTGAGATAGGGGTATAGGAGACGTGGTGCCCTTCTCCTATAGAACAGAGATGGACATGACCAGATCTCCCGTTTTGCCTTACATCTCAGATTACCCAGCTCCAGCTCCTGGGTTGCTCAGCCTCAGCCGTCTGCTAGAGCCCCTGGATCTGGGTGGCGGCGATGAAGATGAGAGGGAGGCAATGGGACAGCCAGGAGGTCCCAGAGAGGACACCGTTACAGCCTCTCCCTGTAGAGAGGCTCCCTTGGCCCGAGCAAGCAGCTTGGAGGACCTAGTGTTGAAGGTTGGTGCTTCTGGGTGGTCAAAATAGGAAAGAAGGGTGCCTTGCCACCAGGAGGGTGGGTTGGCTTGGTTGGATCTATGGGGAAGACCAGAGTATCTTTTGGGAGGAGTGGTAATGGAGAGCTTTCTGGCTCTATCTTTATCACTCCTACCCCTTACTTTTCCAGGAAGCCTCCACAGTTGCATCCTCCCCAGAGCCCCCTAAAACCCTTTCTCAGGAGCAGTGGGCCATTCCTGTGGATGTCACCACCCCCGTTGGTGATTTCTACCGCCTCATTCCCCAGCCAGCCTTCCAGGTAGTGTGACCCTGTCCTCACATCCCACTCCCAGCTCACTGCCTTGTCTCCTCTCCTCACCAGAGGCCAGATGCGTTCCAGGCAGTCTTGGACCTCGGTCCCAGCCTCGCCTCACTCTGGCCTTCTCCCCACTGCCCTACATGTCCCGTGAGAGGTAGGAAGGCCCCTCTCCCTTCCCTTCTTTAGTCCCCATCCATTTCTCTCTCCCACAGTGGCCATTTGAGCCTGATGTATTCCAGAAACAGGCCATCCTGCACTTGGAACGGCACAACTCAGTCTTTGTGGCAGCTCACACATCTGCAGGGAAGACAGTTGTGGCTGAATACGCCATTGCCCTTGCCCAGAAGCACATGACACGGTACAGCGTTTCCCTTCTCAGCCTTCCCTACTTTCTCCTGCATCCTTTCTGAGTCTCATCTCTTCCCACATCTTTACCTCATCTTTTTAGTGGGATATTTGGGGGAGGAACTGAGACAGGGGCCCAGGAAGAAATGAGAAGGTGTGGGGAGAGAGTTTAGAAGAATGACCTGTGTGGGTTTAGTTCAGGAAGGGGATGTGGGAGAGAATTTTCCTGGGGTCATGGCATGAAGGAGAATAAGGGTAGTTCGGGGGCCCCTGAGCTCTGCGGCATGCTGCTGGGAGGGCTCAGGGTGTGAGAGGAGGTGCTGACTGCAGTCTGTACAGAGAGACCGGCTCACTTCGCGCCCTCTTCTCAGCACCATCTACACTTCGCCTATCAAGGCTCTGAGTAACCAGAAGTTCCGAGATTTCCGAAACACCTTTGGGGACGTGGGGCTGCTCACTGGGGATGTACAGCTGCACGCAGAGGCCTCTTGCCTGATCATGACGACAGAGATCCTTCGGTGAGAGATGGGCACTCAACTTGGGTGGATTTTTGGTCAGGAAGGTGAGGCTGTTCTGGACAGCATGTTGGCTGAGTGGGTGGAGGCAGGAGCCACTGGGGAGTCAGCCTTCAGTCTCTTCTCCCCAGCTCCATGCTGTACAGTGGCTCAGATGTCATCCGGGACCTGGAGTGGGTCATCTTCGACGAGGTTCACTATATCAATGATGCTGAGGTAAGGGGAGTGAGGTCCAAGGGGACCTCCACCCAGGAACCCTTTCCTGTGGGACTAATTCAGCGGCTCCCTCTTCCACACACCCTGAAATATTACTGCCTTCTTTGCCCTCCATGGAAGCCTAGGAGCAGAAGGGCAGCCCCTCTGAGCCACCCATGACTTGTCTTCCCTCTCTGTGCCCAGCGAGGGGTCGTATGGGAGGAGGTGCTTATCATGCTCCCTGAACATGTCTCTGTCATCCTTCTGAGTGCCACTGTTCCCAATGCCCTTGAATTTGCTGACTGGATTGGGTGAGATGTGCGTCCCGGGGTCATGGGTGAAAGAGGCTGTAGTCTTCCTTGATTGGAGTGGGGGGTGAAGACTGCCACAGTGGAAAGAGTGGTTACACCTTGGGGGTGGGAGGAGGAAGGGATGGGGCTGGGGAACATGGCCCATTTGGGCCCAGGCCACTTTGCATGCTGAGAGATGTGATGACAGGGACAGCCGTCCAATCTGGCTCTCAATAAAGACTGGGTGAGGCCGGAAGTGGGAAGGTGGGTGGGGATGTGGGTTGTTCCTTCCTATACTCCCATCCCTGACCGACTGTTCCCTTTCCACTCAGACGACTGAAGCGTCGTCAGATCTACGTGATCAGCACTGTCGCTCGCCCCGTCCCCCTAGAGCATTATCTTTTTACGGGGAACAGTCCCAAGACCCAGGATGAACTCTTCCTGTTGCTGGACTCCCAAGGTGCCTTCCATACAAAGGGGTAAGCTGGAGATGCAGGGGAGAGTCAGGGCTGGGCCTGGCTGGGTGTGACTGTGACAGCCGCCTTCCGTGTACCTCAGGTACTATGCAGCTGTGGACGCCAAGAAGGAGAGGATGAGCAAACACGCCCAGACCTTTGGGGCCAAGCAGCCCACGCATCAGGGGGGCCCAGCACAGGTTAGAACCAGTGTGCTTTGCACCTGTCATCACTTGTCTCTTCCCTCATCCCCCAGGACTGCACTTGAGTTTTGAGTGTCACCTAGCCTGACCGTCTTACCGGCCCCCACTTTGGCCCCCACTGCTTCAGGGACTCCACCTCTGTCCCTTCGCACTTCCCCAGGACCGAGGTGTGTACCTGTCCCTGCTGGCTTCCCTCCGCCGCCGTGCACAGCTGCCCGTGGTGGTGTTCACCTTCTCCCGGGGCCGCTGTGACGAGCAGGCTGCGGGCCTCACCTCCCTTGACCTCACCACAAGTTCAGAGAAGAGCGAGATTCACCTCTTCCTGCAGCGCTGCCTTGCTCGCCTCCGTGGCTCTGACCGCCAGCTGCCCCAGGTGTGGAAGGGGCACTGGAAACTGGTGGGAGTGGGTGCTGCACCCCACGTCCCTGCCCCTGACCATGGCCTCTCGGCTACCTGCAGGTCCTGCACATGTCAGAGCTCCTGCACCGAGGCCTGGGCGTGCACCACAGCGGCATCCTGCCCATCCTCAAGGAGATCGTGGAGATGCTTTTCAGCCGCGGCCTGGTCAAGGTGCATGCGCTGCCCTGCTCTGTCCTCACTGCGAGATCTTTTGCAAATTACTTAATTTCCCTGAACTTTATGTTTCCGATCTTAAAATGAGGATGCATTCAGAAGAGAAACCCAAAAAGCTAACAAGCATATAAGTTAGCAGAAAAATGTAAATTGAAATATTTATAAGACTTCACAGTGATTAAACTGATAAAACTTAGGGAACTGGCTAATGCCAAGTATTGCCAAAGCCATAGGGGACTACAGGCAGACCTCGGAGGTACTGCGGGCTTGGTCCCAGACCGCCACAAAGTGAGTACCTCATTAAAGTGAGTTTTTGATTTCTCAGTACATATGAAAGTTATGTTTACACTATACTGTACTTTGTAAGGGTACAGTAGCATTACATCTAAAAGCAATGTACATACTTTAATTAGAGAATACTGTTAAAAAATGCTCACCATCTCCTGAGCCTTCAGTGAATTGTAATCTTTATGCTGGGGGAGGGGCTTGCCTCCATGTTGATTGAAGCACAGTATGTGAAATGCAGCAAAGCGAGGCCTGCCCGTACAGGATGACAGGGACTCTTGCACAGGGGTGGCCAGTCTGGAGTGTGCCCTGGCATTCTTTAGGTAAGAATAACATACTCTGATCCTCAGTCCCATTCCTGAGTATAAACCACAAAGAAGTTCTCACCCTGGTCCATGATGGAATATGTCCGCTCTTCCTTCGTTGGCTCTACTCTTGTGGCAGAGTGTTGGTGGTGGTCCTGAGGTGCTCTTCACTGGGAGAGCAAGTAGGTAGCTACAGGGCAGGCACCCCACAGAGTGTCCTGCTGTAGCTGGAAGCAAGGGGTTAGGTATAACCACAGGAATGCAGATGGATGCTGAAAACACGTGGAGGAAAAGAAGTGAGGAAACAGAAAGGGATCTATAAATGCCTTTAACGTGAGTTGCAAATTACACGCACACAAGATGATGTGCAAGAGCATATTCACACAAAAAGATATCCTTAAAGACATTAGATGACTGACGGTGGGGGTATGGAAGTGGGACAGGGGGTGCAAAGAAATAAGTAGGCAGCTAAATCAATAAAATGAGGGAAATGGTAGTCCCCACTCCAAAGTTTTGCCTGGAGAGTTAAATGGGCTTCTGTGAATTAACTATCTGGATCATTCCAGGTAGCCTTGGTACAGAGTAAGGTGTGCTGGGTGTCCATGTGTAGCCCCTTTGCTGATCCTCTCTTTCCCATGTCCCAGGTCCTGTTTGCCACTGAGACCTTTGCCATGGGTGTAAATATGCCAGCCCGAACGGTGGTGTTTGACTCCATGCGCAAGCACGACGGCTCCACCTTCCGGGACCTGCTCCCTGGGGAGTATGTGCAGATGGCGGGTAGGGCAGGCCGGAGGGGCCTGGACCCCACAGGCACCGTTATCCTGCTGTGCAAGGGCCGAGTGCCCGAGATGGTGGACCTGCACCGAATGATGACGGTGAGCTGGGCAGCATGAGGAAAGCTGGAGGGCCCCAGATGGATTCTCTCTTCACCGCCCTTCCCCTGTCCTCTTTCTACTTTTTCCTTTTTCTGGGAGAAGCCAAGGTAGAGTGAGCAAATCCAAGGGTGACACCCAGACTCATCTCTAACTTTCTTACTGTGAGTACGGAGCTAGTAGGCCCTTTGAAAATTAGTTTTGCTCCCTTAGTTTGCAAAGGAGGTAAGCAGACAATTTGTCTGGGGTCCCACGGTTCCAGAGCTGGGACTATTTGTGCTGGGGGTAGAGCCATTCTGCAGAAGGCTGGCTAGGGGCAGTTGGCCCATCCTGGTCCTCCCCCCCAACCCTGCCCATACAGGGTAAGCCATCACAGCTGCAGTCGCAGTTCCGCCTCACGTACACCATGATCCTCAACCTGCTGCGGGTGGACGCCCTCCGGGTGGAAGACATGATGAAGAGGAGCTTCTCTGAGTTTCCGTCCCGCAAGGATAGCAAGGTGAGGGGTCAGGGTGATCAGTATACCAGGCTGGATGTCAGATAAGGGAAGCCAGGCAGGGAAGAGGTGAGCATGTAGGGGCCAGTGTGGTGCAGGTGGGGCTGTGGCAGACTGAGTCTGGAGACTTGTTTTGCACCTGCCCCCACTTCTGCTCAGGCCCATGAACAGGCTCTAGCTGAACTAACCAAGAAGCTGGAGGCCTTAGAGGAACCTGACCTGACTGGCCAATTGGTCGACCTGCCCGAGTATTACATGTGGGGAGAGGAATTGACAGAGACCCGGAGCCTGATCCAGGTGCGCCAGTGTGTGTGTTGTTGGGGTGATGGCGGAGGGAAGAAAGACAGGGTGACACTCCAGATACTCCCAAACCTCATGCCAGTATCCCTGACACTTTTTCCTTTATCCCTTTCATGCATATCCTCACTCTTCAGCGACGTGTCATAGAGTCTGTGAATGGGCTGAAGTCTCTCTCAGCCGGAAGGGTGGTGGTTGTGAAGAATCAGGAGCATCACAATGCACTGGGTGTGATCCTGCAGGTAATGCGAGTGGAACCTGGGCCCCAGAGGGCAGGGCAGGTCACACTCAGCTGTGCTGTCGTTTTCCCCTTCTGTCATCCTTTCCTTCCCATCACCACCACTTCATGCCCACTTCCTTGTCCTCCTCCACGTGCCCCTCCCCTACCCTGTCTGCTCTGATTGTTTGACTTGGTTACCAGTCTATACTGGTGGGCTCTGTATGGTGCTCCATGATCCCTGCCTGAAGGTAGGGATCTGGTCTCTAATTTTGTCATCCACTCCTCACATTGCCCTGTCCTGGCATCTTCCACTTGCCCTAGGTCTCCTCAAACTCTGCTGGCAGATCGTTCACAACCCTGGTCTTGTGTGATAAGCCCATGTCTGAGGACCCACGGGACAGGGGGTTGGCCTCCCCAGGTGTGCCCTACCCAGATGACCTTGTGGGATTTAAGCTGTTCCTGCCTGAAGGTAAGAGTGGGGCAGATGTTCAGGTTCCTAACATCAGCACAGGCAGGACACCAGGGTTCATGGTGAGGCCTGACCCTGATCTTCCCTTTTCACAGGGCCCTGTGACCACACTGTGGCCAAGCTTCAGCCCACAGACATGGCTGCCATCACCACCAAAGTGCTCCGGGTGAACGGAGAGAAGATCTTGGAGGACTTCAGCAAGAGGCAGCAACTGAAATTTAAGTTAGATACTGGGGAAGCTGTTTTCCTGGGAAGGGACTATATTATGGGGGGTGGGAGATATGGTCGGGGCATCTCCCCCAGCCAAAGGGAGCTCTTACGGAAGACAAGTCTCAGGACCTACTCCTTCCTCAGGCAGGATCCTCCTGTTGCTGCCGTGACCACTGCTGTCCAGGAACTGCTGCGCCTGTCTCAGGCCCACCCAGCAGGACCCCCTACCCTTGACCCTGTCAACGACTTGCAGCTTAAGGATATGTCGGTGGTTGAGTGTGGGCTCCGTGCCCGGAAGCTGGAGGAGCTGATTCGGGAGGCTCAGTGTGTGCACAGCCCCCGTTTCCCTGCCCAGGTAGGGCCCCGGATGCTGGCTTCAAAGCTTTTCCTCTAGTCCCCTGTAGGCCACCCACCCCATCTCAGCTTTGGTTCTCAGGACCCTGCGGAGGGCGAGAAGGCGGCTAACCCAGTCCTTCCGGTGGCTCTCCACAGTACCTGAAGCTGCGGGAGCGAATGCAGGTACAGAAGGAGATGGAGCGGCTGCGCTTCCTACTGTCAGACCAGTCGCTGCTACTGCTCCCCGAGTACCACCAGCGAGTACAGGTGAGAGTGTGGGGTAGGGGGAAGGGGCCTAGTGAGGGAGGGCAGCAGGCTCCTAACACCCACCATCTTCCATCCAGGTGCTCCAAACCCTGGGTTACGTTGACGAGGCAGGCACGGTGAAGCTGGCGGGGCGGGTGGCTTGTGCCATGAGCAGCCACGAGCTGCTCCTCACTGAGCTCATGTTTGACAACGCTCTGAGTGCCCTGCGGCCAGAGGAGATTGCAGCCCTGCTCTCTGGCCTGGTCTGCCAGAGCCCTGGGGACACCGGGGAGCAGCTCCCAAGTACCCTCAAACAGGTATGGGGCACCCACCCCACGCCCTCCCCTGGCTGCACATTCCCAGTCCCCCCTCCCAGGTTTTCCCCAAGTGACCTCTCCAGCCTGTGAGTGCTCCTAAGAGCTGGAATGGCTTGTTCCTTGACCTGAGCCTGCACCCTTACCCTGGAGCAGGAAGGCAGTTCTTAACTGTCCGTCCCCATCCGTAGGGAGTGGAACGTGTCCGGGCTGTGGCCAAGCGGATTGGTGAGGTTCAGGTGGCCTGTGGCCTGAACCAGACAGTGGAGGAATTTGTAGGGGAGCTGAATTTTGGGCTTGTTGGAGTTGTGTACGAGTGGGCCCGGGGCATGGTGAGTAACTAGGGTTTGGGGTTTTACAGATAGCTAGTTAGGGAGATGCTGCCCAGGTTTATCAAATTCAGTCCCCACCCTCCTCCCCCCACAGCCCTTCTCTGAGTTGGCAGGGCTCTCAGGGACCCCTGAGGGCCTGGTGGTCCGCTGCATCCAGCGCCTGGCCGAGATGTGTCGGTCGTTGCGGGGGGCCGCCCGCCTGGTAGGTGAGCCTGTGTTAGGAGCCAAGATGGAGGCAGCAGCAACCCTGCTACGGAGGGACATCGTCTTCGCGGCCAGCCTCTATACTCAGTGAATGACTCCCATGTAAACAGTGGTAATAAAACAGCAAACCATCTGTGTGTGTTTGAGAGTGACTCAGCTCAAGAGACACAACAGGGAGAACCACCTGGAGATATGCCTTTAAATCCACAGACACAGGACCAGTCCCCGCCTTTAAGTATCAGTCTTTAGGGGATGGTGTCTTGGGGGTTGATGGGAAGTCCTGAGTCATGGCTTCCACATACCATGTGGGCAGGAAGGCATGGGGTGCATCTCGATGTATAGACACTGTGACTGGGCCGCCAGGCTCCCAGGAGAAGAGGTGGACAAGCCTAAGGAGAAGAGGGGGTTGCCAGCTGAGGGCTGGAGGGTGGGCTTCTGGGACGCAGAGGGAAGGGTTAGAGCTGAATGCCTCACCTGGGGTCATCCTGGACAACTGTGTTCTGGGCAAAGCTAAGGAAGGCAGCACAGAAGTTCATGCACACAGAGGGATTCCAGCCGTCACGGTCATTCTGGAGAGGGTAAAGGAGGAGGCAGGGATGAGTGAGGGCAAGAGTGGGGGAAGGGAAATGCACATGCAGCCCTGGACACTGGACCTGTGGTCTTGGCCTTGGGGCTGTGAAATAACTGCCTCACCCTGACGTGTTCGAACATTTGCATGGTGGGAAAGGTCTTGAGGGAACAGACGAAACCCTCTGGGTTACGGAAGCCAGCAACAACATTTGGAACCCCCAGGAGGAATGACTGAGCCCACCATTTCAGAAGCTTGTGTCTGTAAGAAAAGGTGAGTTGTCGGTGGGACCCCACCTCCATCCTCCGCCTCTTCCCCCCAAGTCCCTTCCCCAGCTACCAGTTCTAAGCTCTTGCCCTGCCCACTCTCCTCCTGAACCTGTAGAAACTCCTCCATTGGCCAGGGCTGTGCATCTCCTTGGAGGTCTTGAGCTCCACATAGCAGGTGGGGGGCTGTGGGGATGGGGCCTGTGGGTCTGCGCAGTCTACCTCCCCTGAGAAGAGCAGAGGGTGGTTTCCCAAGCGGCTGCGTAGCACAGAGCAGAAGGCCACGTTGGTATTAACCTCCCCAGAGGGGTCCGGGGAGCCTCCAGGTTTGTCTGTACAGGGAGAGAAGCAGCAGCAGGGGTGGGGGCTCTCAGTCTCTGGGGAAGGGGGAGGGGGCTACAGAGCAGGGGCAACTCTCACCTGCACACATGTACTGCTCGAACTTGTACCCCATGTACATAAGTTCCCGAAGGAGGGGTGGCCGGGCAAGCCTCTGAGCTCGAGCAGCTGGTGTCTCTACCTCACTGAGGTACAATGTCCCCTGGAACCTGGAGGCCGCCAGCTGCCAGCCCTCCTGCCGCTCATATGGTGTTGTCAGCAGTTTTGTCAGGTGCCCCCGCCATGTCACTATGGCCCCTGTCAGCCAGCTTGGACCCCTGAGAGAGAGGAGTTCCAGGCTGAACGTCTGACAAAACAGTAGCTCAGATGGCTTCCCCAAAGAACAGCCCGAGTTTCAGCCCTGGCTGGTGTAGCTCAGTGGATTGAGCACGGGCCTGCGAACCGAAGGATCGCAGTTCGATTCCCAGTCAGGGCACATGCCTGGGTTGCCAGGCCAGTTCCCGGCAGGGGACATACAAGAGGCAACCGCACATTGATGTTTCTCTCCCTCTCTCCTTCCCTTCCCCTCTAAAGATAAATAAAATAAAATCTAAAAGGAAAAGAAAAAGTACTTAAAAAAAAAAATCTTAAAAAAAAAAGAACAGCCCTGGCTGGTGTAGCTCAGTGGATTGAGCGCGGGCCTGCGAACCGAAGGATCGCGGTTCGATTCCCAGTCAGGGCACATGCCTGGGTTGCCAGGCCAGTTCCCGCATGGGACATACAAGAGGCAACCGCACATTGATGTTTCTCTCCCTCTCTCCTTCCCTTCCCCTCTAAAAAAAAGATAAATAAATAAAATCTAAAAAAAGAAAAAAATTAAAAAAAAAAAAAAGAACAGCCCGAGTTTCTTCAGAGGACTGAATGCCCTCCAACTTTGGCTTTCCTAATTTTAGGGGGCAGGTACAGGTCTCTGCATCTACTTGTGTGCTGCGCTCTGCTCACCCTTCCAGCTGGCCTCGGTGCTCCAGGAGCCAGCGTAGCAGGTGGTTCAGGCCTTCTCGGACCTCCTCGTCCCGGGGCTGGTATCGATCAGGGTATCCGTCTCTGAGGTCAAAGTTGGGGCCCTGACCATTGGTGGGGGGTGGGCTGTAGTAGCGCAAGGCTTGGGCATCTCCGTGGTACTGGCGTTGGGCATCCAGGGAGAAGCAGCCCATTTGGGAAGGGCGCCGGTAAAAAGGAAAGGGCCCAGAGTAGAGAGCAGGGTCTGTGGGTAGTGAAGGGGCTGGGCAGGGGAGTTTGTTTCGAGGTTCAGCTACTTCTACCTTCCCAGCTCCTCTCTTGGTCCCTCTGGGCTCCATGAGATCCTGAGAGGTGGGGGAAAGTTCCGCTTTTATAACGGAGGCCTGGAGAATGGAGACTCGGGGTCAGGTCTAAGTGAGTCGCCTGATGGCGAGTCTGGCCTTGAAACACCGAGGCCTCAGCCCCTCAAACAGAACCACCGCCAGGCGCACCCATGGCCCTACCCCTTTACCACCAAGGCGATGAGGTTAGGAAGGGTGTTTGGGCTCAGATGAAGGATCTGGTTACTTCTGAGCCCTCCAAACCCAACTCCCACCTCCGTAGAGCTTTGACGTCTCGGCAGGTACATCCGAAGTCGCAGTGGGCTGCCAAGGAGGTTTTCGGCTCTCGATGGCGCAATCACTCAGCGACAGTGGCGGGCAAACCCCTCGCACCAGGAAGTTGGTCACTACGCGGCGCCCCGCGGCACTGCCAGGCTTCGGGGACGTGAGTTCCCAGGGGCAGCGAAGCAGCACCGGCCTGGCTGCAGAATCCGCATCGGCGCCGCCCCATGCAGCCAGGGCGCGAGAGACGGCGGGTGGACATCTCTTGTCACTGTAGGGCCCGACACGCTCCGCCAAGTCTTGGAATACGTCACTGCTCCGCGCCGGAAGTCTATTTCCGTGGTCTCTGCCTCGGCACTTTTCCCTTCTCCCCCACTAGATGCTGGGTCATGAGCAGGAAGAGGCAGCACCTCGTCCCGGAGACGTTGGGACTGAAGAGGCGGCGGGAACTAGGGCATGCAGAGGGAGACCCTTTGAGGGGCGAGGCAGGTAACCGTGGCAACCCCGCGGCACGGCTCAGAAAGCACGAGCGGCCGCGCCTCCCCTCACCCTGGATGTTGGGAGGACGGCACCCCTATAAGCGTCCCCCCGCACTAGTTCACGTCCCAATGACCAGGCCTCTCCGCTCAGGGTCGGCGCGCGCGGCAGTCGCGGAGCTGGTGCGGCTGTTCCCCCGAGGTCTGTTCGAGGATGCGCTGCCGCCCATCGCGCTCAGGAGCCAAGTGTACAGCCTTGTGCCGGACCGGACTGCGGTTGACCGGCAGCTGGTGAGGGGCGTCGGAGCCACCGACCGAAGCATCACTCAGGCTCTCGTTCCGCCAGCCATTCAGCAAGCCTAGGTCTTTTGGGGCAAGGCACTAAGGTGCCAGGGAGAATGCTACAGACCCTGTTAAAGGACGCGCAGGCAATGGGGAGCATGACATATGGAAGTGGAAGAGCGAAGCTTCTGTGGAAACTGAGTCGTTGGGCATGGTTGGAGCCTGCAGTGCTGGGAGTGCAGGCAGACGTCAGATTACAACAGGCCTTGAGCATCAGTGTTGTTTCTGCTTTACACAGAAGACAGTGAGCTTAGAGCATGTTAAACAGGAGAGGGAGCGGTGTGTTGCGTGGTTTGGAGGTAGTGAGATGAGGCAGGAGGATCAATTCGAAGAAACTGCCTCTGAGAACTGGTGAAGGCCTAAATTAGGGCAGTTCAGTAGGAAGGGAGAAGGTTGGGTGAGGGATGTAGGAAGTGGCAAGAGGGAGGAATCCAGGATAACGCTCAGATTTTGTGGATGACAAACTGAGAGGTTGGTTGGTGGAGTAAATAGAGGAGCACATTGATTTGTTGGGCAGAAATGATGTTCTTAATTTTGTGCAAGATGAGTTGGAGGTGCTTGTGGAGCGTCCAAAAGCAAATGAGTAGTAGACTGTCGCATGTGAAGCTTTGGAGTGAATTCTGGACCCATGATTTAGAATTAGAAGTTATTGAGAAGTGAGAGGTGATTCAAAGTCTGTGGATGTGGGTGAGATCGGATCAGAAGAGTGAGTAGAGGGGTGATTTTTAACCTTTTTACAAACTTCAGTAGATAATGAAAGCAATGGCTCTCTTTACCAAAAAATACATGCACTCCACGTATATACAAGGTACATGCACAATTTGGGAGGAAGGTGTTCAACAGATCTTCTGAGGCCCATGGCTAAGGACTTCAGGTTTATAGTGAAAGATAATAGGGCCAGATCCACAGTGCTGGAATATTCCAATATTTAAGGCAGTGTTTCTCAGAGTGTGTCCTGGGTTCTATATCAGAAGTATTTGGGCTGCTTCTTCAAAAATGCTCAGGCTAATGAATTAAGGTCTCTTGGGGTAGGACCTGGTAATCTACATTTTGAACTACTGCCCCAAGTGATTTTTAATGTGCCTTAAAATTTGGGATCCTTACACTGATGTAAGGGGAAAGCAGAGGAAGAGGAGTCTGGGAAAGAGGCTGAGAAGGAATGGCTAGAGTTAGGGTAACCCAGGAAGAGGCCTATTGTGAAAGCAGAGATTTTCAACAAGGTAGAGTACTTGGCGCTTTTAAACCCATGACTCGGGGCGGTGGTCTTTGAGGAGGTCAAGAAAAATAATATCCCAGATCTGTCCTTTGGGTTTAGCAGGTAGAAGGTTAATATGGCAACCTATCAGAAAGAAGAGGGAAGAATGGGAAGATGGAGACCAACTCCAGTCTCATGAGGAAGCGAGTCAGGTGGAACCACTTTCATATATATAGTATTTGTTCTTTTTAATCTAATCGACTGGTGTTAGCCTGAATTTTTTAAAAACTTTAAAAGTTGGCACAAAAGAAAATATAAACATGTGCACACACAATTTAAAGAATGTTTACAAACCATGTACCCATTTAACCACCACCCAAGTTAGACTGTAGAACACAGCCAGGATCCGACATATATCGCTCTCTGTTCAAAATGCCTTATGTCCCTGGAAGGTGACTGCTATCCTGACTGATATGACAGTTGTTCCTTTGGTTCTCTTTATGTCATCTATGTGTTTATCCATGAACAGCATAACTCACTTTTACTCACTTTTGAACTCAATATTAACAAAATCATACTGAGTGTATTTATATCTTGTTTCTTTTTTAAAAACATATTTTATTGACTATGCTATTACAGTTGTCCCATTTTCCCCCTTCATTTCCCTCCGTCCTGCACACCCTCTCCCACCCACATTCCTCCCTTTAGTTCATGTCCATGTGTCATACTTATAAGTTTTTTAGTTTCTACATTTCCCACACTATTCTTGTCCTCCCCCTGTCTATTTTCTACCCACCATCTATGCTACTTATTCTCTGTACCATTTCTCCCTCTCTCCTCCTCCCACTCCCCTATTGCTAACCCTCCATATGATCTCCATTTCTGTGGTTCTGTTCCTGTCCTACTTGTTTGCTTAGTTTGCTTTTGTTTTAGGTGTGATTCTTAATAGCTGTGAGTTTGCTGTCTTTTCACTGTCATATTTTTGATCTTCTTTTTCATAGATAAGTCCCTTTAACATTTCATGTAATAAGGGCTTGGTGATGATGAACTCCTTGAACTTGACCTTATCTGAGAAGCACTTTATCTTCCCTTCCATTCTAAATGACAGCTTTGCTGGATAGAGCAATTTTGGATGTAGGTCCCTGCCTTTCAAGACTTCAGATACTTGATACTTCTTTCCAGCCCGTTCTTGCCTATAAGGTCTCTTTTGAGAAATCAGCTGACAGTCTGATGGGAACTCCTTTGTAAGTAACTGTCCCCTTATCCCTTGCTGCTTCTAGAATTCTCTCCTTCATTTTAATCTTGGCTAATGTAATTATGATGTGCCTTGGTGTATTCCTCCTTGGATCCAACCTCTTTGGGACTGTCTGAGCTTCCTGGACTTCCTGGAAGTCTACTTCCTTTGCCAGATTGGGGACGTTCTCCTTTATTATTGGTTCAAATAAGTTTTCCACTTGTTGCTCTTCTTCTTTCCCTTCTGGTACCCCTATAATTCGGATGTTGAGATGTTTAAAGATGTCCCGGAGGTTCCTAAGCCTCTCCTCATTTTTTTGAATTCTTGTTTCTTCCTTCTTTTCTGTTTGGTTGTTTCTTTCTTCCTTCTGGTTCACTTCATTGGTTTGAGTCCCAGTTTTCCTCCCATCTCTATCGGTTCCCCATGCGTCTTCCTTCATTTCACGTATTGTAGCCTGCATTTTCTCATCTAATTTGTGAGGAAAATCAACCAATTCTGTGAGCATCCTGATCACCAGGGCTTTGAACTGTGCATCTGATAGGTTGGCTATCTCTTCATTGCTTAGAGGAATTGGCTCTGGAACTTTGATTTGTTCTCCAGTTTGAGCCATTTTTGGTGGTTTTCTTTGTTTTGTTTTGGTTTTGGTCTGGTTGCAGCTGTTATGTAATAAGGAGTGGAGCCTTAGGTATTCCCCAGTGCCAGGCAGCCCAGTCGCTGAGTTGTGACGCTGTATGTGGGGGCAGGGTCTGAGAGGGAACGATGGTGCCTGCTCCGCTCTCTCCTGGATTCCAGTCCCTTCTGCCGCTTCCCCTTCGCCTGGACCGTCTGCGCGTGCAAATGGGGGACCACCTGGTCAGCCAGCCGCCTTGCGTGGCCTCACTGGGTCTGCACAGTTGCCACCCTGTGCCCGGGAGCCGCCAGCTGCTGCCTGTGCACCTGGGAACTGCCAGCCGCTGCTGCCTGTGTTCCCAGGTCCGCACCTCCACGTTTTTCTGCCAAGACTCCACCCCTCTTACCTGTCTGGATGAATGGTTGTTGGACTTCCGTACAGTTCAATTTTCTGTCAGGTCTAGTTGTTTTCTTGTTTCTAAATATTTGTTGTCCTTAATTTTGGTTGTGAGAGGAGACACAGTGTGTGCACCTGCGCCTCCATCTTGGCCGGAATTCCCTTCCATTCTAAATGAAAGCTTTGCTGGATAGAGCAATCTTGGATGTAGGTCCTTGCCTTTCATGACTTGGAATACTTCTTTCCAGCCTCTTCTTGCCTGTAAGGTCTCTTTTGAGAAATCAGCTGACAGTCTGATGGGAACTCCTTTGTAGGTGACTGTCCCCTTGTCCCTTGCTGCTTCTAGAAGTCACTCCTTCATTTTAATCTTGGCTAATGTAATTATGATGTGCCTTGGTGTGTTCCTCCTTGGGTCCAACTTCTTTGGGACTCCTTGAGCTTCCTGGACTTCCTGGTAGTCTATTTCCTTTGCCAGATTGGGGAAGTTCTCCTTTATTATTTGTTCAAATAAGTTTTCCACTTGTTGCTCTTCTTCTTCCCCTTCTGGTACCCCTATAATTCGGATGTTGGGATGTTTAAAGAGGTCCTGGAGGTTCCTAAGCCTCTCCTCATTTTTTTTTTTTTTTGAATTCTTGTTTCTTCCTTTTCTGTTTGGTTGTTTCTTTCTTCCTTCTGGTCCACTCCATTGATTTGAGTCCCAGTTTCCTTCCAATTGGTTCCCTGTGTATTTTCCTTCATTTCACGTATTGTAGCCTGCATTTTTTCATCTAATTTGTGAGCAAAATCAACCAATTCTGTGAGCATCCTGATCACCAGGGCTTTGAACTGTGCATCTGATAGGTTGGCTATCTCTTTGTCACTTAGTTGTATTTGTCCTGGAGCTTTGATCTGTTCTTTCACTTGGGCCATTTTTTTTGTCTTGATGCACCCATAACGTAGTGAGGGGCGGAGCCTTAGGTGTTCACTGGGGTAGGGCAACCCAGTCACTGGGTTGTGATGCTGTATGTGGGGGATGGTCAGAGAGTAACAATGGCACCCGCTCTTCTCTTCGCCGTTTCCCCTAAGCAAACTGGGCCCTTCTGGTGCTGATTCCCATGTGGGTGGGTTTGTGTACGTTGGACACTATGGGTCTCTCCAACGAACCCTCCTGTGAGACTGGGAGTCTCTCCCAGCACCTCAACCCCACAGGTGTTTTCCATCAGTGTTTTGAGGCTTTATTTCCCCACGCTGGGACACTGGGTTGCACAGTCTGTCTCGCTCCCCAGTTTGTCCTGGTTTATCTGCACCCGAATGCAGGACTGCCTAGTCCACCAGCCACCTGTGCGCTGTGTCCTGTTCCATAATCCATCGCCTCGCTGTGTCCTCTAGCTGCTGCTTTGTGTGCTGGGGGTGGGCCCGCCACCACTTTGCTGAGACCTCTCTCCACCCCTCCTACTCCACCCCTCCTACCTGTCTGGATGAATGTGTCTACTTCAACTCCTTGGTTGTTGGACTTCCATACAGTTCAATTTTCTGTCAGTACTGGTTGTTATTTTGTTTCTAAATTTTTGTTGTCCTTATTTTGGTTGTGCGAGGAGGTACAATGGGTCTACATACGCCTCCATCTTGGCCGGAAGCCTATATCTTGTTTCATTAGATGAATACTTTTGAGATTCTTCCAAGTTGTCACCTATAGCTGTAGTTAGTTCATTTTCATAGATTTCCATTTTACAAATCTCTCCATTTTGTGCATTCACTTGGAAAAATTGTATTTTTCTAGGAATCTGTTGATTTCATCTAAACTTTCAAATTCATTTGCCTAAAGTTTGCTGTCTCTTTTTATTATTTGTAGAACAATAGATTTCTTCTCCCTTTTTTTGGTCAGTCTCACCAGTGACTTACCAACATTAACAGTCTCTCAATGTTAATAGCTTTATTGCTCTCTTGTTCACATGTTTTTTGTTTCATTAATCTGTTTCCCCTCTACTGTTGGGTTTATTTTACTTTTTTTTCCCCATGAATTTTTATCCTCTCTCTCTCTCTTATCCTCACCCAAGGATACTTTTTCACTGCTTTTAGAGAGAGAGGGAGGGAGAGAGAGAAACACTGATGTGGGAGACAAGCATTGATCGGTTGCTTCCTGTATGCATCCTGACCAGGGATCAAACCTACAACCCTAGTACATGCCCTGACTGGGAATCGAACCTGCAACCCTTCAGTTACGGGATGGCGCTCCAACCAACTGAGCCACACCAGCCATGGCTATTTCTCTCGCTCCTTCTCCCACCCCCTGTCTCTCTCTCTCTTAATTCTTACCCAAGGATTTTTTTTTTTTTTTTTTTTTAATTTTAGAGAAAGAAAGGGGAGGGATGGAGAGAGAGAGAAATCCAGAGGAACATCCATGTGAGAAAGAAATATTGAGCAGTTGCCTCCTGTATGCACCCCGACTGGGAATTGAATACCTAGGTATGTGCCCTGACTGGGAGTTGAACCCTCAACCTTTTAATGTAGGGGACGATGCTCCAACCAGTTCACCCACCCAGCCAGGGCTATTCTCTCTCTCTCTCTCCCTTTTTTTTAAATATATTGTATTGATTATGCTATTATAGTTGTCCCATTTCTCCCCCATCATTCCCCTCCACCATGCACACCCCTTCCCACCCACATCCCCCACCTTTAGTTCATGTCAATGTGTCATAAGTTCTTTAGCTTCTACGTTTCCCACACTATTCTTGCCCTCCCCCTGTCTATTTTCTACCCACCATCTATGCTACTCATTCTCTGTACCTTTTCCGCCTCTCTCCTCCTCCCACTCCCCTGTTGCTAACCCTCCATGTGATCTCCATTTCTGTGGTTCTGTTCCTGTTCTAGTTGTTTGCTTTTGCTTTGGGTGTGGTTGTTAATAGCTGTGAGTTTGCTCTTTTCACTTTCATATTTTTTATCTTCTTTTTCTTAGATAAGTCCCTTTGACATTTCATATAATGAGGGCTTGGTGATGATGAACTCCTTGAACTTGACCTTATCTGAGAAGCACTTTATCTTCCCTTCCATTCTAAATGACAGCTTTGCTGGATAGAGCAATTTTGGATGTAGGTCCCTGCCTTTCAAGACTTCAAATACTTCTTTCCAGCCCCTTCTTGCCTGGAAGGTCTCTTTGGAGAAATCAGCTGACATTCCGATGGGGACTCCTTTGTAGGTGACTGTCCCCTTATCCCTTGCTGCTTCTAGAATTCTCTCCTTCATTTGATTCTTGGCTAATGTAATTACGATGTGCCTTGGTGTGTTCCTCCTTGGGTCCAACTTCTTTGGGACTGTCTGAGCTTCCTGGACGTCCTGGTAGTCTATTTCCTTTGCCAGATTGGGGACGTTCTCCTTTATTATTTGTTCAAATAAGTTTTCCACTTGTTGCTCTTCCTCTTCCCCTTCTGGTACCCCTATAATTCGGATGTTGGGATGTTTAAAGATATCCTGGAGGTTCCTAAGCCTCTCCTCATTTTTCTGAATTCTTGTTTCTTCCTTCTTTTCTGTTTGGTTGTTTCTTTCTTCCTTCTGGTTCACTTCATTGGTTTGAGTCCCAGTTTTCCTCCCATCTCTATTGGTTCCCCATGCGTCTTCCTGCATTTCACATATTTAGCCTGCATTTTTTCATCTAATTTGTGAGGAAAATCAACCAATTCTGTGAGTATCATGATCACCAGGGCTTTGAACTGTGCATCTGATAGGTTGGCTATCTCTTCATTGCTTAGAGGAATTGGCTCTGGGGCTTTGATTTGCTCTCCAGTTTGAGCCATTTTTGGTGGGTTTTTTTGTTTGTTTGTTTTTGTTTTTTGGTCTAGTTGCAGCTGTTATGTAGTGAGGGGTGGAGCCTTAGGTGTTCCCCAGTGCAGGGCAGTCCAGTCGTTGAGTTGTGATGCTGTATGTGGGGGCGGGGTTCGAGAGGGGACAGTGGTGCTTGCTCTGCTCTCTCTTGGGTTCCAGTCTCTTCCGCTGCTTCCCTTTCACCTAGATTATCTGTGCTTGAATGTGGGACCACCTGGTCAGCCAGCCGCCTTGTGTGGCCTCACTGGGTCTGCACAGTTGCCACCCCGTGCCCTGGGGTTCGCTAGCCACCGCCTGTGCACCGCGGGGCCTGCTAGCTGATGCCTGTATGCCTGGGAACCACTGGCCGCTGCTGCCTGTGTTCCCAGGTCCGTACCTCCACTTTTTCCTGCCGCGACTCCACCCCTCTTACCAGTCTGGATGAATGGTTGTTGGACTTCCGTACAGTTCAATTTTCTGTCAGTTCTGGTTGTTTTCTTGTTTCTAAATATTTGTTGTCCTTAACTTTGGTTGTGAGAGGAGGCACAGTATGTCCACCTGCGCCTCTATCTTGGCCGGAAGTCCTATTCTCTTTTCTAATAGATAAATGCAGGGCAGGCTGTAGTTTTCCACTAAGTATTGAGATTTATCTGCCTCCCAAGTTTTGGTATATATTTTTATTATGATTCATTTTAAGATGTTTTCTTATTTGGTTTGTGATTTGTTTTCTTTGATTCTTTGGGTTGGTTAGTAATGTATGTCTTAATTTCTAAACATTTTCTTATTACTTTGTTGTTACTGATTTCTGGCATAAATGATATTGTGGTCAGAGAACATATTGATTTCAGTCCTTTGAAACTTATTGAGACTTGCTTTGTCCTTTGTGGTCAGTTTTGTTAAATATTGTATGTATATTTGAGAAGAATATGTATTATTCAGTTATTAATTTCTTAGTAACTGGTGTTACTGTTGAAGTCTTCTGATTCCTCACTGATTATTTTGTCTGTTGTTCTGTGAGTTCATGGGAATTGGATTAATACACTTTTGTGGTTGTGGACGTGTTATACATTGGACCTTCTCTTTGTATCCTTTAAGTCTCTTAGTCTCTTGGCTGCATTTTCTGTCTTTTTGACTGTCTTTACTGTAGTGTGGTTAATTGTTTTGATCTATCTTGCAGATTAGTAGCTTTTTATTTAGCTGTGTCTTAATTCATTAAACCCATCCATTGAGTCCTTAATTGCACTTTCCAGTTCTAGAATTTCTGTGTGGATTTTTAAAATATACCATGTCAATTTTTTTAGGTAATTTTTAAAAAAAGATTTTATTTATTTATTTTAGACAGAGGGAAAGGGAGGGGGAAAGGGAGGGAGAGAAACATTAATGTGTGGTTGCCTCTCATACGCCCCCAACTGGGGGACCTGGCCGGCAACCCAGACATGTGCCCTGACTGGGAATGGAACCAGGGACCCTTTGGTTTGCGGGCCAGCACTCAGTCCACTGAGGAACAACAGCCAGGGCTACCATGCCAATTTTTATAAGTTCCTGCTGAAAAACTCTTATCTTGGCTTTTATTTATTTCAGCATTATAAACATAGGGGCTTTTTAAAAATATTTTTTTTATTGATGAGAAAGAGAGAGAGAGAGAAAGCAAGAAAACACAGTTTGTTGCTCCAGTTACTTATGCACTCATTGGTTGCTTCTTGTATGAGCTCTCACTGGAGACTAAACTCGCAACTGCTGCATATCAGAACTATGCCCTAACCAACTAAGCTACCCAGCCAGAGCTTTAATGGTCTGTTTTTGATAATTCCTTGATAACATGTCTTTTGGGGTCTGTTTCTTTTGAATTTGTTTCCTTGTGTGTCCAGTTATTTTTGACTGTGCTGGGCAGAGCTGTCTCAATCGTCACGTGCCTTCTACATTCCAATCACTTCTATGAATTCTTTTGCTTGCTTATTATTTTGTGAGTTCTTTGATGCTTAGTAATTTAAAAAATAATATTTTATCCAGCATTTTAATTAATTTTCAGCAGGTAGGTTGGTTCTTGCTGTATTTCCACAAAAAGTAGTCCTGGTTGATTTTTATTTGTTTTAAACCTTTTACCTTGTATTCTTCTCCACTTTCCTCTACCCCAAATCTAGACTGTTAATTCCTTAAGGACAGGGCCTGTGTCTTAATCGCTGTTTTATCTTAGTGTCAGGCATATGGCTGGTCTTAGAAAATGTGTACTGATAGTTCCACACTACAGATGAGGTGGGTGGGTGACCAGTTGGGAAAGACTCTGGTGATTCACCTGATTCGCTCCCCACAGTTTTTCCTTTACTTAGAGAAAAACTCCCCGATGTGGGCCAGGTGCCCAGAGTCTACTGGAGCATCTTACCCTGACACTTTCCTTTCCATTCCTATCTTTCTGGAGACAGAAGGAACTTCAGGAACAGGGGGAGATCAGAGTCGTCCAGCTAGGCTTCGACCTGGATGCCCATGGGATCATTCTCACCGAGGACTACAGGACCAGGGTGCGTGTGGCTGTGTGTGTCATGTGGGGTGGGCAGGCAGGGAGACTGGGGAAAGGAAGTAAAAAGAAAAGAGACAGTTCTCCCACTCCGCAGCTTACAGAGGGCACAGGTCAGGGCTCTGCTAAATAGTAATATGAGGGAGGAGGAGGAGGAAAGGTATGAAATCTGGAAGCAACCCAGCAGAAGAGAATCTGCCTCCCGCCTACAGGTAAATGTCCTGGGGAGGAGGCCACACCAGTCTCTTATCTCTGGTTCCAGGTCCTCAAGGCCTGCAATGGGCGATCATATGCTGGGGCTGTGCAGAAGTTTCTGGCTTCGGTGCTTCCAGCCTGTAGGGACCTTAGCTTCCAGCAGGACCAAATGACACAGACCTTTGGCTTCACAGACACAGAGATCACGTGAGACTCGGGGACTTGGGGGACCAATCAAATCAGGCATCTGGCACCTCCCTGCCTCCCTCCCATCCAGCCTTGTCCTTTTCCTTCTGCTGAACCTGCCCAAAAGGTTTACTTTTTTTTTTAATTTTAGTAAAATGATCTAAATTTGTATTCCTCCCCCAAGATAAGATGCCTGTCTTACCTAGGGCCTTGGAAAGAGCCCTGGATTAAAATTCAGGCCATCTGGGTGGCTAATCAGACACATCTAGAGGCCTGCAGGGACCCCAATGCCTGATGTGAATCTTGCTGATACTAAGAACGGGAATGGTGGGAACTAAAGCACTCACTTTCAAAAGAACAGCAACCAGGCCTGGGTGAGATAATATTGTCAGTGCAGGGCTGATATCAGTGTACCTGGCTCAGCTCCCTACTTTGTAACCCATGGTGCATGTGAAGGCGTTTTCTGAACTTCTCAGTAGATGTGGGAGGAGCTGTGGTGAAGTGTAGGAGACCGTTCTGCATGGCATGGGGCCCAGCTCCCACTTAGAGATACACAGGACCCACACCACAGATAGGTTCTCTCGTGGGGAATCAGGCTTGCATTGTGCCTGGACTACTGTGAGACTTGCTTTTGCTAAAACTCCCTCACCTTGAATAGAGACAGCAAGTGCTTATTGTAACTTCCTAAAACCCATGCTAAACCTTGCAAGGACAAGTGTAACCGGTCCTACGACTTTTCCCTTTGCATTTGCAAATATCCTTCTTCTGTGATGTGATTAGCGGCATCGGCTCCTTTGTTGTCTGTAAAAGGTAACCACCTAAGATGAACCTGTGCCTAGTAAATGAGGACCATCATGTAATGTGCTGAGAAACCCAGTAAAGGCCGGTCACAGCAAGGGCCAAGGCTTTTGCTCCCCTTGAGAGAAAAGCCGTGCTGTCCCTTTTCCTCCACCGGACTTGGTAGTCTGTGTGAATGTCTCATGCCTCATCTACAATGTGGTGGACCCCTGCTTGTGGGGTCTGCATCAGCTGGTGCCTGAACAGGGACCCAGGGCTACGAGCCATCTTTGTGGACAATGCACCAACTTGGTTGGAGTATGTGTACATCAGCCCAGGTAAGGGCTGATGACCCCAAGTGCTTTTGGGGAAGGTCGTAGGGTGTATTGGATTTCAGAGGAAAACGGTTTTCTTCCTAGGTTGCTCTCTCTTGTGACCCACTTTGCAACTCTACCTTCTTTAGTAAGCAGGAGCCTTGCTCCCTCTCCCAAGCTTTTGCCGCAACCTTGTGGGTACAGGTCGAGCAGTTAAGAGCCACAAGGGTGACTTCCACAACACTGTAAAAACACCCACAAGCCGATTCCCGAGGCACAACCCCGAAGTAGGTCTAGGCTTGAGAGAAAGAGCAAAGATTTTCCCTTTAGTCAGCTTTAAAAACATCAACTAGTTACAGGATAGTTTACAGGCACAGTGCAGGCCTGATTCCCCGCGGGAGAACCTATCCGTGGGTGTGGGTCCTGTGCATCTCCAAGTGGGATTTGGGCCCATGCCACGCAGAATGGTCTCCTACAGTGAAGTATGCATAGTCAGTGGCAGGAGCACAGAAAAAAGACCCTTATTTCTGGTGGGACTGAGGGTGTCAGGGCTTGTGGTCAGGGAAGGCTTCTGAGAGCAGCTTTGGGGAATTAGCAGCAGGTAAAGAGTGGGGGAAGGGCAGTTGGGCAGGTGAATGGGATCAGAGAACTCCTGGGCGGAGTGGGGGGTTATCTGTTATCCAGTCCCTTTGCCAGGTTGCTTGTGTTTCTGGAGACGGAGTCCAAACATTAGTAGACAGGGAGGAGAGAGGATTCTCAGAGCCAAGGCCTTATCTTTCTTGGCTTCCCACCTGCTTAGGCAGCTGGTGAACGCTGGAATCTTCACCGTCCGAGATGCTGGGAGTTGGTGGCTGGCTGTGCCTGGAGCTGGGAGATTCGTTAAGTACTTTGTTAAAGGTATCCTGTCTGCAGCTCAAGCCCTCAGCCCCTCAAAAACACTTTTCAGTTGCTTCTCTGGCCTGCAGGCCTTACTCTACACTCCTGTGCCATCTCTCCTCCAGGGCGCCAGGCTGTCCTTGGCATGGTCCGGAAGGCCAAGTACCGGGAGCTACTCCTTTCAGAGCTTCTGGGCCGGCGGGCGCCTGCCTCGGTGAAACTGGGCCTTGCCTACCACGTGCATGACCTCATTGGGGCCCAGTTGGTGGACTGGTGAGTCTTACCTCCAGCTTCTGACGGTTGACAGAACAATGACCCAAAGCATAGTTGGGTTTCCTCCCCACTGTTGCTTTCCTCACTAGGGAAGCCCAGCTCTTCTCTCCCCTGGAATCCAGGAACATCCCTGGCCAAATTCTGAGTTCTCTCCAGAACTTGGGCCTACGTGTCTGGATCCCACTGTGTCTTTCTCTTACGCAGTGTCTCCACCACTTCTGGAACCCTTCTGCGCCTGCCGGAGACGTGAGGATTCTACTTACCGTGGCAAACCTCCCTGCAGCGGAACGAGAGAGGCCCGGGAGTGTTGCCCAGTAGTGGCCGAGACAGGGTCACCTCGTGAAAGCTTGGGGCTGGGACCGTGAGTGTTGGACTCGCGAGTGTGCGATGTCAGACGTGACTGCTGCTGTTGACCTGGGCTCCGAGCCAGTGGTGGGGTGTGGGCGGTGCTGTTCTGTCTGCCTTTCCATGGAAGTGGAGTCAGAGGGCGTGCCAAGGCCATGGCCGCTGCCTTTCGTGCAGCAAGGTGCTTCTGTTAACTGTCCCGGGCTAGGAAGGTGGGGTTTCCGAGGAGGCTGGTGAGGGAGGGCAGGGTTCTCTTCCCTATGTGCTGGGTTGAAGCTGCTAAATAAAGTATTTCTGATGGTGCTGTTTCCTGGGTGTCTTGTGTAATATGATTGTGTGCTTCTCGTTTTGGGGTAGAGGCAAGGCCACACTTGGGCCTAACCTATGCCTCATTGTTTGGAGAGGAAAAGGGGTGTTGAGGTCAGTTTTCCCTGTGGGGTGGCGAGGGCGTGCCTGATCTAAACCACAGAGTTTCTGTCAGGGCCTGCAAAGAGCAAAGGCCTGATGTAGTGCAGTTTTCGTGGGTTGTGGAAGAGGCCAGCGTCTCCTCCCTTGTTGTGTTGGGGCCTGGACAAGGAGCCTTGTTTCTCCAGCTGTGCGCTGCGCCCACCGATACTGAGCACGTTCGCACACTCAGCTGGATATGCCCTGTAGGGTGCCCAGGGTACAGGGATGAGACGGGTTAACAGGGAGGGCATGACTCTGGGCTGCGATTTCCCGATTCCCTCAGAGACCCAGGTGGCCGGGGTGTCCGCCCCCAACACTGGGCCTGGGGCCAGTTGCATTTCTTGGCTGTCACGTGGTTTCCCGGCTTGGCTGGGCTGAGGGAGGAGCAAGGTCCAGAGTCAACCCTGCTTCGAGCCCGAGACCAGAAGGGAGCAGACGGACAGACGTGTTTGATCCCTCTTGGGTCTTCCAGTCATGAGGCTCCTCTGGGGGCTGATCTGGGCATCCAGCTTCTTCGCCTTCTCTCTGCAGAAGCCCAGGTGCTGGAGGCAGGGTGCCAGGGTTGCAGAGTTGGGGGCAGGGGTGGAGGAGGGGAGGCCGACTGCTGACCCTGACTTCTCCTCAGGTTGCTCCTGTTCTCTCCTTCCGTGGTTCACCTGGGGGTCCCCCTGTCGGTGGGGCTCCAGCTCCAGGATGCTCCCCCGGGACAGGAAGTAAAAGGGAAAGTGTTCCTGAGAAACCCAAATAATTTTGTTGTCTCCTGCTCCCCGAAGGTGGACTTTATCCTCACCTCAGAAAAAGACTTTATTCTCCTCAGCCTCCAGGTAGTTGGATGCCACTCCCTCCTGCTGTTCTTAGCGCCTCCCACTCTCCCCTCTGTCGTCTGTAAATGTCTGTCTTCTCGCTGGCCTCCACCCCCGTCGCTCCTTTCAGGCAAAGGTCTCCTTCCCCATTTCTGTCTCAGCCTCTCTGGCTTCTCCTTCTGCTCTGTCTCTGATCCACTTCCTTTACCTCCCCCTTTCCTGACAGACATCCCCAAAAGGTGCTGAGAGCTGTGGCCTCCGAAGCCTCCTCGGAGGCCCCCAGGTCCAGCTCGTGGCCCAGTCACCATGGCTGAAGAGCGCTCTGTCGAAAGATGTAGATGTTCAGGGCATCAACCTCCTCTTCTCCTCTCGCCGGGGGCACCTTTTTCTACAGACTGACCAGCCCATTTATAACCCTGGCCAGAGGGGTGAGTCTCAGCCCCAGGGCCTCTGCCTTGAACTCCCTCACATCTCCTTACATGAGACAGTCTGAAAGTGCGCTGCACAGCAAGGCTGCCTAGCAAATGTTTGTTCTCCCCTTACTCCCTGCCCACATGGACTGCGGCTTACCTCTCACCCTCCACTCCCAGTTCGGTACCGGGTCTTTGCTCTGGATCAAAAGATGCGTCCATCCACGGACACCCTCACGGTCACTGTGGAGGTGAGTCCCTGACCTCTGACCTTCCTGATCAGTGGGGGCCGTTGATCTGACTTCCCACCCATGACACTTTCCCTCCCGTTGCAGAACTCTCGTGGCCTCCGTGTGCGGAAGAGGCAGGTGTATGCTCCCACATCCATCTTCCAGGATGACTTTGTGATCCCGGACATCTCGGAGTGAGCTCTCGCCTCAGCTGCCCCACCCCATTCCTGGTTCCCCTGCTCTGTCCTCCAACACAGAGTCAGACCCTGGCTCCCTGGGCCTCTGGTTTACCCCACAGTCCTTTTTAGGGAGCCAGGCTGCTGACTCTCGCAGGCCCTCTTGCGCAAGTGGGCTGAGTCCCTCCTTTGTCCGTCCTCAGGCCAGGGACTTGGAAGATCTCAGCCCGATTCTCAGATGGCCCAGAATCCAACAGCAGCACCCAGTTTGAGGTGAAGAAATATGGTGAGAGCTGGAGATGTGAGGGCCAAGCAGCTCCTTTCCCGCAGGGAGTCAGGGCTGAAGGAGAGGTGGTGGGAGCAGGGCAGGGTCAGGGAGATGGGTGCCACCGCCCTGAGGGGTGGGGGTTCTTTAAAAGGCCCTTCCACTAGAGCCTGACTCACCTACCTCTTTGCCCTGGCTTAGTCCTTCCTAACTTTGAGGTGAAGATCATCCCTGGAAAGCCCTACATCCTGGCAGCACCTGGCATTCTTGATGAAATCCAGTTAGACATCCAGGCCAGGTAACTCTGGGCCCTGCTCCCAGGGCTCCGCATTCGGTGTGAACGTGCCACTTCCCTCCCTCATCCGCCCCCGCCCCACCACCATTCCATCATTCGCTCCAGCCCTCCTCTGCCCAACCCCTGCCCAATCTCTCTGCGGCCACAGGTACATCTATGGGAAGCCAGTGCAGGGGGTGGCATATGTGCGCTTTGGACTCCTGAGTGAGAACGGTGACAAGACTTTCCTTCGGGGACTGGAGAATCAGACCAAGGTAGGAAGGAGGATAGGAGGTGTGAGGGTGAGGTGAGGAGCGCGAGGGAGGAGGGGAGGAGAGGACTCAAGGTGGGAAACTCAGGTGTCAACCCAGGCTCTGTTTCCTTGTTTGCCCCAGCTGGTAGAGGGCCAGTGTCGCATCTCCCTCTCGAAGGCTGAGGTTCAGGATGCCCTGGAGAAGCTTAACATTCATCTGACTGACCTCCCAGGGTTGCGCCTCTACGTGGCAGCAGCCATCATTGAGTCTCCAGGTAAGCAGCTTCGCCTGATGATGACCCCAGGCCCTGGCCTCTGACCTCAGAGCTGACTCTGTTCTCCAGCACCGACACCACCCCTCACCTTTCTTACCGTCTTCTGAGACCCAGAGCCATGGAAGACCCAGGAGACTGTCTCTCTCCACCTGTGCTTCTGGGTGGTTTCTGGGGAAGCAGCACCTTCCCCCATCTCGGTTTATTTTTTTTTCCAGCCATCTGTCCATCCATCCACCTGTCCTTCCATCCATTCACCCAGCAGATATATGTTATGCTCCATCTGTGTGCTGGGTCCTGTGTGGCTCAGCAAACAGAAATAAATGGGAGACTGCCTGCGCCCTGAGGAGCTCACTGTCTTGTGGGCAGGAAACCTTTGAGCTGCTTCCCTTTGCTCTGCTGCCCCTCTTCCTGGGTCTCCCCCCTCCACTCCCTCTGCTTCATGTCTTGCAGGGGGAGAGATGGAGGAGGCAGAGCTCACGTCCTGGCGTTTTGTGTCATCTCCCTTCTCCTTGGATCTTGGCCATACCAAGCGACACCTCGTGCCTGGGGCCCACTTTTCGCTGCAGGTTTCTTCTGCAAGGGCAGGGGGTTGGGGGGAGTGGAGTCGTCAGGAGGGCCCAAGGCCTTTCTGACCACTGTCTTTGACCTGCCCCTCCCCACCCACCTAGGCCCTGGTCCGGGACATGTCAGGCTCCCTGGCCTCCAGCATTCCTGTCAACGTTTCTGCCACGTTCTTTACTGGTTCTGCTTCTCCTGCAACACGTCAGTTTCAGCGACACACAGATGGGAGAGGCCAAGTCACCATTTCCATTCCTATCCCTCAGACCACCTCAGAAGTGCAGCTCTTGGTAGGACTCTGATGCGAGGGAGAACATGGGGAGGGAAAGAAGGGCAGGCTGGGCTCCTGAGCACCCACGGCCCTGTGGCCCCCGCCCCTCAGGTGTCTGCAGGCTCTCCGCACCCAGCTACAGCCAAGCTCACTGTGCAAGCCCCACCCCCAGGAAGCCCTGGGTTTCTGTCCATTGAACGGCTGGATCCTCAATCCCCTCGAGTTGGGGACACGCTCCGCCTGAACCTACGAGCCATAGGCATCAGTGGGGCCAGCTTCTCTCATTACTACTACATGGTGTGTGCATGAGCTGGGTTGTGGAGGAGGGCAGGGTGCAGGGGGCAGCTCCAGCAGGAGAGAGCCCTCTGGTGGGGAGTGGTTTCGGCGCTGGGGATGCGCAGCGAAGAGGGGATCACTCTTGCCCAGATCCTGTCTCGGGGCCAGATCATGTCTGTCAGTCGAGAGCCTAGGACGGCCCTGACCTCGGTCCCTGTGCTTGTGGATCACCACCTGGCACCCTCCTTCTACTTTGTGGCCTTCTACTATCATGGGGGCCTCCCAGTAGCCAACTCCCTGCGAGTGGACGTCCAGGCTGGAGCCTGTGAGGGCAAGGTAACCAACCCATTGGGAGAGATGGGGTGGTTAAGAGAAAAGAAAAGAAGCCCTCCTCACTCTGACTGCCCCACCTCCCACCTCTGCCAGCTGGAGCTGAGTGTCGACAGTCGCAAGGACTATCATCCTGGGGAGACTGTGAAGTTCCAACTGCACACTGATTCTCCAGCCCTGGTGGCACTGGGAGCTATGGACACGGCTCTGTATGCTGTGGGTGGCAGAACCCACAAGCCCCTTGACATGGGCAAGGTTTGTTAAGACTCTCTCCCCACCCCACTCTTGTCCTCTATGATGCATTCTCCCGCTGCCTGAGCCCAGAGCCCTGAGCCTATGGCCCAGACCCAGACCTCACTCATGTGGCCCCCAACGCCCCCCGCCACCCCCCCCCCGCCGCCGGTCCTTGAGCTGTGGGCCCCGTGGTCTCCACTGTCTGTCTCTCATGTTTGTCCATCCCCTGCCCTCTCACCTATAGCCAGTCCTGCCCCTCAAGGCACTCTTGTCTCTGCCACATCCCTGCCTTTTCTTGCTAGGTCTTTGAAGTGATGAACAGCTATGACCTCGGCTGTGGTCCTGGGGGTGGGGACAATGCCCTTCAGGTATTCGAGGCAGCTGGTCTGGCATTTTCTGATGGAAACAGATGGACTTCAGCCAGAAGGAGTGAGACCATAGGAGAGAGTGGGATGGATGGTGGGAAGGGAGGAGGAGGGGCCTTAGGGGTAAGATAGGAGGAGGGTTGGGAAGCTCTGGGCCTGGGAGCGGGAGCAGGGAGGGGAGGTGGGAGTCCACACACCCCAGAGCTTGGTTGCAGTCCTGTTCTCTACCAGGTCTGAGCTGCCCCAAGGAGAAGAAGGCCCGGGAAAAGAGAAACGTGAACTTCCAGAAGGCGATTAATGAGAAGTGTGAGTTGTGGGTGCCTATGAAGCT
This sequence comes from Glossophaga mutica, assembly GCA_039655065.1. Classification (NCBI taxonomy): domain Eukaryota; kingdom Metazoa; phylum Chordata; class Mammalia; order Chiroptera; family Phyllostomidae; genus Glossophaga; species Glossophaga mutica. The sequence goes on from CM077306.1 coordinate 107,977,914, forward strand.
CTCCACTTGGGCCCAAACATCAGGAGGAGAGGTCTGCCTCTTGGCTCTTCTGCTTCCCAGGGAGCCAGTTTATGGTATTCGGGGCCAGAGATCCAAGTTCTGGGGTTGACAGTGAGTGGGCAAGAAGCTCTCTCCACCAGCCTCTTTGGAGTTCCTGGTTTCTCAGGGCGATTCCTGTGTCTCTGGAGGTCACGGTGGGGAGGAGGTGTGTCTCCCATGCTTACCCGCAGTGGGCCCTGCAGTGGGCCAGTACACTTCCCCAGGAGCCCGGCGCTGCTGCCAGGATGGGCTGACACGGCTGCCCATGACCCGCTCCTGTGAGCAGCGAGCAGCCCGCGTGCCGCAGCCGGCCTGCCGGGAGCCCTTTTTGTCCTGCTGCCAGTTTGCTGAGGGCCTGCGCAAGAAGACCCGGGCCATGGGCCAGGTGGGCCTCGCCCGAGGTGAGCCGCTGGGAGGGACTGGGGGACAGGCTGGGGAACCTGGGAGGGCACAAGGGTCCCTCCTCATCTCCATCCACTGTGGTCCCCCAGCTCTGGAGATCCTGCAGGAGGAAGACCTGATGGATGAAGACGACATTCTTGTTCGCAGCTTCTTCCCGGAGAACTGGCTCTGGAGAGTGGCATCCGTGGACCGCTTCCTCCAGTGAGGGCGTGTGGTGGGCCTGGCCTGGTCTCTGGGCAGTGTCTGGGGCCAGCCCAGGCTGTGACGAGGCTTCTCACCTTTCCTACCACAGAGTGTCACAGCTGCTGCCTGACTCTCTGACCACATGGGAGATCCATGCTGTGAGCCTGTCCAAAACAACAGGTGAGGTTGCTGTGCTGGGCCTCCGGCCACCCCTCTTCCATCCCGCTCCATGCAGCTCCCTTTTCTCTCACTGTAAGGAAGGGGGTGCAGACAGAGGGGGAAGTCTGCACTGCCCGAAGCAGGGCTGGGAGGCTAGAGAGCAGGGCAGAGATGGGTCACCCCTGCCCCTTGATAGTGGCGCCCTGTGGCCGTGATGCTCCCAGACCTCTGATTCCTGCCCCTTCCCCGTGCTCCTCCCCCCACAGGCCTGTGCGTGGCCACACCAGCCCAGCTCCGGGTGTTCCACGAATTCCACCTGCACCTCCGCCTGCCCATCTCTGTTCGCCGCTTTGAGCAGTTCGAACTGCGTCCTGTCCTCTACAACTACCTGGATCAAAACCTGACCGTGAGGCCCTGTGGGAGCCTGTGTGCCCGGAAGCCCGTGGGAGCTGAGGTGGGGGAGGGGTGAAGAGCCTAACCAGACTGGGGCTCTGGCCATTCCCATCTTCCTGCCCCAGGTGAGCGTCCACATGTCTCCGGTGGATGGGCTGTGCCTGGCCGGGGGTGGAGGGCTGGCCCAGCAGGTGCTGGTGCCTGCACACTCTGCCCGGCCTGTTGGCTTCTCTGTGGTGCCCACAGCGGCTGCTGCTGTGTCCCTGAAGGTGGTGGCTCGAGGGTCCTTGGAGTTCCCTGTAGGGGACGCAGTGTCTAAGGTTCTACAAATTGAGGTGAATGGAGTACCCCGGAAGCTAGACCCCCAGGCTCCCAGATTTACCCCCCGACCCCTGGAAGCCTCTCTGCTGGCCAGGCCAGAGGCCCAATACCCAAACCCAGCACTTCAGTCAGTTTACCACTTCTACAGTTCCGATTCAGCTCTGTCTCTGAATTCACACTCCAAGCCCTGGGGCATCTGCACTGGGAGGGGCGGCTGTAGTCCTGGGTGATCAGCGATCTCTCAGAGCTCTGTTTCCCCCGAGACAGAAGGAAGGAGCCACCCACACAGAAGAGTTGGTCTATGAACTCAACCCCCTGGGTGAGTGGCCCCAGCCCCCTGCCATCAGTGTTCTAAGAGGGTGGTAAGTGGAGGGAGATGCGGACATCAGGACAGACTGACAACTTACCCCATCTTCCCAGACCACCGAGGTCGGACCTTGGAAATTCCCGGCAACTCTGATCCCAATATTATCCCTGATGGCGATTTCAGCAGCTACGTCAGGGTCACAGGTGGGAGTGTCCTCCAGCCCCTTTCCAGTGGCCACCCTCAGATGCATGTGCAGCCTGTCTGACCCCACGGCCCCGTGGCCCCCGACACGGGGTCTCCAGACCTGCTCTCTTTCCGTGACCACCTTCTCCCCTGTAGCCTCAGATCCGTTGGACACTCTGGGCTCTGAGGGAGCCTTGTCACCAGAAGGCCTGGCCTCCCTCCTGAGGCTTCCTAGGGGCTGCGGGGAGCAAACCATGGTCCTCTTGGCTCCGACACTGGCTGCTTCCCGCTACCTGGACCAGACGGAGCAGTGGAGCAAACTGCCCCCGGAGACCAAGGACCACGCTGTGGATCTTATCCAGAAAGGTTCTGGGTGCAGGGCAAGCAGGAGTGGGGGCTGGGCAGTCAGTGGAAGATGGGCAGCCCAGGCGGCTGGTGCGGGGATGAGGGGGTGCCCTATGGGAATAGGGAGCGTGGCTGTGGGCACAAAGAGCAGCTGCCTTTCCTCTCCAAGGCTACATGCGGATCCAGCAGTTTCGGAAAACAGATGGTTCCTATGGGGCGTGGTTACATCGGGACAGCAGCACCTGGTGAGGTTGGGAAGCGTGGTTCCTGGTCTCTGAGAGGTGGCAGGGCTGCCAGGGGCAGAGCCAGGTTACAATGGGAGGGCAACTAACCAGGTCTCTTGGGGGAGCAGAGCCATGTTCCCCAGAGGAACCAGTCCCTGTCCCCAGCTGTCACTCTCCTCCCTAGGCTCACAGCCTTTGTGTTGAAGGTACTGAGTTTGGCCCAGAAAGAGGTGGGCGACTCACCTGAAAAGCTGCAGGAGACGGCCAAGTGGCTGCTGTCCCAGCAGCAGGCGGATGGTTCATTCCAGGACCCCTGTCCAGTTATACACAGGGGCATGCAGGTGTGGGCCAGGAGGCTGGGCCGAGGAGCGCGGGTGGGGGCTCTCCCGGCCCCTTACCCCTCCAGGCTGACATCTCCTTTCCTCCCAAACCAACTAGGGGGGCTTGGTAGGAAATGATGAGACTGTGGCCCTGACAGCCTTTGTGGTCATTGCCCTTCATCACGGGTTGGCCGTCTTCCAGGACACGAATGCAGAGCTGAAGCAGAGAGTGGTAAGGGCACCCTCGTGTCTGCCTTTCACTGGCCCCCAGCTCTCGCTCTTTCTTTTCAGGAACCTAGGTGACCAGCTCACAGATCTTCCTCCCCACTTTCTTCTAGGAAACTTCCATCTCAAATGCAAACTCATTTTTGGGGATGAAAACAAGTGCCGGGCTCCTGGGTGCTCACGCAGCCGCAATCGCAGCCTACGCGCTGACGCTGACCAAGGCCTCCGAGGGCCTGCGGAACGTGGCCCACAACAACCTCATGGCCATGGTCCAAGAGACAGGCGGTGAGAGTGGAGGGAGTTCTGGCATTGATCCTGGGGCTTGGGGGAACTTGGGACCTCCAAGTATGCCCAAAGGCAAAAGCCAAACCAAGACCCCGAGAAGGAGTGAGAGCACCTGCAGGGGTGACTAGGGCAGAGCTGGAAGAGCCTAACAGGAGCCCAAGGGGCCAGACGACCAGGGTCCTGTCCATTCACTGGTGGGTCTCCCCGCCCTTCTAGATCACATGTACTGGGGCTCCGTCATCACTTCTCAGAGCAATGTCGTGCCGCCCACCCCGGCCCCTCGCAGCCCGGCGGACCCTGTGCCCCAGGCCCCGGCCCTGTGGATTGAAACGACGGCTTACGGCCTGCTGCACTTGCTGCTCCGGGAGGGCAAGGCAGAAATGGCCGACCAGGTTGCAGCCTGGCTCACCCACCAGGGCAGCTTCCAAGGGGGATTCCGCAGTACCCAGGTAGGGACTGCCCTGGGACTCCGGGGTGGGTGGTTCAGAGACCAAGCCTGAGTCCTGGTCCAACCTCCCCAGGACACGGTGATTGCCCTGGATGCGCTGTCTGCGTACTGGATCATGTCCCACACTGAAGAGGAGAGGGGGCTCAATGTCACCCTCAACTCCTTGGGCCGCAATGGGTTCAAGTCCCACGTGCTGCAGCTGAACAACCGCCAAAGTCAGGGGCTGGAGGAGGAGCTGCAGGTGAGCCACACCCTCGCCTGGGTTACCGCGACACCTGGGCCTACTCCGAGGGGCCAGAACTTCCCAGTGCCCCCCTGCCCGCAGCACCCCTAGCAGCTGGCCCTGAGGCCCTTGTGGAGAGACTTACTGGCTGTGCGGTCTGGAAAGGCACTGAGCCTCCAGGCTTCATTTCCCTCCTCTGAAAGTAGTAAGTGCAGAGTCTGCCCAGCAGCGTTTCAGGAGGCTGGAGTGAAACGAAGGGGTAAACGCTGTGGAGACAGGAGGCGGGGCGAGGAGGGCCGGTTTTTAGGAAGGAGGTAAGTTGGAACAACAAACCGCGTGTCCTTCCATGCCCTTCTGACATCCTTTCCCTTTTCTGTTCCTGCAAGTTTTCCTTGGGCAGCAAGATTAATGTGAAGGTGGGAGGAAACAGCAAAGGAACCTTGAAGGTGAGCGCCCCCAGCGGTGGGCACCCTGGCCAGCGGGGAGCAGCTGGGGTCTTGAGTGGGAGATCTGTGGGCAGAGCTCAAGGTCCGAAGGAGGAAGACGCCCCAGGGCTGGTGTTCCGTCCGGGAGCTCGCCCTTCGCTCTGGTCTCCACCCGCTCGGAGCTCTTGTCGGTTCCTTTACCCCTCAGTGCTGCGCTCACGCGCGTGCTCAGCCCAGGCCTCTCCTGAGATGTTGGCCCTTCTTCCTCCTGTGTCCCCTTGTCCGACACAGCCCCTTCCCCCAGCAGCCCAGTTGTCACTCTGGGGGTGTCTTAGTGCCCCTCCCTCCTGAGCCCCCCTTATGGCCCCAGTAACTGTTCCTCTTATCCCCTAGTGCCTGGGGCCCTTGTCGCTTGTTCACTGATCTCGGGGCTAAAACAGTCTTGGAACTTCTCCCACCCCTAAGCCTCACCCCTCTGAGTCTCCGTCTACAGTGCCGTGAAACTGACCTTCTGAGGACACTGGTCAGATCAACCTTCAGACTTGCCCATGCCATACAGGGCTGGGTCCCTGCCCACCTCCCTGGCCGGACAGGTGTACCTTGCTTCTTGTCCATGTGGCAAACTCATTCTCTTCTTTCACGCCTTGGCCAGAAGCCTTTCCTGAACCTTCCTAGCAGCCTCCTCTGCATGGTGTACAGTGCTGGTCCTGAGGGCTGGCCCCTGCTACGCGCTCTGCCGCACTGTCTAGCCCAACTCCAGGCTGTTCGTATTTGTGGACTGGTCAGGAAGGAGGGCGGGAAGGGGCCACAGGCCTCAAAGCCCTTAGCCCAGGGAGCTGCCCTTAGGTGTGGCTCTGGAGAGAGGCCTGTGGCCCAGCTGTCTCGCATTCTCTCCACGCCCCTTGCTGAGCCAGGTCCTTCGTACCTACAATGTCCTGGACATGAAGAACACGACCTGCCAGGATCTTCAGATCGAGGTGACGGTCATGGGCCACGTCGAGTACACGAGTGAGTGTGGGGTCAGGCCACGGGGACTCGGGGGGCGGGTACCAGCGGCCTGGTCTCAATGCCCCTCCATGCAGTGGCAGCCAACGAGGACTACGAGGACTACGGGGACTACGGGGACTCAGAGAGTCCAGGTTTCGCCAGAGATGACCCGGGGGCCCTTTCCCGTCCTGTGACACCCCTGCAGCTGTTTGAGGGGCGGAGGAGCCGCCGCAGAAGGGAGGTGCCCAAGGCGGCTGAGGAGCAGGAGTCCCAAGTGCAGTACACTGTGTGCATCTGGTGAGGCTGGGGGGGCAGTACCGAGCCAGGCGGGCGTCTGCCAGCGGGCGCAGGGGAACCCAGACCATAGGGCACATCTCTCTGCAGGCGGAATGGCAAGGTGGGGCTGTCAGGCATGGCCATCGCGGACATCACACTCCTGAGCGGATTCCACGCCCTGCGGGCTGACCTGGAGAAGGTGCGGCACGTGCCCTCAGGGGCCCTGCTCCGCCCCTGCAGCCCCTCCATCTGTGGAGCCTGCCACGTGCAGGGCCCAAGGCCACCTCCCTGAGACCCTCTCCTCCTTTACAGCTGACTTCCCTCTCTGATCGTTACGTGAGCCACTTTGAGACCCAGGGGCCCCACGTCCTGCTGTACTTCGACTCGGTGAGCAGCGGGTGAGGGCTGGGGCGTGGATGACACTGCTTACTGCGCTTGTGCTCTAAGGTTTCCAGGAGACACTGCAGCTGCGGCTCGCAGGGAGAGCCTGACGTGAGCGGGGAGGCGTGGGGAGGGAGCTGGGGCCAGGCTGCAGGGCCGTGCGGGCGGGGGGCTGAGCCCCGGTGTGGTGTGAGGGCCGTGCCGGTCAGCAGGGCACAGCCTGAGAGTGAGTCTGTCGTAAAGCTGAATTTATTCAACTTGAGGATTTGCTTTTGTTTTTCTTTTTATTGGCATTCCTAGTTTTTTTATATTAAAGTATATTTTCTTTTATGAAGTGATGTTGGTCATAGATGAGTTGGTTTTGTCTTTGCACCTATTTGGCTAAATCAAAGAGTTATCAGAGTCAAAGAGGGCTCTGATGGCCGTCAAAAATTTGGGGACTGTTTACTATTATGTCTTGGAGAAAATGTGAAAAAGGCATGTGAACACATCAACACCATCAGTCACGTATTTGTGGGTTAGGAAAGATGCCCCCCTCCACCTCCAGTATGTAAAGAGGGGCCAGACTCTGTTGGCTGAGAAGCCAGGCAAGGGAATCTGGTTAAACACAGTGAGAAAGAAGGCGCCGACTGTGCAGAAGCTCCGCTGAGGAGGGAAGGTGGCAGGTGCCAGCCACACCGCACTGCGGGTATGGGGAGGAGGAGCTGGGCCTGCACGTGAGGGCCAGGGCCCGGGGAATGGGCATAGCGGTAGCGCTGCCCTTGGGTTGCGGCAGATAAGGGAGGCCCTCATTGTATCAGTGACGAAGTGAGGCTGTCAGGAGGGTGAGTGGGTTTGGAGGCCAGGCAGAGTGAATCTGGAGAATTTATATATCCTGCAAAAATCCTAATGCAGGAATATAGCTCCAAGTTTTGTTTGGGAATCAACCTGGGAGGGTTTGGTGAAAGCCGGGGAGTGGCAGAGACGTTTGCAGGGGAGCGCGGAGGCAGGAAGAGCCAGGGCCAGGGCTGGGCCTCTGGGAAGGGAGACGAGGGGCCGTCAGAGACAAGCAGGCCAGAAGCAGGGATAGGCCAGAAGCAGGGATGGTCCAGAAGCTGACCTTGAGTTTAGGGACAGTTGCATGGAGAATGTGTCCATGATGGGACACTCTGCGGAGGCTCTTGGGGACAAGAGACCAGAATGAGGTCACCATCTGGGCAGTGAGGTCAACAAAGACCTTGGGAGCAGTTTTTAGAGTTCCGGCAGCCAGCAGGCAACAAAAGGTGAAGGACACTGAAGACGAGACCAGCAGGAACCAGAGACAGGCTAAGGAAATGTAACACAGCGGCCTGTGGGGCCCAGGGAGTGGGCCCCTGACCCCCCTCACTCCCCATGCCAGGTTCCCACCTCTCGCGAATGTGTGGGCTTTGGAGCCGTGCAGGAGGTGGCCGTGGGGCTGGTGCAGCCCGCCAGCGCAGCCCTGTACGACTACTATAACCCGGGTGAGCGCTGCGGACACTTGGGGGGTTCGGGACATCAGGAACTGGGGCAGTGAAAAGTGGCGGGGCAGTCCTGTGGCTCCAGAGGCCTGGGAGGCAGCAAGGGCGCCCGTGCCCTGACTCCCCTCTCTGCTTTTCCCCAGAGCACAGGTGCTCCGTGTTTTACGGAGCGCCAGCTAAGAGCAAGCTCTTGTCCACGCTGTGCTCCGCTGACGTCTGCCAGTGTGCTGAGGGTGAGACTGGGGTCTGCGGGCAGGCTGGGGGGGCGCTTGCCTAGGCTGACCTTGTCTCACCTGGGTCCTGACCTCAGGGAAGTGCCCTCGGCAGCGGCGCGCCCTGGAGCGGGGGCTGGCGGAAGAAGATGGCTACAGGATGAAGTTCGCCTGCTACTATCCCCGCGTGGATTACGGTCAGTCTGCCCCTTGGTCCTCAGGATCTCTGGTCATTCCGGCTCCTGTCGCAGGCCTGCGGCTGGCCTCTTTGCTCTGACACCAACCTGCAGCCCTCAGCCCCGACGTGACTTACCTTCCTTTCCTTCCCCTAAACTCCCTCACAGGCTTCCATGTTAAGGTTCTCCGAGAAGATTCCAGAGCTGCTTTCCGCCTCTTTGAGACCAGTATCATCCAAGTCCTGCACTTCTGTATGAAGGGATGGACCAGGGGTGTGGGCAGGGCAGGGCAGATAGAGGGGAGCTGAGGTCTGGGTTTCGGGCCTGGCTGCCTAGAATAGTAAAAACTCGGGAGTCTGAGCTTAGATCCCCTCGGCCTCTTCGAAATTCTGGGTTTGTCATAAATGGGGAAGCAGCACCCTGCTGGGAGTGACAGGGTTTGGTGTGGGTGGGAGGGTGTCTGCAAAGCCCCTGGCTCCTTGCTGTCCCTGTCCCTCCTCCTCCCCTCTGACAGCTCTGGGCCTGTCTGCCCACAGCCAAGGATGCCCAAGCTACTGCTGGTCAGACCCGAAACTTCCTGGTTCGAGACTCTTGCCGCCTTCACTTGGAACCCGGGAAAGAGTATTTGATCATGGGTCTGGACGGAGCCACCAGTGACCTCAAGGGACAGTGAGTTCTCTGGGCCCCTGAGCCTCTTGCTATTCTCACACCTCATGAGGGAACGGATCTCCAGTGCTAGGCCCTGCCCCTCAGAAGCCAGGGACCAAGTGCTCTCCTCTCCTGTCTGCCCATCCTCCTGACCCCTGCTGACTGTCCTTTGCCCCCACAGACCCCAATACCTGCTGGACTCGAACAGCTGGATTGAGGAGATGCCCTCGGAACGTTTGTGCCGGAGCACCCGCCAGCGGGCAGCCTGCGCCAAGCTCCAGGACTTCCTGCAGGAGTACGGCACTCAGGGGTGCCAGGTGTGAGGGCTGCTCCCCTGCCCCGGGAGGAGCCTAGGCCTGGGAAAGGCGACTCCCGGACTGGCCCCATGGCAGGGCCAGAGACTCAATAAAGGCCTTTATCAGCAACGTGTCCGTGTGTGTCTCCTGGACTGAGAGCAGTCCCCATCGTGTCTTCCGGGTTGGGGGGCCCAGGCCAGGGTTTGCGTAATCTTAGGCCTTCAGAACCTGGATGACCTTGGGTGCCTCACCCCTCCCAGATGGCTCGCTGGGAGCTCAGTCCTTCATAGGACCCCCCGAGCAGATTTGTGACCCAGCAGCCTGCACCCTGAGGACCCAGCGTCCACACCAAGGCCTGCCTTCCACCGTTCCAGAAGGGCACTCCACTGCCCCAGGTGGCCAGGTGTGACAGGCCCTTCGTCCCCAAGCAGGGCCTGCACTCAGCTCACACCTGGCTCTTCTGCCTCAGGAGCCACTGTCCGGCCCATGTCTTGAGCTGGTCCTGGTGCCTTTGGTGGCCCTGGGGGCTGTGGCTTTTGGCCAAAGCCTGATCTGTTGAAAGCCTGTTGACGCTTGGCCTTGCCATCGGCGGTGTTAGGAACCCTGCCCAGAGTTGCATAATTCCCAGATCAGATGCTCTCTTCTTCCAGGTACTAATTTTAAGTAAAAAATTTGTCTTTGTTGTGTTTGTTAATACTCTGAAGAGAATGTTCTCCTGGGGCAGACCTTCCTCACCTGTCTGCCTGGCTCCTCACCGTTTGGTGGTACCTCTTGAGTCTTAAGGGCTGACGTAGAATTCCATCAAATCCACCCAGGTAAGTTTGCTGCGGCAGTCCAGAAGCCTGCCGTTCAATCATCCAACAGAAATCTGTGGGGCTCTTACTCCATGCCCTGTATGCCAGGTCCCCATCCTCTGAGAGGTGTGGGAGCACATAGTTGGGGCATCTAACCCAGTCTGGGGAAATGGGCAAAGGGGGCAGGGAAGTCTTCCTGGAAGAGGTGACATCTAAGTTGGGTTCTGAAGGCTGAGGACTTGGGCAAAGAAAGGAGGGTCGATGAGGGTGTTTGAGGCAGGAGAAAGACTATGAAAGGCTGGAGGCCAGGGTGGGACAGAGCACATTTGGGGGCCCTGCATGTGGCTCATCAGGCTGGACTTTGGATTTGGTGGGGTGTGTGGAAGAGATGGGGCTAGAGTCAATTTATAAAGAGCTGTCCAGCTTTCCTGGTCACTCTCCTTCAGAATGGAGTCCCCTCCTATTCCATGCAATTTGGAGAAGGTCTGACCTTCCCAGTGCTTCAGAGGCTTCCTGGGGCTGTGGTTTACACGGCCTTGTGTTTACCCATCAGGTCTCATTCCCTAAAGCCAGTGCCATGCCCCAGGAGGCCCTATCCTCTCACTGAGTCACGCTCCTCTGGCATGGTCCCTCACCAAGACTCTCCTCTAAGCTCCCCAACTTCCACTTCACCCATAAAATTGGTCTCTGATAGTCCTACTTGGTCTGATGGGACCTCCACCTCTTATGGCTACAGCTCTCAGGATAGGGTTGGACCCCTCACCCCAGCTGTGGCTATTAAGCTCCTTCCTGGGGACTTTGGAATGGCAGGAGGCATGTTGAGCTGTGCTGGGAAGCCTCACTTGCCCCTGGGCTGGACATGTGGACTCTGACCCCAAGGGCAGTCCTGTTCTGCCCGCACCTGGACACAAGCCGCTAGAGCGCAGACACAGGAGGGAGGAACGAAGTGTGAGGAAACACCTGTCCCGAGGGCCTCCTCACGCCCTAGCCCTGGCCTCCTGCTCGCATGTTCTGAGCTGCCCTTGTATTCATATAACTGTTGTTCTTTGGGCTCAAGTTCCTCAAGTTGGTCTCTCTATCTTGCCACCAAAAAGTATTAAGCTCTTACATGGTAAGAGCTCCAAATTGGGGACCATGTAATCCTTCATCTTCAACTTCTGAGTGAAATGAGAACTGCTAATCACATGTGGCTACAGGCACAAGGTGGGAGAGCCTGGCGAACCAGGCTGTTTGCCCATCTCAAGCTAAAGAACAGCGCAGATCACGCTCATCCTATTTTGTCCTTCCGACGATCTGAAAGGCATGTGAGGCTGGGACTGTCATTTTCCCTTGCAGACAAACTCTGCAGCAGTAAACTGGTCCCGGGGAGGACGGGGGAGGGGGTGGGCAGGCGCGGTGGGCTCAGGCCAGAGTGTGGACACATTTTCCTGTATGGCTGGTGCGGGGCCAAGAAGCTGATGCTGGCTGTGGGAGAAAGGTCAGGGTTGCCCTTTCCTTCCTTTCTTCTTGATGGATGAAAGAAGAAAGGCCTGTTCTTTGAAATATGGACTCCCCAAGGCCAGCACGCTTGTTGCCATTCCAAGAATGTGGTATTCTGTGGGCGGGACAGTGGGCAGGGGCCTGAGGGAAGGAGTCAAGGGGGGCCCCAGGACAGCCAGAGCAGCAAGATGGATGCTGGGACCTCCAGAGGTATAAGTGGCCAGGCGGGGGCCTTTGCATGGGTCTCTGGCCATGCTGCTCCTTGGGCTGCTGCTGCTGACTGTGCTGGCCGGTGCCCGCCTGCTGTGGGGCCAGTGGAAGCTCAGGAGCCTCCACCTCCCACCTCTTGTCCCCGGGTTTCTGCACCTACTGCAGCCTAACCTCCCCATCTACCTGCTTGGCCTGGCTCAGAAACTCGGGCCAGTCTACAGGCTCCGCCTCGGGCTACAGGGTGAGTGCATGCCTGCTCCCTGCCTGGCCCCGCCACATTGGGATGTGGGTGCACTCTCTGCTGATATCTGCTTTGGTACTCCCCCAGATGTGGTGGTACTGAACTCTAAGAGAACCATTGAGGAGGCCATGGTCAAGAAGTGGGTGGACTTTGCCGGCAGACCCCAGATACCATCCTGTAAGGGGGTGGGAGAAGCTGGGGCTGGGGGAGGCGGGAAGGTCAGGCTGTGGCTCCCTTGGTCAGTTCAGCCCCTGCCCCTGCTTGCAGACAAGCTGGTGTCTCGGCACAGCCAGGACCTCTCACTTGGGGACTACTCCCTGCTCTGGAAGGCCCACAAGAGACTCACCCGCTCTGCTCTCCTGCTGGGCATGCGCAGCTCCATGGAGCCCCTGGTGGAGCAGCTGACCCAGGAGTTCTGTGAGGTGAGGCTGGACCCTGTGGTCACCCCAGGTTGGCCTCTCTTCTCCCAGCAGCCCTGGCCTGTTCAGTTCATTCTTTCTCCACAGCGCATGAGAGCCCAGGCTGGTGTCCCTGTAGCCATCCAGAAGGAATTCTCTTTCCTCACCTGCAGCATCATCTGCTGCCTCACCTTTGGAGACCAGGTCAAGGCTCTCTCATGTTCACATATGCTTGAACCCACCCCTCAGCCCCTCCCTGACCCCTCTTCATCCTGAACTGAAAGGGTTCCCTCTTCTGGCAGGAGGATACCTTAGTACATGTCTTTCACGACTGTGTCCAGGACTTGATGAAAACCTGGGACCACTGGTCCATCCAAATATTGGACATCTTTCCCTTGCTCAGGGTGAGGAGGTGGAGCCTAGACACCCTGGCTCCTGGGAGTGGGTGGGGGACAGGCTTCCTTCCCAAGCAGCTACACTGTCTTGCCCCCCGCCCAGTTCCTCCCCAACCCCGGCCTCCGGAGGCTGAAGCAGGCCGTGGAGAACAGGGACCACATTGTGGAAGAGCAGCTGAGGAGGCACAAGGTGGGCACTGTGCTTGGACCGGGTCCCTCAGCCCGCAGCCAGGCACTCAGGCTGGCCCCTCCCCTCTCCAGGAGAGTATGGTGGCCGGACACTGGAGAGACATGATGGACTACATGCTTCAGGGGGTGGGGAAGCCGAGAGTGCAGGAGGCCCCCGGACAGCTCCTCGAAGGGCATGTGCATATGTCTGTGGTGGACCTTTTCATCGGTGGCACGGAGACCACTTCAACCACCCTCTCCTGGGCTGTGGCGTTCTTGCTTCACCACCCTGAGGTGTGCCCTGGGGGTAGGCTTCTTCCTGGCCACCTGTCATTCCACCCTAGTGCTGGCTGTGTTAGCACAGGGTGGGGGGCTTCTCCTAATTGGCACAAAGGTTCCTGTGGGTGCCCCAGGGCATGGCTGGAGCGGGGGCGAGAGGCAAGGCTGGACCCCGCACTAGGCTTGCCCCCATTTCCCAGGTTCAGCAGAGACTGCAGGAGGAGCTGGACCGTGAGCTGGGCCCCGGGGTTGGGAGCTCACAAGTCCCGTACAAGGACCGCACACGACTGCCCTTGCTCAACGCCACCATTGCTGAGGTGCTGCGCTTGCGGCCAGTCGTGCCCCTGGCCCTGCCACACCGCACCACTCGGCCCAGCAGGTGACTCCCAAAAGGTAGGGGTGAGTGGGATGGCAGGTGGGGTCCTGGCCGGCCTCTAACTCCACCCTGCCATCAGCATCTTCGGCTATGACATCCCTGAGGGCACGGTTGTCATTCCCAACCTCCAAGGAGCCCACTTGGACGAGACGGTCTGGGAGCGGCCACACGAGTTCTGGCCTGGTGCGTGCAGGGCCTGGTGCCCACGGGAGGGAGCAGCACGGGCCAGTCCCTGGCAGCCTCTGACCAGGCCTGTCCTTTCCCTGCAGACCGCTTCCTGGCCCCCGGCGCAAGTCCCAGCTCTCTGGCCTTCGGCTGCGGGGCGCGTGTGTGCGTGGGCGAGCCACTGGCGCGCCTAGAGCTGTTCGTGGTGCTGGCACGCCTGCTGCAGGCCTTCACGCTGCTGCCGCCTGCAGGCGCCCTGCCCTCCTTGCAGCCTGAGCCCCACGGCGTGAACCTCACTGTGCAGCCTTTCCAGGTGCACCTGCAGCCCCGAGGAACGCATGGCCCTGTCCTGGGAAAGAGTCAGTGACTAGCAGGACACATTTGGGCCTCATGCCTCAGTCTCTCCTTTTATTGTTCCCGTACCATCCTCCCTCCCCCCTGTAAACATAGTGCTGTGAGACCGCAGTGGAGAAGGCTTCCTCTGGTGGATGGGCAGTGAAGATGGGCCCTGACTCTTCTCTCCTCGCGGCCCCTCAGTGCTCGGCAGTCGTATCTGCGTGGGAGAGGCGAGCCGAGGCTCAGCCTCCCCAGGCAGGGGCCTGGTAGCCTCTAGGCCTCAGCTTCATTTCCGTGAAGGGCACGGAGAACTCGAAGCCCTTCCAGTGGTACCAGCTCACTCCCTGGAAAGGAGGTTGTGGAGAGACTCAAAGCAGACATCCCATTTGCTCCCACCCCTGCCCTTTTGGGAAGCTGATTTCCAGAAATCAACCTTCTTCCCTCCCTGCTGCCTTCATAACCTTCAAGGGCAAGGACTGAGGCTTAATCCTGAGCTGGCTCTTTCCAACCAATAAATCATCTCCCCAAAACACCCTGGTAAGACAGCATCGTTGTTCCATTTCACAGACGAGGGCTGTGAGCGCTCGGTGACTTGCCCCGTCACTTGGAGCGTCACACTCAGGCAGACCGAGCCCCAGCTGCCCAGCCGTGTCTCCCCTGGGCACTCACCTGGTGGTCCACTGTGCTCCCGTAGAGCCCATTGAGGTTGGCATAGTGGCAGTTCCTGTACCACCAAGCCCCTCGGTAGGAGACGGCACAGGAGATGAGCAAGTTGTTGGGGTCTCGGTCTCGGGCAGAGAAGACACTGCCGCTGTGGTAGCTCATGGAGTCCCCTGGCCAGTGGGTGAGGAAAGGGGTGAGGACCTCCCCTACCTCACGCCCACCCAGCCCCCAGGCCCAGCCCTCACCTGCCGTGCCATGGTAGCCCTCCAGGTGGAGGCGGTAGTACTCCGAGGCCGAGTCCACCCGGAAGGAGTCGTACTGAGCGAACACCGCCTCGTCCCCAGCCCGCAGGTCCACGCGCATGGAGTAGTCGCCAGTTCTCGTCAGGCTGTGCAGGGCCTCATTGCCTGGGGGTGGGGAGCGTGCTCTCACCAGGGCCCTGGTATCCACAGGGCCCCCGTCCCTTCCCTGGTGCCCCCATCCCTGTGAGGCACTGACCCAGCCAGAACTCCCCAGAGATGTTCCCAAAACCACGGGCATAGTCTTCCCAGTCCCTCCAGAAGTCTGTGTGTCCGTCCATGCGGCGCTGGAACACCTGAGAAGCAGGTGGGGCACCATCAGCCTATGGCCCCCGGTGCAGCAGCCCTGGCCCCGTGCACGTCCCTGGGTTCCTGGCTGCCACCCACCAGCCAGCCGCCTCCGTCAGTCTCCATGTCACAGAACACGTTCAGTGGCCGCTCACGATTGCCATCGAGGAAGATGGTGGAGGTCCTGGAGGTGCCAGCCCCATTCTGCATCTCCTCCCCGCAGTCCCGGGGGAAGGGGATCCGCAGTCCACCTGGGGAGAGGACAGAGAGGGACCAGTCCTTTTTCCAAAGCCTAGACCCCTGCTGCCCACTCAGCCCCCACTTCAGGTCCCAGCACCCAAGTACCAGTGGTGAAAGAGGTGGACATGGGCGGCGTGAGGCTCTCGCCCCACATGGCCTGGAGCCAGGCTCTGTAGCTGGTGGAGGGAAAGAGGCCCAGGAGCTGGTGAGAGGTGAGGCCTCCTGGCAGCAGGATCTCCTGTGAGACAGAAAGGGGTTGGTCAGGGGACAGGGAGGCAGGGCCACACCAGGAAAGGCAGAGGCAGGGGCAGGGGCAGCCCCTGCTGGAAGGGAACCCAGGGAGGGGAGCTGGCCAGCAGGTATGGGTGGGGGCACCTGCGTCTGTCCACCAGGAGTGTCGTAGGTGAGCAGGTAGCTAGTTGGTGGGACTCGGGGCTCTGTCCAAGTAAGCAGGGCTGTGCGGGGGGTCACTTCCTTGGCTTCCAAGTGCCGGGGGCCCTCCAACCCTGGAAGGGGAAAAGGGAAGAGAAGAGAAGGGTGGGGCCCTTCCTTGCACCTCCCCCATCCCACACCCCTCACAGGAGGTACCTGTGGTGAAGGTGATGCTGGCTGGAGAGGTGAGGTTGGGGCCCCGAAGGCCGTGCACGGTGGCTGTGTAGTTGGTATGGAGCTCGAGGCCGTGTAAGGGGTAGTCCACGGTGCTGCCCGGGGCTGAGGCCTGTAGGGAGGGGGCTGGCCATGGGGGGGGTGTCAGTAGCTGCTGCTCTGCCTCTGCTCTCCCTCCCTGCATGTATCCCCTCCAACAGCCCGAGCCCTACTCACTGCCTGGGGCTGTGACCCGGATGTCGTATGTGTCCACGGGAGCCTGAGGGGGCTTCCAGTGGAGCATGGCTGTTCCCTCTGTCAAGTTCAGTGCTCGCAGCTGCGTGGGGCCATCAGGAACTGGGAGAACAACTTAAGGGGCTCAGCGCAGGCCCCCACTGCTTTCCCCACCCCTCCTTCCCAAATCCTGCTGGGTCTCTGCTCTGTGGCTGGACCCTCCAACACCCCTTCCCCTCTCCAGCCACTGAACTGACTCCCACCCATGGCCTCATGACCCCCTTCGCCCTGCCCGGCCCCGCCGATGGCCTCACCGGTGGTGAGGAAGCCTGTGAGAGGCTCGCTCTCCTCGAAGCCTCGGACGGATACCACTGTCACCTCGTAGTGAGTGCCTGGGGCCAGCCCCTTGAGTTGCTGGGTCCGGGCCTGGCTGTCCACTTGTACACTCTGTGGCTCCCCTGAAAACACGGTAGGCTTGGGAGGTTGCTAGGGAAGCCAAGAGGGGCTGCGGGGTGGGCAGAGTGGAAGGTGTGGAGAAATGAGAGCCAGTGAGGACATGGGCAAAGGGCGTCACCTCCTTCTGCCAGTTGGTAGGACACTTTGAAGCTGTCAACTCTGGACGGTGGGGGCATCCAGCTGACCCTGGCTGAGGTCTCCCCAATTTCGCTGAACTGGAGGTCACGGGGGCTCTCCAGAACTGAGGAAAGTGGTGTGCCAAGTAACAATGGTGAGGGCACAGGCCAGGGGAAGATCCCTACCCCCACCTTCCTGGGCCATTGGCTGCAGGCACAGACTTGGAAGTCTTTCTGCATTCCTCACTCCCTGCCCCACTCGCCAGCCTCCCTCTGCCTGAGGCACCAGCTCCCAGCCAGGGGGCCTCACCTGGGCTCAGCGTACGGGCAGTGCCCTGCACGCTGTCAGCATTGTGGGGCCCACGCAGGCCATACAGTGTAAGGCTGTACAGGCTCCCAGGACGGAGGTCCCGAAGCACAGCTGAGCGCCGCGTCCCTGGCACTGTCACCTCCCGCTGCAGCAAGGGACGCGGATGCAGCTCCAGAGTGCTTGCTGATGGGACCCCATAGCGAAGCAGGAAGGAGTCGAAGGCCCCAGAGGGGGCTTCCCAGTTGAGTCGCAGAGAACTGGTGGTCACGTCAGTCACAGACAGCTGGGAGAGCCTGGGCCCTGGCTCCCCCAAGGTCTGACCGGCAGGAGCTGACCCTGCACAGAGTGGGTGGGAGAATGGTCTGGAGGCAGAAGCACACCATCCGGGTGACCTGAGGCAGGTCCCTTCTGCCACCCAGCCTGGCCCCTAGTTCCTCATCTGTAAAGTGGAGCTAATGCGGGCCTGGTACCCGCAGCAGGACCCACAGTGACAGCGCCTATGTGCAGAGCCGGGGCAACCCCTTGCCCCTCTCCATGGCACCCTCATGCTCTTTCCCTGTGCTCATCACTTCTGGGCGCCCCTCACCCTCCAGGCCCAGGGGAGAAGCAGGGAGGCTAAGATGCAGGCCCTCGCCTAGTGGTACCTGTGGTGCCCTCAGCTGAGATGGGGCCCAGGCGCTTCCCTTCATGGAGGCCGTAAAGGAAGAACTTGTAGGGGGTGCTCGGTTCCAGGCCCGACACAAGGACCTTGTTCTGGTCACCACCCACAAGCAAGGCCTGGGACTGCCTGTCTGTGTCCCAATACTGCACCACGAAGGAGTCGAAGGAGCCCTGGGCCACAGTCCACGAGAGGTGCAGGGAGTCTGGGGTCTTGTCAGTCACTGCCAGCACCCCCAGGCGGGGCCCTTCAGGGGACTCGGGGGCCTCTTCTGGCGCTGTGGGAGAAGCCCGGGAAGACACTGAGTGTGCATGCGCATGTCTGTGCAAGGCCGCATGGGCTGCACAGCAGGCCCTCCCAACGCCACTGCTCAAGCTGCAGGGTGGCCCAGGGTGAAGCGGGGACTGTACAGGTCCTGGCCATGGAAGCCAGGTAGGAGAGAGGGACTGAGGCTCTTGTAGCATTTTCCTTGTCTTGAATCTGCCAAATCCCTGCCCTGGCCTTGAGGCCTGCTATGCCACCATGGGTCTCCCTGGGGCTGGCCGGCGCTGTGGCCCCAGGGCTCCTCTGTGTACTCCTTTGCTGGGTCTGAATTTGTGTTGCCTCTGAGGCAGGCCTGACTTCGTCAGCTCTGAGTTCGGCCACGGTCCTCCTTTCTGAGGATAGCTGAGGATGGAAGTGGCTGGTGAACAAGGGGCAAACCTGCCTCCAGGGGCTGACATGAGCTGGGTCAGCACCTCTGGAGGAGGAGCCCCTCCCACCAACACAGCCACTTCTGCTGGTTTCTCTGCCCCTTGCTGTTTTGTTTCCCAGTAATTTTTCCATTTGAGAAAAGGCTCCTGACTCATCCATGGGTGGGGTTTTTTATCCCTACCTGGGCAAGGCCACCCTGAGGGGATGTAGGAGTGCCCCACGGAGGAAGGCAGAGCAGCCACAGCGCTGGGGAGGGGTGGGGATGGTTGAAGGGGTCTGGAGATTGAGGGCCGCAGCCTGGACCTCTCCTGGCCTGGCTCCTGCTTTCGACTGACCCCTGGTCACTGACAGAGCTGGCCCCTGGTCCCCTCCTCTGGGTTCCAGGCAGAGTTCCCTCATGCCCCTGTCCACTCCTGCCTGTCCCTACATCTTCAGCCCAAAGATTGGCTTGCTGGGGCTGTGCAAGACGGCCTCCCCGTCACCCGTCACTCCCAGGACAGAGACAGGGCCCAGGTGTTGTTCTCCCAGGATCCCGTGGAGCAGGAACTTGTATTTCCTGCCAGGTTCTGAGCCATCTTTGGTGGCTCCTGCTGGTCTGCAGCCACAGACACTGCCCTGGGCCACCCATTTATGTCCCTGTACTGAACCAGGAAGGAGTCAAAGGGACCCTGGGCCACCGTCCACGCAAGGCGCAGGGAGTGTGGGGTCTCATCTGTCACTGTAAGCTCCCCTAGGCGGGGTGGGGGCTGCCAGTCCTTCTCCAGGGGACCTGTGGGGAGAGTGGGGGGAGGGGGTGGTGAGAAACTCTTAGAGCTGCCTTCACCTCAACCTTGGCAACTTCCAGGAGGTGGGAGAGTCTGAGAAACAGTCCCTGAGGTGTGGCTTCAAAGACAGCCGCCTGAAGAAACAGGCCTGCTCCAGTCCTGTGGACACCTGGTCAGCTCCTGCAGAGGCTACTGCCCAAACCCTTCCCTGCCCCCTTCCCCCACCGTGACCAGTGTGCAAGAAATGCATAAAAGATCACCTTACAAAGGGGGAGGTGACTGGGGCTGCTGAGAAGGGTGTCAGTTTCCTGCTGACCCCCAGGTCCCTGAGCAGAGATGTGGCCAGAGCTGAGAAAAGCTCCAGAGGGTGTCTGGGTTGTCAGGCTGACAGTAGAAGCCAAGCCAGGGAGCCAGTCAAGCTCACAGGCGGCCATCACCGGGCATGCCCCACTCCTTGCTCTCCATCAGCCTAGGCCCTCCTTCCACCCACTTCCCCAGCCCTGCCCTAAAACTGGGACCTCGAAGCTGGATGAGGAGGGGCAGGGGGAGAAGCTGGGGGCAGAGTACGGAAGAGACCTGCCAAGGGTGGGTGCTGACTGGTGGGGGTTGGAGGAGAAGTCTGTACCCCATCACCGTAACGAGGGTTCAGGGAAGAGAATTGTGGAGTCTGAGGGCCCCTTGCCCCAGCTGGCCTGTGCCGAATGTCTGGCCAAGGTGGCTTGTGGCCCTGGGGGTGGGGTGAGTGACAGTGACTGAGCCCCGCCCCCTCCTTGGGGGGCTGAGTCACAAGCACAATGACACAGATTTTCCCAATGTCTTTTTGCAGCCGAACTCTCCTTAATTTCTACCTCCTGTCACAGAGCTGGGACCGAGGGAGGAGGAAGTGAACGTTCACTGAGCACCAGTAGGTGTCATTCACAATCATGGTGCAAGTGTGGAGACTGCGGTCCAAAGGGACGCGGCTGGCCCATGGCCACACAGCTGGCTTGCACATGGGCCTGCATGGCTCTGAAGCCTGGGTCGTTTTTATTGCCTCACCAGTCAGCCCGTGGAAAAGAAAATGCACGTTACTGCTCAGAAGAGTGCCTGGCATGCGGTAGGGACTCAATACGTGTTTGCTTTTGGTGTTAGGGTTGTTGTGTCAGGGCTGAAGGAGAAGAATAAACTTCATGGGATGGCCACAGGCCCAGCTCTGGGGCTCAAAGAGGCAGCTCCGAGAAAGGTCGGGGGCAGGGCTGGAGCTTACCTATGGTGCCCTCAGCAGAGATGGGGCCCAGCTGCTTCCTGCCTGTCAGCCCATAGAGCAGGAACTTGTACTTCCTGTTGGGCTCCAGGCCACTGACAGTGACCTCCAGTTGGTCTGCAGCCACGGGCACCACCTGGGCCTGCCCGTCCCTGTCCTTGTACTGGACCACAAAGGAGTCAAATTTGCCCTGGGGGACCACCCACGAGAGGACCTTGGAGTCTGGGGTCACGTTCGTCACTGTCAGCTCCCCCAGGTGAGGAGGTTTTTTATCTGGGACTGGAAAAAAGAGAGAGGTACATGGAGAAGGACAGAAATCCTCAGGGCCACATGTCAGGAAGGAGGAAGCAGAGGTGTGGGGACAAAAGAGGAGCAAGGGAAGAAAGAGGGGTCCTTGGGGATAGGAGGAGAAAGGAGAAGGACAGGATGAGGGGTAAGGGGGAGTGGAGGACTGGGTTTCACTGGGTCCAGTAAATGTGTGGGGTCTGGAGTCCCTGAGGTCTGGAGTGTGGAACACAAAAAGTGATGTCCCCCTTGTTGCCACAAGGGGGCGAAGGATGGTCAAAAGGCTCCAGGAGCAAAGATGGTCTGTGGACCTTACTCAAGGGTCTTTGCATCTGCAGAGAATGGGCGCTGCCTTTTCCCATCCTGCAGACCAAAGAGTAGGAATTTGTACTTGGAGTTGGGCAGGGGTCAGACTGGAGATGGTGACTTCCCCTTGGGCACCACCTGGGGCTGCCCCTGAACATCCCTGTACTGGACCAGGAAGGAGTCAAAAGTGCACTGGGCCACTGTCCAGGGCAGGGGCGCTGCATCCGAGGTCACGGCTGCCACAGCCAGCTCCTCCAGGCAAGGTGCCACGGGGGCTCTGGAGTAGAGAGGCTGGAACAGAGCAGCAGAGCCTCAGGGCTCAATGGCAGGACCCTGTCCTAGAGAAGGAACATTCAACCTAATTGCTGTAAGGTGTTCCTGGACCCAGGGCTTGTGTACCCACCCACACAACAGGTGGGGCAGGTGCCTTAAGGACATCACCCCACTGTGCAGGGGCGGGGGCAGATGGAGGAGGGAGGCTGCAGGGGTTGAGACACATCTGCATAAAAAACAATCCTCAGGTTCAGAATAGGACTAAAACCCAGAGAGCCAGGATCTACATCCGAGCCACTGAACTGCCCAGTCAGGGAGCCCAAGGAAGCCACAGATTAAAAAGTCAGCAAGTTAGAGGTCAGTATGATGAGGAAAGGAGCAAAGCTAAAATGTATGAGGTACGGCTCCATGCCCACCTGCCGCTGACATGTCCCTACCAGTCCTCACTCATTCGAGGATCATGCGGGACCCTGGTGCTCTGTGGGAAAGAGCAGGGCAACAGCCTGTGTGCAGGTGTGCTGACCTCCGAGGGAAAAGCAGAAAAGAGCGGAGCAAAACCCTGCTCATCCCCACTCACCTGTCAGGCCCACAGTGGACACGGGGCCCACACGCTGCCCCCCGTGCAGGCCGTACAGGTGCATCTTGTACTTGCGCCCCGGCTCCAGGCCCCGCACGGTGACCTCACTCTCCTCACCCCCGACACGCACCACCTGGGGCCGCCCATCCCTGTCCTTGTACTGGATGGTGAAGGAGTCGAAGTGGCCCTGGGGGATGGTCCAGGAGAGGCTCAGCGAGTCCGGGGAGGATTCTGTCACTGTCAGCTCCCCCAGGAGGGGCTCCTCGGGGGGTGCTGGGGCCTCTGTGCTGGGTTCTGTGGGGCTGGGGGTCTCTTCCTCAGCAGCTGAGAAGGACAGACACAGGGAGGGTGAGGCAGGGTCCATGGAGATGTCCTTGGCCTTCTGCCAAGCTGTGGTCATGACTGGACCCTGAGGTTCCTGCAGAGAAGTCCCTCCTGGGGGCTGGGAGGTCCTGCTCAGCCCAGCCTCACAAACATGTCCAGACCCTCGGGGTCAGCTGTGGGAAAGCAGGGCAGCCACCAGCACAGCTCACAGAGGCCTTCCTCTGCCCAGGGGGACCCGCTGGTCCTCGGGGAGCCCAGGGGGAGGCACCGAGGGCACCGTGGCTCAGCCTGGAGCAGAGGGGCCCCCTGCACCCCACTCACCCATCCTGGAGTGTGATCCCCCTGCAGGATCCCGCCCTGGGGCGCCCACCATCCACTCACCCGTCACCCCGATGGCAGAGACGGGGCCCAGGCGCTGGCCGTCGTGGAAGCCATACAGGTTCATCTTGTACTTGTGGTCTGGCTCCAGGCCCGAGATGGTGACCCCGTCCTCGTGTCCTGGCACCCGCACCGCCTTGGGCTGCCCATCCTTGTCCTTGTACTGGATCAGGAAGGAGTCAAACTGGCCTTCAGGGACTGTCCATACGAGGCCCACAGAGGTGGGCGTCACATCCGTCACCGTCAGGACCCCCAGACGTGGCTCCAGGGGAGGGTTGGTGGCTGCAGGAGTCTCTTCTGGTTGTGGAGCTGCGACGGAGATTGTGGGAGGCTGTTAGGAAAAGCCCTTCTTTCCCTTGGTGGTAATTATGTCTGTTGCTTTTGCGATGCCCGTGAGGTGGGTCTGATGTAAAACTAAACTAATTGGCACCATCTGTCTGGCCCACAGCCCTTTACTAAGTCCCTGCCAGGCCCTGAGGCTGTGCTTCAGGGAGCAGTCAGCCACCACTGAGACCTGGGAAAGGGGCCGAGCTCCCATCCGTGCCTCGATGGCCCCTCCACTGTCTACACCTTCGTGATGACCTCCAGACTGTTCCACACCTTCCTTGGGAGCCTCATTAGTGTCTCAAATTCAACAGTCCAAACCCAAGCTCAGGGCCTCCTCCCACACCTGCCATCTCCCGGCCTCCCCACCTCAGCACCGCCACCGCTGCCTCCCCAGCGCCATGCCCGGTCCTCTCCAGCCCCAGCCCCCAGCCGCCCGCGGGTGCTCCACAGTGTTTGTTAATGAAACGCTGCATGGCTGGGCTAGGAAAATCCAAACTCAGGACCGCTTGGTTCCCACAGCCCGGAGAGACCCTGGAGACACTGCACCAGTGACGGAACCTGGAGGGTGGTCCCAAGAGGCAACTGGCAGGGATGGGGGGCGGTGGGTGGGGTTCCCAATAGCTTATTTCTCTGGCTCCTGAGAAGACTCGGTTCCAGACAGATGAAACTTGCTTCACAGATGAGCTGCTGATGAGGTCTCAGGAAGACGGAGGTGAGTTGAAGAGGAGAGGGCAGGGACAGAAGCAGCTAAAGGGGCAGGAGTGGTCACTGCTGAGCAGCAACGCGGCGCAAGCGCCGGGCTGAGCACTGGACTTCGCTTCCTTCGCCTTCTGTCTCTGCTACTTCCCGCGGCACCCACTCCCTGCCCGTTTTCGCGCTGTCTGTACTTCTTTCCATGAGAAGGAGAAACCGTCCCTCACCATCCAGCCTTATCGGAGGTGGTGTGGCTTAACTGGGAAGCTGGGATTAGACCTGCCCATGGGTATGGCAGTCCCAAGATTGCGTTTGGCATAAACTTTCCCCAATTTAGAAATGTTTCTCACTAGCTGCACGCATTTCTTCTCCTGCCAGGCATGGGCCTCAGTCAGCATGATGGCCTCCTCTGATAATGACCAGGCTGCTGGACCTCACAGTTAGGAGCTGGGGCAGCCGGAATGCAACTCAGCTGGTCAGATCCCAGAACCCGATTTTCCTCACTGTGCAGTCCATGCCCAACACAGCCCATCCTTACCCAGGGAGACCATCGACGGCCTCGTAGAGCCCCGTGCGGCTGCCCAGGACAGACAGACGGAGAGAGAGTGGCCCCCGGAGAAACCTCGGACTCATGTTCTGGGCTTGGCACGAGCCTCCACCCTGTGACATGCAGGACTCAGGACAGCTCTCCCCTCTTCCTACTCTCAGTGCTGACTAAAGTAAGAAAAGAAATCAGGGATGGAACCTTCTGGAAACTAGGCCAACCAAGTCACAGTGAGGTTGGGCTTCGTGGAAAAACAGAAACCTTGCTCTGGAAACCTATCTGTTCCTCTGCTTTCGAGTTTGTACTCGTTCCCCTTACAGCAAAAGTTGTTTTGCAAAAATGTGTCTTTCTCTCAGTGAGCTAAGGGGGAAAGAGATTCCCCCTTGCTCTGAGCAAGCCGGGCAGGCTGCCGGAGGGTCCCAGAGGTCCTCTAGGACCCGGGCCATTGTGCTGAGGCTCCGCAGAGGAAGTGCCCAGGCTGGTCATTCACAACGGCCCAGATGGCCTGTGCCTGGGCCTGAGAGAGAGGTGGGAGGCAGGGAGGTTCTTCCTTGCTGCAGAGGCAGCCACTGGGACAGTGAAGAGAGCTTGCAGCTGCGCTGATGAAGGAGCCACATCTCCGATCCCACACTCCGATCATCTGGGGGGCTGAAGAAGCCAGCCCGAGTGAGGGAGATTGTAACACTCCCAGCGGTGGATGCCAACGGCTTGTCCTGTCCGTGCCAAGCCTTTCTTACTGCTTCATGTTGCTGACTCACTGAGCCGTCATACCACTTCTGTGAGGTGGGCATTATGATCCCCATTTTACAGGTGAGGAAAGAGAGGACAGAAAGTTGAAGACTTGTTCAAGGTTGTGCAGCTGCTTGTAGTCCTTACCCGTGAACTGCTCTTTCTAGGTCTTTCCCAAGCAGGTGGGCCATTGGGTCCCCAGCAGCAAGTCAGCTATCACCAAAGGGAGGTTAAGGCCCCGGTGGGAGGAATGAACTAGGTCTTGCTCCCACTCACCTGTCAGGCCCACAGTGGACACGGGGCCCACACGCTGCCCCCCGTGCAGGCCGTACAGGTGCATCTTGTACTTGCGCCCCGGCTCCAGGCCCCGCACGGTGACCTCACTCTCCTCACCCCCGACACGCACCACCTGGGGCCGCCCGTCCCTGTCCTTGTACTGGATGGTGAAGGAGTCGAAGTGGCCCTGGGGGATGGTCCAGGAGAGGCTCAGCGAGTCCGGGGAGGATTCTGTCACTGTCAGCTCCCCCAGGAGGGGCTCCTCGGGGGGTGCTGGGGCCTCTGTGCTGGGTTCTGTGGGGCTGGGGGTCTCTTCCTCAGCAGCTGAGAAGGACAGACACAGGGAGGTGAGGCAGGGTCCATGGAGATGTCCTCGGCCTCCTGCCAAGCTGTGGTCATGACTGGACCCTGAGGTTCCTGCAGAGAAGTCCCTCCTGGGGGCTGGGAGGTCCTGCTCAGCCCAGCCTCACAAACATGCCCAGACCCTCGGGGTCAGCTGTGGGAAAGCAGGGCAGCCACCAGCACAGCTCACAGAGGCCTTCCTCTGCCCAGGGGGACCCGCTGGTCCTCGGGGAGCCCAGGGGGAGGCACCGAGGGCACCATGGCTCAGCCTGGAGCAGAGGAGCCCCCTGCACCCCACCCACCCATCCTGGAGTGTGATCCCCCTGCAGGATCCCGCCCTGGGGCGCCCACCATCCACTCACCCGTCACCCCGATGGCAGAGACGGGGCCCAGGCGCTGGCCGTCGTGGAAGCCATACAGGTTCATCTTGTACTTGTGGTCTGGCTCCAGGCCCGAGATGGTGACCCCGTCCTCGTGTCCTGGCACCCGCACCGCCTTGGGCTGCCCATCCCCGTTCTTGTACTGGACCAGGAAGTGGTCAAACTGGCCCTCGGGGACGGTCCAGGACAGGCGCAGGGAGTCCAGGGTGGCATCCGTCACAGTCAGCTCCCCCAGGTGGGGCTTGATGGGAGGCTCAGGGGTCATGGTGGATGGAACTTGGGTGGTCCCAGCTTTGTAATCTGGAGCTGGGCGAGCTGGTCAGAGACATGGGGGACAGGTGAGGTCTCCTCAGTCCTCAGTTCAGCCTATCAGGGGTCTATTGCAAAAATAAGGTGACCAGGAACACACTCTTGCCATCCTCGGTGGCTCTTGCTCTGACTCTTTCCGGTCCCTTTAACGTCTCCTTCCTCACTGTCACCCCCTCCTCCCTCGCCTCGCCCACCACCCACCAAAGCCCCTGTGACCTCTCCCTCTCCTCCTGCACCTGCCTCTCCTCGGAACACAGGTCCGTGTGGCCACTGTGTCCTGGGCTCCCTGCACTGGGGGCTCGTTGGCATCTCACTGCCTTTGGCTCACGGCTTCGCCCTTGAACAGCTCAGAGCCGCTCCCCACAGGAAACCCGCAGTCTTCCCGGTTCTGTCCCTGTCCTCTGCTGCCATTGACTCAGAGTGTCCCGCTCTTTCTAAAGTTCCTGTCGCATCTCCTCACTCTCCACACCTGCAGCCCAACCTCCCTGGTCAGGGCCACCCTCACCTCTCACCTGGTGTCTCTGCCTCCCTCCACTCCCCTCCGCACAGGGGACCAGATTGGGACTTTACGTGCACAGCTGATGGAATCGGTCCTGCTTAAAACTATGCACAACCCCCTGAACCCCCAGAGGGGTCCCTGCTTCCTGAGCTGCCCTTACCTCTCCACCCCCATCTCAAGACTACCCCCTACTCAGAGCACTTCATCCAAAAGGCTCTCGTGTGCCCGAGTGTTCCACGTTCCCGGGCCTTTGCACCAGCTGTGACACTGTTCATCTGACACGCTAGTCATCCTATCGCACTATCACCACGCTAACACCTGCCTGACCTCAGCTATCAGCCATCCCGTGGGTGACTGTGGACAGGCTGGCTGAGGTCTCAGTGCCCTGGGACTTCCTGTCATATCCATGTCCTCCTTTGCCTGATTTGCTGGTTCACAGCCTGTCTTCCCTGACCGTGAGCCCCTTCAGTATAAGACCTTGTCTCCCGGCCAAGTTCAAGGCTGAGCCCTGGGAACTCCCACAGCACTTGGCTCAGGATGCCCCCATGTTAGCCGGCCCATGACAGGCAGAGGTCTGGGACTGTCCGAACCATGAGGCTGGGGTGCTGCGGACGAGATGCTGCTTTCCGTCCCCCGTCACAGCCTCCAGTCACGCTGCAGGGGCTGCATCTCTAGGACACACCAGGGGTGCCAGCATGAGTCCCTCCCACAGACTCTAAGAAAGAGTTGGCCCCTTGGTTGTCAGGAGATGCTACCAAAGTGTGGTCCTCAGAGCAGCAGCAGCAGCAGCAGCAGCAGCAGCAGCATCCCAGAGGACCTTAGGGATGCGGAATGTCTGGCCCCAGCCCAATCTGCTGGAAGAATCTGCCCTTTACCAAGATCCTCAGGCCACTGATGTGCAAAAGATGATGAGCAGGTGGCCATATGGACGTTTTCACAAAGATGGTAACAAAGGGGAAGTTTTCAGGGCCGGTCCTCACCACCCAGCCTGCCCTGTCCCCACTCACCTGTCAGGCCCACAGTGGACACGGGGCCCACACGCTGCCCCCCGTGCAGGCCGTACAGGTGCATCTTGTACTTGCGCCCCGGCTCCAGGCCCCGCACGGTGACCTCACTCTCCTCACCCCCGACACGCACCACCTGGGGCCGCCCGTCCCTGTCCTTGTACTGGATGGTGAAGGAGTCGAAGTGGCCCTGGGGGATGGTCCAGGAGAGGCTCAGCGAGTCCGGGGAGGATTCTGTCACTGTCAGCTCCCCCAGGAGGGGCTCCTCGGGGGGTGCTGGGGCCTCTGTGCTGGGTTCTGTGGGGCTGGGGGTCTCTTCCTCAGCAGCTGAGAAGGACAGACACAGGGAGGTGAGGCAGGGTCCATGGAGACGTCCTCGGCCTTCTGCCAAGCTGTGGTCATGACTGGACCCTGAGGTCCCTGCAGAGAAGTCCCTCCTGGGGGCCGGGAGGTCCTGCTCAGCCCAGCCTCACAAACATGCCCGGACCCTCGGGGTCAGCTGTGGGGAAGCAGGGCAGCCACCAGCACAGCTCACAGAGGCCTTCCTCTGCCCAGGGGGACCCGCTGGTCCTCGGGGAGCCCGGGGGGAGGCACCGAGGGCACCGTGGCTCAGCCTGGAGCAGAGGGGCCCCCTGCACCCCACCCACCCATCCTGGAGTGTGATCCCCCTGCAGGATCCCGCCCTGGGGCGCCCACCATCCACTCACCCGTCACCCCGATGGCAGAGACGGGGCCCAGGCGCTGGCCGTCGTGGAAGCCATACAGGTTCATCTTGTACTTGTGGTCTG
Source organism: Glossophaga mutica (assembly GCA_039655065.1). Taxonomy (NCBI): domain Eukaryota; kingdom Metazoa; phylum Chordata; class Mammalia; order Chiroptera; family Phyllostomidae; genus Glossophaga; species Glossophaga mutica. Next base: position 108,006,274 of record CM077306.1, read on the forward strand.
GCTCCAGGCCCGAGATGGTGACCCTGTCCTCGTGTCCTGGCACCCGCACCGCCTTGGGCTGCCCATCCCCATTCTTGTACTGGATCGTGAAGTAGTCAAAGTGGCCCTCAGGGATGGTCCAGGACAGGTGCAGGGAGTCCGGGGAGGATCCTATCACTGTCAGTTGTCCCAGGAGGGGCTCCTTGGGGGGTGCTGGGGCCTCCGTGCTGAGTTCTGTGATGCTGGGGGTCTCATTCATCTCAGTGGGGAGAGGGGTCTCATCCTCATCCACCTGGGGAACTAAGTAAAGAGATTGGGGGTAGAGGCTTAAGTGGTGAGTTACTTTTATGGTGACGTGTACAGGGACAACCAAGTCCATCCTGCTGAAATACTGTTCAAGCTGTAGACTTTGCCACTGGCATAGCGTCCTTGGTGCAGGGAGTGGGACAGGCTCCCAAACCGCTGTCACGTGTTGGCCCATTGGCATAAACCTCCAGAAGGCAATTTGGACACGTGACAGGAGCCAAAATAATGCCCCTGTGCCTTGACCCAATAATCTCATTTCCAGGCACGTAGCCTAAGGAAATTGTTACAAAGCAGGAAAAAGTTGTGTCACAGGAATGCATCGTGGGCTTGTTCAGGATGGCAACATGGGTTGCAGGACGAAGAGGCGTGCAGGAGGTGATTGGGTTTGTTGTGGCACTTTCGCCACGAAGCATCAAATAACCATCAAAGTGGTGATTAATGTGGGTTGTGTAGCCACAGGAGAAATGCGCACAAAGTCAGCTGGGTGCAAGGGACAGTCAGAGGCAAGAATTAGATTTCTCTGCAATGTTGGAAAATGCAGAGAGGATGTTATGGGCCTTGTTGTGAATGGTGATTATGAAGTCAAAAGGTGGTCTGACGGGAGGTGTTTTCCTCGTTTTCAAACTTTCCATCATGTTGCTGTATTCTTTTCGCTAGAAAAGTACAGACTTAAAGAGAAATCCTGGATTATCAAAACAACCTGGTGGAAGATGTGGGTGGTGACACAGGCCTGCTCCACTTTGTACATGTTTGGGTTTCGCCTTGTTAAAAAGTAAAAAACCTGAGCAGTGAATGAGAATTAAAAGCTTACCTTCAGGGTGTGAACTGTTCTAATGTCCATTTTCTAATGAAGCCCTATTCTCCCCTCCCGCAACATTCCTGCGAATACAGGTATAGATGAGGCCCTCCGCCCAGGAGACAGGAGGGCTGAGTGAATGGCTCCTCTGTGCGCAGTGCCCTCAGGAGAGGCGAGGGGGCGCCACAGAGCCGATCACTGGGCCACGCAGAGGCAGCAACCTGCCCTCGGAAGGCTCCGTCTCACAGGGTCGGCCCTTTCACGTGCAGAGCAACTCTCAGGACACCCTCTCACCAGACACAGCAATCTGGCAACGACTTTGAAAAGCCCGCCTGTCTGCACTGTTGGGACTGAATTCACCTTGTGATTTTTCCCCCTTATTTCTTAGGGACTAGAAATTGTCTTTTTCATAATTAGAAATGAAATAAGTCGCAGGAGTGACTGGGGTAAAAGACAGGCAGTACGAGACAGAAGACATTATCTTTAAAATTTGTTCCCTGATTATGAAAGAAATACATGTCATTTAAGAAAATCTGGATCACACAGAATAGAATAAAAGAGGGGGGAAGTCCTGGAACAGTCTATCCTGTCCTACAAACATGCATCTTGTGGGGCATGTTTCCTTCCAGTGTCCTTCCCATGCACGTCATTTTCAAGTGGTTGTGGTCGACACTTTTACACAAATTGTGGGCTCTTTTCTCAGTGTAATGTTTTAAATTAATTGTATTACATTAAAACATTTCAGTGGTGACATAATTGCTCTTCTTATAGATGTTGTCAAACAATTTAACTAGCCCAATGTGGCTGGATGTTGGGTTCTTTCTTCCTTTCCCTTTTTTTTTGTTTTTGTTTTTTATTTTTTGTTATAACAAAGAATGCTGTAATTAAGTTGGAAAAAAAATTCTGATAATTGCCCTAGCTGGTGTGGCTCAGTGGATTGAACGCTGGCCTGCAAACCAAAGGGTCACTGCTTCGATTCCCAGTCCAGGGCACATGCCTGGGTTGCAGGCCAGGTCTCCAGTAGGGGGCGTGTGAGAGGCAACCGCATATTGATATTTCTGTCCCTCTCTTTCTCCTTTCCTTCCTCTCTCTCTAAAAATAAATAAAAATTAAAAAAATTTTTGGTAAGTGTGCCTGACACATTTCACCTGAGAAGGAGGCCAGTGGCTGACTGTCAGGAGGAGTCCATGCTGCACTGAATGATGACGCTGTAGGCTGGCAGGGCCAGACCACTAGGCATGGGCCACACGGCCCAGGGCCACTGAGGGGGGCGTAAAAGGAGAGCATGAAAGGGGAGCTAGGCCAGGAACCTCAGGGGCTGGTGAAATACCAGAGCAGTCAGCAAGGCTACCGCCCATGAGAAAAAAGCAGTTCTCCCCTGAGATGCCCCAAGTACCCCACCCCCACTCACCTGTCAGGCCCACAGTGGACACGGGGCCCACACGCTGCCCCCCGTGCAGGCCGTACAGGTGCATCTTGTACTTGCGCCCCGGCTCCAGGCCCCGCACGGTGACCTCACTCTCCTCACCCCCGACACGCACCACCTGGGGCCGCCCGTCCCTGTCCTTGTACTGGATGGTGAAGGAGTCGAAGTGGCCCTGGGGGATGGTCCAGGAGAGGCTCAGCGAGTCCGGGGAGGATTCTGTCACTGTCAGCTCCCCCAGGAGGGGCTCCTCGGGGGGTGCTGGGGCCTCTGTGCTGGGTTCTGTGGGGCTGGGGGTCTCTTCCTCAGCAGCTGAGAAGGACAGACACAGGGAGGGTGAGGCAGGGTCCATGGAGATGTCCTTGGCCTTCTGCCAAGCTGTGGTCATGACTGGACCCTGAGGTTCCTGCAGAGAAGTCCCTCCTGGGGGCCGGGAGGTCCTGCTCAGCCCAGCCTCACAAACATGCCCGGACCCTCTGGGTCAGCTGTGGGAAAGCAGGGCAGCCACCAGCACAGCTCACAGAGGCCTTCCTCTGCTCAGGGGGACCCGCTGGTCCTCGGGGAGCCCGGGGGGAGGCACTGAGGGCACCATGGCTCAGCCTGGAGCAGAGGAGCCCCCTGCACCCTACCCACCCATCCTGGAGTGTGATCCCCCTGCAGGATCCCACCCTGGGGCGCCCACCATCCACTCACCCGTCACCCCGATGGCAGAGACGGGGCCCAGGCGCTGGCCGTCGTGGAAGCCATACAGGTTCATCTTGTACTTGTGGTCTGGCTCCAGGCCCGAGATGGTGACCCCGTCCTCATGTCCTGGCACCCGCACCGCCTTGGGCTGCCCATCCCCGTTCTTGTACTGGACCAGGAAGTGGTCAAACTGGCCCTCGGGGACGGTCCAGGACAGGCGCAGGGAGTCCAGGGTGGCATCCGTCACAGTCAGCTGCCCCAGGCTCGGCTTCAAAGTGGGGCTGGCTGGCCATTCTGCTTCGGGGGCTGGGAAAAGATGCAGACAGAAGCTTTCCTGTTCCTAGGAGTTGCTGAGACCCCAGCTTTTCCTGGCTTCTTTGGCTCTGGGACTAACTTAAAATCCATTTCTGGTTACGACCGTCAAAGTCTTTCGGTGGCCTCCTTGTAGTCTGTCTACCTGGCCAGCCTCCTGCCTCAGAGCCTTTGCCTGTTTCCTCTGCCCTCCTGCTCTTTCCCCAGATGTCCGCGCGGCTCATGCCCACGCTTCCTGTAAGTCCTTTCAAACGCTACGTTCTCGGTGGGGCCTTCCCCCCACTACCTATGTAAAGTTCCAGTCCTCCCAATTGCAACCTACCCTCTTTATTTAGACCAAATTCCAGCAACACATTGGAAAACAACAATTATGGAGCCGTCGGAAACCTGCAGCACTCCCTGGATACGTGAGGACATTAAGGAATGACTGTTCACTTTTGAGGTACAATAATTATCACGTGGTTATTTTTAAATAGCCTTTAAATAGCCTTTTTAAAGAGAGGGCTATAAATATTTAGTGATGAAGTACAGTGTCTAGGATGAGTGCAAAAGCACTTCAGTGGTCTACCCTACAAGGAATACTGTTTGGCTGTACAAAGAAACAAAGTACTACTCGATGCTGCCACGTTGGTGGGCCTCAAAGCGTGCTGGGTGAAGGAGCCCAGCACAAGAGAGCATGAGCTGCGTGGTCCCGTTTGTGCGGTTGGCTCGGACAGGGTAGGGCTCGGCACAGAGCACAGGTTAGGGCTGCCTGGGGATGGGCGTCGGAAGGGTCTACCCATGAGGACTCTTTTTGGGGTGGAAGAAAAGCTCAAGAACAAGACAGTGGTGAAGCATGCACACTATAAATATACTAAAGTCGATGAAGTTGTATATTGAAACAGGTCACTTTTCTCATACGTAAAAAATGTCAATAGAGTTGTTAATATGGAAGCATTCTACGGAGCGGGCAGGCAGAGATGGAGGAAAGGGTGAGCAGACTGGGCAGGAGTTGGTATCTGGTGGAAGCAGGTGATATATGTCCCAGCTCCCAAACAGAGTTCTTTCCAGAGTTCCCAGGCAACTCAGAGAGCCACAGTGGGCCAGGGCATTATTGCCTTGGAGTCTTCAGTACCCAGGGGCCTCTCAGATGGCCAGGCACTTTCCTGACAATCGCTTTTCCTGCCCCCAGACTGTCGCTGTCCTCTGCTGTCCGATGGACAGTGCAGGGGTCAGAGGATGGGATTTCACTGTCTGCACTGGAGGAGACTCTGGAGGCCTCTTTCCTGAGCCCAAACCTGGAGGCCCTTCAGCCCCCACTCACCTGTCAGGCCCACAGTGGACACGGGGCCCACACGCTGCCCCCCGTGCAGGCCGTACAGGTGCATCTTGTACTTGCGCCCCGGCTCCAGGCCCCGCACGGTGACCTCACTCTCCTCACCCCCGACACGCACCACCTGGGGCCGCCCGTCCCTGTCCTTGTACTGGATGGTGAAGGAGTCGAAGTGGCCCTGGGGGATGGTCCAGGAGAGGCTCAGCGAGTCCGGGGAGGATTCTGTCACTGTCAGCTCCCCCAGGAGGGGCTCCTCGGGGGGTGCTGGGGCCTCTGTGCTGGGTTCTGTGGGGCTGGGGGTCTCTTCCTCAGCAGCTGAGAAGGACAGACACAGGGAGGGTGAGGCAGTGTCCATGGAGATGTCCTCGGCCTTCTGCCAAGCTGTGGTCATGACTGGACCCTGAGGTCCCTGCAGAGAAGTCCCCCGTGGGGGCTGGGAGGTCCTGCTCAGCCCAGCCTCACAAACATGCCCAGATCAGCTCGGGATCAGCTGTGGGGAAGCAGGGCAGCCACCAGCACAGCTCACAGAGGCCTTCCTCTGCCCAGGGGGACCCGCTGGTCCTCGGGGAGCCCAGGGGGAGGCACCGAGGGCACCATGGCTCAGCCTGGAGCAGAGGGGCCCCCTGCACCCCACTCACCCATCCTGGAGTGTGATCCCCCTGCAGGATCCCGCCCTGGGGCGCCCACCATCCACTCACCCGTCACCCCGATGGCAGAGACGGGGCCCAGGCGCTGGCCGTCGTGGAAGCCATACAGGTTCATCTTGTACTTGTGGTCTGGCTCCAGGCCCGAGATGGTGACCCCGTCCTCGTGTCCTGGCACCCGCACCGCCTTGGGCTGCCCATCCCCATTCTTGTACTGGATCGTGAAGTAGTCAAAGTGGCCCTCAGGGATGGTCCAGGACAGGTGCAGGGAGTCCAGGGTGGCATCCGTCACAGTCAGCTGCCCCAGGCGCGGCTCGATGGGAGGCTCAGGGGTCATGGTGGAAGGTTCTGATATTTCATTCTCCTCTTTCCTTGGAACTAAACAGAGACAGGGGGAGAGAGAAGGACCTGAGCGAGGGGCAGGCGTCCACGAGGGCTCCGCTGTCCCCTGGGTTCTCATGTTGTCTGGAAGGAAGCAAGGTGGGCAGAGTTCCTCTTGCTCACCTGTCAGAGATTCCACCTGGATAGGACCCAGACGCTGCCGGCCATGGAAACCGTACACATTTACCAGGTATCTGTGGTTGGATTCCAGTCCAGAGAGGGTGATGTCATTCTGGTTGCCCCCTAAACTGACAACTTGGAGTTTCCCATCCTTGTCAATGTACTGGACCTCGAAGGCATCAAATTCTCCCTCAGTGACCGTCCAGGAGAGGTGTAGGGTGTGCAGGGTGGCTTCGTCCACAGTCAGCTCCCCGAGTTGCGGCTCAGACTCTGGAGGGTTTGGGGCCATGGTCTCAGCTCCAATTTCTTCCCTGGGGGCTGGTGCAGAGAGACAGGTAGAGCTGGCTGATGGGCTTGTTGCTGCACTAGGTCTCTCCAAGGGGAGGGCAGGAGGGCAGGAGGTGAAGGCAAAGGATCAGTGGTAAAGGGGGCCAACTATTGATGCACAGGGGGGAATTTCAAAAGCATGATGCTAAGTGCAAGAAGCCAAACACAAAAGACTATGTACTGTGTGATTCTGCAAATGAAAGGCTTCGAAAGTCAAAATGATCCTCATGGAAAGCAATCCACAGTGCCAGAGACTGGCACTAGGGCACAGGCAGCGAACACAAGGCCCGTGGGCTGAATGCGGCCCTCCACCTTGTTCTATCCGGCCTCAGTGCCAAGCTCCTTGCCCCTAGTTAAGGCGTAGTGACATTTGTAAGTCCTAAAATTACATTCGGCCCCTTGAAGGCAACCGGGAGGCTGTTGTGGTCCCCAGTGAAAATGAGTTTGACACCCTGCACTAGGGAAACTGACTGAGAGGGTCACAGCGAACTTTTGGGCCCAGGGAAAAGTTTTACAGTTCAGTTGAGATAATGATTTCATGACATTGAATTATTCCCTTTAAATGGCTGAATTTTACTGTACATAAATTATACCTCCATATAGCTGATCTCTTTCTCTAGAGAAAGGGATATAGGAAGCTCAGAAATGTGTGGCTGGGTGAGGCCGGGAAAGCCTGGCAGGAAGGAGGAACAATCTATTCTGGCCACAGCCGCACTCACCGGTCACGGCGACAGCAGCGACGGGCCCCACACGCCGGCCCTCGTGCAGCCCGTAGAGCAGCAGCTTGTACCTGCGGGAGGGGTCCAGGCCCGAGACCCTGACCTCCCTGAGGCTGCCCTCCACGGGCACCACCTGGGGCTGCCCGTCCTTGTCCTTGTACTGGATCACGAAGGAGTCAAACTGGCCTTCGGGGACCGTCCATGCAAGGCCCACGGAGTCTGGTGTCACGCTGGTCACCTGCAGCTCCTCTCCCAGATAGGGTTTTGAGGGATGCTTTGTTCTAGCATCATCCACAGCACCTTGGGTCTCTGAGATGTAGACATGGAGGAAATGGCTGAGATGTTTCTGGAAGTCTGGATGACTTTGAAGGGCAGGAGCGAGAGGTCTGGAGCCTGGGCTTTGACGTGTGAACCCCAAAGGGCTGGTGCTCTGGGCTTATGCAAGGAGAGGGGGGAACTGGGTCCCAGCCCAAGTGGCTGGAACCAGATAACTGTGATGGCAGCCAGCACAAGTGACCACCTGTAGCCCTGGCCTGGCAGAGTGCCAGACACCTTCCCCAGGGCCTCCGGGAACAGAGGCAGACCCTGCAGGGGAGGCCCTCACCTGTGGTGCCATCAGCGGTGAGGGGGCCATGGCGTTTCTTGCCCAGGAGGCCATAGAGGAGGAATCTGTACTTGCGGCCACTGTCCAGAGGGGTGATGGTGACTGAGCGTTCGTGACCCACCACAGGCACTATCCGGGGCCCATCCCTGTCCTTGAACTGGACCACAAAGGAGTCAAAGTGGCCCTCGGGGACCGTCCAGGAGAGGCGCAGTGAGTTCTCGGTGGGGTCTGTCACCCACAGCTCCCCGAGGCGGGGTGGGGCACCTGGGCTGGCATCACCTTGGGCGGCTGACAGAAAGGAATAGTTCTCATGTTTATCTTCCAAAGTGACTCCTTTACTGCCTCTTGCTGGAGTTGGAAAAACCCAGAACTGCCCAAGTGATCAGCGCTTCCCCCAAATCTTCCTATCACCCTCCCAGTGCCACTACCATTCCCAGCTGGCCTGTGCCTCTGTCCACTTAAGCAATCAGGAGGGGTCTTCTGTCCTGAGATACCTCTGGGAAAAGAGATTCCCTAGCTTACAGTTTATCTTATTCCTCTGGCTGTCCAGATCCTTCCCACCAGTTAGAGACCCATTCCCTAGCAGGTGCAACTTGTTACAGGCTTGGAGTGTTGTGTCCTTTTACCAAGGAGCCCACTCTTTGTGATTTGACTGCCTCTGGGGAAATCCAAGGGTCCTGGGGACATCAGTCAGATGGGGGCACAAGATTCCTGATGGGGGCAGACAGCAGGAGGGAAGGCATGATGATGGAGGTGATCCTCACAGGCCCTGGTAGAAGGGGGTTGCCTGTGTGTGAGGGGGGTTAGGGAAAAGGCAGGGAGCTCAGACAGGAAAGGAATCTGGTGTTAGCCCAAGAAGCCATCCCGAAGCCTGGGAAGGAGCTGGCCCATTGTCTTCCTGGACAGCAAGGACACTGAGGGCACTGCTATTGCAAGAGTTTTCTGGCAACAGGGAGCCCCCTGGGGCAGGGGAGGGCCTGGACCGAAAACCAGGAAAGGGCCACAGCTGGGCAGCCAGCCCTGGGCTCCTGGGGACCTTGGCTTCTGAGGCTCCAATAGGAGGACAGGGAAGGAAAGATATGGGACCTGATGGGCCTGAGCCAATAGGGTAAGAAACTGGGTGAGAGTCAGAGGGTAGATGGCAAAACTCTCAGGAGGGGGTGGTGCCACAGGGCTGAGGACCCACAGGGCCCAGGGAGGCAGAAAAGGCTCTGCTCCCTTCTCTCCCTTCCCAGTACCTGTTCCCCGTGCCCCACCCTCCAGGATGGCATCTGAAGGGTCTTCCCCCTTTCGACTAGAGCAGGGATTATGAGAAGACAGGTAGAGCCAGCGGGGGATGGATCCAGGTCTGGCCCGTCATCCTGGCTCCCTTGTGTCTTGGACCGGGTAGCTTAGCCAATGAAACAGGATGACAGAGGGGAGGCCTGACAGGTGCGACAAGAGATCAGACAGTGTGAAGAGGGGCCTCACGCTCAGTGTCAGGGGGTCCCTCTCACCTGTCTTTGCCCCCACAAAGACAGGGCTGAGTCGTTTCCCTTCCTGGATGCCAAAGGGCAGGAACTTGTACTTCCTGTTGGGCTCCAGGCCACTGACAGTGACCTCCAGCTGGTCTGTGGCCACAGACACCACTTGGGGCTGCCCGTCCCTGTCCTTGTACCGGACCATGAGGGAGTCGAATTTGCCCTCAGGGACCACCCATGAGAGGCCCACAGAGTCGGGTCAGGGGTCATGTCTGTCACTGTTAGTGCCCCTAGGTGCGGCTCCTGGAGGGGTTCTGTGGCTGGGGCTGCTGGGAGGGGCACTGAGATGAGGGAAGACAAAGAACGGGGCTGAGATTTCCGGAGGGACAGCTCTCCCCACAGAGCTCTGGGCTCCCAGGACCTCGGGAGCCTCAAACTGAGATGGGAGACAGTCACATCTTTATTTTTCACTGACCGCTAACTGAAATGTAGCATTCCCTTCAACGATGAATACAGGAAACCAGTGACGGTACACTAGCAGTGCCTGTGACTCTGTCACCAAGGGGAACCACAGATATTTTCACATCAACTCAGAGTCACTGCAGGGACTTCACAGTATGGATTACACTCACCACTGCTCCCAAATGTGACACTAAGTCTTGTTATTTAACAAATGAATCAAGAAGGTCCTGTGTTAAACGTGAATTTAAAAATATTTTGATTAACTGCATATCAACATAAATGACTTCCCTTGTAACGCTATGCATTTTATTTCCTAGATTTAGAAGCATTGCCCTGAAGGGGTGTCTTTTCACCAGACACCGTGGAAAAGCCGCGGCGGGAGCCCGTGACCAGGAGGCAGTGAAGCCCAGGAGGCCGAGAACGAGCTTCTAGAGGCGCCTGCGTGCCTGACAAGGGCTTCAAGGGGTGAGTGCCACTTAGCCCCAACAAAATAGGGCAGCAGGGGAGGTGGCAGCCATGTCCAGGTCACAGGAGCTTATAAAGAGATGGGAAGAAACAACTGTGGACAGGCAGAGAGGGAGACCCTTAGCACTGGATGTGGGTCAGGTGAGAGGAAGACACTCTGGCCTGGGCGAGGGACAGAGTGGAGACGGAGCTGGCCGGCAGGGAAGGTTCTGGCCTGGGGGAGGAGCCAAGGGGTCAGGGAAGAGACTAAGATGCCTGTGACCCCAGGAAAACGTTCAGAGGCCACCAAGGCAGGAGAGATTGCAGGTGGGGACTCTGGCTAACCAGGGTTAGGGACTGACTGACCCCTCACTCACCCGTCACAGCCACGGCAGACAGGGGGCCCACGCGCTGCCCGCCGTGGAGCCCGTAGACATGCATCCTGTATTTGTGTGCGGGTTCCAGGCCTGGAATAGTGGCCTCGTGCTGGTCTGTGGCCACAGGAACAACCTGGAGCTGCCCATCCCTGTCCTTGTACTGGATCAGGAAGGAGTCAAACTGGCCTTCAGGGACTGTCCATACGAGGCCCACAGAGGTGGGCGTCACATCCGTCACCGTCAGGACCCCCAGACGTGGCTCCAGGGGAGGGTTGGTGGCTGCAGGAGTCTCTTCTGGTTGTGGAGCTGCGACGGAGATTGTGGGAGGCTGTTAGGAAAAGCCCTTCTTTCCCTTGGTGGTAATTATGTCTGTTGCTTTTGCGATGCCCGTGAGGTGGGTCTGATGTAAAACTAAACTAATTGGCACCATCTGTCTGGCCCACAGCCCTTTACTAAGTCCCTGCCAGGCCCTGAGGCTGTGCTTCAGGGAGCAGTCAGCCACCACTGAGACCTGGGAAAGGGGCCGAGCTCCCATCCGTGCCTCGATGGCCCCTCCACTGTCTACACCTTCGTGATGACCTCCAGACTGTTCCACACCTTCCTTGGGAGCCTCATTAGTGTCTCAAATTCAACAGTCCAAACCCAAGCTCAGGGCCTCCTCCCACACCTGCCATCTCCCGGCCTCCCCACCTCAGCACCGCCACCGCTGCCTCCCCAGCGCCATGCCCGGTCCTCTCCAGCCCCAGCCCCCAGCCGCCCGCGGGTGCTCCACAGTGTTTGTTAATGAAACGCTGCATGGCTGGGCTAGGAAAATCCAAACTCAGGACCGCTTGGTTCCCACAGCCCGGAGAGACCCTGGAGACACTGCACCAGTGACGGAACCTGGAGGGTGGTCCCAAGAGGCAACTGGCAGGGATGGGGGGCGGTGGGTGGGGTTCCCAATAGCTTATTTCTCTGGCTCCTGAGAAGACTCGGTTCCAGACAGATGAAACTTGCTTCACAGATGAGCTGCTGATGAGGTCTCAGGAAGACGGAGGTGAGTTGAAGAGGAGAGGGCAGGGACAGAAGCAGCTAAAGGGGCAGGAGTGGTCACTGCTGAGCAGCAACGCGGCGCAAGCGCCGGGCTGAGCACTGGACTTCGCTTCCTTCGCCTTCTGTCTCTGCTACTTCCCGCGGCACCCACTCCCTGCCCGTTTTCGCGCTGTCTGTACTTCTTTCCATGAGAAGGAGAAACCGTCCCTCACCATCCAGCCTTATCGGAGGTGGTGTGGCTTAACTGGGAAGCTGGGATTAGACCTGCCCATGGGTATGGCAGTCCCAAGATTGCGTTTGGCATAAACTTTCCCCAATTTAGAAATGTTTCTCACTAGCTGCACGCATTTCTTCTCCTGCCAGGCATGGGCCTCAGTCAGCATGGTGGCCTCCTCTGATAATGACCAGGCTGCTGGACCTCACAGTTAGGAGCTGGGGCAGCCGGAATGCAACTCAGCTGGTCAGATCCCAGAACCCGATTTTCCTCACTGTGCAGTCCATGCCCAACACAGCCCATCCTTACCCAGGGAGACCATCGACGGCCTCGTAGAGCCCCGTGCGGCTGCCCAGGACAGACAGACGGAGAGAGAGTGGCCCCCGGAGAAACCTCGGACTCATGTTCTGGGCTTGGCACGAGCCTCCACCCTGTGACATGCAGGACTCAGGACAGCTCTCCCCTCTTCCTACTCTCAGTGCTGACTAAAGTAAGAAAAGAAATCAGGGATGGAACCTTCTGGAAACTAGGCCAACCAAGTCACAGTGAGGTTGGGCTTCGTGGAAAAACAGAAACCTTGCTCTGGAAACCTATCTGTTCCTCTGCTTTCGAGTTTGTACTCGTTCCCCTTACAGCAAAAGTTGTTTTGCAAAAATGTGTCTTTCTCTCAGTGAGCTAAGGGGGAAAGAGATTCCCCCTTGCTCTGAGCAAGCCGGGCAGGCTGCCGGAGGGTCCCAGAGGTCCTCTAGGACCCGGGCCATTGTGCTGAGGCTCCGCAGAGGAAGTGCCCAGGCTGGTCATTCACAACGGCCCAGATGGCCTGTGCCTGGGCCTGAGAGAGAGGTGGGAGGCAGGGAGGTTCTTCCTTGCTGCAGAGGCAGCCACTGGGACAGTGAAGAGAGCTTGCAGCTGCGCTGATGAAGGAGCCACATCTCCGATCCCACACTCCGATCATCTGGGGGGCTGAAGAAGCCAGCCCGAGTGAGGGAGATTGTAACACTCCCAGCGGTGGATGCCAACGGCTTGTCCTGTCCGTGCCAAGCCTTTCTTACTGCTTCATGTTGCTGACTCACTGAGCCGTCATACCACTTCTGTGAGGTGGGCATTATGATCCCCATTTTACAGGTGAGGAAAGAGAGGACAGAAAGTTGAAGACTTGTTCAAGGTTGTGCAGCTGCTTGTAGTCCTTACCCGTGAACTGCTCTTTCTAGGTCTTTCCCAAGCAGGTGGGCCATTGGGTCCCCAGCAGCAAGTCAGCTATCACCAAAGGGAGGTTAAGGCCCCGGTGGGAGGAATGAACTAGGTCTTGCTCCCACTCACCTGTCAGGCCCACAGTGGACACGGGGCCCACACGCTGCCCCCCGTGCAGGCCGTACAGGTGCATCTTGTACTTGCGCCCCGGCTCCAGGCCCCGCACGGTGACCTCACTCTCCTCACCCCCGACACGCACCACCTGGGGCCGCCCGTCCCTGTCCTTGTACTGGATGGTGAAGGAGTCGAAGTGGCCCTGGGGGATGGTCCAGGAGAGGCTCAGCGAGTCCGGGGAGGATTCTGTCACTGTCAGCTCCCCCAGGAGGGGCTCCTCGGGGGGTGCTGGGGCCTCTGTGCTGGGTTCTGTGGGGCTGGGGGTCTCTTCCTCAGCAGCTGAGAAGGACAGACACAGGGAGGGTGAGGCAGGGTCCATGGAGATGTCCTCGGCCTCCTGCCAAGCTGTGGTCATGACTGGACCCTGAGGTTCCTGCAGAGAAGTCCCTCCTGGGGGCCGGGAGGTCCTGCTCAGCCCAGCCTCACAAACATGCCCGGACCCTCGGGGTCAGCTGTGGGAAAGCAGGGCAGCCACCAGCACAGCTCACAGAGGCCTTCCTCTGCCCAGGGGAACCCGCTGGTCCTCGGGGAGCCCAGGGGGAGGCACCGAGGGCACCATGGCTCAGCCTGGAGCAGAGGAGCCCCCTGCACCCCACCCACCCATCCTGGAGTGTGATCCCCCTGCAGGATCCCGCCCTGGGGCGCCCACCATCCACTCACCCGTCACCCCGATGGCAGAGACGGGGCCCAGGCGCTGGCCGTCGTGGAAGCCATACAGGTTCATCTTGTACTTGTGGTCTGGCTCCAGGCCCGAGATGGTGACCCTGTCCTCATGTCCTGGCACCCGCACCGCCTTGGGCTGCCCATCCCCGTTCTTGTACTGGACCAGGAAGTGGTCAAACTGGCCCTCGGGGACGGTCCAGGACAGGCGCAGGGAGTCCAGCGTGGCATCCGTCACAGTCAGCTCCCCCAGGTGGGGCTTGATGGGAGGCTCAGGGGTCATGGTGGATGGAACTTGGGTGGTCCCAGCTTTGTAATCTGGAGCTGGGCGAGCTGGTCAGAGACATGGGGGACAGGTGAGGTCTCCTCAGTCCTCAGTTCAGCCTATCAGGGGTCTATTGCAAAAATAAGGTGACCAGGAACACACTCTTGCCATCCTCGGTGGCTCTTGCTCTGACTCTTTCCGGTCCCTTTAACGTCTCCTTCCTCACTGTCACCCCCTCCTCCCTCGCCTCGCCCACCACCCACCAAAGCCCCTGTGACCTCTCCCTCTCCTCCTGCACCTGCCTCTCCTCGGAACACAGGTCCGTGTGGCCACTGTGTCCTGGGCTCCCTGCACTGGGGGCTCGTTGGCATCTCACTGCCTTTGGCTCACGGCTTCGCCCTTGAACAGCTCAGAGCCGCTCCCCACAGGAAACCCGCAGTCTTCCCGGTTCTGTCCCTGTCCTCTGCTGCCATTGACTCAGAGTGTCCCGCTCTTTCTAAAGTTCCTGTCGCATCTCCTCACTCGCCACACCTGCAGCCCAACCTCCCTGGTCAGGGCCACCCTCACCTCTTACCTGGTGTCTCTGCCTCCCTCCACTCCCCTCCGCACAGGGGACCAGATTGGGACTTTACGTGCACAGCTGATGGAATCGGTCCTGCTTAAAACTATGCACAACCCCCTGAACCCCCAGAGGGGTCCCTGCTTCCTGAGCTGCCCTTACCTCTCCACCCCCATCTCAAGACTACCCCCTACTCAGAGCACTTCATCCAAAAGGCTCTCGTGTGCCCGAGTGTTCCACGTTCCCGGGCCTTTGCACCAGCTGTGACATTGTTCATCTGACACGCTAGTCATCCTATCGCACTATCACCACGCTAACACCTGCCTGACCTCAGCTATCAGCCATCCCGTGGGTGACTGTGGACAGGCTGGCTGAGGTCTCAGTGCCCTGGGACTTCCTGTCATATCCATGTCCTCCTTTGCCTGATTTGCTGGTTCACAGCCTGTCTTCCCTGACCGTGAGCCCCTTCAGTATAAGACCTTGTCTCCCGGCCAAGTTCAAGGCTGAGCCCTGGGAACTCCCACAGCACTTGGCTCAGGATGCCCCCATGTTAGCCGGCCCATGACAGGCAGAGGTCTGGGACTGTCCGAACCATGAGGCTGGGGTGCTGCGGACGAGATGCTGCTTTCCGTCCCCCGTCACAGCCTCCAGTCACGCTGCAGGGGCTGCATCTCTAGGACACACCAGGGGTGCCAGCATGAGTCCCTCCCACAGACTCTAAGAAAGAGTTGGCCCCTTGGTTGTCAGGAGATGCTACCAAAGTGTGGTCCTCAGAGCAGCAGCAGCAGCAGCAGCAGCAGCAGCAGCAGCATCCCAGAGGACCTTAGGGATGCGGAATGTCTGGCCCCAGCCCAATCTGCTGGAAGAATCTGCCCTTTACCAAGATCCTCAGGCCACTGATGTGCAAAAGATGATGAGCAGGTGGCCATATGGACGTTTTCACAAAGATGGTAACAAAGGGGAAGTTTTCAGGGCCGGTCCTCACCACCCAGCCTGCCCTGTCCCCACTCACCTGTCAGGCCCACAGTGGACACGGGGCCCACACGCTGCCCCCCGTGCAGGCCGTACAGGTGCATCTTGTACTTGCGCCCCGGCTCCAGGCCCCGCACGGTGACCTCACTCTCCTCACCCCCGACACGCACCACCTGGGGCCGCCCGTCCCTGTCCTTGTACTGGATGGTGAAGGAGTCGAAGTGGCCCTGGGGGATGGTCCAGGAGAGGCTCAGCGAGTCCGGGGAGGATTCTGTCACTGTCAGCTCCCCCAGGAGGGGCTCCTCGGGGGGTGCTGGGGCCTCTGTGCTGGGTTCTGTGGGGCTGGGGGTCTCTTCCTCAGCAGCTGAGAAGGACAGACACAGGGAGGTGAGGCAGGGTCCATGGAGACGTCCTCGGCCTTCTGCCAAGCTGTGGTCATGACTGGACCCTGAGGTCCCTGCAGAGAAGTCCCTCCTGGGGGCCGGGAGGTCCTGCTCAGCCCAGCCTCACAAACATGCCCGGACCCTCTGGGTCAGCTGTGGGGAAGCAGGGCAGCCACCAGCACAGCTCACAGAGGCCTTCCTCTGCCCAGGGGGACCCGCTGGTCCTCGGGGAGCCCAGGGGGAGGCACCGAGGGCACCGTGGCTCAGCCTGGAGCAGAGGGGCCCCCTGCACCCCACTCACCCATCCTGGAGTGTGATCCCCCTGCAGGATCCCGCCCTGGGGCGCCCACCATCCACTCACCCGTCACCCCGATGGCAGAGACGGGGCCCAGGCGCTGGCCGTCGTGGAAGCCATATAGGTTCATCTTGTACTTGTGGTCTGGCTCCAGGCCCGAGATGGTGACCCTGTCCTCGTGTCCTGGCACCCGCACCGCCTTGGGCTGCCCATCCCCATTCTTGTACTGGATCGTGAAGTAGTCAAAGTGGCCCTCAGGGATGGTCCAGGACAGGTGCAGGGAGTCCGGGGAGGATCCTATCACTGTCAGTTGTCCCAGGAGGGGCTCCTTGGGGGGTGCTGGGGCCTCCGTGCTGAGTTCTGTGATGCTGGGGGTCTCATTCATCTCAGTGGGGAGAGGGGTCTCATCCTCATCCACCTGGGGAACTAAGTAAAGAGATTGGGGGTAGAGGCTTAAGTGGTGAGTTACTTTTATGGTGACGTGTACAGGGACAACCAAGTCCATCCTGCTGAAATACTGTTCAAGCTGTAGACTTTGCCACTGGCATAGCGTCCTTGGTGCAGGGAGTGGGACAGGCTCCCAAACCGCTGTCACGTGTTGGCCCATTGGCATAAACCTCCAGAAGGCAATTTGGACACGTGACAGGAGCCAAAATAATGCCCCTGTGCCTTGACCCAATAATCTCATTTCCAGGCACGTAGCCTAAGGAAATTGTTACAAAGCAGGAAAAAGTTGTGTCACAGGAATGCATCGTGGGCTTGTTCAGGATGGCAACATGGGTTGCAGGACGAAGAGGCGTGCAGGAGGTGATTGGGTTTGTTGTGGCACTTTCGCCACGAAGCATCAAATAACCATCAAAGTGGTGATTAATGTGGGTTGTGTAGCCACAGGAGAAATGTGCACAAAGTCAGCTGGGTGCACTGTCAGCTCCCCCAGGAGGGGCTCCTCGTGGGGCTTTAGGGCATCTGTACTGGAGTCTGTGGGGCTCAGGGCCTCCTCCACAGCCTCCTGATGAGATCAGACATGGATTGGGATACAGGCTTAAAGGGTGACTTGCTTTGCTGATGACGTTACATATGGCAATCAGTCATATTCAGCAAATATACTTCTCAAGCTTGTGG
Organism: Glossophaga mutica; assembly: GCA_039655065.1. Lineage (NCBI taxonomy): Eukaryota > Metazoa > Chordata > Mammalia > Chiroptera > Phyllostomidae > Glossophaga > Glossophaga mutica. The sequence goes on from CM077306.1 coordinate 108,023,491, forward strand.
TTTGTGCGGCCTCCGTGTTAGCCACTGAGGGTGGTCACGAAAGCCAGGGCTGAGCAGGGCCTCGTTTCCACCATGCCGCGCTAGCCAACTGTACTAGTGGGCTCTGTGGACTGGGGTCTCCCCTTATGTCCGAGGAAGGAGCTGGATGGGAAGATTGGACCTCTCAGGTGCTGTCTACCATGTTTACTGCCAGTGCTGACCTCAGGTAGTGAAGGGCAGTGTACCCCCTTCTCACCTGCACCTCCCTTTCAGCCTCTGCCCTCTCACCAGGGCTTCCCATGTTCACTCCACTATAACCCTCAAGAATGAGTCACTGAGTCAGGGCTTCAGGCAAAAGTGGGAGTGGCGTGGGCCCTGCTTCAGTTTGGGGTGGGAGTGGGGCTGGGGAAGGCTCTGCACTTCCCGTACCCACATTCTCTGCAGTTGGATCTGTGCTGTGGCTCCACAGCCTGGGGAGCCTGGACAAGGGCAGCCAGCCCTCCGGTGACCCACTCCCAGGCCCATGGGGAACTATTCAGGGGTAGGAGGTTGAGGAGGGAGTAGGCAAGAATGATAACCCAGCTGAGGATGAGGAAGGTAGGGAGGATGTGAAGAGGGAAAAGGATATTGGAAAGCAAGAGAGTCAGGGAGAAACAGCAGCTCACGCTCAGACAGTGGTGTCAGTGTGCCAGGCACTGACCTCAGCGCTGTGTGCACTCTCACGGCTGAGTGAAGCAGTTACCATCATTACCTCCATTTGACAGATGAGAAAGCTGAGACACGCACAGTCAGACATTGGAGAGCTGGGATAAAAATCTAGGCAGTTGGCTCTGGAGCCACGCTCCCAACCATGCGGTGACACAGCCATGGAGATGGGGCTGGCTGGGGAGGCTGGCCATGCGGGACATCCTGGAGGGTGCTGGAAGTGAGCCCTGTTCCCTGCTCCAAGCTGGCTGGGGGTCAGGGAGTCAGGGGGCTCAGAGGAGTCCTCTTCGCCCTGGACAGGGCTAGGGAAACATGGTGCCCTGAAGCTCAGAAATGACTGTGACCACAGCCAGGCCATGGAAGGCGAAGAAGCCCAGCACAAACTGTGGGGAAAGAACACAGTGGCCGAGGACAACGCGGGCAGGACAGGCGTGGGACAGCCGGGGTGGAGCGATGGTTGCAGGTGCTCAGATTGCGGGGATGGGGGCTGCTCTTGGAGATGGAGAAGCAGGGCTGTGACAAGGGCTGGGGCTGATGGCTGGGAGAGAAGTTCTGGGACGTGGGGAAAACGAGGTTGGAGGCTTTGGCAGAACTGGAGCCAAGAAAAAGAAGGTGGGAGGAGATGCATGGGAGCCCAGGTCCCACTCAGAGGACTGCGGGCTGACAGGGAAGGGGGCCCTGTGGCCCTGACTCACCAGTGGTGACCACCGTAGACACAGGCCCCACACGCCGCCGGCCATGAAGGCCGTAGAGGTTCATTTTATACTTCCGGTCAGGTTCCAGGCCGGAGACGGTGAGTGTGTTCTCATCTCCCTTGACAGACACTGCCTGGGGCTGCCCCTGTGCGTCCTTGTACTGGATCACAAAGGAGTCAAAGGTGCCCTGGGCCACGGTCCAGGATAGGCGCAGGGAGTCTGGGGTCACGGAAGTCGCTGTCAGTTCCCCCAGTAGTGGCTGCTCAGGGGGCTCTGGGTGGCGGGGCTCCTCTCTCTTCTCTGGAGCTGTAAATAAGAGGGTCCAGCCAGGCCTGAACTGGCAGCCTGGGATTGGGGCTTGGGGTATGGATGGGTTGTCACACCTGGAGAGTCACACTGGGTTAATGTGAGTGCTGAACTCCTGAGATGTCTGGCACCACCAGGGTAGGACACACCTCTGGGCCTTGGGGAGCAGCTGAATGGGTTGGACAGGGCCCAGCAATGAGAGGTAGGCTGGCTGCCCCTCAGTCTGGAAGCGGGACCGGGATCTAGAGTCAGCCTTCTCACTGGGAAGCGCAGCCAGCTCCTGGCTGAGGACAAGTGTGTGGAAGGCTGGGAGGGGTCACATGGGGGCTTAGGTGGCTGCCACTCACCAGTGCTGCCCTCAGCAGTGAGGGGGCCATGCCGCTTCTTGTTGGCGATGCCAAACAGAGTGAATCTATACACGTGGTCAGGGTCCAGCGGAGAGACAGTGACCGAGCGCTCAGGTCCTTCCACGGGCACCACCTGGGGCCGTCCATCTCTGTCCCTGTATTGGACCACGAAGGAGTCGAACTGGCCTTCAGGGACCGTCCAGGAGAGGCGCAGTGAGTCTGGGGTGGGATCTGTTACCCATAGTGTTCCGAGACGGGGTGATGTCACTAGGCTGGGATCACTCTGAGGCACTAGGAGAGAAGGAAGGGGACACAGGTACATCCACCTCCCATGCAGGGATGCTGTGGGAAGTTGTGCAGGTTGTGTACTGCACAAAGGTACACAGAAGGAGCACTGAGAGAGAGTTTCCAGCCAGTACTCTGCTTGCCAAGAGTGATACTCTGCTGCATACCCTGGCGATGGGCTATGCCCACCTACAGGCAGGGCACCTTCTTCTAAATGTGTAGACTGGTGTGGTCCTTACTCTATCCCCAGCCTGGGGAGGGGCCTCAGAGACAAGGAGCCAAGCCAGCCCTTCCCACATCTCCATGGCGGCCAGGGAAGTGTTCCAAAGCAACCTGCATTGCTTCAGGCTTACTTACTAGCTGATTTCTCTGAGAGAGGGGAGCACCATACTTAGAGCGAATTGGTGTGGGAGAGCCTCCCACACCTGCACCCTGGACCCCGCATCCTCCTTTCCCGCCCTCCTCCACTCCGCTGTATCTCCCTCCACCCCACCAACCTCCCTCTCTGCTCTCTATTGCCAGTCCAGGTTCCAGAGAGAGATGTCTCCACTGGTTGTAGCCATGCCCTCATGTCTATCACCCTCCACGGCAGTGCTCACCAGGGCAGTGGGGAGCTCGCACCGCTAAGTCCTGTGGACACTGTGTGGTATTGAATCACTCTCACGGAATCTGACGTGCCTGACCACGCACTTCTTTTTGACATTCAGGACAGCACTCTCTGGGACTCTGCCCCTCTTTGCAAATACCCCTCACGCTACCTGGCGGGCTCTTCTTCCTCTGCAAGTGTCCTGGGTGTTGGCCATCCTCAGTGTTCCCTCAGGCTCACCCGCGCTCCTATCTGCTGGCACTGATAACACCCTGCCCTCTCCAGGCCTCCCCTCTGCTCTCCACACCACGGAGACAGCAGTATAACCCCAGGGCCCACCCCTGTCTGCCTGAGTGACCCTCCGCATCTACGGCATGGGCACGCCTCCCAGGGCTGCTGTAAGGGTTGGGTGTGATGAGACACCTGGAACATCTGGAACACATTTGACCTTAACAAATGCTCAGAAGATGTATGTTTACTAAGTATCTCGCTGCGTTGTTCCTCATCTCTGCTGTTCCTTGTTTCTGGGAACAGGACTGTTTGATTCAGAAATGTAGGGTGCCTTGGCCCATCGCTCTCCTTCACCCCCCACATCCAGACTCACTGCCACCATCCCAAACTTAACTCACTTCTCTAGCTATCCTCCACAGTAGCCTTGGTGTAATTTGTAAGATAAATATAAAATCATGTCTCTCCCCACTTAAAACCCATCAGAGGCTCTCCCCAAGAGCCCTCAAATGAGGTCCAAGCTCCTGTCAGATTCGTGAGACCAGTCCCCTCAGCTGCCCAGGCACCCTGCTGTCCAGCAGGAGGAAACAGACATGGACGCCCCTACAGAATCACACTCACTCCTGCCCTGCTCTCCATGGGTCCGTCTGCGCTGCCCTCCTCATCCTCTGCCTGACCCACCACTGCTTTCCCTTCAGGATTCATCCCAGGGGCCCCTGCCTCCAGGAAGCCCTCCCGGAGTTCCCAAAGCACTGGGAAGACCTCCTTGAGGATCATGCAGAGGGCAGGGGCAGGTCATGGGTGTGATGCTTTCACTTACAGATCTTGACTTCAGCCACCAGGGGGCCATGCCTCTTCTTGCCCACAAACCCGTACAGGATAAATTTGTACTTGCGGCCCACGTCCAGGTTGGTGATGAGGGCTGAGCGCTGGGGCCCCTCCACAGTCACCACTTGGGGCCCATCCCTGTCTTTGTACTGGATCGTGAAGGAGTCGAACTTGCCCTCAGGGACAGTCCAGTGCAGGAGCAGGGAACTGGAGGTCACATCTGTCACTGCCAGCTTGCCCAGGCGTGGTGGGGCCAAGGGCTTCCCAGGCTTTTCCCCATCCCTGTCTGGAGTAGGGGTAGGGGAGTGAAAGCAAAGCAGACGGAGTCAGCCAAGGCCTTGTCCCGTCTCCTTTCCTCCCCTCTGCACACTGGCTTCCTCTAGCCTGGACAGCTTCCTCCCTCCCCCGAAGAATCCATTTCCCCACCCCTAAGCCCTCTGTGACCAGCCTTCCTGGGAAGAGGGATTTCCCCCACAACTTCTGTTCTGCAGTCAGAGCTTTGGCCCTGACCCACCCCTCACAAAAGTCTCAGTCCCTCTCCACACCAAGGTTCATGGGGAAGTTTTGGGTCCCCCGTGGTTCTTCCTGGGAGTTTTAAAACACCCTGCTGCTGCTGTAGAGCAGTCTGAAGACTTCTCAGTCCACCTGAACTTTTCTCTTCCTTGTCTCCCTCTCTCTCAGTTGTGAGCCTGACCTGGAGTTGTAGGGAGAATCAGCTTTTCTGGTCCCATAAACAGGGATGAAGAGGGAACGTGACAGCCAGGCACTCCTGGCCCTGTCCTTCACTGGCTCTGAAGACCTCACCCATCTCTGAAGTCCTGCTGTCTATGGTGCTCCCCACCCCAAGGAACCTCCACCCCCAGAAGAGAGTGGCTAATGGAGCCCCGGGGCACTGTCCTTGGCAGGCCCATGGCAGGCCCATGGCAGGCCCGGCTCTGCAGGTGGGAGCGGTGCCACTGTCCTAGCCTGTCCAGTGACGGGGTGGCAGGGGCTGTGGGGAAGGGAAGGGGAGGAGGATGAGTACCGTCGGGGCCAGAGGCCTCCCCACACCCACCCTGAGAGATGCATGGGGTGGGGTGGGGCAGAGGTGTGACCAGGATATGGCGGTATAGGACGCAGGGCACAGAAAGGAGACTCCCTGTGCCACTCTGGCCTCTCTCGTCTTCTTTTCAGGAAGCTACTCCCCTTCCTGGCCCACCCTGTCATCATTCTGGGACTCCGCCCCCATCCCTCTTGCCTTTGAACCCTCAGCTCCTTTTGTCTCCTTGTTTTCTCCCACTACTTCGACCCAAACACAGCCCTGCCCTTCTACCGGTATCCCACATCTGAAGTGCTGATGGCCCAGCCCCTCCCCCAACCTCAGGACCCTGGTCTGAGCAGAAGCCAGGATGTACCCATAATGCCTTGATAGATGAGAGGGGCAGAGGGCTTGCCCTCAGGGGGAACCCCATGAAGTGACAGCACATAGGGGGCTCCAGGAGGGGGTGAGGGCACCAGTGCCTGGCGGACGTCCCCTGGCAGCAGTTCGTCATGTGCCCCTGGAGCATCAGGCACCCAGAGGCGCAGCTGGAAGTGGGCGAAGACGTCGGGCCGGGCCGTCCAGGCTACGTGGAGGCGCCCGGTTTTGTCTTTGCCTAGTACCCTCAGCTCCCCCAGCTCCTGGGGACGCTGCTGCAGGGCAGGGGCCTGCACCCCTTGAGTTGTTGAAGGGCCTGAAGGGGGAGGCTCATCGGTGGCTCCCAAGAAGCCCGAGGGGGAGGATCCTAGGAATGGCAGGGCGAGAAAAACAGGGGAGTCCAGTGTGAGAACCTGGAAGGAACTCCAGCCCACAGGCTCTGCCCTCTAGCGTTTAGAGCTTGCACACATTCCCTGGGCCACCTCGTCCTCCCAAAGGTCAGCCTGGCCCTCCAAGTACCTCTGTGCACCTCACCTGAACAGACAGGCCTGCAGATAATAAAAGAAATAAAGCCTGCCATCCCTCCCCCACAAGACTCCTACGGCCTCCTGCCCCACAGACTTCCAAGTCCCTCCCCACAGGCATGCCCCTCCCCACTGGGTGGTGGTCGTGGCTTCCATTAGTGCTGCAGTGAGAAGCCTGGAATAAAGGGGGAGAAAGTGGTGTTAGGGAAGGAGGGTGCGAAAGGAGAACAGGTAGTGAGGGGGGTGGGTTAGCGTCCAGCTCAGGTGGCATCTGGGCCCTATGAGTGAAGAAGAGGTCCACAACCCTCCCCGTGGTCACCACAGAACCCCGACGTCGCTGCTGTGGGAGAGACTGGCATGAAGTGAGCCAGGAGATCTGAAAGGTGGCTCAGGAAGCAGTGGATTCCCCTCGCGCACACACATGCTGCTGATGGCTTCAAGGCTCCCCAAGCAGTTTCACTGTGTCCCTTTGAGGTCAAGGCCAAATCATGGAAAGTAGTAACCACTGACCACAGTCTTCAGCCACCCTTACCCCAGTGAGTCAGAGCTGGGACCCTCTGGTGTCAGTCACTCCTACTCTACCCTACCTTACCCACTGCTCCAGTGAGTTTGCAGTCCCTCCCCACCCACCAAGCACCCCTTCCATGGCCCAGAACAGCCATCCCAGCAGAAGTGCCTTGAGAACCCAGGTGAAAACCAAGGGACCTCAAAGACCAATTCTCCTGGGCCTTGTTTATCTATCTGCCAGAACCCAGGAGGGCTGTGCTTTGCTATGGGGACCCCTGGAGCCTGGACCAGGTAGGACTTGAAGGCAGAAGGGTGTGATGGGGTGACAGTCTGAGCAGCGGAGCAGTGGGAGGAACTGAGGGATGCAGACTCCACAGGTAGGTGAGCCTGGGCAGGGGAGGGGTGGTCCCGCGCCCCAGCCCACGCTACCTGTGGTGGTGATGAAGGCGTAGGACTTGGAGGTCTGCCCTGCCCGCACCCCGTGGACCTCCACGTGATAGGTGGTGGCTGGCCTGAGGTCGGGCAGGGTGACGGTGCGCGTGGTGCCAGGTACTGTCAGCTCCCCGCGGGGGGCGTCTGCAGGCGGCTGGGGCTGCCAGCGCAGCACCACTCGCTCAAAGTGGCCGCGGAGCCCATCGAGAGACACGAGTAGTGAGCCATTGGCGGAACTGCCCAGCACTTCGGGCTTGGGGTGACGGGACACAACCATCCCATCGACGCCTTCCGGTAAGAGGCCATAGATGCCCTGGTTGGAGTCCCGTTTCCAGGTGCCAGAGTCGGGGCTGACGGTGGGGTACGGCAGACGGGGAGGGGGTGCGGGGGAGCTGGTGGGGGCAGAGGCCGCCAGACGCCGCTGCAAGTATTCGTGGATGTGACGCGCCACGGAGGTGTAGGTCTGGTTGGCCCTCAGTGGGTAGCTGTGAGCCCGCAGGTGGCGCTCCAGGTCCTGCACCGTGCGGAAGCGGCCCAGCTCCGCTGTCAGGTTGCCCCACGGCCGCCGAGAGGGCTGGGGCAGGCTAGGCCCAGGCCGAGGCTCCTCCTGCCCCTCCCTTGCCGGCCGAGGGAGCCTAGAGGGCCTAGGGGGCCGTGGAGCCGGAGCCAGCCGAGGCCGGGGTTTGGGGGGCGGGGCTGGGGGACGCACCTCCGGGTAATTGTAGTGGCCTGGTGCTGGAGTGGGGGGGCAAAAAGGGGACGGAGAGAGCCGATCAGTGGCAGCCGCCCCTACCATCGCTGCGCTCCTCCCAGGCATTGCCTCCCTCCGTCCGTCCCTCCCACCAGAGCCAGAGGCCTAGTCCCTGTGCCCCACCCCCACCTGGAAAGAGAACCGAGAAAAAGGTCCCAGAAGCCCCTCACCCCTCGCCCTCCAAGCGCGGCATTGTTGGTGCCCTAGAAAGAAAAGGGAAGCCAGTCGGCTGGGCCCTGTGTCTGAAGGAGAGAAAAGGGAGTGGGAGGAGAGAATGTGAGCTACAGCAAAGTGGGGGTCCCTCTGTCAGAGAAAAAGTAAAGAAAGATCCAGGCACCTGTCAAGAGACCTTGAGGTTAGTGGAAAATTACTGCCATGAGACCTAATTCCCCAAATTGCAATCCTAAAGTCGACAGGAGTGCTGGTGTCTGGTCTGCCTAATTCCAGTCCCTACAAGATCTGACTGCTAACTGAGCATGAGGGCTGTTCCCCATCTGCAGGCATCGCCAGCATCTCTGATTCACTGCTCTCTTCATGGGCAGCTCCTCCCATACTCTAGCCCATAGGCTTCCTATAGGACTTGAGTGCCCGAGAGCTGTCTCCCTGGTGCCTTTGGTACAGAGCAAGGCCTCCAGCAGGTGCTTAGGGACTGCCACACATCCTGCCAAGTGCGTTCAGAGGAGCCTTTGGATCCCATGTGGGCCCCCATGGAATGGGCTCCTACACTCAGAAACCAGGCCTTTCCTGTGTTTAGCCCTGGCCAGCATACCTGTGTTAGCCCTGACAGAAGCTGGGTAGCTTACTGCCCGGCCCCGCTCCGCGGTGACAGTCACCACGTACTCCACACCTGGCATCAGGTCAGTCAGCTGTGTCCTGTCTGCCTCAGCTGGCACTTCCAGCCGCACCCTCTGGTTGCCAGCAGTGACGTAGGACACCACAAATCGGTCCACCTCAGCCTGGGGGCGCAGCCAGCTGAGCTCCAGTGTGGTTGGAGTCACGGCCACCACCCGGAGGTCCTGGGGGCCATCGATCACTAGCCAGGTTAGAGAAAGGAGGGATCAGGTTGGAGTCTGGTTTTTCAGTCACCAGCTTTCCTTGTCCCACCCAAACCCTCCCCTCTGCCCTCCTGGAGGGCAGATTCCTGGCCACCTCTCTTATGTCCATATCTCCACTTAGGAGCCACCCCACAGCCCCTGCTCTCACTGGTGGTGATGGTCTTGGAGGCAGGAGGGCCCCAGTTAGTCCCTCGAAGGGCACGGACAGTGACCTGGTACTCTTGACCGGGGGCCAGTCCTCTCTGGTCATAGGCTGAAGCAGAGCTTGGCACCCGTGCGGTGAATGGGGGGCTTGCCCCCTCTGTCTGCAAGAGAGAGAGAGCACTGGGTAGGTCAGGGCTGGCGTTCTATCCCTGCTGCTCAGTGCCCCCAGCTCCGACTCCAAGCGGTGTCAGCCTGGGACCGCACAGAGGGTGGCCTTGTGCAGCTGGGGAGCATGGGCGGTAGCAGCACACACGTGCATAGAGAGAGCATAGAACACTCTCTCTATGCCTGCCGCTGTTTAAGGCAGTTTATGTGTATGGCCTCACTGAATCCCAGGCACTGTGACCTCGGAGTCCCCTCTCTTGGGCACCACCTTTTAGCCTGGTCATCAGCTGTCTGCCGGAATCCTACCCGACACCCAGGAATCTGGCTTTCCCTGCAACCCTGGCTTCCTGGCGGGACAAGGCTTCTGCCAAGCTCATGCCTGTCAGGACAGATGTAGGAAATGAGGGATGCCCTTTCAAGTCTCGCTTCCTCCTTGAAGCATCTGCCCAGCCTGAGCCTCCCCACAGACATCTGCCCTGTTGTCTCATGTGGGTGTCACCCTGTCATGACATTTCCCTTCAGGCATTTTTCTTGTCTCTTCAGCAGAGTTGTAGGCCCCTCAAAAACAAGGCCCATCTGTTCAGAGCTCTACAAACATGTTTCCCAGTTTTGTATCTGGCATCATGCTGGGCATAGAGACACAAAAATAAAAGCTACGGACCCTGTCCTCAGACAGCTTATGCTATAGTAGCTAATGGTGTGGCTGTGTCTTAAATTTTATCAGACCCCATTGAAATCTCTGTATAGTATGTGAGAAAACAACCCTCCTCCAAGTGTGCATTGGAGGTGTGAGGACTATCTGTGGTGACCGCACAGGAAAGCTGCTGGCCCCAGCTCCAGGCAGGGCCTCTCTGGAGTGCAGCCATGGGGACAGAAGGAACTGACACCTGTGAGCAGCCCCCAGCCCTGAGCTCACTGGGCCGCCCGGCCAACAAGCATGCTCCGCTCCGCTGAGCTGTGGTGGCCGCCGTGAGGACACCCCCGTCCAGCCAAGGAGAACTGGACATTTCAGGTTTTCTCCTAAACCCAGAGCTGGCGGGGGAACAACAAGTAAACACCAAAGCACAAAAACAGATGAGAGGCCACATAATAGATTTCTGGGTTGAGGGTGAATAAAGCTTTGTCAGAGTCTTCTTGGCTGAAAAGTTACCCTGGGCACATAGGACCCTCATCCTTCTCCTGCTCACCCTGCCCTAGGACACCCCAGTCTAATAGGCCTCAGTTGACCTCAACTCAAGTCCCATGAAATCCTCATCCCTCCCATGACTTAACTCTTTGACCCTTTATTCCCCCAACACACGCACACACGCACGCATGCACGCATGCATGCACCTTGGGTGCTCCCCGATGATGTTTGGTCCATTCAGCGAGATAAGCCCATCCTGAGGTCTCCTTCTCCCATCATCTCCCACCATCTCAGATCACCTACATGAACCTTTTAGACACCCCCTAAGTCCCTCTTGAGACCTACTTTGGAACAGGTCCCTGACAATCCCACTGTCCCCACATCTGGCTGGTCTGAGGCAGGCTCTCTAGCCAGATGCTGGCCGCTGACTCTTCCCCTTAGTAAATGCCTGGCTGCTTCACTGCTTGTCTTTGGTTAGCTTTGAACTCTATTCTCGAAACCAACATTGTGGCTCTAGTGGTGGACTCCACCTTGGCTAGTTCTTGGAGCTTACTTTACCCTCATCCCTCTCTTCAGACTAGACTCAAAGACAAACTTTTCTGAGGCTGCAAGATCTTGTGTCTCAATGAAAACTTGGCGTAGCCTTGGTTTCCAGGCTGCAGAATACACCCAGACAAGGAATATCTGAACCTTTTTCTGTTTCCTCATGCTTTCTCTTACATTCATAGAAAAGCCAACATTTTGCGAAATAGCAACATTCCTTCTTAAGTTGGTGGTCCTCAGGCTTAGGGTGCATCAGAATCACCTTGAGGGCTTGTTGCAACACAGGTTACTGGGCTCCACCCCCAGAACTTCTGATTCACTAGATCTGAGGAAGGAATCCAATAATTTGCATGACTAACAAGCTCCCAGGAGATGCTAAGGCTGCAGATCCAGGGAACACATTTTGAGAACCACTAAGTCAGAGTAACAAGGCCACATATGCAGAGAGAATTGTTCCTTTCCAGTGTTCTGAAAATCACTCCAATGACCAGGTGTGTCCCTTGCCCAGGAGTAGCAGAGTCTGGGCTTTGAGAGAGAAGTTTCAGGATAAGACAGACAGGCTTCTAGGAAGATAGCAGTTGCCAGAGGAAAGCCAGCTACTGAATATATTTTGTGCCAAAGAACCGGACAGAGAGCACTGACCAAGGCAAGAGGCACAATTTCAGGGGCCAGCTACAGAAAATATAGCAAGTAAGCCCTGGCTGGTGTGGCTCAGAGGACTGAGCACCAGCCTGCAAAGCAAAGTGTCGCTGGTTCGATTCCCAGTCAGGGTACATGCCTGGGTTGTGGGCCAGGTCCCCAGTAGGGGGTGCACGAGAGGCAACCACACATTGATGTTTATCTCCCTCTCTCCCTCCCTTCCCCTCTAAAAATAAAGTAAAAGAAATCTTTTTTTAAAAAGTGTAGCAAGTATAGTCTGAGGGCCAGTAGCACAAGCTGATGGAGAGCTCAAGAGGAATGTCTAGGGACCAATTTTACAGGAGAATTTTTCACAGCTGGGCTCAGAGAGAATCCAGAATATGACAGAGGCCCACACCCAGAGCAGAGCACATGAGCTGACAGCATGGCCAAGCCGTGTTCAGGCCAGCTCAATGCCACCCAGCCCCATGGTGAGGGAGGAAGCTTCGACTGGGAAGCCCTACCTCTTGAGAACACCCAAGGGTGAGCTTGTACTTACTAAGAACAGGAGGCAGTGCTGCCCTGCATGCTCCCTCCATTTCAAGTGTTTATTTTAATTCCACTTTCCCTCAAGTTTCTTTGGAAAATTCCTTCTAAAAGTCCCACCTTCTCAAGATTAGAACTATGTAAATAAAACACACAGAGAAGAGAGTGGGAGAAGCACTTTAAAATGTTAACAGTGCTTATTTTAGTGTGAAGCAGCCAAGAATTATTTGTTTTTTGTCTAGTTGCCGAATTCTTGTCTTGTGATTAAATCGTTTTTATGCCAAGTAAAAAAAAATTAAGACTTTTATTTATTTTTAGAGAGAGGGGAAGGGAGAAAGAGAGGGAGCGAAAGAGAAGGTGAGAAAAATCAACTGGCTGCCTCTCACACACACCCTGACAAGGGACTGAACCCACAATCCAGGCATGTGCCCTGACCAGGAATCAAACAAGCAACTCTTTATTTTGTGGGAGAAGGCCCAACCAATTGAGCCACACCAGTCATGGTGTAAAAAAATTTTTTGAACAGAAGAAAAAATACAAGCTATCCTAGTTGTAAAACAAAGTAGGGATTTCTACCTCTGCTTCTATCAGAGGGTGAGGAGAGACAGAAAATGGCAGGGACCTAGCTTTAAGGTATGATAAGAATAGCCAGGCCAGTGGGGGTGGGGATGACAGCCAGCATCTCTGAGCTGTTCCTTCTGTCCCAGAGGCTTCCTAGGGTTTCGGCCCTAGGAGTTATTTATTTTTCCAGAGTCCTGGCTGGGCAGAGATGAGGGTGACATGGCTTACCTACTACAACATTTGTGGGATGATGCAGGAAAACATGAATTGGACAGTAGAAATGTGAGATGATTTGGAGTTAGGAGACCAAACACATCATAAAAGCCCATGCTGCACAAAGGGAGGTCTCTAATGGGAGGCCACAAGGCTTTGTCCTTTGGGTACCCCGTGCCCAATATTTTAGGTGTAAGTTGGAAGGAGACAGAGAAAGGATGCTTTGCAATGCAGTGATGAGATGGAGGCAGAAGAACCACTTCACAGATTCAAAATTATTGCACCAGCCCAGACAGCTTGGCCCAAACCAGAAAAGATGACATGAAACAGAGCCAACTACAAAGCCCTATATTTAGGCTAAAAAAAAAGTGTATATAGTTCATTCCTTCTTCTTTCTTTTTTCCTTACTTATCTACATTTTCTAAAGTTCCCACACTAAGCCTATGTAAGTTTTATAATAAAAAGTTATTAAAAAAAACAAATATGGGACTTCTGGCCAAGATGGAGGCATAGGCGGACACACTGTGCCTCCTCTAACAACCAAAATTAAGGACAACAAATATTTAGAAACAAGAAAACAACCAGAACTTATAGAAAATTGAACTGTACGGAAGTCCAACAACCATTCATCCAGACCGGTAAGAGGGGCGGAGTCGCGGTAGGAGAAAGTGGAGGTGCGGACCCAGGAATGCAAGCAGCAGCGGCTTGCAGTTCCCAGGTGCACAGGCAGCAGCTGGCGGACCCCGGACACAGGGGGGCAACTGTGCAGAACCAGTGAGGCCACACAAGGCGGCTGGCTGACCAGAGGGTCCCACATTCGCGTGCACAGACGGTCCAGGCAGAGGGGAAGTGGCGGAAGGGACTGGAATCCAGGAGAGAGCGGAGCAGGCGCCATTGTTCCCTCTCAGACCCCACCCCCACATACAGCGTCACAACCCAGCGACTGGGCTGCCCCACATTGGGGAGCGCCAGAGGCTCCAGTCCTCACTATGTAACAGCACGCGGGCGTGCGCAGATAATCCAGGTGAAGGGGAAGAGGCGGAAAGGGCCGGAGTCCAGGAGAGAGCGGAACAGGCGCCATTCTTCCCCCTCCGCCCCCGCCCCCACCTATAGCGTCACAACCCAGCGACTGGGCTGCCCCACCCTGAGGAACACCTAAGGCTCCACCCCTCATACGTAGTAGCCGCGACCAGACCAAAACCAGAACAAAACAAAACAAAAAAACCCCACCGAAAAATGGCTCAAACCAGAAAACAAATAAAAGCTCCAGAGCCAATTCCTCTAAACCGTGAAGAGATAGCCAACCTATCAGATGCACAGTTCAAAGCACTGGTCATCAAAATGCTCACAGAACTGGTTGATTTTGCTCACAAACTAGATGAAAAAATGCAGGCTACAATACGTGAAATGAAGGAAGATGCATGGGGAACTGATAGAGATGGAAAGAAAACTGGGACTCAAATCAATAGAGTGGACCAGAAGGAAGAAACTAACAACCAAACAGAAAACGAGGAAGAAACAAGAATTCAAAAAAATGAGGAGAGGCTTAGGAACCTCCGGGACATCGTTAAACGTCCCAACATCCGAATTATAGGGCTCCCAGAAGGGGAAGAAGAAGAGCAACGAGTGGAAAACTTATTTGAACAAATAATAAAGGAGAACTTCCCCAATCTGGCAAAGGAAATAGACTACCAGGACGTCCAGGAAGCTCAGAGAGTCCCAAAGAAGTTGGACCCAAGGAGGAACACATCAAGGCAGATCGTAATTACATTAGCCAAGATTAAAATGCAGCAGAGAATTCTAGAAGCAGCAAGGGAGAAGGGGACAGTCACCTACAAAGGAGTTCCCATCAGACTGTCAGCTGATTTCTCAAAAGAGACCTTCCAGGCAAGAAGGGGCTGGAAAGAAATATTTGAAGTCTTGAAAAGCAGGGACCTACATCCAAAATTGCTCTATCCAGCAAAACTGTCATTTAGAATGGATGGACAGATAAAGTGCTTCTCAGATAAGGTCAAGTTGAAGGAGTTCATCATCACCAAGCTCTTATTATATGAAATGTTAAAGGGACTTATCTAAGAAAAAGAAGATAAAAATATGACAGTGAAAAGACAGCAAACTCACAGCTATTAAGAACCACACCTAAAACAAAAGCAAACTAAGCAAACAGCTAGAACAGGAACAGAATCACAGAAATGGAGATCATATGGAGGGTTAGCAACAGGGGCGTGGCAGGAGGAGAGAGGGGGAAAAGGTACAGAGAATAAATAGCATAGACGGTGGGTAGAAAATAGACAGGGGGAGGGCAAGGATAGTATGGGAAATGTAGAAGCTAAAGAACTTATGATACATGGACATGAACTAAAGGGGGGAATGTGGGTGGGAGAGGGTGTGCAGGGTAGAGGGGAATGATGGGGGAGAAATGGGACAACTGTAATAGCATAATCAATAAAATATATTTAAAAAAAAAACAAATATGATTGGCCATAGCTGGTGTGGCTCAGTGGATTGAGTGCCAGCCTGCGAACCAGGGAGTTGCTGGTTTGGTTCCCAGTCAGGGCACATGTCCGGGTTGTGGGCCAGGTCCCCAGTAGGGGGCGTGCCAGAGGCCACACATTGATGTTTCTCCCCTTCTCTTTCTCCTTCCCTTCCCATCTCTGTAAAAATAAAATTTAAAACAAAAAACAAATATGATCAAAACAGCTGACAGTTTGTATGACTACAAGTTAATATATGTCAACTCTGAGAAAAGTGCAGTGTCTCCAGAATTAGCCAGAGGCTCCTCCTCTCTGCACTCATATTTTGGAGACAAATGAACAAAGCAGGAGGCACTAGAAGAGGGAACTCTGGAAGTGAAGAATTCAAGAACAAAGTCCTAGGGAAAAGGGTGGGGAGGAACCAGTGGGTTTTGCCCGTGAGAATGAAAGGTGACGTGATGGCGGATGTCTCCAAATCCCTGAAAGGCTGTGGTGAAAGACGCAGGGCAAGCCCAGCTAGGGCCACGGGACGGATGTTAGAGTGGGCCAGATGTGGACTCAGCAGTCACAAAAAGAACTGCCTGACAATGATGACCACCAAAGGACTGGACAGCCTCAGGGAGCGCTGAGCTCACTGTCACCAGAGGTGTTCCAGCTGCTGCAAAGGCCCTGGGCACCCTGTGTAGGGCAGGACAAGAAAGACTTTACAGCAGCTTCAGGAACCCAGACATCTGGACTCAAGCACTGATTACCTGGAATGTCCTGCATGAGGTGTGCAGCCCCTACCCTGGTCCTACCCTCTTGTCCCCTTCTGGAGTGTGCCTCTCACCGTGGGGGTGAACTGAATTTCATAGGCATCCACAGGGCCAGGAGCCCTGGTCCACTCTGTCCGAACCGTCGTCTCCTCCAGGAGGTGCATCCTCATGCCCTCAATGGCTGGCACCTCTGCCCAGAAGAATGGGATATGGGAAGCTGGTTAGCCTAAGGCAGCCCCACCTGACCCCCATCATTACAGGCCCCCTATTCAGGGGCACATGAAGAGGTCAATCCCAGTTCCAACTGCTCTCTGGGGGTGGGGCAAAGCTGGCAAAGGCCTGAACAGGCCTTAGGTTTCCTTTAGCTTCCCCTTTTTTCAGGAACACAGAATCTCCCTAAAAGCAGCCAAGTCCCTCAACCTGCTCATAAGATATTTGAAAGCAGATCCTGCCTGCAGGTATGGCCCCATGGTTCTGCTGCCCCTGGTGGACACTGACTCCCGGGCTCCTGTGACTGCCCACTCCACCCCCACCCTCCCCCCGCCCCCCACCCCCCACCCCCATATATAACCTCCTTCCACTCTTCCTCCAACTCCCTGGGCTCCAAGGCCTCAGGGTGGGGCCTTCCCACTGGCTCAGATTCCCAGTCCCTGACAGAGTATACTGGGGAAGGCTGCCGCTCACCTTCTCCACAGTCCTCCCCTGCATAGCCCTCTTGGCAGATGCAACTGCCCTCACGACACTCTCCTCGGCCACGGCAGTCCTCAGGGCACGTCTGGATGGCGCAGTCCGGGCCTCGGAAGCCCTCAACGCATACACATTGGCCTGCACGGCACAGTTCCCGGGGCCCGCAGCCCTCTGGGCAGGCGCTGGCAGGAGGCTCTTCCTGTCCACAGTCCTCACCGCTGTAGCCTGCATGGCACACGCAGGATCCCTGCACACAGCGCCCACGGCCCCGGCAGTTGGCCGGGCAGGTGCGGGTGGAGCAGGAGGGGCCAGTGTAGCCTGAGTAGCACACACAGCGCCCATCATCACAGTGGCCACGCTGGTGGCAGTTGGAGGGGCAGGTACGGAGGCTGCAGTCCTCTCCTGCGTAGCCCTCCCAACAGTTGCACACACCGTCCTGGCACACGCCACGCTGGCTGCAGTCGCCCGGGCACCGCCTCATGCCGCAGTCATCGCCTGAGTAGTCATCATCACACACGCAACGTCCATCTCGGCACTGGCCATGGCCTCGGCAACCTCCTGGGCAGCTGAGTAAGCTGCAGTCCTCTCCCTCATAGCCTGTTTCGCACGTGCACACACCATCCTCGCAGTGGCCGCGACCGCGACAGTCCCCGGGACACCGACGGCTCCCGCAGTCTTCGCCCGTGAAGCCTGGGTTGCACACGCAGCGACCGTCCATACAACGCCCACGTCCTCGGCAGTCGCCGGGGCAGGCGCGCGTTCCGCAGTCCCGGCCCGTGTACCCGGGCCAACACACGCAGCGGCCACTCTCGCAACGACCCCGGCCACGACAGTCTCCAGGACAGCTGCGCACGCCGCAATCCTCGCCACTGTAGCCTGCGTTGCACACACACACGCCATTCTCGCAGCGCCCGCGGCCCCGACAGTCGCGCGGGCAGGCACGCACACCGCAGTCAGGCCCCGTGTACCCTGGCCAGCACACACAACGGCCGTCCTCGCAGCGGCCCCTTTGGTTGCACTCGCTGGGGCAGCTCCGCACGCCGCAATCGTCCCCACTGTAGCCCGTGTCGCAGATGCATTCTCCGTCCTCGCAGCGCCCGCGGCCCCGGCAGTTGCGCGGGCAAGTCCGTGTGCTGCAGTCCTCACCCGCGTACCCAGGCCAGCACACGCAGCGGCCGTCCACGCAGCGCCCACCTTCACCACAATTCCAAGCGCAGGTCCTTGAGCCACAGTCTTCTCCAGTGTAGCCAGGGTCACAGACGCAGCGCCCTTCCTCACAGCGCCCCTTCTGGCTGCAGCCTCGGGGGCAGCTCTTTACCGCACAGTCCTCGCCTATGTAGCCGGGGTTACACACACAGCGCCCATTTTCGCAGCGCCCCCTCTGGCTGCAGCCTCGAGGGCAGGAGCGCAGACTGCAGTCGTCACCAGAGAAGCCCAACCGGCACACGCACACTCCCTGCACGCAGCGCCCATGGCCATGGCAGTCCCCGGGGCAGGAGGGCCAGCCACAGCTGGGGCCAGTGTAGCCAGGGAAGCACACGCAGTGACCGCGGACACAGCGCCCCTGATCGTTGCAGTCATCTGGGCAGGACCCGGAAGCAGAGGGTGGAGAGGAAGGGGACACCCCGGAGTCTGTGGGGTCTGAGCAGGAGGGCCCACCCCAGCCTGGCTCGCAGGAGCAGGCACAGCGGCTCAAGTCAAACACGCCGTGGAGACTGCAGAGGCTACGAACGTCTGTCTGACCTGGAATAAGAGCGAGAGGAGGGCCTCAGTCTCTCTGGGGGAGAGTCTGAGCTCGTAGAGTGCTCCCTCGAGTTGTCCCCTCCATGAGCACCAGCCTTATTTCATAAGGCCATCTTAGCTTCCAGCTGCTCCTAGTCAATATATGTGGTCTCCCAGAACCCCAGCATATGCTAGGGAGAAGGAGAGGGAGCTGACATCTAGCCAGGTTTCTCCCCTCTCCAAGTTTGTACTCACCACCCCCAAGGGTGAGGAAGGGATACCTCTTTCTAATTC
Organism: Glossophaga mutica; assembly: GCA_039655065.1. Taxonomy (NCBI): domain Eukaryota; kingdom Metazoa; phylum Chordata; class Mammalia; order Chiroptera; family Phyllostomidae; genus Glossophaga; species Glossophaga mutica. Next base: position 108,041,963 of record CM077306.1, read on the forward strand.
ATACCCAGGTCCTTTATAGACCAGTGATGCCCACTCAACTGCTCCACTTGTCTCTTTTTCTGTGCCCCCTCCTGTGGTCACTTGCTTACCTGTGCCAGCTTGGGCAGCAGCAGGACAACATCCCCCTGTGCACTGTTCCTTGAGCCCCTTCACCAGCTCCTCCAGGATCTCTAGGCGGACCCTCAAGGCCTGCACCTCTGAAGCAGGGACTGGGGGCTCAGTGCCTGGGGGACAGCCACAGCTAGTTGAAGGGGGCAGGTTAATACGGTGGGTGAACACCACCTGCTTTTCCCCTCCTTCTACAGTGTGCTCGTAAAGCTGAGAAGAGGGGTTCACCCCTCTTGGCTCTGCTGTGCGGCCCCCAGGCTTAGGAGGGGGTCGTGGGGCAGGGAGTGTAATATTGGAGCGTGAAGAGAAAGGGCCTGCTCTGACTGTGCCCAGCAGCAGCAGGAGGATCAGGTTGGAGGTTAGCGAATGTTGGGCTGGCATCATTCAGGAGGCTGCAAGGAGAGAGGGTAAGTGTGAGAGCAGTTTCACAGGGAAGACAAGATGCCCCCCCCAACACACACATTAACAACAGTCCCACCACCCACAACTAATCTACCCAACTCACATGTTCGTAAAAATCCACATTTAACTCAACCCTAAGGAATCCCCCCTTGGAGAGATTCATTGTCTCACTCACTTTCTAATGTCATTTGTTTACCCTGCTCCCCATCTCTTCTTGCTGTTCCACCCACACCAGTCCTTTGTGTGTTCCACAGACATCACAAATTTGCATTATTAGCTTAAGGACCATTGTGCTATATATTCCCTCTATCTGGGATGCTCTTCACTCAGCTCTTAAAGATGGACTCCTTCCTGTTCAGATCTTAACTCATATGTCATTGACACCTAGAGGCCTTCCTTGCTGCCCAGCTGGAGCAGTCTTCCGTTACTCTCTACCATAGTATCCCACTTAGTTCTCCACGGCATTCACTGCTGCCTGAGTTATCTGTGCGGACACTTGTTTGTTCTCTTTCTCCCACTACTAGAATGGGAATTCCATGGAAGTGCACGGCTGTGTGGCTGGGCCTGGCACACAAGCAGCTGTCTAACACATTCATGTTGGATGATCAGTGGGTGAGTATCCAAGGCCAAGCCTTCCACGAGCACCGGCATCCCAGCTCCTACTAGTTTCTCAGCAACCTTCAGACGCGGGGTGTCCTCTCTCTCTTTTATTCATCACTCTCTTTGCTCAACTAGATCCTTCCCATCAGCTATTACATGAGCTCCCAGTTTTTAAAAAGCCCTTTTCCTCAGGACTTACATTACCAAGTATCAAAACTTATAAAGGCACTGGGAGACACAACAGAATAGGGTTCAGTAACAGACCCACGTGTATGACAAAGTGTTACTACAATAAGAGGGAACGAATGTTTTTTTTGGTAAATGGTGCTTGGTCAACTGAAAATGCATATGGAAAAACCACCTATCTCTACCTTATGTCCACACACAGAAATTAATTTGAAATAAATCTGATGGACCTAATTTTGAAAGATAAAGCAATAACTTTCAGAACAATATCTTACAGAAGAAAATATAGGGGAATATCTTTATGACCTCAGAGTAAGCAGAGATTTCCTTAACACCTAACCACACAAAATTTAACCATAAAAGATTTCACACAAAACTTAACCAAAAAAAAAAAAAAGAGAGACTGATACATTTGACCCCATTGAAATTGATAACTTCTTCTGGTCATCAAAAGACACCATTAAGAGAATAAGAAGGACAGCCATAGACTGGGAGGAAATACAGCTGACCCTTGAACACAGTGGGGCTGAACTGCGTGGGTCCTCCTACATGCGGATTCTTTCCAGCTGACCTACGCAGCTCCGGTCCGTCCTGCTCAAGGCTTGACTGTGTGCGATGTGTCAGGAAAAAAAAAATAGAGAAAAGGGTTTAAAGTCTAAAATAAAGAACTTCAAAACAAAGACAACAAGTAAAAGGCAGGCAACCTAGTTTTTTAAATTGACAAAAGACTTAAACAGGTACTCCAGATAAGAATACAGTATATCCAAAGGGCCAATAAACATGAAAAGATGAAAACATCACTACTAATCAGTGAAATGCAAATTAAAACCACAATGAGATGTCATCAAATATCCACCAGAATGGCTACAATGAAAGGAACTGCCATTGCTCAATACTGGCAAGCATGTGAAGCTACTGGAACTCTCATCTATTGACAAAAGAAGCATATATTAGCGTATAGGCGGCAAACACAAGGCCTGTGGGCCAAATCCGGCCCTCCACCTTATTTTATCTGGCCTGCACCCTGTTTCTACCTGGCGGCAACGCCGAGCTCTCGCTTAACTGTTAAGGAGTAGTTACATCTATACAGTTCTAAAATTACATTCGGCCCTTTGAAGGCAACTGAAAGGCTGATGTGGCCCCCAGTGAAAATCAGTTTGACACACCTACCTTTGGAAAACTGGCAGTATCTACTAACTAAAGCATGTAGCCTGTAACCTGGCAATTTTACTTCTTGGTAAATATCCAATAGAAATGACTGCACATCCTCCAAAAGATGTATGAAAATGTTCATGAGATTTATTCATACCAGTCAAAACTGGAAAAAACTCAAGCATCCAAAACAGTAAAATGGAGAAATAAATTGAGGCATTGTCATACAATGGAATATTATACAGCAATGAAAATACCCTCTGGCTGCACAGGACAGCATGAACAAATTTTACACACATAATGCTGAGCAAAAGAAATCACATAACACAACCATTTTGAATCACACTATTTATATGAGGTTCTAAAAGCAAATCATTGCTTTTAGAAGATAGGGTAGGATTACTTTCAAGGATGATATTGACTGGGAGGAGTTACAAGGGGGATTTCTGGAAATGTCTTACATGTCGATATGGGTGGTAAACAGATGTATACCTATTCAAAAATTTAGTACACACTTAAAACTTGTGCATGTCACGGTATGAAAGTTACACCTTAAAATAAAACAAAACACCTTCCCCAATCTCATATTCCCTCCAGCCACCACATATCTCTATCCTCTACTTCATGGCCACAGTTGTCAAAAGAATGAACTGTACTTAGATGTTTCTATTTCCCTCTTATCCCATGAATGCCTCAAATCCGCTCTCATCTGGCTTCCACACCTCCTTCAGCCCACCACATAGTCCTCCCCAAGGTCTCCCAATGATCTATCTCAGTGTCACAAAATCTAGGAGATATTTGTCTTTATCTTATTAGATATCCATCAAAATCACTACACATTTTTTATCACATTTTCCATTTTAAAACATTCTCTATCTCTGGACTTCTGGTCAAGATGTCAGCATAGGTAAACACGGCTTGCCTCCTCGCACAGCCACATCAAAATTACAACTAAAATATAGAACAACTATCCATCAGAACCATCAGAAATCGAATTGAATGGAAGTCTGACAACTACAGAATCAAAGAAACCACATCCATCCAGACTTGTAGGAGGGACAGAAACGCAGAATAGGCTGGTCCCACATCCACGTGTGGTGAATAAAAATTTGGGAAGAATATCTCAGGAGTGAGGAGTCCTGGCCTCACACGAGGCCCCCCAGCCCAAGGTTCCAGTGCCAGGAGGAAAAGTCCCCATAACATCTGGCTGCAAAAACTAGCAGGGATTGAGTTGGAAGAAACTTCTAAAAGTCCCAAGCAGTTCTCCTCAAAGAATCTACATACCAGCTTACTCAGACTCACTCCCTGTGAGCTCCAGCACTAGTATAGCAAGCAGCTGGAAAGGCAGCACTGGAATACAGGGAGAAACAGAAGTGTCTGACATTAAGGTGGAAACTGGGGGACAGCTTTCTCCCAGACAGAAACACAGGCAGAGGCCATTGTCCCTCTTCTGAGCCCTTCTCTCCACAGAGACACAGGGTAGCAGACAGGTGAGTGCCATATATGAGACTCCATCGACCTGGCTAACACTGTTTGCTCCACCCTGGAGATCCCCTGAAGCTCCCTCCCACCCAACTTACTGGCCTACTCAAACTGTTAACCATGACTTTTCCATATGAATGGCTGGTCTTGACTCATGCTTTACAACTTCCTAAATCTTATCAAACAAGCAACAGCCAGCCTCAGTAAGCCCCTAACCTTTGTACCTCTTGCTAAGTGGTTCCAGGCCCAGGACTAGCAGCAGCCAGCCTAGGTTCACAGCTTGGCTTCACCTGGGAATCTCCAAGCACAAGTAGCAGCGTTCTCAGATTGCTTTAGAGCTCATGCAGGGTGGCCCTGGGCAGAACACACGCTAGAGCTGACCTTGGCCTTCATCATTCAGGGACCCCAGAGCCTGCCCCACTTACCCAGTGGACAGCTACAGACCAAGTCAGAGCATCACTACCTTGCCTCTACACAGTTGATCCTCCATGGAGGGTGGAGGGTGGCAGTGAGTGGTCACAGCCAGTCCTCACAGCTGAATGGCCTGGGTATATCCCTCCCATTGTCCTGACAACAGCAAACAAGGGTCAACCACAAGGGGAGGGTGTACCCAGCCCACACAAAGGGTGCACCTCAAGTACCCAGCTTGGGTGATAGGGGATGTTGTGCCTCTGGACCCCACAGGACACCTACTACATCAAGCCACACTACCAAGACAGGGAGTTACAGCAGCTCTACCTAATACACAGAAACAGACACAGGGAGGTTGCCAAAATGAGGAAACAAAGAAACATGGCCCAAATGAAAGAACAGATCAAAACTCCAGAAAAAGAGCTAAACAGCCCTGGCTGGTGTAGCTCAGTGGATTGAGCGCGGGCCTGCGAACCAAAGGATCGTGGTTCAATTCCCAGTCAGGGCACATGCCTGGGTTGCAGGACAGTTCCCAGCACGGGAAGCACGAGAGGCAACCATACATTGATATTTCTCTCCATCTCTCCTTCCCTCCCCCTCTATGATAAATAAATAAAATCTTAAAAAAAAAAAAAGGCTAAACAAAATGGAGGTAACCAATCTATCAGATGCAGAGTTCAAAACATTGGTTACAAGGATGCTCAAGGAACTTAGTGAGGACCTCGGTCAGAAATGAAGGATATACTAATTGAACTAAAGAACAATCTATAGGGAAACAACAGTAGAGCGGATGAAGGCAAGAATCAAATCAATGATTTGTAACAAAAGGAAGCAAAAAACAACCAATTAGTGCAAGAAGAAGAAAAAAGAATGCAAAAAAAAAAAAAAATGAGGATAGAGTAAGCAGCCTCTAGAATAACTTCAAGCATTCCAACATTTGCATCATAGGGGTACCAGAAGGAGAAAATAAAGAGCAAGAAGTTGGAAATCTATTTGAAAAAATAATGAAAGAAAACTTTTCTAATTTGGCAAAAGAAATAGACATGCAAGTACAGAAAGCACAGAGTCACAAACAAGATGGGTGGAAAGAGGCCCACTCCAAGACACATCATAATTAAAATGCCAAAGGTTAAAGATAAAGAGAGAATCTTAAAAGTAGCAAGAGAAAAAGTTGTCAGTTACCTACAGGGGGGCGGTTCCCATAAAGCTGTCAGCTAATTTCTCAAAAGAAACTTTGCATGCTAGAAGGGATTGGCAAGAAATATTCAAATTCATGAAAAGCAAGGACCTACAGCCAAGATTGTTTTACCCAGCAAAGCTATCATTTAGAATTGCAGGGCAGATAAAGAGCTTCCTAGACAAGAAAAAAACTAAAGAAGTTCACCATCACCAAACCATTATTATATGAAATATTAAAGGGATTTATTTAAGAAAAAGAAGATCAAAACTATGAACAATAAATGCCAATAAATGCATATCTATCAACAATTGAATCTAAAAAACAAACTAAGCAAACAAGAAGAACAGAGACAGAATCATGGATATACAGAGAACTTTTTGATGGTTGCCAAATTGGGGGAAGGGTATGGGGGAAAGGGTGAAGAGGTGAGAGGATTAAGAATTACAAATAGAGGCCTGGCTGGTATGGCTCAGTGGATTGAGCACCAGCCTGGGAACCGAAGGGTAGCTGGTTCTATTCCCAGTCTGGGCACATGCCTGTGTTGTGGACCAGGTCCCTGGCTGCGAGGGGTGTGAGAGACAACCACACATTGATGTTTCTCTCCCTTTCTTTTTCCTTCCCTTCCCCTCTCTCTAAAAATAAATAAATAAAATCTTAAAAAAAAAAAGGAAATGGAGTAACCAAAGAACTTATACACTTGACCCATGGACATGAACAATGGTGTGGGGATTGCCTGAGAGGGAGTGGAGGGTGCTGGGTGGAGGGGAGCAAAGGGGGAAAATTGAGACAACTGTAATAGCATAATCAATAAAATATATTTAAAAAGAACATTCTCTGCCCTGGCTGGCGTAGCTCAGTGGATTGAGCGCGGGCTGCGAACCAAAGGGTCGCAGGTTCGATTCCCAGTCAGGGCACATGCCTGGGTTGCAGGCCAGGCCCCTAGTGGGGGCCACGTGAGAGGCAACCACACATTGATGTTTCTCTCCCTCTCTTTCTCCCTCCCTTCCCCTCTCTAAAAATAAATAAATAAAATCTTTAAAAAAAAATAAAATAAATAAAAAGAACATTCTCTATTTGTGCTATTGATATGGTAGCCAGGAGAAATATGTGGCTTGAACACTTGACACGTGGCAAGAATGACTGAAGCACTGGATTTTGCTCAGCACCTTTTAAAAGCTCCCTGGGCGATTGTAGTGTGCAGCCAGAGGTGAGACCTGCCACTCTAGTCACCCACCTAGACACCTTTGTCCAGACCCATGGCTTTCATTTCCTATGTATACTCCAATGTATGAACTAGCGTTGTCATCTCCTCTGAACTCCAAGAAACATATCCGACTGCCTATTTGGCATCTCCTCTGGAGCACCTCAAGTTCAGGATGTCTGAAATGGAACTCATGATGGTTCTTCCTGAGCCCCATCCACTCTCAGTGTTTTCCACTGAGCTCGTGGCCCATCATTCATCCAGTTTTACATGCCAGAGACCTAACAGCCCATTCAACATCATCATATTTCATCATATTTACCCATGTTTTCTTGTGAACATCTCTTCAGTTTGCTTATTTCTCTCCCTCTTACCAATGTTATAGTCCAGCCGCCCATCCATCTTTTGCTTGGCAACTGAAGTTGCCTCCTGGCTGGTCCCTCTGCTCCCACTCTTGCCCCTTACAATTCTGAAAAGGCAACTAGGATGTCCCTCCCCCCATAAAGACTCTGCAATGTCTCCCTTCTGAATTTTCTTCCAACACTGACAGACAGCCCTGCATCATCTGACCCGCTGACTCTTCCCACCTCATCTCCCACAACACTCCCCTCCCTCTCTCCATTCCAGTCCCACCAGCCTTCTGAAAGTCCCTCATTCTCTTCCCAACCCCAGACCTTTGTATACGTGGTTCCCTCCATGTGGCCCACTCTTCTCTTTTCTCTTGGCCTCGTCATCCTTCAGGGCTCAGCCCTGTATCACTTCCTCAGGAAGCTTTCCTGCCCAGGTCAGGTCCCACTACCATGTGATATCACAGCACCACACGACTCTCACTTGTAGCATTTGTAACATTTTGTAATCACAGATTTACTTCTGAGATTTTATTACTTTCTTGCCCACACTCTATCTTGCATGCTAGCCTGTAAAGTCCGTGGTGGTGGCATGGCACCTGTGTTTATTTATTTCTTGGCTGCATCTGTGCTCAATAAATATTTATTGACTATATGATTAAATGAAAAGTTCAATTTAAGCCCAAGATTAGCTTCAGAGCTGAAACAAAGGATAGAACCAAGGTCAGGGCTAGGACCATGGAGTGTCTGGGATTGGAAGATGGTTAGAAACAGCAGCTGGGGCAGAGCGCCGGCCAGGTGCGGATCCTGGAAGACCCAGACGGTACAAACACTTTGGAAAACTGTTTGGCAGACTCTACTGAAGCTATATGCAAATGCTATGACCCAGCAATTCCATTCCTAGGAATACACTGACCATGACAGTACTACTCACAATGGCCTCAAACTGGGAACTACCCAAATATCTCACCTCAGTGGACTGGATTAAATAAAGTGGATTATTCACACATTGGAATGAAATAAAACAATGAGACTACCACAGCTGTATGCAATCACGTGGACGGATCTCACTGATATAGGATTGAGCAAACACAGCCAGACACAAACGAGAACATGCTGAAAAATTCTATTTATGTGACGTTTGAGGAGCGACAACACTAAACTGCAGCGTTACAAGTCAGAAGTACAAGTTACAAGACTTTGGGGCATGGTGGGAAAATTCTGGGGTGCTAAGAATGCCCTATTTTGTCTTGACCCAGGTGGCTCAGTTCGCTGGGCATTGTTCTGCAAAGCAGAAGGTCAAGTCTATTTCCAGTCAAGGCACATGGCTGGGTTGCAGGTTCATCTGGTCCAGTCAGGGCAGGTAACCAATTCACGTTTCTTTCCCTCTCTTTCTCCCTCCTTTCCTCTCTTTCTAAAAATAAATAAAATCTTTAAAAAACAAAGAGAATGTCTTTTTTCTGGATCAAGGTGCTGGCTACCCAGTTGTGTCAGTCTGTGGAATTCACTGAGGCAAGCACCGAGGAGCACAGGGAAAGGTTTAGAGGAGAGACGGTGGGTGCTCAGGGTGAGCCAGGAGAGGGGCCTGGAGAATGGGAGTGTGCAGGGGGTGGCCCAAGTTCCGCTCAGGACAAGGGTTAAAGAGAGCGTGGACTGTGGGTCTTCCAGACCTGAGAGGCTGGAGAGAAAAGGGCAGAGGGAGGGGTGGAAATGCTGACTGGAGAGGAGGGAAGGGGACAGTGACTGCGCCCTTCTCCCCCACACATACATTTACTGGCTTCCTACTCTTAAACTTCTCTAGGTCTGAGGAAAAGGAGTTTTACAGGACTACTGGCCATTACACAGGGCCACCAGCCCACAAAAGACGAAAGGGAGCTGGGCAACAGAGATGGAACATTTTTGCACTGAGAGCATCCTGCCCAAGAAAGCCCAGGCAGAGAGGCCTGGCACACGGAGAGCTGCCCTTCCTTGGGCCGAGCATCCTGTCTCTCAGCTTGGGTGTAGCCTTGGGTATGAGGTGAGTACCTACCATCCAATCCTGTCACCCTGTGTCTAAGGCCATGAAAATCACAGGGTGCATGCAGGCACACAAACACATGTACACATGCACTTGTGTGCTCATCCTCAAATACAAATATAGCCCGCATCTTTGCAGATGGGTCACACATACACGATCTCCCCTTCATGGTCCTCCACACTCAGAGCACTGATTTCTCCTTGGCTCAGAGGCAGCTATGTGAGTCAAAGAACTTAGCTGGATTGAGGAGAACCAAATGGGAGGCCCTTCTGGAGGGGGAACAAGGCTACCAGGGGCCCCACTCCTCCGGAGGCCTTTGGGAGTTGTCCAGTACCCTCCCTGCAACTGGATCGCACCTCTTTCCCTGTAGTTGGAAAGCAGTGAGGCTGGTCTGAGCACAGGAGCAGCCCCCACCGGCCACACCCCCAGAGCCTTCTTCCCAATCTCTCCTGCCCTGTCACCACCACCCTCCAGTCCCTACTCCTAGCTCCTGGAAGAGTTCTCTTCTTCTCGCAGCACTAGGAAAGCAAGGAACTTGGGTGTCTATTATGTTTCCACCTTCATGCCTCAACCACACTGCTGGGGAGCCTTTCTGCAGCGGGGAGGAGAATGTGGCTTCTCCCTCTTGGTATCGTCCCCACAGCTGAGGGCTGGCAGGGGTTGGGGCATCTTCCCAAGCTGTGACTCAGTGTGCAGGGTATTCACGTTGTGGCCAACTCTGACACTTCACTCATCAGGGACTGTAGCTCCCAAGAGGTGGGGAGAGAGGCTGGCTTCCATGAAGGATGTTCCATGAGAGATGTCCCCATACCTCCCTTTGCCACTCATGCCACAGAGGGGTGGAGGTAGAAGGATTCCAGGAATGTGAGAGGAAGGAGGGAGATGAAGAGGATCCAAATATTGAGTTGGAACCAGGTGGCAAAGAGATGCCAGGCAAGGCCATGTTGGGGGATCAGATGTCCCATATTCTGGGGAGCTGATTGGCCAGCAAATGGAAACATTGAGAGACAGGATTTCCAAACCACCCCCTACCCCCTGGGCAGGGACAGTGGGAGACAGGAAAGCAGGTTTTGGTCCTGCATTGAGTGACCAGGACTCAAGGGCAAGGAAGTTTGAGGAACTGAGGTGCTAGGTCCCCAGGAATTTGGAGGCTGGACTGGGAAGGAGGGGAAGAGGCTGGGGGTCTGGGAAGTGGGCGGAGACTGGAAAAGGACACACAGCAGCTGCGGTGTTTGGTGTTTCCGAGTTGCTTCCCAGTAATTCCTCTCAGTTCATTTCCAGTTGTTTCCAAGCCATGAAATTCTTTCCAGGCAAGATAAGGGGCCCGCCCGCCCCACCCGGGGTGTGTCACGTGTATGGGGGGAGGGAGGTTCAGACAGACGCAGGGGGAGCCTGGAAGGGGATCGAAGATGGAGCCCTTGTGCCCCTAGAGGCATCTCTCAGTCATCCCAGCCCTGCTGAACCATGAGTCATGGGTGCAGAGCTCTCGGCCAAAAACAAGTTTTAGGATCCTCTCTGCAGGCTCTATGCCCATCTCAGACCTGGGAATCCTGACTCTGCTCCATTCTAGCATTTTCTAAAGGCTCAAGACCCCCAGCTCTCCCTCCCAGGCCCTGCCACCAATGTGCTATCACCTGGCAGATGCCATCTGGATGCCCAAAGGAGATTTCTCTGGCACCTTCCTGAACTCTGGCTCAGCTGCTCCAGCCCGACCACTTGGGGTTCCACCAGCTCAGCCAGCCCCTGCTTTTCCCTCAGCACCTCTGGGGCCCAGACCCCTACTTAACTGATAACCACCTTCACCCAGATGCTACCACGTGATCCAGTCCACCCCTCCCCCATGCACTAACCTTCCTCCCAGATGTTCCCTCCCCAGGGAGTCCAGCCCCCAGCGCACAGTCCTATTTTCACTGTACCAGCAGAAAGTCCCTGCTGGGGGGAGGGTCCCTTGAGAGCGACTGTGCCAAACTTTGCCTGGGGTATAGGGTTAGGACAGAGTCCCCACATCTCCCGACTCTTCCCTTGGTCTCCCCAGAGCTCTGTTCCTTACCTGGGTGATGAGCAGCTGCAGTGGCTCTGCACCTGTTCTGTCCCCAGCCTCAGGAGGTGGGCCCTCAGGGCAGGGCAGGGTGGGCTCCCCTTTGGCAGCCTGGCTCCCTTTGGCTGCCCTGAGCTCCTGGGTGTCCCTTGCTTGTTCCCTGCAGTGGGGCTCACTGAGCCACAGCCCGTCTATCTAGGCAGCCAACGACAGTGAGGAGGAGGGAGGCTGTAGCGAGCAGGGGGAGGAGAAGGGGAGGACCAGTATGAGGTCAGGGAGGGGAGCGGAGATAGAGCAGGTCCTCCCACCCCTCCTAGGCCCTCCAAAGTCATCACATGCCCCTCCTCTCCTCCCGACTCACCGCTGACCCCCTCTGCCTGGGATCACTGAGTCCAACACCCTCATCTTGCCCCCTCCATCCCTCTTCCTACCTCCTTCGTCTCTTCCCCATCCCATTCTTACTCTTCTTCCCCAGCCCAATTTTTGCCTAACTTGACATCCTCCCCATCCTCGTGCTAGTCCACCCGCCCCACCCATGTCTCCACATATTGCTCCTGTTCTCCCCTCTCTACCAACAACCGCCCCCACAGACAGCCCCTCTCTTCCTTCCCTGCACCTCCCCTCCCGGCTCTCCCCTCTGCCACCCTGCTCCGTCTGTGCGGTGCTAGCCCCGCTCCTGTCCCGCGCCAATTCTCCCCTGGGGGCATGGGGCAGGAGGAAACTTCCCTCCCCAGCATGGAGCCTTCTCAGGGGCTATTTGTCCCTGTCCTGCCCACTGTTCCCACCTGCATCCTGCCCGGTGGTGGGTGGTCTCCCTTCTGCACTCCCTTTCCTGCCTGCTTTGCTCAGTTCACCTCTTCTCCGATCAGACCACTGCCCCTCCCCTCTGCCTCCCCTACTTCAACAAATTTCTAGACTAGTGGCAGATGAGGCTTGGGCACTGGCCGAATACCAGGGCGTACAAGATTTTGTAAGGCAGTTGGGGCTCAGGGGAGACAGGGAAGAGAAGCCTAAGAGTTAGAAGGTTTAGTGATGGAGAGAGCCAGAGGCAGGAGGCAGGTATGGGGAAAAGCAGAAGGGTCTAAGATCTGGCAGCTACAGGGAAGGAGCAGGATAGGGTGAGTTGGGGGCTGGAGGAAAAGGGCACTTCGATCTCAGGCAAAGATTCTAAGACCAATACCAGGGGGTGGGCATCGGACACAACCACATCGGGCTGCTGGCTGTTTCTCTGGCCTCCTTTCCCCACCTGCTCGTTGCCCTGCGGAGGGGCTGAAAAGGAGACTTGACACAGAGGAGAGCCAGACTGAGGGAGACTCCACACCAGGTTTCACGGTGAGGAGAGTTCTGCCTGCTCTGTTACACACCTCACTGCTGAGCAGACCGGCCAAGTCACAAGTGAAAGGGACACACAGGAGCCTGTATGTGCCTGATTCTGCCACTGGGGTTGGGGCACAGCTGCCCATAGCCCAGTCACAGGTGTGCAGTGTTCCTGGGTCAGGGCATACTGAGCTAGAACAGGTGGCCAGTGAGCTCCCTGGGACTGGGGACAGGCTTGTATGGGCTCTCACATGGGTGTCTCAGTGTCTGGGTGTGTGTGTGTGTGTTTTCCTGGCTTTGACGGGGAAAATGAAGTCAGAATCTTGGACGGAGCTGGGCGCAGCTTCCTTCCGCTGCCTTGGCCCGAAGTCCCCACAGCTTCCCGGAGACCTCTGGGCAGGAGTAGGGGAAAGTAGAGCCAGGGTGAGGGTCGGAAGCAGCACAACACAGGGAGAGGCAGCTGCACAGAGGATGGTTCTCTCCGATACTCCAGATTTCAGTAATTCTGTCCCATGGTCCTGCCCATTTTTTTTGTTCTGTGCTGCATATTTTGGTTTTATTATTTAGGAAGTATGGCCACCATAAGTATAGTTGCCCAGAGAGGCCAAGAGACCCTGGAGAGGAGCAGGAGCCAGAAGGATGGCCCTGGGGTGTCTGGGAAGTCCACTGTTGAGTGCAGACGGGATGCTGGTCTCAGAGAAGAGTGCAGGATTCTAGACATGTACGAGCTTATAAGGCATTTGAGGAAGCCACTGGAAGCTTGACAGACATAATTCCAGGTTCTGAGATAATCACTGCCTAAGATTTGATTTCCCTGGATTTGAAACCCAGGGGAATAAAAATTTCAAGGCCCCTGAATCTCAGGCTTTTGTCTCCCCAGAAGTTCATGTCTCACATGGTTGCATCTCATCAGGAAAGCACCAGGTCTTGCACATGACAGATGCCTGGTAAGTGCTCCTCAGTACTGAATTGTGAGGCATGCTCACACTCTCAGGGGCCCACCCGAGCCTTTCCCACCCATCTCCTTCCCTCCTAGCACACAGCCTCTGTCTTTCTCCAAAGCTCCAAGTGCCCTTCTTCTGCTTCTGTAACTTGTTTCCTGAGCCCATACAGCCCAGCCTGCTCACTTCTACCTCTTTAACCTTCTAAATACACTTTCTCTTATTAAAACAAAACAAAACAAAACAAAACAAAACACAAAACTGAATTGTGAAAGGACTGGGAAAGAAAGATGGGGAAAGAGTGTCTGGTGGGGAACCCCAGGTGTGAAGGCATGGATGCCGAGTGGTCAGAACAGGGTTGCCTTCTCTGAGGGGTTCCGGATGACAGGATTAGAAAGGGGTGCTGTCAAGAACCATCCACATGCTCTGGCTGTGCTCCAAACCCTCAGTCCAGGTGTGTCTTCAGCTCTGGGCTTCCATCCTTGAGTGAACCTCCAAGTTCCTGTCCTGATCTCAAGGGGATAAGGGATAGAAGACACAGACAGGAAGGAAACGGAAAGACAGGGAGAAGGGAAGGAAGACTGACCAGGAGCTGTGACCCAAAGAAGCAGTCTCCGAGGGGAAAGACAGAGAACATTTGCACAGGAGCCTCCTACAAAGCACTTCCTCCACAGTGTGGGCACTTGGTTGAACGGAGGCTCAGAGACGCAAGCAACTTTTCCAAGGGACCTTGCTAGTGGTGGTGAAGGTGGGCCTCAACCCAGGTTCTCTGATCCCGAAGCCTGAAGACTTGGAGGCACATGCAAAGGAAGGGGCTCCTGGAAGGACTCTGTTTGAGAAGGAAGGGTGGATGATCTGGATTTTTAAAACTTCTTTCTTCATTGTTATTATATGGATTCAGTTAGAAGAAACTGCCAAGTATAAGACAGGGGGGTCAACATTTCATTGAGATTTGGGGCTGGGAGATGGAGAGGAAAAGGAACATGGAGAGAAAAGACTGACTAAGATGAAGATGGGAGAGAACTAAGACTCAGGCTGAGTGGAGCCAAGAGCCACAGGGAGAAAGATTTGGACCCTCAGAACTTCCTTTGCCTGCAGACATGGGTGTGGGGAGAAGGGAGGAGGAAGGACATTTCTATCTCATGACAAAAGAAAGTCACACAATTGTTTTGTTCTCTGCTCTGGGGCGGGTAGGCGCCCATATTTACCAGAGGGACTGAGGTCGCTGTGGCAACCACACATCTGGGCCCCGGAATCCAGATGTGCTGTATCCAGAAGCCATAGCACAACGATGAGGCAACCATTAGGCTCTCAAGTCCTGGCCCCCACAGCTGGAGAGCACAGAGGACTGCAGCGGGAAGTGAGGGGGGGGGGGGACTGAAGCGGGAGAAGAGAGGAAGTCATGGAGAGGGACAAGGAATGTGGACAAAACAGTGGAAAGGGAAATGGGGACAGGGGGGCATGAAAAGGGAGGAGGGAGCACAGGCTCAGCAGGAAGTGAGGAGACCAAGAAAAGAGAGAGAAGAGAATGAAGCAAAGGGGGAGGAAGGAAGAACATAAAGAAGCAAGAAACAAAAAGATGAACAAAGAATAATGGGTCAAAAGGAGGTGACGATCTGGGGGGTAGGGGGGAGAGGACAAAGAAAGGCAGGAAAGAAATCTAGAGGAAAGAGGAGGAGGAAGAGGAGGACAATGGGTCGGGGGTGATGAGAACAAAGGCAAGATCCTGAGGAAGGAAAGCAGCAGGCCAGAGACACAGCGGGCCTGTGACAGGAGGGGCCGACAGGAGGTACAGGAGTGACTGACAGTGGCTGGGAGGCTGAGGTGGCCTTGGCTGAGGGCTGTGGCTGGAGATCCTCACGGGCCCAGAGACTGCTCTGCCTCAATCCCCAAGGCACGCCCGCCCTCCGCACCTCTTATCCTTCCCACCACCCTCTCTCTCAGTCAAGTCTCCCAATTCACATCAACGTATAGCTGTCCTTTGCCACTCAGCCAGAAGAGCCACATGCCCCACCCCAGAGCCCCCGGTCTGAGATGGCAGCATTTCAAGTACTTTCCTGAGCTGGGGTCAGGAAAGAGGAAGAGCAATGGGACAATGAAACAATGATGGACTCAGGGGAAAGGAGACCAGAGGAGAAAAGGACAATGTAAATGAAGCAAAGAGCAGAGGCAAGGAAAAGTGTGTCTGCTACGAACCAGACACAGTGAATAGCATCTTTCTCCCTCACATCAAAAATGAAAAGCAGGTAGAGACATCCCATTTAATAGATGTGGAAACTAAGGCTTAGAGTTACATAGCAAGAACATCTACTAAAAATCACCAGCTCAGGTGATCCTTGTTCTTGCACTCCCTGCCTGGGTAGGGCTGGATAAGGTTCAAGGGACCCTGGGACAGGAAGTGCTGGCTGAGAAGCCAAGGCTGCCCTCAAAGTTGCCACAGTTACTCTGTTTTCACCCCAAACACAGTAATGGAGAGGGGGGAGCCTGGCTGGACACGTGAGGTTCTTTCCCCTCCTTTGGGCTTGTGGGCCGGGTGGCCCCTGTCCAGTCATCCGGGCGTTGAGCCCAGGCCCAGCCCACACCCTCTAGCTGACCCAGGGCACTCCTGCGGGAGTCAGAGGCACTGCTGGACAGGAGCCGCTGACGGGGATCCCCACAGGTTCAGTGAGATTTGTTCTCTCACTCTTTGTCCTGCTCCCCTTCCTGCTAATCAGAAAGCACAGCCATTTCTGCCAGATCTGTCCTTGTCTTTTTCTTTCAACTGGACCCTAAAGCCTCAGTCTTCTCCAGTCCAGGGCTAAAAAGATGCTCCTCAACATCCCCTCCCTTCCAAACACCACCGCTTCTCCATTTCAGCCCCTCCTTTCTGGCTCACAGCCCTGGGGCCCAGCTCAATTGTTTGTCCTGGAAAGTGCAGCAAGGGAGGGAGAACCTGCTAGAATGCAGGGGACCCAGGGAGGCTGCTCACCCCAAAGGGTGTGGGGCCCCCTGTCCTTCCTGTTTACTCAGACACATTCCAGGGATCTGTATCCTCCTGGCTGTCATACCATGGGACATCCCTCCCCTCCCCAACCCCTCCCACAGACATACCCCAGTGTTGCAGGGCAAGGGGATGACATGAGGTCTATAATCCCACATCCGCCCCACCCCAGAGCCAGCTGTCTTCAGTGCTTCACTCTCTGATACATTGGCCCTAGAGAAGCCACTTTTCCCAAGTGCCCCGCCACGAGCCAGGAAGGCAGCCACCATTCCTTTAACTCCCTCCAAGTTGTTTATTTAATAATTAAAAAAAGATATGCACATACAGAAATCTGATCTTCCTCATCACCCTTCCTTTATGCCTGGAAACGAGTTCCAAAACATAAAAATGGCCCTCACCCTGCCTAGGGACTACATTCCCGTCTCCACATCCCAAACAGAGAAACAAATGAATCAAGAGCCCACCCGGCCTACACCCTACCCTCACTCAATAACCTCGATCGATCAAAGAAGCAGGGGCTGGGGGTTCAGAGAAATGAGAAGAGCCCTATATTCCAAAAGGAGTGAGGAGAGAGGTGAACCCCTTCACCTCCAAATAAGTGCTTAACCCCCACAGGCTGTCCTTCCATTGCCAACTGCCCAAGTGCAGGGATCAGGGAGATGAGAAACAGTCCCACTTCGTGACAACCTCTCCCACCCCAAGCGCTGGATCGGTGTGAGAGGCAGAGGTCAGGGGTGATTGAGGTAGAAGGGCCGATGGGTGGCCCGGTGGGCCTGGCCGGCTGCAGAAGCTGGCAAGGGGCCACCTGTGGCATTGCCCGGGGTCGAGGACGGCTGTTTTCGGAGCGAGGGGGGCACCGTGGAGGTCTTGATGTGAATCACCCTGGTGTCCATGACCTCACACTCGATCTGCATCATCTCCTCATAGTCCCCAAGGGCCCCCTGGCCTGAGAGGGTCTCTGTGAGAAAGGGAGTTAAGGAAGAGGAGCAGATGGAGGCAAACAGAGAGGAGGAGGTTACAAAAACAGACAGAAGTGGATGGGGAAGAAAGGATGGTGACCAGGCAGGTCCGTAGCAGAAGTTAATGAGAGAGTAGGGATGGAGTTGGTGCAGGAAGAGGGAAAGGAAAAGAATGACATCGATAAGTGTGAGGTCACAGGGAAGAGGACATCAAGAGAAAAAAGGAGGTAAGAGTCCGGCAGGTTCCCAGCCCACCCACTTCTGCCCGGCACCTACTCAAGCACCTTCACCAAGGGTGGACCCACACATCGCCTTCCTCCCATCAGCCTCCTGCATTTCGTTCTGCTCCGCACCCATTTCCTGTTTCCTCTCACCTAAGAATCTAGTATTTCTCTGGATTGCCTCACTCCCCTCCTCACCCCCCTTCTCACCCCCCTCAGGTCCTCATGCTGGATATCCCTACTGGAACACCCCCTTCCTCAATTTCAGGACCCTGCCCACCCCTAGTAGGAAAAGAATTACCATTGGGGGCCATGGCAGGCATCACCAGGGACATCTTGGGCCGAGAGGTCTTATTGTGGCTGATGGCTGGGAGTAGCAGGTGGTCCTGGGGAACAAGAGGGGCCAGGCCAGGAGAGTAGAGGAAAAGATGCCAGCAGGCTGCCTGGCTCTCCTCCCCACCTCAACCTGAACACACACTGCAGGGACACCCAGGATGGTGGGGATGGGCAGGGAGGAGGGGCTCACCCGCCTGAAGGAGACAACATAAAACGTGTCTTCCCGTCGGTCAATTGCATCCAGGAACTCTGGCTGGGAACGGTCTGGGCGGCGATACAGCTGCAGTTGGCCCGCAGAATCCCTAGGCAGGTGAAAAAGCAGGATTTGGGAGAAACTAAGCCCAGTACCCCATTCCCATTGGAAGCAGGGAGAAGATGAGAGAAAAGACAAGAGACCCTCAATGGATGAGGGAGGCATGATGACACTGGTGGCAGTGGTGACGAGCACTGGCCAGCTCCTGGGGATATAGCTTTTCTGAGTGGAACTTTGCTTAATAAGGAAGCACTCCCCCTAGACTCACCTTTCCGGGGGTCCGGGGGGTTGGGTGGGGACTGCCTTAACTGGAGGCAAATTCTTCCGTCGCTGAGACTTCTAGAAGGAGAAGTGTCTAAGGATTTGAAGAGGGTGAAGGGAGAAGGGAAAAGAGACGGCAAGACGGCCCCTGGAAGCTGATGCCCCCTAACACCCACCCTGCCGCTTCCTCACGCCTCCACAAGGACATGCTCCCTTGAAACCCCCAGGACACTATGCCCTTGTCTACCTGTCTCTCCTGGGCCCCCCGGGGCATCTTCCGCCTGCCTCTCTGGTGGCGCTGCACCCAGCCGCTCAGCTCATCAGCAAGCCTGCGGAAGCACAGGAGGGAACAGCTCTGTGCCAGTCCAAGGCTCCCATTTTCCTTGCCCGCAACAGGAGGGAGCAGAGTAGGAAGGAGAGCTGGTGTTCTAGAACACAAGGACAGAATGAATGGTTGGGAAGGTGCCCCAGCAGAGGTTCCCCCGCACCTCAGGGACTCAGTTCGGTTGAAATGCCGGCAATCTGAGGAGAGGAAGAGCTGGTCCAGGTCTCTCAGCAGCAGCTCCTTGGCACCCCTGGGGAAGGCTGTCAGATTCCTGGAGCGAGGCAGGGAGGAGGCAGTGATTGCAGCTGCCCAGCACGCCACCAACAGAGAAGCCCATAATGGCAAAGAGCAACTGTGGCTCCCCTCAAAAAGAAAAGATAAACTTGGGGAAGACCACATGCAGTACCCCTAAAAGAGAGAGGGCCCTCTCCTCACCTGAAGCTCGGCTGGCCCTCCTGGCTGGGCTGGGGCTCCTCGGGACCCTGGGAGGAGCCCTGGAGGGGCTCTGCTCCATGAATGGGCAACTGTGCTGAGAACTCCAGCAAGTGTCTCCGGGGTCGATGCTCCTCTCCGCTCATCCAAGGAGAGACAGTAGCCGCAGGAGGCTCACTGATGCTGTGGGGACAGGGCAGGACAGAGCACGAGGGAGGACTCCAGCTTTACTGAGTCAAGGACAAGGGCTCCGCACACAGCCCACCTGTTGTGTAAGACTGAGTCTCTTCACCAGCCAGAAGGGAATGAGAACAGTGCCCACCTCATAGGGCCAGGAAACGAGAGAAAAGGAGCACGCTTAACCTAGAGGCTACATCTCAGGAAGCACTTAAGTCTGTTTTTATCAACATTATCAGCACCACCTACCTGAGGACATACCACATGTGAGATTAGAGATAGAACAAGAAGGGACTGCTGGATACACCCCTGTGCCAGGGATCCCACAGCTCTGTGTGTGAGTGGGATGAAGGAGATGGCACCAAAGTAGGAATCAAGTAACCGAAGGTTCTGGGGAGCAAGAAGAGTCTCACCTGACAGGCCCAAAGTTGAAAGCAATGAAGAGAAGGAAGACCATGATGCAGACCACCTTCCTGTTTCCAGACCCTAACTTGAGCTCGCTGTTCTAAGGCACAGAGGAAAAGAGAGAGGTTGGGTGAGGCCCCCCAAGAAGCCTCCATTGGGTCTCCTAAGGACACGTGTCTCACCTCAGCCCACAGGACCTCCAGCCGCCGCCGAAGGGCAGCGTTCTCCCGGCGTAGCTGCTGGTTGTCAGCGAGCACAGCCTGTAACCGAGACTCCAGCCCCTGCAGGTACTCCTTCTTCTTCCTCCGGGACTGGCAAGCTGACTCCCGGTTCTTGATCATTCGCTGCTGCCGCTTCAGCAGCTTTGCCTAGGCACCAGAATAAAAGATGGGTAGGGGAAGGGAACTGTTCCCCCAACTCCAGGGGCTGATTGCCCAAAGCTTCTGGGGGCCACTCTCCTGCCTTCTTGACCTTACAGCACCAAGGAGGGGAGGGGGGGTTCTCCTCTCTACTAAAAGACTTCAGAGAGAGGGACCC
Organism: Glossophaga mutica; assembly: GCA_039655065.1. Classification (NCBI taxonomy): domain Eukaryota; kingdom Metazoa; phylum Chordata; class Mammalia; order Chiroptera; family Phyllostomidae; genus Glossophaga; species Glossophaga mutica. Next base: position 108,062,231 of record CM077306.1, read on the forward strand.
CTCGCAACCACCCCCTGCCACTATACCTCCGAGCTGAGAGAAGTTAGGCTATAGGAAGAATTTCCTCCATCCTGGTTCCTAGTGAAACTTCAGTTCCTCTCCTTGCTAGACGGTTTCCCCTTTTCTCAATTCTCCTTTTTAGGGCCCTAGGTTTAACCTTGCTAACTGGTTTTCCCCTGGAGGAAGCAGCCTCCCTCTTCCAACTGCTGTCACAACCATAACACAGAATGACTCCCCTGCCTTTGACTTGCTGAGACCACCCCTGCTTCTCCATCTGCAGTTTGACAACAAACCTAAGGATCATAAAACTACATAAAGTTGACACTCATGCATGAACAGGGGCCTACTCTGACTTTCGGGGTCATCTTAAGGGTCTGCTTCCTCACTTTCTGTTCTCTCCTCACACCACAGTTCTCTCCCATAACAGATTTTCCTCTTCCACTCCCATTACTAGCCCCACTCCCCAATACTTACGTCCACTTCAGGTGGGCAGGAGTTTCCAGGCATAGGAGCTGGAACAATGCTCTTCCTCTCAGGCCGTGGAGCAGCGGGGGCTGGCCCCTCAGGCTGGACTTGAATAGCACCTTGAATAAGGACAACTGGGGACACTGGGGCAAGTGAACAGAAGAGGTCAGACAGCTGTAAGTCACGTAGAGCCTGTGTCCACACCTAAGCACCCAAGGGCCTCACTGGCCATGAGCTCCCTTAGACGGTCAATCCAGCCCGCCTCCTTCTTTCCTTCTTCAGTACCTGGAGGGGGCTGGACAAGGGGCTGCTGCAAAAGGACGGTGGTGCTGGGAGGCACGGTGCTGGGTGGCACTGGGACAGTGGTTATCACCACTGGTTTAGGCTGCAGTGGTGGCTTCCGCGCAGGCAGAGCTTTGCCTAAAAGAAGGTGGAAGGAAGGAAGGAAGGAGAGGAATGTAAGGACTGTAGACCTTTTACCAGGGACCCCGGGGTCAAGAGGCCCCATTACCTGAGGAGCCATCAGAAGATGGACCCACTCTGATCTGAACAGCTCCAAGTGGAAGGCCTGGGACATCCTGCAGGAGGCACCCTTGAGGGGCTGGGGACTCTGTTTTCACTTCTAGTATCTCCTCTCCTATAAAAGCCTGTGGGGGTGGATGAATTCCAGAAAATTTGTGAGTCAGAAGTGTCAAGGAGAAGGAACTGAAGAAGCTACCTCTGAGAGTGAGTAGGAACTCACTGTAGTGCCTGGAGGGAGGATGGGACATTGATACTCGCCTGGTTGGGGGAGTCTGTTGAGATCAAGGAAGCCTCAGAGTTGATGGAGGAAGATGGGGAGACAGGTTCTATCTTGGTCTGGACATCTGGGGGGTGGCAGGATGAGACAAACAGTTTGTAATAACCATGTTATAACCATCAGGAGATTCTCCAAAAGCAAGGCCTAGGTCTTGTGCCTCATGTCTATCAAAGTGACAAGTGCGGGTCCTCAAAATATACAAGTCAGAGTAGAGAATCTGATGCTAATAGTCACCAACAATCTTTTTGCTATAAAGGCTTTTCAATCCTTATTTTGTTTGTCCTCATTGTAACTTTTAATTTTTTTTTTCCTTTTAGATTTTATTTATTTATCTTTAGAGGGGAAGAGAAGGAGGGAGGGAGAGAAACATCAATGTGCGGTTGCCTCTTGTATGTCCCCTGACAGGAACTGGCCTGGCAACCCAGGCATGTGCCCTGACTGGGAATCGAACCGCGATCTTTCGGTTCGCAGGCCCGCGCTCAATCCACTGAGCTACACTTTTAATTGTTTTTTTAAAGATTTATTTTTTAGAGAGGAGAAGGGAGAAAGAGAGGGAGAGAAACATTAATGTGTGCTTGCCTCTAGCGTACCCGCTACTGGGGACCTGGCCTGCTACCCAGGTTTGTGCCGACTGGGAATCGAACCAGAGACCCTTTGGTTCACACTGCCAGCACTCACTGCACTGAGCCACACCAGCCAGGGCTTCATTGTAATTTTTAATAATGTGCTGGATATGATCTGCTTGTTCCTCCAAATCCAGTCTTCATCCTTCCCTGCCCTGCTATGAGGCCCAGGAGGAAAACATGAATGGACTATATCACTGGGCTCCCTTGTCCTCTTGCTTCTTGTTGGAGAAGCAGCACCAGGAAACCCTGAAGGCACTTTGAAATTAAAAATCAGCCTGTCCAACACTGATTTCACTGCTCCCTCATCAGAGGGCTCCCGCTCTTGTGGTCACTATCCAGTGAACAGTACTGTCACCCACCGGATGGTTGCCCCAGCCAGAAAGCCAGGCATCCTCTTTGACTTCTGCATAATGTTCAGGAGATCACTGCAACTCATCCATTCTACTTCATTCTTTCTGCCTTCCTCTTGGCATCCAAGTATCTTACTTAATTAGCCACATAAGCCTTTTCCTTGGTCCTCCTCCTCCTGCCTCCAGTCTTCTTTCTCTGCAATCCATTCTCTACTCCGCCATTAGAGTCACCTTCCTAATCATATTGCTCTCCTGTTTGATTCTTCAGTCTCCCAACTGCCCACAGGATAAAAGCTAAGAGTCCCTCAGCAGGGTTCTCACCTGGCCCCTGCAGCCTCTGCAGCAACTTGCCATTCCCAACTCCCTGTTCATATCCACTCAGAAGAGAGGCAGGTTCGTTATACACACATGCCAGTCCCCGCATTCTCATTCTGGCTAATTTCTATGTGTCCTTCAAAACTCAGCTCAGGAAACCCTTCCTCAGCACAGCAGCACAGCCCCAATCTGGTGAGATGCCCTCCCTTATGAGCTTTCACAGCACCCTATGATGATCTCTATCCCGCATCACCACACCTGTATTTACTGGTACTGGTCTTTCTCCCCCCACCACACCGCAGGACTCTCAAGTCACTGTATTGGTCACATCTTTTCAATTTTTGCATCCCTAGCACCCTGTCCAGTACCTGGCACGGGGCAGGTGCTCAACATATGTTTACTGAATAAAGACATTAAGGGTACATGAACTTGACAACACTTAAAAAAATAGCACAAATAATGTTAATTGTAGAATCTAGGAGTTGCGTATACAGTAGTCCAAGTTTTCTACATTTAAAAAAATTTTAATAATAAAATGTTGTAGTGAAAAAATAACATAAGTAAATATGCCCTAAACTGTCCAAAGTCTTTAAAAAATGCAAAGTTGTGGGGAGGGCTGAAGTAGTGGGCTGGGATGGGAGTAAAAGACAGAAAACTGTACAAGCACAACAACTAAAATAAATTTTTTAAAAAATGTGGGGGAAAAAGCAAAGCAACAGGAAATTAAACCACACAACAGGATACTAGGAAAAAGATAAAGAAAGAAAAACACACCCATCTCTTCAGTGCTGCCCTTGCTGTGGTTTCCTAAAATTCTCTCTCCCACTCCTGGCCTTTCTCCTGGTTACCTGCCATTTCCCCTCCCCACCTTATCCTCCTAGTCCTGCTACCTGTCCCCACCCACCACACTCACACACACGTATGCACACATGCACACATCCACACATTCTACCCGGTAAAGTCTGGGGGGTGGGGGCTGGCTGTTAATACCTGAGGGATCATCAGAGGTGGGGCCCACATTGATCTGGATGGTTTCAACCAGGGATGTTGGATCATCTCCCAGGAGGCAGAGTGGGGGTGCCAAGGACTCTATCTTCACAACCAGCACCTCCCCTACACCAGGGGTCTGGGTGAGAGTAAGGGTGAAGTGTGAGGGCAGAAAGAAGAAAACAAGGGAGATGTTGAGAGTAAGAGCAAGAACAGAGGCTTTACAGATTACAAATACCAATTATCTGACATTCTGGTTTGAATGGTACTCAGCATCTCGCCACTGGTCCTCTCCTTCTGCTTTATTCCTGGGAGGGTTGATGATGTCTCATGATTTCAAACATTGCCTTAGAGTGGACATCTTGGGCAGGAACAGTTCCAGAATTCCCAGCCCCACCACAGCTGCCACATATCTCCATATACTAAAAAGAGTCTATTTTCACTTCTAGAAACCAGAGTGAAGATGCAGCAAATCAGAATGCCAAACAAATGACAAAGGCAGGAAAGGAGCTCCCCTACCCCCACCCCCCACACACAAATTAATCCACAGCACCAACGGGTAAAGGGCATGGAGCACAGTCCTTCCCACAGAGAACAGAAGTTGGGAGATGGTTCTCTGACCTGGCTGGAGGGCTCTGTAGAATGATGGGATGATTCGGAGCTGAGAGAGGAGTTAGAGCAGGGAGAAGATGGCTCAGACTTCACCTGTAGATCTGAAGGAAAAGGGGTTAGAAAATAGCCAGGAAGCAGGGCCTGAGAAGGGTCCAAAAAGTATCCAAGTACTGCCGGTGTGGACCTCCTCACTAGGGCAAGGCAAGAGAGACACATGTAAGGAAGGTATTAAAAATCACAAGTGCGGGGGCGATGTGAGGACATGGGACTGTGTAGTTTCTGGGAAACTGGGAAGACGAGGGTTTCTGGAAGGATGAGGGAATCACAAACGGTACTACCTGGGAAGATAGGCAGGGAGTCCCACGGGGGTTCAGGGGGGCTGACATCCATCCCCACATCCAGTATGCTGCTGCCAAACTGAATAAAGGAGGATATTAGATGGCAGGGCTGTGGGGAGGGAGGAGTGCTTCCAGTCGAGCTCAGGCCTGGGAATGAGCCCGGGTTCTAGGACCACTCCCACCCACGGAGGGTAAGAGACAATGCAATTAGGGGAGCAGTACCGAGACATCCTTCTCTGGGCAACGGAAGAGCTGCGTCTGCTCCTCGGCCACCTCATCTAGGCCGGTGTACAAGGTGCAGTCTGCAAGAGATGCGAATGTCAGCAGTGCTCTCCAGCGGCTCAGCCTAGGGATCCACCACAGCCCTCGCTCCACCCCTCATTGGAACGGCGCGGCCAGACCCACCACCCGCTCACTTGAAAAGTGATACAACCGAACAACTCCAGCTCCTCCTTTCCCGACCCCGAAACAACTCGACGTTTCCGCAGGGAGCGAAGGTCTCCCCCAGCTCCCGCACTCCCGTAAGGACAACGGGATCCCCTGCTGCCCTCCTTGGGGAGGTGGATTCTGCATTTGCCCAGACTTCTTCTTTGGGCCTCCACTTCCTCGGGGGCACAGAATGAGATAGCCCTCTCCCATCCCCGAGGCCTCACTCCACACACCCCAGTCCTCCGGGCTCAGCAAGTTGTCGGTGAAAAACCGTGTCGGGTCCGCAATTTCGCTGAGGAGCATTAGCTCCGCCATCTTTTCCCCCGCCCCCCAACCAACCCGGAGACGGTTTCCGAGGCCCGCCTCTCCCCATCAGCAACTAATCAGTTGACTTTTCAAAAAGGGGGGCGTCCCGGAAGCTGTTATGACCAGTAAGAGACCTAGATGCTGAGCATATGAAGCAATAGAAGAGGCAGCTCTACAGGCTGAGCCAATGGGAGCACAAGAGGAAGAGGCGGTGGACGAGGAGGGCCGAGCTAGCGCCGGCCGTAGCTCTTGTGCATGCGCAAAGCGGGACCCAGCGAGAAAGCTCGCGGGACATGTAGTTCACAGGATTTGAAGGTCCTCATCTCCCCCCGTCAGTCCTATTCATCTTCGGAAATGGCTAAGCCCCCTAAAACAAAACATATGCAACCATGCCTTTTTAATGGTAAAAAAGGAAAGCAATGCACTGCTACCTCCCCTGGAAAGACAAATGCTGGGAATGAGATACATCTGAAATCTTCCCTCTGGGCCCGTCCCTCCCAATTCTCACTGCACAGACCACAATTCAGATTCCTGTTTCTTTTAAGGTTTAACTTTTTTTTTTTTAAGTCCTCACCTGAGGATATGTTTATTGATTTTAGAGAGAGAGGAAGGGGGAGAGTGAGAGAAAAAGAAGGAATTGATGTGACGGGCAAACATCAATCAGTTGCCTCCGGCATGCTCCTGGACCCGGAATCGAGTCCTCCAAGTGTTGGCATACAGGAGGACGATGCAACAAACTGAACCATCCGGCCAGGACAAGGTTTAACTTTTAATCAGCCAAACATCTTGCGGAGACCCTTAGCCAGCCCTGCATCCTGTTTCTTCCCCTGAAAGATCACCTTTCCCAGCTCCTCCCGGGCTGCCCGGTTTTTTGGATCTACTACCAGCACCTTCTTGAGGTCAGCAGTTGCCTTTTCCAGGTTCCCAAGGGCAGCCTGGGCAACCCCCCTTCGGTACAAGGCTTTTAAATGCTCAGGTTCTCGCTCGAGCACCCGGTTACAGCTCTGGGCTGCCAATTGGGGCTGCCCTAGCAATAACTGACAGGCAGCCAGATTGGCATGAAGGACCGTTCGTTCTGGAGAGCCAGGTGGGGGTAAAGTCAGCAGCAGCCGAAGAGCCCGTCCATAACATCGTGCAGCCCCTTCCGGGTTCCCAGCTCGAAATAATTCTGTGCCCCTTGCATGTTCTTGCCTGGCCAGGGTCTCCTTCTCGCTGGCCTCCAGCTCCCAGGAGTCCTGGCCCTGAGTGAAGGAAGCCAGTGTGAGCCTGACAGGAGGTCCAGAGTGCCCAGGGAGCTGAAGTTCTGCCTCCTCACCTTGACACATGGATTCCAGGCATTTCTCTATGAGGTCTCCCCAGGTTTCCTCCCTCCATGGGTCTAACCCCATAGTTAGCTCTGTCCAGCCCTCTGGCAACCCTGACCCAAAAGGAAACCCAAAAGCCAGTACCCGGCAGCGGGAGCCCAGCTTGGGTTTGTCCAAGCCATGGCCACGGATTATGATCTTCTTGACAAAGCTCCCATCCGGACAGTACCAGAGATCAGAAGACTGGAGGGGCTCTCGCATCTCACTAGCTGATCCATGAGATTTAACAGAGTTTTCTTCAAGTTCAGCAGCCAGTTTTTCAGTCTCTTGAGGATTCTCTAGAATTTTGCTGGCTGGATCTGGGCTCATTTTCAGATCAAGAACTTCAGTAGGAGGCTCTTGGGCCTGCTGCCTAATTTGAATAGTTGAATCAAGGTTCTTCTTGGGATTCTTTCCCCATTGTTGTTGCAGTTGAGAGGTGTCTTTCTCTCCCACTGGATTGACTGGCGGCGTCTCCATTTTGCTGCCTGGTCCCTTCCCTCGTGGGTAATCAGTTTGGGTCGGAAAGGGATGGACTGGGGGAAAAAAATCAAACCAACGCTAATTGTCAGGATTTCTATTTAGACTCCTTTCCCGTCTTTCTGGATCCGGCCCCGGTCCTCAAGGTCCTCATTTATTTATTTTTCCTCCAAAAATCCTGCGGGAGCCTGGGTTCCACCCGGAACCAATCCAGAACTATAAATTCCACAATTCCCTGCGGTTCGGGGAGCTGCCCCAAGTACGGGCACCGATCGAGTCCAAAAGGTTCTGGACTGCCGAAGACCCTAGCCGGGTGGCGCTGGCCGAACCACTCGGGTCGCCTATCCTTCCGAAGCAAAGTGCTCACTGAGTGTTATCCCCGGAGTCTTGCCGCAGGCGGCGAGGACTGCGGGAACAGAGGCCGCGGGGAGGGGACAGTTAACTGTGGAGCCCGGCGAATCCAGTCCGATTTCTGGCAGCCAATCCGGAGGCGGGAAAGGACTGGTTAGCCCGCCTTTTGGGCGTGACATCATTTCCCCCAATCAAGCGGAAAGCTCCAGGCCTTAGCAACCGAACTAGCCCAGTCGAACCGAACTAGGCGAGTTCGGCTGACCAGGTTACTGAGTCTGAAGAAGTGCTGGAACGGGAGACTGGGGCAAATGCGGAGAGTAGCGAATGGTGGAGCTGGTGGTGGACGACAACGACAGCCGTCCAGTCGTCCTTTTTTCTGGCTACTTCAGGCCCTTTGTTCGGAGCTTCCAGTCAGAGGCAACCGTCTGCTCCTTGGCGTATTCAGTCCAGGGTGAAGATAAACTCTCAGGCTGTTTTCTCCTCAACTGGCCCTGTTTCCTTAGGGGATCGCTTGAGCCTTCTCCTTACCTTTTCGTTCATATTCATCATGGACTTCAAGCTCTTCTTCTTTTTCTCCTTTTTAAAAATTTTATTTATTTATTTTTAGAGATGGGGGAGAAAGAGGAAAACATCTACGTGTGATTGCTCCTCGCGCGCCCCCCAATGGGGACCTGGCCCGTAACCCAGGCACGTTCCCTAGACTGAGAATTGAACCAGTGACCTTTTGGTTTGCAGGCAGGGTGGGCCTCAATTCACTGAGCCACTCCAGCCAGTGCGGAGCTCCTTTTCCTCAAGAAATCTTAGTTCTCAAATTTTGACTTGACTATAAATCACGTGGGGAATTTAAATTGCAGGTTGCAATTTAGGAAGTTGGACGGGCCCTCTGATTCTGCATTTTGTTTCAGATTCTGCTGCTGCTGCTGCTCCGTGGACCACACTTTGATAGCATGATTCTATAGAATAACCTCACCCCATTCCCTTCACGCCTTGCTTTGTGCCCCTTCAGTGCATCCTATATTTTGCACACATAACTGGTATAACCTGCTCCACTGGGTATTATCAGTGGGGAATTGGGCCTCCTAATAGAAGACGTAGGTTCCTTTGTGGTTCAGCTTTGCTTCTCCAGCACACTGCACAGGCTGGGCCATCACAGCTCTTTGGGAGAGGAGAATCCCATTCTCCAAACCTCACTTTGACTCCTTTATTTTGGTCTTCAACACCCTAGATTGTGCTCCAGGCTACAAGGGCCATGTCAGGACAGCCAGGATGGAAGATAGTTTCATAATCCACAGATGGTGCGTCAAAACAGTGCACTCCATGTTTTGTGTTGAGTCTCACTAACCTAGACCTTTTTCTCAAGTTTTATTTCTGGGTTCTGGGCCAGAGTCACCTTAGTACACTGCCACCCTCTTCGTCCTATGGCTAAATACTCTGATTCTTGGAATCCCTGGGCTCCTATTGAAATTAATCTATCTTTTCTCCCTGTTTCTTACTCTTTCCATTTCAGGGATTTCTGGGAAAGGCAGGAAATCTGGAATGAGTCACAAAAGGTTTGATTGCACCCTAATTCCTGGACAAAGATTGCTAATTTGTAGTATGTGTGCCCTAACTAAGAGGGCCACTCCTTTCAGTTTAAAGGAACTATACTCTGCTACAAATGTATTGCTTTGTAGTGTGTGTGTGTGTGTTTCCTTTGGAACAGACTCAGCAGGGCAGGGAACTTGTCTTTTGCATCTCATCTACTCATTCATTCAACGAGTATTTGTCAAGCACTTGCTATATTTCCCAGGCAGCATGCTAGGAACTGGGGATACATAGGTGAGTGAGACAGACAGTTCCTGCTCTCATGGAACTTCAGTCTGGCCCAGGAGAATAAGCAAGTGCCGTGCCATGAAGAAGTGTGAGGTGCTATGGCAGTGAATGAGGGAGAAGGGAATACTCCTTGAGGATGAGATATTTTTGCTGGCATCTAAAGAATGAATTAGAACTGAAGTTCTGAGTACACACCTATAAACCCCATATTGAGAAACACTGAATTAACTGGTCAACTTCAGCTCTTTGGGTGATCTCCTATCACCATTGTGACTATAAAACCCAATGCAAACATAGGTGCTGAAACTCCCCAAAAAAGTAATCCAAATCATGAATATTTTTGAAGAGATAACCCATCAAAATGAAAACACAAAATCCAAGTTTTATAAGAGGACTCAGAAGTCCCCAAAGAGAAATCCATGGGTGTATAGATTCCCCCAGGTCTCAGCTTGAGAAACACAGGACTAGGCAGGAGTGAACATGTGAAGAGCCACGATGTCACTGCATGAATGTTGACTGACTGACACTGATTGCTCTCTCCCAACTCCCTGCCCCTTGAGTCTCATGACAGTGGGGCTCAGCTCTCTGAGAACAGCCTCCAAGGAATTAGGAAGTAGGAGGGAAACAAACCAGGAGGATTATATCCCCAGGCCTGGCTGCAGAACCTGGGATCTGAAGAAGACACAAAAAGAAGATGACAAATAAAAAAATTGCTTACCTGTTGGGACAGAGGCTTGAACTGGGGAGTGAGGAAGTAGTGATATTTCTCTCCTCTCTCTTTTCCCTAAAGATTTGAGAATGAGATGGAAGAGCAGACTTGAGGGGAAGAGACGAAAAGGAGCCTTCTTCCCCAGGTGACTGAGTTCCATCCCACCTCACTTAAAGCGTCCTCTGCTCTGTCTTTTTCCTTTGTGGCACAGGAACTAACCTCACCAGCATCAAAGTGTATAGATGCAACTGGGACACACTTACCTTGTGCCTAAGATATTTTCCCAGCTTCAGGTGAGAAGGATGGTAAAGAGGAGCACATAAGAATTGCTGGAAAGGGAGTGGGATTATGGGAAACTCTGGGTTAAGAAAGTTAAAGCCTTTTTTTCCTTCCTGGCTGCTTAAAGATCAGCTGCCATCAGGAACAGCACAGTTCTGTCTGGATTCAGAAGTCCATGACCAGTACACTACTTAGAGTGGAAACAAATGGACATTGATATCCTTCACTCTGGGAAGGCAACGGTACCTAAGATAGAAATCTGGGGACAGCTAGCCAAAATGTGTAAGACCACATCAGGTGTCATCTTCCTGTTTGCATTCATAACCCATTTTGGTGGTGGCAAGACAACTAGCTTTGGCATTATTCCTGGGATCACACAAAGAGAAATAAACCCATAGACATACAAGGTATGGCCTGTATGAGATGAAAAAGACCTCAAGAAAAACAGGGAAAGGAATGTAAGAATAGGGTAAAGAAAGAGGGGCTGCAGAGGCCAGTGCTGGTGCTGTAAAAAGTGAGCTGGAGACTGGACAACAGGAGTAAATGTTCTTCAGCAACTTCATCTGTGGTGATTGTGCAGATTTTTCATGAGAGGGTTAATAAACTAAGAACTTTTTAAAAAGTCAAGAATGCATCTGGGAGAATGGAAGGAACTCCAGGGGTCACTGATTCTTCTAGGTGCGATTAAGGAAGATGAACCCCATTCTGGAATAATTATTCCCTCTTCCAAGAGGGCACTGAATGCCTTGCTGAAGATGGGTCTGAGGGAAAACCCCATATCTGACAAGTTTCTGAAGAGTTACCTATAAATAAATAATTGTTTTACATCCCACTTGGAGTCACTTCTTTCTTTACTTGTTTCTGAGTCCCCTTCTTCCAAGATGAATCAGAGGATCTGGACATATTCTGCTACTTCTTTGCCCTATCCCATAAGAACATTATTTTGTCCTCATTAAAGATCTAACCTGATGGCAGAATCCAAGAGGAGATCCAGGAGCTGGTGCAGGGTAACTTGTGAGCTGGTGGTTTTTCCACACACAGAGGATAGGCTACCTACCCTCTAAATGGGTGAAGTAAGGTTCCTTTCTTATTCATTCAATAATCCTTGCTGAATACTAAGAATTCATCAATGAAACCTGGAGATAAAGACAGAGTTAGTTAGCCCTGGCTGGTATGGCTCAGTGGACTGAGAGCCAGCCTGCAAACCGATAGGTTGCTGGTTCAATTCCCAGTCAGGGCACATGCCTGGGTTGTGGGCTAGGTTCCCAGTTGGGGGCAGGTGGGAAGCAACCCATCTGCGTATCTCTTGCACATTGATGTTGCTCGCCCTCTCTTTCTCCCTCCCCTCCCCTTTCTCTAAAAGTCAATAAATAAATCTATTTTTTTTTAAAGACAGTTAACCATCAGTAGTCTAATAAGAGAAGAGAGTTATTTAACCAAAGCTTCAGATGCAAGGGCAAAAGTGGTAAGTGGTAGGGAAGTTATGTCTAATTGGGGTAATCTGAAAAGTAGTCCAGAGAGTTGAGCCTCAGCGGAGGGCCATAATTTTGACATGCTGAGGTTGAAGGGATTTACTGCAGGTGGAGAAAGCAGTACAAGGCAGGAGAGATTAGGAAAGGACTGTCACCTTACTCCCAGTATTACTCATCTCCGGCTTGTCGATCTCAGCTCTCTCAGAGTATCCCAATACCTGTTCGTGCTGCCCTCTCACCAGGCATCGAGCCTGTTGGAAGTTTTGACACCTTCACATCCCACTGTGTTCTACACTCACCACATGGGACCATATGCTGCACTTGCTTTCTGCCATTTAGCATCAGCACATGTACAAAAAATTCTAGTTTTCCAAAGGCTAAATAAATCCCCACTCTGTGGTTCTTTGTTCTGGGATTCATGTCAAAATTGTTCCTCCTGTTCGCTCCCAAAGCATTTGGCTTCTGCTTCCTTTCTATGCTGGGCTTTTGGGCAGGATGAGGCAGCCTTTACCACAGTGAAATGTTTAATGATGAGAGCTGCTCTTTACTGAGCCCTGACCACATTTTGACCACAGTAGCAGGCCTTGTGCTAAGTCTGAAGTAAAGCACTTCATTTTCTCCTCACACAACTCCTGGTACTCCCTATTCAGTCATTCAGCTGGGTTTCATTGACTACTGCCCCTGGACCAGGCACTGTTGGCTCTTGGGAATAAGGCAGTGGGAAAAAGCTTTGCATCTCTTGTAGCTTATATTTAAGTGAAGATAATAGACTATAAAAATCTATCAGGAGCCCTGGCTGGTGTGGCTCCATAGGATGAGTGCCAGCCTGCGAACCAAAGGGTCACCAGTTCGATTCCCAGTCAGGTCACGTGCCTGGGTTGCAGACCACATCCCTGGTTGGGGTGTGAGAAAGGCAACCACACTTTGATGTTTCTCTCCTTCTTTTTCTCCCTCTCTTCCCCTGTCTAAAAATAAATAAAATCTTTTTTTTTTTTTTAAAGGGCATGAGTGAAGGAGGGAGGGAAGAGGAGACTTTATTTTATTTTTTTTAAAATTTATTTATTTATCTTTAGAGGGGAAGGGTAGGAGAGAAGGAGAGGGAGATAAATATCAATGTTTGGTTGCCTCTTGTGTGTCCCATGCTGGGAACTGGCCTGCAACCCAGGCATGTGCCCTGACTGGGAATCGAACCGCGATCCTTTGATTCGCAGGCCCGCGCTCAATCCACTGAGCTACACCAGCCAGGGCAAAAAATAAATAAAATCTTTTTAAAAAATTCATCAGGAAATATAATGTCAATTCTGTATAACCAGGTGGTATTAGAGAAATAATTACATAAAATATAATATAATGTGCTATAAACACAATGAAGCAGGGTAAAGGAATGGCTAGAAAATGCTCCTACGTGTGCACAATGCTATTTTTACTCAAGTGATAAGGAAAGCCTCCTTGTGGAGGTGATACTGCTGCAGACATAAATGATGTAAGGGGAGCGTGCACACACATGTATCTGAAGGAATGTGTCCAGAGAGAATACAGGAGCGCCAAGGCCCTGAGGCAGGAAGGAATTGGATTTTTATGCCAACTTCATAGTAGCTAGAACAGTAAGGGAACCAGAGTGGGTTGAGCACAGGAAGGAAGTGAAGGAGTAGGAGGGGATTAAGTCAGGGAGATGGGGAGGAACGAGACTAGGTAGGCTTCGCAGGATAGGATAAGGGTTTGGATTTTGTTCTAAGTGTGATTGAGAAACCATCAGAGGGTTTGAGCAAGGCGAATGATATCATCCGGTAATTTGAAAGATTGCTCTGGTTTCTGCATGGAGGGAGGACTATATCAGTCAAAAATGGAAGCAGAAAATCCAGTTAAGGGTTAGTCATGGGAGCTTGATTAGGGTAGAGGAGAAGCCAAGGACAGAGTTCTGAGGCCCTCTAACATTTGGGAGTCTGGAAGACAATAGAAGCCGTCAGTGGAGACAAGAAGGAGCAGCAATAAGGAACTGAGAAAGAATTTCTTTAGCTGAATCCAGAAAGAGTATTTAAAGTGAAGAAAAGTATTTCAAGGAGGAAGGAGTGATCAGCTGTGTTAATGTTGCTAATGTGTCTAGTCCGGGGTTTCTCAGTCTTGGCACAACTGTATCACAAAGTAAATGAACATAATGCAGCTTAAGAAAGAAAGTCTTTCTGCTATTGGTGAAGCTCCCTGCCTGTGCCGCCCCTCCCACCAAGGGTAACCACTTTTCTGAATGTTGTGCTTTTACTACTAGGCAAGTAGCAAGTGAGGTTTTCTTATTTCTTCTCAAAGCAACTTTTATTATAGTATGTTTGTATGATGATGGAAATGTTTTAGTAAAGAAAGGAAAACAGATTATGTGGGAGAGATAGGGAATAATTTCAAGAGTCTGTTTCTGAGCAGGTGAGAAGGCACCGGAACCCAGTGCACAGGCAGGTGAAGCTGGGAGCAGGTCTGCTTCCCTGCAGTAATGAGGGAATGGCAGCAAATGTGGCAGAGATGCGATGGACTGGTAAGTTTAGGAATGAGACCATGAGGAAATTCTCAAAGTTGCTATTTTCTCACTGAAATAAAAAGAAAGGTTGTCATCTGGTGAAATTGTGGTCTCAGATTTGGGGAATGTAAACCAACTGCAGAAATGAGGGCTGGCGGGCCACACTGAAGGCCCACAGGAAGTGAGACCAGTGAGTATGACCATTTTTCCCCAGATGTGTTTAGCTGTTGGGTGCAAGTGTGGAGCAGGCAGAATTGGATTTAACCAGGAATAAAATGTGTTGCAGAGAGAGGGGCAATGGCTGAGAGGTGATTATAGTGTTGAACCTGGGGTCCTACACTGGGTAAAGAGGGAAGTGAGAAATTGAGGGGCTCAAACATCAAAGAAGAGCGAGAGAGTCAGTGGATGGGAGGTCTGGGTGGGGCTGCAGAATTTTGGGATGGGGGTTCTGGGCAGATGAGGGGGTGGCATGAAATGACTGAAGAGATTTTGACAGTGTGGCAGTTATTGGTAATAACCAAATCAAAGATTTGCCCAGGGAGTGAATGGCTGGGGAGAGGAGAGAAACATCGTTGGAGGTACTGAATCTTCATGAATGAAGAAGGATTGGTGACCCTGAATGGAGTCACGGGGAATCAGAGCTCCAAGAAGAAGCTACAGGGGTCAGAGCCTCTCCTGGAGGACAGAGCCTTTAGTTGGTAGGGTACAAGAGCCAAGGGCAACATGTTGGGAAGGGAGCTGAGGTAAGGTGGGAGGAGACTCAAATTGGGACAAGCTTCCTGAGAGAAGAAGATTCGGAGGGAGGGGAAGAGATCTGGGAGAAATAATTTGCAATTACTTTTTGCCTCTGCCTAATTCCTTTCAGTTCAATTGAGTCCAAAGAGGTTTTATCTGAAAGGATCTGAAAACCAGCAATAAACCACTTTTGGGTCCTGCATTCACCAGGTGTGTAAGGTGAGTATATCAAGATCTCAGATGAGAAGAGATGGGGGGAAATGCAGATAATGTCCATAATGAGTAGGTTTTAGACCTGGTACCTTTCTTCTAGAGAAAGTTACTCTGCTTGAAGCCACACCTTTTGGCCTCTCCCCTCCCCATTCGTGGTCCCTGAAGTGATTCCCAGCCTTGGCCGCTCATGGGAATCACCTAGGGATGTCTTTAAAAATATTGATGACTGAGTACCACTTGCAGAGATTTTGATTTAATTGGTCTAGATGAAAACAGGGCTTTGGGATTTTTAAATGCTCCCTGGATGAATCTAATGTGTAAGCAGGGCTGAGAACCATTGCTCCAAGGAATGCTGAAGGTCTGTTGAGAAACCCACTGCTTAGTCCAACCTGTAGGAGAGAGATTCCTTCTTGCTGGAGGTGAGAGGCTGAACTGATCTGGGCCTTGAAGAATAGGTAAATTTTAGCCAAGTGGGGCAGCAGATGTGAAATGTGAAAGAACATCCTGAACAAAGGCTTAGATGTGGTCTGAAACGCATGGTAAGCAGCAAATGATTTGGTTTATAACAAGCAGAGATTGGAGAAAGAGGTCTAAGATTTGAGGATGGCTGGGTAAAGACCTGGAGGTGGAAATGATGAGTAATTCAGTTTGGTTGGATATTAGGTTGAAGAGAGAAAGCTGAATGATTTTAAGTTATGGAAAGTGTTGAGCACCAAATTAAAATTTTGTAAATAACTGAGTAAGTAGTAGGGAAGTTTGCAGGCCCTTTGCACATTGGGGTTATTTAAGTGTGTGTAGGGAGAATAACCTGACAGCAGTGTGAAGGGGGACTTGGAGTAGGTAGATGCAGGAAGTAGGGGGACCTGTTAGGGGAACTTGCAATAACCCTGCGTGAGATCACTTTTCCCCAACCAGGGCTGGGGAAAAGTTATAGATTCAAAAGATATTGTGATGGTAGAATTGAGTCAGCTTGTCAGACCAAAAGTAAAGGTAGGAGGGAGTTGGAGAAGGCATCGAGTTTTCAGATAAGGGTGCTGGGAAGATGGTGCCATTAACAGAGACAGGAAAGCAGGTTTTCAGTAGCATTTCATTTGGTCTGGAGCATGCTGAGTTTGGAGGACCAGCAGCATGGTCCATGTGGGCGCTCCACAGGCCCTGGAAGAATGCCTGCATATACATATATTGGTTGGATAATGTCTTAGTAAACTTGGGCTGCTGTAACAAAATGCCATAAACTGGGTAGCTTATTAACAACAGACATTTATTTCAAAGAGTTCTGGTGGCTGGGAAGTCCCAGATCAAGGCACCAACAGAGTCAGTGTCTGCTGACAGCCACTTCTGGTTCATAGATGGCTGTCTTCTAACTATGCCCTTACACGGGGGAAGGGGCAAGGGAGCCCTCTGAAGTCTCTTTAATAAGGGTACTAATCCCATTCATGACAGTCCATCCTCATGACCTAAGCGCATCCCCAAGGCTCCGTTGTCACATTGGGGATCAAGTTTCAGCATATGAATTTTGGAGTAACACAAACATCAGTCTATAGCAGAGAAATATTTGAAACGATGTCTGAATTTGGGGTGGATAGGATTTTCAAGGGACTTTCCCAAAGAAGGAAAAAATCCAGAGTAAGCTGTTAGGGGAAGAGAGGAAAAGAAACAAGGGTTGTGGGAGGAAGATGATTTTAGAGGTGCTTATGAAGATAAAGGGGAGGGAGATGACATGTCTCTGACCCTGGGGGAGTGAAGAATCCAAGGTCAAGGGACAAACATGGAAGGGTTGAGTAAAATGCTATTGATTTTGGCTCCTGGTCACTTCTGGTCATTGGGTACTATTTGCTTTTTCTTTTTTTAAGATTTTACTTATTTATTTTTAGAGAGAAGGGAAAGGAGGGAGAGAGAGAGGGAGAGAAACATCAATGTGTGGTTGTCTCTCATGCACCCCCCACTGGGGACCTGGCGTACAACCCAGGCACATGCCCTGACTGGGAATTGAACTGGTGACCCTTTGGTTTGCAGGCTGGCACTCAATCCACTGAGCCACACCAGCCAGGGCTGGTCATTGGGTACTATCTGAGCAGGGAGTAGAAGCATATTTCAAAGGGTTAAGAAACAGTGGGTATGAAAAAAAGACACAGAAATGTCTGTGACAATAATACTCCCTTATTTAAGGGAGGAAAATGAGTAGGTGGTAAGGAAGTAGAGGTTGCAAACATGAATTGTTTTTTCAAGAAGTTTGGTGAGGCCCTGCTGGTGTGGCTCAGTGGATTCAGTGCTGGCCTGCAAAACAGAAAGGTCACTGGTTCGATTCCCAGTCAGGGCACATGTCTGGGTTGTGGGCCAGGTTCCCAGTCCAGGGCACGTGAGAGGCAACCAATATATTTGTCACACATTGATGTTTCTGTCCCTCTCTTTCTCTCTCCCTTCCCCTCTCTCTAAAAATAAATAAATAAAATCTAAAAAAAACAAACAAACAGAAGTTTGGTGAGAAAGGCACATTCAACCTGAAATGTCTAAAGGAGAACCCATGAACCATGCCCTGGCCAGTGTGGCTCAGTTGGTTGGAGCGTTGTACCGTAACCGAAGGGTTGCAGGTTCTGGTCAGGGCACATACCTAGGTTGTGGGTTCGATCTTCGTGCTGGCACATTCCCTCCTCAGTCCAGGCGCTTATGGGAAACAACCAATCGATGTTTCAATGCTTCTTTCTCGCATCCATGTTTCTCTCTCTCCCTTCCTCTCTCTCTAAAAGGAATGAAAAAAAAAATGTCCTTGGGTGAAGATAAAAAATTAATGGAGAACCTATGACTTCCACACCCCATCCCATCCTCCTCCCATGTCTATTTCTAGTTTATTAACCGCATGAGGCTAGTGTTCTCATCTGCTGTCTCGGCAGACGTCTCACCAGCATCCTGCATGGCATCTGCACGTTGTCTGAATGCACGGAGTCGGGATAGGATCGTGTCCTGCAGGTGTGCAACTGAAGATTCCAAGTTCACTGCTTGTGCCCCCCGCCCCTCCCCAAGAGGCCCTTGACCTGCCCTCAGGGTAGGAGAGGGCATTAAGACCCAACTGGATTTAAGAGGATTTCAGACCTCCTCCTTGGGGTTCTGCTGTAGTCTGAATGTGTTCCCTTCAAAATTCATATGTTAAAATCCTAATGTGCAGAGATGGTATTAGGAGGCGGTAGCTTTGGTAGGTGATTAGGTCCCGAGGGTGAGCCCTCATGAATGGGATTAGTGCTCTTATGGAACAGACCACACAGGGTTCCCTCACCCCTTCTGCCAAGTGAAGATATGATGAGAAGTCTGCAACTCAGAAGAGGACCCTCCCACACCTGATTGTGCTGGCACCCTGAACTCAGACCTCCAGCCCTCAGAACTCTGAGAAATAAATTACTGCTGTTTACAAACCACCCAGTCAGTGCTATTTTTGTTATAGCAGCTGGACAGAATGAGACAGGCTCTCACAGCTCTTTTCCCTTTGCCTTCCCTATACTGGTACAACACACCACTTAGGGTTCTAATTCAAATTGTCTGTCACCTTCCAGCCCCTAGGCAGGAACCACTGTGGGTAGGTAGCATCTTTTCTCTGCCCTTGCCAGCCTATATCTGACCAACTTCTTCAGAATGGTCTGCCCTCTTCTTTCCTCCTGACTTCCTGGAGTCCTGGGGATAGATCCCTGGATCTCACTGTATCTTCTCCCTCTCCAAGCCCTAAGCCCAGTGTGGTAGAGGGTGGAAAAGGTGTGTTGGGGAAATCCCCACTGAGAATGGACCGCAAGATCTTCCCAGGTAGAATCTCAAGGAACCCTTCTCCCTGTACTTGTGTGTCTCTTTGGTGTCCTGGAAATCTGCCTCTGTTAGTCTGTCAGTTTTCTTCACCCCCCCCCCCACACACACACCCCGGGGAGAAATGAGGGGAGATGGAAAAAGGGAACCAAAGGAGCAGGATCTTTGCAAAGCTTCAGTCTTCGGAATTGAGGTTAGTAAATCGACTTAGACTCTTTAATGTTGTCTTTCAGAAATTCACACACTCACTCACTCACTCACTCACTCACTCATACACAGATCAGAATAAACTGGGGAATGCCCAGGGAAGTGGGGAGCGGGCCGGCTCCCTCCGGACTTTGGAAGGTCCGTACCCTGAGGTCCCTTCTGCCTGGCTACTCAGGGGTTGGGAGGAGTGGAAGGAAGTATTTACAGAGAACGGGGACTTAATTTTCATCCCAGGGAGAAGGGTCCTAAACTAGGAACCTCCCAAATCTCATTCCAGATCAACTCAAAACAAACCAAAAATAGAGGTTCTGGAATTAGCAGGAAAATTGGCGGAGATACGGGGTGGGAGATGCGAAAACTGTACTAGAAAAAAAGAGAAACAAATACCCGGAGTGAGCCTGGGGATCATGCCTACCCCGGGGCTGGGTCCTAGCGCCAGTAGAAGGGGAAGAATCTGTCTGGGAACTCGGCCTGGGGCCACAAACCCCATCACCGCACCGAATCACCCACGAGAAGAGAAGAAAGCGGTGGGAGCCTGGAGGCGGGGTATTGCCAGAGCCGGGGCGGGGCCTACAGAGGAGGAGGGGTTTGGCGGGGGGCCAGTCTCCAAGCGGCGGAGCAAACACGCAGGGAGCTCCGCTAGGGGCGCTGCATTTAGAAGGGCTGGGGGTCCGGAGCGACTGGGGGCCGGCGTTTGGTCAAGATCCAGGGAAGCGGCGTCTCTGGGGTGTGGCGCAAGCGGCATCTGTGGGGGTGTGGGCTTTGGCGGGGTTCCTGAGGAACTGGATTCGGAGCGTGCCGGAAAGGCGAGAGGTTCTGTGGAGTCCGAGTTCAGGACGTGTCCAAGTCCGGTAGCCCCGGGGGCGGATGTGCGGGGCGCCCAGTGGATCCGCGGCCAGATTGCAGGACGCGCTCAGGAGGTCGCGGGGCGCAGGGCGGGGCGGGGCCGAGGGCGTCCTTACGGATCCCAGTAGTTCTCGTGGTGCTGCGCGGCAATGATGATGACTACGGTGAGGATGGTACAGAGCACCATGGCTGCGATGCCCACCGCCAGGGAGATGAAGGAGAAATTCCGGGCTTCGCGCGAAGCGATCTCGGCCGACACCATGTCTCCACGGGCCAAGGCCGTGCGCACCTGCGGGGGAGAGGTGGGGGGAAGCGGATCAGAGATCTATGCCTCAGCCTCTCACTCAGATGCTCCCCAGAACGTCCAGCACTCCCCGGGAGTAAGAAAAAAATCGAGTGAGCCTCCTCCCCAAACGCCACTGTCTCCCACCCTCCACACACACACCTGCACTGCCTTGAAGATGGCGATGATGCCTGTAGGCCAGAAGCAGCAGATGGTGGTCAGCACTGCGATGGGCATGTAGTCGTGCGGCGGGCGCCGGGGCTCCAGCAGGGCCAGCCCCGGACCCTGGGGCGGCGGGGGGAGTGTGGAGGCTACTCCCGGTCCCGCCGGGGTCCCGCCTGCATAGGGCTGTGGAAGGAAGGTTTGTGGGGGAGGGGTGGAGAGAGCTTCACTCGGACCCTCTCTGAGCCCCACAATGTCCCGCTTTTGGAAGAGCGGTTTTTAAAGCACAGTTCTTGCGTGTTGCTTCTCAAAGAACGTGATCGTCTTTTAGCCTTCCAGAATACCTACTTCTGCCTCGGTCCCTCTCCTCCCTTCCTTGCAGTCATTAACCCTGTGTCCTGGGGGTCTCCACACCCCCGTCCCCAAGGTATGGCCCCACCAGCGCTGCCCAGGCCTCATTTCAGACCCTGTCTCTTCTCTCTCGTATCTGCCTGGCCTCCCCTACTCAGTCCCAGGTTTCTTCTCCCTCATCTGTTCTGCTCCCTCTTTCAGGCCGTGAGCTCTGACCCCGACTAACCTCCGGACACCCTCCCTGCCCGACTCTCAGGCCTTTCCCTAGTCCCTCCTCCACTTAGGCCTTACCCCCGAAGGCCACCAGGTCCCCTGACCCTGTTTCTCTATCACACTAGCCCCCAAGGTGTCCCCAGTTCCTGGTCTTGCCCCATCGTGCCCTCCTCCTCCTCCCAGGCCCCTGTCCGCCCGGTACTCACCGTGCCCACTGGGTAGACTGGCACATAGGCAGTGCAAGGCTGCAGCTGTAAGGGATAGCCGGGGGCCACGTAGCCCCCCAGCGGCAGGGTGCCTACGGTCCCGGTGTGCGTAGGCACCACGAAGCCGGGGGCCTGGGCAGTATGAGAGGGCGCCGGCGGGGGTGGGGCTGCGGCGGCGGGCGGCGGTGGGGGCAGTGGGCCCTCGAAGCGAGTCTCCTGCAGGTAAGGGTCGGGTGGCATGCGGGGCAAGGTAGCACAGCCGGGTGGGGGCGCCCCGGAGGCCGGACCGGGCGGGGCGTGGTGTGGGGGTCGTGGCAGAGTGGCAGAGGAGGAGGGACCACGCTGAGCGGTGGCCCCAGAAGAAGCCAGGCCGCCAGCCCCTAAGCGCGGGAGGGTAGCCGTGCCAGACTGGTAGTGGTGGTGGTGGTGGTGGTGGTGCGAGGAGGGGGCTGCCTGTGGGGGCGGGACGGGGGGTTCGGCCGGCGGCTGGGGAGCATTGTAGGGTGGCGGAGAGGTGTGAGGGACTGAGTCGGGGAGGCCTGGGGACAGTGAGCAGAGGTGAGGGTACAGGGAGAGACAAGACAGAGATGTGATAAGGAGGGGTGGGGGAGACGCAGAGGGTGGAGGATGGAGAAAGATAATGGGAGAGACAGAGGAGATGGGTGAGAAGCCACCTCTCATTTTGGGGGCAGGAGAGGGGTTGTATCTAGGCCATCTGTGCCCCCTTCTGTCTTTCAGTCTAGTTTTGAGGCCACAACTTCCACACTTCCACCGCTCCTTTCCGCCCTTCACAGCAAGGCGCACAGCTTTCACCAGCAGACCCAGTCTCCTGTACTCCTTGGCATATGGCTTTGCCTCTCTGAGCTAGTCCTGTGTGCATGCATGGGTAGACATACAACACTGTTTAACATGTGCTCAATTCAACAATTGTGTAAGCACATGCAGGATGACATATTCCACTCTGCCATTCCTTCAGTGGTGAGGGGGTGCCCTAGCCTTTCTGGGAATCTCAGGACTTCTTTTAGGGCTGAGAAAGAAGGGTCAACTACATTTTATCCCACTGACAACCCCCATCTGATGGTGTCTCCGTATTTCCCCACCGGATGTCCTGGATGTCTCCATGCCAGCCAGTGTCACCTGTCTGTCTGTCACTCCCAATGATGCTATCCTTGCACTACCTGGCTGATGCTAAGCCATTCCGTACTTCCCTCACTGCCTCAACCTCCCCCCTGCTGTCCATGTTGTTGGCAGGAGGCAGAGGCTGAAACTGGAAGAAGGAAAGGAAGAGAAGGAAGTGATATAGTTAGGGGGATTTGGGGGGTGGTTGAGAGCTGAATAGAAGGGGAATGAAACCAAACCACCCGCTAGGGAGGAGTAAGGGAGAGGGTTGGAGCAGAGGGTGTGGGAGAGTCAGGAACCTTAGAGGGGGTAGGAGATTTTGTTGTGGATTTTTACCTGACTTTTCCGATGACATGCTTGTGGTCTCACTGGGGCAGGGTCCCTGCAGCTGGAGTCTGGGTCCCCAACTGGCGTCGGAGTCTGGGTGCACAGATTGCGCAGCCAGCAGCAGCTCAAGAGATGGAGAGAAGACAGCGGCGGGGGTGGGGGGGTGGAAAGGAGGGAGAGCTGGGAAGGGGGGGAGCTTAAAGGGACCGGGGCAGGAGTTGGGGAGTGCTTCAGACATACCCCTACTCGTCTCCCCTCCTCTCACCCTGCATCTCTCTCCTCTCACCCCAGCATTCAAGCCCCCACCCCCAAGTTTGGGCTTCTTTGGAGTTGTCATGGAAACAGGGAGGCAAGCAAGACCAGGCAAGGGGAGGGGGGTGGGACTAAGGAAAAGGAGGAGGGAGAGAACTCTCTAGAGTCTTCCCCTCCAAGGCTGGCTGTAGTGATTAGATTGTAAGGAGGAACTGAGCAGGTGCTTAGTGGACTCAATTCCCCAGTTCCCTGAAGATCTGGTTCATTCCAGTTAGGTCTCCCCTCTTCAGCTTCCCTCAGAGTCCCTTTCAATGTCCCAGAATCTTCTCCCAAATTCTTGACCCTAGTTTACCTACTTTAGGAGAGATAACTGTGTATGAGAGAGAACTGTGTGCAGAGTTGAGACCTGCAATGGCCTGAAAAGTTCCCAGGGTTATGACCTCAACCTGCCACCCTGGCCTGAGGTCAATGGGGAGGTGAAGTGGGAGGCATGGGTCTATGATAGTTTGGAGTAAGCGGTGTGTGGGAGGGGGAGGGGGAAAGACCAAGAGGAAGGTTAGGGGATGTATTGATACTTTCTTCCACCCGGGGGTGAACGGGTGAACGAGCCAAGCGCCCTGGGAGAGGGAGGGGATGAATCAACTGCGAGTTTCCAGAAGCTCATTTTGGGAATGTGTACTTGATCCCCTTTTCCCCTTTGTTTATTGGGCTCCTTAGAGTTCCTGGGCCCATTCATGTTCAGATTCATTTCTTAAATCCCTCCAACCCCACCCTGGCTGGGTAGATCAGTTGATTAGAGCACCATCCTGATATGTCGACGTTGCCAGTTTGATTCCCGGTCAGGGCACATACAAGAGTCAACAAACAGCCCACCCCGCAGCCACCACCACCCAGAGGTCGCTGTGCTGCTCCCTGCTCGCAGCCTCTGCGCCTCGCTGTACTCTGACATGGCAAAAATGTCCAGCCCTGCAGAGACTGAGCAGTGCATCAAGTCTCTGCTGTTTTCTGGAGGTATGTTGGAAAGGACAGTAACAGCTCTATACTTTCCAGGACTGAGTTCCTAACCTTCATGAATACAGAACTGGCTGCCTTTACAGAGAACCTGGTGTTCTTGACTGCATGATGAAGAAATTGGATGTGAACAGTGAGGGGAAACTAGATTTCCAAGAATTTCTTAATCTTATTGGTGACCTGGCAGTAGCTTGCTATGAGTCCTTCGGCCATTCCCAGAAGTACACCTAAGGAGCACTTGGTAGCTCCAGACCTACCCCCTCTCCTTCCTGCTTCCCAGGCATCATCTCCTCACGGACCACACATACCCTGAGCCTAGTGTATCCACCACCCCATGCTTGTCCCTCCTGCTGGTAGTAATAAAACATTTTTTTAAAAACACACACACACACACACACACAGAATCAACAAACAAATGCATGAGTAAGTGGAACAACAAACTGATGTTTCTCTCTCTTTTCCCCTTCCTCTCTGTCTAAAAATTCAATAAATGAAATTTAAAAAATAAAAATAAATGTCCCCACCTCTCTCACCCTCAAGACACAAAGCCACCTCCTAAGTCAACCTGGGGGCACGGTGGTAATTGCAGTCTTCTTCTTTTTTTTTTTTTAAGAAAATATTTATTTATTTTTAGAGAGAGGAGAGGGAGGGAAACAGCAATGTGTGGTTGCCTCCCCCTCCCCCATGTCCCTACTGGGGACTTGGCCTGCAACCTAGGCATGTGCACTGACTGGGGATCGAACCGGAAAACTTTTCGTTCTCAGGCCAGCATTCAGTCCACTCAGCCACACCAGTCAGGGCTGATTGCAGTCTTTTTATTAGTTTATCACATCTTGGAGTGCATAGATGGGGAGGGATGGAGAAGGTAGGCAATCTACCTAGACTTACAGGAGTTGGGCTTTTTGCACAGACACAGCCAAGGAATCATTATGACCCCCCACCTTTAGACCAGAACTTCCCCGTTCACACCTGAGGCAGTCACTCTCTCTCCCAGGCTGTGTTCTTCCCCTCCATGTCTAAAGAGAGACTACAGAGCTAGCTGTACAGAGACCCTCACCTGGGCCAGTACCAGGCTGCAGGGATTTAGATCACGGCTCCTTGTTCTGGTTTCTATGGTGTATGTGTGAGCCCCTAACCGTGTACCACCACCTCATCTTCACTCTACACAACCTGGGGCTTTAAAAAGGAAGATTTTATTTATTTTTAGAGAAAGCTGAAAGGAGGGAAACATCTGACATGTGAGAGATACATTGATCGATTGCCTCTGGCAAGTTTCCAGTTGGGGGCCTGGCATGCAACCCAAGCATGTGCCTTGACTGGGAATTGAACCAGCAACCCTTCATTTCAGTTTGCAGGCCGGCACTCAATCCATTAAGCTACACCAGCCAGGGCTTAAGGTAGTTTTATTGGGAGAGACTTGAGACCAGCGAAGACCTTGTGAAAAAAGAGAGGGGTTCAGACAAACTGGGAAGTCCTTTCCTCAAGGGAGATGTCTTCAAATGCTAAGTGAAAGCTCCAGCTGAGGCACCTGGTGTCCAGTGAACTCACTAAGAGTCTGGAGGCTTTGCTAGAAATAAATGACTTAGATTTATTAAAAGATTTATTCAAGGGTCTTTGGGTTTGCAAAATGACAACACAATAAGCAATATCCAGAGTATTCCCAAGAAGAAAGAAAAGCTGAGAGTTTTTATAGCAAAAAGTACATTCTTCAGAAGAATTAGTTTTGCGTTCTTAGCCTCTGGATTGGTACTCCTCTAGCTGACCTGTGGTCTGGATACTGGATGTCAGGTGGTTTGGATATCCAAATAGTTTCCTTAGTCCTTCAGGTGGTAATCAGAAAGTTATCTTGAAGTCTGATGTATATGCAGGCATTGACACAATTACAAAGTTACAAAGTTTACGTTAAAATAAGAATAGAATCATTTCTTCATACCTCAACCTACCTAACTTTAGTGATTTAGCAACTTGGCTATAGCGAGTCCCTTTTATTTCTTCACTGAATTCTTCATGGGTATCAGATCGGGGTTACAGGTGGAGAGGTGGGGATATTTGGAATTTGGGAGTCTGGACTGGGTAGGAGGGTCTGGCTGGGGAGCCGCCCACGGGAGCTCCCAGCTGAGGGCCAGATTGTGGGGGTCGCTCTGGTTGAAAGTGTGGTCGAAACCAAGCTAGCAAGGTTGAGTCACGGCTGCCTCAGGGGCCCTCCGCCCCTTGGGGGTGGATCCTTTATGGGGAGCTGAGGAGAGTAGGGCAGGAGAAACTGGGCCAGACTGCTCTTTTTGCTCAAGGGGCCAGGAGGACTCTCCGCTTCTCTGCAGACAAGGGCACAACACGCACTTCAGAATCAAGAGTTGTAAGAGCTAACCTAGGGCCTACTGGCAGGGGTGCGGTTGGGTTCGTCTGGCCTGCCTCCAGCCCTCGGCAGGCGACAATGAAGCGCGGAGGACTGCCTTTCCCGATACTATCCCCCAGCGCCACCCGGGGGAAATTAAACGTCTTCTTTCGCTGCGGAGCAGGACCCAAGAATTGGGCACTGGGGCGAAGGCCTTCTCCCTATTCCTTGAACCTCTTTCTGCTTCTTCCTCTCCTCAACTGTCTAAATGGATCGCTCCGCCTATTCCCTCCCAGCCCTAGAACGAAATGGAAAGTTCCATTGCCCCTCCGTTCCGGGGCCTGCGTTGCGGGGTACGCCAGCGAGGTTGTCAGGGAAAGCCCCGGACGTGACGACTGAGCTAGACCCCGAGCCGCCGCCCCCATCTATCCGTCATTCCCCCCGCGCACGCTGTTTCCCCCCCCCCCCGCCCCCTCCCGGAGTTCCAGACTGGGACGAAGTAAACAGCGGGCGGAGGGAGGCTCTCGGAACCAGGCCAGGTGGGAGTTTGCACTCGTCTGGGGACCTGTGCTGCTGCTCCGGGAGGTTTCCTGCAAAACCCTGGGTTGTGCACAGCGAGGATGATGCTTTAGGACGATCCTAGGCCTAGGGACTTCGTCCCTGCGGTGTTGGGGGCGGGGTTTCGCCAGGGGTTGTTGAGTCTACGTGGTAGGGGTGTGTTTGTGGGGAGAGGATTGGAGTTAAAAGTTGGCTATTTTGTGACAAGGACCTGGGTGGGCACAGGCGGCAGAGGCTTGATGGCCTGTTTTCTGTTCCGAGGGGAGGAAGCGTTGTCATCTCTCACAAGCCCTCATCGCCCCTTCTCAGGCGACAGCATGTTGGAGCTCCGGAGGCCGGGGCTCCCTGCTGCGGGGATCCTGTGCCTGTTGACCTTCCTGGCGCTGCTGTTGCTCCCTGCAGTCCCCGTGCCCCATAGTGCTTCCTACAAGCCGGTCATCGTGGTGCACGGGCTCTTTGACAGCTCGTACAGCTTCCGCCACCTGCTGGAATACATCAACGAGGTCTGGCAGGGGACGCATGGTTGTGGGGTGTTGGAGGAATCTACAGTGTTTAGGGAAGGAGAATACGGAACTGAAAGCCGCCCTTCTGGGCCTGCCCAAGTACCTTGGGAGCTGGTGCTGGCGTCGGGAGTGTTGGGTGGGAAACGAGGTACCTAGTTGTAGCAGGGCACAGAAGGAATATGGACACTGCCAGGGGGGTTTGTGGAAGGGCTTCATAGTTCATGCCCAGTTGCAGCACTGGCCCCTTCCCACAGACACACCCCGGGACTGTGGTGACAGTGCTCGATCTCTTTGATGGGAGAGAGAGTTTGCGGCCCCTGTGGGAACAGGTGCAAGGATTCCGAGAGGCTGTGGCCCCCATCATGGCAAAGGCTCCTCAAGGGGTGCATCTCATCTGCTACTCGCAGGGTAGGTGCCCCTCCCCATTCCAATGCTGAGAACTATCTTTAGCTTCATCCTTATCTGAGGAACACTTCCTAATGTTCATCCCCTTTCCTGAACCACATTGTTCTAGTGGGGACCCTGGTGCCTGAACCCCTCTTTTCTGACTTCCCTCAGCACCTGGGTCTCATCTCTGTGTGTCCTGAGTGGGAGTCTGCCTGCTCTGTTGCCCACTTCTTTCCCCATTACCCATGGACCTAAGTCTCTTGGACCTAAGAGATAGTGAGTGGGGCAGTAAAAAGCACCCTCGAGTTAGAGTCAGAAAACCCAGAATCTGATTCTGACTCGTTTACCTGACATGTGGCCTTTTTGCCACAGGGCATGTCTGCGTCCTCTGGACCTCAGTCTTCTTTATGTGCATTGTGGTCGGGGAGAGGCAGAGTGGGGAGACTGTTGGTCTTGCTGTCCCTAAATCCATACCCACTGCTGTCTGCTTACAGGCGGCCTGGTGTGTCGGGCACTGCTATGTGTGATGGATGAACACAATGTGGATTCTTTCATCTCTCTGTCCTCTCCACAGATGGGACAGTATGGAGGTAAGTGGGTGCTGTGGGCTTTATAGAGGGCCTTGAGTTTTGGGGGCACAAATGTTTGGGGCTACTTGACACTGCCATTTTCTTGTCAGACACTGACTACTTGAAGTGGCTATTTCCTACCTCCATGAGGTCTAACCTCTACCGGATTTGCTATAGCCCCTGGGGGCAGGAATTTTCCATATGCAACTATTGGCATGGTGAGTAGGGGGTGCTAAACTGGACCTCCATGGAGGCGTACCTTGGAGGTAGGACCTGCTGCTCCCTTTCTACCATAACCAATAGCAATAATAATGGTGATAACTTATATTTATTGAGCACTTACTTTGTGAACAGGCACTGTTCAAAATGCCTTATGTATATCACCTAGTATTTCAGGAAGTATAGTCTGGTGCAGTGGTCAGCAAACTTTTTCTTTAAAGAGCCAGATAATAAATATTTTTAGTTTTGCAGGCCATATAGTCACCACTACTCAATTCTGGCACACTAGTATGAAAGCAGCCATATGCCACATGTAAATAATGAGTGTGCCTGTGTTCCAATAAAACTTTATTTACAGAAACAAATGGTGGGCGTAGTGCAAATGCCTAAGGTACTTTTTAAGGTCATGGATGCTGGGTTCAGACTACTTGGGTTTGAAGTCTGACCCTGCTGGGTGACTGTGGGCATTACTCAACCTCCCTGTGACTCAGTTTTCCTCATCTGTAATATGATAATATAGTACTTACCTTATGGGGCTGTTGTAAGAATTAAGTACATTAATGAGTGTAATATACTTTGAACAGTATCTGGCTTATAGTAGGTATTAATAGGTAATAGATAAAGGTGTTTGCTTCATATTTACAATTATTATCGCTGCTACATTACATTACTCTTCACCTTGTCCATTACTGTAGCCCCCTGACTGGTCTTCCAGGCTCTAGTCTTGCCTCCTCTCCCTGCTTCTCTGTTTTTCTAAATGCTGTTTGTACCCAGATCCCCACCACGATGACTTGTATCTCAATGCCAGCAGCTTCCTGGCCCTGATCAATGGGGAAAGAGACCATCCCAATGCCACTGGTGAGACCCTGGGCTTCAACTTGGGTTCCATTTTCTGCTTTTCCGATCCCCTATGTTCCCCTCCCCAGCCTGGCCTGATCCCTGTGACTGACTCAGGCTGTCTTCTTCCCAACCCGCAGTGTGGCGAAAGAACTTTCTTCGTGTGGGCCGCATGGTGCTGATTGGGGGCCCTGATGATGGTGTTATTACCCCCTGGCAGTCCAGGTAATAAGGGACTGGGTGGCCTGAAGATGGGCTGAGGACACCCCCTATCCCCCACCAATCTTCATCTCA
Source organism: Glossophaga mutica (assembly GCA_039655065.1). Taxonomy (NCBI): domain Eukaryota; kingdom Metazoa; phylum Chordata; class Mammalia; order Chiroptera; family Phyllostomidae; genus Glossophaga; species Glossophaga mutica. The sequence continues at coordinate 108,091,817 of CM077306.1, forward strand.
TGCCTAAAACTGGTGCCACTGTTGGTTAATGCACACCCCTCTCCCCACCTTCCACGTATCCTTTCCGCCAAGACCAAAACCTGGAAGTCATCCCTCAGCCCCTGTATCTAGCAAGTCACTACCTCTTGCTGACTCTACTTCCTCTCTATCCCTACCACCCCTGGTTTTGTAAAAACTTTAAACTTTGAAATAATTATGAATTCATAGGAAATGGCAGAGATGTTTTAGAGAGGTCCTGTGTGTCCTTCACCTGGTCCCTCCAGTGGCTGCATCCTGCGTAACTGCTGCACAGTATCAAAGCCAGGACATTAACTTTGGCGCGATATGTGTAGAGAGTTCCATGCTATTTTAATCCATTTCCTACCACCTCTTTTACTTAACTGACTACTGTGGTTGCCTCCATACTCATCCTTTCCGTCTTGTTATTTCTCAGGAAAATCCAGGTCTCCACCTGCCTCTGTTACAGATCATCATGAGTGACATGAAATGTCACCTGATCTACTTAGTCACTCATTGAGCACTGTGTGCCATGGCACACAGTTCTGGGCCCTGGGGAGTGTAGCTGTCAATAAAAGAGAAGTTCCTGCTGTTACATAGTGTACATTCTTGTGGGCAATACAGGTAATAGATGTAAAAGTCGATGTCAGGTAGTAGTAAAATAAGGCAGGGGAAGGACTTACGGGATGACTGGAGCCTCTTTTAGATAGTGGTCAAAGAAGTCCTCCTGGAAGAGTTGCCCTTTGAACCGAGGAAGGAAATGAGGAAAGGCGAGGCGTTGTACAACAGTTTGAAGGAAGGAGGACCGCACCTGCATAGCCCTGGGGCAGGTGTGAGGAAGGAGGAGGCCGGTGGGTATGGGAGGGGTGCGGGGGCGGGGGGAGTGGGAGAGGAGGTTGAGAGAGGTAGCAGGGAGCCATTGTCGAGCCTTTGTAAGGCAAAGTAAGGCCCTTGATTTTTTTCTAAAATACAACATAAAATTTGCCATTTTAAATGTATGGTTCAGTGGCATTAAGTACATTCACATTATTGTGTAGCCATCATCACCATCCATCTCCAGAACTTCTTTTCCCAAACTGAAATTCCATACCCATTAAACACTAATTCCTCAGCCCTGCCTCCCCCAGCCCCTGGCAACCACGACCCCTGACTTGTTATTCCAAGTAAAACAGGAAAGCATTGTTGGGTTTTGAGCGAAGGAGTAATAGCTCTTATAATAAGAGTAAGAGATGGGATTTATTTATATTTCATTTCAGATCTACAACAACCCTACGAAGGTAATAATAGCTCACAGTATACAGCACCTTTTGTCCCAAGGCATTGTTCCAAGTACTTTTCATATAAAGCTCATTTAATCCTCTAAACAATCCCATGGGTAATTACTGTTATCCTCATTTCACATTTTAGAAAACTGGGGTGCAAAATGCTTATATTCATGGAGCTAGTAGGCAGTGAAGTCAGGCTATTAGTTAGCCACAATGTTTTACTTCCTTTCTACAAAGGAGGCATTTCTTATATGCCTCCTTTGTAGAAAGGAGACATGGAGCAGAAGTAACGGGACCAAGAGGAGAAGAAGCACGCTCAGCTGCACACGGGGGCAGGGGGGGGTGTGTGGCAGAGCTGGTGCACGTCCAGGTCTGTGTGTTCCGACTGCTCTCCCAATAATCTCATACCTCAGAAGTTTCAAAGTAGTACAAAGCGATCTTGTGTACTCTTCACCTAGTTTTCTTAAATGTGAACATTTTGCTGTGCCTGTGCTAGCATCTGTCTCCATGTGTAGTGTGTGTGAACCATTTGAGAGGTTGTAGATATGATGCCTCTTTACCCATAAAACTTTAGTGTGTCAGTGTACATTTCCTACATACAGGACATTTTTTTTTTTTTACATATCTGCAATATCATCAAAATCAGGGAAATTAACATTGGTATGGTACTCTATAGACTTTTATTTGAATTTTTTTCTATTGTCTTTTTAGAAAAAATTCCTGTGCAAGATCCAATCCAGGATCATGTATTACGTTTAGTTTTCATGTCTTTTTAAGTCTGGAATACTTCCTCAGTCTTTGTCCGGGACATTGATATCTTTGAAGTACACAGGCCAGCTATTTTGTAGAACGGCCCTCAGTTTGTGTTTGTTGGCTATTTCCTATTCAGGTCATACATTCTTTATGGGAATTCGGTGAAGTGATGCTGTGTCCTTAGTGTGTCACCTCACAGGGTACATGATGTCCAGTTAAATATTTTTATTTTCTCCAGCTCTCCTGATAACCGCCCACCCCCATCTCTTTATAGCTTCTTTGGTTTCTATGATGAAAATGAGACGGTTTTGGAGATGGAAGAGCAACTGGTGAGTGCCTGGGATTTCTTCATGCCTGTCTCAGCTCAGTCTGTAGCCCTCCCTGCTACTGACCCATGAGCTAAAGGGTTCGCCCTGTGGGGAAGGGGGCCTGAGACACGAGCAGGAACTCACTTTGTCTCTCTCTGTGTCTTTCTTCCATGTCTCTTCACCCACCTCAAAGGTTTATCTTCGGGATTCTTTTGGGTTGAAGACTCTCTTGGCCCGGGGTGCCATAGTGAGGTGTCCAATGGCTGGGATCGCCCACACAGCCTGGCACTCCAACCACACCCTTTATGAGATCTGCATTGAACCTTGGCTGTCCTGAGGACACCCCCAAGGATCCTCTAGGGACTCCCTGGCCCAGAGACCAAGTGGTGGCCTTGGAAAGCAGACGTTGGGCTCTTTTGTGCCTGTGACCATGTCATTGCTCGCACACTGCCCCCACCAACCAGGACTCCCAGGACCCCCTCCTCCACGCTGTGAATGACACATCTTGGTCTCCCCCACCTCATGTATTCAGTTGGGGGTTGCTCCATGCTCTCCCATCCTCCCAAGGCTGAGGTTGGGAAGTGAGAAACCAGGTTTTTAACTTGTGGCTGCTCCTCCATCTCTGGCTGCACTGGAGAGGAGCCCGGCCTGCCTACCACTGAGGTCTCCTCCAGTCCGCTCAGGACACTGTTAGCTTCTGTTCTCCCAGGTTCCCTTGTCATCAGCCCTCCCACGCCCAGGAAGAACTACCCATGAGAATGGGTCCTGAGGCTCCCCTATGGGGACAGTTCCATTCTTGAAGTGTCAGTGTTGGGGAATATCTGTGGCCTGCAAGGCCCATCTCAGGTTTGGGGATCCCCCAGTCCCTATGTTCAGTGTTGGGGTACCCTCTGGGAGCCTAGTTTCTTTGAGGCCCCAGCCCCTCTTTTAGCTACTCTTGAATGGGTGTTACCCCAGTATTTATGGAAATAAAGTTCCATTTCCTCAGTGTGGCTTGGCTCATTTCCAGGTGAGGGGAACCTGGCTCCCCAAAAAGGGTGGGAATGGAGAGCCAGAGGCCTGGGTGCCCCAATGCCTGGTTTGGGATGGGACCTTCTTGGTGTTTCTGCTCTCTCAATGCCCATTCTGTGTGGATTTCTGATTCTCTGTGGGTTCTTTCCTGCCGAGGACAATTCTCTAACTGTCCCAGCCTCAGACTGGGAGGCTGGGCTCAGGGCTCCCTCCAGCGGTTTATGCTTCAGCTTCATAGATAGAATGTCCCTGGTACCCCCACACTGGATGAGGGGGCTAAGGGTCAGGGTGGGCATTTGTTGAGCCCCTTTCCGACCTTTGTAGACCAGGGCTGAGTGAGGGGCTGGACAATGAGCCTCCTCTTCCTTGAAAGAAAGAATTTTGGTAGAGACAATAAGGCCCTGTCTCCTCTGGCATAGGGGGCGGTGGCTGACTCAACTGTGCCCCACCCCCACCCACACCAGGCCCTAACAAATGTCATCAAGAAATGGGGTCAGCTTTCCTCTTAGTGCCCTGGGTTGCCTTCTTGCCCCTCAGTGATGACTCCCCTGTCTTTCTTGCCTCAGCTGATTTTGCCTCTTTTCCCCGTTATCTGACCCAACTGTGTTCTCTGCTAGCTCCTTCTCCCTGCTCCCCAGGTCTCTCCCACTCTGTGTTGGGTTTAAGAGGGAGGCAACGGCCAAGGGTACTCGTGGTGTTACATAGACAGTAGCCTCTGCCAATTTGGGGAGAGTTCCAGAAATAAGGGGCCTTAAGTTTGGAAGATACTTCTAGGGGGCCCTTTTCTGGGCTGGGGTGAAAGTAGTAGGACTTGGACCCCACTAAGCAGAACAAGCTGGAGCTATGGGGGAGGCCTGAGGGAGGGGCAGGAATGGGAGGACTCTGTGTAGTCCAGCCCCTCTGCAGCGGCCCAGCCTACCCACCAGTCTGAGCTGCTGCTGCTGCTGCTGAGGCTGGTGACCTGAAGTTTCTGGGAGAGAGGGAAAGGCAGGTGGGGAGAAAATGTCACTGGGGGAAGGGGGGCAGTCATTCAGAACCTTACAGTGAGTGTGAGTTAGGGGTGTTGTCTGGGTAAGAGGTACGTGATGCTGTGGGTGTGTGAGGGTAGTGGGAATGTGTTTAAGGTCTGGAATTTCCAGGTGTGTGGGTTTGTGTGCAAGTTTGTGTGCAAGGTGTAGTGGTGAATACCTGAGGTTTCGAAAGTAGAAAGATTGGGTGGAAGAGGGCATGTTAGAGATTGGAAGGTCGTGAGGGGAGGGTTAGCTGTGTGTGTAGAAGGGAGGGAGGGAGCGTGTGGGGCGGCAGCCTGTAGGGTGCTGCGTGGACCGTGGCATGCTAAAAGAAGGGTTCTGGTAGGTAAATGTGCCTGCAGGTGTTGGCAATCCTGGTGACTAGTGCAAGTGTCTACAAATGAATGCCCTGTCACCCTTAGAAGGCACCAGCAGATTGCTTTGGAGGGGCTAGAGCTGGAGAAGTTAACAGGGGAGGGAAGGCCATCATTAATCTCTTCTCGCCTGTAGCCGGCAGGGCGGTCTGGAGTCGAGGAGAACCATGGGGTCCAGGGCTGAGCTGTGCACTCTCTTAGGCGGACTCTCATTCCTCCTCCTGCTGCTGTCAGGCGAGGGGTCCAAGGGTGGATCCCTTAAAGAGAGGTGACAACGGGGCGGGGGCAGGGTGAGATCTTAAGGAAACCTTCTGGGGGTGGGGCTTCACAGGTGGCAAAACAGAGAAGTTTAGAATGGGTGTGAGGCTGTTGGACTGGGCCTCAGTGAGCTTAGAGGGATTTAGGGTTCCAGGCTCTCCAAGGCCTGGCCCACTCATGTCTCCCACCTTTTCTCACATGGATGCAGTCAGGGAGTCTGCTCCAAGCAGACATTGGTGGTCCCACTGCGTTACAACGAGTCTTACAGCCAACCAGTGTATAAGCCCTACCTTACCCTGTGTGCTGGAAGGCGCGTCTGCAGCATGTACAGGTAAGGAGTGGAGAGCTTGGATTCGAGTCTTTCAAGAGGAACCCCAAGAACCCAACTAGGATCCATATGCAAGGGTCTACAGTCAGACACTGTGTTCCAGGACCACGTACCGAGTGGCATGGCGGGAGGTGAGGCGGGAGGTGCAGCAGACTCATGCCGTGTGCTGCCAGGGCTGGAAGAAGCGTCATCCAGGGGCACTCACCTGTGATGAAGGTGAGGCTGGTTCTTCCTGGGCCTCAGGAAGGTGTCCCCCAAAGGTTAGAAAGCCCGCTGCTGAGTTCTAAATGGCCCTTACTGTGCCTGCAGCCATCTGCGCTAAGCCTTGCCTGAACAGAGGCGTCTGCATTTGGCCTGACCAGTGCGAGTGCGCCCCTGGCTGGGGTGGGAAGTACTGTCATGTGGGTGAGTTGGCTCGCCCTTCCCCACGGTGGCGCTGGGCATTCCCTGCCCACACGGGCGCTGTCCCAACCCCTCAGCCCCTTCTTCTTTCCGCTAACTAGATGTGGATGAATGTAGAACTAGCGTCACCCTCTGCTCGCACAGCTGTCTAAACACCGCAGGCAGTTTCCTCTGTGGCTGCCCTCAAGGCCTGGTGCTGGGCCCAGACCGGCGCACCTGCACAGCGGGGTCCCAGGAGTCTCCAACTAGTGCCAGCATCTTTACTGTGGCAGGTGAGCAGCGGGAGGGTGGGCCGCGGGAAGGGCCGGTGGCAGGGCCCGGGTAGTAGTCCTGCTCTCGTTTGTCCCAGTTCAGGAAGCGGAAGTGGAAAAGGATAAGGATGAGCGTGCCCTGAAGCAGCAGATTCGTGAGCTGCGAGGGCGCCTGGAAAGGCTGGAGCTGGTAAGATTGGGTGCCTGGGGCTGAACCCCCTGTTGGGCGAGGTCACAGTCCATCCCCAACACCCTGAGGCATCTCTTCCTTTGCAGTGGGCCAGGCGGGCTGGGGCCTGGGTCCGAGCAGTGCTGCCCATGCCTCCCCAAGACCTGCAGCCGGAACAGGTGGCAGAGCTGTGGGGCTGGGGCGACAGGATAGAGTCTCTCAGTGACCAAGTGCTGCTGCTGGAGGAGAGGCTAGGTGCCTGTGAGTCCTCATGCTCCTCTCTGCTGGGGTCCCCCTCCCCCAACAACTGTTTCTCTTTTCCCAAAACACTTCCCCAACACTCACTCTCTCCACACCGCCCCCATATATCTGCACTTCACCACCTTCTGGCACCATCCCCAACCTGGTGGTTTCACTTATTGTTGGGTGAGAATATCAGTCTCCCCAGTACTCACACCTCCTCCAGGCTGGAGGCAGTCCACAGCCAACGTGTCTGCCTGTCTCCTTGTCATTAACCAGGCTCCTGTGAGGACAATAGCCTGGATCCAGTCGTCAATGGACGTTGATGAGGATCTCTGCAGAACCCCTTGCTCCCTAATGTGTACAGAAGCTGGACCCACTGTCGTCCTTTGGGATTCACCAGCTGGGGGGCAGTAGATAAGGTAATCTGCCTCTTAGGAGCAATGTCTTGGCAGCCCGAGTCTTCCAGCTGTGGCAGATTGCGGGGGTGGGGGTTGGGGGGAGGGGCTTCATCGACAAATGGAGCAAGTGTGTCCAGATCTCTCAATCTTTATTCTGGTTCCTTGCTGTTATCCAGATAATTAATAAAAACCAATTACATAAAACTAAGTTCCACCTTCTCCTTTTGCTCCCAGCCCCTCCCCTGTTGTGGGCACAGGTCTGGGATAGGAGGCAGGGAGCGGCTAATGCCACAGGCAGGAAATGAAAACTGGCTCAGAGGGAGAAACCTCAAAAGAAAGAAATAAATTAAAAGCCATCCCCTCCAGCCAGGGTTCAGTGCTTTCCCCCTCAGCCCTCCAGGGAGCAGTGAGTACAGTACTTGCTGCCTGCCTCTTGCCCCTTGTCTGGTTAGAATGGTATAGCAGGGCTGCAGGAGGACGGGTGGGGCCAGGGCCACAGAGGAAATGTACCACGGGGACAGGGGAAGCAGAAATGTGAAGACCAAACTGGCTTTCAGAAGGTTGCTCACTCCTGGGCACCTGGGCACGGCAGGGATGAGACCTCTGAGTGAGGAGAGTCTAGCCTCCACTGAAAGGAGGCTCCACAGGGAAGGAGGGTGAAGGTGCTGAGGAGTATTCCCAGGAGGAGCCTGGGACGAGTGTTCCAGGCACCAGCTTCCAGGCACAGCATGAGGAGTCCTCCTCACAAACAGATGCATCCACTGAATCCATGGACGTGAGGGGGGACAACTGTCCCACAGAATGGACGAATCCACTGGTTAATTTGGGGTGGAGAGGGAGAGAAGACCACAAAGGAAGATGGTCCAATGGGGACAGAATGGAGAGCTCCCACCCATGGGTAGGCTGAGCCACTGAAGAGATGAAGGGGAGGCAACTGTCTTACAGACACGATGGCACAGGAGGTGGGTAGGGGTCAGAGTGGAGACTGCACCAAGGCAAGAGAGTCCATGGGGAGAGCTGGGGTGGGCAGAGATATTCACTTCGGAAGCTGAAGCTTCCAAAGAGGACATGGAGTAGGGAGAGGGGAAATGAAGAGGGCCTGGCCCTGCTTCAGAACCCACTGGGCTGGGCGGTGTAGAGGAAAGTGGGGTAGGTGGGAGGGGAGCTCAGAGCTGGGCCTCGCCCACTCCTCCAGGCTTCTTCAGATAGTCACCACCACCCCTGCCATCGGTGGAGATTTCCCGGAAAACCGTGAGCATGGAGTGCCGGACTCTGTCAGCCAGAGCTGGGACGTCATCTGGTGTCAGCCCTTCTGTGGGCACTGGGGGCAGCACTCGGACCTGACATCGCCCTGGGAGGAGGATGAGCACAGTCAGGGCCTGTCTGCCCAGGATTCTGTCCACAGCTTGGGCCCAGTTTCTAAGCTCTCAAGCTACTCCCCTCAACCTTTTAGTGCTCTTCCTCTGACCCTGGACAACTGCCTCTCTGCTTGCCAGATGCCCCGTTCCTTGCAGCCCTCCTGCACAAAGCCTTCCTCAACCCCACTCCAGACGTGGGACCCTTCCAGTCCCCAACCATTGTCTAGGTTTAGTGTTTACTGCTGAGTGTTAACAGCTTTGCACACACAGACCTTATCTTTCCTGTAGTACAGTAATGGTCTCTCTTGGAGAGACCAAATGTTCCTTATCTAGCATGGTGTGGTGGGTGCTTAATACATACTTATTGGCAGACGGTCCTGTGGACATCTCACAGCTCTGACAGACTGATCCTGCCTTACAGGGATGTCCCTCAGCATCTGCCATGACCTTCCTGGACCCTCACCCCCAGATTTGCTCAGAGCTCTCACCTGAAGTGAAGCGACGCTCCTTTTTGCAGTAGAAGTCTTGATAGGAGGACATGACGATGGGGACAATGGGAACCTGGGGAAGGGGTAAAGCGATCAGCCCATGGCTCTCTTCTGAGACCCCCATGACAAGCCTCTGCCAGAGAGGAAAGGACAGTCAGGGGCTGGGGCTGAGTTGCAGAAGGAGAGGAAGTAATCACCTGGGCCTGCACTGCAAGGTGGAAGGCACCACGTTTGAAAGGTAGCATGGAGCCATTGTGGTTTCTTGTGCCCTCAGGAAAAACCCAGACCCGTACCTGTGGAAGAAGGAGGGTCAAGGAAGAGTCACATATGGAGGGGTCACAAAATGGCTGTGATGCTGTAACGGGACTTCTGAGGCCCCTTGGTGTTGCTTATCAGTTTATTTACAACTGTTCTACTTTCATAGTCCCCATGCCCCCAGGGTGACTCACGTCCTGGGTGAGCAGGGTCTGGGCGACCTCAGACATGACACTGATGGCATCCCCAGTGCGCTTCCGATCGATGAAGATGACTCCAGCCAGCCAGCAGGCCAGCCCAGCAGAGCCGGCCCACAGTAGTTCCCGCTTGGCAATGGGTACACATCGGCCGGGCAGTACCTCCATCATTCCTGGGCAGAGGTGGGGGTGGGGTGAGCATCAGGGTGGAGGCCGCCCACCTCACACAGGTCTACTGGATATAAAGGAAGAGGGAGACTGGGGGGCAGGGCCAGGGCCAGGGAAGCCCCGAGTGGAGGGAAGGGTGACTAAAGGTCTACCACCCTGCTTATGAGGGGAAGAAGGCCATGCCCCAGATGAAGGGGAGTTGAGCAACTCCAAGAGAAGATTCTGGGGAAGGTTCCAGGAGGAAGGGCATGGCTGGGGAAGGTGTGTTCTATGTGGGTCTCACCAAGCAGGTCGAGGGAGCTCTGGTGGTTGGAGACGACAACGTAGGGCTGTGAGGGAGGGAAGTGGTGAGCCCCTCGCACTTCCACTCGGATCCCATACAGGTATTTGATGTGGAGCAGCATCAGACGCAAGATCCTATGGGATGTCACGGCAAGTGGTTCCAGCAGGATCCACCAGCATCCACCTACATGCCTCAGCTCCCTTCTCCTTCTTTCTGGGTGTTATTGTAGTCCTCCCCCCTTCCTTGGCCCGGGACTCTCAGTCTCTCCTGCACACCGCATGCCCTCCCCACCCACTGCTCATTTCTGACCCCTTAGGTCCCCTCATCATCCAACACCCTGGCCCTCACTTCATGTTCTCGACATTGCGTCCTCGCACAGCACACACAGGGATGGCGAGCACAGCCAGGAAGAGGATCCAGCCATTGTAGAAGGCCATCTTGAAGAAGTACTTGGCACTGGGGCTACAGAACCACAGGGTGGGCAGCAGGAAGAGCAGCAACAGGCAGAGCAGCAGTAGCACTGTCCATGCCCCTGGCCACAGCTCCATTCTGGTTACCTGCAGGGATAGGGGGAGGGGCAGAGGGCCTGATTCCTGGAGCAGGTGGGGCAGATGAGATGCAGAAAGCAGGAGACACAGGATGGCACCAGGGGTCCCACTGAAACCCACCCAGGAAGCCTCTCTAGAATGGAGGCAGTGGGGAGCTCCGGACTGGTCTCCCACACCTCTCTCTGAAGCTCTGGATATCTGCAGATACACAAGAGACATGAGACATATACATCCACAAGTCACAGATGCATGATAATAAAAGGACGATAAAAAGGAGAGCTAACACTAGCAGCTGGTAAGGGTCTTATATAAGGGCTTACACCTGCGCTGTCCAACGCAACAGCCCCCAGTCACATACGGCTACCGAGCACCCGCCATGTGGCTAGTCCTAACTGAGATGTGCTGGAAATGTAAAATACACATCACATCTCAAAAACTGAATGAAAACCTTTTATATCGATTACATTTTGAAAATACAAACTTTTGGGTTCAAGAGTATGTTAAAATTAGTATCACCCTCTTATTTTTTTACCAAAATATTAAAATTTGTGGCTTGCATTTTATCTTGTGTTAGAAAGGGCTGGTCTTTACACTATATTAAACCACAAAATTTACATTTTATAGGAAACAGGCCAGAGAGGTTAGATAACTTACCTGAGGTGATAGGCTCCTCAGAGGCACCTCCTAGTTTCCACCTAAGCAGCTTGTGCCCCTAGCCACTCGGTCACACTGCCACCTGTAGGCATATACATAGGTGTACACATAGCAGACACGGTGAAAGTCATGAAAGTCACAAAACACCCACAGACATTCTCAAGGACTGACTGGCTAGAATAAAGGTTCTGTCACTAACCAAACACATACACGCCAAGACAGACTGGTCCACACACACACATTTATAATCACACTCAGTGACAGATGGAAGATTAGAAATGTAGACCTAGAAAAGTCCCTCTCCACCCAGGCAACCTCCCTTGTTCCAGATAAAACCATGGACATACCAGGAGTAACTACGTCTATCAATCCTGCCTCCACGGATAGGCAAGGGAATCCCACCACTCCTTCCCTCCCTTCCAGCGACACCAGAGGCAGTTTGGTCAGGGAGGTACAAAGGGTAAGGCCTCATCAAGTGAAAAAAAGAGGGCAGAGATTAAAAGGGATATCACGCCACCTGCCCTGGGAGAGGAAAGAACTCAGGAAGAAGATGGGCAGGCACCCAGAATCTGCCTTCTAGACTCTTCCTTCTTCCTCCACTCTGCTGCCCTACTTCTGGGGCCAGGGTCACAATAAACAAAAGTGTTGTTCAGGCAAATAATATCAAGGCCAAAGACACACCTTTCCAGTAACAAGAAGGCCTGTGCTCAAAGGTAAGCCCACTGCCAAGAGCAAAGGTAACAGGCAGTCGAGGAAGTAGGAGTGTCTGCCTGCTCTAACTGGGATGCTAGGCTCTGGAGCTGCTCACCCCACTGCCCCTGCGGGTGCGGAGCAGCGTTCCCCCCCTGGACTGTTTGCAACAGGCTCCTAACTCTTCCCCTCCAACTCCTCCTCCACATGGCAACCAGAGATTTTTCTGTCATACAGATCTGGGCACAACTGCTGTCTTGTCTAAAGGCCCTTCTTGACAAGTGGACTTCTGCTTATATCGTCAGCCACATGCCCACAGACGCCTCTACCCCAAACTGGTCTACTTCAGTTCCTAAGACACACCCTGATCTTTCTGGCTTCTGCGCCACACACACGTTGTTCCTTTCTGCTGGAGTGCCCTTCCACTGACTCACTTAGCTCAGTGTCACATTTTGGAGCTCTTCCTGAACCCCTTCAGGCCTGATTTTTCATTACACTTTTTTCTTAATTACTGGTTTTCAAAGTGTGGAAGTGCAATTTCTTGGACCTCACCCCAGAGCTCCTGGATCAGAAATTATGGGTGCTGGGCCCATTAGTCTGTAGTTTAACAAGGCTTCCGGGTGAGCTTGAGAACCACTGACGTTGATGCCACTGTGTATAACTGCCCACTGTCATTTTTGTTTCCCTCTCTAGTCTATAAGCAGCTTGAAAACAGGGACTCTGTCTTATCCCCAATGCCCACGACAGGAAGAGGTAGAGAAGGGCTCATTAACATTTGCTGAACAGATCATAAGGCTGTATACATACCCACGCAAGCATAATTAATGACAGAAATGACGGTTCTGAACACAGGATAGCTACCCTCTTGAGGACTACTAACTAGGAAAAGAAAAATCACTAAGAAAGCAGTGAACACATCAAGCCGAACAGTAACCTACCCTCAATATATGCATTTGATACCGGCCACAGTGAAAGCACAGCGACAACAATCAAGATGGTACATACCACCATCTACACAAGAGAAACACACAGAATGGGGGTTAACGTGCTGTGTGGAAAGATGCTGGTGCCATCCAATACGTGCCAACAGTGCAGACTCAGGGGCGGGTCATGTGCGTGGCAGGGCTGACCCAACAGCACGCACTGAACTCCACGGTCTCAGGCTGTACACAGCCACGAGAGAGAGAACATGAGGGAAGAGTCACAGGCCAGAGAGATCAGCAAGGTAAGGCTAGGTTCTCTGGGGAGGTGGAGGCCCCATTACCCTCTCTGACACGTAACATTAGGTGTCCTCTCTGGAGAAGAAATATCTAAGAATCTGTAAACACAATGGAGCGCCAAATGAGTTAATGAGCATGTGGCTCCCAAGGTATACTGCCAGCAAAATTAATGAACAGTATGTGTAACCATAAGCAAACAGGCTTTGGACATGGCATACCATAAGAACGGCATGCATATGTGCAGAGTGAACGCTGACTGGAAAAACATATGCAGCTTACAAAAGGGGCGTGTGCGAGTCGGACAGGCCATCGGTCCCACACATGAAGACTGCTGCATGTGGTGGGGCCGTGGACAAAACACGTGAGCCCAAGAAAACACAGTACAATCTCTACATGCTCAAGTAAACATGCAGAAAAATAACATGTGCAAGAAACATGAAATCAACAATAGGTGCAATATGTACATGAAAACTCACACACTTGAATATGTCAAGACAGATGTGAGACATGGACCTAAGATATGAGAATGGGCAATTGTGGTGGAAAATAACATGCTATTTCTCCACAGCCCATGGACAGCATCGCACAGCCTAGCTGCACACAAGCCATTAATTATGTCAAAGGTACACAGACTCAACATAGAAAACATGGCCCCCCACAAGGCATCTGAGTGTCAGTAAGGGTCTAGGAGTGCAGAAGGCCACTGAAAAATAAGAAGCCCTGTGCCTGGATGGAAACAGACATGTCTAGGGGCATTCCTAGGAAGCAAATTCTGTTGGCGGAAGAAGGGCAATAAACCACCTTCTCCCAGCCACAACTCCCAAGAGTCAGGTGGGGCCAAAGGGCAAGGAAGGGAATTGGGGAAGGTGCAGGAATTCTCTCTCCAGGATTCCCTGTACACACCCCATCCCTAACTCACGGGGTCTCCATCTCTCCTCCCCCTGCCTCTTCCATCCTTTCTCCCTTTCAGGCCCCCTCTCCCTAGTCGGCTCTCATCCTTTTCCCAGCAACCCTCTCCCCAGTCCGCCCTCCCAAACCCAATCTCTCTCCCCCCTCCCCTCCCCTCCCCCCTTTCCTGCCCCCACCTCAGTGGGGAGGGGGGCCTAAGAAGGTGGCCCCCTCCCCAGCCAGGCTTCGGCAGCGATGGTGATGGGTGGCTGTGTCTCTGCCTCGGTCAGGGTGTCGGTGCCAAGGGGACGATAGGATTTGGGGGTATCCTAGCCCCGGCCGATGGAGGGGAGGGGAGAGTGGAAGTCTGGGCCCATAGCGGCAGGAATGGTGGGGGCTTGCCTCCCCACCTCCCTCCCTTCCTGCTGTCTCTGAGGGCTGGGGCTGCTGCTGCCGCTATCCACCCCCCCTCCCCAACGCCTGCTGGTTTCCGGGGCTGGTCAGGAAGTAGGGGGCGGTGATGGGCAGCCTGTTTGGCCAATCGCCTCCCAGGCACCTAGGCTCTCCTTCCTACACCTACCAGTCTCCTCTCGCTAGCTCCGTTCAGAGAGAGCTGCGCTCTGCAAGTCTTTTTCCTCCATAAAACTCCCTTTCAGCTAACGTGATTTGTGTGTTCTTACGCGCTGCATTCCTTTCTTGGCCTATTTCTTCTTCTCAGTCTTCGTCAGTTCTCCTTTTGTCACTTTCTCTTGGCTTCTTTCTTTTCCTTACCTACCATATCTGTGGTTTATTCCCTCCAACAATTCTCCAGTACCCCCTTTCCTGTCCCCCAAATACTTATCAAGCATCTACTATATGCCAAGCACTGGGTCCTTCACCTCTTTTTGTCCCTCCAGGGCTCCATCTCACCTCACCCCCTAGCCCTCTAGTGTCGTTTCTTTGCCCTTTGTCCCCTCACTACCTCCCAGCAGTCCAACTCCCCCTGGCCCCTGCCTCTTTAAAGAGAAAGGATACGCTCAGGCCCTCTCCCTGCCCGTCTTTCCATGCTATTTAACATCAGTACTTTTTCTAGTTCCTTCCTATCAATTTCCTTATCTACCCAAGCTGAGACAACCCTTCTCCCCAACACTAAATGTGGGTGCATCTATTTTTACAATGGAAATTAGGCATTAGGATTGCTTTCTTGGGGAAAAAAACAGTGAGGAAGAATGCTGATTTCTCTGGGATAAGTGTGCCTCTTTAATTTTGTACCTAGCTCCGTCTCCAGCCCGTGCTCCCGATACTCCCATTATCCCTTTACCAGGATTATTCCATCACTACTTTTTTCTTGGTCTCCACCTCTTCTTCTCAAAAACTTTTCCCCTAAACCTCTACAGAACCGAACTCTCACCTCCCCTGCTTTTACCAAGTTGTTGCTGAACTGCTTTCAGCCCAGGTCTGCCCCGCCCCGACACACCTTTGCCCTGAGTTTACATGCCCTGGGGAAGATGTAAAGAGCACTGGGGCTGGGAGGAGCGTTACCTAGTCCTGCTCCTTGGGCCACAATGAGGGTCACAGACTGAAGAACAAAGGCCCAAACTCGTAACAAAGCCCCAAGCTCTGAAGATGCTTGCCTAAGTCCCAGGGGTCCAGCCCCCGAGGAAGACCCGAGTTCTCCAGGACATCTTACAAAAAGGAAGGGGCCGGCCTAACCCCAGTGCGCCTGGGGTCCTCTTAAAAAGCGGCGGGCCTTCCCCCTCTTGCACCCACTCACAAAAGGGGTGGAGCTAGGCCTTGTCTGCTACTGTGGTTTAAAACGAAACCGACGTCTACTGTGTTCTACGAGTCACTAAAAAAAGGGATGGGCCTTTAGTTCAGTTCTGCTCTGTAAATCACCTAAAGAGGAGCGGGCTGAGTCGTCCAGCCGAGGGAGCTGGGTTAACACCAGAGTCGCAAGTCGATGCTAGCACCGTCCAAACGGGCTAATCCCAGTTTTCCCTTCTTCACTAAAAGGGAAGCGTGGACCCAAGTTTTGCTCTCTAAAGGAGGCCGAAGCCATTTTGAACCCTGTGACCCTAGGGTTTGGCCTCTTTCCGAAGCTCTTCGCCGTCTTTTCCGATCTCGGCCAATTGGGAGCGAAAGAAACGAACCAATCAGGAGAGAGAGGCCACAGGATGAGGCTGAGCCGAGTCCTTTGAACCCCTCAAACCCAACCAATTGTAGGACAGTCACCGTGGCAACAGTATAGAGGTGAAGGGATGGGCCAGAGAATGCTCAACCCTCACAGGATTGGTCCACCCCTTCCCGCCGCCCGCTGCACACGCGCATTTCACCTAACTACCATTTTCCGTCGCGTTCTAGCCAATCAATTGCTTTGAAGCCCTAAGCTCCAAAGTCCAATAGGAATCCGGACAGTCTCTGAAAGCGGAAGTGAAGGAAAGAAAGGGGCTTATATGGGCGAGGTCTATGTAGTTTCAAACCAATTGCTTCTGGCCTTTGGATATGACTGACAGCTACCCAGACGAATAAAGCCTTCCCTGGCCCGGCGACAGGACGTAAGGCGTTATTACCAGTTTGGCATTGCATACTGATTGCGACTATATAAGCCAATAGTCATTGTGCAAAGGGCAGGACCACGCAAACCTCTTTCACCGTTTGCGTCTGACCAATCCTTTCTTTTGAATCCTGTGTGACTGGCAGGCAGTCCGACCAATCGTGATTAAAAAACCTTGAAGCCTCCCCAACGATCGTGAACAGGAGGCGGTTTCTTGTTTGTTGGGGCTTGTATATTTGTGTTTGCGGCGATTAAGGGGTACGTGGGGGCGAAACTGAACCCGCCATGGCAGCAGCGGAGGAGGAGGACGGGGGCCCCGAAGGGACAAACCGCATGCGGGGCGGGGCGGGCTCGGCCTTCGAATGTAACATATGTTTGGAGACTGCTCGGGAAGCTGTGATCAGTGTGTGTGGCCACCTGTACTGGTGAGAATCGGGAAGGGGTGAAAGGAGTGGGGCTCACTTCCATACGGGGGAGGCTGGGGGCGGGGGGATCATACAATTGAGCCCCGAGGAGGGGACATAACGTCTTTTCGGGTATGTGTGGGTGGGAGGGTCACGTCTGTACAGACGAGACCAGTGGCAAGGCGAGGCCTAGAGAGTAGGACCTGGAATAATGTATGGTGTGTTAGGAGCAAGTGGAGTGGGAGTGTGGGCACCGCACACCTGTGTGGGTGAGACCCTAGCCACCTTACCCCAGAGAAGGGAGGGGTCTTAGCTAGCTGGGTGGAAGCGGATTAGACTCAAAGGATAAGGGAGGCATTAGTTGAACGGGGGAGACCTGGAATGTGGGATCACATTCGGGTGAGGTATGGCAGGGTGTGGTATGCCCTGAGGACAAGGACACTTGGGACAGTCTTGAGAGTTTAAAGGGTTGTGGCAATAGAGACTTTATTGGGCCTGAAAGAGAGGAAAAGGAGTAGTGGGGGAGGGTGCTAGGTAGGGGGTTTGATTTGGGAGTAATGGGGGCAAGGATAGGGCTGGGACTGAAAAAGGAGATCTGGAAAGGGGTGGTTGAAGAGAATTGGAAATTGAGTCAAAAGGAGAAAGGAGGGGATGAGGGGTGTGTGTGTGTGTTTTGGGGAGGGTGGAGGGTTTTGAGTATAGATGAAGCTTTAGATCAGAAAAGCAGGAAGGCCAAGTTGGCTGGCATGGTAGAGGTGGCAGAAAATATGAAAAGAAACAGCTGGTAAATACCTGGGGATTGGTGGTGAGATGGGACTCTGAAGTTGGGTCTGTCTCTTTCCTGTAGCTGGTTTGACCTTTTTCTTTCCCCCACCCCCCATCCAGTTGGCCCTGTCTTCATCAGGTGCGTACTCAGAGGAGATGAAGAGGGAAATGGGGGAGGTCTGAGGAGCTGGAAGACCCTGCCGTGTACTGGAAACCACTTCATTTTTCCCCCAGTGGCTGGAGACGCGGCCAGAGCGGCAAGAGTGCCCAGTGTGTAAAGCTGGGATCAGCAGAGAAAATGTTGTCCCTCTTTATGGGCGAGGGAGTCAGAAGCCCCAGGATCCCAGGTGAGAGACAGGAGGGCGCTGAGGGAAGGTGGAAGGCTTCCTCTTTGATGGTGGGATGTGGAAGTAGAGAGAACATTTCCTGTTGATGTCCCTCTTTCCCTCAGATTGAAAACTCCACCTCGCCCCCGGGGCCAGCGACCAGCTCCAGAAGGCAGAGGGGTGAGTCTTGTCTGATTGTGTTCCTTCTTTGCTAAAGACTTGCCTAGGTCCACTCTGACTTTATCTATTTCCTTAGGGATTCCAGCCATTTGGTGACACTGGGGGCTTTCACTTCTCATTTGGTGTTGGTGCTTTCCCCTTTGGATTTTTCACCACTGTCTTCAATACCCACGAGCCATTCCGCCGGGGTGCAGGTAAGAGCCTTCCCTCAGCCGCTATCAGGGAACCCCCTGAATCCCCTCAGGCCCCGCCTCCTGGCTCTGGAGTGGATGCTTCTGCTACAGCTTTCCTTTCTCCTACAGGTGTGGATCTGGGACAGGGGCACCCGGCCTCCAGCTGGCAGGACTCCCTCTTCCTGTTTCTTGCCATCTTCTTTTTTTTCTGGCTGCTCAGTGTTTGAGCTGTGTCTCCTTTCTGCCCACCTCCAGCCGGAGGAGAATCAGTATTTGGGGTCCCTGCTGACCCTTCCTTACTCCTGGACCCTCCCTCCAGCCCCTCCATTTCTGTTGGCTAAGGCCAACCAGGGCCACTCTCAGGAGGGTGTGGGGAGGAGTGACATCTGTCGGTGTGTAGGCTGGGAGAAGCATCTGCTCTGAACTGCGCACTCTCACTCGGCGGCAGTGTATCTCCCAGCTATGGGAGAAGAGGATGGACTGAAGAGAAGGTCTGTTTCTCCCCTCCCCTCATCCTTCACTTACCCCCACATTTCTTGATGTTGAAAGGTGGGCAAGGCTCCCTCTTACTTTCTCCTACTTTCTCCTTGTTGATTTAATTTAATTTTTCTTTCCCCAGTGTCTAATATGGGTTCTGATTTTAAATGCTTCCTTTCCCTCACTACCCACTTTATTACAAATTCAATAAACACTTGAGATGTATTGATGGGCGCTCTGCCCACCTTTGTTCTTCCCTGCTTCCTTCCCACCCAGGAGCATCTCTGCACTTGGAGTAGATGTTTGGTGTGGTGGGGGGAAGTGTGCAGGTGAGCCCCTCCTCTCAGGGGTGCAGGGAGTGAGGGCATCACACACACAAGAGCAAAGGGGGCAAGATAATGTCAGGAGTTTACTCATCACTATTCATGGGAAGCTTTGGTTGTAGAAGAAAGTTTGGCAAGGTGGGTAGAGGTTATACAAGGGAGAACTGGTCTGGGGCCAAAAGAGTGTGGGGAAAAGAAAAGGGAGCTGAAGGACAGGGGTGGCTGCGGGCTCCTCAAGGCCCTCTGACACCGCTCTCAGCTGCCTCAGGCTCCTCTGACTGATTCAGCTCTGCACGCTCTTCTTCCTCTTCCTGGTTTTCTGGGGCCTTCCTGGGGAGGAAGATTGGGGAAAATTCTGCTCATGGGTCCTAGCATTTCCCCTACACATCTCCTTACTGCCCAGAAGCCCCAAATCTGAGGTGTTTGGTTTACTCACCTCTCCTCTCCTTGGCGCTGCCGCCTTTGCCACATGATGACCCCAATGAACAGGGCTGCTGCCCCAAGGCCTCCGAGGATCCCCAGGGCCAGGGCTAGAGTTCCCAGCCCAGGCCCTCCCACAGAGCCTGCAGGGAAATAGGGAGGATGGAGGACACAGCCCCACCACTCAGGATTCCTTTTTTGTTGACCATCCCTCCAGTCATAGTGGGGTCTGTCTGCTCCTCTGAGCTTATCCAACTCCTTACCTGCAGTTGCTCCCTCCTTGCCTGTTTCTGTAAGACAAAGTCAGAGCAAGTCAGAAAGGAAGGCTGCATGTTGGGAGAGGCTGTTTGGTGGGAGCCCCGGTGAAGTCTTCCCTTCAGTTCAGCATGGAAAGGGGACAGGCTGGGCTGCTGTCTCGGTAGGGTTTGGTTGGGGCAGCTGAGGCCTGGGTGTGGGTGCACTGAGGGTAGGGTGGGGTGGCTCTTGGGGACAATGCCAGAATGGGGTAGATAACTAGAGCCTGCGCAGGGCCCCTGGGTAAGGTCTCCTCACCGATGATGCTGATGCTGACGGCACGGCTTTCCTGGGGCCTGTGGCTGGGGTGGGTGGCCACACAACTATAGGTTCCTTGATCCTGAGGTCTTACCTCAGGGATGAGCAGCACTGGGCTGGGGGGATGGGGAAGGGGTGTGCCCTGGGTGGGGAGGGGGCAACAAGAGCCTATTTATAACCTCTGTCCATACACCCCACACTCCTGTCTTTGTCTCCACATCCTCAGATACCCTGTCTTCCTCCCCAGCTCCTTGCCCCCCTCTCTCTCCATGAGCTCCCTGGCTCCCTAGTTGCCAATTATGTATCTCTACCTCCCAGCCCCCTTTCCAGGTCACTCACATCCTTGATCCAGTGGATTTGTGGAGGGGGCTGGGTGGGAGCTTCACAGGTCAGGGTCACAGTACCACCAAGAGCTACTGCTCCACCTTCTGGCTCCACCACCAACTGGACTTCGTCCAGAGGCACAGGCTGTGGGGCTGGGAAGGAGGTGAGGCTGAGAGTTACACCTGTGTGTGATCGCAGTGGCCATACTTTCAGAATGTACTCACCCGAGCTTGGAGCCCTCCCCACCTCTGTGCTCGCCCCAGACACTGAGCTGGATGGGGGCTGTGTGCAGGGCTCGTCGTCGGGGAAGGCCAGGGCTGAAGCTGCAGGAGAAGGTTGGGTGGGATGCCCCTTCCCGGGTTGGGGTCACCATCAGCTCTGACTGGAGTGTGAAAAGCCCTGTCTCAGGGTGTCTCCTGGTCTCTTCCTTCACAGAAACCCCTATGGTGGAGGAAGGAGAAGGCAAGGTATCCCAGGGTGTGAGAGAGAGAGAGAGGGATCAGGAAAGCAGTAGAAGGGACCTTGAGACTCACCTTTGCCATCTGGTATCAGAGGTTTACCATCCAAGTGCCAGCTAAGAGTCCCTGCAGGGTAGCCCCCCTTGGACACACATGTCCCCACCTGGGAAAAGAGCGACCTCATCATCTTTGAGAATAAGAGACTCTGTACCCACGCACCCTGCTCCTCCCTTCCCATTCTCAGGATCAGTTTCTACTCCCCGTTTCATCCACTACCTTACTGGGGACACCAGCCTTGAGTTCAGAGGCAGGATCAACAATTTCTGGCTTCCCAGGAATCTCTGAAGGAGGGGAAATTCCAGTCAGATGCTGGGACTTTGAAGATTCTCACACCCCTGGTGTGGGAATGGGGCAGCCAAAGTCAGAGGTCTACACACTAGGGCCAAGGTGGCAAGGGCTGGGGTTACAGGCTTTTCCTTAAAGGAGAGGTGGGCCTTGGGGAAGGCCCTGGAGCTCTTACGGTAGACTCGGACTTGGTAGTTGGACCTAGTCTCCTTTCCTTTCCTGGTCATTGCCCTGCACTGGAAAGTCCCCTCATCCTGGATCCCGATGGCCGGCAGGAGGAGGGAGCCATTGGGGAGGACTTGAGCCACACTATCCCAGGGTTCTCCCCGGGGAGACAGGACCTTCCAAGCTTCTGTCCGGCCTGTGTTCTGGGAACAGAGAAGAGGGGCCTAGACAGTGCAGGCTCTTTGGGGAAGGACTCCTGAGGCAGGGAGGTGCGGGGCAGGGGCAACAACAGGAACCCCACTTACCAGTTTCCATTCCAGCTGCTGGGGTGGTTTCCTGGGAGCACCTTTACAGTTCAGCACCAGTGGCTTCCCAATCCGGACTGTGAGATTTTGACCGCCTACCACTGTCCCTGGGAGACAGCACCGAGGTGGAGGGGCCAGAAGGGAGATGGGGCCAAGAGAACTAGCACAGGGTGGGCAGGGGAGCTGGAAGAGCAGTGCCCAGGTTCCAGGCAAATTCTGGGGAGGAGGCAGTGCCTCAGGTGGGGCGGGAAGTGGCTCACCCCACAGGCTTAGGACCAGCACCCAGGCTCCAGCTGTTCCCCTTGCTGCCATCCTGCCTCCTGTCCAGGCTCCTGGCTCTGTCTGCCTCTCACTGATGTGGCCACAGCCCTAGGTGGGGCTGTACCCTCTCCCCTGCCCCCATCTCCCCATCCTGTCCTGGCACAGGGAATGCTAGGAATTCATGACTCTCGGACAAGAGTCCTTCAGGTACTAGGAGAAACAATTATCACCCCACCCCTGGGCACTGCCACATCCATGGGGGTGGAAAGTGCACTTCTAGTAGCGTCTCTCACGCCCTTAGGACCCCCAGTCTGTTCCATCAGTCTGCTGAGGACTACCTGGTGGACCACTGGAGCCCCACCTGTGGAGGCAAGGTTGCTAGGCAACAGGATTCTGGCCAGGCTGTTGGCCATGGAAAGGAGGCAGAGTTGAAACATGCAAGCTAGTGTTGAGCACAAGGCTGGGGGACCTGGGGGAAAACCCTTTGGGGCCTTATGAGAGAAATGTATTTTCTTGGGGTTTCTCATATTTTTGAAAATAATTCTCAACTAAACCCAGGGGAAAAAGAAATTTATTTAAAACTGATTTATTTTTTCTGTGAAACTACAAGTTTACAAGTGAGGAGAGAACTGCCCATGCCCGTGCCTCCCCCCACCCCACCACCCATCACATCCCAACCTGCCCTCGGTCCTGCCCGGATCTTTGACTGGGGCGCGGGGGGGGGGGGGGGCGGGGGTTCATGGTGACAGTTGTGAAATCCTGATGATGTTTGAGGGCCAAGGATGGGGCAGTGATTTTACTTCCCCCCATACTTGGCTTTTTGCAACCTCCCTCCTCTCCCCACCCTCACAATTTTGGACTGAGGAAAAAAAGATACTTCATTTCTGTGGAAATTGAGGGAGATACAGATACAAGCACGCCAACCCATACTTATTTCAGAATAACCCCCCTCCCCATTCTTCCCCTCCAATCTGCAAATAGTAGCTAAAAAAAAAAAAAAAAAGATTTAAAGACATACCCAGGGGAAGGTGGAATTTCCTCAGAATCACTGCATCTAGCCCTGCCCGAGTTGTGGGAGGAGGGAGGATAGGCCAGCCACAACACGCCCCAGACGGCCTCCACACCAAACTCGGCTGGAAGCTGCCTGTTCAAGCAGAGAACACCTGGGACTTACAAGCAAAGGAGAACACCTAAGCGATTTTAGGGGAGCAGGTGTGGTGACCTGCTAAATGTATTTCCTGATGGATGGGCCTCTTCACCAGTTCTGTGTGTTCCCCTCTTACCATGACCCCTTTGGCTATCACCCCTAACATGGGAAAGCGAGAAATTAAGAGAAAAATCAACATATTTATAAAAAATATCTACTTCCCCAAACTAAAAGGAAAATTAAGAACCAGAACAACAGAAAACCCAAAACCAAACACATAACGGACCCCAGGGTTTCTTCTTCTTTCCCGAAAAAGAAAAAGAAAAAATAAAGAAAAAAAAATTCAACCCTAAAACCCAGTCAATTCCCTAAAGTAGCAGAAACTCCCTCCGAGGTAGATATCTGAGTCAGACACTCTTGTCCACCGAGCTATTCTATTGGTTTAAGATGAGCTGCTTATGAGGTAATAAAGCTGTCTGGAGGGGCAGGGGGTAGGAGGCAAGGGGGCATGGCCCAGGTCCTCTGTCCAGAAGTTGTGTCCCCGTTTTTTGGCACCTCTGGTAGGTAGGGCAAGGCTGGCGTTCTCCATAGATCCCAGAGCAGATAAGCGGTGGGGGAGGGAGAGTGGGTGAAACCAGAGAGAGAGAATAGTTGTATATGTGTGTGAGAGTCAGGGATCTGAAAAGTAGGATTCTGGGTGTGTGTTTGTATAAGAAATGGGGAGATTAAAGACTGAGAAAAAGGAAAAAGTGGGAGACAGACCCCACTTTCCCCTTAGGGGACCCCATCTCCTTGCCATGTAAGCAACACCCCCAGCCCTGAGTCTGGTGAGGGAGGGGACGACCCCATTTGCCCTTCTTTGCCTTGTGCTTCTCCTGTGTCAGGGGTCTCCGGATGCCTTCATCCTCTTCAAGAGTCACCTCGTGAGCCCCCACCCCTGTGGCCCTGAGGGGTGAGATCAGTTGGAAGTGTCAGAATGAACACTCCCTGGTTCCTCTGTTGGGGATGTCACTGAGGACGGGGTCACAGCCTCCTGCCAGCCGCCATTTGCCTGGAAAAAGACAGAGACAGCTGGGGTAGGACTCTGAAACCTAGCGTGGGGGGACAACATTGCTGGGGAGAAGGCCTTCCTGTCCAGCTGAGAGGTGGAGGGGGGCTTCAGGGATCCACTCACCCTCATTTCCCGAGGGCTGTACATCTGGCCTCCCCCGAGGTTATCCCCATAGCCCCCTGGCCCCATTGAGTGTCGGAGTGATTCCACCTGTGGGCAGCGAAAAAGAGTACGGTGCAGTGAGAGGCCTCAGGAAAAAAGTCTTGTATCCTGAAGTGGGGGAAAACCAAGTCTGGGGAAACTGTACTCAAGGGGAGATGGGCCATCTGACCTGGGAAGCAGAGTACGAATCTCCGTTGAGCCCGGGCACCCCCAGAAACATGTCTCCGGATCCTGAGAGACTGAAAGAGCCTCCAGAGCCTTGAGAGAGCATAGAGGGAATTAGGGAGACGTGTAACAGCCTGTGATGGCAGACAGGAGACATAGCATAACTGTTTCCAAAAAGCCCTCTGAACTAGCTCTGTGGGAGTGTGCCACTGTGCACAACTTATCCACGTGGCAACACTGCAACACTCAGAAGGATTAGGCTGCTTCCACGCCTCCCCTGGCCACTTGCTAGAAGAAAGGCAAAGATGTGACTTGGCTGGAGTGGCCTCCTCACCCTCAGGATGAGAGGGGTCATCCTCACCCCATCTCAGCTTGGTCTCTCTCACCCCCAGATGTGCCCAGTCTATGATGCTGCCTAGACAGGAAGTTGGAACAAAAACAGGAAATGTGCAAAACAGCCAGCCAGGGTGGCAGCAGGGTGTACCTGCGGAGGAAGGGGGTGTTGGGGAGCTGGTGCGGCTGTGGCCTCCCTGGGTGACTGACACGGCAGTCTTGACGGCATAGATGTTTGCCTCCTCTTGGAACTTTCCAATATTTTTCTTATAGCGAATCCGCTTGTTGCCAAACCAGTTGGAGACCTATGGGGTGTTGGGCAGAAAAGAGGGTCAGTTGGAAACCTTTCCCTCTGTATGGCCCTCAGTCAATAGGGTCGGAGAGGTTTTTGCCAGAAAACTCCTCCCCAATACCTGAGAGACAGTGATTCCACACTTCTTGGCCAGCTCTTCCTTAGCTTCCTCGCTAGGATATGGGTTACTCAGGTGGGAGTAGAAATACTCATTTAGAACCTCAGTGGCCTGTTTGCTGAAGTTACGGCGTTTTCGTCTACAGAGGAGGGAGTACGGTGGTGGTGAGGGGGATGTTGCTGTCCCAGCAGGGCCTCCATGTTGCCTAACTCCAGAGGGCGCCATTGTCATGGAGTTTGATGTTGTGCAACTTGGTGGCCAGGGGCTTGGAGTGGAGAAAAGGAAGGAGCCCAGTGCTGGGGCAGGCCCAGGCCCCTGCCCCTGGGCCCCACCTGGCATCCAGGAAGCGGGAACGCAGGATCATGACGGCCTCGCAGGTGCTCTGCTTGAGCTGCATCTGGATGGCACTGAACTTTCGATGGATGATGCTCACCATACGCTCCATCTCCTTGGGTGCCACCGGTCGTGTGCGGCTCTGCTCCCTCAGCAGGTTCATGACATGGGTTGTGAACTCGTTACATGCCTGCATTGGGGGCCAGAGGGTTGCGAGGAGTTTGGTCTTGGGATTTCCCCCAAGGAATCTCCCTCCACCCACTCCAGCCTCCTCTCCTCACCTGCTCATACTTCTCCAGCTCTGAGTGGTAGATATGGCGAATCTGAGCAAGTTTGCTGCGATAGTCCGAGTGTTCGATGGAGTTGTCAGGGGACATGCCGCCCCCGGAAGCTGCAGCGGCTGCAGCTGCTGCCGCTGAGCCCCCCCCTTTCTCAGGCCCAGCCACACCCTCTGCCAGAAGCATATTGTCCAGGCGCATCAGCTGGGGGTCCACTGGCTCCTCCTCCTGGGAGCTTCGAATGCTGAGGCCTAGTATGTGGGTGAGTGGACTTAGGGACCCCCACGCCCAGTTCTTAGCCCTCCAGGTGCTACCTGGAGACCCACATTTCTTTGGTTCCCTCCCAGTCCCCCTGGCAACCTCCCTGACCCCACTTTCCTCAAGGCCCAAGCTGTCAAACTCTTGGCCTGTGTCTGTAGTGAACAGGGCTCCATCCCAGGAGGTGAGGAATCAGAGGAGGACCCACATACCAGTTTTCTCCTTGATTTCACACAGGACGCTAAAGAGAGCGGGCTTCATTCGGTGGCAGTTTAGGGCATGTTTCCTTGGGGACAGGAGAGAAAAAAGTTGTGATAGAAACAGGCAGGTGAGGACCATGAGGGTGGGGAGCCTGGGAACAAGAAAAGTAAAAAAGGGGCTGGGGTGGAATGGAGTTGGGGGGTCCTTGGGAAGAGATAAGCTCTGACAGTGTGGAGATGTGGGAAGCTGTATGGCTTTAGGCCACAGAGGGAAGGTGGAGGCAGCAGGCTGAGGCCCCTGTGGGCAGGCTGGGGGCTGTAGGAGATGGTCTAGAAGGATGCAGAGGGGGACTTTGGGGGTGACTGCATACATGAGGGAGACTAGGTAGATTTCAGAAGAGATGGAGACTGGGGAGAAGAGTCAGAGTTTGAGGTGCTAGAAAGGGGTTAGGAGTGCCAAGCTAAAGTAGGCTGATCAGTAGAGAGATGTGTGTGGAGGATCCTGGGACTGAGCAGGGTGAAGCATGGGTGAGGACCCTTAGAGGCTGGGCCATGGCGTAGAGGAGTGGTAGGAACTCTGGGGAGGGGTGTGGAGGTCCCCAGGTCTGCAGAGGAGGAGGGTGGGCTGGGTGAAGAGTTAGGAAGACGACAGCAAAGCCGTTTCTTAGTCGGGGAGCCAGAAGGGGCTCTGGAGATGGAAGATGTTCCAGGGGAGTGTGGGGGGCTCAGTCAGGGGTTAGGAGGGGGGATGAGACCACTTGGGTCTCCATCTTTAAGGTTTCAGGGCCTGGGAGCAGGAAGGTTATCTCGGGGCTTCCAGGAGTAAGAAGAAAGCTGTAGGATCCTGGAGAGGTCCTGGACTTGGGGGCGGGGGGCGCTCCCAGAAGACTCAGAGCTTGTGAATGGGGCTTCTGCTGGGTCTGTGTGGGGTCCCGGGGTGGGGGCACTCACTTGGCCTGGGCCTCGTCCAGGCTCTGGTCGGTGATGGTCATTATCTGCTGCAGAATGTCCCCGATGTCTTGCTTCCCTCGGCCTCCCGGGACCCCCCCGCTACCCCCACTGGGGTCTCCGCCACCGGGAGGCTCGCCAGGGCCCCCGGGCTCCCCACCCACCAATCCCAGGCCCCCCCGGCCCCCGCCTGGAGGGGGCGGCCCCAGCAGACGCTCGTCCATAGTTGGGGGGGCCTGAGGCCCCCTCCCTTCTCCGCCCCTCCCCCCGCCTTGTTACTTCCCCCCGAAACTCGCTGGGGCCGCTGCTCCCTTCGCCCCAACCCCCGCCCGTCTCCCCGTCTCTCGGCTCCCCTGAGGGTTCACCCCGGCCCTGAAGGGAGACCTAGGGTACCGGCTGGGACCCCACAGGAGACCCCGGCCCCCGGCGGCGGAGAAAATGGAGCCGGAGAGAGAGAGGAGGCCCAAGCGGGGGTGTGTGTAAGAGAGAGGGAGGAGGGAGGAGGGAGAAGGGGGGGAGCGAGGGAGGGAGGCTGGGGGAGGGGAGGCGGGGAGGAAGAGGAGGGGAGAAGAGAGGAGAAACTGGGAGGAGCTGGGGGCGGAGAGAGACATGGAGGAACTGAGACCAAATGGAGGAAGGGAGAGGGAAGAGGAGACGCGGGGACGATACTAACTCCTCGGAAAAAATATGGAAAGGCCCCAGGGCTGGACTTCTGCGGCTTGGGCCCGGGGCATGTGGGGGTGGGGGTCCTGCTACCAGGGTTCTGAATCGGGGATCTAGGTGATCTGGACTGCGGCTGCTGGAATGCCTGGGTTCGCAGACAGCTCAGTTCATATTTCTTGTCCTAATGACTCCCCTCCCTGTTCTACTTAATTAAAATCAGGAGAGGGGGTGGGGGGTAATTAGGAAGGTCTCCAGCCGCTGCTTAATAAGCCAGTAATTAACCAGCCAAGGAGGGAGCTGGCCTCGGGCCAGACTGGGGAGAGAGGCAGCCTTAGGCTTCGCTGCCCTACCCTCCGCCCGCAGCCCCAGATAGCAGTCTTCAGTCCAGAAGGGAGTCACATTTATTCATACAACCGAAACATCAGACAGACGCGAAGCAGCAGTGGAGAGGGACGGTGGTCAGGGCTGTGTCCATTCATAGCCGGCAGGCCCCCTGGTCCTGGGGCTGGGAGGTGCTGGTCGTGGAAGTGGGAGAATAGTCTCTGTCTCTTTGCGGTGCCGCCCTCCCTTTCTTCTTTTTGGGAAAAAGGGTGGAACTGTCCCTCAGATCACAACCTTAGGAGACTGGCCTTTTCTTGGGAATTGGAGGCCTGAGTCCTCAGATCCTGCCTATTAGCTTGACTACTGAGGGTGTCCCCCCAGCTCAGGACCAAGACTCCAAGCCACTCCTTGAGATCAGAGTAGTGATGGGGTGTCCTTTGGTGGCTGGGATCCTCTCGCTGCCATGAGCTCCCATGTACTCAGGGAGAGATATAAATGACTATCCTACCTTGACTATTCCCAGGGTTTGAGGACTTTCACTCTCTCCACTTCCCAGGGATTGTGAATAAGGGCGATGAATATTGAAATTTCTGCTGGGTCCAGTCTCTGGTGCCCCTGCCAAGCAGGGTTGAGGATATGCAGGGGGCTGCCCAGCTTTGAGCCTCAGGAGTGAGTGCCCAGGGACTGGTAGGGACTCAAGTCTCAGCACGTGTGTGTGGGGGGCCGGGACCTTTGTTCTTCCATTCTGCCCCCACCCTGAACTCTCAGCAGCAATTCCAGGAGCTCCTGTCCCCCTGGTGGTAGGGGAGGCTCTGACCGCTGGGCTTCCATCCGCTGGCTCTGGAGGAGTGTAAGGAGGGGAAGGTGCTGGTGAGGTTTTAAGAGGAGCAGGCCTTGAAAGGAGCCAGGGCTGTTTTGAGGGGCATGTGATGGAAATAGGGGGACTAGGGCCTGGGGAGGGAGCAGATTCAGATACCTGGGGGGAAGAAGGGCCCCAAAGAGAATAGGGCCAAGAGACCAGGAAACCTGGGTCTTACCTTCTGGGGTGTGTGTGTGTGTGTGTGTGTGTATGGCAGGGAGTGTCTTACCTGGTGACTGAGGATGGTGCTGTAGAGCTGTTCTCTGTCTTCAAGAGGCCAGGATGGGGTCGGGGCTAGTCTTGGGGGATTTCGAGGGGCTTGGAAGGTGGCCCTCTGCTCCTCTAGGCGACGGGACTGAGCCTCAGCCACCAGGTCCAGAAGGAGCTCAGTCTGCAGGGAGAGCAGGGAGGCCGAGCGGCGTCCCAGGGCTGAGAGAGGAGGGGGAGGGCTCAGAGAAGTTGGCAGGGGGTGAGGATGGGGACTGGGACAAACAGAGTGAGGTGATTAGGGACTGGTGCCCAGAGGTAAGGGGGTACAATGGGGAGTCCAGAGGAGGTGGGGAAAAGGCCCATAATGGAATGGACTCTGGTAATGGGATCAGGAAAGATCTGGGCACCAGGGTCAGGGATCTCCCTGGATGGGTGGGGGTACCTGTGAGGCGGGTCCCTGGAGGAGGGGATGGAGGAGCAGATCGCCAAGGCCGAGAGGTGGTGTTCACAGGGGGCCAGCTGTGCTCATCCTGATGGGGGCCCTGATGCTGAGACATCCATTGCACTCAAACAGGGGTGGGGTGGGCAGGGGGCTAGGCCAGAGGCCTGTTTTTTCTCTCCTTGTGTCTCTGTCCCTGTCCCAGTGTGCCCAAGCCCTTCCAAGTACCCTGAGTCCACCATCACCTGGTCTCTGCTCAGATCCTCTCACACCTCCCTTTCTCCCAGGGTCAGCCTTCCCCACCGGGTGCCAGCTCACCTGCTCACCATCCTCTTCTTCCTGGGGTCTCTCAGCCTCCATCCCCTGGAGGGGAGAAACCAACGGGGGAGGGGTAGCAAGGATTTGGAGGAGGGCCGGAACCCTGAGTTCCTGAGGGGAGTGGGGGCTTGAAGGGGTGGGGGTGAGCCGGGGGCTGGATGTCTGGGTACTAAGCAGGAAGCTGGGTTCCTGGTCAGCCCCCCCCACAGCCCCGCCCATCCCTGTCAACTTCCTCCAGTTCTCTTTTCCCACCCGAACTGCTTGCTCAAACTCTCTGTCCCCAGGGAGTACGGAGACTTCGAAAAGCTCCTCCGGCCCAGTAGTGGAGGGGTTTGAAAGTGGGCAAGAACTCTTGGCCTTCTCATCTCCAGGGCCTCAGTAGCTGCCCCACCCCCTCTGTTCAGCTCCATCCCCTCCTCCTCTTCAGCTCTGTCAACACAGGAACTAGCTGCACAGGAAGTGGTTTCACTCCTCAGAACCTCACCCCCAGGTCCTGTCTCTCCCTGAGATGGACCCTGACATAGGATTCTGCCTTCCCTGCTTCCCAGCCTTGGGACTAGGACAGGCATGGTTCCAGCGGGAAGCAGGAGTCAGATCCAGGGTTGTCAGACCATCAAAGGTATACATATACCCTTAGCACTGGGTCCAACACACAGTGAGTGTCCAGTAAATGTGCCGAATAGTTAACTCTGCCCTCTAGGTGTTTGGTCTATTCAGCAGACAAGATATGCACCAAATGTGAGGTGTGGTTCAGGGGAACATTTCCTCTGGTCATGAATGAGGGATATAGAAATGAAAAAGGGAGAGGATCACCTCCCTGGCTCGGTCTTTGATCTGTGCTGATCAGGCTGGTGGGCACCAAGGTGGAAGCACAACACTTATTTGGGACCTCTAATGGACACCTGTCATAGCAGGGTGTTTACAGCTGAGCGACTTCAAACACGAAATGTGATGAAGAGCTTCGATTCTGTCACTTAATGACTTGCAATCTTGACCAAATAAAATCTGTGCCTCAGTTTCTAAGAGTAAAATGGAGATTCAGTAGACCTAATAGTTGATGTGAGGGTGGAATGTGATGAAGCATTTGGCATAGTGAATGCTCAATAAATGGTAGTTATTACAAGGCATGTCATAAAAGTAGTATGGGTTTGGTTCCAGACCATAATGAAGTGCTTATCACAATAAAGTGACACGTTTTGGTTTCCCAGTGTGTTGTTCACTATACTGTAGTCTATTAAGTGTGCAATAGCATTGTCTTAAAAACAATGAACAAAAAAATGAACACACCTTAATTAAAAATACTTTATTGTTAAGAAATGCTAACCATCACTTGAGCCTTCAGTGAGTCACAATCTTTGTTGCTAGGTCTTTGTTTTCAATGACTTTAGTATGATTTCAATGTTAATGAAAACCTATCTTCGAAGTACAGCATAGTGAAGCACAATAAAGTGAGGTATGCTTGTACAATATTAGCTTTCAAAATGCTTCAAGCCTTCATGTTTCAGGTTCATCACCTGAGAGGTGTAGCTAGAGGTTCATCACGAAAGAGGTGTAGCTACGTTGCTGCAATGTGGGTTGTTTGAAATGTTCTAACTTCTACCTAACTTGGGCCCCTGGGAATCTCCTAAGTGGCTATAACTAAATGCTGTTGGAAGACAAAGGGTCTAGTGTGTGGCTTCTCCT
This sequence comes from Glossophaga mutica, assembly GCA_039655065.1. Taxonomy (NCBI): domain Eukaryota; kingdom Metazoa; phylum Chordata; class Mammalia; order Chiroptera; family Phyllostomidae; genus Glossophaga; species Glossophaga mutica. Next base: position 108,123,122 of record CM077306.1, read on the forward strand.
TGGGCTACCACGGACTCTTGCTTTTAGATGATACCCTAAATTAACATAGGACCTTCAAATCTTATTCTTGCTCTTAAACTATCCTGAAAGTCTCCATCTAAACAGAACTTGGGAAGCAAAATTCTGAAAAGGCTATGCAGTCACTCCCATATTTTTTCCATTGCACTCCCCAACCCTTCACAAGTGGGTAACACTATATGAGTATCTGGTGGCAGATTTGGGGTTCCTAAATAGAGACAGCAGTGGCTAGAAAAGTGGTGCGTCATCCCTGCCGTGATTTGTTGCAGGGTAGTGAGAATGCAAGGAGTCTTTGGCTGGAGTGACCCTTGGTATTCCCCCCCATCCAGCACCTGCAATGCCTAACACGTAGCAGATACTTAATATTTGTCAGCTGTTTGTAGGGGGCGTGATATAAAGGCTGCCTTTGGGAACCAAAGACAGGAAAGAACATTTACATCCCATTTATTTGTAGCTCTTGGTTCCAGTTCGGGGTACTTGGCCCACTCTACCCCACTCTCCTGCAGCCAGACCCTCACTCTTACTTTCTGGGGGACTGTGCCTACTTCATCCCAGCACACTGAACCCTTTGTGGGGCTTCATCTTCTCCACGTGGAAGATGACGGTTGTGAGTGGGCATACACTGATTTTGGGAGGGACGCTATATTCCCAACCATCTATTTTTGGGGCTCAGAGAACTTTAAAATCTGGAGGACTTCCAGACGGTTACTTAATGGGTACTCACTTAGAATCCCACCCTATTAGCCTTCTACTTTTGACCTTCGCTTACTGCATTTAAGGTTATTGCTCGGTGGGATGGGGGACCCCAGGCAACTCGAGATCCCCGATCCCCAGACGGAGTGTTGGAAAAGGGACCGCAGGCTTCCAGGGCCACCCAGTCGCAGGGCCAGTCAGCTGAGGCCACACCCTCGCTCCAGGATCTTCCATGCACTACCGTAGGGTTGGGCCGTGCCCCACGCACGCCTGCGGAAAACCTCCTGCCACGGGGCGGACCTCCTCCGGATTCTCCTTTCGATTCGCTTTGACACTGCGGATAGGCCCCGCCCCCACGCGCGGCCAAGTCCATCCACAAAGTCCGCTTTTTCAGACTTGCGCCGCGCCCGCGCGGGGCTGCTCCCGCTGACAGCGTCCGGCTGCGCAACGGAGCCCGGTCCCCGCTAGGCGGCACGCTTCCCGACGCGGTCCGCGCACGCGCAAAGGCTCTCTCCCCGCGGCTCGGCGGCCCCGCCCTTTGAAGCAGAGTCAGCAGATCCCAGTGGTTGCGCTGGCGGGCGATGTCCGCGGGCGCCAGTCCGGTCTGGTCCCGCAGTCCTCTGGCCGCCCCCAGCCCTAGCAGCAGCTGGACTACTTCCACCGCCCCTTCTCGCGCCGCCAGAAAAAGTGGCGTCTGCTCCTGCGTGGGAGGAAACCGCCAGGAGCTAGGTCAGGGAAGCCCACACCCACAGGACTGACCCTTCAGGACTCCACCTACTTGACTGCCGGTCCCTTCCCCCTCTGGTTTGGGGGAGTTCCCGAGCTTTCCACCTTTCCCGCACCCCCTTTCTTTCTTTTTTTTTGCAGGGAGTCTTCCACTTGCTCTAACCCTGCGGTCCTGGGCGTCTTTATCGGCTCCGGCTTGGAGAAGGGAGCGGGCAGCTCGGGCATTGTTCACGGCGGCTGCCCAGTGCAGAGCGGTTTTGCCTAGGGAACGACATGGGAGGTTGTCACCCTGAATGTGGGGTCAGACAGCTGGGCTCCCTTTTCCCAAGGATTCTGGTCTTAGGGGAAGGGCTACTCGGGTCCGTGGGGTCCCAGGTTACCGACCCGGGTCGACGCGGAAGCGTCGTCCGGATAACCCGACCCACAGCAATTGTCCCTGGTGACGTCACCCGTGTGCGGACTGGACAATGGGGCATTGTTCTGGGGACGTTGGGATCGGGAGAGCCCTCCCGCTTCTCACTGCCTCCCCATCCTAGTTTACAGTGGGCTAGGATGGTGTGAATTGTTGAAGATGATGGTGAAAGACACGTGCCCCATTCTGTCACCGCATGGCAGATTTACGACTCTGACAACAGGGTGGGAGGAAGTCCCCCAGCCTCCAGTTGCTCCTCTGTTGTTCCTTTTTTTTACATTTTACCTCACATCCCATCTGCTTAACTTTATAGCTCATCAGCCCCACCCCCACCCCCAGATACATACCCCATTTATCTCTGGCTCCTACATCTGCTTGGGCTGCAATCAGTTCTTCAACCAGGTCCTCCACTGCTAGCCTGGCAGCCAGCATCAGCGCCGTGGTTCCATCCTCTGTCCTTGCATCCACCGTGGTCTGTCTGCTGCGGAGTAGAAGCTGGAGGGGCCAGATAGGGCCAGTGACCCCTGGTATGTCCTGGGCTGCTAGCTCAGGGCCCTCACACTGTTAACCACCTCCCAATCCATATTCAGCCATCTGTTCTTGTTTCTCTTTCAGGTCCCCATCTCATATCACCTTCCTCTTTGCCATACCCTAGAGAATGCTTTTGCCCAGCTTTGATTCCAAATTGGCTCCCAGTTCTCTTCAGTGACTCCAGTGTGCACTGACCTGGCAGACCTCCCGAGCATCAGCAGCCACAGCAGTGTGAAGGGGGGTGCGCCCTGCTCTGTCTGGCTGGTTGGGGTCGGCTCCAGTTTCAAGGAGGCGGCGGGCAGCAGTTGGCTGGGAAAATCGGGCAGCCAGGTGCAGAGGGGTCTCCCCAGTCCCCACAGTATGAGCCTGGGGACAAGCCCCTCCATCTAACAGAGGATCCCAGGATTCAGAGCTTTCCAGCCATGCCCCCTGGAAGGTCCTGGACTCTACTCCCCCAGAGTAGACTGCTGACATCAGGAGTGTCACCCCATCTGTAGGTGGGAGGCAAGGAATGGGGGACATCAATAAAAAGGACATAAAAGGGGTGGAGAACATGGAGGCTCAGGGAGAATCATAGCCTGAGGTGTCAGGAAGCCCAACTCTGGCTCTTGATTTTGTGTGGCTTTAGTCAAGTGACTTTTAGTCTCTGGGCTTCAGTTTCCTCATTTCTAAAAGGAATCAGTAGGCCTTGATTCTCTAACATTCTAGGGCAGTGGTTCTCAAACTTGAGTCTTATTAGACTCACCTGCAGGGCTTTGTGCAACGATTCCCCAGTATCTGAATCAGGAGCTCTGGAGTGGAGCCTGAGAATGCTTATTTCCTTTCCTTTCCCTTTCTCTTTCTCTTCCTTTTTTCTCTCTCCCTCTTCCCTTTTCTGCTTTCTTCCCCATGCCCCACCCCCCGCCTTTTAAAAAGATTTTATTTATTGACCTGACCAGTGTGGCTGAGTTGGTGGAGCATCATCCTGCAAAATGAAAGGTCGCTGATTCGATTCCTGGTCAGGGCACATTCCTGGGTTGTGGGTCGGTCCCCCATTGGATCATGTGTGGGAGGCAACTGATTGATGTTTCTCTCCCTCTCTTTCTCTCTCCCTAAAATCTATTTTTAGAGGGGCAGGGAGAGAAACATCAATGTGAGAGAGAAACATTGTTGGGTTGCGTCTTGCCCTAATTGAACCTACAACCCAGGCAAGTGCCCTGACTGGGAATTGAACTGGCGACCTTTTGCTTTGTGGGATGATGCCCAACCAACTAAGCCACACTGATTGGGGCCTGAGAATTTCTGACAGTTTCCCTGGTGATACTGATTCTTCTGTCCTGGAACCACACTTTGAAACTCATCATTCTAAGGCACTAACTGTAACATTTGCTTCTCCAGGTCTGATATCAAAAGATTTTCTTATTCTAAGGGTCAAAGGGATGTTTTTGGTCTGGGTTGGCTCACATACCAGGTCCATGGGTATCCACATCAGGTATGTCCATCTCAGATTTCTGGGGAGAACTCAGCATGGCTGCCTGGGGGAGCTCTTGACAGTCACCACTCAGAGACCAGAGCTGGCACTTCGGGGGTGTGGCGGTTTCTTCAGCCTTGGGATCAGAAAAACAATCAGTGAAGGAAGGTTGACTTGTCCCTTCAACTCTTCCACTGCTTCAGTGCTTTCACCAGACCTACCTCCTCTGCTTTCTCAGGGTCTGAGCACTTCATAACTTTGTCCTCATCAACTTCTGCCTCTGGTTTCAGTACCCTGAAAGAGGGTGGGTGGGTTGGGGACCTTCAGGGTCCACAGGTTTCCAGTAGCCTTGCTACACCTTTCCCCTCCCTGCTTTCAACTTCTGCAATGGCATCTCTTATTGCCCATAATCATAAATATCTTCAGAGGCAAGAGTTCCCCCCCAAGCCCCAGTTCTTCCTCATCTCACTTGAGGCTGATGTTGTCCTTGCCCAGTGGGGGCCGGCGTTGGCGAGGAGCTGGCTGAGTCCGAGGCCTTTGAGTGAACCCAGGGGGCAGCCAGAGGGCCCCATGCTCTCGCCGCCGGATGAGCTGGAGGACGAGAAGAGCCCCGAGGGCCAGGAGAAACACCCCAGCCCCCAGTGAGCACAGCACAGGCCAGGGAAGCTGGTTGGTACGGGGCACTGGTGGAAGAGACATAGTCAAAAAGAGGCCATTCTACGTGAGGAGGGGTACTACTGTGAGACCTTTGGGCCTTGGTTTCCTCATCTGTAAAATAGGACCATCAATAGCACCTTCTCAGTGGTGGTATTGGGAGGGTAAAAGGAGTTAGTACTGTGAAGCACTTAGAGCACAGCATGGCGTAGTGAGTGCGGTGCAAAGGTTCTTATTCTTCCATGAGCTCTGAACAGATACAGGATTGATTGGGTGCTCTCTGTCTAGTAGAGAGGATGGACCAAAGCCTGAGGTTTGTAGGAGATCTATGATAGAGGTTAGAATAAAGTCTTTAGGAAAACCAGGAATGGGCCACGAGGAGACCCAGTTAGAGAAAGAGAGGTTCACAAGGGTAAGTCCCCACAAAGAGCACCTGAGACCCAGTGATCCTGTTTCATTTGACCTCCATAGCTGGTTGCTGGCATGAAAGCTGGCCTGGGAGCAAAGGCAGGGGAAGGGATGAGGTCACCTACCAGTGCCTGCACGAGGGTGGGCAGCCAGCAGTGGTCCTGGCAGTAGGGGCTCCAGGGCCTCCACTGCAGCCATGGCAGCAAGGAAACGGAGCAGAAGCCCAGGGTCCCAGGGACAGCGGGATGCAGGATGGTCAGGGCCACAGTGGGACAAATCCACACCCATCACCACCACAAACCTGCAGGGAAGGCACCTCAGAGACCCTGTGTTGGTCCCTCCCTGGCTCCCTTCCCTTTGCCTACTTACCCTGTGCTGAGGGAGTCTGTCTCCTTGCCCACAGGCTGTGCTTGAGCAGTTTCTGTCTCCTGATGAGAGGGGTCTGGGATTCCTCCCAGCTCCTGTTCGGCCTGGGCCCCAGGATAAGGGTACACCATGTCCCTGCCATCACTATCCTTCCTTACCCAGAGCCCCACCCTCAGAGTCAGGGACAGTACCCGGGCCAGGGAAAGCAGCTGCTGGTCCAGGGCTGGGGGGCTAAGCACCACCAGCAGGGCCAGGGAGGGCCCCCATTTGGAATTCCCATCTTCTTCGGGGGGCCTGCAGTCGCCCCCATCCCAGCCACATTCTGGAGTGTTGCAGCCTTTCTCGCAGTGCCCATTGTGGAAGTGATCATGGCAGAACTGGTCATAGGCTGGACTGTGGGGTGAGTAGAGGGGGACTCAGGACCCCCAAAGCAACCCAATTCCCTCCATTCCAAAGAGGATTCTTGATATTCCACAGCCTGTAGGGCACTAGTTGCTGAGTGGGGGCAGCTCCAGAGAAAGGGGCTTCGTCAGGCCCTGCCTGGATGGTAGGTAGCCCAGACACCCTGATGTCTACTGACACCCTGGTTTCCTACCCTCCCAAGCCCTCCTGTCTCCCTGAAGGAGGAGAGCCCACGGCCCTTTTCTGTCAGGGGTGCAGGTTGATACTCCATGGCAGTGGGGCTTAGGGGCTTAAAGCCAGAGCTCTCAGCAAGGAGCCCAGGCAGAGGTAGTGCCTGTTCTTGGTCCTGCGTTAAATTGATGCTGCCCCCCTCCGCCCCATCCCCCATCCCCAGGTTGGAGTCTAGGGCCTTCTACCCCTTTTTAGCGATGGTTACAAGAGTGGAAACTGCCTGGAGCTTGAGGCTGTGGTCCCACTGTAACTCAGAGGCATCTATGTCTCTCCTGCCATCGCTGTGCCACCCCACCCCAACTTAGGGTTTCAGGCTTACGTGCAGGCTGGAGGAGTCTCACAGTCATAGCCATCAAACAGACATTCTTCAGAGTCACACTGCGGGTGGCACTGCCCATCCCGGAAGAGAAGCCAGCAGTGGGAGTGAAAGGGGCAGCCCTCCCAGGGGTCCAGGACCCCCAGGGAGCAGTCCCCCCCATCCCAGTTTCCTCCTGGGCCACTGCAGCCAGTATCACAGGCCCCATCTCCACCTCTGCCTTCACATCCTTTTGCTCTGGGGCTCTGACACCGGGGCCCTGGGGAGTTGGGAGGGCAGGAACATCGAAAGCTTGGGCCCCCCAGCTTGGAGGTCTCTGAGCAGCTGCCATTGTGGAGGCAAGGAGAAGGAGGGCCACAGCCTGGAGCAGGTGGGGCCAGGCAGTCAGGACCCCTGTAGCCATTGAGGCAGGCACAGTGGGGTGGGGTGCCAGACCTGGGGGAGGGCAGGCACAGGCCACCGTGGTGGCAGTGGTGGAGGCCACAGGAGGGGGCTCTGTGGCTGCAGGTGGGGCCTTCAAAACCCTGCAGAGAGAAAAGATGTTGGGGAAGGACCTTGCATTATTCTTCCCATTCGCCCCAAGCAAACTCCTGGGTTAAGATAACTAAGGGACCTGGAGTCTCATATCAGGAAGGGGCCTCAGAGAACTTCAAGTTAATCATTTTGTAGATGCTGAAACCATGTCCCATGTTTTTGGCATGTAGGGACGTTACGTAGTGGTGAAAGTGGGTGAGCCACAGCTGTGTGCAACAACCTGGGTGGACTGTAGTATCGCAAGGCAAGTCCTGGCACACTAAGCAGTTGATAGAGTAATGTTAATTGAACTAATCTTATCTTCATCTTTAGAAATGCAATTATATACTTATTCTTCCTCTAGTAGGGAAACAGGACAGAGGACCTAAGCGCATGTAAGTTATTAATCTTGTAATTCTTGGGTTTGATTCATGGGTGTTATATTGTAAAAATAATAAAAGGTCATGCACAAACCAATGATGTTAGTGTATCATGAACCAAGGCTTAAAATTAACCCAGTTGGCCCTGGCTGGTGTTCAATTCCCAGTCAGGGCACATGCCTGGGTTGCGGGCCAGGTCCCCAGTCAGGGGCAAGAGAGAGGCAACCACCCATTGATGTTTCTCTCTCTCTCTCTCTCTCTCTCTCTTCCCCCCCCCAAAAAAATAAATAAATAAAATCTTAAAAACAATTAACTCGATGGTATGCATCTGAGGCCCATAGCATGTGCGCACACACATGTATACACACAAACAGTTAAAATAACTAAGAACTTATCCAAGGTCACCCAGCTTGACCTTGGAGGCCTTCCCTTGGGCAATGCCCATGATTTCTGAAAATTCCATTTGTGCTACCACCTGATTCCCGCCCCCCCTCACCTCCCCTGTCTGCTTCTGAGAGGCGCTCACCTCTGTGAACAAGGGATGGCTTTCTCCAATAATTCGCAGCAGTGCTCCCAGGCTCCCTTCTAGGTTCTGAGCTCAGACTTTTATACCTGGTGTCAGTGCTGGGGGCAATAGAGAAGGAAGCTTTGCAGTCACTCACCTTGTGGCAGTGGCAGATGAAACCCAGGGGTGGTCCAGCTGTGACCTCACAAGACCCTCCATGGGAGCAGGGCTGGCTCTGGCAGGGGTCTATCTCCACTTCACACCACTGGCCTATGGTGGGGATGGGATTCGATGTCACACACTGCTTTGGTCACTGCCTCCTTTCTAGCTCATTCCTGGGAGATGGCCCAACACTAGCTGCATAGGCAAAGGGATCCTGGGGCATATTCTCTGGGCTAGGGTGTGGGGCTGGACAAGATGACTAGGCTGACTTTAGGTAGGGGATTGTTTGGGTTTTCATGGTCAGCTCAGCTGTGCCACAGAGACGCCTACATCCCACCTCAGCCCCACCCTAGGCCTCACCTGTGTGTCCAGGCAGACACTGGCAGTAGAAGGCATTGGCTAGAGAGTGGCAGGCTGCAGTGCCTTTGGGGTGGCAGCGCTGGTCCAGACACTCATTCACAACCCCCTCACAGCGCAGCCCCACAAAGCCTGGAGGGCAGACACAGTGGAAGCCTCCAGGTTTCGGGGTGCAGGTCCCATGGTTGTGACAGGGCTGGGGTTGACAAGCGTCGGGTTCCTTTGAACAATTCTGTCCACTGTAGCCTGGGGCACACTGTGGGCAAAGAGTCAGACGGGGAACCAGGAAGGGAGCCCATCCCAGCACTACAGGGGACCCAGCTCAAGACAGTCTGCCCAGATCTCACCTTCCGGCGCCACAGCGTCGCTCAACTCACCAGCTATTGCAGCCACATTTAGCTTCGCCCATATCAACCCCACAAGACATGCAATTGTTCAATAACACACAACTTAACCTTCCACCACCCCAGTCCCAATCTTTAGGACACACTGCCACGAAACATAGCTCCAGCTTTGGTACAACTTCTCCCCCCACCTGTACACCCATCAGACTGTGTCAGGCTTTATTAATTGGTAGGCATTTATTGAATGCCTACTTTGTGCCATCCACCATTTTATGCAGTAGGAATACAAAGAAAACCGGAACTCATCCCGCTTCCATGGAGTTTCCAGGCAACCAGAAGAGACAGCTGGTACTCCTTGCATGATTTATATGCACAACCCCATAAAGCCCTCCTAAAAACCCTCTATCTGGATTATCTTATTTGATTCTCACTTCACAGAAATGGAAACTGATTCCTTGAAAGATTAAGTGACCTGTACAAGTCACACAGCTAGTAGGTGGCAGAGCTGGGGTTCAGTGTGACTCTGTGACTCCATAACCAATGCCCTTAACCATTTTCTGATTGTTTCATATCGCTCTGCTGGAGAGGAGTCATTGATGAGGTCTGTGCCATGTGCTGAGTTCCTGCAAGGAGGGAGGTGAGCATGCAAGAAGGAAATACCAGGAAAGCTTCAGAAAGGTGGAGAAAAAGGCATTCACAAAGAAGTGGCCAGAGCCCTGGCTAGAAGCTCTGTTGGTTAGAGCATTGTCCTGATACACCAAGGTTGCGCGTTCGATCCCTGGTCAAGGCACGTACAAGAACCAACTAAATCGATGTTTCTCTCTCTCCTTTCCTCTCTGTCTCTAAAAATCAATAAATAAAAAGAAACTACTAAATTGTTAAAAAAAAAAAACAAAAAACCCAAAAACAAAGTGGCCAGAGGTCTGGAAGAAGCAGGCGAGGGGAGTGTTTTGGAAACTTCTGGAGGGAGTTTCATAAAAGAGGAAGCAAAGCTGAGTAACAGATGTGTGGGGGTTCCTACTAATCAGATACTGCTTTTGTGTGTGTGTGAAAATGCTCACAAAAAAGTTAAGGTTAGGTTAAGTGCATGGTGCCTTCTGCCTGGACTTGTGGTTCTGAATACAGAAATCAGGCAGCTCAGACTGGAATCTCAGCCTTTCCTCTCTTGCTCAGTGACTCGACCCAAGGAGAGGCCCGAACCCAGCCTGGAGGGAAGTCAGGACATCTTCCTGAGGAAGGCAACTCCTGGGCATCGTCCAGTGGAAGAGGGGTGGGGAGGGCTGTCAGGAAGCCAGAGTGAGTTGTGCAGGGGAACCAGCAGCAGTTTTGTGTTGCTGGAACAGAGACTAGGAGGGTGGGATGAGGAGGCATGAGGCCTGAGAGGTAGGCAGGGCTGGGTCTTGCAGAATCCTGGACTTCCCTGTGAAAGATGTGGGCAGCCGCTGAAGGGTTTTAAGCAGGGGAGTGACCAGTCAGCTCAACACTTCTAACAGAGCATGCTGGTAGCAGAGTAAAGGCTGAACCTCTAGGAGGTCAAGTGTGGAAGCAGGGACAATGGGAGGCTGATGTAGGTGTCCAGGTGGAATGCAACAAAGGCCTGGTCTAAGGCAGTGAATGAAGGGTGAAGGGACGAGGATATGAGCTGAGAAATATTTAGGAGGTAAAATGGCAATGACTTGGTGGTTGGCTGGGTGTGTGGGGTAAAGTAAAGGGAAATGGATATAACACTGCCACCTGCCTCCTGACTACTTTTTCCCATATCCAGCCCACCTTTGTCAGTCTTATCCATTCACTCTCTTCTAGACCTGCTTACCTGGCAGAGATATCCACTGGGCTGGGCCACGCAGGTAGCCCCATGTTGGCAGGGCCTGGACTGGCATGGGTTCACCCTGTCCTGGCACATACTGCCTTGGAATCCAGCAGGACAGTGACAGAAATAGGAGGGGCCACTGTTAATGCAGAGGCCTCCATTCTGACACAGGAAAGAGACTTCAGTGCCTGGGGAGAGAGACAAACAGGGACCAATAAAGCTAAGTGGGATGGAAGGATGCCCAGGCCCCAGACACTGAGCAGAGAGGCCTGTGGGGACTACTAGCCGTTCCTTGGGGTGGTGGAGACCTGAGGAATCAGTACCTCCTGACACGGAAGAGGTTAAAACATCAAGTTCCCCCTCTTGTTTGTTCTGCCAGGATGGAGGTCCCTTTTCTCAGGCTTATCAGAGAATGAGTTCTGTATCACCATTGTTCTCATTGTTATTCCCATCATCCACCCCTAACCCCACAAATCTCTTTCCTGACATTTTCTCATGTCAAACCATTTGAACGAAGGGCTATTCTTTCACAAGGGGGGTGGTTCTTGACATCACATGAGTGGGGTGCACCAAAATGTGTTGCATGTAGTTGGGTTAAGTGTGGTCCACTCTAGCTGAGATGATGATAATGACAGAGTTGAGTTGCTCCATGCTGAGTTAGCTCCCTGGTGATTGTGGGAAACTGCAGTCTTGTTGACTAGGGTGGCTTGTGTTTCCTGGGTTGCATTGAAGGTGGTGCTAGGAGCTGAGTTGTGTGAGGATGCCCTGGGTGTTGAGCTGTAGAATCAGTCACTATGGGTGGTCTTGTGTTGTTTCGACCCTCAGTTGTTTTGGCCAAACGTGTGCATTCCCTTAGCAATGGGATAGAGGAGGGCACCTTTTTTCTTTTCATCTGCTCCCTAGTTGGTCCTTAGGTTGGTACCTTGGCTCAGGGCAGCCTTCTGACAGGAGGATAGAGGGACTTCGCATAGAGGCCCAGTCCATCCCTGGAGGCACAGGCACTGGAAGGAGGGCCCAGTCTGGAGGCAGCGGGAATTGCGTGGACAGGGCTTCTGGGCACACAAGTCTATCAGAGTCTGAGGGTTTGGAGGGAGCATGAGGCAGGACACAGCATCAGGTTCCCAGGCCCAGAGATGGTCCTCTGCCAACTGCAGCTCCTTGAAATTTCTTACCTCTGAACCACCCGCCTCCCTGGTATCCTTTGACACCCACAGCCCAGCACAGTGCTGGGGTCAGACACCCTTTCAGTCCTTCTCTTCCATACAGACCTCAATGCTTAGACTTCCAAACCTCTCTTCATGTGGGTACCTTGCCCAAACTTCCCTGCTGCTCACCTTTTAGTACCTGAGACCCTCTTGCTAGAGCTCCCCAGCCCCTCTCCTCAGCACACCTGGCTCAGTGCTCCTCACCTGACAGCTGCTTCCTGAATAGCCAGCAGGGCAGAGGCAGCGGGGACCCTGGGGCCCATCTTGGCAGGTAGCCCAGTTTCTACAGGGGCTGGACAAGAGAGATGGGACACAGTAGGGACACAGAGGAGGAAGTGGGAGGGAGTGTGATGTGGTGGAAAGGCAACCATGAGGGAGATGGGAAACTGGAGGGAAGCCAAGTAAAGGGCATGGGATGTGGGCTGGGAGGCAGCTGGGGCCCCAGAGGAGATGGAGAAGAAGGGGAGGAAGGCTGACTTCCTTCCCTTCTTCCCTTCAAGGGTATTTTCACCCTGCTCACCTGTCTGCACAGCTGGGATGGATCCTTTCCTCACAGTGTGGGCCCTGGAAGCCAGTGGCACAGAAACAGGAGGAGGTGCCAAGCCTTTTCACACAGGTACCTCCATTGAGGCATGGTGCTGGAGAGAGGAGGCTGTGAGGGGTTGCATTTCTTGCCTATAACGTGGCCTTAATCTCAGTCGTACCACATACAGGACATTAGCCCCCCACCTCCAGACCCCCATCAAACACGAGCTCACTGTGTTCAGTTTCTTTTCGTTTAAATATAACACAAACACACCCTGCCCATATCGAGGCCCAACCCAGGACATGGTGGGTGCTCACTGGAGGCACAGTGGTCAGTGCTGGTCTGGCAGTGGGGCCCAGTGTGGTTTGGAGGGCAGGTGCAGGAGTAGCCCCCAGGGCTGGGGCTGCAGGAGCCTCCATTGAGACAGGGTCCCGAGTGACAAGCTGTCACCTCTTCAGTGCAGGTGGGCCCTGAGGGAAGCAGGTGAAGACCAAGAAAGGGAACCCTCCTTTTCTCCTCTCCTCTCATTCCTCCTCCCTTTCCCGTCCTTCCCTTCTTCATCCCCATCCCTACTGTCCTTTACCCAACAGCTTTTCTTTTCTTACCACCTCCACACATCACCTGTGTCCCCTGCAGCTTGTGCCCAGTTTTTCTTGGTGGTGACAGACCGAGAGCTCTTTGTCACTTGTCTCCACTGGCCTTACCCTTTATTTAGAGGGTGGCCAGCCCAGGGTGTATGTAGTTTAGGGAATACCTCACCTGTGTAGCCTGTGGGGCATGTGCAGTTGTAGCCAGAGAGTTGGGGGTGGCAGGTTCCCCCATGGGTGCAGGGCATGGAGATGCAGCCCCCCAGCTCTGCCTCACACTCCGGTCCTGTCCAACCCACGTCACACACACATGAGGATCTGGTCATTAAGGGAAAGGGGAGGATTTTCTCTTCTTCCCTTCCATTGGTCAGACCCCTGTGACCTCTTCATTTTTTTTTTTTTTTTTGGTCCCTGAGACTCTGGCCCTTTTCTTCAGTGTTTTTGCTCTTAGTATTGTCCCCCCTTCACCTCCCCTGTGCTCATTCTCTCCAACTAGATAGATATATTCCTTCTGTGGTGTTTACCATTTGTCTTTCCTCATTAGAATGAAAGCTCCTTGAGAGCACTTTGTCTTCTTTGTTCTATGCTGCTCTCCCAGACCCTAGAACAGTATCCACGCATAGCGGATGCTCAATAAATGTTTGTCTAACGAATGATGAATTGACCCTGGGATTTAATGCTCCTCTTTCTGCTCTGACCCTCTAGTCTTCTCTTTCCCCCATTATTTATGAACTATCCCCTCACTGGATAACACTCACCAATCCAGCCCTCCCATTGGCTGTGACCTCAGTCAGAACTTTGCCATCTCCTTGTTATTCCCCATTGATCATTTCCCACAGACTTGCCCTTTGCTGGCTGTCTTCTCCTGCCCTAGTTGAAGACCCAGAGGCCAATGCAAATGCAAAGGGCCTGGAAGATGTTACCTCTGGCAGTGCCCATGCTGGCAGGTGCAGTTGTCTTCAGCAGGGGCACAGCCGGGGCTTCCATTGGGGCAGAGGCAGTGGGCCTTGTCCTCCTGATGCTGGCATTTTTGCTTGGGTTGGCAGAGGTTGGGGGCACACAGGGGAACCTCGCAGAGCTGACCTGGTGGGGAGATGGGTCAGGGAGAAAACAGGATCCTTCCATGTCCTTGATGGGGTTAAAGGCCACTTCTTATACACAACATGCTCACTGCTCATGAACTTGTCCTTCAGTTGTTCCCTATTGCCTCAGGATACTGTCTAACTTCCTCAGAATGGCACATGGGGTCCTGCAGGACAGGTCCTTCCTACAACTTCTGTGTTTCTCACCTTTGCCCCATTGCACCATGAGCTCTGGGTGTCCTGTAGCTCCTGAAGTGGGGTGTCCTTTCCCTCCCTCTGCACCTTTGCATGTGTGGTATCTGCAGCTAAAACATGCTATCTGGCCTCCTATCTTGACAAACTCACTCATTCTTTAAGACTCAGCTCATGAAACCTTCTAATCTCTACTGTGGGTTAGTGGGTCCTTTGTGCTCCTAGCATCCTGTGCGTTACGTTCTTAGAGCACCTCTCTGGGCCATGATGAACAAGAGACTTGCTGGTCTTTCTGCTCCAGATTTAAAGCCACTTGAGGCAACTCTCTTACTCAGTGCTCTGTCTGTGTCTGGCATGTCAGCACTTAATGAATGCTCGCTAACCATCATGTTGGGCCCTATAACAACTCCGCCCTCAGCCCATGGTTGTATAGTCATGTAAGTTTTGCACTGAATAAGGGGTTTTGTTGTTATTTGAGTCTCACATCCCAACCCTCAAACACCCACAAATGACCACTGTCCCACCCCCAAAAGGATTCAATTATTCCCACCAGTCTTTGCCATCGCCTTCCCTGCTGACCTGTGAAGCCAGAGGGACAGAGGCAAAAGAAGGCTCCTGGGAGATCAAGGCAGCTGGCACCTGTGGGGCATGGGCCGCTCAAACACTCGTCTACCTCCGTCTGACAGCGTGGGCCTTCAAAGCCTATGGCACAGTGGCAGGCTCAGGGTCCGGGAAATCTGCCTCCAGCCCCCACTCTCCCTCCGGTGTGTGAGCCCCAGTTTACCTGGAAGACATTCACAATGGAAGGACCCAGGCCGGTCCTCGCACTGCCCACCATTGGCACAGGGAGAGCTGCCACACTCGTTGACATCCTCCTCACATCGGGAGCCTGTGAATCCTGCTGGGGCGGGTGCGGGTGGGACAGATGGTGAAGGGCATCTTTGTTTTTCTCTACATTTATCACAGAGTTTGTTACAAATATTTGACTGAGCTTTACAGGCATGACTTCATGGATTCGAAGAAGAAAGTAAGAGTTTACACTGATATTTAGCCTCTCCCTACATACACAGAGATGACATTGCCACAGATCGAAGGGCTTGGCGTGGGGTTTTGTTGTGATGTGTCATTATATAATGAAAACAACAATTTGAGGGCTTTTTAAATAGTGATTTGAGTTTCGGGATGTAACATAGCATAATTTGGTGACTTCATTCTTCATATAAATAAGTCATCACTGGATGTATTTACTAATCCTGAAAATATATTTTCTCAGAACCATAAATACCAGTCCTGGCCCTTCCCCTGGCCAGGAAAGGTGAACCTGGAGGGCTTCCCAGAGAAGACTCCTGGGGCAGGTGGGGATGATGGGAGGGTGATGTGGGAAGGTGAAGCTCAGCCACCCGCTAGCTGGGTAACTTTGGGAAGCTATTCCACCCTTAAGCAATGGAGCTCCTCTGGGCTCCAGTTTCCTCCCCTGCAGAGGGTAAATAATGGACTTGACCTCAGGGTACAATGAAAAGGAGTAAACAAAATAATGCCTGAAAAGTAGAGCCAAGTGTGTGGCCCAGAGTAAATATTCTGTAAACACCAGTGATTATCATAGCAGAGAACAGCTGTCCGATGCAGTGGAGGCAGCCGGGCAGCTCTCGCCTCGGACTTGGTGGGCGACGTCCAGATCAGCCTGGGACCCTGATGTGCAGAGGTGCATGTAGTGGACTCTGAGGTAGGTCTGGAAAGGAGGGTTTTAGGGTGATTTGGCAACACAGAGATGAAGGTGGGCGGGTAAGCAAGGAAGGGGGATTTGGGGGATGTAACAGAAGAGAGTTTGGAGAGCAAAACAGCTGGAGAAATGGGGAGTCCTTGGCAGTCTCAGGAGAGCTTCAAGGGGCCTCAGACCTGGACTGTGGAGACTCAGAGGCCTGGGGGCGCAGACTGGAGTGGAATCTGCACTCACCAGGCAGGCACGTGCACTGGAAGCTGTTGAGCTGGTCGAGGCAGCCTGCCTGGTTCAAGCAAGGAGCCGAGGCACACTCATCTGTCTCCATCTCACAGAGCTGCCCTTCTAAGCCTGAGGGCAGGGAGTGGTGGTGAGGGCTGAGGCTCAGGCAGGCTTCTGCCCAGGAGGCCCGGGTTCTAGAACCAGCCTGCCCCCACTGCCGTGCACCCCATCAGGCAGCCCCTTCCGGGGAGCCTCGTGCATGTGGGCCGCAGAGATGAACACGAAGCCCTGCTGTTCTGCTGTGTGGCTCTGCTCTCTCTGGTGAGAAGAGCAGGGCACCTGCAGGGACCTGTGGGCGGGGCTGCGAGGACGTGCCATTCCTCTGTGCACAGAAGGCAGGCTGATTAGCCTGGAGGTCTCCAAGGGACAAATGACACAAGTAGGCATCTGCTTGGAGGTGACCCACTCTTGTTCTATTTGGATAGGCCTCCGTGCCAGGGAGACCAGGCTCCTCAACAGGGGCATTTGAAGGCCACTGGGGAGGCTGTGTTGCTCCCTAATTTGTGCTGTTTCTTCAGGCTTGTCTTGGTGTCCACTGTCTCATCCTGAGCTAAAGCTGGATTAACCTCTGGACCACGGCCACCCCTCCCTCTTCTTGCCTGGGAAGCCTGCCTCTGAAGCTCCTTGATGTCTACAACCTTGACCCTTGGATTATCGAACAGCTTTAGAAAGGCAGTGTGGTGGACTGGCTAACACCATTGAAGCCCCAGGTTTGAATCCTGGCTCTGCCACTTATAAGCCGGGTGACCTTGGACAGGTCACTTAAGCTGTCTGTGCTTCAGTTTCTTCATTTATAAAGTGGATATAGTAACAATGCTGACCTCATAGGCTTATTGTAAAAATTAGATACGGCGTGTAAGCTGCCCAGGTAGTTCCTAGCACAAAGTAAGTTATTATATTATTGTTCTGGTTTCATTCCACTCCCTGATACTGTTGGCTCTGTCATTATCTCCCTGGGGAGACTTTCCTCTTTACAACTAGTGTGGGGGTAGGTGTGGCCTTGCAGTATCCCTTTCCCGTGGCACCAAATTCAAGCACCTGGGGTTCGAGGGCTTTACTGTGAAGAAACTCTGAGAGGAGAGTTTCTGTATCAGGAAGAGCATTCTGGGTTGTCATGAAGTTTATTCATTGCTGTTCTGCTCTCCCTCGATGGGCCTCTGCGTGCAGTGGAGCAGGCTGTATACTCTACAAAGACCATGGGGTGAGTGTTCCCACTCACCCCCAGAGTTGAGCAGTGCACAACCTTGCTGCCATCTGTGGCCCTTCCCCCAGGAGCCAGGGGCCTCCTCATCTGGGGTGAGGAGAAGAGGGGAGGCATTCTTGGGTGATTGACCTCAGCTGGCCTGAGGCTACCTGTGCTCTGGAGGGGCAATGGCCTGTGGGTTCAGGACTAGTCCTGTCTCTTCTACTCAGGGCCCCCACCCAGCTGGTACCTGGTGGGCAGAGGCAGTGGAAAGTGGCAAGCAGGTCCAGGCAGGTGCTGCCTGGGTGGCAGGGCTGGGACAGGCACTCATTGTGATTGGCCTCGCAGCGGGAGCCCGTGTAGCCAGGGGAACAGAGGCAGTCGAAGGAGCCGGGGGTGTTGAGGCAGGAGCCGCCGTGTTCACAGGGTCCAGAGCCTTGCGGGGCTGGGAGGAGAGAAGAGCTGAGTCCACAGGGGCTGGGGTGGGATGGCCACAAGGCCTGTCTGCCTGTGGGGTGTAGGGGCCTGTTTGTGGCAGATGAGACCATATCGGGGGAAGCCTGTGTCTTTAAGATGGAGAAGGACTGAATAGGGGCTGAAGGGCTGAGCAAAGACCATGTAGGGGGAGATGTCAAATCTGGACAAATTCAGGAAAAAGAGTTGTTTATATTTTTTAATTTGGAAAATAATGTCTCCTGTGCAGAGGCTGTCTGGGAGCTCAGAGAAGATCTCATATGGGGGGGTACCTTACCCATCTGGCACTCATCCAGGTCCTGGTGGCAGGTGGGCCCTGCATAGCCAGGCTGACACAGGCAGAGTGTGGCGCCTGTCAGGGGGTTGGTGCTGCACTGGGCTTCCTCATGGCATGGCTGACTCAGGCACATGTCCTCCATGTGACACAGGAGGCCTGCAGGATAGGGGTGGGGTGAGGCTCTCAGAGGCCATTTGAAGCTCCCAGCCACTCCCCTGCTTCTCTCATAGGCCCTCTCTTCCTCCCACCTCCTAGGACCCTGTGCCCTTCACCTGTGCGGCCAGGTGGGCAGAGGCAGGAGAAGGAGCCCACGTGGTCAACGCAGGTGGATCCTGGGGCGCAGGTGGCAGCAGCACAGTCATCCAGGTTCTCCTTGCAGCCTGGGCCTCCCCAGCCACTTACACAAACACAGTGAAAGCCACCAGCTGAGTTCTGGCAGGTACCCCCGTTTCTGCAGCGAGGGGGATGCTGGGGCTCACATTCATCCACATCTTCAGAGCAGTCCCAGCCTGCAGGACAGAGACATGAGCTGGCGCTGGGGGCCCTGTCGGAGGGGAGGTCAGGGGTTGACTATCTGGGCCATCGGTGCCATGAACTTGGCTTAAACGACTCACCAGTCCAGGCCTCTGAGCAGAGGCAGGTGTAGGTGCCCATCCCATCCTGGCAAGTGCCCCCATTCCGACACTGGTGCCTGACACAGTCATCTGGATTCACCTCACAGCCCGGGCCTGTGAGACCTGATAGGGTCATGGGATCAGCTGAAGGAGGGAGACAACACATCTACCCAGGGAGGGGGCTTCAGGAGGCCCCCTGTGAGGACACACCTGGCGGGCAGAGGCAGAGATGGAAGGTAGAGTCTCTCCCTGGAACCAGCTGGCAGGTGCCCCCATTGGGACAGCCTGTTGGGGGACAGGGTCCTGGCCACAGCTCACAGGGTAGATCTTCCTGCCCAGTGGGGCAGAGACATTGGAAGGACCCCAGGGTGTTATGGCAGGTGGTGCCCTTGGGGCAGGGTCCTGGGTCCTGAAAACACTCGTTGACATCGTGTTCGCAGGTGTGGCCCTCGAAGCCAGGTGGGCAGTGGCACTGGATCTGGGGGTAGGTGGTCAGACACACCCCTCCGTTCATGCAGGGGTTGGCTGAGCAGAAGTCCCAAAGCTGGCACTGCTCACCTAAGGCAGAGGACAGAGGGGCCAGGCAGCACCGCACGCATTCCAGCGCCTGAGAACACCCAGCTCTCACTGCATTCCCGAATTTTCCTATTTCCTTCCCATTCCCCCTGTACCCTGTCTGCCCTGTCCTAGCACCCTTGCCTCAGTCTTGCCTTTTTCTTGGGAGGGTTGAATCTAGAGTGACTGTATTTTCTAAGCTAAAAATAGGACATGTAGCTGTTGGTGAGGTTTTGCCAATCTTGCTGCCTAGGAAGATCTAGGACACAGGGTCCCTTCAGGGGTGACCTTGGTGGGGGTGGGAGATGGAAAGTAGCAGGCCTCTGCAGGCTGGAGGCTTAGAACCTTGCTGCTCCGCAACTGGCTGTTTGCCTCTGGGCAGTCGTCTGGTCTCTCCCGCTTGATTTCCTCATCTTTGGGTGTGTGTAGTGATCCATCAGTGATAAGAGACTCCCCTCACAGCTGTGTGCACCAGTGGTGAGGGCAGCAGTCATGGCAGCCACCTCTCAGGGCATGCTGGCTATGTGGCAGCTGCTGGGCTAAGTAAGCACCTCCTGAGCACCCCTGGTCCCCCTTGGAATAGCCATTTGAAGTGTGCATGTTGGGTGACAACTGAGGACAAGTGAGCTCAAATATGTGTTGCAGGATCACATGACTAGCCAGTGGCAGAGCTGACATTGGACCCCGGGGGAGGGGCTGCTCGAGAGCCCGGACGCTGACACGCAGGCCTGGCAAGTTGCCAGTGACCATACTTGTCACACGTGCTGGTCTCTCACCCCCAGTCTCAGGCCCAGTTTCCTCAGCATTACCTGGGCAGCTTAAAAATCTTCGCGCCACAGGCCCACCCCAGACCCACTAAATCTCTCTCTGGGATGGGGCACTGGTATTTTTAAGACATTCCAGGTGATTGCTGTGCCTCAGCAAGTTTGAGAAGCCTTGCCTCTAGCCCGCCCCGCACAGAGCCACCACATTTCAGGAACTTTCTTATCTATGTGGCCTTTTGCTGCCTGGTCCAGCCCTCCACCCTGATCTGGGCTGTGGGCCCTTCCTCTCTCCAGGCCTCTCAACTCTGTTTGTGCCCATGACCATCTCCTCAGGGTGGCACGCCCTTCCCATCACACGTCCTGCTCTCTTGCCTGATTCCTCTTCCTGGGTCAGATCCTTTCCACCCGACCTCACCACCCCCATCACACCTGCCCCACAGAGGTCTTTCCAAGCGATCTGATGGGCACCCACCGGGAGTCTGAGGCTGTGGAGGCACTCAGAATGCAGAGGTTCCCCGTCGTGCCATGTTAACCCTCTAGCTGCTGGGTAGAGGGGAGCTTGAGGGGGCTGGGAAAGGGGTCACGGTGGCTCCCAAAGAGGGCTATGGCAGTAGCTGTTTACCAACTGGTTTGGAAGTATTTCATCATTTTAATACTCAGTACAGCTATGCTGGTGAATGTGAATCTTGGGTAAATGTGTCACCAGGAATCATCTTGTTGGTTCTCATGGTCTCTGTCCTCACGGGGCTCAGTCATCTTCTCTACCCCACGGCCCAGCTTGCTGCTCCTGCCGTTCCCCTCTTCCCCACCCCCATCAGTGCTCACCTGTCCATCCAGGCAAGCAGGAGCATTGTGGGAGTCCCGACGCCTGGATGTGGCATTGGCCCATTTTGGAACAGAAGGAAGAACAGGGGTCCTTGAGCTGGGCCTGGCACCTCTCACCAGTGAAGCCAGAGGGGCAGATGCAGAGGAAGTTGGTGGTTACAGAAGAGGGGGTGCTGGGGGAGCCTGGGAGGGCCGGAAGCAGGGCTTGGCAGCTGCCCCCATTCTGGCAGAGCTGGGCATCCTGGCAGGGGTCAGGAAACTGGCATGTCTCACCCAGGAAGCCAGGAACACACCTGGGCAGAGGAAAACTCACATCACCAGATGCTGTTGCCTTCTCTCCCACCTCCCTCCCTCTTTTGCCTTCATTTGTTTCCTTTCATCTCCTTCCCCTTCCCTTTCCCTTCTCCTCTCCTGCTCTCTCCCGCTCTCCACCCTCCCAGACACACTCACTGGCAGATGTTTCGGCCCTGAGAGAGCCTCAGGCAGGTTCCTCCATTGGCACAGGGTTCTGAGAAACTCCTGCAAGGCAGCCCTAGGGGTGGAGACAGGTATGAGCTGGGAGCACGAAGCGTAGTGCTCCACCTGTTCTCCAGGTGCTCCAGGGGAACTGCCTGCAGCAGCCCTGCGCGCACATGTGCGTGTGTGTGCACTGTTAACCACCATCAGCCTCCACACCCCTGTTCCTAGTCCCCACATGGTGCCTGTCCTGGCCTCCTAGATCTCAGGGGTCTTACTTACTAATCCGCACCCCTCTTTCCTGTTTTTCACTCTGGTCTCCCAACTCCAGCCTCAGGCTCCATCCTCAGAAGCAAGTTAACAGGGGTCAGGAAGGGGGGTTGAGGGGACTCCTGGGAGGTGAATGGCTGAGACAGAGAAAGGATTTCCTCCCGGAAGGGCACAGCATTGAGTCATGGAGGAATGGGGTGGAGGGGGGTGTGGACGGATGGGGAATGGGACTTGCTAGGCCCTTGACCTTTCCATGTCTCTATCTCCTACTCCCCTTGCATCTCTTTCCCTCCCAGGTGGTCAGTCTGTTCCTTTTTCCCTCCAAAATGAGCCCGCTGCCACCCAGCTCCAGGGCTGACTGGGTTCTTCCTGAGGATGGGCACCTCCTTGTTGTCCATCTCCCACAGTCTCCTCCTGGCATCAGGCCCACAGCCTCGGTCTGTGCAGATCCAGCAGCAGAGGCTGTCCTGATCAATGGGGTGAGACTCTCCTCCATCCAGTGTCACCCCAAAGCACGGTGCTGGGTCCTCTGCCCCCTGTGCACTAGACGCCTCCTAAGGAAGATGGGTTCCCCCACCTCTTCCACCCTGTGCCTTACCTCTGGTCTTCACCACAGAGCAGCGCAGCAGTAGCAGCAGCAGCAGCAGCAGCAGCAGCAGCAGCAGTGAAGGTGGCTGCATTCCAGAGCCTGGCCCCACAGAGCCCTCACTAAGTCAGGAGCCACCTCCTCTGCTCCCACAGGTCCTCTTCCTCCTCTTTGTCCTGCCTGCAAGTCTCACGTCTGAGAGCTGTTTCCGGAGTCACACAATGTCCTCCTGGACACCCTAGTGATGGAGGAGGGGGGAGGGACTTTGAGGGGGATGAGGGAGGGGCCTTCCATCCTTGACAGCTCCCAGGAATAGGACAGAGTGGCTGGAGGGCAGGTGATGGGAGGGGAGTGCTGGTCTGCAGGGGGTGGGGTGCCCTGGAGACAGTCTCAGCCCTTCTGTTGATGTGCTCTCTCCTTTCTAGGGATGGGAGGTGCAAGGTGGCTGCCTCTGCTTTGGGAGGGTCAGGACCTGGAAACAGATGTGTGGGGTGCTGGGAGCTCTGCTAGTCCTCTTCCCAGGGGAGGATGCCTGTTTTTGGAGGTTACTACAGAGGCTTCTCAGAGATTCTGCAACTTTGTATAACTTAAAACTACCCTTGGCAGAGGCAGAGGAAACCCAGGGGACTTCTGGGCTGTACCTTGGCACTTGCTGGGGCTTCTCTCCTTTTGGAGAAAGGGCAAGATGCCAGCTGGTTTGCGGGGAGATCCTGGCCTTCCTTTGGAGGGGAGCATATAACACCATCATCAATAATAAATGACATCTTCTACACTCAATTTTGCAATCTGGATTATTTAAAGCAAACATTGCATTTGGGTTGTTCTCCTTCCCCCATGCCCCCCTCCTTCTGCTGCAGAGGTCCCTGTGATGCAAGGAATGTGAGTCATTGAGTTTAAAATCAGAGTAAATAAAATCACAAAAGAGAATTCATTGCCCTGACCTATCTTACCTTACTGAGTAAACCCTGGACCTTGGGGTCACCACACCCGACTTCCTCTGCTAGCACAGGGCTGAGAGTCAGGGTGGCTGCAGATGTGGCAGCCTGGTGTGCCCTTGGCAGATTTCCTCTGCAAGGAATGTACTTTGCCAGAACTAGTAAAAAATTTTTTAAATCCTCACCTGAAGATATAGATATGTTTATTGATTTGAGAGAGAGAGAGAGAGAAAGAGAGAGAGAAATCGAGATCAACATGAAAGAGACACATCGATTGGTTGCCTCCAGTACACACCCCAACTGAGGGATTGAATCTGCAACCCAGGTGTGTGCCCTGACCAGAGTCTGAACCCTCAGACTTTTGATGTATGAGATGATTCTCCAACCAACTGAGCCACTTGGCCAGGGCGCCAGCATCATTAATTTTTTTTTTAAATTTTAAATAATTTAAAACGCAAAGAAAAAGGGAAATGATGTTAAAAATAATTCCAGGATACTTTTCACTCAGATTCACCAGTTATATCATCTAATCACATTTGTTTTATCATTATTTCTCTAAATACACATTAAAATTTTTTCTGAAACATTTAGGGTAAGTTGCACACAAGATGCCCCTCTATTGGTAAACACATTGGTGTGAATTTCATGTAAATTCACAATTTCATGATGACATTCTTTTACATAACCACAGTATAAATATCAACATCAGAAAGGCGTTAAACAAAAAATGTTAACATCCACAGCTGAAAGTCTTTTTTTTAAAAGAATTTATTTATTTATTTTTTAGAGAGAGGAGATAAGAGAGGGAGAGAAACATCGATGTGTTGTTGCCTCTTGAGTGCCCCCTACTGGAGACCTGGCCTGCAACCCAGACATGTGCCCTGACTGGGAATCAAACCAGTGACCCCTTGGTTCACAGGCCAGCACTCAATCCACCCAGCCACACCAGCCAGGGCAAATTGGTAACCTTCTTGTACATGCCCTGACAGGGGACCAAGCTTGAAACCCAAGCATGGGACCCTGGAGACTCCTTGCCATTTGGAATGATGCCCAACAAACAAAGCCACATTGGTCAGGACCTAAAAGTCTTTCCTCCTGATATAGAAAAGAAATAGTCCTATTGATGTAAAAAGAAATGTAGCAGAATACGAGTCCTATTGATAAGAAAAGATATAACGGGATACAAGACCTATTCTGAGCCCCCCCCCCCCCCCCCCCCCCGCCGATTAAAGAAATAGATCAAAGAAAGGGGGAAAGGGAGTTAAGATTTACGACCACACCTGCTGCGGAAGTCAGAATGTAAGATGTTTAAAAGAACAGTTTTCCCTGAGATCGGGGCCCAGAATTTGGAGACTGCCTCCTCTGGGACCACGCGTGTAATAAAGAGTCGTGCTTCGTGAACTCCCTGCGTCTGGATCGTTTCATTTCTCCGTAACATTTTGGTTCCCTGACCGGGAAACAACCACACTCGAAGCAGGCAGATTGCCTCCGATGTCGGCGAGTGGGGGCTCGGCGTGCAGCACCCCAGGAAAGGGGGGAAGCACGTGCCCTGGGATTTTTCAGGTCTTCCCGCCTTGGGCGGCCGGCGCCGGGTGGTGGCCACTCTGAGACCCGGGCTCTGAAGGGGGTGACGAACCACGAACAATTAAGAAGGCGCCAAACCGGTTAAGTGCCCAGGGACCAGAGGGGAAGAGAAAAAGCCCCAATCAGACTCTCCTTTCAGGGAGACCAGACACCCCTGCAAGGGGGAATCAGAGGGGAAGAGATTCCCCACCCGAAGTGCCCCACGCCGGGGACCTGTAAGTGCTCCATGTGAGACCTGTAAGGGGAAAGGAATCCCCTCCGGAAAAAAAGAAAAAAAAAAAAAAAAGAAAAAGTCCTGCCGGTCAGGAGAGAAATGTAATAGATTCTGTGAGAGTGTGCAGAGTGTGAATGTGTGAATGTGTTTGTGGCTTCACGGGTGAAAAAACCCACGGAGCATGAGTGGGCCCTCACCTGCGGTTCCTGTGTCAGATCATATGGCATAACGGTTGGCAGTAATCCCGAATTCTGCTGGGGCAACCTTAGCCAAGATCGACCTTGCCTCGCGAGAGGGCAGGCCAGGCGGGTAAGCAAGTGACCCTCACCCTTTGTTTGTCCGCGCCGTTGGGAGAAAAAATGGTGAGCGGGGGGCGGCGTCCACAGTGTTAAATTGTATGCTTCAGAATTCCAGCCGGTTCAAGGGACATGACTCATCCCTGAATCCAGACCAGCTTGTTGAAGGAAGAGACCTGGTTCTTCTTGCTGACGCCTGTAAAGAATTACATATCAGCAAATCTTGTAGTGTGGAGTCAGTTTATTAGTGGTCCATTCCCATGAATGAGAACAGGACTGGATAGAGTAGGGGGTGAAAGGCAAAGTTTCAGGGTAGAATACGGTGAGAAAAGTTAAGAGTGGCTGAGGACTGGAGTGGCAAGCCCCTGGGCAGCCTGGGGCCAGGTGGCCAGAGGACCTGTGGCCGAGAGCCAAGAGCACCCTGAGCCCCGAGAGAGAGAGAGCGAGTCCTTTGTTCTTAGGACTTATATAGTTAATAAGATAAGAGGAAAAAGTTACATATTGATTAACGGGTACATGTGGTGCCAGCTTTCCTGGGAAAATGTGATTACCCCAAACTTGGGTGTATGTGGGGGTCTGTTAGCCCGAATCTTTGTCTTGCTCTGGACCCCATTTGTTCATCTTGTTGTAAAACAAATACATGACAGGAGGCAGTTAATTAAAATTGGGGCACTTTCCAAAGTTATTTATGGGCTTTTTCTGTAAGCATCAGAGACTACCTCATAAAACAGATAGTGACCAGAGGTAGGCAATTCACCAAAGTTGTTTTATAGGCTTCTTCTTTGGGCACCAGGGACCCTCTCCCACATTCCAGGCCTTGAGATGAAAGCACAGTTTCAAGGTTTTCTTTCTCAGATAATAGAAATGTTACATAGAATTTCAAGGACTTCCCTTCTTCCTTGTTAACAGAGTGTTTCTTGTGATGTTGGAACACCTGGAAATATTATCAGACCAGGCTCAGGACTGCTGAGTTAGCGTGTGAGACATGTCTCCCTCCTCCTCCCTGCCTTGGTTTACCATTTATTCTACTTAATTGGTAAAAGACGTTTCCTGGCAACCAGGGTGCTAAATGCTGGACAGTAACAGTATTGCAGTCTCAGAGTTCTTCCTATGCTGTCTCCTGCTTCAAACTTAAAACATTGTGTACCCTAGAATGACTCACTTTCGGGGTAGGCTGGCCCCCTAAGGGAACCCTCAATTTGTCCACCATTAGGGCAGCCCACCTGGTAGTTACCGGGAGGAGAGTGCAAAGAGCCGGCACCACCGGCTCAAAAGAATAGAGGGCTATTGCTTGGGCCCAAGTAAGAATATGACAGCTGTCTTAGTAGCCAAGCCAGAAAATTAAAAGAATGCCAGGAAGGGACTCAAACACTTCTCTGGCTACTGGAAGCCGGGGGATATCGGGTCTCAAAGAAGAAAGTACAACTCTGTCAGTAGGAAGCAAAGTACCTTGAGTTTCTAATCAGCCAGGGCTAGCAAGCCTTAGAGAGAGAGAAAAGAGCAGTCATCAATCAGATGTCTGTCCCTATCACCGAAAAAAAGACCCTGAAAATTCCTAGGGGTGGTCAAAAAAGAGCAAGAGAAAGAGCCGTGAGAGTGAGACGTAAAAGGCTCCTCAGCCAAATTCCTTGTGGCGACGGCGACGGCAGTTCCGGAGACTGTGAGCCCGGTGCCTGCCATCAGAGCACCCCGTGCCGGGCACGCAGCATGCGGGCAGCTGATTTGGGCCTAAGTACAACAGGCAGCTGGCAGCGCCTTCCTGAGGGACGGGGGACAGGCAGGCACGCCCTCCCAGAACCCGGCAACCAGCTGGCAGACCAAACTGCTAGAGAAATAGCTCTGGGGCGACACCAAAGCCTACCATTAAAGGCCCCCCCTCATCTGCTCTCCAGTTCAAGCTCAGAATTATCATGAGACAGAAAACTGTTGGGCAGAGCAGGCCCGAGCCACCAAGACCCCTGAAGGACAGTAAAAATTGCCTGACAGATAGGTGTTTGTCCCGCAGAGCCAGGCCAGAGTCACAGTCCAGAACTGTCATATCCTCACTGCAATTTAGAAGCTTTAGGGTCCTCAGCGAGGACCCTAAACCTCACTAATTTCGCCTGTGCCGCCGCGTGCAAGATACAACTAAACTGGGACCCAAACACTGAGCAAATAAAGTGGCCCAAAAACCTGGACAAACATGACCAAAGTCGCCAGTGTGACACAGAGAGTCCTAAAAACCAGTGCATAGTAGTAATGACTTTTGTGTCCCAGTCAGCTCCGGATACCAGAAAGAAACTCCAGAAGCTTAAAGAGTTCGCTAGCATAACCATAAGTCAGCTTCTAGCAGTCGCTAACAAAGTCTATAATAATAGAGGCAAAGCCGCATTAGAAGCGCAGGAAAATCAGGTGGCTCTTCTGGCTACTGCAAGAAATCGAGACCCTGCCAGCTCCACCGGCTCCGAGCATCTTCAACCTTGCGAGCTTAGACACCGAATGAGGAAGACTGGGCTCCATCCCACCTGGCCCCAAAGAGCCCATGGTCCGTCTTGCAGTAGGGGGGGCCGAGAAATAGACTTTATAGTAGATACTGGAGCGGAGCATTCAGTAATTACTAACCCGTAGGCCTGCCCTCCAGGAAGAAAGTCTTAATCCGAAGAGCCACGGGACTGTCGGCAGCCCTGAGAAAGTTCTGCCAGGCTCGGACAATAAAATTAGGAAGACTTGGCTGGGCAGAGGAGGGAAGGCAGTCCCGGCGCTCGGGGAGGGAGCAGCGCCCCGCAGCCTCCCTGCCCTCTCCCGGGTCTCAGAAATAGAGCTGCCCGGTCAGGCCTGGCCGAAGCACTTAGACAAGGGCGGCGCTCGGGCGTAGAGGGGCGCTTGGGCGTAGAGGGGCCCCTCCAGCCCCGGCCGCAAAATCAGGCCGAGCCGGGGTAGGGAGGGATCCCGCAGGCGAGTGCCTGATATCGGACGCAGGGGGACAGCCTCGTTCCTGGGACCAGAGCCCCTGCGGGCTGCCTGCCTGCGCTGACAGCCTCTCGTGACCTGCGCGGCGGCCCCAGGCTGAGACTCCGAGCCCCCTCGGGCACTTTCCCCCACTCCTCAAGTGCCCTGCTGAGAAACTCCACACCGCCACCGGCTCAGCCTCAGCCGAGCCCAGGCTGGGAGGGGAGCCACGCCTCCTAAAGCTCTGAACAAGCAGAGAGAATAAACCGGACTCTTAAAAAAAAAAAGGCTCTAGCCAAGTTATATCAAAAAACCGGGCTGCCCTGGACTGATCTCCTACCGCTAGCTCTCCTCTGAGTCAGGGGTACCCCGAATGCTAAAAAATACACCCCCTACGAGTTAGTTTATAAGAGACTGACCCTCATAACCAGGGTAGCCAGGCCCACTAACCTAACCTTGACAGGGGGCTAGAGAAGACAAAATACCTCTCTATATTAGAAAAAAGAATTAAATCAAATCAGGAAAGCCCAAGTTGGGCTAGACCCAATACCAGAAGGGGGCCAGCCTATCCCTTAAGCCACGTCAGTACATATGAGTAAAGAATTGGAAAAGAGCCGCTCCAACCAAAGTAGATACTTTAGTACTGCTAACCATGCCTTAAAAGTTACAGGGTGCGAGAGCCAAGGTGGCGACAGAATCTACGAAGGTGCCTTCCCCAAAGCTGCCCATCCTGAGGCTACGAAGAGACCCAGGCGAGCTACGTCAGGAATGGACAGTTGTTCCTGGGAATCGCTCCTCGGCTTTCTCATCCCTGGGACCATCATCATCCTCGGAGGACTTGAGCTGTGGTTCACGAAACCCACTGAGTGGACAATAGGGGAGCGGGTGGGGCTGCAACTATGTTATCTAACAATAGTCTACACCCTATTGAGCCTACTGTGTATATAAAAGATGGTCCCTCCTGTTATCATCGCAGAGATCCTGAGTCTACTCCCAGTGCCAATTCTAGCCTCGCAGGTGCAAATAAATGAGACTTTTATAGTCCAAGAGGTTTTTACCCAGGGAACCTGGACAAAGGTGCAGGAAATATCCCACACCTCATGCAAAGGTATGTGTAGAGGGAAAATACAATTAAGGCTCCCCAGCGCACTAATAAAGTCCATAGACGATTGGTTCTAGTACAGGAATCCAAGAATATGTTTCCCAATAGATCAAGATAGAGAATATTGCAGGAGATGGCCAGAGAAATATAGGGGATGCCCTTACAGGGGCTGCAGAGCCCATGTGACCGACGGAAAAGAAATAGTAATTAACATAGATAGAGCAGAAAGCCATAAGAGGGCTCAAAGAGTTAAAAAGAAGATATACGTAAACAAGTTACACCCAGGTTCGGTAAGAGATATCATCTATAAAAAAGAAGAAATACCTGGCTGGTGTAGCTCAGTGGATTGAGCGTGGGCCTGCGAACTGAAGGATCGCGGTTCGATTCCCAGTCAGGGCACATGCCTGGGTTGCCAGGCCAGTTCCCGGCAGGGGACATACAAGAGGCAACCGCACATTGATGTTTCTCTCCCTCTCTCCTTCCCTTCCCCTCTGAAGATAAATAAATAAAATCTAAAAGAAAAAAAAATTATATAAAAAAAAAGAAGAAATAATGAGAACAAGGCTCCCCACGGTTAAGCAGGTTCAAAAATACATAGAAAGAAAGGAGGTGGCCACCCAGACCAGTTCAAGAAACTGGCAGCCGTTTTATCAGACAGGGGATGGCCCTCCTAAAACTTTGCCAATAAAGGCAACATGGTAAAAGAGAACCTTAATTGACTTAATAAAATTAAAGACTCCCAGTAATAGATGCTGAAACAAAAGAAGATTCTGTCTAGCATCCAAAAAAGGGGGGAATGATATAGAAAAGAAATAGTCCTATTGAAAAAAAAGAAATGTAGCAGAATACGAGTCCTATTGATAAGAAAAGATATAACGGGATACAAGACCTATTCTGAGCCCTCCCCCCCCACCCCCCCACCCCCGCCGATTAAAGAAATAGATCAAAGAAAGGGGGAAAGGGAGTTAAGATTTACGACCGCACCTGATGCGGAAGTCAGAATGTAAGATGTTTAAAAGAACAGTTTTTCCCTGAGATCGGGGCCCAGAATTTGGAGACTGCCTCCTCTGGGACCACGCATGTAATAAAGAGTCGTGCTTCGTGAACTCCCTGCGTCTGGATTGTTTCATTTCTCCGTAACACTCCCAATACGCCAAGGTTGCTGTTTTGATCCCAGGTAAGGTACATTTTTCTTTCTGTCTCTCAAATCAACAAATTTTTTTAAAAAAGGTTTATTAGGCCATTGATAGAAAAAAAAAAAAAGTCAGCCTTGAGTCCTGGAGCCTAAACCTCCAGCAACATGGCTAGGTGGTATGGATGAAAAGGGAACACATTCTAAGTATGACAAGCTCAGGAGAGGCCTTTGTGATGGCCTTACAAACTCTAAAGACTTAAAGTAACCATATAGGATGGTCTGAAATTAAAACTTTCTAACTAAAAGCAGGTCATGGGGGGACAGTCATTTCCTAGGCTAGAATCTTCCCTAAAAAACTGTCTTTACCTTAACTGAGACTGTCTATTGTCTTTTTGCATCTACAATAATATTCTTTTGATTGTCAAGGTAACTTTTTTCAGATCTCTCCAGGCACAGCAACCACACCATCCCCTCTTCTATTGTTATGTTAATTGTTGACTTAACTATCCTGTACCTGTAACAAAGGTGGGTCTGGACAAAATCCAAAACCATACCAGAGCTAGCACCTCCTCCCAGAAATGAGGGTGTTGCAGGAAGGCTGAGGGCTGCAGATTGAAACAGCAGCCAGCACTTAACATACCCCTGGGCAACAGTAAACAAAGCCAACATTGATCAAACCAGCTCTGTGCATGGCTGAAGATTCTGTCCCAGTCCTGGCTGTTGTGGCTCAGTGGATTGAGTGAGTGCCGGCCTGTGAACTAAAGGGTTGGTTTGATTCCTGATCAGGCACATGCCTGGGTTGCGGGCCAGGTTCCCAGTAGGGGGCACCTGAGAGGGAACCACACATTGATATCGCTCTCTCTCTCAAAAAAAAAAAAAAAAAAAAAAAAAAAAGACTCTGCCCCCTTTTGGAAAAAATAGGCTGCCAAATAGGGGCAAAGACACTCTGTAGCTGAGGAACAAGGCAGACGTTAGCCCACATTAGTTGAAAAGCCAAATGCAGGAGATCCAAGATGGCAGAAGACTGAGTGGAAGCTACCTTTACCTCCTCCCAGGACCAATCTGGAATTACAACTAAATTGTAGGAAAACCATGCTGAATAACCAACTGAACACTAGCTGGAGAGAAGCCTTATAACCATGGACAGATAGAACACCACACCAGTATTGTTAATACTGTCAGGGAGAGTGGAGGAGGCATGAGAAGACTGGCTGGGTCCCCGTGAGCAGCAGCTGATGTTCCCCCTGAGAAGTGTGGGGTCTAAACTGCAAGCTGGGCTCCCTGGCCTACACATCACAGACTGAAAGGAACCCAGATAACATCCAGCTGTGAAAAGCAGCAGGGTTTATGTCTGCCAGGGAGAGATGGCCGGAGACCCAGAGAGTCTCTTAAAGGGCCAATGCACAAAAATCTCATCTGCATCCCTTTATCCTGGGTGCAGATAAAGATGCTTGAGGAGACTCTGGGGTTGGTGGCTCTGCAGAGAGAACTGAAGGAACAGCTTCCAAGATCTCTGTGCTGAGTCATTCCCCATACTGCACAAGCCATCTTTCTCAGGCAGAGCACTCCTCTCCAAATGACATCAGCCTGAGTGGAAGCAAGAGCCCCCCACACTCCTCATAGTAATTACTCTGTCCCACACTGTGACCCTGGCTGCTGATTAGAGCTTAAGGCTACATCACTGATTAGTTTAACAGCTAAGGCAGATATCTGGAGCTCTATGAGACTTTAGTTGACCTCTCCTGGGCCTGGTGCTGACAAAATCTGGCCTTTGTGCGCAGTCTGGTTCTTTCTGTACACAGACAAGTCCCTCAGAGGGAGCCGTATGTTGTGGTTTGTTGATAGCTCCAAACAGGTTTACCAGGGCCAGTCACAAGTAGTGTCTGACAAAGGCCTACACCAGAGTCTTTACAGATCTACCAAATATATATAAACAAATACAAAGAAGCAGCCAAAATTGAAAGATGAAGAAACAGACCTCAAATGAGAGAACAAGAGAATCCTTCAGAAAAAGAGCTAGATGAAATGGAGGCAAGCAATTTATCAGAGAGTTTAGGGTAATGATTATAAGGATACTTAACAGTAAGAAAAAAGACATAGAAACCATAAAAAAAGGCCCAGTCAGAAATAAAGAATGCAATATCTGAGATAAATAATACACTGGAAGGCATAAACATAAATTAGATGAAGCAGGTGACCAAATCAGTGATTTGGAAGACAAGGTAGAAAAAAATACCCAGGCAGAGGAGCAAAAATAAAAAAGAATTAAAAAAATGAGAAGAGCTTAAGAAACATTTTGGACAACATGAAACATAACAACATCCGCATCATGGGAACACCAAAAGGAGAAGACAGCGAGCAAGGTATCGAAAACATATTTGAAGAAGTACTAACCGAAAACTTCCCTAATCTGGTGAAGGAAAAAGACACACAAGTCCAGGAAGCTCAGAGAGTCCAAAACAAATTGGATTCAAAGAAACCTATACTGAATCACAACACAATTAAATTAAAATGACAAGGCTTAAAGACAAGGAGAGAATCCTGAAAGCCACAAGAGAAAAGCAGGTAGTTACCTACAAGGGAATACCAATTAGACTGTCATCTGATTTCTCAACAGAAACATTTCAGGCCAGAAAGGAATGGCGTGAAATATTCAAGACGATTAAAAGCAAGGACCTAAAACCAAGGCTACATTACCCAGCAAAGATGTTGGGGACCACTTTGTGTAGTATTGGAGACTGTAGCCTCACACAAACAAGGCCTTGAAAGAGGCCTGCTAGTCTTGACTGGAAAGTTGGGAATGCAGGAGGCAGGCATGACCTGATACTAACACCACCGAGGCTTCCTGTGGGAAATCAGGCTTGAAAAATACATTGTATCCTTTGAAGCTTGTTTTGCTTTGCTATAGCCCTGTTGATATTAGCCAGATGCTTAACCTCAAAGCATAAGGAGTCAACTCCTTATCTCATGAACAATGCCTTAACAACCATCTGGTGTCAGCATGTCTGACAGACCCTGACCTGAGGCAGATCTCTGTGTTTCTTCAATTGTCATCTATAAACAATATTTGTTTTCTATCACCGTAGCCTGTTGACATTGATTGACATAGCCTGTATATAGCTATGCATACATGCTGTATACCCCTGCACACACTGATCCCAATAAAAGCTGTTTTGGAGAAGGGCTTGGGGCATTCTCCACTAGAAAGAATTGCTATCCCCTTTCCTGCAGGAACAGATTAAGTCCGGGATGACTCATTTCATTCATGACCGGGAGAACTCTGTGGGATGGGGTTCCCCTCACAAAGATATCATTTAAAATGGAAGGAGGCCCTGGCTGGTATGGCTCAGTGGATTGAATGCAGGCCTGAAAACCACAAGGTTGCTGGTTCCATTATCACTCAGGGCACATGCCTGGGTTGCAGGCCAGGTCCCCAGTAGGGGGCATGTGAGAGGCAACCACACATTGATGTATCTCTCCCTCTTTCACCCTCCCTCCCCCTCTCTCTAAAAATAAATAAAATATTTTTAAAAATGGAGGGAGAAATAAGGGGCTTCCCATACAAGAGAAGCTAAAAGAGTTTGTTACCACTATACCAGACTGCAAAAAATGTTAAAGGGCTTGTTTGAAAAAGAAGAAGAAAAGAGAAAGAAAAAAAAAAAACAACCCCAGAGGAAAATAGTATAACAATAAAATGGCACTACCTACGTATCTATCAATAATCATCTTAAATGTAAATGTCTTAAATGCTCCAACCAAAAGACTTTGGAAACTGAATGTATAAGAAAAGAAGACCCATATATATACTGCCTCCAAGAGACACATCTCAGATTGAAAGATACACACAGACTAAGAGTAAAGGGATGGAAAAAGATATTTCATGAAAATGGACAGGAAAAAAAGCTGGGGTATCAGTACCTATATCTGACAAAACAGATTTTAAAGCCAAGGCTATATATAATAAGAGACAAAGAAGGACACTACATAATGATAAAGGGAATAATCCAACAAGAGCAAGAAGATATAACCCTAGTAAACATTTATGCTCCCAACACAGGAGCACCTAAATATGGGAAGCAAATCTTGATGGACATAAAGGGAGAGACTGAAAAAAAAATACAGTCATAGTAGGAGATTTTAACATCCCATTGACTTCAGTGGGTAGATCTTCCAGACAAAAAATCATCAAGGAGACAATGGCCTTAAACAACACACTAGCTCAAATGGATTTAATTGATATCTTCAGAGCATTTCACTCCAGAGCAGATGATACATACTTTCAAGTGTACATGAAACATTTTCTAGGGTAGACCACATGTTAAGACATAAACAAGTCTCAATAAATTTAAGAAGATTGAAATCAGCTCTGATTGGTGTGTCTCAGTGGATTGAGGGCTGGTCTGCAAACCAAAGGGTTGCCAGTTTGATTCCTAGTCAAGGTACATTCCAGAGTTGTTGTCCAGGTCCCTGGTGGGAGGCATATGAGAGGCAACCACACATTGATATTTCTTTCCCTCTCTTTCTCCTTCCCTTCCCCGCTCTCTAAAAATAAATAAATAAAATATTTAAAAAAAGAGGCTGTTTTTAACTCGTCAGCTGGGCCTCTTCCAAAAAAAGAAGATTGAAATCATATCAAGCATCTTTCCTGATAACAATGATATGAAATTAGAAATCAATCACAAGAACACTGAAAAATATGCAAAGACATGGAAGCTAAATAATATATTATTAAGCAATGAATGGGTCAACAACAAGATCAAGGAAAAAAAATCAAAAGATACCTTGAAACAAATGAAAATGAGGATATAACAATCCAAAATTTCTGGAATACTGGGAAAGCAATACTAAGAGGCAAATTCATAGCATTGCAGGCCTATCTAAAAACAAAACAAAACAAAAAACTAAAACAAAAAAAGAATAAGCTCAAATAAACTATCTAACTTTACAGTTAAAGGAACTTGAAAAAGAACAAGAGACAAAGCTCAAAGTGGATAGAAGGAAGTAAGTAATAAAGATCAGAGCAGAAATAAATGAGAGGGGAGGGAATTTCAGGGGAAAAGCGGAAGGGTTTACAGGAACAAGTATAAAGGACACATGGACAAAAACTACGGGGGGGCGTGGAAATGGAGGGAGGTGGGGAGGGCTGGGGTGGTGGCCTGGGGTGGGAGTAAAAGACAGAAAACTGTACAAGATCAACAATTAAAATAAAAATAAAACTAAAAAAACCCAGCAGGGGAAAAAAATAATGCAAAAGATCAGTGAATCCAAGAGTTGGTTCTTTGAAAGGATAAACAAGATTGACAAACTTTTACCTAGACTCATCAAGAAAAAAAGAGAGACAGCCTAGATAAATAAAATCAGAAACAAAAGAGGAGAAAAAACAGATACCAAAGAAACACAAAGGATTGCAAGAAAATATTATGAACAACTAATGCCAACAAAGTAGACAACTTGGATTAACTAGATGAAATGGATACATTTCTAGAAACGTACAATCTTCCAAAAACTAAATCAGGAAGAATGAGAGAATCTGAGTAGACATATTATACCAAGTGAAATTGAAGCAGTAATCAAAAATCTCCCAACAATCAAAAGCCCTGGACTGGATGGTTTCACAGGTGAAACATTCTCAGAAACATTCTGAGAAGAACTAACACCTCTTCTTCTCAAACTATTTCATAACATTCAAGAGGAGGGAAAGCTCCTAGACTCATTTTATGAGGAAAGCATTATCCTAATTCCAAAACTAGATAAAGACACTACAAAGAGCCCTGACTGGTGTGGCTCAGTGGATTGAGTGCCGACCTGTGAACCAAATGGTCATCAGTTTGATTCCCAGTCAGAGCACATGCCTGCATTGTGGGCCCAGTCTCCAGTGGGGAGTATGTGAGAATCAATGACACATTGATGTTTCTCTCCCTCTCTTTCCTTCTGTCTAAAAACAAAATAAATATATATTTTAAAAAAACTTAAAAAAAAAAGAATACACCATGATCAAATGTGATTTATTCTGGGAATGCAAGATTGGTACAACATTCACAAATCAATAAATGTGATTAACCACATAAACAAAATGAAGGATAAGAACCACACGACCATATCAATAGATGCAGAAAAAGCATTTGATAAAACCCAGCACCCATTTACGATAAAAATTTTCAGCAAAGTGGGATTAGAGGGAACATACCTAAACACAATAAAGGCCATATACAATAAATCCTCTTCCAGCATCATACTCAATGGGCAAAAACGACAGGCCTTCCCTTTAAGATTGGGAACAAGACAGGGATGTCTGCTTTCATCTCTCTTAGTACTGGAAAATTCAACATAGTACTGCAAAATCTAGCCATAACAATCAGACAGGAAGAAGAAATAAAAGGCATCCATCCAAATTGGAAAGGAAGAAGTAAAACTCTCATTATTTACATATGACATGATACTGTACATAGAGAATCCCAAAGATTCCACCAAGAAACTGGTAGAACTGATAAATTAATTCAGCAAAGTAGCAGGATACGAAATTAATATCCAGAAATCAGTTGCATTTTTATATGCCAATAATGAACTAACAGAAAGAGAAATTAAGAAAACAATCCCACTCACAATTGCTACAAAAAGAATAAAATATCTAGGAATAAACCTAACTAAGGATGTTAAGACCTGTACTAGTAAAATTTTAAGACATCAAAGAAATAAATTAAAGATATAAGTAAGTGGAAACACATACCATGTTCATGAATAGGAAGAATCATCATCATTAAAATATCCATGTTACCCAAAGCAATCTATAGGTTCAGTGCAGTTCTTATCAAGATTCCAATGATGTATTTCACAGAATAAGAAGAAATATGTCAAAAATTTATATGGAACCACAAAAGGCCCCTCATAGCCATAGTGATTCCGAGAAAGAGGAACAAAGTTGGAGGAATCACACTACCTAATGTCAAAGTATACTATAAGGCCATAGTAATCAAAACAGCATGGTACTGGCATAAAACCAGACACATAGATCAATGGAACAAAATAGAGAGCCCAGAAATAAACCCATACCTTTATAGTCAATTAATATTTGACAGAGGAAGCAAACACATACAATGGGCTAAAGATAGTTTATTCAATAAATGCTGTTGATAAAATTGGACAGATATAAGCAGAAAAAATGAAACTAGATATCACATACAAGAAGAAATTCAAAATGAATCAAAGACTTAAATGTTAGACCCAAAACAATAAAAATCATAGAAAAAAAACATAGGTAGCACAATCTAGGACCTTGCTGATAGCAATATTTTATTGGCTATATCTCCCTAAGCAAGGGAAAGAAAAGAAAAAAATCCCACAAATGGGACTCCATCAAACTAAAAAGATTTGCACAGCAAAAGAAATCATCAACAAAATAAAAAGACAACCTGCAGAGTAGGAGGATATATTCACCAATACATCTGATAAGGGGTTAATATCTAAAAATATGTAAAGAACTTACAAAACTCAACACCAACCCCCGCTGCAACAAACAACCCAATTTTAAAAAGGGACAAAGGACCTGAATAGACATTTCTCCAAAGAGGATATATAGATGGCCAATGGTATGAAAAGATGCTCAATGTCACAAATCATCAGAGAAATGTAAATTAAAACCATAGTGAGATATCATCTCACACCTATAAGAATTGCTGCCATCAATAAATCAACAAGTAACAAATGCTGAGGATGTGGAGAAACATTTTGCACTGTTGGTGGGAATGCTGATTGGTGCAGCCACTGTGGAAAGCAGCATGGAGATATCTCAAAAAAGTGAAAATGGATCTGCCTTTGACCCAGCTATCCTACTTCTGGGATTATATCTGAAGGAATCTAAAACACGATTCAGAATACCATAAGCTCCCCTACGTTCATTGCAGCATTATTTGCAATCACCAAGATACGGAGTATTCCAAGTATCCATCAATAGATAAGTGGATAAAACAACTCTAATACATTCACACAATGGAATACTATTCAGCTATAAAAAAGAAGAAAATTTTACCCTTTGTGACAGTATGGGTGGATCTGGAGAACATTATACTAAGTAAAATAAGTCAGTCAGAGAGAGAAAAATTCCATGTGATTTCACTTATATGTGGAATATAATAAACAATGTGAAGTAACAAGGAAATGGGGACATACTCTTAGACGGAAAGCAGGATGACATCTGGGAGTGGGGAAGTTAGGTGATTGAGGTATTGAGCAAAAAGGAAAAAAGACTCATGGACATGGACAACAGTATGGTGATTGCTGGGGGTATGGTATATAAGGGGACTAAATAGTAATGGAAAAAGTACAAAAAAGATAAAAGAAAAGAAAAGCAAAGCTAGACGCTACGTCACACATGGTTTTTTGGATCAAGACTTTAAAAAAGGAATGTGAGTGGAAATATGCACTTTCCCTTCCCCCGTGGCCTGGTCAGCGGTGGGGGCCAAAGTTTCCCCAGCTGGTGGGCCCTGGAGGCCACATGACCTGGGAGTGTTCCTAATGCCCCACCCTCACAGAAAATGGTGGCAGTGTGCTGTGTTGTGCAGTTGTGCCCCTCCAGGTGTGCACAGACTCCAAGAGACACCTAAGGCTGAACCGTGACTGGGAACCTGCCAAACTGCCTGAATGATCGTCTACAGCCACCTACATTTGCCAAAGGATGGTACTTTTCAATGGGAGAGAAGGGATTTCAGGCACATCCTTTAACTAGTGTTGTAACAGGGTGTAGCCAAGAGGGGGACCCCAAATAGGGATTTGGAATCGGGTCCAGAACTCAAGTTGTCGAGGAAATATTGGAAAGATATATAGGATGTGCTTACCCCTCCCCACCTAAGGTGTGAGTTGGGGGAAGGGGCACATGGAGCAGGGCCATTGAGAGCTGATTTGTACAGCAACAGCTTTGCAGCTAACCTCTGGCATGGTCATTTAACATATCTATAACCTTTAACTGGTTTCATAGATATGTGGAATAGCTGTGGCCATGCTTTGAGCCAGGGAGAAGGGAGTGACTTCTACCCAAGATGGAACTGGAAGGCAACTCCCCCTGTTTACGGTGCCTGTGTGAGAGCTTGGAGATGATTGGCTCCACGCCCTGGGGCCACAACTGCCCAGACTCAGGATGGCAGCCCAGTAAAGCTGGAAGGATATGGGAGTGCTGGCAAGTGTAGCCAATTGTGGGAGGAGTTGGAAATGGGGTTGCAGAGGCAGATTGGTGCGAGGATTTAAGCTGAGAGGTGATAGCCATTGAAGGTAGAGTCACTTGGCTTTGGCAGGGTGGTGACCCCCACCTCCCCACAGCTCTGCCAGGGAGAACCATGTGGTTTTGGCAGAGTGGAGACATCCCTGCAGTCTTGGTGAAGAGAGGACCACATGGCTGCTGGGAGCCTGAATCACGGACTTCTACTTCTTTTCCTGAGATATGGTACCCCAGATTAGGGCAGAGGGAGAAGGAAGCACTGTGTGCATCTGTGGGCATCCTCAAGGACTTTGATATTTTAATGAAGGCATTAGGTCACTACTTTAAGTCTGTATAGCTTCAAATAAACATTTCCTTTTTTTTTCACAGATCTCTGGCATTGAGTGACGTCTTTCCTCTGGTGGTGGACATAATGAACGTGGGGTACTTTTGGTCATAGTATATCACCCTCCCTCTGGTCCCTGTTCTGTAACAGTGTGGCTTGAGAGAGGGTGGCAGGGCTATTTGTTTTTGGGTGTTTTAAAGGGAGCAGAGCTCTGAGGCAGAAACCTGTCATTATTCCAAAACCGTATAGCCTTTAAACAAATAACACCTTTCCTTTTTCACCAAACCTTTGACTCCAGAGTTTGCCTGTTGGTGATGAGCAATAGAACCCCACTGTCTGTTCTGTAACATACCCTGTGTAAATGAAGTATCTGTCATTTTACTTTTTATCCAGTCCCAGAGGTTCCTCCCTCCCTCCTGCTTTGCTTTCTTCTGCCTCCCTAACCTGTCACCAATGGATTTCATGTAACCCACTTACTCTTCTTCTTTTGATTGTAATATATAAAATAAGGTCCCTAATTCCATTCTCTGGAGCATTTTCTCTATTCATTGTGATTTTGCTTCCTGACAAATGTCAGTTTGGCTCAAATAAACTCATAACAATTCTGAACAGGTTTAAACATTTCTACATCGAGAGTGGGAAAGAAAACATGTATAGTCTAGGAATTTTGTGACCTTTTTTATATATCAGGTAGGGTGAAGGGAGATGTAAGTCATTCTGAAAGGACTTACATTAGCTGTAGACAAAGGGATGGGGGCAGGTGAAGCAGGGCCAGCTCTGGGATAGGCACAGAGTCAGCAAGGAAGAAGTGTCTGCTCCTGGGGATTAGCTGTGGGCAGCAGGTTGGAAAGTTCATGTTAAATGAGAAGCAGCAGCTCCTGGGGCCCAACTGGCTTTTCTCTCTTTGAGTCTCAGAAATGTCCACCTGGAAAATAATCCTAAATTCCAACCAATATACAAGAACGTGAGCAGTCCTTTGTCAGAGCTGGTCCACAGATATTAACAGGCTAACTCTTCTGTCTCTTTCTTTCACTCTCTGGCCACTGTAATTTTAATTTAGAATGTCTTGGATTTTTTTTTTCTTCTCAATACTTAGGTTGATATAATACTATTATCTAATCCACAGTCCATATTAAAAATTTGCCAATTGTCACATAATGTTTTTTATAATGATTTTTCTTGGTCCAAGATCCAATCCAGGATCATGCATTCTATTTGGCTGCTATGTCTTTTCAGTCTCCTTTAGTATGAATACAGTTTCTTAGACTTACTTTGTCTTTCATGATATTGACATTTTTGAAGAATATAGGTCAGTTATTTTACACTGTTCCTAAATTCAGGTATGTCTGATGCTCAGTTTATACATTTTTGGTCAGGTATGCCTCAGAAGTGATGTTGTGTCTTTCTCATACCTGGAGACCCATGAGCCCACACATGCTAATGGTTGGCTAGTATTCCACTGTTTGGCGAACGCCTAGTTCACTGAAACACATTTCCTGTTGTAGGGCATTTAGGTGGATATCAGCCGTTAAGAATATGATAAACTAGCTCTGGCCAGGTGGCTAAGTTGATTGGAGTGTCGTACCATGCACTAAAACACTGTGGGCTCAATTTCTGGTCAGGGCACATACCTAAGTTGTGGGTTCCATCCCCCCAGTTGGGGCGTGCACCGCAGGAAACTGAATAATGTTTCTCCCTAACGCTGATGTTTCTCTCTCTCTCTCTCCCTCTCCCTCCCTCTCTCTCTCTCCCCTCTCCCCCTCTTCTTTCCTCTCTCTTTAAAATTAATAAACATATTTTCAGGTTGATAGGGGAACTCAAGAGTTAAAGATTTTAGCTTCAGTCATAGTTGATAGGCTTAAGCGATTATTACTGTGAAACTGGAATGCATGACCATGTGACTCCAGGAGGTCTACAAGCAATTCAACCTTTGTGCCCCAGGGGATCTGCAAGTGCTTGGAGATGGTATCTGAGCCATTGTGTTCTAGGTATGAAACTTCCACCGAGCAGGTAAAGAATTGTTGATCAACAGATAAAGAAGTACTAGGAAAATCACCTCTGGACTGCAAGTCATCCCATGAACATTTTTTCCAAACTTCTTACCCTTTCTTCTTCTTATAAAAATGTTGGCCTGAGATGAGATAT
This sequence comes from Glossophaga mutica, assembly GCA_039655065.1. NCBI lineage: Eukaryota > Metazoa > Chordata > Mammalia > Chiroptera > Phyllostomidae > Glossophaga > Glossophaga mutica. Next base: position 108,164,867 of record CM077306.1, read on the forward strand.
TAAGATGGTTTTTGAGGGTATTGCCAGCATCTGAATTAAGTGACCATAAAGATTCAGTCCTTGTATCTACTTATTGGTCTGGTAGTTATAAGAAGTACAAGTGTCCACTATTCTAGTTTTAGGGTGAGTATTAAAAAATATGATAAACTATGCTGCAATAAATATTGTTTTTTATTTTTAAAATTTTATTGATTATGCTATTAGAGTTATTCCAGTTTTCCTCCTTTGTACCTCTCACCCAGCATCCCCTACTCCCCCAGGCAATCTCCACACCATTGTTCATGTTCATGGGTCATGAATGTAAGTTCTTTGGCTACTGCATTTCCTATACTGTACTTTACATCCCCATGGCTATTCTGTAATTACCAATCTGTATATCTTAATCCCCTTACTTCTTCACCCATCCCCCCCACATCCCCTTCATATGTGGCAAAAATCAAAATGCTCTCCATATCCATGATTCTGTCTCTGTTCTGCTTTTTGTTTAGTTCATTTTTTATTTTTATTTTTTGCTTTGTTTTTTAGATTCAGTTGTTGATAGATATGTATTTATTGCCATTTTATTGTTCATGGTTTTGATCTTCTTTTTCTTAAATAAGTCCCTTTAACATTCATGTAATAATGGTTTGGTGATTACGAACTCCTTTAGTTTTTTCTTATCTGGGAAACTCTTTATCTCCCCTTTGATTCTAAATGATAGCTTTACTGGATAGAGCAATCTCGGCTGTAGGTCCCTGCTTTTTATGACTTTGAATATTTCTTGCCAATCCCTTCTAGCCTGCAAAGTTTCCTTTGAGAAATCAGCTGACAGTCTTATGGGAACTCCCCTGTAGGTAACTAACATCTTTTCTTTTGTTGTTTTAACATTCTCTGTTTTTAAAAAATTTTATTTATTTTTAGAGTGAGGGGAATGGGAGGAGAAAAAAGGGGACAGAACCGTTATTGTGCTGCTGTCTCTTCCACTCCCTCTTCTGGGGACCTGGCTGCATCCCAGGCAAGTGCCCTGACTGGGAATCGAACTGGCGACCCTTTGGTTGGCAGGTTAGCACTCAATCCACTGAGCCAAACCAGGCAGGGTTCATTTTTCTTTTTTTAGATTCTTTTTTCTTCTTGCTGTTCTGATTGTTTCATTTTGCTTACTTATGTTCCAAATCATTGATTTGATTCTCACCTTTATCCACTCTACTGTTATTTCCCTATAAATTGTTCTTCATTTCAATTAGTGTATGCTTTGTTTCTGAGTGGAACTTTTTTATGCTGCTGAGGTCCTCACTAAGTTCCTTGATAATCCTTATAACCACTGTTTTGAACTCTGCATCCGATATATTGCTTGTTTCTTTTTTGTTTAGTTCTTTTTCTGGAGCTTTGATATGTTCTTTCATTTGAGCCATGTTTCTTTGTCTCCTCATTTTGGCAGCTTCCCTGTGTTTGTTTCTACTTGGTAGTGTGGCCTAATGTAGTAGGAGTTCTGTAAGGTCCAGTGGCACAAACTCTGCTATCAGCCAAGCTGAGTACTTGAGATGTGCCTTTAGGGTGGGCTGAGTACATCCTCCTGTTTGGTTGAGCCTAGAGTGCTGTTGGCAGATCAATGGGAGGGATTTACCTAGGCCAGTCAGCTGCAAGGACTGGCTGTGACCACTGACCACCAACCTCTGCCCTCCGTGGAGGATCAGTTATGCAGGGGCAGGGTGGTGGTGCTTTGACGTGGTCTGTAGCTGTTCACTGGGTATGCAGTCTCTGAGGTTTCCTGGGTGTTGCAGGCCAAGGTCAGCCCCCACCTGTGTTCTGTCCAGGGCTACACTGCTTGAAGGATAAAGAAATCTGCAGAAGGCTGCTACTTGTGCTGGGCTTTGGGGATCCCAGGCAAAGCCAAGCTATGGACCTAGCCTGGCTGCTGCTAGTGCCAGGTCTGGGGCCACTTAGCAGGAGGTACAGGTGCTGGGGGCTCACTGAGGCTGGTTGTTGCTTGATTGGATGGATTTGGGAAGATGTGAAGCATGAGCCCAGAGCAGCCATTCATATAGAAAAGCCAGAAAATAAAAGACAGAAAACTGTACAAGATCAACAATTGAAAAAAAAAAAAGAAAAAAAAAAAAAGAAAAGCCAGTCAATAGCTTGGGTGGGCTTATTAGTTGGGTGGGGTGGAGCCTCAGGGGATCTCCAGGGCTGGGGCAAACAGTGTTAGCCAGGTTGATGGAGTCTTAGATATGTCAATCCTTTTACCAGCTCTGTGGCTCTGGTGGGAGAATGTTCAGAAAAGGGACAATGGCCTCTGCCTGCCTTCCTGTCTGGGAAAAGCCTGTCTCCCAGCTTTTGCCTTGATGCTGGACACTTCAGTTCCTCCCTGTATGCCACTGCTGCCTTGCAAACTGCTACTCCGGTGCTGGAGCTCAGAAGAAGTGAGTCTGAGTTAAGTCTCTGTGTGGGTTCTTTAAGAGGAACAGCTTGGGACTTCAGATGTTTTTTTCCACTGACTCAATCCCTGCTGGTTTTGCAAACAGAAATTATGGCAACTTATGTCCTTGGCACTGGAACCTGGGCTAGGAGGCCTGGTGTTGTGCTGGGACATCTAGCTCCCCAATTTTTATCCACCACATGTGGTTGTGGGACCCGCCTGTTCCACGCCTCTACCCCTCCTACCAATCTGAATGGATGCTTTTTCTTTAATTCTGTAGTTGTCATACTTCTGTTCAACTCAATTTCTGATAGTTCGGAGTGATGGTTGTTCTATAGTTTGGTTGTAATTTTAATGTTGTTGTGTGATGTGGACCTCGGCTCCTGTGGTCCGTTATGTTGTGGATGAAAAATTCATGAGAAATTCACATGGACTACTGAGTCCTGTGGAGGAAAAGGGACAGCACGGCTTTTCTCTCAAGGGGAGAAAAAACCTTGGCCCTTGCTGTGACAGGCCTTTATTTCTTTTCTGGGCACATTACATGATGGTCCTCATTTACTATGCACAGGTTTGCTTTAGGTAGTTACCTTTTACAGAAAACAAAGGAGCTGATGCTGCTAATCACATCACAGAAGAAGGATATTAGCAAATGAAAAGGGAAAAGTGGTTGAACTGGTTACACTCATCTTTGGAAGGTTTAGAATGGATTTTAGGAAGTTACTTTGTGGTAAATGTTTGCTGCCTCAATTCAGGGTGAGGAAGTTTTAGCAAAAGCAAGTCTCGTAGCAGTCTAGGTACAATGTGGGTCCTGTGCATCGGACCTTGCTTTCCATTGGGAGCTGGGCCCACGCCACACAGAATGGTCTCCTACAGTTGTGTGAGGAGGTGAGTCAGGTTTACCTATGCCTCCATCTTGACCATAAGTTCCCGCAATAAATATTCTTAAACATACATGTTTGCATGGTTGTGTAATTATTTTCTTCCCCTCCTACATCTTTTTATTGTTGTTCAAGTACAGTTGTCTCCATTTTCCCCCTACCACTCCCTCCCACCCCAGCCATCCCCACTTCCCACCCTTGACTCTACCCCACTTTGTTTTGTCCATGTGTCCTTTGTACATGTTCCTGAAAATCCTTCCCCCTTTATCCCCATTATCCCCTCCCACCTCTCCTCTGGGTACTGTCAGTTTGTTCTTAATTTCAATGTCTCTGGTTATATTTTGTTTGCTTGTTTATTTTGTTGATCAGGTTCCACTTATAGGTGAGATCATATGGTATTTGTCCCTCACTGCCTGGCTTACTTCACTTAGCATAATGCTCTCCAGATCCATCCAAGCTGTCGCAAAGGGTAGGAGCTCCTTCTTTCTTTCTGCTGTGTAGTATTCCATCATGTAAATATACCATAGTTTTTTTAAAAAATATATTTTATTGATTATGCTATTACAATTGTCCCGTTTCTCCCCCATCATTCCCCCCACCCTGCACACCCTCTCCCACCCACATTCCCCCCTTTAGTTCATGTCCTTGTGTCATAAGTTCTTTAGCTTCTACATTTCCCATACTATTCTTACCCTACCCCTGTCTATTTTCTACCCACTATCTATGCTACTCATTCTCTGTACCTTCCTCCCCCCTCCTCCCACGCCCCTGTTGCTAACCCTCCATATGATCTCCATTTCTGTGGTTCTGTTCCTGTTCTAGCTGTTTGCTTAGTTTGCTTTTGTTTTAGGTGTGGTTCTTAATAGCTGTGAGTTTGCTGTCTTTTCATTGTCATATTTTTGATCTTCTTTTTCTTAGATAAGTCCCTTTAACATTTCATATAATAAGAGCTTGGTGATGATGAACTCCTTGAACTTGATCTTATCTGAGAAGCGCTTTATCTGTCCTTCCAATTCTAAATGACAGCTTTGCTGGAAAGAGCAATTTTGGATGTAGGTCCCTGCTTTTCAAAATTTCAAATATTTCTTTCCAGCCCCTTCTTGCCTGGAAGGTCTCTTTTGAGAAATCAGCTGACAGTCTGATGGGAACTCCTTTGTAGGTGACTGTCCCCTTATCCCTTGCTGCTTCTAGAATTCTCTGCTTCATTTTAATCTTGGCTAATTACAAGATTACAATGTGCTTTGATGTGTTCCTCCTTGGGCCCAACTTCTTTGGGACTCTCTGAGCTTCCTGGACGTCCTGGTAGTCTATTTCCTTTGCCAGATTGGGGAAGTTCTCCTTTATTATTTGTTCAAATAAGTTTTCTACTTGTTGCTCTTCTTCCCCTTCTGGGACCCCTATAATTCAGATGTTGGGACGTTTAACGATGTCCCGGAAGTTCCTAAGCCTCTCCTCATTTTTTTGAATTCTTGTTTCTTCCTCGTTTTCTGTTTGGTTGTTAATTTCTTCCTTCTGGTCCACTCCATTGATTTGAGTCCCAGTTTTCCTTCCATCTTTATCGGTTCCCCATGCGTCTTCCTTCATTTCACGTATTGTAGACTGCATTTTCTCATCTAATTTATGAGCAAAATCAACCAATTCTGTGAGCATTTTGATGACCAGTGCTTTGAACTGTGCATCTGATAGGTTGGCTATCTCTTCGTTGCTTAGAGGAATTGACTCTGGGGTTTTCATTTTTTCTCCAGTTTGAGCCATTTTTGGTGGGGTTTTTTGTTTTGTTTTGTTTTGGTTTTAGTCTTGTCGCAGCTATTACGTATGAGGGGTGGAGCTTTAGGTGTTCCTCAGGGCGGGGCAGCCCAGTCTCTAGGTTGTGACACTGTATGTGGGGGCGGGGTCGGAGAGGGAACAATGGCGCCTGCTCCGCTCTCTCCTGGATTCAGTCCCTTTCACCACTTCCCCTCTCCCTGGACCGTCTGCGTGCGCGAATGTGGGACCCCCTGGTCAGCCAGCCGCCTTGTGCGTCCTCACTGGGTCTGCACAGTTGCCCCCCTTTGCCCGGGGTCTGCCAGCTGCCGCCTGTGGGCCTGGGGACCGCCAGCCGCCGCCTGTACACCGGGGAACTGCGAGCCGCTGCTACTTGCGTTCCTGGGTCCGCACCTCCACTTTTTCCTACCGCGACTCCGCCCCTCTTACCGGTCTGGATGAATGGTTGTTGGACTTCCGTACAGTTCAATTTTCTATAAGTTCTGGTTGTTTTCTTGTTTCTAAATATTTGTTGTCCTTAATTTTGGTTGTGAGAGGAGGCACAGTGTGTCCGCCTATGCCTCCATCTTGGCCGGAAGTCCCATAGTTTTTGATCCATTCATTTACTAATGGGCACTTAGGTTGCTTCCAGCGCTTGGCACTATTCCAGCACTATTGTAAATTGTGCTGCTATGAACACTGGGGTGCATAGGTTCTTTTGAATTGGTGTTTCAGGTTTCTTAGGGTATAATCTCAACAATGGAATTGCTGGGTCAAAAGGCAGTTCCATTTTTAGTTTTCTGAGGAAATTCTGTAGTGTTTTCCACAGTGGCTGCACTAGACTGCATTCCCACCAACAGTGTACTACAATTCCCTTTTCTGCACAACCTCACCAGCACTTGTTGTTTGTTGATTTGTTTATGATGGCCATTCTGATTGGTGGAAGTGGTACCTCACTGTGGTTTTAATTTGCATCTCTCTGATGGTTAGTATGCTGAGCATCCTTTAAAATTTCTTGTACCATAATATGTTGAAAAATAAATGCTAAAATTTCTTTATAATACAAAACCCAAGTATTTAAATATAAATAAATAAAAATTGAATTAACAAATTGAAATATAAGATTTTTTTCCTCAAAGTTTTGGCCAAAAACATGGGCGTGCATTATACAAGGCAAAATATGGTATATCCCACATATAAGTGAAATTATATGGTTCTTATATTTTTCCACCTGACTTATTTCACTTAACATAATATTCTCAAGGTGTAACAGGGTGCAGGCAAGAGGGAGGCCCCAAAATAAGGATTTGGAATGGAGCCCAGAACTCAGGGTGTCCAGGAAATATTAGAAAGACATATAGGATGTCCTCACCCCTTCCCCCTCATGTGTGAGTTGGGGGAAGGGACACCTGGAGCAGGGCCATTGAGAGCTGTTTTGCATAGCAACAGCTTTGCAGCTAACTTCTAGCATGGTCATTTAACATATCTATAACCTTTAACTGGTTTCATAGATATGTGGAATAGCTGTGGCCATGCTTTGAGCCAGGGAGAAGGGAGTGACTTCCACCCAAGATGGAACTGGAAGGCAACTCCCCCTGTTTACGGTGCCTGTGTGAGAGCTTGGAGATGATTGGCTCCACGCCCTGGGGCCACAACTGCCCAGACTCAGGATGGCAGCCCAGTAAAGCTGGAAGGATATGGGAGTGCTGGCAAGTGTAGCTGATTGTGGGAGGAGCTGGAAATGGGGCTGCAGAGGAGGATTGGCGCAGGGATTTAAAACCCAGAGACGGCAGCCATTAGAGGGAGAGCCATGCACCTTTGGCCAGAGGGAGAGCCGCACAGCTTTCGGCAGAGTCAGGACCCCCTCAGCCCTGTGAGGAAGAATCACCATGTGGCTTTAGCAGAGCCCCTCCCCGCAACTTAGGTGAAGGGAGAACCACATGGCTTTGGCAGAGTGGAGACCCCCTCACAGCTTTGCCAGAGAGAGCTACGGGGTTTTTGCCAGAGGGCAGACCCCCGCAGCTTTGGTAGAAGAGGACCACGTGGCTTTGGGGTGTTCCCTTTGGCTGCTTGACCTGGGAAGCAGGAGAGGCTTGGCCTGGAAGAAGGGTGAAAGAACTCTTGCCAGTAGGCCATGAGAAGGTGCTACATGGCTTTGGATTAATCAGAGATCCTGCCTGGACGGTGACACAGCTGACGGTGTCAGGAGCCTGGATCCCAGACATTTGTTTCTTTTCCTGAGTGACGGTACCCTGAATTAGGGCAGGGAGGGAAGGAAGCACTGTGGGTGTCTGTGGGTATCCAAAAGGACTTTGCTATCTTAATGAAGACATTATGTCACTACTTTAAGTCTGTATAGCTTTAAATAAACGTTTTCTTTCCTTTTCACAAATCTCTGGCATTGAGAGATGTCTTTCCTATAAGGCAGCAGACATAATGAACCTTGGCCCCTGTGGCCTGTGTTCTGTAACAAAGGTCCATCCACGTAGCTGCAAATAGGAATATTTCATCTTTTCTTATGGCTGAGTAGTATTCTAGTGTACCAATCTTTATTGTCTTCATGTCTTGGCCACTATAAATAAAGCTGCAATGAACATAGGAGTGCACCTATCTTTGCCAATACATGTTGAGTTTTTTGGGTAGGTGCCCAGGAGAGGAATTGCTGGGTAATATGGTAACTCTATTGTTAATATTTTGAGGAACCTCCAAATTGTTCTCCATGTGGCTGTACCAGTCTACATTCCCACCAACAGTGAATGAAGGTTCCCTTTTCTCCACAACCTCTCCAACACCCGTTATTACCTGTTTTGGGGATAACAGCCATTCTAACAGGTGTGAGGTGGTACCTCGTTATAGTTTTGATTAAATTTTCTTAATAGCTAGTGTAGAACATCTTTTCATTCTATGGTCATTTGTATGTCTTCCTGGCAGGGGTGTCTGTTCAGATCCTCTGCCCATTTTTAATTGGATTGTTTGTTTAGTGTTGAGTTTTATGAGTTCTTTACATATTTGAGATATTAACCCTTTATTGGAGCTGTTTGCAAATATAATTTCTTATTTGGTCAGGTGCTTTTTGTTGTGCTGTTGGTTTCTTTTGCTGTGCAGAAGCTTTTTAGTTTGATCCAGTCACATTCATTTATTTTTGTCTTTACTTTTCTTGCCTTTGGAGTCAAACTCATAAAATGTTCTCTACAACCAAGGTCCATAAGTTTAGTACTTATGTTTACTTCTATGTAATTTGTTGTTTCAGATCTTATATTTAGGTCTTTGATCCATTTTGAATTAATTTTTGTACACGGGGGCAAACTGTAATATAGTTTCATTCTTTTGCATGTGGCTTTCCAATTTTCCCAGCACCGTTTATCAAAGGAGCTTTTTTCCCTCCACTGTGTGTTTTTGGCTCCTAAGTTGAAAGTTATCTGCCCATATGCAAGGTCTGTCTGGAAAAAGTCCAAGCATTGTTAATATAATGAGAATGGTTTGTGTGACATCAACGTAACCTGGCAGCCAAGGAGAGTGGACTGGAATGCATGCGGGTGAACAGTGATTTCACTGTACTAGTCATTGTGGGTTGTAGATGCCAGTGAGTGAGTATGTGTACTGTATGGCTGTCACATTCAAAATGACTGAGCGAGTAGAGCAACAAATCTGCATCAAATTTTGCATTAAGCTTGAACATTCCTCCACAGAAACGATTCAGATGACTCAGAAGGCTGCAGCTATGGGCAACTGGTGATTGGCAGCTTCGTCATGACCATGCAACTGCTCAAGCATCGTGGCTCGTGCAGAGTTTTTTTTGTGAAACATCAAATCACCCAGGTGACTCAGCCTCTCTACAATCCAGATTTGGTGCCCTGTGACTTCTGGCTTTTACCAAAACTAAAATCACCTTTGAAAGGGAAGAGATTTCAGACTGTCGATGAGATTCAGGAAAATATGATAGGGTAGCTGATGGTGATTGGCAGAACTGTGTGAGTTCCCAAGGTGCCTACTTTGAAGGGGACTGAGGTGTTGTCCTATGTACAATGTTGCTTGTACCTTGTATCTTGAATCTTGAATAAATATCTCTGTTTTTCATACTACATGAATGGATACTTTCTGGACAGAGCTACATGTGGTTATATTTTATTTCTGGCCTCTCAATTCTGTTCTGTTGATCCATGCCCATTTTTCTGTCAATACCATGCTGATTCGATTATCATAGATCTGTAGTATAATTTGAAGTTAGATAGTGTGATACCCTTGGCTTTATTCCTGTTTTCTCAGGATTGCTTTGGCTATTTGGGGTCTTCTGTGGTTCCATATAAATCTGATGATTTTTTGTTCTATTTTATTAAAAATGACATTGGGATTTTTATGAGCATTTCATTAAATCTGTATATTGCTTTGGGTAATATGGCCATTTTAACTATGTTGATTCTTCCAGTCCATGATATGGAATATCTTTCCACTTCATTGTGTCTATTTCAATCTCTTTTAATAATGCTTTGTAGTTTTCAGTATATAGGTCCTGTACAACCTTTGTTAAATTCATTCTTCTGTTACAATTGCAAAAGGACTTACTTTTTCCATTTCTTTTTCTGGAGTTATATTGTTAGGATATGGGAAAGCAGTGGATTTTTGTACATTGATTTTGTATGTTGCAACTTTACTGTATTTGTTTATTGTTTTTAATAGTTTTTTGGTGGAGTCTTTAGGGGTTTCTAGGTACAGATTCATGTCATCTGCAAAGAGTGACACTTTTACTTCCTCCTTCCCAATTCGGATGCTTTTTATTTCTTTTTCTTGCCTGTTTGCTCTGGCAAGGACTTCCAGGACTATGTTGAATAGTAGTGGTGAGAATCGATTGATATCCTCATCTTGTTCCTGAATTTAGAAGAAAAGCTTTCAGTTTTTCATGATGAGTATGCTATTGGTTGATGGTTAATCATATATGGCCTTCATTATGTTAAGGTACTTCCCTTTTATACCTATTTTATTGAGTGTTTAAATCATAAATAGATGTGGTATCTTGTCAAATGCTTTTTCTACATCTATTGATAAGATCACATGATTTTATACTTTCTTTTGTTAAGGGATGTATTACATTGATTGATTTGTATATATTGAACCATCTTTGTGCCCCTGGAATAAACTCCACTTGATTGTGATGTATTTTTTAAAAATTTTTAAAAAATCTTGTTTATTTATTTTTAGACAGAGGGAAAAGGTGGGAGAAAGAGAGGGAGAGAAACATCAATGTGTGGTTGCCTCTTGTGCACCCCTCACCGGGGACCTGGCCCACAACCCAGGAACGTGCCCTGACTGAGAATCAAACTGGCAACCCTTTGGTTCCCAGACCCACACTCAATTCACTGAGCCACAGACACCAGAGTGTGATGTAGTTTTTTAATGTATTATTGTATTCGATTTGTTAATATTTTGTTTAGGATTTTTGCATCTATACTCATCAGAAATATTGGTCTGTAGTTTCCTTTTTTGTGCATTATCTTTGTCAGGTTTTGGTATCAGGGTTATGTTGGCCTCATAAGGTGTTAAGAAATATTGCTTCTTCTTCAATTTTTTGGGAGAGTTTGAGAAGAATAGGTTTCAAATTGTCCTGGCCAGGTGGCTCAGCTGCTTGGAGTATTGTCCATGCACCTAAAGGTTGTGGGTTTGATCCCCGGTCAGGGTGTGTATGGGAGGCAACCAATCAATGTTTCTCTCTCACATTGATGTTTCTCTCTCTCTCTCTCCCCCCGCTTCCTCTCTCTCCAAAAGAAATTAAAATATCTTCAGCTGAGGATTTAAAAAATAGGTTTCAAATCTTTTTTAAATGTTTGATAGAATTCACTAGTGAACCCGTCTGGTCTTGGACTTTTATTTTTTGGGAGGTTTTTGGTAGTTGTTTCAGTTTTCTCATTGCTGATTGGTCTATTTAGTTTTTCCAATTGTTTTCATTTTATTTTTCAAAAGCCACAATAACAATATTTTCATATTTCAAAACCAAACATATTCTCTTTAAAAAAGTATATTTTGTTAATTATGCTATTACAGTTGTCCCAGTTTTTCCCTCTTTGCTTCCCTCTTCCTCGTTCCCCACTTCTCTCCTATGATCTCCCATGCCCCTTAGTCCATGTCCTTGGGTTGTAAGTTCTTTGGCTTCTCTGTTGCCTATACTGTTCTTAACATCCCCCAGCCTATTCTGTACCTATCCAATTATGTTTCTAAATCCCTATACCTTTTCCCCCATCCTCTCCCTCCCTCCTCCCAGCTGATAACCCTCTATGTGATCTCCATTTCTGTAGTTTGTTTCTGTTATTCATCGTTTGCTTAGTTTATTTTTGTTTTTTAGATTCAGTTGTTGATAGTTGTGAGTTTATTGTCATTTTAATGTTCAGAGTTTTTTTTTTTTAAGATTTTATTTTAGAGAGGAGAAGGGAGGGTGAAAGAGAGGGAAACATCAATGTGTGGTTGCCTCTTGAGTGGCCTCTACTGGGGAGCTGGCCTGCAACCCAGGCATGTGCCCTGAGTGGGAATCAAACAAGCAACCTTTTGGTTTGCAGGCTGGCACTCAATCCACTGAGCTACACCAGCCAGGTCTAAACTTTTCTCTTATTACTGCTTTCACTGCATCCCAGAAATTTTGATATGTTGCATTGTCATTCTTATTTGTTTCTGTATGTCTTTTGATCTTGCCTTTTATTACTTTTTTGACTCAGTCATTTTTTTAGAAGTATGTTGTGTAATCTCTGCTTATTTGTGGGTTTCTTTATTTCTTTTTTGCAGTTGATTTCTAATTTCAAAGCATTGTGGTTAGAGAATATACTTGGTATAATTTCAATCTTCTTGAATTTGTTGAAGCTAGTTTTGTGACCTAACACATGGGTTGTCCTTGAAAATGTTCCATGTGCACTGGAGAATGTATAATCTGATTCTGGGATGAAAGCTCTGTACATGTCAATTATGTCAATGTGGTCTAATGTATCATTTAAGGTCGATATTTCTTTATTGATTTTCTGTTTGGATGATCTATCTAGAACTGTCAATGGAGTATTAAAGTCCCCAACTATGACTGTGTTTCAGTTTGTTTCTCCTTTTAGTTCTGTGAATATATTTTGCTAAATATATTTTCTGCTTTATATATTTTGGTGCTCCCTGATTGAGTGCATATATATTAAGAAGTATTATGTCTTCTTGATGTAGTGTCCTTTTTATCATTATAAAATGTCCATCTTTGTTTCTTGTTACCTTTGCTGTCTTGAAATCTATTTTGTGAGATATAAATATGGCTACTTCTGCTTTTCTGTAGATACTATTTTCTTGGAGGATTATTTTCTACCCTTTTACTTTGAATCTATCTTTTTCTTTGCAGCTTAAACATGTCTCCTAAAGGCAGCATAATGTTGAGATTTGTTTTTTTATCCAATCTGATACTCTGCGCCTCTTTATTGGTAAATTTAGTCCATTTACATTCAGTGTAATTATTGATATAAGAAGATTTTCTATAGTTGTTTTATATTTTGTACTCTGGTACTTCTGTCTCTCCTTTGGTTCTTGTCCTTTGTGTTCCCATCTGTTGTTTTTGTTTGGTAGCATTCCACATAGATCTTTCCTTTGCATCCTTTCTTTTTAAGCTATGTGCCTCAGTCTTGAGGTTTTTGTATATAGTTACCATTCAGTTTATGAAAAAGAAAGTTTCATGTATACAATAGTTTTTTTAGAAGCTTTTATTTTAGTTATTTTTAGAGAGGGGGAAGGAAGTGAGAAAGAGGAGAGAAACATCAATGTGTGGTTGTCTCTCCTGCACCCCCCACTGGGGACCCGGCTCAAGACCCAGGCATGTGCCCTGACTGGGAATCAAATCGACAACCCTCTGGCTTATGGGCCAGCACTCATTCCACTGAGCCACACCAGCTGGGGCTACAGTAGTTTTTTAAATTTGAATGCATCTGATTGACATCCTTCTTTGCAAATTCAAGTACTTACCCCCTTTTATGTTTTTGTTGTCGCATATTGTCCTTGGTTCTGTTGTAAGTTTGGAGATTTTACTCATAGTGTGTGCCTTTTGTTCTTTTTTTCAGGTAGAATAACCCCCCTTGAATATTTCCTGCCATAGAAGTTTTCTGATGATAAATTTCCTCAGCTTCTATATATCTGTAAAAGTCTTTATTTCTCCTTCATATTTAAAAGATAACTTTACTGGATATATTATTCTTGGCTGACAATGCCTCTATTTCAGTAGCTTGAATATTTGGTTCCACTCTCTTTTGGCTTGTAGAGTTTCTGTTGAAAAATTTGATAATAACCTGATGGGCTTTCCTGTATAGGTCACTTTCTCCTTTTTCTGGCTTGCTTGAGAATGCTTTCTTTGTCATTAATTTTTGACAGTTGTAACATGATGTTCCTTGGAGAAGGCCTCTTGGATTGAAGTAACTAGGTATTCTGTTTGCTTCTTGGATTCTAGGAGATAGTTCTTTTCACAGGCTTAGGAAGCTCTCATCCACTATTTGTTTGGATAGGCTCTCTGTTCCCTTCTCCCTCTCTTTTTCTGCTATGCCAATTATTATAACTTTTTTTGTCTTCACCCAAGGACATATTTATTGATTTTAGAAAGCAGGGAAAAGAGGGAAAGATAGAGGAAGAGAAATGTCAATGTGAGAGAGAAACATCGACCAGTTGCCTCTTGTATGTGTCCCTACAGGGGACCCACAACCTAGGTATGTGCCCTAACCAGGAATCAAACCCATGACATTTGGTTTATAGGATGACACTAAAACTGTGTGAGCCACACTGTCTAGGGTGCCTATTATTCTTATAATTCTTTTTCTGGTGGAGTTAGATCATTCTTGCAGAGCTCTTTCATTTTGTTTTATGCTCAGGTCTCTCTCTTCTTTTCTCTGCATCATATCTAGGTTTCTATCTTTGATATCACTAAGTCTTTCCTCCGTTTGGTTTGCTCTATTTCCTATGCTTGCTAGTTCCTTCTTGATCTCACTCATTGAATTCTTCACCTCCAGGATTATAGGGGACCATCCAAGTGGCATGGGGAATGCAGCCCAGCCCCTGATTCAGAAAACCAACAGGGACTGAGGTCGGCACATAGGACCCATGCCAATGGATAGGTTCTCCTGTGGGGAATCAGGCCTGCATGTACCTAGGCTGCTATGAGTCTTGCTTTTGGTAAAACTCCCTGACCCTGAATTGAAGCAGCCAATGTTTACTGCATATCTCTAAAGTAACTTCCTAAAATCTGCGCTAAACCTCCCAAGTATGGAGTGTAACCAGTTCAACCACTTTTCCCTTTGATCTGCAACATCCTTCTCTTTGAAGTAATTAGCAACATTCTTTCCTTTGTTATCTGTAAAAGGTGATCACCTACAGCGAATCTGTGCATAGTAAATGAGGACCATGCTAGATGTAATGTGCCCAGAAAAGCAATAAAAGCCTGTCCAGGCAGAGGTTGGGGCCCTCTCTCACTCAGAGAGTGGCCTTGCCATCCCTTTTTCTCCACAGGACTTCTGTAGTCTGTGTGAATTTGTTCATCAAAGCCACAACACATGGACCCTGTGGGCCAGGGTCCGCATCACAGGATTTCTTCTTGGTTCTTTTTAAAGTTTCAGTCTCTTTGGTGATGTACTCATTTTGTCCATTAAGTTGTTTTCTGAGCTTGCTAAATTGTCTGTATTTTCTTGCATCTCATTGAGTATTTTCAGAACTGCAATCTTGACTTCTCTGTCATTTATATCATACATTTCCATGTGTTCAAGTTTGCTTTCTGGAGATTTTTCATTTTCTTTCTGAGCTGCCTCACTACCTTGGTTATTCCTGATATTAAATGCAATCCTTCTCTATCTAGTCATCTATTATTAATGGCTCTTGCCTAGCAGATTACTATGAAAAGGTCTTAATATTATTTTCCAGTAGGTGGTGATGGATCACAAGTTTTTTTAGCTCTGGGAAATCCCACAGCTTCTGTTAGTATAGCCATTTTGTTTGGGGGTGGGGTTATCTTTAGGGATTGACCTCCTTTGTTCTGGCCTCTTGGTAATGGTGACCACAGACCTCCACATGGCCCTCCCGCTACACATGCCCCCACTGGGGTTCTGTACTAGAGTGTTCCCTTTGCTAAGTGGAAGAGTGTTTCTGTAGTAATCAGGTAGAGTGCTCTGCAACCTGGAACCAAGGGCAACAGGAGGCAAGATTTGGGAGTCCACAGGTTGGCAGAGCTCTGTGGCTTTCTTTTATGGTCTGGAATGCCAACTGACCAACAACTGTGGCAGAACCCCTGTGTTGTGCTCTTGCTCAGGTCTGTCAGCTCAGCCATATATTGCACTGCTCACTCCTGCAGAAGGGCCCCTTGAGTCTCTCTGCTCCTCCCCGCTGGAGGAAGTGCTAACCACAGCCAGCTTCCTCCCCTTTCCAGGCTGACCCTCCATCAGGTCCTGGCTTCAGGGTTGCATCCATAGTTAGTCTGAGCCTTCCTCCCTTCTCACCTCCCACTAGTTCTAGCTTGCCCACCTTTAGATGCTTCAAAGCACAGATCTCTCAGGCATGCCCACATGTTGAACAGGGAATCCTTTGTTGAGTAACAGCTATTCAACTTGTTGAAATTTCAGGGGGAGGGAGAGACCAAGGGGATCTCTCATGCTGCCATTCTTCTGACATCACTCTTGGATCTTCTTCATTAGTAGTTTTAACTTTAGAGACAAAAATTTCCTTTGCACCAAAAGGCTGATGGGAGAGAAGAGTGTAATACAATGGAAAAAACATGGGTTTGGCATTTGATATACTGGATTTAAGTCCTGTCTTCACCAACACTAACTAGCTGTGTGACCTTGGTTAAACTAGTTGATCTTTCTGAGCCTCACTCAGTTCCCTCATTTGCAAAGAAAAGATAACAATCTAATTTAGAGAAATCTTGTAAGAATTATGTGAGATAATGTTTGAATAGTGTATGGCCCATAATAAGTAGTCAAGAAATGGCAAACTTTTGACTTCTGGACAAGATGGAGGCATAGGTGGATACACTGTGCTTCCTTGCACAACCAAAATTAAGGACAACAAAGATTTAGAAACAAGAAAACAACCACAACTAACAGAAAATTGAACTGTACAGAAGTCCAACAACCATTCATCTGGACTCATAAAAGGGGCAGAGTAGTGGAAGGAAAAAGTGAAGGTTGGAGGACCCTGGTGCACAGGAGCCCCAGGTGTGCAGGTGACAGCTAGCAGACCCTGGGCTCAGGGTGGCAATGGGCAGACCCAGTGAGGCTGCACAAGGCAGCTGGCTGACTAGGTGGTCCCATATTTGCCTGCAGATAGCGCAGATAATCCAGGTGAAAACGGGGAGAGAGACAGACCTCGCAACCCAGGGCCCCAGTGCCAGGAAATAAAATCTAAAAACACTGATTGAAAACACTTGTGGGGGTTGAGGTGCTAGAAGAGACTCCCAGCCTCACAGGAGAGTTCACTGGAGAGACCCACAGGGTCCTAGAACATACACAGGCCCACCCACATGGAAATCAGCACCAGAAGGGCCCAATTTCCTTGTGGGAAGCAGTGGAAGGGACTGAAATGTGAAAGAAAGTGGAGCAAGTGCCATTGTTCCCTCTCAGACCCTGCCCCCACATACAGCGCTACAACCCAGAAACTGGGCTGCCCTGCCCTGGGGAACACCTAACACTCCACCCTTCACTATGTAACAGGCTCGGCCAGACCAAAACCAAAACCAAAACCAAAACCAAAACCAAAACCAAAACAAAACACCCCAAAATGGCTCAAAGGGGAGAATAGATCCAAGCCCCAGAGCCAATTCATCTAAGCTATGAAGAGATAGCCAACCTATCAGATGCACAGTTCAAAGCCCTGGTGATCAGGATGCTCACAGAATTGGTTGATTTTGGTCGCAAATTAGATGAACAAATGAAAGGTACACTAAGTGAAATGAAGGAAAATGCACAGGGAACCAATAGTGATGGGAGAAAAACTGGGACTCAAATCAATGAAGTGGACCAGAAGGAAGAAAGAAACAAACAAACAGAAAAGAATGAAGAAACAAGAATTAAAAAAAAAATGAGGAGGCTTAGGAACCTCCAGGACATTGTTAAACGTCCCAACATCTGAATTATAGGGGTACCAGAAGGGGAAAAGGAAGAGCAACAAGTGGAAAACTTATTTGAACCAATAATAAAGGAGAACTTCCCCAAGCTGGCAAAGGAAATAGACTTCCAGTATGTCCAGGAAGCTCACAGAGTCCCAAAGAAGTTGGACCCAAGGTGGAACACACCAAGGCACATCATCATTACAGTACCCAAGATTCAAATGAAGGAGAGAATTCTAGAAGCAGCAAGGGATAAGGGGACAGTCACCTACAAAGGAGTTCCCATCATACTGTCAGCTCATTTCTCAGAAGAGACCTTACAGGCAAGAAGGAGCTGGAAAGAAGTATTCCAAGTCTTGAAAGGCAGGGACCTACATCCAAGATTGCTCTATCCAGCAAAGCTGTCATTTAGAATGGAAGGGAAGATAAAGTGCTTCTCAGATAAGATCAAGTTCAAGGAGTTCATCATCACCAAGCCCTTATTACATGCACTGTTAAAGGGACTTATCTAAGAAAAAGAAGATAAAAAATATGACAGTAAAAAGATAGCAAACTCACTATAATTAACAACCACACCTAAAACAAAAGCAAATAAGCAAACAACTAGAGCAGGAACAGAACCACAGAAATGGAGATCACATGGAGGGTTAGCAACAGGGAGTGGGAGGAGGAGAGAGGGGGAAAAGGTACAGAGAATAAGTAGCATAGACGGTGGGTAGAAAATAGACAGGGGGAGGGCAAGAATAGTATGGGAAATGTAGAAGCTAAAGAACTTATGACACATGGACATGAACTAAAGTGGGGGGATGTGGGTGGGAGGGGGTGTGCAGGGTGGAGGGGAATGAAGGGGGAAATGGGACAACTGTAATAGCATAATCAATAAAATATATTAAAAAAGAAATGGCAAACTTTTATATAAGTATTATTAGGATTTGTCTTTTTATTAGTGGAAGAATGACTGCTCCCTTCAACATTTCCTAGGTGATTTCCTTACAGATTCAGAGAAGCTTTTCCATTTCCTGGGTCTTGGGGTTTCATGAATCAGGGTCATGGCCTTCCTTACCCCCTCAGAGAATGACTTGTGGGTACCAACTCCCACAGCTGTCTCCAAGCTGTCCTTCACCCTCTCCCCGTAAGTGACCGTTGGGTCAGCAGCAGGCGACCCTGCGTGGAGCAGCATGAAGGGTTATCCCTTTGCCAGAAAGATCGATGATGAGCCCTGCAAACAGATTGAAAAGTTTTCACTGCACATACATGATCATGGGTTCATTCAGACAATCCTCTGTGTGAAGTTTAGGAAAGCTTGCCTAAAAAGGCAAAAGTTAAAGATAGCTCAACAATTTTTTTTTAGTTATTTATTTCTGATGAGAAAAGCAATCAAAGGCTGGGGCCTAGTAGGAGAAAGAAATCTATTAAAATGTTAAAGATATTTAAGTCCAAAAATTCGTAAGTACAAGAATGATTGAAAGGATAAGTAAAATAAGCAAAACAATGACTTGACCTTCAATGAATGTCCCCAAGTCCTAAGTCCCGTAGGACTCCAATGTTTCCCAATGGTTTGTGCAATTGTGTATTTTCTTTCTTTTCCTGCCTCTCTTGCCAAACTTTACTCAACACTTGCTGGAGAACAAGGACTGTTGGATATGTTTTCAGTGGAACCAGTGTTTTCTCAGCATTTGGAGGAAGCCCTTAGATGGGGGTGGGGCGGGGTAATTAAAGAAGGTGGAATGGGAATGAGAAGTGGCTACTGGAGCCCTAAAATGGGGCTCAAAGGTCCTGGGTGGAGGGCTGAGGGTTAGAGAGGTGGTAGGAATAGGGGAGGAGTGTGCCAATGGGTTGGAGGCAGTAGGTATTTGGCTGGGGCTTTAGGACCTCCTGGGGCACTGTTCAGTGGTGGATGGATGAAGGGGCAGACTCACTGAGGGAGCAGAGGGTCCAAGATGCCTGGTGTGGGCAGGAGGAGGTCAGGCTGTGAGCACCATGAAGGCAGCCAGAGCTGGTGAGGCTGGCAGCTGCCACCTGTCTGGGTTGCCCTAGTCTACTGCTTCTTCCACTTCCCTGCCCTCTGGTGTTTGGGACAGAGTTAACTTCTCCAGTCTCCGGCCTGTGCTGATGGTGAGGCTGGGAGTGACTCCCCTGGGTCCTGGGATGCAGGCTGGCACAGTCATGGGTCAAGGGCTGCCCATCTGTGGCCGGCTTTCCAGTGACCCTGACTCAGCTCTGGGTGTTAGGAGAATCTGTTTGCAGTGATGGATTTCTGGCCTCCCAGCTCTGCCCTGCAGGGGCTCCCAGTCTACGTGGGAGATCTGGATAGTTACTACAAGCAGAACTGTGAATGTGATGGGAACTGGCATGAACATTCCCTGTGAACTCTTTTTTTTAAAATATACATTTTATTGATTATACTATTACAGTTGTCCCATTTCTCCCCCATCATTCCCCTCCACCATGTACACCCTCTCCCACCCACATCCTCCCCCTTTAGTTCATGTCCATGTGTCATAAGTTCTTCAGCTTCTACATTTCCCACACTATTCTTGCCCTCCCCCTGTCTATTTTCTACCCACCATCTATGCTACTTATTCTCTGTACCTTTTCCCCCCTCTCTCCTCCTCCCACGCCCCTGTTGCTAACCCTCCATATGATCTCCATTTCTGTGGTTCTGTTCCTGTTCTAGTTGTTTGCCTAGTTTGCTTTTGTTTTAGGTGTGGTTCTTAATAGCTGTGAGTTTGCTGTCTTTTCACTGTCATATTTTGATCTTCTTTTTCTTAGATAAGTCCCTTTAACATTTCATATAATAAGGGCTTGGTGATGATGAACTCCTTCAACTTGACCTTATCTGAGAAGCATTTTATCTTCCCTTCCATTCTAAATGACAGCTTTGCTGGATAGAGCAATTTTGGATGTAGGTCCCTGCCTTTCAAGACTTCAAATATTTCTTTCCAGCCCCTTCTTGCCTGTAAGGTCTCTTTTGAGAAATCAGCTGACAGTCTGATGAGAACTCCTTTGTAGGTGACTGTCCCCTTATCCCTTGCTGCTTCTAGAATTCTCTCCTTCATTTGAATCTTGGGTACTGTAATGATGATGTGCCTTGGTGTGTTCCACCTTGGGTCCAACTTCTTTGGGACTCTGTGAGCTTCCTGGACATACTGGAAGTCTATTTCCTTTGCCCGCTTGGGGAAGTTCTCCTTTATTATTTGTTCAAATAATAAATAATAAGTTTTCCACTTGTTGCTCTTCCTCTTCCCCTTCTGGTATCCCTATAATTCAGATGTTGGGACGTTTAACAATGTCCCGGAGGTTCCTAAGCCTCTCCTCATTTTTTAAAATTCTTGTTTCTGCCTTGTTTTCTGTTTGGCTGTTTGTTTCTTCCTTCTGGTCCACTCCATTGATGTGAGTCTCAGTTTTCCTCCCATCTCTATTGGTTCCGCATTCGACTTCTTTCATTTCACATATTGTAGCCTGCATTTTTTCATCTAATTTGTGAGCAAAATCAACCAATTCTGTGAGCATCCTGATCACCAGTGCTTTGAGCTGTGCATCTGATAGGTTGGCTATCTCTTCACGGCTTAGAGGAATTAGCTCTGGGGATTTGATTTGTTCTCCAGTTTGAACCATTTTTGGTGCCTTTTTTTGTTTTGTTTTGTTTTTTCCCTGTAAACTCTTTGGGAAGAAGCCTGGCTGCTCTCCATCCCCAGGGTTCTGCCCACCATCAAATGGTCTTATAGCCACACGATGGTCCTCTTAGCCCAGACCTCTCCTCGGATTCCAGACACTTGTGTTCAACTGCATCCTCCATGTCCACCACGATGTCCAATGGGACAGTTAACAAAAACCCACCTAAATCCACACTTCTGATTCCCTGCTTCAGTGATTCCTCCCTTCATCCCTCAGTCTTGGCAAAGTTCTCATCCCATTGCCTAGGGCAGATATCTGCTAATCACTCTTCTCTCTCTTACACACTTCATACCCAATTTACTAGACAGTCCAGTCACTTCTGCCTTCAAAATACACCCCCTCCCATAACACCCGTGCACACCCATTTAGAGCATGCCACGTGTGGTCTACGCTGTGGGCCCAGGTGGGACTGGGAGGCTGTGGCTCCCCTTCGCAGTCTTGCCTGGGACTCTGTTGCAGCCTCCCTGCTGCTCTGCTTCCCTCTTTCTGAGACTCTTGTCCACATGGTAACTGAGTGATGGTGTCAGAGCAGAAACAAGTCTTGTTGTTCCTGGGGTACAAATGTCAGGAAACAGTCACGATGGGAGATGAAATGATATGAGATCTGGATTTGCTTCGTGATCATCCAGCAAGCGGGGGAAGTGAACGGGAGCAAATATGGTTGAAGCTGGGAGATGGCTAAGCGGGCATTCGCAGACTCTCATTTTTTATACTATATTATACTGTCTCCTTTGGTATATGTTTAAAGCATTTTGTAAGGAAGGTAGAATAAAACAATCCAATAAAACCATATAAATCTGGTCAAAATCTTCAAAAGGCTCTCCAGCTCTCTGAGGGTAAGAACGTAAGGCCGTGAGATGTAGCAAGCCCCCTCTCTGTGCGCAGGGCATGCCCAGAGCTGTTGAATTTCAATCTCTATTGGTGGAGCGGAAGCCTCAGCAGTTTCCATAAGTGTGGTCCCCAGCCCAGCCGTGGCAGCATCACCTTGGAAGTTGTCAGAAATGCACATTCCCTGGCTCTCCTTCATACCTGCTGAAGCAGAACCCCTGAGTGTGGGGGTCTGCATCTGTGTTTTCAAAAACCCTCCATGTGATTCAGTTTCCAGGGCCGAGCCTGAGGACCCAAGAGTAAGGCCTGAGGAAGCTGACGCAGGTTCTCCTGAGGGATGAGCAGGTGAAAGAAATGCAGGTCTGGGACCCACAGAGCCTGGGAGAGAGTCTAAGATTGTGGTGCTGGGCCCTCTGCTTCCACCATCATCAGGGCAGAGCTGCGGACAGTGGGGCTGACTTGCCTGTTCCCTCTTCAGGGGAGGAGCGGGGTGTGGTGGGCTTGAGAGCCCCATGCCCAGTATGCTGGGAAGAAGAGTGCCCTCCCCTCCATGAAGATGTGCACGGTGCTAATGGGATGCCCGGGTGGTGGCTCTCACACCAGGCTCCATAGCGGCTGCATTCTCAGGCTTGTCCACTGGGCTCCATTACCAGTGTCTTCTGCATCCTGTGACTGCCTCGTTCTAGTTGCAAGGGGTGGAGAATGGAGGTTCATATGTCTAGGACCTTAAATTTTTTTCTTTTTTTTAATATATTTTATTGATTATGCTATTACAGTTGTCCCATTTCTCCCCCATCATTCCCCTCCACCATGCACACCCCCTCCCACCCACATTCCCCCTTTAGTTCATGTCCATGTGTCGTAAGTCCTTTAGCTTCTACATTTCCCATACTATTCTTGCCCTCCCCCTGTCTATTTTCTACCCACCGTCTATGCTACTTATTCTCTGTACCTTTCCCCCCCCCTCTCCTCCTCCCACGCCCCTGTTGCTAACCCTCCATATGATCTCCATTTCTGTGGTTCTGTTCCTGTTCTAGATGTTTGCTTAGTTTGCTTTTGTTTTAGGTGTGGTTCTTA
Source organism: Glossophaga mutica (assembly GCA_039655065.1). Classification (NCBI taxonomy): domain Eukaryota; kingdom Metazoa; phylum Chordata; class Mammalia; order Chiroptera; family Phyllostomidae; genus Glossophaga; species Glossophaga mutica. The sequence continues at coordinate 108,187,548 of CM077306.1, forward strand.
ATAGCTGTGAGTTTGCTGTCTTTTCACTGTCATATTTTGATCTTCTTTTTCTTAGATAAGTCCCTTTAACATTTCATATAATAAGGGCTTGGTGATGATGAACTCCTTCACCTTGACCTTATCTGAGAAGCACTTTATCTGTCCATCCATTCTAAATGACAGTTTTGCTGGATAGAGCAATTTTGGATGTAGGTCCCTGCTTTTCAAGACTTCAGATATTTCTTTCCAGCCCCTTCTTGCCTGTAAGGTCTCTTTTGAGAAATCAGCTGACAGTCTGATGAGAACTCCCTTGTAGGTGACTGTTCCCTTATCCCTTGCTGTTTCTAGAATTCTCTGCTTCATTTTAATCTTGGCTAATGTGATTACGATGTGCCTTGGTGTGTTCCTCCTTGGGTCCAACTTCTTTGGGACTCTCTGAGCTTCCTGGACATCCTGGTAGTTTATTTCCTTTGCCAGATTGGGGAAGTTCTCCTTTATTATTTGTTCAAAGAAGTTTTCCACTTGTTGCTTTTCTTCTTCCCCTTGTTGCTGCTCTGGGCAGCATGTGGCCAGAGGCTCCCTGGATTGTGCCCTTCTGGGCACAGGAGCTCCTCGGGCACATTTGAGGCCTAACTGCCCTTCTGTGATCCGGGGGGTTGGGGAGACAGGGATCCCCTAGAAAGATGCTGGAAGATTTGCCACCCCTACCTTCCAGTAGCTCCTTCGGTGAATGTGACCAGTGACCCGAACCCTGGTGGACTGGATGCTCGACTCTGGGCCGTGGAAAGGGAGAAACAGGCTGATCCCGCATTTCCAGGAGGTGGAGGTGTGTGTGTGGCTTGCAGAACCCTTCAGAAGCTGGTGCCCATGCTTGTCTTCCAGGAGAGGACCTTGGTGCTGCTTCATGGCAGGAAGGGACCCTCACCCTGCAATACAGAAAACAAATGGGACGGCCCAGGGCCAGGGAGGGCCAGGTGGCCTTGGGAGGGACAGCTTGTCACAGTGATTGGGAGCCACTCTCTCTGCTCGCCTGCATTTTTAGCCAAGAAGAGATCATTCCAGAGGAGGAGGGGAGAGTGGGAAATGGTGAGCAGGTCAGTGGACAACTTGAACCTGCAGGTGTGAACGAGATGTTTCTGGTACCACTCTGGGTCTTCCATCAGACGCCTGATGGCAGTGAGCAGTTTGAGGAGGGACTGCGCAGAGCTGACTGGCAGGAAAAACCTGGCTGGTCAAGGGAAAGTGAGGATGCTTCTTGCTCTCAAGAACTCATCTCTGTGGGTGGCAGGAGGGCAGGACCAATGCCAGAGGATAGTGCAGGTGGGGACACGGGGTGCAGACGTGAGGTGAGGGTAGGCGCTGGGCTTCCCTGAGCAGGAAGTGTGCAGGGAAGTCTGGAGGGGCAGGGGAACATGGGCAGAGCAAGCGAGGGACACAGGAAAGAACCAAGGAGCAGCTCACTGGGTGAGAGATTTGGGGAGAGGAGTGGTCTGGAGTGGCCTGATTCTGGGGCTTGCTGGGCAGCCAAGCAAGCTGCTACTGGTTTTCAGAACACAGTGGACTTGTACTGGAAAACCCTTATTGAGTTCTCTCACATTTCTTATGAGAAGTTCTGTAAAATCTCTTGAGTATGAACTGAGGGATAAGAGGCAATCCCTCCTTTGGTCCTGGGGGTGATGATAGCAGAGGGACATTGGGCTGACACTGGGGAGCCTCCTGGGGGTGAACCCTATAGAACCCACATGTCAGGTCCCCACCTCCCAGCCAATCGGCTTGCTCTGTTCCCTGGAGGCTCAGCCAGCAGCAGCCCCCACAGGGTGGGCTGAGCTGCGGCTTCAGGTCTGCAGACATAAAGGGCGCTGTCGTTGTCCCACCCCAGAGGCTCCGTGGCCCCCAGTCTGCCTCTCCCACCCTCTGTGCACCCAGAGTCCCCACTCACTGGGCTTGTCTTTGGGTTGTCACTGGTGTCCACATCTCTGTGGAAGGTGGGGTGGTCATCCAACAGAAACAATAGTTGAGTAACCTGGGAAGGTGCTCCTTGTAGAGACTGGTGTGGGGCAGATTCTCATATTAACTCCTCCCCCAGGCCCATTTGTCCGTGGTTGTGTGACTCCCTGTTGCACCCTTCTCCCCATCCTTTCTCACTTTTCCCTGGCCCGCTGACCTTCCAGGAGACTGGCCTCTGTGGATTAATCATGGGGTTCCCTTTGCTGGTGGCTTTTTACTGGGCTTGGCCAGTGGGAAACACCTGTGGTGGAAGGAGAAAGGACAGGCTGTTTCTTAGGTGATTCCTCCCTCCCTGTCAGGGGCTGGGTTCCTTGGAACTACAAGGTCACTCTGCTGTTCCCCCTCTAGTCCCTTCCTGACTGGGGAAAGGGGAGGGTCCCTCTGCCTCAGGTCCCCTGTTGTTCCCCTCACCCATATACACAGCCCCTCTTTAAAACCCTGAATGATGTCCGTGGAATTCTGCTTCCCACTGGGACGCTCCATCTCTCCATCTCCAGTTCTCTTCTCACCCTGTTGGGGCTGGGCAAGGGCTCATCTCCTGTGAGGGGGACGTTCTCTCCTCACTCAGGACAGTGCTCTTTCATCAGAAAGTGTATGGCAGAGTCTTGGCTTCCTTTTCCTCTCCCCTTCCTGGGATTCATCCTTTAACCCCTCCCTCTACTTTGAACCTCTGGCTCCAGCTCTCTGAGTCAGTGTGTGAGGTTTTCACAGAGAGGCAGGTGCCCACCAGCCATTCTCAGCTTTTTGCCAGGAATTTGGAATTTCCCAGGGGCACGTTCCCCTGGGGAGTCAGAGCTGTAAACTGAGGCCACTTCTTTAGCAACGGTCCCAGGAGCAGCCTCCTCTCCTCTTCCCTCTGTCATCCCTGAGGGGTACCTGAACTTCATTGCATCTGAGGGATCTGCCTTTTGTCCACGTCGCTGTGTGAGTTCTCCCCTTCACCATGTGTCCTGTCACGTGAGAGCAAGAGGCTTTGTCTTCCCCATGTGCCCATGACCAGCTGTCAGTAAATGCCCACTGAACAAGTGTGTGTAAGGAGTGTGTCTCATAGTGACTCATAGGGGCACCATGAGGGGTGAAACCAAGGGGCAGGTGGAGCAGGGAAGCCTTTTGGTTTAGGGGAAATGGCAGAGCCAAGGTCTGGTCTGGGCCTTTTGCAAAGAGTGAGAGAGAGAGAGTGTGTGTGTGTGTGTGTGTGCGCGTGTGCACGCGTGCTCATGTGAGCACATATGTGATCCCTGGGAGAGTCCCTCACCCTCTCGGGTCTTGGGGAGCAGTGAGACTGGGGAGCAAGGTGGGACAGACCAATGGGTGGGGACAGGCTTGGACATGCTGACATTGTCCTTGCATTCCCCTATGGGGACTCAGGTTTGCTGTTAAAAATGAGTAATACTTTATTCAAACAAACAAACAAACAAACAAACAAACAAAATGAATAAGGACTAACTGTTCAGCAAGTGGATAAGTACTGAATTCTGGTGTCCTTTCCTGTCCCGAGTGCCCCTTCAGCATACCAGGTAAGCCCTTGTCTGATTTCTGCTACCACGGAGTTGCTTTGCCTTTTCTTCAAGTTCCTCTGTCAGGAGTCGTCCTGTGTAGTCATTTGAGTCTGGTTTCCTCTGCTCCCGTCCACTTGTTTAAGAGCCCTTGTAGGCATTGTGCAGCCTTCCCCTGATGTACTGCAGGGAAGCTCCCTTTATGTCCTCCACGTGCCTGCCACGAGGGGGCAGCAGAGCCTGATGGACCCTGGTGAGACCTGGGGCAGCTGGTCTTCTGTTCCCTGGGTTACTCCTCCACCCACCCATACAGCACCCTCCATTTTGGCCCCTCCCAGGCAGGGTGGTCCTGCTGCCACCCTCTGAGACCTGTTGCTTTGGAGAAGATTTCTGGAGCAGAGGGTCTCCAAACTCTTTGGATCACACACTTCTTTCAGGAACGTATTTTGAACATGCAGTTATGTGCAAACATTATATGGATTGTAAAAACAAACACCAATAACACATTAAAAGAGATCGGACTAAGCTTATAATAAAAATTCTAATATATTTTTTGCCTCCCCTCCTGCCCTCAGACTCCTGGAGTACCCCTGGAGTTGGTGCCCCCAGTCTGGTGGCCTCTGTTTAGAGCTCCGCTGAGGTTCGGAGGGGACCTGCTCCTGTCAGGGTTTGGCCACACAAGCACATGACTCAGGGCAGGTCTCCTCACATTGTTCAGTCTCCATCTTCCAGCTGTAAAAAGGGTCCTCTCAGACCACTATAGGAAATCATTCATTAAAATGAAATATGTAATGTTTAGAGCGAAATAGCACAGGGTGAAGGGTGGGCCCGAGGACTTGGTGGCTCTAGCAGGGCCTGGCCTGTGGGCTTCAGCCTACAGTTCAGCCTGGGGATACAAGTGCCCCAACCAAGGAGGAACAGAGTGCCCAGCCTCCTGGCACTGTTAGACTCAGCCTCTCCAGCTGACAAGATCCTGTCCTGCCTCTAGTGCCCCAGGCCCCTCTCCTCTGTCAGGGACAGAGGCCAAAGTGCCAGGCCTCCAGGCGCCTTCCTGTAACTTGGCACTTAAACCTCTCTCTCCAGGACTTGCCTGTTTCACTCTTGACCATGAATAGGTCTGATTTACATGGGATTAGAGGGTGAGTAAATTCTTCCCAGGCCACTGACTGGGTCATCCATATGGGCAGTTCCCGTTCTCATTCCCTGCAGATCATTCACTGACACCGCAGCGACTGAGAGACATGTGCCCAGTCCAGCGACTCATTCTCATATATGTCAGGGCTGCATGTTGGGAGGACCTTGCACCTTCCTTTCGTCCCCGCTCCCTCCCTCTCTTCCTTTCTCCCTGCCTCCCTTTCTTCTTTTTTTCCTTTCTGGGGCCATGTTTCTTTGTTGGCTTCCTTTCCTTTTATTTTCTTACTTATCTTTTCCTTATTTATTAGTGTAATAAAGTTTATTAAATTTTCTATGAGATTATCTTTCTCCCTGGGTTTACTCCCTTCCCTTTAATATCGCAGGGCTCGGGTGGGACAGCTGCCTCCTCACCTCCCCTGGAGCTCAGACTTTGAAGAAAGAGTGGGTTGCCCACTCAGAGAGTGTGGGACAGGTGCCCGACCTGGTGGGCCCCGCAGCCCACTTGGGCAGGCCCCAGCTCCTGGTAGGGAGTGGGGGCTCATGGAATTCTCTGAGGCAGTGTTGGTTGGATAATTGAGTTATAGGAATAAGAGCTTACATTAGGTGGGGCTCAGGTTAAGGTGAGGGCCTGACTGTGACCTTGGGACTCTGCTCAGCAGGCTGCCAGGGTCATGCAGATTAGGGAAAGAAAAAAAAATTTAAGGTTGAAACACAGGCCGCCACCATGTTTGTGTATTCAGGTGTATATATTTGTGATTCCTTTTATTTTTAATTTCCCCCCCAAATCAGCTGTCAGCTATCAGAAACGTGGTCTGTCCAGCTCCGGAGTTGTTCCTCCTGGTTCATCCTCATGCAAACGAGGCACCACCTGCTCCATCAACCCCAGCCTTGCCAGGCTTCCTCTCCACCCCAGATGCCCACCTCTGCCTCTTCTATTAGTCTGAATGAATGTTTCTTCTTTAATTCCTTGGTTGTCTGCAGGGGGCTCCGCCTGTAGAACCCCCCATTCATCACGGATGAAAATAAAAACTACCAAGTCATGATCTGCTTGAGGAGGAAGGGTGGTCAAACTCTCAGAGGAGAATGACCCAGAGCCCCTTCCTCACTGGGCTTTTATTGGGCTCAAATACACAGGAATACAGGTATGTCAGGTGGCAAGGATCAAACAATGGTTAACATTTCAAAGAAATCTGAGGGCTTAATCCGAGTCAATGTCTGTCTGGAAAGGGGGTTGCAAAACTCTGGGAGGCAATCTCATTTCCTCCTGGGACCCTTATCACTTAAGTGAGAGCACTCTTAGCAAAGCAGGTTTCACAGGACTTTAGGAATTCTTTCTTATGCCCGATCACCCAGGGAGCCGTCCTGGCCGGCACAGGGCTGCACCACTGGCCCTCATAGTTTCAGGTTTTAAGCCGATTAGGAAGCAGGAGACATCTCCCAGATGGAAATGAGGACTCGGGCTATGTCAGAATAGCTGAGGGGCGAGGGTCCATCACATCCTCTTTGCTGCAGCCCCCCGAGTCTTTCCATGAGGCCTCCCAAGTGGTCGCGTCTGGCTTAGGTTGCCCCTCCCATGAGGAGTCTTACCCGTCATTGACTACCAAGCATTGAGGCCAGAGATGGATGAGGCAGAAGCAGTGATCCTGCCAGGGAGATAAGCTTTGTCTCCTTAGCAGGTCATGTCCTCTTGACAGAACAGACCCAGATGAAGTGGGTCCCTTGGGCTCTTACACAGCCCACCATGGGGTGAGGGTTACAACTCCTGAAACCAGGCTGAACAGCTTGCAACAGTTGTCAGACTTCCATACAGTTCAATTTTGAGGCAGTTCTGGTTATTTTTTTGTTTTTAAATTTGTTATCCTTTTGGTTGTGAGAAGAGGCAAAGTGTATCTACTTATGCTTCCATCTTGGCTGGAGGTCTTGTATTTTTTGTAAAAGGTTTTATTTACTTCTTTTTGGATGAGGGGAAGGGAGGGAGAAAGAGGAGAGAAACCTCCGTTGCCTCCTACACACCCACAACTTGTCACAGCCAATGCTCACAGCTAAGTGGCCTAGGTAATTCTTTCCCATTGATGTGCCTACACCAACCAAGGATCAACTACCAAAGGAGAGTGTACTCAGCCCACACTAAGGGTGCACCTCAAGTACCCAGCTTGGGTGATAGGGAGGCTGTGCCACTGGTCTCTACAGGACACCTACTACATTAGGTCACACTACCAAGACAGGGAGCCATAGCAGCTCTACCTAATACACAGAAACAAACACAGGAAGGCTGCCAAAATGAGGAAACAAAGAAACATGGCCCAAATGAAAGAACAGATCAAAACTCCAGAAAAAGAGCTAAATGAAATGGAGATAAGCAATCTACCAGATGCAGAGTTCAAAACAGTGGTTATAAGGATGTTCAAGGAACTTAGTGAGAACTTCAGCAGCACAGAAGAGATCCAGTCAGAAACGAAGGATACACTGATTGAAATAAAGGACAATTTATAGGGAAACAACAGTAGAGTGGATGAAGCTGAAAATCAAATCAATGATTTGGAACATAAGGAAGAAAAAGCAACCAATCACAACAACAATAACAACAACAAAATGAGAGTGTAAACAACTTGTGGGACAACTTCAAGTACCCAACATTCACTTCATAGGGGTGCCAGAAAAAGAAGAGAAAGAGCAAAAAATTGGAAATCTTTTTGAAAAAATAATGAAAGAAAAGTTCACTAATTTGGTGGAGGAAATAGACATGCAAGTCCAGGAAGCCCAGAGAGTCCAAACAAGAAGGACGTGCCCTGACTGGTGTGGCTCAGTGGATTGAGGGCCGGCCTGTGAATCAAAGGGTCAGTGGTTTGATTCCCAGTCAGGGCACATGCCTAGGTTATGGGCCAGGTCTCCAGTAGGGGGTCCATGAAGGGCAACCACACATTGATGTTTCTCTCCCTCTCTTTCTCATGCCCTCCCCCTCTTTCTAAAAATAAACAAAAAATCTTAAAAAGATAGATAGACAAAAAGAGGCCCACTGAAGACACATCATAATTAAAATGCCAAAGGCTAAAGATAAAGAGTTGGGTGGAGAGTGTGAAAGAATGGGAGAAGAGGTGAGGGGATTCAGACGGGCAAATAGGTAGTAACAGAACAGCCAGGAGGATGGAAAGTGCAGCATAGGAAACAGAGGAGTCAGAAAACTTACCTGCATGACCCATGGACATGAACTGGGTGGGGGGATTGCCTGAGGGATTGAGGTTTGATGGGTGGGAGGGACAAAGGGAAAAATCAGGACAACTGTAATAGTACAATTAATAAAATATAATAAAAAGGGGACTAATCCTTTCCACCTACTGTCATGTTAAACATCACAGTTCATTTTACAAATCACCTTTGTTTTAATGGTTTAAGTATGTATCTGAAACTTTTGAAAATACTGAAGCAACTACAAGATGAGAGGTATTATAGGGCTGTGAAAGAAAGTAAAACACCAATGTTATTAGCATGAGGTTAATTTATATTCAATAAAGAAAAATCGTTTGTGGTTAGTGAACAGGGTTTGTCATTAAAGCAGGTGGAACATGACCCTGATGAGCTGGGAAAGGTCAGTGAGGTCTGCAGCTTGATGCCCTTCCTATCCCTGTGCTCCAGTGTCCTTCCAGTGTCCTTCGGGAAAATCTGCTGTCAGCTCCCTCCCCCACTACGCAATCAAAGGGCTGGGATTTATGGTATGATAAGCCTCCTGGCCCTATCAGCCTGGGACACGTCTGAGTCCAAGGTCCCTTTCTGCTCCTCACCCTGACTAGTGTGCAGTTGGGGACTGGGCTGGGCTTAAGGGCTGGGGAGGGGTGGAGGGCAGGGGTCTCCTTGCAGCTCTAGCCTTCCCTGTCCCCCCATCCTTTAAAGTTCCTGGATTAAGAGTGACTGGATGGTTGGGCTCAGGTTTTACTTAATCTCTGTCTGCATGCATGAGAATGAAGAGGCAGGAATATAATTTTTATGACCCAGTCCCTGGCACTCAGTAGGTATTCAAGAAAATGTTTTTTCCCCTCTATCTTTTCATAAAATTTCCCTAATGTCTCACAGGTCTTGAGAAGGCTCCCTGTTGGGCAGTGGGGGTTGCGGGTGTACCCAAAGTCCAGCATGGGTCTTTGTCTCATTAGTTATTTTTGGCTCAATATGGATTTTACAAGTATTCCTTAATCTGAGTGGTCCTTAGCAGAAATGGACCTTTGGGGGAGGACTTCAGAGTGAGATGTATTCAGGTATATCCTGGAATCACTTGTTTGCTTGCAGTTTAATATCTCATACCAGACTTCCGGGCAGAAAGCAAGCGTCCTGTGCATCGGTGGGTCAGCGAGTCCTTGCTGCAGGAAGACAGATGTAAGGGGTCACTCTGAGACGTTTGGTTTCCTCTTCTGAGAATGAAGATAGTCATGAGAACTACCTGGCTGAGTCAGTGAGGGACAACTAGGCCAAATCACTTGATATGTGAACCGGGGCACAGGCAGGCTTGAGGGGGCCATCAAAGGGGGTTGAAACTGAAATTTCCAATGGGCGATGTCATCAGTGACACGATTGTGCTTGTGGTAGATAGAAAACCAGAGGGGAAGATGGTGAAGCTGTTGTGTCCATGGGGTTGTCTTGTTTAGGTCAGAGTCAACAGACTTGATGTTTCTTAGTGGACTAAAATGGTTTCTGAATTTGCACAAGTCTGAGCAGCCAATGAGCTGGCCCCGAGGGTGAGAGTTTGGTGGGAGAGAGAGAGCAAGACATCCAGTGGGAGGGTCCCAGGCTGGGAAAACTCAGTGAATTGGAGAAACTCATGTGAGACCAGTGAGGGAGCCCATGGGAGAGGAATGGGATAAGGTGGAGAAGACCCGAGGTGGGGCCACCGAGGAGGGGGAAGCAGAGGAAGTGCTGGCTATAGCTATAGATTTGAGAAAAACCTTGAACTTTATGGTAGGTTGGAAATAGACTGGCTGTAGAGCAAGGTGTCGAGGATGCCCTCCAAGTTTCTGGCGGAGATAACTGGGTGAACACAGGTGCTCTTTACTGAGATGGCGCACCTGCAGGAAGGGAGGCTGCTGAGGAAGACGCTGTGCTTCAGGGTTTTCCTTCAGGCTCTTCCTGGTGCACAGGCCGTTTAGGTGATACTAAAATATTAGGAAGCCGCAGGGCACTGTCCATTCAGTGTGAGCAAGACCAGGGTTTCAGAGTTGTTTCTGGAAGTTCCCGATGCCTGATGTTAATCCCTCGGTTGCCAGGTTGCGAACAGCTCCTGGGTCTTCTTCTCCCAGGTGAAGAAGAAACAAGTACTGGGGGCTCCTCCAAGGCTGAGGCCTGGGGTGATTACCAACCAACATGAAGTCCTTTCTGTCGTGAACGGACCTATGCCTAGGGGTAGGTGTTGGTCTTGGCTGTGCCACACTCAGTCCTACTTCCGAGGTCCAGAAAAAGACAACCTGCAATGTAGCAGCTGTTGCACAGCCTCTGTCTCTGCCCTGGGGGGCTGTCTCAGCGCGCCTGAACCTGCGCTCTGCTTCCTGCTCCAATCATGCTGTTTCTTCCCCAAGACCTGAGGCGCCCAGTGCAGAGGGCGGGGCAGAGTCTGCTGTATTGCTTTTGACGAGCTTTCTCTTTCTAATGGTGGAAGGAGCAGGAGAAGGGTGGATTCTTCAGGTGGAGCCCCAGGGCCTAGTCTCTACAGATTCCCCTGCAGCCTAGGCCAGGCTTTGCTTCTTCTCCACTCCCTGGGAGCCAACTACCTCTCCACACCAGGAACCAGGGCACCCTGCCTTGGCTCTGGCAGCAAGGTTTGGGTCTCTGAGTGCAGATTCGGAAGGCCCCTGAACCTTGTGAAGCTGCTGTGTTTAGAGAGCTCCGGCCTTTCACAGCAAGTAAGTTGGTTTTGAGGACACTTGTGGGTCAAGAGGAGGAAGCAGGGAGCAGCTGGCTGTGGGGTGGAGGCTGAGAATGAGGTGAGGCTGGGGGTGGGGTGGGGGCTACAGGAAGACCCAGGAGAACCTCCTCGAGGATCCTTTAGCCTGAGACAGAAATCTTCCAGAGAGAGGAGGAGGATTCACCCGTGGGTTGGGAACTGACTGGGGCACCTGCTGCGTGCAGGGCCATGTCCTTGGTCCCGAGCTGGAAAAGGAGGGTGGGATTGAAATGAAGGTGACTGATACAAGCAAACATAAGCAGGATAGGGTGCCTGTGACTGGAGCCACAGTCTCCTTGGGGAGGATGTAGTCTGTTCTGCTGCTTCTCAGTGATTCCCTGCTCACAATTAGGGGACGACAGCTCATAGGCAGGACCGGGCACGCCCTTCATGGCTAGGGGACTGGGTCTGCACCCTCTGTGTGGGGAATCATCGGTGTGTGCGGACAGTGGAGAAGCAAAGGGGCAGTTTCTCCTACAGGCCCAGGGTGCTGAGGGAGGAAGGGCCTGGTTTTCTGAGCAGGGTGAGCCTGTACTGTGGGTGCAGTTGGGGTGGGAAGGGAAGCAGTGTTTTTTTACCCCAAGCAAATCTAAAGGTTCTCTAGCTGCACACAGGCTTTCAAAAGGGCAGGGAGGAGTCTAGGCTCAGCCCTTTCTTGGTATCAGGATTGTGTGGGGCCTGCCACCCCATTAGCTTACTGAGTCAGTAGGGAAGGCTGTGCTCCTGCTGGGGACTGTTGCCAGCCCTGAGCCCTGCTGTCCCCTCTGAGGTCCCACTGCTCCCTCGGTCTTCACCTGCCTCCTGCCCTGCCTCTCCCCAGCTTGGAGGAAATGGAAGATTGCTCCAGCTACTTTTTGCTCTGCCATCTCACATCTCTTCTACTCCTCAGCCAGCTACTTACTCGGGGGTCTGCAGGTGAGTGTGTCCCCACCACTCTTCCTGTGTCTCCCTCAGGTAGGTGGGATCCCTGGTGAGTGGGGTCCCCAGGTACCCTGCGGGTTCTCTCCATCAGGAACAGTGGCTGTTGGTGGAGGCCCTTCTCTAGAGAGGTTATGATTCTCCCCAACTACTCACTGTAGTTAAACATTTAAGAACAGTCACCAAAGCATAAAAGAAGGATGAGACCTGACCAATTGTCCAGAGGAGTGTGTGATGTTTTTAAAAAGTCAGCTCTCAAATGAGAAAATACTTCTTTCCTCTTTGTTTCCTGGCTGTATTGGTATTCTGAGCACTTACTCATTCATTAATTCATTGCATTCCAAGAATACTTACAGGGTGTCGTCTATGTCGGAACTGTTATTCTATGAATAAAAAAGGTCAAATTCCCTATCTTCACAGAGCTTACATTCCAGCAGGAGACGGTGAATAGCTAATGCAACAAACCAGTCAAATCTGGTGTGTTAGCGGAGCCAAGAGGTTGGGGTGTTGCGGTAGAGCAGGAGGGAGTCAGGGCTGTGGGAGGTGAATGTGGTCAGGGTGGACAGGGAGATGGTCAAAGACTGGACGAGATGGGCCAGCGAGTCCTCGGGGATGACAGCAGTGCGAGGCTGGCAATGTGCTGGGTGTTCAGGGAACAGAGGAAACAAGTGTGGAGCAGAGGGAGCTGGAGGGAGAAGTAGGAGTTGGGGTCGCAAAGGTACTGGCAGCATCCCTATGCACCCCATGGGCCACTGGGGCCACTGGGGCGCATTACAGGGCTCTGAGCAGAGTAGGGACATAGTTTTGCTTAAAGGTGAAAAGGGTCACAGACAGGAGGGTGGGGAGAGGACAGACAGAAAGATGAGTTACAGTTGTCCTCCAAGTGAGAACTGATGGTGACTCAAGCTGAAATCAAGCAGCGTAGGTGACAAGTCCCTCTTTGGATGTCCAGCAGGGCTGGTGTTGCAGAGGAGTCACGTCATGGCCTGTCCCCCAGTTCTCAGAAGGCTGAGGGCTCTTGGAGGTGTGGTGGTGGTGGTAGATGAACCTCTTTTTGAAAAGATTTTATTTATTTATTTTTAGAGAACGGGAGGGAGAAAGAGAGGGAGAGAAACATCAACGTGTGGTTTTCTCTCACACACCTGCTACTGGGGACCTGGCCTGAAACTCAGGCATGTGCCCTGACTGGGAATTGAACTAGCAACACTTTGGTTCACAGGCTGGTGCTCAATCCACTGAGCCACATGAACCAGGGCTGAACCCTTTTTTTAAACAGGCAGTGTTTTGGGTTCCTGTAAGCAATGGGAGTGAGGACAGGTATTAATGGAAGTAGCATTTGGCTCCAGTTTTAATTTTTATTTATTATTATTATTATTTTATTTTATTTTAAAATATATTTTATTGATTATGTTATTACATACAGTTGTCCCATTTCCCCCCTTAACTCCCCTCCACCTGCAAATTCCTGTGCTTTAGTTCATGTCCGTGGGTCATACATATAAGTTCTTTAGTTTCTACATTTCCCACACTATTCTTGCCCTCCCCCTGTCTATTTTCTACCCACTGTCTATGTTACTTATTCTCTGTACCTTTTCCCCCTCGCTCCCCCTCCCCTGTTGCTAATCCTCCATGTGTATTTTATTTTTTAATTAAAATTTTTTTATTGTTGTTCAAGTACAGTTTTCTGCCTTTTCCTCCCACCCCTCTCCACCACCCCAGTCCTCCCTGTCTCCCTCCCCCATTTCCACCCTCTCTTGTTGTTGTCCATATGTCCTTTATAATTGTTCCTGTAAACCCTTCACCCTTTCCCCCCATTATTCCCTTCCTCTCCCCTCTGATCACTGTCAGCCTGTTCTCAATTTCAATGTCTTTGGCTACACTTTGCTTGCTTGTTTTGTTGATTAGGTTCCTGTTAATGGTGAGATCATGTGGTATTTGTCTTTCACTGCCTGGCTCCACTTTTTAGTTCACAGTAATTCAGTATAGGAGAAAGACATGGGCACATAAAGTTCAGGGTAGGAACTGTGAAGTTCCTGGGTGTGGTTGAGTGACCATGAGTCGAGACCTGGGCACAGGTGTGCCTTTGGTCAGTTTTTAGTCCTGTCCTAGGAGGGGCCAGATTAGAGCTGTGATTCTCAAAGTGTGTTCTCCAGAGCATCAGTGTCAGCTTCCTGGGGAACTCCTTAGAAATTTACATTCTTGGGTCCCCAGACCTACTGAATCTGGAGCTCTGGGGGTGTGGCCCAGTGATCTGTGGTTCAGAACCCTCCTGGTGATTGTGATGCACATCAAAGTTAAGAGTCACTGACTTAGAGTCATTCACAGAAGGGTGTGAAGACAGGAGCAGAAGTGAATAAGGGAGTCATTTTGACATCATTTTTGGGTCATGAGGTTGTTGTCAGAAGCTTTCCCTGATTCAGAGTTGTTACTCATACCATCAGGTCAGGATGGATTGACACCTGCCCCCACCTGCCTGGGCCTTCCCACCTGATGGTGTGTTCCCTGGCCCCAGTCTAGTGTCTCCATGTTTCTCATACTCGTTTCTGTGTCCACAGAGTTCTTGGTCATTGGCCCCTCAGAACCCATTGTGGCAGTGCTGGGTGGGGATATCACACTGCCCTGTCGTGTGTCCCCGGCCATGAATGTGGAGAACATGGAGCTCCGGTGGTTCCGCTCCAAGTTCTCCGAAGCTGTGTTCATCTATAAAAATGGCTGGAAGCAGGAGGATGAGCTGATGGCCCAGTATGCAGGGCGGACCTCTCTGGAGAGGGAGCTCCTCACTCAGGGGGAGGCTGCCGTGCGCATCCACAAGGTTCAGGCTACCGACGACGGGCTCTATTCCTGCTTCTTCAGAAAGGGAGACTTCTATGAAGAGGCCAATTTGGAGCTGAAGGTGGTAGGTTAGTGACTTGATCTGTACTCCTAGAGTCCCGGAGTTGGGAGGAAACTGAAGGACTGTGTAATTCAGCTCCTCATTTTATAGGTGAGAAAAAGAAGGCTCATTCACTCATTCATGTATTCACTAAAATATATAGAACCCCTACTATGTGCCAGCTCCTGTTCTGAGCACCTGGGATACACCAGTGAACCAATGATCCCTGCCCTGTGGAGTTGTGGTCTAGAGACAATAAATGAATACACTGATAAGTAGGTTATAGAAGATGTGAAGTCATGGTAGTAGTTAGGATGAAAGGCCAAGCAGAACAGGAGAAGGGGACTAGGATGTGGGTGAGAGAGGGAAGGCAGGCTTCAGTGTCACATAGGGGCTCAAATGGGGTCTTATGGACAACCAGAGCAAAGGTTCAGAGGAAGTAGGGATTTGGCCAAGTGGCTCTCTGGGGGATGAGAACGCTAAGCAGAGAGAACGCCTTGTGGGAAACCCGAGCCAGGAGTGCGGCTGGTGCGTTCTGGGCACACAAGGAGGCCGTCATGGTTTGTTCGTGAGATGAGTGAATGGGAGGGTGGTAAGAGGTGATGATACCGGAAAAAGAGATGTTCCTGGTGTAGGGTGGGATTGAGGACCACTGCCTGCCGCAGTCAGGAAAAGTTCATGGGGAGCACTCGCCTGAGTAGGCACTGGAGTTCACCAGCCAAGGTCCCAAAGAGACTTGAGATTGATGGACTGGGATGTGAGGAGGCAGGTGACTGTGGTTTTGAGCAGTTAACAAACAGTCCTTGTGGCCAGAATATGTGTGCCTTGAGGGGCACAGGTGGTAGGAATTGGGGGTAAGTAGAGAAGACAGCTGGGAGGAAGGCAGATGCCAGATCATCTGGTCACTGAGGAGAGTGCACAGAGCAGCGTGGGGAACGTGCCCTTTGCCGGCTGTGAGGATGGATGGAAGGTAAGCAAGGGTGGGGGCACGGATGCGGTTACGAGGTGGGGAGGGTGACTGCCTATCTTCATGGAGTGGCCCTGAGGTGAGCAGGAGGGATCAGATATCATGAGGTTTACAAAGTAGACCCAACTGAGTGTGTAAATTTGGGGACATGGACAGCTTTCTGGCAGAAGTGGGGACTGCTGGGGTTTGCTTAGGTTAGTAATGAATGTTTTCTTATTGAGTAAGCATTACACCAGAATATGGCAATCGTCATAGGCACTCTACTAATATAGTCAGGTAGCCGATACAACACACTGCATACCTGTTTTCAAGATAAACCTACTAATCCTCAGGAGAGAGAACTTGAAAGCACCATGGTCACACATAGTTTACCCTAAATTTACCTGGTAATCAGGGTGGCCATCTATGTTAGCTAATTGGGGGAAAATAAATTCTCATATCTTTTTAAACTGATTATTTATTTTTATTTTTTTAATTATAATTTTTAATTTAAAAAAGATTTTATTCATTTAGTTTTAGAGAGAGGGGAAGGGAAAAAGACAGGGAGAGAAACATCAATGTGTGGTTGCCTCTTGAATGCCCCCCCCTACTGGGGACCTGGCCTGCCACCCAGGCATGTGCCCTAAGTGGGAATCAAACCGGTGACCCTTGGGTTTGCAGGCCCGCGCTCAATCAACTGAGCTACACCAGCCAGGGCCAGATTCTTATATCTTTGTGACAGGAAGTGGTTTTACAACTTAGAGAATGGTGCCCACTGAGGTTAGACTCCTCCCCTCCCACAGGAAAGGGGAAAATAGGGTGCTATCTCCCTTGATGCTAACGTTTCAAGGAGATGGCTCTACTTCTCTCCCGCAGGTGTGGGCTCTGCCCCTCAAGTGCACATCACAGGGCCTGAGGAGGATGGGGTTCAAGTGGTGTGCACAGCCTCAGGGTGGTTCCCGAAGCCCCAGGTGCAGTGGAGAGACCTCAGTGGAGAGAAGTTCCTGGTGTTCTCTGAGGCCCATGCCCAAGACGCTAAAGGGCTGTTCAGTGTGGAGGCCGTTCTGGTGGTGAAAGACCATTCTGTGGGCAATGTGACCTGCTCTGTGCTCAATCCCATCCTGGGCCAGGAGAAGGCGATGGCCATTTTCATCCCAGGTCAGAGCTGCTCCCTACTCCCAGCAGAGCTGGAGGGAGGGGTGGGGCCCCAAGCAGGCTGGGTTGGGCTGTCCTGAGCTGTGTCTCTGATGGGGTCTCTGGCTGGGTGCAGAACCCTTTTTTCCCCAGTCCTCTCCATGGAAACCAGCTTTCCTGGTGAGCCTGACTGTGCTGGGGCTCCTACTCCTTGGTGCTGGCTATTACACCCAGAGAGAGCATTCCGCAAAGCTGCAGGAGCTGCAAGAACAGGAGACTCTGTGCCAGGCTAAGGAGCAGGACAGGCAGACAAAGGAGGAGGCGCTGAAGGCCAGAGGTAAGGCAGGACAGGATCCAGTGCCCAGGGCCCAAGGCTGGTTGGTGTGGCAGGCGGTGCTGAGAGGAACAGGCAGATGGCAGCATCAGGGTCCAGGGCTCCAGCTGTCCAGGGAGACCCAGGGTCTTTGGTCCAGGGCAGGTGGCTGTGGAGATCCAGGGAGAGCAGCTGGAGGCTCAGGTGCATCTGGAGCTGGAACTTCTAGGATATAGAAAGGTTGTCTGGGAACACTGTCTTTCCTTCTTTTAAGGATGGGAGTTCATGCCTTTTGTTCACTCTCTTTCAGATAAACTCCAAGCAGAACTCGGTAAGTTTTGCTTTTCCTCCTGATCTCTTCGTCCCCTCCGTGGGAGACATTCTGGTTCTTAGCTCACCTGTTTCTGTTGTTGTCTTTCAGACTGGAGGAAGACAGTTTACCTGGCTGGTGAGTGACTCTCCACATGTCCTTGACTTTCCTGTCCCACCTGCGTCCAGGTGTCCCTCTCCTTGTTTCTGTCTCGGCACACACATGTGAACACCTTTCCTTGGGGCAGAAGTGGGAGCTCGTGGGAGGCAGAACCCTGCTCCATTGGCTTGTCCAACCGGGGCTGCTATTTCCCATCTGGTGCTTGGCAACCAGGTGTGATGGTAGCTCCTGGAGTCAGTCATGCATCCTGGGTCTCATTCCAACTTAGCCACTATCTTGCTAATTTTCTAGCCTATCATGCACCCACCTCTCAGCAGCACCTGGGAAGGAGCCACATAGATGAATAGGGTCGTCAGTTTAGGACTGTGACCTTCAGCCTTCCCCCAAAATATCATCCAGGGAGAGTTTGTTCTCTCTAGGTTCTGAAGGTATTAATCAAAAAGTCATGGGAAAGGACTGGGTTGATCACACATAGGAATGTGACGGATGGGCTGTCAATGCCCCCAAACAGTGATCTTTATCTTTGAAATCATTTATCTGAGAATGATTGGCCACTTTTACCTCAGAGCTCAACTCAGCTCCCTGTCCTTAAATCAATTTCTATTTTGAGTTATTTCCTAAGTATACGTTTGTCAGAAAAAGATTGGATATGAAGTGCTTTCTTAGAATTATATTTTATTTCCTAAAATATTTTCAAACACATAGTATACTTTTTGATTCTGAATAGAAACACTGAGCAGCAGGTTGGAATGGGAGTTTTTGAGGTTGTTTTGGCACAGAACTGCTGACTGACTTGCCAAAAGTCACCCAGTTGCAGCTGCCTAGTGCTGGAACTCCGCCTTTAATGCAGGCTTCCTGACCTGTGATCAGGGTCTGCCACAACACCTGCCATCTGGACATGGCAGAGGTGATCTCCTCTCTAGCCTCTCCCCCTGTGGATAGACTCCCCTGTAGGACAGAAGAGGCCAGTAGATTCACACTGAGCAGGCTTGTTGTGGCTGAGGCCTCACCACAGTGTGTTGTTCTCTTTCAGCCTGGAGGAAGGCCCAGCTATATGCAGGTAAGTGACTCAGTTTCCTGTGGCTTCACCTCCCCAGCCTCCACAGTGTTCCCTTCTCTATCAGAGGACCTCACTCCAGGATGGGGCTGGTGTCCTTCTTCTCCTTGTCACTTTTGTAGCCTCCATCTGAAGAGCGCAGGGCCTCCTCCTTTTCTGGGCCCATCCTCTGCTGCAGGTCGCCGTCAGGGTTGGCAATTCGTTCTGAACACACCTTGCTCTACTGGTACTTCTCAGTGCAGTGACTGTGAGGAGAGTCTGCAGGTGGGCAGTGCTGTGTAGATCAGCATTTTCTCTCTAGGAGATCTCAGGAACCCTGTTTGCTTGGGTAGGACTCAGGTCTTCCTCAGAGGGTCCTTGGTTTTGGATTCTTCTTGCCCTGAAATTCCTCCCCTTTTTGGATCTAGTTTCGTTTTTTCCCATTTGTTCCTGGTCCTCTGAGATACTGGTCTTTTCTGCTTCCTAATGCTCTGATTCCCATCTAAGGTGTGTTTCTTCCTCTAAGCCTCGTTGGTTGCTGAAGAATTAGTTGCTTTAGGGCAGGTGTTCTGAATCTGGGCTCTGGAACCTCCAGGATGTTTATGCTCTGTGGTGGGGATCTGTGAAAGGGTTAAAGTTGTATGCAAAATTCTGTGTATGTTTGTGTAACAGAAACAAAAATGCAACTTCTAATTGTTCACACCAATTATTTGTCCTTTTAGGAGAATTTGTATGTGCCTGAGATGCTCGGTCCTGGTTGTTTGTCAGGGCAGGGTGTGGAGGTTGCCAGAAGAGAAACCCGTAGGAGTTGGAACTGTTTGCTAGAGTAATGGTGGGGAGCAAACCATGGAAAAGCAGACTTGGTGGGTTAGAGAGGAGTTGAGAAGGAGGTGGAATGCCTGAGGTTCAACTTGTAGGGGTGTTGGGTGGCTCAGAGTGGTAGAAGTGAGACCACAGGTCACACAGCCATGGTAGTTTGAGTTGGGGAGTTGCAGAGTGTTTGCAAGTTATTGGGTGCACAAAATGTAATCATATCCTTGATAAATTTAAGTAAAGATATGTTTGTTTTTAGACCATTTTGAAGTAACCATCTAATTGAGTTTGCCTGTGACAGTGGGACCACTCAACCCTCCAAAGGCAGTCAGGGCAGGAGTGTGGTGTGGCGGATCCTGAAGCAATGAAGGGTGGTCTGAGGACCCTTCAGTCCTGGGAAGTTAAGGATCTGTGCCCCTTGAGCATGGAAAACATACCTTCCTCTGCTCCAAATGTTTCTGTTTATGGGCAGGGATACAGACTGTGAGAGACAGATTGGGCTGAGCCGTGGGATGACGGCGGTCTTGCAGGGGTGTCCAACCTGTGGCCAAGACAACTCTTCCTCTTCCAGTGTGGCGCAGTGACACCAAAAGGTTGGACACCCCTGCCTTAGAGAGCCTTACTGATTCTCCTCAGCATTTGTTTCCATACAGTGATGATCACCTCCCCCTATCTGCAGAATTAAAGTGCATGTGTTTTAATATATACCTTGTATCTTTTTTATTTTGTAAGGATAAACATCATTACATCAGAATCAGCATTTTCATATTGACAGGTTCATAGTGTGAGGTGGACAAATGTGTAATCTCATCTTATTCATAAAATTGGAAAAATAATTTTTAATTTGAAGATTTGCTGTAGAAATTAGACAAAGAATGTACTGAAGTGCAAAGCACTCAGTCCATTGTGGAGTCTCAAATTAAATGGCAATTTTCCTTTCTCCTCCACCCCTTCTCCAGTCCTCCTTCTTTTAGGTGTGGCTGGTAGCCACAAATTTACACCCCAAATGTGCAAGAAAAATGTCATTTACTTATATCTATAAGTGTTTTAATTTTGTCTCGAGTCTCTATCTTGCTGGAGGCAAAAGCATGTATTTCATGGTTTTGTAACATGTATAAACTGTGCTTTGGCCAGTGAGCCTCCTTTCATCTTCCCTGAAGGGAGTATGGACGTTGGAAGTGGTTAGGTGGCCCCGGGTCAGTGGGAGAGGGGTCCCTGTGTTCTCCTGTTAGTCATTTTAGGTGCTCATCCTGGGGGAGGCTATCTTGATCTGCTCCTTAGGATCCTTGGGTTGGGGTCTGCTCAGGAGGGGCAGGTCCCATCTACCTGTTTAGAGGAATTTTTGGCTCCCCCCACTCCTGCCCCCATGTCCAGGTCCTTATTCATATTTGTAAAGTTTCCTCTGGCATATCATATTTGCATGTTCAGGGGTGTAGGACATGGCATCTTTGAGGGGTTCATCACAGCAGGATTTCTCTGGAAGCTTCCAATCTCTCTGGGCAATTAGAGGAGGAAGCAGATGACTGATCCAGTCATCTTTTTGGCTCTTACTACTCATGAAAGGGGAAGAAAATTTATTAGTGTCTGTCCTCTTACTGAATGCATATCTTCCCTGCTTTGAACCTCTCTCTCCCTTCCCTAAAACTTTTCCCTTGCCCCCTAACTGGGCAAGATTTCTTTGATGCTCTGTACCAAGTTCTCTTCACTCACAGCTTATAGTCATCCTTCGAGAGCAGCCCAGCCAAGCTGTATTCTCTCTATTCATGGCTTAGAGACACCCTACACATTAGGCTCAATCAGTTCTTCATTAGAAAATGGACATTTTGATTTCCTCAATTCTTTTCAAGAAAACCTAGCTTTCAGAATGTTTGTGTGGCTTGGGACTTGAGAAAGCAACTTTGGTACCCAAGTCCAGGCCTTTCTGCTTAGGTAGGTGTCCAAACTCTTAATCCCTGATCATTAAGCTTTATGGCTTAACATTTGTGGGAATGTTGTGGCATGATGGCTCTGTTAGTGAGTGTGTGTGTGCACATGTATGCCTCTGTATGCGTGTGTATATATATAAAAATAAATGCATCAGCTGAATGTTTCCAAAGACAATTCCCCTTGTCAATCTCGCATCAGTGTGTTTCAAACAAGTAGGCCCTGGTCCCGATGTGTGCAGGCTGTGAATCTCTGATGTAAAATGTGGTTCTTTTGCAGACTGGCGGCAGGAGAAGTTCCAGGCCTGTGAGTGACTATGTGCTTTCTGGGTGCTCGTCCTATAGCCCCTACAACTTTTGGCCTCTCCTTCAGTTCTCTAGTGATACAGATGCCGGCACCATCAATGGTGGTGGGCTGGGTGGCAGAGGTGATAGCACATAGCTGCAAATGATATTGAATATCAAATAGATATCCCTCACCCTTGAGGACCAGTCCAGGCTGGTCCTCAAGGTCGCTCTGACATGTCTAACTCCAAATAAGTTTCGTGGTTCCTTCTCCTGCTTGGAGGGCTATGGGCTTGAGTCACAAGGCTTTCATCTCAGGGGGCCTTAGCCCTCCCTCCATGTAGCTAAGTGTCTGGGTGGGTGATGGGGTGGTTGTGTGCCCTTGTTGTGGGGCCGAGGAGGGCCTTGCATGATTGGTACCTCTCTCTTCAGGGTCTGTCACTCTGAATCAAGTCTCTGCCAGTCCCAGCCTTATGGTCTCTCCTGAGAAGAAGACAGTGACCATGAAGGATACCAGTGAGGACTCAAGTAGCACCTGCAGTGTATTGGGCCTTGAGGGCATCACATCAGGGCGCTGTCACTGGGAAGTGGAGGTCAAGGGTGGACACACAATCGATTGGGCTGTAGGGGTCTGCAGGGAAGATGTGGAAAGGGAAGGCTGGTACAGAGAGTCCCCAGAGAAGGGGTTCTGGGTTGTGGGGAGGTTTGGTCCTGAATGTCATGCCTGCACTTCAAATCAGACTTTGTTACATCTTAGGCAGCTTCCCCACAGGGTGGGTGTTTTCCTGGACTACAACGAAGGGGATGTCTCCTTCTATAACATGACCGATGGTTCCCACATTTTCTCCTTCCCTCCGGCTTCCTTCTCTGGGACCCTCTTTCCATACTTCAGTTTGAGGTCAGAGGCTGGGGCCCTGACCATCTGCCCCATGGTGGGTGCACCTGAGAGGCTCTCTGTGCCCCTTAATAATTCTCCTCCGCAGGAACCTAAGAGCCTCCCAGGGGTGGGGTTCAGCTCAGGCTCTAGTGTTGATGAAGTTCAATCTCCACTACTGCCCTGCAACATGGAGGCCATGCCCCCTCACTGTCCCTATCCCCTCACTGAGGCTTTTCCTGGAGATGCAAACTCCCTGTGGCAAAGCCTGTGAGCTGAGCCCTGGAATGCCTGGAAACCTTCCTTCCTGCTCTACATTCAGACTCCTTGGTGTGTGGCTATGAGAATAGTCAGTTCATGCCTCCTGCATAGGAGCAGGCTATAAAAGTTGACTGAGCTGGTTTGGAATAGGCTATATTTTGGTATGGGAAGTTTTTTTTTTTTTGATAATGAGAAATATTTCATGAACTTGTTATAGTGTTTGAATAGGAAAGAGGATTAGGGACTGAATTACCCTGCAGGTTTAGGTGGAGTTTCCTTTATCCATCTGGAGTTTGGGCAGAAGAACGCAGAGGTTGAGGGTAGTTCCCAAATCCATTTTGGGGGTTCTTCACTATCTGACCAGATAAGTTGGCCATCCAAAAGTCTCCAGGAAAATGGATGGCTGACGGACTTTTAGGAGGAGAGGAGTCTAATATTCTACTCTCTGAATTACCTTTTCTAGGATGGGTGGAGCATTTGTTTTTTCAAACCTCAGTACATTTCTGTTACATGTGAAAAAGCTGTGTCGTGTTAATTTAGGGAATGAAGGAGAAGCCTCTGTGTGTGAGCAAGGTTTTGGTCATCACTGTATTGCTTCTTAGTACTTCCAAGTCCAATGGTATGGTTAATGGAAAACCACAGCAAAGAAAAGGAAGCAGGACTGTGGAGGACTCAGACCTGCAGGAATGAAGGTGCATTCATTCTGCCGGGCACAGAGCTCTGACTTGCTATGGTTCTCACTGAATGTGGAAGACCTGGAGTAGGAAATAGAAGAAAGAAGACGATCAATTGTGACCTGTGACCAGTTACAGAAATAAGGAGTGAAATAAAAGCTTTGTATATTTTCTTTCTTGTTGTATGTGTATGTTTATTTGTATATATTAACCACTTTCTTTTTCTCTCTTCTTACCCTTATGCTTTCATGTAAGTCGTTGGGGGTTTTGTGTAGTATAATCTTTAGGTATCAGACTAGTCAATGGGGCTGCGAATTTCAGGAAATTTGCAATATAAATATAGCAATGTTAGATACAATGACTGGGACTTTCTGTCTCGACATTTTGGGGAAAGGGTGAGAATTTCTTCACTTGTAAGGGTAGCTTTGTCTTGATGCATGAAAACGTAATTTTTATATGAAAGTTCAAATTTGGTAAATGGTTCATATTGAAGCTGAGTAGCCGAAGGTGTGGACTGTGTCCATTATCAATTTATTGACTCTTGGTTCCAAATCCACCCCACATTTGCCCTGTTTTGTGATCCTGGAGCTGGAACTTCCTCCTTCCCCCCATTTCTTCTTTAGTTAGACTTTGTCAGCCTTTGCACTGCAGGGGGTGCTGTAGGACATAGCAGAGGAAGCAGATTCTTTTCTACTGGGGGTGCTTTTCTTCTTGATCTATGGGGTGACTGTCAGTGGCTTACAGAAAGCCTCCCGTGTTCGCCCACCTTTTGGTGAATTTGACATTGCAGCAGTCTGTTTTCCAGAGGATAACTTTCTCAGGGATCTAAGCAGCACCCCAGTGGGAGGTTTGCTGCCCACCAGCCTTGGCCTGTGGCGTGTTAGTGAACTTCTTCACCTTTCAGAGGGCTATGGTCCCATCTTGGCTAATAAGCTCTGAATCTGTCTTTTGGTGGGTGTTATCTTCCAAATTTCTTACTTCCTGTGTCTTCTACCTTAACTCTTGAGTTAGTGTCTTTTCCCATATCTGCTTTTCCTGTATTCCTCAGAGCTTTCTTTTACTTCTTCTGGTAGTTAACTACTAAAACTACCTTCTGCTAGTTAATAATTTTTTATATAAAAATATCCCTGTTCAAATTACTGATGTGGTTTCTGTCTCCTGACTGGACACTGAATCTAAACATCTAAACCATAATGTAGCTTGGAGGAGGGCATGACACTTCCCTTTGTGGGGGAAAGGGTAGTTGAGGCATTTAAAAATGTATTAAAATGGCTCACCTCAACAATAAGATCATATAAATACACTCTACAGGGTCCTAGTGTGGACTTTAAGTACACTATATGTTCATATTATATGTCATATTTATGCTCCCTACCATTTAGCTTGCACCTTTTTTGGAATATATTTTATTGATTATGCTATTACAGTTGTCCCATTTCGCCCCATCATTCCCCTCCACCCTGCACACCCTCTCCCACCCACATTCCCCACCTTTAGTTCATGTCCATGTGTCATAAGTTCTTTAGCTTCTACATTTCCCACACTATTCTTGCCCTCCCCCTGTCTATTTTCTACTCACCATCTATGCTACTTATTCTCTGTAACTTTTCCCCCTCTCTCCTCCTCCCACTCCCCTATTGCTAACCCTTCATGTGATCTCCATTTCTGTGGTTCTGTTCCTCTTCCAGCTGTTTGCTTTTGTTTTAGGTGTGGTTGTTAATAGCTGTGAGTTTGCTGTCTTTTCACTGTCCTATTTTTTTATCTTCTTTTTCTTAGATAAGTCCCTTTAACATTTCATATAATAAGGGCTTGGTGATGATGAACTCCTTGAACTTGACCTTATCTGAGAAGCACTTTATCTTCCCTTCCATTCTAAATGACAGCATTGCTGGATAGAGCAATTTTGGATGTAGGTCCCTGCCTTTCAAGACTTCAGATATTTCTTTCCAGCCCCTTCTTGCCTGTAAGGTCTCTTTTGAGAAATCAGCTGACAGTCTGATGAGAACTCCCTTGTAGGTGACTGTCCTCTTATCCCTTGCTGTTTCTAGAATTCTCTGCTTCATTTTAATCTTGGCTAATGTGATTACGATGTGCCTTGGTGTGTTCCTCCTTGGGTCCAACTTCTTTGGGACTCTCTGAGCTTCCTGGACATCCTGGTAGTTTATTTCCTTTGCCAGATTGGGGAAGTTCTCCTTTATTATTTGTTCAAAGAAGTTTTCCACTTGTTGCTTTTCTTCTTCCCCTTGTTGCTGCTCTGGGCAGCATGTGGCCAGAGGCTCCCTGGATTGTGCCCTTCTGGGCACAGGAGCTCCTCGGGCACATTTGAGGCCTAACTGCCCTTCTGTGATCTGGGGGGTTGGGGAGACAGGGATCCCCTAGAAAGATGCTGGAAGATTTGCCACCCCTACCTTCCAGTAGCTCCTTCGGTGAATGTGACCAGTGACCCGAACCCTGGTGGACTGGATGCTCGACTCTGGGCCGTGGAAAGGGAGAAACAGGCTGATCCCACATTTCCAGGAGGTGGAGGTGTGTGTGTGGCTTGCAGAACCCTTCAGAAGCTGGTGCCCATGCTTGTCTTCCAGGAGAGGACCTTGGTGCTGCTTCATGGCAGGAAGGGACCCTCACCCTGCAATACAGAAAACAAATGGGACGGCCCAGGGCCAGGGAGGGCCAGGTGGCCTTGGGAGGGACAGCTTGTCACAGTGATTGGGAGCCACTCTCTCTGCTCGCCTGCATTTTTAGCCAAGAAGAGATCATTCCAGAGGAGGAGGGGAGAGTGGGAAATGGTGAGCAGGTCAGTGGACAACTTGAACCTGCAGGTGTGAACGAGATGTTTCTGGTACCACTCTGGGTCTTCCATCAGACACCTGATGGCAGTGAGCAGTTTGAGGAGGGACTGCGCAGAGCTGACTGGCAGGAAAAACCTGGCTGGTCAAGGGAAAGTGAGGATGCTTCTTGCTCTCAAGAACTCATCTCTGTGGGTGGCAGGAGGGCAGGACCAATGCCAGAGGATAGTGCAGGTGGGGACACGGGGTGCAGACGTGAGGTGAGGGTAGGCGCTGGGCTTCCCTGAGCAGGAAGTGTGCAGGGAAGTCTGGAGGGGCAGGGGAACATGGGCAGAGCAAGCGAGGGACACAGGAAAGAACCAAGGAGCAGCTCACTGGGTGAGAGATTTGGGGAGAGGAGTGGTCTGGAGTGGCCTGATTCTGGGGCTTGCTGGGCAGCCAAGCAAGCTGCTACTGGTTTTCAGAACATAGTGGACTTGTACTGGAAAACCCTTATTGAGTTCTCTCACATTTCTTATGAGAAGTTCTGTAAAATCTCTTGAGTATGAACTGAGGGATAAGAGGCAATCCCTCCTTTGGTCCTGGGGGTGATGATAGCAGAGGGACATTGGGCTGACACTGGGGAGCCTCCTGGGGGTGAACCCTATAGAACCCACATGTCAGGTCCCCACCTCCCAGCCAATCGGCTTGCTCTGTTCCCTGGAGGCTCAGCCAGCAGCAGCCCCCACAGGGTGGGCTGAGCTGCGGCTTCAGGTCTGCAGACATAAAGGGCGCTGTCGTTGTCCCACCCCAGAGGCTCCGTGGCCCCCAGTCTGCCTCTCCCACCCTCTGTGCACCCAGAGTCCCCACTCACTGGGCTTGTCTTTGGGTTGTCACTGGTGTCCACATCTCTGTGGAAGGTGGGGTGGTCATCCAACAGAAACAATAGTTGAGTAACCTGGGAAGGTGCTCCTTGTAGAGACTGGTGTGGGGCAGATTCTCATATTAACTCCTCCCCCAGGCCCATTTGTCCGTGGTTGTGTGACTCCCTGTTGCACCCTTCTCCCCATCCTTTCTCACTTTTCCCTGGCCCGCTGACCTTCCAGGAGACTGGCCTCTGTGGATTAATCATGGGGTTCCCTTTGCTGGTGGCTTTTTACTGGGCTTGGCCAGTGGGAAACACCTGTGGTGGAAGGAGAAAGGACAGGCTGTTTCTTAGGTGATTCCTCCCTCCCTGTCAGGGGCTGGGTTCCTTGGAACTACAAGGTCACTCTGCTGTTCCCCCTCTAGTCCCTTCCTGACTGGGGAAAGGGGAGGGTCCCTCTGCCTCAGGTCCCCTGTTGTTCCCCTCACCCATATACACAGCCCCTCTTTAAAACCCTGAATGATGTCCGTGGAATTCTGCTTCCCACTGGGACGCTCCATCTCTCCATCTCCAGTTCTCTTCTCACCCTGTTGGGGCTGGGCAAGGGCTCATCTCCTGTGAGGGGGACGTTCTCTCCTCACTCAGGACAGTGCTCTTTCATCAGAAAGTGTATGGCAGAGTCTTGGCTTCCTTTTCCTCTCCCCTTCCTGGGATTCATCCTTTAACCCCTCCCTCTACTTTGAACCTCTGGCTCCAGCTCTCTGAGTCAGTGTGTGAGGTTTTCACAGAGAGGCAGGTGCCCACCAGCCATTCTCAGCTTTTTGCCAGGAATTTGGAATTTCCCAGGGGCACGTTCCCCTGGGGAGTCAGAGCTGTAAACTGAGGCCACTTCTTTAGCAACGGTCCCAGGAGCAGCCTCCTCTCCTCTTCCCTCTGTCATCCCTGAGGGGTACCTGAACTTCATTGCATCTGAGGGATCTGCCTTTTGTCCACGTCGCTGTGTGAGTTCTCCCCTTCACCATGTGTCCTGTCACGTGAGAGCAAGAGGCTTTGTCTTCCCCATGTGCCCATGACCAGCTGTCAGTAAATGCCCACTGAACAAGTGTGTGTAAGGAGTGTGTCTCATAGTGACTCATAGGGGCACCATGAGGGGTGAAACCAAGGGGCAGGTGGAGCAGGGAAGCCTTTTGGTTTAGGGGAAATGGCAGAGCCAAGGTCTGGTCTGGGCCTTTTGCAAAGAGTGAGAGAGAGAGTGTGTGTGTGTGTGTGTGTGTGTGTGTGTGCGTGTGCACGCGTGCTCATGTGAGCACATATGTGATCCCTGGGAGAGTCCCTCACCCTCTCGGGTCTTGGGGAGCAGTGAGACTGGGGAGCAAGGTGGGACAGACCAATGGGTGGGGACAGGCTTGGACATGCTGACATTGTCCTTGCATTCCCCTATGGGGACTCAGGTTTGCTGTTAAAAATGAGTAATACTTTATTAAAACAAACAAACAAACAAACAAACAAACAAAATGAATAAGGACTAACTGTTCAGCAAGTGGATAAGTACTGAATTCTGGTGTCCTTTCCTGTCCCGAGTGCCCCTTCAGCATACCAGGTAAGCCCTTGTCTGATTTCTGCTACCACGGAGTTGCTTTGCCTTTTCTTCAAGTTCCTCTGTCAGGAGTCGTCCTGTGTAGTCATTTGAGTCTGGTTTCCTCTGCTCCCGTCCACTTGTTTAAGAGCCCTTGTAGGCATTGTGCAGCCTTCCCCTGATGTACTGCAGGGAAGCTCCCTTTATGTCCTCCACGTGCCTGCCACGAGGGGGCAGCAGAGCCTGATGGACCCTGGTGAGACCTGGGGCAGCTGGTCTTCTGTTCCCTGGGTTACTCCTCCACCCACCCATACAGCACCCTCCATTTTGGCCCCTCCCAGGCAGGGTGGTCCTGCTGCCACCCTCTGAGACCTGTTGCTTTGGAGAAGATTTCTGGAGCAGAGGGTCTCCAAACTCTTTGGATCACACACTTCTTTCAGGAACGTATTTTGAACATGCAGTTATGTGCAAACATTATATGGATTGTAAAAACAAACACCAATAACACATTAAAAGAGATCGGACTAAGCTTATAATAAAAATTCTAATATATTTTTTGCCTCCCCTCCTGCCCTCAGACTCCTGGAGTACCCCTGGAGTTGGTGCCCCCAGTCTGGTGGCCTCTGTTTAGAGCTCCGCTGAGGTTCGGAGGGGACCTGCTCCTGTCAGGGTTTGGCCACACAAGCACATGACTCAGGGCAGGTCCCCTCACATTGTTCAGTCTCCATCTTCCAGCTGTAAAAAGGGTCCTCTCAGACCACTATAGGAAATCATTCATTAAAATGAAATATGTAATGTTTAGAGCGAAATAGCACAGGGTGAAGGGTGGGCCCGAGGACTTGGTGGCTCTAGCAGGGCCTGGCCTGTGGGCTTCAGCCTACAGTTCAGCCTGGGGATACAAGTGCCCCAACCAAGGAGGAACAGAGTGCCCAGCCTCCTGACACTGTTAGACTCGGCCTCTCCAGCTGACAAGATCCTGTCCTGCCTCTAGTGCCCCAGGCCCCTCTCCTCTGTCAGGGACAGAGGCCAAAATGCCAGGCCTCCAGGCGCCTTCCTGTAACTTGGCACTTAAACCTCTCTCTCCAGGACTTGCCTGTTTCACTCTTGACCATGAATAGGTCTGATTTACATGGGATTAGAGGGTGAGTAAATTCTTCCCAGGCCACTGACTGGGTCATCCATATGGGCAGTTCCCGTTCTCATTCCCTGCAGATCATTCACTGACACCGCAGCGACTGAGAGACATGTGCCCAGTCCAGCGACTCATTCTCATATATGTCAGGGCTGCATGTTGGGAGGACCTTGCACCTTCCTTTCGTCCCCGCTCCCTCCCTCTCTTCCTTTCTCCCTGCCTCCCTTTCTTCTTTTTTTCCTTTCTGGGGCCATGTTTCTTTGTTGGCTTCCTTTCCTTCTATTTTCTTACTTATCTTTTCCTTATTTATTAGTGTAATAAAGTTTATTAAATTTTCTATGAGATTATCTTTCTCCCTGGGTTTACTCCCTTCCCTTTAATATCGCAGGGCTCGGGTGGGACAGCTGCCTCCTCACCTCCCCTGGAGCTCAGACTTTGAAGAAAGAGTGGGTTGCCCACTCAGAGAGTGTGGGACAGGTGCCCGACCTGGTGGGCCCCGCAGCCCACTTGGGCAGGCCCCAGCTCCTGGTAGGGAGTGGGGGCTCATGGAATTCTCTGAGGCAGTGTTGGTTGGATAATTGAGTTATAGGAATAAGAGCTTACATTAGGTGGGGCTCAGGTTAAGGTGAGGGCCTGACTGTGACCTTGGGACTCTGCTCAGCAGGCTGCCAGGGTCATGCAGATTAGGGAAAGAAAAAAAAATTTAAGGTTGAAACACAGGCCGCCACCATGTTTGTGTATTCAGGTGTATATATTTGTGATTCCTTTTATTTTTAATTTCCCCCCCAAATCAGCTGTCAGCTATCAGAAACGTGGTCTGTCCAGCTCCGGAGTTGTTCCTCCTGGTTCATCCTCATGCAAACGAGGCACCACCTGCTCCATCAACCCCAGCCTTGCCAGGCTTCCTCTCCACCCCAGATGCCCACCTCTGCCTCTTCTATTAGTCTGAATGAATGTTTCTTCTTTAATTCCTTGGTTGTCTGCGGGGGGCTCCGCCTGTAGAATCCCCCATTCATCACGGATGAAAATAAAAACTACCAAGTCATGATCTGCTTGAGGAGGAAGGGTGGTCAAACTCTCAGAGGAGAATGACCCAGAGCCCCTTCCTCACTGGGCTTTTATTGGGCTCAAATACACAGGAATACAGGTATGTCAGGTGGCAAGGATCAAACAATGGTTAACATTTCAAAGAAATCTGAGGGCTTAATCCGAGTCAATGTCTGTCTGGAAAGGGGGTTGCAAAACTCTGGGAGGCAATCTCATTTCCTCCTGGGACCCTTATCACTTAAGTGAGAGCACTCTTAGCAAAGCAGGTTTCACAGGACTTTAGGAATTCTTTCTTATGCCCGATCACCCAGGGAGCCGTCCTGGCCGGCACAGGGCTGCACCACTGGCCCTCATAGTTTCAGGTTTTAAGCCGATTAGGAAGCAGGAGACATCTCCCAGATGGAAATGAGGACTCGGGCTATGTCAGAATAGCCGAGGGGTGAGGGTCCATCACATCCTCCTTGCTGCAGCCCCCCGAGTCTTTCCATGAGGCCTCCCAAGTGGTCGCGTCTGGCTTAGGTTGCCCCTCCCATGAGGAGTCTTACCCGTCATTGACTACCAAGCATTGAGGCCAGAGATGGATGAGGCAGAAGCAGTGATCCTGCCAGGGAGATAAGCTTTGTCTCCTTAGTAGGTCATGTCCTCTTGACAGAACAGACCCAGATGAAGTGGGTCCCTTGGGCTCTTACACAGCCCACCATGGGGTGAGGGTTACAACTCCTGAAACCAGGCTGAACAGCTTGCAACAGTTGTCAGACTTCCATACAGTTCAATTTTGAGGCAGTTCTGGTTATTTTTTTGTTTTTAAATTTGTTATCCTTTTGGTTGTGAGAAGAGGCAAAGTGTATCTACTTATGCTTCCATCTTGGCTGGAGGTCTTGTATTTTTTGTAAAAGGTTTTATTTACTTCTTTTTGGATGAGGGGAAGGGAGGGAGAAAGAGGAGAGAAACCTCCGTTGCCTCCTACACACCCACAACTTGTCACAGCCAATGCTCGCAGCTAAGTGGCCTAGGTAATTCTTTCCCATTGATGTGCCTACACCAACCAAGGATCAACTACCAAAGGAGAGTGTACTCAGCCCACACTAAGGGTGCACCTCAAGTACCCAGCTTGGGTGATAGGGAGGCTGTGCCACTGGTCTCTACAGGACACCTACTACATTAGGTCACACTACCAAGACAGGGAGCCATAGCAGCTCTACCTAATACACAGAAACAAACACAGGAAGGCTGCCAAAATGAGGAAACAAAGAAACATGGCCCAAATGAAAGAACAGATCAAAACTCCAGAAAAAGAGCTAAATGAAATGGAGATAAGCAATCTACCAGATGCAGAGTTCAAAACAGTGGTTATAAGGATGTTCGAGGAACTTAGTGAGAACTTCAGCAGCACAGAAGAGATCCAGTCAGAAACGAAGGATACACTGATTGAAATAAAGGACAATTTATAGGGAAACAACAGTAGAGTGGATGAAGCTGAAAATCAAATCAATGATTTGGAACATAAGGAAGAAAAAGCAACCAATCACAACAACAATAACAACAACAAAATGAGAGTGTAAACAACTTGTGGGACAACTTCAAGTACCCAACATTCACTTCATAGGGGTGCCAGAAAAAGAAGAGAAAGAGCAAGAAATTGGAAATCTTTTTGAAAAAATAATGAAAGAAAAGTTCACTAATTTGGTGGAGGAAATAGACATGCAAGTCCAGGAAGCCCATAGAGTCCAAACAAGAAGGAGGTGCCCTGACTGGTGTGGCTCAGTGGATTGAGGGCCGGCCTGTGAATCAAAGGGTCAGTGGTTTGATTCCCAGTCAGGGCACATGCCTAGGTTATGGGCTAGGTCTCCAGTAGGGGGTCCATGAAGGGCAACCACACATTGATGTTTCTCTCCCTCTCTTTCTCATGCCCTCCCCCTCTTTCTAAAAATAAACAAAAAATCTTAAAAAGATAGATAGACAAAAAGAGGCCCACTGAAGACACATCATAATTAAAATGCCAAAGGCTAAAGATAAAGAGTTGGGTGGAGAGTGTGAAAGAATGGGAGAAGAGGTGAGGGGATTCAGAAGTACAAATAGGTAGTAACAGAACAGCCAGGAGGATGGAAAGTGCAGCATAGGAAACAGAGGAGTCAGAAAACTTACCTGCATGACCCATGGACATGAACTGGGTGGGGGGATTGCCTGAGGGATTGAGGTTTGATGGGTGGGAGGGACAAAGGGAAAAATCAGGACAACTGTAATAGTACAATTAATAAAATATAATAAAAAGGGGACTAATCCTTTCCACCTACTGTCATGTTAAACATCACAGTTCATTTTACAAATCACCTTTGTTTTAATGGTTTAAGTATGTATCTGAAACTTTTGAAAATACTGAAGCAACTACAAGATGAGAGGTATTATAGGGCTGAAAGAAAGTAAAACACCAATGTTATTAGCATGAGGTTAATTTATATTCAATAAAGAAAAATCGTTTGTGGTTAGTGAACAGGGTTTGTCATTAAAGCAGGTGGAACATGACCCTGATGAGCTGGGAAAGGTCAGTGAGGTCTGCAGCTTGATGCCCTTCCTATCCCTGTGCTCCAGTGTCCTTCCAGTGTCCTTCGGGAAAATCTGCTGTCAGCTCCCTCCCCCACTACGCAATCAAAGGGCTGGGATTTATGGTATGATAAGCCTCCTGGCCCTATCAGCCTGGGACACGTCTGAGTCCAAGGTCCCTTTCTGCTCCTCACCCTGACTAGTGTGCAGTTGGGGACTGGGCTGGGCTTAAGGGCTGGGGAGGGGTGGAGGGCAGGGGTCTCCTTGCAGCTCTAGCCTTCCCTGTCCCCCATCCTTTAAAGTTCCTGGATTAAGAGTGACTGGATGGTTGGGCTCAGGTTTTACTTAATCTCTGTCTGCATGCATGAGAATGAAGAGGCAGGAATATAATTTTTATGACCCAGTCCCTGGCACTCAGTAGGTATTCAAGAAAATGTTTTTTCCCCTCTATCTTTTCATAAAATTTCCCTAATGTCTCACAGGTCTTGAGAAGGCTCCCTGTTGGGCAGTGGGGGTTGCGGGTGTACCCAAAGTCCAGCATGGGTCTTTGTCTCATTAGTTATTTTTGGCTCAATATGGATTTTACAAGTATTCCTTAATCTGAGTGGTCCTTAGCAGAAATGGACCTTTGGGGGAGGACTTCAGAGTGAGATGTATTCAGGTATATCCTGGAATCACTTGTTTGCTTGCAGTTTAATATCTCATACCAGACTTCCGGGCAGAAAGCAAGCGTCCTGTGCATCGGTGGGTCAGCGAGTCCTTGCTGCAGGAAGACAGATGTAAGGGGTCACTCTGAGACGTTTGGTTTCCTCTTCTGAGAATGAAGATAGTCATGAGAACTACCTGGCCGAGTCAGTGAGGGACAACTAGGCCAAATCACTTGATATGTGAACCGGGGCACAGGCAGGCTTGAGGGGGCCATCAAAGGGGGTTGAAACTGAAATTTCCAATGGGCGATGTCATCAGTGACACGATTGTGCTTGTGGTAGATAGAAAACCAGAGGGGAAGATGGTGAAGCTGTTGTGTCCATGGGGTTGTCTTGTTTAGGTCAGAGTCAACAGACTTGATGTTTCTTAGTGGACTAAAACGGTTTCTGAATTTGCACAAGTCTGAGCAGCCAATGAGCTGGCCCCGAGGGTGAGAGTTTGGTGGGAGAGAGAGAGCAAGACATCCAGTGGGAGGGTCCCAGGCTGGGAAAACTCAGTGAATTGGAGAAACTCCTGTGAGACCAGTGAGGGAGCCCATGGGAGAGGAATGGGATAAGGTGGAGAAGACCCGAGGTGGGGCCACCGAGGAGGGGGAAGCAGAGGAATCCCTTGAAGAGATAAGGCAGAGAGTTGCCACTAGCTAACTTGAGAGAATCATTCCCTTGGAAGGAAATGAAGTTGAGGAGGTGAGGCAGGGGCACCCATGAGGAGGCCACTCCTTGGGCTGGGTGAGAACTGAGGGTGGCTTGTAACTAAGTGCTGGCTATAGCTATAGATTTGAGAAAAACCTTGAACTTTATGGTAGGTTGGAAATAGACTGGCTGTAGAGCAAGGTGTCGAGGATGCCCTCCAAGTTTCTGGCGGAGATAACTGGGTGAACACAGGTGCTCTTTACTGAGATGGCGCACCTGCAGGAAGGGAGGCTGCTGAGGAAGACGCTGTGCTTCAGGGTTTTCCTTCAGGCTCTTCCTGGTGCACAGGCCGTTTAGGTGATACTAAAATATTAGGAAGCCGCAGGGCACTGTCCATTCAGTGTGAGCAAGACCAGGGTTTCAGAGTTGTTTCTGGAAGTTCCCGATGCCTGATGTTAATCCCTCAGTTGCCAGGTTGCGAACAGCTCCTGGGTCTTCTTCTCCCAGGTGAAGAAGAAACAAGTACTGGGGGCTCCTCCAAGGCTGAGGCCTGGGGTGATTACCAACCAACATGAAGTCCTTTCTGTCGTGAACGGACCTATGCCTAGGGGTAGGTGTTGGTCTTGGCTGTGCCACACTCAGTCCTACTTCCGAGGTCCAGAAAAAGACAACCTGCAATGTAGCAGCTGTTGCACAGCCTCTGTCTCTGCCCTGGGGGGCTGTCTCAGCGCGCCTGAACCTGCGCTCTGCTTCCTGCTCCAATCATGCTGTTTCTTCCCCAAGACCTGAGGCGCCCAGTGCAGAGGGCGGGGCAGAGTCTGCTGTATTGCTTTTGATGAGCTTTCTCTTTCTAATGGTGGAAGGAGCAGGAGAAGGGTGGATTCTTCAGGTGGAGCCCCAGGGCCTAGTCTCTACAGATTCCCCTGCAGCCTAGGCCAGGCTTTGCTTCTTCTCCACTCCCTGGGAGCCAACTACCTCTCCACACCAGGAACCAGGGCACCCTGCCTTGGCTCTGACAGCAAGGTTTGGGTCTCTGAGTGCAGATTCGGAAGGCCCCTGAACCTTGTGAAGCTGCTGTGTTTAGAGAGCTCTGGCCTTTCACAGCAAGTAAGTTGGTTTTGAGGACACTTGTGGGTCAAGAGGAGGAAGCAGGGAGCAGCTGGCTGTGGGGTGGAGGCTGAGAATGAGGTGAGGCTGGGGGTGGGGTGGGGGCTACAGGAAGACCCAGGAGAACCTCCTCGAGGATCCTTTAGCCTGAGACAGAAATCTTCCAGAGAGAGGAGGAGGATTCACCCGTGGGTTGGGAACTGACTGGGGCACCTGCTGCGTGCAGGGCCATGTCCTTGGTCCCGAGCTGGAAAAGGAGGGTGGGATTGAAATGAAGGTGACTGATACAAGCAAACATAAGCAGGATAGGGTGCCTGTGACTGGAGCCACAGTCTCCTTGGGGAGGATGTAGTCTGTTCTGCTGCTTCTCAGTGATTCCCTGCTCACAATTAGGGGACGACAGCACATAGGCAGGACCGGGCACGCCCTTCATGGCTAGGGGACTGGGTCTGCACCCTCTGTGTGGGGAATCATCGGTGTGTGCGGACAGTGGAGAAGCAAAGGGGCAGTTTCTCCTACAGGCCCAGGGTGCTGAGGGAGGAAGGGCCTGGTTTTCTGAGCAGGGTGAGCCTGTACTGTGGGTGCAGTTGGGGTGGGAAGGGAAGCAGTGTTTTTTTACCCCAAGCAAATCTAAAGGTTCTCTAGCTGCACACAGGCTTTCAAAAGGGCAGGGAGGAGTCTAGGCTCAGCCCTTTCTTGGTATCAGGATTGTGTGGGGCCTGCCACCCCATTAGCTTACTGAGTCAGTAGGGAAGGCTGTGCTCCTGCTGGGGACTGTT
The DNA here is from genome assembly GCA_039655065.1 of Glossophaga mutica. Classification (NCBI taxonomy): domain Eukaryota; kingdom Metazoa; phylum Chordata; class Mammalia; order Chiroptera; family Phyllostomidae; genus Glossophaga; species Glossophaga mutica. Next base: position 108,223,717 of record CM077306.1, read on the forward strand.
GCCAGCCCTGAGCCCTGCTGTCCCCTCTGAGGTCCCACTGCTCCCTCGGTCTTCACCTGCCTCCTGCCCTGCCTCTCCCCAGCTTGGAGGAAATGGAAGATTGCTCCAGCTACTTTTTGCTCTGCCATCTCACATCTCTTCTACTCCTCAGCCAGCTACTTACTCGGGGGTCTGCAGGTGAGTGTGTCCCCACCACTCTTCCTGTGTCTCCCTCAGGTAGGTGGGATCCCTGGTGTGTGGGGTCCCCAGGTACCCTGCGGGTTCTCTCCATCAGGAACAGTGGCTGTTGGTGGAGGCCCTTCTCTAGAGAGGTTATGATTCTCCCCAACTACTCACTGTAGTTAAACATTTAAGAACAGTCACCAAAGCATAAAAGAAGGATGAGACCTGACCAATTGTCCAGAGGAGTGTGTGATGTTTTTAAAAAGTCAGCTCTCAAATGAGAAAATACTTCTTTCCTCTTTGTTTCCTGGCTGTATTGGTATTCTGAGCACTTACTCATTCATTAATTCATTGCATTCCAAGAATACTTACAGGGTGTCGTCTATGTCGGAACTGTTATTCTATGAATAAAAAAGGTCAAATTCCCTATCTTCACAGAGCTTACATTCCAGCAGGAGACGGTGAATAGCTAATGCAACAAACCAGTCAAATCTGGTGTGTTAGCGGAGCCAAGAGGTTGGGGTGTTGCGGTAGAGCAGGAGGGAGTCAGGGCTGTGGGAGGTGAATGTGGTCAGGGTGGACAGGGAGATGGTCAAAGACTGGACGAGATGGGCCAGCGAGTCCTCGGGGATGACAGCAGTGCGAGGCTGGCAATGTGCTGGGTGTTCAGGGAACAGAGGAAACAAGTGTGGAGCAGAGGGAGCTGGAGGGAGAAGTAGGAGTTGGGGTCGCAAAGGTACTGGCAGCATCCCTATGCACCCCATGGGCCACTGGGGCCACTGGGGCGCATTACAGGGCTCTGAGCAGAGTAGGGACATAGTTTTGCTTAAAGGTGAAAAGGGTCACAGACAGGAGGGTGGGGAGAGGACAGACAGAAAGATGAGTTACAGTTGTCCTCCAAGTGAGAACTGATGGTGACTCAAGCTGAAATCAAGCAGCGTAGGTGACAAGTCCCTCTTTGGATGTCCAGCAGGGCTGGTGTTGCAGAGGAGTCACGTCATGGCCTGTCCCCCAGTTCTCAGAAGGCTGAGGGCTCTTGGAGGTGTGGTGGTGGTGGTAGATGAACCTCTTTTTGAAAAGATTTTATTTATTTATTTTTAGAGAACGGGAGGGAGAAAGAGAGGGAGAGAAACATCAACGTGTGGTTTTCTCTCACACACCTGCTACTGGGGACCTGGCCTGAAACTCAGGCATGTGCCCTGACTGGGAATTGAACTAGCAACACTTTGGTTCACAGGCTGGTGCTCAATCCACTGAGCCACATGAACCAGGGCTGAACCCTTTTTTTAAACAGGCAGTGTTTTGGGTTCCTGTAAGCAATGGGAGTGAGGGCAGGTATTAATGGAAGTAGCATTTGGCTCCAGTTTTAATTTTTATTTATTATTATTATTATTATTTTATTTTATTTTAAAATATATTTTATTGATTATGTTATTACATACGGTTGTCCCATTTCCCCCCTTAACTCCCCTCCACCTGCAAATTCCTGTGCTTTAGTTCATGTCCGTGGGTCATACATATAAGTTCTTTAGTTTCTACATTTCCCACACTATTCTTGCCCTCCCCCTGTCTATTTTCTACCCACTGTCTATGTTACTTATTCTCTGTACCTTTTCCCCCTCGCTCCCCCTCCCCTGTTGCTAATCCTCCATGTGTATTTTATTTTTTAAGTAAAATTTTTTTATTGTTGTTCAAGTACAGTTTTCTGCCTTTTCCTCCCACCCCTCTCCACCACCCCAGTCCTCCCTGTCTCCCTCCCCCATTTCCACCCTCTCTTGTTGTTGTCCATATGTCCTTTATAATTGTTCCTGTAAACCCTTCACCCTTTCCCCCCATTATTCCCTTCCTCTCCCCTCTGATCACTGTCAGCCTGTTCTCAATTTCAATGTCTTTGGCTACACTTTGCTTGCTTGTTTTGTTGATTAGGTTCCTGTTAATGGTGAGATCATGTGGTATTTGTCTTTCACTGCCTGGCTCCACTTTTTAGTTCACAGTAATTCAGTATAGGAGAAAGACATGGGCACATAAAGTTCAGGGTAGGAACTGTGAAGTTCCTGGGTGTGGTTGAGTGACCATGAGTCGAGACCTGGGCACAGGTGTGCCCTTTGGTCAGTTTTTAGTCCTGTCCTAGGAGGGGCCAGATTAGAGCTGTGATTCTCAAAGTGTGTTCTCCAGAGCATCAGTGTCAGCTTCCTGGGGAACTCCTTAGAAATTTACATTCTTGGGTCCCCAGACCTACTGAATCTGGAGCTCTGGGGGTGTGGCCCAGTGATCTGTGGTTCAGAACCCTCCTGGTGATTGTGATGCACATCAAAGTTAAGAGTCACTGACTTAGAGTCATTCACAGAAGGGTGTGAAGACAGGAGCAGAAGTGAATAAGGGAGTCATTTTGACATCATTTTTGGGTCATGAGGTTGTTGTCAGAAGCTTTCCCTGATTCAGAGTTGTTACTCATACCATCAGGTCAGGATGGATTGACACCTGCCCCCACCTGCCTGGGCCTTCCCACCTGATGGTGTGTTCCCTGGCCCCAGTCTAGTGTCTCCATGTTTCTCATACTCGTTTCTGTGTCCACAGAGTTCTTGGTCATTGGCCCCTCAGAACCCATTGTGGCAGTGCTGGGTGGGGATATCACACTGCCCTGTCGTGTGTCCCCGGCCATGAATGTGGAGAACATGGAGCTCCGGTGGTTCCGCTCCAAGTTCTCCAAAGCTGTGTTCATCTATAAAAATGGCTGGAAGCAGGAGGATGAGCTGATGGCCCAGTATGCAGGGCGGACCTCTCTGGAGAGGGAGCTCCTCACTCAGGGGAAGGCTGCCGTGCGCATCCACAAGGTTCAGGCTACCGACGACGGGCTCTATTCCTGCTTCTTCAGAAAGGGAGACTTCTATGAAGAGGCCAATTTGGAGCTGAAGGTGGTAGGTTAGTGACTTGATCTGTACTCCTAGAGTCCCGGAGTTGGGAGGAAACTGAAGGACTGTGTAATTCAGCTCCTCATTTTATAGGTGAGAAAAAGAAGGCTCATTCACTCATTCATGTATTCACTAAAATATATAGAACCCCTACTATGTGCCAGCTCCTGTTCTGAGCACCTGGGATACACCAGTGAACCAATGATCCCTGCCCTGTGGAGTTGTGGTCTAGAGACAATAAATGAATACACTGATAAGTAGGTTATAGAAGATGTGAAGTCGTGGTAGTAGTTAGGATGAAAGGCCAAGCAGAACAGGAGAAGGGGACTAGGATGTGGGTGAGAGAGGGAAGGCAGGCTTCAGTGTCACATAGGGGCTCAAATGGGGTCTTATGGACAACCAGAGCAAAGGTTCAGAGGAAGTAGGGATTTGGCCAAGTGGCTCTCTGGGGGATGAGAACGCTAAGCAGAGAGAACGCCTTGTGGGAAACCCGAGCCAGGAGTGCGGCTGGTGCGTTCTGGGCACACAAGGAGGCCGTCATGGTTTGTTCGTGAGATGAGTGAATGGGAGGGTGGTAAGAGGTGATGATACCGGAAAAAGAGATGTTCCTGGTGTAGGGTGGGATTGAGGACCACTGCCTGCCGCAGTCAGGAAAAGTTCATGGGGAGCACTCGCCTGAGTAGGCACTGGAGTTCACCAGCCAAGGTCCCAAAGAGACTTGAGATTGATGGACTGGGATGTGAGGAGGCAGGTGACTGTGGTTTTGAGCAGTTAACAAACAGTCCTTGTGGCCAGAATATGTGCGCCTTGAGGGGCACAGGTGGTAGGAATTGGGGGTAAGTAGAGAAGACAGCTGGGAGGAAGGCAGATGCCAGATCATCTGGTCACTGAGGAGAGTGCACAGAGCAGCGTGGGGAACGTGCCCTTTGCCGGCTGTGAGGATGGATGGAAGGTAAGCAAGGGTGGGGGCACGGATGCGGTTACGAGGTGGGGAGGGTGACTGCCTATCTTCATGGAGTGGCCCTGAGGTGAGCAGGAGGGATCAGATATCATGAGGTTTACAAAGTAGACCCAACTGAGTGTGTAAATTTGGGGACATGGACAGCTTTCTGGCAGAAGTGGGGACTGCTGGGGTTTGCTTAGGTTAGTAATGAATGTTTTCTTATTGAGTAAGCATTACACCAGAATATGGCAATCGTCATAGGCACTCTACTAATATAGTCAGGTAGCCGATACAACACACTGCATACCTGTTTTCAAGATAAACCTACTAATCCTCAGGAGAGAGAACTTGAAAGCACCATGGTCACACATAGTTTACCCTAAATTTACCTGGTAATCAGGGTGGCCATCTATGTTAGCTAATTGGGGGAAAAATAAATTCTCATATCTTTTTAAACTGATTATTTATTTTTATTTTTTTTAATTATAATTTTTAATTTAAAAAAGATTTTATTCATTTAGTTTTAGAGAGAGGGGAAGGGAAAAAGACAGGGAGAGAAACATCAATGTGTGGTTGCCTCTTGAATGCCCCCCACTACTGGGGACCTGGCCTGCCACCCAGGCATGTGCCCTAAGTGGGAATCAAACCGGTGACCCTTGGGTTTGCAGGCCCGCGCTCAATCAACTGAGCTACACCAGCCAGGGCCAGATTCTTATATCTTTGTGACAGGAAGTGGTTTTACAACTTAGAGAATGGTGCCCACTGAGGTTAGACTCCTCCCCTCCCACAGGAAAGGGGAAAATAGGGTGCTATCTCCCTTGATGCTAACGTTTCAAGGAGATGGCTCTACTTCTCTCCCGCAGGTGTGGGCTCTGCCCCTCAAGTGCACATCACAGGGCCTGAGGAGGATGGGGTTCAAGTGGTGTGCACAGCCTCAGGGTGGTTCCCGAAGCCCCAGGTGCAGTGGAGAGACCTCAGTGGAGAGAAGTTCCTGGTGTTCTCTGAGGCCCATGCCCAAGACGCTAAAGGGCTGTTCAGTGTGGAGGCCGTTCTGGTGGTGAAAGACCGTTCTGTGGGCAATGTGACCTGCTCTGTGCTCAATCCCATCCTGGGCCAGGAGAAGGCGATGGCCATTTTCATCCCAGGTCAGAGCTGCTCCCTACTCCCAGCAGAGCTGGAGGGAGGGGTGGGGCCCCAAGCAGGCTGGGTTGGGCTGTCCTGAGCTGTGTCTCTGATGGGGTCTCTGGCTGGGTGCAGAACCCTTTTTTCCCCAGTCCTCTCCATGGAAACCAGCTTTCCTGGTGAGCCTGACTGTGCTGGGGCTCCTACTCCTTGGTGCTGGCTATTACACCCAGAGAGAGCATTCCGCAAAGCTGCAGGAGCTGCAAGAACAGGAGACTCTGTGCCAGGCTAAGGAGCAGGACAGGCAGACAAAGGAGGAGGCGCTGAAGGCCAGAGGTAAGGCAGGACAGGATCCAGTGCCCAGGGCCCAAGGCTGGTTGGTGTGGCAGGCGGTGCTGAGAGGAACAGGCAGATGGCAGCATCAGGGTCCAGGGCTCCAGCTGTCCAGGGAGACCCAGGGTCTTTGGTCCAGGGCAGGTGGCTGTGGAGATCCAGGGAGAGCAGCTGGAGGCTCAGGTGCATCTGGAGCTGGAACTTCTAGGATATAGAAAGGTTGTCTGGGAACACTGTCTTTCCTTCTTTTAAGGATGGGAGTTCATGCCTTTTGTTCACTCTCTTTCAGATAAACTCCAAGCAGAACTCGGTAAGTTTTGCTTTTCCTCCTGATCTCTTCGTCCCCTCCGTGGGAGACATTCTGGTTCTTAGCTCACCTGTTTCTGTTGTTGTCTTTCAGACTGGAGGAAGACAGTTTACCTGGCTGGTGAGTGACTCTCCACATGTCCTTGACTTTCCTGTCCCACCTGCGTCCAGGTGTCCCTCTCCTTGTTTCTGTCTCGGCACACACATGTGAACACCTTTCCTTGGGGCAGAAGTGGGAGCTCGTGGGAGGCAGAACCCTGCTCCATTGGCTTGTCCAACCGGGGCTGCTATTTCCCATCTGGTGCTTGGCAACCAGGTGTGATGGTAGCTCCTGGAGTCAGTCATGCATCCTGGGTCTCATTCCAACTTAGCCACTATCTTGCTAATTTTCTAGCCTATCATGCACCCACCTCTCAGCAGCACCTGGGAAGGAGCCACATAGATGAATAGGGTCGTCAGTTTAGGACTGTGACCTTCAGCCTTCCCCCAAAATATCATCCAGGGAGAGTTTGTTCTCTCTAGGTTCTGAAGGTATTAATCAAAAAGTCATGGGAAAGGACTGGGTTGATCACACATAGGAATGTGACGGATGGGCTGTCAATGCCCCCAAACAGTGATCTTTATCTTTGAAATCATTTATCTGAGAATGATTGGCCACTTTTACCTCAGAGCTCAACTCAGCTCCCTGTCCTTAAATCAATTTCTATTTTGAGTTATTTCCTAAGTATACGTTTGTCAGAAAAAGATTGGATATGAAGTGCTTTCTTAGAATTATATTTTATTTCCTAAAATATTTTCAAACACATAGTATACTTTTTGATTCTGAATAGAAACACTGAGCAGCAGGTTGGAACGGGAGTTTTTGAGGTTGTTTTGGCACAGAACTGCTGACTGACTTGCCAAAAGTCACCCAGTTGCAGCTGCCTAGTGCTGGAACTCCGCCTTTAATGCAGGCTTCCTGACCTGTGATCAGGGTCTCCCACAACACCTGCCATCTGGACATGGCAGAGGTGATCTCCTCTCTAGCCTCTCCCCCTGTGGATAGACTCCCCTGTAGGACAGAAGAGGCCAGTAGATTCACGCTGAGCAGGCTTGTTGTGGCTGAGGCCTCACCACAGTGTGTTGTTCTCTTTCAGCCTGGAGGAAGGCCCAGCTATATGCAGGTAAGTGACTCAGTTTCCTGTGGCTTCACCTCCCCAGCCTCCACAGTGTTCCCTTCTCTATCAGAGGACCTCACTCCAGGATGGGGCTGGTGTCCTTCTTCTCCTTGTCACTTTTGTAGCCTCCATCTGAAGAGCGCAGGGCCTCCTCCTTTTCTGGGCCCATCCTCTGCTGCAGGTCGCCGTCAGGGTTGGCAATTCGTTCTGAACACACCTTGCTCTACTGGTACTTCTCAGTGCAGTGACTGTGAGGAGAGTCTGCAGGTGGGCAGTGCTGTGTAGATCAGCATTTTCTCTCTAGGAGATCTCAGGAACCCTGTTTGCTTGGGTAGGACTCAGGTCTTCCTCAGAGGGTCCTTGGTTTTGGATTCTTCTTGCCCTGAAATTCCTCCCCTTTTTGGATCTAGTTTCGTTTTTTCCCATTTGTTCCTGGTCCTCTGAGATACTGGTCTTTTCTGCTTCCTAATGCTCTGATCCCCATCTAAGGTGTGTTTCTTCCTCTAAGCCTCGTTGGTTGCTGAAGAATTAGTTGCTTTAGGGCAGGTGTTCTGAATCTGGGCTCTGGAACCTCCAGGATGTTTATGCTCTGTGGTGGGGATCTGTGAAAGGGTTAAAGTTGTATGCAAAATTCTGTGTATGTTTGTGTAACAGAAACAAAAATGCAACTTCTAATTGTTCACACCAATTATTTGTCCTTTTAGGAGAATTTGTATGTGCCTGAGATGCTCGGTCCTGGTTGTTTGTCAGGGCAGGGTGTGGAGGTTGCCAGAAGAGAAACCCGTAGGAGTTGGAACTGTTTGCTAGAGTAATGGTGGGGAGCAAACCATGGAAAAGCAGACTTGGTGGGTTAGAGAGGAGTTGAGAAGGAGGTGGAATGCCTGAGGTTCAACTTGTAGGGGTGTTGGGTGGCTCAGAGTGGTAGAAGTGAGACCACAGGTCACACAGCCATGGTAGTTTGAGTTGGGGAGTTGCAGAGTGTTTGCAAGTTATTGGGTGCACAAAATGTAATCATATCCTTGATAAATTTAAGTAAAGATATGTTTGTTTTTAGACCATTTTGAAGTAACCATCTAATTGAGTTTGCCTGTGACAGTGGGACCACTCAACCCTCCAAAGGCAGTCAGGGCAGGAGTGTGGTGTGGCGGATCCTGAAGCAATGAAGGGTGGTCTGAGGACCCTTCAGTCCTGGGAAGTTAAGGATCTGTGCCCCTTGAGCATGGAAAACATACCTTCCTCTGCTCCAAATGTTTCTGTTTATGGGCAGGGATACAGACTGTGAGAGACAGATTGGGCTGAGCCGTGGGATGACGGCGGTCTTGCAGGGGTGTCCAACCTGTGGCCAAGACAACTCTTCCTCTTCCAGTGTGGCGCAGTGACACCAAAAGGTTGGACACCCCTGCCTTAGAGAGCCTTACTGATTCTCCTCAGCATTTGTTTCCATACAGTGATGATCACCTCCCCCTATCTGCAGAATTAAAGTGCATGTGTTTTAATATATACCTTGTATCTTTTTTATTTTGTAAGGATAAACATCATTACATCAGAATCAGCATTTTCATATTGACAGGTTCATAGTGTGAGGTGGACAAATGTGTAATCTCATCTTATTCATAAAATTGGAAAAATAATTTTTAATTTGAAGATTTGCTGTAGAAATTAGACAAAGAATGTACTGAAGTGCAAAGCACTCAGTCCATTGTGGAGTCTCAAATTAAATGGCAATTTTCCTTTCTCCTCCACCCCTTCTCCAGTCCTCCTTCTTTTAGGTGTGGCTGGTAGCCACAAATTTACACCCCAAATGTGCAAGAAAAATGTCATTTACTTATATCTATAAGTGTTTTAATTTTGTCTCGAGTCTCTATCTTGCTGGAGGCAAAAGCATGTATTTCATGGTTTTGTAACATGTATAAACTGTGCTTTGGCCAGTGAGTCTCCTTTCATCTTCCCTGAAGGGAGTATGGACGTTGGAAGTGGTTAGGTGGCCCCGGGTCAGTGGGAGAGGGGTCCCTGTGTTCTCCTGTTAGTCATTTTAGGTGCTCATCCTGGGGGAGGCTATCTTGATCTGCTCCTTAGGATCCTTGGGTTGGGGTCTGCTCAGGAGGGGCAGGTCCCATCTACCTGTTTAGAGGAATTTTTGGCTCCCCCCACTCCTGCCCCCATGTCCAGGTCCTTATTCATATTTGTAAAGTTTCCTCTGGCATATCATATTTGCATGTTCAGGGGTGTAGGACATGGCATCTTTGAGGGGTTCATCACAGCAGGATTTCTCTGGAAGCTTCCAATCTCTCTGGGCAATTAGAGGAGGAAGCAGATGACTGATCCAGTCATCTTTTTGGCTCTTACTACCCATGAAAGGGGAAGAAAATTTATTAGTGTCTGTCCTCTTACTGAATGCATATCTTCCCTGCTTTGAACCTCTCTCTCCCTTCCCTAAAACTTTTCCCTTGCCCCCTAACTGGGCAAGATTTCTTTGATGCTCTGTACCAAGTTCTCTTCACTCACAGCTTATAGTCATCCTTCGAGAGCAGCCCAGCCAAGCTGTATTCTCTCTATTCATGGCTTAGAGACACCCTACACATTAGGCTCAATCAGTTCTTCATTAGAAAATGGACATTTTGATTTCCTCAATTCTTTTCAAGAAAACCTAGCTTTCAGAATGTTTGTGTGGCTTGGGACTTGAGAAAGCAACTTTGGTACCCAAGTCCAGGCCTTTCTGCTTAGGTAGGTGTCCAAACTCTTAATCCCTGATCATTAAGCTTTATGGCTTAACATTTGTGGGAATGTTGTGGCATGATGGCTCTGTTAGTGAGTGTGTGTGTGCACATGTATGCCTCTGTATGCGTGTGTATATATATAAAAATAAATGCATCAGCTGAATGTTTCCAAAGACAATTCCCCTTGTCAATCCCGCATCAGTGTGTTTCAAACAAGTAGGCCCTGGTCCCGATGTGTGCAGGCTGTGAATCTCTGATGTAAAATGTGGTTCTTTTGCAGACTGGCGGCAGGAGAAGTTCCAGGCCTGTGAGTGACTATGTGCTTTCTGGGTGCTCGTCCTATAGCCCCTACAACTTTTGGCCTCTCCTTCAGTTCTCTGGTGATACAGATGCCGGCACCATCAATGGTGGTGGGCTGGGTGGCAGAGGTGATAGCACATAGCTGCAAATGATATTGAATATCAAATAGATATCCCTCACCCTTGAGGACCAGTCCAGGCTGGTCCTCAAGGTCGCTCTGACATGTCTAACTCCAAATAAGTTTCGTGGTTCCTTCTCCTGCTTGGAGGGCTATGGGCTTGAGTCACAAGGCTTTCATCTCAGGGGGCCTTAGCCCTCCCTCCATGTAGCTAAGTGTCTGGGTGGGTGATGGGGTGGTTGTGTGCCCTTGTTGTGGGGCCGAGGAGGGCCTTGCATGATTGGTACCTCTCTCTTCAGGGTCTGTCACTCTGAATCCAGTCTCTGCCAGTCCCAGCCTTATGGTCTCTCCTGAGAAGAAGACAGTGACCATGAAGGATACCAGTGAGGACTCAAGTAGCACCTGCAGTGTATTGGGCCTTGAGGGCATCACATCAGGGCGCTGTCACTGGGAAGTGGAGGTCACGGGTGGACTCACAATCAATTGGGCTGTAGGCGTCTGCAGGGAAGATGTGGAAAGGGAAGGCTGGTACAGAGAGTCCCCAGAGAAGGGGTTCTGGGTTGTGGGGAGGTTTGGTCCTGAATGTCATGCCTGCACTTCAAATTGGACTTTGTTACATCTTAGGCAGCTTCCCCACAGGGTGGGTGTTTTCCTGGACTACAACGAAGGGGATGTCTCCTTCTATAACATGACCGATGGTTCCCACATTTTCTCCTTCCCTCCGGCTTCCTTCTCTGGGACCCTCTTTCCATACTTCAGTTTGAGGTCAGAGGTTGGGGCCCTGACCATCTGCCCCATGGTGGGTGCACCTGAGAGGCTCTCTGTGCCCCTTAATAATTCTCCTCCGCAGGAACCTAAGAGCCTCCCAGGGGTGGGGTTCAGCTCAGGCTCTAGTGTTGATGAAGTTCAATCTCCACTACTGCCCTGCGACATGGAGGCCATGCCCCCTCACTGTCCCTGTCCCCTCACTGAGGCTTTTCCTGGAGATGCAAACTCCCTGTGACAAAGCCTGTGAGCTGAGCCCTGGAATGCCTGGAAACCTTCCTTCCTGCTCTACATTCAGACTCCTTGGTGTGTGGCTATGAGAATAGTCAGTTCATGCCTCCTGCATAGGAGCAGGCTATAAAAGTTGACTGAGCTGGTTTGGAATAGGCTATATTTTGGTATGGGAAGTTTTTTTTTTTTTTTGATAATGAAAAATATTTCATGAACTTGTTATAGTGTTTGAATAGGAAAGAGGATTAGGGACTGAATTACCCTGCAGGTTTAGGTGGAGTTTCCTTTATCCATCTGGAGTTTGGGCAGAAGAACGCAGAGGTTGAGGGTAGTTCCCAAATCCATTTTGGGGGTTCTTCACTATCTGACCAGATAAGTTGGCCATCCAAAAGTCTCCAGGAAAATGGATGGCTGACGGACTTTTAGGAGGAGAGGAGTTTAATATTCTACTCTCTGAATTACCTTTTCTAGGATGGGTGGAGCATTTGTTTTTTCAAATCTCAGTACATTTCTGTTACATGTGAAAAAGCTGTGTCGTGTTAATTTAGGGAATGAAGGAGAAGCCTCTGGGTTCCCCTTTAGTGTGAGCAAGGTTTTGGTCATCACTGTATTGCTTCTTAGTACTTCCAAGTCCAATGGTATGGTTAATGGAAAACCACAGCAAAGAAAAGGAAGCAGGACTGTGGAGGATTCAGACCTGCAGGAATGAAGGTGCATTCATTCTGCCGGGCACAGAGCTCTGACTTGCTATGGTTCTCACTGAATGTGGAAGATCTGGAGTAGGAAATAGAAGAAAGAAGATGATTAATTCTGACCTGTGACCAGTTACAGAAATAAGGAGTGAAATAAAAGCTTTGCATATTTTCTTTCTTGTTGTATGTGTATGTTTATTTGTATATATTAACTACTTTCTTTTTCTCTCTTCTTACCCTTATGCTTTCATGTAAGTCGTTGGGGGTTTTGTGTAGTATAATCTTTTTTTTTTTTTTTTTTTTTTTTTTTTTTTTTTTTTTTTAAATATATTTTATTGATTATGCTATTACAGTTGTCCCATTTCTCCCCCATCATTCCCCCCACCCTGCACACCCTCTCCCACCCACATTCACCCCTTTAGTTCATGTCCTTGTGTCATAAGTTCTTTAGCTTCTACGTTTCCCATACTATTCTTGCCCTCCCCCTGTCTATTTTCTACCCACTATCTATGCTACTCATTCTCTGTACCTTCCCCCCACCTCCTCCCACGCCCCTGTTGCTAACCCTCCATATGATCTCCATTTTTGTGGTTCTGTTCCTGTTCTAGCTGTTTGCTTCGTTTGCTTTTGTTTTAGGTGTGGTTCTTAATAGCTGTGAGTTTGCTGTCTTTTCACTGTCATATTTTTGATCTTCTTTTTCTTAGATAAGTCCCTTTAACATTTCATATAATAAAAGCTTGGTGATGATGAACTCCTTGAACTTGACCTTATCTGAGAAGCGCTTTATCTGTCCTTCCATTCTAAATGACAGCTTTGCTGGAAAGAGCAATTTTGGATGTAGGTCCCTGCTTTTCAAGATTTCAAATATTTCTTTCCAGCCCCTTTTTGCCTGTAAGGTCTCTTTTGAGAAATCAGCTGACAGTCTGATGGGAACTCCTTTGTAGGTGACTGTCCCCTTATCCCTTGCTGCTTCTAGAATTCTCTGCTTCATTTTAATCTTGGCTAATGTAATTACGATGTGCCTTGATGTGTTCCTCCTTGGATCCAACTTCTTTGGGACTCTCTGAGCTTCCTGGACGTCCTGGTAGTCTATTTCCTTTGCCATATTGGGGAAGTTCTCCTTTATTATTTGTTGAAATAAGTTTTCTACTTGTTGCTCTTCTTCCCCTTCCGGGACCCCTATAATTTGGATGTTGGGACGTTTAACGATGTCCTGGAGGTTCCTAAGCCTCTCCTCATTTTTTGGAATTCTTGTTTCTTCCTCGTTTTCTGTTTGGTTGTTAATTTCTTCCTTCTGGTCCACTCCATTGATTTGAGTCCCAGTTTTCCTTCCATCTCTATCGGTTCCCCATGCATCTTCCTTCATTTCACATATTGTAGCCTGCATTTTTTCATCTAGTTTGTGAGCAAAATCAACCAATTCTGTGAGCATTTTGATGACCAGTGCTTTGAACTGTGCATCTGATAGGTTGGCTATCTCTTCACTGCTTAGAGGAATTGACTCCGGCGTTTTCATTTTTTCTCCAGTTTGAGCCATTTTTGGTGGGGTTTTTTGTTTTGTTTTGTTTTGGTTTTAGTCTGGTTGCAGCTATTACGTATGAGGGGTGGAGCCTTAGCAGCCCAGTCGCTGGGTTGTGACGCTATTTGTGGGGGTGGGGTCCGAGAGGGAAGAATGGCGCCTGTTCCGCTCTCTTCTGGACTCTGGTCCCTTCCGCTGCTTCCCCTTCACCTGGATTATCCGCGCACGCGTGCGTGCTGTTACGTAGTGAGGGGTGGAGCCTCAGGCACTCCCCAGTGTGGGGCAGCCCAGTCGCTGGGTTGTGACGCTGTATGTGGGGGCGGGGTCTGAGAGGGAACAATGGCGCCTGCTCCGCTCTCTCCCGGATTCAGTCCCTTCCGCCACTTCCCCTCTGCCTGGACCGTCTGCGTGCGCGAATGTGGGACCCCCTGGTCAGCCAGCCGCCTTGTGTGTCCTCACTGGATCTGCACAGTTGCCCGCCTGTGCCCGGGGTCCGCCAGCTGCCGCCTGTGTGCCCCAGGACCGCCAGCCACCGCCCATGCACCTGGGAACTGTGAGCCGCTGCTACTTGCGTTCCTGGGTCTGCACCTCCACTTTTTCCTACTGCGACTCCGCCCCTCTTACCGGTCTGGATGAATGGTTGTTGGACTTCCGTACAGTTCAGTTTTCTATAAGTTCTGGTTGTTTTCTTGTTTCTAAATATTTGTTGTCCTTAATTTTGGTTGTGAGAGGAGGCACAGTGTGTCCGCCTACGCCTCCATCTTGGCCGGAAGTCTGTGTAGTATAATCTTTAGGTATCAGACTAGTCAATGGGGCTGCGAATTTCAGGAAATTTGCAATATAAATATAGCAATGTTAGATACAATGACTGGGACTTTCTGTCTCGACATTTTGGGGAAAGGGTGAGAATTTCTTCACTTGTAAGGGTATCTTTGTCTTGATGCATGAAAACGTAATTTTTATATGAAAGTTCAAATTTGGTAAATGGTTCATATTGAAGCTGAGTAGCCGAAGGTGTGGACTGTGTCCATTATCAATTTATTGACTCTTGGTTCCAAATCCACCCCACATTTGCCCTGTTTTGTGATCCTGGAGCTGGAACTTCCTCCTTCCCCCCATTTCTTCTTTAGTTAGACTTTGTCAGCCTTTGCACTGCAGGGGGTGCTGTAGGACATAGCAGAGGAAGCAGATTCTTTTCTACTGGGGGTGCTTTTCTTCTTGATCTATGGGGTGACTGTCAGTGGCTTACAGAAAGCCTCCCGTGTTCGCCCACCTTTTGGTGAATTTGACATTGCAGCAGTCTGTTTTCCAGAGGATAACTTTCTCAGGGATCTAAGCAGCACCCCAGTGGGAGGTTTGCTGCCCACCAGCCTTGGCCTGTGGCGTGTTAGTGAACTTCTTCACCTTTCAGAGGGCTATGGTCCCATCTTGGCTAATAAGCTCTGAATCTGTCTTTTGGTGGGTGTTATCTTCCAAATTTCTTACTTCCTGTGTCTTCTACCTTAACTCTTGAGTTAGTGTCTTTTCCCATATCTGCTTTTCCTGTATTCCTCAGAGCTTTCTTTTACTTCTTCTGGTAGTTAACTACTAAAACTACCTTCTGCTAGTTAATAATTTTTTATATAAAAATATCCCTGTTCAAATTACTGATGTGGTTTCTGTCTCCTGACTGGACACTGAATCTAAACATCTAAACCATAATGTAGCTTGGAGGAGGGCATGACACTTCCCTTTGTGGGGGAAAGGGTAGTTGAGGCATTTAAAAATGTATTAAAATGGCTCACCTCAACAATAAGATCATATAAATACACTCTACAGGGTCCTAGTGTGGACTTTAAGTACACTATATGTTCATATTATATGTCATATTTATGCTCCCTACCATTTAGCTTGCACCTTTTTTGGAATATATTTTATTGATTATGCTATTACAGTTGTCCCATTTCGCCCCATCATTCCCCTCCACCCTGCACACCCTCTCCCACCCACATTCCCCACCTTTAGTTCATGTCCATGTGTCATAAGTTCTTTAGCTTCTACATTTCCCACACTATTCTTGCCCTCCCCCTGTCTATTTTCTACTCACCATCTATGCTACTTATTCTCTGTAACTTTTCCCCCTCTCTCCTCCTCCCACTCCCCTATTGCTAACCCTTCATGTGATCTCCATTTCTGTGGTTCTGTTCCTCTTCCAGCTGTTTGCTTTTGTTTTAGGTGTGGTTGTTAATAGCTGTGAGTTTGCTGTCTTTTCACTGTCCTATTTTTTTATCTTCTTTTTCTTAGATAAGTCCCTTTAACATTTCATATAATAAGGGCTTGGTGATGATGAACTCCTTGAACTTGACCTTATCTGAGAAGCACTTTATCTTCCCTTCCATTCTAAATGACAGCATTGCTGGATAGAGCAATTTTGGATGTAGGTCCCTGCCTTTCAAGACTTCAGATATTTCTTTCCAGCCCCTTCTTGCCTGTAAGGTCTCTTTTGAGAAATCAGCTGACAGTCTGATGGGAATTCCTTTGTAGGTGACTGTCCCCTTATCCCTTGCTGCTTCTAGAGTTCTCTCCTTCATTTTAATCTTGGGTACTGTAATTATGATGTGCCTTGGTATGTTCCTCCTTGGGTCCAACTTCTTTGGGACTCTGTGAGCTTCCTGGACATACTGGAAGTCTATTTCCTTTGCCAGCTTGGGGAAGTTCTCCTTTATTATTCGTTCAAATAAGTTTCCACTTGTTGCTCTTCTTCCCCTTCTGGTACCTTTATAATTCGAATGTTGGGATGTTTAAAGATGTCCCAGAGGTTCATAAGCCTCTCCTCATTTTTGTGAATTCTTGTTTCTTCCTTGATTTCTGTTTGGTTGTTTCTTCCTTCCTTCTGGTCCACTCCATTGATTTGAGTCCCAGTTTTTTCCCCATCTCTATTGGTTCCCCATGCGTCTTCCTTCATTTCATGTATTGTAGCCTGCATTTTTTCATCTAATTTGTGAGCAAAATCAACCAATCCTGTGAGTATTCTGATAACCAGGGCTTTGAACTGTGCATCTGATAGGTTGGCTATCTCTTGGTTGCTTAGAGGAATTGGCACTGGGGCTTTCATTTGATCTCCGTTTTGAGCCATTTTTGGTGTTTTTTTTGCTGTTGTTGTTGTTATTGTTGCTGTTTTCGGTCTGGTCGTGGCTGCTATGTAGTGACGTAGTGATGGGTGGAGCCTTAGGTGTTCCGCAGGGCGGGGCAGCCCAGTCGCCTGGTTGTGACACTTTATGTGGGGGCGGGGTCTGAGAGGGAACAATGGCGCCCGCTCCGCTCTCTCCTGGATTCCAGTCCCTTCCGCTGCTTCCCCTTGGCCTGGATTATCTGTTCGAGCGAATGTGGGACCACCTGGTCAGCCAGCCGCCTTGCGCGGCCTCACTGGGTCTGCACAGTTTCGAGCCTGTGCCCAGGCCTGCCAGCTGCTGCCTGTGGGCCTTCCAGCCACCTGCACGCCTGGTAACCACCAGCCACTGCTGCCTGTGTGCCCAGGTCCGCATCTCCACTTCTTCCTGCCGTGACTCCGCCCCTCTTACTGATCTGGATGAATGGTTGTTGGACTTCAGTGCAGTTCAATTTTCCATTAACTCTGGTTGTTTTCTTGTTTCTAAATATTTGTTGTCCTTAATTTTGGTTGTGAGAGGAGCAACAGTGTGTCCACCTATGCCTCCATCTTGGCTGAAAGTAGCTTGACTTTGGTTATTAATCATAAGTTAAAGGCTTGTTTTCTGTGAAGTTACAGTAGAAAAGATAACCCCAAAGATTACAATAATTTCCCCACAGGACATTAACCACTTTTTCTTCTCTAACTCAGAATACTTATTTCAAACTGCCTTTTCCTGGTGGATAATAAATATCCTGTTCTCAAAACACTATTTGAACCTGCTTTATATTGTACTAGTTCCATCACTGACATTGATTGAATAAATTCTTTAATTTTTATATCTGACTGAGAGTCATGTTTGTGACATCATGAAAATTATACAATATTTTTAGAAACATAGATTTTATAAAAGGAACTTTATATTAGTTGTAAGTATAAAACCCTTAATATGCAGTAATTTAAAAGATAAATACATAGCTAAGTTCCCATGTGACAAATGTAGAGTAGAAATAATGCAACATGAGTTATAATGTATATAATCCTCCTTCCCCTGCAGAGTTGAAGAGAAGCCTGGCAAGTGGAAGAGACTTTCTCTAGATAGGGCTAGGATCAGATCCTCTGTTCTAAACGGAAAGCTTCGTATCTGATTCTCATGGATCCCCTTCTCATTTTATTAGTGGCTCATCCACATAGCTGAGCACCCTCCAGCTTCTATTTAATCTAAGAGTCCTTGGCTGGCATCTCCATCATTTGCTTCTTTCTATGATATTTATTATTCATCACCTTCTGCACTCACCTTCTTGCCTCTTCCTGTGTGGTTTCAGTGACAAGTATGTGTGATGGAGTACAGAGATCTTTAGCCAGAGGGAGGGGATCCCCCAAATAAGGAAGGCCAGGGAGATTTGGGGGAGTCAGAATGTATCATCAGGAGTCCTCTTCCCCAAATGTCTTTTACATCCCCTCATTGGGATGCTCTGTGTGTTCACCAACACAGTTCTGTGGAGAAAATTCTGTCTCTTAGGTTAGGCCCAGATGGAACATCTCTTCCTTGGCACTGGGGGTGTTCTCTGGCTTGTTTCAATTCCTTTGCTCCCATCTTCTTTTCTCCTTTCTTTCTCTCTTTTTCCTCTAATTTTTCAGCCCTGGTAGCTACATGGCCTTTCCAATGGAGGTGAAGGGATGCTGTCATAACCCTGTATGATTTATCAAATAACCCTGTATGAAACATGATGATTATTCATGTTTTACCTAAAAACATTCTCTTGGGTTCTTCCAGAGACATGCATCCACATTTGGGAGTGACTGGGAATATTGCCACTTGGAACTTTAAGAAGTGCCTCTGAGAGGAGCACTGTGGTGAAGTGAACATAGCCCTCGTTTTCTATAAACACATGCCTGATTGAGCTGAGTAGTATTCCATCGTGTAAATGTCCTATCTCATCTATTGACAGACTCTTGGGCTGCTTTCATAACTTAGTGATTATAGATAATGCTTCAATGAACGTAGGGGTGCTTTTGTTCTTTGGAATCGGTGTTTTGGATATATTCCCAGAAATGGAATCACTGGGTTAAAAGGTAGATCCTACCCTGGCTGGTGTAGCTCAGTGGATTGAATGCCGGACTGCGAACCAAAGGGTTGCTGGTTTGATTCCCAGTCAAGGTAGGTGCTTAGGTTGAGGACCAGGTCCCCAGTGGTGGGTGGCGGGCGTGGGGGGAGGTGCACAAGAGGCAACCACACATTGATGTTTCTCTCCTTCTCTTTCTCCTTCCCTTCCCCCTCTCTAAAATAAATAAATAAAAATCTTTAAAATAAAAGGCAGATTCCAAACTTTGTTATTGTAAATGGAAGAAGAGAAGGTAGCTGCTGGCTGGATGGGCTACAAGTGTTACTCTAGTTCTCAGCTGGGTGGGAGCTCCCAAGTTTGGGACCTCCTGGAATTGAGAAATAATGGCTCCTCCCTAATCATTTCATATTATTTTCTTCACTTGTCCAGGCAACAATTTGGTTCAGGCCCTAATGGTCTCTGTTCCATGTTACTGGACAGGGGCCTGGCCATGAGTGGGTCTGCCTAGGCCTAGCTGTTAGTGTATGGGTTCTTGACTTTGTGTAGGAAAGGTTTTGCAACACAAATCCAGGTGACTATGAGGATACATTTATTAAACCTGGGGACAGTGAAACCAGGAAGAGCTTAGCATAGAAGAAGCAGCAGAAGAGCCTGGGCTGACCTGCTTTAGCTCACTGGGGAGTCAGAGAAGAGGGGGCCTTGGGGACAGGTTCAGGAGATTAGCCTGGGACAAGCTGCCACTACCCATTGCCTTAGAGTTTAGGAGATGCATGCTCGTGGGGGATGCTGGGTCCTTTGCCTTCAGGATTTTATCTCTCTCTTGTAGGTGGGTATCTGAGGGGAGGTCTCAGGGGAGGGTTTTAGCAGAATATTAATCAGTTTTCCAGGTGCACCATTTCAGGTTTGTGGTCTCCACTGATTGGTTATTGACAGGGCAGGGGGTCTTTAGTCATTGCAGTTGGTTCTGGTGTCACCCTGCTGGTTTTGCTGCTTTTTGGGGCCTGGTGTTGAAATACAACCAAAGCCTAGATGTTATCTCTAGGGAGGTGACCTTCTGTATCTGGCTGTAATTGCTCAGCCAGGTTCTTTGGCTATTTGTCTCAGTTGCCCTGTTCCACTTGCCAAGGAATCTTTCTAGATTCTTACTATCCTGTCTCATTCTAGGCTGTTGCACTTGTCCCCTAATTTGCCCAGTTTTCTCTCTACATTAATTCATTCCTTTACTCATAAAACACTGAAAACTGAGTATACACCAAGCAATGTGTGCCTAAGGTACCATGTCCAAGCTTAAAATTTGTTTGAAAATTTTATTTTAAAATTCCAGCCCTGGCTGGTGTAGCTCAGTGGATTGAGCGCGGGCCTGCGAACTGAAGGATCGCGGTTCGATTCCCAGTCAGGGCACATGCCTGGGTTGCCAGGCCAGTTCCCGGCAGGGGACATACAAGAGGCAACCGCACATTGATGTTTCTCTCCCTCTCTCCTTCCCTTCCCCTCTGAAGATAAATAAATAAAATCTAAAAAGAAAAAAAAATTAAAATTCCAAGGGTTCTGGACGAGATGGAGGCATAGGTAGAAACTCTTCCCTTCCTAGCACAATGAAAAGGAGGATAATAACCAATCTAAAATCAATAAACAACCAGAAGTGCCAGAAAATCAAACTACATGGAACTCTGACAACCAAGGAAGTAAAGAAAGGTGTGGACTGCCTGGGCCGGCTCAGAAAAACTGCAGGGAGGCAGCGGACTGGTTGGGTGTGGCTGGCTTCAGGGAGGTGTTGGGCTGTGAGGGCAGGGCTGACTTAAGGAGAAACTGAGACTCAGAGCTCACTGTGGACTATGGTGGTTGCTGTGGTGGGAGACGCTCCCAGTCTCACACAAGAGTCCATTGGAAAGTGAGTTAGAGATGAGCAGGCAAGCTGCATTGTTCCCTCTGAGGCCCCGCCCCGACAGGTAGCAAAGCATCCTAGCAAAGTGGGTTGCCCTGCCCAGGTGAATAACTAAGGCCCCACCCCCTTACAACCTCTCAGCTTCACCAAGACAAAAAAATATGGCCCAGATGAAAGTACAGAGCAAAACCTCGGAAAGAGAGCTAAGCGAAGAGGAGATAGCCAACATAACTGATGGAGAACTTAAAGCCCTGGTAATCAAAATGCTCACAGATATGATTGAGCTTGGTTGAAAAATGAAAAAAAAAAAAAAAAAACAGATGAAATATCCCAAAGTGAAATAAAGCAAAATATTCAGGGAACCAATAGCAACAGGAAGGAAACCAGGACTCAGAGCAACGATTTGGAATAAAAGGAAGGAATAAACATCCAACTGGAACAGAATGAAGAAACAAAAATTCAAAAAATGAGGAGAGTCTTATAAACCTCTGGGACAACCTGAAACATTCCAATATCTGAATTATAGGGGTGCCAGAAGGAGAAGAATAACACAAGAAATTGAAAACTTATTTGAACAAATAATGAAAGAAAACCTCCCCAATCTGGCAAAGGAAATAGACTTCCAGGAAGTTCAGGAAGCCCAGAGAGTCCCAAAGAAGTTGGACTCAAGGAGGAATACACAAAGGCACATCATCATTAAGTTACTAAAGATAAAAACTAAAGAGAGAATCCTAAAAGAAGCAAGAGGAAAAGAGAGAATTATCTACAAAGGAGTGCCCATAAGACTATCAGCTGATTTCTCAAAAGAAATCTTGCATGCAACCTTTCCCATCACCACTTTCCCCTACCCTTCCCAACCTACCTCCCATCCTCAATCCTACCCCCTTTTGGCTTTGTCCACCTGTCCTTCATACATGTTCATTTACAACACTTTCCCTTCCTTCCCACGTTATTTCCCTCCCCACCTCCCCTCTGGTTACTGTTAGTTTGTTCTTAATTTCAGTGTCTGTGTTTATATTTTGCTTGCTTGTTTGTTTTGTTAATTAGGTTCCACTTATAGGTGAGATTATATGGTATTTGTCTTTTACCACCTGGCTTACTTCACTTAGCATAATGCTCTCCAGTTCCATCCATGTTGTTGCGAAGGGTAAGAGCTTCTTCTTTCTTTCTGCTGCACAGTATTCCATTGTATAAATGTACCATAGTTTATTGATCCATTCATTTACTGATGGGCACCTTCCAACACTTGGCTATTGTAAATTGTGCTGCTATGAACATTGAGGTGCATAGGTTCTTTTGAATTAGTGTTTCAGGATTCTTAGGGTATAATCCCAGCAGTGGGGTTACTGGATCAAAAGGCAGTTCCATTTTTAGGTTTTTGAGGAAATTCCATACTGTTTTCCACAGTGGATGTACCAGTTTGCATCCCCACCAACAGTGCACTAAGGTTTCCTTTTCTCTACAACCTCTCCAGCACTTATTGTTTGTTGATTTGTTTAGGATGGCCATTCTGACCAGTGTGAAATGTCTCATTGTGGTTTTAATTGTCATCTCTCTGATGGCTAGTGATGATAAGCATCCTTTCATATGTGTCTGGGCCTTCTGTATGTCCTCCTTGAAGAAGTGTCTGTTCAGGTCCTTTGACCATTATTTAAAAAGTATATTTAATTGATTATGTTATTACAGTTGTCCCATTTACCCCCTTCATTCCTCTCCACCATGCACACCCCCTCCCACCCACATTCTCCCCCTTTAGTTCATGTCCATGTGTCATAAGTTCTTTAGCTTCTACATTTCCCACACTATTCTTGCCCTCCCCCTGTCTATTTTCTCTCTACCGT
Source organism: Glossophaga mutica (assembly GCA_039655065.1). NCBI lineage: Eukaryota > Metazoa > Chordata > Mammalia > Chiroptera > Phyllostomidae > Glossophaga > Glossophaga mutica. Next base: position 108,245,913 of record CM077306.1, read on the forward strand.
CTATGCTACTTATTCTCTGTACCTTTTCCCCCTCTTTCCTCCTCCCACTCCCCTGTTGCTAACCCTCCATGTGATCTCCATTTCTGTGGTTCTGTTCCTGTTCTAGTTGTTTGCTTAGTTTGCTTTTGTTTTAGGTGTGGCTGTTAATATCTGTGAGTTTGCTGTCTTTTTACTGTCATATTTTTTATCTTCTTTTTCTTAGATAAGTCCCTTTAACATTTCATATAATAAGGGCTTGGTAATGATGAATTCCTTTAACTTGACCTTGTCTGAGAAGTGCTTTATCTTCCCTTCCATTCTAAATGACAGCTTTGCTGGATAGAGCAATTTTGGATGTAGGTCCTTGCCTTTCAAGCCTTCAAATACTTCTTTCCAGCCCCTTCTTGCCTGTAAGGTCTCTTTGGAGAAATCAGCTGACAGTCTGATGGGAACTCCTTTGTAAGTGACTGTCCCCTTATCCCTTGCTGCTTCCAGAATTCTCTCCTTCATTTGAATTTTGGCTAATGTAATGATGATTTGCCTTGGTGTGTTCCTCCTCGGGTCTAACTTCTTTGGGACTCTCTGAGCTTCCTGGACTTCCTGGAAGTCTATTTCCTTTGGCAGATTGGGGAAGTTCTCCTTTATTATTTGTTCTAACTTTTTCTCTTGTTGCTCTTCTTCTCCCCCTTCTGGTACCTCTATAATTCGGATGTTGGGATGTTTAAAGATGTCCCAGAGGTTCATAAGCCTCTCCTCACTTTTTTGAATTCTTGTTTCTTCCTTGTTTTCTGTTTGGTTGTTTCTTTCTTCCTTCTGGTCCACTCCATTGATTTGAGTCCCAGTTTTTTCCCCATCTCTATTGGTTCCCCATGCATTTTCCTTCATTTCACATATTGTAGCCTGCATTTTTTCATCTAATTTGTGAGCAAAATGAACCAATTCTGTGAGCATCCTGATCACCAGGGCTTTGAACTGTGCATCTGATAGGTTGGGTATCTCTTGGTAGCTTAAAAGTATTGGCTCTGATGGTTTGATTTGTTCTTTTGTTTGAGCCATTTTTTTTCTTTATTTTTGGTCTGATCGCAATTGTTACTTTTGAGGGGTGAAGCCTTATGTGTTCACCAGGGTGGGGCAACCCAGTTGCAGAGTTGTTACGTTGTATGTGGGGGCAGGGTCAGAGAGGGAACAATGGTGCTTGCTCCACTGTCTCACAGATTTCAGTCCCCTCTGTGAGACTGGGAGTCTCTCCTGGCACTTCAACCCCCACAAGTGTTTTCAATTGGTGTTTTTAGGCTTTATTTCCTGGCGCTGGGGCTCTGGGCTGCACAGTCTGTATCACTGCCCGTTTTCGCCTGGTCCATCTGCATGCTAATGTGTGACCTTGGTCAGCTGCCTTGCGCGCCAGGGTGGGTCCGCTCACTGCCTTCCTGCACCTGGGGTGTGCCAACTGCCACCTGCTTGTCTGGGACCACTAGGCACTGCTTTCTCCCACCGTGATCCCTCTCCACCAGCTGCTGACTCTGCCCCTCTTACCAGTCTGGGTGAATTGTTATCAGACTTCCATACAATTCAATTTTCTATCTGTTCTGTTGTTTTTTTATTTCTAAATTCTTGTCCTTATCCTTGGTTGTGATAGGAGGCACGGTGTATCCACTTATGCCTCCCTCTTGGCCAGAAGTCCCCTTTGACCATTTTTAATTGGATTGTTTGTCTTCCTGGTGTGAAGTCATGTGAATTCTTTATATATTTTGGACATCAAACCTTTGTCTGAGATATCATTGGCAAATGTATTTTCCCATACAGCTGGTTCCCTTTACATTTTGCTGATGTTTTCTTTAGCCATGCAGAAGCTTTTTATTTCGAGAAGTCCCATTTGTTTGTTCTTCCCTCTATGTCCCTTGCTCTAGTGAACATATTGGTGAAAATATTGCTGCGTGGAATATCTGGGATTTTTCTGTTTATCTTCTCCTCTAGAAATTTTATGGTATCATGACTTATATTTAAGTCTTTTATCCATCTGGAGTTTATTTTTGTTTATGATGTTATTTTTGTGTAAGTTAGTGGTCTAGTTTCATTGTTTTTCATGTACTTGTGCAGATCTCCAAGCACCATTTATTGAAGAGGCAATTGTTATTGCACTTTATAGTTCTGCCCACTTTGTCAAATATGAATTGACCATAGAGACTTTGGTTTATTTCTAGGCTCTCTATTCTGTTCCATTGATCTATGTGTCTGTTCTTATGCTAGTAGCAGACTGTTTTGACTACCGTGGCCTATATTTAGTTTGATGTCAGGTATGGTGATCCCACCTACTTTGTTCTTCTTTCTCAAAATTGCAGCAGCTATTCAAGGTCGTTTATGGTTCCATGTAAATTTTTGAAATGTTTCTTCTATATCTGTGAAATATGTCATTAGTACTTTAATAAGGATTGAGTTGAAACTATAAATTGCTTTGGGTAGTATGGACATTTGATGATGTTAATTCTTCTAATCCATGAACATGGTATGTGCTTCCATTTCTTTGTGTCTTCCTTAATTTCTTTCTTCATTGTCATGTAGTTTTCTGAATACAGGTCTTTTATCTCCTTGGTTGGGTTTATATCTAGGTACTTTATTTTTCTTTTGCTGTAGGAAATGGTATTTTTTTCCTGATTTTTGTTTCTGATATTTTATCTTTGGTGTACAAAAATGCCTTCAATTTCTGAATATTGACTTTGTATACTGCTGTTTTGCCAAGTTCACTTATTAGGTCAAGTAGTTTTCTGGTGGGGTCAGTAGGGTTTTCTATGTACACTATCATGTTATCTGCAAACAGTGACAGTTTTGCTTCCTCCTTTCCAATTTGGATGCCTTTTATTTCTTCTTCTGGTCTGATTGTTGTGGCTAGGACTTCTAATACTATGTTGAATAGGAGTGGTGAAAGTGGACATCTTTGTCTTGTTCCTGATCTTAGTAGGAAAGCTTTTAGTTTTTGTCCATTGAGTATGATGTTGGCTGTAGGTCTCTCATATATGGCCTTTATTATGTTGAGAAATGCTCCCTCTATTCCCACTTTACTGAGTGTTTTTATCATAAGTGAGTACTGTACCTCATCAAATGCTTTTTTCTGCATCTATTAATATGATCATGTAATTTTTGTCTTCCTTTTGGCTTATGTGAAATATTTCATTTATTGATTTGCAAGTATGGTACCATCCTGGCATCCCTGGGACAAATCCCACTTGATCATGGTGTATGATCATTTTAGTGTATTGCTGGATGCAGTTTGCCAATATTTTGTTGAGGATTTTAGCATCTATGTTCATCAGCAATATTGGCCTGTAGTTTTCTTTCTTTGTTGTGTCTTTATCTCATTTTGCAATGATGCTGGCTTCATAAAAAGAGTTTGGAAGTCTTCCTTCTTGGATTTTTCAGAATAGTCTGTGAAGGATAGGGGTCTAATTCTTCCTTAAATGTTTTGTAAAATTATTCTGTGAAACCATCTGGTCCAGGGCTTTTGTGTGTTGGTAGTTTTTTGATTACTGCTTCAATTTTGTCAGCTGTTATTGGTCTGTTCAGGCTTTCTGCTTCTTTCATTCAGTTTTGAAAGATTATATTTTTCTAGAAATTTTTGCATTTCACCTAGGTTTTCAAATTTATTGGCATATAGTTCTTTGTAGTAATTTCTTACAATCCTTTGTATTTCTGTGGTATCAGTTGTAATATCTCCCCTTACATTTTTTATTGTGTTTGTTTGGGTCATATCTATTTTTTTCTTGATGCATCTGCTTAAAGGCTTGTTGATTTATCTTTTCAAAGAACCAGCTCCTGGATTTATTGGTCCTTAGAACTGTGCGTTTAGTCTCTATGTTGTTTAATTCTGTTCTGATCTTGGTTATTTCCTTCCTTCTACTTGCTCTGAGCTGTCTTTTTTTTTTTTTTTTAATTTTTATTTTAATTGTTGATCTTGTACAGTTTTCTGTCTTTTATTCTCACCCCAACCCACCACCCCAGCCCTCCCCACCTCCCTCCATAGTTTCCATCCCCCCCATAGTTTTTGTCCATGTGTCCTTTATACTTGTTCCTGTAAATCCTTCCCCTTTTCCCCAGAAATTCCCTCCCCTCTCCCCTCTGGTGACTTTCAGCCTGTTCTCAATTTCCATGTCTTTGGTTATATTATGCTTGTTTGTTTGTTTTGTTGATTAGCTTCCTGTTAAAGGTGAGACATATGGTATCTGTCTTTGTTTTTGTTCCTCCAGTTCTTATAGATGTGAAGTTAGGTTGTTTATTTGAAATGTTTCTATCTTTTTTAGGTAGGCCTGTATCACTATGAACTTCTCTGTCATGACTACCTTTGCTGTGACCCGTAAGTTTTGGACTGTTGTGAGTTCATTTTCATTTGTTTCCAGAAACTTTTTGATTTCTTCTATAATCTCATTCTTGACCCATTCATTGCTTAATAACATGCTATTCAATTTCCATGAGTTTGAGTGTTTTTTTTCCTTGGGGTTGGTTTCTAGTTTCAGGCCCTTGTGGTCAGAGAAGATGCTTGATATGATTTAAATTTTCTTGAATTTGTTGAGACTTGCTTTGTGTGCTATTGTGTGGTCTATGTTTGAAAATGTTCCATGTGCATTTGAAAAGAATGTGTCTTTTGCTTCTTTGGGATGAAAGGTTCTGTATGTATCAGGTATTAGTTAAGTCCATTTGATCTAGTGCTTCATTCATATACATGATATCCTTGCTGATATTTTGTTTGAAGGATCTATCTATTTTTAAATATATTTTATCGATTATGCTATTACAGTTGTCCCATTTCTCCCCCATCATTCCCCTCCACCCTGCACACCCCCTCCCACCCACATCCCCCCCCTTTAGTTCATGTCCATGTGTCATAAGTTCTTTAGCTTCTACTTTGCCGACACTATTCTTGCCCTCCCCTGTCTATTTTCTACCCACCATCTATGCTACTTATTCTCTGTACTTTCCCCCCTCTCAACTCCTCCTGCTCCCCTGTTGCTAACCTTCCATGTGATCTCCATTTCTGTGTTTCTGTTCCTGTTCTAGTTGTTTGCTTTTGTTTTAGGTGTGGTTGTTAATATCTGTGAGTTTGCTGTCTTTTTACTGTCATATTTTTTATCTTCTTTTTCTTAGATAAGTCCCTTTAACATTTCATATAATAAGGGCTTGGTGATGATGAACTCCTTTAATTTGACCTTGTCTGAGAAGCGCTTTATCTTCCCTTCCATTCTAAATGACAGCTTTGCTGGATAGAGCAATTTTGGATGTAGGTCCTTGACTTTCATGACTTGGAATACTTCTTTCCAGCCCCTTCTTGCCTGTAAGGTCTCTTTTGAGAACTCAGCTGACAGTCTGATGAGAACTCCTTTGTAGGTGACCGTCCCCTTATCCCTTGCTGCTTCTAGAATTCTCTCCTTTATTTTAATTTTGGCTAATGTAATTATTATGTGCCTTGGTGTTTTCCTGCTCGGGTCTAACTTCTTTGGGACTCTCTGAGCTTTCTGGACTTCCTGGAAGTGTATTTCCTTTGGTAGATTGGGGAAGTTCTCCTTTTTAATTTGTTCAAATAAATTTTCTACTTGTTGCTTTTCTTCTTCCCCTTCTGGTACCCCTATAATTCGGATGTTGGGACATTTAAAGATGTCCTGGATGTTCCTAAGCCTCTCCTCATTTTTTTTGAATTCTTGTTTCTTCCTCGTTTTCTGTTTGGCTGTTTGTTTCTTCCTTCTGGTCCACACCATTGATTTGAGTCCGTTTTCTTCACATCACTATTGGTTCCTGTGCATTTTCCTTCATTTCACTTAGTGTGGCCTTCATTTGTTCATCTAATTTGTGATCAAAATTGACCAATTCTGTGAGCATCCTGATCACCAGGGCTTTGAACTGTGCATCTGATAGGTTGGCTATCTCTTGGTCGCTTAGATCAGTTGGCTCTGGGGATTTGATCTGTTCTCCGGTTTGAGCCATTTTTTGTTTGTTTGTTTTATTTTTTTGGTCCGGTAGCAGCTGTTACGCAGTGAGCGGTGGAGCCTTAGGTGTTCCCCAGGGCAGGACAGCCCAGTTGCTGGGTTGTGACCCTGTATGTGGGTGTGGACTCTGAGAGGGAATAATGTCCCTCGCTCTGCTGTCTCTCAGATTCTAGTCCCTTCCACTGCTTTCCCCAAACAAATTGAGCCCTTCTGGAGCTGATTCCCATATGGGTGGGCTTGTGTATGTTCTAGGACCCTGTGGGTTTCTCTAACAAACTCTCCTGTGAGGCTGGGTGTCTCTCTTGGCACTTCAACCCCCACAAGTGTTTTCAATCAGTGTTTTTAGATTTTATTTCCTGGTGCTGGGGCCCTGGGTTGCGAGGTCTGTCTCACTCTCTGTTTTCACCTGGATTATCTGGGCACAAATGTGGGATCACCTGGTCAGCCAGCCGCCTTGCACGGCCTCACTTGGTCTGCCCGTTGCCCCCCTGTGCCTGGGGTCTGCTAGCTGCCGCCTGTGGGCTTGGGGGTCTGTCAGCCATTGCCTGCATGCCTGGGTCTGCCAACCTCCACTTTTTCCTGCTGCAACTCCACCCTTCTCACTGGTTTGGATGAATGGTTGTTGGACTTCTGTACAGTTCAATTTTCTATCAGTTCTGATTGTTTTCTTGTTTCTAAATCTTTATTGTCCTTAATTTTGGTTGTGTGAAGGGGCATAATGTGTCTACCTATGCCTCCATCTTGGCTGGAAGTCCAGAAATTGTATTCTTCATTTCTTTCTGGCTCTTGTTCATTGTTTCTATGTCCTTTTTCATGCTGATGTATTTTACAGTAAGTTCCTTGTAGCTCCCCTGTAGATTTTGAGAATTCTCACTGAGCTCACTGAGTTTCCTTGTAATCATTGTTTTGAACTCATCTGACAGTTTACTTGCCTCTATTTCATTTAGGACTCTTTCTGAGGATTCATCCTTTCCTTTCATTTGGGGGTTGTTTCTCTGTCTTCCCACTTTCTGGGAGACTCTTCTTGTTTGCTTCTGCTTCTTTAATTGATATGTTTTGACTCCCTTCTTTGTGGTATGAACTTCTATGGTAGGTGATATGTGTGATTCAGTGGTACAGTCTCCTTGATCTCCTGAAGCTAATGCTCTTGGGATGCCCTTTATGCTATTTATGTCGATTCTCTGGAGGCATTTGGATTTTGATTGTTGCTGGGTTGTTTTTTGGTGGGTCCTTCCCTACAGCTGATTAATTGTCACTTTTCACATCACATATTGTGTGCTGTTGTGCAGGTACTGCCAGAACAAAACCACAAAGCCCAGGAAACTAAGCCACACCCACAAGAATAACTTCCACCCGCAATCCCACTACCAACAGCAAATGGACAAGTATTAATAAGGTGTAAAGAGATTAAGACTATCATAAAAAAGGAGAGCAGGTATGAGATGACCTATTGAAAGAGAAATGATTTTGAAAGGGTAGACAGAGGAGCACTAATAAGAGTTGGGAATTGGAGCAATGTGAAGAGATAAAGTAAAATTTACATCATAGATAAAACAGGGAATGAAGAAGGTGGAATGAAGTATGAGAATGGAAGTGTATAGTATTAGGTTTAAACAGAAGTTGAAAGAAAATAAAGTGAGAAATAGAAAGTACAAGAAATAAAAGTAAATAAATAATAAAAAATAGGAGTCACAGCCCTGGCTGGTGTAGCTCAGTGGATTGAGCGCGGGCCTGCGAACAAAAGGATCTCGGTTCGATTCCCAGTCAGGGCACATGCCTGGGTTGCAGGCCAGTTCCCAGCAGGGGACACATGAAAGGCAACCATACATTGATATTTCTCTCCCTCTCCCTCTCTCCTACCCTTCCCCTCTAAAGATAAATAAATAAAAAAATTAAAAAAAAATAGGAGTCAAATAGAAGAGAAAGGTCCACCACAACACTATCAACACCCAGTGAGCTAAAATTAATATAGGTGGGATGGGAATATGAGGGGAAAAAAGAAAGAAAAGCTTAAGAGATGTCTAGAGGAAAAGGAAATGATTTTGTGATGATAGAGAGAGAGGGCATACTAATAGTAAGGAACAAAAACCAGGCTCAGACAGGGAAAAATTAAAATTTGAGACAAAAATAAGGAAAAAGAAAGAAAGATAAAGAAAGATAAAAGAAAGAAAGATAAGAAATAAGAAAAAATAAAAAAGAAAAAATAAGAAAGAAAAAAGGAAAAAGAGGGCAGGATGAAAGAGAAAAAGAAAAAAAGAAACAGTTTAAGACAGGGCAAAATTATAATGTGAGATGAAAGGAAGAGTGGGAGAGTGGAACAGTAAAATTTGAGATTTGAAATACAAAATTAGTGAAAATTAGAGATATAATTGAAAAAAAAAAAGCAACAACTATGCTATCCACAATCAATGAGCAAAGATTGCTAAAGGTGGAGTGAGAACACTAGTATTTTAAGAGCAGGAAAAAGAATGTGAGATGAATATTGACAAGAAAATTGGTTTTGAGAGACTGGTTGGGGAAGAAATAGTAAGAGTGTGGAATGGAAACGAGTTTGGCAAGAGAGAAAACAAAATTTAAAATCAAAATAATAAAATGAAAGAAGAAAGTGAAATGGGGTAAGTGAAGGGAGGGACAAAATATGTGAATTGAAATAACCTATAGTATAAAATCTAGTGACTTAATATGCGCAAACTTGAGGGACAAGAAATGAATGTTAAAAAGCTATGCAGGAAAGAAAACATCACAAATTATGGAGAGGTCCTTGGTGGATTTTGTCTTGGTAGTATCTAGTATTTACCACTTTTTTTTCTTTCTAATCTGCCTCTGGTGATGTCAGATGGTGACCTTATCTGATTTTAGGCAGCCTGTTCAAGATTTCCAGGGATCTACTATGTGTGTCTAACTCCTTCAGTTGTTAATCTAGTCACTCTGCACTGAGCAGTCAGGTTTAAGTACCACAGGGCAGGGCAGAATCCCTCCTGGGGTGGGGATATTGTTTCCCCTCAGGCTGCTGCCACTGGGATGGCTGTTGTAGTATTGGGATGACTCAGCATCGGGATCCTAGGGGCTACTCTCTCAGTTCTCTCCCCACAGCCTCTGTGCACAGTCTCTACTCCAGCTTCTCTAGTCCACTCTGCCCCTCCCTTTGCCGGAGCCCAGGGTAAGTGGCTATAGATGGAGATTCATGCATTGGCCCTTTAAATGGCTCTTTGTATCTCCAGGCTCCATCTCTGGCAGAGAGCAACTCTCCTGTCACTGAATGTTATCTGTGTACTTTTTTGGCTCTGGTGCTCTAGGCTGGGGATCCCAACTTAGGGTTCAGACCCCACACTTCTCAGGGGCATCCAACCAGCTGCTTAGGTGTCCCTCCCGTGCTTCAGCTGCTGCCTGTGGGCGCCCAGCCAGCCCTCTCGTGTCTCCACCATGCTGCTTACCATTTAGGTTGTGCTGAAGCTGATTCTTCTGTGTGTTCGAGGTCATAAGGCTTCTCACTCACCATTGTTCAGTTGTTTGTTCTGGGTGATTTCTCCACAATTTAGTTGTAATTCCAGATTGGTCCTGAGAAGAGGTTAGTGTGACTTCCACTCCTCTGCTATCTTCTTACCACCTCCGTAATTTTCACTGAAGCATTTTTATCATGGCAGCTTTAAAATCTTTTCTAGATAATTCTAATGTCTTTGTCACCTTAGTGTTGGCATATATTGGTTGCATAATTTCTCTGAATTTGAAATCTTCTGGTTCTTAGTATGACAAGTGATTTTCATTTGAAACCTAGAGTTTTATGTTGTTATGATAGTATGGATCTTATTTAAATATTCTGCTTTAGCTGGCTTAAAAAATTCTCTTTTGAGGACATGTTCATTGATTTGAGGAGAGAGGGAAATATGGAGAGAGAGAAAGAGAGAGAGAGAGAGAGAGAGAGAGAGAGAGAGAGAGAGAGAAATTTGCTGCTTTCTGCAACCTAGGTGTATGTCCTGACTGGGAACCAAACCAGTGACCCTTTGGTGTACAGGACGATGCTCCAACCAACTGAGCCACATTGGCCAGGGTTAGCTGGCTTTTTTTGGTACTTCTGTGGAAGGGGAAGTGAGGGGGAAGCAATGCTTCATTTCTGTCAGGTAAGGAAGAAGCCCTGTTTCTCCACTTGACCTCTGCTAACACTTCGTGATGAGGGAATACACCTTGTTACTATTGGGCAGGGGTAGGAGTTGTGGCTCTCCATCTGTTTTCCATTGATATGGTAGTGCAGATGGCCTCAATTTCCACTAGGCCTCCTCTGACACAATCCAAGCAGGAAAGGAGCATTTCATTATCATCAGTTGTGTGGGTGGAAATGAAGACTCCCCATCAGGTTGTCACTGACGCCAAGGGTAAAAGGCCTTTTACTAGCCAGTGGAGATGGACGTCCTGACTTTATTTTTGGCCCATCTCTGTCACCACACCACTGGGCTTGTTCGGGTACTTCATTACAACCTCATGAGGGTAAAAGTCTATCCTCTTTACTGGGCCTTTGTTGGTGTGAATGGGCGGGGTACCACAGTTTTTTTCTGTGGTACTTGGCTGAACTAGACCCCAAAATTTTCATGTCTTGCCAGGATGTTCTTTTATACCTTTGTTGGGGCTTCTCTTGGTCTATGTCTATTGAGTTGCTAGCTTTTTCGGCTCAAAGTTTGGGATCTATAAGACAAGAAGAAAACCCAGGGAACTCACTAGCATATTGTTCCTTGGGTTCCAAGACCCTTATCTGGTCTTCCTTCTTTTTTCCATTTCCAAAGTCTTCTTATGTTTGTTTTATATACAACATCCAATTTTTTTAGTCATACTTAGTGGGCAGAGTAGGAAAAAGGAGGGCTACCCATCTTTCCAGAGGCAGAAGTTTAACTTGTGAAGTTTATTTCTTTTCCTTACATCAGTTATTCTCCTGTGAAGATCCTTTAGGTTAAATATGGTGCCAAGATCTCTAGAGGTGTTGTGGACATCGCAGACTAGAGAGAGTCTATCTCCTCTTTCCTGCAGCCTATTAACTCTTAAAAATACCCACTAAGATTGAACTATCTTAGGCAGCCACTGCCATCTCATTTGCTGTCAATTTGTAACTAAAATGTCTCCATGGGTATAAATGCAATTGTTTTAGGCCTCCTCTGAGTTTTTGTTCTTTGTTTTTACTTGCTTCACACTTCTCAGTTTTTGTTTCTCACGTTTTCTCTTCCTCTTTACTAGATTTCAACAAAGCACAAGTGTCTAGACTTATAGTCCCTCTTCTGGAGATTTGATCTAATCCTCATTATTTGAATATCCCTTATGTAGAAATGACCCTTTAGTCTGTACCCTTAAGTAAATTTCCCTTCCCTTCTGAGCTTGTGTGTGTGTGTGTGTGTGTGTGTGTGTGTGTGTGTGTAACATCTCTTTTAAAACTGAACTAACAAACTACATATGTTTCTCTGGATTTCTTTTTTCTATAAAAGGTGACTCCTTCATTTATCAGCTACCAAGTGTCAAAAACTTGGAGTCATCTCCAAGTTTCACCATGCCACACATATGTAGTTAGTTGTCAAAGTAAGTTCATATCTCTTTCAAAATAATTCTCATATCTGTTTTTTCTTTTTATTCTCATTGCCTCCAAATTAGTTTAGGCTCTTGCTTTTTTAATGCACTACAATGTTTTTCTGATTGATCTCTCAGCTTCCTTTCACTTTTCTAAACCAGCAGATTACTCTTTCTGAGAGACAACCCAGCTTATAGCTTTGTTTCTTAGCAATAAATGGAATAAAAGCCCAAGCTCCTCCAGAACCCCCCTTTTAATATTTCAACCTTATTTTCTTTTTCTTTTTTTTTTAAGATTTCCTTTATTTTTTTATATATATATTTTTTTCCTTTTAGATTTTATTTATTTATCTTTAGAGGGGAAGGGAAGGAGAGAGGGAGAGAAACATCAATGTGCAGTTGCCTCTTGTATGTCCCCTGCCGGGAACTGGCCTGGCAACCCAGGCATGTGCCCTGACTGGGAATCGAACCGCGATCTTTCGGTTCACAGGCCCGCGCTCAATCCACTGAGCTACACCAGCCAGGGCTCAACCTTATTTTCTTCTAACACCTTCAGTGTTTGCCAGATTTCAATCATTCAGTTACTACCATTTACCATAATTTTTGTCATATCAAAATACACCCTGTACTATTTTTCACCTAATATTTTTCTTTAAAGTGACTCACCTTTTTACTTAGTCTTATCATAACTTATAATGGCTCCCAAATAAGGGGCTTGATTAGCTGGATATAATTTTTTTCTAATTCACATAAAAGCAAATATTAAATGTCATTATTAAAATGTTTAATGGTCGAAAGAAGGGGAAGGGACTAGTCAAAGAACATGCATGAGTGATCCATGGACATGGACAATGGTATGGAGATTGACTGTGGGAGTGAGGCTTGGTATGTGAGGACAAAGGGAGAAAATTGGGACAACTGTAATAGAATAACAATACAAAATAAAATAAAATGTTCACTTGAGTACCACTTGAAAATACCTTATGCATCAGTGGTGGTCTGGGGACTACACTTTAGGGAATTTTGCTGAACACAAATTCTCTGCTCTACTCTGTTGTTAGAATACATTTTCCATGTTCTAGCCTTTTTTTGTTCCCTTACTCTCTATCCCAGTCAATTAAATTTAGTAAACATTGTGGTAGGCAATGAGGATGGAGATAATGGTAAGATACAGATCTTCCTTCAAAGAATTTATAGTCCAGTAGAGGAATTAGTAATATAGGGGCCTCAAACAATGTACAAATCCTACCTGTCTTTTTCTGATGCCCAGCTCAAATTCTACTGCCTGTAAAAGTCCTTTGTGGATTATACCTATCCAAGAGATTTTGCTCTTCTGAATTTTTCTCATTGTATTTACTGCTCTGAATAATTTTTGATGTTCATATTTTAACATTGTTTTAGTGTTCTCATTTATATTTATCTTCTTATTTATTTACTTTTTTAAAGAGAGAAGGGGAGGGAGGGAGAAAGAAAGGGAGGGAGAGAAACACGAATGTGTGGTTGCTTCTTGCACACCTCCCATCTGGGGACCTGGCCCACAACCTAGGCAGGTGCCCTGATTGTGAATCAAACTGGTGACCTTTCATTTTGCAGGCCAGCACTCAGTCCACTGAGCCACACCAGCCAGGACTATATTTATCTTCTTGATGATGATATTTTCATATTACTCTTTGGATGTTGCACTTAAAATACTAAAAATACTTGCAAACAGGGATATGCCATACTTTTTTTTTTTTAAAGAAAAAGAACTCCGCATTTCTATAATCAGAACTTTATTTCAGAAAAATTGTATTTCCTGACAAGACACATCATGCACATACATTAAAAAAACTCACATTTGGAAGTTGAAATCTGAGACTGATAGATGTAAGAAGATGAAATTTCTGAAGGGACTTTTGTCAGATTGCAAGCAAAGAAACAGAAACTGTGTGACTAAAGAGAAGGTACGGAGTCTATCATTTTAACTACATCACAAAGACTAGGAGATGGTTTTGAAGTTGATGTGTTGCAGTAAAATTATTCAATTCTATTTTGTTAGTTTATAAAATCTGGTCCTATTTTTCTTTAATGTGACCTTTTTTATTGTCCTTCCCCCCCCCGCCCCCGCAGCATCTCCACTTTGGTCTATATTCTTCTTCTTCTTATTCCCCTTTACTTCATCATTTTTCCCATAGAATCTCCTTCTGTGTCCTTGTTCTCCTTTTCGTCCTCACTTTCTTTCTTGTCCTTGTCCCCTGTACTATTCTCATGTCCCCTCTTGTCCTCATCTCCCTTCTTGTCCTTGTCCCCTTCATTGTCATCTCCCTTCTTGCCCTTGCCCCCTGTCCTGTCCTCATCTCCCTTCAAGTCCTTGTCCCCTGCATTGTTATCTCCCTTCAAGGGCTTGCCCCCTACATTGTCATCTTCCTTCTTGTCCTTGTCCCTTGTCCTGTCCTCATCTCCCTTCTTGATATTATCTTCGTTTTTGTCCTTTCCCTTCTCCCTGTATATTTTCTCTTTCATGTTCTTGTCCTCCTTCTCGTCTTTATCTCCCATTTTGTCTTTATCCTCTATCTCATCATCTCCCCTTTTTTTCTTGTTTACTCTTTGTTCCTTTTTTTCACCTTCATCATTTTCACCATTCCCTTTCTTTGATTGGACTTTATCTATTTTCTTTTCTATGTCCATGTCCTTCTCAATATCTCTCCTTTTGTCTTTTTTTCCTCTCTTCTCTTTCTTAATCTGAGTTTTCTCAGGAAGTTCTTTAACTTCCACTTCAGTTTTCTGTTTTTCTCTCTTTTCACAGGTTTTCTCAGGGCCACTTAGTTTTCCCTTGTGTAGGTATTTAGGACCAGTTTGACTATTTTGAGATAGGACTGCCCAAATTTTCAAATGACTATCCTGTTTTGGTGTAGTTTTCCTTGCTTCTGGAGTGACAGTTTTTGCCTTTGTCCTTGAACTTTCTTTCAAATTATGTGGAAATATAACAAAACATATGATAAATGTGCAGAGTTCAGAAGTTAACTTTTATGTTGTCATTTTTCATTAGACACTTTTACTATGCATTGCTTGAGGCAACAAATTTGTTTTCCAAATAATATAAAATTTGTGAAGCTTTATACATAAAGGATTAGATAAAAGGCCCTTGAAATATGGAATCTTTAGGAATTAAACTGAGAAAAGGGGAAGATACAATACAGAGGAATTGGTAATTGCTAAGTGGAAAATAGCTGGAACATATGATTAAAATTAACAGAGATATAAACTGAAAAGGATAACTTTTACTGAAAAAATTATTAAGAGATAAATTAATTGATCTTGAATGTTTGCTTTCATCATGTTTTAATGCCCTTTTCCTCATTTAATCTAGAGAAAACGTACCAGGAGATAATGAAATTGGATACGAAATATAATTGAAGTATGTAACAAGATTAGGGTTCTCCCTGAATTGGGAATGGGTCAAAAGTTTAATGAGAGCTCATGTTATGTATCATAGTGTTATCTGATAAGAGTCCTAGATACCAGAAACTGGACGCTCAGATTATTTGATTTTTCACCTGTGGATGACAATTGCTCTCTAACTAGCTCTTCCCTTTGGCTGGAACTGAGGTAGGTGTTTTGTGTTGGGGTATTGCATTATCTGTACTAGACACCCTTATGCCCCTATCCCCCATCTGTAGTATATTCTCAAAGGAAAGTTAACATTTGGAGAGCTGGAATACACCTTAGCTTGAAAATTGTGGGAATAAGCATAACATAATTCATAATTTGTGAAACTGGACAGGTGATGTTGGATGTAGAGAAATGGGGGAGAGTCCCTATAGAGATCCTCGACAGGGCTTTCAGCTTGGAATGTGAGTGTTGTGAAATGGTCTTGTTTCTTGTTTTGAGAAGACTTGTTAACTGAACAGTGGAGAGATCATTGGATAAGAAGTGAAAAAATATTTGAGTTCCATTGCTTATTATGTGACCTTTGCCGAAGACTCTTAGTATTTTTTTTTTTAAAGATTTTTTTTAAGTACTTTTTTTTTTTCTTTTTTCCTTTTAGATTTTATTTATTTATCTTTAGAGAGGAAGGGAAGGAGAGAGGGAGAGAAACATCAATGTGCGGTTGCCTCTTGTATGTCCCCTGCCGGGAACTGGCCTGGCAACCCAGGCATGTGCCCTGACTGGGAATCGAACCGCGATCCTTCGGTTCGCAGGCCCGCGCTCAATCCACTGAGCTACACCAGCCAGGGCTTTAGTATTTTTGCATTTTAACTTGTAATATGTATAATGAAGTTAATAATACCAGCCATATTTACCTTAAAGAGTTATGTGAGGAAAAATGAGATAAAGTACATTAATGTGTTTTTAAAATTGCTGAAGAGTATATGACAGATGCATTTGAGTTTAACAATTTGCAGCACAAGAGTAAATTTTACTGTAAAATGTAATTACTACAGTGGCCTTTTAATTTTAAAATATTTCATGGTCCTGTGCCAATAATATTGACTGGTATTATCATTTAAATATTTGTATAATATTTCAATTAAGTAACCATACATTTATTAGAACAGACCTCCTGTTGATGAATATTACTCTCAAGTTTTAATTATTGTAAATAATGCTGTGATTAACCACCTAACACAAAAGATACTATTTTTCCTTAGAAAATATTTCTAGAGTACAACTTCTTAGTCTAAGGATGTGCACATTTTGTATTTCAAAACATATTTCCAAATGCGATCTTGAAAAGTTAAACCAAACTACCTCACTACCCAGTAGGGCATAGAATTAGAAATATGACCACACCCTAAAAACATAATATTCTACAAATCTTTCAAATCTTTTGCAAACTGATTAAAATAAAAAGTTCCTCTTTATTTGTATTTCTTTTAATTTTTTAATTTTAATTTTATTTTATTGATTATGCTATTACAGTTGTCCCATTTCCCCCCTTCACTCCCCTCCACCCTGCTCACCCTCTCCTACCCACATTCCCCCACTTTAGTTCATGTCCATGGGTCGTACATATAAGTTCTTTGGCTTCTACATTTCCTATACTATCCTTACCTTTCCCTTTCAATTTTCTACCCACCATCTATGCTACTTATTCTCTGTACCTTTTACTCCTCTCTCCCCCTCTAACTCCCCTGTTGCTAAACCTCCATGTGATCTCCACTTCCGTGTTTCTGTTCCTGTTCAAGTTGTTTGCTTAGTTTGCTTTTGTTTTTGTTGTTAATTATTGTGAGTTTGCTGTCTTTTTACTCTTCATATTTTTTATCTTCTTTTTCTTATATACATCCCTTTAACATTTCATATAATAAGGGCTTGGTGATGATGAACTCCTTTAGCTTTACCTTTTTTGGGAAGCACTTTAGTGGTAGGACTTTTGTATGTTTTTTTTAGACTCTATTTTCTTTTTGCCCTACTCGGATCTTCATTATTCCCTTTCTCCTAGTCACTTTGTGCTTTGTTTTTTGTTCTTTTTCAAGTTCCTTTAAGTGTAAATTTAGATCGTTTATTTGAGCTTATTCTTGTTTCTTGAGACAGGCCTTCAATGCTATGAATTTCTTTCCTGGGATTGCTTTCCCAGTGTCCTAGAGATTTTGCATTATTGTGTTCTCATTTTCCTTTGTTTCAAGGTATCTTTTGATTTTGTTCTCGATCTTGTTTTTGGCCCATTCATTGTTTAACAACGTGTTATTTTTTTCCCCACTTTAAAAAAAAATTTAATTGTTGATCTTGTACAGTTTTCTGTCTTTTACTCCCACCCCAGCCCACCACTCCAGCCCACCCCACCTCCCTCCCATTTCCACCCCCCATAGTTTTTGTCCATGTGTCCTTTCTACTTGTTCCTGTAAACCCTTCCCCTTTTCCCCTGAAATTCCCTACCCTCTCCCCTCTGGTGACTGTCAGCCTGTTCTCAATTTCAATGTCTTTGGTTATATTATGCTTGTTTGTTTGTTTTGTTGATTAGGTTCCTGTTAAAGGTGCCTGTTCTAGTTGTTTGCTTTTGTTTTAGGTGTGGTTGTTAATAGCTGTGAGTTTACTGTCTTTTCACTGTCCTATTTTTTATCTTCTTTTTCTTACATAAGTCCCTTTAACATTTCATATAATAGGGGCTTGGTGATGATGAACTCCTTGAACTTGACCTTATCTGCGAAGCACTTTATCTTCCCTTCCATTCTAAATGACAGCTTTGCTGGATAGAGCAATTTTGGATGTAGGTCCCTGCCTTTCATGACTTGGAATACTTCTTTCCAGCCCCTTCTTGCCTGTAAGGTCTCTTTGGAGAAATGAGCTGACAGTCTGATGGGAACTCCTTTGTAGGTGACTGTCCCCTTATGCCTTGCTGCTTCTAGAATTCTCTCCTTCATTTTAATCTTGGCTAATGTAATTCTAATGTGCCTTGGTGTTTTCCTCCTTGGGTCCAACTTCTTTGGGACTCTCTGAGCTTCCTGGACTTCCTGGTAGTCTATTTCCTTTGCCAGATTGGGGAAGTTCTCCTTTATTATTTGTTCAAGTAAGTTTTCCACTTGTTGCTCTTCTTCTTCCCCTTCTGGTACCCCTATAATTTGGATGTTGGGATGTTTAAAGATGTCCCGGAGGTTCCTAAGCCTCTCCTCATTTTTTTGAATTCTCATTTCTTCTTTGTTTTCTGTTTGGTTGTTTGTTTCTTCCTTCTGATCCACTCTATTGATTTGAGTCCCAGTTTTCCTCCCACCTCTATTGGTTCCCCATGCATTTTCCTTCATTTCACATATTGTAGCCTGCATCTTTTCATCTAATTTGCGAGCAAAATCAACCAATTCTGTGAGCATCCTGATCACCAGGGCTTTGATCTGTGCATCTGATAGGTTGTCTATCTCTTCACGGCTTAGAGGAATTGACTCTGGGACTTTGATTTTTTCTCCGGTTGGAGCCATTTTTAGTGTTTTTCTTTGTTTGTTTGTTTCTTTGTTTTGGTTTTGGTACGGTCGCGGCTGTTACATAGTGAGGGGTGGAGCCTTAGGTGTTCCCCTGTGTGGGGCAGCCCAGTCGCTGAGTTGTGACACTGTTTGTGGGGGCGGGGTCTGGGAGGGAACAATGGCACCTGCTCCGCTCTCTCCTGAGTTCTAGTCCCTTCCGCCGCTTCCCCTTCACCTGGATTGTCTGTGCGCGGGAATGTGGGACCACCTGGTCAGCCAGCTGCCTTGCGCGGCCTCACTGGGTCTGCACAGTTGCCACCCCGCGCCCGGGGTCTGCCAGCCGCCTGCACACTTGGGAACCACCAGCCACTGCTGCCTGTGTTCCCGGGTCCACACCTCCACTTTTTCCTGCCGCGACTCCACCCCTCTTACCGGTCTTGATGAATGGTTGTTGGACTTCTGAACAGTTCAATTTTCTATTAGCTCTGGTTGTTTTCTTGTTTCTAAATATTTGTTGTCCTTAATTTTGGTTGTGAGAGGAGGCACAGTGTGTGCACCTATGCCTCTATCTTGGCCAGAAGTCCCCAACAACGTGCTATTTAGCTTCCATGTCTTTGTGTACTTTGAAGTTTTCTTCTTGTCTTGATTTCTAGATTCATGGCATTATGGTTAGAGAAGATGCTTGATATGATTTCAGTCTTCTTAAATTTATTGAGACTGTTTTTGTTTCCTAACATGTGTTCTATCCTAGAAATTGTTCCATGTGCACTTGAAAAGAATGTATATTCTGCTGTTTTGGGTTGAAATACTCTGTAAGTATCAATTAAATACATCTGATCAAGTGTGTCATTTAAAGTCACTGTATCCTTGTTGATTTTCTGTTTGGAAGATGTATCCATTGAAGTCAATGGGGTGTTAAAATCTCCTACTATGACTGTATTTCTATTGATCTCTCCTTTAATGTCCATCAAGATTTGCTTCACACATTTAGGTGTTCCTATGTTGGGTTCATACATATTTACTAGGGTTATATTGTCTTGTTGGACTGTTCTCCTTATTATTATGTAGTGACCTTTTTTGGCTCTAACTGTTCCCTTGGTTTTAAAGTCTGTTTTTTCAGATGTAAGTGTTGCTACCTCATCTTTTCATCCTTTCCATTTGAATAAAATATCTTTTTCCATCCCTTTATTTTAGTCTCTGTGTATCTTTCACTCTAAGGTGGGTCTCTTAGAGACATCCTGTATGGATCTTGTTTTCTTATCCATTCCCCTACCCTACGTCTTTTAAATGGAGCATTTAAGCCATTTACATTTAAAGTGACTTTTGATAGGTACATATTTATTGACATTTTATTTTTAACAATTTTTCTCTGTTTTTTTTTTTCTCCTTCTTAAAGCAAGCCCTTTAACATTTGTTGGAATACTGGTTTGGTGTCAACAAACTTCTTTAGATTTTTTTTGTCTGGGAATTTATTTTTCCTTTAATTTTAAATGATAGCCTTTCTGGGAATAGTAGCCTAGGTTATAGGCCCTTACTTTTCATTACCTTGAATATTCCATGCCACTCCCTTTTGGCCTGAAATGTTTCTGTTGAGAAATCAGATGATAGTCTGATTGGAGATCCCTTGTAGGTAACTAACTGGTTTTCTTTTGCAGCTTTTAAGATTCTTTTTATCTTTAACTGTTGGCAATTTAATTATGATGAGTCTTGGTGCGGGCTCCTTTTCATCTATCTTGTTAGGGATTCTCTGTGCTTCCTGGACTTGCATGTCTATGTCCCTCACCAAATTAGGGAAGCTTTCTTTCATTATTTTCTCAAATAGATTTCCAATTTCTTGCTCTATCTATCTTCTTCTGACACCCCTGTGATGCAAACATTGAACACTTGAAGTTGTCCCAGAGGCTGCTTACACAATTCCCATTTTTTTGGATTCCTTTTTTTCTCTGTTTTGCTTAAGTCCCAAATCATTGATTTGATTCTCAGCTTCATTCACTTCATTCACTCTGTTGTTGATTCCCTATAAATTGTTCTTTATTTAAATCAGTGAATCATTCATTTCTGACAAGATTTTTTTCTTTTTAATATATTTTATTGATTATGCTATTACAATGGTCCCAGTTTCCCCTCTTTATTCCCTTCCACCCTGCACACCCCCTCCTACCCACATTCCCCCACTTTAGTTCATGTCCATGTGTCATAAGTTCTTTAGCTTCTACATTTCCCACACTATTCTTGCCCTCCTCCTGTCTATTTTCTACCCACCGTCTATGCTACTTATTCTCTGTACCTTCCCCCATCTCTTCTCCTCTCACTCCCCTGTTGCTTACCCTCCATGTGATCTCCATTTCTGTGTTTCTGTTCCTGTTCTAGTTGTTTGCTTAGTTTGCTTTTGTTTTTGTTGTTAATGATTGTAAGCTTGCTGTCTTTTCACTGTCATATTTTTTATCTTCTTTTTCTTAGATAAGTCCCTTTAACATTTCATATAATAAGGGCTTGGTGATGATGAACTCCTTTAGCTTTACCTTTTTTGGGAAGCACTTTATCTGCCTTTCCATTCTAAATGAAAGCTTTGCTGGATAGAGCAATCTTGGATGTAGGTCCTTGCCTGTCATGACTTGGATACTTTCTTCCAGCCCCTTCTTGTCTGTAAGGTCTCTTCTCAGAAATCAGCTGACAGTCTTATGGGAACTCCTTTGTAGGTAACTGTCTCCTTTTCTCTTGCTGCTTCTAGAATTCTCTCCTTCATTTGAATCTTGGCTAATGTAATTATGATGTGCCTTGGTATGTTCCTCCTTGGGTCCAACTTCTTTGGGACTCTCTGAGCTTCCTGGACTTCCTGGAAGTCTATTTCCTTTGCCAGATTGGGGAAGTTCTCCTTTATTATTTGTTCAAATAAGTTTTCTACTTGTCGCTCTTCTTCTTCCCCTTCTGGTTCCCCTATAATTCGGATGTTGGGACGTTTAACGATGTCCTGGAGGTTTCTAAGCCTCTCCTCATTTTTTCGAATTCTTGTTTCTTCCTTGTTTTCTGTTTGGTTGTTTGTTTCTTCCTTCTGGTCCACTCTATTGATTTGAGTCCCAGTTTTCCTCCCATCTCTATTGGTTCCCTGTGCATTTTCCTTCATTTCACGTATTGTAGCCTGCATCTGTTCATCTAATTTGTGAGCAAAATCAACCAATTCTGTGAGTATCCTGATCACCAGGGCTTTGAACTGTGCATCTGATGGGTTGGCTATCTTTTGGTCACTTAGAGGAATTGGCTCTGAGGCTTTGATTTGTTCTCTGGTTTGAGCCAGTTTTGGTGTTTTTTTTTTTTTGGGGGGGGGTTGGTCGTGGCTGTTACGTAGTGAGGGGTGGAGCCTTAGGTGTTCCCCAGGGTGGGGCAGCCCAGTTGTTGGGTAGTGATGCTGTATGTGGGGGCAGGGTCCAAGAGGGAACAATGGCGCTTGCTCCGCTCTCTCTTGGATTCTAGTCTCTTCTGCCACTTCCCCTTCGCCTGGATTATCTGCGTGTGAATGTGGGACCACCTGGTCAGCCGGTGGCCTTGCACGGCCTCACTGGGTCTGCACAGTTGCCATCCTATACCCAGGGTCTGCTAGCCGCTGCCTGCATGCCTGGGATCTGTCAGCCGATGTTACCTGTGTGCCCAGGTCCGCACCTCCACTTTTTCCTGCTGTGACTCCGCCCCTCTTACCGTTCTGGGTGAATGGTTGTTGGACTTCTGTACAGTTCAATTATCTATTAGCTCTGGTTGTTTTCTTGCTTCTAAATATTTCTTGTCCTTAATTTTGGTTGTGAGAGGAGGCACAGTGTGTCCACCTATGCCTCCATCTTGGCCGGAAGTGACAGGATCTTTTTTTATGCTGTTGAGATCCTCCCTAAGTTCTTTGAGCATCCTAATAACCAGTGTTTTGAACTCTGCATCTGATAGATTGCTTATCTCCCTTTTGTTGAGTTCTTTTTCTGAAGTTTTTTTTCTTTCTTTTTTAAAAAATATATTTTATTGATTATGCTATTACAGTTGTCCCATTTCTCCCCCATCATTCCCCTCCACCCTGCACACCCTCTCCCACCCACATTCCCCCCTTTAGTTCATGTCCATGTGTCATAAGTTCTTTAGCATCTACATTTCCCACACTATTCTTGCCCTCCCCCGTCTATTTTCTACCCACCATCTATGCTACTTATTCTCTGTACCTTTCCCCTCACTCTCCTCCTTTCATGCCCCTGTTGCTAACCCTCCATATGATTTCCATTTCTGTGGTTCGGTTCCTGTTCTAGCTGTTTGCTTAGTTTGCTTATGTTTTAGGTGTGGTTACTAATAGCTGTAAGTTTGCTGTCTTTTCACTGTCATATTTTTTATCTTCTTTTTCTTAGATAAGTGCCTTTAACATTTCATATAATAAGGGCTTGGTGATGATGAACTCCTTGAACTTGACCTTATCTGAGAAGCGCTTTATCTGTCCTTCTATTCTCAATGACAGCTTTGCTGAATAGAGCAATTTTGGATGTAGGTCCCTGCCTTTCAAGACTTCAAATACTTCTTTCCAGCCCCTTCTTGCCTGTAAGGTCGCTTCTGAGAAATCAGCTGACAGTCTGATGGGAACTCCTTTGTAGGTTACGTCCCCTTATCCCTGGCTGCTTCTAGAATTCTCTCCTTCATTTTAATCTTGGCTAATGTAATTCTGATGTGCCTTGGTGTGTTCCTCCTTGGGTCCAACTTCTTTGGGACTCTCTGAGCTTCCTGGACTTCCTGGAAGTCTATTTCCTTTGCCAGATTGGGGAAGTTCTCCTTTATTATTTGTTCAAGTAAGTTTTCCACTTGTTGCTCTTCTTCTTCCCCTTCTGGTACCCCTATAATTTGGATGTTGGGACGTTTAAAGATGTCCCGGAGGTTCCTAAGCCTCTCCTCATTTTTTTGAATTCTTGTTTCTTCTTTGTTTTCTGTTTGGTTGTTTGTTTCTTCCTTCTGGTCCACTCTATTGATTTGAGTCCCAGTTTTCCTCCCATCTCTATTGGTTCCCCATGCATTTTCCTTCATTTCACTTATTGTGGCCTGCATTTTTCCACCTAATTTGTGAGCAAAATCAACCAATTCTGTGAGCATCCTGATCACCAGGGCTTTGAACTGTGCATCTGATAGGTTGTCTATCTCTTCACGGCTTAGAGGAATTGACTCTGGGACTTTGATTTTTTCTCCGGTTTGAGCCATTTTTGGTGTTTTTTTTTGTTTTGGTTTTGGTCTGGTCGTGGCTGTTACATAGTGAGGGGTGGAGCCTTAGGTGTTCCTCAGGGCGGGGCAGCCGAGTCGCTGGGTTGTGATGCTATTTGTGGGGGTGGGGTCTGAGAGGGAACAATGGTGCCTGCTCCGCTTTTTCCTGGATTCTAGTCCCTTCCACTGCTTCCCCTCCACGTGGATTGTCTGCGTTGGGGAACGTGGGGCCACCTGGTCAGCCAGCCGCCTTGCGTGGCCTCACTGGGTCTGCACTGTTGCCACCCCGTGCTTGGGGTCTGCCAGCTGCCACCTGTGGGCCCAGAGTCCGCCAGCTGCCGCCGGTGCACCTGGGAACTTCCAGCCGCTGCTGCCTGTGTTCCCAGGTCCGCACCTCCACTTTTTCCTGCCGCGACTCCGCCCCTCTCACCAGTCTGGATGAGTGGTTGTTGGACTTCCGTACAGTTCAATTTTCTATCAGTTCTGGTTGTTTTCTTGTTTCTAAATATTTGTTGTCCTTAATTTTGGTTGTGAGAGGAGGCACAGTGTGTCCATATATGCCTCCATCTTGGCCGGAAGTCCTGAAGTTTTGATCTGTTCTTTCATTTGGCTCATGTTTCTTTCTCTCTATTTTGGCAGCCTCCCTGTATTTGTTTCTATGGATTAGGTAGAGTTGCTGTGACTCCCTGCCTTGGTAGGGTGGCCTAATGTAGTAGGTGTCCTGTAGGGTCCAGTAGCACAACCTCCCCTATCACCCAAACTGGTTACTTTGAGTTGTGCCCTTTGTATAGGTTGCATACACTCTTCTGTTGTAGTGGAGCCTTGATTACTGTTTGCAGGTCAATGGGAGTGTTTATCAGTCCAGTCAGCTGCAAGGACTGGCTGTACCACTGACCACCAACCTCCACCCTCCATGGAGGACCAGCTGTGCAGGAGCAGGGTGGTGGTGCTCCAACATGGTCTGTAGTTGTCAATTAGATGCTCAGGCCCTGGAGTTTCCTGAGTGATGTGGGCCAGGGTCAGCCTCCACCTGTGTTCTGTCCAGGGCCACACTGTCTGGGGTATAAAGCAATCTGAAATCGTTGCTGATCATGTTGGGCTTGGAGATTTCCAGGCAAAGCCAATCTGTGTTCTAGGCTGGCTGCTGCTAGTGCTATACCTGGGGCCACTTAGCAAGAGGTATCGGGTTTGGGGGCTCACTGAGGCTGGCCGTTGCTTCTTTGAGAGGATTTAGGAAGTTGTGAAGCATGAGCCAAGGCTAGCCATTCATATGGATAAGTCCCTGTTAGCAGCTTGGGTGGGCTGTAAGTTGTGTGGGACAGAGTCTCAGGGCATCTCCAGGGCAGGGCAGTGTTAGCCAGGTTGATGGAGTCTCAGTTATGGTACCCACCTGCTGGCTTTGTGGTTCGATGTGGGATGGTTCAGAAAAGGGACAATAGCCTCTACCCACCTTTCTGTCTGAAAGAAAGCTGTCCCCCATCTCTTGCCTTGATGCCAGACACTTCAGTTCCTCCCTGTATGGCACTGATGCCTTTCAAGCTGCTACCCCAGCGCAGGAGCTCAAAGGGAGAGTGTCTGAGTAAGTTTGTTTGGGTTCTTTAAGAAGAACTGCTTGAAACTCCAGAAGTTTATTCCACAGACTCAACCTTGCTGATTTTTGCAGCCAGAAGTTATGGGGACTTATCTTCCTGGCACTTGAACCCTGGTCGGAGAGGCCGGGTGTGGGGTGTGGGGCTGGGACTCCCTGTTCAGAGATGTCCCTCTGAAATTTTTATCTACCACACATGGATGCAGGACCAGCCCATTCCACATCTCTGCACTTCTTACCAGTCTGGATGGATGTGGTTTGTCTAATTCCATAGTTGTCAGACTTCCATTCAACTTGATTTCTGACAGGTCTGAGTGATGATGTTGTATATAATTTATCCACAATTTTATGTGGTTGTGTGAGGAGGCGAGTCCTGTTTATTTATGCTGTCATTTTGAATCAGAAGTCTCTGTTTACTTCTTTGACCAGCCAGCTTTTGGTTTCTTTGATCTTTTGTATTGTTTTAAGACTCTGTTTCATTTATTTGTGCTCTGATCTTTATTTTTTAAAAAAATATCTTATTTATTTATTTTTAGAGAGAAGAGGAGGGAGAAAGAGAGGGAAAGAAACATCAATGTTGGTTGTCTCTCACATACTTTCTACCAGGGACCTGCCTGCAACCTAGGCATGTGCCCTGATTGGGACTTGAACTGGCAACCTTTTGAGCACAGTCTGGCACTCAATTCATTGAGCCATACCAGCTGTGGCTGATCTTTATTATTTTTTCTTATGCTCACTTTGGGATTTGTTTATTGTTCTTTTTCTAGTTTTTTTCTTAAAGCTATAATGGCAATTATTTGACTTTTTAAAAAAAATTTCTTGAGGTAAATCTGTATTGCTATGAACTTCCCTCTTAGAACTGCTTTTTGCTGTGTCCTAGATTTTGGGTTATGTTCTCTTTTTGTTTGTCTAAAGATATCTTTTGATTTCTTCCTTGATCTCATTCCTCATCTATTCACTAACCAGTAACATGTTATTTAGCCTCCATGTATTTGCATGTTTTCAAGTTTTCTTTTGTAATTGAACTCTAGTTTCATAGCATTGTGTTGAAGAAGATGTTTGATATAATTTCTTTTTTAATATATTTTATTGATTATGCTATTACAGTCATCCCATTTCCTCCCCTTCATTCCTCTCCACCCTGCACACCCCCTTCCACCCACATTCCCCCACTTTAGTTCATGTCCATGTGTCATAAGTTCTTTAGCTTCTACATTTCCCACACTATTTTTGCCCTCCCCCTGTCTATTTTCTACTCACCGTCTATGCTACTTATTCTCTGTACCTTTTCCCCCTCTCTCCTCCTCCCCACTCCCCTGTTTCTAACCCTCCATATGATCTCCATTTCTGTGGTTCTGTTCCTGTTCTAGTTGTTTGCTTATTTGCTTTTGTTTTAGGTGTGGTTGTTAATAGCTGTGAGTTTGCTGTCTTTTCACTGTCATATTTTTTATCTTCTTTTTATTAGGCAAGTTCCTTTAACATTGCATGTAATAAGGGTTTGGTGATGATGAACTCCTTGAACTTCATCTTATCTGAGAAGCACTTTATCTTCCCTTCCATTCTAAATGAGAGCTTTGCTGGATAGAGCAATCTTGGATGTAGATCCTTGACTTTCATGACTTGGAATACTTCTTTCCAGCCCCTTCTTGCCTGTAAGGTCTCTTCTGAGAAATCAACTGACAGTCTGATGAGAACTCCTTTGTAGGTGACTGTCCCCTTATCCCTGGCTGCTTCTAGAATTCTCTCCTTCATTTGAATCTTGGCTAATGTAATTATGATGTGCCTTGGTATGTTCCTCCTTGGGTCCAACTTCTTTGGGACTCTCTGAGCTTCCTGGACTTCCTGGAAGTCTATTTCCTTTGCCAGATTGGGGAAGTTCTCCTTTATTATTGGTTCAAATAAGTTTTCCACTTGTTGCTCTTCTTCTTCCTCCTCTGGTACCCCTATAATTCGGATGTTGGAACATTTAAAGATGTCCTGGAGGTTCCTAAGCCCCTCCTCATTTTTTTTGAATTCTTGTTTCTTCCTTCTTTTCTGTTTGGCTGTTTGTTTCTTCCTTCTGGTCCACACCATTGATTTGAGTCCCAGTTTTCTTCACATCACTATTGGTTCCCTGTGCATTTTCCTTCATTTCACTTAGTGTCGCTTTCATTTGTTCATCTAATTTGCGACCAAAATCAACCAATTCTGTGAGCATCCTCATCACCAGGGCTTTGAACTGTGCATCTGATAGGTTGGCTATCTCTTTGTTGCTTAGAGGAATTGGCTCTGGGGATTTGATTTGTTCTCTGGTTTGAGCCATTTTTGGTGTTTTTTTTTTTTTGGGGGGGGGGTCTGGTTACCTAGTGAGGGGTGGAGCCTTAGGTGTTCCCCAGGGCGT
Source organism: Glossophaga mutica (assembly GCA_039655065.1). NCBI lineage: Eukaryota > Metazoa > Chordata > Mammalia > Chiroptera > Phyllostomidae > Glossophaga > Glossophaga mutica. The sequence goes on from CM077306.1 coordinate 108,273,456, forward strand.
GGCAGCCCAGTTGCTGAGTTGTGACACTATATGTGGGGGCAGGGTCCGAGAGGGAACGATGGTGCTTGCTCTGCTCTCTCTTGGATTCCAGTCCCTTCCACTGCTTCCCCTTCACCTGGATTATGAGTGCATGAATGTGGGACCACCTGATCAGCCAGCTGCCTTGCATGGCCTCACTGGGTCTGCCCGTTGCCACCCCACACGCAGGGTCCACTAGCCACCTCCTGCATGCCTGGGACTCCTGCAGGCCCGGGTCTGCCAACCTCTGCTTTTTCGTGCAGTGACTCTGCTCCTCTTACCGGTCTGGATGAATGGTTGTTGGATTTCTGTACAGTTCAATTTGCTGTTATTTGTGGTTGTTTTCTTGTTTCTAAATGTTTGTTGTCCTCAATTTTGGTTTTGTGAGGAGGCACAGTGTGTCCACCTACACCTCCATCTTGCCCAGAAGTCCTGATATAATTTCAATTTTTATTAAATTTGTTGAGATTTGTTTTGTGATCTAACATGTGATCTATCCTGGAAAATGTTTCATGTGAGCTTGAAAAAAATGAATATTCTATTGTTTTGGGCTGAAATATTCTAAAAACATTAATTGAATTCATCTTGTCTAGTGTTTCATTTAAGACTGCTGTTTCCTTGTTTTTTTCACTCTGGCTGACATACACATTGATATCAATGGGGTATAAAGTCCTCTATTCTGACTGTATTTTTTTAGGCTCTCCCTTCATATTCATCAATATTGCTTTATATATTTAGGTGCTCTTATATTGGGTTCACAAATGTTTTCCAGGGTTATACTCTATTGTTGGATCGATTCTTTTATCATTATGAAATGTCTTTTAAAATCAACTTTGTTGTGTTAAAGCTATTTTGTTGATATAAGTATTGATACCTCAGATTTTAAAAAATTTCACTTGCACGATATACCTGTTTCCATCCCTTTACACCTACTCTGTGTGTGTCTTTTAATTCAAAGTAAGTCTCCTGTAGGCTGCATATTTATAGGTCTTGTTTTCTTATCCATTCAGCCACCTTATGATGACAATTATTTTGAATGGGTTTCAAGCAATGTACAGATCTTTATCCTTTATACTGCAGCTTTACTAGTTTTCTTTGATGGTGTCATGTTTGCTTGATTTTTTTGTAATTCCTGTCACCTTGCATTGATTACTGTGCATTTGAAGGAGCCAACATGTTAGTCTGTCTTTATAGATAAGTTTTAGCAGGTAAAGATCTTCTACCAGGTGTTCAGAGTGATGGGACTGCCTCTGTCCTCTCAGTTAAGTGGTAATAGAGCTGAGTCACATGATTGTTGCCATGTCTACAACTGGGTTTGTAGTCGACAGGCCTAATGTGGGAATATGGGTGGGTATGGTCTCTCCTGGATCTCCAGGTAGATGGGACTGCTTCTAGAACTGCACTGGGGTAGGACTGCAGACAAGTCACAGGGCAATTTCTGTGTCTGTTAGCAGCAGGCTTGATACCTGGCATGTTGGTGGGTTTGGGTTGAATTGGGTCTTTGGATGGGTACCTGTGTTGGAAACATTGCCTCCAGGTCAACAGTAGAGTAGGGCTGGGTAAGGTCACAGGGATGCCTCAGGGTCTGTAGTCAGTATCAAGGTCTGTAGCCTGCAACCAGAGGCTTGGACATCCTGCACCTTGCCTGGTTGGTCAGATCATCCACTGGATTGTGGCAAAGTGGGGCTGGAACTAAGTCTTATGGATGTTTCAGGTCCACAGCTGGAACTGAGGGTGGCAGTCCTGATACCAGAACACTGAATGGGTTTCCTGGGTGTCTGGGAAGGCAGGATTGAGAACATTGCTGAGTGTGAGTCTGAGTCACAGGGATGCTTCAGGATCCAGTCAGGACCAAGGTCAATGAGGCTGTTACTGGCAGTATGAATGGGCATAGTGCCTCTTGGGTCCTTGTGCAGGCAGGACTGACTTCTGCCTGGTGATGGAGCTGGGCTAAATTCAGATCACAAGGTAGATTTGCAATCTTCAGTCAGATATGTGGCAGGTGTGCAGTTTATACCAGTGTGGGCTGGTGTGGTTCCCCTCAGGTCCCTTGGAAGATGGGGTTGAATGCTGGGCCACAGCAAAGAAGGGCTGGAGCTGCTTGGAGGGTTGGGACTGCTTTTGATCTGTAGATAGAACCATGTTCGGTGAGATTGCCACCAGGTATTGGACCTGCTTTTTGAAAGCAGCAGCTCTCCTCAATTTTGTGATTCACCAAGGTTTTGCAACCTCCTATATGGATCCAAAAGCTCCAACAAAGACACTTTTTATTCATGGGTGGCTTCCAGGTAATCGTTTGTGTTAAGGAAGTGAGCTGTGAACCTCTTATTCCACCATATTGCTGATGTCAACTATTGTCTTTAGAATTATACATGTCTGCACGCAGACATGTATAATTCTAATGGAGACATTATATGCAGAATTAGCTTGTGAATGACTTAGAAAGTACATTATTAACTGGCCATAACAGTCTTATTGTCTATTTTTAGGATGGATGCTTGGAATTGCTTATGTTTTTAGAAACCACCATATACCGTGCTGTCTTTATATGGCAAGTTTTCTGTGCTTGAAATAGTGTTATCCCATTCTTTCTTCACATGAAATTTTTATATGAGACTCAATTCAAATGCCACCCCTTATGTGTTCCTTACCTATTTTTCTCTATGCCCATACCCTCCTCTATCTCAATAAACTGGCTTAGTTTTTGTACTCTAGTAATGTAAGTGCATGTCTGCTGTGAAAGCACCTATCACTCAGGATTGCCTTGTACAATGTATGCATCACCGTCTATTACTGGGTTGCTATGAGACTCAGGAGTTGTTTCCCAGAACCCAGTATAGTGACTAGAATATAACAGGACTTCAAAAAAAAAAAAAAAAAGTAAACCTATTTATATTTCTGTTTTACACTCATTTCATTTTATCTCACAAATCTCTATCCCAAAATGGACTAATTTTAACCTTACAGAATCTTCAGATCATTTGAATCTTAGAAAGATTGAGTAAATTTCCCAAGATCACATTGTCATTGTGGACATTTCCCCCTATAATTAAAAAATTTTCAAATATATGATTTGTTACTGAGTATACAAAATTCCATGGTATGGACTTATTGTAACTTTTTATAAAATTCCCATGTTATTGGAAATTTGATTGCTTATAAAATTTTTATTATTATAAGCAAAACTACAATAAACAATTTAGAACTATGTCTATGTGATCAGTTTCCTTATCTGAAATTTAGAGATAATAATATTATTTATACCAAAGAATTGTTTTAAGAAAGGTATGATAAATAGAATGCTTGGCACCTAGTAAGTTATCAATTAATGGAGGCTACTATCTTTGTTGCCAGAGTATATGTGATATGAATCAGGCAGCTTCCTGGATGTGGGGAATTCAATGGTGAATAAAGTGGATGTGATTCCTGGGTAATGTCTGCTGGGAATACAGATGAATAAAAAAGCAACCATAATAAGGTAAGAAGGGTTTTGACTTATAATCAATTCCAGGACTTATATCCTTTATTTAACTGTCTGTAACTCTTGTTTTTTGAAATGTTTGTCAGAAATCTTATGGGATTTTCTAAAGTTACAATTTCGATATATCACTTTGAAAAAATGAGAAATGTTTATAGTCAAGGACCAGCTTAATAACTGGGATAACTTTGTTTCATTTGTTATGAATTAGTTAATAAAACTTGGTTACAGAGCCTGGGAACTTCTGGTCAAGGAAGTTGAGTAAATAAACACTGCGCTCACTTCCTCCCACGACCACATCGAAGTTACAACTAAGTTATAGAATGATCACTCTTTTCAAACCACCTGAAGGCAAGCTGAACAAAATTTCCATAACTGAAAATATAAAGATTAATCCACATTGAGACTGGTAGGAGGGGCAGAAGTACAAAACAGGTTGATCCTGTATCTATGTGTGGTGGTTAAGAATTGGGAGGGAGAAGTGTCTGCCCAAGTCCTTTGTCCATTTTTTAATTGGGTTGCTTGTCTTCTTAGAGTGGAGTCTTGTAAGTTCTTTATATATTTTGGAGATTAAACCTTTATCTGAGGTATCGTTGTCAAATATGTTTTCCCACACAGTCGGTTCTCTTTTTATTTTAATGCTGTTTTCCTTGGCCATGCAGAAGCTTTTTATTTTGATGAGATTCCATTTGTTTATTCTTTCCTTTATGTCCCTTGCTTTAGGGGACATATCCGTAAAAATGTTGCTGCGTGGAATATCTGAGATTTTCCTGCCTATGTTCTCCTCTAGGACTTTAATGGTGTTACGGCTTATGTTTAAATCTTGAGAGCATCATGCTAAGTGAAATAAGCCAGGCAGTAAAAGACAAATACCATATGATCTCACCTTCAACAGGAATCTAATCAACAAAACAAACAAAGAAGCATACTATAACCAAAGACATTGAAATTGAGAACAGGCTGAAAGTCACCAGAGGGAAAGGAGGGAATTTCAGGGGAAAAGGGGAAGGATCTACAGAAACAAGTATAAAGGACACATGGACAAAAACTATGGGGGGTGGAAATGGGAGGGAGGTGGGGAGAGCTGGGGAGGTGGGCTGGGATGGGAGTAAAAGACAGAAAACTGTACAAGATCAACAATAAAAATAAACATTGGAAAAAAAAGACATATGGACAAAAACTGGGGGGGGTGGTGGAAATGGGAGGGGGTTGGGGAGGGCTGGGGAGGTGGGCTGGGATGGGAGTAAAAGACAGAAAACTGTACAAGAACAACAATAAAAATAAAATAAAAATTAAAAAAAAAAAGAATTGGGAGGGACATCATGGTTATGGAGGTCCCATCTGGGGAGCAAGGAGTGTCAGCCCCAAACCAGGCTCATCAGCCTGCAGCATCAGTACCATGGAGAGGAGTCTTCACAACATGTGGCTGTGACAACCAGTAGGGACTCTGTCTGTGTGAGACAGAGTGCTTCTGTAGACCCAGGCATCCTCTTAGAGTGCCTGAGTACAGACTTACTGGCTCACAAACACTTGCCCTGAGCTCCAGCAAAGGGACAGCAGCTTGAAAGGTGTCAGGGATATATAGGGAGGACTGAAATGTCTGGCTTTAGGGTGAAGGCTGAAGGGGCAGGCTTCTCCCAGACAAAAGCACTAGCAGGTGCCATTGTTCCTTTGTTGAGCCCTCTACTCATCCAGCCTGCAGGCTCAGTGGGCATCAAATCTGAGTCTTCATTAACATGGCTAACACTACGTGCCCCACCCAGACGATTCCCTGAACCCTGCCCTGCCCAACTAGCACACCTACCTGAACCTCTTTCAGCAGCATTTCCTCATAAATGGCCAGATTTCGCCCATGTTACAGATTTTTCTGAAATCTCTCAAAGGGTCACAACCCCCCAAAAAGCATCAGTTAGCTTTAGTATGCCCTGTACATCTTGCCAAGTGGCTCCAAGCCCAGCACTAGTGGCAGCTGGCCTTGGTTCCTAGCATAGCCTCTTCAAGGTACTCCCAAGCCAAGCACAGTCAGCTTACAATCATTGATCACTTTGTAGCTCCTACTAGGTGATCCCTGACTGGGTGCAGGCAGTGGCTGACCTTGGTTGGCACTGGAGCTCTCCCATGACATTTCAGAACCAGTACACCTGGTGGCTGGCTTCAGATCACACCAGAGCACCACGCAAACAGCTCCATAAATGACATACCAAAAGGGCAGACTCAGCAGGCACCAGAGCCCTGCCAACCAAATCCTGCTTCATGTGATCAGCCTCTGTATAGCAGCTCATCTGCTGTAGTCACTGCCATTCCTCATTGCCAGTCAGCCTGAGGGTCAATCCCACCCACTACCATGCAAACAGCAATCAAGACTCAACTACAACAAAAGAGCACACACAGTCCACACAAAGGGACACTCCTGCAGCATCTGGCTCAGGTGACCTGGGTTCTGTGCCACTGGGCCCTGTAGGACACCTACTACATAAAGCCACCCTACCAAGATTGTGGGACAAAGAAGATATACTTAATACAGAGAAACAAACAGGGAGACGATCAAAATGAAGAGACAAGGAAACTTCATTGGGACAAAACTGCAGAAAAAGAACTGAACAAAATGGAGGCAAACAATCTTTCAGATACAGAGTTCAAAACACTGGTTATAAAGATGCTCAGTGAACTTAGGGGAAGAATAAATGAATTCAGTGAGAACTGACACAAAGAGATAGAAACCATAAAAAAGAACTAGTGAGAAATGAAGAATACAACAACTGAAATGAAGAATAAATTAGAGGAAATCAACAGCAATTAGATGAAGCAGAAGATGGAATCAGCAATTTGGAAGACAAGTTAGCAGAAAACATCCAATTGGAGCAGCAAAAACAAAAGAAAAATAGCATAAAAAATCAGGATTGTTTAAAGGACCTCTGGGACAACATGAAGCATTACAAATTCACATTGTAGAAGTCCCAGAAGGAGAAGACAAAGAACAAGGGATTGAAAACCTATTTGAAGATATAATGACAGAAAACTGTCATAACCTGGCAAAGGAAATAGACACACAAGTCCAGGGAGCTGAGAGTTCCAAGGAAGATGAACCTAAAGAAGCCCACACTAAGACACATCATACTTAAAATTCCACAAGTTAAAGGCAAAGGGAGAATCTTAAAAGCAGCAAGAGAACAAGTTACCTACAAAGAAACTCCTGTAAGAGTGTCAGCTGATTTCTCAACAGAAACCATGCGGGCCAGAAGGGATTGGCATGAAATATTCAAAGTGATGAAAAGCAAGACCTACAGTCAAGATTACTCTAACCAGCAAAGCTATCATTTAAAATTGAAAGAGAATATAGTCCTAGCAGTGGAATTGCTGGGTCAAAAGGTATAACCATTTTTAGTTTTTTTAGAAAATTCCATACTGTTTTCCATAGTGGTTGTACTAGTCTGCACTCCCACCAACAGTGCACTAGGGTCCCCTTTTCTCCACAACCTCTCCAGCACTTGCTGTTTGTTGCTTTGTTTATGAGGGCCATTCTGACTAGTGTCAAGTGGTATCTCATTGTGGTTTTAATTTGCATCTCTCTGATAGCTAGCGATATCAAGAATCTTTTCATGTGTCTCTGGATCCTCTGTATGTCCTCCTTGGAGAAGTGTCTGCCTAAGTCCTTTGCCCATTTTTTAATTGGGTTGCTTGTCTTATTAGAGTGGAGTCTTGTAAGTTCTTTATATATTTTGGAGATTAAACCCTTATCTGAGGTATCGTTGTCAAATATGTTTTCCCACACAGTCAGTTCTCTTTTTATTTTAATGCTGTTTTCCTTGGCCATGCAGAAGCTTTTTATTTTGATGAGATTCCATTTGTTTATTCTTTCCTTTGTGTCCCTTGCTTTAGGGGACATATCCGTAAAAATGTTGCTGCATGGAATATCTGAGATTTTCCTGCCTATGTTCTCCTCTAGGACTTTAATGGTGTCACGGCTTACATTTAAATCTTATGCACCTAGAATTTATTTTTGTGTATGGTGTAAGTTGATGATCAAGTTTCATTTTCTTGCACGTAGCTGTCCAGTTCTCCCAACACCACTTGTTGAAGAGGCTAGGACTATATCCTAAGAACCCTGAAACACCAGTCCATAAGAACCTATGCACCCCTATGTTTATAGCAGCACAATTTACAATAGCCAAGTGTTGGAAGCAACCTAGATGCCCATCAGTAAATGAATGGATCAAAAAACTGTGGTACATTTACACAATGGAATTCTAAGCAGCAGAAAGAAAGAAGGAGCTCCTACCCTTTGCAACAGCATGGATGGAACTGGAGAGCATCATGCTAAGCAAAATAAGCCAGGCAGTGAAAGACAAATACCATATGATCTCACCTTTAACAGGAATCTAATCAACAAAACAAACAAAGAAGCATACTATAACCAAAGAGATTGAAATTGAGAACAGGCTGAAAGTCACCAGAGGGGAGAAGGGAGGGAATTCCAGGGAAAAGGGGGAAGGATCTACAGAAACAAGTATAAAGGACACATGGACAAAAACTATGGGGGATGGAAATGGGAGGGAGGTGGGGAGGGCTGGGGTGGTGGGTTGGGGTGAGAATAAAAGACAGAAAACTGTGCAAGATCAACAATTAAAATAAAAATTGGAAATAAATAAATTAATTAATTAATGCCACTGATACCTGAAAAAAAAAATTGAAAGAGAAATAAAGAGCTTCCCAGACAAGGAAAAGCTAAAGGAGTTCATCACCACCAGATCAGCATTATAAGATATGTTAAACAGACTTTAAGAGGAAAAAAAATAAAGATAAAAATGAATAATAAAATGGCAGTAAGAACATATCTATCAATAATAACTTTAAATGTAAATGATTAAATGATTCAATCAAAAGACAAGGTGTCTGAATGGTAAGAAAACAAAACTCATACATATGCTGCCTACAAGAGACCTACTTCAGATTGAAGGATACACAGGCTGAAGGTAAAGGGATGGAAAAAGATATTTCATGCAAATGAATATGAAAAATAAAACAAAAGTCTGGATAGTAATAATTATGTCAGACAAGAGACTCAAAAAATTAAAAACAGAACTACCATATGACCCAGCAATCCCCAGTTTCTTAGCCAAAGAAATCCAAACAGTAACATGAAAAGATAAATGCATTCCTATGTTCATTGAAGCATTATTTACAATAGCCAGTATATGAAAATAACCTAAGTGCCCACTGATAGACAAACATATAAAGATGTTGTATATATACACAATGGAACATTACTTGGCCATAAAAAGAATGAAATCTTACCATTTATGACAATATGGATGGACCTAGAGGGTATTATGCTAAGTGAAATAAGTCAGACAGAGAAAGACAAATACCACATGATCTCATTTGTATATGCAATCTGAGAAAGCAAAATAAATGAACAATCAAAACAGAAACCAGCTCATAGATGCAGAGAAAAAAACTGATGGTTCCAGAAGGGAGGGGCTTAGGGGAATGGATGAAAAAGGTGAAGAGATTATGAAATATAAACTGGCAGCTAAAAAACAATCACAGGGATGCAAAGTACAGCATAGGTAATATTATCAATAATATTCTAATGACTTTGTATAGTGCCAAGTAGATACTAGACTTATGGGAGAATCGCTTTGTAAGTTAAATAAATGTCTACCACTGTACTGTATACCTGACAAATATAATATTGAATGTTGAGTATAGTTGAAATTAAAAAAAATAAAAAGACTTGATTACAAAAAACTGCATTCATAGTATATACCTTGTTTTGATTCCTAGTATGTGCTTTGTTTCCTTAGTCAAACAGGCCAGTAAATTTTTTTCCCCCTTACCTACTCACCATTACCCCCATCCTTGGGATTAGGAGTAAATGAGCCAATGAGAAGTAATCCTCTGCCACTGATCTAATGACTTTGAGGTAGAGTGAGCTATCTTGGATTTTAATGAACTGGGTCAACAGAGTTTATTCAAGGTTATTCATTCAACTCTAATGACTTTCTCTGTTGATTAAACAATCAAAGTTGTAGATGCAGAATAGTTATGTTTTTACAGGAATTGCTAGTATTATGTCAGTCTCACCCACATTCTTTCCTAGGGAAATTACCTGCTTTGGAAAGATAAATGAGAGAAAAAGGGACATAAAGGGGGCTATGCTATGTTCTACTTTGACCATGAAACCCTAACAATTGACCCATTTCCTATTTGAGAATGTCTGGTTTTAAAATGATGCCAATTAGATGGACATGTATAGGTGGGTTAAGAATATGTGGATTAGCTGTTTCTTGAACTTTCTATTAAGGTGAAAAACCCAGAAGCCATACACAGCAATAAAGTAGGAGATACTGAGAATGTGGAAGCAACATACAGTGAAATACATGAATCTTAAGTGAAAAAAATTCAGAGCTGATCACGTGAAACATTTATAGAAATGAAATTGAAAAGGAGACAAAAAACTTACCAAAGGGGGTTGAAAAGTAGATGAAAGCAATACATTGGACTTTTTTTTTAGTTAAATACTCATATAATCTTTGCAGGGGAGCAACAGAAATAAAACTGACATGAATTATCCATACCCTGTAAGTCATTTAGGAAATGTCTTGGGGTATGAATACAGTATTTTGAGTTGAGTGTAGCTCTGAGAAGCACATTCTGTATCCCCAGTGGGCAGGCTGCAGAGAGGTTGGGGAAGGCTTTTTCCCACACCCAGCCTTTACGCTCCCACTCAGGCCATCGCATTGAGTCTTTTTCATCAATTGTGGTGTTACACAATGCAGCCCATCTCTTTTTCTTCTTATTTTCCTATGTCTCTTCTTTCCTTTTCGCTGTTCCTTGCTGCTGTTTCTACTTTTGACTTTTTATTTCAGTACCAAATGACCTTTTGTTGTCAATAAATCATTAAAACATTCCAAAGGAAAACTTTCCTCTGCTTACAATCTTTGTTAATTATAGAAAATTACTGTTTTTAAAGGATCATTAATAAATAACCTATGAGCATAATGAATAAAGAAATGAGTATTAAGCCCTTCAAAGTTAGATAAGACAATTCTTTCAAAGAAACATAGATAATCACATAGCAACAATAAAGGAAAATGAAAAACCCATGAGATGGGTTGTGGAAGAAAGACTAGAGGATGGATAAAGAGTTTCTACAGAGGAGAGAGGAAGGTCCCTGGGCCTTACTCTGGAGACCATGGCTGCTGAGGGAGCATTGGAAGAGAGCCAGGTCAGTGATAGCAACCAAGCGGCTCCCTCCCCTCCTAGAGTAGGGAAGTCCCAGACCTGCTCCAGAGACCTGGATGAGTAAAGTTGCTGGGGGGATAAAAAGGCAATAAGTGACACACAGCCCATGGTGTGCCCTGGCTGGGGCAGCAGTCACTGGCTGGGACAGTACCAGAAAAATTGGGGAGCTGGGTGACACCTGAAGCTGGGAGAAGAGATGAGCCACGACTGGCCATGACACAGATAGACTCTGGACTGCTCAGAGATTTGGACTGGGTGGAAAGCTGGGTGCTTGTTAGGAGCAGCAGGAAGCACTCAAGGGAACTTTTCTCAAAAGGAGAACTGAGCTGCTGTGCAGGGACTGCACATGTGGTGGCCAGGCCAGCAAAGCGGGAGGAACGTGGGCGCAATTTACTCCTACCCAGTGCACCTGATGGACTGATCAAAGGGTTACAAAACAAGGTGGACTATTGGCACTGGCCTGGCGCAAATGTATAGAGTGGAAAGTGAGGCAGCACAAGTGCCCTGGGGGCCTGGGCTGAAAACCTGGCACTTGTGATTATTGTAGCCCAGACTGAGCCCCCATCCTTGCAGAACCACAGGAAAGGAGAAAAACAGACCCCAGCCACACTCTGCCTGCAGGATCTGGGAAGACTTGCAAAACTGGCTTTGCAGGTTTAAAGTCAGCATGAGGCTCTTTTTTTCTTTTTCTTTTTTAAAAAATATATTTTATTGAATATGCTATTACAGTTGTCCCATTTCTCCCCCATCATTCCCCTCCACCCTGCACACCCTCTCCCACCCACATTCCCCCCTTTAGTTCATGTCCATGTGTCATAAGTTCTTTAGCTTCTACATTTCCCACACTATTCTTGCCCTCCCCCTATTTTCTATCTACCATCTATGCTACTTATTCTCTGTACCTTTCCCCCCTCTCTCCTCCTCCCACTCCCCTGTTGCTAACCCTCCATTTCTGTGGTTCTGTTCCTGTTCTAGCTGTTTGCTTAGTTTGCTTTTGTTTTAGGTGTGGTTGTTAATAGCTGTGAGTTTGCTGTCTTTTCACTGTCATATTTTTATCTTCTTTTTCTTACATAAGTCCCTTTAACATTTCATATAATAAGGGCTTGGTGATGATGAACTCCTTCAACTTGACCTTATCTGAGAAGCACTTTATCTCCCCTTCCATTCTAAATGACAGTTTTGCTGGATAGAGCAATTTTGGATGTAGGTCCCTGCCTTTCAAGACTTCAAATACTTCTTTCCAGCCCCTTCTTGCCTGGAAGGTCTCTTTGGAGAAATGAGCTGACAGTCTGATGGGAACTCCTTTGTAGGTGACTGTCCCCTTATCCCTGGCTGCTTCTAGAATTCTCTCCTTCATTTGAATCTTGGGTACTGTAATGATGATGTGCCTTGGTGTGTTCCTCCTTGGGTCCAACTTCTTTGGGACTCTCTGAGCTTCCTGGACTTCCTGGTAGTCTATTTCCTTTGCCAGATTGGGGAAGTTCTCCTTTATTATTTGTTCAAATAAGTTTTCCACTTGTTGCTCTTCTTCTTCCCCTTCTGGTACCCCTACAATTTGGATGTTGGGACCTTTAACGATGTCCTAGAGGTTCCTAAGCCTCTCCTCCTTTTTCTGAATTCTTGTTTCTTCCTTGTTTTCTGTTTGGTTGTTAGTTTCTTCCTTCTGGTCCACTCCATTGATTTGAGTCCCAGTTTTCCTCCCATCTCTGTTGGTTCCCCATGCATCTTCCTTCATTTCACGTATTGTAGCCTGCATCTTTTCATCTAATTTGCGAGCAAAATCAACCAATTCTATGAGCATCTTGATCACCAGGGCTTTGAACTGTGCATCTGATAGGTTAGCTATCTCTTTGTGGCTTAGAGGAATTGGCTCTGGGGCTTTCATTTGTTCTCCTGTTTGAGCCATTTTTGGTGTCTTTTTGTTTTGTTTTGTTTTGCTTTGGTTTCGGTCTGGTCATGGCTATTACGTAGTGAGGGATGGAGCCTTAGGTGTTCCCCAGTGCAGGGCAGCCCAGTCACTGAGTTGTGACGCTGTACGTGGGGGCGGGGTCTGGGAGGGAACAATGGTGCCTGCTCCGCTCTCTCCTGGATTCCAGTCCCCTCTGCCGCTTCCCCTTCACCTGGATTATCTGCACGTGCTAATGTGGGACCACCTGGTCAGCCAGCTGCCCTGCACGGCCTCACTGGGTCAGCACAGTTGCCACCCATGTCCGGGGTCTGCCAGCCACCACCTGCACTCCTGGGAACTGCCAGCCACTGCTGCCTGCGTTCCCGGGTCCGCAGCTCCACTTTTTTCTGCCGTGACTCCGCCCCTCTTACCGGTCTGGATGAATGGTTGTTGGACTTCCGTACAGTTCAATTTTCTATCAGTTCTGGTTGTTTTCTTGTTTCTAAATATTTGTTGTCCTTAATTTTGGTTGTGAGAGGAGGCACAGTGTGAAAACCTACACCTCCATCTTGGCTGGAAGTCCCTTCTAGGCTCTTTTTTTCTTTTCTTAAGAATAAGACAGTAAGATCTGGAGCTGTGAGAAAAGTGGAGATGGATCCAGAAAGAAGTCAGAAGGCAAACATCAACCGCTGAGACAAATTTCACTTTGCTCCTTCAGAACTTGCATGTTTTAAAAAAATTCTCTTCTTTCTATTTATTTAGTTTATTTAGTTTTGTTTGTTTTTATTGTTTGGTTTGTTTTTTTAATTCTCCCTTTCATATAACATTTTAACATTTCTTCTTTCACTTCACTCATATTCCAAATAATCTTGGTCTTTTACTTTTTATTCTTTTTTATTCAGATTATACATTTCTTACCATACAGTTGTTATTCCAAATCCCACACAACACTCACCCCTGGTCTTAATCCATTTCACCATCTTCCTGAGCTTTATTACTATTGTGGTTAACTTTATTTTCTCTCAAACTATGATGAGTTTCTATCCCTTACTCTCACTATTTCTCTTCCATCTAACCTTGCGTAAGTGCTCTTCTTTCTAAGTCAGCTCAAATTTTTTCCCCTTCTAATAAGAGTCTTATTTCTTTTTCCTCTTTTATAAACAGTGGCTAGTTGGATGGAATATCATAGTCATTGCTCTACTCCAAAGGAACTCCTACTTGTTCACTACATATTTGTACTTTAAATCCCATCGAATACTCTCCCACTGTCTTAATCCATTTCACCTTCACCCTACCCCTGATCAGTTGAGTGAGGAATTTTATTTGTTTTCTCTCTCTCCTTTTTCCACCTTTCTCTCAACCTGGGCTTTACTTTTTACTCTTATTAGCAGGCTTCCCCATTCTTTCAAAATCATTTTTCTTTACTGTAGACATCTCATAATCACTTTTCACTTCTCTTCAATATTTTTATTCTCATTCCACCTTTGGTTAAACTTCATTCAGCTGTCATTATTATTGAGCCAGCTGTGGTTTTTCTGCAATTTTGCTTCCATTGGTCCAGTACGCTTTCAGTTTTATTTCAAACCTCACATAGCATATGCTTCCTTCTTCGTACCCCATGGTTCCCATTGCCCTTTTGTGTTTTACTTCTGTGGTAAATTTTGTTCTCTCTGTTTCTTCAACTTGGTTCTATCCTAACTCTCATCAATTATTCTCCCTCTTAACACACACCATTTTTCCCTTCTTTTAGTCATCTCGTATTCCATTTGTCATATCTTATAATATCTGCAATCTCTCTTTACCTCTATTAATCTTAGTTCAATTGCAGTTGAGATTGCTGATGTGGCAGGGTTGTTATTTTTGCTGTCATAAGTTTGGTTGTCTGGTAATACTGCTTTGTTAACCAACACTGGAACAACATCACTCAAGACAAGGTGGGAGTTGTGAATACCAGTAAACCACCTGGAGGGGAGAACCCACCAACAAAGGAGCCACCAACAGGTAAAGCCCAAGTGCAAATAAGAGAGCCCAAACAAACAGAAGAAAGGGTAACCCTAGAGCATCCAGACAAGAAGATCAAAGAGACTACACCACTGAGTCCCACAGAACCCCTACCACAGAAGTTCATCCTACAAAGCTAGAAAGCTAGAAAATCAGAGCATCTGGAATGGCAGAAACAAACAAAAAGAGTCATCTAAAATGGGGAGGCAAAGAAAGAACCCATAAGCAAAAGGAATAGAAGATTCCCCAGTAAAAGAGCTAAGTGAAATGGAGGCAAGAAAACAATCAGATATAGAATTCAAAAGAATGGTTATAAGGATGCTCAAGGAACTCATTGACCACTACAGAGAACTGAATGGTAACTACAACAGCATGAAAAAGGAAATAGAAACTATAAACAAGAACCAGGAAGAAAAGAATATAGTATCTAAAAATAAAAAACACACTAGAATGAATTACAAGCTGACTGGATGAAGCAGAGGATCAAATTAATGAGCTGGAAAACAAGGCAGAAAAAATACCTAGATGGAGCAGAAAAAACTAAAGAAAAAAAAAATGAAGATAGCTTAAGGGAATTTCAGGAGAACATGAAATGCAACAACATTTGAATCATAGGAATACCAGAAGGAGAAGAGAAGGAGCAAGGGATAGAAAACCTGTTTGAAAAAATAATGACAGAAAACTTCCCTAACCTGGAGAGGGAAAAGCCATATAAGTTCAGGAAGACCAAGGATCCTAATCAAGATGAACCCAAAGAGGACTACTCCAAGACACATCATAATTAAAATGCCAAATTTTAAAGACAAAGATAGAATCTTAAAGGCAGCAAGGGAGAAATAGGAAGTAACATACAAGGGAGCCCCAATAAGACTAGCAGCTGATATCTCAATAGAAATACTACAAGCCAGAAGGGAATGGGGAGAAGCAATGAAAAGTGAACTCTTGCAATCAAGACTACTCTACCCAGGAAAGCTCTAATTAAAATGGAAGGTGAGATAAGAAGTTTCCCAGACAAAAGAAGGCTAAAAAATATACCTCCACCAAACCAGCATTGCAAGACATGCTAAAGGGACTGCTTGAAGAAAGGAAGAAAAAAAGAGAGGAACGAAGGTGCAAAGCAGGTAAAATGGCAATGAACAAGTACCTATCAATAAATGTAAATGAATTAAATGCTTCAATCAAAAGACATAGGGTAGCTGAATGGATAAGAAAACATGACTCACATGTATGCTGCCTACAAGACACCCACCTCAGAACAAAAGATGTACACAGACTGAAAGTGAAGGGTTGGAAAAAAAATATTCCAAGTGAACGTATAGGAAAAAGAGCTCAGGTAGCAATACTTACATCAGACAAAATGACTTCAAAACAAAGGCCATTAAAAAAAGACACAGAAGGACACTTCATAATACTCAAGGAAAGAATCCATCAAGAAGAGGACTTCTGGCCAAGATGGAGGTGTAGGTGTTCATACTGTGCCTCCTCTCACAACCAAAATTAAGGACAACAAATATTTAGAAACAAGAAAACAACCAGAACTGATAGAAAATTGAACTGTACGGAAGTCCAACAACCATTCATCCAGACCGGTAAGAGGGGCGGAGTCACGGCAGAAAAAAGTGGAGCTGCGGACCCGGGAACGCAGGCAGCAGTGGCTGGCAGTTCCCAGGAGTGCAGGTGGTGGCTGGCAGACCCCGGACATGGGTGGCAACTGTGCTGACCCAGTGAGGCCGTGCAGGGCAGCTGGCTGACCAGGTGGTCCCACATTGGCACGTGCAGATAATCCAGGTGAAGGGGAAGCGGCAGAGGGGACTGGAATCCAGGAGAGAGCGGAGCAGGCACCATTGTTCCCTCCCAGACCCCGCCCCCACGTACAGCGTCACAACTCAGTGACTGGGCTGCCCTGCACTGGGGAACACCTAAGGCTCCACCCCTCACTACGTAATAGCCATGACCAGACCGAAACCAAAGCAAAACAAAACAAAACAAAAAGACACCAAAAATGGCTCAAACAGGAGAACAAATGAAAGCCCCAGAGCCAATTCCTCTAAGCCACAAAGAGATAGCTAACCTATCAGATGCACAGTTCAAAGCCCTGGTGATCAGGATGCTCATAGAATTGGTTGATTTTGCTCGCAAATTAGATGAAAAGATGCAGGCTACAGTATGTGAAATGAAGGAAGATGCATGGGGAACCAACAGAGATGGGAGGAAAACTGGGACTCAAATCAATGGAGTGGACCAGAAGGAAGAAACTAACACCCAAACAGAAAACAAGGAAGAAACAAGAATTCAGAAAAAGGAGGAGAGGCTTAGGAACCTCTAGGACATCGTTAAAGGTCCCAACATCCAAATTGTAGGGGTACCAGAAGGGGAAGAAGAAGAGCAACAAGTGGAAAACTTATTTGAACAAATAATAAAGGAGAACTTCCCCAATCTGGCAAAGGAAATAGACTTCCAGGAAGTCCAGGAAGCTCAGAGAGTCCCAAAGAAGTTGGACCCAAGGAGGAACACACCAAGGCACATCATCATTACAGTACCCAAGATTCAAATGAAGGAGAGAATTCTAGAAGCAGCCAGGGATAAGGGGACAGTCACCTACAAAGGAGTTCCCATCAGACTGTCAGCTCATTTCTCCAAAGAGACCTTCCAGGCAAGAAGGGGCTGGAAAGAAGTATTTGAAGTCTTGAAAGGCAGGGACCTACATCCAAAATTGCTCTATCCAGCAAAGCTGTCATTTAGAATGGAAGGGGAGATAAAGTGCTTCTCAGATAAGGTCAAGTTGAAGGAGTTCATCATCACCAAGCCCCTATTATATGAAATGTTAAAGGGACTTATCTAAGAAAAAGACGATAAAAATATGACAGTGAAAAGACAGCAAACTCACAGCTATTAACAACCATACCTAAAACAAAAGCAAACAACTAGAAGAGGAACAGAACCACGGAAATGGAGATCATATGGAGGGTTAGCAACAGGGGAGTGGGAGGAGGAGAGAGGGGGAGAAGATACAGAGAATAAGTAGCATAGACGGTGGGTAGAAACTAGACAGGGGGAGGGCAAGAATAGTATGGGAAATGTAGAAGCTAAAGAACTTATGACACATGGACATGAACTAAAGTGGGGGAATGTGGGTGGGAGGGGGTGTGCAGGGTGGAGGGGAATGATGGGGGAGAAAGGGGAACTGTAATAGCATAATCAATAAAATATATTGAAAACAAGAAAAAAAAAGAATCCATCAAGAAGACATAAACATTACAAACATACACGCAGCCAACATAGGAGCACCCAAATATATATAGAAAATCTTGGAGGACTTCAAGAAAGGTACAGACAGCAACATACTTATAGTAGGTGATTTTAATGCCCCATGGTCAACAATGGATAGATCTTCCAAACAAAATGTCACTAAGAGTATTGAGGCATTGAACAATACCCTAGTTCAAATGAACTTAGCTGATTTTATATATATATCATATATTATATATATGTATATATAATATTATAATAAACAATATATATTAGATAACACAATATGTTATTGTATATTATATAATATATTTATATATTATAATATTATAATATATAATATATAATATAACAAATAAGATATAACATAGAATATAATATATAATATGTTATATTATACATAATATAATTATATATTATATATATAATATGTAATTACTATATAACCTTTCATCTGAAAGAAGGAAAATATACTTTCTTTTCAAATGCACATGGAACATTTTCAAAGATAGACCCCATGATAGGACACAAAACAAGCCTCGATAAATTCAAGAAAATTGAAATGATATCAAGCATTTTTTTGGATCATAAGGGCCTGAAACTAGAAACCAAGCTCAAGCAAAAAAAAAAACAACTCCAAAACATTCAAATTCATGGAGATTGAATAGCATGCTATTAATGAATAGGTTAATAATGAGATCAAAGAAGAAATCAAAAAATTTCAGGAAACAAATGAAAATGAACACACAACAGACCAAAACCTATGGGACACAGCAAAGGCAGTCCTGAGAGGGAAGTTCATAGTAATACAGGCCTACCTAAAAAGGATAGAAACATTTCAAATAAACAATCTAACCCTACATCTACAAGAACTGGAGGAACAACAACAAAGACAGCCCAGAGCAAGTGAAAGGAAGGAAATAATCATGATCAGAGCAGAATTAAATGACATACAGACTGAAAGAACAATTCAAAGGATCAATAAATCCTGGAGCTTGTTCTTTGTAAAGATGAACAAAATTGACAAGCCTGTAAGTAGACTCATCAAGAAAAAAAGGGAGAGGGCCCAATTAAATAAAATCAGAAATGAAAGAGGAGAAATTACAAGTGAAACCAAAAATACAAAGGATTGTAGGAAACTACTATGAACAACTATATGCCAAGAAATTAGAAAACCTGGTCAATATAGACACATTTCTAGAAACATATAATCTTCTGAAACTGAATCAAGAAGAAGCAGAAAGCCTGAGTATACCAATATCAGCTAGTGAAACTAAAGCAGGAATCAAAAAAACTCCTGGCGCACAAAAGCTCTGGACTGGATAGATTTATAGGAGAATTTTACTAAACATTTAGAGAAGAGGTAACCCTGATTCTTCTCAAACTATCCCCCGAAATCCAAAAAGTGGGAAGACTCCTAAACTCTTTTTAGGAGGCCAGTATTATCCTAATTCCAAAACCACATAAGGACACAATAAAAAAAGAAAACTAAAGGCCAATATTGCTGTTGAACATAGATGCTAAAATCCTCAACAAAATATTGGCAAATTGAATCTAGCAATACATTAAAAAGATCATACACCATGATCAAGTGGGATTCACCCTAGGGGTGCAAGGATGGTACGATATCCATAAATGAATAAATGTAATACACTACACAAACAATACAAAAATCACAAAAGGCAAAAATCACATGATCATGTCAATAGATGCAGAAAACGCATTTGATAAAGTACAGCACCAATTTATGATAAAAATACTCAGAAACATGGGAGTGGAGGGAGCATACCTGAACATAATCAAGGCCATATATGAGAAACCTACAGCCAACATCATATTAAATGGGCAAAAACTAAAAGTTTTCCCAGTAAGATCAGGAACAAGAGAAAGGTGTCCACTTGTACTACTTCTATTCCACGTAGTGTTGGAAGTTCTAGCCACAGCAATTGCACAAGAAAAAGAAATATAAGGCATTGGAATTGGAAAAGAGGTAGTAAAGTTGTGGCAGGAAAATGGAGAGAACTGTACTTGAACAATAACAAAAAAAGAATATCTATAAATCAAGAAAATTTTTTTCATGTTCCATATTTTTCGCTACCCCCCACTCCTATGGTTTTCTTTTTTTATTTAGTTTTTTTAAAATCTATGTTGTTCATTGAAAGCCTATAAAAAATAGTGAAGAAAGCCTGAGGGCTTTGTGACTTCTAAAATTAAGTCAGGCTTCTACACTCGTGGCTGGGTTGTGAGTACATGGTAGGAATTCACACAGTGGTTTGGATTGTGCTAGAAGCTGTGGAGCTGCTCACTTTAGCTTGAGTTTAGGTAGAATGAGTGATTTATGAAAGATTTTACACTTTGGGCAGGGACTAGAGTATGGGCTCTCTCTCTCTGTCTCACTTTCTCTCTCTGTCAAACCTCTCTAAACAATTCTAGCATATTGGATTAGTTTGAAAATGTTCCTTGGAAGACATCTAGATAGTCCCAAAGAATTTTATACTCTGAATTATAGACTCATATTTGGAAGGAACCATTAAGATAATCTATTCCAGGATGTGGTCAGGTAGCTCAGTTGGTTAGAGCATTGTCCCTATACACCAAGGTTATGGGTTTGATCCTCAGTCAAGGCACATACAAGAAGCAACCAATGAATGCTTAAATAACTATTACAAATCAATGTTTAAAAATTTCTTTCTCCCGTCCTCTCCTTCTCTTTTAAAATCAATAAAAAAACCCAAAACGAAATCTACCTGCACTCATACCCTTCATGACAGCATGGATGGAGTGGGAGAATATTATGCTAAGTGAAATAAGCCAGGAGGTGAAAGACAAATACCATATGATCTTGTTTATAAGTGGAATCTAATCAACAAAACAAACAAGCAAGCAAATTAGAAGCAGACACATGGAAATAAAGAACAAACTGACAGTGACCAGAGAGGAGAGGGGAGGAGTATAATGGGGGAAATAAAGGGAAGGGTCAAGTCAAGCAAAATGTATAAAGGATCCGTGGACAACGATAACAGTGAGGGGGGAGGGTTGAATGTGGGAGATGGAGGTGGGCGGGGCAGGGCAGGGGAGAGTAATGGGGGAAAAATAGGGACAACTATAATTGAATAACAATAAAAAAAGAAGATAAATTTATTCTAACCACTCAGTTGATTCCTAAGAATCTCCTTTGCAACATTCCAGCCAAAGATCATGCAGTCTTCAATTCTCCCAGGCATCCCACTTCCCCTTATATTGAGACAAGAAGCTGTTACCTCGAACATTTCATTAATGGGTGTTATTTCCTTGTGGCCACACTAAGTATTGTAATCCATGATGAACCTTCATATATTTGAAAATAATTCTTATTGTCTCCATGTATGTTTTTCTCCTGTAGGTGAAATTGGAACTTCCTACTCTCTTGGGATGATTTGGGTCCCCTTACCATCATAATCTGCCTGTTCTAAAGGTATTCCAGTTTATCAATATCCCATAACAGAACTGAATATAATGTTCAGAGTATGGGCTAACCCAGCACTGGGCAAGTAGTATAAAAATAAAATTCCATGCTTTTAAAGCATATTAAAATTGACTTTATCGGAAAGCACGTTCTACGTTCTGCAACTGCTTACCTGTGTTTCTATTTTCTGTCTGCTTAAACTTCTCTTCTAGATACCTAGGAGTCTGTCCTAGCTACAAAGAGTCTTTGAAAAGTGCTCTTTACAAATTAATCAGTTATCTCCCAATAACAACTATAATGGTCCCTTTCAGACCTTATTCTTCTTGAAGTCGTGGCTATCCTCTAATCACCATTTGTTTTTGAAACTCCTTCATTATACAGGTTTTCCTTGTATCTTCCTATCTTAGTTTTCTTCGACCTATTATATAACACAGGTTTAGTTCTTGCACCTGTACTATCTCTGCTTCTGCTAGCTCTGTACTTGCTCCTTTGGGGAGTTCCTTCCTCTTATGGCTTCATTTGTTACCTCCACTGGACTGACTCCTGATTCCTCCCAAATAAGTAGTATTATTTGTCCCTTCAAACTCAACAATTTGTTGTTCCTTCCCTGTCCCACAAACTAGCTCCTAGTTTGTTATTGATTTTCTGTCATCCAGTTTCAAAAGTTGAATCAGCAATTTTTCTTTCCCTTGTCATATGCAGTTGGTCATTATGCAATAGTGATTCTTCATTGGAAAAATTTATGTAATCCTCCTATTTATTCTCTTTCCATCACTTACTGTTCCAAGCACCTCCTAACTAGATTTACTACCTATGATGTATCTCCTTTTCAATCTATTTTGCACAATCATAAAATTAACATTTTTAGTAATGCAACCATATTTACTTGATTCTCCTTCACAAATACACCAGAAAGCTTCCAGTTGCCTGATGAATATAATATGAATTCCAGGTTTGTTTTTCAAATCCTTTCAGAATCTTCTTCTAACTCTCCTTTTCAAAATTATACCCCAGAATACTTGTCACAAGCCTGCTGCAACAATTCAGTTGCACATTTCCCCTACAGCGCGGCACAGCAGTCCTTACTCCCTTTGCCTTTCTTCTGCTCTTTCTACATCATCAGCATAGTGATGTCTTATCCATCTTTGAGTCATGTCACATATCGCCATTCCCTTCCCTGTGAAGGTAACCCCTTTACTTTCTTATTCCAAGAGGTTGCTAACTTTTATTATATTCTGTCCATCTAAACTACATTTTGACACTTAAATTTTGTTTTTTCAAAAATTGTCATATTATATCACTATATACAGGGTCTGGCAGAAGTAACACCACTGAGTGTGGTTGGTAGGGTACGTGAATGTCTCACATGAGATGGACAGCAATTGGAACAATTCACTTAAAATGTCATATGGTATGCTTGAGTGTGATATTGTTGTTACAGTATTACATGCTTATGATTTTGTAATAAAAGATTTTTACATAATAAATAAGGACATTATTTGTGCTGGACCCCTGTATGTTACAAACTATTTGATTTCAGGGATTCTGACTTATAATTTTTCTGTATACTCCTTATTGCTAGAACATTAGACCCACCATGAAAAAGTTGTTGGCCCACCATGAAAAGTTATATATTACAGAGATATAATGTTTGTTAAAAATTTATTATACTTCTATTTAATCAAAATGTTTTATTTCAGAAAGTATCCGGTCATTTTGACTAAGTAATATAAGTATCAACTTATAACACAGATGGAAACTGAGGTTTGTGGCTGAGAGATCTAAAAATGGTGAAACTTTTAAAAAGTAGAAACTCTGCAGATGTATAGATTAAAAGAATTCTATAATTACAATCCATTTAAGCAGTGCCTGGGATATTACTTGTATCTGGAAGATGGGAACCATAATAATTAGTTGTCTTGTGGGCTTTTGTTTATCTTTACTCTTTCTCTTTGTGCTATACTTCTTTCTTTTCCTTGCCTTGCCCCTCTTTTGAAGCTTCTGCTTTTTTACCCTTGGCTTGTGGTTCTTTCTTTCCTTTAGCTTTGACCTTTTCTCCACCACCTTTCTTTTTTTGGGCTTCATTTTCTTTTGCATCTTCATTCTTTCCCGCATCTCCCTTTTCTTTGTCCTGGTTTCCTTTATCTTCAGAATTTTTGTTTTTTACTTGAGATTCTTGTCCTTGTGGTATTCCAGCCTCACTGTCCTTTACTTGAGGTTCTTGTCCTTGTGGTATTTTGGACTCACTCTCTTTTACTTGAGAGTCTTGTCCTTGTGGTATCCCAGCCTCACTGTCCTTTACTTGAGGTTCTTGTCCTTGTGGTATTTTGGACTCACTCTCCTCTACTTGGGCTTCCTGTCTTTTTGGCATTTCCATGTCACTCTCCTTTACCTTGGCCTCCATTCCCATTTTGTCTTTCTCCAACTCAATGCCTTTTGCTTCATGCATCAAGGACTTACCAGAATCTGCGAATAAGATTTCCTTCTTTAGTGCTTCCTTGTTTTCTTCTTGGCTACTCTTAGATTTTGAAGTGCCTCTGCATTTTAGAATCGGGGCTCTGGGATCTGATTTTTTTTCAAGATCTCCATCCATGTAACCTGGAAATATAACTGAGCACACAACAAAAGTGCACAATTCAGATAAGTACTTTCTCTTTATTTCTACTTTCCCCCCCAAAATGTTTTTTTTGTCTTAAAATTGATAGACTTTAGCATTTGCTGAAAATATAAGATGGTGGAACACTACACATAAAATTGTATTAAGTATTGATAACATTCTAGATTTTTTAGTAAATTGGAAGATTAATTAAAGAAAAGGTAAAATGTAGTATAAATTGAGCTGACATTTGTTCAGTATGTTATAGCTGATGAATAATGCTTGATAGCTAAAGAAGGATGTATTCTGAAAAGAAATAAAACTTATTTTTAGAAAAAATTATGGAAAGAAGAAATATGGTTTCTTAAAATAGAAAAAGAAAGCTCAAAATATATTTTTACATTGAATAAAAGCACATCCTATTACACAGAAGTAGTGATAGTTCTAACTGATATTTATTAAATGCCTACCACACATCAGGTACTCTCTATTCTGAGCACTTTACATGTATTAACTCATTTAATCCTTACACTGACCATATAGGTTAAGTACTATTATCCTCCTCATTTTTCAGATGAAAAAACTGAGGCACAGAAAGTCTAAATAAATGTGAATATGGTCATAATAGCAGGTGGTGAAGCTTGGATTTGAACCTGATAGTTAGACTCCAGAATTCAGTTTTAACCACTACTACTAGACTGTTCCTTGCAATATCTGCTAACTTACTTGACAAAAATTTCAGGTCCCTTTTATCATGTATAGGTAAATCTGCTCTGCTATGTCTTATTTCTGTGTTACCTAACAAATTTGAATTTGTTAGCTAGCTTCTCCTATTTTTATTTTAAAAAAGATTTTATTTATAATTTTAGAGAGAGGGGAAAGGAGGGAGAAAAAGAGGGAGAGAAATATCTATGTGCAGAGAAACATTGATTGGTTGCCTCTTGCATGCCTCCAACTGGGGACCTGGCCTGCAACCCAGGCAACTGCCTTGACCAGGAACTGACCCTTTAATTTGCAGGCCAGTGCTCAAACCACTGAGCCACACAATCCAGGGCTTCCTTCTGCTATTTTCAAATTTTTATTTTATCATTATTTTTTAGTGCTCTGATTCTCTGAATTAAGGGTAAAAAAAGAATATCTGTGCTACCAAGGAGAATTGTATGGATTTGTACTATGGAGCAGAGTTATGTCTTGCTTTAAAAATATATAAGTGGAACCTAATCAACAAAACAAATAAGCGAGCAAAATAGAACCAGAGAATGGAGTAAAAAACAAACTGGCAGTGACCGGAGGGGAGGGGGATAACAGGGGAAAGATGGGGAAGGGTCAAGTCAAGGAACATGTATAAAGGACACCTGTACAAGGACAATGCATGGGGCGGGGGAAGATTGAATGTGGGAAGTGTGGGGTGGGTAGGGCAGGAGAGAGTAATGGAAAAATGGGGACAACTGTAACTGAACAACAGTAAAAAAAAATCTAACATTTAATATTGATACAGTAGAAAGAATCCCAAATTTAAAAGCTGAATAAGAACGCCTGGGTTTAGTGTTCCTGTTAACGGGGTTTATTTGGGTAAATTAGTTAATCTCCAAACACTCCTCATATGTAGTCTGCTCTGTCCACTTTTTAGAGTTATTTATGTATTCTGGACAGTTTTAGGAGGATGGCCTCTAGAGACAGACTGGTTCAAACCTTGGCTCCACACCTAACTAACTGGGTGCCCCTGGGCAAACTTTACTTTCTTATCAGTAAAATGGGAGCAATAGTAGTAGCTACTTCACAGAAGTGTTATGAGGGTTAAATAATATCATGTAAGTAAAGCACTCAGTACAGCACATGGAACATAGTAAGCTGTCAATAAATATTGGCTATTACTGCAACCAAGTGAGATAGTACAGGCAAAAACCCTCTGTGAATGTAAGACAAATTATTCTGTTTCAAACAAATAATTTAGAGGAATAATTAATTTGTATTACAGAAACATTTCTTGCATAATAATTAATTACTTGACTTTTTAATATTAAAAACTTTTTGATACATTCAGAGTTTGAAAATAGTTATGTGTATAACTATATATATATAACTATATATAACTATATATATATATTAGATTTTTAAAAATTTATATTTAGAGAGAGAGGAAGGGAAGGAAAGAAACATCAATGTGTGGTTGCCTCTTGTGTGCTCTGAAGGGGACTTAGCCTGCAACCCAGGCATGTGCCCTGACTGGGAATAATCCAACCAGCGACACTTTGGTTCACAGCCTGTGCTCAATCCACTGAGCTACGCCAGCCAGGGCACATAACTATATTTTATCCATTGCAAAAAGTAGGACACACCTGTAATAGATATGAAGGTAACTATAAATCAAAATGGATGTCATAGTTCAGTGTTTTCTCTTTGGTGTTTTAAACTTTTGACACCAAAATAAAAATTACATGAGAAACCCTGCATTAATGCTTTTTGAAGCTTTTTGTGTATTTTCCTCCCTAGTCTTGTCCAGTAAGATAAGGGTACTGACATTTTATTCTAGGCAAAGTCATTTCCATTTTTCTAATAAAAATCAGTGATAATATATCCCAACCACTTCTGTATTGAGTAAAACAACCCAGAATATCTTGATATCTGTCTATACTAACAGCGGACTCTTATTTTGTTTCAGGTGTGGCATGGAGTGGAGGAGTATATTTTTCCACTGAAGCTTCTAACTTTATGAATTGTATGGAATGTACTTCTAAACAAGCTGATTTTTCTTAATATATGAGTAATTTTTAGTTTCATCATCTCATGAGGTAATTTGTTTCATCTTTAGTAGTGTGTATACTACCACGAGATCCATTTTAACCTAAATTTACCTCCTTAAATAGTATAGATTTTGTCAATCAAAATTAAGTATTCTAGGATTTGATGAAACAGTTTATTTTAGCTACACATTTTCTAATTCTATAGAATCTAAAAATAATTTTATTCTTTTCCTCACCACACTAAAAAAATACATATCTAGTCACTTCTAATAGTATCTTCATGTCCATAATTGTTTTAATACATTTGTCCTATATTTTCTATCTTGAACTTAATTGACAGAAATTAGATTTTCTGGGATTTATTTTTCAGGAATCTAGCTATCTGATAAAGTGAGATTCACTTTTATTTCAACTTCACATTACAGAAGTGAGGCACAAATCATTATTCTACCAAAATCTAAGTTTCTCTTTTCCTTCTTCCATATTTCTAGATGGTGCATAATAAACCTTGTCTTTCTCTTGGACCTCATATACTCACTAATATATATATTTGTAAACTTTGGCTACACATACATTTATTGCAGATGGTAGCTTATAGAACAAAATTCTAATAAAATTGAAAGGTTTAATCAAGACCTTGGTGATTGTTGTAATGTATTCAGGCTGTTTAAAAAGTTTAAATTGAAATAATATTTTTTAATTGGATACATTTTGTTAAAGCTGAAAAATATCAAGAAAGAACTATCACATATAATAATTCTAATTATATAATATTTAATGTAAATAGACCACGAGTTTTATTAGGGAACTAATCATATTATATTCTTAATCTAGTGAATGTTATGGCGGGTACAATCAAATCTAGACTCTACAAGATCTGTTAAGCATTAGAGTGATGAATCATGATAGCTCTGAGGCCATGAATCAACATTTAAAAAGATCATATACTTATTAGCTGACTACGGAGGTGAGAAAATAAGGGACTCAACCTAGAGATGATGAAGCCTGATGGGCTGCTTTGTTTTAAATCTTTCTTTGAACAATGAATTAAACCTTAACCTTCTTTTACTAAAAATATTAACTGGGAAGAATATGTTTGAAATATTGTCAATCAAAATATATCTTTCAAAATAGGAGTTCATCATCACCAAGCTCTTATTATATGAAATGTTAAAGGGACTTATCTAAGAAAAAGAAGATAAAAAATATGACAGT
Source organism: Glossophaga mutica (assembly GCA_039655065.1). Taxonomy (NCBI): domain Eukaryota; kingdom Metazoa; phylum Chordata; class Mammalia; order Chiroptera; family Phyllostomidae; genus Glossophaga; species Glossophaga mutica. Next base: position 108,301,338 of record CM077306.1, read on the forward strand.
GAAAAGACAGCAAGCTCACAGCTATTAAGAACCACACCTAAAACAAAAGCAAACTAAGCAAACAGCTAGAACAGGAACAGAACCACAGAAATGGAGATCATATGGAGGGTTAGCAACAGGGGCGTGGGAGGAGGAGAGAGGGGGAAAAGGTACAGAGAATGAGTAGCATAGATAGTGGGTAAAAAATAGACAGGGGGAGGGCAAGAATAGTATGGGAAATGTAGAAGCTAACAAACTTATGACACATGGACATGAACTAAAGGGGGGAATGTGGGTGGGAGAGGGTGTGCAGGGTGGGGGGAATGATGGGGGAGAAATGGGACAACTGTAATAGCATAATCAATAAAATATATTAAAAATATATATATCTTTCAAAATAAAAAAATTAAAAGGTTAAACTAATTTTTTTTTGTAATTAAGAAATACCATATTTATTAAGAAGTAATCCAGGAAGGGACTTGGCCTGCGAGCCCTGCTCATTGCCCTCTTTCTCTTTAAGGAAAATGTAGGGAGCATTTGAGGGAGCAGACATATCACCACTGCTCTGAATGCATGTTGCTTCTTGTTATGTAAATCAAAAGGAAATAATTCTCTTCCAACTTCATCTTCTCTCCCCCAATCACAAACCCACCCCCATTCTAGTGGACATTGGGAAAGAAGAGTGAGGCTTAAAGGTGATTAAATGTAGAACATATTTTCATATTTCTGGTTCTATTTTGCTTGTTTGTTTTGTTGACTCAGTTTCACTTATAGGTGAGATCATAAGGTGTTTGTTTATCTTATGAGTGGGCCAGGGGAGAGCAACAGGGAAAAATGTGGGACAACTGTAATTGAACAACAATAACCCTCCAAAAAATATAGAACATATTTTGTGTTTGTCAATGGCTAGAATATTTGAGATGCTTGAAGTGTATCTCACTACATTTAAGTCCTTTTCCCTTATTATATGCAGAGTTTTAAAAACTACTATTCTATTTTTTCATATAATTTTCCTGAAGAGCTGTACCATGCATTAAATAATATTCATAGAGAGAAATTTGAATTTAGAAAACAGTTAAAAGCCAAACATCAATTTAAATGAAATGTCTTTTATTTTGAAACTTTTGTGTACATTTAATTTATAGCTTCACTAGTAGATGCATATTTATATTCACAAATATTAGATTTATAGATAAGGTTTCAGGAGTAATCACAAAAAAGGCTTTTGTGGTTCAGTATAAGTTATAATATGTTGGGGTAGAAGTTGTGTTTACTCCAGAGACAGGAAGCCCTCTGTTTACATCCTGACACTGCTGTTTACCTACTCTTTAACCTGGGGTAAAGGTCTGAGCCAGTTTCATAATCTATGAAGTAGAGGGTAATAATAGCTACCAGGCTGGGCTATTGTAAGAACGAGAGATGACTGTTCTTGAAAATGCCTAGCACAATGCACAGTATATATAGTAGGTGTTCAATACCTACTATCCCTCAAAGGTAAAGTTATTTAAGACACAATAGATAAAATTTTGTTTTTAATTAGTTTTTTTCTATTAATATGATACAGTAGGCCTTTACTTATAACAAAAAAAGTTCTAAATTACCAATGAGGAACTAATGGAATTTAGAAACCCATACTTCTTTTTTCATTACATTTTGCAGTGAGGAGACTCTTTCAGAGCCCAGAAGAAGGCCAGAGATTATGGCACTCTTTTGTATGAACTCCAGCTCCTCTGCAGCAATCTTTCCAAAAATAGTTATTTAAAGCATTGCTTGATTCTGGAGAATAGGCACTTTTAATATGACCTTAGAAGCACAAGTATTTATTTTGGGAGTAGAAACAGGCCAGAAAATAACTATCAACAATATCACAGTTGAGAATAGATAAGGAACTCACCCATAGGAGATAATGCTAAAGATAAAAAACAAAAGAAATATCAGGAGAAATCTTTTAACTCAAGGAGAACCCAGCCAGCAATACTCTTTGTAAGTGAATGCAGAAACAGGACCACCAGGGAATAAAAAAAAACTCTATTTCAGCCTTAGTAGTGCTGGTCTGGCCCAAGCTCTACATCCAGCTCCATAGAGAAACTGATCTTTAGGATGCCATTTAATTAACTAATGTGTGGGATTGAATCCTTGAATAAATAATCTGTTTTACCAATTTCCTACTTTCCTATTGCAGTTTTCTACTTTCATTGTTTTTTCACAAGCCAGTTTTTTTTAATCCCCTCTTTTTCAGATGTGTTTGAAAATGTGTATTTTTGGTCAGTTATCGAAGTCATTATCTTGTGTGACACCTATTCTTTATATCAGTTTTAGGAGATTTTTTTTTTTTTTTAGTAAAAATTATCCATTGCTAGATTATATAGCCCCAGGAAAACAGGCTGTCTCATGGCAGACTTGCTGGAAATATATGCTACCAGTCTTCTTTGGTAGTAAAAAGTGAGAATTGAATACAAGACCATTATATTTTGTTATAAAAGGAAAGTAGACTTCCGGCCAAGATGGAGGTGTAGGTGGACACACTGTGCCTCCTCTCACAACCAAAATTAAGGACAACAAATATTTAGAAACAAGAAAACAACCAGAACTGATAGAAAATTGAACTGTACAGAAGTCCAACAACCATTCATCCAGACTGGTAAGAGGGGCGGAGCTGTGGCAGGAAAAAGGGGAGGTGTGGACCGGGCACACAGGCAGCAGTGGCTGGCAGTTCCCAGGTGTGTAGGCGGTGGCTAGCAGGCCACAGGCACACAGGCGGCAGCTAGAGGACCCCGGGCATGGAGTGGCAACTGTGCAGACACAGTGAGGCCGAGCAAGGCGACTGGCTGGCCAGGTGGTCCACATTCGTGCACAGATAATCCAGGTGAAGGGGAAGCGGCAGAAGGGACTGGAATCCAACAGAGAGCGGAACAAGCACCATTGTTCCCTCTGGGACCCCGCCCCCACATACAGCATCACAACTCAGCAACTGGGCTGCCCCACACTGGGGAACACCTAACGCTCCACCCCTCACTATGTAACAGCCGTGACCAAACCAAAACCCCTTCCCCCCAAAAACAAAAAACAATAAAAACAAAACAAAACAAAAAACCCACCAAAAATGGCTCAAACTGGAGAACAAATCAAAGCCTCAGAGCCAATTCCTCTAAGCGACCAAAAGATAGCCAACCTATCGAATGCACAGTTCAAAGCCCTGGTGATCAGAATGCTCACAGAATTGGTTGATTTTGATCACAAATTAAATGAAAAAATGCAGGCTACAATACGCGAAATGAAGGAAGATGCATGGGGAACCAATAGAGGTGGGAGGAAAACTGGGACTCAAATCAATGGAGTGGACCAGAAGGAAGAAACTAACAACCAAACAGAAAAGAAGAAAGAAACAAGAATTCAAAAAAATGAGGAGAGGCTTAGGAACCTCCGGGACATCTTTAAATGTCCCAACCTCCGAATTATAGGGGTACCAGAAGGGGAAGAAGAAGAGCAACAAGTGGAAAACTTATTTGAACAAATAATGAAGGAGATCTTCCCCAATCTGCCAAAGGAAATAGACTTCCAGGAAGTCCAGGAAGCTCAGAGAGTCCCAAAGAAGTTGGACCCAAGGAGGAACACACCAAGGCACATCATCATTACAGTACCCAAGATTCAAATGAAGGAGAGAATTCTAGAAGCAGCAAGGGATAAGGGGACAGTCACCTACAGAGGAGTTCCCATCAGACTGTCAGCTCATTTCTGAAAAGAGACCTTCCAGGCAAGAAGGGGCTGGAAAGAAGTATTTGAAGTCTTGAAAGGCAGGGACCTACATCCAAAATTGCTCTATCCAGCAAAGCTGTCATTTAGAATGGATGGACAGATAAAGTGCTTCTCAGATAAGGTCAAGTTGAAGGAGTTCATCATCACCAAGCCCTTATTATATGAAATGTTAAAGGGACTTATCTAAGAAAAAGACGATAAAAAATAGGACAGCGAAAAGACAGCAAATTCACAGATATTAACAACCACACCTAAAACAAAAGCAAACCACTAGAACAGGAACAGAACCACAGAAATGGAGATCACATGGAGGGTTAGCAACAGGGGAGTGGGAGGAGGAGAGAGGGGGAGAAGATACAGAGAATAAGTAGCATAGATGGTGGGTAGAAAATAGATGGGGAGGGCAAGAATAGTGTGGGAAATGTAGAAGCTAAGGAACTTATGACACATGGACATGAACTAAAGTGGGGGAATGTGGGTGGGAGGGGGTGTGCAGGGTGGAGGGGAATGATGGTATGGGGGAGAAATGGGACAACTGTAATAGCATAATCAATAAAATATATTTAAAAAAAGGAAAGTAAGAGAGAGTCAAAGTATGAGAACATCATTTAAGAAATAATTGACTAAAAAGTTAGAAGAATGTGGAATACAAAAAAAAAAAAAAAATGAGTACAAACACTCAAAGGCCCTAGATACAGAAATAGGTAAGGTAAGGAAAGGATCCCAACTTACTGATTTTTCCAGCAGTGTCAACTGAAACAGACAAAGACATACATATAAGTCGGTATCGGGCTTTCCTTTCTTCTCCAACCCCCAAGCCTTTGCACTGGGTGGAATATTTCTGTGTTATGAGCAACTAAGTTCCATTTCCTTAAATGTGGGATACTTTCACTTCTCTTCCCCCTTCTTTTGGCTTGTTGTAATTTAAAAAGAATTTGTGATTAGCTCCTTTATTTAAAATTTTTATTGAAATATAGTTGCAAATTTAAGGTGTATAAAATGTTAACTTGATACATTTACATGTTGTAGGGAGAATTAGCACCTCTATAATGTTACATAATGATCTTTTTTTGTGATTGGAATCATATATTCTAGTCCCTTAGAAAGTTTGATGATTTTAATACAATATTGTTGTCTACATTTACTAAACTGTGCATTAAACCTCTAGCGCTTACTCACTGCGTTTGTAGCCTTGAACAACATCTGTCCTATCTCACACCCCGAAGCCCTTGGAACCACCATTTTACTTTCTGTTTTTACAAGTTTGACCTTTTTAGATTCCACATATAAGTGATACTGTACAGTACTTGTCTTCCTCTGCCTGACTTACTCACTTAGCATAATATTCTTAAGATCTACTTATGTTGTCACAAATTGCAGGTGTCCTCCTTTCTGATGGCTGAATAATATTCATTGTTTATATATGCCGCCAATGATTGAACAATTCATCAGCTAATATTGACATTTAGGTTGTTTCCATAGTTTGGCTATTGTGAATAATGCTTCAGTAAGCAAGGGAGTGCACACATCTCTTTGATATCCTGTTTTCATTTCTTTTGGTATATACTCAGAATGAAATTGCTGTAGTAGATTTTTTTTTTAAGTTTTATAAGTTTATTTGGCAATCAGCTATTAGTTCTCATTCATGTTGCCTGTTTGTAAATTTTTGAAAGTGGTGGCAGAGTCATACTTAGGTAACCAATGTATGGAGCTTGTTTAGTGAATCTTCATCCTCGTTATATTTTCTGGACAACTGCACCCAGATAAATAAGGGATATTTCTTATTCCTTTGGTAGAGACTGTTTATTGAACCTGGTATCAATGCACACATCAGCGGTTCGTATATCCTTTATAGGAAATTTCTGGATCTCTTTAAGTGCCCAAGTGTCACACTTCTTGAAACCCACTCCATGGATGTGCTTGTGAATGTTGATGATGTATTCTCTGGTCATGACCTCTTGATGGCAGAATGACCGTTCTTCTCAGCACCCTTCTTCTTTTTTTTTTTTTTAATATATTTTATTGATTATGCTATTACAGTTGTCCCATTTCTCCCCCATCATTCCCCCCCACCCTGCACACCCTCTCCCACCCACATTCCCCCCTTTAGTTCATGTCCTTGTGTCATAAGTTCTTTAGCTTCTACATTTCCCATACTATTCTTACCCTGCCCCTGTCTATTTTCTACCCACTATCTATGCTACTCATTCTCTGTACCTTCCCCCCACTCCTCCCACGCCCCTGTTGCTAACCCTCCATATGATCTCCATTTCTGTGGTTCTGTTCCTGTTCTAGCTGCTTGCTTAGTTTGCTTTTGTTTTAGGTGTGGTTCTTAATAGCTGTGAGTTTGCTGTCTTTTCACTGTCATATTTTTGATCTTCTTTTTCTTAGATAAGTCCCTTTAACATTTCATATAATAAGAGTTTGGTGATGATGAACTCCTTGAACTTGACCTTATCTGAGAAGCGCTTTATCTGTCCTTCCATTCTAAATGACAGCTTTGCTGGAAAGAGCAATTTTGGATGTAGGTCTCTGCTTTTCAAGATTTCAAATATTTCTTTCCAGCCCCTTCTTGCCTGGAAGGTCTCTTTTGAGAAATCAGCTGACAGTCTGATGGGAACTTCTTTGTAGGTGACTGTCCCCTTATCCCTTGCTACTTCTAGAATTCTCTGCTTCATTTTAATCTTGGTTAATGTAATTACAATGTGCCTTGATGTGTTCCTCCTTGGGCCCAACTTCTTTGGGACTCTCTGAGCTTCCTGGACGTCCTGGTAGTCTATTTCCTTTGCCAGATTGGGGAAGTTCTCCTTTATTATTTGTTCAAATAAGTTTTCTACTTGTTGCTCTTCTTCCCCTTCTGGGACCCCTATAATTCAGATGTTGGGACGTTTAACGATGTCCCGGAGGTTCCTAAGCCTCTCCTCATTTTTTTGAATTCTTGTTTCTTTCTTCTTTTCTGTTTGGTTGTTAGTTTCTTCCTTCTGGTCCACTCCATTGATTTGAGTCCCAGTTTTCCTTCCATCTCTATCGGTTCCCCATGCGTCTTCCTTCATTTCACGTATTGTAGCCTGCATTTTTTCATCTAGTTTGTGAGCAAAATCAACCAATTCTGTGAGCATTTTGATGACCAGTGCTTTGAACTGTGCATCTGATAGGTTGGCTATCTCTTCGTTGCTTAGAGGAATTGACTCCGGGGTTTTCATTTTTTCTCCGGTTTGAGCCATTTTTAGTGGGGTTTTTTGTTTTGTTTTGTTTTGGTTTTAGTCTGGTCGCAGCTATTACGTAGGAGGGGTAGAGTCTTAGGTGTTCCTCAGGGCAGGGCAGCCTAGTCGCTGGGTTGTGACGCTTTAGGTGGGGGCGGGGTTCGAGAGGGAAGAATGGCGCCTGTTCCGCTCTCTTCTGGACTCCGGTCCCTTACGCTGCTTCCACTTCACCTGGATTATCTGCGCACGCGTGCGTGCTGTTACGTAGTGAGGGGTGGAGCCTCGGGCGCCCCCCAGTGTGGGGCAGTCCAGTCGCTGGGTTGTGGCGCTGTATGTGGGGGCGGGGTCTGAGAGGGAACAATGGCGCCTGCTCCACTCTCTCCTGGATTCAGTCCCTTCCGCCACTTCCCGTCTGCCTGGACCGTCTGCACACGCGAATGTGGAACCCCTGGTCAGCCAGCCGCCTTGTGCGTCCTCACTGGGTCTGCACAGTTGCCCCCCTGTGCCTGGGGTCTGCCAGCCACCGCCCGTGCACCTGGGAACTGCGAGCCGCTGCTACTTGCGTTCCTGGGTCCGCACCTCCACTTTTTCCTACCGCGACTCCGCCCCTCTTACCGGTCTGGATGAATGGTTGTTGGACTTCCGTACAGTTCAATTTTCTATAAGTTCTGGTTGTTTTCTTGTTTCTAAATATTTGTTGTCCTTAATTTTGGTTGTGAGAGGAGGCACAGTGTGTCCGCCTATGCCTCCATCTTGGCCGGAAGTCCTCAGCACCCTTCTTGATGGAAGCCATTTTGCTGGGTCCAGGTTGTAAAGCTTCTGGTAGTTCTATTTTTAATTTTTAAGGAACCTCAGTATTGTTTTCCATAGTGGCTGAACCAAAAGTGTACAAGGGTTCCCTATTTCTGCATGTCCTCTCCAACATGTTATCACAGATAATCTAGGGGAAGGGGAAGCGGCAGAAGGGACTGGAATCCAGGAGAGAGTGGAGCAGGTGCCATTGTTCCCTCTCAGACCCCGCCCCCACATATAGCGTCACAACCAAGTGACTGGGCTGCCCCGCACTGGAGAACACCTAAGGCTCCACCCCTCAATATGTAACAGCCGAGATCAGACCAAAAACAGCAACAACAACAACAACAACAACAAAACCCCCATCAAAAATGGCTGAAACCAGAGAACAAATGAAAGCCCCAGTGCCAATTCCTCTAAGCGACCAAAAGATAGCCAACCTATCGAATGCACAGTTCAAAGCCCTGGTGATCAGAATGCTCACAGAATTGGTTGATTTTGATCACAAATTAAATGAAAAAATGCAGGCTACAATACGTGAAATGAAGGAAGATGCATGGGGAACCAATACAGGTGGGAGGAAAACTGGGACTCAAATCAATGGAGTGGACCAGAAGGAAGAAACTAACAACCAAACAGAAAAGAAGAAAGAAACAAGAATTCAAAAAAATGAGGAGAGGCTTAGGAACCTCCGGGACATCTTTAAATGTCCCAACCTCCGAATTATAGGGGTACCAGAAGGGGAAGAAGAAGAGCAACAAGTGGAAAACTTATTTGAACAAATAATGAAGGAGATCTTCCCCAATCTGCCAAAGGAAATAGACTTCCAGGAAGTCCAGGAAGCTCAGAGAGTCCCAAAGAAGTTGGACCCAAGGAGGAAAACACCAAGGCACATCATCATTACAGTACCCAAGATTCAAATGAAGGAGAGAATTCTAGAAGCAGCAAGGGATAAGGGGACAGTCACCTACAGAGGAGTTCCCATCAGACTGTCAGCTCATTTCTGAAAAGAGACCTTCCAGGCAAGAAGGGGCTGGAAAGAAGTATTTGAAGTCTTGAAAGGCAGGGACCTACATCCAAAATTGCTCTATCCAGCAAAGCTGTCATTTAGAATGGAAGGGGAGATAAAGTGCTTCTCAGATAAGGTCAAGTTGAAGGAGTTCATCATCACCAAGCCCTTATTATATGAAATGTTAAAGGGACTTATCTAAGAAAAAGACGATAAAAAATAGGACAGTGAAGAGACAGCAAACTCACAGATATTAACAACCACACCTAAAACAAAGCAAACCATTAGAACAGGAACAGAACCACAGAAATGGAGATCATATGGAGGGTTAGAAACAGGGGCGTGGCAGGAGGAGAGAGGGGGAAAAGGTACAGAGAATGAGTAGCATAGATGGTGGGTAGAAAATAGACAGGGGGAGGGCAAGAATAGTGTGGGAAATGTAGAAGCTAAAGAACTTATGACACATGGACATGAACTAAAGTGGGGGAATGTGGGTAGGAGGGGGTGTGCAGGGTGGAAGGGAATAAAGAGGGGAAACTGGGACCATTGTAATAGCATAATCAATGAAATATATTAAAAAAAGAAAAAGAGAAAAAAAAATTCTCATTCTGAAGGTTGCCTTTTCAGTTTCTTGTTTCTTTTGCTGTGTAGAAGCTCAAGTTTGATATAGTCCCACTTATTTATTTTTGGTTTTGATATCATATCCAGTACATCAGTGCCAAGATCAACATTGAGGCACTTCTCCCCTACATTTTCTTCTAGGAGCTTTTTGGTATCTGGTCTTTGATTCATTTTCAATTAACTTTTGTGAGTGGTTTAAGATAGGTTTCAATTTTATGTATTGAAAACTGCATGTATTTATCGAGTTTTCCCAGCACCTTTTTGTTGAAGAGACTATCCTTTTCTCATTGGGTGTTTTTGACTCCCTTCTCCAATATTCATTGACCATATATGTGGAGGTTTAGTTCTGGGCTCTCTACTCTCTTCCATTGGTCTGTGTGTCTGATTTTATGTCAGTACAATACTATGTTGATTCTTATAGCTTGTATACAGTTTGAAATCAGGAAGTGTGATATCTTTGGCTTTGCTCTTTTTCCTCTAGATTACTTTGATTATTCAGGTTCTTTGGTGATTCCATACAAATTTTAGGACTAGTTTTTTCTATTTCTTTAAAATGCCATTCTAACTGGTATTTTTATGTTATTGTGTAAAATACATAGATGGCTTTGGGGAGTATGGACATTTTAACAATATGAATTCTTCCAATCCATGGACATGGGATGTCTTTTCATTGTGTCTTCTTTGATTTATTTTATCAAAGTCTTGTAGTTTTCATTGTATAGATCTTTCACATACTTAGTTAAATTCATTCCTAGGTGTTTTACTGTTTTTTGTTGCTATTGTGAATGGGGTAATTTTTTCTGTTTCTTTTTCAGATATTTTGTTATTAATATATAGAAATGCAAATGATTTTCATATGTTGATTTTATATTCTGCAACTTATTTAAATTGTTGCTTAGTTACAATAGTTTTTTTTTGTTGTTGTTGAATCTTTGGGATTTTATACACAAAATCATATTATCTGCATATAGCAACAATTTTACTTTTTCCTTTCTGATATGGGTGACTTTTACTTCTTTGTCTTGCATAATTGCTCTAGCTAGGACTTTCAGTACTATTGAGTAAGAGTGGTGAGAGTGGGCAACATTGCCTTGTTCCTGATCTTAGAGGAAAAGCTTCTAACATGTTCTATTGCATATAATCTTAGCTGTGGGGTATGTTGTATATAACCTTTATTATGTTCAGGTGTATTTTTTTGTGCAACCAAACTGTTCAGGTTTTTTAAAAAAATCACTAAATGATATTGTATTTTGTCAAATGCTTTTTCTGCATTTATTGAGTTGATCATATGATTTTCATCCTATAAAATGATGTATTACACTTATTGAACTGTGTATGTCAAACCAAACTTGCATCCCAGGGATAAATCCTACTCGGTCATGTTGTGTAATTATTTTAATGTGTTCTTGCATGCAGTATGCTAATATTTTATTTAAAATTTTAACATCTTATTCATCAGGGATATTGGTCTACAGTTTTCTATTCTTATGGTGTCCTAATTTGGCTTTGTTATCAGGGTAAGTCTGGCTTCACAAAATGAGTTTGAAAGTGTTTACTCTTCAAATTTTTGGAAGAGTTGAGAGGGACTGGTATTAATTCTTCTTTCAATGTTGGGTAGAATTTATGAGTGAAGCTATCTAGTCCTGAAGTTCTCTGTGTTGGGAATTTTAGATTACTGATTCAATACTTTTACTCATTTTTCATCTGTTCAGATTTCTTCCTGATTTAGTCCTGGTAGGTTTTATGTTTCTGGAAATGTTTTCAGGGTTATCTAATTTTTTTGGGGGGGTGCATATTTAATTGTCCTATGTATTTCTGTAGTATGAGTTGTAATGTCTTTTCTTTCTTTTCTAGTTTTATTTGCCTTCTCTCTTTACTTAATGTAGATAAAGGTTTGTTAATTTTTAAAAATCTTTTTTAAAACACAGCTCTTAGTTTTGTTGATTCAATCTGTTGTATTTTTGTCTCTATTTGAAATAGAGGATCCTTTTAATCCTAACTTTGGACTTTTAAAAAAATCTAAGCTTGCTATCTTTTTGTAACTGAATTATTTCTATATTCCTGTCCCCCAAGTAATTTATTCTTTCTTCCACCTGGTCTGCCCTGTTACCTATGCACTCTATTGCATCCTGTATCTCATTTATGAATTTCTCAACTCTAGAATTTGCTTGATTCTTTTTTATAATTTCAGTTTCTTAGATAAATAACTTCTTCCGTTCCTTGAGTTTATTTCTGAGTTCATGGGATTGTTTTTTCCATATTCTTGTAGTTCATTGAATTTCTTCATAATCAGTATTTAAATTCTTTATGAGTTAGATAATAATATTCTGTGCCTTAGAGTCTGGTTGCTGGAAAACTATTATTTTTCTGATACTTATTTCCTTTATTTTACATAGTCTTTAATGATATGTTCTTCTTTAGCACTTGAAGTAGCAGACACATCTATGGTTAAGAATTTATATTTACTTTGTTTCTTAGAATTTAGGCTGATGATTAAAAACCCTTGTTTTTTGTATTCCAGAAGATGACACTATAACTCATTTGTGGTTTCTCCTCCAGGAGCAGGCTCTGGGTGCTGCACTTGGGAGCATACACAAGAGTTGTGTCAGGAGGTATGGAGTTGGAGGAGGTATGACATAGTACCTCTGTGGCTCTGGGGAGTGTCCATAGGCTGGTAGGGATCCTTGGCTGGGGTAGTCCCAGTGGTCTGCTAAAAATCTGAAGCAGACAACAGTAAATGCATTCCTTTAGTATTCTTTGTATTTTGGTCTGCCTCTTTCCTTTTCTTCTCATTGCCCCAATTCATGGAGGTTCCTCCTCAGATATCCAGGTACTGCTATAGAGAAATGGGTATCTCCAGCTGCAACCTGCACAACTGGGGCAGCTGGTTGCTCACCCACCACTTTCCAACTCTTCTGCACTGCCAAAAGCCCAGTGCCTTGCACTGTGTTTCTGATGAAGTGGGGTCCACTAAATGAGTTCCTCTATCTGCTCTACCTCAAAACAAATTTCTATCCCACTCCAATGGCATGCTGGATCCCCTTGTCAAGAAGCCTGGACCTCCACAAACTCTCTTGGCTGTGGGTATCTGCCCAGTTTTGCACTCTTTGAGTTCCATTTTTCCTGTTCACAGGGAGTGGGGATTGGGCAGGCTCAAGGACTTCTTGGATTTTCTGTCCCCACAGAGGTCCTATCTGCTCCATTTCAGATATGCAAGTGGGTAGAAACTCCCATGTGTCTTGTTATAATGTGAAGAAGCACCTAAATTTGGTTATGATGTCTAATTAGTTGTAAATCAAAGGAGAGAGGAGAAAGAAACAACTTACCCTGCCATGATGCTGATGTCACTATGATTAGTGACTTTAAATTGTCTTTATGCTTCACTAATCATCAGCAATTTTGTCTAGAGTTTCAAGATTACAGTTTATAAGATGGGGATGTATAATGGTCCTTCTTAGTTGTGTGATAACTAAGTGTGTGATAACACTGACAATATTTTATGAAATATTTAAGGTACATTTGTTGCCGGGTGCTGAAATGTGGATATATCTCCTATGTTGATGTTACTTGGTACAGCTATTATTAAAAAGAACAATTTTATGCTTTCTTATTATAAGAAAGCATAAAATTGTAAGAAACATAATACCCAGGATTCTGTTTACCAGGGATGAAAATGGGTATTTAAAATCTAGAGCGGGGTTGGCAAAACACAGCCCATGGAATGAGTCCAAACTGCCAACCTATTTTTGAATGTCCTGTGAGCTAAGGAAGAATATTACATTTTTAAATGACTGAAGAAATAAGAATACTTTGTAATACATCAAAATTATATGAAATTCAAAGTTCAGTATTATAAATAATGTCTTATTTAAGGACACATCCACGCTCTTTCTTTTTTCCATATTGCCTATGACTCCTTTTGTGCTAAAACAGCAGAGTTGTGACAAAGACCTTATGACTTGAAAAGCTTAAAATAATTATTATCTGGCCTGCTACAGAAACCTTTGCCTACCTCTGCCCTACAGAAACTTAAAGTACTAGAAATATATTAGGAATTTACTTGTAACTACTTTCCTACTTCTGTTTCCCAAATTCTTTCTTCTAAGGTACCATCAAGACCCTTAGCAGGAGGCAACACAAGAGTGGGGCAGCAGACCCTTCAGTACATTATAAGAACTCAACACTTCTCACGACCTTTGTGAGAAGGTGACTTACTGTGACTTACTGTGATCCAAATTACTGTTATCTCTCTGCTTTCACCCTTGCCTTTTAATCAACCTTTGCCTTTTAATCAATACAGTAGTCAGATTAGGTCACTCCCCTGCTTAAGATCCACCAATGACTCCCTATACCTTGCTTGAGCCAAAGTCAAGGTCATTACAGCACCTTTCAAAGGAAGACCCTAGAAGGTATGTCCCCCACCCCATAACTCTTTGACAGCTTTTCTTCATCTTATTTTTCTTTTTGCTTCAGCCTCATTTGCTTTCTTACTTTCCCTCAAGCAGTCTGAAAATATTCCTACCCCAGAGTGGTTTGCTTATTGTCTTTTTTTGCTTAAAATATTCTCCCTTCATATATCTGCATGGCTAATTATTTCATCTTTTTCATGTTCTATCTAGTAGTCCTATCAATTGTTGAGAATGGGATGTTATAGTTCCCAGCAATAATTGTGTGTTTTTCTATTTCTCTTTTTAGTTCTACCAGTTTTCTCTTCCATGAATTTTGAAGCTCTGAGATATAAACATTTGAGATTTCTGTGTCCACTTGCTGTACTGATCATTCTTTGAATCTTTATGTAATGTCCCTGGTAAATTTTTGCTCTGAGGTGTACTTTATATGGTATTAATGTAACCACTGCTGTATTTTTATTTTTTAAAAATTCATGCCTTCATGGTTTTTATTTTATATCTTTTTACTTTTATTTTTAAATTTGAAGTGGATTTCTTATAGATAGCATATAGTTGGGTCAAGATTTTAAAATCTGCTCTGTTAATTTTTTTAAAGGCATTATTTTTAGAGCAGCTTTAGGTTCACAGTAATATTAAGGGGCAGGTATAAATATTTCCCTGCCCCCATACATAAGCATAGCCTCTTCAATTATCAACATCCCTCACCACAGTGGTACATTTGTTACCATTGATGAATCCACATTGACACATCTTAATCACTGAAGTTCATAGTTTTATATTATCCTTCACTCTTGGTGTTGTATATTGCATGGGTTTGGACAAATATATAATATCATGTATTCATCATTATAGTATCATACAGAATATTTTCACTGGCTTAAAAAGCATCTGTGGTCTGACTATTCATTCCTCCTCATCCCCATCCCACCCCATCCCTGCAACCACTGTTCTTTTTACTATCTTCATAGTTTCACCTTTTGAGAATGTCACATAATTAGAATCATACAGTATGCAGGCTTTTCAGATTGGCTTCTTTTACTTAGAAATATAGGGTATGGCAAAAGTAGGTTTACAGTTGTCTGTATGGAAAAAGACGTGCAGTTTACAATCATTATAATACAATAGCTTTATTAGCTCTGCATTTTGTGTACTCACAAGTGTAAACCTACTTTTGCCTCACCCTGTATGCATTTAAGTATCATTCCTATCTTTTCATGACTTGAGAGCTTATTTTTTTGTTCTGAATAATATTCCATTGTCTGGATGTACCACAGTTTATTTATCCATTTACCTACTGAAGGCATTCTGGTTGTTTCCAAGTTTTGGCAGTTATAAGTAAAACTGCTATAAACATCTCTGTGCAGGTTTTGTGTGGGCATACATTTTCAGTGACTTTGGGTGAATACCAAGGAACATGATTATTAGATTGCATGGTAAAAGTATGTTTAGTTTTGTAAGAAACCATCTGGCTGTACCATTTTGCATTCCCACCAGTAATCAATGAGAGTTCCTATTGCTCCCCATTCTTGATAGCATTTGGTATTGTCAGTGTTCTGGGTTTTAGCCATACTGTACATGTGTGGTAGTATCTCATTTTTATTTTATTTTGTATTTCCTTGATGATACAAATATATAATGTAGAACATCTTTTAACATGCTTCTTTGCCATCCATATATCTTATTTGGCAAGGTTTCTGATAAAGTCTTCAATCCATTTTTTTTTGTTGTTTGTTTTCTTATTATCAAATTATAAGAGTTATCTGTATGTTTTGAATTACAGTCCTTTAGCAGGTGTGTATTTGGCAAATATTTTCTCCCAGTTTGTGGCTTATCTTCTAACTTGCTTCACAGTATCTTTTGCAGATAAAAAATTTTTAATTTTTTAAAATATATTTTATTGGGGGAGTTCCAGTCAAGGTAGAGGTGTAGGTATAAATACTTCACTTCCTCACAGAACCAAAAGGATAACAACCAATTTAAAACAAAAAAGCAACTAGAACTCCCAGAAAATCAAACTGCATGGAAGTCTGACAACCAAGGAGTTAAAGGGGAAACATTCATCCAGAATGGTAGGAGGGGCAGAGATGGGAAGCCAGGGTAGAGAGGACCAGCGGCAAGGGGACTGGGGTGGGCGAGGCAGTGCCTAGCAGAAGAGATTTCCCACATTCACATGCAGATAAGTTGGGAGGAACAACTGGAGAGTGAGACAAACCGTGCAACCCAGGGTTTTAGTGAGGAGAAATAAAGCCTCAAAACCTCTGGCTGTAAAAATCTGTGGTGGTGGTGGTGGTGGTGGGAGAAACTCCCACAGTCACAGGAGAGTCCATTGGAGAAACCCATGAAATCCTTGAATGTACACATGTCCACCCACCTGGGAAACAGCCCCTTAAAAGGCACAATCTGCTTGTGGGAAGTGAGGGAAGTGTCAGAAAGTAGGGCAAGAGCCAAGCAAGCATCATTGTTCCCTCTCTCACCCCTCTCTCACAGACAGTGCCACAGTGCAGCCCCACCCTGGGAAATACCTAAGTCTCCTCCCCTTAAAATGTAAAAGGTGCACTGAGACAAAGAAATATGGCCCAAATGAAATAACAGATCAAAGCTCCAGAAAAAGAACTAAGAGACAAGGAAATAGGCAACCTATCAGATGCAGAGTTCAAAACACTGGTAATCAGGATGCTCACAGAATTATTGAGTTTGGCCGCAAAATGAAGGAACAAATGAAGGCTATACAAAGTGAAATAAAGGAAAACATACAAGGAACCAAGAGTGAAGGGAAGGAAACTGAGACTCAAATCAATGATTTTGAACAAAAGTAAAATAAATGTTCAATGGGAACAGAATGAAGAAATAAGAATTCAAAAAAAAAAAAAATGAGGAGAGGCTTAGGAACCTTTGTGACAACTTTAAATGTTTCCACATCTGAATCTTAGGGGTGCCAGAAGGAAAAGAGAAAGACAAAGAAATTGAAAATGTATTTGAAAAAATAATGAAGGGAAAACTTTCCCAGTCTGCCAAAGGAAATAGACTTCCAGGAAGCCCAGGAAACCCAGAGAGTCCTAAAGAAACTGGATCCAAGAAGAAATGCACCAAGACATATCATAATTAAGTTACCCAAGATTGAAGATAAGGAGAGAATCTTTTTTAAGTATATTTTATTGATTATGCTGTTACAGTTTTCCCAATTTTCCCTCTTTATCCCCCTTCTGCCCTGTACTCCCAACCCTCTAGCATTCCCCCTGCCTTAGTTCATGCCCATGGGTTGCACATATAAATTCTCTGAGTTCTGTTTCTGATATCATTCTTAACCTCTCCCTGTCTATTTTATGCCTATCAATTATGCTTCATATTCTCTGTACCTTTTCCCCCAATTCTTCCCCTCCCCTTCCCCACTGAAAACCCTCCATGTGATGTCCATTTCTCTGATTCTGTTCCTGTTCTAGTTGTTCACTTAGTTCTTGTTTTTATTGTTTTTCTTTTTTTAAGATTCAGTTGTTGATAGTTATGGGTTTGTTATCATTTTACTGTTCATAGTTTTTTTTTTCAGTATGAATAAGCCTTTATTCTTTCATTTTATTTTCCCAGGGAAATGAGGAGAAGGAAAAAGTCAGCATGTGTTTTATAAAATGATAGATAGCAAGTGGCAGTACCCAGCACAGCAAAACCAACCATGAAATAAACAGTCCCCAGTAATGGAGGTCACCAAAACCCAAGGGGGCTCAGTCTCCTGTAGTTTAGAAATAAGAAGGAATTGAGGAAAGAAAAGACAGGTACATGCTTTCCTACCCTCCCTCCCTCCATCCCCATCAATTCAAAATTTCACAAAAAGCTTTGGTTTCTAGCAGTAAACATAGTTACATTTGTCTGTCTCCTATTAAACAATCTTGTGGCTACTTTGACATAAGTTTTTTGCACCTGCATAAAAGTTCCTGAGTGACTTGGATATACATTCATCTTCCCTTTCTTGGTCTCCCAACCCCACATTCAAAATGAAAGGCCCCCTTATTACTTCTCTATCCTAGGATTAGAGATTAAAATACAGCAATCTAAGTGTTTGGCATGAATCACATATCAAAGAATGGTCTGGACTCAGGGTGGA
Source organism: Glossophaga mutica (assembly GCA_039655065.1). Taxonomy (NCBI): domain Eukaryota; kingdom Metazoa; phylum Chordata; class Mammalia; order Chiroptera; family Phyllostomidae; genus Glossophaga; species Glossophaga mutica. The sequence goes on from CM077306.1 coordinate 108,319,203, forward strand.
CTATGGTCTGACTATTGGGATAAAGGGATGGAATATTTTTAGCTTCTTCAGAATTTTTTTCACAAATCATATAAGAGATGGGGTAATATTCCACACATTAAATGTGTTATGTGTGGGTATGTGGGATTTTGTGGTGGGGTGCAGATAAAAAAGGAGACAGGGTAGGAGTCAAATTTTTAGGACAGAAGATTTGGTCCAAAATAGAAAAGAGGGGAAGAGGAGACAAAAGAAAGGATGATTCAAGACCCCCCACTTCAAGAGGGTCCCTAAGCTTATGTTTCAGATCCTTATTGCCTGGTGCAGAAAATTTTGTCAAAGACACTTTAGCTATTTTTCTCAATACAAAAAGAAGTTTGTAAACAATAAAACCCCAAAAGAACATGGAGAAAGACCAACACATTTACACAACCTAGCAATCACCAAATCAGCTATCGCGAAGTCCTACAAAGCCCAGGCAAATACAATAACTAGAGGAGGCAGCAATTGGGAAAGACAAGAAACCAGGATCAGACACAAATAACCCAATGCATCCTATTGCTTTTGCCCCGTTTCAACACAATGAGGTAGGTTTTTGGTGATCTCACAATATGTAAATGAAACCTGCTTTTCTCCTTCAGCTACTATGACACTAGTCACTGCTGCAGCAGGGCAGGACACTGGCTCTAGGTGCCACAAAGAAGTCATCACTATGGTCTCTCTGGAGGCCAAATGGAAAAGCAAAGAATTTTTAAAGGTTGAGGAATTTAGTCATTGCTTCATTTATCCATCCTTGGACAGCTCAAAATGCGTAGAGAGGTATTGTTTTTAAAACTTATCTTTATCACAGATAAAGATACAACAAAGAAGGAGAACTTCAGGCCAATATTGCTGATGAACATAGATGCTAAAATCCTCAACAAAATATTGGCAAACTGCATCCAGCAATACATTAAGAAGATCATACACCATGACCAAGTGGGATTCATCCCAGGGATGCAAGGATGGTTCAACATTCGCAAATCAGTAAATGTAATTCATCACATAAACAAAAGCAAAGACAAAAAAATCACATGATCATATCAATAGATGCAGAAAAAGCATTTGATAAGGTACAATACCCATTTATGATAAAAACACTCAGCAAAGTGGGAATAGAGGGAGCATTCTTCAACATAATAAAGGCCATATATGAGAAACAATATCATACTCAATGGGCAAAAACTAAAATCTTTTCCACTAAAATAAGGAATAAGACAAGGTTGTCCACTTTCACCACTTCTATTCAATATAGTATTGGAAGTCTTAGCCATCCAACTCAGAAAGGAGGAAACAAAACTATCATTGTTTGCAGATGACATGATAGTGTACATAGAAAATCCTATAGACTCAGCCAAAAAACTGCTCCACCTAATAAATGAATTTGGCCAAACAGCCAGATACAAAGTTAATATCCAGAAATCAAAGGCATTTTTGCATACCAACAATGAAACAACAGAAGCAGAAATCAAGAAAAAAATCCCATTCGATATAGCAAAAAGAAAAATGAAGTACCTAGGAATAAACCTAACCAAGGAGGTAAAAGACCTGTATGCAGAAAACTACACAACACTGAAGAAAGAAATCAAGGAACACATAAACAAATGGAAACACATATCGTGTTCATGGATCGGAAGAATTAACATCATCAAAATGTCCTTACTTCCCAAAGCAATTTACAGATTCAATGCAATACCTATTAAAGTACCAATGGCATATTTCACAGACATAGAACAAACACTTCAAAAATTTATATGGAACAATAAACGACCTAGAATAGCTGCAGCAATCTTGAGAAAGAAGAGCAAAGTAGGAGGGATCACAATACCTGATACCACAATGTATTACAAGGCCACTGTAATCAAAACAGCCTGGTACTGGCATAAAAACAGCCATGTGGACCAGTGGAATAGAGCAAAGAGCCCAGAAATAAACCCAAGTCTCTACAGTCAATTAATATTTGACAAAGGGGGCAGCAACATAAAATGGAGTAAAAATAGCCTCTTCAACAAGTGGTGTTGGGAGAACTGGACAGCTACGTGCAAGAAAATGAAACTTGATCATCAACTTACACCATACACAAAAATAAATTCAAAGTGGATAAAAGATTTAAACGTAAGCCGTGACACCATTAAAGTCCTAGAGGAGAACATAGGCAGGAAAATCTCAGATATTCCATGCAGCAACATTTTTACTGATATGTCCCCTAAAGCAAGGGACATAAAGGAAAGAATAAACAAATGCGATCTCATCAAAAGAAAAGGCTTCTGTACGTCTAAAGAAAACAGTATTAAAATAAAAAGAGAACCGACTGTGTGGGAAAACATATTTGCTAATGATACCTCAGACAAGGGTTTAATCTCCAAAATATATAAAGAACTTACACGACTCCACTTTAAGAAGACAAACAACCCAATTTAAATATGGACAAAGGACTTGGGCAGACACTTGTCCAAGGAGGACATACAGAGGATCCAGAGACACATGAAAAGATGCTCGATATCGCTAGCTATCAGAGAGATGCAAATTAAAACCACAATGAGATATCACTTGACACCAGTCAGAATGGCCCTCATAAACAAAGCAACAAACAGCAAGTGTTGGAGAGGCTGTGGAGGAAAGGGGACCCTAGTGTACTGTTGGTGGGAGTGCAGACTGGTACAACCACTGTGAAAAACAGTATGGAATTTTCTAAGAAAACTAAAAATGGATCTACCCTTTGACCCAGCAATTCCACTGCTAGGACTATATCCCAATAACCCTGAAACACCATTCCAAAAGAACCTATGCACCCCTATGTTCATAGCAGCACAATTTACAATAGCCAAGTGTTGGAAGCAACCTAGGTGCCCATCAGTAAATGAATGGATCAAAAAACTGTGGTACATTTACACAATGGAATTCTATGCAGCAGAAAGAAAGAAGGAGCTCCTACCCTTTGCAACAGCATGGATGGAACTGGAGAGCATCATGCTAAGTGAAATAAGCCAGGCAGTGAAAGACAAATACCGTATGATCTCACCTTTAACAGGAACCTAATCAACAAAACAAATAAACAAGCATAATATAACCAAAGACACTGAAATTGAGAATAGGCTGACAGTGACCAGAGAGGAGAGGGGAGGGAATTTCAGGGGAAAAGGGGAAGGAATTACAGGAACAAGTATAAAGGACACATGGACAAAAACTATGGGGGGGGTGGAAATGGGAGGGAGGTGGGGAGGGCTGGGGTGGTGGGATGAGGTGGGAGTAAAGGACAGAAAACTGTACAAGATCAACAATTAAAATAAAAAAAAAAAGAAAAGAAAAAACTCCTATCTTTATCAACTCGTTTTTTGTTTTTAACACACACACACACACACACCCACACCCACCCTTGCTGTGCATGGTAAACCTAGCCCAATCTAGTGAGGGATGGATCTGGTGTATAATGAAAGTCCCAAACCTGGAGTTTGGGACAGGAATCCTTGGTCACACATATATAGACAACCCTCACCTAATCTTGGCTTCCCCTCTGTGCCTTTCACCTAGCCTCACCTCTCCTAACCTCTGCACCAACCACTTATTCCTGTTCAGACCACTTTACAATCTTCCAGTAGAAGGAGATCAACTAATGGGGCCACCCAGTTAAAATCTAGTCTTCCACAAAACATTGAAGATGGAGGGATTTCAAGAGGACACTATGGCAGAAAACCCAGCTCTAACTGGCAAAAACAAGGTAGTTCAATAGGCTATACACTCCAGATAGTTCTCCCTGATGATAAAAAGAAAAAGTATTCCTGCTGTGCAGACCCAGAGCTGCTGCCCATTTATCCCTGAGATTGCTTATGTACCTGAGAACACAGTGTAGGAATGAGGGCCTTAGATTAAAATACACAAAAATACAAAACTAGCATATTTATATTATGAAAAAAAGTTAAAATGCACAAGATATATCATTCGCACACAGCTAATGCAGTTGGCATCCTGAAGAAAGTGAGACCCAAGGCATAGTTGTCCAAGGGACCAAATAAAATTGTATTGGCCCAGAAATACAATTTTTCTGGCCAATACAGAAAAGGGAGGGAGCTTAGGAGCAGCAGGTCTGCAGCTGTTCCCCAACCATCCCCTTTGCCTATAGTCACAGCCCATTGCTTGGGGCCATTTTCAGCACCCTATCCCAAGAGTGGGGGATAAGGAAAAACCCTGCTGTACCCTTGAGAGATTCCCTTTCACAGAATGTAGTCGTTTGTGGGCTGGGTTCATCAATCTGGTCTCATGCTAGTCTTTTCACTCCATCAGGGGAAATATTATTATTACATATCCTTCTTTAAAATGAAAACAACTTCCCTATCCAGGTCACTTTCAGAAGCTGGAGACTCAAATAAAGCATGCACAGGGGATTTTCCCCAAAGCCCTCACATGCAGTTGGATAGAGTGTGGTTGGAGTTCCTTTGACTCCCCCTGACCAAGAAAGAAGAGGGAGTAAACCTATGGAACTCAGCCTGAGATACATGGCAGTGCCAGCTGCCCCTTACCCACCCTGTCCTCACTTTCTCCATTCTGCAGATTGATGCCTGCTCCTTGAAACTTCCTGATCACAAAAGGATAGCCTCTGACCCACTGTAGCTCAATTCTGGGCATCAGGGAGCAGGGCAGGGCCATGGATCTCTTCTTCATCCTGAAAGTAGGCTGGCTTTCCCTGTGAGCTGGGGGCCTGCTGGGCCTTCATTGGACATGAGGCCACCGTATGGCTGATGTTCTGGCAGAATTGGCACTTCTTGGGCTGGGGTGGCAGCTTGCATTTCTTGGCATGATGGTCTAGATCTCCACAGTTGTAGCACCTGTTTCCTTTTGATCTGCACTTCCGCATGTTCTTCCCTTTTGGCTGCCTCTCACTTCCAATACAGAACACCTCACCAGGGCCGGTAACTTGAATAGATTACAGGCCCTTGGTAGAATTCTTAAAGGTGAACTCTACTGCCTCATCCTCCTTCAGGCTCCGGAAGCCCTCCATGTGCAACTTACTCTGGTGCACACAGTCATCCACTGGTGGATTGAGCGTGAACCTGGTGCAGACAGTCATGGACAGGAAGCCGAACCCCATGTGCACGTTGAACCACTTACAGATGCCGGCACTGTGCAGCAGCTACTGCTCCTCTGATGCTGGGGCAGCATCTGCCGGCACCTCCTCTGGTGCCTTGGCACAGCCACCTGAAAACTGCTGGTTTGACACAGAGCCCATGGTAGTTGGCTAAGCCTGTCACCCTGGGTCCCAGGTTGGGCAGCTGTTGGCCTCAGAGAAGTCTGGAGGTCTGATTTTCTTTTATTTCTTAGATAAGTCCCTTTAACATTTCATATAGTAAGGACTTGGTGATGATGAACTCCTTTAGCTTTACCTTATCTGCCCATCCATTCTAAATGAAAGCTTTGCTGGATAGAGTAATCTTGGGTGCAGGTCCTTGCCTTTCATGACTTCAAATACTACTTTCTAGCCCCTTCTTGCCTGCAATGTTTCTTCTGAGAAATCAGCTGATAGTTCTATGGGAACTCCTTTGTAGATAACTCTCTCCTTTCCTCTTGCTGCTTTTAAGATTCTCTCTTTATTTTTAATCTTGGGTAACTTAATGATGATGTGCCTTGGTGTATTCCTCTTTGGGTCCAATTTCTTTGGGACTCTCTGGGCTTCCTGGACTTCCTGGAAGTCTATTTCCTTCATCAGATCGGGGAAATTTTCCTTCATTATTTGTTCAAATAAGTTTTCAATTTCTTGTTCTTGTTCTTCTTCTGGCACCCCTATGATTCAGATATTGGAATGTTTAAAATTGTCTCAGAGGTTCCTCAGCCTCTCCTCATTTTTTGAATTCTTGTTCCTTCATTCTGTTCCAGTTGGATGTTTATTTCTTACTTTTGTTCCAAATCATTGATTTGAGTCCCTGTTGCCTTCCCGTCACTGTTGGTTCCCTGAATATTTTGCTTTATTTCACTTTGGGTAGCTTTCATTTATTCCTTCATTTTGTGACCAAGCTAAATCAGTTCTGTGGGTATCCTGATTACCAGTGTTTTGAACTCTGCATCTGATAGGTTGCCTATCTCCTTGTCTCTCAGTTCTTTTTCTGGAGCTTTGATCTGTTCTTTCATTTGGGCCATATTTTTTGTCTCAGCGCACTTGTTATGTTGTAAGGGGGTGGAGCCTTAGGTATTCACCAGGGCAGGGCAACCCTCTTTGCTGTGTTGTGGCACTGTCTGTGGGGGAGGGGTCAGAGACAGAACAATACTGCTCGCTTGCTCTGCTCTAGCCTCACTTTCTAATAAACTCTTGTGTGAGACTTGGAGTTTCTCCCATGGTGCCAACCCCCGCTGTAGTTTATGGCTATATTTGAGTCTTAGTTTCCTGTTCAGCCAGTCCTGCCTGACCCATGCAGTCCGCCACCTTGCTGCAGGACCTCTCAGCCAGCCCACCCTCATGGTTTGCCTCCTTGCTGTGGGTCTCCTCCACCCGCCCTGCTGCCTGTCTCCTTCCTACAGGTCTGGTTGAATATTTCTTCCTTGTTGGAGTTCCACCCAGTTTGATTTTTTGGCACTTCTGGTTGTTTATTGTTTTTGGATTGGTTGTTATCATCCTTTTGGTTGTAACAGGAAGCGAAGGGTTTCTACCAACGCCTCCATCTTGGCTGGAAACCACAGGAGAGGATCTTAAAAGCAGCAAGAGAAAAGTAGATAGTCACCTACAAAGGTGTTCCCATAAGACTATCAGCTGATTTCTCAAAAGAAAACTTACAGGCAAGAAGGGGCTGGAAAGAAGTATTCCAAGTCATGAAAGGCAAGGACCTACATCCAAGATTACTCTATCCAACAAAGCTATCATTTAGAATGAGAGGGCAGATAAAGTGCTTCCCAGATAAGGTCAAGTTAAAGGAGTTCATCATCACCAAGCCCTTATTATATACTTATTTAAGAAAAAGAAGATAAAAAATATGCACAGTAAAATGACAGCAAACTCACAACTATCAATAACTGTACCTAAAAAACAAAAACAAAAAGTAAGCAAACAAGCAGAACAGGAACAGAATCACAGAAATGAAGATAATGTGGAGGGTTATTAGTGGGGAGAGGGAAGGGGAGAATGGGGGAAAGAGTATAAGGAATAAGAAGCATAAATGGTAAGCACAAAATAGACAAGGGGAGGTTAAGAATAGTATAGGAAAAATGGAGAAGCCAAAGAACTTATATATATGACCCATGGATATGAACTAAGGGGATGGGTAATGCAGGAGGGGGTGTGCAGGGCAGAGGGGGGTATGGAGAAAATATATTGGGACAACTGTAACAGCATAATCAGTTTTATTTGGATAAAGTAATCTTGGTTTTAGGTCTTTGCTTTTCATAACTTTGACTACTTCTTGCCAGCCCTTTCTTGCCTGCAAAGTTTCTTTTGAGAAATCAGCTGACAATCTTACAGGAACTCCTTTGTAGGCAACTCTCTGCTTTTCTCATGCTGCTTTTAGGATTCTCTTCTTATTTTTAAGCTTTGAAATTTTAGTTATGATGTGTCTTGGAGTGAGCCTCTTTGCATCCATCTTGTTTGGGACTCTCTGTGCATACTGGACTTCCATGTCTATTTCCCTCACCAAATTAGGGAAGTTTTCTTTCATCTTTTTTTTTTTTTTTCAAATCTATTTCCAATTTCTTGCTTTTTCTCTTCTATTTCTGGCATCTCTATGATGTGAATATTGGATGCTTGAAGTTGTCCCAGAGGCTTCTTACACTATACTCATTTTTTTATTCTTTTTTTCTTCTTGTTGTTCTGATTGGTTGTTATTTGGTTGCTTATGTTACAAATCATTGATTTGATTCTTGGCTTCATACACTTTACTGTTGTTTCCCTGTGAATTGTTCTTTATTTCAATTAGTATATCCTTCATTTCTGACTGGATCTTTTTTGTGCTATTTAGGTCCTCACTAATTCCCTTGAGCATCCTTATAACCAGTGTTTTGAACTTTGCATCTAATAGATTGCTTATCTCCATTTCATTTAGCCCTTTTTCTGGAGTTTTGATCTGTTCTTTCATTTAGGTCATGTTTCTTTGTCTCCTCATTTTGGCAGTCTCCTTGTGTTTGTTTCTATGTGTTATGTAGAGCTGTTTCGACTCCTTGTCTTGGTAGTGTGGCCTAATGCAGTAGGTGTCCTGTAGGGTTCAGTGGCACAGCCTCCCCTATCACCCAAGCTGGGTACTTGAGGTGCGCCCTTTGTGTGGGCTGAGTACACCCTCCTTTTGTAGTTGAGTCTTGGTTTCTTTTGGCAGATTTATGAGAGGGATTTACCCAGGCCAGTCAGCTGCGAGGATTTTCTATGACCACTTACCACTAACATCTGCCCTCTGTGGAGGATCAGTTGTGCAGAGGCAGGGTGGTGGTTCTCCAACATGGTTTGTAGTCATCCACTGAGTGCACTGGCCCTGAGGTTTCCTCCTGCGGTGCAGGCCAAAGTCAGCCCCTACTTGTGTTTTTCCTGGGACTGCCCTCCCTGAGCTATAATGCAATCTGAGAAGGCTGCTCCTTGTGCTGAGCTTGGAGATACCCAGGCAAGCATGTGCTGTGAAACTAGACTGGCTGCTGATTGTTTGATAGGATTTAGAAAGTTGTGCTACCTGAACCAAGACCAGGCATTCATATGGAAAAGCAGCTTGGGTGGGCCTGTAAGTTGGGTGGGGTAGACTTTCTACGGATCTCCAAGGTGGCTCAAACAGTATTAGCCAGGTTGATAAAGTCTCAAATATAGCACCAGCCTGCTGGCTCTGTGGCTCTGAGGGAGTGTGGCTTAGAAAAGGGAAAATGGCCTCTTCTTGCTTTGATGCCAGAAACTTCAGCCTCTCCCAGAATGCCACTGGTTCCCTTTAAGCTGCCACCCCAGTGCTAGAGCTCAGGAGTGAGTCTGAGTAGGTGAGTCCCTATGTAGTTTTTTTTTTTAAATTATATTTTATTGATTATGCTATTTAGTTGTAATTTTGATGTGGTCATGTGAAGAGGCAAGCTATGTGTGCCTATGCCATCATCTTGGCTGGCCACGGTTTTTAATTTTAATGAAGTCCAGTTTTTCAATTATTTCTTTCATGAATCATGTCCTTGGTGTTGTGTCTAAAAAGTCATTGTCATATTCAAGTTCTTCAGATTTTCTCTCATTATCTTTTAGGGGTGTTATAATCGTGGGTGTCATATTTAGGTGTATGATCTATTTTGAGTTATTTTTTGTGAAGGCTATAAGGTCTGTGTCTAGATTTATTTTTTTTGCAAGTGGATGTCCAGTTGTTTCAACACTATTTGTTGAAAATATTATCTTTGCTCCATTGTATTGTCTTTCTTCCTTTGTCAAAGAACAGTTGACAGTATTTATGTGGGACCATTTCTGGGCTATTATGTTCCAGTGATCTACTTGCCTATTCTTTCACCAATACTACACTGTCAAGATTACTGGAGTTTTATAGGTATGTTTTGAAGTTGGGTCACATCAGTCCTCCAACTTTATTCTTCTCCTTTAATATGTATTGGCTATTCTGGTCCTTGTGCCATTTCATATACATTTCAGAATCAGTATCAATACCCTTAAGGTACTTTGTTGTAGTTTTGTTGAGATTGCATTGTCTCTATCATAACAGTGTTGAGTCTTCCTATCCATGAACATGGAATATCTTTCTATTTATTTAGTTCTTTGATTTTTGTTAATTCTTGGTTTTTAATTGGTACATTTAGACCAATAGTTTAAAAAAATGAAAATACATAAATGTTTGTTGTTTGCCTAAACATTATTAAAGGCAAGTCCCAATTCAATTCATTCAGGAAGAATGTGTCTGAAAGTCTTGCAAAGTACTGCTGTTAACCCTATTTGTTTGAGCAACAGTGGTGGTCCAGGTTTGGATATGATAAACTTTATCAAGGAGAGGATAAGAATCAACTCTTTTATCTTCCACTCTATTTTAGTTAGTTTTTTCCTTGTTTACAGTGTGCAGTCTGTCCCTCCTTATACTCTTACTTATATTCATATCTTCTCATTTTATTTTTCCCCCTTTTATCTTTTGAAACTATATTTTGTGTCCCTATAACTTCAGATTGAAATATAAATGTCCTACTATGTTATTTCCATGGACTTTCCTAGGATCTGACCCCAACGTATATTGCCATCATTGTTTCCCTTTGCTTTTTTTGTCCATAACCTAATTCTCTAAAGAAATGAACAACTTCTTTTTCCCTCTGCCCTTGCCATGTTGATTCCTCTTTCTGTGATCCTTTGATTTAAACCAGTACCAAAACTATCCCACCTCTTTCCCCACTCCCCAAAATGTCAAAGTATTGAACTTAAAAAAATTCTGGAAAATATGAAGGAAAAGAAATGTAAAACAGGTTCTGGCCAAGATGGAGGCATAGGTGAACATACTGTGCCTCCTCTCACAATCAAAATTAAGGAAACAAATATTTAGAAACAAGAAAACAAACAGAGCTAATAGACAATTGAACTATACAGAAGTCCAACAACCATTCATCCAGACCGGTAAGAGGGGCGGAGTCACGGCAGGAAAAAGTGGAGGTGTGGACCCGGGAACACAGGCAGCAGTGGCTGTCAGTTCCCAGGTGCACAGGCAGTGGCTAGCAACCCTGGGCATGGGGTGGCAACTGTGCAGACCCAGTGAGGCCACGCAATGCGGCTGGCTGACCAGGTGGTCCCACATTTGCGCACAGATAATCCAGGTGAAGGGGAAGTGGCGGAAGGGACTGAAATCCAAGAGAGAGTGGACCAAGCACCATTGTTCCCTCTCAACCCCGCCCCCACATACAGTGTCACAACTCAGCGACTGGGCTGCCCCACACTGGGGAACACCTAAAGCTCCACCCCTCACTATGTAACAGCTGTGACCAGACCAAAAAATAAACAACAACAACAACAACAAAAACAAAACACCAAAAAATGGCTCAAACCGGAGAACAAATCAAATCCCCAGAACCAATTCCTCTAAGTCACGAAGAGATAGCCAACCTATCAGATGCACAGTTCAAAGCCCTGGTGATCAGGATGCTCACAGAATTGGTTGATTTTGATCACAAATTAGATGAAAAAATGCAGGCTACAATACATGAAATGAAGGAAAATGCACAGGGAACCAATAGAGATGGGAGGAAAACTGGGACTCAAATCAATGGAGTGGACCAGAAGGAAGAAAGAAACAACCAAACAGAAAACAAGGAAGAAACAAGAATTCAGAAAAATGAGGAGAGACTTAGGAACCTCTGGGACATCTTTAAGTGTTCCAACATCCGAATTATAGGGGTACCAGAGGGGGAAGAAGAAAAGCAACAAGTGGAAAACTTATTTGAAGAAATAATAAAGGAGAACTTCCCCAATTTGCCAAAGGAAACAGACTTCCAGGAAGTCCAGGAAGCTCAGAGAGTCCCAAAGAAGTTATACCTGAGGAAGAATACACCAAGGCACATCATAATTACATTAGCCAAGATTCAAATGAAGCAGAGAATTCTAGAAGCAGCCAGGGATAAGGGGACAGTCACCTACAAAGGAGTTCTCATCAGACTGTTAGCTGATTTCTCAAAAGAGACCTTCCAGGCTAGAAGGGGCTGGAAAGAAGTATTTGAAGTCTTGAAAGTCAAGGACCTACATCCAAGATTGCTCTACCCAGCAAAGCTGTCATTTAGAATGGAAGGGAAGATAAAGTGCTTCTCAGATAACGTCAAGTTCAAGGAGTTCATCATCACTAAGCCCTTATTATATGAAATGTTAAAGGGACTTATCTCAGAAAAAGAAGATAAAAAATAGGACAGTGAAAAGACAGCAAACTCACAGATATTAACAACCACACCTAAAACAAAAGCAAACCACTAGAACAGGAACAGAACCACAGAAATGGAGATCACAGGGAGGGTTAGCCACAGGGGAGTGGGAGGAGGAGAGAGGGGGAAAAGGTACAGAGAATGAGTAGCATAGCTGGTGGGTAGAAAGTAGACAGAGGGAGGGCAAGAATAGTGTAGGAAATGTAGAAGTTAAAGAACTTATGACACATGGACATGAACTAGAGGGGGAGAATGTGGGTGGGAGGTGGTGTGCAGGGTGGAGGGGAATGAAGGGGGAGAAATGGGACAACTGTAATAGCATAATCAATAAAATATATTAAAAAATAAAATGAAATGAAAAAAAGAGAAAAAAAAAGAAATATAAAATAGTCTGACTCTCCAGGTTTAGTGTTGTCAGATGTCAAAAGTGTCAGTGCCAACAAAGGAACCCAGGTGTAACAGAGGACAAGAGGACACAGAAAATGAAAATTGAAACTTACCAGTTGCTGCTGGACCAATTGCTAAATAAGAAAAGAAAACAAAGTATTATTTTCCTGAATTATATACTCAGTTCTCATTGAAAATCCACTTGAAACATCAGAAAAAGTACTTTTGGGAACCATTACATCCTATAAAAATATGCTATTCTTTATTAATTCAACATTAACTCTACCTTAATAACCTATAAATCTAGGGCATTTTGGAAGTCCTGTGTGATTAGGTATATGAATAAAACTCACTTTTTCTAATGAAATTTTTTTTCTAAATATTTTTTCTTTTTTTAACTTTTTTATTTTAATTGATCTTGTACAGTTTTCTGTCCTTTACTCCCACCCCAGCCCTCCCCACCTCCCTCCCATTTCTGCCCCCCATAGGTTTTGTCCATGTGTCCTTTATACTTGTTCCTGTAAACCCTTCCCCTTTTCCCCTGAAATTCCCTCCCCTATCCCCTCTGGTCACTGTCAGCCTGTTCCCAATTTCAGTGTCTTTGGTTATATTATGCTTGTTTGTTTTGTTGATTAGGTTCCTGTTAAAGGTGAGATCATACGGTATTTGTCTTTCACTGCCTGGCTTATTTCACTTAGCATGATGCTCTCCAGTTCCATCCATGCTGTTGCAAAGGGTAGGAGCTCCTTCTTTCTTTCTGCTGCATAGAATTCCATTGTGTAAATGTACCACAGTTTTTTGATCCATTCATTTACTGATGGGCACCTAGGTTGCTTCCAACACTTGGCTATTGTAAATTGTGCTGCTATGAACATAGGGGTGCATAGGTTCTTTTGGGTTGGTGTTTCAGGGTTATTGGGATATAATCCAAGCAGTGGAATTGCTGGGTCAAAAGGTAGATTCATTTTTAGTTTTCTTAGAAAATTCCATACTGTTTTCCATAGTGGTTGTACCAGTCTGCACTCCCACCAACAGTACACTGGGGTCCCCTTTTCTCCACAGCCTCTCCAACACTTGTTGTTTGTTGCTTTGTTTATGATGGCCATTCTGACTGGTGTCAAGTGGTATCTCATTGTGGTTTTAATTTGCATCTCTCTGATAGCTAGCGATATCGAGCATCTTTTCATGTGTCTCTGGATCCTCCGTATGTCCTCCTTGGACAAGTGTCTGCTCAAGTCATTTGCCCATTTTTTAATTGGGTTGCTTGTCTTCTTAGAGTGGAGTCATGTAAATTCTTTGTATATTTTGGAGATCAAACCCTTGTCTGACGTATCATTGGCAAATATGTTTTCCCACACAGTCGGTTCTCTTTTTATTTTAATACTGTTTTCTTTAGAAGTGCAGAAGCCTTTTCTTTTGATGAGATCCCATTTGTTTATTCTTTCCTTTATGTCCCTTGCTTTAGGGGACATATCAGTAAAAATGTTGCTGCATGGAATATCTGAGATTTTCCTGCCTATGTTCTCCTCTAGGACTTTAATGGTGTCACGGCTTACATTTAAATCTTATGCACCTAGAATTTATTTTTGTGTATGGTGTAAGTTGATGATCAAGTTTCATTTTCTTGCACGTAGCTGTCCAGTTCTCCCAACACCACTTGTTGAAGAGGCTATTTTTACTCCATTTTATGTTGCTGCCCCCTTTGTCGAATATTAATTGACTGTAGAGACTTGGGTTTATTTCTGGGCTCTTTGTTCTATTCCACTGGTCCACGTGCCTGTTTTTATGCCAGTACCAGGCTGTTTTGATTACAGTGGCCTTGTAATACATTGTGGTATCAGGTATTGTGATCCTTCCTACTTTGCTCTTCTTTCTCAAGATTGCTGCAGCTATTCTAGGTCGTTTATTGTTCCATATAAATTTTTGAAGTGTTTGTTCTATGTCTGTGAAATATGCCATTGGTACTTTAATAGGTATTGCATTGAATCTGTAAATTGCTTTGGGAAGTAAGGACATTTTGATGATGTTAATTCTTCCGATCCATGAACATGGTATGTGTTTCCATTTGTTTATGTGTTCCTTGATTTCTTTCTTCAGTGTTGTGTAGTTTTCTGCATACAGGTCTTTTACCTCCTTGGTTAGGTTTATTCCTAGGTACTTCATTTTTCTTTTTGCTATATTGAATGGGATTTTTTTCTATCATTGTTTGCAGATGACATAATAGTATACATAGAAAATGCTATAGACTCGGCCAAAAAACTGCTCGACCTAATAAATGAATTTGGTCAAACAGCCGATACAAAGTCAATATCCAGAAATTAAAGGCATTTTTGTATACCAACAATGAAACAACAGAAACAGAAATCAAGAAAAAATCCCATTTGTCTGAGCTAAGTCTTTAAAATTTATTTTATTTAATTTTTTAAAATGTAAGACTTATAGTTTATTTTTTAATTATTCAAGTACAGTTGTTTCCGTTTTCCTGCCACCACTTATCCCTGCCTCACCCACCCCCACCTCTGGCCGTTGATCCTACCCCTCTTTGGCTTTGTCCATGGGTCCTTGATGACCTTTCTCCTCCTTCCCCTTATTATCTCCTCAGGTTACTATAAGTTTGTTCTTTATTTCAGCATATCTGGTTATATTTTGCTTGCTTGCTTGTTTTATTGATTAAGTTCTTTTTTTAAATTATACTTTATATTCAATATTATTTTGTATTATTTCAGGGCTAAGTTTTTATTAGTTTACAAAGTTTGTTTTTAATAACAAGTTCATATAATGTCTGTTCTCTTTAGTCATTGCTTCAATAGATTTTTTAATTTAAAATCAATCATTTTAGGAAATGCAGAAAAATATGAAAGCAAAGTAAGGTTGGGAAATATGCTACTTAGGTTTTTTTTATTGACATAAGTGATTATAGGCATTCAGAGAATGAGAACCAAACCCTGTGGTAGGCCAAAGGACACTAGAAATGCCAACCAAACAGCATGTTGGTGGGTTTGAAAAAGAACTTTAATCAATCTAACACAAAATTCAAGTTTCCAAAAATTCAGTTACTTTAAAATGGGAAAGAAAAAGAATTTCTGAGACCATTGTTCCTGTCCCTTTGAAGAAGAAAGTTACAGTTAAATTGGATATGTCAACCTCTGTTTGTTTTTGTCTGGTAGCATAAGCCTGAAGAGCAAAGCCGGAGACATGACTAGTACCCACAAGTTCACATAAACTGAAGCAAACAGGAGTGGTGGAGATGGCATGTAGTAATTATGACTGTTTTAACATTAAGCATTTATATTTAGATATTAGTTTTCAGCTAGCTTCAAATATTAACTTCACACAATTATTATAGATAAGTATTATTTATGAATTATGAGCTAATATGACTATAACGGTTGTTATTACATTAAGTTGAGGATTTATTTTTGGAAGATCCAAGATGGCTGCAGACTAGGTGGAAGCTACACTAACTTCCTTCCAGGACCAAACTAAAATTACAGCATAATTATTGAAAAGACATCCTGAATAAACAACTGAAGACTAGCTAGAGAGAAGCCTTATAAACACGGACTTACAGAAGAAGCCACACTAAAACTGATAGGAAGTGTGGAGGCAGGAGAGGGCTGGCTGGGCCCCAAAAGATGGCAGATGAAGTTCCACAGGAATATCTTAGCTGAAGATGGTGTTTCCCCCTGAAAAGTATGGGGTCAGAACCCATACTTTTCAGAAGCCAAACCGGGATCCCCAGAATACAGTACCAGAACCAGGAAAGGCACCCATATAACATCCAGCTGTAAAAAGCAACAGGGTTTCTGTTCATCAGGAGAGATGGCTAGAGATGCAGCCCACCCTCTTAAAGGGCCAATGCACAAACTTTTGTTTGCAGCCTCTTACCCTGGGCTCCAGCAGATGGAAGGCAAAGGGGACTAGAACCTCATGAGGGGAGAGTCTGGGCTCTGGAGAAAGAGCTGAAAGGTCAGCCACCAGAATATCTGTGCTCAGTCATACCTCCATACTGCAGAAGCCGTCTTTCTTGGGCAAATCACTTGCCTTGATGTGGCATCAGCCTGGAGGGGAAGCAATAGCCCCACCCAGAAGAATCCCTCTCGCCCCATCTGTGGAGCTTAAGCCCTGCTGAGGAGTAAAACTGGAGACTATTTCAGTGACTAAGCCTAACAGGGAGCCTGCAGAAAAGGCAGATCTCTGGGTGCTTTGAGACTTTTGCCAATCTGCTGCTGGGCTTGGTACTGGTAAAAGCTGGCCTTGGTGCTCATCTTGGTCCTTTTCACATGCACCCAGGACCAGCAGAGGAAACCACAACCTATGAATTGTTGTTCACTTTAAACAGGTTGCCCCGGGCTGGTCACAGGTAGCCTCTGATGGAGGGCTGCAACGGAGTCTTTGGAGATCTCTCTAATACATAGAGACAAACACAAAGAGACAGCCAAAATAGGAAGAGAAAGAAACAGGCTCCAAATGAACAAACAAGAGAATGTTCCAGAAGAAGAGCTAGATGAAATGGATTCAAGTGATTTATCAGATAAAGAGTAAAAGTAATGATTATAAGGGTCCTCAACAGCATGAAGGACATAGAAACCATAAAAAAGACAACTAATAAACAAAGACTGCAATATCTGAAATAAAGAACACATTAGAAGTAATAAATAGGTTAGATGAAGCAGAAGATTGAATAACTGATTTGGAAGATGAAGCAGGAAAAAAACACCCAATCAGAGCAAAAAAAAGAATTTAAAAAAAGAATAAAAAAATAAGGAGAGTTAAAAGGACATTTGGGACAACATGAAGCAAAACAATATCTGCATTATGGAGGTACCAGAAAGAGAAGATAGATATCAAGGGAATGAGAACCTATTATTTGAAGAAATAATGAGTGAACACTTCCCTAACTTGTGATGGAAAAAGACACATAAGTCCAGGAAGCCCAGAGACTTCCAAACAAGATGGACCCAAAGAGGCCCCCACCAAGACAATCATAATTAAAATGACAAAACTTAAAGATAAGGAGAGAATCTTAAAAGTCCTAAGAGAAAGGCAGTTAGTTACCTACGAGGAATCTCCTATAAGACTGTTATCTGATATCTCAACAGAAACATTTCAGGGACTTATCTAAGAAAAAGAAGATAAAAAATATGACAGTGAAAAGACAGCAAACTCACAGCTATTAAGAACCACACCTAAAACAAAAGCAAACTAAGCAAACAGCTAGAACAGGAACAGAAGCACAGAAATGGAGATCATATGGAGGGTTAGCAACAGGGGCGTGGGAGGAGGAGGGGGGGAAGTACAGAGAATGAGTAGCATAGATAGTGGGTAGAAACTAGACAGGGGGAGGGCAAGAATAGTATGGGAAATGTAGAAGCTAAAGAACTTATGACACAAGGACATGAACTAAAGAGGGGAATGTGGGTGGGAGAGGGTGTGCAGGGTGGGGGGAATGATGGGGAAAAATGGGACAACTGTAATAGCATAATCAATAAAATATATTAAAAAAAAAAAGAAACATTTCTGGCCAGAAGGGATTGGCATGAAATATTCAGAGTGATGAAAAGAAAAACCTACAACCAAGGTTACTTTACCTGGCAAGGATATCATTTAAAATTAAAGGAGAAATAAAAAGCTTCCCAGTCAAGAAGAATTTAGAGTTTTTTTTTTTTTTTACCACCAAAAACAGTACTACTACAAACATTTCTTTGTAAATGAGGGCTACCTTTAAGAAGAAGAAAAAAAAAAAACTAGAGGAACATGGTTAAAGAAAAAAATGGCAATAAATGTGTATCTGTTAGTAATTACCTTAAATGTAAATGGCTTAAATGCTCTAATCAAAAGACACAGTGTAGCTGAATGGATAAGAAAACAAGACCCCTATATAGTTGTATGATGTCTCCAAGAGACCCACCTCAAAATGAAAGAAACACACAGACTAAAAGTAAAGGGATGGAAAAAGATATTTCATGCATATGGAAAGGAAAAAAGCTGGGGAAGCAATCCTTATATGTTACAAAATATACTTTAAAACCAAGGCTATAGTAAAAGACAAAGAAGAACACTACATAATGATAAAGAGAATAATCAACAAGAGGACATAATCCTAGTAAATATTTACACACCCAACATAGGAGCACCAAAATATGGAAACTAAACCTTGATGGAGAGAAAAGGAGACATCAGCAATAATACAGTCATAGAAGAGGATTTTAGCACCTCACTGGTATCAATGCATAGAGCTTCCAGATAGAAAATCAACAAGGGGACTATGGTCTTAAATGACACACTAGATTAAATGAATTTAATTGATATCTACGGAGCATTTCACTCCAAAGCAGCAGAATATATCCTTTGCAAGTGCAGGTGAACACTTTTTATTTATTTTTATTTATTTTTATTTTTTTTCCATTTTTTATTTTATTTTTTTAAATCAGTATTTTTTAATTGTTGATATTGTACAGTTTTCTGTCTTTTACCCTGCCCCAGCCCACCACCCCAGCCCTCCCCACCTTCCTCCCATTTCCACCCCCCATAGTTTTTGTCCATGAGTCCTTTATACTTGTTGCTCTAAACCGTTCCCCTTTTCCCCTGAAATTCCCTCCCCTCCCACTCTGGACACTGTCAGACTGTTCTCAAATTCAGTGTCTTTGTTTATATTATGCTTGTTTGTTTGTTTTGTTGATTAGCTTCCTGTTAAAGGTGAGATCATATGGTATTTGTCTTTCACTGCCTGGCTTATTTCGCTTAGCATGATACTCTCCAATTCCTTCCATGCTGTCGCAAAGGGTAGGAGCTCCTTCTTTCTTTCTGCTGCATAGAATTCCATTGTGTAAATGTACCACAGTGTAGATCATGTGTTAGGACACAAAACAAGTCTCAATAAGTTTAAGAGATTGTAATCATATCAAGCATCTTCTCTGACCATAATGGTATGAAACTAGAAATTAATTACAAGATGAAAACTAAGAAATACACAAAGATATAAAGCTAAATAATATGTTACTAAACAATTAATAGGGTAACAATGAAACCAAGGAAGAAATCAAAATATACCTTGAAACAAATAATGTTGAGAACACAACAACCCAGATCTGTGGACACAGGTAATGCAATAATAACAGGGAAATTCATAGCATTACAGGCCTATCTCAAGAAACAGGAAAACGTTGAAGTAAACAATCTCACTTTACACTTAAAGGAACTTGAAAAGGACAACAAACAAAGCCTGAAGTGAGTAAAAGGAAGAAAATAATAATAGAGTGTGAAAAAAAAAACACAAAAGGTTAATGAATCCAAGAGGCAGTTCTTTGAAGGAAAAAAACAAACAAACAAGATTGATGAAACTTTAACTGGCCTTATGAAGAAAAAAAAAGAAGACCCAAATAAATAAAAACAGAAATGAAAGAGGAGGAGTAACAAATGATACCACAGAAACATAAAATATTGTAAAAATATTACAAACAACTGTATGTCAACCAATTGGGCAATCTGAGTGAAATGGATAAATTCTTAGAAACATACAGTCTTCCAAAACTAAGTTGGGAAAAATCATTAAATCTGAATAGATGGATTACACCTAGTGAAATCGAAACAGTAATCAAAAGACTCCTGGTACACAAAAGCCTTGGACTGGGTGGCTTTCCAGATAAATTTTACCAAATATTCAGAGAAGATCTAACACTTCTTTTTCTCAAACATTTCCAAAAATCAAGATGAAGGAAGACTCCAAAGTTTATTTTATGAGATCAGTATTATCCTAATTTCAAGACCAGATAAAGATACTATAAGAAAAGAAAATTATAGGCCAATATCCTTGATGAACACTGATGCTAAAATCCTCAACAAAATGTTAGCAAACTGAATACAGTAATACATCAAAAAGATCATATACCATGATCAAGTGGGATCAATTTGTGGGATGCTAGGTTGGTACAACAATCACAGCTCAATAAATGTGTTACACTACATAAACAAAATGAAGGATAAAGCCCACATGATCTGTCAATAAATGCAGAAAAAGTATTTGATAAAATCCAACACTCATTTATGATAAAAATTCTCAGCAAAGTGGGAACAGAAGGAACATCCCTCAGTGTAATAAAGACCTTAAATGAAACCCTCAGGTAACATCATACTCAGTGGGCCAAAACTACAATGTTCCCCTTAAGATTGGGAAGAAGACAGGGATATCTGTTTTTGCCACTCTTATTCAACATAGTACTAAAAGTCCTAGCCATTGCAATTAGACAAGAAGAAATAAAAGGCATCCAGATTGGAAAGGAAGATGTAAAACTGTCATTGTTTGCAGATGACATGATATGGTATATAGAGAACCCTAAAGATTCCCCCCAAAACTACCAACAGTGATAAATGTATTCAGTAAAGTACAGGATACAAAATTATTATCTAGAAATCAGTTGCATTTTTAATTACAATGGATGGACTATAAAAAGAGAAATAAATAAACAATCCCATTCACAATAGCTTCAAAGAGAATAAAATACCTAGAAATAAATTTAATCAGGAATGTAAAAGATGAGACTTCCTGCAAAGATGGACATGTAGGTAGACACACTGTATCTCTTCACACAACCAAAATAAGGACAACAACAATTTAGAAACAAAAAACAACCAGAACTGACAGAACAAGATAGACTACGCAACCCTGGGTCCAAGCGTGGGGAAATAAAGTCTCAAAATACCAATTGAAACCACCTATGGGAGTAAAAGACAGAAAACTGTACAATAACAACAATTAAAATAAAAAAAAATAAGGAAACCTTAAAAAAAAAAAGGAAACACCTGTGGGGGTTGAGGTGCTGAGAGAGACTCCCAGCCTCACAGGAGAGTTTGTTGGAGAGACCCACAGGGTTCTAGAACATACACAAACCCACCCATATGGGGATCAGCACCAGAAGGGCCCAGTACGCTTGGGGGAAGTCGGGGTCATGATTGCAATCTGGCAGAGAGCAGAGCAAGTGCCACTGTTCCCTCTGGGACCCCTGACCCACATACAGTGTCAAAACCCAGTGACTGGGTTGCCCTGCCCTGGTGAACACTGAAGGCTCCACCCCTCACTATGTAATAGGCACATCAAGACAAAAAAAAAAAAAATGGCCCAAATGAAAGAACAGATCAAAGCTCCAGAAAAAATACAACTAAATGACAAAGAGGTAGCCAACTTATAAGATGCACAGTTCAAAGCACTGGTAATCAGAATGCTCACAGAATTGGTTGAATTTGGTTGCAAATTAGATGAAAAAAAAATGAAGGCTATGGTAAGTGAAATAAAGGAAAATGCACAGGGAATCAATAGTGATGGGAAGGAAACTGGGACTCAGATCAATGGAGTGGAACAGGAGGAAGAAAAGAATGAAGAAAGAAGAATTCAAAAAGATGAGAAGAGGCTTAGGAACCTCCAGAACATCTTTAAATGTTCCAACATCTGAATTATAGGGATATCAGAAGGAAAAGAGGAAGAGCAACAAATGGAAAAGTTATTTGAACAAAAAATAAAGGAGAACTTCCCCAATCCGGCAAAGGAAATAGACTTCCAGGAAGTCTAGGAAGCTCAGAGAGTCCCAAAGAAGTTGGACTCAAGGAGGAACAGGCCAAGGCACATCATAATTACATTAGCCAAGATTTAAATGAAGGAGAGAATTCTCGAAGCAGCAAGGGATAAGGGGAGAGTCACCTACAAAGGAGTTCCCATCAGACTGTCAGCTGATTTCTCAAAAGAGACCTTCCAGGCAAGAAGGGGCTGGAAAGAAGTATTCCAAATCACGAAAGGCTAGGACCTACATCCAAAATTGCTCTATCTAGCAAAGCTTTCATTTAGAATGGAATGGCAGATAAAGTGCTTCCCAGGTAAGGTCAAGTTAAAGGAGTTCATTATCACCAAGCCCTCATTATATGAAATGTTAAAGGGACTTATTTAAGAAAAAGAAGATAAAAAATATGAACAGTAAAATGACAGCAAACTCACAGATATTAACAACCACGCCTAAAACAAAAATGAAAACAAACTAAGCAAACAACTAGAACAGGAACAGAATCACAGAAATGGAGATCACATGGAGAGTTTGCAACAGGGGAGTGGGAAGGGGAGGGAGGGGAAAAGGTACAGAGAATAAGTAGCATAGATGGTAGGTAGAAAATAGACAGGGGTAGGGTAAGAATAGTATGGGAAATGTAGAAGCTAAAGAACTTATAAGTATGACACATGGACATGAACTAAAGGGGGGGAACGTGGGTGGGAGGGGGTAGGCAGGGTGGAGGGGAGTGAAGGGGGAGAAATGGGACAACTGTAATAACATAATGAATAAAATATATTTAAAAATTACAAACAAGAAAAAAAGAATGTAAAAGCCCTATACTCTCAAAATTATAAGACACTGCAGAAAGATATTGAAGAAGATACAAATGAACTGAAGCACATATCATGTTCTTGGATAGGAAGAATTAATATCATTAAAATGTCCATACTACCCAAAGTAATCTTCAGACTCAACACAATTCTTATCACAATGCCAATGTCTTATTTCATAGAACTAGAACAAATATTCAAAAAATTTACATGGAACCACAAAAGACTCCAAATAGCAACAGTAATCCTGAGAAAGAAGAAAAAAGTTGGAAGAATCATGCTTCCTGATATCAAACTATATTATAAGGCCATAGTAATCAAAATAGCATGGTACTGGCATAAAAAGACATATAAATTACTGGAGCAGAATAGAGATCACAGAAATAAACCTATGCCTTTATAGTCAATTAATATTTTACAAAAGGGACAAAAGCATACAGTGGGGTAAAGAGAGTTTACTCAATAAATGCTTTTGGGAAAACTGGACAGATATGTGCAAAAAAAAATGAAACTAAACCACTTAATACACCACACACAAGAATAACTCAAAATGAATTAAGGACTTAAATGTGTGACTTGAAGTATAAAAATTCTACAAGAAAACTTAGGCAGTAATATATCAGCCATTTCTCATAGCCACATTTTTTCCAGATATATCTTTTTGGGCAAGGGAAACAAAACAAAAAATAAACAACTTGGGACTATATCAAAGTAAAAAGTTTTTGCACAGCAAAGATAATCATCAACAAATTGAAAAGACAACCCACTTAATGAGGAACATATTTGTCAGTGATGCAACTGTTAAGTAGTTAATCTCCAAAATTTATAAAGAACGTAAAGAATTCCAAAAGTAAACAATCCAATCCAAAAATGGACAAAGGACCTGAATAGGTACTTCTCCAAAGAGGACATACAGATGGCCAATAGACATATGAAAACATGTTCAACATCACTAATCATCAGAAAAATGCAAATCAAGTCCACAATGAGATTTTGCCTCATACCTGTCAGCATGGCTATCATCAATAAATGAACAAAGAAGTGTTGATGAGGAAGTGGAGAAAGGAAAACCCTCATTCACTATTGGTGGGAATGCAGATTGGTGCAGCCACTGTGGAAAGCAGTATGGAATTACCCTAAAAAATTAGAAATGGAACTGCCTATGACCCAGTGATTTTACTTCTGGCAATATATCCTATGAAACCCGAAACACTAATTGGAAAGAATACATGCACCCCTATATTCATTACGGTGTTATGTACAATAGCCATTTGGAGGCAGCCCAATTGTCCATCAGTAGATGAGTGGATAAAACAGCTGTGGTACATTTACACCATGGAATACTACTTGACCCTAAAAAAGAAAATTTTACCCTTCCTGAAAGCATAGATGGACCTGGAGAACATGATGTTAAGTGAAACAAGCCAATCAGAGAAAGACACTTACCATATGATTTCACTCATATGTGGAATCTAATGAACAAACTGAACTATCAAGAAAAATAGAAACAGACTTATATAGATAGAGAACAGACTGACAGCTCTGGGGTTGGGGATTGGGAAAGTGGAGGGGTCGAATAAAAAAGAAAATGAAAGAGAAAGAACTCTTGGACAAGGACAACAGTGTGGTGATTGTGGGATTAGGGGAGTGGGTGGAGATAGAAGCAGGTATAGGGAGAGTGGGATAAATGGTAATGGATAAAATGCAATAAAAATGTTATCAACTAAGAGTTGAGAGATAAATTGGTTAAATCAAATGAGTTACCTCTCAAATAAATGATCCAGTATATGTTTGAAGAATATATGACATAAGAAAATGTTTAAAGAAATTTTGCAACCTTTGAAAGCATGAACTATATGAAACTTAGTCCCATTGAATAAATCAGGACCACTAGTAAATAAAAAATGTTATTCTTTGTTCACAGGTCATGTAGGTTCAGTAATGTGAAATAAAGAGAATGAGAATATGAGATCTGCAGGGAAATGATTAGAGATATTACCAAATGGAGATTAACACAAATGAAATTTTTACAGAGATTAAATAATTTACAAAGCCACATATCTGGTAAGTATTTTAGCTGGGATTTGAACTATGTCTATCTGATTCCTTTCTTAACCACTGCAATATATTACTATTCATTCCATCTTTTTTAACCAATTAACATCATGCAAATGATTTAATTACGTATTTAGATTATTCTTTAGGGCATACCTCTGGAAATGAAATTATAAATTTAAAGAATATTACATTTTATGTATCTTGCAACACACTGCAAATTGCTGTCTAAAAGTATTAGATTAATTTAAGCAGGACTAGTGATGGATGAATGTATAATTTTTAGCAATGCATTGCCAACATTGCTTATTATATTTAAATTTTTCTTCTCATTAGGTGAAAATACTACCTCAGAGACTTAATTTTTTTGTCTTTTAAACAATTTTTTTTCCAGTCACTGGGCATAGTATGTTTTCTAAATTCTTCAGTAATTAAGGTACTAGATAATAAGGAGTTAAAGGGGTATGGAAAATGTAAACATGAAGTCTTTTTCATTAGGGAAAATTCCTAAAGGACTCTGGAATTAGACAAATAACAATTTATCAAGAGGTATTGGAGTAGTTGGCAGAACAACATGAAACAAAAACATATTAGCAGAGTTTTTGGATAAAGAATATAATTTCCTTTCTTACTCTTTCAAAATTGTTAACAAAGAGATCTCTGGAGGACACGAGGCCTCCCCGAGAAAGACATCCATAGGGGGAGGAACTGGAGGGATTAGCGATTCTTTTGTGGTAAAGGAACAGTCCCAGTCTGATGTGACTGGCTTCAGTATATTTCAATGTAGCAGAAAGGCGGAGAGAGCTAGTACATATATGCATAGGTCATCCTACACAGTATTTTTAAACAACTACAAATTTGAATGCTAATTGCAGACATTCAATTAGCATATTTTCCCTGACATATTTTCCCTCTATTCCTTGTTGGTATCTCCACATTTGTTATATCCTGCTGTATGTATCTTTATTTTTTGCAGAATGGAAAGTTTGTTATTAATATTTGAAAAATTGTTTAGAAAAAATTTGTTTCTTTTAAACTTAGTGTTTTAGTCAAATGTTCATTCTTTCCATTGAATAATTAATAACCCATCAGGTTGATAAATAAAAGGGAGAGGAAATATGTGTAAGTAAAAACATTAAATGAAATTGGTCAGAATTAGAAAAAAATTTCTCCTCATTTTGGGATTTTCAATTTGTACTGGCTTTATGAAAGGAAAAGAAACTTACTGATAGGCACTGCTGCATGTGCTAAAACCCAAACACAAATTATTAGTGTGGGTTGACACTGATAGCAGAATTGACATTGATAATAGAATTCTCACTGACACTGTTTCCAGACAGGAATTTCTAGAATGGAAAGGAAGAACAAGTTCCAAAGCCTTTTACACAAGTTATTTTAGTCTCTCTTCTCAAGTGACATAGTCATTGTGACAGGATGGGAAAGAGGTAAATTATTTTTCTTTTATCATCCATTCTTGGAAATTGAAATATCACAGAGTTGGAAAAGTCTCATTTCCTTTAAATTTTGCTTTCATTTTCATTCTACTCCCTTCTCTCATTGCTTACTCTTTTGTGAGTTTTCCCACTTTTCTTTGTCATCTTCCCACTTTTCTTTGTCTCTACGTAATATATATTTCGTTGAAAATGTATTTTTTTGTTGAGAAGTCAATTGAGCCAATCCTAAGAGATTTTCATCCCACTCTTAATTATTTCTGTTTATCAGTTTTATTTTTCAGGTATTATTTCATAATCTGAGAGGGGAGATGTGGATGAGGTGGGCAAAGATCAATGAACACAAGCAGTTCCAGCACAATCAGAAATGGGGATAGACTTCACTTTGCCTGCCTCCCTTCTCAGGCAAATGTAATGTCTATTATGTTCTTACTATGAATACTTTTAAACATGTAAAGTCTTGTTTGTTTTTAGTAGGACATTTTAACTTATTAGGAAAAAAAATCAGTTTTTTATTTTTTCCAGCAATCTTTGTAGTCTACGCTTTGTATAAATTCATAAATATTCTAGTGGAATTTTGTGGAAAGGGTGTAAGAAATATGTCAGTCTTTCCCATGAATTGGAAACAGCCATGTTTAGGAAAACACCCATAGTGAGTGCAAAACAGAGTGCATCAAATAGGAAGGGAATTTCTTAGAATTACAGGGGTCATTAAAGTGGATACAGAGAATGTAGCTTTCACTGATATCATTCAGTGGGTGAAGACAGACATATATTCTCAAGTACTTTTAAACATATTTTTCAGATGCAACAGCTTCATTTCTAGAACTGGGAGAAATAAACTACTTTTTCTCCTGATTCCCAACTTCTGTGGATGAGAAACATGTTCGGAATTTTTAAATTCATGTTTAAGTCTGACAGGACAGTATCTTGTTTTTGTCTTGACTGTATTCCCAGTGTCTGGCACATGATAGGTCCTCAGTAAATGTGTTTTAAAAAATAAGATTTCAATTAATTTAACTTTGCTGATTTAATTTTATTCTTTCACCTCCTACATTTTTATTTTCTACAAAAAGCATTTATAAACTCTAATAATAAAAATATTAACAGCTACCTTATTTTTCCATAGGTGACAATTTATGAGAAGTGTTCAAAAGCATCACTTCTAATTCCTAGTCACCTTTAGCTATCTCATTATTTGATATTTTATCCATGTGGTTTTTGCTTTCTAAAATATTCACGAGTAACTTTAGATGAAGTTATTCAATATAAAAACAAGAAAGACTGAAAAACTTGAATATCAAGATTGTACAAGTTCATGAAAAGATACAATCAGTGCATGAACCAACCCAAGAATGGATGGATAGGTACAGAACTTACTTGGCTCTTACTTCACTGTGACAAACAAATCAAATCAATAAATGAACGAGAGGTTTCTGGATGAAGGACACAGGTATTTCTCAAACTCTTTATACTAGAAGTCTTAGAAACAGGACTTTGAGAGACCAAGAAACTCTAGAATCAGCTTAATATAGTGGGAGCATAAATATCTTCAGATTATTACACTCAAGCTACTCCTTCCTTTTGATTTCTCTCCATTAATTCAAACTTTCAAAAATCATTGACTGGTAAGATTTTAATGTCACTTACATTTCATTGTCTTCTTCTTATTCCTCTTTTTCCCATCACTTATTTGGAATGATTGTGTTGATTTATCACGATCATTATGATTCTTGTTTGCTAATTACTGTTCTTTAGGTTAATTTCAGAAACTTTTCCCTTTTCCCCATAAGCGTAAATATCTGAGGGCTGGGTGGCCATATTTCTTATCACCTGATGGGGACAGAGGCACCGAGCATCTTTAGACTCAGGTGAATAGACCTGAATCTGAACCCCAGCGCCTGCTGCTCATAAGTGTGGGATCATGAGCAGGTTACCTAGTCTCATTATTTCCTTCACTTTATAATAGGAATAACAATGCTTATCCAATATAATGCACATGTGGTGCCTGGCACATTGGAAGGACTAAATAAATATTATTTATTATTTTAGTGCCACATTTAGCACCAATTAGTTTCAATTATAACTTCCAAATGGGCATTGATAGTTGATGTGAAGCCAGCTACTGAAATTAGGAATAGGGAAATAAGAAGCTAAAAGGAGAGGAAATATGAAAAATTAATAAGCCATAGAGACAGAAATATAAACCTTGTCGTGGTACATTCACTAAAAATAGAGCACGAAACATCCTCTAGATACCATCAGAAATCAATTATAACAATGGAATTGAGAGAAACGTGGGACTTACTCTTAGGTGTTGCAGGTCTTGCTATGTACGAAAAAGAAAAACAAATTAGCGTGATTGTCTGATGAAACAGAAATGCATTGTCACTGATGTCATTTCCAGGATGAGCATTGCACATTGAACAGCAGCAGATAGAAGAAGGATTGAGGGAGGGCCACTTTGCCTCAGGATTGTTGTGAAAGGAAGGGCCCACAGCTAGAGGTGGACTCACACTTACCTTTCCCATAGCAGTCTCCGACTCTTCCAAGTTGGTAAGTATGTCACATCCCCACCTATTTCAGTAGAGCTACTTTCTTGTCCTCCTTTGTCATTTTTTCCTTCCCAACCCTCACCAACCAATTTTAGATCTCTTGATTTGCCCAGGTTTCACTCCCTTCTCTGAGAGCAAGTTCTATGTTCTGTTTATTAATTGCACACTTAGCATGGTCTCTGTGAGACCAGGCACTTAAATGTTCACTGAATTAATGAAGAAATTCTCCATATTGCGGCCAACATCAGATCACTCCTCTTGTCCTTCTGTTCTCCTCATGCACGAACTAGTCAGGAAGATTTGGTGCCTTACAAGTGAAACGAACATTGTGCATGTGCAGACAGGCAGTGATCGCTGCCACATGGTGCATGAGGCTGAACAAAAGAGGCTGTTGGGGGAAGGGTGATTATATGGCATTTTGTGCCTAAACGCTTGAAGAATTTTAGCTGTAAGATTTTGAAAACTTGCCCTGGCTGGTGTGGCTCAGTGGATTGAGTGCTGTCCTGCGAACCAAATGGTCACGGGATTCAATTCCCACTCAGGGCACATGCCTACGTTGTGGGCCAGGTCCCCAGCAGGGGAACCTGGAAAGGCAACCACACACTGATATTTCTCTCCCTCTCTTCCTCCCTCCTTTTTTCTCTCTAAAAATAAATAAATGAAATTTTTAAAAATAGTTTTTGAAAACCCGAGGCTAGGAATAATAATTTCAAAGTTATAAAGAAGTTTCTATTTGCAAGAGGTAAAATAATTAACACGCTTTTAGGGCAGCTTGCTCGTTAGTGTTAGGAAATCACTGGAAAATGCCAGGTGTGAAAAAGCAAAGAAGAGATCATGTGAAAAGTAAGATATGAAAAGGAGACAATTAATATACCATGACTCCAAGTAACCAAACTCCTTCATGTAAGAATGAGAAAACCTACCTAGAAGAAAACTATTGTTTTACAAGTATGAATTTGGGTTGGACTAATGTTGAGAAGTGTTCATTCAGTGTGGACGCACACACACGTGTGTGTGCTCTTGTTCAAAGACCAATGACAGACATAGGTAGGTCTAGGAGGAATGAGAAATCACTAGGCAAGAAAACTATACCATGGGAAACCGTAGCCAGGGAAAATGCCTGCCTGGAAAACTGCCTGCCGACTCTACCCAGGACAAACAGGCGCCGGGCTAAGACTGGGGTCTGGGGTCGGCCTATCAGGCATAACAGGATGCAGCTTTAACTTGAGCTTGACAAGATGTATCAAGAACAATGGTCAGCAGAAATGGCACCCAGCAACCAGCTCTAGCCAATCAGACTCTGACACCCCAACCAATTACTCTTCATGGGTTTTTGTGCTTAATAACCCTGCCCTAAGAACAACCAAGCAAGTCTTAACCTCCCTAGGTTGGCCCCACTTTCCCTCTTATTCCTGCTAATAAACCCTGCTCCTTAGCTCGCTGCGTCTGTCTGGTTTCTTGAGCAACTCTGACCTAACAACCACTAAGCAGCAATTTTATTGAAATATGCTGTAAGACTGAACTCAAGCTATGTTATTTTGGGGTTCATGGAACAAATATCAGTGTGGAGAAGGAACTCATTCCTCTTGGAACCCAGCACCATGAGGCACTTTGAGGATCAGTGTTTTTTTCCCAACATCAGAGGCAGCACCCTTGACCAAGAAGAGTGTTCATTAGCCATGGAGTTCCTTCAAATAACCTCATGGACAGTGGTTAAAAATAAAAAAGAAAAACAACAGAGAAAGCTTGTTCTGGTAGACTGGTGGTGAGGATGTGTGGTCACTCTCTTACAGATTCCCAGGGCTTGAAGGGACAGTACGTTGCAAGAGGCCTTTTGCATGTGGACACAGTGGTGATCCATAGCCAAATTTGCCATGCAACCTGTTTCCTTAGGGTTTCACAGCATGTTTGTTTTATTTGCTTTGTTTTCATTTCAAGATATTAGAATATTTAATAGTAATATCTCAGGAATCAATAGTCATACTATTTGTAATGTAACACTGGTCATATTTTTTCCCAGTTTCTTCTAAAAAAACAAAATTATGGAGATAGCTCAAATTCCTTTGAAGCACCAATTTCAGGTTCCTTTTCTTCCCTTTGCTCTTTGGAGGCAACTATTGTTATAATTTCAGTGTGTGCCC
The DNA here is from genome assembly GCA_039655065.1 of Glossophaga mutica. Lineage (NCBI taxonomy): Eukaryota > Metazoa > Chordata > Mammalia > Chiroptera > Phyllostomidae > Glossophaga > Glossophaga mutica. The sequence goes on from CM077306.1 coordinate 108,349,987, forward strand.
AAGAACTTTAAAAAGGACTTTTCTAAAATATTTGGATTTCTAAGCAACAGTGTGGATTTAAATTCTTTTGCTTTAATTGCATGTGTCATCTTTAATATTATTTTATATCTGAAAATACAGGATGGGGCAAAGGCAGGTTTACAGTTACGAGTACACAAAATGCAGAATTTATCCTTGTGTTATTATTTATTGTATTATTTTTATAAACAAGTATAAACCTGTTTTTGCCCTGCCCTGTGTTTTGCATCTGGCTTGTTTCATTCAACACTGTGGTTTGAGAAGTTTCCTTGGTTATACATGGAGACCCACAGAGTTATTATCCATTTTAAACTGCTGCATAGCACTCTCTCTTATCAGTATACATCAGATTAACTTATTTCTGATTTTTTACTATTAAAAATGTCATGACAAACATCTTTGTACATATCTTCTTTTGTTCACATGTAAGACTTTTCTCTAGTGTTTACAACTAGAAATAGAATTCATGGGCATGCATATATGTAGTTTAGATACAGACAAAATGGCTTTTCAGAAAACAAGAGCTCCTGCTTTATCACACAACCCAATAAATAATTGATCTTGTCAGGCTTTAAAATTTTGGCCAATATATTTTGAGAAAAGTAGTATCTCATTTTTACATTGGATTCTTGATCATTAAAACGATTTAGCAACTTTGCTTATGTTTGTTAGACATTCAGTTTCCCTAGTTTATGAAGTTTATTTTTATCCCATTTAATTTTTTTCTTATTGATTATGGGATTATATATATATATATATATAGATAGATATATTCTTAATGCTGATAACATTGATAATTATTCATACTGCAAATATATTCTTGGTCTGACTGCCTCTTGTATTTTAACCTTATGTGTAGTGTTTGGTGTCAATAAGAAGTTTTAATTTTTTTTAGAAGTTTTAAATTTTTGTCAGTCAACATTTATGTTTGGGTGTTTTGGGGTATTTTTTAAAAGGAAGCCACTCTTCCCTATCTGAGAACATAAATTTATTCTCCTGCATTTTCTTCTAATAGTGAGAGAGTTCAGGTTTAAGTATTTAATTGGATTGGATTCCAGGAAATGTATGAGGTAGAACATCTATTTTTTTGTTGTTCCATAAGGATACTCATTTGACCCAAGATTGTTTATTGAATTCTCCAATTGTTTTGAGATAATTTGGTCATATAGCAAGGATATGTCTCTGGGCAATTGATTTTGTCCCACTGACTTTTCCACCTTCGTTGAGATACTAATGACATGTAACTTATGTAAGTTTAAAGTGTACAATGTGATGATTTGATACATGTATATATTGTGAAATGATTACCACAGTAAGGTTACTTAATATGTACCACCCCTAATAAATGCCTCTTTTTTAGTGTGTAGTGCTAACATTTAAGAATTACTCTCAACAATTTTGAAGCATATAAGGCAATAATGTTAATTTTAGTCACCATGTTGTGCATTAGATTTCTAGAATTTATTCATCTTATAGCTGGAAGTTTGTACCCTTTGACAAAATCTTCCCATTCTCCCCACCCCAAGTCTTTGGCAACCATTATTTTACTCTCTATTTCTGAGTTCGGCAGTTTTAGATGTTATGTGTAACTGAGAACATACAGTATTTGGATTTGTGTTTCTCTATTTGACTTATCTCACTTAGCATAATATCTTCAATGTCTATCCGCATTGTTGCAAAAGGCAGGATTTCCTTCTTTTTCATGGCTGAGTAAAATATTCTGTTATATATATATAACACATTCTTTATCCACTTTTCTGTCAATGGACACTTTGGTTGTTTCCATACTAAAAGCATGGGAGTGCAGATCACCCTTCAAGATAGTTATTTTATTTCCTTTGTTGGATCATATGGTAATTTTCTTTTTAATTTTTTGAGCTTTTGTCACTTTATTGTTAACCAATGAATGTTATACAAAATTAGAGATGTAACTGTAATTTAACTGTACAACACAAAATTGTGTGTTTTATCATTACAGCTAATGATAAAAACCTGTTGTAATTTACCAAATGCTCATTAATGTATTTTTACATTGCTATACAAATAGGTGCTCTCAATTGCTAATAATAAAAGTTATAATTGGTTTAATTACTGTGAAAATCCACATTACAAATAGTTATTCCTGTTTAGAAAAATTCACATGACTTTCAAACTGGATCAACCAAGTAATATTTTATTGTGTAAATGTCCCATAGTTGTTTTATCCACTCATCTTACTGATGGATACTTGGGCTGCTTCTGTGTCTTGGCAATTGTAAATAATGCTGCAATGAACATAGTGGTGCTTATGTTCTTTTGAATTAGTGTTTTGGGTTCCTTCACATATATTCCTTGAAATGGGATTTCTGGGTCAAAAGGCAGATCCATGTTTAAATTTTTGACATATCTCTACAGTGCTTTCCACAGTGGCTGCACCAGTCTGCATTCCTACCAACAGTGCAAAAGGGTTCCCCTTTCTCCATTTCCTCGCTGGTACTTGTTTGTTGATTTATTGATGATAGCCATTCTGACATGTATGAGATGATATCTCATTGTAGTTTTAATTTGCATTTCTGTGATGATTAGTGACATTAAGCATCTTTTCATTTGTCTATTGGCCATCTGTATGGACTCTTTAGGGAAGTGTCTATTCAGGTCCTCTGCCCATTTAAAAAAAGTTTTTTGGTGTTGCCCTTTGTGACAGTATGGATGAACCTGGAGAACATCATACTAAGTGAAAAATAAGGCAGTCAGAAAAAGACAAATACCATATGATTTCACTCATATGTGGAATTTAATGAACAAACTGAACTAACAAGGAAAATGGGGACAAACTCAAAGATGAAGAGCAGGCTCACAGCTAGTGGGGGAGGAGAGGGGAGAGGGTGGAGGGATTTAGCAAAAAGGAAAAAGGACTCATGGATATGGACAACAGTGATTGCTTGGGGGAGTGGGGTATAATGAAACTAAATGGTAATGGAAAAATATACAATTAAGATTAAAAAATAAAATTGGATTGAATTCATTTTGATTCTAGTCTACAAATAGATTATAAACTGCAGATATAACTGGTAAGCTTTCTCTTTTCTTTTTTTACCTTTTTTATCCCCTTTATCCCTCTCCTCCCTGCACCCTACCATCCTCCAGCATTCCCTCCCCTCACTTAGTTCATGTCCATGGGTTGTATATATAAGTTCTTTGGCTTCTCCACTTCCTATACTATTCTTAACCCCTCCTGTCTATTTTCTATCTACCATTTATGCTTCTTATTCCCTGTACCTTTTCCCCCATTCTCCCCCACCCTCTCCCCACTGATAATCCTCCATGTGATCTCCATTTCCGTGGTTCTGTTCCTGTTCTAGCTGTTTGCTTAGTTTTTGTTTTTAGATTAAGTTGTTGATAGTTGTGAGTTTGTTGTCATTTTACTGTTCATATTTTTTATGTTCTTCTATGGCTTAGATAAGTCCCTTTAACATTTCATATAATAATGGCTTCATGATGATAAACTCCTTCAACTTGACCTTGTCTGGGAAGCACTTTATCTGCCTTTCCATTCTAAATGATAGCTTTGCTGGATAGAGTCATCTTGAATGTAGGTTCTTGCCTTTCTTGACTTTGAATACTTCTTTTCAGCCCCTTCTTGCCTGCAAGGTTTCTTTTGAGAAATCAGCTGAGAGTCTTATGGGAACTCCTTTGTAGGTAACCATCTCCTTTTCTCTTGCTGCTTTTAAGATTCTCTCCTTATCTTTAATTTTGGATAACTTAATGATGATGTTCCTTGGTGTGTTCTTCCTTGGGTTCAATTTCTCTGGGACTATCTGGGCTTCCTGGATTTCCTGGAAGTCTATTTCCTTTGCCAGATTGGGGAAGGTGTCCTTCATTATTTGTTGAAATAAGTTTTCAATTTCTTGTTCTTCCTCTTCTCCTTCTGGCACCCCTGTGATTTGGGTGTTGGGGTGTTTAAAGTTGTCCCAGAGCTTTCTCAGTCTCTCCTCATTTTTTTGAATAGTTTCTTCATTCTGTTCCAGTTGGATGTTTATTTCTTCACTTTGTTTCAAATCCTTGGTTTGAGTCCCAGTTTCCTTTTCTTCACTTTTGTTCCCTGTATGTTTTCCTTTATTTCATTTTGTATAGCCTTCATTTATTTCTTTATTTTGTGACCAGGCTCCATCATTTCTGTGAGTGTCCTGATTACTAGTGCTTTGAACTCTGCAGCAGATAAGTGGGCTGTCTCCTCATCGCTTCATTCTTTTTCTGGAGTTTTGATCTGTTATTTCATTTGGATGATATTTCTTTGTCTTGGCACACCTGTTATGTTGTGAGGGGCAGAGCTGTAGGTATTCGCCAGGGTGGGGAAACCCTCTTTGCTGTGTTGTGGTGCTATCTATAGGGGAGGGGTCAGAGAGGGAACAATGCCACTTGCTGGCTCTGCTCTGCCCCATTTTCCATCAATTCCCTCACTTCCCACAAGCCAATTGTGCCCTTTCTGATGCTGTTTTTCAGGTGGGTGAGTTTGGGTCATTCTAGGACCCTGTGGGCCTCTCCCACTGACTCTCCTGTGAACCTGAGAGTTTCCCCCACTGCCACACCTCCCACCAATTTTTAAATCCAGAGGTTTTGAGCCTTTAGTTTCCCACACTGAAACCGTGGATTCTGTGGTCTGTCTGGCTTCCCAATTGCTCTTCCCAGCTTATTGGCCCACAAATGTGGGATCGACCTGTCCTACAGCCACCTCCTTTGCTGTGCATCCTCTCTGCCCCACTTTCCCTTCTCCAGCCCTCATACCAGTCTGGATGAATGTTTCTTTAGCTCTTGGTTGTCAGACTTCCATGAAGTTTGAATTTCTGGCAGTTCTGGTGTTTTTTGTTTTTTAATTTTTTGTTATCCTTCTTTTGGTTGTGTGAGGAAGTGAAACATTTCTACCTATGCTTCCATCTTGTCCAGAACTCCAGGGCTGCTTTCTCCAAATCCTTGGCATATCAGTACATGAGCAGATCCCTAACTGGTAATTTTTCAACAGTGATATCAAATTGATGTAGTAATTATCAAAATGAAGAAAATTAATAGTAAAGACTCTCCACATCGTTCTCCATTATGGCTGTACTAATTTTCATTCATGCCAACAGTGCAGAAGGATTCCCTTCTCACCACATCCTCAACACTTGTTTTTTGTTGATTTTTTGATGATAGTCATTCTGACAGGTGTGAAGTGATATCTCATTGTAGTTTGATTTACATTTCTCTGATGATTAGTGATGTTGAGCACCTTTGGATGTACGTGTTGGCCATTTGTATATCTTCTTTGGAAAAATGTCTATTTGGTTTCACTGCTCATTTTAAAATCAGGTTGTTATTTTGGCTGAGTTTTATGAGTTTTGTATGTATTTAACATTTTATTTTTCAGTTATAGTTTACATTAAGTATTAATTTGTATTAGTTTCAGGTGTATAGCAGAGTGGTTTAGCAATCATATACTTTAGAAAGTGGTCCACTGTATATTTACAGTACCCACTTGGTACCATATATAGTTATTATAATATTATTGACTATATTCCCTATGCTGTAATTTACATTCCTGTGACTGTTTTGTAACTACCAATTTGTACTTCTTAATCCTTTCACCTTTTCCACTCAATTCCCTACCCACTTCCTGTGGCAATCATCAGTCTCTTCTCTGTACACTATGAGTCTGCTTCTACTTTGTTCATTTATTTTTCTCTTTCGATTCCAAATGTAAGTGAAACAATGTGGCATTTTTCTTTGTCTGACTTATTTCATTCAGCACAGTATCCTTTCAGTCTATCCACGTGATCACAAATAGTAAGATGTCATTTTTAAAATTGCTGAATAATATTCCATTGTATAAGTGTATCACAACTTTTTTATCCACTTGTCAATTGATGGACAATTGGGTTGCTTTCATATCTTGGCCATCATATATATAATAACTCCTTAGCAGCTAGTTTGCAGATATTTTCTTCCATTCTGTGGGTTCCTTTCTCATTTTGCTTATTGTTTGTTTTGCAGTGCAGAAATTTTTTAGTTTGATGTAGTCCTACTTGTTTATTTTGGCCAATGTCAAGAAGTTTTTTCCCTGTGTCATCTTCTAGTTTTATGGCTTTGCTTCTTACATTTAAGTCTTTCATCCAATCTTTGAGGTTACTTTTTATGACTGGTATAATATAGGAGTCTAATTTCATTCTTTTGCATGAGAATATCCAATTTGTCCACCACCATTTTTTGAAGAGACTATCCTTTCTTCATTGAGCATTCTTAGCTCCCTTGTCAAATATTAAATGATTGCATGTGCATGGGTTTATTTCTGAGCTCTTAATTCTGTTATATTGGTCTATGTCTGTTTTATGCCAGTACAAATTTGTTTTGATTACTATAGCTTTGTAATTTGGTTTGACATCAGGAAGTATAATGACTCCAACTTTGTTCTTTCCTAAGATTGCTTGGGCTATTTTGGGTCTTTTGTGGTTTTATAGAAATGTTAGGATTATTTTTTCTATTTCTGTGAAAAATACCATTGGAATTTTGATAAGAATTGCATTAAATCTGTAGATTGCTTTGGGTAGTGTGAGCTACTTATTTTCTTTTTTATCATCTTGAACTCAATGTTTAGTTAATTTATTTTTATTTATTAGCAATTTCAATTAAAATAATTTGTGAAGATAAATATCTATGTAAATAGTATTTTGACTTTATCCTAAGTGTTTTGGTAATGTAATACTTTGTTCTTATTTATTTCTATATATTCTATAATTTATCTTACAATTTCCTTTGTAACTTGTGGATTATTTTGAAGTATACTTTTAGTTTCCCAATATGTGTGTCTGTATTTTAAAGTTATCTAATACCAGCCCTCTGTAGACCTTTTTGATCTGAGGACTTAAGTCTCTTTTTTTCTTGAATATTGCCAACTATTATCTTTTAAAATATTACTTGGCATACATATATTATTTGAATTCTTCCTTCTGGTATTGCTGTTACACTTGACCTCCTCATTCTATCCAACCATGACTTTCCTTTTCTTTCAGATGAGCTTTTCAAGCTCTTCATCCCTACTCAATTGTGAGAGAGTTTAACAGTCCTACCTTCTAATTCACTCATTTTAGCTATGATTAATGTAATATTTAAATATTATTTATATAACAAATAATACTTAAATATTATTATTTAATCTCTAAACATCAATATTAAATGCTATATTAATATTAACCAGCAATTATCAATATTAAATATCAACTTATCTATTAATCAATAATAACACTGATAATTAATCACGTTGATATTTAATCATTAATTTTAAACATCAACATTATTAGTTATCAATATTATATTAATAGTGTTGATATTATTAAAATTATTAATATTAAAAACAGGACTCTGGCCAAGATGGAGGCACAGGTGGACACACTGTGCCTCCTTGCACAATGAAAATTAAGGACAACAAAGATTTAGAAATAAAAAAAAAAACAACCATAACTGATAGCAAATTGAACTGTATGGAAGTCCAACAACCATTCACCCAGACTGGTAAGAGGGGCAGAGTTGTGGCAGGAAAAAGTGGAGGTTGGTGGACCCGGGTGTGCAGGCAGCAGTGTCTGGCAGATTCCAGGTGTGCAGGTGGTGGCTAGCAGACCCCATGCACACAGGTGGTGGCTAGCAGACCCCAGGCACGGGGTGGCAATTGTGCAGACCCAGTGAGGCCCTGCAAGGTGGCTGGCTGACCAGGTGGTCCCACATTCGTGTGCAGATAATCCAGGCAAAGGGGAAGTGGCAGAAGGGACTGGAATATGAGAGAGAGCAGAGCAAGAGCCATTAATCCCTCTTGGACCCCGCCCCCACATACAGCGTCACTACCCAGCAACTGGGCTGCCCCGCCCTGGTGAACACCTAAGGCTCCACCCCTCACTACGTAATAGCTGTGACCAGACCAAAAAAAATCCCCAAAAAGTCTCAAATAGGAGAACAAATCAAAGCCCCAGAGCCAATTCATCTAAGTGACCAAGAGATAGCCAACCTATCAGATGCACAGTTCAAAGCCCGGGTGATCAGGATGCTCACAGAATTGGTCAATTTTGCTCACAAATTAGATGAACAAATGCAGGCTATAATATGTGAAATGAAGGAAAATGCACAGGGAACCAATAGAGATGGGAGGAAAACTGGGACTCAAATCAATGGAGTGGACCAGAAAGAAGAAAGAAACAACCAAACAGAAAACAAGGAAGAAACAATAATTCAAAAAAAAAAATGAGGAGAGGCTTGGGACATCTTTAAATGTCCCAACATCAGAATTATAGGGGTACCAGAAGGGGAAGAGGAAGAGCAACAAGTGGAAAACTTATTTGAACAAATAATAAAGGAGAACTTCCCCAATCCGGCAAAGGAAATAGACTACCAGGAAGTCCAGGAAGCTCAGAGAGTCCCAAAGAAGTTGGACCCAAGGAAGCACACACCAAGGCACATCATAATTACATTAGCCAAGATTAAAATGAAGCAGAGAATTGTAGAAGCAGCAAGGAATAAGGGCACAGTCACCTACAAAGGAGTTCCCATCAGATTGTCAGCTGAGTTCTCAAAAGAGACCTTATAGGCAAGAAGGGGCTATAAAGAAGTATTCCAAGTCATGAAAGTCAAGGACCTACATCCAAGATTGCTCTATCCAGCAAAGCTGTCATTTAGAATGGAAGGGAAGATAAAGTGCTTCTCAGATAAGGTCAAGTTCAAGGAGTTCATCATCACCAAGCCCTTATTATATGAAATGTTAAAGGGACTTATCTAAGAAAAAGAAGATAAAAAATATGACAGTAAAAAGACAGCAAACTCACAGATATTAACAACCACATCTAAGACAAAAGCAAACTAAGCAAACAATAGAATAGGAACAGAACCACAGAAATGGAGATCACAGGGAGGGTTAGCAACAGGGGAGTGGGAGGAGGAGAGAGGGGAAAAAAGTACAGAGAATAAGTAGCAGAGACAGTAGGTAGAAAATAGGGGGAGGGCAAGAATAGTGTGGGAAATGTAGAAACTAAAGAACTTATGACACATGGACATGAACTAAAGGGGGGGATGTGGGTGGGAGAGGGTGTGCAGGGAGGAGGGGAATGATGGGGGAGAAATGGGACAACTGTAATAGCATAATCAATAAAATATATTTTTAAAAGTGGGGCCCATAGGAAGGTGCCCAGTGAGCTCAGCAGAAGCTAAGCTGATTGATGTCCCTGTTCCCTGGGGCAAAACTGTTTCTTGTGCCATGAAAACATAAAGCTTTGGGATGCCCCTTAGATCAGAGGAGGTGTGGTTCAAATAAATCACATGCTATAGAAATGGGAAAAAACAATATTAAACACAAATCTTTCCACCATTATAAATATTATATAATTATTTGTTGTTTCAATTTCAGTAACTTTTTCATTTCTAAGAGTCGGCCTTGTTCATTTTAAAAAATATCTGCCTGTTGTTTTTACAAACTACCTTTAATATATATACATATATCTTCTTTTGTAATGGATGGTCTTTATTTTATTACCCATGAGGGAATCCACAATCTATCAGAATTCTAGTCTTTGCTGCCCTTTTGATGTTATATTAGGTTTACCATATGATATATATCATAGCAGCTGCCTTACTGTTCTTTTTATTTTCTTTTTAACCCCCCTCATTATGTATTTGTTCCCCTCTACCTATTAAGATTACTAATAACCTCCATTTTGCAAAATTCAATGACAAAATCTCAGTTAAAAATGTTATCTCTTAGCAGTTTTTGATGCAGTTGTTCATTCATCTTTTCCATCTTGAAATGTTTTCTTCAGTTCTGTGATACCACTTTCTCCAGGGTTTCCTTCTTTCTCTCTGTTCACTCCTTCTATATATACTTTGCTAGATATTTTTCTTCTTCCAATCCTCTAAAACTTGTGTTCCTTAGCTCTCTTTCTTTATTTACATATGTCTTTTTAATCTAATTTAGTCTGGTGGCTTTAAAGGCTATCTATATGTTAATTGTCAAATTTGTGCTCCACCTGTTCTCTCCCTAGAGCTCTGACTTAAATATTATACTGTTTTTTGATATACAGTATATGCTTGGATGAGTAACAGGATGTTTAGTGGAACTTTGCCTATTGGTCCAACATTGACAAGTAGGATAAAAAACTGAGGGAAAAGAGGTTATAACTTCTCATTTTTTCTCCTCACTCGGCTGAGATGAGACAAACTCTCAGGAAGGAATGCACCACTCTAGAGCACAATGGAAAGGGGTTCCTGAAGCTGGGCAGCCCAGAGGTAATGCTACAAGGCTAAATAAGCTCTGCTACCCCAAATATCACTTCTTTCCAGCCTACATAAGTAAACAGCTGTAAGGGTAAGGAGTTAAGGGCAAACTTGAGTTGTAAGTAGCTAAGGAACAGTGTTGTAGGAGGGGAGGGAATAGAGATTTGTCCCTGTGAAAGCAAATGAAAAGGACTTGAAGAGATTTGATTACAAAGATTAGGAGTGTCTGTGAGAAAGGACATGTGGCAACTCAGCCTCTGGTTGAATGTCTACTTAGTGGATTTGCTGATCGGTTTTGTGCTTATTTAAGCATAAGGAAAAGAAAATTGAGAGAGGGATTATTGCAAATTGAGGAGGATGCAAGGGATCAGCAGGAATTGTGTCCCTTTTTCTAGTGGCAAGGATGTTTGAGCTTCTTGAGGTTCAAATGGGAATTATAGAAGACATCCAGCCTTGAGCTTTTGCACTGGTACTGTACTTGTTGGTGGCCTAATTGGTGAGGGTACCTCAGCAATAACAGAGTATCAGGTATAAGGAACTGAGGAGCTCTGGATTAGGCCAGACTCATTTGATACTCTGAGATCAGGGATCATGCAGTGGAACCCTCAGCATTGGGTAAACTCTTGCATATTCCTTTAAAAAACTCAAATATGTTCTATAAGACATTTGGGTGCTTGCTCTTGATGACATGGGAGCAGTCAGTCTCATGTCCTAGAGAAAAGGGCCTACAACTAACAGAGGAGAGGAATTGCACCCCCAATTAAGTAAAATCCATCTTCTCAGCCTCAGCTCAGTGGGAACAATAGCCACAGGGAGGGTGGGCAGGATGGAGAAGCAGATTGTACTTCCTCATTCTGAGTCTGTGGGCCTAAGATTGGCTACTAGGAGAATAGGGTGTTTTAAAGGAGTTGTTTATTTTTAACAATTTAAAGTGACTAGAAAATTATGGGTTGTACATAAGATATTATAGAATGGGAAAAGATATGTATCAGAGAATATGCTTTTGGTCTCCTAGAGAAGACTATTTGATAAACAAGTCATGGATGTCCAAGGCATCTCAAACTTAACATATGCTAAACTGAACTCCAGATTGCCTCCTCTAAACCTGCTCTTTTCCCCATCTTATCTAAATCAATAAATAACCCATTCTTCCAGTTATTTAGACCCCAAACCTAGGAAGAACTCATGGGTCTTTTTCCCATAAACCCACATGCAATCCAAGAGCAGGCCCTGTTAAAGTAAATAGATCTGAAGAGGTCTCCCCACCTCCACTCTGACCACTCTACTTCTACTTCTACTACTCACCTGTAACTGGTATTTTGCAACTCCAGTCCTCCTACCTGGTCTTCCTGCCTCTTCTCTTGGGTCCTCTGCCCTTGTCATTCCTACCCCAGTTAATCTTCCATATAGTAGCCAGAGTGATCTTTTAAGATGGTAAACCGGACTTTATAACTCTCTGTTGAAACCCTGCAATGTGCTTTCATCACAAGCCTTGCATTTTTACCAAGGACTTCAAGGCCCACATAACTTGGCATCTGCCCTCTTACTTCATCTTATATGGACTCTGGCTCCTCCTCTTCATTCCAGCCAGGCTGCAATGTGCTTCCCACAACAGGTCCGGTGTACTTGCTTCTCTTGCCTGGAACTCTTTTTATCTCCTCTCTGTACAACGTTTTTCTGGTCTAGTCTGTTACCTGGCTTACATTTCTTCATGGCATTTACCAACCTGACATCCAATGTATATTTGTTTGCTATTATTTGCCTGGTTTTATCTCAAAATGTCAATTCCTTGAGTGCAGGGGCTTTATCTTTTTCCTGCTATATTCTTTTTTTCACCACCCCCTTTTTTATTTTTAATTTTTATTTTTTCCTCTTTTTCCTGCTATGTTCTTGGTGCCCAAGATAATGCCTGGCCTGGAACAATGTATGTATATTTGTTAAATGCATTAATATGTCTGATGATTTTCAGTTTCTTACTTTAATGCTCTTCAGATTGCTATAGCCTTATTTCTTGTGGTTGGAATCCTCCAGTTCACTGAGGCTTGTGAAGTGTCACTCATATGGTGCTGGATTTCCTCATACCTTTCATAATTTTTTGGAAGTCTCTTATTCCTTGGAAGTTATCTTTGTGGATATTTTATCCTGTGAATCTGGGTTGTGAATACCTTCTCGTGGGGAGTTTCATGATCACTACTGCCCTAGCTATCACGGTTCACTCTCAACAAACCAGAGCTTGCCTGTTTTGACTTGGGGTTCCCACACTGTGTAGATAGCACACTTCCAGTAAGACTTTGCACCTTGTCAAAATTAGGTCTGGGGCTGTGTAGGTGGTCTTTGTTTGCATGGCTAGATCAGATGGATGACATATTTTGGTTCCCCTCTTTAGACAAGCAGTATATTTTCTGCTCCTAGCTTCACTCAGGGAGGCCCAATTCCAGCTATTACTGTGTTAGGTCTTGAGGCTTTGGCTGCCTTCCCATAGATGTTGAAACTCCTACTTTGTTTTTGAGGTGCAGCTTCTACTTCCACTCTCCACTTGGTCACTCATCTTGCAAAGGGCTTAATTTTAACTTCTCCTTACAATGTATTCCTATTTGGTTTGTGTTCCATGGAAATCATTCTAATCCCTCCAGGCTTAAGCTTGTCTGTGTATGTATATATGTATGTATGTATATTTCTATGTATTTATTCTTCACTTAAGGATATATTTATTGATTTTAGAGAGAGGACAGGGTGGGGGGGAGAGAGAGAGAGAGAGAAACATTGATGAGAGAGAGAGAATCATTAATCAGTTGCCTCTCATACATGCCCTGATGGGGGATCAAAACTACAACCTAGGTATGTGCCCTGACCAGGGATTGAACCCACAACCTTTTGGCATATGAGATGATGCTCGAAGCAACTGAACCACCTGACCAGGGCTTGGCTGTGTATTTTTAATTAAAAAAATTAGCAGCCAAGGCCAAGGCAGCCGAAAAGTGGTAGCATATTTCCTACTTCCTTTGGCATACCATTTTTCCTCTTTGCAATCTCTTGGGTTTTGGATTTTTACATTTCTTTTCCTGCTCATACTTTCTGATGCCTCTACTGAAAAGAACACTATTTATTCAATTTAGATTCTGTATTATAATTTCTATCTGCGGGACCAATAATTCCACTACTGACCTCAGGTGGGCCTTGGTCCCTATTCTCAATTATAGGGCATGTGCATAAACATGGACATCTTAGGCTTCCAACCCCACCCTTGGGTCTGCACCACTGGTTCTGTAGATGAAATCATTTCATCTGTGCAGTAAGAATATTTAGCTGATCATCTTTCTTGCTCAGGATTCAGAAAGAATGCATAGATGGGAACTTCAGAGGAACACTAGATCATACTGGGTTAAGAGTTCCAATTCTCCCTTTTTCAATACCAATTCCTGTATCCTAACATTATTTAAATTATAAAAATATTATTATTCAAAGTACATTCAGCATGTGTTTAGATGAAAGTGTGGGATGAGTGTATGTATGTTGGTATTCTGTCAGAGTGACCCAGATGTCCATCATGTTTCAAAAATTGAGAATTTTTTTTAACTTCTGGATTAAGTGAGATGCTTTGGCAACTCTGGATCTGCATTCTTACATGGAAAGATTGGCTGGAGCTCAGTAGCAGCTGCTCTCTTTACATTGTAAGTGACATTCCCATTCTCCACAGTTCCTAGGGAATGTATCCCACCTCACTCATTTACGTTACCTGCCTGGGCTCTGTTGATATGTAAATTTTTAACCTGATAGGAACTTAGTGTTGTAATATTAATGTGATTTAATTTCAATCTGAGGAACCTCAGGAAATACTGGGATTGCGTAAAAATCATTTGTAACATACATATAAGTGAGAACCATATTTGAATTGTGGAAAATTAGTACACAGTGTGCAAGTGACTTTGTGAATTCTGTATTAAATATCACCATTGTCAGTGCTTGATCTGGTTTAAATATTGAATCACTATTGGTATCTGTTACCTGTGTAACTGAGTTAAGAACTGAAATAATGGTAATCCTATACTTATGAATAAAAAATTGTCTTGCAGTTCTAATCTAGAGGCATTTGGGTAAGGGGGACTCAAACAAATATAAGAAACATAAGTCTCACTCTCTCGTGCACTTAGAAATAGAAACATCAAAGCTCAGAAAAAGTCCCACATATGACAAGAAGAGAAAAAGAACTTACTTGAGGTTCTCTGTGAAATCACTAAAAATAAGCAGAAGAAATCCATGTAATTTTTCTTAAGTAGAAAAAAACATAGTAGTATCTAATATAGTCTGCTGGAAGACTTGGGTGGGTATAAGAAGATGGCATTTTAACAGGAACAAGTATAAAGGACACATGGACAAAAACTATGGGGGGGGTGGAATTGGGAGGGAGGTGGGGAGGGCTGGGGTGGTGGGTTGGGGTGAGAATAAAAGACAGAAAACTGTACAAGATCAACAATTAAAATAAAAAAAATTAAAAAAAAAGAATGGAATGAAACTATCAAAGGAAAAAAGTATGTAATGCAAACTTAGATATAAGATTAAATAGTGATGATGTGATATGAAATTAACAGGGTTTCCTTAAAAGTACCCTTTATTTATTGACCTGAACAACTTTAGGTATAGTCTCAGATTGGATCTGTTTCCTTTGAATAGAACTGTAATCTTTGAGGGAACATTCAAAGGTCTCTCTCCATTTAAACATAATTTTGGATGTCTTATTTCTCTCTCTCAAGAATTCTGCCTACCTGTATTATTTTATAATATTCTTCAGGTTTTTTTTTGTTGACAAATGTTAGCTTAGTACCTCAGACTTTCAAGGCCAAAGAGAACCAAATATTCTTTCAGTCAGTATTCTCTTAAATTTATAGTGTAGGGGAAGCTGGGTAATAAGGAAGCAAGAGAGCAATGTGAAACTCAAATCTTTTAACAGAAGCAAGTCCCTCAGACTTTCAAGGTCAAAAAGAACCAAAGTAGAGAGGCAGATGTAATACTTACTTAGGGGTACCTGAGGTAGACCTGAAAAATCAAATTGATGTTATTAGATACTTGTTTTAAAGAAATAGGTCCTTCTGGGGAGGATTATTTGTGTAGGGGAGAAGCCTGGTAGTGGCACAACTTTGTTTAAATTATGGTTCTATGGTGTTATTCTTGGGCAGGTATGTGGTTTCAGTTTCTTAGCCTTTACAAAGAAGTCAATGAAGTTTCTCTAAAAGATTAAATGGACAGCTGTCAGGAGGGTGGAGTTGGGGGTGGGGGGAGGGACTGAGCAAAAAAGTAAAAAAAAAGGAGAAAAAGACTCATGGATGTGGACAACAGTGTGGCTATTGCTGGAGAGATGGGGTGGAAGGAGGTAGAGGAGGGTAGAGGTGGGATAAATGGTAATGGCTGGAGACTTGACTTGGGGTGGTGAACACACGATACAGTGCACAGATGATGTGTTACAGGATTGTACACATGAAACCTGTATAATTTTGTTAACCAGTGTCACCCCAGCAAATTGAATAAAAAGGGAAAAAAGATTAAATGGGATAATATAATTTAAGCACCTATATAATTCTTACCACATCGTACATGTAAAGAAAATATATATTTGAATTTAAGTAAATGTAAGTTTACTTCACAGGAAGAGAAGCTGATGAGCAGGAGGTCAAGGAAACTGAGAGCTGTGGGTGTCAGGTTGCTGTACAAGAGTTAGAAATGAGTAGGTAGGGTCAGGTCCCTCCGTCTTGTTGAGAACAACAGTAAGAACAGAAAATGGTCTTACCTCTGGGCATTGCAGATGGAACAGCTGAAAGACAAACAAAGCACCTCCATAATCTTTTTCTCTCTCACTAATTTTTTCTTCTATTTAGAGAGTTCCTTCTCAGTAGGCCATAACAATAGGAAAAATGTTCTCTTTGGTTTTATTTACTTCTAAAGTAAACCAGCAGGTTTTGAAATTTGAAAAAAATAATAATTTCATGGAATTTTGAAAATGGGAAGGTAAATGCTTAAGGAAATGTGCATCTCATGCCCGGAAATCCCAGTGTTGGCCTGGAAGGGCCAGGTTACAGGACCCCACAGTGGAGGACACATAGAAAGACTTACTGACGGCATGTGGAGTTGGTCCAGGTGAAAACAGAACAGAAAAAATTGTCTCCTTTTCCTTTCTTCCCTGTTCAATTTGTGAAGTCCCTTGTAACAGGCCATTTTTAATTGCTGAAAACCTCTCCCCTCTTGATTTTTTCCATAAAATTATTAAGAAGCTGACAGAATTATTGGTAATCTGAAAGCAACATATCAAAAATTATGCCCCTAAAATCCCTTTGTAGTAAGGGAAATTTTCCTTAGATATTTTGGAATCCAAATGTGGAAGAACAGATCAAGTGAGGCAGGAGGTCCAAATGAAAACCTGTTTTAGAAACTTCTTATCTCCTCCTTTCTCTTCTATCATTTTTTTCCTTTTCTGTAGACAGTTTCTTGTTGATGGTCTTTATGACTAAGCACATTTTTCTCCCCTTTCATATTTATGTAAATGAATAGTGTTAGATTTTCAAATATATCATTAATAACCCAAAGAGATTTTGATACATGAGACAGCAAGAGGCCAATGTGGACCTCAGCCCCTTCATATCCCAGTGTGGCCAGAGAGAAACTCTTGGCCCCACTGGAGACCAACTAAACCCCATGGCAGAGAATCAAATGAATACACAGACTTACTGATTGTGTGAGGAGTTGATCCCACTGAAAAATAAACAGAGAGATTTCTTATTCCCCTCTTTTTGTTTCTTGTGCTATTCCTTTTTTTTTTCTATAAGTAAATTTATTAGTGATATAACTGCTTGAAAGGTTTTTCTAATTAGAGGCATTTGACCTTTTCAAAAAACTTATAATCAGCTGGTGAAATGCTAGTTAATGGGTGGGGAGCAAAAGGTGAAGAAAATGGGAGTTTCAAGTTTCTGACTGGAACTCTACCTCCAATAGACATCGCTGGACTTTGAAAAGAGCACAGCAGAGAAACAAATGAAGAATTTACTAATTGCTTGTATAGATGACCCAGCTGGAAAACAGAAATATCGTCAATAACTTTTACTTTCCTTCGTTTTCCTTCTGTATGGAAAGTCACTAAGTGACAACCTTTAGAATCCTAGAGAAAAGTTTTTCTGTGCTGTTAAATTTTTATGTGAGTCAGTAAATATTCTAGAAACCTCTTAGTAACCTACTGGAATTCTGAGTAATGGAAAAATAAGGGGTCAAGGAAATAGGATCTTTTAACTATTACAGTTCCAATATGGAAAGCTACATTTTGGTTTAGGAAGACCTGTTAAATGCTGATGGAGATAGGTGAGTTCCATCCTGAAGAGAGAGAGTCAACTTACAAGAGGATCCTGTAGCTGAAAAACAAAGAGGGAAATCAATATGGAAAAGCTGGTGAAAGAGGAGCCAGTTTTCCTGAGACTCTGAGAGGGAATGTCAGGGATGGCCATGGAGAAAGCAGCAAACCCTTATAGGTGCTGTAGTGCCCTGGGCTGGGAAAGCAGTTGCTGCCTGCTTAGTCTGAGAGGATGCAGACATCGAGGTGCTCTAGCTCTTCCCTGTGTGCAATGACTGGTAAATTTTAAAAATTCTACAGGGGATTAGTAATTTAAACTCAGTTGCCTTCACTTTTCTTCCTATTTCTGCTATCCCATGTGAGATTTCATTTGTTAATACAAATACCCCCCCTCCCTTCTTGACAAGCCACATTAAACTTTGGATAGTTTCCTCTGACATATATACATACACACACACACACACATATACATACATACACACCCACAATTTGGCTAATTAAGTGGGGTTTCTATTTCCCCCAACTCTTTCATTCCTTGGTGGGGATCAGCTAGAGTGTGGACAAAGGAACATGAATTTCTATAACCTTAAGACACAAACAAAGGATGCCAGACCTTGTAGAAAGCTGAATGGAACTATCATATAAGAATAGGCAGGGAACTTACTGGTCATTTCTGAAGTTTCAGCTGATAAGAAAATAAAAGGAAAAAAGAAGGGAGAAATCAGTGTGTGTAGAAGCAAGAGATGTCAGTTCTCCCATAACGGTTTAGAAAGGGTAACTGCAAAGAGGATGCAGTGAGCTCTGAAACCTGCCCCTTAGCTCTGCCATGTCTGCGCTTAGGCACCCACCCTTTGGCATCCTTGGGCTTGTTCCTTCTGGTCTGGGGCAGGAGCATGACCATGAGGCCTATCCTATCTCTCTAATGACCTTTTGTCATTCTCATTTTCACCCATCTTACTTTCCTACCTAACCTTTTAATTAATTTGAAAGTGTTCTTCCCATTCCTTCTCTTTATGAGTACAGTTTGGAACACTCATTTTATTAATTAAGAAAAATTAATCAATGCATTTTGTATTTTCTTCAAATTGCCTGTAATTTAGGGGGAAGCTATGAAGAAGTAAATGTGGCAGCATGTTTCCATGTGTACTTTCGTATTTTGAAAGTGCATTCACACAGGGAAGAAGGGTTAAGCAGTGATGTAAATAGGAAAAGGGAATCCACGTACACATACAGGTTCTTCGGCACATGGTGGCTATTAGGGGTCTTTGGGCCAGATGAGACCCTACCTTTAGCCACAGTGAAACCCTCTGAGATGAGCTGGCTTATGTATTTTCCCCTATAAGAATTATGAGACCTTCCAAGGCTGTCGGTCTTGGTGGTGATCAAGAGTACTGAAAGAGGCAGCCTTGATTTAGGGGAATAGTTGGCAAATGATGGCTCTTGTTCATTTACAACAAACAGGGCATTTAGGGCCAGCATTTAGGGCAGGCGCATCAGCTTTAGTGGTCATAGGGTGATTGTGTTGGAGACTGCCTGTCCTCTTCACACATTGAGTTTACTTTTCTAAGATAACTTGTAGAACTGTAAACTCTTTGGCACCAGAGGTTAGCATATCTTTCTCCTATTCATGACTTTATGCCCAGTGCTTAGCACAGTTTCTGAGCTCAGCTAGTGAAGAAATGTTTCAGTGCCTCTGACTTGCCTTTTGATAATTTTTCTCCTGTTCGGCTTAAACTTTGGAGCTGATGCTTACTGTCCAGACTCAGAATTTCCAACCAACTGCACCTGGGGTTGGTTTTGACACTAGATCGATACTATCTTTGCCCTGTTAGTCACAGTGTGAGCTTCTCCTCACTCTTTTCCATTCGTTTTTTGTAGTTGCCTGATGCTTCTGCCAAATCCTGTAACTGCAGCCCACCTGCCATCATATCCTGTTCCCTGAAGCTGTGTGTGTGTGTGTGTGTTTGTAGGCCTTCAGGAACTTAGGATAGAGTAGGCCCTGAGTAGTATTGCCTGGTAGACTTTCCCCAGGGAACTGGAAAGAATATTAATTAATTCCTTCATTTTATTTTTATTTATTTATTTTAATTTTTATTGTTGTTCAAGTACAGTTTTCTGCCTTTCTCTCCACCCCTGCCCACCATCCCAGCCCTCCCCACCTCCTTCCCCTGATAGTGTACATAGAAAATCCTATGGACTCCATCAAAAAACTGCTCGACTTAATAAATGAATTTGGCCAAACAGTGGGATACAAAGTCAATATTCAGAAATCAAAGGCATTTTTGTATACCAACAATGAAACAACAGAAGCAGAAATCAGGAAAAGAATCCCATTCGATATAGCAACAACAACAAAAAATACCTAGGAATAAATCTAACCAAGGAGGTAAAAGACCTGTACTTAGAAAACTATACAACACTGAAGAAAGAAATCAAGGGAGACACAAACAAATGGAAACACATACTGTATTCATGGACTGGAAGAATTAACATAATCAAAGTTCCCATACTACCCAAAGCAATTTATAGATTCAATGCAATACCTATTAAAGTACCAATGGCATATTTCACAGATACAGAACAAACACTTCAAAAATTTATGTGGAACCATAAACTACCCTGAATAGCTGCAGCAATTTTTAGAAAGAAGAACAAACTAGTAGGGATCACAGTACCCAATATCAAACTGTATTACAAGGCCACTGCACTCAAAACAGCTTGGCACTGGCATAAGAAGAGACACATGGACCAATGGAACAGAATAGAGAGCCCAGAAATAAACCCAAGTCTCTACAGTCAATTGATATTCGACAAAGCGGGTAGCAATATAAAATGGAGCAAAAATAGCCTCTTCAACAAATGGTGTTGGAGAGCTGGACAGCTACATGTCAAAAAATGAAACTTGATCATCAACTTACACCATACACAAAAATAAATTCAAGGTGGATAAAAGTCTTAAACATAAGTT
Source organism: Glossophaga mutica (assembly GCA_039655065.1). Taxonomy (NCBI): domain Eukaryota; kingdom Metazoa; phylum Chordata; class Mammalia; order Chiroptera; family Phyllostomidae; genus Glossophaga; species Glossophaga mutica. The sequence continues at coordinate 108,370,563 of CM077306.1, forward strand.
GTGACACCATTAAAGTCCTAGAGGAGAATATAGGCAGGAAAATCTCAGACATTCCATGCAGCAATATTTTCACTGACATGTCCCTCAGAGCAGGGGACATGAAGGAAAGAATAAACAAATGGGATCTCATTGAAATGAAAAGCTTCTGCATGGCTAATGAAAACAGAATTAAAATGAAAAGAGAACCAACCATATGGAAAAACATATTTGCCAATGATACCTCAGACGAGGGTTTAATCTCCAAAATAGATAAAGAACTCACATGACTCCACTCTAAGAGGACAAGCAACCCAATTAAAATGTGGGCAAACGACTTGAGCAGACACTTCTCCAAGGAGGACATACAGAGAATCCAGAGACACATGAAAAGGTGCTCGATATCGCTAGCTATCAGAGAAATGCAAATTAAAACCACAATGAGATACCTCTTCACACCATTCAGAATGGTCATCATAAACAAAGCAAACAATAAGTGTTGGAGAGGATGTGGAGGAAAGGGAACCCTAGTGCATTGTTGGTGGGATTGCAGACTGATACAACCACTATGGAAAACAGTATGGAATTTTCTAGGAAAACTAAAAATGGACCTACCTTTTGATCCAGCAATTCCACTGCTAGGATTATATCCTAAGAACCCTGAAACACCAATCCAAAAGAACCTATGCACCCCTATGTTCATAGCAGCACAATTTACAATAGGCAACTGTTGGAAGCAACCTAGATGCCCATCAATAAATGAATGGATCAAAAAACTGTGGTATATCAACCCAATGGAATTCTATGTAACAGAAAGAAAGAAGGAGCTCCTAGCCTTTGTGACAGCATGGATGGAACTGGAGAGCATTATGCTAAGTGAAATAAGCCAGGTGGTGAGGGACAAATAGCATATGATCTCACCTTTAACTGGAACCTAATCAACAAAACGAACAATCAAGCAAAGTATAGCCAAAGACACTGAAATTGAGAACAGGCTGACAGTGACCAGAGAGGAGAGGGGAGGGGATGATGGGAGAGAAGGGTGAAGGGTTTACAGAAACAGTGGAAATAATATTTAAATTTGAATGTCTTTTCCTTGTCTTACATTTACTTTTAAAATTTGCTTTCCTTTTCTCATTTTCTCTATATTGTCTTCATTTTCTTTGAGTAGGCCCTTTGTAAACTACAAATCTCTTCAGAACTGGAAAGCCACCCTTATTAGTTTAGAGAGTTCTTCTATATTGTTATAGAAGCCATTGTGACCATTACTAGAGGAATTTTCTTGCTCTTTTTCCTAAAAAATAATCCTGGAGAATTCTTGGCAGGTGAAATCTAGGAAGCTTGAAAACATGTTTAATACCAGTGTTTTTATGGCAGCACAGGAAACAGACCCTCTAGACACTGAAGAAGATCAGTGCACACCAGAGGGAAAAAATAAATAAGGGACTTACCACTGGATCCAGCATATTGTACTAAAAATAGAAATAAACATTGTGATTGTTGAACATGTAAAACACATTGATGTTTTTGATAGGAGAGCAGGGACAATGGTTTCCCGGTAATTCCTAAATCCCAATTTTCAGGATTAAATATTTTAAATTCCGCTGTACTATAGCCTTTCTATAAGAATCAGATCTCTCTTTAGGAGACTTATAACTCTAGTTGGAAGGATAACCACTTCATTCTTGCCTTTCACTATAGGTCTTTGAGGTGAAATCTTAAAGATTAATTGTATTTCTTTCTCTCCTTCACATCACTATTTTTTCTTCATATCACTTTGTTCCACTATCAACCATCTTTGTTTTGTCTTCTTGCTCATTTCTTACATCCTCCCTCAGATTCTCTCTATTGTACCTTTGCTTTGGAATGTTCTTGTAATGATTATTGACTATAATATCTATTAGAAAAATGTTATGCTACCCATTATGGATTTGGCTGATATATATGAGTTGACACATATATATAGGTGACTTACCAATAGGTCCTGGGGTTTGCACTAAAAAGAAATTAAAATTGGCATATTTAGTATGGGTGTTTGGATGAAGAATACATTTTTCATCAGTTTTATTCTAGGGTTGGGCTGTGGCAGGTAGAGTAGGGGAGAGGAAGTGGTATCCGTAATGAGATCATTAGGGAGAACTAATCCAGCTATGTTAAGTATAAGCAAAAAGGACATTTAGCATATTCTGCAATATTTTAGTCTGTGAAGAGGGTTGTGTTTAGAATCCTGTCAACTTAGAAGACATAAGGGAAAATTGAAACTTTATACTTTCCTTTCCTGTCAATAACAGAAGATACTACTTTTTTAAGGATTGCCCTTGTACTAAAATCTTTATTTGTGACAAACTAATATGTCCCAGGATAGGCATGCAAGTGGGAGGTAAGGAGCCAGTTTTCTCATAGCATCCAGCTTATGGGGGAATGACTGACTGACTGTGGCTTTGCTAAGCTTTAGTGTCTATGGGCAGAGTCAATAAAATCTCAGTTTTTAATGAGAATTTGACCTTCAGTTGATTTTCTAGCACTGATCCTCTGGTGACCTGATGAAGATTGTAAGCCTGCTATGTTAACTTGGCAACATTGCTTTTACATAAGAATGATCTTTGATTGGTAAATTGCATGTGAACTGGGAGAACTATAAGTACCTGTTAGAAAGCCATAGCTTTGACTTCCCTGAGTGTAGTGACCATGCATTTGGGCATGTTTCTGAGATCTCTGTAGGTTACTTATATGGTGTTCTCACAGGAAATTTGCCTCCTGGGGCTTCTAAGCCAGGATAGCTCTGGTACTGAGCCAATGGAGGCCAAAGAGAATAGTTCCTGGCTGGCTCTGTTGACACCTGTAGAGTCCACTGGGAAGACTATTGCCACCCAAAGGAGAAGGCTGATCCGGCCCTGCTGGAAAGCTGTGTTTCATGCCTTGGACCCTACTGAATAGTCTGGTGCCAGATGAGGGCTATGATAATTTTCATGGTTAGCTGAATCTAAAAAGACCACCCCTCCTCCGAGTGGGCATTACAGCATTTTTATTCTCCACAGCTCCTCACTGCATGGCACTTGTAATGCAAGATATCCCAGTTCTGACCCACAAGCCACCCCTGAGAAAGCTAGAAGGTAGCTTACCAGTTCTGGATATCCTGGGCTATGAGCTGTAGTCAAGTTAGAAATTTAGGTATTGCAAAAGTAATTTCATATTTGCCTTGACTGTGATCCTGGAGTAGAACACCTGGGACTCCTGTCCTTTGGTGTGAGCTACTAAATCTTTGGGCAGATAATCATTTCAAATTTTATTTCTTCAGTTTCCCTGTATTTTCTTTACCCTTTCCACTTTTAATTTGTGATGCTTTGTACCTGTCCTGTCCTCTTTTTTTTTAGCTTTATTTATGTTCATTTACTCTTCTTTCTTCTCCTATCTGCCAATTTACTTAATCTTTTCTTCCAATTTTTTTCCTGTTTGTTTTTAAAATTTCTCTTGGTTTTTTTATTTTTTAACTTCTATCTTCATTCTCTTTTATTCTTTGCATTGCACTTTCTTTCACTTCTGCTCCCCACAGGCCATTTTGTTGCCTGAATTCTAACAGTTTATTTTATTCTTTGCTAATAAACCATTATAAAACCCAAAATGGTAGTAGAAAGAACTCAACTAGGAGTCAGCAAAACATAGTTCTAACTTCATTATTAACTAACCATCCCTCTCCCTTGTTGCTTTGAGAAATTACTCCTGAGCCTCAGTTTCCTCATTTCTAAAGATGAGTATACCACTCTGTTATCCACTGTCATTGGAATGTTTGTAGATCCAATAAAACAATGCATGTGAGAGTTAGAAAAATGATAAGACATTATAGGAATCACTCAAAGAATGTGAGAGGTACAAATACAGGACTTATACTCATTCTGTTAGATGAGTATAGGGGGACCTCAAATCATGTTTTTTTAGTTTCATAATTTAAAAAAATTCTTAATTTCTGTTAGGAATACTGTAATAAGTGTGTGAAGCTGTAACTGCTTGCTGTTAGCTTATAAACATGTAATATTATGGGCAACCTCATCTTGGAAGCTAACCATTACTTATGTTTCCATGGAAAAGTACATTAGGGCAAGTTGTTAGGAGTTGGAGAGAACTTTCCAGAACAATTCGAAATGAAAAGTAACCTAAAGGTTGCATTATTTTGTAAAATGAAGATAACCTAACAATAAAAAATTACTTGCACAGAAAGCAAAAAGTATATGTGACATATTCTAAATCTTGATTACATATTGGTTCTAAAGAGCTAGCTTATATACTTAAGTGGTAACAGCTCAGAAAGGGCCATCCCTGGGGGGTATTTTTTTTCACTTTGTATTTCAGCTTCAGACTTAATATTTTTTAAAAATGTGGAACCTGGGTGAATCCAAGCTCTAGGAATTCTGGGTGGGATAATGAGGCAGTGGAACCACCTGATTCTGGAGCCTGTGGGCACTAATCATTGAAATAAAAATAGATTGGCATTCTAAACATTGTAAAGGATCAAAAGGCATTAATAATTGAGACCTAGGTGACTTACCAATGGTTTTTTGACAGAGTTCTAAAATAAATAAAGAAAAGAGAAAAGAAGTAAAAGAAATCAGTAAGATCATTAAAAATCTCCCATTTACACTTAATTTTCATCCTTTCTCCCATTATTTTGTTTGTCTCCCACTCACTATGTTTTTAAAAGTCCTTGTGTGATTTTGATAAGCCACTGGAAAACTACTTTATACTTTGTATTTAACAGTGTAATGTACATTCACAAGATCATTATTGACTTACTGAAATACTCGGTAGAAAATGCCAAAAGGCCAAGAAAATGTGGACCCCAAAGCTTGGAAATCCCAACATGAAATCAGAGAAGATTCCCTAAGATACTGCTGGAAATTAAATGTCCCACAGTAGAGAATCAGAAAACTTACTGATAGGTCCTGTAGCTCCAGCTGAGCAACCAGAGGGAAGGAAAAGAGAGAGATCAGTATGCTTCATCATTGTGAAGGAAGTATCCATTCTCTTTAGCTCATTCTGGAGGGAATGTCATAAAGGGAAACCTGAGGAAGATCAAGGGTTGCGTGCACTGCAGTCCCCGGACAGGCTCCCTGTGGCACAACAGGAATAGGGGCCTCTCTTTGTTTTCAGTGGCAGTAAACCTTTAAGAGGATTGGGATTAATTCCATACTAATTTATAACGCCTCTTCTTTTCTTACATTTTTTTTCTTTTTTTCTCATTCCATTAGAGATTTGTTTGAAAAGTCTCTTGCTGAGAGAGCATTATGAATACTAAGAGGGCCCCTTTCTTTTCTATTTTCTTAGGTTAGCCCATGGACTTTGTAGTTTCTCTACTCAATGCAGAGATCCTTTGGAAACCGTGTGATAGGAATGCTAAGGGGGTTGAGGCACATGGTGTCCAGGAAACAGGGTAGATCAGTCCTTAAGACCTTGTAGGGTAGGAATCAAAGGAACCAGAGAGGGAAAAAGTTTGGTACTTACGAATGGGTGCTGAAAATTGCACTGAAATACAGAGGAGAAAAATCAGTGTGGTTTGGTATTAATAGAATTCTCATGCAACCAACATTGTTTTTAAAGAATCTGTGAAGCAACTCCAACAGAGAGAGAACTACCACTGCAGGCTGATGACAATTATTGAGTGAATCCCATAACCCTCCCAGCGGGTCAAGTCACTCAGCATTCATATTAGGTGAGAAATCTGTGGCATACTGAAGGTTGTCAGCTCTTTACTTCTGTCCTTCCTCTCTTTCCCCTCTCTGCCCCCAGCTGTCTCAAGGAGTTGAGAGAAGTAGAGATCATGTCGGTTCCTTTATCTTTTTTTCATCACACATCTTCCTTTTTCTTTATCATGCTTCATTATTTTGCCTTCTCCTAGAATGTCCTATTCTTTTAGCTCTTCCACAGTTTAGGAAAAGCTCACAAATAGCTGTTTGGATTATTTTTTTTATCATAACTATAAGAATTATTTTCTGCTAGTTATTTTAAATAAAAATTTTTCAATATTAAAAAAATAAAAATTATTTGGCTTTCCCTTGTCTTCAGCTCAGTGACAATTCACGGCTTTTTGTTTTTCCTGATGACTTGGGCACCAGGATGTGTCAGGAGATTCACATGCAACCAAGAAGCATGAGTGGGAAAGCCTACAGGTATAAAAACGGAAACATCTAGAGTGAGGAGAGAGTCCCATGTTCCACAGAAGATCCAGTATGTCAGAATTAGGGAACAATAAAGGAACTCACTTATGGGTCCAATAGCTCCAGCTAAAATTGACAAAAAACAAGACAAGTAATTAGAATGGTTATTTGGCATAGAAGAATACAGTATGCATTGCAATTATTTTTGGGAAAACAGAAATAGGAGCAAATAGGAGCAAAATTTCCACTCCATTTGAGGGGCAAATAAGGTTTATTCTTTAATCTTCATCTTGGGGGACCCAGTGACTACTATGATCTGACAGTGGAGCTGCAGGATGCAGGGGGAGGGCTCCTTCCCTGGACATGCTTTAAGCAATAAGAATGTAAAGGTAGCATCTCAGAGTATGTATGCATTTCCATGTAGCATTGTTTTACTTTTCTAAGTCAACTGCCTCTCACCCATCCCTTACTCTTTATTCCCTCCCAGTACTTCTGCCACAGATGTTCATTGTAATGTCATTTAAAATGCAGTCTGGACACTTCTTCCAGACTTACTGTTCACAGCAGGACATGTACATTCCACACAACCACCAGTGACAGCCTGGGGACCCTCGGCCAGTAAGCGGAGACTTACTGCCCTCTTCCTCTGAGTGCTGCTGGGGTTTCCGACAGGAAGTCTTGCCACCTTTCTCTCCAACACTGATTTTTAATGCTCTTACTTTTGCTGTTGGATCTCAAGACTTTGAGAAAATTAAGTGATAGTATTTCCTCACAGAGGCACCCAGCTTATTAAGATAACAATAGGGAATAAGAAGGAGAACGGAATTGGCTATTTGTGCAGGAGAAAGTAAAAACATCCAGGAATGAGTGTCTCACACATTCTAACAGTGTAGTAGGGCAGAGCATGTGAGAACGAAAGCACAGAAGAACTTACTTATGGCTCCTGGGGTACTGGCTGCAATAAAACACAAACAAGTAAGTTTGGAGGGAGCAGACTGAAGGGTATGCACACATTTCAGGGAGTTTCAGATCAAGCACTTACTACATACTAGATCTGCATGGAAACCAGAAAAAGGTAAGTCTGCATTTCCTCCCTTTTTTCCTTAGGGAACTGATGGGATCATACTCCCTGCAATTTGTTTTTTGTTGTTGTTCTCAGTTTTTACTGTATTTTTGCTGTCAAATCCTTCTAAAAGTTTTTGTTTATTCCTGATAAACCACTCCATCAAGCCCCAGGATTTTCCTTTTACCTTTTAATTAATTAATTAATTAATTAATTAATTAATTAATTATTTTTATTAGCAGAGTTTTCATTTTGTTAAATAAGAAAATGATCAGTTACTTAGGGGATCCTAGAATCAACCTCAAGTTCCTCACACTGGTAACTAAAAGGAGAAGAGCAAAATAGTGAGTTTGGTTCTCCTTTCCTCCATTTTTGTGCACCACTTTAACCTCCCTCCTCAGCATCCTAAGAGTAGGCACTTTGTAGAAGATTAAAAAGAACTAGGTTTAGAAATAGGGGAAACTTACAAAATGGTCTTGGAGTTGCTTTTGAACTTTTTATGTCACCTATAATGAAAATTAACAAGAACTGTAATAAATAAATGTTTGCTGCTTAAACCAAAAGCAAAAGAAAAAAACTGACAAATACAACATCAGTTTGATTTAAATTTTCGGAGGACATGCAGTTCAGGCAATCCCATTCTTTTCTTCCCCGGCGTGATCTACAAATCATCTTGAGGTTAAACACCTGAGTCTCAGTTTTGCCACTCTCTAGCACTAAGACTAGGTAAATTTCTAAACCTGTGAAACAATTTTCTAATCTTTAAAAATGGTATCTCCTGACTTCCGGCCAAGATGGAGGCATAGGTGGACACACTGTGCCTCCTCTTACAAACAAAATTAAGGGCAATGAAAATTTAGAACCCCCCAAAACAATCAGAACAGATAGAAAATTGAATTGTGCGAAAGTCCGACAACGATTCACCCAGACCGGTAAGAGGGGTGGAGCTGGTGGCTGGCGGAGAGGGATCGTGGCAGGAAAAAGCAGTGGCTAGTGGTCCCAAACATGCAGGCAGCAGTTGGCACACCCCAGGCTCACAGGCAGTGGTTACCGGGCACAGGGAGGCAACGAGCAGACCCAGCAAGGTGCCCAAGGCGGCTGACCACAGTCACACATTTGCAAGCAGATAAACCAGGTGAAAATGGGCAGCGAGACAGACTGTGCCACCCAGGGCCCCAGTGCCATGAAGTAAGGCCTAAAAGCACTGATTGAAAACACTTCTGGGGCTGAGGTGCTGGGAGAGACTCTCCGTTTGTTGGAGAGGCCCGCATGGTCCTGAGACGTATGCAAGTCCACCCACATGGAAATCAGCACCAGAAGGGCCCAATTTGCTTGGGGAAAGCGGTGGAAGGGACTGGAATCCGAGAGAGCGCAGAGCAAGAGCCATTGTTCCTTCTCGGACCCCGCCCCCACATACAATGTCACAACTGAGCAACTGGGCTGCCCCGCACTGGGGAACACCTAAGGCTCCACCCCTCACTACGTAACAGCCGTGACCAGACTCCCCCCAAAAAACCCCCAAAATGGCTCAAATGGGAGAACAGATCAAAGCCGGAGAGCCAATTCATCTAAGTGATGAAGAGATAGCCAACCTATCAGATGCACAGTTCAAAGCCCTGGTGATCAGGATGTTCACAGAATTGGTTGATTTTGCTCACAAATTAGATGCAAAGATGAAGGCTACAATAAGTGAAATGAAGAAAAACGCACAGGAAACCAATAGTGATGGGAGGAAAACTGGAACTCAAATCAATGGAGTGGACCAGAAGGAAGAAAGAAACAACCAAACAGAAAACAAGGAAAAAATGAGGAGAGGCTTAGGAACCTCCGGGACATCTTTAAATGTTCCAACATCAGGATTATAGGGGTCCCAGAAGGGAAAGAGGAAGAGCAACAAGTGGAAAACTTATTTGAACAAATAATAAAGGAGAACTTTCCCAATCTGGCAAAGGAAATAGACGACCGGGAAGTCCAGGAAGCTCAGAGAGTCCCAAAGAAGTTGGACCCAAGGAGGAACACACCAAGGCACATCATCATTACATTAGCCAAGATTAAAATGAAGAAGAGAATTCTTGAAGCAGCAAGGGATAAGGGGACAGTCACCTACAGAGGAGTTCCCATTAGACTGTCAGCTGATTTTTCAAAAGACACCTCACAGGCACTTATCTAAGGGACTTATCTAAGAAAAAGAAGATAAAAAATATGACAGTAAAAAGATAGCAAACTCACAGATATTAACAACCACACGTAAAATAAAAGCAAACTAAGCAAACAAGTAGAATAGGAGCAGACCCACAGAAATGGAGATCATATGGAGGATTAGCAACAGGGGCGTGGGAGGAGGAGAGGGGGAAAAGGTACAGAGAATAAGTAGCATAGATGGTGGGTAGAAAATAGACAGGGGGAGGGCAAGAATAGTGTGGGCAAAGTAGAAACTCAAGAACTTATGACACATGGACATGAACCAAAGGGGGGTGGGTGGGAGGGGGTGTGCAGGGTGGAGGGGAATGATGGGGGAGAAATGGGACAACTGTGATAGCATAATCAATAAAATATATATAAAAAATGGTATCTCCTATCTGACTTATACTTCAGGGTAGCAGTGAAAAATGAAGGGCAGTAATGAACAGGAAAGCTGAAAAGTTCCACTAGCATGTTATGGAGAGAAATAGAGACTACAAAGGATTTTTTTTTTAATTTTATTTTAATTGTTGATCTTGTACAGTTTTCTGTCTTTTATTCTCACCCGAACCCACCACCCTAGCCCTCCCTTCCTCCCTCCCATTTCCACCCCCCCATAGTTTTTGTCCATGTGTCCTTTATACTTGTTCCTTCCCCTTTTCCCCTGAAATTTCCTCCCCTCTCCCCTCTGGTGACTTTCAGCCTTTTCTCAATTTCTGTGTCTTTGGTTATATTATGCTTGTTTGTTTGTTTTGTTGATTAGCTTCCTGTTAAAGGTGAGATCATATGGTATTTGTCTTTCACTGCCTGGCTTACTTCGCTTAACATGATGCTCCCAAGTTCCATCCATGCAGTTGCAAAGGGTATGAGCTCCTTCTTTCTTTCTGCTGCATAGAATTCCATTGTGTAAATGTACCACAGTTTTTTGATCCATTCATTTACTGATGGGCATCTAGGTTGCTTCCAACACTTGGCTATCAAGGGTTGCTATTGATGGGTGCTAATGGCAAGCTTCCACACATTTTGGTGTGCTTCCTGCGTAACTACCATAGAGCTCCATTAAACAATAGCTAGTACATGAAAATGTGCCCAAGCTACATAAATGCTCATGCACAATGTGATTCATGAATCCCACTTCAGGGTATGCAACTTGGATAAACTGTTTTCCACTTACGTAAGGACATTTTGCATCATTTGTGATGTAAGAAATTTGTGATAGAAGAAATTGGAAACATTGATAATGTAGCAGTAGGGAAAATAACATAATAAATATTGTATATTCATAAGTTGCAATATTTTTTCAACAATTAAAATGCATAATCTACATTTCTATATATCAATATTACAATGTTGTGAAGAAAAAAGCAAGTTGCAGTGATACTTTCAGAATGATGCCATTTTAGTAAAATTTTTAAAAGAATACATGCAAAACAATACTATATATTGTTCAATGATACAGAGATTATAGAAATATATGAAAATAAATTTAAAAGATTTATAATACAATTATAAGTCTTTGGAAAGAAGGGAGAGTAGTATGTGGACAAAAAATATGTGCACTTGAGAAATATGACAAAATATCATTTGTCAAATCTAGGGTATGAATTTATAAGTGTTAATTACTTTTGAACTTTGTTTTTATAACTTTAAGAGAAGGAAGAGACAAATACAAAAACTATAGGACTTGCACACCAGCAGGTACTAGAATTGAAAGAAAAGCACAAAGAACTTACCTGTGGAGTTGGCTGATGGTGCTACAGAGAGAGAGAGAGAGAGAGAGAGTGAGAGAGAGAGATAGAGAGAGAGAGAGAGACATTAGGTGAATTATCAGAATCTGGATGGCTAACCTTTGCATATCAGCTTCAATCATTGTAACTTCCTCTAAGAAGGTGAAGCCCAGGCTCAGGGAGATCCACTGACCTGGTGGTGGGTACTGGAGGTCGCCCCCACCAGCTGTTGCTCATCCTGTCAATCACTATAAAGTGTTTCACCTTTAGTAGACAGCTGCTACTCTGGTGGAACTTCATGGCTTATATTTTACTCTCCTCAACCTTCACTTTCTTCTTTTGTTTCTTTTTCTCTTCTCATGAATCTCTATCACTTCCTTCTTTTTACTCATCACTTCCCCTATTTTTTACCTTTCCTGTCGGTCAATTTAGAAACTTGTTACCAAAAGACCATCCTAAACCAGCAGGAGGAAACTTTTCCTATTGCTTAGTATTTAAATGAACTGATAGGATTTCTCTTTCCTCAAAGCATTTACAATCTAGGGAAATGTCACTAGTGGGAAGCAAATTTTTGTTCAGAAATAAGAGAATGCTTACTATAATCTCCTTTGGATCCATCTGAAAACACAAACAAAACAAAAATTAATTTGGATTATCTATTTCTCTAGTTTTTTTTAATCTTATTTTTCAATTATAGTTTACATTCAATATTATTTTGTATTAGTTTAAGGTGCACAGCATAGTGGTTAGACAATCATGTACTTTACAAAGTTATTCCCATGGTATTTCAAGGACCCTCCTGGCACGATACGTGGTCATTACAATATTATTGACTATATTGTCTATGCTGTACTTACATCCTGTGACTACCAATTTGTATTTTTAATTTTTTTTCACTCATCCCCCTAACCATTCTCCCCCTGGCAGCCATCAGTTTGTTCTCAGTATCTACGAGTCTGTTTCTATCTATTTCTGTAGTTTTGATATTATTACAGAGGATTACGTGATCAACAGCCTCAAGTATCCAAGTAGGCAAGAACTGGAGGCAAAATTTCCTCGTGGCTTAATCTATGAGTCAAATGACATGAAGAAGCAGCAAGAGTTAACTAAGGAAAATGTATAGTTAGAAGAAAAGATAAACTGTACATGGAAACATTGCAATAGAAGACTATGTTAGTTATAACATAAATTGAGACTTAGTGAGAGAAAAAAATGGCAAAATATTTACTTAGCTGATTGAGAATTTAAGTCCAATGAAGATATGGCAAATTATTATTTTTAAAACATATTTTATTTCTTTTTAGAGAGAGGGGAAGAGGGAGAGAAAGAGAGGGAGAGAAATATCAGTGTGTGGTTGCCTCTTATATGCCCCCTACTAGGGACCTGGCCTGCAACCCAGGCATGTACCCTGACTGGAAATTGAACCTGTGACCCTTTGGTTCACAGGCCAGTGCTCAATCCACTGAGCTACACCAGCCAGGGATATGGCAAATTATAATGAACATATATGCATATATTTATGGTGATTGGATGTGCATCTGTGACCTGAAACTTCTTAGTAATGTCATAGAAACAGACTCTCTAAAAGATCTGAAGACAAAGCAAATTCCAGGAAACTAGTCATGTGTTATGTTGGATGATAATAGTATTTGATATTTTATGAAAGTATAAGTAGCTAAAATCTACACAGAAATGTAAAGAAACGTATTTTTTCCTCAGCTTATTTTCAGAGAATGAGTGTTTTCCTTTCATACTTGGTTGTCACTGTGATGGGAGTTAACTGCAGAGCACACACAATCTTCTGTGTTTTACATTAATGTTACTTATTTCTCATGGTTCTGTGGTTATTTTAAAAATGGTAAATACTAATCAAAGTAAATATTAAGAATGATGAACGCTTTCATGTGCTGCAATTATATTTGTTATAAAAGTCAATAATATTAAAATAAATCCAATGTATTTAAAAGGTTTTGAATTATTATAGCAACTTCAATATATAATGTGATGTATTTAGATTCAACTAAGATTGAAGTACTAAATTTCATGTACCTAAACTAATATACTGATCTCACCTAGTATTTTCCTGTCAGAGATTTTTATAGTCTCAAGATAAAGAGCAAGGGTTTTCAGGAACTACTATAAAGGACACATAGACAAAACCAGGGGGGAGGGTGGAAACACAGGAGGGAGGGAGGTTTGGATGGGGGGGCAGTGGTGGGGAGAAAATACAGATAACTGTTATTGAACAAAAACAAAGTAATTTATGAAACAACAATAAAAAAAGAGGCAACAGAAACAAGAAAAGACCCAATACATTAATCTAACAATAAAGATAGCAAAACAAAAATATTTTAATATAAGTATATGCAAAAGAAAAACAAATACTAAGGGGCAGACTAGTAGAGCTTGGGGACTTAGAAACCTAGGGTGACTGAGATTTATAGGGCCACCTTAGAGGTTCCTGGAAAGTCAGATAAATTATCATTTGGCTTTATGAAACTTAAATTACAGCTTATTTAGGCAATAGTAAAATGTTTACTGATGCAAGTTTTCACTAAGAATGCAAGTACAAACTGGAATGGAAAGGAGCTTAGATTGTAGACTCCAAACTAAAATACATAACCAGAAATTAATAATTAAGTATTACTAAATTGTGTGAGAATAAAGTCTCTAACTACATGAAAGTTGAAGTCAGGCAATTCTAAGCTCATACCCAGGTTTAGTCACTTGCAATCCCTATGGCATTGGGGCAGGTCACTAACATCTTTCATGATTATGCTTCTCTTTTATAAATCAGGTATATAAATTTATAGAGAGTTAATTGATTATTTAAGAACTGCTTATTAAGGTTCACCCTGAGTGATGTGGAGAAGAGACTATAAGAAGGCAAGAATAGAAGCCTAGAAACCAGTCAGCAGGCAGTTGTAGTAGTTCAGGTGAGAGATGTTGGTGCTCTGGCTAAGATTGTCATCATGGTGAAAAGTGGACTGATTTGGGCCATGATTCAAAAGTATCAGGGATGGGGTTTTCTGGTGGATTAGAAGATGAGAAGAGTGAGAGAAAGGAATTAAAGATGACTCCAAGGTAGATGGCCTGAACAATTGGGTAGACACAGGTCAGTACCTGTGCGTAGCAGGAACCAGGACTTTGGTTTTGGACATGTTAATACTGAGCTGCCTCTCATACATCTTCAGGACCAAGTTTGTTCACTGCACAAAGACATATGGGGACTGAAATCCCTAACACTGTCACTGCTGTGGGGCTGCCTGGTGGAAGGAGCCCTAATGCACACTAAAGTGACCTATAATGTAGTAGAGGCTATGGGAGGTTTTTTGGGTTCTTTATCCTTGTGTGGTTGACAGGGCCACTTATAGATATTAAATAAAATAAAATTAAAAATGCCTGCCAGAGTGACCACATGGTGTGCATCAAGTGCACGTTCATTCTCTTCCTTTCCCAGTGTGCATAGTTTTATTTTGCTTATCTGTGTACCTTCGGTTCCTCACAATCAGGTTGCTTCTTGCATGGGTTAAATGTGGTGTTCTGATGAGGAGGGTTGTTTCCCAAGAAACATGAGCTATAAGTGACAATGGTAGAAAATGCCAGCACTTCTTTGTGCCCTTAAAATTTTGATGCGCATGTCATATGCTATGTGATAAAATCAGGGATTTGTTCTTCCACTGAATTAGCATTTCTGAAAGGAACACTGAATGATCAGCATTCTGAATTCTGGGACATTGAATTACGCTTGAGCACTTGGATTTCTTTTGTTAACCAATTAGGAGGGGAATAGGAGATGAACTGGAGAGCAGTGCGGAAAAGGTGCCTCACGGTGTGAAGGTGAACTGTCTCAACATTTCTCAGACTCTTCTGTACTTGGTTTCTTGTCAATTTATCTGCGTGGGTTTTTACAGCCCCTCATATTATACAAGAAAACACTGAATTTTCTTTAATTTTAACACAGTCTTTAAATATACTTACCTTGATCATCACATGAAGTGTCTGGAGGATTGAGCAAAAAGAAAAAAATAGATGTTTAATGTCTCATAAACAGATTCCTGTATTAATTTCTTAGCAATTTGGTATTGAATTTATTTACCACTTTCTGTCGAATATGAATGTTGGAGTCCTAAAAGACAAGAAGGAAACTATGAGATCTACCTTGACCTCTATGTCTACATTATGTTCCCATTAGGTACAGATGTTTACCTCTTCCTCTTTCAGATCTCTGAGAGGAAAGCTCTTTGTGGAGATTAGAAAGATTAAGTTTACCACAGCCCATCAAGAAATGTTTCATCATTAGTCTAAAGCCAAGTACAAAGAGATTTCTCTACTTTCCCAAATGTTCCCATTTTCTTTGAAATCCATTTCAGAAAACAAAGAGGTGATGCCATGGTCCTTTGCTCCTCACTCTTGTTGGTCAGGGCACATGAATCAGATGTAAGGAAAGGATTAATGGACCAAGAGTCCATGTGTGGGGCATGGGCAAGCTGCTTCCTCTGGGGGATGTGAATCTCTATGCTTATTTTATACTTATCTTTAATCTTTATGCTTAATTTGTGTGTGTGTGTGTGTGTGTGTGTGTGTGTCCCTACAAAAAAGTAGAGAGTGCCCTGGAATGTCCTTAGAACCATCATATTTCTGGATGTTTTATTTCAAATATTCTTTATCATTATTCCTTACTCATGCCAAACCTCATGTCCTAATTTGAGGGGCAGAGTATAACTCTATTATTAAAAAGAAATAATGAAATACAGTTTATTTTTATTTAGTATATTTTTTGTCTTAAATTAAGTGGGAATAGTACAGTGTAAGAATATGAGTCCTAGGCTCAGGACCACGGACCTGGGTTCCCTAGTCAACTTCTTTCTTTTCCATGAATTTGAGTAAGTCTCTTAACCTTTTTGAGCATCAATTTCATCTTCTAAAATGGAGATAACAAGTTGTGCTCACCTATTATATTGTACTTTATAGCTTACAAAGTATCTTTTCATGTACATTATTCAGTCTTCATGACAAGCTATGAATTATACAACAGTCCTATTTTACACAACCAGGAAGTTGTTTTAGAGAAGTTCCTTAACATTTCCATGATCTTGAGATAAACAGGAGATGGTAAGAATTCTTTTAATGGTCTTAAAAAGGGAACATATTCGCCTTTTCTGAAAAAATGCATAAGTCCTTCATGTGTATACACATGCATAAAGAGATGGATTGGCAATTGGATATTACAACAGCACAAGATGTGCTGACTGAATAAATTATGCTCAAAAGGAGATGAGTTTATTTTGTTCTCTAAAAAACACATTCTTACATTAATTCTCTCATAGTTTCTAGTCTACTTACCTCTACCATCCTCATAGTCCAGAAGACCAGCACCTCAAGAACAAAGGAGAGAGAGCTTCATGATTTTGCTTCTTGAAAATTAGTGGGGCTTTAAGAGTCTGAGAGCTAAGGCGGACATGAACTCCTGGTGGTGAATAATGATGGAAATCAATTCATCCTGTAGGAACTAGGAACTGTGCATAACTAGCAAGAGCAGACATTGTACTCTCATGTGACCAGTAACCAGTTTCATTTTAGCAAGGCTAAATAATAATCAGAAGGGGCTTCAAAGTTGCTTTTCCTTTTTGGTACTTTGGCACCAGCTCCTGTTTTTCTTCTCTTACAAATTCTGGGCTATCTTTCTGCAACTTTGGCACCTCACTGAACATTGCCATGGACAAACTACTTTCCCTCTTTCCCTCTTGGTGCTCTTCTTATCAATAATAATCATTTTAGTTGTGTTAACTCTTATTATTCCTTGCTACATTAGATTCTTTTACCTGGCCACATTGCTGAGGCACCTTAGCTACCAGATTTCGACCTCTGCTTCATTGCCCAAGGAGTCTGCTAGTTCCATGGCTTGGTGTCTCTGTTGCTGCTCCCAGACTACAGGTATCTGAAGAGAGCCCCAGAGTCATGAAGACCTACCACTACTAATTCATTCTGCCCAACTCCAGCTTGGCACCCAGTGCTGCATAGAAGTCTTTGGTGCATTTCTCCCAGTAATGTAGAAGTTCAGGTCATGGAATGACACCCCATGGAAACAGCTGCCAACACAATGTAAACAAGACAGGTTTGGTCCCTGACTTATGAAAATTCCATAAATGCTTCCTATCTTTATTTTTCTCATGGGCATAAGTACTTACTCTGTTCTGAACTGTATCTTGATACATCAATTTCTGTGGAAGAATTAAGCAAAAATATTTCCGTTGGTCCCTTGTGAGAGGTGTCCTTTCTCCTGTCCCAATTCTCCTCTCTCTATTTTTTTTGCTCCTAAAGTGGGCTTTTGGTCTGATGCATTTGCTGGTTTCAGCCTGTCTTCAGAGCCTCCAGCCAGCACTGTGCTATCTATCCCTCCACACCATTTATTCTCTGAGGGATCACAGGACTGAAGATGAAAAATAGGGAGGGATACAGCTGACTAGAAGGAAGTGGGAAAGATGCTAAGAAAAATCTGAAAAGAGAGACCTCATGAGCTAGAAGTAGGCCATTGCCTCTATGAGCCCAACTGTCTCCTTGACAATTACTACTCTATATGTGTCTTATCATCTTACAGTTTTTAAAGAATTTTTAAATCGATGACACTATTACAGATGTTTCCCATCCCCCCTTGCCCACCTTTACCCAGCCCCCTACCCTTTCCTCCTCTGTCCTTCACCACATTGTTGTCTGTGTCCATAGTTTATACATATATGTTCTTTGGCTAATCCCTTTGCCTTCTTTTATCCAGTCCCTCCTACACCCCTCCCTCTGAGAGCTGTCAGTCTGTTTCATGTATCCATTCCTCTGGTTCTATTTTGTTTGTCAGTTCATTTTGCTCATTAGAGCTACATAAAAGTGAGAGCAGAGGGTATTTGTCTTTCTCTGACTGGCTTATTTCACCTTGCATAATAACCCCCAAGTTCATCCATGCTGTTGCAAGGGTAAAAAGTTCCTTTTTTCTTACAGCTGTGTAGTATGCCATTGTGTAAGTATACTACTGCTTTTCCAAATTTGAAGTAACTAAAAATCTTGAATTTGCTCCCTATAATACTAGCTAGTTGTGTCTACTAGCACAGTATCTTCTCTCCTCCATTTTTTACTTTTGGTAATTTCCCTTGAAGCTCAGATAATTTTCTTTTAGAGTATTGTTGTTACTAATATTATTAAACTCAATCTGATTTTTTTTGGTTGACATTATTGGCAATGTGAGTTTGGGGAGTTTAAAAAGTGCAGGTGAATTTTTACTAGATTAGAGAGACATTGATTCATGTATTGCAATTAATTCCCAGAATATTGGCAAAGTCTCTAGCTATCTGATAGTAGAAATAACTCAGACTGAATCTTGGCATCCCTACATTTGTGATTTTCACAGAAAAAATCTCCATTTCATTTCATTGTTACTCACCATTTTGCTTGTGCCTTGTCCATCTTGTTAACAAAATAACCAGAATGGCAAGTCCCAGTAGAATCAGGATGACAGCCAAAGTTATTTCTGAAATAAAAGCTCACCTCAAGGCCTGCTTATTTAGGTCCATTCATGATCAGAGACAACTTGTGGTCACCTCTTACTGTGGTCACCAGGTAGACATACCATATCCGTTATCTCAACTTTTTTTTCTTTCATCTTTCTCATCTTACTGTCCCCACATTTCTTCCCCTGGCCATTTCTTAGCTTTTATGTAGGTCCTTTTGCTCAGATATTGAGAACTTTTGATGCTGTGTAACCTGCCTTTTGGTCTGACAGATTTCCTCTACAACTGAGTTCCTTACCCTGCAGGTAGGAGAAGTTTAGAGAGTCAGCAGGATGCACAGCAGCCCTCCCAGGTGTGAGAAAAATACTGGTTTTATTTTATGTCATTTAAGATTTCAGATTTAAATTTAATAGCTTTAAAATGTTTAGATTTTTAAGAAGCACATATTAGTACACTTGTTTATTTATAAGGTTTATAAATATACATATATAAGAAATGCATGAGTGAGTGATCAAAAATTTTGGACGTCCTTGACTGAAGGATCCTGACTGAGGTGGCCATATTAATGAAAGCCACAGCAGAGGAAAGAAATTTCATATCACTGGGAAAGACCTTTTAGTCATCTTCCACCGAGCCCCTCATGATAACTTAGATATTTTTTATGGTTGTTATTATAGTTAATAGAAGAAAGTATGGTGGGAGTAATCTGTGTACAGGAGAAAAAAATTTAATCAGATACCTTGTTATGGCTATGAAGAACAAAGACTATGGAGATTTTGGGAGGAGGGAGAAGGAGGAGGAGGAAGGAAGGGAGAAATGAATGAATAAATGTACCAACGAAACAACAATAAGTATATCTGTTATAGCAAAATATCCTGAAAAAATTGAACCCTGAAAGCCTAAGAAAGTTAAACACACCATGATTAAGGCTACTGCAGAAAAATAATAAGCGAATTCACTTGAAGATGTAATGACACACCTCCAGCTGGGGAAGATTAGGCAAATGTCTACTAAGTCTTTTAGGTGTTAGGTCATGTGAGACAAATTTCCTGACAAATCAACCTTCGAAAATATGCTCCTGTCCTGGCTGGTGTAGTTCAGTGGATTGAGCGTGGCCTATGAACCAAAGTGTCCCTGATTCGATTCCTAATCAGGGCATATACCTAAGTTGCAGGCCATGTCCCCAGTAGATGGTACACAAGAGGCAACCACACATTGACGTTTCACTCCCCCCCTTTCTCCCTCCCTTCTCCTCTAAAAATAAGTAAATAAAATCTTGAAAAATAAACCTAGAAAAAAATATGCTTCTTATGGAACACTGAAATGAACAGTAAACAATTTAGAATTTATCGTGCAAGACAGAATTTTGTAAATGATGTGAAATAATCCTCAGGGGAGAAGAGATAACCAGCTGGTATACTCAGACCAAGCCTCTGGAAAGTAGTATACCGCCTTTTTACTTATGTATGAGATGTTCTAACTATAGAAGATAATCTCCACTTATGAGGAAAATAAGAGGAAGAGTTGAGGCAGATTATAAAGTGAGCAATATTATAGGAAGTGAGATAACAGGCTAGGAATTTTCTTGTTGCTCTGAAGAGTGGTTAGTTAGTTTCTTTGAGCAGTTAAAGAAATGAATGAATAAATGTACCAATGAAACAACAATAAATATGTCTGTTATAGCAAAATATGCTGAAAAATTTGAACCCTGAAAGCCTAAGAAAATTAAACACACCATGATTAAGGCTACTGCAGAAAAATAATAAGTGAATTCACCTCAAGATGTAACGACACACCTCCAACTGGGGAAGATTAGGCAAATGTCTACTAAGTAGACATTTCCATAAATGGAAAGAGAAATCAGCCCTCACTCTCAAGCTGAGTTGATTATGGGTTAATTTCCCCAGGCTCCCAGAGGAATCAATAACAGCAAAAGAAAAGATACTGAATTTGAAAGAAAGCAGGCAAGAAAGGTAAAACAGTTGTGCTAAGGTCTCCAGAGAGAAGACTTCTGAGCCAATAGGGTCGAGGAGGCCTCAGGGAGTCATACCCAAGACTGCCATTTTCCAGGTATTGTCTTCGATGGGCTCTGGGTCATCTGAATTTCTTTGTCACAAGGAAGTTAAGATAAAATGAGCACCCCAAGCTCACTGCTTCTGAACAGTATGCACTTGGGTGTGGTAAAGCCTTGTAGACAGTGATGCATAGGGTCGCAGAGAAATCGTGTGGCTCAGGTTGATCAGACCTAAGCAGGCTATAGAAGTGTGGCCTCTGAGGGTTCCGGGATCTGTGTCATAACAAAGAACTAGAACATCGGAGAGGCAAGAGGAAGAGCCAAGGGTTTGGAAGATTTCAGAGCACTTTGGAGGACATTAAACTTAGGATACTGGAGGGGAATTTATTCTATCTGGGTTCTGGAGTAATTTCTAATTTTCCAGAGATTTTGAGTCTAGAGCTTGTGTTTCTTTCATCTTTGTAATACTTGTAAACTAGAACCTCCTATAGAATAGGTACCTAATATATGTTTAGTGATTAAAAATTAGAAAAATCTTACATTTATTTTAAAAGAAGCAATTGAAGGGTGAACTGTGTTGTTGGAGAAAGTCAGAAGTTTGTGGTGATAGGGAAAATAAGCCAGGGAATGGGGTGTCATAAGCTATTGTGAACAACAGGGACATACTAACATTCCCTTTTATTGAGTGTCTATGAACTATCAGGCTCTGCAGTAGATAATTTACAAATACAACCTCATTTAATACCCAATAACCTTCACAATGAAACCCTTCAAGACCGAGACATCTGAAGTCACCCAGCCAACATATGGTAGAGTTTCTGACTTTAAATTCCAGACTATTCACAGAGCCACACTTCATTTTAGTCTTTTAAAAAATTGTTGACATTATTACAATTGTCCCCTATTTTCCTACCCTTTGACCCTCTTTACCCAAGTCCTTGGTCCTCCCCTCTCCCAGCCTTCACCACATTGTTGTCTGTGTCCAGGGGTTTTCACGCTGTATGCACATATGTTCTTTGGCTAGTCTTTTCCAGTCACCCTGAGGTTGATGGCGATACAGTCACAGCAGAGGACTCTAACACCCCAATGACAACAATGGATAGGCCTTCCAGACAAAAAAAATCAACAAGAAAACAATGAACTTAAATCACATACTAGATCAGATACATTTAATTGATTTTTACAGAACACTTCAGTCTTGGAGGCCAACTGTCCATATGGTATTTATAGGCTAAGCAGTCAGCCTCTGGGAGACAGTGATGCCCTCCAGTTTTGGGATGCTCCACTTGCCAGGTCTGGGGCTGCTTGGGATTACTTTAATTTTTAAAATCAACTTTGATAGTTGAAATGCTTATTTGGCCTATGTTATGGATCTAGATTGTTGAGGGAGGAGTTATTTAAAAATTTTACATGTATAAATTTAAATTACTAGTATTTCAATAAATACCCCATAATTTAATTTCATGAAGACTCGTCTACTGATGCAGTTTCATTCTTATTTTACTACAAAATGACTAGAACCATCACAAGTCCAATATCAATTATAATGATTAATTATATAATTTGGCTATGTTAATCATTGTAATAGAATCACTAGGACTTGATTACACAACATTTTATAAAATATTGATAGATTAGTGCCCCACCCTGGTTTCTGTATTGTAGCTTCCAATGGTAGAATAAATGTAAACTGACAGCACAATCTGAATAGAAAAAATGTGGTAATTCTATGCTAGTGTCCTCATAACTACTAATATAATTTAAAACCTGAACCCAAACTCAAATTAAACCAACAAAACTACCTGCTGTGATGTGTAGTTTTATGTGTCAAAATGATATAGAAAAGAAACAGCAGTCCCATTAGCGTAAAGAAAAGAAATATAGCAGAATTGAGATAGCAGTTCCATTAATGTAAGAAAAGAATTATGGCAAGATACAAATTCCATTCCTGAACCCCTTGACTAAAAAGAAGAGATAAACCAGGACAAAGGGGAGGGGGAGTTAAAGATTTACCGCATCCCGCATCTGCCGCGGGAGCCGAGATGTAAGATGCTTAAAAGGAAGAGTTTTCCCTGAGATCAGGGCCCAGAATTTGGAGACTGCCTCCTCTGGGACCACGCGTGTAATAAAGAGTCGTGCTTCGTGAACTCCCTGCGTCTGGATCGTTTCATTTCTCCGTAACAAAATCACCTCGGCTATGATGCCCAGTTGCTTGGTCAAACACCTGTTTAAATGTTTCTGTGAAAGCTTTTTATATGTGGCAAACATTTACAATACAAGACTTTAAGTAAACTAGGCTAGTCTCCAGAATATGGGTGAGGCTCATTCAATCAGTTGAAAGTCTTAAAAGCAAAGACTGAGATTTCCCAAGGGAGAAAGAATTATGCCTGAAGACTATCATAAAAACTCTCCTTGAGTTTCCAGCCTACTTGGCCTGCCCCATGGATTTTGAACTCAAGACTGTGATGTCAACTCTGGCATGAACTTACAAGCTGCTTGCCCATCCTGTAGATCTTGGACTTATCAGACCCCCACATTATATAAGCCAACTGTTTTAAATAAATGTTTTTCTACATGTACTTTATAGTTCAATTCTTTGGAAGACCCTGACTAATACACCCCTTTGCTAAAAATACCTAATTGTTGACAATATTATATAGTGTATGTGTTAGAAAAACTACCCATGGGCCCTCTGTACATTTCTAGTAGGGGTGGGGGACATTTGATCTATTTAAAAAAACTGACATCCACAGTAGGAATTCTAAACTGCTAACAAGGAAAGAGAAACAATGTTGAAAGAGTTCAGATATGTAACTTTCATTGAATTTGACTTGATTGAGGTCATAGTTTTAGAATTGATGAGTAATGAATAGCAAGCGTCCCCTGAGTTTGCCTATGGTTGATAATCAAGGCATACAGATTAAAAGTATCCTTGTCCTTTCATTTAGACATTTGGATGAGATGGGAAAATTTAATGTTAATTACTAACTGGTATCTAAAGTACATAATCTAAATTATGTATTGTTGTTGATCTATATCCATATAATTTAAATACTTTAGATATACAGCCATGTAACAACTTGTTGGACAAAGGCAAGAGTTTTATTTTCTTTTTAAATGCAGAAAATTTCTCTACCCCTTTGGGATAGGCTAGGAAAAGTTATATTTTGGGCCATGCATATTAAAAAATAAAACTACTTTGGATTTGCTCAAATTTGAATGGCTAACAATCTCAATGTTTTCTCTTGAGATTAGAGAATTCTTCACTGTAACATATGGATGAGATGATTTTGAGCCAAAACATTGCCATATTTTATAGTGTAGTGTAGTTATAGAAAATCTGAGGTATAGTGAGGCCAATAGATCAGAAGATGATTGTCATTGAAGGATAGTTGGTTACTTTTTGTTCTCAGGATGGAAGGGCCACATGGGGAAGCACATGGGTTGGTCAGGAGGCAGAGGGAGAGGGAGGAACTGTGGACAAGAAACTTTATTGTGGTTTCTGTGAAAAGGACTGGGAGTGGCAGGATGAATGGGGCTAGAATTGACTAATTTGAATGATTGCAGCGGGCTCTGGGGCATAGGGGCTATCCCAGTCTGTTTGGTATGTGGCCTTGTGTGTTAGGGCAGGTGGATAGTAGCCTGGAGTGTAAGACCCTGGTAAAGGAGGTGGTTGGAGGTGTGGACTCTGGACTGATTGGTTTGTATTTGAAAAGCGATTGTGCATGGATTGTTTACTATACTAGCAATTGGCTCACCTGGGTGGAGTAATTCAGGGTCAGCAAGGCCCCGAGTACCATGGCATCAGAAATACAGAATATAAAAGGTATTGTTAATACACAGGGCAAAATACTTACCTCTGTTTTTAGCACAGGATAACTGAAATGTGACTCATTCAAAATTTTCTGTTTAGAATAAGGTCGAATCATGGCATGTCTCTTAAGTCATGGTCAGAAAGCAGTGTCCTTAGAAAAGGCTAATAGAGGGGGATTATTAGATACATTTTTATATACCTAAATATAATACCTACCAGAAAACATGTTTTCATAGATTTTTAATGACATGGGAAAAGTACAGGATGTGAATTTACATGAAAAAAGAAGTTCAAATTAGTTTAAAAATTAATCTAAAAACCATAAAACACTTTCGATTAGAAATAATGGTAATCTCTCACTGTATTGTTATGGACAATTTATTTTCATCTTTATATTTTCTAATACTTTCCATATTTGCAGTGTATTTGCTTTGCCTTTTTGAATTATAAAAGTAGTATGGGTCACATATTCAAGGGCAGTGGAAGAGTGATGACCCAGTTCACACTTGACCAATGAATGCTAAAATATTGAATTATAATTTAATTATAACACAGGCTTTGAAGAGACAATGGACAGAGTAACTCACTTTGCAAGCTGGGAGTCTTCTCTCATCTCTTCAGGATTTGGAGAAGTATTAGTTGCACATTAATGGACTCCGAAACTTGGAATACCTGACGCAGGTCCTAAAGTTTGGACATTTTCATGTATATGAAACTATGTGTCTATCAGTTTAACACCCTTCATTGTATCAACTTCTTAATAAAAGTGTGGCAATTCTCTGTAAGGCAGAAACAACCAAAATATATGGAGAAATAATGGTATAAATTGAAAAAAGAAAGAATGGGAAAGGATAGAAGGTAAGGAGACAGAAAAGGACAGAACTCAAAACGGACAAGTCCAGTTCCAAAATCAGGGCGGGAATAACAGACATCCCGTAGAAGGACAGGCCAAGGGAAGGCATACAGATGAAAAGCAGGACATGTCAAAGACAGCAAGAGACCAGACATTTTAAAGGGGATCAGAATAAAAGGATATCAGAAATTTTACCTAATTTTTTCTGAACTTCCTCCGAGGGGAATAAGAAAGAAAAGATCAATGCCTATTTCATGGGAAACAATCACAAAGAGAATTCAAATTTACTAATGCATTTACATTTAATATTAACTTTACCAAATTTCAGGTGAACACTTACACACACACTTCACAACCCCCAACCCTCCCCCTGCCCACCATACACAACATACTGGCTCACAGCTCATTATTGTCGTTACATATTCTGCAATAAATGAAAAGGGGGAACATGCAGTTAACTTAGTGAAATATAAAAATTTGGTAATATTGGTTTTGTTGGTTAATTTGTAAAATATTCTATATCCCTTTGACAATATTTAGGTTCCCATTATTCCATCAGTTAGCATTAGTATGATCATTGGCTGCATTTATTTATTTATTAAATTAAACATTTCAAATACAGTTGACATATAATATTCCATTACTTTCAGGCATACAACATCATGACTAGATATGTACATAACTTATGAGGTGATATCCTGATCAGTCACCCATCTGACACCACATATATTTCTCACAATATTATTGATTATATTCCTCATACTGCACTTTACAAGCCAGGACTATTTTGAAATTTCTAATTTATACTTTGCAATTCCTTCCTTTTTTCACCCAGCTCCCCAAATCCCCTCTCAGATAGTAATCATTAATATGTTCTCTATATGAATTTGTTTCTATTTTGGTTCTTTGCTTCTTTTGTTTTTAGATTCTATATAGATGTGAAATCATACAGTGTTTGTTTTTCTCTGACTTATTTCACTCAGCATAATTAATACACTCTAGGTCCATCAATGCCATTGTAAACTGTAAAATTCATTCCTTTTTATGGCTGAGTAATATTTCTTTGTATACATATACCTCATCTTCTTTATCCAGTTGCCAATAAAGGAACACTTAGGTTGCATTCATATCTTGGCTATTTTTACAAATAATGCTGCAATGAACATAGTGTCCCTTCCCTTCCCTTCCCTTTCCTTCTCTCCTTCCTTCCTTCCTTCCTTCCTTCCTTCCTTCCTTCCTTCCTTCCTTCCTTCTTTCCTTCCATAAATATCCAGATGTGAGATTATACAGCCATATGGTAATTTTAATTTTTTAATTGTTATTCTAGTACAGTTGTCCCAATTTTTCTTCCTTTGCCCTCCTGTGCCTAGCCCCTCCCCTGGTCCCACAGTCAATCCCCATGCCCTTGTCCATGTCCATGGGTCATTCATATATGTTGTTTGACTAGTCCTTTCCCCTTCTTTCCACCATTATCCCCCTTCCCCTCCCTCTAGCCACAGCACATCTGTTCCATGTTTCCGTGTTTCTGGTTCTATTTTGCTCACTAGTTTATTTTTGTTCATTAGATTCCTCTTATAAATGAGATCATATGGTATTTGTCTTTCACCAACTGGCTTATTTCATTTAGCATAATACTCTCTAGTTCTTACACTGTAATAGCATACATAATAAAAATACAGTTAAAGAGAATGAGGAATACAATGTCTGTAATGAGGAATACATTAGAAGAAATTAATAGCAGATTAGATAGTTCAGAGAATGGAATCAGCAATTTAAAAGACAATTGCAGAAAATGACTAATCAGGGCAGCAAACAGAAAAAAGAATTTTAAAAAATGAGGAAAGTTTAAGAGACCTCTGGGATAATCAAGTATAACAACATCTGCATCATATGGGTACTGAGGAGAAGATAAAGAGCAAAATATTGAGAACCTATATGAAGAAATAGTATTCAAAACTTTCCCAACCTGGTGAGAAAAAAGATACATAAGCCTGGCAAGCACAATAAGTCCCAAATAAGATGGACTCAAAGAGGCCCACAGCAAGACACACCATAATTAGAATGGTAGTGGTCAAAGACAAAGAGAAAATCTTAAAAGTAGCAAGAGAGATGGTTATGTACCTACTACAAAGTCCCCATAAGATCGTCAGCTATTTTCTCAATAGGACTTTTCAGATCTGAAAAAATTGGCACAAAATATTCAAAATAATGAAAGCAAGATTCTATAACCAAAACTGGTATTTCAAACATGACTGTCATTTAAAATTAAAATTAAAATAACCTAAAGGAGATAATTACCAACAAACCAGTATTGCAAGAAATGTTAAAGGGGCTTCTATAAAGAGAAGAAAGTTAACAAAAATGAAACATAATTATGAGAATTAAAAAGGACCCATGGACAAGGACAATGATGGGAGGATTCAATGTAGGAGGGGGGATGGGCAGGACAGGGGAGAGCAATGGGGGAAAAATGGGGACAACTGTAATTGAACAACAAGAAAAATTTAAAAAAAGAAGAATAAACAGATTAAAATGGCAATAAGTACAAACCTACTGATAATAACATTAAAAGCTCCAATCAGAAAACATGGAGTAGCTGGAGAAGAAACAAGACCCATAAATACACTGTCTACAGGAGACCCATCTCAGAACTGGACACACACACAAATGGGAAGTAAAGGCATGGAAAAATATATTTAATTCAGATGGAAATGAAAAATAGTTCTGGTAGCTATACTTACATCATACAAAATACACTTAAAACAAATGCTATAAGAAAAGACAAGACTTATGGTCTTGTCAGCATGGCAGCACAGGTAAACATGGCTTACCTCCTTGCACAACCACATCAAAATTCCATCTAAACCACAGGGGGCAAACACAAGGCCTGTGGGCCAAATCCAGCCCTCCACCTTGTTTTATCTGGCCCGACACCTTGTTTCTACTCAGTGGCAGCACTGAGCTCCTTGCCCCTAGTTAAGGAATAGTTACATTTATACAGTCCTAAAATTACATTTGGCCCTTTGAAGGCAACCTCGAGGCTGATGGGCCCTGTGGTGAAAATGAGTTTGACATCCCTGATCTAAACTATAGAACAGCCATCATTCAGAACTGTCAGAAATTGAACTGAATGGAAGTCCTATAACTACAGAATTAAAGAAGAAACCACACTGAGACTGGTAGGAGGGTTGGAGATGTGGCTCAGGCTGGTCCTACACCCATGTGTGGCAGATAAAAATTGGGAGGGAATTCTCAAGAGTGTGGGGTCCCAGCCCCACACCAAGCCCCCTAGCTCAGGATTCCAGTACCAGGAAGATAACTCTCCATAACTTCTGGATGTAAAAGCTAGCAGGTGTAAGGCTGTGAAAGACAGAAGCTTCTGAAATTCCAGCCAGTTCTTAAAAGGCCCATGTACACACTTAGACTCTCTCACTCTGAGCTCTAGTGCCAGGGCAACAGATTGAAAGGCACCAGAGACATATAGGGAGGAACTGAATTGTCCAGATTCAGGGCAAGAGCTGGGGGACAGCTTTTCCCTAGACAGAAGTGCTGACATAGGCCATTGATCCTTTTCTGAGCCCTTCCCCACCAGAGAAAGCAGGTGGGCACCATATCTGAGACTACGTCAACTGTTGTTTGCCCTACCCTGTTGATTCCCTGAGACCCTATTCCATCCAAATTTCAGGCCCACTGAAGCTGTCTTGGCCCGTGCTTCAAATTGTCTTAAATTCTCTCAAACAAACAGCATCTGGCTTCAGTGAGCCCCATCCCTCTCACTAATTCGCTCTAGGCTCAGCACTATAGCAGCCAGCCTTGGTTCACAGCTTGGCCTCACCTGGACACTTCCAAGCCTGGCACATGTAGCAGCCATCTCCAGATTATTTTCTAGTTAATGCTGTATGACCCTGGATAGAACACAGGCAGTAGCTTATCTTGGATGTGCCAACAGCCAACAAGGCTCAACTACAAGGAGAGAGTGTACACAGCCTGCACAGTGGGTGCACCTTGAGTACTCAGCTTGTGTAATAGGGGAGGCTGTGCCACTGGACCCTACAGGGCACTTAATACATAAAGCAACTCTACCAAGCCTGGCAGATGAAGTACCTCTACCTAATACATAAAAACAAACACAGGGAGTCTGCCAAAATGTGTAGACAAAGAAATATGGAACAAGTAAAAGAACAGAACAAAACTCCACAAAAAGGACTAAACAAAATGGAGAAAAGCAATTTATCAGATGCAGAGTTCAAAACACTGGCTATAAGGATGTTCACAGAACTTAGTGAGGTCTTCAATGGCATAAAACATCCAGTCAGAAACAAAGGATACACTAATCAAAAGAAAGAACAATTTATAGGGAATCAATAGTAGAATGGATAAAGGTGAGAATCATATCAATGATTTGGAACATAAGGAATCAAAAACCAACTAGTCAGAATAGCAAGAAGAAAAAAGACTCCAAAAAAGAGGATAGTATAAAGAGATTCTGGGAAAACTTCAAGTATACCAATATTCACATCATAGGGGTGCTGGAAGGAGAAAAGAAAGAGCAAGAAATTGGAAACTTATTTGAAAAAAGAATCAAGGAAAACATTCCTAACCCGGTGAAAGAAATGTATGTACAAGCCAGGAAGCACAGAGAGTCCCAAACAAGATGGACCCAAAGAGGTCCACTCCATGACACATCATAATTAAAACACCAAAGGTTAAATACAAAGAGAGAATCTGACAAGTAGCAAGGGAAAAGCAGTTACCTACAAGTGAGCTTGTCAGTTCAAAAGAAAGAACAATTTATAGAGACTATCAGCTGATTTCTCAAAAGAAACTTTGCAGGCTAGAAGGATTGGCAAGAAATATTCAAAGTGATTAAAAATGAGGTCCTACAACCTAGATTACTCTACCCAGCAAAGCTCCCATTTAGAACTACAGGACAGATAGTTTCTCAGACAAGAAAAAGCTAAAGGAGTTCATCATCACTAAACCAGTATTATATGAAATGCTAAAGGGTCTTTTTTAAGAAGAAGAAGAAGAAAAATATATGAACAATAAAATGACAATACATAACTATCAATAATTGAACCTAATAAACAAAATAAATAAGCAGAATAGAAACAAATATAGATACAGAGAATGTTTTGATGGTTGCCAGATGGAAGGGGTGTCAAAGGGATGGGTGAAAAAGGTGAAGGAATTAAGATGCACAAATTGGTAGTTATAAAATGGTCATGGGGCTATAAAGTACAGCATAAGAAATAGAGTAGCCAAAGAACCTATATGCATGACCCATGGACACGGGCAATGGTCTGAAGATTGCTGGAGGGAGTCAGAGGGACTGGGTGGAGTGGAAAAAGGGAGAGAAATTTATGACAACTGTTATAGCATAAACATAAAATATAATTAAAAGAAAAAAATAAAAAGGATACTACATATGATGAAGGAATCAGTTAAACCATAGGATATAACCTTGTAAACATTTTTGTGCAACTAACAGAGCGGCATCTAAATATATGAAGCAAATGTTGATGGATATAAAGGGAGACATCAGCAGTAATATATTCATAGTATATGATTTTAACACCACAGTTATATTAATAGATAGATTTTCCAGGCAGAACATCAATAACACGACAACAAAAACAACAACAACAAAAACAGTTGACTTAGAAAACCTTATACAAGATGGATTTAATTAATATTTTCAGATCATTTTCCCCCAAACTGTAGAATATACATTCTTTTCAAGTGTTTATGGCACATTTTTCAGGATACAGCACAAGTTAGGCCACAAAACAAGTCTTAATAAATTTAAAAGGACTGAAATCATATCGAGCATTTCTCAGACCTTGATGTTATGAAACTAGAAATCAATTACAAGAAAAAACTGAAAAACACACAAAGACTTGGAGACTAAATAATATGTTACTAAACAATAAATAGGTTAACAATAAGATGTGGGAAGAAATCAGAAGATACAGTGAGATAATACAACAACCTAAAATTTATGGGACAGAGTAAAAAGCAGTCCTAAGAGGGAAATTCAGAGCAATACAAGCATACCTCAGAAAACAGGAAAATTCTCAAATAAACAATTTAATTTTACACATTAAAAAACTAGAAAAAGAAAAATGGACAAAGTCTAAAATGAGCATACAAAAGGAAATATTAAAGATAAGAGTGGAAATAACCTAAATATAATCTAAAAAACAATAGAAAATGTCAACAAAACCATAGTATGGTTTCTGGAATGATAAATAAGATCCTCAGCATAGGAAAGAAAGAGTAGGACCAAATAAATAAAATCAGGAGTGAAAAAAGTAAAAATGGACACTATAGAAATAGAAAGGATTATATAAAAATACTACAAACAATTATATGTCAGCAAATTGGACAATCTGGAAGATATGGATAAATTTCTAGAAATATACAGTCTTCCAAGACTGAATCAAGAAGAAAAAAAATTTGAACAGGCCAATTACAACTTGCCAATTACAGCAAAATCAGAGGAATAATCTCCCAACAAACAAAACCCCTGGACAAAATAGCTCCACAGGTGAATTTATCAAACTTTCAAAGATGAACAAATACCTATTTTCCTCAAACTATTCTAAAAACTTCAAGAGAAAGGAAGACTCTCATGCTTATTTTACCAAGCCAATATTATTCCAATTCCAAAACCAGATATAGACACTACAAAAAAAATATAGGCCAATATTTACAATGAATATCGATATAAAAACCCTTAGCATAATATTAGCAAACTGAATTCAGCAATACATGAAAAAGATTATACACCATGATCAAGTGGGACTTATTTATGGGATACAAGGTGTTTCAATATCTACAGATCAATTAATGTGATATACCACATAAACAAATTGAAAGATAAAAATTTTATCACCACATTAATAGTTGTAGAAAAAGCTTCAGACATAATTCAGCACCTATGTAAGATAAAAACTCTCAACAAAGTGGGAATAGAGGAAACATAACTCAACATAATAAAGGCCATATATGACAGGCCCATGCATAGCTTTTTATTCAACAGGGAAAAACTAGAAATGTTTTCCCTTAAAATCATAAACAATAAAAATATATCTACTTTCACCCCTCTTACTGAACATAGTACTGGAAGTTCTAGCCACAGAAATCAGACAAAAAGAAAAAATAAAAGGTGTCGAAATTAGAGAGGAAGAGATTAAACTGTCATTATTTGCACATGACATTATACTATATAGAGAAGACTAAAGATTCAACAAAAACTTCTAGAACTAATAAATGAAATTAGTAAAGTAGCTATATACAAAATAAGTATTAATAAATAAGTTGTATTTTATACACTAATAATGAACTATCAGAAAGAGAAACTAAAAAAAAAAAAATCCCATTTATGATAGCATCAAAAAGTATCTAGAACTAAATTCAACCAAGTAAGTAAAAGACTTGCACTTGGAAAAGTATAAGACATTGAATGAAAATGTTGAAGAAGATACAAATAAATGGAAGTATATATCATGCTCATGGATAAAAAGAATTAACATTGTTAAAGTATCAATACTACTCAAAATAATCTATAGATTCAATGAAATTCCTTTTTAAATATCAATATCATTTCCCACAGAACTAAACAAATAATTTAAGTTTATGTGAAACTACAAAAAACCCAGGATTGCCACAGTAATCCTGAGAAAGAAGAACAAAGTTGGAGGATAACACTACCTGATATCATACTATACTACAAAGCTATAGTAATTAAAACAGCGTGGTCTTGGCATTTAAAACAGATCCATAAATCAATGGAACAGCATAGAGAGCCTACGTATCAACCCACATCTATATGGTCATTTAATCTATGGCATAGGAGGGAAGAACATACAATGAGGTAAAAACAGATACATGGAAAAATTAAACTAGACCACTTTCCTATACCATACAAGAAGAAACTCAAAATGGATTAAAGACTTAAATGTAAGACTCAAAAGCATGAATTTCTTAGAAGAAAACATAGGCAGTAAAACCTCTGACCTTTTCTTAGCAATATTTTCTTTGTGAAATATCTCCTCAGGCAAAAGAAACAAAAGACATAATAAGCATATAGGACTACATCAAACTAAAAATTTTTGCACAGCAACAGAAACCACCAACAATATGAGAAGACAACTTATTGAATGGGAGAAGATATTTGCCAATGGTATATCCACAGGGGGTTTAATATTCAAAATTTATAGAAAACTCATACAACTCAACACCAACAAACCAAACAGCCAGTTAAAAAGTGGGCAGAAGGCTGAATGGACATGACATACAGATGGCCAATAGACATATGAAAAAATGCCCATTGTCACTAATCATCAGAGAAATGCAAATTAAAACCACAATGAAATATCACCTCACATCTGTCAGAATGGCTACCATCAATTAATCAACAAACAAGTGTTGGTGACAATGTGGAGAAAGGGAACCCTAGTGCACTGTTGATAGGAATGCAGATTGGTGAGGCCACTGTGGAAAATACTATGCAGGGTCCTCAAAAATAAAAAAAGGAACTGCTTTATAATTCAGAGATTCCACTCTTGGGTATATATCTGATGAAACTCAAAGCACTAATTCAAAAGAATATAGGTATCCTTATGCTCATCACAGCATTAGTTACAACCACCAAGATATTGAAGCAACCCAAGTGCCCTTCAAAAGATGAGTGGATAAAAAAAGTGGTGGTACAGTCCGGTACTGGCATAAGAACAAAACGTAGGCTAATGGAACAGAATAGAGAGCCCAGAAATAAACCCATGTCAATATGGTAAATTAATATTTGACAAAGAAGGCAGGAACATAAAATGGAGTAAAAATAGCCTCTTCAACAAATGATGCTGGGAGATCTGGACAAGTACATGCAAAACGAACTGGACCACCAACTTATACCATACACTAAAATAAACTCAAGATGGATAAAAGACTTAAATATAAGTTGTGACACTATGGAAGTCCTAGAAGAGCACATAAGCAGGAAAATCTCAGATACCCCACACAGCAATAATTTCACTGATACATCCCCTAGGGCAAGGGATATAAGGAAAGAAAAAACCAATGGGACCACATCAATTAAAAAAGCTTCTGTGTGGCTAAAGCACCAACAAAATAAAAAGGGAACCAAACGTATGGGCAAACATATTTGCAAATGATACCTTAGACAAGGGTTTGATCTCCAAAATATATAAAGAACTCACATGACTCCACACCAGGAAGAAAAATAATCCAATTAAAAAATTGGCAAAGGACCTGAACAGGCACTTCTCCAAGGAGGACATACAGAGGGCCCATAAACAGATGAAAAAATGCTCAATATCACTAGCCATCAGAGAGTTGCAAATTAAAACCACAATGAGATGCCACTTCACACTGGTCAGAATGGCCATCATTAAAAAGTCAACAAACAGGTGTTGGTGAGATTGTGGAGAGAAGGGAACCTTAGTACACTGTTGGTGGGAATGCAAACTGGTGCAGCCACTGTGGAAAACAGTGTTGAATTTCCTAAAAAAACTGAAGAAAAACTAAAAAAACTAAAGAAAACACCAATTTGAAAGAACTATGCAACCCAATGTTCATAGCAGCGTTATTTACAATAGCTAAGTGCTGGAAACAGCCGAAGAGCCCAGCAGCAAATGAGTGGATCAAAAAACTGTGATACATTTACACAATTAAATACTATGCAGCAGAAACAAAAAAGGCACTCCTACCCTTCGCAATAGCATGGATGGAACTGGAGAGTATTATGCTAAGTGAAATAAACCAGGAGGTGAAACACCATATGATCTCACCTATAACTGGAACCTAGTCAACACAATAAACAAGCAAGCCAAACAGAATTAGAGACATGGAAATAAGCAACAAAGTGACAGTGACCAGAGTGGGGAGGGATGGGAATAATGGGGAAAAGAAGGGAAAGAGGGAAATCAAGGAACATGAATAGAGGACTCATGGGCATGGACAATGGGGTGGGGACTGACTGTAGGAGCAGGAGTTGATGGGGCAGGGGAGAATAATGGGGGAAAAGTGGGACAACTGTAAGTGAACAATAAAAAAAAGTGGTGGTACATATATAGAAGGGAATATTACTCATCCATAAAAAAGAATAAAACTGTACCATTTGTAACAGCATGGGTGGACCTAGAAGATGTTATGCTAAGTGAAATAAGTCAGTCAGGGAAACACCATACCATATGATGTAATTTATATGTGGGATCTAAAGAAGAAAAGAAGAAACAAAATGGAAACTGATTACAGATACGGAGAACAGGCTGATGGATTCCAGAGTGAAGGGGATTTGGTGGTTAGGTGACAAAGGTTATGAGATTAAGAAGTACTAACTGGTAGTTCCAAAATAATCACTGAAATGTAAAGCATAAGAATTATATTTAACTATAACATAATAAATGTGTATGGTGCCAGGTGAGTACTTGAAATGTCATGAGGAGCACTTTATAATGTATATAATTTTCTAACCACTATGCTGTACACCTAAAATTAATACAAATAATGTTAAATGAATCTGTAGCTGAAAAATAAATTTAGAAAACTAAATCATTTATCTATTTAATTTTGTTGTTGAATGAGTTGTTATTTTGAGAGTATACTATAAACTTTAAAAATGTATGAAGACCAATAAAACATATTTAAAATGAGTAGGTGAAATAAACAAAGTGCCTACTTAATAGACAAATATTTTTGTTTTCTAAAAATTACTGGCTTCACTGCACATGAATTTGAATTAGGATGTTTATGTGTCTCGTTTTGCTTGATCTATTCCAAGATTATGCCTGTTTTCCAAGGATAATTATTAAGAAACCTTGTATTAGTTATACTTCTAAATAACAAGTGATCACAAGTTTAGTGGCCTAAAAGAGCACACATTTATTATCAATAGTTTCTGTGGATCAGGAACATGGTATAGCTTACTGGGTCATGTACCTCAAGGTTTTTCAGGAGGCTGAAATCAAGGTGCCATTCACCACTGGGATCTTGGTTAGAAAAGGATCTGCTTCCAAGCTCACTTATTTGGCTACAGGAATTCCAACAGAATTCCTCACGTAGTTGAGGGCCTCCGGCTCATTCCCAGCTGGGCTGAGGCTGCTATCAGATCCTTGCATTGTGGTTTTCCTCAACATGCAAATTGCTTTGTCAATGACAGTAAGGGAGATTCTGTTGGCAAGACAGACATCAAAATCTTTTTTAATTTAAGCGATTCCCTTGAAACTTCTGGTAAGAGCCAGTTATTTAAAGGGTGCAGAGAATTACACGGGGCGTAAAGAGGCAGAGATCATTGGGGTCCAGGTGAAAATCTGCATTTAAGATAAAATTTGCATCAATGTCTCTCATCCTCTTGGTTTCTGTTGTTTTCATTAATTAAAGTTCTTACTTTACTTTAACAACAAAAATATCCTTTTAACTGCAACATATGGTCATATGTAGACTGATTATGTATTTAGTTAAAATATGCTATTGAAGAAAAACATTCTGTTATTATTTTGATCTCTATTGTTTTTCCTTAACAAATAACATCTCATTCTCACCATCCCACACATTCGATTGGCTTTGGCATAGTTTATTACATTCCACTTATGACATCTTACCTTTTTCACTGCAATTTTTTAATGTAACATTTGTAATTTAAAAATATGAATGATAAAAGTAATCCAATTGTTGACGGGAGAGACCTGATTCTTCTTGCTGACGCATGTAAAGAATTACATATCAGCAAATTTTGTAGTATGTAATCAGTTCATTAGTGGCCTGTTCCCATGAATGAGAACAGGACTGGGTAGAGTAGGGCGTGAAAGGCAAAAGTTTCAGGGCAAAGCAGGGTGACAAAAGCAAGAGCAGCTGAAGACCTGGGTGACAAGCCCCTGGGCAACCTGAGGCTAGGTGGCCAGAGGCCCTGTGGCCCGAGAGCCAAGAGCACCGTGAGCCCCGGAGGGGGTTGGTGGGGAGAGAGAGAGAGAGTCCTTTGTTCTGAGGACTTACATAGTTGGTGGGATAGGAGGGAAATAAGTTACATATTGATTAATGGGTGAATGGTTGCCAGCTTTCCTGGGGGAATGTGACTACCCAAACTTAGTTATGTGTGGGGGTCTGTTAGCCCCAATCCTTATCTTGCTCCAGACCCCATTTGTTCATCTTGTAAAACAAATATGTAACAGGAGGCAGTTAATTAAAATTGGGGCACTTTCCAAAGTTATTTATGGGCTCTTTCTGTAAGCATCAGGGACTCCCTGGTAAAACAGACA
Source organism: Glossophaga mutica (assembly GCA_039655065.1). Taxonomy (NCBI): domain Eukaryota; kingdom Metazoa; phylum Chordata; class Mammalia; order Chiroptera; family Phyllostomidae; genus Glossophaga; species Glossophaga mutica. The sequence continues at coordinate 108,408,120 of CM077306.1, forward strand.
GTGACCAGAGGTAGGCAATTAACCCAAGTTGTTTTACGGGCTCTTTCTTTGGGCACCAGGGACCCTCTCCCACATTCCAGGCCTTGGGATGAAAGCACAGTTTCAGGGTTTCTTTCCCAGATAGTGGAGATGTTACATAGAATTTCAAGGACTTCCCTACTTTCTTACTAACATAGTGTTTCTTGTGATGTTGGAACACCTGGCAATATTATCAGACCAGGCTCAGGACTGCTGAGTTAGTGTGAGACTTGTCTCCCTCCTCCTCCCTGCCTCAGTTTACTATTTATTCTACTTAATTGGTAAAAGGTGTTTCCTGGCAACCAGGGTGCCCAATGCTGGCCAGTAACAGTATTGCAGTCTCAGAGTTCTTCCTATGCTGTCTCCTGCCTCATTTCCCCCTGAGAGACATGATTCTCAAAAATTCTTTTTTGAGGCTGTTGAGGGGTGAAGGTCCATCTTCTGTAGCTGCTTCAGGCTTGGATGGGACAGTAGACCCTGCCTATTGAGAACTTCAAAACTCTGCCCTGTTCTGTCTGGGAGTTGGTGAAGAATTTCTGAGACTGTTAGGGATGCTGTATGTCAGTCAGAGGAGGGAGAGGAAAGTGTCCTTCCATCTGCCCATGACAGATGCCTGGAGCCTCCGGTTTCAGAGGCTGATAGTTGTTTGTGACAATCATTTGCAGCTTTATAGCCTCTATTCTAGAAGAGATAAATTTAGTTAGTTAGTTGATTATCATGGGTCCAAATAATAGTATTACTAGTATAATTAATAACGGTGCTACAAAGGGAAGAAGTAAAGACATGAGCCATGAATTTGAATCTTAAAGAGAGGTTGAACCTTTGATCCTAAATGCAAACTCAAGGATACTTTGGATGTTTTGCTGGACCTGCCCTGACTTGTTAACATAGAAGCAACACTCTTCCTTGAGGTATAAACATGTTCCTCCTGCTGAGGCTGCGAGGAGTCTAATGCCCTTCGATTTTGGAGGGCAACTCCAGCTAGTGAGTCCAGTTGCTCTTGGAGGGCTGCAAGTGTTTCCCCTGTTTTAGTTAATGACTCAGCTGTTTCCTGTGATAGGCGGTAGTGGATTCCTAACGAAGCTCCCCCTACCGCTGTTCCTGTGGCAGAGAGAATCCCAATAAGTGATATTAGAGGAATGAGGGGATCTGCCCTCCTGAAAAGATGTCCTTGTCCTCGTAATGGGAATGGGAGGGAGGCATTTTCCCATGCTATGGACACGTCAGGAAGAACATACCCCAGGGAGCAGACGCCCCTCCACTGTGGAGGGAGGGTCCAGTATGCCTGGGACCCACAGACCCAATAGACTCCTGTCAAAGGGGTATTTCTGCCATTAGACCAATTTCTGCCAGCTTAACTGGCTGTGTTTCTACAGAGACGTATCTTCCTTTGACTAGTTGCTTAGTCCTCGGGTATTTGGTGCCCCACCATTGTAATCCTTGTGCTGCCAGAGAAGCTGCAACCAGAGGGTCTATTATGGGATTGCTGAAACCTGTGTTATTTATGAATTCAGTAAAGATAGAGCCTCTTTTTGTTCCAAAATGTATGGTGACTCGAACGTTGCGGTACAGAGTGACACATTCCTCTCTTTCTTGTGGGAGGAAATTATTAACTGGATAGGATGGCCTGCCTTGGCAGTACGCTGTTTTGGGTGAGGTTTTGTCTAAAGGTGGGCTAGGAACAGCTGGCTTTGGAAAGCGGGTATGTATGAAATTTGTTTCGTCCCCTGGGTTAGCAATCCCCCCAGAGATATAGGGTATTGCAGTGAGGAGAATTCCACGAGTAGTGTTTGTGAGAGGGGGATGTGGGATTAGAAAATTTTGTTGGCACTGGCCATTAGCAAGCTTTCCCACAGGCGTGCCTCCTGGAGCATCACTGACAAGGCAGGAGGGGTAGTTGACTTGTAGGTGGTTTATTAAGTGAGAAAATAGAGGCCCTCTAGGGGAGCGTTGACTGCTAGTAGAGAGAGTCCTGGGTAATAGTTTAGCAAGGTTTTGAGCGGTTATCATGCCCCATGGGCTGGAATGTACAGCCTTTTCATCTAGGGTAATGGAGACATTTCCCCACTGTTCTGGTGCCAATGGCTGAACATAGCCCCAAGTATGGGTGGAAAGACAAAGCCAACAGGAATAATTCAATTTTAAAGATTGGGCCATATGACCAGCTAGTTCATAGATGATTTTAGGTGGAGAGTTAGCATAAGTGAAAGGGGTTAAGTGGTAAAATAGAAAGCTACTTATCAGGCTTAGGAGTAGTTCTGTGTAAGAGGAGCTTGGGGCCCTCTGCCTGCTCACAGGAGCAGGTGATGTCATCCTGCTGTCTGAGTCGTCTTCCTTCCGAACAGGAACTTGAGGTCTTCTACCGGCTCACAGGTGTATGTGGAGTCTGGATTCCTCTGCTGGTTTGAGGAAGGATCTGGATCAGGAGGACCTGGCTTTATCCTAGAAATATGAACCCAACTATTGACACCTAATAGCTTCGCAGCCACGGGGGTACTCAGGACAACCTGGTTGGGTGTCTTCCATTTGGGGTCAAGTTGATCTGCAGGTGATACTTTCCAAGTTTTGAGAAGTACCCAGTCTCCTGGAGAGATAGTGGCCAGGGCTTCTCCTTTAGGAGAAGGCAAGACTTTATTTCTATATTCTTGCAATGCTTTTTGTACTTGCCCCAAGCTTATTTTATGTTTCACGGCTTGATGGCTCTTGTTATCAAATATTAAATCTAGTGTTAGGAATGCCTGCTATATAGCATTTTAAAAGGGCTGAGCCTAGTATTCGCTTTAGGGGAGCCCCTTATTCTCATGAGGGCTATAGGCAGTAATTTAACCCAGTTCTCAGAAGTCTCTTGACAGAACTTTGCTAATGTTCTTTTTAAAGTTTGGTTTACCCATTCTACTTTTCCAGAGGACTGAGGTCTCCAAGCAGAGTGGAGGTAATATTTTATGCCTAGGGCCTCAGAGACTGATTGAGTGACCTTAGAGGTGAAGGAAGGCCCATTATCATCACTCTTCAGGGAGTGTGGGAGACCAAATCGGGATATTATTTCTTTTAGGAGCGCCTTGGCTAGCTTTGTGGCCTTCTCTGTCCTGGTCGGAAAGGCTTCAATCCACCCAGTGAAGGTGTCTATTAAAACTAGTAGGCACTTGTATCTTTTACAGGGGGGCATTTTGGTAAAATCAATCTGCTAGTCTTCTCCTGGATATGTTCTCCTCCCCTGAACAGGCTCTAGCAGTGGGGGAAGGGATGGCCTTTGCCCAGGGTTATTGTAGGTGCAAAGTGAGCAGGTTTGACAGATATTTTTTATAGTAGTTGCCAGTCCTTTGCCTGTAAATAATTTATTAACTAATGCTGTAGAAGCATCTCATCCTATGTGGAAGGAGTCATGTAGGGCCTTTAAAACCTTCCATTGAGAGGTCTGGGGAAGGAGAAATTTCTGACCAATGTAAATCCAGGGCCCTTCCTGAACGCCCCCTCGCTCTATGGCCCGTGATTTCTCTTCCCATGTGTAATCAGGCTTCAAGTCAGCATTGTTTATGGAAGGGAATAGAGCCAATTCTGTGATTGGCCTCAGAGCTGCCTTCCTAGCTTCTTAATCTGCTCTTCTGTTCCCCTTGGTAATAGGGGACATATCCTTCTGGTGACCCCTACGGTGAATTACTGCTACCTGTTTAGGGAGTCTAACCGCTTCCAGCAAATTTAAGATTTCTTGCTGGTGCTTAATGGGGGAATTCCTTGCAGTAAGGAGTCCCCTTTCTTTCCAGATGGCAGCATGAGCTTGTAGAACAAGGAAGGCATATTTGGAATCTGTATAGATATTCATCTTTTATCGTCGTCCTAGAATGAGAGCTGGAGTAAGAGCTATAATCTCTGCTTTTTGGGCTGAGGTTGAGGGTGGAAGAGGTTGTGCCTCAACAATGTCATGTAAACTAACCGCTGCATATCCTGCTCTTCGCCATCCACCCTGTACAAAATTGCTCCCATCAGTAAACCACTCCTCATCAGGATTATCTAAGGGCCGGTCTAATAAATCAGCCTTGCTGGAATAGGTGAGATTTATAATCTCTGAGCAGGAATGAGCTAAATCTGGAGATGATCTAATAGGCATTAAGGAGGCTGGATTTAAGGTATTGCAAGTTTTTATAGTTACTTCAGGATTGTCTAGGAGAAGGGCCTGATACCTGGTCAATCTATTTCCTGTTAACCAGAGATGTCCTTTCATTTCTAATACACCTTGGACTTGATGTGGAGTTAGAACCTCTAACTTCTGTCCAAGCGTCAGCTTTGCAGCCTCCTTAGCTAATGTGGCTGTGGCTGCTACTGCTCTGAGCCATGGAGGCCACCCCGTTTCGACACTGTCCAGCCACCTAAAGAAATATGCAACAGGTTGGGGTTCATTTCCTAGTCGCTGGACTAAGACTCCTAATGCTATTCCCTGTTTCTCTGCTATGTATAAAGAGAAAGGTTTGTTTAAGTCAGGGATGCCTAGGGCTGGGGCCTTGACTGGAGCCTGCTTGAGTTTATTAAAAGCTTGATCATGTTCCTTTTCCCATATAATGGGATCAATGTCTGGTCCCTTAGTAGCCTCGTATAGAGGTTTTGCAATTAGTCCAAAGCTTGGGATCCAGATCCTGCAGAACCCAGCTATTCCCAGGAAAGAGTGGAGCTGCCGTTTGGTAGCAGGTGTGTTAGCTCAGCAATTGCCTTTATTCTTTCTAGTGACAGCTGCCTAGATCCTGGAGTTAAGATATATCCTAAATAGTTTACTCTCTGCTTGGAAATTTAGGCCTTTTTCTTAGAGACTCGATATCCCTGGCCCCCAAGGAAGTTCAGAGTGAGGATAGTGTTGCAATCTGAGGCTTCCTTCCAGGGGCCACAGATTAAGATATCATCTACGTATTGTGAGACTGCTCCTTCTTGTAGCTGCAAATCTCTTAGATCTTTCTCTAACACTCTGGCGAATAGATGGGGGCTGTCTCTAAACCCTTTCGGTAGCACCGTCCAGGTATACTGTTGATGGGCCATTGTTTTGGGGTCTGTCCACTCAAATGCAAACAGGTACTGGGAATCTGGGTTGAAAGGGATGTGAAAGAAGGCATCTTTTAAGTCTAAGACAGTATACCACTGAGTATAATCTGGTACCTGGGTGAGGATAGTACATGTGTTGGCCACAAGGGGATAACAGCCTCGTTAATTAATTGTAAGTCCTGGACTAAGCAGTACTCCGCTGTGGGCTTAAGAACAGGGAGGATTGGAGTATTGCAGGGGGACTGACAGGGTACCAGCTGCCTGTGTGTAATAAACTTCTCTACGATGGGCCGCAGACCCTCTAAAGCCTCCCGCTTGATGGGATATTGTTTCTTGTGGGGATAAACTACCCCAGGCTTTAGGTGGATTTGGACTGGTTGGTCTGTGCTGGCCCTGCCAGGAACCCCAGAGTCCCAAACTAGGGGATTTACTTCTTGTAAAATCTGTTCTGGGATATTATTTTCTTTCTTGTCTTCACAGGCTAGCATAATTATAAGGACCTTATCTGGGACCTCCTGAAACTTCAGAATAGCTCCTAATCTGGCCAAGAGGTCTCGTCCTAGCAATGGTATGGGACATTGTGGAATAATCAGAAAAAAATGCTTAAAAATTTGGCTCTCAAACTGACAAGTGATAGGGGGCGTGCAAAAGCAAGTCTTAGATTTTCCTTCTACTCCCATAATGCTTCTTGAGTTAGAGGAGAGAGGACCAGCATATGAATTGAGGACAGAGTAAGTGGCCCCAGTATCAACAAGAAAATTAATTTTCTTACCTGCCACATCAAGAGTCACCCAGGGTTCTTCGTTAGAGATTGAGATGCTGGTGTAGGCTGGGGTCAACCTACTCCCTGGGCACCCCCAGTCCTCAAGTGCTGCCATGGCCGTAGGAGATGACCCCTTTCTGCTCTGGGAACGGGAGTAGTCTACCTTCCAGTGCCAGGGATCAAGGTTTGTTCCTATGCACTTGGGACATGGCCCTGGGGGTGGCTTAGTGCATTCTTTTGCCCAGTGTCCAGGGCATTTGCACCTAAAGCATATTTGATCCTTGTGCCCCGCCACGCCTTTGGGGCTTTCCCGGGTTACCTTGAGGTGGCTAGCTATAGGCAATGTTGCCTTGAGGTGGCTGGCTATAGCCAATGTTGCCACTAAGAACTAATGCAAGCTAATGCTGTCTGTAACTTTTGAAGCTAATGCAAGTAGCTTGGCCTGTCTCTCCTCTAAGTCTCGATTGATAAAGACGGAGAAGGAAACATCCATCAATTGTGCCAAAGGGGTTTGGGGCCCTGTCTGTAACTTTTGAAGCTTTTTACGAATGTCAGGGGCTGCCTGGGTGATAAAGTGTTGCCCTATTAATACCTGTCCCTCTGGAGATGATGGGTCTATATTAGCATATTTCTGAAAGGCTTCTACCAGTCTGTTGCAGAAGAGTGCAGGGTTCTCTTCCCTTCCTTGTGTTATTGCCTTAACCTTATCACAATTCACTGCTTTTTGGTATAGGCCCTCTTTCCAGCCAATAAGCACTGTATCGTGATGGATTTACTTCTGTTCCCTCCTGGTGTATTATAGTCCCAGTTGGGCTCATGATCTGGGACAGCCTCGGCTGCAGGCCTTGCATTGCCGGGGTCTTCAGTATGTAATTGATCTGCATGTTTGTGGGCCCCTTCCCAAATTAGTTGCTTTTTTTCTGGAGAGCAACATGTAGTTAGGACTATGTAAAGGTCCCTCCAGACCATATCAAAGGCAAGGATTAAGATATGGAAGCATATTAATAAAGCATGTGGGATCCTCAGAAACGTTTCCTAGCCTTTTCTTGCACTGCTGCAGGTCAGCAATTGAGAAAGGTGCGTGTACCCGAGTAGGGCCTTCTGGACCCGCTACTTCTCTCAGAGGCAGGAGGCCAGAAGGAGCAGGGAGATCTGAGGCTCCACTCCTAGTGTGTTCCATTGGACTGGGTTTCTCCTCCTTTGGTAACTTTGGATATACGGGTGAGTAGGGTGGAGGAGGAGTTGTAGTAGTTGACTCAGGGGCTGAGGTTTCAGGGCTCTGAGGCCTTCTAGGTTCTCCCTGAGAGACAAGTGAGGAAGCCTCCTTTCTCTCCCCCTGGGAGACAGATGGGAAAGCCTCCCTTGCTTCCCTCTGAGAGACAGGGGTGGAATTTAAAAGGGGGTCATCTAGAATGTCATTGGGAGACCCCAAGGTAGACATTTTCTTTGACCCAGAACAAAGAGATGGAGCATGGAGCGTGAGATAACACACAAAAAGCTTGTATGTAGGGAAGCTCCGACCACTTGCCTAGCCTCCGACAGAATAGATGTGATTGGAATACGGTGTTGTAATTGCTACTCCCATTTTCAGGCCATGTCTCCTTCTCTCCTAACTTACACTGAGGCCAAGCCGTGTTATATAAGAAAATCAGTCTCTTTTTCTTGAGACACTCAGGGTCAAACTTATCCCAGTTTCTAAGGATGCTTCCCAACAGTGATCCTGCGGGGATAGAGGGTGTATTTCCCATTTGGTCAGGTCCCTGGCGCACCTAGTAAAAAAACAAACTAAAAAAACAAACCGTCGTACTCCTGAGCCTGGAGGGGCGTCCCCAGTCGCTGCTCCAGGAGTTGACTAGTGGGATGTAGGGCGTCCCCTGTTTTTCCCACCCGCAGCTACCAGACGTCTCTGGCAACACGAAGACCACGAGCTAGGCTTGCCACGGACTATTTGTATCCCCTTCGCTACTGGTGGAATCAGCAGCTTCGACTGAACTGGACTCTGTCTGCAGATCTCAAGGCTTTTTTGTAAGTTTGGCTCCTCCCGAGCGAGGAGTTGGAGAGAGGATGGCACTAGTCATTTGGTATAATTCCTGCAAGGACTGGAGGCCGATACAATACTGTTTAATTCAGTAAGAGAGGTCCCTACTGTGGCAAAAAACATTTGCCACCTATGTGGCTCTGGGTTGCTCCTGTCTTGGGATCTATTGGATTAAAACACAGAAGTTGAGGGAGTGAGCTGGGAAGTAGGCTGAGATTGCAAACTCCAGCCTCCGATGGCAGCTCAGCTGGAAAAGGGCCACATCTAGAGGAGGGGGGAAAAAACTCCATAAGCTGCGGTTTCTCAGCCTCCTGAAAACCCTAGGTGCTGAGGTGCTAGCAGCAGGACTGCCTTTAGGGTGCCCCGCCCCCTGCTCTGCTCGGGGCAGAGGCTGGAAAAAACCCACAGAGATGTCAGGTTCCTGCCGGCCTCGGGCACAGCTGAAAAAAAAAACAAAACAAAAAAAAACGCCTGAGTTTACAAAGTTACTTTTCCCCCACAGCATTGGAGAGGCAGGTACCCCATTGTTCTGAGTAGCAAGTTAATTACTCTATTGTTCCCAGGACCTACAGTAGCCCCTAGGTCTAGAAGTTAACAGTGTTCTAAAGACTCAATTCTTCATTTTCTTTTCTGAGTTCTACAGTCAAGGAGGGGCTGAGATTTTCCCTCTTTGTACCCTTGTTCCTAGTTAACTGGGCATAGTGGGGCCAAGCCCAATATGAAGCTGAAATTGAATGCAAGGCTTGGGTTAGGCAGGTAAGGAATAATATCATCACTTCCTGCTGTGCAGTAAAGATCAAAGGCATGATTTTAGAGATTAGATGGCTGCTTGGCTGGAAAACAAACACAGCAAGTACTTGGTATAAAGCAGATAGACATGAGAGTAGTCAGAGATGCAAATGGAATCGTCAGAGAAAGGAGAAAAGACTCATGAATAAGGCAAAACCGAACAAAAAGGCCTAGTTAGGAGAACAGGGCCTGGAAAAGCCAGGACTTCCACTACAGGCTAAAATCTTGCTCCCTCTTCCCGAAGACTACACCTAAGTAGGGAACATGCCGCAGGGACGGGACCGTGAATGCTTTTACAGGGTACCTCCCGTTGCGTGGACTTTTGCTTGCCGTCGGCGGGAAGCCTAGTATTCTTCCCCAGCCCACTCCAACTTAACCTCCCACCGGCGCCGTTGCTGCTGCCAGTGCCCTTGTGGCTCTTAAATGCTGGACCTGTGGCCTCGGGGTGCAGTGATTTCTTGAGAGAGAGAAAGCAAGACATTTGCCCAGCAGACATAACATTGCCCACCCGCTTCAGTTTCTGCAAGGGGTATTCGGATGCAAATTGAGTTGCTAGAAGTCACCTGGGGAGAGAGATGCTGCAAGCTCACAACGGGCCAGTGATTGAAACCGACTTTTTCTTGGCCAGGTTCGGAGGCAGAAAAGGCTAAGGAATCCAAGTAGTGGGTCATAGTGTGCTGCTTGTGAGCAGGGCTCCCAAAGGCCGTTACCCCTTTGGTCATCGCTAACTCTCTTACGTGCCTCGGTTTCTCCCCTGTCTGAAACAGCCAGGGGGGCTCTGAGTGCTGGGTGACCAGTCCTCATGTGCACTTCCCCGGACGAGCCGAAGTTTAATTACCGTGATTGAAGTTCCCTACGAGGCCCCTGCACGTCTCAGGGATTGACCCCAGACACCCCCGCAAGGCCCCCACTCACGTAGGGACACCCAAAGATTTGGGCCGGGGGGAGGAACTGCCTCTTTTCTTCGGAGCCCGGGCAGAACCAGAGCACTCATTTCAGATCTCATTGTTTCTACCTCTGAACATAGGCCTAGCACTTTGAACTTCCCCACCCCCACAGCGCAGTATCTCCTTGATTCCAAAGTGAGAAAGGCAGGACAGCTTTGCTGGTGAGACCATACTCACTGTGTTTCAAACGACTGGAGACAAAGGGTTGGGTGCAAGTCAGGTTCCCGGGCTTCGGGCTTCGGCACCAACTCTGGTGATGGGAGACATCTGGTTCTTCTTGCTGATGTTGTAAAGAATTACATATCAGCAAATCTTGTAGTATGTAATCAGTTTATTAATGGATCGTTGTTGTGGAAGAGAACAGGACTGGATAGACTAGGGGGTGAAGGCAAAAGTTTCTGGGCAAAGCAGGGTGACAAAAGCAAGAGCGGCTGAAGACCAGGGTGGCAAGCCCTTGGGCAACCTGAGGCTGGCCAGAGGCCCTGTGGCCCAAGAGCACTCTGAGCCAGAGAGAGACAGAGACAGAGAGAGAGAGAGAGAGAGAGAGAGAGAGAGAGAGAGAGAGAGAGAGAGAGAGAGAGAGAGAGAGAGAGAGAGAGTCCGAGCTCTCGCACTTTCCTGGGGGAATGTGACTACCAAACTCAGGTATGTGTGGGGGGTCTGTTAGCCCCAATCCTTATCTTGCTCCAGACCCCATTTGTTCATCTTGTTGTAAAACAAATACGTGACAGGAGGCAGTTAATTAAAATTGGGGCACTTTCCAAAGTTATTTATGGGCTCTTTCTGTAAGCATCAGGGACTCCCTGGTAAAACAGACAGTGACCAGAGGTAGGCAATTAACCCAAGTTGTTTTATGGGCTCTTTCTTTGGGCACCAGGGACCTTCTCCCACATTCCAGGCCCTGGGATGAAAGCACAGTTTCAGGGTTTCTTTCCCAGATAGTGGAGATGCTACATAGAATTTCAAGGACTTCCCTACTTTCTTGCTAACACAGTGTTCCTTGTGATGTTGGAACACCTGGCAATATTATCAGACCAGGCTCAGGACTGCTGAGTTAGTGTGTGAGACTTGTCTCCCTCCTTCTCCCGGCCTCAGTTTACTATTTATTCTACTTAATTGGTAAAAGATGTTTCCTGGCAACCAGGGTGCCCAATGCTGGCCAGTAACAGCAGTGCAGTCTCAGAGTTCTTCCTGTGCTGTCTCCTGCCTCACAATGATGATTCCACACATAATCATGATAATTTGATCAGTCTTTGAATGATTTTTTGAAAAACCAAACAAAATGTAGACATATACGGTTAGACTAAATTTTCATTCTTAGTTTTCTTTCACTCCAGAGGAGTCCACCTGTATTTTCCTTTCCCATCTTGGCTAGGTTTGAGAGTTGTTTCTTTGTTCAAACAACAGAAACATTTCTGAACATCAACTACTTTCACAACATTACACTAGTTGCTATGCAGAATACATCAAAACATACATTTTCTGTGCTCAGAAAATTTCTCTCACGTTATACTATACAGTTGGATATCCAGGAATATATTGTCTCTCTCTTGCTGAAAGGTCAGGTGAAACCACAAAATAATAGCCAATAAATGCTTGGTTAATTTAATTTAACCATACAGAACTGAACTAAGGAAGGGATCTTGCAGAAATCTTTTATGGAACAGCTTGCCCTACCCAGAGTTAAGGCTGTGCTAAGTGTGAGGTGGAAAGCGGTATCATTCTACATCAATATTCCAAGTACAATTCTGCTAAAGATTTGTCTCAATAATTGTACTTATTCCACTTTTTAACTTTTTTAACATCCTACATTTTCTACTTCTTAATTTTCTACCTTGCTTAACTCTGCAATGCATAATTGTAGCCCAACATATAAAACCTTCCATTTCTATCTCATAGTCTTATTTCCATTCAATTCAGATATTGTTCTCTGAATTAATCTATTTTTGCTAAACTCCTTTCTGGCTCTTTATTTTACAGAAAATTAAATACCATCAAACATTTTTCCCGAAGGGTTTCTCCATTTACACTAAATGATATTAGGAGTTCCCTAGAGTAAACACTACTTAACTAAACCATGTCAAGTGGATTTTACTTACTTACCCAAGGATCTCTTTTCCTGATCTGAGAAGAGAGATCACCCTCCTATTGACCTTGAGGCTGCTCTCAGAATATTGTATTGACAGACTGCATTCGCAAATCTATCATACTTGACATCAATATGTACAAAGTGCGAAGAAGGCCAGAAAAAGTAGGAACTTAGCTCAATCAGCAACTTTGGCATTTGAACCCTTTCATTAAGAACTGGGACAACATCATGTACAAAACAATGGGCACTCCATGTTAGAGCACATGTGGGGAACTCAAGTTAAAGATGCTGTATGTTTAATGGAAATAACTTTGTTATTCTAACTACCTTCACATCACCAACCTTAAAATGATATTACGGTATATATTTGGTAGGTAGACACCTAAGAAGATATCAAAGGAAAGGAAAAGGGAAAAAGAAAAAAATATATTTCTAAGAAACACATCAGTAAAGAAGAATGTCAGAAAAAACTTATCAATTTCATTCTGAAGTTTTTCTGAAAAGTAAAATGAAAAAAAAAGCCTCATGTAAATGTCAAAGAAAACCAAAACAAAAAATAAAAAGAAGTTAAAAAATTTTAATGTACAGAAAATTGGCAGAATGAGTATGATAAGGAAAAACAGATACACAAAAAGATAAATCAGAAAATAAAAAAAATCACAGAGAAGCACATTTTTATCTTAGATAGTGAGAAAGGAAAATGAATTTTCACAATTTACTGAATAAAAAAAATGCTGAAGACATGGAAAGATAAATAAAACTTTATCCCACACATATTTCCTTTATGGAAAGTTTTCAGTATGTAAGTAATTTAACATTTCAACCAACCATACATATTTAATAAAATAATATTGTAATAAGTGTTATGGTAACAGTGTATTGAAATTGAGTTTTAATTGCACAAATCTTTCTAACTATGTCAGATTAACTGAGATGTCTTCAAGTGAAAACATTATATAACTAGTGGTGGACATATGTAGAAGTCCTGAAAAAGATTTTTTAATGTATGTTTGTATGCATGTATTTTTTAAATAATATTTTTTTATTTATTAGTGGAGGCTAAACATTCTTTTTTAATTTTTTTATTATTTATTTATTTATTTTTTTAAACTTTGGTTCATTATTTCCTAAACATTCTTTTTTTTAAAGTATATTTTATTGATTACACTATTACAGTTGTACCATTTTTTCTCCCTTTTATCCCCCTCTCCCTGGTACCCCCATTCCCTCCAGCACTGCTTCCCCCTTTAGTTCATGTCCATAGGTCATACATATAAGTTCTTTGGCTTCTCCATTTCCTATACTATTCTAATGCCCTCCCCCCATCTATTTTGTACCTATCAATTATGATTCTTATACCCTGTAACTTTTCCCTCATTCTTCCCCATCCCTCTACCCACTGAAAACCCTCCATGTTATCTCCATTTCTGTGATTCTGTTCCTGTTCTAGTTGTTTGCTTAGTTTATTTTTGTTTTTGTTTCTTTAGGTTCAGTCATTGATAGTTGTGTTTATTGTCATTTTCCTGTTCATAGTTTTGATCTTCTTCTTTTTCTTACATAAGTTCCTTCAACTTTTCATATAATAAGGGTTTGGTGATGATGAACTCTTTTAACTTGACCTTAAGTTAACTTGATCTGAGAAGTGCCTAGGTGTGTTCCTCCTTGGGTCCAACTTCTTTGGGACTCTCTGAGCTTCCTGGACTTCCTAGAAGTCTGTTTCTGTTGCCAAATTGGGGAAGTTCTCCTCCATTATTTTTTGAAATAAGTTTTCAATTTCTTACTCTTCCACTTCTCCTTCTGGCACCCCTATGATTTAGATGCTGGAATGTTTAAAGTTGTCCTAGAGGTTCCTAAGCCTCTCCTCATGTTTTGAATTTTTGTTTCTTCATTCTGTTCCAGTTGAATGTTTACTTCTTTCTCCTGCTCCAAATCATTGATTTGAGTCCTGGTTTCCTTCCCTTCACTGTTGGTTCCCTGTATATTTTTCTTTATTTCACTTTTCATAGCCTTCACTTCTTCCCTTATTTTGCAGCCATATCAGTCATTTCTCTGAGCATCCTGATTACCAGTGTTTTGAACTGTGCGTCTGATAGGTTGGCTATCTCCTCATTGCTTAGTTCTTCTTCTGGAGTTTGATCTGTTCTTTCATTTGGGCCACATTTCTTTGTGTTGGGGCACCTGTTACATTGTAAGGGGAACCTTAGGTATTCCCCAGGGTGGGGCAACCCACCTGATTGCTTTGTGGCACTGTATGTGGGGGAGGGGTCAGAGAGGGAACATGCCACTGGCTTGGATCTTTCCTGCTTTCAGTCACTTCCTCTGCTTCCCACAAGTGAATTGCACCCTTTGAGGTGTTACCCTGGTGCTCACTCCTGGGTGGGTGTGCTTGTGTACATTCTAGGACCCTGTGGGCCCCTCCAACAGACTTTCCTGTGAGACTGGCAGTTTCTCCCATCACCAAACCCCCCATAGGTTTATACAACCAGATGTTTTGAGGTTTTATTTTCCCATGCAGGAACCCTGGGACATATAGTTTGTCTGGCTCCCAGTTGTTGCTTCCAGTATATCCGCATGCAAACATGGGACTGCCTAGTCCATCAGCTGCCACCTCGTCCACTCTGGTCTGCCAGCTGCTGTCTTGCTATGAGTCCTCTCCACCCCAGCTGCCCATCTCTATCCCTCCTACCAGTCTGGATGAATGTTTCTTCTCTAAATCCTTGGTTGTTGGACTTCCATACAGTTGGATTTTCTGACAGTCTGATTGTTTTTGTTTTTAAATTTGTTGTTGTCCTTCTTTTGGTTGTGTGAGAAAGTGAAGTGTATCTATCTATGCCTCCATCTTGGAAGCATATGATACTTTTTTATGACTGACCTTGGATGCCTTTATTTTTAATTAATTAACTTTAATTTTAATTTGTTGACATTTTGGAGGTACAGGAATTAAGAGTACAACTCAATATAAACATCATTTGCACTCTGCATCCTGCACCCATCATGCAAAACAAAGTCTCTTTCTATCCTCATTTCCATACCCATGCCCCACATTTGTCTACTTCCACCCAGCCGCTACCCCTGTCCCTCTGTCCCTCTGGCTATCACCACATTGTTGTCTTTCTATGTGTTATATATATAATCTTTTTGTTTACTCCCTTCACCTTTCATCCAATCCCCCAACCTTCTTCCTTTCTGACAGCTGTCAGTCTGTTTCATGTATCCATGCCTCTTTCTGTTTTGTTCATCAGTTTATTTTGTTCATTACAATCCACATATAAGTGAGATCAAATGATATTTGCCTTTCTAAGATGCAACAACCACTGAGAAAGTGAATGACTATCATCAGTCTGGGTACAATCTTTTCGAAGTCTGATGATTTTTAAATCTTTATATTTATCAAAATTTTACCAAAATTAATTTAGTTTTTGGGTTGAGAGGACTTTCAAAATTAGCTTTAAAAATCTGTATTCTTGAGAATACTCATTTCCAGCCAAGATGGATGCATACGTAGATACACTGTGCCTCCTCACACAACCAAAAGAAAGACAACAAATTTAAAAACAAAAAACAACCAGAACTTCCAGAAAATTGGGCTGTATAGAAGTCTTCACAACCAAAGAGTTAAAGAAGAAACATTTATCCAGACTGGTAGGAGGGGTGGAGATGGCAGCTGGGGTGGAGAGGACTCACAGCAAGGTATTGGCTGGAGAACCAGGGTGGGCCAGGTGGCAGCTGGCAGACCTGTGGTCCCACATTTGTGTGTGAATTAACAAGGAGGAACAACTGGGAAGTGAGACACACTGTGCAAGCCAGGGTTCCAGTGTGGGGAAATAAAGCCTCAAAACCTCTGATTGGAAAAACCTGTGAGGGCTGAGGTGGCAGGAGAAACTCCCAGCCTCACAGTAGAGTTCGCTGGAGAGACTCACGGGGTCCTAGAACATACACAAGCCCACCCACCCAAGAATCAGCACCAGAAGGGTCCAATTTGCTTGTGGGTAGTGGGGAAGTGACTGAAAGCTGGCCAAGAGCTGAGCAAGTGGCATTGTTCTCTCTCTGACCCCTCCCCCACATACAGCACCACAATATAGCCAAGTGGGTTACCCGCCATGGCGAATATCTAAAGCTCTCCCTCTTACTATGAAACAGGTTCACTGAGACAAAACACATGGCCCAAATGAAAGAACACATCAAAAGGGCACAAAAAATACAACTAAGCAATGAAGAGATAGCCAGCATTTTCAACTGTGGACCTGTGAGATCCATGGTTCAAAACACTGGTAATCAGGATGCTCACGGAAATGGTTGGGTATGGTAGCAAAATTGAGGAAAAAGTGTAGGCTATGCAAAGTGAAATAAAGGAAAATATACAGGGAACCAACAGTGAAGAGAAGGAAACCAGGACTCAAATCAATGGTTTGGAGCAGGAAGAAGAAGTAAACATTCACCTGGAACGGAATGAAGAAACAAGAATTCTAAAAAAACAAGGAGAGGCTTAGGAACCTCTAGGACAACTTTAAACATTCCAACATCTAAATCATAGGGGTGCCAGGAGAAGCAGAAGATCAAGAAATTGAAAACTTATTTCAAAAAATAATGGAGGAGAACTTCCTCAATCTGGCAAAGGAAATAGACTTCCAGGAAGTCCAGGAGGCCCAGAGAGTCCCAAAGAAGTTGGACCCAAGGAAGTACACACCAAGGCACATCATAATTACATTAGCCAAGATTAAAGATAAGGAGAGAATCTCAAAAGCAGCAAGAGAAAAGAAGAGAGTTACCTACAAAGGAGTTCCCATAAGACTATCAGCTGATTTCTCAAAAGAAGCCTTGCAGGCAAGAAGGAACTGGAAAAAAGTTCTCCAAGCCATGAAAGGCAAGGACCTACATCCAAGATTACTCTATCCAGCAAAGGTATCATTTAGAATGAAAGGGCAGATGAAGTGCTTCCCAGATCAAGTTAAGTTAAGGTTAAGTTAAAGACGTTCATCATCACCAAGCCCTTATTATATGAAAAGTTGAAGGAACTTATGTAAGAAAAAAAAGAAGATCAAACTATGAACAGGAAAATGAAGAGGAAAATCAACAACTGAACCTAAAGAAACAAAAACAAAAACAAACTAAGCAAACAACCAGAACAGGAACAGAGTCACAGAAATGGAGATCACATGGAGAGTTATCAGAAGGGAGGGGGAGGAGGGAGAATGGGGAATAAGAAACATAAAGGGTAGGTACATAATAGACAGAGAGAGATTAAGAATAGTATAAGAAATGTAGAAGACAAAGATCTTCCATGTATTGCCCATGGCTATGATCTAAGGTGGGAATGGTGGTGGGAGGAGGGGTGCTGGACAGAGGGGAATAAAGGGTGGAAAAATGGGACAACTGTAATAGCATAATCAATAAAATATATTTAAAAAAATAAAAAGTAAAAATCTGTATTCTCTGATTTTCTAATCTACCTAAAGTGGATAAAGACTTTTGCCTATTAAATTACTTATAAGGTCCTCGATGGTGCAGCTTAGTGGATTGAACACTGGCCTGGGAACCAAAGAGTTTCTGGTTCTATTCTCTGTCAGGACACAAGCCTGGGTTGTGGGCGAGGTCCCCAGTTGGGGCTGCATGGGAGGCAACACACATTGATGTTTCTCTCCTTCTCTTTCCCTTTCCCTTCCTCTCTGTCTAAAAATAATAAATAAAATCTTCAAAAAAAAACCCCCAAATTAAATTACTTATAAGTATCCATTCTGACAAGTGTATGGTGATATCTCATTGAGGTTTTAATTTACATTTCTCTGGTAATTAGTGATGTTAAGCATTTTTTTACATGTCTACGAGCCCTCTGTATGTTCTCTTTGGACAAGAGTCTTTTCAGGTCTTTTGCCTGTTTCTTAATGAGGATGTTTGTCTTCCTGGTGTTGAACTGTATTAATTCTTTGTATATTTTGAAGGTCAAACCCTTGTTAGATGTATCATTAGTGAAAATGTTCTCCCATACAGAGAGTTCCCTATTTATCTTGCTTATGGTTTCATTAGCTGTATTGAGGCTCTTTTAATTTGATGTAGTCCCATTTGTGTATTTTCTGCTTTTTTTTCAGTGCCTTAGGAGATATATATTGGCAAAAATAATTCTGTTTGAACATCTGAGATTTTACTCCCTATGTTTTCTTCTAGGATTTTTATGGTTTTGTGACTTACATTTAAGTGTTTTATCCATTTTGAGTTTATTTTGTATATGGTGTAAGTAGGGCACCTGTCAGAATGGCTACCATCAATAGATCAATAAACAGCAAGTGTTGACTAGGTTGTGGAGAAAAGGGAACCCAAGTGCACTGTTGGTAGGAATGCAGACTGGTGCAACCACTGTGGAAAATAATATGGAGTATCCTTAAATTAAAAATGGAGCCCCCTCATGACCCAGTGATTGCACTTCTGGGAATATATCCCAACGATTCTGAAATGGAACACCAGTACAAAAAGTATATGCACCCCCATATTTATAGCAGAGCTATTTACAATAGCCAAGATTTGGAAACAGCCTAAGTGCCCTCAGTAAACGAGTGGTTAAAAAAGCTGTGATACATTTACAATTGGAATACTATGCAGCACTTAGCACTTAAAAAAGAATCTTACATTTTGCAACAGCATGGTTGGCCCTGGAGAAAATTATGCTAAGAGAATTAAGCCAGTCAGTGAAAGAAAAAATACACATGATCTCACTTATATGTGGAATCAAATGAACACAATAAACTAACCAACAAAATAGTACAGAAGCTTAGATCCATGAAACAGACAGATAGCTGCTGGAAAGGAGGGATGGGCAGGATGAAAGATGGTGAAGGGATTAACCAAAGAACATTTATGCACAAAAACCATGGTCACAAACAGCAATGTGGAGATTGGCTTGGAGTTGGTAAAGGGTGGGGCTGGGTGTAGGTGGGAAAAGGAAGAAAAAGTGGGAACAAATGTAAGAGCATAAACAATGAAATTTTTACAAAATTACACATAAGTAGAGAATTTCTCAGAACAGACATTTTTATAAATGCACAGAATATAAATGGAATAAAAATGTTAATTACTGACTCATGAGTTTGGAGGAAACATAATTTAAAAAGTGAGTTAATGAACTCAGTTTTAATGAATGTCACAATTATATGAGCAAAATATTAGAAGACTGTGCTCTTTCATGTGAAAGCCTAGAGTCTTTGTCGATGTCCCTTCCAAAACTTTCATGCAAATTTTGAGATTAGCTCATCTATAGAGTAGACATTTTGTAAAAAGACAGTGTTTGTGAGTCCTTACATATTAAGAGATTCACACTTTTATTTATTATGTATGCATACACTTGATCTACATTCTTGCGGGAAGCCTCTTTCATGGTCTCATATTTATGGTGTGGTCCTGTGTCCATCTCTCTTGTATTTGCTAGACTGAAACATCTATTAAAATTCATCACCATTTTCCAAGTTATAGCCTTCCTAAATTTAGATAATTTTTAGTACAATTTTTCTCACAGAAAAAAAAGAAAAATAATGTTACCTCATATCCATTCTGTGAGGAAAATCTCATCATTTCTATATTAAATAACAGGAAAAAAAGAAAAAAGAAGTATTACGTGGCAGTGAAGAGAGTTCTAAATCAAGTGAGACTTTCTTGGAGAAAACTTACATGTCAGAAACTTTAAAAACTTCTAAGCTTGCACATAGCTCATTAATAAGATTCTATTCACAAAAGGCTGTGTTTCCTCGATTGCCACAAGACAAACAAAAGAGGTAATAATGAGAGAAACAGGATAGCAAATGAAGGTGGGTAACCTGAGCTGGAAAGATAAGATAATGAGACAAAATCATATACAAACATATCTTGGTTTGAGTTAAGGAAGATGATTATTGGGAGTCGAGGGAAAGGTTATAAGAAGCAGATGAGAGAATGACAAAGTACGCAGTGAAATATATTATTGCTATTTTCCTCTTTTTTTCCTGTTCACTTTCCCCTAAAAAGTAAAAGGAAGAAATAAACAATTTATTCCCAGTGAAAGTACAAGTTGGAGAATGTAGTAGAACGAAAATTGGAACCCCTTACAAAGTTTACTCTGGAGTGCAAACTGACCAACATTTGTGAAAACTGGAATGATGAGGTTCCAAAAAACATCTCCCCAACCAGAGGCAACGTTGTTTACCTTCCCCAGAAATTCTCACAAAAAGAACTTAATCAGGATACAACCAACAGGAAGTTAGGGCACAGCCTCTAGGATGCACAATAGCAATCGTTCCTGTGTCGTTGAACTATCATTTTCTTCAGATTAAATTGCAAACATATATTTGTGCATGAGACAGGTACTTAATTAAATGGTGGTGAAGAAGCACACAGTGAAGGTGTTGGAATCCGGAAAATAGCTAAAGGACTGTCCCTGTGAGATTTTGCTGTCCAAGAACAGAGAACAAAGAACTTGAGGCAGACTACCATTTAAGGAGATGTTTAGGTTTAAATTTCCCATTCCCCCTACCCTGTAACACATAGATCCCTCGCGCGCCAAAAGATAGCCAATGGCTTACAGCCATATCTGCCTCTGTAAAATGCTTGCTTGCGTCTATAAAAAGGCTTAGCTGTAAGCGTTAGGTGCGCGACTCTCATCTGTAGCTCTTCCGAACATCGTGTCTCCGGACACTCTGAGAGTTCGCCCCTGCGCAGGTTAAAATCTTTTTTTTGGCCAATAAAGTAACACCTTTGAGTCCTAAAAGTTTCTGAACATCTGTTTCTCGCGTCGGTGAATGCAACAAAGGCACCCATCTGTCCAAAACGGTTTCGTTGCACCAACGACATGAAACCTGCTCTGTACATTAGAGATATATTCCTAAATTCTATTCTTAGGAATGGAACTGAATACAACTAAATGAAATTTAATATATTAATCTCAAGAATGCAGTTGAAATTGTCTTTAGAAAAAGATATGAAACTTTGAATGACTACATTAGGGTTTTTTGTTTTTAAACATAGCAGGACAATAGTAGTTGTGTTCTTCATTTAAAATTTTCAGGATTAAGAAATATATTTGAACTTTCTTTGAGATATAAAATTCTTCCAAAAATATTTGACAGGAACTGAAGCTGGCCATTAAAATGCAAAAAAAAAAAAAAAAAAAAAAAAAAGAAGAAGAATTACTAGTTTGGAGTTTATTTTTAAAGCCAGGAAAATTATGGAATATATTTAGATATGCGGGAGCATGTTGACTATATATTCAAGGGCAGTGCAAGTGTGACTGTAACAGGGTGCAGCCAAGAGGGGGGCCCCAAATAGGGATTTGGAATGGGGTCCAGAGCGCAAGGTGTCCAGGAAATACTAGAAAAATATATAGGATGTCCTCACCCCTCCCTGGCTACAGGTTTGAGTTGGGGGAAGGGACACATGGAGCAGGGCCATTGAGATCTGTTTTGCATAGCGACAGCTTGGCAGCTAACTTCTGGCATGATCATTTAACATATCTATAACCTTTAGTTATTTTCATAGATATGTTAAATAGCTGCAGCCATGCTTTGAGCCAGGGAGAAGGGAGTGACTTCCACCCAAGATGTAACTGGAAGGCAACTCCCCCTGTTTACAGTGCCTGTGTGAGAGCTTGGAGATGATTGGCTCCACGCTATGGGGCCATGAGCACCTAGACTCACTATGGCAGCCCAGTAAAGCTGGAAGATACGGAATGCTGGCAGGTGTAACCTACTGTAAGAGGAGTTGGAAATAGGGCTGCAGAGGAAGATCGGTGCGGGGATTTAAACCCAGGTACGGCAGCCATTGGAGAGAGAACCATGGGGCTTTGGCAGAGTGGGGACCCTGAGGTTTGGGCTTTGGTGAGAGTGAGGACCATGTGCCTTTGGGGTGCTCCCTTTTGCCATGTGGCTTAGGAAGCAGGAGAGACTTTGACTCTTGCTGGTGGGCCATGAGAAGGTGCCACAAGGTTTTGGATTAACTGGGGATCATGGCAGCGACACAGCTGATGGTGCCGGGAGCCTGAATCACAGACTTCTATTTCTGTTCCTGAGATACAGCACCCCAGATAAGGGCAGAGGGAGAAGGAAGGACTGTGTGCGTCTGTGGGTATCCTAAAGGACTTTAATATTTTAATGAAGACGTTAAGTCACTAATTTGTATAGCTTTAAATAAATATTTCCTTTCCTTTTCACAAATCTCTGGCATCGAGAGACATCTTTCCTCTGGCGGTGGGCATAATCAACCTAGTGGGGGGTCCTTTCGGTATCAGTATATCGTACACCCCCGGCTTGGGCCTGTTCTGTAACATTACCATCAGGTTCACTCTTGACCAATGAATGATACCATATATTACACAGATTTTGAAAGAACAATGGATAGAGACACCGAACTTGGCAAATTTGGAGTCTTATCTATTCATGATTTGGGGAAGTGTCACTTGCATAGCAATGGTCCCTCAAACTTGAAGTACCTGACAGAGGTTCTAAGTTTGGATGTTTTTTTCCAGTACTATTTATAAAATAGTTACCATGTGCCTATAAGGTTAATGCCCTTCATGCCACCAACTTCTTAATGAAACTGTGGAAAGTCTCTGCAAGACGGAGATTGCCAATGTTTATAGGGGAGGCACGGTATGAAATGGAAAAAGAAGGAATGGAAAAGAATGGAGGTTAGGGAAACAGAAATGGACAGAACTCAAAATGGGAGAAACTCAACACCAAAATGAGTGCGGGAATGCTAGGCATCCAGGACAGTGGTGAGCAGAGAGATGGCACATAGCTAAAAAAGCAAAGAAGAGTCTTCGTATTTGTTCTCAGTTTTAAATTACACATATGGTTCCTAACTTTTCTGACTGAATGTGATTTGACTTGGGTGATAAATATACATTGCAATTATACAGATGATACATTATTTAATTATGCACTTTAAACATATGTAATTTTATTAAGCAATGTCACCCCAATAAATTTAATAATTTTTAAAATTAAAAGAAAATGAAAAAAGGACAAATTCAAATTTACCTGTTGGCTTTCTTAGGATTTTTTAAATTACTTTATTGTTGTTCAATTACAGTTGTCTGCATTTCCCGCTCCCCCCCCCATTCCCCTAACTTCCTTAGGATTTTAATCTTGAGTACTTTGTGTTATTTTTTAAACAGAACTATTGAGGAAAAAGGCCTCATTATTATGTTCACCACCCCGATAAATCCCCACATACATAAAAATGTCCAAGTAATGTATATGTTGTTTGAAAAGTTAACATTTACAGAAAAATACAAAGTAAAAAAGTGAAAGATGCCCTTTACCCTATATACCTAATCCCTTTACTAAGAATAAGCATTCTTTACCAAGAATAAGAATGTTGTGTTGAGATTTCTTCTATAATACAAATAAAAGTGTACGCATAAATAGCAAATCTTTAAAAATTTAAATTTAATTGTGGAAATTTTCTTTATTTTTTCATTTTTTTATCGCTGTTCAGTTAGTTGTCCCATCTTTCCACCCCACCCCTGTTGCTCTCCCCTGCCCCAGCTCACACCCACACAGTCAATGCCCATCCCATTGTCCGTGCCATGAGTCCTCTATTCATGCTCCTTGATTTGCCCCTTCCTCCTTATCCCCCATTATCCCCCTCCCCCCACCCCTCAGATCACTGTCAGTTTGTTCTTTATTTCCATGTCTCTGGTTCTATTTTGCTCATTTGTTTGTTTTGTTGATTAGGTTCTACTTATAGGTGAGATCATACGGTACTTGACTTTCACTGCCTGGCTTATTCCACTTAGCATAAAACTCTCAGTTTCATCTATGCTGCCGCATGGGGGACAAAAGGGCTGTGAACAGAGGCACCCAAGAACTTAAACATGTATTACCTACATTGTGGTCTTTCAGTAACTCTTGTACAGTGCTTGCAGCAACTTTGTACAATGTAGGTACTGCAATGAGATTTGAACATAAATATTTAAGAGCATACAATGACCACATTAAATGTAACAAGTATTTGATAGTAGCCTAAAGAGAGTGAAAAGAGATCAGGGATATTTTCATAAGAAAATTTCCACAAATTTGGGTATGGTCTTTGCAGAGGTATTTACATTAGCCAAGATTTGGAAGCAGCCCAAGTGCCCATCAGTAGATGAGTGGATAAAAAAGCTGTAGTACATTTACACAGCTTTTTTTATTAGGAATACTTCTTGGCCATAAGTGATAAGGAAATCTTATCTTTTGTAACAGCATGAATGGATCTCAAGAATATTATGCTAGGTGAAATAAGCCAGCCAGAGAAAAAACAAAGTAATGTATAATTTTACATGTATACAGAAACTAATAAACAAAATAAACTAAGAAAAAAACCCCAGAAACAGACTCATAGATACAGAGAACACACTGACAGGGATTAAGCAAACAAAACTAAACAAAACAAAAAACTCACAGACACAAACAACAGTATGATGATCACCAGGGGAAAAGGGGGGTGGGGGAGTATAGAAGAGGGTAAAGGGGGATAAATGGTGATGGAAGGAGACTTGACTTAGGGTGGTGAACACACAATAAGATATGCAGCTAATGTATTATAGAATTTTGTACCCTAAACCTACATAATTTTGTTAACCAATGTCACCCCAATAAAAAAAATTTTTTTTAAGATTTTTATTTATTTATCTTTAGAGGGGAAGGGTAGGAGAAAGGGAGAGGAAGAGAAATATCAATGTAGGGTTGTCTCTCGTGTGTCCCCTGCCGGGAACTGGCCTGCAACCCAGGCATGTGCCCTGACTGGGAATCGAACCGCGATCCTCTGGTTCGCAGGCCCGCGCTCAATCCACTGAGCTACACCAGCCAGGGCCCAATAAAATTTTTAAAAAGATGTGGTACACATGTGCAATGGATTATTACTCAGCCATAAGAAGGAATAAAAACTTACATATTGCTACAATGTAGATGGACCTGGAGGGTACTATGCTAAGTAAAATAGAGAAAAAGAAATATCATATGATTTCACTTATAGGTGAAATCTAAAGAACAAAACAAATAAACAAAAGGGAAATAGACTCATAGATGCAAAGAACAGATGGAGTTGTTTGGGGAGCTGGGTGAGAAGGTGAAGCTATTAACAAGTACAAATGGGTGATTACTAAATAGTCTATAGGATACAAAGTTCAGCATAGGGGATATAGTCAATAATATTGTAATAGCTGTGTATGGCGCCAAAGGTACTAGACTTATTGGGGGACCACTTCATAAATTATATAAATGTCTAACAAACAACTTTGTTATACACCTGAAACTAATATAGAATAATCTAGAATGTCAACTGTTATTGACAAATAAAAGAGAATATATATAATATTACCACTTAAATGAAAAAAGTAATGTATATTGTAAAAATTGTATTGAAATGTCTGCAAAAAAGCAGAAAAAGAGTAACCAGTTAAATGCCTGCTAAAAGACAAGTAAACAGCTGAGAGAGAGAGAGGTTATCACTCATGAATTTTTGCTGTATGTGCAGATGCATAACTTCATAAATACTCTCTTTAGTTGTATATCGTTGTTTATGCTAATACAGTTTTTCTTGTTTTCCCTCCTTTCCCTGCCTTCACCCAGCTCCTTCCCTCAGCAATCCCCATACCTATTTTTTGAATCTCAATTTATTTCCATGGACATATATTTAAAAAGTAAACATAGATTGAAACTATATATATATATCAAATTACTAATTCTCATTAATTTATCTGACAGATGAAATGACTCAGTGTCAGAGCAATGTAAAGTAACATACAATTTTTCTGTAATCTATTTTTTAAAATAGTATAATTTGAAAAGTAATATACATAATTTTAACTTTTAATTTAAGGACATAGAGCTATGGATTTTTAAAAATTTCTCTGTATTTTTAAAACGTTTTGCCGTTACATTTTAAAAGAGAACTTTCCAGCTCAGCGTTCCATATACAGATTACAAGGGCTGAAACCTAGTGCTCTGTATATGAATTGAGAACCAAAAAGAACCTTTTGAAAAGAATGGAATGAGATACTTCATTTTATCCTGGGAAACCTTTCTAACTAAATATTTTATTTTGTGTGTGCCCCAAACAGAAGCAGAACAGTTACCTGAGTGGCCCCTGCAAGAAAGGTGGCACCTGCTGTCAGAGCCCCTGCTGGGCACGGAAACGGAAACACAGCTCAGCTCGGAAACTAAGTGAAAGCAGGACGACACCATCTTCTGAAAGCAGGGAACTAAGGAGAGGTAGAGGTAGGTGAACAGAAATGCGAATTAATTCCATGGAGCATTATCCTTGGCAGTGTGAAGGGTGGAAAATGATTATTCCTAAAGCTCAGGTTCCCACCATTTGTCTGGTCCTGCTCTCTCCTCAGTAACTTCTTCCACATGTGATCATGTTCCAGGAGGTCCCCGGTAAATGAGAGAACACTCTCCCCCTTGTGGGTGCACATATTTTCGGTATAATCATTAATCATAATCACAGTCATAAGAAGGGTGTTCCACATTTGAACTGTTTGCAATTCATACGAATTTGTTCTAAATTCTGCCTAATTAATCCACTCAGTTAAACACCTCATCAAAATTAGTAATTTATTAACGTATTTGCAATTAAAATAATCACCACATCTTGTAAAAAATTTCCTTTCCAGAGCCTAAATATCTTCCATTTATTTATTCATTTTTCCTTAATTAGAGTTTGGGAACCTTGGAGGTTCTGGAGACTATAACCTCATGTCCTTACCTACTTTGATACCCAGGGTTAATACAATTTTTATGTGACAATGAATGATGGGATGTTAGAAGGAGACTAGAAAATCCTTTCTGTAGAAATTACTTTCTTCAGAGACACACTAAAATGCTCTGTCTAAATGTTTTCTTGGCTCTATTCAGAATTTCAGTGGCCAAAATATCCAGCTCCATCACTTCACTCATTTTTAACCTTACCAATTTCTTTGAGTTTCTTGAAGAAGACTTGATAAACCAAAGCTACTACCGTGATTAGAAGGGAAGCTGACATGGTCTTGTATGTTACTCATTACAATGTAAAATGTGAGAAATGGAATCCCAGAGACCTTTTTTGCTGACAGCTATATAGATTAAAACAATGTTTTCTTTCACTTCTTTCCTGCCAGCAAACAGGAGAACCACGACCCAGGTCAGTTTTCTTTAGGAGAAGTGACCTCCATCACTTCCTAGGGTACAGGGGAGGGTTGCTCTCTGGGCTGGGCCCTTGGTGGAAAATGGAGGACAGGACAGGGATGGGGAAGAGCTTCTCTCCTGGGTCAGGTGTGAGCTTTGAGCAAGGTAACCTCACCTGGCAGCAGCAGCCCAGGGGAGTGAAGGAAGCCCTGTCGGATCACAGGCCTGATCTCATCTCCATCTTTCTTCCTGAGGGAGGTGTGAGAGGCTGGAAACAATAGGCGTGATTCTAGATTATTACAAGACTTGCCTGAGTGAACTCTTGAATGTGTTTTGCTCCAGTGACTGAGTCTAAGAAGGGGGTACAGGGAAAAAAGAAACTCAGACTGTTCTCATCAGATAGAAAATAAATACCCCTGATGGGAGGAAAACTGAGGGATGTAGGAATGATACAGGGACAGAGAAGGAATCCAGAGCCAGTGCTGATTGGACCAAACAAGTTTTCAGGATCAGAGAGACTGAGATGAAAGGCTAGTATTTAAGATGAGCGTTATAGCTTTTCTGGAGGAACCCTTAAGGTTTTCTAAGGAGAGAAATAAATTAGAGCAAAATAGACAAATTATAAGGGTTAAAATGCTAGATTCAGGTTCTTTTTCATAGATTCTTTGTTGTCTCTATTGACTTTTTTAAGCACAACCCCCCCCCCCCACCCCCTGACACACACACTTGTCTTCATCTCCATAATTCTTTTTAAACTTACCTGGCTGGACCATTAACAGAAAAATATCAGTTCATTAGGGTAAATTATACATCTTTCTTCTCCTCAGAAACACTAAAGCTTATTACCTAGGAGCTTTGGTTAACCACCCAGTTGTCTTCCACCCCTGCACTGTAATCAGCAGGGATGTAAGAGTGGCCCCAGATATAGAGTAGTGGGAAGGGAACTCCACACAGCACTTTGTTTGACTTCACTCATGTGGTCGTAATAAAGACCTCACATGACCATAAAACCAAATGTTTAATCTAGATATTATTTATTTATGTACTTCTATGAGAACACATGCACACACTCCTCTGAAAAACGGCCGACCTTCTGCCTGCTTTTATTACTTTTGCTATCCTTTTCTTTTCTTTTCTTTTTTTAAATGACAAAGCTTCTTTTTATTATTGTAAGTTCAGAGTATTTTTCAGAAATAAGATAGATATTTTAAACCAAGAAAATTTTTTCGTTTCCTTAAAAAAGAAAAAGTCCTATTTATTAGTATGCAATATTATTTTTAAGTAATATATTTCTGTTTTTGAAGTGTAAAATAAGTTTTTTTATTGTTTTTTAAGAACACTTGTCTCCATTCCCCCCCTCCCCTGCACAGCTCTCCCCCACCACACGGATCCCCACCTCCCACCCTCAATCCTACCCCACTTTGGCTTTGTCCAGAGGTCCTTTATACATGTTCCTTCATGACCCTTCCCCTTCTTTCCCCCCACTATCCCCCTCATCCTCTCCCCTCTGGTTACTGTCAGTTCTTTATTTCAATATCTCTGGTTATATTTTTGCTTGCTTGTTTTGTTGATTAGGTTCCACTTACAGGTTAGATTATATGGTATTTGTCTTTTACTGCCTGGCTTCTTTTACTTAGTATAATGCTCTCGAGTTCCATCCATGCTGTCATGAAGGGTAGGAGCTTCTTCTTTCTGTTGTGTAGTATTTCATTGTGTAAATGTACCACAGTTTTTGGATCCACTCATTTACTGCTGGACACTTAGGTTGCTTCCAACACTCGGCTATTGAAAATTGTGCTGCTATGAACATTGGGGAGCATAGGTTCTACTGAGCTGTTGTTTTAGGGTTCTAAGTCTATAATACCAGCAGTAGAATTGCCAGGTCAAAAGGCAGTATGATTTTTATTTTGTCGAGGAAATTTCATACTATTTTCCACAGTGGCTGCACCAGACCGCATTCCCACCAACAGTGCACTAGGGTTCTCTCCTCCCCACAACCTCGCCAGCTCTAGTTGTTTGTTGATTTGGTTATGATGGGCATTCTGACTGGTGTGAAGTGGTCTCTCATTGTGGTTTTAATTTGCATCTCTCTGTTGGCTAGTGATGCTGAGCATCCTTCCATATGTCTCTGGGCCCTCTGTCTGTACTCCTTGGAGAAGTGCCTGTTCAGGTCCTTTGCCCTTTTTTCTTTCTTTTTAACAATTTTATTTATTTATTTTTACAGAGGGGAAGGCAGGGAGAAAGAGAGGGAGAAACATCAAAGTGTGGTTGCCTTTCGAGAGACCCCTATTGAGTGCCTGGCCCACAACCCAGGCATCTGCCCTGACTGTGAATCGAACCAGTAACTCCTTGGTTCACATACCCGTGCTCAATGCACTGAGCCACATTAGGCAGGTTTGCCTATTTTTTTTTCATTGTATTGTTTGTTTTCCTGGTGTGGAGTCATGTGAGTTTTTTATACATTTTGGAGATCAAACTCTTTTCTGAAGTATTATCAACAAATAGATTTTCCCATAAGGTTGGTTCCCTTTTCATTTTGTTGATTTCTTTTTTAGTTGTGTGGAGCTTTTTATTTTGATGAAGCCCCATTTGTTTCTTCTTTCCTATATGTTCCTTGCTCTAGGGGACATATCAGTGAAAATATTGCTGCATGGAATATCTGAGATTTTCCTGTCTGTGTTTTCCTCTAGGGCTTTTACGGTGTCGTGACTTATATTTAAATCTTTTATCCATCTTGAGTTTATTTTTGTGTATGGCGTAAGTTGGTGATTGAGTTTCATTTTTTGCATGTAGCTGTCCAGATCTCCCAACACCATTTAGTGAAGAAATTATTTTTACTCTATTTTATGCTCCTGCCCACTTAGTCAAATATTTATTGGCCATAGAGACTTGGGTTTATTTCTGGGCTCTCTATTCTGTTCCATGGATCTGTATGTCAGTTCTTATGCCAGTACCAGACTGTTTTGATTACAGTGGACTTGTAATATAGTTTGATATCAGGTATCATAATCCCTCCTACTTTGTTCTTCTTTCTCAGAATTGCTGCAGCTATTCAGGGTTGTTTATGGTTCCATGTAAATTTCTGAAATGTTTGTTCTGGAACTGTGAAATATGTCATTAGTATTTTAATTTTAATAAGGATTGAGTTGAATCTGTAAATTGCTTTGGGTAATATAAACATTTTGATGATATTAATCTTCTAATCCATGAACACGGTATATGCTTCCAATTATTTGTGTCTTCCTTAATTTCTTTCTTTAGTGTTGTGTCGTTTTCTGAGTAGAGGTCTTTTACCTCCTTAGTAAGGCTTATTCCTAGATACTTTATTTTTCTTGTTGTTATAGCAAATGGGATTTTTTCCTGATTTCTGTTTCTGATATTTCATTGTTGGTATACAAAAATGCCTTTGATTTCTGAATATTGACTTTGTATCCCACTGTTTTGCCAAATTCACTTACTCGGTCCAGTAGGTTTTTGGTGGAGTCTACGGGGTTATCTATGTACACTATCATGTCATCTGCACACAATGACAGTTATGCTTCCTCCTCTCCAATTTGGATGCCTTTTATTTCTTTTTCTTCTCTGATCATTGTGGCTAGGATTTACAATACTATGTTGAGTAGCAGTGGTGAAAGTGGACATTCATGTCTTGTTCCTGATCTTAGTGGGAAAGCTTTTAGTTTTTGCCCATTGAGTATGATGTTGACTGTAGGTTTCTCATACATGTCCTTTATGATGTTGAGGTATGTTTCCTCTATTCCCACTAGCTGAGGATTATTATCATAAATGGGTGTTGTACCTTATTAAATGCCTTTTCTGCATCTATTGATATGATCATGTGATTTTTTTGTCTTTTTTGTTTATGTTATGTTTTACATTTATTGATTTGTGAATATTGTACCATCCTTGCATCCCTGGGACAAATCCCACTTGGTCATAGTGTATGATTTTTTAATGTATTGCTGGATGTGGTTTGCAAATATTTTGTTGAGGATCTTAGCGTCTATGTTCATCAGTGATATTGGCCTGTAGTTTTCTATGTTATGTCTTTATCTGGTTTTGGGATTAGGATGCTGCTGGCTTCATAAGAGGAGTTCAGGAGTCTTCCCTCTTCTTGGATATTTTGGAATAGTCTGGGAAGTGTAGGGGTTAGTCCTTCCTGAAATATTTTGTAAAATTCTCCTATGAAACCATCTGGTGCAGGGTTTTTGTGTACCAGGAGTTTGTTGATTACTGCTTCAATTTTGCTGGCTGTTTGTTATGAGTCTGCTCAGGCTTTCTGCTTTTTCTTGATTCAGTTTTGGAAGATTATATTTTTCTAGAAATTTTTCCATTTCCCCTACGTTTTCAAATTTCTTAACATATACTTGTTCATAGTAATTTCTTACAACCCTTTATATTTTCTGGTATCAGTTGTAATCTCTCCTCATTCTTTTCTGATTGTGTTTATTAGGGCCCTCTCTCTTTTTTTCTTGATGAGTTTGCTTAAAGGCTTGTTGATTTTGTTTATCTTTTCAAAGAACCAGCTCCTGGATTAACTGATCCTTTGAATTGTACTTTTAGTCTCTATGTCATTTAATTCTGCTCTGATCTTTGTTATTTTCTTCCTTCTACTTGCTCTGATCTTTGTTTATTGTTGATCCTCCACTTCTTGTAGGTGTAGGGTTAGGTTGTTTATTTGAAATGTTTCTTTTTTAGGTAGGCCTGTATCACTATGAACTTCCCTCTGAGGACTGCCTTCACTGTGTCCTATACGTTTTGGACTGTTGCGTGTTCATTTTCATTTGTTTTCAGAAACTTTTTTATTTCTTCCTTGATGTCATTATTGACCCATTCATTATTTAATAGCATGCTACTCAATCCCCATGAATTTGAGTATTTTTGAATTTTTCCTTGAGGTTGCTTTCTAGTTTCAGACCCTTGTGGTCTGAGAAAATGTTTGATATGATTTCAATTTTCTTGAATTTGTTGAGGCTTGTTTCGTGTCTTTTATGTGGTCTATCTCTGACAGGGTTCCATGGGCATTTGAAAAGAATGTGTATTTTGCTTCTTGCAGATGAAAGGCTCTATATATATCTGTTAAAACCATTTGATCTAGGGTATTGTTCAATGCCACAATATCCTTGTTGATAATTTGTTTGGTAGATTTATCCATTGTTGACAGTGGTGTGTTAAAATCCTGTAGTATAAGTGTGTTGTTGTCTATATCTTTCTTGAAGTCCTCCAAGATTTTCCTTATATATTTGTGTGCTCCTATGTTGGGTGCATATGTGTTTATAATATTTATGTCTTCTTGATGGATTCTTCCCTTGAGTATTTTGAAGAGTCCTTTTGTTTGTTTTTTAAAGATTTATTTATTCATTTTTAGACGGAGAGGGAGGGATAAAAACATCAATTTGTGGTTGTCTATTGCCCACCCCTACTGGAGACCTGGCTCACAACCCAGGCATGTGCCCTGACTGGGAATCAAACTGGTGACCCTTTGGTTTGCAGGCTGGCACTCAGTCCACTGAGCCACACCAGCCAGGGCTCAAACAGACTTTTTATCTGTTGCTCCTTTTTTTCTCCTTCTGGTATTCTTATGATTTGAATGTTGTTGTGTTTCATGTTGTCCCACAGTTCCCTTAGCCAGGGTGTCAAACTCATTGTCACCAGGGGTCACATCAGCCTCCTAGTTGCTGTGAAAGGGCTGAATGTATTTTCAACTCCTTTTCAATTAAGGAGTAGTTACATTTATACAATCCTAAAATTATTTTGGCCCTTTGAAGGCAACTGTAAGGCTGATGTGGCCCCCAGTGAAAATGAGTCTGACACCCCTGCCTTAAGCTATCCTCATATTTTTTGGAGTCTTTTTCTGTGCAGCTGCTCTAACTGGATATTTCTTTCTATCTTGTCTTCCAGCTCACTAATTTGGTCCTCTGCTTAATCCAGCCTGCTTGTAGTTCCTTCTAGTGTATTTTTTTAAAATTTCAGATCCTGGTTGCTTTTCATAGTTTCTATTTCCTTTTTCATACTATAGTTCCCACTCAGTTCCTTGTAGTTGTCAGGGAGTTCCTTGAGCATCCTTATAACCATTCTTTCGAATTCTATATCTGATAGTTTGCTCGCCTCCATTTCATTTAGCTCTTTTACTGAGGAATCTTCTGTTCTTTTTGATTGTGGGTTCTTTCTCTGTATCCCCATTTTAGGTGACTCTCTTTGTTTCTGTGATACCTGATGCTCTGCTTTGTCAGCTGTTTTTGTAGGGTGAATTTCTGTGGTAGGAGTTCTCTGGGATTCTGTGGTGTGGTGTCTTTATTCTCCTCGTCTGGGCGCTCTAGGGTTGCCCTTTCTTCTGTTTGTGTGGGCTCTCTTGTTGTGCTTGGGCTTTACCTGTTGGTGGTTCCTTTGTTGGTATGTTCTCCCCTCCAGCAGGTTTGCTGGTATTCACAACTGCCTCCTTGTCTTGCATGCTATTGTTCCAATGTTGGTTGACAAAGCAGTATTACCAGACAACCAGACCTTTGCCAGCATAAAGAACCCTGGATCACATCAGCAATCTCAGTCACGATTGAACTAAGACTATAATATGAAGAGAGATTGCAGATATTAGGAAATGTGACAAAGGGACTATGGGATGACTAAAAGTAGGGAAGATATTGTTGTGTGATAAAAGGTAGGAGAACTGATAAGAGTTGGGATATTACCCAGGTGAAGAAAGGGAGAGAGCAAAATTTACAATGTAAGCAAAACATGAAAGGGTGATGGAAACAATTGGTTAAGAAGAGGGAAGAGTATACTATGAGGTTTGAAGTAAAATTGAAAAGGTACTGGACAAACGGGTGCAAAATTGCAGAAAAACCAGAGCAGCCTCAATAGCAATAACAGCTGAATGAAGTTTAATAAAAGTGGAGTGAAAATAAAAATATTGAAGGGAAGTGAAAAGTGATTATGAGATGTCTACAGTAAAGAAAAATGATTTTGAGAGAAAGGAGGAAGTCTATTAATAAGAGTAAAAAGTAAAGTTCAGGTTGAGAGAGGTAGA
Source organism: Glossophaga mutica (assembly GCA_039655065.1). Lineage (NCBI taxonomy): Eukaryota > Metazoa > Chordata > Mammalia > Chiroptera > Phyllostomidae > Glossophaga > Glossophaga mutica. Next base: position 108,441,920 of record CM077306.1, read on the forward strand.
ATAAAGAAAGAAAACAAAGTGGTAAAGAGAAAACAGTGAAATAAAATTTTTTACTTAGCTGATCAGGGGCAGGGTAAGATAGTGGGGGAGTATTCTATGGGGTTGAAAGTACAGTCAAGTAGTGAACAAATAGGTGTTCCTTTAGAGAAGTACAGCAATAATCAGGGTATTTCACCCAACTAGCCACTGTTTATAAAAGGCAAAAAAGAAATAAGACTCTTATTAGAAGGGAAAAAGCACGTGAGCTGACTTCAGAAAGAAGAGCACAACCCTGGCTGGTGTGGCTCAGTGGATTGAGTGTCAGCCTGAGAACCAAAAGAAGGAAGAGCCCTCATGTGAGGTTAGATGGGGGAGAAACAGTGAGAGTAAGGGATAGAAACTTGGCCTAGTGTTAGAGAAATTAAAGTTAACCACAGCAGTAATAAAGTTGATGAAGATGGGGAAATGGATTAACACCAGGGAAGGGCCCTGTGTGGCATCTGGAATAACAATAGTATGATAATGTGAGAGGGTGCAGCCAGGGGACCCCCAAAAGAATGATTTGTAATGGGGTCCAGAACTCAGGGTATCCTGGAAATATTAAAAATATGGGATGTCCTCACCCCCACAAGTCTGAACTGGGGGATGCAACACATGGAGCAGGGCCATTGAGAGCTGTTTTGCATAGCAACAGTTTTGCAGATAACCTCTAGAATGGTCATTTAACATATCTATAACCTTTAACTGGTTTCATAGATTTGTTAAATAGCTGTGGCCATGCTTTGAGCCAGGGAGAAGGGAGTGACTTCCACCCAGGATGTAACTGGGAGGCAACTCCTCCTGGTTACAGAGCCTGTGTGAGACCTTGGAGATCATTGGCTCCATGCCACAGGTGCATGCCTGCCTGGACTTACTATGGCAGCCCAGAAAAGCTGGAAAAATATGGGAATACTGGCAACAGTAGCTGATTGTCGGAGGAGTTGGAAATGGGGCAGCACAGGAAGATTGGCGTTGCGATTTAAATCCAGGCTGGCAGCCATGTCGAGAACCACATGGCTTTGGTAGAGAAGAATCACCATGCAGGTTTAGCAGAGAAGAACCACATGAATTTGCATGTCCCTTTGCCACACAGCTTAGGAAGCCAGGAAGCAAGATGTAGCAGTGATGCTGAGCTCTCTCTTAGCAGTTCAGAAGAATGCAGGAGAGATGCTGTGGGAAGGAAAGGGGTGAAAGGACTCTTGCTGGTGGGCCAGGAGAAGGTGCCATGTGGTTTTGGATTAAGAACTGGAGACCCCAGCAACATAGCTGATGGTGCCGGGAACTGAGGGAGGCCTACCAGCTAAGCACGGATTACCGGGAAGAACTGGGGGCTACCTGAGCCACAGACCTCTATTTCTTTTCCTGACATATAGACCCCAGACTGGGCAAAGGAGGGAAGGAAGGACTGTGTGTGTTTGTGGGTGTTTCAAGGGACTTCGAATTTTAATGAAGACATTAAGTCATTAGTCTTAAGTCTGTATAGCTTTTGCATAAATAATTCCTTTTCAATAATCTCTGACATGGAGAGCTGTACAGGGGACCCCACGAGAAGGGGGAGTCCATTCAGTAATATTGTATGACCCCTTCTCCAGTGGCCAATCAGGGAAAATCATGAGAGACCACATGCTCAATAGCTTTAAAGTAATACAACTACTTGCACATGTGCAATAAAAGCCCACCAAAACTAGCCAGGAAGGCTCTGCCCTATAAGAATAGAATCCCTCCAGCCCATGAGGTCAATCTCTGCTTGGAGTTGGCCTGCTCCCATGTTCTCTGCTATAAACTCTGGGTGTTCGGTTCAATTCTTTGTCCCGATCACCAAGAACCTGGTTACCTGTGCCCACCTGTGACAATAAGAAGTATATAATCTGAAAGACCATGAGTAGTGTGTTATTTGGAATATGAGTGAAATGAATGAAGAAAAATTTAAATGCTATATGAAAGGGAGAATAAAAACTAATCGAACAATAAAAACAAACAAACCAAAAAACTAAATGGAAAGAAGAAAAATTTAAAAAAATGCAAGTTCTGAAAGATAGCAAAGTGAAATTTGTCTCAGCTGTTGGTGTTTGCCTTCTGACTTCTCTCTGGGTTACTGTTTTTTTCAAAGCTCCAGGTCTTATTGTCTCACTGTAGCAAAAAAGGGCGGGGGAGGGGGGGGAAGCCTCCTACTGATTTTAAACCTGCTAAACCGGTTTTGCACGTCTCCCCGATTCTGCCAGCAGAGGGGAGCTGGACTCCATTGTTTTCCTTTCCTGTGGTTCCACAATGATGGGGGCTCAGTCTGGGCTACAATAATCACAGGCACCCAGTTTGCAGCCCATGCCCTCACAGCGCTGGGCGGCCCAACCTGTCTACTCTGCGCATTTGCGCCAGGCCAGTGCTGATAATCCATCTCATTTTGTGACCCTACGATCAGTCAGTGAGGTGCACTGAATGGGAGCAAATTGTACCCTCCCCCGCTTTGTGGGCTTGGCCGCTGTGTGAGCACAAAGTCCCGGCACCTTCGCTCAGTTCCCCTATTGAAAGAAGTTTCTGGGCGCTGCTGCTTCTCTGAGCCCCTGTGCCCTTCTTTGATCAATACCTGAGGCACCCGGAGTGGGAGCAAATCATACCCCACTCCTCCCTCTTCACTGGCCCCGCAGCTGGGTGCGCACGGTCCCCGAATGGCAGCCAGTTCCACTTTTGAGAGAAGTCCCCTTGTGTGCTGCCTGCCACTCCTAACAGGTGCGGGGCTTTCCACCCAGTCCAACTCTCTGAGCGGTCCAGAGTCCATCTGGGTCACAGCCACTCTCTATCCATTTCTTATCCCAGGTCCAGGTGTCACCCAGCATCTCAGTTTCTCTAGTACTGTCCCAGCCAGCAACCACCACTCCAGCCAGGGTACACTGCCCACTGCGTGTCACTTACTGCCTTTCTATCCCTCCAGAGACTTTACACATCCTGACCCCTGCTGGCAGGGGTCTGAGACTTCGGGGCTCTGGGAGGGGAGGGAGCTGCTAGGCTGCTGTCTCTGACCCAGCTCTCCTCCAATGTAACCACAGCAGCTTAGGTTTTGGGCGCAAAGCCCGGGTACTTTCTGGTCAGCTATAAAATCTCCTTACTACCCGTTTTTAAGCGTTCTCTGCACACTGTGGCTTCCAAACTTCCTATCAGCTGGGATTCTGTTGGCTGTTCACTCTGTTCTTTGTAAGATCAGCTAGGTGTCCCAGTTGGGTGTACAAGCAAGTGGGCTCAGCTCCCACCCACATCACCTCCATCTTCCAAATTTGCTAACATTTTCAAGATGATAGCATGTAGTAGAGATTTAATGAAACATTCTTATAACAACTTCCCAGATTTATATATTTATCTGTTTTAGAATAAGGAATGTGCATATATGCTACCTCTACTATGTTTTGCAATCTAGACTTATTCATTGTATAGTTTGTGGGAAATAAACCCAGGATGTTGTGTTACTTTGGTTGATGGGAGAGACCTGGTTCTTCTTGCTGACAGAGGTAAAGAATTACAGAGCAGCACATCTGTACAGATTAGTGTGTAATCAGTTTATTAGTGATCCATTCTCACAGAAGAGAACTGGCCTAGGTATGGTGGTGGGGTGAAAGGCACAGGTTCAGGGCAAAGCAGGGTGACAAAAGTAAGAGTGGCTGAAGGCCAGGGTGGCAAACCTCTGGGGTGGAAAGCCCTTAGGTAGCCTGAGGCCAGGTGGCCAGAGAGCCAAGAGAGCAAGTCCTTTGTTCTGAGGACTTATATAGTTGGCGGGATAGGAGTAAAAATGTTATATATTGATTGGCGGGTAAATGTGGTGCCAGCTTTCCTGGGGGATGTGACTACCCAAACTTAGGTATGTGTAGGGGTCTGTTAGCCTGAATCCTTATCTTGCTCCAGACCCCATTTGTTCATCTTGTTGTAAAACAGATACATGACAGGAAGCAGTTAATTAAAGTTGGGGCAGTTGCCCAAAGTTATTTATGGGCTCCTCTTTGGGCACCAGGGACCCTCTCCCACATTTCAGGCCCTGGGATGAAAGCACAGTTTCAAGGCTTTCTTTCCCAGATAGTGGAAACACGACATAGAATTTCAAGGACTTCCCTTCTTTCTTGCTAACACAGTGTTTCTTGTGATGGTGGAACACCTGGCATTATTATCAGACCAGGCTCAGGACTGCTGAGTTAGCGTGTGAGACATGCCTCTCTCTTCTTCTCTGCCTTGGTTTGCTATTCATTCTACCTAAGTGGTAAAAGGCATTTCCTGGCAACCAGGATGCTAGATGCTGGCCAGTGACAGCAGTGCAGTCTCAGAGTTCTTCCTGTGCTGTCTCCTGCCTCAATTCCCTGAGAGATGTGGTGCTCGAAAATTCCTTTTTGGGTTGCTTGAGGGGTGAAGGTCTGTATTTTGTAACTGCTTTAGGCTTGGATGGGACAGTAGGCCCTGCCTATTGAGAACCACAAAACTCTCACCCTATTCTGTCTGAAAGTTGGTGAAGAATTTCTGAGACTGTTAGGGATGTTGTATGTTGGTCAGAGGAGGGGAGGAAAGTGTCCTTCCATCTGCCCACAATAGATGCCTGGAGCCTCCAGTTTCAGAGGTCGATAGTCCTTTGTGACAATCATTTGCAGCTTTATAGCCTCTATTCTAGAAGAGATAAATTTAGTTAGTAAGTTGATTATCATGGGCCCAAATAATAGTATGACTAGTATAGTTAACAACGATGCTACAAAGGGAAGAAGTAAAGACATGAGCCATGAATTTGAATCCCAAAGAGAAGTTGAACTTTTGATCCTAGATGCAGATTGGAGAATGCTTTGGATGTTTTGCTGGACCTGCCCTGACTTGTTAACATAGAAGCAACACTCTTCCTTGAGGTATAAACATGTTCCTCCTGCTGAGGCTGTGAGGAGGTCTAATGCCCTTCGATTTTGGAGGGCAACTCCAGCTAGTGAGTCCAGTTGCTCTTGGAGGGCTGCAAGTGTTTCCCCTGTTTTAGTCAATGACTCAGCTGTTTCCTGTGATAGGCGGTGGTGGACTCCTAATGAAGCTCCCCCTACCGCTGTTCCTGTGGCAGAGAGAATCCCAATAAGTGATATTAGAGGAATGAGGGGACCAGCCCTCTTGAAAAGATATCCTTGCCCTCGTAATGGGAATGGGAGGGAGGCATTGCCCCATGTTATGGACACGTCAGGAAGATCATACCCCAGGGAGCAGACATCCCTCCACTGTGGAGGGAGGGTCCAGTATGCCTGGGACCCACAGACCCAACAGATTCCTGTCAAAGGGGGTATTTCTGCCATCAGAGCAATTTCTGCCAGCTTAAATGGCTGGGTTTCTATAGAGATGTATCTGCCTTTGACTAGTTGCTTGGTCCTTGGGTATTTAGTGCCCCACCATTGTAATCCTTGTGCTGCCAGAGAAGCTGCAACCAGAGGGTCTATTACGGGATTGTGGAAACTTGTGCCATTTATGAATTCAGTAAAAGTAGAGCCCCTCTTCAGTCCAAAATATATGGTGACCTGAGAGATGCAGTACAGACTGAGCCAGTCCTCTCTTTCTTGTGGGAGGAAATTATTAACTGGATAGGATGACCTGCCTTGGCAGTACGCTGTTTTTGTGAGCTTTTGTCTAAAGGTGGGCTAGGAACAGCCAACTTTGGAAAATGTGTATGTATAAAATTTGTTTCGCGCCCCCTGGGTTAGGAATTCCCCCAGAGATATGGGGTATTTTGGTGAGGAGAATTCCACAAGTAGTGTTTGTGAGAGGGGAACCTTGGATTAGAAAATTTCGTTGACATTGCCTATTAGCAAGCCTTCGCACAGTTGTGCCTCCTGGAGCATCATTGACAATGCAGAAGGGGTAGTCGACTTGTAGGTGGTTTATTAAGTGAGAAAATAAAGGCCCTCTAGGGGAGCGTTGACTGCTAGTGGAGAGAGTTCTGGGTATTAGTTTAGCAAGGTTTTGAGTGGCTATCATGCCCCATGGGCTAGAATGTACAGTCTTTTCGTCCAGGGTAATGGAGACATTTCCCCACAGTTCTGGTGCCAGTGGCTGAACATAGCCCCAGCTATGAGTGGAAAGACAAATTCAACAGGAATAATTTAATTTCAAGATTGGGACATATGATTAGCTAATTTTTAGGTGGTCATAGCAGTTGTAGGTGGAGATTTACCATAAGCGAATGGGGTTAAGGGGTAAAATAGAAAAAGCTATTTATCAGACTCAGGAGTAGTCCTATGGAACTTGAGGGCCTCCGCCTGCTCACAGGTGTATGTGGAGTCCGGATTCCTCTGCTGGTCTGAGGAGTGATCTGGATCAACAGGAGCCGGCTTTACCCTGGAACTGTGAACCCAACTATCAACTCCCAATAGCTTCACAGCCATGGGGGTACTCATGACAGCCTGGTAGTGTCCCTTCCATTAGGATTAAGTTAATCTGCAGGAGATCCTTCTCTCCAAGTTTTGAGAAGTACCCAGTGTCCTGGAAAGATAGTGGCCTGGAGCTTTCCTTCGGGAGAAAGCAAGACTTCATTCCCCTATTCCTGCAATGCTTTTTGTACCTGCCCCAAGTTTATCGTATGCTTCATGGCTTGATGGGTCTCAGCCTCATATATTATATCCAGAGTTAGGAATGGCCTGCCATATAGCATTTCAAAAGGGCTGAGCTAGTATTAGCCTTAGAGGAGCCCCTTATTCTCATGAGGGCTATCACCAGTAAGTTTTCCCAGTTTTCAGAAGTCTCTTGACAGAGCTCTGCTAATGTTCTTTTTGAAGTTGGTTTGGTTCACCTGCTCTACCTTCCCAGAAGACTGAGGTCTCCAAGCAGAGTGGAGGTAATATTTTATGCGTAGGTCTTCAGAGTCTGATTGAATGACCTTAGAGGTGAAGAAAGGCCTGTTATCACCTTTCAGGGAGTGTGGGAGACCAAACCAGTGTATTTACTTTAGGAGAGCCTTTGCTACTTCTGTGGCCTTCTCTGTTCTGGTCAAAAAGGCTTCAATCCACCCAGTGAAGGCATCTATTAAAACTAGACACATATGTTTTACAGTGGGGCATCTTGGTAAAATCAATCTGCCAGTCTTCTCCTGGATAGGTTTCCCTCCACTGAACAGGCTGTGGCTGTGGGGGTAGAGATGGCTTTTGCCCAGAGTTGTTGTAGCTGCAAAGAGAGCAGGTTTGGCAAATATTCTTTATAATAGTTGTTAGTCCTTTGCCTCTCAATAGTTTATCGACTAATGCTGTAGTAGTGTCTCTTCCTATATGGAAGGAGTCATGCAGGGCCTTTAAAACCTTCCAGGGAGAGGTCTGGGGAAGGAGAAGTTTCTGACCAATGTAAATCCAGGGCCCTTCCTGAATGCCCCCTCGCTCTATGGCCCGTGATTTCTCTTCCCATGTGTAATCAGGCTTCAAGTCAGCATTGTCTATGGAAGGGAACACAGCCAATTCTGCGACTGGCCTCAGAGCTGCCTTCCTAGCTTCTTGGTCTGCTTTTCTGTTCCCCTTGGTAATAGGGGACATATCCTTCTGGTGACCCCTACGATGAATTACTGCTACCTGTTTAGGGAGTCTAACCGCTTCCAGCAAATTTAAGATTTCTTGCTGGTGCTTAATGGGGGAATTCCTTGCAGTAAGGAGTCCCCTTTCTTTCCAGATGGCAGCATGAGCTTGCAGAACAAGGAAGGCATGTTTGGAATCTGTATAAATATCAATCCTTTTTCCTTGTCCTAGAATGAAATTTTGGGTAAGAGCTATATAATCTCTGCCTTTTTTTAGGCTGAAGTTGAGGGTGGAAGAGGTTGTGCCTCAACAATGTCATGTAAACTAACCGCTGCATATCCTGCTCTTCGCCATCCACCCTGTACAAAACTGCTCCCATCAGTGAACCACTCCTCATCAGAGTTTCCTAAGGGCTGGTCCAACAAATCAGCCTGCTGCAATAGGTGAGATTAATAACCTCTGAGCAGGAATGAGCTAAATCTGGAGATGATCTAATAGGCATTAAGGAGGCTGGATTTAAGGTATTGCAAGTTTTTATGGTTGCTTTGGATTGTCCAGGGGAAGGGCCTGGTATCTGGTTAATCTATTTCCCATTAACCAGAGATGTCCTTTCATTTCTAATACACCTCGGACTTCATGTGGAGTTAAAACCTCTAACTTCTGTCCAAGCGTCAGCTTTGCAGCCTCCTCAGCTAATGTGGCTGTGGCTGCTACTGCTCTGATCCATGGAGGCCACCCCGTTTCGACACTGTCCAGCCACCTAAAGAAATATGCAACAGGTTGGGGTTCATTTCCTAGTCGCTGGACTAAGACTCCTAATGCTATTCCCTGTTTCTCTGCTATGTGTAAAGAGAAAGGTTTGGCCCTGGCTGGTGTAGCTCAGTGGATTGAGCGCGGGCCTGCGAACCAGAGGATCGCGGTTCGATTCCCAGTCAGGGCACATGCCTGGGTTGCAGGCCAGTTCCCGGCATGGGACACACGAGAGGCAACCGTACATTGATATTTCTCTCCCTCTCCCTCTCCCCTACCCCTCTAAAGACAAATAAAAAAAAAAATCTTAAAAAAAAAAGAGAAAGGTTTGTTTAAGTCAAGGATGCCTAGGGCTGGGGCCTTGACTGGAGCCTGCTTGAGTTTATTAACAGCTTGATCATGTTCCTTTTCCCATATAATGGGATCAATGTCTGGTCCCTCCTATAGAGGCTTTGCAATTAGTCCAAAGCTTGGGATCCAGATCCTGCAGAACCCAGCCATTCCCAGGAAAGAGTGGAGATGCCGTTTGGTAGCAGGTGTGTTAGCTCAGCAATTGCCTTTATTCTTTCTGGTGACAGCTGCCTACATCCTGTAGTTAGGATATATCCTAAATAGTTTACTCTCTGTTTGGAAACTTGGGCCTTTTTGTTAGAGACTTTATAGCCCCAGCCCCCGAGTAAGTTCAGAGTGAGGATAGTGTTGCGATCTGAGACTTCCTTTGAAGGGATACAGATTCAAATATTGTCTACAAGTTCTAAGACTGATCCTTATCATAGCTATAAATCTCTTAGATCTTTCTCTAACACTCTGGCGAATAGATGGGGGCTGTCTCTAAACCCTTGTGGTAGCACCATCCAGGTATACTGTTGATGGGCCATTGTTTTGGGTCTATCCACTCAAACACAACTAGGTACTGGGAATCTGGGTGGAAAGGGATGCAAAAGAAGGCATTTTTTAAGTCTAAGACATTATACCACTGAGTATAGTCTGGTGGGTGAGGATAGTATAAGAGTTGGCCAGAAGAAAAAAAAAAGCGATGACAGCCTCATTTAATAATCTTAAAACTTGGATCAACCGATACCCCCCTGTGGACTTAAGAACAGTAGGTATTGGAGTATTGCAGGGGGATTGATGGTGTACCAGCTGCCCGTGTGTAATAAACTTCTCTATGATGGTCTGCAGACCCTCTAAAGACTCCCTCTTGATGGGTTATTGTTTCTTGTGGGGATAAACTACCCCAGGCTTTAGGTGGATTTGGACTGGTTGGGCAGTGCTGGCCCTGCCAGGAACCCCAGAGTCCCAAACTAGGGTATCTACTCCTTGTAAAATCTACTCTGGGATGTTATTTTCTGTCTTGTCTCCATAGGTTAACATAATAATAAGGACATTATCTTGGCCCTCCTGAAACTTCAGAATAGCTCCTAATCTGGCCAAGAGGTCTTGTCCTAGCAATGGTATGGGACATTGTGGAATAACTAGGAAAAAATGCTTAAAAATTTGGTTTTCAAATTGAAAAGTAACAGGGGGCATGTAAAAACAAGGCCTAGATTTTCCTTCAAGCCCCATAATACTACTTGAGTTAGAGGAGAGAGGACCAGCATATGAATTGAGGACAGAGTAAGTGGCCCCAGTATCAACAAGAAAATTAATTTTCTTACCTGCTACATCAAGAGTCACCCTGGGTTCTTCTGTAGAGATCGAGATGCTGGTATAGCTGGGGCCAACCTGCTCCCTGAGCACCCTCAGTCCTCAAGTGCTGCCATGGCCGTAGGAGATGACCCCTTTCTACTCTGGGAATGGGAGGAGTCTACCTTCCAGTGCCAGGGATCAGGGTTTGTTCCTTTGCACTTGGGGCATGGCCCTGGGGGTGGCTTAGTGCATTCTTTTGCCCAGTGTCCAGGGAGTTTGCTCATAAAGCGTATTTGATCCTTGTGCCCTCCATGCCTTTGTGACTTTCCCAGGTTACCTTAAGGTGGCTGGTCATTGCCAATGCTGCTACTTCCACTAGCTATCTTGTTAATAATAGCTAGTGCAAGTAGCCTGGCCTGTTTTTCCTTTAAGTCTCAATTGATAAAGACTGAGAAGGCAATAGCCATTAGTTGTGCCTAAGGGGCTTGGGGCCCCATTTGTAATTTCTGAAGGTGTTTACGGATATCAGGGGCTGATTGGGCGATAAGTTATTGCCCTATTAATACTTGCCCCTCCGGAGAAGAGTGTAGGGATCTTTTCCTTTCCTTGTGTTATTTCCTTAACCTTATCATAATTCACTGGCTTTTTGATATAGGCCCTCATTCCAGCCAATAAGCACTGTATCATGATGGATTTACTTCTGTTCCCTCCTGGTGTATTATAGTCCCAGTTGGGCTCATGATCTGGGACAGCCTCGGCTGCAGGCCTTGCCGGGGTCTTCAGTATGTAATTGATCTGCATGTTTGCAGGTCCCTTCCCAAATTAGTTGCTTTTCTCCTAGAGAGCAACATATAGTCAGAACTATGTAAAGGTCCCTCCAGACCATATTAAAGGCAAGGGTTAAGATATGGAAGCTATTAATGAAGCATGAGGGATCCTCAGAAAATTTCCTAGACTTTCCTTGCAGTGTTGTAGGTCAGCTATTGAGACAGGTGTTGTACCCAAGTAGGGCCTTTTGCACCCGCTACTTCTCTCAGGGGTAGGAGGCCAGAAGGGGCAGGGAGATACAAGGTTCCACTCCTAGTGTGTCCCGCTGGACTGGGTTTCTCTTTCTTTGGTAACTTTGGATATATGGGTGAGTAGGGTTGTAACAGGGAGCAGCCAGGTCCCTCCCGCCATGAAAGAGGGATTTGTGATGGTGTCCAGAACTTAGGGTGTCCAGGAAATATTAAAAATGTAGGATGTCCTCATCCCTCCAAGTCTGAACTGGGGGATGGGACACTTGGAGCAGGGCCATTGAGAGTTATTTTGCATATAAAAATATGCAAATATTTTTGGGGTTATGTAAATAGTTTTGCAAATAACCTCTAGAGTGGTCATTTAACATATCTATAACTTTTAACTGGTTTCATAGATATGTTAAGTAGCTGTAGTCATGCTTTGAGTTAGGGGGATGGGAGTGAGTTTGGCCCATAATGTAACTGGGAGATAACTCCTCCTGATTACAGCGCCTGCAGGAGAGCTTGGAGATGGTTGGCTCCATGCCATGGGGCCACATCTACCTAGCCTTACTATGGCAGCCCAGAAAAGCTGGAAAAATACAAGAGTGCTGGTAGGTGTAGCCGATTGTGGGAGGAGTTGTAAATGGTGGTGCAGAGGAAGATTCAGACTGAGATTTAAACCCAGGCCTGTCAGCCATTTGGGTCAGAACCACACGACTTTGGGGCTCCCTTTGTCATGCACATTAGGAATCAGGAAATCAATAAGTAGCAATAATGTAGAGCTCCTGTTTGGAAAAATGCAGGAGAGGCCTTGCAGGAAGGAAAGAGGTGAAGGGAGTCTTGCTGGCGGGCCATGAGAAGGTGCCACATGGTTTTGGATTCAGAACTAGAGATTGCAGTGGCCACATAGCCGATGGTGCTGGGAACAGGAAGAGGCCTGCCAGCCAAGCATGGATTACTGGGAAGAACCCAGGGCTACCTGTGCCACAGACTTTTATTTGTTTTCCTGAGGTATGTTACCCTTGACAGGGAAAAGGGGGAGGGAGAAGGAAGGACTGTGTGTGTTGATGCAGACACTGGCCCTCAGCGTCCATGTCATTATGGATGAAATGAGACATTTACACAGACTATCAAGTCTTGTGGAGGAAGGGGGATGGCATGGATTCTCTCTCAAGGGGAGAAAAAGCCTTGACCCTTGCCACGACAGGCCTTTATTTATATTCTGGTCACATTACATGATGGTCCTCATTTACTATGCACAGGTTCACTTTAAGTGGTTACCTTTTACAGACAATGAAGGAGCCAATGCCACTAATCACATCACAGAAGAAGGATATTTGCAAATGAAAAGGGAAAAGTGGCTGGACCAGTTACACTGGTCCTTGCAAGGTTTAGCATGGATTTTAGGAAGTTACTAAGCACTTGCTGTCTCGATTCAGGGGAGGGAGTTTTAGCAAAAGCAAGTCTCACAGCAGTCCAGGCACAGTGCAGGCCTGATTCCCCACAGAGAACCTATCCGTGGGTGTGGGTCCTGTGCATTTCTGAGTGGGAGCTGGGCCCATACCGTGCAGAACGGTCTTCTACAGTTGGAATAAGCCAGAATGGAGATGGAAAGAATAGAGTGGAAAAAAGTGTGGGTGTGTGGAGGTAGAATCATTGAAAGGGTATAAATATCCTCATATAATATACCTTTTGTAAAGTTCTAACCTTTTGAAAACATCATATTATTTCATATGTTTAAAAACATCATATTATTTCATGTTTAAAAATGAATCAATAACAATAGGAAAAACACCCTAATCACAAATAGCAAGAAATGCACTTAACTGCATTTCGGATGAATAATATAAGCACACTGAAGAAAGCATAACTAACTCAAATAACTTCTAAGTACAATCAAGAATATGTTTCTGAAATCAGATGCGTTCAAGTGCATCCAAGTATGATGGTTACTAGAGAGAATGGAAGTGGGAAGGTAGTAAAGGGGGCCAAATATATGGTGATGGAAAATGATTTTACTTTGGGTGGTGGGCAAAAAATGCAACACACAGATCATGTATCATAGAAACATACACTTGAAACTTATATAATCTTATTATCCAATGTCACTCCAACTAATTTAATAAAAAATGTATGCACACAGGTTGAAGACAAAAAGAGCTATAAAGATTTGTTAAAATCTGGTATGTAGGTTTTCTTCCCATAGTGGTATGTGTAAGGAGTTCTGAAAATATTTCATAGCAATTGAACAATGAGTAATCATATTTTGGAATAAACAGACTAGGTCATTTCATGAATATGTTTTCATATTTTGGGTAAATACCTAGTAGTGATATTGGTAGATGATAGGGTATATATATATATATGTGTGTGTGTGTGTGTGTGTATATATATACACATATATATATATATTCCATTTTAAAAAGAGTTTACAAATATTTTCCAAACTAGTTCTGTTGTGTTTTACTCCTGTCAACAATGTATGGGAGTTCTAGTTGCTTCGCAGTCTCTCAGCATTTGGTTCTGTCATTTTATTGTCTTGCATGTGTACCGTGCTGTCCCATTCTTATAGTGTATACTGTTATCTCATTGTGGATTTTTAAAACTTATTTATTTTTAGTTCATTTTTTCCCTCTATTTTGACTGTTCGCACTGTTGCAGATGTCTCCATCCTGCCCCCACCTCCTCCTTTCCTCTGGCCATCGCTGCACTGTCGTCTTTGTGTCCACGGGTTATGCACATATATTTTTTGACTAATCCCTTTAACTTGTTTCATCCCCACCTCTGACAGCTGTCAGGCTGTTCCATAATTTTCAGAGTGCTAAGTACTTCTTCATTTATTGCCCATTCATTTAAATAGGATATATTTTGTTAAATTTTTCTTTGGCATCTGATGTTTTTTGTGCCATGTTAAATTGCATTGCATTTAGTTTTATTTTAAAATTATTTTTGGTTGAAAATAAAAATGCCTTTAGTTCTATATAATAATATTTTATCTAATGTTCTTTCCAAAGGTCTCAAAGACTCCACTTCTAAATAAGGTCATCTTCATAAGTACTGGACATAAAAATTTTAATGTGTATTTTAAGGAATTACAATTCAACTCATGAGAGATATGTATATGTAAAAAAAAAAAAAAAACCAAAACCCTTAAACTGCACACCTTATAAAAATCTCACTCAAAATAAATTGTAAATATGAATGTAAAATGTTAAATAAACATTTAGGAAAATCACTTAAAAGTGTTCGTGATCTCTTTTTATAAATTATTTATCAATGGTATTCTATTTATTTTATATTGATTTTGAGAGAGAGAGAGAGAGAGAGAGAGAGAGCGTGCGAGCAATTTGTTGTTTCATTATTCGTGCATTCATTGGTTTCTTCTTGTATGTGCTATGACTGGGGATCGACCCCACAACCGTGATGTATCAGGATGATCCTCCAAACAACCAAGCAACCTGTCCAGGGCTCATAATCTTTCATTAGAAATATGATTCTTATATCACCAGAAGGAGGAGAAGAAAAAAATGATAAAATAGAGTTCATCAATATGAATATATTTTTCTGCAAAATATACTGTTAACAGAATGATAACAAACTTCAGGCTGGGAGTAAATATTTGCTACATAAATAGTTAACAAAGAACTTGTGTCTAGAATATATAAAAATTACTAAAACTCAACATAGGAAAATCTGCATCTGCCTCCCAAAAAAGACAAAAATTTCAGATGTAGACTGACACAAATATATTCAACTGTTCTCTTACAAAGGAGCAAAGGTGATTCAACAAAGGAAGGATAGTCTTTTTAATTAATGGTGTTGAAACAACTGGACATCCACATGCAGAAAATAAATGTAAAAACAGACTTTAAACTTTCATAATGATAACTCAAAATTGATCATAGAATTAAGGGAGTTCAAAACTACAAAACTTCTAGAATGTAACATTTGCGGAAACCTGCGTGAACTTGGATTTAGCTATTGCATCTTAGATATGATACCGAAAACATGATCCATGAAAGAAAAAGATAAGTAGCACTTCATTAAAATAAAAAACATCTTCTCTGAGAAAGACACTGTTCATAAAATGAAAAGATAAGCCACAGACAGAAAAAAAAACCCACTTCTAAAACATAAAACTGACAAAGGCTTGTATCCAAAATATACAAAGAACACTTATCTGGGGGGCCCCTGTCCTGGGCGCCAGATGTGGGGGGGCTCCACCCACAGAGCCCCATCCCTCCATCACGGATGAAAATAAAACTACCAAGACATGATCTACTTGGGGAGGAGAGGTGGACAAACTCTCAGAGGAGAATGACCCAGAGCCCCTTCCTCACTAGGCTTTTATTGGGTTCAAATACACAGGAATACAGGTTTAACATGTCAAAGAAATCTGAGGGCTTAATCTGAGACAATGTCTGTCCGGAAAGGGGGTTGCCAAACTTTGGGAGACATACTCATTTCCTCCTTGGACCCTTATTTAAATGAGAGCACTCTTAGCTAAGCAGGTTTCATAGGACTTTGGGAATTCTTTCTTATGACCGATCACTCAGGGAACCGTCCTGGCCAGCACAGGGCTGCAATGCTTGCCCTCATAGTTTCAGGCTTTAAGCCGATTAGGAAGCAGAAGACATCTCCCAGACAGAAATGAGGACTCAGGTTATGTCAGAATAGCCAGGGCAGAGGGTGGGGGGTGGCGAGGGTCCATCACATCTTTGCTGCAGCCCCCTGAGTCCTTCCATGAGGGCCTCCCAAGTGGTCCTGTCTGGCTTAGGTTGCCCCTCCCATGAGGAGTCTTACCTGTCATTGACTACTGACCGAGCATTGGGGCCAGAGATGGATGAGGCAGAAGCAGCACTCCTGCCAGGGAGATAAGCTTTGTCTCCTTAGTAGGTCACATCCTCTTGACAGAACAGACCAAGATGAAGTGGGTCCCTAGGCTCTTACACAGCCCACCATGGGGTGAGGGTTACAACTCCTGAAACCAGGCCGAATGGTCCGCAACACACTTATAACTCAATTTAAAAATAGTTAAAAATTAGCAGAAGATCCAAACAGGTATGTTACCAATGAGGGTATAAGTATATGAAAAAAGGTTTAACATCATGGGTCATTAAGGAATTCTAAATGAAAATAACGAGATACCCCCATATACCTATTAGAATAACTAAAATCCCAGACACTGACAATAGCAAATGCTGGAAAGGATATGATGCAATGGGAATTCAACATCCACTGCTGGTCATTTTATGATACAGTCCAGCAATTGTATTTATTTAATGAGTTGACAATGCATAGCTACATAATAATCTGCACATAAGTGTTTATATCAGCTTTATCTATGTTGTCCAAAATTTGAAAGGAAACAAAGTATCTTTATTAAAATTTTTTATTGTTAACACTATTACAAATGTCCCTCATTTCCTTCCCCTTCCCTCATCTTCCACTGGCCTTCACTGCTTTCTGTGTCCATGGGCTTTGTGTATGCACACACATGTTCTTTGGCTAATCTCTTCCAGTCACCGCCCCCACCCCTCACGTCTGAGATCTGTCAGTCTGTTCCATGTATCCATACCTGTGGTTTTATCTTGTTTGTCAGTTTATTTTGTTCATTTGATCCCGTATGTGAGTGACATCATATAGTATTTGGTTTTCTCTGGCTGGCTCCTGAAGATATTGCGCTAAGCAAAATAAGCCAGTCAGAGAAAAACAGAATGTCTTTGATTAGAAGAATGGATAAACAAATTGTGCTACATCTTTATGATGATAAAATATTATTTGGCAATAATAAGGGAACTATCAAACCACAAACCAAGTGGAAGACACTTAGAGACTTTTTCTATATGATCCCAACTTATTACATTCAGGAGAAGGCAAAACTGTAGACACCTTCAAAAGGTTGGTGGTTGCCAGAGAGTCAGGGGGAGGAGGGACGGACAGGTGCAGCACGGGGCATTTTTGGGAGAGTGATACTATTTTGATACTATAATGATGGATACATAACATTATGCATTTAAAAAAACCCCAGAAAACTGTACAACACAAAAATGAACCCTAATGTAAATGGTGGGATTTAGTTAATAATAATGTATTGGCTCATCAATTATAATAAATATACTAGAGTAATACAGGATGTGACTAGGTGAACCTGTGAAGGGAAGAGGGAATATATGTGACCCTTCGGCACTCTCTGCACAATGTTTTTGTAAACGTAAAACTGCTCTAAAAATAAAGGCTAATAAAACATTTAGAAAAAAAGAATATAGAATAAAGATTTGAACAGATACCAAGAAGACATACAAATAGTGAATAAGACATAAAGATGCTCAGCATCATTCACCATTACAGAAATTCAAATAAAAAACTTTGAGATTCTACAAATAATAAAATAAAAATGAAAGAAAAAGCAAAACTGACAATTCCAGGTGCTACTAAGGAGGTGGAGCAACTGTATCTCTGGTCCATTTCTAGTGGGAATGCACATGGTATAGCCATTCCAGAAAGAGCAGCAGTTTCTTATACAGTTCAAACAGCTCTTAAAATATGACCCAGTAACTCCATTTTAAGATATTTACCCATAGAAAAGTGAAAGCTGATATTCACACAAAAATATTTTCTAAATGTTTACAGCAGTTTTCTACATAATCACCCAAAGTAGAAATAACACAAATATTTTTCAGTTGGTAAATGAGCAAATTGAGATACATTTATTCAATGGAAAAATATTCAGCAAATAATAGGAATGAAGTATTAATACCTACATGAATAAACATAAAAAAACTTATTCTGATAAAATAAGCCAATCTCAAAAGATAATATACTATCTGGTTCTATTTATATGACATCTGAGAAACTTCAAAAATAGAGGGACAGAAATCTGATCAATTGCTGCCAGATTAGGTGTTTATAAAAGATTTGACTATGAAAGAATAGCATTAAAGAATTTATTGGGAAAATGGAACTGTCTTGTACTCTGAATGTAGTAGTGGCTACATAAGTTTATACACCTGTTAAAACTCATGAGACTGTATTTTAAAAAGTCAATTTTACTTTACTTGCATTAAGAAAATATCCCAGTAAAATATAAAGGGTGGTGAAAAAAGACGGAAGTGAATCACTATTTCATATGGAAATGAAGGGAGTAAACATATAAGGATGTCATATAGGTGATGTTCAAGTACAGGAAGCTGAAGGATAAACTTGAAAACCTTTGTTTTCCTTGGGAAACTAAAAATACTAAGTTATTCAACAGAAAATTTCAATCATTCATTTATTTAAAACTAATTTTATTTTCCTGCTTATCATTTTAAAAACAGTACAAAACCCAATGGTACAAAGGACTATCTAATGAAAAGTTATTCTATGTTTCTACCTTTGTCAAATATTCTGGAAATTTCAATACTATGATCACAAAAACTAGTTTCGTGTATTTTACACTGATAATATGATTATATTACATAAGTGTGTATATACCATATATATCCATATATTTATATCCATATATATATATACACACACACACACACACACACACACATACATATACATATAAGCAATGCTACACCATGATTTTGGGGAACCACTTATGAGAGACATAGAATGTTAGGGAGAACCACAGAAAATGATAAGGAAAATAATTTGCTTTTTGTATGAGAGAATTCATGTCATGACTAGGTTGTTCAATCCACACTGACGTGAAGGTTATGTGATCCTCCTTGCACAGGTGTGAAACCACGGTGAAGGTTCTCATCAGGCTGTGCTGCTTGGGGCACTGGACAGATGGTTAAATGTCCTGAATCACTGGAGAAAAGCCTGAAAAAAGGTCTTAATGGCCCTTCAAAGAAATCTTGAGAGAAAGTGTGGATATGAGATTTATCTATCATATTATAGAATGAGATGAGCCCATCCTCATATTCTAGGAAAATGCACACTCTGGCCAGGCGCTCTTTCAGAATAAGTTTTGTTTCTAGAGAGGTGAGTGCCCAGTACTCATCCTTGTAAAACCTGATGGCCCAGAAACCATTCTGTGGTTTTATGGAAATCTTCCCCTCTCTGTTTACATTATTTCTACAAAGTCCCAGGTCCCAGGCTTCACTGTGCTCAACTTCTACCTCCCAGTAGCACCTCCCTGAAGAGATGACGTGATGACCCAACACACAAGGAAGAGAATAAAATCGCTGCGGGTTCTTAGGTAGATCTTGAGACTTCTTTCCCAAGGTTACATGTCTATTCCCTTCAGACAAGATGAGGGCAGGATGGGCTGTGTCTGGATCCAGAACAACATTCACTGCAAAGAAAATAACCCTTTTAATCTCTGAAAAGGACACTGTGATCTGGAAGTGGAGATATCTGTATTAGCCTGAGATATCTTGGGGTTTCTGGGAGGTGTATACATCCCTGTATGGTCTGCCATCTGTCCTCTAGCACCTTCTTCTGAGACTGAGCCTCAGCATAAGGGGTAAGATCAGAAGTAGAATCTTTCTTACACCATCAGGGAATGACTCACCAGCCTGGTAAAATTCTTTCCTCCAGTCTGAAAAGAACATAAATATGAATTATCAGAACTAGTATATGAGTTTCCTGGAAGAAGAGCTAATTTCTTCTATTACTGTTTTTGCTAATATCCCAAAATGTTTTGGCAACCTTTTCGACCTGAAGTTTCTACTGCTTTTCTTATTAACTTCTCCCATAAGAATTAATTCCTTTAACTTATATTTTTTTTATTCCAGACTACAGGTGTTCCCAAGACAGAGTTTTCCTCTTCTTGAACAAACAACAAAAGTATATGTTCCCCACAAGTACCCCAAATTCATTTTCATGAGAGGGCGTGACTGACTTGTGGCCAATGAAATGTTCGTAACAGAGATTCACATCATTTCTAGGCTTGAAAATGAAATAGTTTGTATGATTTGTATTATTTTCATTCTACTTGTAACACTTCTCAACCTTCCCTAGGCTTCAATGCTGGAAGCAAAGACACTAAAAATGGAGAAGAGAGAAGACTATAAAAACAAAAAACAAAAAAAAAAAAAACCCTATGTCTCAGATTCACTGTTTAGAAGAGAGTTGACCAGGAGAGCGACTAACCCTGGCACATTCATGGTATAATTTGTATGCGTGACAAATACCAAACAGTTGTGTTAATCCACAAAAATATTGTTTAGTTTTTGTAAATATCAAAGTTAATTACACTCCTAAATGCAGAAAGTTCTAGCATAAAATAAAAATGAAATACTGTTATAAACATTTTAAATGCGTGGTCTTGGTATAGGATTAGGTAATAGGTGTGACCAACATGAAACCGACTGCACACATAGATATCCACAACAGGCAGCAACTAAGCTTTTGCTAATACTGTGGCCTGTGATGATCTGGAAAGCATATAATGTGCCCTGCATAGACTGTAGACCTAAAGAAAGAGAACATTTATTGAATCTGTGTTTGAAATTCTACTAAAAATCTATTTATTTTGAAATAATAATTTAGTTTTCAACCATAAATGAAAATAAATGAAATATTATAAAAATGTGCAACTTTCAGAGTTTGAAAGATGATTTTTTTTCCAATCAAGAGTCAGCAAACTATAGCCTATAAGCCAAATCCAACCCACTGCTTGTTTTTATAAATAGAGTTTAATTAGAAGACAATCATGCTAATGGCTGCTTTTATATTTAAAAGGCACAGCTGAGTAATTGTTACAGAGACATATAGCCAATGTTTGTTGTCTATCCCACAATATTTACAATCTGGTCATTTATATAACGAGTACAATAATGCTTTTATAAATCACCCCAAATAAAAGATGAAATTAAAAAGTGCATTTTAGCACAAAAAATGTGCAATTTTTTTTATTGAACAATGTATCCTAGTGAAAAGAACAGATTAAGATCACCAATCCAAAAGAAACTATGCATCCCTATGTTTATAGCAGCACAATTTACAATAGCCAAGTGTTGGAAGCAACCTAGATGCCCATCAGTAAATGAATGGATCAAAAAACTGTGGTACATTTATACAATGGAATTCTATGCAGCAGAAAGAAAGAAGGAGCTCATACCCTATGCAACAGCATGGATGGAACTTGAGAGCATCATGCTAAGCGAAGTAAGCCAGGCAGTGAAAGATAAATACCATATGATCTCATCTTTAACAGGAACCTAATCAACAAAACAAACAAACAAGCATAATATAACCAAAGACATGGAAATTGGGAACATGCTGAAAGTCACCAGAGGGGAGAGGGGAGGGAATTTCAGGGGAAAAGGGGAAGGATTTACAGGAACAAGTATAAAGGACACATGGACAAAAACTATGGGGAGGGGTGGAAATGGGAGGGAGGTGGGGAGGGCTGGGGTGGCGGGTTCGGGTGAGAATAAAAGACAGAAAACTGTACAAGATCAACAATGAAAATAAAAATTAAAAGAAAAAAGAATTATTTTATAATTAAATTATAAATTTAGATTTAAAAAAAAAAAGATCATGGACTTTTCACAATTGTTTCAGGTAGCTTCTAGAGAGCAACCATAAAAGAAGGATAGAAATATAAATAAGACCGACACATATGTTTTCTGTTGTAATTGGTATTTTGTTATTGACATATGAAACTAAGTGAAAAGAGATGCGCGAGAAGCTTCCTAAATTTGGAGGGAAATGTTGTCAAAAATAACAGGAAGATGGCTTCCATAATGGCTAAATGAATAGCTTGGCAAATCTCTCTGAAAGAAATAACACTGGAAAAGTTTTCAAAATGACTACTTTAAAATTGTATAGACAGTTATTCAAAGAGGATATACAGATGGCCACTAGACATATGAAAAGATGCTCAATGTTACTAATCATCAGAGAAATGCAAATTAAAACCACAATGAGATTATTATCTCACACCTGTCAGAATGGCTATCATCAATAAATCAACAAACTAGGTGAGGGTGTGCAGAAAGGGGAAACACTTTTGCACTGTTGGTGGGAATGCGGACTGGTGCAGCCACTGTGGAAAGCTATATGGAAATACCTTGAAAAATTAAAAATAGACCTGCCTTTTGACCCAGCTATCCTGCTTCTGGGAATATATCCAAAGGAACCCAAAACACTAATTCTAAAGAACATAAACACCCCTGTGTTCATTGCAGCATTATTTACAATCGCCAAGATACGGAAGCAGCCCAAGTGTCCAATAGTAGAAGAGTGCATACATCAACTATGGGACATTTACACAACAGAATACTACTTGTCCATAAAATAAGAAAATTTTACCCTTTGTAACAGTATGGATGGACCTGGAGAACATGATGATAAGTGAAGTAAGCCAGTCAGAGAAAGACAAGCACCACGCAATTTCACTCGTGTGGAATCTAATGAACAAACTGAACTAACAAAGAAAATGGGGACAGACTCACAAATGGAGAGCAGGATGATGGCTGTGGGAGGTGAGGGAGTGGAGGGATTGAGCAAAAAGGAAAAAGGACTCATGCACATGGACAACAGTGTGCTGATTGCTTGTGGGGAGTGGTGTATAAGGGAACTAAATGGTAATGGAAAAAAATACAAAAAAGATTATAAAAACTATTCAATAAAAAAAGAAGCTAGGATTAGAAGGCCAGGTTATGACTCAACTCTACCAAATGTCTGTATGCATATAATTGAGAATATGCTTATTACTAGACATTACTACAAAACCTTTAATTTACCACATTCATGTGAATCTCACCTAATTACTTTGTATTTCAAGCATCTATGATACGTAATAAGCAGCATGTCTTGTAATAAATAAATAAAATTGTAAAAATTGACAGAACACATCAAATTGAGAAACACTAATTTAAGAACAATTATTTTAAATGATTAATAAAAGGATATTGATCGAAAAGTGTTCTTGCCCTAGTCATGTGGCTAAGTTAGTTGGAGCATTGTCCCATATACCAAAAGGTTGCAGGTTTGAGTCCCAGTTAGGGCACATGCCTAAGTTCGGGTCTGAGCCCCGACTAGGGTACATACTGAAGGCAACAGATCAATGTTTCTCACGTTGATGTTTCTCTCTCCCTCTCTCTCTCTCTCTCTCTCTCTCTCCCCCCCACCCCTCTGTCTCTCCCTATCTCTCTAAAAAATCAATAAATATATCCTTGTGTGAAGATTTAAAGGAAAAAGATGTTCTTAATTATAATTGAATTAAGTTCAAAACAAAAGTAATTTTAAAAAATAAAAAATTTGGAAATGAAATAATACTTATATAAATAATTTGTCTTAAAAGAAATCAGAAAAGAATTTAGAAAATTTCTTCCCCAAGAACATCATGTATATTTATTTTTTCATTTTATTGAGTTTTTATCCATTACCATTTATTTGTCTCCCCTATATGCTTTTCCGCCTCCATTCACTCCCCTCCTTGCATAATCGCCACACTGTTAATTGTGTCCATTGGTCCTTTTCTTTTTTTGCTAGATCTCTTCAAACTCCTCCAACACCACACAATGGCTGTCAGCCTGCTCTCTGTCTATGAGTTTGTCTTTATTTTCCTCATTAGTTTTATCTAACTATAACTGTTTTATCAACTCATCTACTGTTGGGCACTTGGGCTGCTTCCAAATCTTGGCTATTGTAAATAATGCTGCAAGGAACATAGGGGTGTCCATATTCTTTGGAATTAGTGTTTCAGGTTTCTTCAGATAATTTCCCAGAAGTGAAATCACTGGGTCATAATGCAGTTCCACTTTTAATTTTTTGAGGTATCTCCGTACTGCTTTCCACAGTGGCTACACCAGTCTGCATTCCCACCAACAGTGTGAAAGGGTTCCCCTTTCTCCACATCCTTGCCAGCACTTGTTGCTTTATTGATAGCCATTGTGACAGGTGATATCTCATTGTGGTTTAAATTTGCATTTCTCTGATGATTAGTGATGTTGGCATCTTTTCATGTCTATTGGCCATCTGTATGTCTTCTTTGGAGAAGTGTCTATTCAGGTTCTTTGCCCATTTCATAACATATTGTTTGTTTTCTGCTGTTGAGTTTATAAGTTCTTTATCAATTTTGGATATTAAGCCCTTATCAGATGTTTTGGCAAGTATGTTCTCCCATTCAGTAGGTTCTCTTTATTTTGTTGATGGTTTCCTACCCTGTGCAAAAGTTTATTTTTATGTCTCCCATTTGCTTCTTTTTTCCCTTTCCTGAGGAGATATATCAGAAATAATATTACTATGAGCAATGTCTGAGATTTCACTGCCTGTGTTTTCTTCTAGTATTTTCATAGTTTTGGGTCTAACATTTAAGGCTAATACATTATGAATTTATTCTTGTGTGTGGTGTAAGAAGGTGGTCTTTTTTCATTTTATGCATGTATCTGTCCAATTTTCCCAACACCATTTATTGAATAAACTCTCTTTAGCCCATTGTATGTGCTTGTTTCCTCTTTCAAATATTAACTGACCATAAAAGTGTAAGTTATTTCTGGGTTCTCTATTCTGATCCATTGATTTTATATGTCTGTATTAATGCCAGTGCCATGCTGTTCTGATTACTATGGCTTTATTGTATAGTTTGATATTGAGTAGTGTGATTCCTCCAACTTTCTTTTTCTTTTCAAGCATGCTGTTCATATTTGGAGTCTTTTGTGGTTTCATATACATTTTTGGAATATTTGTTCTACTTCTGTGAAATACCTCATTGATATCTTGATAGGAATTGCATTGAATCTATAGATTGCTTTGGGTATTATGGACATTTTTTCCTTTTTTTACCATCTTTTTAATATATTTCATTGATTATGCTATTATAGTTGTTCCATTTCTCCCCCATCATTCCCCTCCACCCTGCACACCCCTCCCACCCACATTCCCCCCCTTTAGTTCATGTCCATGTCTCATAAGTTCTTTAGCTTCTACATTTCCCACACTATTCTTGCCCTCCCCCTGTCTATTTTCTACCCACCGTCTATGCTACTTATTCTCTGTACCTTTCCCCCTCTCTCCTCCTCCCACTCCCCTGTTGCTAACCCTCCATATGATCTCCATTTCTGTGGTTCTGTTCCTGTTCTAGCTGTTTGCTTAGTTTGCTTTTGTTTTTGTTTTAGGTGTGGTTGTTAATAACTGAGTTTGCTGTCTTTTTACTGTCATATTTTTTATCTTCTTTTTCTTAGATAAGTTCCTTTAACATTTCATATAATAAGGGCTTGGTGATGATGAATTCCTTTAACTTGACCTTATCTGAGAAGCACTTTATCTGCCCTTCCATTCTAAATGAAAGCTTTGCTGGATAGAGCAATCTTGGATGTAGGTCCTTGCCTTTCATAACTTGGAATACTTCTTTCCAGCCCCTTCTTGTCTGTAAGGTCTCTTTGGAGAAATCAGCTGACAGTATGATGGGAACTCCTTTGTAGGTGACTGTCCCCTTATCCCTCGCAGCTTTGAGAATTCTCTCCTTCATTTTAATCTTGGCTAATGTAATGATGATGTGCCTTGGTGTGTTCCTCCTTTGGTCCACCTTGTTTGGGACTCTCTGAGCTTCCTGGACTTCCTGGAAGTCTATTTCCTTTGCCAGATTGGAGAAGTTCTCCTTTATTATTTGTTCAGATAAGTTTTCCACTTGCTGCTCTTCTTCTTCTCCTTTTGGTACCCCTATAATTCAGAAGTTGGGACGTTTAAAGATGTCCCGGAGGTTCCTAAGCCTCTCCTCATTTTTTTGAATTCTTGTTTCTTCATTCTTTTCTGTTTGGTTGTTTCTTTCTTCCTTCTGGTCCACTCCATTGATTTGAGTCCCAGTTTTCCTCCCATCTCTATTGGTTCCCCATGCATCTTCCTTCATTTCACGTATTGTAGCCTGCATTTTTTCATCTAATTTGTGAGCAAAATCAACCAATTCTGTGAGCATCCTGATCACCAGGGCTTTGAACTGTGCATCTGATAGTTTGTCTATCTCTTGGTCACTTAGTGAATTGGCTCTGGGGCTTTGATTTGTCCTCCCGTTTGAGCCTTTTTTTTGGGGGGGGGGGGTTCTGGTCGTGGCTGTTACATAGTGAGGGGCAGAGCCTTAGGTATTCCCCAGGGTGTGGCAGCCCAGTTGCTGAGTTGTGATGCTGTATGTGGGGGCGGGGTCAGAGAGGAAACAATGGACTTGCTCTGCTCTCTCTTAGATTTCAGTCCCTTCTGCTGCTTCCCCTTTGCCTGGATTATCTGTGCACGAATGTGGGACCACCTGGTCAGCCAGCCGCCTTGTGAGGCCTCATTGGGTCAGCACTGTTGCCACCCCATACCCAGGGTCCGTTAGCCACCACCTGTGCACCTAGGGTCTGCTAGCTGCTGCCACCTGTGTGCCCAGGTCTACCAACCTCCACTTTTTCCTGCTGCGACTCCACCCCTCTAGCTGGTCTGGATGAATGGTTTTGGACTTCTGTATAGTTCAATTTTCTATCAGTTCTCGTTGTTTCCCTGTTTCTAAATCTTTGTTGTCCTTAATTTTGGTTGTGAGAGGAGACACAGTGTGTCCACCTACGCCTCTATCTTGGCCGGAAGTTCCCGGTGTTAGGATTTTTCGATCGTTCGTTAGAATCCACCTGTGAAGCCATCTGGTCCAGACTTGTTTGTTGGCAGTTTTTTCACTCCTATTTCAATTTTATTAATTGTAATTGGTCTAGTCACATTTTGTGATTAATCCTGATTCAGTTTTGAAAGACCATATGTTTCTAAAAATTTATCAATTTCATGCAGATTATCTAATTTTTTGGCCTGTAGTTTTTCATAGTATTTTCTTACAATTGTTTATATTTCTGTCATGTCATTTGTTAATTCTCTTTCATTTATGATATTATTTATTTGAGTCCTCTGTCTTTTTTTCCTGATGAGTCTGGTTAAAGGTTCATTAATTTTGTTTATCTTTTTAAAGAACCAATTTTTGGTTTTATTGATTATTTGTATTGTTCTTCAGTCTCTATGTCATTTGTTTCCATTCTGATCTTTATTATTTTTTCCTTCTACTTATTCTGGGTTTTGTTTGTTTTTCTTTTTTTAGTTCTTTTAGATATAGAGTTGAATTCTTTATTTTAGATTTTTCTTGGTTTTTGAAGTAGGAATGTAATGATATAAACTTCACTCAAGATTTTTTTTGGATGTGCTCCAATGATTTGGGGTTTTTGTATGTTCACTTTCATTTGTTTTCAGGTAATCTTTTTAATTCTACCTTGGCTTCATTGTTAACTAATTAATTGTTTAATAACATGCTATTCAGACTCCATATGTTTGAATGCTGTGAGTATTTTAACTGAAGTGGATTTTTAGTTTTATGCCCTTGTGGTCCTAGAAGATGCTTGATATGATTTCAGTCTTCTTCAATATTAAGCGCAATATTTTGTATCTTAACATGTTGTCTACCATTGAGGATGTTCCACTTTAGAAGAATGTATATTCTGCAAATTTGGGATGAAATGTTCTGTAAACATCAATTAAAGCCATCCAATCTAGTGCGTTTCTAAGGTTGCTTTTGCCTTGTCAATTTTTTTTTGGTCTGGAAGGTCTATCCATTGATGACAGTGGGGTATTATAATCCCCTTCTATGACTGTATTGCTGTCAATTTCTCTCTTAAAGTCCACCAAAATTTTCTTTATGTATTTAGGTGCTTCTTTAAAAATGGAAATAATGGGCTCATACCTCAACACATAAAGGCCATATATGGAAAACCTATGCCTAACATCATATTCAATAGGCAAAAACTAAAAGCATTTTCCATAAGATTGGAAACAAATGCTCATGAGGATGTGGAGAAAGGGGAACTCTAGTGCATTCTGTGGGGATGCAGACTGATGCAGATACTATGGAAAACAGTATGGAATTTCCTCAAAAGATTAAAAATGAAACTGTTTTTTTACCCAGTAACCCCACTTCTTGGAATATATTTTAAGAATCTTGAAACAACAATGTAAGATAATATAGGTACCCCTATATTCATAGCAGTGTTATTTACAATAGCTAATATCTGGAAACACCCCAAGTGCTCATGAGTAGATCAGTGGATAAAAAGTTTGTGCTACATTTACATGAAGAGATACTACCTGGTTGTAAAAAAGAAGGAATTCTTAACCATTGCACAGCATGGATGGACCTAGAGATAATTATGCTAAGTGAAATAAGCCAGTCAGAGATGACAATTACCATATAATCTCACTCATATGGGGAATCTAGTAAACAAACTAAATTGATGAACAAGAGAAACAGAAGCATGAATATATGGTAGAGGTTGATAGCTGTCAGAAGGGAGGGAGAAAGGGTAGATTGAATGAAAGAAAATGAAAAGATGAGCCAAAGAACATACATTCATAACCCATAGACACAGACAACAGTGTGGTGATGGGTAGAGGGAAGGAGGTTGGCAAAGGCAGGGGAAATGGGGATATCTGTAATAGTGTAAACGATAAAAATTAAGTTTAAAAAATAAAAAAAATTACAGCTAAATGGTATAACTACCCTTGAGAACTATCTGATAACTGGCCAAACAGAACTTTTACAAATAATAAAAGAAGCCACACTATGACTGGTAGGAGGGGTCTAGATACCAAATGGGCTGGTCCCACATCTGTGAGTGACAGTTAAGATTTGAAGGGCTATCTTGAGTGCAGAGGTCCCCACTGAACAGCAAGTGGTCTAAACCTCATAACTGCCTCCTTAGCCCAGAGCACTAATGTAGGAAAAGTGAGTATCTACAACATTGGATTGTGAAAATCAGCAGTGACACAGTCCAAGTAGATGGAGGTCTGCTGGAGTCCCACACTTTCTTCTTTAAGGTCCAATGCATGGACTTAATAATAGATTTGCTTGCTCTAAACTGCAGCAAAGGGACAGAGGCTTGAAAAGCCCCAGAAGCATACTGGGAAAAACTGAATTGTCTGGCTACAGGGAAAGGGGTGGAGAGGCAGCCCTCTCCAGTGCTTGCAAACAACGTTGTTTCTTTATTGAGCCCTTCTTCACACTCATCCTACAGGTACAGGAAGACACCAAGTCTGAGTCCATTAACACAATTCTTAACCCACGCCACCCAACTCATGCATCAGGCTGGAATACGTCTCAGAGGCTAACCCACACAAGGGGATAGCCTGGGTCCATGATGAGTGATTTCCTAAAATCTCACAAAAGTCTAGGGAGGGAAAGGCATGTCTATCCCCCTCCTATGGAACAGTCTGGCAAGGCTCAAGAGGCCTTTGCTGGGTACATATCCACAGGAAAGAAAAGGAGATGCAAAAGGGGGCCTTTCAGAACTTTTCTCAGATTCAACAAGACATGTAGTTCCTCAGGCTCTCCTCCACTGAAACCAGCTGGGTAGGTAGTGCAGAAATTGGTACAGCAAGGGGAATTCAGGGCCCCACACAGCCTTGGCTCTTACACAGAGCTGACATCAGAACCGAGCAGAAAATAGCTGACCCTTTTACGAAGTCTGGACTCTCACATGAAGTGGCCAGCTAACTCATCAGAAACTATACATTATTGGAAATAATCTGGGGCAGACCAAGACATGTGGCACAGGGGTGGGGAAACACACCCTCCATCTTCCCTGAACTCTGGATTCATCTCTAAAGGGACACCCAAGGGCCCCATCCTCCTGATTGCACCAGAAGACCTCTCAGAAATAGATGGGCCAATGCTGAGGCTGAGACTAATGGCAGAACTGCAGATAGAGACAGGTGGAGGTGATACATGTACTGCTTTTGGACATTGGATGACCCACCCCTGGGCTTTGTGCTGATGAAAAGCCAGCAAGGCAGAACAGCAAGGATTAGCCCAGATGCAGCCAAGCTTGAAGGGGATAGCCACAGACTGTGGATCACTTACAGCCTCAAGTAGGCTGCACAGAGCTAGATGGGGATGGTGTCTGACATTGCCAGAGTCAGATCCAGAAGAAGAGGAGGCCTGGAGGCAATAACTGGACTCTGCTGAAATGAATTCCACTCCACTATTTTTCATTGTTTGCATGGTGTTTTCCTTCTCATAGCTTATTAACATTTTTGCTTTTTTTCAATTTTGTTCCTATTATTTACTATATTTTTATTTCAAATCTCATATTTTACTTTTTCCTTTCTTACCCCATTTTCCCTTTTTTACTTCCCTTTCTTTTGTTCTTTTTTCATTATGAAATTTATTTTTCCCTTTCTTCACCTAGTTTCTGTCCCTTACTCTTATTACTTCACCTCCATCTATCTTCTAAAAATCATTTTTCTTTCCTTTAGTCATCTCAATTCTTTTTCTTATAATAATCATACTCTCTTCCCACCTTTATTAATTGTTCCTCATTTGACATTGATATTGCTGTTGTAGTTCATTATTTTTCAATTTTGTTCCTATTCAATATTAAAAAAAATAAAATCTCATATTTTACTTTCCCCTTGTCCTAATCCATTTTTCCTTATTCCTTCCCTTTCTTTTGGTTCAAATTTTATTTTTGTCCCTTTCTCTGCCTGGTTTCTATTCCTTACTCTTGTTTTTTTCTCCTCCATCTATCCTCTCAAAATCATTCCTCTTTCCCTTGGTCATCTCATATTCTTTTTTTCTGCCTTATAACATTCCTATTCCCTTTCCACATTTGTTAATCTTTGCTCATTTGTTGTTGATATTGCTGTGGCTGTTGGTTTTCCTCAATTTTGTTCCTATGTTTTCATATTTTTCTTTTTACTAATTACAAACCTCACATTTTACTCTTCCCTTTCCTTGCTTCATTTTGCTATCTTCCTTCCCATTCTTTATTTAAGAAAACTATAAAGGGGCAATTTGACGCAATAAACTATATAAAGACATGATTCAACATGATTTCAGTTTATCATTATTTCACATTTTTTAAAAGAATTTTTTTTATTGTTGTTCAACTACAATTGTTCTTATTTACATTTTAGGTTGTGTTTTTTTCCCTTTCTTTGCCTTGTTTCTATTCCCTACTTGTATAATTTCTCCTCACTCTACCTTCTCAAAATCATGAAAATGGACATACAAACTATGAATAAGAACCAGGTGGAAATAAAGAATACAATATCTGAAATGAAGAATATAT
The DNA here is from genome assembly GCA_039655065.1 of Glossophaga mutica. Classification (NCBI taxonomy): domain Eukaryota; kingdom Metazoa; phylum Chordata; class Mammalia; order Chiroptera; family Phyllostomidae; genus Glossophaga; species Glossophaga mutica. The sequence continues at coordinate 108,472,826 of CM077306.1, forward strand.
GAGAAGGAATTATAAGCAGTCTAGATGAAGCAGAGGATTGAATAAGCAACTAGGAAGACAAAGTAGAAAAAAATACTGAGTCAGGGCAACAAAATGAAAAAAGACTAAGAAAGAATGAAGGTAGGTTAAGGGAACTTTGGGATAACATTATTTGCATCATAGGGATACCAGAAGTAGAAGAAAGTGAGAAAGGGATAGAAAACCTGTTTGAAAAGATAATGACAGAAAACTTCCCTAACTTGGTGAGGGAAAAAGTCACACAAGTTTGGGAAGCACAGAGGGTCCCAATCAAGATGAACCCAAAGAGCCTCAGTCAAAGACATATCATAATTAAAATGGCAAAATTTAAAGACAAAAGAGATTCTTAAAGACAATAAGGGAGAAAGAGCCCATAATATACAAGGGAGCTGTTATAAGGCTATCAGCTGATTTCTCAAGAGAAGCACTACAAGCCAGAAGGGAATGGCAAGAAATATTCAAAACAAAGGCTTGCAACCAAGACTACTCTACTCAGCAAGACTTGCACTCAAAATGGAAGGAGAAACAAAGAGCTTTATAGAACAAAAGAGGCTAAAAGAACACAGCTCCACCAAAGCAGCATTGCAAGAGATGCTAAAGGGACTGTTAAGAAAAAGAAAGAGAGAGGAACACAAGTACAAAGGGGAAAAATGGCAATGAACAAACATCTACCAATAACTACCTTAAATGTAAACGGATTAAATGCCCCAATCAAAAGACATAGGTTAGCTGCATAAATAAGAAAACATGACCTGCATACACACTGTCTAAAAGAGACCACCCAAGAACAAAAGATTCACACAGGTTGAAAGTGAAGGGATGGAAAAAATATTCCATGCAAATGACAATTTAAGAAAACAAGCTGGGGTGCAAATTCTTATATCAGACAAAATAGACTTCAAAATAAAGGCCATAACAGGAGACAAAGAAGGTCACCATATAATACTTAAAGGGAGTAGTCCAACCCTTGTAAACATATATACACCCAATATAGGAACACCTAAATATATGAAGAAACTCCTGGAAGACATTCAGAAAGATACTGACAACAATACGGTCACTGTAGTAGATTTTGACAGCCCCACTCTCAGCCATGGATAGATCTTCCAAACAAAAAATAAACAAAGATGTTGTGGCATTGAACAACAGTCTAGATCAAATGGACTTAATTGATACATACAGAAGTTTTCATCCCAAAGAAGAAAAGTATACATTCTTCTCAAATGTACATGGAACATTTTCAAAGATAGATCACATGGTAGGACACAAAACAAGCTTCAACAAATTCAAGAAAATTGAAATCATATCAAGAGTTTTCTTTGACCACAAGGGCCTGAAACTAGAAACCAGCCTCAAGGAAAAAACTCAAAAACGCTAAAATTCATGGAGATTGAATAGCATGCTATTAAACAATGATTGAGTTAATAATGAGATCAAGGAAGAAATCAAAAAGTTTCTGAAAACAAATGAAAATTAACACACAGCAACCCAAAACTTACAGGACACAACAAAGGCAACTTGGGAGGGAAGTTCATAGCAATACAGGCCTACCTAAAAAAGATAGAAACATTTCGAACAAACAACCTAACCCTAGAAGAACTAGAGGAACAACAACAAACAAAGTCCAGAGAGAGCAGAAGGAAGAAAATAATCAAGATTAGAGCAGAATTAAATGATATAGAGACTAAAAGAACAGTTCAAAGGATCAATAAATCTGGGTGCTCATCCTTTGAAACGATAAACAAAATTGACAAGCTTTTAACCATATTCATCAAAAAAAAAATCAAAAAGAGAGAGGACCCAAAAAAATAAAATTAGAAAAGAAAGAGGAGTAATTATAACCAATACCACAGAAATACAAAGGATTGTAAGAAACTACTATGAACAATATATGACAAGAAATTTGACAACCTGGGCAAAATGGACAAATTTCTAGAAACATATAATCTTCTGAAACTGAATCAAGAAGAAGCAGAAAACCTGAATATACTGATAACAATTTATGAAATTGAAGCAGTAATAAAAAAAAACAAAACAAAAACAAAAAAAACTCCCAGCACACAAAAGCCCTGGACCAGATGGCTTCAAAAGTGAGTTTTACTAAACATTCAAGGAAGAACCAACACCTATCCTTGTCAAACTATCAAAAAATTCAAGAAGAGGGAAGACCCAGACTCTTTTATGAAACCAGTCTTATCCTAATTTCAAATAAAGGAATTAGGATAAGTCTTTATTTACCAGATAGAGACACATAAAGAAAGAAAATTATAGGCCAATACCTTTGATAAACATAGATGCTAAAATACTCAACAATATATTTCAGGGATGCAAGGATGGTACAACATTTGCAATTCAATAAACATTGCGTAAAGAAAATGAAAAACAAAAATCACATGATCATGTCAATAAATGATGAAAAAACATTTGATAAAATCATTACCCATTTATGATAAAAACACTCAGTAAAATGGGAATAGACAGAGCATACCTCAAAATAATAAAGGCCATATATGAAAAACATACTGCCAATATCATACTCAATGGGCAAAAACTAAAAGCATTTCCCTTAATATCAAGAACAAGAAAAGGGAGCCTGCTTTCATCACGCATATTCAACATAGTACTGGAAGTTCTAGTCGCAGTGATCAGGCAAGAAGAAATAAGAGGAACCCAAATTGGATAATAGGAAATAAAACTGTCATTATTTGCAGATGACATGATTGTGTATATCTTCTATAGATTCCACCAAAACCTACTTGACCTAACAGGGGAATTTGGCAAAGTAGCGGGATACAAATTCAATATTTATAAACCAAAGGCATTTTTGTACACCAACACTGAACTATCAGAAAGAAAAACTAAGAAAAAATTCTGTTTATCATTGCAAAAAATATATGAGTAAGTTCCTAGGAATACATTTAACCAAGGAGCTAAAAGACCTGTGCTCAGAAAACTATAGCACACTGAATAAAGAAATTGAGGAAGATACAAATATATGGAATCAAGTGCCATGTTAATGAATTAAAGAATTAACATTATTAAAATATCCAAAGCAATCTATAGATTCAACACAACTCCTATTAAAACACCAATTGCATATTTTACAAATCTAGAACAAATACTGCATAAATTTATATGGAACCAAAAAGGACCCCAAATAGCATCCGCAATCTTGAGAAAGAAGAATGAAGTTGAAGGGATCATAATGCCTGATATCAAACTATACTACAAAACCACTGTAATCAAAATAGTCTGGTCCTGGCATAAGCACAGATACATAGATCAATGGAACATAATAGAGATCCCAGAAATAAACCCATGTATTTATGGTCAATTAATACTTGACAAAGTGGGAATGAACACACAATGGGGTAAAGACAGTCTCTTCAATAAATTGTGTTGGGAGAACTGGACTGGTACATGTTAAAAATGAAACTAGATCACCAACTCATACCATACCCTGGAATAAACTCAAAATGGTTGAAAGACAAATATAAATTGTTATACTATAAAAATTCTAGCAGAAAACATAGGAGGTAAAATTTCAAATCTCCCATAGGGCAATATTTTTGCTGATATATTTCCTAGGGCAAGAGAAAGAAAGGGAAAAAAGCTTCTGCATGGATAAATAAACCATCATCAAAATGAAAAGGGAATTGGCTGTATGGGAGAACATATTTACCAACGATACAGTGGACAAGTGTTTAATCTTCAAAATATATAACTCAATGAATACAGAACTCAAAATATAGAACTCATACAACTCATCACCAGGAAGATAAGCAATCCAATTAAAAATGGGAAAATGGACTTCTAGCCAAGATGGAGGCAGAGGTAGATACACTTAACCTTCTTGCACAACCAAAAGAAGGACAACAACAAAATTTAAAAACAAAAAATAACAAGAACCCCCAGAAAATTGAATGTATGGAAGTCCGACAATGGAGGAGCTAAAGAAGAAACATTCATCCAGACTGGTAGGAGGGCTGGAGACAGGCAACCAGGGGAGAGAGGACTCATGGCAAGGCAGAAGCTGGAGGACCACAGCAGATGAGGTGGCAGCTAGTGGACTGGGCGGTTCCACATTTGCATATGGATAAACCACGAGGAACAACTGGGGAGTGAGCCAGACTGCACAACCGAGGATTCCAGCGTGGAAAAATAAAGCCTCAAAACCTCTGACTGTAAAAACTTGTGAGAGTTATGGGGATGGAAGAAACTCCCAGCTTCACAGGAAAGTTTATTGGAGAGACTCACAGGGTCCTAAAATGTAGACAAACCCACACACCCATGTATCAGCTCCAAAGGGTCCAATTTGCTTGTGGGTAGTAGGGGAAGTGACTGAAAGCCAACTAGAGCTGAGCAAGTGGCACCGTTCCCTCTTGGACCCCTTTCCCACAGACAGCACCACAATGCAGTGAAGTGGGTTGCCCCACCCTGGTGATTAACTAAGGCTCCGCCCCTTACTACATAACAGGCATGCCGAGACAAAAAATATGGCTCAAATGAAAGAATAGATCAAAGTTCCAAAAATAGAGCTAAGCAATCAATAGATAGCCAACCTACCAGATGTAGAGTTCAAAACACTGGTGATCAGGATGCTCAGATAAATGGTTGAGTCTGGTCACAAAATAGAGGAAGAAGTGAAGGCTATGAAAATTGAAATAAAGTAAAATGTACAGGGAACCAACAGTGAAGGGAAGGAAACTGGGACTCAAATCAATGATTTGGAGCAGAAGGAATGTTATTTCTAAACATTCAACCAGAACAGAATGAAGAAACAAGGATTCAAAAAAATGAGGAGAGGCTTAGGAACTTCTGGGACAACTTTAAACATTCCAACTTCTGAATTATAATGGTCCCAGAAGTAGAAGGGGAACAGCAAGAAGGAAAGTTATTTGAAAAAATAATGAAGGAGACCTTCCCCAATCTGGTGAAGGAAATAGAGTTCCAGGAAGTCTAGGAAGTTCAGAGAGTCCCAAAGAAGTTGACCCAAGAAAGAACACACCAAGCCTCAACATATTTACATTACCCAAGATTAAATATAAGGAGAGAATCTTGAAAGCAGCAAGAGAAAAGGAGAGAGATGCCTGCTAAGGAGTTCCCATAAGACTATCAGCAGATTTCTCAAAAGAGAACTTGCAGGCAAGAAGGAGCTGGAAAGAAGTATTCCAAGTCATGAAAGGCAAGGACCTACATCCAAGATTGCTCTATCCAACAAAACTATCATTTAGAATGGAAGGGCAGATAAAGTGCTGCCCAGATAAGGTAAAGCTAAAGGAGTTCATCATCACCAAGCCCTTATTATATGAAATGTTAAAGGGACTTATCTAAGAAATAGAAGAAGATCAAAACTATGAACAGTAAAATGACAACGAACTCACAACTATCAACAACCAAATCTAAAACAAAAACAAAAACAAAAACCAAACTAAGCAAACAAGTAGAATAGAAACAGAATTACAGAAATGGAGATCATATGGAGGGTTATCAGTGGGGAGGGATAGGTAGAGGGGTGAGAATGGGATAAAAGGTACAGGGAAGACTTCTGGCCAAGATGGAGGCATAGGTGGACACACTATGCCTCCTCTCACAACCAAAATTAAGGACAACAAAGATTTAGAAACAAGAAAACAACCAGAACTGATAGAAAAATTGAACTGTACGGAAGTCCAACAATGATTCATCCAGACCAGTAAGAGGGGCGGAGCCTCGGCAGGAAAAGTGGAGGTGCAGACCCGGGCACGCAGGCAGCAGCGGCTGGAGATCCCAGGCATGCAGGCTGTGGCTAGCAGACCCAAGGCACAGGGCGGCAACAGTGCAGACCCAGTGAGGCCACCAAGGCCGCTGGCTGACCAGGTGGTACCCGATTCATGCGCAGATAATCCAGGTGAAGGGAAAGTGGCAGAAGGGACTGGAATCTGAGAGAGAGCAGAGCAAGTGCCATAGTTCCCTCTTGGATCCCGCCCCCACATACAGTGTCACTACCCAGCAACTGGGCTGCCCTGCCTTGGGGAACACCTAATGCTTCACCTCTCACTAGGTAACAGCTGTGACCAGACCCCCCCTCCCCCCAAAAAAAACCAACCAAAAATGGCTCAAACGGGAGAACAAATTAAATCTCCAGAGCCAATTCATCTAAGTGATGAAGAGATAGCCAACTTATCAGATGCACAGTTCAAAGCCCTGGTGATCAGGATGCTCACAAATTAGATGAAAAAATGCAGGCTACAATACATGAAATGAAGAAAAACGCACAGGGAACCAATAGAGATGGGATGAAAACTGGGACTCAAATCAATGGAGTGGACCAGAAGGAAGAAAGAAACAACCAAACAGAAAAGAATGAAGAAACAAGAATTCAAAAAAATGAGGAGAGGCTTAGGAACCTCCGAGACATCTTTAAACGTCCCAACTTCTGAATTATAGGGGTACCAGAAGGAGAAGAAGAAGAGCAACAAGTGGAAAAGTTATTTGAACAAATAATAAAGGAGAACTTCCCCAATCTGGCAAAGGAAATAGACTTCCAGGAAGTCCAGGAAGCCCAGAGAGTCCCAGAGAAGTTGGACTCAAGGAGGAACACACCGAGGCACATCATCATTACATTAGCCAAGATTAAAATGAAGGAGAGAATTCTAGAAGCTGCGAGGGATAAGGGGACAGTCACCTACAAAGGAGTTCCCATCATACTGTCAGCTGATTTCTCCAAAGAGACCTTACAGACAAGAAGGGGCTGGAAAGAAGTATTCCAAGTTATGAAAGGCAAGGACCTACATCCAAGATTGCTCTATCCAGCAAAGCTTTCATTTAGAATGGAAGGGCAGATAAAGTGCTTCTCAGATAAGGTCAAGTTGAGGAGTTCATCATCACCAAGTCCTTACTATATGAAATGTTAAAAGGACTTACCTAAGAAAAAGAAGATAAAACATACGAAAGGAAAAAGACAGCAAACTCACAGCTATTAACAACCACACCTAAAACAAAAGCAAACTAAGCAAACAGCTAGAACAGGAACAGAACCACAGAAATGGAGATCACATGGAGGGTTAGCAACAGGGGAGTGGGAGGAGGAGAGAGGGGGAAAAGGTACAGAGAATAAGTAGCATAGATAGTGGGTAGAAAATAGACAGGGGGAGGGCAAGAATAGTGTGGGAAATGTAGAAGGTAAAGAACTTATGACACATGGACATAAAAGCGGGGGGGATATGGGTGGGAGGAGGTGTGCAGGGTGGAGGGGAATGATGGGGGAGAAATGGAACAACTGTAATAGCATAATCAATAAAATATATTAAAAAAGACACGTTAAGAAAAGGTACAGGGAATAAGAAGCATAATAGGTAGATACAAAATAGACAGCAGGAGGTTAAGAATAGTACAGAAAATGTGGAAGCCAACAAACTTATATGTATGAACCACGGACATGAACTAAGGTGGGGGAATGCAGGTGGGATGTGGGGTGCAGTGTGGTGGGCAATAAATGGGATAACTGTAATAACATAATCAATAAAATATAATAAAAAATACAAATTAAAAAAAAATGGGCAAATGACCTGAATAGACACTTCTCCAAGGAGGACTTACAAATGGCCCATAAACAATAAACAAATGCTCAACATTGCTAGCCATTTGCAGAGTGATGCAAATTCAAACCACAAAGAGATACCACTTCACACCTGCCAAAATGGCTATCTTCAATAAATTAACAAACAACAAGTGCTGGCAAGGGTGTGGAGAAAAGAGAACCTTAGTGTGCTGTTGGTGGGAATGTAGACTGGTACAGCCACTGTGGAAAACAATATTGAATTTCCTCAAAAAATTAAAAATGGAACTGCCTTTGACCCAGCAATTTCACTGCGGGCATGTACCCTAAGAATCCTGAAATACAAGTCTGAAAGAACTTATGCACCCCTATGTTTATAGCAGCACAATTTATAATAGCCAAAAGTTGGAAACAGCCTAAATTCCCATCAGTGATGAGTGGATTAAAAACCTGTGGTACATTTACACAGTGGAATACTACACAGCAGAAAGAAAGAAGGAATTCCTACCCTTTGTGACAACACGGATGGAACTAGAGACTGTAGTGCTAAGTGAAATAAGCCAGTTGTGAAAGACAAATACCATCTGATCTCACTTATGAGAGGAATCTAATGAACAAAATAAACTAATTATCAAAAAAGAACCAGAGGCATAGAATCATGGAATTAGACTGACAGCGGTAAGAGGGTGGAGGGCGAGGAAACTGTTTGAAAGCAGATGAAGGGATTAGTCAAGGAATGTATATGAATGGGGTGTGGATTGAGTATGGAAGTACAGGGAGGGCTGGGCAGAGAGAGGTGAAGGAAGAAAAAATCAGAACAACTGTAAAACATAAACATTAAAAATAAATAAGTAAATAAAAATCTTGTAAAGGTCCATAAGCCCAAACAAGTTGTGGCTGGCCTCAGAATGCCCTGTTCCTCTTACTAAGCAGCCCCAAACATGGTCCTACAGTCAGCCAGTTTTAGTTCACATCATAACCACCCTCAGGTTCCTCCAAGTACATCACAGGCAGATTCCAACTCCCAACTACTCTGTAATTCTTACCAGGTAGCCTCACGTTGGACACAGGCTGTGGCTGACCTTGGCCACACTGAAGTCATTCCCAAGATGCCCCAGAACAAACACACCTGTTGGCTAACTTCAGACTACACCAGAACACCATCCAATTAGCCTCCAAAATGACACACCCAAGGGTGGACTTGGCAGGCACTGGAGCACTGCTATAGCAGATATCACTCACTGGGCTCAGCCCCACACAAGAGAGTGTGCTTCATAGTGGGCTCTCACAGCCAGTCAGCCTAAGGGTCAATCCTACCCAGTGTAATGCCAACAGCAATCACAGCTCAACTTCAAAAGAAAAGCACACACAACCCTCACAAATAACAATCCTGGAGCTGCCAGCTCTGGTGATCTGGGAGTCTAAACCACTGGGCCCCAAAGAACTACTAACACATAAAACCACTCTGCTGAGACTGGAGACATAGCAGATCTACCTAACACACAGAAACAGAGAGAGAGGTAGCTAAAATGAGGACACAAAGAAACATGTCTCAAGTGAAAGAACAGAACAAAACTCCAGAAAAAGAACAAACAAACAAACAAACAAATGAAAGAAGCAAGTATTCTACCAGATGCAGAGTTCAAAACATTGATTTCAAGAATGCCCAATAAGCTCAGGGGAAGAATAGATTAACTCAGTGACAACTTCAATGAAGAGATAGGAAACTAAAAAAAAAAAAAAGATAGAAAACATTTTTAAAAGTTATATATAAAGTAGACAATAATTGAAATGAATCAACAGCAGATTAGTTGCAGAAAATAAAATCAGTGATTTGGAATATAAGGTAGTAGAAAACATCCAATCGGAACAGCAAAAAGACAGGAGAATTAAAAAAAATTACAAGTTAAGAGACCTCTGGATAACACCAAGCATAACAACATTCATGTCCTAGCAGTACCAGAATGAGATAAGAGAGAGCAAGGGATTGAGAACCTATCTGAAAAAATATTGACTGAAGACTTTTCTAATCTGGTGAAGGAAATAGACACACAAGTCCAGGAAGTGCAGAGAGTTCCAAACAAGAAGAACCCAAAGACACCCACATCGATACACATAATAATTAAAATGTCAAAAAAGAGAGATTCTTAAAGATAGCAAGGGTAAAGCAGTTGCACAATCATGTATATATAAATGTTTCTAGCAGAATTCTTCATAAGACTTCAAAAGTGGAAGTATTCTAAATGTCCGTCTATGCAAAGTAAATAAGCATCATGTGGCATATCCATACAATGGAATACAGTATGGCAATAAAAAGGAACAAACTACAGAAACAAGCTAAAACATGAATTTCAAAACATGCTAGGTAAAAGAAACAAGGGATTAAAAAAAACTATGGTTATAGGCTTTAAATTATATGTGTCCAGAAAAGAGGAATTTTCTGGAAACAAAAAATGGAAACAAAAGATCTGTTTGGGGTGATAGAAATCTTTTAAAAGAGGATTTGGTGATGATTATTCAACTATGTAAATATACTAAAAAGGAGTAAATTGATTTTTTAAATGAGTGAATATTTAAAATAATATAGCTTTTTCAAAATGCAAGCTCAGACTACAAAATTCTTTAAACATAAAAGCTGCAAAGCATATTCTGTAATACTGAATTTTCACAAGCCAGAAGTGTTCTATGACACTATACATTTGGTATGGGGTAGATCCAAGGGTCACTAAGGACAATAGGAAGCAAGTTATATCTCAAGAGCAGATAAGGTTTCCATAATTAGGAAAATTCTAACTTCAGAATAGAGAGCATTCATTATATCTGCCTTGTGGAACTCCCTAGTGCTGTTTAGATAATGCCTCTTGTGTTCTCTCCTTCCTCATTTAAAACAGAAATTTTATTCCATAATTTATTGTAGTTTATTTCAGTATGTAATGGAGGATGTCAACAAATCTGCTCTCCTAGCACATAAATTATAAGCTCCAAAGGAGTTACCTTCAGACTCAAGGAGGGAGACTAGGTCTCTCCTACAGATCTTGGCCTTTAAGTTAGTTGCAGTGATGGGATGGGCCCTTGCCTCATCTTTTTGAGGAAGGACTGAGTGAATTATATACATAAAAAAAAGCATGAAATTGATCTTTGATGACCAGCAAGACAGTATTTGTAGAGATTGCTAGACTCTAGTAATTCATTCTGTTTGGTTTTCTGGGCAAACAACTAAACATTTTCCAGCTCCCCCACTGTCTAGGTGAAACCATGTGACTGAGAACTGGTCTATGTAGGCAGAAGTGATAAATGTCCTTACAATTTCTGTCACAAAAACATTTTTCTTTGGTGATCTTCAAATTTCTTCTTCTCCCAAAAATTTGGTTGAAATTGAAGGATATCTAGAATATTGAGAAGGATATCTAGAATATTGAAAAGGATATCTAGAATATTGATAATATCTACAAAATGGAAAAAGTCTAGATTAAAATAATTGCTTGGAGGACATCTTTCAAGTAGAGTTTTTGACCAGGGTATTTGTGTATGCATAAGGAATATACTCCAGCTCTGGCTGGTGTGGCTGAGTGGATTGAGTGCCAGCCTGTGAACCAAAGGGTCACCAGTTGGATTCCCAGTCAGGGCACATGCCTGGGTTGTGGGCCAAGTGCCCAGTAGGGGGCACTTAAGAGGCAACCACACATTGATATTTCTCTCCCTCTCTAAAAATAAATAAATGAATGAATGAATGAATGAATAAATAAATAAATAAATAAATGAAATACACTCTTGCAAATCCACAATGGTTTGGTGTTTCCTTGAAAGAGCAACCAGAATTAATTAACATGATAAAAACCTCTTTGGACTCATGAAAAAGAAAAAAGTAATCTTTATACACTGCAAAGTTACTCTCATAATTTTAAATATTTGCATTAATTAATTTTTAACTTCAAAAAATGTACTTTAAAAGTTGTTATTCTTACTGTTTCCTATAAAATAGAAGTTATATAATATGTATTTTTTCTATCATGAGGTAGCATAATGTGTTACAGAATTTAAAAGCTTAATTATATCTTAGAATCTGGGAGAGTTATTACATTCAGGACAGAGTACTCACCAGGGTACAACGATGCCTTCTTCCAGCCTGCAAGTGAAAAAAATGATGATATATTATTACCCTTTCCTGAACCTTCTCATATCTTTCCCTTTGTTGTCATCACTGTCATTCCCTAAGTATTCAAAATATTCCATAACATAGATAGATAATAATGATGATAGATAGATTGATATCTGTCCCTTTTTCCTCACAAACATGTGACAATTCTTTTCCTGAACTTAAAGACGATTGGGGTTTTTAGTGTGTACAAAAATGTAAAGTAAGAAAAAAGGGAAAACCTAAAAGCAAGAGAAGAAAGAATACAAAATGGAAGATATAAAATAAAGGAATGATAGACACAAGGAATGATAGGTAGGTAGTTTGAGAAATAAAGATAGCAAAAAAGAAGGATGAAAAGATGGAAGGAATGAAAGTCAGAAAAAGAGGTGGAAGAATACAGAATTCAGAAGGGGTGAGAGGGTGAAACAGGGATGAAGTTATGAGGTAATTAAAAGGAAGAAAAGCTTGGAAAATATTCATTAAAACAATCATACTGGGAAAGCAATATACTTGCTTTTCCATCCCAAAATAGCAGGATATTCCAAATTAGAAAAAAAAAAAGGGTTAACCATCCTTTACGGACCACTTCTACAAGAATGCAGGGAATGATGTACTACTTAGGAATTTTTCTGGGAATGGGGTTTAGTGCAGGATTAGGTATCTTATTCTTTGTGAAAATCGACCCATAAAACAACTTCTGAGTTACTTACCATTCCTAAATTGAGCTTTCCTCTCATCTGGAAGAAGATGTACTCATAAGTTAGGGTAGGATACTCAGAAAGATAAAGTTGCAGAACAAAGACTTGCATTCATTGCAGGGATTCTCTGTAATCATTGCTGTCACATTGGCCAAGCCATTGTTCTGCTCAGAAGTGTTTCTTATGAATACAATAAAGTTGAATCACATGATCTTTAAGGACTTAATCAAGACAAACAGGTAAATTGCATATTTGCAATACAGAGAGGAAATAAGGAAATGTAAAGGATGCGGGGAGGAGGAAGTGAAGCACAGGATCACCAAGGGCTGATACAATCATGCACATATTTTAACTAATAAAATACAATTACCAATGTCCCTTTGCAATTTCTCTGAAAAAAAAAAGTAAAATCCCCACGTTAATGTCATAGAGAAAAGAAAAAACTTGTTTCCAAATATTACAGGACAATGACATAAATTAGCTTATTAAGGGTCAAAAACCCTCACTTTTTCTTTTAGGACACTTACTGTAAAACAAAGAAAATATTCCATATGTTTACATACATAAGTAATGCTACAGTTGAAATTCAAAAAGGAAATTATCAAGTTCCCCAGTGAATTATTTTTGAACTAAGGAGAGTACTAATATTAATAAATGTCATCACCTACAGTGATGTCATGGACACAACATCTATGAAACAGCAGCCACAAATTCTTCAATGCTTCCTACTTAGGTATCTGCTAAGAACTTTACATGATTAGTCAAGTGAATGCCAGCAAAACAACTACTAAGCAGTGTTCCTGTTTACAGAATGAAGATCTGGGAATCAAGGGGTCAATATCATGACAGAGTTCTTCTTGATAAATGGGCAGGGCAATTATTTGAACCCATGTATGCTAAACTGCAAAATAAAGACTCCTAATTAGTATGCCATAACCCTCCACACCTGGTCCAGCCAACTGAGGCTTCAATCACAAGGTGAGAATAGTGGCATCCCCAAAGAGGAACCATCTATTACACTTTTTATTTTTATCTTTAAAGAGTGTTTTGCTGCATAGAAGAGTTTTTCTCTGAATCAGATTGTGGGCACAGCAGGCACCATTAATAGCCCCTTCAAATACATTTTCATTTGAATTATATTCATCTCAGAGTTACAAGAAAGAGTTATTGTTAGCATCATAGAGATAGATGAAAAATAATACATTAGAAAAGGGGAGGGTGAATGGGAAAATTGAGTTACCTACTCAATTTTGTCCCAAATGGGAGAAGAACAAAGAAATAGATATAAGAAGTTGTAATGCAACACAAGGAATAATAATCACAAAGGAGAAAATTATAAAGACAAGTGGGAGGAATAAAAAGGAGGAAGCATATTTTGTCATTACAGTTTACCATTTTCTTTCCTTAATTGATCTGAAAAATAAAAAGAGTAATATAAGTCTCACTACAAAACAGGCAAAAGACACTCATATCATAAATAATTATTAAACTTTATTTACCATTTTCATTCCTATGTTGATCTGAAAAATATAAGGAGCAATACATGAATTGATGTGAAACAAAAATAAAACAAACAAAAACCATTTTCTCTTATTCAACATATAATGGTAAGCCATTACAGAGAATAAAATGATATATATTTTCTAGGTGTTTTACTAAAAAGTCTAATGGAGTCTAAATAAGTAAAGTGGTAAAACAGATAAAAATATAAATTTAATGTGACAATTAAAAATTCTTCAAATCATTCCCTGAAACATTTTTAGACATGACATCATCATTATTGTCATCATCATCACCACCATCTCCAGTACTAACACTGACTGTCTCCAAGTTCCTTCTCCATACCAGGCTCTGTGATACATGTTTTGTGCCAGCAGCATCACATTTAATCATCTAATTTCTCCCAAATTAAATCATTACATTTATCGAGATGAGCAACCTGAGATTAGAGCCATATATTACTTGCTGATATCCCATAGTTGCTTATATTGGAGTTTAACTTTTATCCAAAGTTTCTCTGACACTGAAAAGATAAAATTGCAGGAACAAAGACTTGCATTCATTGCAGGGATTCTCCATAATCATTGCTGTCACATTAGCCAAGCCATTGCTTTGCTCAGAAGTGTTTCTTATGAATACAATAAAGTTGAATCACATGATTTTTAAGGACTTAAGACAAACAGGTAATTGCATGATATTTACAATATAGAGAGACAATAAGGAAATATAAAAGATGGGGGAAAGGATGAAGTGAAGCAAGGGATCAACAAGGGATGATACAATCATGCACGTATTTTAACTATTAAAATACAATTACCAATTTCCTTTTGCAATTTTCCTGGAAAAAAAGCAAGAACTCCATGTTAATATCAAACTCGAAAGAAAAAAGCTTGCTTGGAAGGATGATGGGACAACATAAAAGCTTATTAAGATAAAAAAAAACCCTCACTTTTTCTTTTGAGACACTTAAAAAACAAAGAAAATATTCCACAGGTTTACATAAATAAGTAATGCTACAGTTGAAATTCAAAAAGGAAATTATCAAGTTCCCCATTGAATTATTTTTGAACTAAGTAAGAGTACTGATATTAATAAATGCCATCACCTACAATGATGTCATGGATACAACATCTATGCAACAGCAGCCACAAATTCTTCAATGCTTCCATCTTAGGTATTTATTAGAAACTTTTATTTTATTTTATTTTATTTTATTCTATTTTATTCTTTATTGTTGTTCAAGTGCAGTTGTCTGTATTTTCCTAGTCAAATGAATGCTAGCGAAAGAAACTACTAAGCAGTGTTCCTGTTTACAGAATGAAGATCTGGGAATCAAGGCGGTCAATAACATGACAGAGTTCTTCTTGGTAAATGGGCAGGGCAATTATTTATAAACTCCCTTGACCACTCGACTTAGGAAGCAGGAAAGCAAGATGTAGCAGTGATGTGGAGCTTTCTCTTAGCGGTTTGAAAGAATGCAGAAGGACTCCCATCGGCCCACCGTGAGGATGCAGTTTAGGATTATGAACTGGGAGTCTAGCTGAGCTACAGACTTCTATTTCTTTTTCCTGAGATATGGTACCCCTGCCTGGCCTGACTGGGCAAAGGGGGGAAGGCAGGACTGTGTGTGTGTTGGTGGGTGTTTTAAAGGAAGTTTGGGATTTTTTTAAACAGCAATATTTTGCTATTACTCTAAATCTATATAACTTTTGAATAAATATTTCCTTTCCTTTTCACCAAACTCTAGCATTGAGAGCCATAATTTCTAACAACTGGCAGTGAGGAAAGATGAACCTCTTCAGAGAGACCCTGGGGAAGGGGGCTCCTTTCAGTAACAGTATCTGCACCCCCACCCAATGGTCCTTTTGCTTAACAGAATTATTCCCTGAAGAATTTTTAGATTTGACATCATCACTATCATCATCAGCACCACCACCACCACCACCATCTCCTGTAGGGAACTGATCTATGTGGAATGGCAATTGTAGCTCATCCTTATTGAAAAGCCCAGTAGGTGAGTTGTGGCACACAGGAGCCAAAACTATGGATCGGTTCTCCCATGGGGAATCAGGCCTGCACTGTAACTAGGCTACTTTGTGACTTGCTCTTGCTAAAACTCCCTCACCGAGTTGAGGCAACAAATGCTTACTGCATGTCTGTAAAGTAACTTCCTAAAGCCTGTGCTAATTCTCCCAAGGACTAAAGTGTAACTAGACCTATTACTCTTACTGTTCCCTTGCATTTGCAATGTTTTTCCTTGTTAATCTGTACGAAGCAATCAGAAACAAACCTTCTGCTGCTATCTATAAAAAGTAATTACCTAAAGCAAACCTAAGTATAATGAATGAAAGCCTTCTTTGATGTATGCTATTAGAAAGCCAATGAAAGCCTGTCAAGGCAAGGGTGGGCACACTCTCCCCTTGAGAGAGTAGTCCTGCCATCCCTTTTCCTCCACAGGGCTCAGTAGTCCATGTGAATTTGTCTCATATCTCATCCATACCATGTCGGACACTGCTGGCCGGTGTCCGCATCAATCTCCAGTACTAACACTGATTCTCACCGAGTGCCTTCTCCATACCAGGCTCTGATACATGTTTTGTGCAAGCAGCATCACATTTAATCATCCAATTTCTCCCAAATTAAATTATTACATTTATGCAGATGAGCAAACTGAGATTAGAGCAATATTTTACTTCCCAGTATTTCCACAGTCACTTATATCGGAGTTTCAGTTTTATTCAAAGTTTCTCTGACATTGAAAAGATAAAGTTGCAGGAACAAAGACTTGCATTCATTTCAGGGATTCTCTGTAATCATTGCTGTCATATTAGCCAAGCCATTGCTCTGCTCAGAAGTGTTTCTTATGAATACAATAAAGTTGAATCACATGATCTTTAAGGACTTAATCAAGACAAACAGGTAAATTGCATATTTGCAATACAGAGAGGAAATAAGGAAATGTAAAGGATGCGGGGAGGAGGAAGTGAAGCACAGGATCACCAAGGGCTGATACAATCATGCACATATTTTAACTAATAAAATACAATTACCAATTTCCTTTTGCAATTTCTCTGAAAAAAAAAAGCAGCAAAATTCCCATGTTAATGTCATAGAGAAAAGAAAAAAAACTTGTTTCCAAATATTACAGGACAACGACATAAATTAGCTTATTAAGGGTCAAAAACCCTCACTTTTTCTTTTAGGACACTTACTGAAAAACAAAGAAAATATTCCATATGTTTACATACATAAGTAATGCTACAGTTGAAATTCAAAAAGGAAATTATCAAGTTCCCCAGTGAATTATTTTTGAACTAAGGAGAGTACTAATATTAATAAATGTCATCACCTACAGTGATGTCATGGACACAACATCTATGAAACAGCAGCCACAAATTCTTCAATGCTTCCTACTTAGGTATCTGCTAAGAACTTTACATGATTAGTCAAGTGAATGCCAGCAAAACAACTACTAAGCAGTGTTCCTGTTTACAGAATGAAGATCTGGGAATCAAGGGGTCAATATCATGACAGAGTTCTTCTTGATAAATGGGCAGGGCAATTATTTGAACCCATGTATGCTAAACTGCAAAATAAAGACTCCTAATTAGTATGCCATAACCCTCCACACCTGGTCCAGCCAACTGAGGCTTCAATCACAAGGTGAGAATAGTGGCATCCCCAAAGAGGAACCATCTATTACACTTTTTATTTTTATCTTTAAAGAGTGTTTTGCTGCATAGAAGAGTTTTTCTCTGAATCAGATTGTGGGCACAGCAGGCACCATTAATAGCCCCTTCAAATACATTTTTATTTGAATTATACTCATCTCAGAGCTATAAGAAAGAGTTATTGTTAGCATCATAGAGATAGATGAAAAATAATACATTAGAAAAGGGGAGGGTGAATGGGAAAATTGAGTTACCTACTCAATTTTCTCCCAAATGGGAGAAGAACAAAGAAAGAAATAGATATAAGAAGTTGTAATGCAACACAAGGAACCAAAATCACAAAGGAGAAAATTATACAGAGAAAGTAGGAAAAATAGAAAAAGGAGGAAGCAAGCCAAAATCACTAGAGGACGATTATGTCTTGTCATTACAGTTTACCTTCTTGACGTAGTTGATCTGAAAAATAAAGAGTAATATAAGAATCACTATGAAACAGAGAATAAGACAGTCATATCTCATAAATAATCATTAAACTTGAGGTTTTTTTTTGCTATGTTGATCTGAAAAATAAAAGGAACAATACATGAATCACCGTGAAACAGAAACTAAACAAACAAAAACATCTTTTTCTTATTCAACATACATATATTTTCTAGATGCTTTACTAAGAAATCTAATGGAGTCTGCCCTTATGTCAAAATAGATAAAAAATTTAAATTTAATGCGACAATTTAAAAATCCTTCAAATCATTCCCTGAAGCGTTTTTAGACATGATGTCATCATTATCATTGTCTTCAGCACCACCATCTCCAGTGTTAATGCTGACACTCATGGAGTGCTTTCTCCATACCAGCCTGTGTGATACCTGCTTTGTGCAAGCAGCATCACATTTTATCATCAGATTTCTCTCGAATTGAATTGGTACAGTTATGCAGAAAAGCAAACAGAGTAGAGCAATATATTACTTGCTGATATTTCCACAGTTACTTATTTCATAGTTTCAATTTTATCACATCTCTTACCTCCAATTTTGCTTTTATACTGGGAAGGTGAGATCCTGCCCATCTCTGTTATTATCACCATTCAGCAGCCATGGCAGAAACAGCCACAATAGTTGACAATTCCCTTAAAATATCATGACTTTGCATACTAACTTACCTTGTTTGTGACGTTCGTTCAGGAATATATGAATAATAAAGCAAATAACTAGCAGCTGTATGAGACTACTAGAAAGTGCTTTGATGGTGTCTACATTGTTTATTTCATGGTTAGATTCTGAAAAAGGAACACCAGAGAATTTACTTATTAACATCCAGATCAACCCTATTACTGTTTCTACAACAGAATTTTTATTATATATTTTATGTAACTTGTGGCTCTATGATCACATTTCACTCTTCATAGATAAAGCTGAGACATCCCATTAGTCCATTAGTCCATTAATCCTAAGTACCACAGGGGTGGATGGATTGCAGCAGCCACTCAGAAAATGGTCTAGGATAGAATATTTCAGGTTAGACCAAGTGTCAGGGAGATATTTTCCCCATAGATTATGAAGAGTGCCAGAATGCAGGCACCTCACAGTACATGAGGGAATGTCTGCCAAGATTCAGGTCTGCTCACAATACTTTATTATTGCCTGTAAAGCCAAATATGATATAGAGAAGAGATTGGCAGACTGTGGCCTACAAAACAAATCAACTCTTTCTCTCTCTCTATATATAAATATAAATATTTACTAAAATATAAACTGTACTAGTTCAATATATTTATATATTATATTAGTTATAATAATATATAATATATTTTATATTTATATATAAATATATAATATATTTTATATTATATATAAATATATAATATATAAAAAGCCCTTATATATATATCTTTTAAAAGCTGTGATTTCAAAATGGATTTTACTTTTTTAATAACTGAAAAAATATTACTTGTAACACAAAAATAAATTGAAATCCAAATTTTAGTGTCAAAAACATCAGTTTTGCTAATTCATATACATACATTCTATAACTAATCTTTCACTACAATAACAGAGATCAGTAGTTGTAGTGAAGACTGTTTACAATGCAACGGTGCAGTGATAACTCAACATCACCTTGAGTGGCTCTACTCCCGCAGCACTGCAACACTTCCTAACTTTGTTAGGAACAACAATTACGTCCAAAGAGAATAAGAAGAAAAGGGTAGACGTTGTTTATTTATTTATTTATTATTTAAATTATTGTTCAAGTATGGTTTTCTGTCTTTTACTCCCATCCCAGCCCACCCCACTTCCCTCCCTTTTCCACCCCCTCCCTTGTTTTTGTCCATGTGTCCTTTATACTTGTTCCCTGCAAATCCTTCCCCTTTTCCCCTGAAATTCCCTCCCACTCCCATTTAGTCACTGCCAGCCTGTTCTCTATTTCAGTGTCTTTAGTTATATTTTGCATGTTAGTTTGTTTCGTTGATTAGGTTCCTGTTAAAGGTGAGATCATATGGTATTTGTCTTTCACTGCCTGGTTTATTTCACTTAGCATAATGCTCTCCAGTTCCATCCATGCTGTCACAAAGGGTAGAAGTTCTTTCTTTCTTTCTGCTGCACAGAATTCCATTGTGTAAATGTAGCATAGTTTTTTGATCTATTCATTTACTGATGGGCAGACTTTGGATAAAACACTTTAGGGTAAAGTGGAGCATGGGCTATTTTATTACTGAATAACATATATATTTTTGCAATGACATTGTAGCCATGCTAAAAGGTAACAATGTACACTGGCCTTACCAGACTAACACTCATTACAGCGTTATCAAATTATGATAAAGCAACTGTAAGAAAAATTTAAAGTTTAAAATTAAATTTGTCTTCACAAAAGAATTTCTTCATGCAAATTAAAAATAAAAATGAGACTGCAACCTAATAATTTTTCATGGGTTCATTGATGAATGATGAGACAGTATCTACTTCTGGGACAAGCTTGAATAACAACATTTCCCCCTATTCCTCATTAAAAATTGAAGCCTAATAACTGTATTGCATAAACTATATGTATTAGAAGACTGAAGACGGTGGCTGAGTAGGTGGATACTGAGTCCACTTGCTCCTGTCCCCAACCTGGATTTTCAGCTGAGTTTTTGACAATCAACCTGAACAATTACCAGAATTTTATCTGATATGAAGTTCTGAAGCCAAGGAGTACAGAGGATGCTTCATACCGTCCAGTAAGTGGATCTTGTAAGTCAAAGGGGAAACAGCCTGTCTGTGGTTCCAGTAGCAGCCGAGATTGGAAATTGCAGTTTTGGAGATCTTTCCCTTCTTGGAGCAGGGGACTTTAGTATCAGGCAGGGATCCCCAACCCTAATCAGGGGGCGAATTGGAAGACTTTATTGAGTCTGTGAGAACCAGAGTACGCATGCACACACATCCAGCATGCAGTGCTTCCACAGCTGAAGCACCAACCTGGAGAGCACCAGATGGGGACTCCCTCAAACTGTTAAAGTGATCAGGTGCCACATCTTGTTGGGTCAGAAGCACCTGCTTTCTTTTCTGGGAAGGTTGCACAGGCAGAGATCCAAACAGTGACTCAGTACTGCTGTGTGGATACTGCATAGAGACTTTTTAAAAGGAACTGAAATGTGGCTGGGCAAGGACCCTCAGTTTAGCTGCTCTGCCAGCAAAGAAACCAGACTGAAATTGCAGCTACAGAGCACCCTACCTTTGAACTGTGGGACCGTAAAAATCCAACAATAGAAGGGGAAGGGGAGACTGTGGCATCTCTGGTAGTGGGATGAAGTGAGATTCCTCCACATCTGTGAAAGTTGGAGATCTTAATTCAATATGAAGTTTTTCTGTGGTTTGGGTGTCAGGCTGAAGAGTTCATTGTTAGAACTTCCTGGGACATGGACTTAACCCACCACCTATGCTGGAACGAAGAAGGTATACGTCCCTCACTAAATACCTGACCAGGAGATTCCCCATATCTGAAGCAACTGAAGCACAGCCACTGGCATCCTGCTAGAAATGGTTGAATCCTCACTGCCCCCTCCTCTCTCCCTCCAGCAGAAACCAGAATCAGCCCTCCCTGATCAGATCCCCAAGGCATCTAGCAGATCAGCAGGGTGACTCATCCTCCCCTGGGGATCTGCTACACACCTTAAAAGCCCTCCTACCCTTTCTCTTGGGGCTGCCTTCCTTTGGGATCCAGCCTGCCTGGTCGCAGTGTCCCTCCTTGAATAAGAGCCTTTAATTGGACTTTTCTGGCTCCGGGTCCTGTCTTAGCCTCCTTCGCTACCTAACATTCACTATATGAGCTCAGACTGAGAGAAACCTTGCTGATGGAACAGGGCTTTGGAGAGGGACTGAGAGCAGCTGCATTAAAGGGAATTGATGACTGTGAGGGAGGGGCAGGGGCAAGATATAAAACAGAGAACTTGCTGAGTAAATTGGGGGGAAATGGTTTTTCCACTCACATGCCTATGGACAGCACCCCTCCCCTCAGCTCAAGGTATGCCTGCTGCTACTTTGGCTACAGGAAATTAACCTAGCAGAATAAGAGAACTGTTTTTTGATCCATTCTGAATTTCTCTCAACTGTGCCAAGGAATGCTGAAACTACTGGTCCTTTCACACTGAGACCAATGGGGCAGAGAGTTCCCAAATCTGCACAATGCAGGGGCAAGACCAAAACAGAAAACTTGCTGAGTGGGCTAGGAAGGTAAAACCAGTTCTTCCACTTTCAAGTCTGGGAACAGCATCCCACCCCCAGCTTCTCTGGCTGTTGGTGCTGTGGCCACAGAGGGGAACCTATTGGAAAAAATGTGTTCTGACCTGTTCTGAACTTTTTCCAGCTGTGCCAAACCAGGTTTGATCTTTGGGTCCTCTCCCACTGAGAACAGCGGCACAGAGAGATCTGAAATTGGCATAATGAGGGCTTTTCTGGGCCCAGCCCAGATCAGCTTGCAAGCAACCCAGGGGCTGTGCAGAAGAGAGATTTCTGGTCTGTAGTCTGAGAGCTACATGGACAAGAGTTGAGCAGCTAGGAAACTTTGCAGGGAGGCAAACCCCCTCACAGTCTACAAACCACCTGCAAGGAAAAGAATGGCACACCCCCCTCCTATAGGGTTACAGGTGCCACATCCAAGGGGGAAACTGCAGAATAGTCTTGCAAGGTTCAGGATTCCTCCCCTGGGT
This sequence comes from Glossophaga mutica, assembly GCA_039655065.1. Classification (NCBI taxonomy): domain Eukaryota; kingdom Metazoa; phylum Chordata; class Mammalia; order Chiroptera; family Phyllostomidae; genus Glossophaga; species Glossophaga mutica. The sequence goes on from CM077306.1 coordinate 108,495,576, forward strand.
GCATTTCTGCAGGGGAGAAAAAGTGTGAAGATTTTGGAGGCTAGCACTTGGAAACAAGACAGAGAGTTTGGCTTCCTACTGAGGTCTGGGAAAGATGAAAAGAGTTGAGCCCCTACCTGTGGTCTGGTCCTGCCCCCAAATCAATGGGAGGCTCTTTTGATCTATTCCCTGAAGTCTAAAGCTGAGAAGCTTACTCCTGCCAAAGGGTAAGTTGAATATACCCATTCTGAACCAGCAGAGAGCCCCTCATCCCACCTTGAGGAAGCAAGCGCCCAAATCTCTGGCTGAGACAGAATGGGTTGGCACTGAGTAGGGGCTACTCTCTTTTCACTGAGCACACTATAGACTGCAGAACAGATGAAAAAGAAACCTGCTAGCTCTATTTCAACAAACATGGTTTCATCTTTCAGACTCTCATCGAAAAGCTCTAGAGGGAAATTAGGCAACTTCAGGAACGGACAGAGAGCCTGACAAAAGGAGGCTGACCCTGGGGGTCCTTGACTCATACAGAACGGTCATCTGCTCCAAGGGAAAAAGAGCTGACCCTTCAACTCAAACTGGCCCCTCACATGAAATGGACAGCTAACTCTTCAGAAACTATTTACTACTGAAAATAATCTGGGAGAGATCAAGATGTGTGGTATAGGGTGGGGGAATACACCCATTTTTCCTGAAGTCTGAACAGTGCCTCCAAGGGGAGATCCAAGGGCCTTTTCCTCCCAATTCCATAAAAAGCCCTCTCAGAAACACAGGGGTCAGTAGCGTGGACTAAGACTAACAGCAGGACCATGGATAAAGGCAGATGGAAGTGGTACCTGTGGTGCTTTCTGACACTAGATAACCCACATTTGGACCTTGGGCTGATAAAAAGCCAGCAGTGCAAAGCAGCAAGGTCCATCCTAGACACAGCCAAGCATGAAGGAGATAGCCACAGACAATGGATTGCTTGTAGTGTTGAACAGGATGGCTAGAGCTAAACAGGGACAGCATCTGACATTACCAGAGACATATCCAAAAGGAGAGACTAGAAGGCAAATGCTAAACCCTGCTGAGATGAATTCTACCAATTCTTTTTCATTATTTGAGTTTTTCCTTCAAATAGCTTTATAATATTTTTTCTTTTTCTTCAATTTTGTTTCTCTTTTTTTCTGTTATATCAAATCTCATATCTCACTCTTCCCTTTTCTTATTTCATTTTGCCTTCTTCCTTCCCCTTCTTAATTTCATTTTAAATTTTATTTTCCCCTTTCTTTGCCTTGTTTATATTCCTTATCATTTCTTATGCCTTTATCCTCTCAAAATTGTTTTTTCCCTTTAGACTCTCATATTCTTTTTATCTTTCTATAACATTCTTATTCTCTTTCCATCTTCATTAATCTTGACACATTTTTGTTGATATCACTGTTGTTTTCTTCAATTTTTTATTCAATTTTTAAATATATTTTATTGATTATGCTATTACAGTTGTCCCATTTCTCCCCCATCATTCCCTTCCACCCTGCACACCCCCTCCCACCCACATCCCCCACCTTTAGTTCATGTCCATGTGTCATAAGTTCTTTAGTTTCTACATTTCCCTCACAATTCTTGCCTTCCCCCTGTCTATTTTCTACCCACCATCTATGCTACTCATTCTCTGTACCTTTTCCCCCTCTCTCCTCCTCCCACTCCCCTGTTGCTAACCCTCCATGTGATCTCTATTTCTGTGGTTCTGTTCTTGTTTTTGTTGTTTGCTTTTGTTTTAAGTGTGGTTGTTAATAGCTGTAAGTTTGCTGTCTTTTCACTGTCATATTTTGATCTTCTTTTTCTGAGATAAGTCCCTATAACATTTCATATAATAAGGGCTTGGTGATGATGAACTCCTTTAATTTGACCTTATCTGAGAAGCACTTTATCTGCCTTTCCATTCTAAATGAAAGCTTTGCTGGATAGAGCAATTTTGGATGTAGGTCCTTGCCTTTCAAGACTTCAAATACTTCTTTCCAGCCCCTTCTTGTCTGTAAGGTCTCTTTGGAGAAATCAGCTGACAGTCTGATGGGAACGCCTTTGTAGGTGACTGTCCCCTTATCCCTTGCTGCTTCTAGAATTCTCTCCTTCATTTGAATCTTGGCTAATGTAATTACGATGTGCCTTGGCATGCTCCTCCTTGGGTCCAACTTCTTTGGGACTCTCTGAGCTTCCTGGACTTCCTGGAAGTCTATTTCCTTTGGCAGATTGGGGAAGTTCTCCTTTATTATTTGTTCAAATAAGTTTTCTACTGGTTGCTCTTCTTCTTCCCCTTCTGGTACCCCTATAATTCAGATGTTGGGACGTTTAAAGATGTCCTGGAGGTTCCTAAGCCTCTCCTAAATTTTTGAATTCTTGTTTCTTCCTTGTTTTCTGTTTGGTTGTTAGTTTCTTCCTTCTGGTCCACTCCATTGATTTGAGACCCAGTTTTCCTCCCATCTCTATAGGTTCCCTGTGTGTTTTTCTTCATTTCACATATTGTAGCCTTCATCTTTTCATCTAATTTGTGAGCAAAATGAGCCAATTCTGTGAGCATCCTGATCACCAGGGCTTTGAACTGTGTATCTGATAGGTTGGCTATCTCTTCATCGCTTAGAGGAATTGGCTCTGGAGCTTTGATTTGTTTTCTGGTTTGAGCCATTTTTGGGGGCCGGGGTGGTTCTGGTTGCAGCTGTTACGTAGTGAAGGGTGGAGCTTAGGTGTTCCCCAGGGTGGGGCAGCCCAGTAGCCGAGTTGTGACACTGTATGTGAGGGTGGGGTCTGAGAGAGAACAATGGTGCTTGCTCTGCTCTCTCTTGGATTCCAGTCCCTTCCACCACTTCCCCTTCACCTGGATTATCTGCGTGTGAATGGGGGACCACCTGGTCAGCCAGCCGCCTTGAGCGGCCTCACTGGGTCTGCATGTTTGCCGCTCCTTGCCCAGGGTCCGATAGCTGTGGCCCGTGTGCCTGGGAACTGCCAGCCACTGGTGCCTGTGTTCCCCAGTCTGCACCTCCACTTTTTCCTGCTGTGACTCCCGCCCCTCTTACCAGTTTGGATGAATGGTTGTTGGACTTCCATACAGTTCAATTTTCTATCAGTTTTGGTTGTTTTCTTGTTTCTAAATATTTGTTGTCCTTAATTTTGGTTGTGAGAGGAGGCACAGTGTGTCCGCCTACACCTCCATCTTGGCTGGAAGTCCAATATTTTTTTTATTCAGACTTCATATTTTGTTCTCCCCTTTTTCCCTCCATTTTGCCTTCTTCCTCCCCTTTCTTATTTGCATTCTGGATTTTATATTTTACCTTTCTTTGCCTTGATTTTGTTCCCTACTTTGATTGTTTCTCCTCCCTCTTCCCTCTCAAAATCATATTCCTTTCCCTTAGCCATCTCATACTCTTTTTCCCTTTCTTATAAGATTATTATTGTCATACCACATTTGTTGATCTTTGCTCATTTGTCATTGATATTGCTGTTGTCATTGGGGGTACTCTTGCTGGTGTCAGTTTTGTTTTCTGCATTGTTTTCTGTCAGCATACAAGATGTGGTGTGGGTTGAGATTGTAAGTCAGCCATCCAGAGGGGAGAACCGACCAAAGAATGGGTCAACAATAATAAAAACCCAAATACAACAGGAAAGCCCACATAAATTGCATAAAGGGCATCTCTAGAGCGGTCAGCTCAGAAGATTAAGGAGACTGCAGCACTGAGTACTACAGGACTCCTGCTACAGAAGGTCACCCCATGAAGACAGAGATTCCTACTGATTAATCTAATACATAGAACAAACAAAAATAGTCACCCAAAATGGCAAGACAAAGAAACAAGCCCCAATTGAAAGGAAAGAAGGAATCCCTAGAAAAAGAGCTAAATGAAATTGAGGCAAACAACTTATCAAACATACAGTTCATAGTAGTGGTTATAGGGATGCTCAAGGAACTTAGTGAGAACTAAAAGGAGCTTTATAAGAGCTATGAGAAATTCAGTGGGAACTATATTAACATGAAAAAGACATGAAAACTAAGAATAATAACCAGGTGGAAACAAAGATTACAATATCTGAAATAAAGACTACACTACAAGAAATTAAAAGCAGGCTAGATGAAGCAGAGGATCAAATCAGCAAGTTAGAAGACAAGGTACAAAAACCACCTAGTCAGAGTAACAAAAAGAAAAAAGACTTGAACAGAATGAATAGTCTTAGGGAGCTTAAGGACAACATGAAATGCAGCAACATTTGTATCATAGGAATACCAGAAGTAGAAGAAAGGGAGAAAGGGATAGAAAAAATGTGAAAAAATAATGACAAAAAACATTTCTAACTTGGTGAGGGAAAAAGCCATGCAAGTGCAAAAGGACAGAGTCTCAATCAAGATGAACCCTAAGAGGTCCACTCCAAGACACATCACAATTACATTGGCAAATCTGAAGACAAAGAGAGAATCTTGATGACAGCAATGGAGAAATAGCTAGTAACATAAGAGGGATCTCCAATAAGGGTATCAGCTGATTTCTCAACAGAAACACTACAAACCAGAAGGGACTGGCATGATATATTCCAAGTAATGAAAAGCAAGAAGCTGCAACCAAGATTACTCTACCCAGCAAGGCTCTAATTTAAAATGGAAGGGGAAATAAAGCACTTCCCAGAAAAATTTAAAAAAGGCTGAAAGAGTACATCACCCCCAAACCAGCACTATAAGAGATACTAAAAGGACTGCTTTAAGAAGAAGAACAAATATATATAGAGAAGAACTAGGTACAAAGGGAAAAAATGACAATGAAAAAGTACCTCCTAAAAATAGCCTTAAATGTAAAGGGATGAAATGCTTCAATCAAAAGACATGAGGTGGCTGCCCTGGCTGGTGTGGCTCAGTGGATTGAGAGCTGGACTGTGAACAAGAAGGTCACCAGTTCAATTCCCATGTTGGGGCATGTGCCTGGGTTGTAGGCTGGGTGCCCAGTGTGGGCCGTGTGAGAGGCAAACACATATTGATGTCTCTCTCTGTCTTTTTCTCCTTCCCTTCTCCTCTCTCTAAAAATAAATAAATAAAATCATTTAAAAAAGACATATGGTAGCTAATTAGACAAAAAAAAAAAAAAATACAACCCACATATATGCTGTCTACAAGACTACCACCTGAGAACAAAAATATATACATAGGCTGAAAGTGATGGGAGTGCAAATGGGCATAAAAAAGCTAGGTAGCAATATTCATATCAGACAAAATATACTTAAAAACAAAGACCATAACAAGAAACAAAGATGATCACTACATAATACTGAAAAGACTAGTCTTACCTGAAGATATAACCCTTGTAAACATGTATGCACCCCATATAGGAGCACCTAAATATTAAAAGAAAATCTTGAAGCACTTTAAAAATGAGATCAAAAGACATACAGTCATTGTAGGGGATTTTAACACCTCACAGTAAACAATGGACAGATCTTCCCCCCAAAAAACAAAAAACAAACAAACAAAAAAAAACTTAAGGATATAGAGGCATTAAATGATACTCAATTAATAGTCAAGTGGACCTAATTAATATTTATAGGACATTTCACCCCAAAGAAGCAAAATATGCATTCTGTTCAAATGCAGATGGATCATTTTCAAAGATAGGTCACATGGTAAGACACAAATTCAAGAAAACTGACATCATATCAAGTGTGCTCAAACTCACAATAGTTTGAAACTGGAAACCAAACTCAAAAAAGAAAAAAACCCATTAAAAACATTCAAATACATGGCAGCTGAATAACATGTTATTAAATAATGAATGGGTTAACAATTAGATCAAGGAAGATATAAAAAATTACCTGGAAATAAGTAAAATTGAACACACACCAACCTAAAACCTATGGGACACAGCAAAGGCAGTTGTGAGAGGGAACCTCATAGTAATACAGGCCTACCTAAAGAAGATAGAAAGATCTCAGATAAACGACCTAACCTTTCATGTATCAGAACTATAGGAACGACAACAAACAAAGCTCAAAGTGAGTAGAAAGAAGGAAATAATCAAGATCAGATCAGAATTAAATAACAGAGACTAAAAAAGCAATCCAAACAATCGATGAATTCAGGAGCTTGTTTTTTGAAAAGATAAACAAAATTGGAAAACCTTTAACTGATCAAGAAAAAGAGATAGGAGACCCAAATAAATAAAATAAAAAATGAAAGAGTACAAGTAACAACTGATACCACAAAAATGTAAAGGAGTGTAAGAAAATACTATGAACAAGTATATGCCAAGAAATTGGACAACATGGGTGAAATGAATAAATTCCTAGAAACATACATTCTTCCACAACTGACTCAGGAAGAAGCAGAAAACCTGTATAGACTGATAATAACTAGCAAAATTGAAGCATTAATCAAAAAACTCCCAACACACAAAAGCCCTGGACATGATGGCTTCACAGGCAAACTTTACCAAACATTCAAAGAAAAACTAACACCTACATTTCTCAAACTATTCAAAAAAATTCATGAAAAAGGAAGACTTCCAAACCCTTTTTACAAAGCTGGTATTATTTTAATTGCAAAACCAGGTAAAGTCACAATAAGAAAAAGATTACAGGCCAATATTTCTGATGAACGTAAATGCTAAAATCCTCAATAAAGTATTAGCAAACTGAATACAGCAATACATTAAAAAGGTTATACAGCATGATCAAGTGGGATTTATTCCAAGGCTACAGGGATGGTACAACATTCACAAATTAATAAACACCATACATCACATAAATAAAGATAAAAATCACATGTTCATCAATAGATACAGAAAAATCATTTTCTAAAATCCAGCATTTATTTATGATAAAAAAATCTTAGTAAAGTGGGAATAGAAGGATCATACCTCAACATAATAAAGGCCATATATGAAGAACCTATTGCCAACATCATACTCAATGGGCAAAAACTAGAATCTTTTCCTTTAAGATCAGGAACAAGACAAGGGTGTCTGCTTTCACCACTCTTATTCAGTGTAGTTCTAACCACTGGAAGCACATAAGAAGAAATAAAAAGCATCCAAATTGAGAAGAGGAAATAAAACTGTCATTTTTTTCAGGCCACATGATAGTGTACATAGAAATCCCTGTAAGGTCCACCAAAAAACTACTTGACCTAATAAGTGAATTAAGCAAAGTAGTAGGACACAGAGTCAATATTCAGAAATTGATGGCATTTTTGTATACCAACAATGAACTATCAGAAAGAGAAACTAAGCAAAACATTCTATTTATTATAGCAACAACGAAAACATAAAGTTCTTAGGAATAAATTTAACCAAGGAGGTAAAAGGTCTATACTCAGAAAACTATAGAACACTGAAAAAAGAAATGGAGGAAGATAGAAAAAAGGGGGAGCATATACCATGCTCATGGATTGGAAGAATTAACATCATTAAAATGTCCATACTACCCAAAGCAATCTACAGATTCAACATAATTTCTATTAAAGTTCCCATGGATTTTACAGATCTAGAATGAATATTCCAAAAATGTATATGGAACAAAAAAGGTCCTGCATAACCTCAGCAATCTTGAGAAAGAAGAACAAAGTTGTAGGGATCACAATAACTGATATAAATCTATCATGCAAGGCCACTGTAATCAAAATGGACTGTATTGGCAAAAGAAAAGACAAGTAGATCAATGGAACACAAAAGAGAGCCTAGAAATAAACCTGTGTATTTATAGTCAATTAATATTTGACAAAGGGGGAAAAGCATACAATGGAGTAAAGATAGTTTCTTTAATAAATGCTGTTTGGAGAACTGGACTGGTACATGCAAAAAAATGAAACTAGTCCATCAACTTACACCATACACCAGAATAAACACAAAATGGAATAGAGACTTAAATGAAAGTCATGATATCATATAATCCTAGTGGGAAACATAGGCAATACAATTTCAGATATCTCATGGAGCAATATTTTTGTTGATATATTGCCTAAGGCAAGGGAAATAAATGAAAAAATAAACAAATGGGACTACATAGAATTAAAATTCTTCTGCATGGCTAAAGAAACCAACATCAAAATGAAAAGGGAACTAACTGTATGGGAGAATATATTTGCCAATGAATCATAGGGCAAGAGTTTAATCTCTAAAATATATAAAGAAGTGATACAACTCAACACCAGGAAGACAAACAATGTAATTGAAAAGTGGGCAAAAGGACTTTCAGTCAAGATGGAGGTATAGATAAACGTGCCTTGTTTCCTGTCGCAACTAGGCTACAAAACAACTATCACCCTGAAATGTCAGAAAATTGAGCTGTATGGAAGTGTGACAACCAAAGATTTAAAGAAGCCACATTCATCCAGTTGGGTAGGAGGAGCAGAGATGTGGAGATGCACAGAGTGGCGCAGAGGGGTAGAGAGATGGAGGGAAGTGAAGAGGCGGAGAAAGGTGTGGAAACATGGGGAGGTATGGTAGAGTGGTGCAGAAAGGCACAGAGACATGGGATGGATGGTCTCACACCCACACACAGTGGGTAAAAATCAGGAGGGATATGTCAGGAGTGAGGAATCCCAGCACTAGATCAGACCACCCAGACCAGGGTTAGGTCTAAGGGTTATGAATAAGTCCCCAATACTTCTGGCTGTAAAAACCAGTGGAGGTTGAGGCAGCAGAAGAAAGTGAAGGATTCTTAGGAGACTCCTCTTAAGGGGTCCGCAAAGGACCTGGGACTTGCACAGGCACACTGCCTCTGGGATTCAGCATAAGGGCAACAACCGGAAGGGGCCCAGTGGCATATGGGGAGAAACTGAGGTGACTGGCATTAGGGCAAGTGGTTGGAGGCAGCTTCTTCCTTGGGAAAACTCAGAGGCCAGAGAGTGGCATTGTCACCTCTTCAAGCCCCCCTAACCACCTACAGAGTCACAGAGTGGTGACACTGGTTACCCTGCACTGGCAATGTACTAAGGCTTCACCCCATACAACTTGCTTCACACCTACTTTTTTATAACATGCTACTAAGACAGGGAGTCAAAGCAGCTCTACTTAATACACAGAAACAAACACAGGGAAGCTGACAAAATGATGAGACAAAGAAATATGGCCTAACTGAAAAAACAGAACAAAACTTCAGAAAAAGCGCTAAATGAAATGAATATAAGCAATCTATCAGATTCAGAGTTCAAAACACTGGTTATTAGGATGCTCAAGGAACTCACTGGGTACTTCAACAACATTAAAAAAAAAAAAAAAAAAAAAAAGACCCAGGCAGAAATGAAGGTTACATTAAGTAAAATAAAGAAAAATCTACAGGGAACCAACAATGGAGGGAATGAAGCTGAGAATCAAATAAACAATTTTGAACACAAGGAAGGAAAAAACAGTCAATCAGAGCAGCAAGAAGAAAAAAGAATTAAAAAAGACACAAAGATAGGCTAAGGAGGCTCTGGGATATCTTCAAACACACCAACATCCAAATCATAGGGTGCTCAAAGGAGAGAAGGAAGAGTAGGAAATTGCAAACTTATTTGAAAAAATATAAAAAAAACTTTCTTAATTTGGTGAAGGAAATAGATATACAAGTCCAGGAAGCAGTGTGTCCCAAATAAAATGAAAACAAAGAGGACTATACCAAGATACATCCTAATTAAAATGTCAAGGGTTAAAAATAAATAAAGAATCTTAAAATAGCAAGAAAAAAGAAGAATTACCTATAAAGGAGCTCCCGTTGGACTGTCAGCTCATTTCTCAAAAGAAACTTTGCAGGCTAGATGGGATTGGCAAGAAATAGTCTCAGTGATGAAAAGCAAGGACCTATGACCCAGATTACTCTATCCAGCAAAGATAACATTCAGAATTAAGGGCAGATAAAGTGCTTCTCAGACAAGGTAAAGCTAAAGGAGTTCATCACCCCCAAGTCATTATTAAATGAAATGTTAAAGGGAATTATATAAGAAAAAGAAGATCAAAACTATGGACATTAAAGTGGCAACACATTCTCAATAACAACAATTGAATTTAAACACCAAACTAAGCAAACAAACAGAACAGACATTGGGTCATTGACATGCAGATCATTTGGAGGGTTGTCAGTTGAGAGGGGATAAGTGAGAATGGGGAAAGTTATAGGGATTAAGAAGTAAAAACTGGTAGGTACAAAATGGACAGGGGGAAGTTAAAAACAGTATAGGAATTTGGAGCAGCCAAATTACTTACATGCATGACTTATGCACATGAACTAAGTGGGGGATTGCCAGAGTGAATGGGGGGTACATGGTGGAGGGGAGCAAAGGGGGGAAATTGGGACAACTATAATAGCATAATCAATAAAATATATTTTTTAAAAAGTGGGCAAATGACTTAAATAGATACTTGTCTAAGGAGGACATAGAGATAGCCCATAGACATGAAAAAGTGCTCAGCATCACTAGCCATCAGAGAGATGAAAATTAAAACCACAATTGGATATCATCTCACACCGGCCAAAATGGCCATAATTAATAAATCAACAAACAACAGTGCTTAGAAGGATGTGAAGAAAAGGGAACCCTAGTGCACTGCTGGTGGTATTGCAGACTGGTGCAGCCATTGTGGAAAACAGTATGGAATTTCCTCAAAAAATAAAAAATAGAACTGCCCTTTTACACAGTAGTTCCACTATTGGAAATAACCCTAAGAATCCTGAAACACTATTTCAAAAAAATTTATACACCCCTCTGTTCACACAGTGGTGCTATTTACAATAGCCAAGATGTGGGAACAGCCTAGGTGCCAATCAGTAGATGAGTGGATCCAAAACCTGTGGTACATTTACACAATGGAATACTATGCAACAGAAAGAAGGAATTCCTACCTTTTGTGATAGCATGGATGGAACTGGAGAGTATTAGGCTAAATGAAATAACCCAGTAGGTGATAGACAAATACCATATGATCTCACTTATAAAAGAAATCTAATAAAATAAACGAATAAGCAAAATGGAATCAGAGGCACAGAATCATGGAATAGATTGACAGTTGTTAGAGGGGAGGAAGAAGGATGGAACTGATTGAAAGAAGGTGAAGGGATTAGTCAAAGAACATATATGAAGGACTCATGGACATGGACAACAATGTGGGGATTGATTATGGAAATGGGGGTGGGTAGGTTGGGTGGAGAGGGGTAAAGAGGGAAAATTTTGGGACAACTGTAATAACATAAATAATAAATCACTAATAAAAATAAAATCATGAAATTAAAAAATAAATAATAAGAATGTATATTAAATACAAGGTATGTAGTTTAGGAACTTTGGGACCTAAGAATGGAATAGAATGAGTCCTCTGTTGTTTTATTTGTTTGTTTTATTTCTTTTCTTTTTTGCCTAATATATCCATCCCTTGGGTACTGTAGTAGCCAATAACTCAGAAATACCAAATGAAAGAGATAAAATAATTCCCAAGGAAAACCTGCTTTTATTTTTAGACAAAGGCCAAGAATGCCCAGCCTGGCAAGATAGAAACTTTTAGATGACTCCTCTATTCCAACCAAACAACACAGATAATCCTAGAACCCCAATCCCACTATTCACTAAAGACTGAGAAGCTTAGATATTCATTTTCACTCAACTAATGTTGAGCATTTTTCCATCATGGATAGTAAAGACAAAGGGGAGAGCTGGAACTTTTATTTCCACCCAGCAGCAATGAGACCATGCCATAGAGTCAGAGACTATGTGAAGGACAATAATGAGGTGGCCCTCACTCTATCAGGTATGGATATGTCATAGGAAGACCAAGGGGAGCCTGAACTTTCATTTCACCTGTACCCAGCAGTATTAAATTGTTTCTGAGCCTCTGCAGTGTTAAATTCAGAGTAGGGAACTTGTACTTCAACGTCTATTTAGCACTAACAAGGTGATGTCCTCTTTCTCCCATTCATGTGGTCCTATTTGATAAAACAGATAATTTAGATAAAATCCATTATCCCATAATGTGCAGGATACAAAAGAAAATCACTCTTCAAAGCTGGGAGAAACAGAAAAATTTCAGCTTGAATGCAAAAAGACAATTAGTAAACATCAACACCAAATGGCAAAGATGAATGAGTGATCTGATTAAAATTTTATTGTGGTCATCATAAAAGTAAGCAACAAGAAACACACTTTTTTTTTTTTCTCACAAGTTCCCCTCTGGTGCTGAATTTGATTTGAAATCTTTTTTTTTTTTTTTTTGTAAGTAAACAAACAGTAGCTTATTTTTTTTTAACATTTTTTGTTGTTCACTTACAGTTCTCTGCCTTCCCCCCCGACCCCTCCCCACCACTCCAGCCCTCCCCACCTCCCTTCCCTGTTTCCACCCCGCTTATTATTGTCCATATGTCCTTTATAATTGTTCCTGTAAACTCTTCACCCTTTTCCCCCATTATTCCCTTCCTCTTCCCTCTGGTCACTGTCAGCCTGTTCTCAATTTCAATGTCTTTGGCTATACTTTGCTTGCTTGTTCGTTTTGTTGATTAGGTTCCTGTTAATGGTGAGATCATATGGTATTTCTCTTTCACCACCTGGCTTATTTCACTTAGCATAATGCTCTCCAGTTCCATCCATGCTATTGAAAAGGGTAGGAGCTCCTTCTTTCTTTCTGCTGCATAGAATTCCATTGTATAAATGTACCATAGATTTTTATCCATTCATTTAGTTATGGGCGTTTAGGTTGCTTCCAACACTTAGTTATTGTAAATTGTGCTGCTATGAACATTGGGGTGCATGGGTTCTTTTGGATTCGTGTGTCAGGGTTCTTAGGATATAGTCCTAGCAGTGGAATTGCTGGGTCAAAAGGCAATTCCATTTTTAGTTTTCTGAGGAAATTTCATACTGTTTTCCATAGAGGTTGCACTATTCTGCATTCCCACCAACAGTGCACTAGGGTCCCCTTTTCTCCACAACCTCTCCAACACTTGTTGTTTGTTGCTTTGTTTATCATGGCCATTCTCACAGTGTGAAGTATATCTCATTATGGTTTTAATTTGCATCTCTATGATGGTTGCATCTCTATGAATTTCCTTATATATTTGGGTGATTCTATGTTGGGTACACACACACACACACATACACACACACACACAATGTTTATGTCTTCTTGCTGGATTCATCCCTTGAGTATTATGAAGTGACATTCTGGGTCTCTTTCTATGGCTTTTTTTTGAAGTCTATTTTGTCTGATATGAGTATTGCTACCTCAGCTTTTATTCCCTGACCATTTGCTTGGAATATTTGTTTCCAGCCCTTCACTTTCAGTCTGTGTAGGTCTTTTGTTCTGAGGTGGGTCCCTTGTTGGCAGCATATATGTGGGTCATGCTTTCTTATCCATTTGGCTACTCTATGTCTTTTGATAGCATTTAATTCATTTATGTTTAAGGTTATTATTGATAGGTACTTACTCATTGCCATTTTTTTTTGTGCCTGTGTTTCTCTCTCTCTCTTTTCCTTCCTGTTCTTAAAGCAGACCCTTCAGCATCTCTTGCAGAGCTGGTTTGGTGGAGGTGTCTTCTTTTAGACTTCTTTTGTCTGGGAAGTTCCTTATTTGGCCTTCCATTTTAATTGATAGCCTTGCTGGGTAAAGTAATCTTGGTTGCAGTCCTCTGGCTTTCATTACTTGGAATATTTCTTGCCATTCCCTTCTGGCTTGGAGCATTTCCATTGAGAAGTCAGCTGCTAGCCTTATTGGGGCTCCCTTGTATGTTACTTCTTGTTTCTCCCTTGCCACCTTTAAGATTCTCTGTCTTGGAATTTTGCCATTTTAATTATGATGTGTCTTGAAGTGGGCCTGTTTGGGTTCCTCTTGATTGGGACTCTCTGTGTTTCCTGGATTTGTGTGACTTTTTCTCTCATCAAATTAGGGAAGTTTTCCATCATTACTTTTTCAAACAGGTTTTCTATCCCTTACTCTTCTTCTTCTCCTTCTGGTATCCCTATTATACAGATATTGTTATGTTTCATGTTGTCTTGCAGCTTCCTTACCTCCTGTTCATTCTTTCTTAGTCTCCTTTCCTTTTCTTGCTCTCTCTAGGTGTTTTTTTTTTCTACCTTGTCCTCTAACTCGCTGGTTCATTCATCTGCTTCATCCAGCCTGCTTGTAATTCCTTCTAATGTGTTTTTTATTTCTGAGATTTTATTGTTCACTTCTTCCTAGTTTTTGTTTACAGCTTCTATTTCCTTTTTCATGCTGATGTAGTTCTCAGTTCCTTGTAGCTGTCTGAAAGTTCCTTGAGCATTTTTATAACCATGAACTTGAGTTCTATATCTGATAGTTTGGTTACCTCCATTTTGTTTAGCTCTTTTAGTGGGGAGTCTTCCATTCCTTTTGATTGCATGTTCTTTTTCTGTTTCCCCATTTAAGTGACTCTTTCTGTGTGTTTCTGTACTTCCTGGTGTTTTGCTTTGCTAGCTGTCTTTGTAGGGTGAACTTCTATGATATGAATTCTATGAGGTTCAGTGGTGTGGTATCTGACCTCCTTGTCTGGATGTTCTAGGTTTGCCCTTTCTTCTGTTTGTGTGGGCTCTCTTGTTGTACTTGGGTTTTTACCTTTTGGTGGTTCCTTTGTTGGTGGTTTTTCTCCTCCAGCAGGTATACTGATGTTCGCAGCTCCCATCTATTCTTGTATGTAATCAGTGGCAGGGGGTAGAGAAAATGGATTAAGACAGCAGAGGAGTATTTTATGGGATTTAAAGTACTGCCAAGTAGAGAAGTGATAGGAGATTCTTTGGATAAGTATAGTGTTAACTGTGATATTTCACCCAACTAGCCACTTTTTATAGAAGGTGAAAGACTCTTGTTAGAGGGGAGGTGATTGTGAGCTGAATCCAGAAAACAGAGTGCTTGTGCAAGGTTAGATGATGAAATATAGTGAGATTAAAGTATAGAAAGTAGGCATAGTGTGAGAGAGAATAGAGTTAACCACAACAATAATAATGTTCCGGATTAAAGTGAAGTGGGTTAATATCATGGAGGGTTGCTGTGTAGTAATTGTGTGGAACAACAATTATTTATAATAGTCCTAGAAAAAAATATGACAAGAAATATATGATTTGGATAACCAGAAGAGAAAGTACCTGATCAAGAGTTGTGTATTATTGGAACATAGGTGAATCAAAAGAAAGAAAATTAAAGTACAATAAAGAGAGAATAAGGAAAACCAGTCAAACAATGCAATTAAACAGGGAAATAAAATGAGAAAAACTAAACATAAGGAAGAGAAATAAAAAAAACTAATAAAATAAAAGTGGTATAAATAATGATGAGATAATAATACACACGCACAATAAAAATGCCAGTTCTGTGGGATAGCAAAGTGACATTTGTCTCAGTTTCTCAGTTTTTGGGGTTAGCCTTGTGCTACCCCTTTTGATCTGTCTCTGGACCCTTTGTAACTCTATGTTTTATTGTCTCACTTGGGAGAAGAAAAAAAGGAAAAAAAAGAGAGAGGATGAAGAAAAAGATAATAAGAAGCCTCCTGCTGACTTTAAACCTGTTCAGCGAGTTCTGCTAGTCTTCTTAAATGACACAGAAAGAGGGGGGCTGGGGTTCACTTTTCTTCCTTCCTTTGGTTCTGAGAGGATGGGGACCAGGTCTGGGTTGCAATATTCATAATTTCCTGGCCTCCAGCCCAGGTCTTCCATGAGCTGTCAGGCTCAAATCAGCCACTTAGCTGCTCACAGTGTGAGTCAATCTCTGGTGTGGAGCCCAAGACAAGCGTGGCACAGCTAAGCTAATGTCTCTGTGCACACAGTGCCAGACAAGCAGGGCATATGGTTCCCCTCAGCAACTGTCTGTGGGCATGCAGTGCCAGCCACATGGAGCACATGGTTCCTCTCAGCTACTGTCTCTGGGCGTGCAGTGCCAGACAGGGAGGGTGCTCGGTTCCCCTCAGCCACTCACTCTGGGTGCATGCAGCTGAAATCTCCCTTGGTGTGTGCCAGCTGCTGCTGGAGAGTTCCTTACAAAGCAGCTGCCCACAGTTCCCAACAAGCACACAACTTTTCATACAGCCCCACTTTCCAACCAGTCTGTAGACTATCTGAGTCAGGGTCCAACATGGCCCAACTCCTCCCTTCTCCAGGTGTCACCCAGAACCCCAGTTTCTCTGGTGCCAATGTCCACAGTCCCAGCAGATTTGTACCACCTCTGTGTGTCTCCCACTTCATCTCTATTCCCCACAGTGACTTCCAGCATCAAGGTCCCTGCTGGTGTTGGGCTGCCCTCCCTGCTCTGGTAGGGGAGGGAGCTGGTGATCTAACTCTCCTCCTGGTAACCTGTGGCAGGTGCCAGGCTGGGGGTGCAGCAGCCTTGGTCTTGGTGCAGATACCAGGGACCTTATCATCCCAGTGCACTCTCCTCACTGTCTGTTTTTCAATGTCCTCTGCAATCTTTTGCCTCCAAACTTCATATAAACTGGGATTCTGTTGGTTGTTCACTCTGGTCCTCAGAAGATCAGTTAGGTGTTCCAACTGGGCACCAGAAGAACTGGGCTCCATTCCCACCTACCTCACAACCATCTTTCCTCCCTCCTCATGAACACACTTGTAATAAATAAATAAATAAATAAATAAATACATACATACATACATACATACATACATACAGAAAGACTTATGTCTATGGCCATACCATTCTGAATGTGCCTGATCTTGTCTGATCTTGGAAACTAAGCAGGGTTGGGCCTAGTTATTACTTGGATGGGAGAAAGTCTTAGTAAATAAATAGATGATATAAAGGAAAACCAAATATAAATTTAATAACTAGAAAATACAATATGTAAAATAAGATACTTACTGAATGAGCCTAGAGAATAGAGATGGCAGATGAACAAATCACTGTAATTGAAGACAGAATAACACTAAGTATCCAATCTCAACAACACAAAAAAGAAATAGACTAAAATAAATTAACAAAGACTTAGGGGCCTGTGTGGTTACAACAAAAGATCTAATGTTCATGTCACTTGGATCCTAGGAGAAGAGAAAGAGTGTGAAGCTAAAAAGTATTTGAAGCAATGATGGCTAAAATTAACCCACAGATTCAATATGCTGAGTAAACCATAATTAGGATAAACCCAAATAAATAAATGCTAAGACACATCATAACCCAATTTTAGGAAACTAAAGACCAAAAAATCTTGAAAGGAGAGAAATGATTCCTTACTTTTAGGAGCAGAACAATTTGCATTACAATAGATTTCTAACTAAAAACATGAAAGTCAGGAGAAAGTGGCAGAATATTTTAAGAGCTAAAAGAAAAACTATCAATCAAAATTCTATGCTCAGTGAGAATATCCTTCAGGAATGAAGGGGCATATGATCTCACCTTTAACAGGAACCTAATCAACAAAACAAACAAGCAAAATATAAGCAAAGACACTGAAATAGAGAACAGGCTGACAGTGACCAGAGGGGAGAGGGGTGGGAATTTCAGGGGAAAAGGGGAAGTGTTTGCAGGAACAAGTATAAAGGACACATGGACAAAAACTGGGGAGGGGGGGAGTGGTGGAAATGGGAGGGAGGTGGAGAGGGCTGAGGGGTTGGCTGGGATGGGAGTAAAAGGCAGAAAACTACTTGAACAACAATTAAATAAAAAAGAAAAGAAAAGAAATTATCAGATTAAGGCAAACTAAAAGAATTTCTTGCCAGCAGACTTATCCTGAAAGAATAGCTAAATAAAGTTCTTTAAATTAAAAAAAGAAAAGAAAAGAAGGAATCTTGGGATATCAGTAAGACAGATAGAACAAAGGAAGAAGCAACATGGGCAAATGTGATAGATTTTTCTTCTCTTTTTGATTTTCCTACATTATATTTGATGGTTGAAATAAAATTTGTAACATTATGTGATATGCTTCTCAATGTATGTAGAGGGTATATTTAATATAATTATAAATGATGGAGGGTAAATGGATCTAGAGGAACTAAGTTTTATATATAAGACCAAAGATGGCAGAGGACTAAGTGGAAGCTACACTAACATCCTCCCAGGACCAAACTAGAATTTCAATTAAATTATAGAAAAATCATCCTGAATGACCAACTGAACACTAACTGGAGAAAAGCCTATAACCACAGAGAGATGGAAGAAATCACTTCACCACAACATGACTGGTAGGAAGTGTGGAGGAGGCACAATAGGGCTAGCTGGGCTCCCGTGGGCAGCAGCTAAGTCCTGGAGGGATATTTCAGCAGCCAGGGAGTTCCCCCTGAGAAGTGTGGGGGATAAATCCCAACCTGGGCTCCACAGACAAAGCACCAGAACCAGGAATGGAACCCAAATAACAGATGGCTGTCAAAAGTAGCAGCGTTTCTGTCCACCAGGGAGAGACAGCTGGAAACACAGAACCTCTTGAAGAGCCAATGTACAAAATTCTATTTGCAGCCACTTACTGTGGGCTCTGACATAGGGAGAGCTTAGTGGACTAGAGACATGTGAGGAGAGTCCCAGGCTGGTCACTTTGAGAAGAGAACTGAAGAAACAGCTACAAGATTCCTGTTCTGAGTCATTCCCCATATAGTAGGAGACATCTTTCTCAGGCAGAGCATTCCCCTCCAAGAGGCATCAGCCTGAGGGGAAGCAAGAGCACTGCCCACAGGAATTACTCAACCCCACCCTGTGGTGCTTGAACCCTGCTGCTGAGGAATACAGCTGGAAGACTTTAACTGGTTAAGCCTAACAGACAGACTACAGGAAGAGGCAGATCTCTGGGAGCTCTGAGACTATAGTTGACCCTCCCCCACGTCTGGTGCTGGTAAAAGCCAGTGTTGGTGTGCTGCCTCGTTCTTACTGCAGGGAAATAGGGCGAGCAGAGAGAGCCACATGCTGTGGATTGCTGGTAGCTTTCAACAAGTTGCCCAGGGCCAGTCGAATGCAGGGTTTGACTTAGGCATGCACCAGAATCTTGCAGATCTACTTAATACATAGAAACAAACACAAAGAGGCAACTAAAATGGGAAGACAAAGAAACAAGCCCCAAATGAAAGAACACAAGAATTTTCCAGAAGCACTAGATGAATGGAGACAAGCAATTTATCAGATAGAAGAGTATAGAGTAATAATTATAAAGATACACAAAGCATGACAAAAGACATAGAAACCATAAAAAAGGACCAGACAGACATAAGGAATGTAATATCTGAAGTAAACAATACACTGGAATGAATAAATAGTTGGTTATGATGCAGAGGATTGAATGAGTGATTTGGAAGGAAAGGTAGAAAAAAACACCTAAGCAGAGCAGGAAAAAAAGTTTGTTTGTTTTTTTAATTAGGAGAGCTTAAGAAACATTTTGGACAAAATGTAGCATAACCACATCTGCACTATGGGAACAGCAGGAGGAGAGAGTGAGCAAGGGATCGAGAACCTATTTGAAGAAATAATGATTGAAAATTTTCCTAATCTGGTGAAGGAAAAAGACACAAAATCTGTGAAGTTCAGAGAATCCCAAACAGGTTATACCCAAAGAGGTCCACACCAAGACACATCATAAATAAAACAGCAAGGCTTAAAGACAGCATGAGAGTCTTAAAGCCATAAGAGAAAAGCAGGAAATTACATACAAGGGAGCACCAGTTAGACTGTCATCTGATTGCTCAACAGAAATGTATCAGGCCTGAAGGAAGTGGCATGAATAATTCAAGGTGATGGAAAGCAAGGATCTACAACCAAGACCACTTTACCCAGCATGGTTATTATTTAAAATTGAAGAAGAAATAAGGAACTTCCCAGAGAAGAAAAAGCTAAAGGAGTTTGTTAACAACAAACTAGTACTGCAACAAACATTAAAGAGCTTGCTAGAACGAGGAGGAGGAGGAGGAAGAGGAGGAAGAGGAAGAGGAGGAGGAGGAGGAAGAAGAAGAAGAAGAAGAAGAAGAAGAAGAAGAAGAAGGAGGAGGAGGAGGAGGAGGAGGAGGAAGAAGAAGAAGAAGAAGGAGGAGGAGGTGGAGGAGGAGGAGGAAGAGGAAGAGGAAGAAGAAGAAGAAGAAGAAGAAGAAGAAGAAGAAGAAGAAGAAGAAGAAGAAAGAGGAAAATAGTCTAACAATAAAATGACATTAAATACATATCTATCAATAATCACCTTAAATGTAAAGGGCTTAAATGCTCTAGTGAAAAGACATAGGGTAGCTCAGTGGATAAGAAAAAAATATATATATGCTGCCTCCAAAATACCCACCTTAGACTAAAAGATACAAACAGACTAAAATTAAAGGGATGGAAAAAGATAATTCATGCAAGTGGAAAGGATAAAGAAGCTGGGACACCAATTCTTATATTCAACAAAATACACTTTAAAACAAAAGCTATAGTAAGAGACAAAGAAGGACACTACATAATGATAAAGGAAATAATTCAACTAGAGGATATAGCCCTAGTAAACATTTACACACACAAGATAGGAGTACCTAAATATGTAATGCAAATCTTGATGGACATAAAGGGAGAGGTCAACAGAAATACAGTCATAGTCAGGGATTTTAATACCACTTCGACTTCAATGGATAGATCTTTCAGGTAGAAAATTAACAAGACTGTGGCATTAAAAGACACAAATAGACCCCACCACCACCAAAAAGGACACAGTAGATCAAATGGATTTAATTGTTATCTTCAAGAATAAACCACAAGGCATCAGAATATACATACGTTTCAAGTGCACAAAGAATGTTTTCTAAGACTACATGTTAGAACATAAAACAAGTGTCCATAACTTTAAAAACATTAAAATTATAACAAGCTTCTTCTCTGATCACAATGTTATGAAACTAGAAATCAATCACAAGAAGAACACTGAAAAACACATAAAGACATGGAAGATAAATAACATGTTATTAAACAATGAATGGGTCAATGGGATTGAGGAAGAAATTGAAACACACCATCAAAGAAATGAAAATGAGAACACAATTCAAAATCTGTAGGACACAGGGAAAGCAATCCTAAGAGGGAAACTCATAGGACTACAGGCCTGTCTCAAAAACAAAAACAAAAACAAAAACAACAACAAAGAAAAAGCTCAAATAAACAATCTAACTGTACACTTAAATGTACTTGAAAAAGCCAACAACAAAGCCAAAGTGAGTAGAATGAAGGAACTAATAAAGTTCAGAGCAAAAATACGTGAAATAGTCTTAATGATGTCATATATGATGGTCATATATGACAAATCCACTGCCAGCATTGGAGATGTATGCTTTCACCTCTCTTATTCAACATAATACTGGAAGTTCTATCCATAGCAATCAGACAAGAAAAAGAAATGAAAGGTATCCAAATTTGAAAGGAAGATGTAAAACTGTCATTATTTGCAGATCACATGACAGTGTACATACAGAATCCCAAAGATGCTATCAAGAAACTACTAGGACTGATAAATAAATTCAACAAAGTATCAGGATACAAGATTAGTATCCAGAAATCATTTGTATTTTTATATGCCAATAATGAACTAATAGAAAGGGAAATTAAGAATATAATCCCATTTACAATTGCTTCAAAAAGAATAAAACACCTAGGAATAAATCCAACCAAGAAAGTAAAAGATCTGTACTTGGTAAATTATAAGACACTAAGAAAGAAACTGAAGAAGATACAAATAAGTGAAAGCCCATACCTTATTCACAGGTAGAAAGAATTAACATCAATAAAGTGTACATACCACCCTAAACAATCTATAGAGTCAATGCAATTCTTTTTTAAATACATTTTATTGATTATGCTATTACAGTTGTCCCATTTTCCCCCCTTCAGTCCCCTCTACCCTGCACATGCTCTCCCACCTACATTCCCCCACTTTAGTTCATGTCCATGTGTCATAAGTTCTTTAGCTTCTACATTTCCCACACTATTCTTACCCTCCCCCTGTCTATTTTCTACCCACCATCTATGCTACTTATTCTCTGTGCCTTTTCCCCCTCTCTCCTCCTCCCACTCCCCTGTTGCTAACCCTCTATATGATCTCCATTTCTGTGGTTCTGTTCCTGTTCTACCTGTTTGCTTAGTTTGCTTTTGTTTTAGGTGTGGTTGTTAATAATTGTGAGTTTGCTGCCATTTTACTGTACATGTTTTTTCTCTTCTTTTTCATAGGTAAGTCCCTTCAACATTTCGCATAATAAGGGCTTGGCGATGATGAACTGCTTGAACTTGACCTTATCTGAGAAGCACTTTATCTGCCCATCCATTCTAAATGACAGCTTTGCTGGATGGAGCATTCTTGGATGTAGGTCCTTGGCTTTCATGACTTGGAATACTTCTTTCCAGGCCCTTCTTGCCTGGAAGGTCTCTTTTGAGAAATCAGCTGACAGTCTGATGGGAACTCCTTTGTAGGTGACTATCTTCTTATCTCTTGCTGTTTCTAGAATTCTCTCCTTCATTTGAATCTTGGCTAATGTAATGATGATGTGCCTTGGTGTGTTCCTCCTTGGGTCCAACTTCTTTGGGACTTTCTGAGCTTCCTGGACTTCCTGGTAGTCTATTTCCTTTGCCAGCTTGGGGAAGTTCTCCTTTATTATTTGTTCCAATAAGTTTTCCACTTGTTGCTCTTCCTCTTCTCCTTCTGGTACCCCTATAATTTGGATGTTGGAGTGTTTAAAGGTGTCCTGGAGGTTCCTCAGCCTCTCCTCATTTTTTTGAATTCTTGTTTCTTCCTTGTTTTCTGTTTGGTTGTTAGTTTCTTCCTTCTGGTCCACTCCATTGATTTGACCCTTTTCCTTCCCATCACTATTGATTCCCTGTACATTTTCCATTATTTCACTTAGCATAGCCTTCATTTGTCCATCTAATTTGTAACCAAATTCAACCAGTTCTGTGAGCATCCTGATCACCAGTGCTTTGGCCTGTGAATCTGATAGGTTGGCTATTTCTTCATTGTTTAGTTGTATTTTTTCTGGAGCTTTGATTTGTTCTTTCACTTGGGCCATTTTTTTGTTGTTGTTGTCTCAGTGCACCTGTTATGTAGTGAGGGGCAGAACCTTAGGTGCTCACCAGGGCAGGGCAACCCAGTTACTTGGTTGTGACGTTGTATGTGGGGAAGGGGTCGAGAGGGAACAATGGTGCTTGCTCTGCTCTCTGCTGGATTTCAGTCACTTAAACCACTTCCCCCATGAAAACTGGGCCCTTCTGGTGCTGAGTTCCATGTGGGTGGGTTTGTGTATGTTCTAGGACTCTGTGGGTCTCTCCAGTGAAATCTCCTTTGAGGCTGGGAGTTTCTCCCAGCACCTCAACCCTGACAGGTGTTTTCATTTGGTGTTTTGAGGCTTTATTTCCCCATGCTGGAACCCTGAGTTGCATGTGAATGTGGGAACACCCGGTCTGCCCCTCCACAATCTGCCACCTTGCTGGGTCTGCCCACTGCTGCCTTGCATGCCTGGGATCCACTAGTTGCTGCCTGTGTGCCTGGGGTCCACCAATGCTGCCTTTCATGCCTGGGCCTGCCAGGAACCACTTTTTTTGCCGCACCCCTCTCTGCCTGGCTACCTGACTCCGCCTCTCCTACCAGTCAGGATGAATGTGTCTACTTTAACTCCTTGGTTGTTGGACTTCCATACAATTAAATTTTCTGTCAGTATTGGTTTTTTTTTTTTTTTTTTTTTTTTTTTGCTTCTAAATTTTTGTTGTTCTTATTTTGGTTGTGTGAGGAGGCACAGTGTGTCTACCTACACCTCCATCTTGGCCGGAAGTCACAATCTCAATGGAATTCTTCTCAAGATTCCAATGACATATTTGACAAAACTAGAACAAATATTTCAAAATTTCATGTGGAACCATAAAAGATCCCAAAAAGAAACAGTGATTCTGAGAAAAACAAAGTTGTAGAAATCATGCTACCTAATATTAAACTATACTATGGTAATCAAACCATGGTAATCAAAACAGCATGGTACTGGCATAAAAACAGACACATAGATCAATGGAACAGAATAGAGATCCCAGAAATAAATCCATACCATTGTGGTAAATTAATATTCAACAGAGGAAACAAGCACATACAATGGGCTAAAGATAGTTTATTCAATAAATGCTGTTGGGAAAATTGGACAGATACATGGAGAAAAATGAAACTAGGTCACCTTATTAACCACACACAAGAATAAATTCAAAATGGATCAAAGACTTAAATGTTAGACCCCAAACCATAAAAACCCTAGAAGAAAACATAGGTAGCAAAATCTTGGACATTGCTCATAGCAACATTTTGTCAGATACATCTCTCCAGGCAGAAAGGGAAATTGACAAAAAGAAAAAAAAAAGGAAAAATAAACAAATGGGACTATATCCAACTAAAAAGTTTTTGCATTGCAACAGAAAACATCAACAAAATAAAAAGATGGAATGTATAGGGAACCTATCCATGTGGAATGGCAAATGTAGCCCAGCCCTATTGGAAAGCCCACAGGGACATGGCTGCACGCAGGATGCCAAACCCATGGATCGCTTCTCCTGTGGGAAATCAGGCCTGCATTATACCTAGGCTGCTTTCAGACTTGCTCTTGCTAAAACTCCCTCACCCTGAGTTAAAGCAGCAAATGCTTCTACATATCTTTTTTTTTAATATTTTATTTATTTATTTTTATTACTACATATCTTTAAAGTGACTTCCTGAAGTCTGTGCTAATTCTCCCAAGGACTAAAGTGTAACCAGATCTATTACTCGTATCATTCCCTTGCATTTGCAACATTTTTCCTTGTTAATCTGTAGGAAGTAATCAGTAGCATTCTTTCCTTTGTTATCTGTAAAGAGTAATTGCCTCAGTACAGCTGCAGCAGGATCCAGGGGGTCCCGAAGGTGGGTAAGGCGTCGGCGATGGGAGACAGACAACTACACAACTCGATGGCAGTACAGAGCTGTTCCACTTTATTATCACTTTAACATTGCTTATATACAGATTTTTTTGGCAAGCATTAACTTTTTGTGGTTACAGATTTATGGTTAGGCTAAACAGAAAATTATAGTTTAACATACAATGACTTTATAAATTGAAAATAAGTATTTGACTTGCCAAACAGAGTCTCAGTGAATTCTTTTGCCTGTGGTTAATGATTGATCCATGATCTATGTCTATATCCTGATTCTATTCTACTAAAATGTTATGAAAGACTAAATGCCCTTTCTATTATTATGTGTTCCTGTAAGATTATTTTGTTCTACTTACTTACAATGGGTGAACTGATTTAAGTCTTTCTGATTATTTTTCTTCAGCCAATCATCCTTCATTGCCTTTAAACAGATATGGACAGTATTTTCTATAATATGTTCTTAACTGTCTCCAAATAGAATTCTTTTTGTTCTTAACTGGCACCAAGGGGGACCTTGGCATGTTAGTCATTTCATAAAAGGCAGACTTTGCCAAGGAACATGTTTTCCATCCTTATTGACTATTCTTATGCCCTTAAAATAGGCTCCTGTAAAGGACAATGGGTGAAACAGTTTTTCTTTATTTTCCTTAATGACCAAAGCGACTATGGGAGGGGGAATTGGAGTAAGCTGTGGTTGCATTAGCTCTGCTTGGTGTAATTCGGTCATGAATTGTTTAATTGGGGGTTTTCAGGGGGAATTCTTTGCTAACTTAACTGGTAAATAGTTAGTACAATCTGGACACGCAGTTACAGATGATTCAGGAGTGGTGGTGACTGCGTCTAGTTCCACCATGGAAGCTAGAATCACATCCAAGGCTTGCCTATCAGTTTCATTCTCATGTGACTTATTCATCTTTCCCAGGTTAATCATATATACAATGAAAATTATGACTCCTAGAAATATAATTCCCATACTACCAATTATCCCTATGCCGCATCCTCTTCCCGGAGGACGCCTTCCTTGAAGCTTCTCTCCCCATATCCGGACCTTGTCAGACAATATGGCTGGAAGAAGATGCGGCAAGTAATCACCTAAAGCAAACCTAAGCATAATAAATGAGAACTTTCTTTGATGTATGCTATTAGAAAGCCAATAAAAGCCTGTCAAGGCAAGGGTTGTGACACTCTCCCTTTGAGAGAGTGGTCATGCCATCCCTTTTTCTCCACAGGACTTTGGTAGTCCATGTGAATTTGTCTCATCCATCCACCATGGACACTGCTGGCCAGAGTCCACATCAGGAATGAGAGAACATATTCACCAATACATCTGATTAGGGGTTAATATCCCAAATTTATAAGGAACTTACAAAACTTAACATTAACAAAAAAGCAAACAACTGAATTTAAAAATGCACAAAGGACCTGAATAGACACTTTTCCAGAGAGGACATACAGACAGCCAATAGACATATGAAAAGATGCTCAATGTCACTAATCATCAGAGAAACATAAATTGAAACCATGATGAGATAACATCTCACACCTGTAAGAATAGGTATAATCAATAGATCAACAAACAAAAAGTGCTAGCAAGGGTGTGGAGAAAGGCTTTTTGCATTCTTGGTAGGAATGAAGATAGATACAGCCACTGTGGAAAGCAGTATGGACATACCTCAAAAAATTAAAAATGGATCTGCCTTTTGATCTAGCAATCCCACTTCTGTGAATGAGCCCAATGAACCCAAAACACTAATTCAAAATAATGTCAGCATTCCTATGTTCATAGTAGCATTATCTACAATTGCCAAGATATGGAAGAAGCCCAAGTGTCCATCAGTAGTGAGTGGATAAAACAATTATGGTATATTCACATAATGGAATACTACTCAGCAGTAAAAAAGAAGAAAGTTTAACCCTTTGCAACAGTATGGATATACCTAGAGAACATTATGTTAAGTGAATTAAGTCCATCAGAGAAAGACAAATACAATATGACTTCACTCATATGTGGAATATAATGAACAAATTGAACTAACAAGCAAAATAGAGACAGACTCATAGATAAAGAGCAGGAAGACAGCTAATTGGTGTAAGGGTAGAGGTGGAGGGATTGAGCAAAAAGGACAAAGTACTCATGGATATGGGCAATGGTGTGGCAATTGAAGGTGAGAGGTGATATAAAGGGACTAAATGTTACTGGAAAAAACAATTAAGAAATCGTTAAATGTAAAATAAATGAAAATTAAAAATACAGAATCATAAAATAGAGAACAAACAGAAAACAAGAAATAAAATGGAAAACTTAAGTCCTGCTATATCAATGAATACATTAAATATAAATGGTCTAAAGATACCAATTAGAAAACATTTATTGGTAGAATGTATTTTAAGTTCCTAAAATATATGCTGTCAAGAAATTACCTCAAATATAATTATAGAGGTAGGTTGAAAATAAAATGATGAAAAATTATATATTACACAAATAGTAATTAAATGTGAAATAAGCCAGACAGTGAAAGACAAATACCATAAGATCTCACTATAAGTGGAACCTAATTAATGAAACAAACAACCAAGCAAAATATAACCAGAGACACTGAAATAAAGAACAAACTGACAGTGACCAGAGGGAAGGGAGGAGGGAGATAATGGGGGAAAGAAAGGGAAGTGTCCTCAAGGAACACTTAAAGGACCCATCACCAAAGTCAAAGTGGGGTAGGGTGGAGAGTGGGAGGTAGGAGTGGGTGGGGCAGGGGATAATGGTGGGGGTAAAGTGGAGACAACTGTAGTTGAACAAAAAGAAAAAAGAAAGCAGGAGTGGCTACATTAATATCAGATAAAGTAGATTTACTTGAATGCTCATAGTAAGGTTTTTTAACAACCACACATTGGAAACAGTCTCAATGTCCTTCAATGAGGAAATGGTTAAACAAGCTGCAGTAGGCCCATACTGTCAAATACAACTCCACAATAAAAGGGAACAAACCATTGAACATATAGCAACATTGGTAGATTACAAGAGTAAAAAAAGATTGCAAAAGATCACACAAAATATGATTTCTTCAATATAACATTACAAAATGACAAAATTGTAGAGGTGAAGAACTGATTAGTACCTATCAGTGGAT
This sequence comes from Glossophaga mutica, assembly GCA_039655065.1. NCBI lineage: Eukaryota > Metazoa > Chordata > Mammalia > Chiroptera > Phyllostomidae > Glossophaga > Glossophaga mutica. The sequence continues at coordinate 108,523,471 of CM077306.1, forward strand.
AAGCATGATGAAGGTGGGGAGGGGAGATGGATATGACAATAAATGATACGAAAAAGAACTTTATGGTGAAGGGATGGTTCTATATCTTGATCGTGCAGGTGGTTATACAAGTCTATGTATGCAATAAAATGTCATAAAACTATACACATTTTGTGTATCAATGTTAATTTTCTGGTTTTGATGTGTACTATAGTTAGGTAAGATGTCACTATTGAGAGAAATGGAGTAAAAGATACATGGGGTCAATGTACTATTTGTCAACTTTTGGTGAACTTATAATTATCTTGAAATAAATTTTTACATAAAGAATTGTACAGTGCAGAAGGTTTTTATTTTGACTTGAACAACAACAAAAAATGATTAGTATTAACATGTGAGGAATCTTTAACAATTTTGGAAGAAATGCATCAGATTTCAAGAGTGGTATGATATCAATAAGTGACTGAATTTGCTTTATTCTTCTTAACATCGGCCTTATTGATACTCATTTATAAGGAAAAATTAAAACACTGATTATTTTTCAAAAAGATACAGCTCAGTGAGAAAAGATTACATGTGGGAGTGACATAAATAGTGTCATCTTCTACATAAAAAAGATATGGGGCAGCCAGAATGGAAGCTACCTTTAAATCTGTTAAAAAAAGAAGAAGAATAGTCATAGCTCAGTGGATTGAGCACCAGATGGCGAAGCAAAAGTTTGCGGGTTCAATTCCCAGTCAGGGCACATGCGTGGGTTGTGGGCCAGGTCCCCAGTAGGGGGCACATGAAAGGCAACCACACAATGATGTTTTCCTTTCTTTCTGCCTCCCTTCCCCTCTCTCTAAAAATAAATCAATAAAATCTTCTTTTAAAAAAGAATAATACAATGGAAAAGGGAAGGAAAACAATTTTGAGTGGGTTTCCTTGGCTCTTGATGGACCTTATTACAGTTACTATTCAGTTATTACTGTTTATTAAAGAAGTCAATAACAAATGTGAAGTTACAGAATTAGCCCTTATGGTCATGGAACAAATATAAATGAGAATATTTTCAAAATCGATTAAACTCTAACTTAGTATGACATGAAGTAAATCAACAAAGATGTGCTAAAATTGCTGGTACTAAAAAAATATGTGTGAAGTGTTACAAGACTTAATTGAACAAATCTGCAAAATCTGTGAAAATGTAATTTATTTTTCTTCTTCAGCAGATGCTTTGTGGAAAATTTGAAAATATTTTTCTCAGTCTTTCATCACTGAACCAGTAGTGTCAACAAGAAACTATCTTCACTATGGTGTATTTAAACATTGTAAATTCTGTGAGTTTTTGTCAGAAATACTATCTGAATTTCTTGGCTTATCTAAACACAGAGAATTTTAATGACTGAGCAGTAATAATGTTTTAATGCATTTTGGTTTCAGCTGAGGGCTGATATTAAAATTTTCTGAAGTAGAAGGAACAAGTATAAAGGACTCATGGACAAAAACTATGGGGGGGTGGAAATGAGAGAGAGGTGGGGAGGGCTGGGGTGGGAGTAAAAAAAAACTGCACAAGATCAACAATTAAAATTAAAAATTAAAAAAAGAACAACCTAAAGCACTCACATTAAACACCATATAACTTTGGAAAATAGCTTTTACTGCAGACATTATAGTGTTTCTTAACAAATTAAACTTACATGTGAAATTTATACTGTGGTAAACTATTTTTTTTTCTTTTTGTACGTTCACCGCCTCAAGTAAGGTTTCCATCCATCACACTTTATCCCCCCGTACCCTCCTCCAACTCCTCTCCACCCCAGCATTCATCACACTGTTGTTTGCATCCATGAGTTTCTTCTATTTATTTCTTTTTTGCTCATTCCCTAAAGTCATTTTGATTAAAACTACTAATCACATGAGTGTCAACTGCTACATATCATTCCTGTGCTGTCATGGGTAGAACAAGAGGGAAGGTCTTCATTCTCACACACATTGATCCTACATATATTTTCCAAGTTTAAACTAAATTTCCAGCAGCCACCTTTATATGGAAACTGCAAAGAAAATTTCCACTTTTTAACTTCATTTAACTTTGCAGTTGAGGAGCTTTCAACAATTAGAAGTAGCTAAACTGCAATGTAGTAACATTCTAAAGAAAAATACTAAAGAAGAAGACTTCCGGCCAAGATGGAGGCGTAGGTGGACACACTGTGCCTCCTCTCACAACCAAAATTAAGGACAACAAATATTTAGAAACAAGAAAACAACCAGAACTGATACAAAATTGAACTGTACAGAAGTCCAACAACCATTCATCCAGACCGGTAAGAGGGGTGGAGTCGTGGCAGGAAAAAGTGGACGTGCGGACCCTGGAATGCAGGCAGCAGCTGCTGGCAGTTCCCAGGTGCACAGGCGGCAGCTGGCAGACCCCAGGTATGGGGTGGCAACTGTGTAGACACAGTGAGGCTGCGCAAGGTGGCTGGCTGACCGGGTGGTCCCACATTCCCCAGCGCAGACAATCCAGGTGGAGGGGAAGCGGCAGAAGGGACTCGAATCCAGGAGAGAGCGGAGTGGGCGCTATTGTTCCCTCTCAGACCCCGCCCCCACAAACAGCATCACAATTCAGCGACTCCGCTGCCCCACACTGGGGAACACCTAAGTCTCCACCCCTCACTACGTAACAGCCGCAACCAGACCAAAACCAAACCAAAACAAAACAAAAAACATCAAAAATGGCTCAAATCGGAGAAAAAAAATCAAAGCCCCAGAGTCAATTCCTCTAAGCCATGAAGAGATAGCCAACCTATCAGATGTGCAGTTCAAAGCCCTGGTGATCAGGATGCTCACAGAATTGGTTGATTTTGCTCACAAATTAGATGAAAAAATGCAGGCTACAATACATGAAATGAAGGAAGATGCATGGGGAACCAGTAGAGATGGGAGGAAAACTGGGACTGAAATCAATGGAGTGGACCAGAAGGAAGAAACAAACAACCAAACAGAAAACGAGGAAGAAACAAGAATTCAAAAAAATGAGGAGAGGCTTAGGAACCTCCAGGACATCTTTAAATGTCCCAACATCTGAATTATAGGAGTACCAGAAGGGGAAGAAGAAGAGCAACAAATGGAAAACTTATTTGAACAGACAATAAAGGAGAACTTCCCCAATCTGGCAAAGGAAATAGACTTCAAGGAAGTCCAGGAAGCTCAGAGAGTCCCAAAGAAGTTGGATCCAAGGAGGAACACACGAAGGCACATCATCATTACATTAGCCAAGATTCAAATGAAGGAGAGAATTCTAGAAGCAGCAAGAGATAAGGGGACAGTCACCTACAAAGGAGTTCCCATCAGGCTGTCAGCTGATTTCTCCAAAGAGACCTCACAGGCAAGAAGGGGCTGGAAAGAAATATTTGAAATCTTGAAAGGCAGGGGCCTACATCCAAAATTGCTCTATCCAGCAAAGCTGTCATTTAGAATGGAAGGGAAGATAAAGTGCTTCTCAGATAAGGTCAAATTAAAGGAGTTTATCATCACCAAGCCCTATTATATGAAATGTTAAAGAGACTTATCTAAGAAAAAGAATCTAACTAAATATGACAGTGAAAAGACAGCAAACTCACAGCTATTAACAACCACATCTAAAACAAAAGCAAACTAAGTAAACAACTAGAACAGGAACAGAACCACAGAAGTGGAGATCATATGGAGGGTTAGCAACAGGGGAGTGGGAGGAGGAGAGAGGGGGAAAGGCACAGAGAATAAGTAGCATAGATGGTAGAAAATAGGAGGAGGACAAGAATAGTGTGGGAAATGTAGAAGCTAAAGAACTCATGACACATGGACATGAACTAAAGGGGTGGATGTGGGTGGGAGAGGGTGTGCAGGGTGGAGGGGAATGATGGGGGAGAAATGGGACAAGTGTAATAGCATAATCAATAAAATATATTAAAAAGAAAAAAGACTGGTTATAACAATGCTCAATGAAATTCAACAAAGAGAGAGGAAACATAAAAATGGCGATAGAAAACACACACACACACAAAACAGTCTGACAAAGCATACAATAACTAAAATGAAGACTACATTAAAAGGAATGAACAGCAAATTAGATGAAGCAGAGGACTGAATCAGCAATTTGGAAGATAAAGTAGAAGAAAATAATCAATCAGAACACCAAAAGAGAGAGACCTCCAGCCAAGATGGAGGCATAGGTAGACACACTTTGCCTCCTTGCACAACCAAAACAAGGACAGCGAATTTAAAAACAAAAAACAATCGGAACCGACAGAAAATTGAACTGTATGGAAGTCCAACAACCAAGGAGTTAAAGAAGAAACATTCATCCATACCAATAGGAGGGGAAAAGACAGGCAGCCAGTGGAGAGGACTCACAGCAAGGCAGCAGTTGGTTGGCAAGGCAGTGGCTGGGGGACCCTGCAAGGCGGCGGATTATAGACTGGGCAGTCCCATATTCGAGTGTAGATAATGTGGAGGAACAACTGGGGAACAAGACAGACTGCACAACCCAGGGTTCCAGTGTGGGGAAATAAATCTTCAAACCTCTCATTGAAAACACCTGTGGGGGCTGAGGCAGTTGGAGAAATTTCCAGCCTTACAGGAGGTTTGTTGGAGAGACCCACAGGATCCTAGAACATATACAAATCCACCCACTGGGAATCAGCACCAGAAGGACCCATTTTTTTTGGTGGGTAGTGGGGGAAGTGACTGAAAACTGGCAGAGAGCAGAGCAAGAGCCATTGTTCCCTCTTGAACCCCCACAAACAACATCAGAATGCAGCCACGTGGGTTGTCCCATCCTGGTGAATACCTAAGGCTCTTCTCCTTACTACATAACAGTTGCATCAAGACAAAAAAAATGGCCCAAAGGAAAGAACAGATCAAAGCTCCAGAAAACGGGCAGACCCAGTGAGGTTGCACAAGGCGGCTGGCTGACCAGGTGGTCCCACATTTGTGTGCAGATGATCCAGGCAAAAACGGGGAGAGAGATAGACCTTGGAACCCAGGGCCCCAGCTCCAGGAAATAAAACCTAAAAACACCAATTAAAAACACTTGTGGGGCTTGAGGTGCTGGGAGAGACTCCCAGCCTCACAGGAGATTTTGTTGGAGAGACCCACAAGGTCCTAGAATGTACATAAGCCCACCCACAAGGAAATCAGCACCAGAAGGGCCCAATTTGCTTGTGGGAGGTGGCAGAGGGGACTGAAATACAAGAGAGAGCAGAGCAAGCACCATTGTTCCCTCTCTGACCCCATCCCCACATACAGTGTCACAACCCAGCAACTGGGCTACCCCGCCCTGGTGAATACCTAAGACTTCACCCCTCACTACGTAACAGGCGCGACCAGACCAAAAAACAAACAAAACAAACAAACAAACAAAAAATGCTCAAACAGGAGAACAGATCAAAGCCCCAGAGCCAATTCATCTAAATGACCAAGAGATAGCCAACCTATCAGATGCACAGTTCAAAGCACTGGTGATCAGGATGCACACAGAATTGGTTCATTTTGGTCGCAAATTAGATGAATAAATGAAGGCTACAGTAAGTGAAATGAAGCAAAACACACAGGGAACCAATAGTGATAGGAGGAAAACTGGGACTCAAACCTATGGAGTGGACCAGAAGGATGAAATAAACATCCAATCAGAAAAGAATGAAGAAACAAGAACTAAAGAAAATGAGGAGAGGCTTAGGAACCTCCAGGACATCGTTAAATGTCCCAACATCTGAATCATAGGGGTACCAGAAGGGGAAGAAGAAGAGCAACAAGTGGAAAACTTATTTGAACAGACAATAAAGGAGAACTTCCCTAATCTGCCAAAGGAAATAGACTTCAAGGAAGTCCAGGAAGCTCAGAGAGTCCCAAAGAAGTTGGACCCAAGGAGGAACACACCAAGGCACATCATCATTACATTAGCCAAGATTAAAATGAAGAAGAGAATTCTAGAAGCAGCAAGGGATAAAGGGACAGTTACCTACAAAGGAGTTCCCATCAGACTGTCAGCTGATTTCTCCAAAGAGACCTTACAGGCAAGAAGGGGCTGGAAAGAAGTATTCCAAGTTATGAAAGGCAAGGACCTACATCCAGGATTGCTCTATCCAGTGAAGCTTTCATTTAGAATGGATGGGCAGATAAAGTGCTTCTCAGATAAGGTCAAGTTGAAGGAGTTCATCATCACCAAGCCCTTATTATATGCAATGTTAAAGGGGCTTACCTAAGAAAAAGAAGATCAAAACTATGAACAGCATAATGACAACAAACTCACAGTTATTAACAACCACACCTAAAAGAAAAACAAAAACAAAACAAACTAAGCAAACAGCTAGAACAAGAACAGAACCACAGAAATGAAGATCACATGGAGGGTTATCAGTGGGGGAGTGGGTGGAGAGAGAAGGGGAAAAAGTACAGAGAATAAGTAGCATAAATGGTAGGTAGAAGGTAGATGGTGGGAGGTTAAGAATAGTATAGGAAATGTAGAAGTCAAAGAACTTATATGTATGACCTGTGGACATGAACTACAGGGGGAAAATGTGGTTGTGAGGGAGTGTGCAGGGCAGAGGAGATTAAAAGGGGAAAAATGGGTTAACTGTAATAGCATAATCAATAAAATATATTAAAAAACACCAAAAAAAAAAAAAAAGAAAGAAAGGAGAATCCAAAAAAATGAGAAGAATTTAAGGGGCTTCAGGGAGAACATAAAGTGCATCAATATTTGCATCATTGGGGCACCAGAATGAGAAAACTGAGAACAAGGAATTGAAAACCTAACTGAAGAAATAATGATGAAATAATTTCCTGATCTAACAAAGAAAATAGGCAAGTCCAGGAAGTACAGAGAGTCTCAGTCAAGGAACTCAAGTATACCCACACTAAAACATACCATAATTAAAATACCAAAGGGTGAAGACAAAAAGAGAATCTTAAAAGCAAAAAGAGAAAACAGTTATTTACCTACAAGGGCACTACCATAGACTGTTGATGGATTTCTCAATAGAAACTGTGTAAGCCAGAAGGAATTCAAATGAAATACTCAAAGTAATAAAAAGCAAGGACCTACAACCAAGATTACATTATCCAGCAAAACTTTTCTTTAGAATTGAAGGACAGATAAAGAGCTTTCCAGACAAGAAATAGTTAAATAAGTTTATCATTACCAAACCAATATTAGAATGTTAAAGGAACTTCATTTAGAAGAGGGGGGAAAAGATAAAAATATGAATAATTAAATGGCAATAACTACATATCTATCAACAATAACTTCAAATGTAATTACAGAGGATCCAAGATGGCTGCAGAGTAGCTGGAAGCTCTGTCTCCTTACTCCCAGACCTGGACCAGTATAGCAGCTAAAACACAGAGAAATCCACTCAGACATCCAACGGAGAGTGAGAGAGAGCATGTGTGAGTGAGTGCATATGCAGATGAGAGTGCTGGGAGTGTGTGTGAGTGGGCAAGAGCCTGTCTGCTGGCAGAGCTCTCAGGAGCAGGTGGTCCAGTCTCTCCTAGGAAAGCAACTGCTGACATCACTGCCCAACTTGGCAAATCTGGTTATGCAGATTTGGGGCAGCCATGGATTGGCTCAGGAGCCAGTGAGCTCCAGGGTTAGAGAGAGACAACTGGCGAGGTGCTGGTGGCAGAAACAGCAAGGTGGGAGCAGGCCCAGCCAATGCTGAGAATCACTGGAGGGAGCAGGGAAAGCACCCTGCCCCAACTCTGTTACAGTGTCACTGCAGGACTCTTCCCAGTACCATCTAGGAAAGATCAAGAGAGAAACTTTAGCTGAAACTGTTGGAGACTCTGGCAAGCTGTGGCCAGACCAGACAGAGAGACTTTGACTTTTGGGGAAGCAGAGCATGTGGAGAACAAGTCCCCAGGACTCAGCTCTGCTGCATAAGGGCCACACAGTAACTCTTCTAAAAGAGGATCTGAGGAGAGACCTGAGAGTCAGTAGGGACCCAGTGCTCCCGTGGGCATGCATGTATGCATAGTGGCACAGCCAACAAAGAATTCAGAGGGATAGAGTCATGCTGAAGAGAATGTGGTACCCAAACCAACATTGCTGGCAACCAGGGGAGAGTTCAGAGTGGAGAATTCAGGCCAAGTCTCCTGCAAGAAAGTGGCAGGCTGGGTACTATACATCCAGGAGATGAACACCTGAGATTTGCAGCAGCAGCCAGCCATGTCCCCTCACAGACAGGCAAGCCCAACCCCCACCTGTGGGATTACAGGCTCTGCAGAAGTGAGGCAAGGCTCAGGATCCCCTTCCTGGGTGCATTTTCTCAGGGAAAGAAGAAAAAGCTTTGAAAGGGCCCTTTACCAGACACTATGAGCTACATTGTTCCTTGAGCCCTGATCCAGTAACCAGCAGAGCAGAGAGATTAGAGATAAGGGTAAAAAGGGGTGTTCATGGCCCTGCCCAGCCTCAGTGTCTAGGCAGAGCTGCTGCCTGTGCCAAGCAGTAAAAAGCTGCCCCTTTATACAAATTGGCCCCTCAAAGGAAATGGACAGCTAACTCATCAGAAACCATACATTATTGGAAAGAATCTGAGACAAAACAAGACGTGGTATGCGGGCAGGAAAACACTCCCAACATCTTCTCTGAAGACTGAACAGTGCCCCCTGGAGGTTACCCAGGGTTCCTACCTTCCTAATCACACCAGAGGCCCCCTCTGGAGGAAGGTGGAGAAGGTACTGGCAGTCCTCTTGGGTCATTAAATTAACTACTCCTTGGCCTTGGGCTGATAAAAAGCTGGCAGGGCAGAACAGTGGGGACCAGCCAAATCTGAAGGAGAGAGCCACAGACTGTGGATCACTTGTATTCTAGAACAGGCTGCCTAGGGCCAGACTAGGACACCATCTGACATCACTAGGGGTGGATCCAGAAAGAGAAAACAGTGGTAAACACTGAATTCTACTGAGACAGAGTCCACCGCGGTCTTCCTCATGATTGGTGTTATTTTCTCTCCTGCATAGCTTTTCAGCATTCATTTCTTTTCCTTCAAGTTTGTGCTTATTATTTCACTAGTTTTTATATTTTAGTTTATTTAAAATCACATATTTTGCTCCTCCTTTCTCTTGCTGCATTTTACCTTCTTCCTTCCTCTTCTTATTTTTGTTTTAAATTTTATTTTTTCTCTTGCTACAACTTTTCTATATTCTGCATTCTTACTATTTCTCCCCACTTCAGCCTCTCGAAATCATTTTTCTCGTCATTTGCCATGCCATGTTTTGTTTACCATTCTTAAAATCCCCTTATTTGCTCTTCACCTTTATCAATCCTTGCTTGTTGGTTGTTGGTACAGAGGTTGTTGTTGCATTTCTTCAATTTTATTTCTAGATATTCACTATTTTTGTATTTCAAATCTTAAATTTTAACATTCTCCTCTCTTACTCCATTTTGCTTTCCTCCTGCCCTTTCATTTTTCATTTAAAATTTTAATTTTTCCATGTCTTGGCCTGGTTTTCATTCCTCATTCTTAGAGTCCTTCTCCCTCTATCCTCTCAAAATCACTTTCCCATCCTCTAGAATTCACATAATCTTTTCCTACTTTCTTTTTTCCTTCACATTCCCATTCCACCTATATCAATCTTTGCTCATTTGTTGTTGATATTACTGTGGTGGGTCTTTTTCTCCGATTTGGTTCCTATTTTTTCACTATATTATTAAGATTTTTAAAAACCTAATACTACACTCTTTGCTTTTCTTACTCCATCCCTTTTTTATGTATGATGCATATTTTTTCTTTCTTTGCCTTATTTTTCTATTCCCTACTGTTATCATATCTTTCCAAAGAAAGAATTATAAATATAATTCTTGAAAAAAGAATATAGTCATCTAATATTTTTTCTTTCTTATAATAATCTTAAAATTTTTACAAATTTATTAATATTTGCTCATTTACTGTTGATAGTGAGTTATTTGGTTTTGTTGTGGTAGCACTTGTACAACAGCATACAAGACATGGTGGGCATTGTGACTCTCATTCAACCAGCCAGAGGGAAGGACCTACCAAAAAATGACACAACAACAACCAAAAACCAATTACAATCAGAGAACTCACATAAAAGGCATAAAGGGCATCCTAAGAACATCCTCCTCAGGAGAACAAGGAGACTGTACCACTGAGACCCACAGGTCTCCTACCATAGAAGCTCACACCATGAGGACAGAGAGTCAAAACACATCAATCTAATATGCAGAAACAAACAGAAGAGTCACCTATAATGGGAACACAAAGAAACAACCCCTAACCAAAAGGAAAGGAAAAATCTCCAGAAATGTGCTAAATGAAATTGAGGCAAGCAAACTATCATGCAAGGAGTTCAAATTACTGGTTAGAGGATGCTCAAGAAGCTCAGTGAGAACTGTAAGGAACTCCAAAAAGCTATAAGGAACTTACTGTGAATTATACTAGCAAGAAAAATGACATAGAGAGGTTGTGGAGAAAAGGGGACCCTAGTGCACTGTTGGTGGGATTGCAGACTGATACAACCACTGTGGAAAGCAATATGGAATTTTCTAAGAAAACTAAAAATGGATCTACCTTTTGACCCAGCAATTCCACTGCTAGGACTATATCCTAAGAACCCTGAAACACCAATCCAAAAGAACCTACGCACCCCAATGTTCAGAGCAGCACAATTTACAATAGCCAAGTGTTGGAAGCAACCTAGGTGCCCATCAGTAAATGAATGGATCAAAAAACTGTGGTACATTTACACAATGGAATTCTATGCAGCAGAAAGAAAGAAGGAGCTCCTACCCTTTGCAACAACATGGATGGAACTGGAGAGCATTATGCTAAGCAAAATAAGCCAGATAATGAAAGACAAATACCATGTGATCTCACCTTTAACAGGAACCTAATCAACAAAACAAACAAATAAGCAAAATATAACCAAAGACATTGAAATTGAGAACAGGCTGACAGACAACAGAAGGAAGAGGGAAGGGAACTTCAGGGGAAAAGGGGAAGGGTTTAGAGCAACAAATATAAAAGACACATGGACAAGAACTAGGGAGGGTGGAAATGGGAGGGAGGTGGGGAGGGCTGGGGCGGTGGGCTGGGATGGGAGTAAAAGACAGAAAACTGTACAAGAACAACAATTAAAATAAAGAAAAAAAAAGAAAAATGACATAGAAATTATCAGTAAGAGCCAGGAGGAAATGAAGAATATATTAGAAGGAATTAAAAGCAGGCAGGATAAAACAAGGATCAAATCAGCAAGCTAATGGACAAGGTAGAAAAAAACTCCCAGACAGAGCAACAAAACAAAAAAAATGAAGAAGGTTTAAGGGAGTTATAAGACAACATGAAATATAATAATATATGTATCACAGGGATTCCAGAAGGAGAAGAAGAAGAGAAAAAGATAGAGAACCTGTTTGAAAAGTGATAACAGAAAACTTCCTTAACTGGTTGAGGGGAAAACTCATGCAAGTCTAGGAGTACAGAGGGTCCCTATCAAGATGAACCCAAAGAGGATCACTGCAAGACAAATCATTTTAATAACAGCAAAATTTAAGGACAAAGAGAAAATCTTAAAGGCAGCAAGGGAGAAAGAGATAGTAACACACAAGAGAGCTCCAATAAGGCTATGAGCTGATTTCTCAAAAGAAACACTAAAAACCAGAAGGGAATGGAAAGAAGTTTCTAAATAGTGAAAAGCAAAGGCCTGCAACCAAGACTATTCTACCCAGCAAGGATTTCATTTAAAATGGCAGGCAAAATAAGGAAATACCCAGACAAGAAAAAGGCTAAAAGAATACACCTTCACCAAACCAGCATGGTGAGATATGCTAAAGGGACTGATTTAAGAAGATGAACAAAAAGAGAGAGGAACACAGGTATAAAGGAAAAAATGGTAATAAATAAGTACCTATCAGTAACACCTTTAAAAGTAAACAGATTAAATCCTCCAATCAAAAGACATAGGGTAACTAAATGGATAAGAAAACATGACATGCACATATGCTGCCTGCAAGAGACCCACCTCAGAACAAAAGATTTAAACAGACTGAAAGTGAAAGGATGATAAAAATATTCCAAACAAACAGACATGGAAAAAAACTGGGGTAGCAATGCTTACAGCAGACGAAATAGATTTCAAATGCCATAAAAAGAGACAAAGAAAGGCACTACATAATACTTAAAGGAATAATCCTACAAGAAAATATAACCCTTGTAAACATATATGCTCCCAAAATAGAAGTACCTAAATATATAAGGAAAAATCTTTGAGGACTTAAGATATCGAAAGCAACAACACTTATTGTAGGAGATTTTAACACCCCATAGCCATAGATCTTCCAAGCAAAGACTCAACAAGGATATTGTGACATTGAACAACACTCTAGATCAAATGGACTTGATTGATATATACAAATCCTTTCATGCCAAAGAAGCAAAATACACATTCTTTTCAAATGCACATGGAACATTTTCAAAGAATGAGCATGTGGTAGGACACAAAACAAGCCTCAACAAATTCAAGAAAACTGACATCATATTAAGTATCTTTTTAGATCACAATGGCTTAAAACTAGAAACCAACCTGAAGGAAAAAACTCAAAAGTGTTCAAATACATGGAGACTTAATAACATGCTTAAATAATGGGTTAACAATGAGATCAAGGATCAAATCAAAAAGTTTCTGGAAACACATGAAAATAAACATGCAACAGTCCAAAACCTATGGGACACAGTCAAGGCAGTCCTGAGAGGAAAGCTCATAACAATACAGAACTACCTAAAAAATATAGAAACACCTCACATAAACAACCTAAGACTAAATCTACAAGAACCAGAGGAACAATGACAAAGTCCAGAGTGACTAGAAGGAAGAAAATAATCAAGATCAGAGCATAATTAAATGATATAGAGACTAAAAGAACAGTTCAAAGGATCAGTAAATCCAAGAGCTGGATCTTTGAAAAGATAAATAAAATTGAAAAGCCTTTGATGAGATTAATCAAGAAAAAAAGAGGCCCCAAATAAATGAAATTAGAAATGAAAGGGGAGAACTTATAACTGATACCACAGAAATACAAAGGATTGTAAGAAATTACTACGAAAAAGTATGTGCCAAGAAATTGGACAACCTGGGCAAAATGGACTAATTTCCAGAAACATATAATTTTCAAAAACTGAATCAAAAAGAAGCAGAAACCCTGAATAGACTGATAACAACTGGTGACGTTGAAGCAGTTATCAAAAAACTACCAGCACACAAAAGTCCTGGGCCCAACAGCTTCACAAGTGCATTTTACTAAACATTTAAAGAAAAACTAACTCCTATTCTTCTCAAACTATTCCAAAAAATGCAAGAAAAGGAATGACTACCAAACTCTTTCTAAGAGGCCAATATTATCCTAACTCCAAAACCAGGTAAAGACACAACAAAGAAAGAAAACTACAGGCCAATATCGCTGATGAACTTAGATGCCAAAATCCTCAACAAAATATTGGCAAACTGCATCCAGCAATACATTAAAAAGATCATACATATGATCAAGTGGGATTCATCCTAAGGATGCAAGGATGGTATGATATCCACAAATCAATAAACATAATACACCACATAATGAAATGAGAGATAAAAATCACATGAACATATGAATAGGTACTGAAAAAGCATTTGATAAAGTACAGAACCCACTTATGATAAAAACACTCAGCAAAGGAGGAATGGAGGGAGCATACCTCAATATAATAAAGGCCATATATGAGAAACCTACAGCCAATATCATACTCAAAGAGCAAAAACTTAAAACTTTCCCCTTAAGATCAAGAACAAAACAAGGGTGTCTGCTTTCACCATTTGTATTCCACATGTATTGAAAATTATAGTCACAGTGATCAGACAAGAAAAAGAAATGAAAGGCATTCAAACTGGTAAGGAGGAAGTAAAACTGTCATTATTTGTGGATAAAGTGATAGTGTACATAAAAACCCTATAGTCTCCACTGAAGACTATAGATCTGGACTGAAAAACTACTGGACCTAGTAAGTGATTTTGGCAAAAGAGTGTGATAGAAAGTCAATATTCAGAAACTGAAGGCATTTTTATACACAAACAATGAAATATCAGAAACAGAAACTGGGGGCGGGAGAATCCTATTTACTATAGCAACAAGAAAAGTAAAGTAACTAGTTATATACTTAACCAAAGAATTAAAAGACCTACACTCAGAAAACTACAGAACACTGCAGAAAAAAATTCAGGAAGATACAAATAAAAAGAAGCATATACTGGATTCATGGATTGGGAGAATTAACATAATTAAAATATCCATACTACCCAAAGCAATCTATAGATTCAATGTAATCTGCATTAAAATATCAATGGCATATTTCACAGATCTAGAACAAGTATTACAAAAATTTATATGGAACCAAAAATGACCCCAAATGGCCTCTGCAATCTTGAGAAAGGAGAACAAAGTAGAAGAGATCACGATACTTGATATCGAACTATACTACAAGGCCATTGTAATCAAAACAGTCTGGTACTGGCATTAGAACAGATACATAGATCAACGGAACAGAATAGAGGGCCCAGAAATAAGCCCAAGTCTCTATGGTTGGTTATTATTTAATAAAGGGAACAGAGGCATAAAATGGAGTAAAAATAGCCTCTTCAATAAATACTGTTGGGAGATCTGGACAGGTACATGCAAAAACATGAAACTAGACCATGAACTTACACCATATACCAGAATAAACTCAAGATGGATAAAGGACTTTAACATAAGCTGTGATACCATAAAAGTCCTAGAGGAAAACAGGCAGTAAAATGGAATTCAGATATCTCATGCAGCAATATTTTCACCAACATACTTCCTAGCATAAAGGAAATAAAGGAAAAAATAAACAAATGGGACTACCTCAAATTAAAAAGCTTCTGCATGGCTAAAGAAAACATCAGCAAAATGAAAAGGGAACCAACCATATGGGCAAACGTATTTGCCAGTGATTTGATCTCCAAAATGTATAAAGAACTCATATGACTCAACACCAGGAAGACAAACAATCCAATTTAAAAATGGGCTAAAGACTTGAACAGGCCTATCTCCAAGGACATACAGAGGACCTAACGACATCTGAAAGGATGCCACCAGAGAGATACAAATTTAAACCACAATAAGATACCACTTCACACCAGTGAGAATGGCCATCATTAACAAATCAGCAAACAACAAGTGCTGATGAGGTTGTGGGGAAAAGGAAACCCTAGTGCACTGACGGTGGGAATGAGACTGGTGCAGCCACTGTGGAAAACAGTATGGAATTTCCTCAGAAAACTAAAAATGGTACTGCCTTTTGACCTGGCAATTCCACTGCTGGGATTCTACCATAAAAATCCTGAAACACCTATTCAAAAGTACCTATGCACCCCATGTTCACAGCAGCACAATTTATAATAGCTAAGTCTTGGAAGCAACCTAAGTGCCCATCAGTAAATGAGTGGATCAAAAAATCGTGGTACATTTACACAATGGAATACTACACAGCAGAAAGAAAGAAGGAGCCGCTACCCTCTGGGACAGCATGGATGGATCCAGAGAGCATTATGCTAAGTGAAATAAGCCAGGTGGTGAAAGACAAATACCATATGATCCCACTTATAAGTGGAACCGAATCAACAAAAGAAATAAGCAAGCAGAGACATTGAAATAAAGAATAAAATGACAGTAACCAGATGGGAGAGGGGAGGGGATAACAGGGGAAAAGGTGGAAGGGTCAAGGAAAAGAACATGTATAAAGGACACATGGACAAAGCCAAAGGGGGTTAGGTTTGAAAGTGGGAAGTAGAGATGGGTGGGGCAGTGGGCTAGTGGTGGTGTGAAAATAGAGACAATTGTAATTGAACAACAATAAATAAAAAGAATTTCACTTCAGATGAAAAGACACTAATAGACTAAAAATAAAGGGATGGAAAAATATCTCATGAAAATGGAAATGAAAAAAATAAGCTAGATAGCAATACTTAAACCAGAGAAAATAAATTCTAAAAGAAAGGCTATAAGAGGCAAAGGAGGACCCAGCAATTCCACTGCTGGTTATTTATTCAAGGAAAAGCAAAACCCTGATTTGGAAAAATATATGCATGCATATGTTCATTACAGCATTATATACAATAGCCAAGATATAGAAACAACCTAAATGTCCATTAATAGATAAACGATGAGATCCCATTTGTTTATTCTTTCCTTTATGTCCCTTGCTCTAGGGGACGTATCAGTAAAAATATTGCTGCGTGAAATATCTGAGATTTTCCTGCCTACGTTATCCTCTAGAATTTTAATGGTGTCATGGCTTATATTTAAATCTTTTATCCACCTTGAATTTATTTTTGTGTATGGTGTAAGTTGGTGCTCGAGTTTCATTTTTTTGCATGTAGCTGTCCAGTTCTCCCAGCACCAGGCAGTGAAAGACAAATACCATATGATCTCACCTTTAACAGGAAGCTAATCAACAAAACAAACAAACAAGCATAATATAAACAAAGACACTGAATTTGAGAACAGTCTGACAGTGTCCAGATGGGGAGGGGAGGGAATTTCAGGGGAAAAGGGGAACGGTTTAGAGCAACAAGTATAAAGGACTTATGGACAAAAACTATGGGGGGTGGAAATGGGAGGAAGATGGGGAGGGCTGGGGTGGTGGGCTGGGGTGGGGTAAAAGACAGAAAACTGTACAATATCAACAATTAAAAAATACTGATTAAAAATAAAATAAAAAAATGGAAAAAAAATAAAAAAGAAAAAGAAAAAATAGATAAATGAATAAAGAAGTGCTCTCATCCTTTTAAAGATTAAAGAAAAATGTGCAGGCCTTTCTATTATCTAGAAACCGTGGAACAGGGGTGACTACTTCACTACAGGTTGAGTGGAGAGTCATTAATAGGGTTAATAGAACTGGGGATGGCTCTGTGCTTGGGAGTGATTTGAGTGAGGGGCACTTAGATCATTTCCTGACATTCTCTTGTAAATGGATAAATGTCTGGAAAAATCCAGCCATTGTTAATATAAGAACAGTTTGTGTGACATTGATATAACCTGGCAGCCAAGGAAAGTGGACTGGAATGTGCATGGATGACCAATGAGGACTTTGCTGTGCTAGTCAGTAGGGGTGGTAGACACCATTGAGTAAGCATGTGTACTGTGTGGCCATCACATTCAAAGTGACTGAGGAAGTAGAGCAACAGATCTGCATCATATTTTACATTAAGCTTGAACATTCCTCTGTAGAAACTCTTTGAATGATTCAGAAAGCTTTTGGGGATGATGCAATGAGTACAGAAAAAATAAAAGTGTATCACAAAAACTGGGGTATATTTACACAATGCAATGCTACATAGCAGAAAGAAAGAAGGAGCTCCTACCCTTTGCGACAGCATGGATGAAACTGGAGAGCATTATGCTAAGTGAAAAGAGGCCAGATGCTGAAAGACAAATACCATATGATCTCACCTATAAGAGGAACCTAATCAACAAAACAAATGAACAAAATAGAACCAGAGACATGGAAATAAAGACCAAACTGACAGAAACCAGAGGGGAGGGGAGAGGGGAAGAATAATGAGGGAAAGAAGGAGAAGGGTCAAGTAAAGAAACATGTATAAAGAACCCATGGACAAAGACAATGGTGGTGGGGAGGACTGAATGTGGGAAGTGGGGAGTGGTAGGGCAGGTGAGAATAATGGAGGAAAACAGGAATACTTGTAATTGAACAACAATAAAAAAATAAAATTTTTGATAAAAGGCAAAAAAAAAAAGTGTGGCACAAATGCTTCAAAGATTGTTGAGAATCTGTTGAAAGTGATCCATGTTCTGGAAGGCCTGCAACAAGCAGAACACTTGAGAATGTTGAACGTGTACAGGCTGCAGTCAATAAAGATCAGCAAGTGATAGTGCGAGAACTAGAAGCTGATTCGGGGATTCTAAAACTCCTGTGTCTAAGATTTTGATGAAGGATCTTGGCATGAAACATGTTGTGGCAAAATTCGTTCTGTGGCTTCTGCTACCAGAGCAGAAGGAACATTGTGCTGCAGTTATTAATGACTTGATTCAAAGTGCTACCAATGAACAAGATTTGGTGCCCTGTAACTTCTCACTTTTCCCAAAACTAAAATCACCTTTCAAAGGGAAGAGATTTCAGAGCTTCAGTGGGATTCGGGAAAATACTACGAAGTAGCTGATGGCGATTGTAACAAAGGATTTTGCAGTGTTTTGAACAGAGGAAGAAACACTGGGAGAACTGCATGAGGTCCCAAGGTGCTTACTTTGGAGGAGACTGAGGCATCGTTGTCCTACATACAATGTTTCCTGTATCTTGAATCTTCTTCAATAAATGTCTCCTTTTCATAGTACATGGCTGGATACCTTCTGGACAGACCTTGTATACATTGACCCTCAGGTATAATATTTTCACATCTTTAATATTGTATGGTCTACATGAGAAGTTGGGTTACTCTGCATCAACTAGTTACTATGAGCTGTCCATGTACTTAGCATCTCACATAATTTGACAGTTAAATCCTATATGATAATATAAAATTTGTTGGTACTGTCTGCTGAAATATTAGTAAACTGATACAAAAAAGTTTTAGGTTTCTAGCAAAGCAGAATAATTAAATGAATTATTTTTGAAAAGACTTCAAAAGGACACTTCACTCAGTGATCTCAAGTGACTTAAATATTTGTATTAGTAGGGCTTCTCCACAGAAACAGAGTATATATACACAGACCCATGTGCATTCATATTTGTTATGAGGAATCTGCTCACACAATTATGGAGGCTGAGAAGTCCCATGATCTGCATCTGCTGTGTGTAAGCTGCAGACCCCAAAAAGCAAGTAATGTAATTCCTTCTGAATCCAAAGGCCTGAGAACCAGGGGAAGTGAGGGTGTAAACTCCAGTCTGTGTGCAAGAGAGGATGAGATGTTCCAGATCAAGCAATGAGGCAGGAAATAAATGAGTTCCCCTCTCCTTTGCTTTTTGTTTGATTCAGGTGCTCAAGTGAGGGGTTGATGCCCATCTACATAGGGATGGGTGATCTGCTTTAGTGAGTTCACCAATCAAAATGCCAATCTCATGCAGAAACATCTTCACAGACATTCACAGAACTACATTTAATCTGGCACCCCTTGAACCAGGCAGTGGACACATAAAATTTATCATCACATGGTCCATCCTCTTTAAATTTATGATGCCTGTGCCTTGCTGTCTTGAGAGAACTGGAAAATGTGTCATAAAGAATCTCCAGTGATTTTTCTTCTAGCATAAGCCAGTTATAGTACATTTTAGCTCCAAGTATCTTAACTGATTTCCAAAATTTAAAAGTAATTACATTAACATTACATTTTAAATGTCTTTCTTTTTTGTTTATTTTATCCTTAGACTAACAACCTATACAAATTTTTTTGCCTATCTCATTCTTGGAATAAGGGAAAAAGTAGTCCTCAACTTCTGAGAGTTAGTGCAATTGCCACCCTGAAAGAATATAAAATTATACTGTTTTTTTTTTCACAAGATATGAGACATACACACAGAGAAACCTACACACACACACACACACACATACACACACACACACGTAGCAAAAATGGATGCTATAACTTCAAGGCCTGGGCTTTCTCACTTTCTCACACTGATTCATGTCATTGAAAGGTTACTGCTCATTTGGGGTGTATTTAATTCTAATTAAAATGAGGTTAAATCAGATTAATCATTATATTCTTTCCGACTCTAATCAAATTATGGTTCTATGTACGTAAGGAATTTAAAGAGAGAAATTCAGCTTAATGAGTTTCCTACAGCTTGTCATGATTATTGTCACAGGGTGATGTGGGAATTTATCCTACTCCTTCCTGTTTCTGAATGACAGAGTAGTAAGTTGTGGCATTTATACCCACTGTGCATATACCAAAAAAGACTGAAGGTATTTTAAAGTGAGTATTAATGTGAAATAATTTTTATTTGTTATTATTTCATCTTGAAAATTACAAAATAAATATAGAGATGAAAAAATTTAAAGAAAAACAAGAAAAGATTACTTATAAAATAATAAAGAATGGAAGATGAGTTTTGAAGTTGTGTTCAGAGAAGAGTGTGCTTCACTCACACCTGTGTGTCACTGACCACCTTGTGGACACTTCCTTTGCAAGAAAACCGTAGGCACAAACTTCCTGATGGCCAAACTCTGAGCCTTTCAAAAATTTTGAAAAAGTGCCTTTGAAAGTCATTTTATTGCAGTTGAAAAAGATGTGGTTAAGCTATTTGAAATAAGCCTATGGACTTAGGTTGCAGTAATGGAGACATGAGTTTGAGAAGCTCACAGGCACTGGCCATTCTCAGAAAGGACATGGTGAGAGGATAGCCAGGCCTCACAGGTTATTCGGGACTCAAAGCTTCTGCAAGGCGCCTCTTGCCTGTTCAGCCCTGAACATGTGTTCAGACCACTCTTTTCTCAGTCTCTCCTCCTCCTTATTTCTATCCTACCTTTCTTCCTGCTGTAGACTGACATTTGCTTTCTTCCTTGCCCACGTTTGGAAGAGTGAGAATGATGAGCTGAGCTGATTACCATTCCTGTTGCTCAAACACAGCTTTTGAATTTAGCTTTTTAATTTTAAGGTCACCTTCAGAATGAGATATCTTTGAAGAAGGTGCCCTTCTCTTCCCCTTTTAGCTGTAACTGGATTATGTGGCATAGAAAACAGATTCCTGATGAAGGGATCATCTCTGAGGTTTCTCTCTACACAGTGTTTGAAAGAGCAGTTAACTTGAGGAAGGGACATATGCTTTTCAGTTTAGCTTAATGCTTCAATTACAGGTTCGTTAAGTTTTCAGGAGTCACTTATGATGAGTACCTGGAGGACAGAGAGTAGCCTGAAGGGCTGAACTAAAGCAGAAAGACCAGAGGCAAAGAACTTAGGGGCAAAGTAGAAAGCGGGCAGAGATCAGAGATAAAAGTGGAGTAAACACAGGCCAGCTACACAATTGGCAGCACTCTGCAGACTGAAATGCAGGGCTCCTTGTTGAAAAATTAAGAATTTCAAGGCCATGACTGTGAAGCATTAAACCAAGTGTGGGGCCCTACTGAGGCCGGGTCTGTGCCTCCGCGAAGGTCTCATGCCCCTGAAACTGGTGCTGATTGGTGTACAATGAATGTGAAGGAAATTGAAAGAACAAGGAGGATCTCAAAAAAATGATTCAGCATAGGATGACATTTCTTGTAAACCGGTGACTGTTAATATATTTTTATATTGTTTTGAAAAGTATAATTTAAGGACTCATACAAATATCATCAGGAAAAATATGAAATCTCTTTGTTGTGATGTTCCTCAGAAGAGTATAGACAAAAGCACTGAAAAATTTGTTTAAAATTAAAAAAAATTCATTATGTTGATCTAAACATTGTTTTTGACAAAGAAAAAGTGGAATACCCTATAAAATTCTCATTTCATACTTTGAATTTTAAAGTTGTAAGCAGATAGTCAATTTTCTGTTTAACATAGAACAACAAATCTGCTCTAGCTCATCCTGGTTGTAGTTCTGTATCACCAGTTTTTATACCATTGTTTTCACAAAGCCATTCTTGTCACCTTGTGTTAAATAATCAGAAAGAATCTAGGCACCCCTATGTTCGTCACAGTGTTATTACAATAGCTAATGTCTAGAAATAGCCCAAGTGTCCATCAGTAGATGAGAGGATTAAAAAGCTGTGGTACATTTACACAATGGAATTCTATGCAGCAGAAAGAAAGAAGGAGGTCCTATCCTTTGCAACAGCATGGATGGAACTGGAGAACATTATGCTAAGGGAAATATGCCAGTCAGAGAAAGACAAGTACCATATGATCTTATTCATATGTGGTATCTAGTAAACCAAATAAACTGACAAACATAATAAAATCAGAGGCATGAACACATGGATCAGATTGACAGATCTGAAAGGGGAAGGGGTGGAGGGACAGGTAAAGATTAGCTAAAGAACATATATGCATGTATGCAAAGCCATGGACACAGACAACAATGTGGTCAAGGCCAGGGGGAAGAACCAGGGCCTCATGAAGGGGTGCAAAGAGAGGGAAAAGGAAGGCATTTGTAATAGTATCAAAAATAAAAAAAGAATAAAAAAGACACATAACAAGATGCTTATACACTGAATTTCATTTAGTACAGATACATCTTTGAAACCAGAGGATGCTTAAACCATGAATTGGAGGAACAGAGATCTTGAGTAGATTATATAAGGACACCAAAGATTTTTAAAAAGCCGATGTGTATTTTCTAATGGGTATTTTACTTCAGAATTAAAGTCTGTGGGCTCTCCAAAGTATTTGGTGCGTATGTTCCACTTCTTTCTTTGAATAAACCTGTCTTTCCATGTTTGCTACTCCTCCCAATTTAGACCATTTTTGTTGAGACACATCCTTGCTCAGTGTTTAAATGGTGTGAAGAAGAATAATGTCAAAATTGGTTTCAAGGTAAACGAGATATTTCAAATAGTATTTAAAATTTGGAAGTGAAATAAACACTTTCAATAGTCATTATCAGGAAAGAGATTATAAACAGATGTTTTGCTTAAATATTTAAAACAACTAAATGACCTTGACTAGTGTGGCTAAGTTGGTTGAGCATTATCCCACAAAGCAAAAGGTCGCTGGTTCGATTCTGGTCAGAACACATGCCTGGGTTGTGGGTTCGGTCTCCAGATGGGGTGTGGAAGAGGCAACTGATCAATGTTCCTCTCTCATATCAATGTTTCTCTCCCTCTCTCTCTTCTTCCCTTCCCCTCTCTTTAAAAATAAATAAATAATTTTTTAAAAAATAAAACAACTAACTGAAAATTAATAGAGGTTAGGAGATGAGTTAACTAAAGACTTAAATTTGGCTAAGAATCCAATAGAAGTTTGTACAGGAACTAATACAAATATACCTATTTTTTCCAATAGATTTTCTGAAAATTAAAATGAGTGTATGTTATTACTTTTAAAATGATACATAGAAGATAAAATCTGGTGTTTAGTGAGGTAAATGCATCACTATGTGGAGACAGAATCACATGTAAGAGAATAAAATGTTATGACAAAAAGCAAGAATCTGAGAAATCAGCAATAAATAAGAAAAATTCTTTTTCATATGAATCTAATTTTTACTTTAAAAGTCTGCATGAAAAATCATAAATTCTTAATGTAAATGCTACGCATTTTTTTATTTTTAATCAGTATTTTTTAATTGTTGATATTGTACAGTTTTCTGTCTTTTACCCCACCCCAGCCCACCACCCCAGCCCTCCCCACCTTCCTCCCATTTCCACCCCCCATAGTTTTTGTCCATGAGTCCTTTATAAATGCTACACATTTTTAAAAGGTCTTGTATCTGCTGCTGTATCTATCTGATTATAGATCATTCAGATTATTGGTTATTTTTAAAGGAAAGGTAATTAAAAGAAATGATGTAAAGTCTAAGAATCTAAATAACTGAGATGTAGGTAGCCTTCTTAAGTGATTTGGCTATAATATCAATCAGTTACATTCTCACTGATTTTTGTTCATATTTTCATCTTTATTCTTGCTGGAGACCAACAGTTCCTGACCTATTTCTCAGCCAATGTGTGATGGAGAGAACTGGGTTTACTTCCACAACCACTGCTGGTGCTGTTTGAGCAGGATGTTTCGTTCCAGCTTTCCTGTCAGGTTAACGGCCATGTCCTGGGTTAGTGCCTTTGGTCTTACTCCCAATCTTCTTTCTCCCAAAACTGATGCGATCACTTGCCTTTGTTTTATTTATCATCTGCAGTTACACTTTCCCACCCCCTCCCCCAATGTTACACTGTAAATGTGCTGGTAAGTTCTACGATAGTGACTTATTGCTAACCCAGCTGCTCATTTTTCAATGTTCTGAAATTTTCTATAGCACATATGGCATCTTCCACTCTATTCTTTTTAAAATAGAACTTGATTTATCCTTATAATAACACTGTTTTCTATTTTGCTTCCTGCCCATGACTCTCATTCTGTCACTTTTTAAATCTAAATATGGTTGGTATATGGTATTATATATTCTTAAATTTTTTAAAAAATTTATTTTTAAAGAGAAGGGAAGGGGGAAGAGTGGGAGAGAAACATCAATGTGTGAGAGATACAACAATTGATTGCCTCCCTCAGGCCCCCAACCAGGGACCTGGCCCACAGCCCGAGCATGTGCCCTGACTAAGACTCAAAGGGGCAACCTTCTGGTTCACAGGCTGGGCTCAGTCCACTGAACCACACCAGCCAGAGCTACAATATTATATTAATTTGAGGTGTACAATATAGTAATTTCACATTTTTATCTTTTGTCACTTATTTTATCCTCATATTTTCTACTCTTGAATATTACTATATCATGAACTATTATGTATATGACATATATAAAATCTTAATAAATAATCAGTGAGAAAAATTGACAAATTTCAAAATGATTATAAAATGATTTATAATCATCACTAAGGAAGAGTACATGACAAACTGTGTTTTCTTTCCTGTTATATTTGTATAATTTTAGATAGTAAATAAATTAACTAACAGTAGCAAAAATGCTTCCGTGTAAGTTATGATCTTGTACGTAAGAAAACACAGGAGAAACTTACATATCCACTCTAACCATTGTACTGCAAAAATAATAACAAAGAGTTGTTCATTAAATATTGCAAAGCAAATAAATTTTTAAAGTTAAGATCTAAGTAGTCCAATGCCACATACTTCCATGAAACAATTTTTATGGCACAATGTAAATCTTATGTGAGGATAACGTAAATAATATTCCATAAATGACCAAAAATAACTTTTTCCATTCTTTATCATTCTATGGACAGTTTTTGATTGTTTATTTTTTTCAGAAAGAAAAGGTGTGAAAAAACTTACCCACAGTCACATTAAACATGATTTTTTCTAGGATTTACTACTAGTCAGAACCATGGTCACCCTGTGTTGGATCTTTACTGCTCTCTTAAAACACCCAGTTAATGGTACATTGAAATGTATTCACCATGAATATTGGCATCCTCCTAGAATTCCACAGCAATGTACCCTTAAAATAAGTTTTTATTTTACTATTACACAGGGTGGCCAGTAGAAAAGTTAGTTTCAGTCCTATAAGGTCATTTTTAATAACTTTTAGACTGAATATAGCACTCTTATTGCTAATTTCTGCTGAAATTTTTGAAACATATGTTTTTCTAATGATATATAGGAAAGGGTGAATTGAAGTGAGGTCACTTTAGGAGTTTAAATTGTGAGGTTACAGTAGAGAGAAGAACAAAGTTTAGAATATTCAGAAAGGATATTACTCAGTAGCATCACAAATAGGAAAAGGAGAAATATAGGGAAAGAGATAGTATCTTAAAATAATAATACACTAATGGAAGTGAGGAAGAGAATGAGGTGGAACAGAAAGGAATATCTAATGAGGGAGAGGGAGTTAGCTCAGAATTTTTGGGGACAGGTACTTAGGGAAAGAGAAGAAATAAAAATTAAGTTGACCAGACCTTAGAGAGTTACAGAGCCAACTTTCAGGCCTTGTACCTGTGGTCTGCTCTATGTTTGTGACTCAGATACTTTTCTTAGAGGCACTAGATGCATAGGCTCACACACACACACACACACACACAAACACACAGACACACACACACACAATAATAGCAGTAACAAAAATAAAACTCACCTTCAAGATGAGTATCCTTTATCAATACATTTCTAGAGCGATCCATAGTCTCCATCTCAGGAAGGAATCTGCTTCACACCTGTCACTTGTGGCACAAAGGAAATTCCCAACTCTGTGTTTAGATGCGTTGGGAAGATTCTGAAACGTCTTTGTGCAGAGGGAAGAGACTACAGTGCTGGACGATAGCCCCGGGTCAGACAGACGCTTCCAGCACAGCAGCCAGGTTTCTTGCTCCTGAGCTCTGTCGCTAAGTGGAGTATGGACTTAATCCAGGAACAGGGAAAGAGCTTCTGGACTCTGGACTTCATAGAATCATAAAACAGCATTATAGTTGTAATTATGCAATTGTTCACTTTAATACATGCACAAATAATTACATAGACACAGGAAGATCAATCGATAAATTTCAGACTAGATTTTTGTTTTTCTCTTCAATCAACTCCAGTGAGACCATCGAGTGCTGAAAGAGAGAGAGATTGGATATTCACTTGATAGTAAGTATCAAGTGAAACCAAGCCAGTTAAACCAAGCCAGGATTGTTATACAGTAGGTTTCTCTTTTATCCCAAAACTCTATCCACTGGTTCCAACCTCCTTGACCCAAGAATGTTGTGCAGTTCATACTCAGGACAGGACTCTGTCCTCCTGAGAGTCGGTTACTTTCTGTACCCAACCTGCATTGTTGGACCTATAGGTACTCTTTCCCTCGCTCTGATACTTGTGTTGGTCCATTGGGCTCATCAGTGGCATCCCAGGACTCCATCTCTGACCTCATCTGGCACCCACGTGATTATCTGCTCTAACCAGACCAAATTCCTCATTATTCCATGCATACTCCAAGCTGCTTTGGCTTTCTGCTCACTCTTTCTCCGACCTGAATTCTCTTCCCCCTTATTTTTCACATGACTCTCCCCTTCACCCTCTCAGGTCTTTATTCACCTTTCCAGTGAGACCTTCCTGCACAAACTGTCTCACGTTGCCACTCTCCTTCCCTTATACATCATTACTACTCTATTTTCTCCTTAGTATTTATTGCTATTTAAAATTCTCCATCTTTAACTTATTTAAATGTTCATTGTCTCTTTCCATGAGGATGTAAACTCTTAAATGTAGAAAGCCTGTCTGCCTTCTTCCCTGCTCTGTTTTCACAGTGCCTGCATAGAACATAATTCAACAAAATTTTAAAACAATTAATTAAATTAAATTATTTTTCAGCAAAGACTTTCGAATTAGTAAAGGGTCAAATCCAGTTGTTAGTCTGTCTCTCTCTCCTCTCTCCTCCAACTACCTGTGCCTACACCCGTTTATTATCACTGACGTTAAAAGTGAGGCGTGGTGTCTGCCACTTGACTGTGCCATGTTGAATGCACTCAGTCTCATCAGGAGTTACACACTCCCTATTTTTCCCCTCTCAATGCATTTTCCTCTCTTTTTCTTGCTGTCTGAACCATGGATACCACTTTTTATATAGAAAACAAAACACATTAAGACAATATAATAGGTTTCCTGGAACAGGGGATTTTTCTATAAAAATGCTGTTCATTTTCCTTATGTAATTCTGTTGGATATAAATAGTTTGCACCCTTAAAATAAGAACATGAAAATTCTGGAACACATGAAAAATAATAACTAGAGTGGTATATGGAAAAGAAAAGAGAAAAAGAGTATTTAGGGGGAGGACCAAAAAATGAAGCAGAAAAATATCAGTTTTCAAATTCTGTGTATGTTGAAGAGACTTCTTTCTGGCCCTCTATGTGCCCCTCTCAATTACTCTCCCTCCTTTCACATTAAGTACGCAAGCACTCTCCTGACTTAATGGTAACCACTTTCTATTTGAGGGAGTTTTAAGGTGGTTTATTATAGAGAATTATTTTTACAATAGAAAACAGATAAAGACAGAGAACTCCCCAAAACAAGCTTTCTGAGTTCCTGCCTAGTTAGATTTTCTATAATTATTTTCTTTTATTTATTTTTTATTATTCAAGTACTACTTTCCTCTAATTTCCTGCCACCACTTTCCCCTGCCTCACCCACCCCCACCTCCCACCTTCAATCCTACCCCCCCTTTGTCTTTGTCCATGGGTCCTTTATACATGTTCCTTGACAACCATTCCCCTTTTTTCCCCTTTATCCCCTTTCCTCCTCCCCTCTGATTACTGTCAGTTTGTTTTTTATTTCAATGTCTCTGGCTATATTTTCTTGTTTGTTTTGTTGATTAGGTTCCACTTATAGGTGACATTATATGATATTTGTCTTTCATTGCCTGGCTTATTTCAGTTAGTATAATTTTTGATAGACACTTTCATATACTCTTGAATTTTAAAGGACTTCAGTTACAAGTTCTGTAGTCTTACATACACTTATTCTTTTCTTCACCATGATAATGGGTCAGGCTGGTTTGATTATATTCCACAGCTAGCTATGATTCATCTTTCTACTACATAGAAATCAATAAACAAGGTTTAAAATAAACTGCAACCAACATCCTCTTCCATTTAAGACATGGCTGGCATTTCGAGGCATTAATTTAATAGAGATGCCAATTGAAATCAAAGGTTAAAAGTCAATCTATCCACTAATTATTTTCTTTCTTTCTTTCTCCCTTCCTTTCTCCCTTCCTTTCTCCCTTCCTTTCTCCCTTCCTTCCTTCCTTCCTTCCTTCCTTCCTTCCTTCCTTCCTTCCTTTCTTTCTTCCTTTCTTTCTTTCTTTCTTTCTTTCTTTCTTTCTTTCTTTCTTTCTTTCTTTCTTTCTTTCTTTCTTTCTTCTTTCCTTTTCTTTCTTCTTCCTTCCTTCCTTCCTTCTTCCCCCTCCCTCCCTATTTCTCTCTTTCTCTCTTTCTTTCTTTCTCTCCCTCTTTCTCCCTCCCTCCCTCCCTCCCTCCCTCCCTCCCTCCCTCCCTTCCTTTCTTTCTTTCTTTCTTTCTTTCTTTCTTTCTTTCTTTCTTTCTTCTTTCTTTCTTCTTTCCTTTTTCTTTCTTCTTCCTTCCTTCCTTCCTTCTTCCCCCTCCCTCCCTATTTCTCTCTTTCTCTCTCTCTTTCTTTCTCTCCCTCTTTCTCCCTCCCTCCCTCCCTTCCTTCCTTCCTTCCTTCCTTTCTTTCTTCTTTCCTTTTTCTTTCTTCTTCCTTCCTTCCTTCCTTCTTCCCCCTCCCTCCCTATTTCTCTCTTTCTCTCCCTCTTCCTTCCTTCCTTCTTTCTTTCTTTCTTTCTTTCTTTCTTTCTTTCTTTCTTTCTTTCTTTCCTTTCTTTCTTGTTTCTAGCCTTGGCCAGTGTCACTCAGTTGGTTGGAGCGTTGTCCCATATCAAAAGGTTGCAGGTTAAATTTCCAGTCAAGGCACTTACAGTCCAGACAAGTACAATTCCTAGTCTGAGTGCCTATAAGAGGCAACCAATTGATGCTCCTCTCTTGAATCAATGTTTCTCTCTTCTCCCTTCCTTTCTCCTTTCCTCTCCTTCTAAAACAATAAAAAAAATGTCCTGGGGTGAGGATAAAATTTTTGTTAATTTTATCGATGTAGAATTTATCATTTAAAAAACTGTAAAGTATATAATTAGGTAGCATTTAGTACATTCACAGTATTGTACACCATCACTATCTAATTCCAAGACCTTTCATCACCCTGAAATAGAAGCTCCATAACTGTTAACAGTTAGTTACTCCATAACTGTTAACAGTTAGTTACTCCCATTTCCGCCTTCCCTCATCTCCTGGCAAACATTAACCTACTTTCAGTCTTTATGTGTTTGCCTATTCTAGACATTTAATATAAATAAAATCATACAATATGTGGACTTTTGTATCTCACTTCCTTTACTTTGCACAAGGTTTTCAACATTCCTACATATTTCAGTATGTTATCAGTATGTCATTCATTCCTTTTTAAGGTAGAATAACATGTCATTGCATGGATGTACCACTTTTGCTTATGTCTTCATCTGTTGGTAGATATTTGGACTGTCAGCACTTGCCATTATGAAAAATTCTGCTTTCAATACTTGTGTACACATTTCCTGTGAATTTATGCTTTCAACCCTCTTGAGTATAAATTGGTGTTGAATTACAGAGTCTTATAATAATTCTACATTTAACTTTTTGAGAAAGTTGCAAACTGTTTTACCCAGTGATGCACCATTTTTTATTTTCCTTATTATCTAACACTTAATTTTCCTTTTGGAAGAGGAGGGAAAGAGCCATCCTAGTGAGTGTAAAGTGGTATTACATTGTGAGTTTTTTAAATGAATTTTTGAGGTAACATTGGTTCACAAAAGCATATGGATTTCGTGTGTAACTCAATAAAACATCATCTGCACAGTGCATTATGCACCCCTCACCCCAAAGTGTCTTTCCATCCCTGTTTCCCCCCTTTGCCCAATTCCAACTACCTTTGATTTACATTTCCTTAATGACTAATGACTAATGATATTGAGCATCTTTGTGAGTGCTTTTTTCCATTTATATATCTTCTTTGAAGGAATGTATCTTCACATCTTTTCACCAGTTTTTCCATCACCAGTTATCCCCCCATAACTTCTTCCACCTCCATTGGCTCCCCTCCTCCCTCTCAATCACCACACTGTTGTCCATGTCTCTGAGTTCTTTCTCTCTCTCCTTTTCTCAATCCTTTCATCCCCCAAACCTCCACCGGAGCTGTCAGCTTGCTCTCTATCTATGAGTTTGTCTCTGTTTCGCTTGTTAGTTCAGATTGTTCATTATTGTTTTTAGTTTTATTGAGGTATACTTGTTATAGAATATTCTTCACATAACTAATGTATATAATTTGTTGAATTTGGACATAGGTATACATTCATGTTACCATCACCATAATCAAGGTAATAAGCATACCCATGACCTCTAAAAATTTCTTTGTGTCTTTTTTTTTGAGAGGAAGGTAAGAAAAGTTTTAACAAAATCTACCCTTTAAAGTTTTTTTTACCTTTCAAATTTTTTAAGTTCACAATACCTTATCATTAACTATACACACTCTGTTGTACAGCAGACCTCTGTATCTTACTCATCTGTGCAACTAACTTTATGCCTATTGAACAACAACTCCCCAGGCCTCCTCCTTCTATCCCAGGTAACTACCATTCTATTGTTTACTTCTAAAGTAGCTTGACTATTTTAGATGCCACATGTATTATGCAGTTTTTGTCCTCCTATGAATGACTTACTACACTTAACACAATGTCTTCCAGTTCGATCCATGTTATGCAAAATAGTAGAATTTCCTTTTTTTATATACACAGAGGTGGAAAAAAGTAGGTTTACAGTTGTATGCAAAACACAGAGTTAATAAAGCTATTATAATAATCACAACCTGCATGTCTTTTTCCATATGATCAAGTGTATACATACTTTTGACCACCCCTGTATATATGCATGCTATATTTTCTATATCTATTCATCTGATTATAAAGCTTTGGGTTGCATTCTATTATTTATATTATTATTTTGATGATATTGTCAATGGAATTTTTTCTTAATTTCATCTGTGGATTCATAGCCAATGTGTAGAAAAGCAGCTTATTTTTGTGTGTTGATTTTGAGTTTTGCCACTTTGTTGAATTTGTTTTCAGCTCTAATTGCATGTGTGTGTGTGTTCTTTAAACTTTTCTAGGTATAAGATGATATTATTTACAAATAAAAACAATTTAACTTCTTTCTTTCCATTGCAAATGCCTTCTATGTATTTTTTTCTTTGGCTAGAAACCTTGATGACAATGTTGAATAAAAATGGTAAGAGTGGATATTCTTTTTTCCTGATCTTAGAAACAAAGATTTTATTTTTCAGTATTAAATATTATGTTATAGTCATAAATAGTCTTCATTAGACTGAGTACATCTCCTTCTATTCCTAGTGTCTCGTGTGTGTGTTTAATTAGGATAAGTTCTTATATTTTGTCAAATATTTTTCATTTTATTTTATTTTAAATATTTTTTATTATTCAATTACAGTTCACAGATAATATTATATTAGTGTCAGGTGTACAATATAGTGAGTAACTCTATTGATACAATGTACTATATTGATGTACTATATAGTTTTGCATGCTGAAACTACTTTGCATTCTAGGCTAAATCTCAGTCATGGTGTATAATAATACTTTTCATGTGTTTCTGGATTTGGTTTTCTAACATTTAGTTGAGGAGTTTTGCATCTACACTCATGGGATAATGGTCTGTAGTTTTCCTTTCTCCTTAGTCTAGGGTCTTGGTAATCAGATCTCACAGACTTAGTTAAAAAGTGTTCCCTTCTTGTCTGTTTGGTAGAAATCAGAGTGAAACAATGTGGGCTGGGCTTTTTAGACCATCAACTTATCCCATACAAAAGAATAAACTCAAAATGGAAAAAAGACTTAAATGTAAGTTGCAAAATCATAAAAAATCCTAGAAGACATAGGCTGTAAAATATCAGACATCTCTCGTAGCAATATTTCTGCCAATATATCTACTAGATCAAGGGAAACATGGGGAAAAATAAACAAATGGAATTATATCAAACTAAAAAGCTTCTGCACAGGTAAAGAAGTCATAAGAAAATGAAAATGAAATCCTGTATATGGGAGAATATATTTACCAATGATATATCTGATAGGGGTTTAATTTCCAAAATATATAAAGAACATACACAACTTAACACCAGGAAGACAAACAATCCAATTAAAATATGGGCAAATGACCTGAATAGAAACTTGACCTCTTGAATAGGAGGACATAGAGATGGCCAATACACATATGCAAAAATGCTCAACACCACTGATCATGAGAGAGATGCAAATTAAAACTGCAATGAGAATTTAGAGAAAGAAGAACAAAGTAGAAGGGATCAAAATACCTGATATCAAACTATATTACAAGGCCACTATAATCAAAAGAGTCTTGTATGGGCATAAGAACAGACATGGAGATCAATG
This sequence comes from Glossophaga mutica, assembly GCA_039655065.1. Classification (NCBI taxonomy): domain Eukaryota; kingdom Metazoa; phylum Chordata; class Mammalia; order Chiroptera; family Phyllostomidae; genus Glossophaga; species Glossophaga mutica. The sequence continues at coordinate 108,556,086 of CM077306.1, forward strand.
GAATAGAATAGAGAGCCCAGAAATAAACCCAAGTCTCTGTGGTCAATTAATATTTGACAAAGGGGACAGAAGCCCAAAATGGAGTAAAAATAACCTCTTCAACAAATGGTGTTGGGAACCCGGCCAAGGTGGAGGTGTAGGTAGACATACTGTGCCTCTTCACACAACCAAAAGAAGGACAACAACAAATAAAAAAATAAAAAAAAAAACAACCGGAACTTACAGAAAAAATCAAACTGTATGGAAGTCTGACAACCAAGGACTTAAAGAAACATTCATCTAGACCAGTAGGAGGGGCGGAGTTGGGCAGCCAGGTGGGGACTTGTGGCAAGGCAGCAGCTGGAGGACTGGGGTGGGTGAGGCAAAGGGTGGCAGACCAGGTGGTCCCATACTTGTGTGCAGATAAAGCAGGAGGAACACCTGGGGAGCAAGACTGACTACACAAGTCAGGCTTCCAGTGCAGGGAAATAAAGCCTCAAAACCTCTGACTGAAAAATCCTGTGGGGGTTGAGGCAGTGGGAGAAACTCCCAGCTTCACAGGAGAGTTTGTTGGACAGACCCACAGGGTCCTAGAATGTACACAACCCACCCACCCAGGAATCTGCACCAGATCGGCCCAGTTTGCTGGTCAGTAGTGGGGCAACTGACTGAAGGCTGGCCAAGAGCCAAACATGTGGCATTGTTCCCTTTCTGACCCCTCCCTGACATACAGCACCACAATGCAGTCCTGTGGGTTACCCCACCCTGGCGAATACCTAAGGTTCCTCCCCTTACTACATAACAGGTCTCTCAAGACAAAAAAAAAAAAAAAAATGACCCAAATGAAACAACAGATCAAAGCTCCAGAAAAAATACAACTATGCGACAAAGAGATAGCCAACCTATCAACTACACAGTTCAAAAGAGTGGTAATCAGGATGCTCACAGTATGGTCACAAAATAGAGAAAGAGATAAAGGCTATGAAAAATGCAGTAAAGAAAAATGTATAGGGAACCAACAATGACGGGAAGGAAACCAAAACTCAAATCAACAGTGTGTACCAGAAGTAAGAAAAAGAAAAACATTCAACCAGAAGAGAATGAAGAAACAAGAATTCAAAAAAATGAGGAGAGGCTTAGGAACCTCTGGGACAACTTTAAATATTCCAACATCTGAATCATAGAGGTTCCAGAAGGAGGAGAGGAAGAGCAAGAAATTGAAAATTTATTTTAACAAATAATGAAGGGGAATTTCTCCAATCTGTCAAAGGAAATAGACTACCAGGAAGTCCAGGAAGCACAGAGAGTCCCAAAGAAGTTGGACCAAGGAAGCACACACCAAGGCACATCATAATTATATCACCCAAGATTAAAGATAAGGAGAGAATCTTAAAAGCAGCAAGAGTAAGGGAGACAATTACCTACAAAGGAGTTCCTATAAGACTGTCAGCTGATTTCTCAAAAGAAACCATGCAGGCAAGAAGGGGCTGGAGAGAAGTATTCAAAGTCAAGAAAGGCAAGGACCAACATTCAAGATGACTCTATCCAGCAAAGCTATCATTTAGAATAGAAAGGCAGATAAAGTGCTTCCCAGATAAGGTCAAGTTAAAGGAGTTCATCATTACCAAGCCCTTATTATATTCAATGTTAGAGGGACTTATCTAACAAAAAGAAGATAAAAATATGAACAATAAAATGACAACAAACTCACAATTATCAACAACCAAACCTAAAAAACAAAACAAAACAAAACAAAAAAAAAAACAAAGCAAAGCAAACTAAGCAGTCAAGTAGAACAGGAACAGAATCACAAAAATGGAGATCACGTGGAGGGTGTCAGTGGGGAAGGGGAGGGGGAGGATAGGGGAAAAGGTACAGGGAATAAGTATCATAAAAGGTAGGTAGAAAATAGACAGGGGGAGGTTAAGAATAGTATAGGAAGTGGAGAAACCAAAGAACTTATATGTGCAACCCGTGGACATGAACTAAGTGGGGGAGAATCTGGGAGGGAGAATGTGTGCAGGGCTGAGGGGAATAAATGGGGGGAATGAGACAACAGTGATACCATAATCAATAAAATGTATTTTAAAAAATAAAATAGGAATAGTATATGACCTTTTCTCATTAGGTAGAATGAAGAAGAAAATGTCCCCTTTACTTAGATTTCTTCACATTTAATAAAGCCTCACAACAGCAACAAAAAAAATGGTGTTGGGAAATCTGGACACCTATGCCGCAGCCCGCTGCGGCAAGGGTGGTCGTGAGGCTGAGTGAGGGACTGAATAAAGGAGAGGACCAAATGCTCTGCTGGCATAAGGCAAGTTTATTGCGAGGTCTTCAGGCTTTAAATACAATCTTGAGTACATAGAGAACAAAGGAGAAGCCTTCTGTCACGTAGCTCACTTCCTTGACCTATAAAGTTTATCTACTCCCTCACGGTCAGGATGTTCTCAGGCTAACATTTCTACTTCTACCGGGTACATGACGCACAGGCCAAGGATAAGAGTTAATGGGTAAGGAAAGGCGGCTGGTTTCTCAAGGGGTCAGAGAACAGTCACAACCCAAGACAGCCCCGAGGCCGGAAACCAGGCCCAGTCACCACGCCTGAGGTGCAGGACCCTATCCTCGACCCCTCACAGGCCTCCTGGGCTCCAACACACCTACATGCAGAAAAATGAAACATGATCACCACCTTACACCATACACAAAAATAAACTCAAGATGGATAAAAGATGTAAACATAAGTTGCAACACCATAAAAGTCCTAGAGGAGAACATAGGCAGGAAAATCTCACATATTTCAAGCAGCAATATTTTCACCAATATGTCCCCTAGAGCAAGGGATATAAAGGAAAGAATAAATAAATGGGATGATCAAAATAAAAAGCTTCTGCATGGCTAAAGAAAACATCAGCAAAATAAAAAGAGAATGAACAGCATGGGAAAACATATTTGCCAATGATTCTGCAACAAGGGTTTGATCTCCAAAATATATAAAGAACTCACACGTCTCTATTCCAGGAAGACAAAAAATCCAATTAAAAAATGGGCAAAGGACCTGAACAGACACTTCTCCAAGGAGGACATACAGAGAGCCCAGAGACATATGAAAGAGTGCTCAGCATCACTAGCTGGATGCAAATTAAAACCACAATGAGACACCATTTCAGAGTGGTCAGAATGACCATCACTAAGAAGTCAACAAACCACAAGTGCTGGTGAGGTTGTCGAGAAAAAGAAACCCTAGTGCACTGTTGGTGGGAATGCAGACTGGTGCAGCCACTGTGGAAAACAGTATGGAATTTCCTCAGAAAACTGAAAATGGAACTGTCTTTTGATCTGGCAATTTGACTGGGATTATACCCTAAGAATCCTGAAACACCAACTCAAAAGAACCTATGTACCCCAATGTTCATAGCAGCATTATTCACAATAGCCAAGTGCTGGAAACAGCCTAAGTGCCCATCGGTAAATGTGTGGATCAAAAACTATGGTACATTTACACAACGGAATACTATGCAGCAGAAAGAAAGGAGCTTCTACCTTTTGCAACAACATGGATGGAACTGGAGAGCATTATGCTAAGTGAAATAAGCCAGGTGGTGAAAGAGAAATACCATATGTCACCTATAAATGGAAACTAATAACAAAACAAACAAGAGAGGAAAATATAGCCAGAGACATTGAAATAAAGAACAAACTGTGACCAGAGGGGAGGGGGTGGGGGATAACAGAGGAAAGAAAGGGAAGGGTCAAGTCAGGAGCATGTATAAAGGACCAATGGCCAAAGACAATGGGGAGAGGATTAAATGTGGGGGTTGGGGGATGAGTACAGCAGGGGAGAGTAATGGAGGAAAAATGAGGACAACTGTAATTGAACAACAATAAAAAAGGAAAAAATTATATTTAGTGTAAGGTGTATTAGGAAGTACTTGCTGTTCATAATCTTGCAATCTTGCTTTTTCTTCTACATATCTTATTTGCCCCCCCTTAATACCTCTACTTATACTTTCTTTGTGTGAAGCTTATATTTCATAGAGTGATATTTTAGGCTTTCTTTATCATGCTGTATAATATTACTTATATCCTTAGCTATTTCACTGTGAATTACAACTGACAATTTCATGTTTAAAGTCTACTTTACACAAATACCAATTTAATTTCAAGTGTAATTTTAGTCTTATATAACTCCACCCATTCTTTATACTATCATTGAAGTAAATTACATCTTTATGCATTGTGTCCATCAGTTTAATTTATAATTATTGCTTTATGCAGTTGCTTTTTAAATCAGAGGAAATAAGTTAAAAGCAAAAATGCTTTCTTTATATGGTTTTTTAATTACCATCTTGTGTTCTTTTTTTAATGCTAAGACTCTAACATTTTTTAATTTTTATTTTAATTGTTGATCTTGTACAGTTTTCTGTCTTTTACTCCCACCCCAGCCTTCCACCCCAGCCCTCCGCACCTCCATCCCATTTCCACCCCCCATAGTTTTTGTCCATGTGTCCTTTATACTTGTTCCTGTAAACCCTTCCCCTGTTCCCCTGAAATTCCCTCCCCTCTCTCCTCTGGTGACTGTCAGCCTGTTCTCAATAACTAACATTTTTGGCACAGATCTACTAGCATCAAGCAATCTCAGTTTTGTTTATTTAGTTATGTGTTCATTTGTCTTTCATTTTTGAAGGATAGTTTTGTTGGATACCAGATTCATGGTTGATAATTATTTTGCTTTTAGGTATTCAAATGGGTCATTTCACTGCATGTGATCTCCATAATTCAGATACATAATAAACTTTTACTCCTACTGAGAGTGCCTTGCCCATGGCGCGTTACTTACTGCTGTTAATATGATCTTCATCCTTGCACTTAGGGAGTGTTATTAGGTGGTGTTGATGACAAATCTTTTTCAGTTTACCCTATATGGAGTTTGTTAACATCTTGGATGTGTAGATTAATATTTTGTAATCAAATTTTGGATATTTGGATCATTAGTTTTTAAATATTCTTTCTACTTATTTCTATTCCTCTCCCACCTTGGGAGTCCTCTTGTGTTTATATTGGCATGCATGGTGATATCAAATATGTCTCTTAGGCTACTTTCATTTTTAAAAAGTCTTCTTTTTTTCTGTTCTTCATTTTCAAGTTCACTGATTCCTTGTTTTGCTTGCTGAAATCTGTTATTGAGTTCCTCTTATGATTTTTTTAATTTCAGTGATTCTACCTTTAAACTGCTGGAGGGAGGGAGGCGGAGGTGGAGGAGGGTATAGGAGGGATAATGGTAATGGAAGGAGACTTAACTTGTGGTGGTGAACACACAATGTAGTGTACAGATGATTTGCTGTGGAATCGTGCAACTGAAACCTAAATAATTTTGTTAACTGGTGTCATCCAATAAGTTAAATAAAAAGGGAAAAAAGGAATTTCTACTTGCTTTTTAAAAAAATTTCTCTTTATTGATATTTTCAAATGGGTGGAACAAAATTGTCGTGTTTTAGTTCTTTGACATGGTTTTCTTTAACTTCAGGTCTACTAAATTTAACGTGTAGACTTTTTCAGGAACAGTTTCTGTTGATTTGTGTGTATATTTGTGTGCGCTTTTGTGTCTGTGTGTGTGTGTTGTGACTTTGCATGCTTCATTTTGATGTTAAATCTTCCTATGGTAAATTGTACACATTTTAGATGTTCATTCCCTAAGATTTCTAAATGTGTACAAACCAGATTCTTAATTGGTATCATGCTGGTGAATCTTTGAAAAGTAACTTTGGGGGAAAAACAATTTTGATTTGTAGTGTCTACTGATTTTTCTGGTGTCAAAACTTACACCATGGTCAATTTAAAGAACATATGTGCATAACCCGTAGGCAGAGATAACACTGTGGTGATGGCTGAGGGAAGAGTGGCAGGGGCTGGGAGGATGTGGGCAAAGGGAGGAAAATGGGGATGTCTGTCATAGTGTCAACAAAAAAATAAATTAAATAGAAAAAATAAAACTTCCAATTTTGACATTGCTGAAAGTGTTGTAATAAGTAATGCACACAATGAGCTCTCATACCTTTTTGTAAAGATGTTTCTTATTTATCTGAAATCTAGGATTGGGATTGCTATGTTAGAGTTTAGGTTTATATAAATTAAAAAAGACTACTAGATAATATTCCAAAGAACTACTTTTCCAAATTGCCATCTTATACTCCAATCAGCAATGTATGAGATTTCTTGTTGTCAGATGTTCTTTACCAGTATATGGCATTGTTGTCTTAAATTTTAGCCTTCTTGTGATTATATAATGGTTTTTAATTTTACTTTTAAGTTGTACTTCTCAGACAATGGTAAATTTGAACATGATTTTTGTGCATATTGGCCATTTGAATACAGGCACGTGTAGTGATATTCCAGAATTAATTCAAGACAACTGCAAGAAATTGAATATCACAGTAAAACTAGTCACAAGAATTTTTTGTTTTCTACTGTATATATGAGCTACACTTACATTACACTGTTGTCTATTGTGCGTATCACCATTATGTCTTTATTTTATTTTTATTTTTTTTGCTTTTACTGTTTATTTTTAAAAATTTTTTATTTTAATTGTTGATCTTGTACAGTTTTCTGTCTTTTACTCCCACCCCAGCCCACCATCCCAGCCCTCCCCACCTCTCTCCCATTTCCACGCCCCATAGTTTTTGTCCATGTGTCCTTTATACTTGTTCCTGTAAACCCTTCCCCTTTTCCCCTGAAATTCCCTCCCCTTTCCCCTCTGGTGACTGTCAGCCTGTTCTCAATTTCAATGTCTTTGGTTATATTATGCTTGTTTGTTTTGTTGATTAGGTTCCTGTTAAAGGTGAGATCATATGGTATTTGTCTTTCACTGCCTGGCTTATTTTGCTTAATGTAAATACATTAATTTTAAAATGCTCTATTGCTGAAGAAGAAAGATTGTCTGTTACCTGAACCTTTTACAATGACATAATCTTGCTGGAAGTGGGTCTTGCCTCAATGTTTGTGGATGCTAATGGATCGGAGTTGCTAAAAATTGGGGTAACTAACAATTTCTTAAAATAAAATAACTACAAAGTTTGCCACATCAATTAACTCTTCTTTGACAAGTGATTCTCTGTAGTATGTGATGCTGTTGGAAAGCATTTCACCAACAGTAAAACTTTTCTCAAAATTAGTGTCAATCTTCTCAAACCTGCCACGACTTTACCAAGTTTATGTAATTTTTGAAATTCTTTCTTATCATTTCAACAATCTTCAAAGCATCTTTACCAGAACCAGATTTGATCTCAAGAAACCACTTCTTTACTCATTCATAAAAAACAATTCTTTATTCAGTGGGTTTTATTATAAGATTGCAAAAATTCAGTCACAGTAGGATCTACTTCTAATTCTGGTTTTCTTGTCTTCCACACCTGTAGTCGTTTCCTTCACTGAAGTCTTGAGCCACTCAAAGTCATCCAGGAAAGTTGGAATCGACTTCTTAATTCTTTTTAACATTGATATTGTGATCTCTTCCCATGAATCATGAATGTTATTAATGATATGTAGTATGGTGAATACTTTTCAAAAGATTTTCAATTGTTTTTTTTCCCCCAGAAACAGCAGATGAATCACTATCTATGGCCACTATATCTTCATTATATGTATGTTCTAAGTAATTAGACTTGAAGTCAAAATTATTTCATCCTTGACCTGCAAAATGAATGCTGTATTAGCAGGGATGAAAGCAACATTGATATTATTGTATATCTTGAGCAGAGCTCTTGAGTGACCAGGTGCATTGTTAATAAGCAGTGATACCATGAAAGAAACCTTTTTCTCAGAGCAATAGGTATCAACAATAGGTTTAAAGTATTTATTGTAACAAACCCTTCTGTAAAAAGATGTACTGTGTCATCCAGCTTTGTTTTTCACTTACAAAGAACAGGCAGAGTAGATTTACCATAGGTCTTAAGGGCTCAATGATTGTTGTAATGGTAAATCGGCATTGGCTTCAACCTAAAGTCATTGGCTGTATTAGGCTCTAACAGGAGACTTAGCCTGCCTTTTTTAACTTTATTTTTATTGTTGACAATGTCCCCAATTTTCTCCCTCTTCACCCACTTCCACTCACTCCTGCCCTCCCCTCCAACCATCAACACACTACTGCCCGTGTCTATGGGTCATGCACTGGATAAGTTAGGGTGAGGAGATTAGCTAAAGAACATATGTGCTACCTTCCTTTTGAAGTTTTGAAACCAGGCCTTGACTTCTTTTCTCAAATTATGAAAGTCCTAGATAGTATCTTCTTCCAATATGGGGCCCTTTAATCTATACTGAAAATCTACTCTTTGGCAAGGTTGCCTTCATTGATAATCTTACTAGATCTTCTGGATAACTTCCTGCAGCTTCTACATCAGCATTTGATGCTTGTCATTTTATATTATAGAGATAGCTTCTTTCCCTAAACATCACAGACTAACCTCTACTAGCTTCAAACTTCTCTTCTGTAGCTTTCTCACCCTCAGAATCGAAGCAAGTTAAGACCTCAATCAGGACTAAGTTTTGGCTTAAGGAAATTGTGTGACTGGTTTGGCTTCTATGCAGACCACTAAAACTTTCTTCATATTAGCAATAAGTTTGTTTTGCTTTCTATTATTTGAGTATTCTCTGGAGTGGCACTTTTAATTTTCTTTGAAAACTTTTTTTTTTTTTTGCATTCACAAGTTGGCTAAGTGTAAAAGAGAATTAACTCTTTTTTAGTTAAATCTAAAGACCTATTTTTTAGTTAATTCAAAGGCCTGTGTCACCTTCCTACATGCCTTCCTCAATAAGCTTAATAATTTCTATAACATTTCAAGTGAGAGACACAAAAGTATTTTGTCAGATATATGTTTTGCAATTGTTTTCTTCTAATAGCTGTCTTGTATATTGTTTATGATCTGTAGTTTTTGAAAAATAACAGTTTCAATGTTTTCAGGAAACTCGTCAACTATACTGAAAAATAAATTTTAAAAGGCCATCTAAAAATATATTAAAACAGTCACAAGGATGTAAAGTACAGCACAAGGAATATAATTCATAATATTGTAATAACTGTATTACAATATTATATGGTAATTGGGTACTAGATTTATTGGGGTGATCACTTTCTAAGATGTATCTAATCAATCTAATCAATATGTTGTACATATAAAACTAATATAATATTGTATGTCCATTATAACTAAAAAGTAAATTAAAAAAATCTAAAAATACATATAAAAATTTTTAAATTTCATTAAGTTCAATACACCATTTTTTGTTTTGTGTTTTTGTTTCTGAGACTTATTAGGATACATTTACCTACATAAAGTTATGAACAAAAATATTCTCCTACATATTCCTCTTAAGTGTGGTCATTTTGGCTGTTAAGTTTAAATTTGTAATTGTTTTAAAATTATGTTTATGATATTTAAAAAATTTTTTATCTATTGATATTAGAGAGTGAGGAAAGGGGAGGGGGAGGAAGAGAGGGAGATATCAATTTGTTTTTCCATTTATTTATGTGTTCATTGATTGCTTCTTATGCATTCCTTGACTGGAGGTCAAACCTGAATTGGGATGATGCTCTAACCAACTGACCTAGAAGGACAGCTCTATGATATTTTTAAAAAAATAATTGTTGACAATGACCTGATATGGAGATTTCTTTAAATATAAATATTCAATTATGTTGGCATCATTTATTTTTTTCACATTTTTTATTGTTGCTCAAGTACAGTTATCTCTATTTTCTCCCCACCTCTCCCCTCAACCTCAGCCATCCCCACTTTCCACCTTTGATTCTACCACCCTTTGGTTTCGTCTATGTGTCCTTTATAGTTGTTCCTGAAAACCATTACCCCTTTCCCCCATTATCCCCTCCCACCTCCCCTCTGGTTACTGTCAGTTCATTCTTAATTTCAATGTCTCTGGTTATATTTTTCTTGCTTGTTTGTTTTGTTGATTAGGTTCCACTTATAAGTGAGGTCATATGGTATTTGTATTTCAGCACCTGGCTTATTCCACTTAGCATAATGCTCTCCAGTCCCATCCATGCTGTCACAAAGGGTAGAAACTCCTCCGTTGTGTAAACGTACCACAGTTTTTGGATCCATTCATTTACTGGTGGGTACCTAGGTTGCTTCCAGCATTTTTCTATCGTAAATTGTGTTGCTATGAACATTGAGGTGCATAGATTCTTTTCTATTGATGTTTCAGGATTCTTAGAGTGTATTCCTAGCAGTGGAACTTCAGGTAAAAAGGCAGTCCTATTTTTAGTTTTTTGAGTAAATTCCATACTGTTTTCCACAGTGGCTGTACCCGTCTGCATTCCCACCAACCGTGTACTAGGGTTCCCTTTTCTCTACAACTTGGTCAGCACTTACTGTTTGTTGATTGTTTATGATGGCTTTTCTGACAGGTGTGAAGTGGCATTTTATTGTGGTTTTAGGTTGCATTTCTCAAATGGCTACTGATGCCGAGCATCCTTTCATATGTGTCTCTGGGTCCTCTGTATGTCTTCCTTGGAGAAGTGTCTGTTCAGGTCCTTTGCCCATTTTTTAATTGGGTTGTTTGTCTTCCTGGAGTGGAGTCATGTGAATTCTTTATATATTTTGGAGATCATATTCTTGTCCAAGGTATCATGGCTAAATATATTTTCCTATACATTTCGTTCCTTTTCATTTTGCTGATGTTTTCTTTAGCCATGCAGAAGTTTTTTATTTTGATCATCCCATTTGTTTGTTCTTTCCTTTATGTCCCTTGCTCTAGGGGACATGTTGGTGAAAACACTGCTGCATGGAATATCTGAAATTTTCCTGCCTATGTTCTCCTCTAGGACTTTTATGGTGTCACAACTTATATTTAAGTCTTTCAACCACCTTGAGTTTATTTTTGTGTATGGTCTAAGTTGGTGATTGCATTTCATTTTTCTGCATGTAGCTGTCCAAATACCCCAATACCATTGGTTGAAGAGGCTATTTTTACTCCATTTTATACTTCTGCCCACTTTGTCAAATATTAATTGACTGTAGAGACTTGGATTTATTTCTGAGCTCTCTATTCTGTTCCATTGATCTATGTGTCTGTTCTTATGCTGGTACCAGACTGTTTTGATTATTGTGGCCTTGTAATGTAGTTTGATATCAGGTTTGGTGATCCTTCCTATTTTGTTCTCCTTTCTCAAAATTGCTGAGGATATTCAGGGTCATTTATGGTTCCATATAAATTTTTGAAATGTGTGCTGTGTATCTGTGAAATATGTCATTGGTATTTGAATAGGGGTTGCGTTGAATTTATAAATTGCTTTGGGTAACATGGACATTTTGATGATGTTAATTCTTCAATCTATGATCATCGTATATTCTTCCCTTTATTTGTGTCTTCCTTAATTTCTTTCTTTAGAGTTGTGTAGGTTTCTGAGTACAGGTCTTTTACCTTCTTGGTTAGGTTTATTCCTCGGTACTTTATTTTTTTTGTTGCTATATCAAATGGGATTTGTCTTTCTGATTTATGTTTCTGATATTTTGTTGTTGGTATACAAAAATGCCTTCAATTTCTAATATTGACTTTGAATCCTGCTGTTTTCCCAAATTTACTTACTAGGTTGAGTTGTTTTTTGGTGGAGTCCATAGGGTTTTCTATGTACACTATCATGCCATCTGCAAACAATGACATTTTACTTCCTCCTTTCCAATTTGGATGCCTTTTATTTCTTCTTCTTGTCTGATCATTGTGGCTGGGACTTCCAATACTATGTGGAATAGAAGTGGTGAAAGCAGACATCCTTGTCTTGTTCTGATCTTAGTGGGAAAGCTTTTAGATTTTGCTCATTGACTATGATGTTGGCTGTAGGTTTTACATAAATGGCCTTATCATGTTGAGGTATGCTGCCTCACTTTGCTGAGTATTTTATCATAAATAGGTGCTGTACCTTATCAAATGCTTTTTCCGCATTCATTGATATAATCATATGATTTTTGTCTTTCATTTGGTTTATGTGATACATTACATTTATTGATTTGTGAATATTGTACCATCCTTGCATCCCTGGTATGAATCCCACTTGATCATGGTGTATGGCCTTTTTAATGTATTGCTGGATGCAGCTTGCCAATATTTTGTTGAGGATTTTAGCATCTATGTTCATCTGTGATATTGGTCTAGAGTTTCTTTCTTTTTTTGTGTCTTTATCTGGTTTTGGGATTAGGATGATAGTGGCCACATAAAAAGAGTTTGGGAGTCTTCCCTCTATTGGATTATTTGGAATAGTTTGAGAAGAATAGGGGTTAATAGTCTGAGAAGGATAAAGGAAGAGCTAACTCTTCCTTTAATGTTCACAGGAGTAAAATTCTCCTGTGAAACCATCTGATCCAGGACTTTTGTATGTCAGGAGTTTTTTTATTACTGCTTCAATTTCACCAGCTCTTATTGGTCTGTTTATGCTTTCTGCTTCTTCAATCAGTTTTAGAAGATTATATTTTTCTAGAAACTTGTCCATTTTACTCAGGTTTTTAAATTTCTTGGCATATAGTTGTTCATAGTAATTTCTTACAATCCTTTGTATTTCCGTGGTATCTGTTGTCATTTCTCTTTCATTTCTTATTTTGTTTATTTCAGTCCTCTCTCTGTTTTTCTTGATGAATCCGATTAAAGGCTGGTCAATTTTGTTTGTTTTCAAAGACCAGCTTCTGGATTTATTGATCCTTTGAACTGTTCTTTTCTCTTTATGTTATTTAATTCTACTCTGATATTAATTATTTCCTTCCTTCTATTGACTCTGGGCTTTGTTTGTTGTTGTTCCTCCAGTTCTTGTAGATGTAGTGTTAGGTTGTTTATTTGAAATATTTCTATATTTTCTAGGTAAGCCTGTATTGCTGTGCACTTCCCTCTCAAGACTGCCTTCAGTGGGTCCCATAACTTTTGGGTTGTTTTGTGTTTCATTCATTTTTATTTTCATTTGTTTCCAAACTTTTAGATTTCTTCCTTGATCTTAGTAGTAACTCATTCATTGTTTAATAGCATGCTATTCAGTCTCCATGAGTTTGAATATTTTTATTTTTTTCCTTAAGGTTGGTTTCTAGATTCAGACCTTTGTGGTCTGGAAAAATGGTTGATATAATTTCAATTTTCTTGAATTTGTTGAGGTGGTTTTGTGTGCTATCATGTGGTCTGTCTTTGAAACTGTTCTATGTGCATTTGAAGATAATGTGTATTTTGCTTTTGGGGGATGAAAGATTCTATGTATATCAGTTAAGTCCATTTGATCTAATGCATAATTCAGTTCCACAATATTCTTCTCAATATTTTGTTTGGGAGATCTATCCATTTTTGACAGTGGGGTGTTAAAATCCCCTAGTATAAGTGTGTTGCTGTCTATATCTTTCTTGAAGTTCTCTAAGAATTTCCTTATATGTTTGGGTGCTCCTATGTTGGGTGCATATATGTTTACAATATTTATGTCTTGATGGATTCTTCCTTTGAGTATTATGAAGTATCCTTTTGTGTCTCTTTTTGTGGTCTTTGTTTTGAAGTCTATTTTGTTGAGTATAAGTATTGCTACCCCAGATTTTTTTTCCTGTCCTTTTGCTTGGAATTTTTTCCCAACACTTCATTTTTAGTCTGTGTAGGTGTTTTGTTCTGAGGTGGGTCTCTTGTAGGCAGCATATGTGCATGTCATGTTTTCTTATCCATTCAGATACTGTATATCTTTTGATTGGAGCATTTAATCCATTTATATCTAAGGTTATTATTGATAGGTATTTATTCATTGCCATTTTACTCCCTTTGTACCCGTGTTCTTGTCTCTTTCACTGTTTTTCTTCTTCTTCTTAAAGCAGTCCCTTTAGCATATCTTGCAATACTGACTTGATAGAGGTGTATTCTTTTATCCTTCTTTTGTCTAGGAAGCTCTTTATTTCATGTTTCATTGTAATTGAGAGCCTTGCTAGATAAAGTGGTTTTGGTTGCAGGCCTTTGCTTTTCATTACTGGGAGTATTTCTTGCCATTCCCTTCTGACTTGTAATGTTTCTATTGAGAAGTCAGCTGCTAGGCTTATGGGGTCTCACTTGTATGTTACTTCCTGTTTTTCCCTTGCTGCTTTAAGATTCTCCCTTTGTCTTTGAATTTTGCCATTTTAATTATGATGTGTCTTGGAGTGGGCATCTTTGGGTTCATTTTTATTAGGACCCTCTGTGTTTCTTGGATTTGTGTGACTTTTTCTCTCATCAAATTAGGGAAGTTTTCCATCATTACTTTTTCAAATAGGTTTTCTATCCCTTGCTCCTCTTCTTCTCCTTCTGGTATCCCTATTATCTGGATATTATTGTGTTTCGTGTTGTCCTACAATTCCCTTAACCCTTCTTCATTCTTTTTGAGTCTTTCTTCCTTTCCTTGCCCTTTCTGGGAGTTTTTTCTACCTTGACCTCCAGCTCACTCTTTCAGTCCTCTGCTTCATCTAGCCTGCTTTTACTCCTTCTACTGTGTTCTTCAATTCAGAAATTGTATTCTTAATTTTTTGTTGGCTCTAGTTAATTGTTTCTGTTGTATCCTGATCTCGAGACAAATGACCAAGCCGGAGACAGGCAAAAGTGAGGATGGGTTTTATTAACCTGCACAGGGGCAAACTCCCGACTGCCTAAGCAGGAGATACAAATGGGAGTCTTGCCCTGCACTTGTAGTGAACTCCTTTTATGTATGATTAGCAAGCAAGCAGTTTACAGAAGCAGAAGTTGCGGTTATTGCTAGGGTACACAAGGGTCCTGGCTTGTGTCCTAATTTTACCTTGGAAACATCTAGTTCCTTAGTATTGTTGTGTCAACGTTTCTCATTTCTTAGGGTTACTGAGGCCATATCCTTGAGGTTCTGTTAGTTCTCCTTTGTTTCAAACTTAGGAGATCTTACCAAACTTCCTCCTCTATGGTCCTATGACTTCTATGAATGGGTCGTTTGTTTGGAGGTCTGACAGTCTTAATTATTCATAAAACTGGCCTTCTACAGTTTCTATGTCCTTTTTTATGCTGATACAGTTTGCATTAAGTTCCTCATAATTTCCCTGTAGTTTTTGGTAGTTCTCACTGAGCTCATTAAGTTTCCCTATAACCATTGTTGTGAATTCAAAATCTGATAGTTGACTTGCCTCTATTTTAGTTAGTGCTCTCTCTGAGGATTCCTCATTTCCTTTTGAATGGGAGTTGTTTCTTTGTCTTTCCATTATTTGTGAGATTCTTCTTGTTTGCTTCTGCTTCTTAAATTGATCTGTTTTGACTTCCTGACTTTGTGTTGTGAACTTCTTTGGTAGGAAGCCACTGAGATTCAGTGATTCAGACTCCTTAATCACTTGAACTAAATGCTCTTGGGATGCTCTTTATGCCATTTTTTTTTTTTTTTTGGCTCTCTGGATGTAATTGAGTTTTGATTGTTGCTGGATAATTCTTTGGTGGGTTCTTGCCTATAACTGGTTGACAGAGTGTGACTTCACTCATCATGTCTTAAATTGATCTGTTTTGACTTCCTGACTTTCCCAGAGCCAATTTGTCGTGCTGTTGTGCAGGTGCTGTCAGAACAAAATCAGAAAGCCTAAGAAACAAACTCACATCTGCAAAAATAACCACCCTCAGAATCCCACTATCAACAGGAAGTGAACCAATATTAATAAGGGTGTAAAGAGATTAAGGCTATTATAAGAAAGGAGGGCAAATATAAGATGACCTACTGAAAGAAAAATGACTTTGAGAGGGTAGAAAGAGTAGCACTAATAAGAGTTGTGAGTTGGAGCAATATGAAAAGTGAAAGTAAAATTTACATCATGAATAAAAAGGGGAATGAAGAATATGCAATGGAGTATGAGAAGGGAAGCATATAGTATTAGGTTTAAACAGAAATTAAAATAATATGAGATAAAGTGAGAGAGAAAGAAAGAAAGAAAGAGGAAGGAAAATAGTAAATAATTAAAAAAGATATAGGAGCCAAATTGGAGAGAAAGATCCACCACAGTACTGTCAACAACAAGCAAGCTAAAATTAACATAGGTGGTATGGGAATATGAGGGGAAAAAGAAACAAAGAGAAGTTTAGTAGATGCCTAGAGGAATGGGAAGTGATTTTGAAATGATAGAGGGAGAGGGAATACTAAGTGTGAGGAACAGAAATGGGGCTAAGAAAAATTGAAATTTGGGATGTAAGGAAAAAGAAAAAAGAAAAAAAGGAGAATAAAGAAAAATAAAATGGACTTCCGGCCAAGATGGAAGCATAGGTGGACACACTGTGCCTCCTCTCACAACCAAAATTAAGGACAACAAATATTTAGAAACAAGAAAACAACCAGAACTGATAGAAAATTGAGGTACTTCCGGCCAAGATGGAGGCATAGGCGGACACACTGTGCCTCCTCTCACAACCAAAATTAAGGACAACAAATATTTAGAAACAAGAAAACAACCAGAACTTATAGAAAACTGAACTGTACGGAAGTCCAACAACCATTCATCCAGCCCGGTAAGAGGGGTGGAGTCGTGGCAGGAGAAAGTGGAGGTGCGGACCAGGAACACAAACAGCAGCGGCTGGCAGTTCCCAGGTGCACAGGCGGTGGCTGGTGGTCCCTGGGCCCACAGGCAGCACCTGGCGGATCCCGGGCACAGGGGGCAACTGTGCAGACCCAGTGAGGCCGCACAAGGTGGCTGGCTGACCAGGTGGTCCCACATTTGCGCGCACAGAAGGTCCAGGCAGAGGGAAGTGGCGGAAGGGACTGAATCCAGGAGAGAGCGGAGCAGGCGCCATTGTTCCCTCTCAGACCCCGCCCCCACACACAGCGTCACAACCCAGCGACTGGGCTGCTCCGCACTGGGGAGCGCCTGAGGCTCCATTACGTAACAGCACGCGCGGGTGCGCAGATAATCCAGGTGAAGGGGAAGCAGCGGAAAGGGACGGAGTACAGGAGAGAGCGGAGCAGGCGCCATTGCGACTTCTCAGACCCCGCCCCCACCTATAGCGTCACAACCCGGCGACTGGGCTGCCCCACCCTGAGGAACACCTAAGGCTCCACCCCTCACTACGTAATTAATAGCCGAGACCAGACTAAAACCAAAGCAACAACCAAAAAAACCCACCAAAAATGGCTCAAACTGGAAAACAAATAAAAGCCCCAGAGCCAATTCCTCTAAGCAGTGAAGAGATAGCCAATCTGTCAGATGCACAGTTCAAAGCACTGGTCATCAAAATGCTCACAGAATTGGTTGATTTTGCTCACAAACTAGATGAAAAAATGCAGGCTACAATCCGTGAAATGAAGGAAGATGCATGGGGAACTGATAGAGATGGAAGGAAAACTGGGACTCAAATCAATGGAGTGGACCAGAAGAAAGAAACTAAGAACCAAACAGAAAACAAGGAAGAAACAAGAATTCAAAAAAATGAGGAGAGGCTTAGGAACCTCCGGGACATCGTTAAACGTCCCAACATCCGAATTATAGGGGTCTCAGAAGGGGAAGAAGAAGAGCAACAAGTGGAAAACTTATTTGAACAAATAATAAAGGAGAACTTCCCCAATCTGGCAAAGGAAATAGACTACCAGGATATCCAGGAAGCTCAGAGAGTCCCAAAGAAGTTGGACCCAAGGAGGAACACACCAAGGCACATCGTAATTACATTAGCCAAGATTCAAATGAAGGAGAGAATTGTAGAAGCAGCAAGGGATAAGGGGACAGTCACCTACAAGGGAGTTCCCATCAGACTGTCAGCTGATTTCTCCAAAGAGACCTTCCAGGCAAGAAGGGGCTGGAAAGAAATATTTGAAATCTTGAAAAGCAGGGACCTACATCCAAAATTGCTCTATCCAGCAAAGCTGTCATTTAGAATGGAAGGGAAGATAAAGTGCTTCTCAGATAAGGTCAAGTTCAAGGAGTTCATCATCACCAAGCCCTTATTATATGAAATGTTAAAGGGACTTATCTAAGAAAAAGAAGATAAAAAATATGACAGTGAAAAGACAGCAAACTCACAGCTATTAAGAACCACACCTAAAACAAAAGCAAACTAAGCAAACAGCTAGAACAGGAACAGAACCACAGAAATGGAGATCATATGGAGGGTTAGCAACAGGGGAGTGGGAGGAGGAGAGAGGGGAAAAGGTACAGAGAATGAGTAGCATAGATAGTGGGTAGAAAATAGACAGGGGGAGGGCAAGAATAGTATGGGAAATGTAGAAGCTAAAGAACTTATGACACATGGACATGAACTAAAGCAGGGGAATGTGGGTGGGAGAGGGTGTGTAGGGTGGAGGGTAATGATGGGGGAGAAATGGGACAACTGTAATAGCATAATCAATAAAATATATTTAAATTTAAAAAAAGACTCTTATCTTCTTTCCATCCTTTCTAAAAAGTGGCTAGTTGGGCAGAAGATCACGGTTAACCCTATGCATAGCAAAGGATCTCCTATCTTTTCTCTACTGGCTGCCATTTTAAATATCATACAATACACTCTTGCTGTCTTAAACCATTTTGCTTTCCACCTCCAACTGATCACAGAAAGAATAGGTGACGCTGTGAACACTAGGATACCCGAAAGAGACTGCACCACTTAATCTCACAGGTATTCTTCCACAGAAGTTCACACCATAAACCCAGGGAGCCAGAACAGATCATTTTAAGAAGCTGAGGCTAACAAGAAGAGTCTCACAAACAATGGGAAGATAAAGAAACAATCCCTGAATGAAAGGAAACGAGCAAGCCTCAGAAAGAATGCTAAATGAAATATAGGCAACTCAACTATCAGATATTGAGTTTAAAGCAATGGTTGTCAAGAAGTTCAATGAGCTCTCTGAGCTACCAGAAACTACAGGGAAACTATAATAAACTCACTGCAAACTATATCAACATGAAAAAGGATATAGAAACTATCAACAAGGGCCAAGAGGAAATGAAGACTACAATTTCTGAACTGAAGAACACAATAGAAGGAATCAAAACCAGGATTGATGAAGCAGAAGATCAGATCAGTGAGCTAGAGGACAAAGTAGGAAAAAACACCCAGAAAGAGCAAGAAAAAGAAAAGAGGCTCAGAAAGAGAGATTAAGGGAAATGCAAGACAATATGAAACATAATAATATCCATAAAATAGGGATACAAGAAAGAGAAGAAGAAGAGAAAGGGACAGGAAACCTATTTGAAAAAGTAATGATGGAAAACTTTCCTAATTTGATGAGAGAAAAAGTTACACAAATCCAGGAAACAAAGAGAGTCCCAAACAACAGGAACCCAAAGAGGCCCACTTCAAGATGCAGCATCATGAAAATGGCAAAATGCCAAGACAAAGAGAGAATCTTAAAGGCAGCAAGAGAAAAACAGGAAGTAACATACAAGGGAGCCTCGATAAGACTAGCAGTTGATATCTCCATGGACACTCCAAGCCAGAAGAGAATGGCAAGAAATATTCCAAGTAATGGGAACCAGAGGCCTGCAACCAAGCTACTTTACCCAACAAGGCTCTCAATCAAGATAGAAGGCCAAATAAGGAGCTTCCCAGATGAAAGAAATCTAAAAGAATACACCTCTACCAAACCAGCTCTACGAGAGATGCTAAAGGGCCCACTTTAAGAACAGGAAGGAAGAGAGAGAGAGAGGAACACAGGTACAAACAAGGTAATGAATAAGTACCTATCAATAATAACCTTAGAAATAAATGGATTGAATGCTCCAATCAAAACATACAGAATAAGCTGAATGGATAAGAAAGCATGACCCACACATATGCTGCCTACAAGAGACTCACCTCAGGACAAAAGACCTACACAAACTCAAAGTGAAGGGCTGGAAACAAATTGTTTCAAGCAAACAGATGGGAAATACTCATATCAGACAAAATAGACTTCAAGAAAGCTGCCATAAAGAGAGACCTAGAAAGTCCCTTCATAATACTCAAGGGAAGAATCCACCAAGAAGGCATAAACATTGTAAATATATATGCACCCAACATAGGAGCACCCAAATACATAAAGAAAATCTTAGAGGACTTTAAGAAAGATATCGACAGCAACACAATTAAAGTAGGGGATATTAACACCCCACTATCAAAAATGGACAGATCTTCCAAACAAAATATCAGCAACGATATTATGGCATTGAACAATGCCCTAGATGAAATGTATTTAACCGATATATATACAGTCCTTCATCCCAAAGAAGCAAAATACACATTCTTTTCAAATGCACATGGAACATTTTCAAAGATAGAACACATGATAGGACAGAAAACAAGCCTCAACAAATTTATAAAAACTGAAATCATACCAAGCATTTTCTCCAACCACAAGGAACTGAAACTAGAAACTAACCCCAAGGGAAAAAAACTCTCAAACTTATGGAGATTGAATAGCATGCTATTGAACAATGAATGGGTCAAGAATGAATTTAGGGAAGAAATCAAAAAGTTTGTGGAAACAAATGAAAATGAACTCAGAACAACGCAAAACTTATGGTACACAGCAAAGGCAGCCCTGAGAGGGAAACTCATAGCAATACAGGCCTACCTAAAAAAGATAGAAACATTTCAAACAAACAACCTAACCCTATGCCTACAAGAACTCGAGGAACAACAACAAAGACAGCCCAGAGCAAGTAGAAGGAAGGAAATAACCAAGATCAGAGCAGAATTAAATGACATAGAGACTAAAGGCACAATTCTAAGGGTCAATGAATACAGGAGCTGGCTCTTTGAAAAGATAGATAAATTCGACAAGCCTTTAAGCAGGCTCATCAAGAAAAAAAGAAGCCCTGGCTGGTGTACCTCAGTGGATTGAGCGCGGGCCTGCGAACCAGAGGATCGCGGTTCGATTCCCAGTCAGGGCACATGCCTGGGTTGCAGGCCAGTTCCCAGCAGGGGACACACGAGAGGCAACCGCACATTGATATTTCTCTCCCTCTCTCCTACCCTTCCCCTCTAAAGATAAATAAATAAAAAATCTTAAAAAAAAGAAAAAAAGAGAGAGGACTCAAATAAACATAATCAGAACTGAAAGAGGAGAGATTACAACTGACACCACAGAAATACAAAAGATTGTAAGAAATTACTATGACGAACTATATGCCAAGAAATTTGAAAACCTAGGTGAAATGGACAAATTTCTAGAAAAATATAATCTTCCAAAAGTGAATGAAGAAGAAGCAGAAAGCCTAAACAGACCAATAACAGCAGATGAAATTGAAGCAGTAATTAAAAAACTCCCGACATACAAAATCCCTGGTCCAGATGGTTTCACACAAGAATTCTACAAAGCATTTAGGGAAGAGCCAACCCCCACCCTTCACAGACTATTCAAAAAAATCCAAGAAGATGGAAGACTCCCAAACTCTTTTTATGAAGCCAACATCATCCTAATCCCAAAACCAGATAAAGACATAATGAAGAAAGAAAACTTCAGGCCAATATTGCCGATGAACATAGATGCTAAAATCCTCAACAAAATATTGGCAAACTGCATCCAACAATACATTGAAAGGATCATATACCATGACCAAGTGGGATTCATCCCAGGGATGCAAGGATGGTTCAACATTCCCAAATCAGTGAATGTAACACATCACTTAAAAGCAAAGACAAAAAACACCTGATCATATCAATAGGTATATAAAAAGCATTTGATAAGGTACAGCACCTATTTATGAAAAAAAAAACACTCAGCAAAGTGGGAATAGAGGGAGCATTCCTCAACATCGTAAAGGCTGTATGAGAGACCTACAGCCAACATCATACTCAATGGGCAAAAACTAAAATCTTTTCCACTAAGATCAGGAACAAGACAAGGTTGTTCACTTTCACCACATCTATTCAATCTAGTATTGGAAGTTTTAGCCACAGCGATTAGACAAGAAAAGGAAATAAAAGGCATTCAAATTGGAAAGAAGGAAGTAAAACTATCATTGTTTGCAGATGACATGATAGTGTACATAGAAAATCCTATAGACTTGGCCAAAAAGCTGCTCGACCTAATAAGTGAATTTGGGAAAACAACAGGATACAAAGTCAATATCCAGAAATCGAAGGCGTTTTTGTATGCCAGCAATGAAACAGCAGAAGCAGAAATCAAGAAAAAAAAATCCCATTCGATATAGCAAAAAGAAAAATAAAATAACTAGGAATAAACCTAACCAAGGAAGTAAAAGACCTGTACTCAGAAAACTATACAATACTGAAGAAAGAAATCAAGGAAGACACAAACAAATGTAAACAGTGTTCATGGATCGGAAGAATTAACATCTTCAAAATGTCCATACTACCCAAACAATTTACAGATTCAATGCAGTACCTATTAAAGTATCAATGGCATATTTCAAGGACATAGAACAAACACTTCAAAAATTTATATGGAACCATAAACGACCCCGAATAGCTGCTGCAATTTTGAGAAAGAAGAGCAAAGTAGGAGGGATCACAACACCTGATACCACAA
The DNA here is from genome assembly GCA_039655065.1 of Glossophaga mutica. Lineage (NCBI taxonomy): Eukaryota > Metazoa > Chordata > Mammalia > Chiroptera > Phyllostomidae > Glossophaga > Glossophaga mutica. The sequence goes on from CM077306.1 coordinate 108,578,512, forward strand.
TGTATTACAAGGCCACTGTAATCAAACAGCTTGGTACTGGCATAAAAACAGGCACATGGACCAGTGGAACAGAACAGAGAGCTCAGAAATAAACCCAAGTCTCTGCAGTCAATTAATATTCGACAAAGGGGGCAGCAACATAAAATGGAGTAAAAATAGCCTCTTCAACAGTGGTGTTGGGAGAACTGGGCAGCTATGTGCAAAAAAATGAAACTCAAGCACCAACTTACACCATACACAAAAATAAACTCAAGGTGGATAAAAGATTTAAATATAAGCCATGACACCATTAAAGTCGTAGAGGAGAACATAGGCAGGAAAATCTCAGATATTTTACGCAGCAACATTTTTACTGATATGTCCCCTAGAGCAAGGGACATAAAGGAAAGAATAAACAAATGGGATCTCATCAAAATTAAAAGCTTCTGCACAGCTAAAGAAAATGGTATTAAAATAAAAAGAGAACCAACTGTATGGGAAAGCATATTTGCCAATGATACCTCAGACAAGGGTTTAATCTCCAAAATATATAAAGAATTTATGTGACTACACTCTAAGAAGACAAACAACCCAATTAAAAAATGGGCAAAGGACCTGAACAGACACTTCTCCAAGGAGGACACACAGAGGATCCAGAGACACATGAAAAGATGCTCAATATCACTAGCTATCAGAGAGATGCAAATTAAAACCACAATGAGATACCACTTGACACCAGTCAGAATGGCCCTCATAAACAAAGCAACAAACAACAAGTGTTGGAGAGGTTGTGGAGAAAGGGAACCCTAGTGCACTGTTGGTGGGAATGCAGACTGGTGCAGCCACTGTGGAAAACACTATGGAATTTAGTTTTAGAAAGCTAAAAATGGAACAGCCTTTCCACCCAGCAATTCTACTGCTCGGATTATATCCTAAGAATCCTGAAACATTAATTCAGAAGAATCTATGCACCCCAATGTTCATAGCAGCACAATTTACAATAGCCAAGTGCTGGAAGCAACCTAAGTGCTCATCAGTGAATGAATGGATAAAAAAAAAATTGGTACATTTTCCCAATACTACACAGCAAAAAGAAAGAGCTCCTACCCTTTGCAATAGCTTGGATGGAACTGGAAAGCATTATGCTAAGCAAAATAAGCCAGGCAGCGAAAGACAAATACCATATAATCTCACCTTTAAAAAGAACCTAAACAACAAAACAAACAAATGAGCAAAATATAACCAAAGACACTAAAATAGAAAACAGGCTGACAGTGTTCAGAGGTGAGAGGGGAGGAAATTTCATGGGAAAAGGGAAGGGTTTACAGGAACAAGTATAAAGGACACATGGACAAAAACTAGAGGGGATGGAAATGGGAGAGAATTGAGGAGGGTTGGGTGGGTGGGCTGGGATGGGAGTAAAGGACTGAAAACTGTACTTGAACAACAATTGAAATATTTTTTCTTTTTTAAAAAATTTATTTATTTATTTATTTATTTATTTATTTTTAATTATATTTTATTGACTATGCTATTACAGTTGTCCCATTTCTCCCCCATCATTACCCTCCACCCTACACACTTTCTCCCACCCACATTCCCCCCTTTAGTTCATGTCCATGTGTCATAAGTTCTTTAGCTTCTACATTTCCCATACTATTCTTGCCCTCCCCCTGTCTATTTTCTACCCACTATCTATGCTACTCATTCTCTGTACCTTTTCCCCCTCTCTCCTCCTCCCACTCCCCTGTTGCTAACCCTCCATATGATCTCCATTTCTGTGATTCTGTTCCTGTTCTAGCTGTTTGCTTAGTTTGCTTTTGTTTTAGGTGTGGTTCTTAATAGCTATGAGTTTGCTGTCTTTTCACTGTCATATTTTTATCTTCTTTTTCTTAGATAAGTCCCTTTAACATTTCATATAATGAGGGCTTGGTGATGATGAACTCCTTGAACTTGACCTTATCTGAGAAGCACTTTATCTTCCCTTCCATTCTAAATGACAGCTTTGCTGGATAGAGCAATTTTGGATGTAGGTCCCTGCCTTTCAAGACTTCAAATATTTCTTTCCAGCCCCTTCTTGCCTGGAAGGTCTCTTTTGAGAAATCAGCTGACAGTCTGATGGGAACTCCTTTGTAGGTGACTGTCCCCTTATCCCTTGCTGCTTCTAGAATTCTCTCCATCTGAATCTTGGCTAATGGCATTATGATGTGCCTTGGTGTGTTCCTCCTTGGGTCCACCTTCTTTGGGACTCTCTGAGCTTCCTGGACTTCCTGGTAGTCTATTTCCTTTGCCAGGTTGGGGAAGTTCTCCTTTATTATTTGTTCAGATAAGTTTTCCACTTGTTGCTCTTCTTCTTCCCCTTCTGGGACCCCTATAATTCGGATATTGGGACATTTAATGATGTCCCGGAGGTTCCTAAGCCTCTCCTCATTTTTTTGAATTCTTGTTTCTTCCTTGTTTTCTGTTTGGTTGTTAGTTTCTTTCTTCTGGTCCACTCCATTGATTTGAGTCCCAGTTTTCCTTCCATCTCTGTTGGTTCCCCATGCATCTTCCTTCATTTCACGTATTGTAGCCTGCATTTTTTCATCTAATTTGTGAGCAAAATCAACCAATTCTGTGAGCAGTTTGATGACCAGTGCTTTGAACTATGCATCTGATAGGTTGGCTATCTCTTCATTGCTTAGAGGAATTGGCTCTGGGGCTTTGATTTGGTCTCCGGTTTGAGCCATTTTTGGTGTTTTTTTGTTTTGTTTTGGTTTGGTTTGGTTTTAGTCTGGTCGCGACTATTATGTAGTGAGGGGTGGAGCCTTAGGTGCCTCAGGGCGGGGCAGCCCAGTCGCCGGGTTGTGACGCTATAGGTGGGGGCGGGGGCCGAGAGGGAACAATGGTGCCTGTTCAGCTCTCTCCTGGACTCCGGCCCTTTCCGTCGCTTCTCCTTCACCTGGATTATCTGCGCACGCACGCGTGCTGTTACATAGTGAGGAGTGGAGCCTCTGGCGCTCCCCAGTGCGGGGCAGGCCAATCGCTGGGTTGTGATGCTGTGTGTGGGGGCGGGGTCTGAGAGGGAACAATGGCGCCTGCTCTGCTCTCTTCTGGATTCAGTCCCTTCTGCTGCCACTTCCCCTCTGCCTGGACCGTCTGCGCGCGCGTATGTGGGACCACCTGGTCAGCCAGCCGCCTTGTGTGGCCTCACTGGTTCTGCACAGTTGCCCACCCCATGCCCGGGGTCCGCCAGCTGCTGCCTGTGCACCTGGGAACTGCAAGCCGCCGCTGCTTGCGTTCCCAGCCCGCACCTCCACTTTCTCCTGCCGCGACTCTGCCCCCTTACCGGTCTGGATGAATGGTTGTTGGACTTCCGTACAGTTCAATTTTCTATAAGTTCTGGTTGTTTTCTTGTTTCTAAATATTTGTTGTCCTTAATTTTGGTTGTTAGAGGAGGCACAGTGTGTCTGCCTACGCCTCCATCTTGGCCGGGAGTCCCAAAATATTTTTTTTAAAAGAGGAGTTAATATAGTAATTTAGAGAAGTAAAGTAAAAATATGCCCCTCAGACAAAACAATAATGCAAATATTATAGGTATGGGAAAGTTTGGAATGTTTTAGATTTCCCAGGTAAATAGCAGACATTTAGAAAGGATTGTCATGTAAACCCTATGCAGCATCCAACTGGTTGTCCTAATTTTATTTGGCCACTTTCTATGTAACGGCAGTGGGTTCTCTTGCATTCACCCCTTCCTCTTTGACCTTGGTGCTTTGCTGTAAAGGCATTCAGCAACTGCTCCTGTATGATGGCGGAAATACCCGATTTGGCAAGTGTGCACTTCATGAAATGTGATATGGCATCAATCATCATTAACCCAAACATCCCCATCATATGCACGACCTGACCCATCACATCTGGCTTCTTGTTTGAAATCCCTTCACTTTGTGGACGTTTTGCTGATAACAAGGCTCAGAATGATCTCTAGGCAATGGAAACTGATAAAAGATGAATTATCTGTCACTCAGGAGGATACCTTGACCATGGAAACAATCAATTACAACTGTCCATTATTATTATTTTTTCCCCTTGGCTTTCTTTATTTCTTGGATTAGTTTCTAGCTCAGCAACTGCTTTAAACACCTATGGAAAATCCAGAGAAAATATGAAATAGAGGACTCACAGTTAAATTAGTCTCGGTTGATAGTGAAAGCAATCTTTTTCTCTTTGTTGCCCAAATAATATCTCAAATTATAACACATTAATTTTTCCAAGGAAGCACTGAAAAGTACACATACACATTGTGTGGGTGTCTTAAGAATGAGATTTTTTGTTAGCTATTAAACGTCTGGACAGATTGTAAGTTTGAGGTAGGAAAGCACTGGTTTTATTCTCCTTCTGAAAAGTCTTGGGTAATTAGGGATGTGGTATTAATCACTGATGGTGGCTACATATTAGCTGCAAAATATTTTATCATTTAGAATTGATCAAAAATGTTATATTAATGTTTCTAATTCTTTTGCTCACTAAGCACTGATTTTAGGTTTCTTATTTCTTTAAATTTTAAAATTATTTTATTGTTGTTCAAGTACAGTTGTCTGCATCTTCCCCCCACCACTGCCCCCCATCCCAGCCATCCCCACCTCCAGCCCCAGATCTCATGCCCTCTTGGTTTTGTCCATGTGTCCTTTATACTTGTTCCTGAAAACCCTCTTCCTTGCTCCCACTATCCCCTCCCACCTCCCCTCTGGTTACTGTCAGATTGTTCTTAATTTCAATGTCTCTGGTTGTATTTTTTGCTTGCTTGTTTGTTTTGTTGATTAGGTTCTACTTATAGGTGAGATCATACAGTATTTGTCTTTCACCACCTGGCTTATTTCACTTAGCATAATGCTCTCCAGTTCCATCCATGCTGTTTCAAAGGGTAGAAGCTCCTTCTTTCTTTCCTTCTGCTGCATAGTATTCCATTGTGTAAGTGTACCATAGTTTTTTGATCCACTCATTTACTGATGGGCACTTGGGATGCTTCCAGCACTTGGCTATTGTAAGTTGTGCTGCTATGAACATTGGGGTGCATAGGTTCTTTTGGATTGGTGTTTCAGGATTCTTAGGATATCATCCTAGCAGTGGAATTGCTGGGTCAAAAGGCAGTTCCATTTTAGTTTTTTGAGGAAATTCCATACTGTTTTCCATAGTGGTTGCACCAGTCTGCAGTCCCACCAACAGCTCACTAGGGTTCCCTTTTCTCTACATCCTCTCCAACACTTGTGGATTTGTTTATGATGGCCATTCTGACTGGTGTGAAGCGGTATCTCATTGTGTTTTTAATTTGCATCACTCTGATGGCTAGTGATGCTGAGCATCTTTTCATATGTCTCTGGGCCCTCTGTATGTCCTCCTTGGAAAAGTGTCTGTTCAGGTCTTTTGTCCATTTTTTAATTGGGGTTTTTTTCTTCCTAGAGTGGAGTCATGTGAGTTCTTTTTTTATTTTGGAGATCAAACTTTCATCCAAGGTATCATCAGCAAATATGTTTTCCCATTCACTTGGTTCTCTTTTCATTTTAGTGCTGATTTCTTTAGCTATGCAGAAGCTTTTTAATTTGATGAGGTTACATTTGTTTATTGTTTCCTTTATGTCCCTTGCTCTAGAGGACATATCGGTGAAAATACTGCTGCGTGGCATGTCTGAGATTTTCCTGCCTATGTTTTCCTCTAGGACCTTTATGGTGTCACATTTATAAAAACTTATATTTAAGTCTTTTACCCATGTTGAATTTATTTTTGTGTATAGTGTAAGTTGGTGCTCAAGTTTCATTTTTTTGCATGTAGTTGTCCAGATCCCCCAACACCATTTGTTGAAGAGGCTCCATTTTATGCTTCTGCCCCCTTTGTCAAATATTTCTTGACCATAGAGACTTGGTTTTATTTCTGGACTCTCTATCCTGTTCCATTGGTCTGTGTCTGTTCTTATGCCAGTACTAGGCTGTTTGATTACAGTGGCCTTGTGATACAATTTGATAACAAGTATTGTGATCCCTCCTGCTTTGTTCTTCTTTCTCAAAATTGCTGCACCTATTCAGGGTCATTTATAGTTCCATATAAATTTTAGAAATGTTTTTTCTATATCTGTGAAATATGTCATTGATACTTGCTAGGTATTGTATTGAATCTATGAATTGCTTTGGGTAGTATGGAAATTTTGATGATGTTAATTCTTCCAATCCAAGAGCATGGTACATGCTTCCATTTGCTTCACACCCTTAATTTCTTTCTTCAGTGTTGTGTAGTTTTCTGAGTACAGGTCTTTTACTTCGTTGGTTAGGTTTATTCCTAGGTATTTTATTTTTCTTTTCGCTATATCGAATGGGATTTCCCCCCTGATTTCTGTTTCTAATATTTCATTGTTGGCATACAAAAATGCCTTTGATTCCTGAATATTGACTTTGTATCCTGTTGTTTTGCTAAATTCACTTGTTAGGTTGAATAGTTTTTTGGTGGAGACTATAGGATTTTCTATGTATACTGTCATGTCATCTGCAAACAATGACAGTTTTACTTCCTCCTTTTCAGTTTAGATGCCTTTTATTTCTTCTTGTCTGATTGCTGTGGCTAGGACTTCCAGTACTATGTTGAATAGAAGTGGTGAAAGCAGACATCCTTGTCTTGCTCTTGATCTTGGTGGAAAAGATTTTAGCTTTTGCTCATTGAATATGATGTTGGCTGTAGGTCTGTCATACATAGCCTTTATTATGTTGAGGAATACTCCCCCTGTTCCTCCTTTGCCGAGTGTTTTTATTATAAATGGGTGTTGTACCTTACCAAATGCTTTTTCTACATCTATTGATATGATCATGTGTTTTTTGTCTTTGCTTTTGTTTATGTGATGTATTACATTTACTGATTTGCGAATATTGTACCATCCTTGCATCCCTGGGATGACTCTCACTTGATCATGGTGTATGGCCTTTTTAATGTATTGCTGGATACAGTTTGCCAATATTTTGTTGAGGATTTTAGCATCTATGTTCATCAGCGATATTGGCCTGAAGTTCTCCTTCTTTGTTGTGTCTTTATCTGGTTTTGGGATTAGAATGATGCTGGCTTCATAAAAAGAGTTTGGGAGTCTTCCATCTTCTTGGATTTTTTTGAATAGTCTGTGAAGGGGGTAGCTCTTCCCTGAATGTTTTGTAAAATTCTTGTGTGAAACCATCTGGTCTAGGGCTTTTGTGTGTCGGGATTTTTTTGATTACTGCTTCAATTTCATCTGCTGTTATTGGTCTGTTCAGGCTTTGTGCTTCTTCTTCATTCAGTAATGGAAGAAAATATTTTTCTAGAAATTTGTCCATTTCACCTAGATTCTCAAATTTCTTGGCATACAGTTTTTCATGGTAATTTTTTACAATCCTTTGTATTTCTGTAGTATCAGTTTTAATATCTCCTCTTTTATTTCTGATTGTGTTTATTTGGTTCTTCTATCTTTTTTTCTTGATGAGTCTGCTTAAAGGCTTGTGGATTTTGTTTATCTTTTCAAAGAAATAGCTCCTGGTTTATCAATCCTTAGAATTGTGCTTTTAGTCTCTATGTCATTTAATTCTGCTCTGATCTTGGTTATTTCCTTCCTTCTACTTGCTTGGGCTTTGTTGTTGCTCCTCAGGTTCTTATAGATGTAGGGTGTGTAAGTTTATTTGAAATGTTTCTATCTTTTTTTAAGTAGGCCTGTATCACTTATGATCTTCCCTCTCAGGACTGCCTTTGCTGTGTCCCATAAGTTTTGGATTGTTGTGAGTTCATTTTCATTTGTTTCCAGAAAATTTTTTATTTCTTCCTTAATCTCCCTCTTGACCCACTAACTGTATAATAGCATGCTATTCAATCTCCATGTGTTTTATTATTTTTTAGTTTTTTACTTGAGGTTGGTTTCTAGTTTCAGTCTTTTGTGGTGTGAGAAAATGCTTGATATGATTTAAATTTTCTTGAATTTGTTGACAACCACTATGGAAAACAGTATGGAATTTCCTCAAAAAATTAAAAAATGGAACTGTCCTTTGATCTGGCAATTCAACTGCTGGGATTATATCTTAAGAATCCTGAAACACCAATCCAAAAGAACCTATGCACCCCAATGTTCATAGCAGCACAATGTACAATAGCCAAGTGATGGAAGCAACCTAAGTGCCTATCAGTAAATGAATGGATCAAAGAACTGTGGTAGATTTACATGATAGAATACTACCCAGCAGAAAGAGCTCCTACACTTTGCGACCACATAGATGGAACTGAAGAGCATTATGCTAAGTGAAATAAGCCAGGTGGTGAAAGAGAAATACCATATGATCTCACCTATAAGTGGAATCTAATCAACAAAACAAACAAGCAAGTAAAATATAACCAGAGACATTGAAATTGAGGACAAACTGGCAGTAACCAGAGGGGAGGTAGGAGGGGATAATGGAGGGGGAAGGGAGAAAGGTTTTCAGTAAGAACTATAAAGGATGCATGGATAAAACGAAGAGGGAGTGAGATCAGGGGAGGGAGATGGGGATGGCTGGGGTTGGGGGGAGAGTGGTGGAGGAAAATGCAGACAACTGTACCTGAACAACAATAGAAAAAGAAGAAAAATGAAATTATGTTTTTATTCATGATACTACACTTTTTTGTCAGTTATTTTCTTTCCAACAACCCTTCTCAACCAGGATTCTAAGAGAAAATTAAGCCCTCTCACCCTAAAACATTTATCATATATAACAGATTAACTTTTTTTCCTGTGTATCTAAAATGTTACTAGTTATTTATCTTTCTTTGAGAATTGACAGGATAGATACAAATAATTTTCTCTAGAGCTCAGTTCCCTGTGGAACCTCAGTTGAAAAAGGTTGCATGAGAATATTACAAAGGGATATGATGAAGAAAGCATTCAGTAGAAAAAAGAAAGAACAAGAGTAAATTGCTAAAAAAAATAATAATAATTGCAATTTTATGGAACATCTCCAGATAAAAGACAAACATAACTGTATTGGAAAATATTTGCTACTGGAATATAATAATGTAAAGTACAATAATTACAAATACAAATAAAGAATCAGAAAATTGTAAAATGGAGGGATGCAAAGAGTTACACTATTTTAAAAGAGTTATATAAAGAGCTTTCAAGGCTTATAACATATACAAAAATAAAACACTTGTAACTTTAATAAGTAAGATGTAACATCTTAATCTGTGAGGCAAATAAATAGAAACAACAAATATTTTTTAAATTTTAATTTACTGAGAGTAAACATGGTTCTAAACATGTTTGCATCAACTAAGGAAATCTCAAAGGATACAACTACAGTTGGAAGAACTTAAAGAATTGTACAAAAAACTATTATTGTGATGGGTTTTATTAAAATTTACTTAGTATTTATTAATTAAGCAGATATTTAGTTGAGGGTGTAGGAAGATTTCTATAACGTTTAGTAAGTTAGACATTTTAATTTCATTGATTTTGTTATCACCTACAATAACAATCATAGAGTTCTGAATTTTAACAAATTTATATACAACTGTGTTTCTAAGGCAGAATAGTAAGAAGCTACAAAAATTTCTTGGCAAGTGGAATGGGGAACAAAGTGGCTGAGCAATTACAGCCAAATCACAAATTACAAGGTCTTATCTTAAATATTCCAGTCTGTGCAGGGGCAGACCCATCTTGGTCCTGGTCCTTGTTTAGTGATACTTTTTTTGAAGGTACAGCTGACCAGAGAAGGAGTTGTAAGCTCATTCTGATGCATCGGCATATAAAAGGACACATCTGGAAAGCTGGTGAATATTCTATTGGGATGAACTACTGAAACCTCCCTGAGAGGTCTGGACAAGTACATGCAAAAAAAATGAACCTAGATCATAACTTACACCATACACGAAAATAAACTCAAGATGAGTAAAAGACTTAAATATAAGTAGTAACACCATAAAAGTCCCAGAGGAGAACATAGGCAGGAAAATCTCAGATGTCCCATGCAGCAATATTTTCACCGATACATCCCTAGGGCAAGGGATGTATATAAAGGAAAGAATAAACAAATGGAACTACATCAAATTAAAAAGCTTCTGCATGGCTAAAGAAAACATCAACAAAATAGAAAGAGAACCAACTGTATGGAAAAACATATTTGCCAATGATACCTTGGACAAGGGTTTGATCTCCCAAATATAAAAAGAACTCACCTGACTTCACACCAGGAAGACAAGCATTCCAATTAGAAGATGGGCAAAAGACCTGAACAGATATTTCTCCAAGGAGGACATACAGAGGGCACATGAAAAAATGCTCTACACCACTAGCCATTAGTAAGCTGCAAGTTAAATCCACAGTGAGCCCTGGCTGGTATGGATCAGTGGATTGAGTGCTGGCCAGCAAACCAGAGGGTCACTGGTTTGATTCCCAGTCAGGGCACATACCTGTGTTGCGGGCCAGGTCCCTAGTAGAGGGTGTGCGAGAGGCAACTACACATTGATGTTTCTCTCCCTCTTTCTCCTTCCCTTACCCTCTCTCTAAAAAATAAATAAATAAAATCTTTAAAAAATAAAAATAAAACCACAGTGAGATACCACTTCACTCCAGTCAGAACGGCCATCATTAACAAATCAACAAACAAGTGCTGGTGAGGTTGCAGAGAAAAGGGAACCATAGTACACTGATGGTGGGAATGCGGACTGGTGCAGCCACTGTGGAAAACACTATGGAATTTAGTTTTAGAAAACTAAAGATGGAATTGCCTTTCGAGCCAGTGGTCCCACTGCTGGGACTATACCCTAAAAATCCTGAGTCACTAATTCAAAAGAACCTGTGTCAATGTTCATATCAGCATTACCTACAATAGCCAAGCACTGGGAACAGCCTAAGTGCCCATCAGTAAATAAGTGGATCAAAAACCTGTGATACATTAACACCATGGAATACAATGGAGGAGAAAGAAAAAGGAACTCCTACCCTTTGTGACAGCATGGATGGAACTGGAGAACATTATGTTAAGTGAAATAAGCCAGGTGGTGAAAGACAAAAAACCATATGATCTCACCTACAAGTGGAAGCTGATCAACAAAACAAACAAATGAACAAAATAGAACCAAAGACTTGGAAATAAAGAAGAAACTGATAGTGACCAGAGGGGAGGAGGAGGGGGATGTTAGGGGAAAGGGAAAGCAAAAGAACATGAAAAGTGAACTCATGGGCATGGACAATGGGGGGAATGGACTGTGGGGGTGGGAATGGGTGGGACAGGGTAGGGCTGAGCAATGGGGAAAAAAGGACAACTGTAATTGAACAATACATTTTTTAAAGAACTTAAAAATAAATAAGTAAATAAATAAATTACATGGAGGAAGAAAAAGAAACCTCCCCTGAAGTTCCCACATTCACTAAACAGACAGAAATGCTTAAGACAAAGGACCCAGTGAGCACTCTCTCTCTAGAATCCACACTTTCTTTCTTCAGGAGTGTATCTTTGCTTTTACCCCCTACACTCAAGAGTTCCCATGAGACTTGCAACCAGAGAAGCAGTGGGCAGTGGGCGGCAGCAGCTTGCATTGGGCTAACGCCTTGAACCTGTCTTGAAAGGCCCAACTGTTTCCTTTGTAACTTGTTTCCTGAAGCCCAGCTGGCTCACATTTTCTGCCTCTGTGACTTTCTAAGAGGCCAAAGCAGCTCTCTTATTAGTCTGCTCAAATCATCTCTTCAAAAGTACTTGCATTTTGCATGATAAACTCTTGTGCTGGAGTTCTTGGCTCTGAAGTCTTTCTTTGCTGAACTTAAGAACTAAGATCTGACATCCCCAGTAACCTTTCCAACAACTGGATAAAGGAAAAGAATTTTGATCTTCCCAGAAGTTTTCTTACACACCCTTTCCATTTTACTCCTCTACCCTATAGTAGTTATTACCTGAATTTCTTTCATCATGAAGTTTTATTTCTTTTTTGATGTTGAGTCTCTCAGAAATTTGTTTCTTTTATTGGTGAGTATTATTCCATTATGTGAAATACAAAAATTTGTTAGTGCATTTACCTGTTGGTGGACATGTTACTGCTTCCAATGTTTGGCATTTATGGTAACTCTGTTTTTACATTGTTGTACAACTATTTAAAGATTTTTAAAAATATTTTACTTGAGTAAATATGATGAGTGGAGCTCTAGCTCATAGTAGGGAAATAATTTTAAATTTGTAAGAAATTGACAAATTAGATTACAATTCTTTTAAACATTTTGTATTCTCATCATTACTGTCTGAGGTTTACATAACTATAGTACAATATTAAAACTAAAAAATTAACAAGGACACAATCAGTAGCTGCAGTTCAGATGTCAACAGTTTTACATGCACCTGTGTTTGGGTGTGTCTCGCTCTAAGCAACTTTACACATCTGTGGATTCATAGGACCACCAGCATAGTTAAGACTCAGAGTTGTTTCCTCACCACAAAGCTTTCCTCTGCGCTTCCCCTTCACAGCCATACACACCTTCCACTGCAACCCCCCAAACTCCCACCTTCCCACTCCTGCTCCTTTCTGTTTACTCTGTCCTTAACCCCTAGCAACAAACTACTCTCCATCTCAACAGTTTGTCATTTTGAGAGCAGGGTTTTCTGAGAATACTGGATTGGATGTGTAGCTGAGATTACAGAGTCAAGAAATTGTTTCTCTTTTATGTGTTAAGTATCCTTGATAATGGCATCTCACCCAGCAGCACCAGCCCAAAGGACAAAACAAAATCTGGCAGATTCCAGGTATGACCTTTCCATTCCACATTGCCATAAAGGGGGACAGTAAAGTCAGAAGTGATTGAAGAAATTTTTTCAGGATTTGATTTGAATAAATATTTTACATGGGCTGGCATGTGAAGGTACCAAAATTGTGCCTTTTGAAATATTAATTTAAGCTGTTTATTAAGAAACAGAGGACTCAGAAAAACCATTTGACACCCTCTGTACCCCGCCCCATTTTCCACCCAAGAAAGAAACCTGCTTCAGGAAGCAGATCTTAAGGTGTCACCTTAGCCTAACTTGAATGTAAGTGTGATAAGCAAGAGGCTTCAGGCAGGTGCCTTTTAGCTAGATATTTCTGTGTTTTATTGTTTCTGAGATCCCTAACAATGATTTTCCCACCATGTGTGTTCTGCTCTTCTGCAACTACCTGTAAAACACCCATTCTCACTTCTAGAATCTAATATCCATCCTTCCCTTTCCCCTTTGTCCAAAAATGTATTATATACCAATGCTACCTCAATATCTTTGTGATTTTCATGGAACAATCACGCCTATGTTAACTTCCCATGTGCATGTATTAAACTTTGATTTTTCTCCTGTTAATCTGTCTCTGTTAATGTGGTTATTAACCCAGCCAGAAGAACTTAGAAGGTGGGAGGAAAAATATTAATATTTTTTTAACCACCACACATGGTAGCTATTGTTCCATAAATTGCCCATGGCAACTCAAATTGTCTTGCTGGCTGTTTGGTTCCTAGTTCCTTGTGTCTACCACTTTATATACAGTATGTATTTTATTGGAAAATAATTCAATTTTCAAAATAATTGATAAAGTTATTTTTATGTATGTTTATAAAAATGTATTTATTCAGTACCATTTTATGTTCTTGCCACTCTGATTGCTATAGAATTTAACTGTAATCCTTTTCCTGGATATATAAATAATGCATTAAAATTGAGTGTATATTAACTGTATTTGTAATTCAGCAAATATGTTTTAAATATCTGTTATATGCATTGTACCAAGTAGTTGAGATAAACCACAGAACAAAACAGACAAGTTATGCCCTTCTGGAGCTGCATTACAGGGGGGTATTACCTTTGCTACAATAATACTGTGTAACAAAACAGAAAATAAGCATAGCAAATAAGTGTGTATTCAGCTCATGATTGTAGGGATTTGGGATTTAGGGTCACTCAAATGTCTGAGGGTGAGCTGTGACTGATTAGAATGAGCTCAGCTAGAATTGCTGAGTCAGCTCAGTGTTTCTGCCTCAGGCAGGTCAATTTAGACGTGTTTTGTGATGACTGCAGGGCCAGAGACAAGAGAAACAAGCAAGTGAGTTTACAAATTCTGCCGAAGTCACAACTGTTAACATCTCTTGACTTAATAAAGTTACATGGTCAAATTCTGAATTAAGGAAAAGGAAATATATTCCACTTCATTTTATCTTATTTTATTTATTTATTTTTAGAAAGAAGGGAAGGGAGAGAAATTCCTATTTGAGAAAGAAACATCAATCAGTTGCCTCTTGTATGACCTCTGACTGTGACCGAACCTGCAACCAGTAATTATACTCTCAAGTGATTATACCGTAGCCCATGATTTAACCAAAAAAAAAAAAAAAAAAAGCAAACAAACAAAAACTGCAGAAGGGAAAAAAGTGGTGGGTGGGGGTAGAAGAAAGTGAAGGGTGTGTAAATTGTGATAGAAGGAAACTTAACTTTGGTTGGTGAACACATGATTCAGTATACAGACAATGTATTATAGAATTGTACACTTGAAATCTATATAATTTTATTAAGCAACGTTACCCCCATAAATTCAATAAAAATTAAACAAACAAAAAAAAAGAAGCAGAGGCCCAGGCTGACCTCTCCCTGCCTCTCCTTCTTTATCTATCAGCTCCTGCTGAGCCTTCCAGGCAGGGGAATGGCCTGGAGTGCACCATTCAAGGACTCTTATAACACCAGCCTCAAAGGGAAGAGACAGGAAATAGCCTGAACTCTGTTCTTCTCATTAAGAGTTTCACCCACAGTTAACTGACTGTTCATGATCCATATCATTGTCTTCATGGGCATAAAGATATTGTGGAGCCTCACCCATAAAGTTTATTGCGTGCCACTAAAAATCACAAGGGCAGTTAAGGTGTGATTGCTCTTTGAGGAGAGGTGTGGCACAGTCCTGTGATTCCATCTTAAGAAATTATTCTGTTTTCCTTAGTTTCTAAATTCTCTGACTTTAAAGACTATATAAAGTGATTTTTGAAAAGAGATTATAAGGAGGAAAGCTTGTGCCCTGGCCAGGTGGCTCAGGTGGTTGGAACACTGTCCCATACATTGAAAGGCTGCAGGTTCGATTCCTAGTCAGGACAAAAAAGTAGGTTGTGGGTTTGATCCCTAGTTGTGTAACTGGAAAAGACACCAGCGTTTGATCTGCCTGTCACTACCAAATCCAATAAGCAATGATAGCAATTGAATCTTTATGGGTGCTTTATTCAGATGGCCTGCGATCTGAGAAGATGGTGGGTTCATATCCTAACAAACCATCTTCCCTTCTCTTTCCTGGCTAGAATTTTTATAAGGGAGGTGGGGGAAGACAAACAAGGTGCGGTGAGGGCTTTGAAATTCAGGGAGGATTAGGTGAGGGAGGCTGCAGTATTCCTGTTCTGGGCACTTAGTTGTTCCCAAGGGGAGGGGGAGCATCTGTCTCCTTGTTGATACAAAGGCCCGGATGCCTCCAACTGGTTCCCAGGCAGTAATCTCTAGCCAGTGCCCCAGGAGGCCGGCTGTTTCCCAGGAGCCAGGATGGGCCTTATCTGTAATTTCTGAAACAAAAGCTTTAACATACACATTACTTGCTAGGCTAAAAATTTCCAGGTCTTGAGTCCCCTATCAGTTGGGTGAGTACAGGAAGCAACTGATCAATGTTTTTCTCACATTGATGTTTCTCTTTCTGTCTCTCTCCCTTTCACTCTCTGCAGAATCAACAAATATATCCTCAGGTGAGGATTAAAAAAAAATAGAAACAGAGGCCTGGATACAGGAAACAGACTGACAGCCATCAGAGAGGAGGGTTGAGGATAAAACTAGATAAAAGCAGTTGAAGGAATTAGCCAAAGAATATATACACATAACTCATATGAAACCAGAAAAGCCGGCGTTCGTTCTGCCTGTCACATACTGAACCCAATAAGTAGAGACAGGGATTGAATCTTTATGGGCACTTTGTTCATTTGGCTGGCGGTCTGAGAAGAGGGAGGGTTTGTACCCTAACGGATCCTCTTACTTCCTTTCAAGCCAGTCTTTTGTAGCAGAGAACAAAGCATGATGAGGGGTTTTGAAATTCCGGGAAATTAGAATAAAAGACTGCAGCATTCTTGCCCTGGGTGGTTAGCTGTCCCTTGGCCCACCCCCACCCCCCTTGCCCCACCTCGGGTGGTTGTCTGTCTGTCCTGGGAACAATGGCTGGATGTCTCAGGTATGCCTCAGGCGGTGGTCTTTAGCTGTGCCCCGGAGGTCGGCTGTCTCTCCTGGTATGGTGAGCTATACCTGCATTTCCTGAAATAATAGCTTTAACATACATATTACCTACTAGGCTTATTAATTATCTACTCAAATTTTCCAGCTCTTGAATCCCCTCTCGCGTGGACATGGACAGCAGTGTGGTGATGGTCAGGAGAAAGGGCAAGTGGGGGGAGTAGAGTTGGGCAAAGAGGGGCAACGGGGCATCCGCATTAGTGTCAACATAAAAACAGGGGAAAAAAGAAAATTCAATATAAAGGAGAAATGTAGTAAAGTGAAATTTAAGATTTAATAACAATAGGACTGAAGCTATATTCCCCTCGTTTCTAGCATACAGCAATGTACCCCCAAATAATTTGGTATATATTTCCTATAAACAAGACATTTTTTTTCACATAACTACAATGACCAAATTCAAGAAGTTAAGATTGGTATTACTAGCTAATGCTGAGTCCCTATTCATGTTTTGCCAAAATTGCTAATAATGTTCTTTGTTTTCAAAAAGGACCCAGTTAAGAATTATATATTACATTTGGTTGTCATGTCTGTTTGATCTCCTTTAGTCTGGAACAGTTTTCACCCCTTTTTATTTTGAATTAATTTTACTTTATCTCTGTTACACTGTCACTCACAAATCTATTTTGTAGATTATAGAGCAGTTATTTTATAGAATGCCACTTACTTTGGGATTCTAAGATGTTTTATTATTATCAAATTCTGGTGATGCATCTCTAGCGAGGATATCACAGAGGGGACACTGTGTTCTATATGTTCGTGAGGTGGTGGACAGTTTTGTTTATTTTTATCACTTTATTAACATAGTGTCTGTCAAGCTTTTCCCCACTGAAGTTACTTTCCCCCACTTTTATAACTAATAAGCAATATGTGGAGAAGTACTTTGAAAACTATGTAACTATCCCACTTAGGTCATTAAACTTTCAAAAAATTTTCCATTTATTTATTTACTTCTCTATGAACTCATAGTTTTCCATTCTATCTAACAGATAATGGATTCTGTTCCATTACCAGCATTATTTATTTTGATGCTAAAATATTTCCAGATTTTCCAGTGGCTTTTGTGTCATTTCGATGCTCCCATCATTCTCTGAGCATTTCCTTGCTTTCTGGGGAAAATGTTCTATATTCATCTTTTCCTTGCCCCATCCCTGTTATCAGCGATTTTCCCACAGATACCTGTTTTTTGTTTTGTTTTGTTTTGTTTTACCAAAGAATAGTATTTAGAAACCAAGATCTGTGCATTGGATGTTTTGTTTTGTTTTACCAAAGAATAGTATTTAGAAACCAAGATCTGTGCATTGGATGTGTTCATTGCTGTGGGGGTATTACTGGTCTGAGGCCCTCTCAGCAGACACACACACACACACACACACACACACACACACACAGAAAGGCACATTTATATTTTCTACTAAGTCTCTAGCTAGCTAGCTAGTTACCTAGCTGTTGAAAACCATGAGCTCACAATGATGCCACCAGTTTTAAGTCAACCCTGCAGAGTTTGTTTCTGGTTTTCTCACATTCTGTGTTTGTAATTCTCTTTTCTTATACTGAAAAACTTGACCACCATTATCTTTGATGTATGTTTTTTATTATGTTCCCTAAAAAGAAAATAATACATGAATCACCTAGACCCTGCATTTTTTATTAGGTTGGTCACAATGGTGACCATAGATATTTTTCACATTTCTGAAAATAACAGTGCTTCAACATGCGGCTGTAAGATCGTGCAACTTACATTTTGTTCCCCATACGGGAGTATTTCTTGCCCACCCAGGATTCTCCTTTTCTGCTAATCCCTGGGGGGGATTCTCTGTCTGCTCCCAATTCCCTCTGTGGAGGAGTTCTCCACCCTTATCCTCCTCTTTCCTGTCATTTCCCCAGAGAGACACCTATCCGCCCCTCCTTGAAACATTCCCTTCTCTTGTACTCCGGCTTCCTGGTTTTCTCCTCTCCTTATCCCTCTTCGTAGAAGTAGACTTCCTTCTTCATGGCAACACACTATTACATTTTAAGCAGCACATTTGTTTAAAATTATCCTATAATATATCCACACATGACTGTAATAGTTGGTTCTGTACTAGAATCTCTCAACAGGTTAAAACACTGGAAACAATACCTTTATTGTTTCTTCACTTAGGCTTTGTTTTCAGAAACTTAAAAAATTTATTGTTTATGCTGTTACAGTTGTTCCCACTTTTTCTCCCTTTCCCCACCTCCACCCAGCCGCACCCCTTCCCCACCCCCAACTAATCCCCATATTGTCTGCATCCACGGTTTGTGCATAAATGTTCTTTGGTTAATCCCTTCACCATCTTTCATCCCTTCCCCCTCCTTTCTAGCAGTTGTCAGTCTTTTATGTATCTAAGCTTCTGTTACTATTTTGTTCATTAGTTTACTGTGTTCATTCGATTCCACATACAAGTGAGGTCATGTGGTATTTTTCTTTCCCTGACTGGCAATTCATTTAGCATAATTGTTTTCCAGATCCATCCATGCTATTGCAAAATGTAAGAGTTTCTTCTTCTTTTACTGCTGCATAATATTCCATTGTGTAAATGTACTACAGCTTTTTTATTCATTCATCTACTGATGGGCACTTAGGCTGTTTTCCAATTTTGGCTATTGTAAATAGTGCTGGTACAAACACAGTGGTGCATGTATTTTTATTTTTTTAATTATTTTATTGTTGTTCAAGTATAGTTGTCTACATTTACACCCCCCCACCACTCCCCTCCCACCCCAGCCATCTCCACCTCCCTCCCCTGCTTTCACCCCCACCTTGGTTTTGTCCATGTGTCCTTTATAGGTGTTCCTGAAAACCCTTCCTCCCTTTTCCCCCATTATCCCCTCCCACCTCCCCTCTGGTTACTGTCAGCTTGTTCTTAATTTCAATGTCTCTGGTTATATTTTGCTTGTGTGTTTGTTTTGTTGATTAGGTTCTACTTAAAGGTGAGATCATATGGTATTTGTCTTCCACTGCCTGGCTTATTTCACGTAGCATAATGCTCTCCATTTTTTGTGCTGGTGTCTCAGGATCCTTGTGATATATTCCCAGAAGTGAAATGGCTGGGTCAGACTTCCCTAGGTCTTAGGTTAACTTACTTGCAATACAGTCTGCAGACATGAGAGGGCAGCAAACAACAGAAATCATAACAGCTTTAAGGGGGATAAATGGTAATGAAAAAATTACCATAAAACATTAATTAATTAATTAATTAAAATCGTACCAGCTTTTAACAGTACACATGAGAAGTAAACATTGTGGGTGTATAAACTCTTAACTTTCCTCCTCATTTCTCCCTCATGCCCTCAAAATGATTTGTCTAGTTTTACTCAGTTAATACCCATTACACTTTTACTTCTACATTGTTAAGACATTAATACTGATCTTTCCTGCGTACCCAAGAGTCATTTCCCCTTTTGCTCATTGGTTATCTTGAAAATTGAATACCGAGCCCTGGCTCGTGTGGCTCAGTGGATTGAGTGCTGGCCTGTGAACCAAAAGGTCACCAGTTCAATTTCCAGTCAGGGCACATGCCTGGCCCAGGGTTGCCGGCCAGGTCCCCAGTAGGGGGCGTTTGAGAGGCAACCATACACTGATGTTTCTCTCCCTCTCTTTCTCCCTCCCTTCCCCTCTAAAAATAAATAAATAAAATCTTTAAAATAGAATAGTGAAAACAACATTTACTTTGTGATTATATTAAAGTTGCTTTTATTTCTGGGTTCAACCTAATAATTACTGAATCATCTGAAGGACAGTTCCTCATATTAGCTCAAACAGTGTTTCTGTTCTTATATGTCAGCAATTGTTTAACATCACGTCTTAGGCTTCTTTAAAATACCTCAACTTTTCTCATACTATCTTTTCTGCCAAACTCCCTGCTTCTCCATATATTTGATCCAGGGTATTTCTCTGAATATTCTACCCTCTTGAACACTCTCTCTCTTACTGTTATTTTCCCCACCAGCAGCTCTGCTCTGGGCGGAAGGCAGACAGTGGTGGTTCTGGGGTGTTTTCCCAACTTGAATCTTGGTCAGAAGTATTATTACTGTCCCTGTCCTCAGCTTTCTGCTTACCAAACAGTTTGTGTGTCATGCAATGTCCTTGACTACAAATGTTTTCAGCTGAAACTTGCCCAAAATAGATCCTTTAGTTTCTAATTTACAAGTTTGATGAAATCACAGTTTCCCCAAATATAAATAACTTTCTTTAAATATCCTGCTACTTCTTATTTCTAACCAACAGCACAGTAAGATAATGATTTGTGTGATTTAAGCCAAGTCTGTGGTGATTTGTGACAACAGCATTATAAGGCTAATTAAGGGGTGTTTAAGTCTCCAACTCTAACAGCTGATATGTCCATTTTTCCTTTTGCTTATTTCAGTTTTTGCCTCGTGTGCCCTGCTACTCCATTGTTACTTACATACGTGTTTATGACTTCGTTAAGTCTTCTTGGGGAATTAGCCCCTTTATCATTATATATTGCTCTTTATCTGAGCTTAGTATTAATACTTCAGCTTTCTTCCAATTGTTAGTATGGTATATCTCTTTCCATTCCATTACTTTTAACTATGTGAGTCTTTATATTTTAGAGTGGGTTTTTTTTTGTAGACAATTCATAGTTGAGTCTTGCCTTTTTATCCATGTTGACAACCACTGCTTTTTGATCAGTTTGTTTAGACTATTAACATTTAAAGTGAATGTTTTATATACTTAAATTAGTATCTACCATCTTTGTAACTGTTTCCTATTCACTGAACTGCTTTTTGTTTCTCCCCTCCCCTTTTTCTATATTTTCTGGTTGTGATAGAATTTTTTGTGTGATTCCATTTTATAATCTCCTTTAGCACATAATTTACAGTTCCTTTAAAAACTTTTTTAAAAGATTTTATTTATTTATTTAGTTTTAGAGAGAAGAGGAGGGAGGGAGAAACAGAGGGAGAGAAACATTGATGTGATATGTGAGAGAAACCTTGGTCAGTTGCTTTTCGCAGGTCCCCAGCCACTGACCTGGCCTGCAACCCGGCATGTGCCCTGACAGGATATTGAGTGGGTGACTTTTCATTTGCAGGCCAACACTCAATCCACTAAGCCACACTGGCAATGGCCCTTTAAAAACTTTTACTGATTCACTTGCAGTTTACAATGTATGTTTTTAAATAATGTAAGCTCACATTCAAATAACACTATATGACTTGGTGTATAACGCAGATATCTTGTCACAGAGTGTTCCTAAATACTCTCCCTGTACCTTGTGATGTTGCCTCATTCATTTCACTTCTTCATAGACTACAACCACCCAATATAAAATTCATTATTGCTTTAAAGAGTTATCTTTTATATTAGTTACAAACAGCTTATATTAAAAACAGTTTAAATTTACTTTTGTTTGTTTGCTCTCTGACCTTCTTTCTTTATAAAGAGCTGATGTGTGGCGGATCCTGGCCGGCAGGATCTGTGTATGTTGTGGCTGCTCGTGAACAAATACACACAGACTACAGGAATTCTGTGGAAAAAAGGGGATGGCACAGCCTCTCTAAGTCAGAGAGAGGGGGCCTGACTCCCGCTGGACAGGCTTTTATTGTTTTCCTGGGTACATTACAAGGAGGGTAGTCTTCATTTATTATGCACAGGTTTGCATTAGGTGGTTACCTTTTACAGACAACAAAGGAGAGGATGTTGCTAATCACATCACAGAAGAAGGATATTTGCAAATGTAAAGGGAAAAGTGGTTGGATTGTTAACACTCCATACTTGGGAGGTTTAGCTCAGATTTTAGGAAGTTACAGTAAGCACTTGATGCCTCAATTCAGGGTGAGGGCGTTTTAGCAAAAGCAAGCCTCGTAGCAGCCTAGGTACAATGCAGGCCTGATTCCCTACAGGAAAACCTCTCTGTGGGCGTGGTCCTGTGTGCCAACTTGCTCCCCACTGGTTTTCCACGCGAGGGCTGAGCTACATTTCCACGGCATGTGAAACGGTTTCCCACACTAATGTTCTGATTATTTTCTTTCTGCCCAAAGAACTGCTTTCCACATTTCTTACAGTACAGGTACATACTAGCAATGAGCTCCTTTGGTTTCTGTTTGTCTGTGAAAGTCTTTATTTTTCCTTCACATTATTTGTTATTAAGGTGAAATCCACATACCATAAAATTTACTATTTTAAGTGTACAATTCAGTGGCATCTAGTACATTCACAACATCATATATACATGATTCTGTCCATATCCAAAACATTTTCATCACTCCCAAAGGACACTGCACACCCATAAAGCTCTCTTCATCACTCCAGCTCCTCAGCTCCTGGCAACCAGTAATCCGCTTCCTGTCTCTGTGGGTTCACCTGCCTATTTCAGATATTCATGTAAATGGCTTTGTGTTGTATATGGTGTCTTGTGTCTGACTTCTTTCACAGGACACATTGTTTCTCCTGGATGTATAAATCACTCTCCTCCACTCAAAGATTTCAATCCCTTCTCATTTTGCTTGTGTGATTTCTGACAAGAAGTCAGCTTTTATTTTTATTCTTGTTCTCTATAGTTAATACGTTTTTCTGCTCTGGCTTTTTATAACATATTCCATTTGTCTTTCGTTTTATTCAGTTTGGCTATTGTATGCTTATGTTTGTTGTATTTTGATGTTCTCTGAGCTTCCTGGATCTGGGCTTCAGTGCCTGTCAAAGAGTTAGGGAAGTTCTCAGCCTTTATTACTTTAAGCATTTCTTCTGCTTCCTCTCTTACTTCTCCTTTTGTATTCCAATTTCACATATGTTATATCTTTAGATATTTTCCTTCAGTTATTGGGTGTTCTGATCTGGTTTTGTCATTCTTTTTTCTCTTGCATTTTAGTTTGAGAAGTTTGTATTCACCTACCTTCAGGTTCACTGATTCTTTCCTTGGTCATTTTGAGTTTATTGACAAGTCCATCAAAGGCATTCTTCATTTTTGTTATTGTGGGGGTTTTTTAGTTCTAGCATTTCCATTAGTTTTTTTCTTAGAACTTCTGTATCTCTGCTTGCATTACCCATCTGGTCTTCCATGTTGTCTATTTTCTTTTCCATTGAAGCCCTTACCACGTTGTCAGAGTTATTTAAACTTCTTGCTTGATAATTGCAATGTCTGTGTCATATCTGAGTCTCACTCTGATGCTGACTTTGTCTTTTCAGGCTGGATTTTGTTTCTTTCTTTTGTTTGTTTGCCTTATGGCATGCCTTATAATCTCTTGCTGAAAGCAAGGCTGTAGGATCAGGTAATAAGAACGAAAGCAGTTAGGCCTTTAGTGGAAAATTCAGGTTAATCGCATTAAGAGTTGGGCTGAGTATTTATTAGTATACTAAGAGTATTTCATGTTTGCTATGATATAGGCACTAGAGGCTTTAACTTCCTCTTTAACTGCCCTTGTTTTTGTCTTCCTATGTATTGTTCTTCACATTGAGCTCTTCCAGATGTGGCCCACTGTTGGCACACTTGAAATTGAGTGATATGTAGTGATATGTAGTGGCATCTGGGGATGGTACAGAATTCTGCCATCTTTCATTTAGTCTCAGTCTCTTAGTGGACCTGTATCTCGAGGCTGTGGCATTCAAAAGTGTTTTTTCCTTAACAGGAATGTTTTTTTTTACCACTTATTACTTTCCCCTTGTCCTTGCTGCCATGTTCCCAATCTATTTCTTTGAAACCCTGACTCCTTTTTCTTTGGTCCCTCCTTTTGTCTTTGGTCCACTCCCCACCCCATGCCCTTTGCTGAGATAGGAAGGATAGAGGGGACTGGCTTGGGAAGGAATTTTCTTCTACCAGTTGGGGTACAGTTTGAGAATTGTACTCTGATGAAGTCCTTTTCCCTGGAAGGTAGGTCTTTGTTATGGAGTAGGGTCTCAGTGGGTTTCAAATATGACTCTTCACCTCTGCCCTCCATGAACATGAGGGGAACTTTCTCCTGTCTGCATCATGAGAACCAGGTGAAGGTACTAGAGGGAGGGCCCACAAAAGTGTGGAGACTCCAATAAGACTGAGACCCATGGGAGTTTCTTACTCCCAATCTAGTTCACACTCAGCCCCCCCCAAATTCATCAATGTTTCAATTTAAGTGTTCCTCTCAGTTTACAACTCCACCGGCTTTTCCTCCAGGTAAACAGATCTCAGATGCTGTGGGTGCACATGTCCCTCCAGATGTCAAGGTTGTGGTTGTCCTTGAGAACTCAGGTTTCCATTGGGTCCAAGAAAAGTCATTGATTTTAGTTTATCTTTTAACGTTGGAAGGGTGGTGATGATAATTTCCAAGCTCTTTACATATTTGTGATGAAAATATAAGCCTATCTATATATTTTTAAAATAATCATTATAAATCCCCAAAATTAAAAACCAGAATCACCTGAGAAGCCTCCTCTGTTTCCCTTTCTGAATGCATCCCGTTCCTTCTTGCCAAAGGTACCTACTTTCTTCATTTGTGAGTTAATTTTTATCTCGCTTTTTAAAATATAGATTTGTCATCTCTTCTAGGGCTGACCAACCATCCCAGATTTCCCAGGACTAAAGGGTTTTTTAGATGCAGGACTTTCAGTGATAAATCTGAGAAAATATCAGGCAAACTAGGATGAGATGTTTACCCTATTCATCTCTAAACAGTCTAATTTAGTTGGAAACACCAAGTAGCAGGCTTAAACTTACTTGTGCAAAGAAAGGGTAATACTGAAACCATTACATGAAAGCTCTAAGGATAGAATAAGATGAAGATAATTACCTGATCATAGTCCAGCAAAATCTTCTCTGCTAGTTTACAAAAGCAACTTCTAGAGAAGTCAGCAAGCAAGATAAGTCATAGGATAAAGGAAACATCAGGATAGGCACCTGGCTGCCTGAAAATGTTTTTATTCTACCCTAATACCCAATGGACTGTTTGGTTGTCTATAAATGGAAAGGTGAAAAATTACTTTCCTTCACTGTTATTTTCTTTCTAATAGTCTTCCTGTGAGATCTAAATCCTCAGTGATGTGTCTCCATACAAATGTGTTTTCAGCCGTTGTGCCAATAATTTGGTGTGATATTTTGTTTTGGACATTCATGTTTTTCTGCACTGAAATTTTTTTCTCTAATTATTTAATTTATTATTTCTCTTTTCCACTTTTTCAGTTATTTTTTGCCACACCTATTATTCACATGCTAAAACTCCATTTTCTTATTTCTATTTTTTTTAATTCTCTACTTTGGGGGAGTAACTCAACTTATCTTCTATGTCTTCTACTGGGTTATTTATATCTACTGTCATTTTTAAAAATGTACACTTACATAACTGGTCTATTTTCATAATGTTTGTTCTTGCTTAGTGGAGGCAATAACTTTTAGATCACTGTGACATTATTAATAAGTTCCCTTTGAAATTGTACTCTCCACAAATAGTCTATTTTCTTCAATTTTTTCATTTTGTTGATGTCTGTGAATTCCTTGTTAGAAATTTTCCTCTGATGTCTGTAAATCTTTTGAGTTCTTGACCATGATTAAAAGCATGGACCTTCTGCTAAACAAATAGTCTGAGTGCATAGGTGTATTTTGTGGACATTGACCTTCAATGAAGGGTGATTTGATCAGTCATCCTTCATTGTTGGATATCATTTTTTATCACTTTGTATCTTTTCATTTTCTATAAATTTTATTTTTAATTACAATTGACATAAAATATTATATTGGTTTCATGTGTACATCCAGCAATTAGACATTATATAACTTACTAAGTGATCACCCCAATAAATCTAGTATTCATCTGATACTATGCATGGTTATTGCAGTATTATTGACTATATTCCCTACGCTGTACTTTACATCCCCATGACTATTCTGTAACTACTAGTTTGTGCTTCTTACTCTTTCCATTGTTTTCACTCATCCACCTTCCACTCACCCCTTCCACCTGACAAACATCACATGTTCTCTATACCTAGAAGTCTATTTCTGTTCTGCTTGTTCATTTGCTTTTTAATCTTTCTTGTCTAGTGTAAGTATTGTTACCTCAGCTTTTTTTGTTTGTTTGTTTGCATTTTCATGAAGTATCATTCTTCATCCCTTTACTTTCAGTCTGTGTGTGTCTTTCAGTCTGAGGTGAGTCTCTTGTAGACAGAACATGGTAAGGGTCTTGTTTTGTTACCTATTCAGCCTATGTGTTCATTTGCTTTTACAGTAATTGTTGATAGATATGTTCTTATTGCCATTTTATTATTTATATTTTTATCTCTTTTCGTATCATTATTAAAGAATACCCTTTAACATTTCTTGTAATATTGGTTTAGTGGGAATGAACATCCATAGTTTTTTGTTTGTTTGTTTTGTCTGGGAACCTGTTTGTCTGTCCTCCAATTCTAAATGATAGCTATGCTGGGTAAGTAATCATAGGTGTAGGTCCCTGCTTCTTGTCACTTTGAATCTTTCTTGCTAATCCCTTCTGGCCTGCAAAGTTTCTGTTGAGAAATCAGCTGACTTTCTATGGGAGTTCCCTTGTAAATAACTAACTGCTTTTCTCTTGCTGCTTTTAAGATTCTCCCTTTGTCTTTAACCTTTGGCATATTAATTATGATGTATCTTGGTGTGGGCCTCTTTGGGTTCATTTTGTTTGGGACTCTGTGCTCCCTGGATTTGTATGTCTACAAATACAGGTTAGGGAAGTTTTCCATCACTACTTTTTCACACAGGTTTTCAATTTCTCACTCTCTCTTCTCTTCCTGGCACCCCCATGATGTGAGTGTTCGTACACCTGAAGTTGTCTCAGAAGCTTCTTGTACTATTCTCATGTTCTGGATTTTTTTTTTTCTGTTCTGATTGGATGTTTTTTGATTCCTCATCTGCCAAATCTCTGACTTGATCCTCTGCTGCACCTACTCCACTGTTATTCCCTGTAAAGTATTCTTTATTTCAGTTAATGTAGTCTTCATTTCTGATTTTTTTCTATCCCCATTTCTATATTTCCTATCTCTTTCTTGAACTTCTCACTAAGTTCATCCACTCTTCCCCTAAGTTCTTTGAACATCCTCATAATCAGTGTTCTGAACTCTGTATCTAGTAAATTATTTATCTCCATTTTGTTTAGTTTTTTTTTTCTGGATTTGTGTTCTGTTCCTTCATTTGGAACACACTTTGTTGTTGTTGTTGTTGTTGTTGTTGTTGCTGTTTTTGTCTCCTCATTTTGGCTGCATCCCTATGTTTGTTTCTATGTATTAGGTATAGCTACCATTGTATATCTCCTGGGCTTGGTAGGATGGCTTTATGTAGACAGAGTCCAGTAGGGTCCAGTGTCACAGCCTCCCTAATTACTAGAGCTGAGAGCTCCAGGTGTACCCCCATATATGCTGTTTGTACCCTCCTATTGTAGTTGAGACTTGATTGCTATTGTCATCTCAATGAGAGAGATTTCCCCCCCAGGATAATTGGCTACTGTGGAGAATCAGCTATGCAGGGGCAGACCCCACAGAGTGGGACCTCCTTCAGTGAGGCTCTGGTGCCTGCTGAGTCCACCCCTTGAGTGTGTACCTGTTGGAAGAGGTTGGGTGGTGCTTTGATGTTTTGACATGGTCTGAAACTGTTCATCGGGTGTACTGGCTCTGGAGGCTCCCAGAAGGTGCAGGCCAAGGTCAGCTACCAACTGTGCCTCACCTGAGGTCACCTGGTATAAGCTACAAAGTGATCTGCAGATGACTGCTACTTGTGCTGGGCTTGGAGGTGCCCAGGAGCAGCCTGGGGCCACTTAGCAAGAGGTATGCAGCAGGCAAAGGCCAGATGCTGCTGGTTTGAGAGATTTTAGGAAAGTCTAAAGCATGAGCCAAGACAGGCTATCCATATGGAAAAGCCACTAGAAACAGCTGAGGTTGGACCTGCAAGTTGCATGGTGCAGGGTGTCAGGGAATCACCAGGGTGGGCAAACTGTGCGAGCCAGGTTGACGAAGACTAGATATGGTGCCTGGCCTGCAAGCTCTGTCAGGGGAGGGCTTATGAAAGGGACAATGGCCTCTGCCAGTACTTCTGTTGGGGAGAAAGCTGCTCCTCCAGCTCTCACCCCAATACCAACCAATTCAGTTTTTCCTTGTTTGTCCCTGGTGTCTTTCATGCTGCTGCCCCAGCACTGGAACTCGCAGCAAGTGAATCCAAGTAAATTCACATGAGAACCCTTCAAGAAGAACACCTGAGACCCAGCCACTCCCTGTCTCACTCAGTCACAGTGCCTGCTGGTTTTTACAGCGAGTGAGAAGTTATGGGGCCTTCTCTTTGTGGCACTGGAACTCTGGGCTGGGGGGCCTGGTGGGGTGGGGCTGGGACCTCTTGCTCCTCAGGGAGGACCTTCGCAGACAAGATATTTCTCCTCACTTTTATCTGCCACACATGGGTGTGGGCCTAGCCCATTCTGAGTCTCCACCCCTTCTGCCAGTCTTGATGTAGGTTCTTCTGTATATTCTTAAGCACAGGACTTCTGTTCAGCTAGATTTCAGATGGTTCTGAATAACGATTGTTCCATAGTTCAATTGTAATTTTGATGTGGTTATTTGAGAGGGTATAAGTACCCCATGTAACTATGATGCCATCTTGACCAGAACCTTCCTGCTGTTGGATATCTTTGTAAGTTTTTCCTCTTAAGCAAATCAAATTCCTCAGAAAAGAGCTTTCTAAATTGGTACATGGAGGTTTCAAATCTCGACTATGAAATTCTTTAATATACTGGCATTTTATTAAACTATATTTCTAGCTAACCTATCATCAGTTTTCTCTCTGACCAAATGATCAGTTTCTCCTCTACAGACAATGTAACTGAGCGCAGGTCTGGCTGTGTGCTGCAATAAAAGCCACACTCATGAGACAGGTGCTGATGGGAAGGAAAGAGGTTTATTCAAGTTCTGGTCACCTACAAGATGGGGACTCTTGTCTCAAAGCCCATCTTAACATTTCAGTGCAGGCAGAGATTTTTATAAGGTGGGAGCAGGAAAGAAGAACAAATAGATCGAAGGGAGGGGTTTGAAAAGCTCTGTATGTGTAGCTCAACACATACCATTGAGATAAGGATCTCAAAACAGGTCAGGCGATGGTCTGGTGTGCCTCATCTTTGGCTTCCATAGGGGTTAGTTTTAGGGTTGAAGGTCAGCAAATCTCCCATACCTGGGATGACTGAAGGTCAAAGTCCGTGTCATTTTAAGTTAGTTCTTAGGATTCTTATACAAATGTGCTGTTTATTTACAAGCTACTTATTCATCAGATTCAGTATTTACAGAAATAATGTCAAAAGAATGGTGGGGTGGGTTACAATTCCCCACTGTTGCTACAATATAATCCAAAATTGTGCCAGGATGGAAATAAGGGTGTGGATAGGGAGCAGGGTTATCTAGGCATCTAGTTCCTTAATCTAATTTATTAATTTAAAAAATTGTATGGACTGTGCTTTCAGTGTTGTCATTGAGAAATATTTGCCTAACCCAAGGTCACAGTACTGTATTCTCTTGAATAGATCCCTGTATCATTATAGGATGTCCTTTATCCTGGTAATGTTCTTCGTTCTGTAATTTACTTTTTCTGACATTACAAGAGCCATTCCGGCTATCTTTTGATTAATGTTTGTATGCTATATCTTTTACATCCTTTTACTTTTAATCTATTGTGCCTTTATATTTAAAGTATATTTCTTGTAGGCAGCATATATTTAGGTATTTTATTTCTTTAAAAAAAAGATTTTATTTATTTATTTTTAGAAAGGAAAAGAGTGGGAGAAAGAGAGGGAGAGAAACATCAATGTGTGGTTGCTTTTCATGCCCCCTGCTGGGGACCTGGCCTGCAACCCAGGCCTGTGCCCTTAGTTGGAATCGAACTGGTGACCCTTTGGCTCGCAGGCTGGCACCCAATCTGCGGAACCACAGTAGCCAGGGCTGGGTATTTTATTGCTTGACCAACCCCAAACTCTGCCTTTGCATTTGCTGTCATTATTGATATGGGTCGTCTATTTATTGTCTGATTGTCCCATCTGTACTTTGTTACCCTTTCCTTCATTGTCTGTATTTGTTTTGACTGATTGAATATTTTTAATACATTTAGGAATATATAAATTCTAGGAATAAACATTCCTAGAATTTTTTGGTTATTTTAGTGGTTGCTTGAGGTTTACAGTGTTCATGTTTACTTTACAGTATTCTGATTCCGGGTGACATTCATTACTCCATGTCCAGTATGAGAGCCTTACAGCAGTATATTCTCAGGTCTTCCCTCCTGGCCGCTGTGCTGTCTCTAATACATTTAAATGTTTCCTCTGTTACGGATCTCATACCTCATTGTGATTATTTTTACTTAAGGAATCAGTTAATTTTTAAATTTTTAAGCAGTAATTCTACAATTACCTATGCAGAATTCATTTCCAAGGCTCTTCATGCCTTTGTGTAGATCCAAATCTCCATCAGTTACTGTTCTCCTGCTGCCGAAAAGACTGCATTCAGCACTCCTTTTCTTGTGGGTCTCAGTGATGGTTATTTTCTCTGCTTAAAAACAAAAATATCTTTACCTTTATTTTTGAAAAAGATTTCACTGGGTACAAATTCTATACTAACAATATGTTTTTCAGTACTTTAAGATGTTTCTCCACTGTTTTCTCATGTGCATTGTTTATAATAAACATGCTGTCATCCTTACCTTTGTTCTTTTGTACGTTTTTTTTAAAACTCTGACTGCTTTAATTCATTGGTTTTGAGAAATGTGATTTTTGTGTGCTGTGGTTGTCTTTGTTTTTGTGCTTCATGTTCACTGGACTTTGCTATAGACTGAATGTTTGTGCCCCCAAATATGCCGACACCTAATCCCCAATGTGCTGGAATTTAGAGATGGGACCTCTAAACTGGGGAGTGATTAAGTCATAAGGGATGGAACCCTCATAAATGAGATTAACATCCTTATAAAAGACACCCCAGAGAGCTCCCTCACCCCTTCAGCTATGTGAAGACAGAGTGAGAAGACAGCCACCCGTGAACCAGGAACCTGGTTCTCACGAGACACCCAATCTGCTGGGTCCTTGACCTTGGAATTCTCAGCCTCCAAACCTGTGAAGAATAAATTTCTGTTCTATATAAGCCACCAAGTATATGGCATTTTTGTTATAGCAACCCAAATAATCTAAGACATCACTTTGGATTTGATACTTATAATGATCAAACTTAGAATATATTGTAGCATATTTTCTCAAATCTTTTTTTCTAGCCACCCTCTCCTTTCTTCAAGGACTCTAATTACCTTTGCTAGTTCCTTTAAGTTTTTCCCATGACTCACTTATACTCTTTTAAAAAAATTATTAAATTTTTGGGGGTGACATGGGTTAATAAAATTACATGGTAGGTTTCAGGTGTACAGTTCTGTAATGTCATCTGTATATTGCACTGTGTCTTCACCCCCCACAGTCCAGTATCCTTCCATCACCGTCATCCCCCTTCACCCTCTTCTGCCTCCCCCACCCATTTCCCACTGGTCATCACCATGCTGTCATCTGTGTCTATGAGGTTCTTTTTTTTTTTTTAAATTTTAACAAATTCTTTATCTTCTGTGTTTTATTTGTATGTCTTCAAGTTCACTAATAATTTATTTTTACAATGGCTTGTCTGCCCTTAATCCCATCCAATGTGGTTTTTATCTTACACGCTGCTGTTCCTCTTTCCAAGAAGCTCAGTTTGGGTCTTTCTTCTAAATGCATAGCTCTGGTGAGTTTTTTGAACATCTGAAATACAGTTATAGCTTTTATTGCAGTGTCCTTGTCTTTTAACACCTGTATCAGTTCTGCGTTAATGTTACTTTATTGATTTTCTGTTAATTATGAGTTGTATTTTCCTGTTTCTTTCCACTCTTGGTAATTTTGTATTGGATGTCAGACACTGAATTTGAGCTTTTCCTGGGATGAAGGTAAAGATTCTTGCAAGCAATATGACCCTTCTGAGTCTTGCTTTTAAGATTTGTTTATTAGTATCAGATCAGTTTTTAGTCCAGTGCCAATAATTATTCCCTGTTTCTGGGACAAGACTTCTCTGGGTCTTCTACCCTGTGCCCACAGAATTTCTAAGTGTCCTAGTCTGGCTGGTAGGAGCACACTCCCTTCTCACCCGTCTGAACACTGGGTACTGTTTCCTCTAACCATTTCATTTCCTTTGAACGTAACCGGTAGTATGATTGGAGGGAGAAAGGTCTTTCTTTACCTCTGCCGGTGGACACACTGAGAATTCCTAAGAATACAAAGTAGCCACTTTCCTTGTTAATATCCCAAACAAGGCAATCTCTTCCCTCCATAAGGCAGGCACCCTAGTGCTCACTATGCTGACTTCATTCTGCTTTCCCTGCCTCCAGCATGTTGACATCATTACGTTTGTTGGAATTAGATTGTAACTGATATTTTTTCTTTCCTCAAATTATTCTTGCATTTCAGATATAAATTAGCTTGTTATAAAATTATAGTTTAACTTTTCCCCTTCAACACTTGCAAGTGTTGAACACTCTTTGTCATTTTTGTTCCATGTTGAAGTTGAGAAATGCCAGGAGGTTTATCTACAATTTGATTCTTTGAATACTGCAGTAGCACAGCTACTCAAAGTGGGGTCCACAAACAAGTGCCTCTGTCTAAACTGTTTCTTACCAGTTGCTTATGAGACAAATACGGACACAGAGGATCATAAAACTTTTCCAGCAAACTGACAGATTAAATTTAGGTACATTGAATCTACTAATAATTACCACTTGTATGTTTGTGTCTTTGTTTTTTATTCACTTCATTTTCCAGTAATTTATTTTAGAAAATGATCAGTCTGTGATATATTATATATAACTCAAGAAACAATATTTATAACAATAACCAAAAATTATTCCTCTCTGCAGATTGTTTAAGATACACCACTTGATGTGGCCAGAAACTCCAGTCATGCAGACTTACAAGGGCTTAGGCAAAGAGGCCTCAAAATCGGTGGGCTTGAGGCCAGCTGCCAGGGCTGGAGTCCCAGCTGCACTCTCGGAGCGTTTACAGGCTCCTGCCTCCGTGGTCCAGGTTCTTCCTCCAAGTCATTCACTGTTGAGCAGGTGGAGAAAGCTCCATGGACTTCAGTTTGAAGTAAGGATACAGTGGCCCAGAGAACCCGGACTCGGTGAAGGAAACAATATGAGCACCATCATCCGTCATGTTGTAGAAAGAAATGTCATTATCTTCATAATTCAAGAAAATCCCAATCTTTTCTGGACACGTTTCTATCCAGAGAGGCTCTTCTAGAGAAATGTCTGGGAGACAACAGGTGAGAGCCCTGTATTCATATCCCTTCTTCTCTAAGACTCTGAATTTCTTCTTTAGTGGATCTTGGAGTAATCCACTACAGTCTTTGGGCTCCTCATAAATGCCTAGAGTCCACTCATAGGTGTCCTCAATGTCCACTTCCCAATAGTATCTCCCTGAAGTGAAGCCTTCCTTATTAAGTGTGATAAGGTTTTGGTCTCCTTGCTTTTTACTAAGACAGAGATCATGTGTTTCCTCTCTCAAGTTCTCTTTTCTCTCTGGGTCAGAATTGTTCTGGCAAAAATGTTTATGACTTAGAGTCACAGGGGCTGGAAGAAAAAACAAAGGACAACATTGTAAATTTCAGACACCTGTTGTTGGGTCTCAGGGGACCATAAAGTAGCAGATGTGGTGAAAGAGCGCTTCCCTGAGCGGGCGAGCTGGGGGAGGTGGAGCTGGGGGTGGCTGTGCTCTCCCAGGGTGCTATGCGCCTTCTCTAGTCTGATCTCATCTAGGCTACTATCATCGTCTTGGCAGAATGTCAGTGTGAGCCAATGACTTGCAGTGTTTACTTAAGAATGATGTTCTTCCCTTGTTTTCTACAAATCAGACCTACATTCCTTAATTAGTCTGACCTCTTTAAAAAGACCAGCTAAGTTGCTCTTGCCATTTTGGGCAATTTTTGCTCGTTGTGGTCTCCTCAATGGAAGGGCTGCATTAATTTCTGTTTTAGAACCAAGTGGACACCACAGAGGAGAAAGCTAGGCCTGCATACAAAGCCGGAAGCACAATCATAGTAGCTGATCCCAGCAGCAGTTTTTGGTTCAGGCTCCTGTTGACTGACCTTCATGTTCTTCCCTATCTTTACCAGAATCTTCAACTAGGAAATGATGTTAGGAAGGAAAAAAGGGGCCCGATAGAAGGGAGCCAAAGACCACTGCTCACCAAGCTCGAACTGCTCCTTCCTCCAGTCTGAAAAAGAGCAATATGAAGTGAGATCAAGATGCAAACACCCCAGGGAATGAAAGGAAGGCGAGATGCTTCCTTCCCTGGCTCACTGCTTTCCCCTCTCGACTCCCCTCACGTCCTCCTCTGAGCCCCTCAGACTCCGAGTGCCCAGAAACTACAGTGCGCTTCCCTGTCTCAGGTTGGGAACTGCCATCTCATTCATCCCAGTGCTGGGAAAATAAGTTTCTCCTGCCAGAGCCAGGTTTGGGGCACCAGGAGAAGGGTCCAATGTCCTAGATGCCTATGCTCTTAAGACCTTTATGGCCCTCCTCATTAAGAATGAGATCTAAAAAAGTGTCCTTTCACTTAATTTTGTTTTTTCCCAGCTTATGACTTCCTAGAGGAAAGCGTAAGCTTATGACTAAGACCTTTAAATTGACCCTGTTATTTTGACCCCTGTAATCAGAATGTTAATATTTTTTCCAGAGACAGATTACTGTATTTGCTTCTGCCTATGGGACCTGTGATTTTATTTAGAGCTTGGATATTCTCATAAGAGTCTTGGGACAAAGGCTAATAAAGACACATCCATGATTCATGACAGGAGCAGCATTATGGTCTCTCACTGAACGTCCCTCCTGTGACAAGTGTAATACTCTAATATGCTGAGTCTACGAGTACAGGAGTCCAGAAGAACCTCTGAGATCGTGTGCTCCAAACTCTTCATCTTAGAATAAGGAAACTGAAGTCAAAACAAAGACTGTAACTGGTGGAGTTAGAACTAAAGCTCCTGTCCTAATCCTGAGAATTTGCTGTGTCCTCTAAAGCCACGGGAACATTTTTAAGCATCTTGTGAAACAAAACTCTTAATAAAACCTGCTTAATCAACTTTGATTCTTGGGAGGGACTTTCTTTTTATCAAACGCTTATCAGCCTGCGTGTAGTTCATAGCTCCCTTTCCCAGTGGACTTTGAGATCCACAGGATCAGAGATAATGGCTTAAGCCGCGAACACCCAGCACAACATCTGGCATACACAACTGCACACATGTGCATTCAAAAATGATCTAGCATGCTTCCGAGGTCCAGATCTATTACAGATGCACACATACACACTTATAAACCCAAACAATACGCAGAAGGTATAAAAATAGTCAATTCCTTCTACCACTAAATAAACATATTTTTATAAATGATGTTGAGATATTTTCAGGCTTTTCAAACATAACTTCATCCCTGTATTTTGAACTTTACTTTCTTTATTTCAAATAGGTAAAATAAGCAAACTCATAGTTTATATTTTTTCAAAATATATTGTCTGCTCTTTTAAACTTTATTTGTAATACAGAGATGCTGACATAATAGCATATTCTCTATTCTTTCCAAATCTCATCAAAATTGCTCTGAGTTCTGCCCCTTCCGGCTCTGCAGTGGATGGACTAACAATCCATGCTGAGTCATACCCTATCCGTGCTGTGAAATTTCCAAGTTAGCAGTTATTTCTCCTTCATTCTTGGCTCTGGAAAACAATCGATTACTTAAGCCTTGAAATACAAAATACTACAGGTCGAAAGGGAATAAATTTTCACAGCTTGCAAGTGGATGTGTGTTTGTGGTGGGTCTGTGTGTGTTTCTGTCTTGGCCTATGAGGCTCAGAGTAACAGACGCACTTGGCAAGATTGAAGGCCAGAGAGTTACTTACTTACCAGGATACAGCAGGGCCTTCTTCCAATCTAAACAGAACAAATCCAGGTAAAACATTGTGAGACATAACTCTGGGGCCTCAAATTCCACTCCCTCCCTCTTATTTTTCTTCCACTAATTATTATTAGATCTTTCAGCGTTTTCCCCTGAGGAGAGGGAGCTGAGAAAGTGTTCGGCATCAGGACCTCAGGCGGCCTGGGAAACCCACAGTCTCTTACCTTCAGCGTACAGTTTCTTTCTCCTTTCTGGAAGAAACGACATTCAGTGAGAGACCCAGAACAGTGAAAGGAGAACAAGTTTTGCACGGGGCATGAGAAGAAGCAAGACTCACCGAGCTCTGTTGTGACATTTGCTGAAAGAGGAGAAAATATAGACTCCATCAAAGTGAGTTTTAGCTGCTCCTGAGTTCAGGGTGTAGCTAAATGAATTCAGTTCAGCCTTCCCTAAGGGCACCATGGTTAAGCAGGTGAGAAAGATTAGTCTTAGAAGTCAAACCTAAAATGACAAGAGCTAAGAAAAGTTGCCTAGAGAGTGTCACGGGGTCACAGAGAAAGGTGTACCCATGCTTCATAGCAGTTTAAGATTCCTTAGGTGTTTCCAAAGCTTGTCCTTGAAGGACGAATAGGAAGAGAAGGTAGTGGAAGGCGTTTCCACAGGAGGAACAGCAGCTCAGGCTGGGACGTGCAAGGACAAGGCCTGGTCCGAGCCACGCGGAGGAGGCTTCCTGACTGCAGATCTCTCAGCGTCCCTCATGGCTTTCTCCTTTCCTAGGGCTCCTAGCTCTTTGGAATTCTTAGGCCCTGTGTTTTCCTCGGGTCCTTTGGCAACCTTTTATTTCCTCGCCTGCTCTATACAATGTACGCCCAGCCTTTTCACAAACCTCTGGTCTGCCCCGCTGCCCCAAATTACCTTTGGCATCAAGTGCCATTTCTTTTTCATTCTTCATCTGATCTCTTTCATGAGATTCTTTCTTCCTCTTCTTCACTTCTCTCTCTTTGGCTTGGTGTTCTCGCCAGCCAGTGTAGCTGATCCCAATGAGGAGGAGCACCAGCACAGGGAGTGTTCCAGCCAGGGCTGCCTTCCACGGACACACCTTGGGGAAGAAGGGCTCTGACACAGCCAGATGCAGACGCAGTGAAGATCGACCTGGGGAAGCCCTTCCCTCTCCCTAAGGCTCCCTGCAGCCCCCTGCCTCCCTCCCTGCCCTTACCACACCCCCGACTCTGCTTTGGGGTTTGTGCTCACTGACCTGGGAGGAAGATGGTGGCCACTTTCTCCTGCCCAAAGAGGGGATTCTGGATGGAGCAGGTCACATTGCCCAGAGAACTGTCTGTGACCACAAGTGATGCTTCCGCGTAGAAGAGCCCATCTCCATCTTGGGTCTGAGACTCAGAGAGGGATGGGAGCTTCACTCCCCCCATGTCACTCCACTGCAGCCTGGGTTTTGGGAACCAGCCGCCTGAGGAACACTGCACTCGAATCCCGCCATCCTCAGGCCCCGTCATGTGAATGTGAGGGACGGAGCCCAAGCCTGAGGAGAGAAGGCATGTGCCTGAGGCATGTGGTGTTTGGTGCTCATGAGTCTCTGAGGCTGAAGGCCAAGCTGTCCTTCACTAGACTGGGGAAGGACTGAAGCTCAGAGGTCAAGAAGCCATTCAAAGCCAGCATTATGCTGACCTGTGATGCACTTCGAAATTGAATGAAGGCCTATGCACTGCACTTGGAGTAAGACAGCTTTGAGGTCATTCCAAGAAGAGAAATGAACAGGAAAATTACGGTTAGAAAAAGGAGTTTAATTTTATTACTTGTCTTTCACTCCTGACTGGGTAAAACTAATGTTTGAGGGTATCAGTACCTATCTGAACCAATACTAGTCAATTAATTCTCTAGGTTCTTTGGGGATACCAAATAGCAGAAATATTGCCTTTGCTGGTGTTTAGAAGTGAATAGAATATACAGTCTTATCCTCACAGTCCAGCTTAGAAAACTAACATTCTGTGAGATAATGTAAAATGTCATCATACGGAAGACCACAGAAATGCCAGGTTAGAGATCCAGATGTCCTCACCTTTCTCTTTGCTTTATAGAAGGACATGCACTGTCTGTGCCAAGTTAACATACCTATAACATGCAGCTCCACAATGGCCTCCTGGGAGATGTGACCATCTTTAAAATAACAACGGTACTGGCCATTGTCAGTGGCACGAACGTGGTGGATCAGCAGGGCCACGGCCCCCTTGCTGATGGAATCCGCCACCAGCTCCGCCCTGCCGTGGTACTCCAGCATCTGCTCTCCATCATGTTCCTGTCCGTCCTGGTACACAAGCACAGTGCGGGAGAGCTGGGCTCGGTACCACCGGATGTGCATGTGGGCTGTACTCTGCTCAGGGGACAGCTGGCAGGGCAGAGTGGCATCTG
Organism: Glossophaga mutica; assembly: GCA_039655065.1. Taxonomy (NCBI): domain Eukaryota; kingdom Metazoa; phylum Chordata; class Mammalia; order Chiroptera; family Phyllostomidae; genus Glossophaga; species Glossophaga mutica. The sequence goes on from CM077306.1 coordinate 108,617,069, forward strand.
CCCCCAGCAGGGCCACGACGGGTTCAGCTGGTCCTTTCACAGAAAACCCAGGTGCTGTATAAGAATCAGAGACAGATTAGAGGGACAGGAGATGAGATGAAAGACCCATCAGCATTTCTTTATTTAGAGACCCATACATATTTGTTTCTTATTTTCCAAAAGTATATATATATTTAAAATTTATTTATATATAAAAATCTTACTTTTTCCATTGTATTCCCCTGAAGTAACAACTGTCCATAGTTTGGCATGTGATAATGTTAGGTAGCAGCCAGAAATGACTGGCCAGACTGGAAATAGAGCAGGGCCCCTGCCCAGTGCAGTCTAGTGAAGAACTCAAAACAAGAGGCCAGGAGCAAACTGGGAGACACGTCCCACCTGTCGACTCAGCAGGCTTGAGCCTGGTGTGATGAGATGCCAGGTGTTCCAAGAATTACAAGTGGAACGGCGATAGCACACGAGGAGGAGAGCCCTTGAAATTTTGTGTGTACCACTTCCATGGAAAAGAAACCCTTTGTAAGGCTTTCCCTAGCTAGGAAAGGATATCTTTGTAACTATATATTAATCTCAAGGTCTGGAAGAGGGAGGAGGAGAGGAACCTTGAAGATGGTTAAAGTATATAACCCTGGGACCAGATTAGCTGAGTGCCCACTTGTAGTCTCTGCTCAAGTGTGCAGAACAAAGTTACTAAAAAACTTACCAATAACTTTATTTCCTCTACACGTGGGATATTCAGACTAGCTGAGTGCTTGCCCAAATTTTCATGTTCAAGTGTATTTCACAAATACATTTGCTATCTCATTCCCACTGTACATGTTCATCTCTCATCTGAATTCTTCTCTTGTGAGCAAGACAAGAAGCAAGGGGGGGAGCTCCTGACTAGGGTCTCCCTAGTAACGAGAAATTATTTTTAATGCATTTATATGTAAGCTAGGTAAAACCTATGTAAAAGAGATTTATTGAGAATTAAATATGGCAAAGTAGCATATTAAGCATCTATCTTTTTTTGTGGCCAAGCGGGTATTGGGAGGTACTTCTCCCTTCATTCATCCCTTTGGCTCTCAGCGCTCTGGTCCTAGGCAGATAAGTAGATCTTTGGGACCCTGAATTTTAGGTTACCACATGCTGGGGTGCAGTGGAGGGAGGGTTATAGTGTATGGCTTTCCCGAGGTGAAAACTAGAATTTATAAGGTAAGGTAGGCTGTTTTTTTTTCAAATAGCCATGAAGGCTTAAAATCACAGAAAAATTATTTTCCTGAATAGATAAAGAAGATGTGGTATGTGTATATATATATGTGTATATATATAATGGAATATCCTGGGCAAGGAGCATGACACTGGCTACCAGGCTGGATGGAGGCCATGGTCCCCCTTCCTTTCTATTCCTGTGGACAACACAATGTACTGGTATAAGGATCTATGTTCTTTACCAGTTGATACTGGGCTGTTGGTTATACATGTTATATGAGACATTTAATTTAGAAAAAGGTATTTGATGCTACTTATAGCCACAATGAAGTGGAAAATATCATTCTGCCTCACACAAATGGGATGATTATATGTCAATTTCTGCAATAAGGAACATCCAACCATTTTATTAACAGTACACAGAGCACTAAATGTTGATAGTTCCTACACCATCATGTTTAAACTTTCCCACATTGGTGTATATTTATATCGCTTCCAGTTGATTATTACTACAAATAGCCCCACTGCAAACATTTTACATATGTAATAGTGTACACACGGAAGAGAGCTTCTCTAGGATAGATTCTTGTAGAACTGCTGAGTCAACATATATGGAAATTAAACATTCGATACTCACTGCCTAACTGACCTTAAATTAAAGAGATAAAAGTATCACTATTATAATCTCATAGCTGGCTTATCTTTAAACCTGGTGTCTAAAAACTTTATTGTGAAGGCCCTTTTATTTTAAAATGAAAGAGCTCATATCCCAGAAATAATAGTTTTTCCAAGGTTATAAGCAGACAAAGCTCAGGGATCTTAAGTCCAAATTCTTTGTACTCAGACTTGGGTTTTCTTGGCAGTGCGAACATTACAAAGCACATTTTACAAACATTAGCATCAAAACTAGACAGGCTAAAATCTCACATACTCATTAAAAGTTTACTTCATCGGTAAATACTAGAGCTGTGAGCTTTACGAGGTCTACTCAAAGGAGGAAGGGCCGTGGCTACGACGGAGATCAGAGATCAGAGATCGCTGCCATTCCTGGCCCAACCCTTCAAGCCTCCCGCGGGCGGCGGCAGCCGCAGCCACAGCGCCCCCAGGATGTGAATGCCTTTGAGAGCGGGTAGAGCTGGGACAGCTGGACAACCATTTTGTCATTATGTAAGAAGAGCCACTGAAAATCAACCAGTAAATAAAAAGCATGAGGGAGAACACTGACCTGCCAAGCACCACGTGGGCACCTGGAGGAGGAGGAGAGGGAGCAGAAAGCCAGCAGCACAGGCAGGAAAACCCACCATCTTCTTCAGGGCAGGAGGCGGAGCTCGCCGGGAGCACAACGCCTTCACTCCGACCCAGGTGCTCTGGGGGAAGGGCGGAAAAGGGCAGAGGGAACCAACAGGCTTAGAAAAAACATCCCCTGTTCAAACATTTACTTTTATACACAGGTTTTTGTCCGTTTTCCCTCACAGACTTTAAGATTAACACTACCAACCCCCGCCCCACTGGGTTTCCCTTTCCTGTCTTTTTTTCTGAAAACTGGCTGTCTCCCCAGCAGTGTAGACAGCTGCAAACCGTTCTCTCGTGTCCTGCGAGACATTTTGCTTTCCTGGGGACGCACCCTCTCTCCTGGGCTCTTGAAATAGAAAACCTTGAGCTCAAAGCTGAGAAATTAAGTAAGACAAAGTCAGTTCACTCTGAGCAAATCTATCTTCTTCCTTCTTGCACTTATTCCTTCCTTCCTTGATACATTATTTACTTCTTTGACCGCAAATCTCTCCTGTGGCTTAACTCCTAATATGGAAGGTAGTTTCTTCACCACGTAACCCAGAGACCCACATGTCCCAAAGACACACCTGCACATCACCGCTCTCTTCTTTCTCACCATCTGTATTGGGCCACGCGGTGTTCCTGGAAGCCTCTGGTCTTCTCAGTACACCTGCAAAGCTCAGCGCGAGACAATTTGCACCTGGTTATCCTTGCAGCCAGCATCTGAGGGTGTGGCTGCAGGGGCTGGGAGCAGCAGCTTTCTAACCCATACCTGCATTGGGAAAATATTCTCAGAAGGAGGAACAAAGAGGGCTTCTAAGAAGTGGCATTTGAATGCCTCTCCTAGAATGTGCCTGATGAGAAAGGCAGAGGCTGCCTCTAGATCTAGTTACTTTGAAAGTGGAGGTAATAAAGACCATCCCAGTGATCTTTGGACTGAGCTGACCTATAGTACGATAGGAACTCTAAAATAGCTTTGGTGGAAAATGCTCAGAGTAGCTTCCTCCTCTGCCATGCAAAGGGCTGAATACACATCATTCAGAGAGAGGAACTCTTCTTCCTGTGTGATATTCAGGTGTTTTGGTCATCCCAATGTTCCATACACAAATGTAACCAACTTAGAGACTAAAACCAACAGGAGCATGCTTCCTCGCACTGCACCCTAAATGACATTAGAAGCCCCGTGCAGGGCTGTGCAGGGGAAATAGGTCGGGAGTGGAAGGCTCTGTGCTCCGAGAACCCAAGGGCTGTGTTGCCAAGAACCAAAGGGCTCCTAAGAGTGCAATAGACACAACACCACAATTGTACGGCGCCAGACATAGAATGCACTCGAAAGGTATGCTCTTTCCATTTCACATACTTTCCAAGTCCAATTCGTGATTCCTCACATCACACAAGGTTTACAGATAACCAGGGACACAAACAGCAATTGCACAAATACTGGTGTGGGAGCCACTAACAGTCTGGCCAGAGGGCCACCAAGCTCCTAAAGTCTCCAGAGACAGCGAGGTGCAATCAGCTGTTAAGAAATTTGGGGTATTGAGATATAACTTACATACAATGGAAGTATGGGTTTTCAATCACATTTCAGTGAGGTTTCACAAATGCTGACACTCATGTCACCGTCACCTTGATCAAAATGTAGAGCATTTCCATCTGTTGAAAATTTTCTTCATGTCCATTGTTAGGACAATCCAGGAAAAGCAAACGGTGTCTGATGTAAATCACGACACCTTAGTCTTGCCTAGTCCAAAATTTCAAAACAACAAAAAGGAATCACAGAGGATATATGTCTTTTTGTTGGCCTCCTCAGTTAAACAGGATGCTTTCTGAGATTCAACCATACCATGTGTGCCAGTCCTTTTATTTTTTTTTTAAGTTTAAATCAGTTTTAATGTTCTATAGACATTTAAATGACATAATGTGTTTTTCAGAAAGGTTATATTTTTCTATTGTTGTCCAAGTATGGTTGTCTCCATTTCCCCATACCTTACCCCCCTGCCCCACCCATCCCCACCATCCACTCTTGATCCTACCCACCTTTGGCTTTGTCCATGTGTCCTTTATACATGTTCCTTGACGACCCTTCCCCTTCATTCCCCCGTTATCCCCCTCCCTCACTCCTCTGGTTACTGTCAATTTGTTCTTTATTTCAGTGTCTTTGGTTATATTTTGCTTGCTTGTTTTGTTGATTAGGTTCCACTTATAGGTGAGATCATATGATACATCTTTCACCGCCAGGATTATTTCACTTGGCATATTGCTCTTCAGTTCCATCCATGCTGTAGTGAAGGGTAGGAGTTCCTTCTTTCTTCCTGCTGCATAGTATTTCATTGTGAAAACGTACCACAGTTTTTTGATCTACTCACTTACTGATGGGCACTTAGGCTGTTTCCATCACTTGGATATTGTAGATAATGCTGTTATAAACACTGGGGTGCATAGGTTCTTTTGAACTGATGTTTCAGGATTCTTAGTGTATAGTCCCAGCAATGAGATTGTTGGATTGAAAGGCAGTTTCATCTTTAGTTTTCTGAGGAAATTTCATACTGCTTTCCATAGTGGTTGTACCAGTCTGCAATCCCACCAACACTGCACTAGGGCTCCCTTTTCTCCACATCCTCTCCAACACTTGTTTGTTGATTTGTTTATGATGCCCATTCCCCAGGTGGTGAAAGACAAATACCACATGATCTCACCTATAAGTAGAACCTAATCAACAAAACAAACAAATGAGCAAAATAGAAGCAGAGGCTTGGAAATAAAGAACAAACTGACAGTAACCAGAGGGGAGGGAGGACAGGGATAATGGGGTACAAAGGGGAAGGGGCAAACAAAGGAACACAAATAAGGGGCTCATGGGCATGGGCAAAGGGGGGGTGACTGTGGAAGGGGGGGCGGGGTAGGGGAGAGCAGTTCGGAAAATGGCGGGACAACTGTAACTGAACAACAATAAAAAAGTGATCATAGTAATTCTTGATTAAGGTAAATTTCTTGATCTAGGTATATGAAAGTAGCATTTAGGATCTGGGCTTAGTAACAGTCTAGAACAGGAGTGTCAAACTCATTTTTACCAGGGGCCACATCAGCCTCGCAGTTGCCTTCAAAGGGCCAAAATAATGTTAGGACTGTATGAATGTAACTACTCCTTAACTAGGGACAAGGAGCTCGGTGCTGCTGCTGGGTAGAAACAAGGTGGAGGGTCGGATTCCGCCTGCAGGCCTTGTGTTTCCTATCTGTGGTCTAGAAAGTCAACCTTGAACTTCATTTCTGTAAAATCTGTTTTGTTATTTGCTTTCCTTTATAGAGTCACTGAAAAAAGAGCTGGTAAATTCTCCATTTTCTTTGCTAAATAGGCATTATTTTTTGTTGTATACTTGGCATCCCATGAGCTGTTACTCCTTTTCAGACCGAAGGAAGGAACTGTATCAACAAGGTGAGTTACAGTGAGGTTATGGTTGGGCCAACCATCTCATTTGCCCCTGCTCTGACCACCTCCTATTGATCTTGTTGGCGAAGGGGCATTCCCCACCCTAAATAGAATAAGATGGTCAGACACTGACACCTGACACTGGACAGATGAGACTGACAGCAGTTTATTAATCACATACATTCACATCCTGGGGAGGGCACCACACACTGTGCGGGACCACACGGGGGTTGCACTTGGGAGTAGAGCAAAGCAGCAGGGGCTGTGGGAGGAAGGTTTGTGGTTACAAGAGGGTGAGGAGCTCCTGTTTTCTGTGGAAGTATGTGATTGGCTTGTTCGAGTAATTTTGCCAATTACTCAATGGAGTGAGGTGCAGTCCACTATTATTAGGCTGACAGCCAGTTGGGGTTCCACTGGCTAGGCTGATAAGGAAATGAGCTGGGCAGGGAGCTTTTCCTGCTGGATGGAAGCATATCTGGTGAGAACGGAAATGCACAATTTGGCATCTGAAGGCCTGTGAGTCAGCAAATGGAATTTCAGGCTTTACAGTACACTTTTACAATTCATAGCCTATTCTCTTCTTCTCCCAACAGAACCAGACCCTCATATTTTATCACAGATATGTTGGTGGATGTGGAAAACTGAGGAACTAAAACAGGAGGTATAGAAAAAGACAGATGTCCCAGAATTGTCACTGAGATGATGATCACAGAAATACAGCTGTATCACAGACCTGATTTCATGTGGCTGCAGCAATTTCATATTCTGATGTGAGTGTCCTGTGAATGGGAGAATCTAATTCCTTTGCTTTATTTCAGACTAGAGAAAAACTGGGTCATATGCTGGTGAGCATCTGTTTGTCTTGGGGCTTCAGGTGCACCAGGATTTCATGAGGTGATTCCAGGGCGTTTTTAGATAGGGGCCTTTTTCTGGAGACTTTATTTTGAAGCTGGGTATCCAGAAAAATACAGGGGCTAAGGGAATAAGCACCCCACTAGTTCAGAGGACACGTTCTTGCCATATTGTAACACATGATTTTTTTCTTTTTAGACTGGAGAAAGGAGCCTTTCAAAGCAGGTGAGTGATCATATTCTTTTGTTTCACATAATCTCCTTTATACCAATGAGAAACTCTTGCGTTTGTGTAAACTCCCAGCAACACCTACCTGGTTATGCATTTCATGACTTTCACTTCACCTTCAACCTCATGCTGACACATTATGGGATTTTTTACTGTTCTGATACCGTTCATTCAGCATAACTTTATACAAGTATTTATTCAGAGTCAAATAAATAAAGCCGATGTCTGACTTCATGGGAACATGCACATACAAAGTATAATGAATGTTGTAAGTAATAAACGATTGCTGCGAGAAAGAAAAATGGTGAATTAAGGAAATTCCCTGAAGAACTGATGTTTAGTCTGAGGCTTCAGTGGTCTGATAGATTTATTCCTGTGCATAACATTGACAGAGTAGTTCGGTCTGAAAGAAGTCTGTCACGTAACCATCCTAAGACAGAGTGGAGCTTGTTGCATCTCAGTGCAAGGGGACAATGGCCCCTGGCCACCTTAGAGGCTTTCCAGGGTTGTGAATTGATTATCAATTTCTAGCAATGCTTCTTTACTCTGAATATCCCTGCTCTACACATATTTTTCTAGTTAACATAACCTTTCAAAAATTGAAATATATCTCATATATCACATACAAATTTTTAGAAAAACTTTAGTTATTGAAAATGGTTGGTTTGACAAGAATCAAACACTTCTAGTAGTACTAGTACTATTGCTACTCTTACTACCAGTATTAGTGGTATTGGAACTATTGGAAGCTAAAGTTTACAGAGTGTTCATCGAGGGCAAGACATAGTATTAAACTCTCTACACATTTTCTGTTTTTTTCTCACACTAGTTCTATGCTGAGAGACTATTATTATGTTCATCATCATGAAAGCAAAGTGAGGCTGAGAGAAACAAAAGTAGTTTCACCAAGATCTCAGCTACTATGGACAGAGAGGTTGTCAAAATTCAGATCTTTCTCACTATAGAGCCTGGGATTTCAACCACTAGAAATACAATATAAGGGTGTGTGAGATGTGGATGACTTAGTTATCACATACACCCACAGAAAAATGATACGAAAGAAGCTTACATGAAAATAGGCACAGGGTGACTGGAAATATGACAGGGCTTAATTGTTAAGAGCAAGCAGTGAAGCGCTGGCATTTAGAGGAAAGTGGGGACCCTGTCCTGAAACACCCGGTCCTGAGGATTTCAGATAAGACAGCTGTCTAGGCTACATGGTTTCCACCTGTCGGGAACAGATGGTCACTCAAGGTCCTGTCAACTCTGGCTTTCTAGGTTCTACACATCATGAGTCTCCTATGAATAGACATGGGGCAGAACATTAGTTGTTTTACCCACTCTTCCATTTCTCTCCCTCTTCTTTCCCTCCTTTGCCCTTCCCCTTTATTTGCATCTTTCCTAAGGCCAACAAGTCCTTACTGTAGAGTGACCTTAATTTTTTTCCCCATACCTGCAGAGGCTATTACTCTGGATCCATACACAGCTCATTCCAAACTCATTTTATCTGAGAGTAAGAAACATGTTTCTTCAATAGAAAATGTTTCTCAGAACGATGCTGCCCCCACACACCAAGGGCAAGAAGAGTCTGAAACCATCTTCAGCATTCTGGGCCAGAACTGCTTTGTCACAGGGAGATATTACTGGGAGGCAGAAGTAAATGTGAAAACAGAAGGTGGACCTGGTACCGTATGTGTTCTGGGTATCTGCTCAGATACAGTGAGAAGAGAGGGGTGGTTTGTAGAATGTCCAGAGAAGAATTTCTGGGTGCTAGCATACAAGGAAGGAGAGATCAGGGCTCTCACTTCCCCCTGGAGTCTCTGTCGCTGAGGCAAGTGCCCCCACTGGATAGTTGTTTTCCTGGACTGGGAGGGTGGGGGTTGGGAGGCTGGGGGTATGTCCTTTAACAACAGGGCTGATGGGTCTCACATCTATTTCTTTACTCGAATCACTTTCTGTGGGATCCTCTGTCCTTATTTTAGCTTTCAGGGTCCTGGAACATCTGTGGCCATCTGCTTAACTTCAGATCACACTGAAACTTGTCCTGATTCTTCTCCAAATACCCCTGGAACACACTTAAGGCACTGTGATCTCTATTGCCTCCATAGGAAGGGAAGGGAAGTGAATTGTCTGCTTCCACTCAAAGTTCTTATAGGTAAGAATTTATTTTTAGAGAGGGGAAGGAAAGAAGAAAGAGAGAGAGGAAGAAAGGGAGGGAGAGAAACATCAATGTGTGGTTGCCTCTTGAGCACCCCCTACTGGGGACCTGGCCTGCAATGCAGGCATATGCCCTGACTGAATTGAACCAGCCACCCTTTGGTTCGCAGGCTGGCATTCACTCCACTGAACCACACCAGCCAGGATGAGAGTAGCTCGGTTTCATTAGGCATCATTTCAATCCCTTTAAAAGAGGGAGAGATAGAAAGAGGAATGGGACAACTGGAAAATGTTTAGGGGAATTTCCTCTAATGTTACCTTTGGGGAAGCACACTCTCTTTTTGAACAGCAACAATTTGTTACAAGAAAACTCTGAACAAATGTATGGCACTTCTTCTGTTCTCCTGCTCAGTGTGTGTTGAAACAAATATTTAAAAAACTACGTTAAAAAAAGAAAATCTTTCCTCTTACTATTTGTGTTATCAAATGTGGAGGAGGAGGTAGTATTTGAAGGGGAGGCTCAACAGTTGAGTGAATTTTCAATACATGTTACTATTTTTGGAAATACACAGAAATTTGTTCAAATCTTCTGAAAGTTAACAATTCAGCTTGTCCTTGCCTCACTGTACATTGACTTGTAAACCTGGAGTTTCCCATGAGGTGGAGAGGACTGATACATGACTATAAAATATTTGAGCAGGATATCAAGCATTCTTGGAGGCAAGAGCCTCATCCCCTTTTTAAAAATAAATTCTCACTGGTTAGCAAGTCCAGAACTTTTTACTCTGTGAGTATGTGAATGAGAAAGAAATTGATGCTGCAGTTTATGTTAGTTAAATAGGAGTGAAGAAATATCTGCAGCCTTCATGGAGAAAGAGTCATTGACAACACCGCTTTTCCCTGCTTTCTGATCATGTTCTTCCCACTGTTGAGGGTTTCCTTTGCCTTTAATGCAATTAAGCCTTCTCTAACTGTTACCACCAAGAAGCTTATGTCTTCAAGGATATAAAATATGATCTGGAGACGGGCTGTGCGACCATAGGTGCCTGTGCGTGATCACAGACAGCTGCGCACACGTGCGAATGGAGAAGGCTGCACAACCAGTGACCAGAGACCTGTAGCCCATCCTGGGAACCGGGGAATGCAAGCGATCCGTGGGAGAACCAGATCCCACGCATGTGAACCCAGGGAGTGCGCATGATCCATGGGAAACCCGGAGCTCACTCCCGTGAAATTAGAGTGAGTGCACGCAAAGCAGGAAATCTGGAACCCACACCCGTAAACTCGGGGTAGGTGCACGTCCCGTAGGAGACCTGAGCTCACACCCATAAACTCGGGGAAGTGTGTCCTCCCCAGGAGGCTCAGAATGCACACCCGAGGCCCTGTGCAGAGAGGTACCGGGCTAGCCCTGGGGAGAGTAGCTCAAAGATGACTGAGTGCTGAACAGGGAGAAAAGCAATACGGTTACCCCTCGGCCATTGCAGCCAGCAAGACCAGAAAAACCAGAAAAACCAGCTTGGCAAGTTTGAAAACAGCAAGAGTTTTGTTTTTTTGTTTGTTTTGGGGGTTTTTTAAAAAATGATTTATTATTATTATTTTTTATTATTCTTATCTTTTTTACCCCTCAACTCCTTTTGCTTCTCTTCTTTCTTGTTTTATTCCTTCTTCCTTTTTTCTAATTTTATCTCTTCCTCTTTTTTCTTCCTTTTTCATTATTTCCCTCTTTTCTCTTTTTAAATACCCATGAGTGAGACAAAAAAAAAAAGAAAACCAAACCCTGAAACTGTGAAAAAACAAGAGTCGGTCCCAAAGAGGGGGCATCCCAACAGCTGAGACAGTGGAAGCTGTGAACACCAGGATACCCGAAGGAGACTCCACCACTGAATCTCACAGGTATTCTACCACAGAAGTACACACCATAAACCCAGGGAGCCAGAACAGATCAATGTAAGAAGCTGAGACTAACAAGAGTCTCACAAACAATGTGAAGACAAAGAAACAATCCCCAAATGAAAGGAAAGGAGGAAGCCCCAGAAAGAATGCTAAATGAAATGGAGGCAAATAAACTATCAGATATTGAGTTCAAAGCAATGGTTGTCAGGAAGCTCCATGAGCTCTCAATGAGCTAGCAGAAACTACAGGAAGCTACGATGAACTCACTGCAAACTATATCAACATGAAAAAGGAAATAGAAACTATCAACAAGGGCCAAGAGGAAATGAAGAATACAATTTCTGAACTGAAAAACACAGTAGAAGGAGTGAAAAACAGAATCGATGAAGCAGAAGTTCGGATAAGTGAGTTGCAGGACAAAGTAGGAAAATACACCCAGAAAGAGCAAGAAAAGGAAAAGAGGCTCAGAAACAATGAAGAGGGATTAAGAGAAATGCAAGACAATATGAAATGTAATAATATCCATATAATAGGAATACCAGAAGGAGAAGAAGAAGAGCAAGGGATAGAAAACCTATTTGAAAACATAATGATGGAAAACTTCCCTAATTTGATGAGAGAAAAGTTACACAAACTCAGGAAACGCAGAGTCCCAATAAAGAGGAACCCAAAGAGGCCCACTTCAAGACACATCATCATTAAAATGGCAAAATTCCAAGATAAAGAGAGATTCTTAAAGGCAGCAAGGGAGAAAAAGGAAGTAACATACAAGGGAGTCCCAATAAGGTTAGCATCTGACTTCTCAGTGGAAACGCTCCAAGCCAGAAGAAAGTGGCAAGAAATATTCCAAGCAATGAGAACCAAAGGCCTGCAACCAAGATTACTTTATCCAGCAAGGCTTTCAATCAAGATAGAAAGCCATATAAGGAGCTTCCCAGACAAAAGAAGTCTAAAAGAATACACCTTTACCAAAACAGTTCTGCAAGAGATACTAAAGGGACTGCTTTAAGGAAAGGAAGGGAGAGAGAGAGAGAGAGAGAGAGAGGAACACAGGTATGAAAATGGCAATGAATCAGTGCCTATTAATAATAACCTTAAACATAAATGGATTAAATGCTCCAATCAAAAGACACAGAATAGCTGAATGGATAAGAAAGCATGGCCCATGCATATGCTGCCTACAAGAGACCCACCTCAGGACAAAAGACCTACACAGACTCAAAGTGAAGGGCTGGAAACAAATTTTCCAAGCCAATGGACAGGGAAAAAAGCCAGGGTAGCAATACTCGTATCAGACAAAATAGACTTCAAACGAAGGGCCATAAAGAGAGACCCAGAAGGTCACTTCATAATACTCAAGGGAAGAATCCACCAAGAAGACATAAACATTGTTAATATATATGCACCCAACATAGGAGCACCAAAATACATCAAGACAATTTTAGAGGACTTCAAGAAAGATATTGACAGCCACACAATTATAGTAGGGGATTTTAACACCCAACTTTCAAAAATGGACAGATCTTCCAAACAAAATATCAACAAAGATATTGTGGCATTGAATAACACTCTAGATGAAATGGACTTAACTGATATATATAGAGCCGTTGATCTCAAAGAAACTAAATAGATATTCTTTTCAAATGTACATGGAACATTTTCAAAGATAGACCACATGATAGGACACAAAACAAGCCTCAACAAATTCAAGAAAATTGAAATCATACAAGCATTTTCTCCGACCACAAGGGACTGAAGCTAGCAACCAACCCCAAAAGGAAAAACTCAAAACCCTCAAAATCATGGAGATTGAATAGCATGCTATTAAACAATGAATGGGTCAAGAATGAAATTAGAATGAATTTCATTCTTGAATAAACTCACAAAGACCCAAAACTTATGGGACACAGTGAAGGCAGTCCTCAGAGGGAAGTTCGTAGCAATAGAGGCCTACCTAAAAAAGATAGAAACATTTCAAACAACTTAACCCTATACCTACAAGAACTCGAGGAACAACAACAAAGACAGCCCAGAGCAAGCAGAAGGAAGGAAATAACCAAGATCAGAGCAGAATTAAATAACATATAGACTAAAAGCACAATTCTAAAAATAAACAAAATCGACAAGGCTTTAAGCAGACTCATCAAGAAAAAAAGAGAGAGGACCTAAATAAACACAATCAAATGTGAAAGAGGAGAGATTACAACTGACACCACAGAAATACAAAGGATTGTAAGAAATTACTATGAAGAACTGTATGCCAAGAAATTTGAAAACCTAGGTGAAATGGACAAGTTTCTAGAAAAATATAATCTCCCAAAACTTAATGAAGAAGAAGCAGAAAGCCTGAACAGACCAATAACAGCAAATGAAATTGAAGCAGTAATCAAAAACCTCCTGACACACAAAAGCCCTGGACCAGATGGTTTCACAGGAGAATTTTACAAAGCATTTAAGGAAGAGCTAACCCCTATCCTTCACAGACTATTCAAAAAAAAAAAAAAATACAAGAAGATGGAAGACTCCCAAACTCTTTTTATGAAGCCAGCATCTTCCTAATCCCCAAACCAGATAAAGACACAACAAAGAAGGAGAACTTCAGGCCAATATCGCTGATGAACATAGATGCTAAAATCCTCAACAAAATATTGGCAAACTGCATCCAACAATACATTAAAAAGATCATACACCATGACCAAGTGGGATTCATCCCAGGGATGCAAGGATGGTTCAACACTCACAAATCAGTAAATGTAATACATTACATAATCAAAAGCAAAGACAAAAATCACTTGGTCATATCAATAGATGGGGAAAAAGCATTTGATAAGGTATAGCACTCATTTATGATAAAAACACTCAGCAAAGTGGGAATAGAGGGGTTATTCCTAACATAATAAAGGCTATATATGAGAGACCTACAGCCAACATCATACTCAATGGGCAAAAACTAAAATCTTTCCCACTAAGATCAGGAACAAGACAAGGTTGTCCACATTCACCACTTCTATTCAATATAGTACTGGAAGTCTTAGCCACAGCAATTAGACAAGAAAAGGAAATAAAAGGCATCCATCTTGGAAAGGAGGAAACAAAACTATCATTCTTTGCAGATGACATGATAGTGTACATAGAAAACCCTATAGACTCGACCAAGAAGCTGCTCAACCTAATAAATGAATTTGGCCAAACAGCCAGATACAAAGTCAATATCCAGAAATCATAGGCATTTTTGTATACCAACAATGAAACAGCATAAGCAGAAATCAAGAAAAAAAATTCCATCTGATATAGTGAAAAGAAAAATAAAATACCTAGGAATAAACCTAACCAAGGAGGTAAAAGACCTGTACTCAGAAAACTACCCAACACTGAAGAAAGAAATCAAGGAAGATACAAACAAATGGAAACATATACCGTGTTCATGGATTGGAAGAATTAACATCATCAAAATGTCTATACTACCCAAAGCAATTTACAGATTCAATGCAATACTTATTAAAGTACCAATGGCATATTTCACAGACATAGAAGAAACACTTCAAAAATTTATGTGAAACCATAAACGACTTTGATTAGCCGCAGCAATTTTGAGAAAGAAGAGCAAAGTAGGAGGAATCACAATACCTGATACCAAACTGCATTACAAGGCTACTGTAATCAAAACACCTTGGTACTGGCAAAAAAAAAAAAAAAACAACCCAGGCACGTGGACCAGTGGAATAGAACACAGAGCCCAGAAATAAACCCAAGTCTCTATGGTCAATTAATGTTCAACAAAGTGGGCAGCAACATAAAATGGAGTAAAAATAGCCTCTTCAACAAGTGGTGTTGGGAGAACTGGGCAGCTATGTGCAAAAAAATGAAACTCAAGCACCAATTTATGCCATATACAAAAATAAATTCAAGGTGGATAAAAGATTTAAATATAAGCTGTGACACCATTAAAGTCCTAGAGGAGAACATGGGCAGGGAAATCTCAGATATTTCACACAGCAACATTTTTACTGATGTGTCCCCTAAAGCAAGAGACATAAAGGAAAGAATAAACAGATGGGATCTCATCAAAATAAAAAGCTTCTGCACGGCTAAAGAAAACAGTATTAAAATAAAAAGAGAACCAACTGTATGGGAAAACATATTTGCCAATGATACCTCATACAAGGGTTTAATCTCCAAAATATATAAAGAACTTACATGACTCCAGTCTAAGAAGACAAGCAACCCAATTAAAAAATGGGCAAAAGACTTGAACAGACACTTCTCCAAGGAGGACATACAGAGGATCCAGAGACACATGAAAAGATGCTCGATATCACTAGCTATCACAGAGATGCAAATTAAAACCACAGTGAGGTACCACTTGACACCAGTCAGAATGGCCATCATAAACAAAGCAACAAACAAGTGTTGGAGAGGTTGTGGAGAAAAGGGGACCCTAGTGCATTGCTGGTGGGATTGCAGACTGGTACAACCACTATGGAAAACAGTATGGAATTTTTCTAAGAAAACTAAAAATGGATCTACCTTTTGACCCAGCAATTCTACTGCTAGTATCCTAAGAACCCTGAAACACCAATCCAGAAGAACCTATGCACCCCAATGTTCATAGCAGCACAATTTACAATAGCCAAGTGTTGGAAGCAACCTAGGTGCCCATCAGTAAATGAATGGATCAAAAAACTGTGGTACATTTACACAATGGAATTCCATGCAGCAGAAAGAAAGAAGGAGCTCCTACCCTTCACAACAGCATGGATGGAACTGGAGAGCATTATGCTAAGCTAAATAAGCCAGGTGGTGAAGGCAAATACCATATGATCTCACCTTTAACAGGAACCTAATCAACAAAACAAACAAGCAAGAATAATACAACCAAAGACACTGAAATTAAGAACAGGCTGGCAGTCACCAGAGGGAAGAGGGGAGGGAATTTCAGGGGAAAAGGGGAAGGGTTTAGAGCAACAAGTGTAAAGGACACATGGACAAAAACTAGGGGGGTGGAAATGGGAGAGAGGTGGGGAGGGCTGGGGTAGTGGGCTGGGATGGGAGTAAAAGACAGAAAACTATACAAGAACAACAATTAAAATAAAAATAAAAAATAAGACAAAAAATATGATCTGCGCCTGTTAAGTGAGCCTTCTCCTCCTGGTGGCAGAAAGGATCTACTTAGCTTTTTCTACACTATGGACA
This sequence comes from Glossophaga mutica, assembly GCA_039655065.1. NCBI lineage: Eukaryota > Metazoa > Chordata > Mammalia > Chiroptera > Phyllostomidae > Glossophaga > Glossophaga mutica. The sequence continues at coordinate 108,633,282 of CM077306.1, forward strand.
GATCTTTCAACCACAAGTCCCTGTAATACTCTTTCTTGGAAGACGCCTCTCCTTAGAAAAACCTCCCTGGCACATGAAGTGGCAAAGCCAGTGTTTGAACCCGGAAGAATAAACCCAGAGCCCAGAATATCGATGTCTCTGGCAGTAAAGAAAGGACTAACGCAACCAGCAAGGAATAATAAAGGCAGGAGAGAGGTAAGTAAACAGTGGAAAAATATTAATTGGTGTAATCAAATGGATGTGGTGGATAGGGAGTTTGTAAACATGAAAATCCTATATGTGGGACAACACCAAATTAGAAAAAAAATGGAATTGGAGCTGTGATATAGAGCAGGAAGGATAGTGGGTTTAGTTTGGGAAATTTTTCTTTTGTTCTCAAGTCAGGACATTCAGCAAAAGGTTCCCAAATGAATTTTTAGTATCTCTCCCGCAGGAACTAAATGGATATTTTGTCCTACAATGGGATTTTTTCACCTGATACTTATCCACTCATTTTAATGAGTTTTTGTCTTAAGCTTACAGACTGAGGATCATTGGCTGGAGGTGGACAATGAAAGAAAATATGAAGGTTGACGTTGTATTGGAATCAGTTGTAGAAATGTCAGGGATGGCCTAGTCCATAGCATCCTCATGTGTAGCTATGGGTAAATCTACAAGCAGTGAAGGGTCTCCAAGCAACCTATCGTTTCTGGCAAAGTAATGACCTTGAATTTACCATCTGACTCCATCAGTTCTTTATTGCTAAACTACTCTGGCAATCCTATTTTGAGTAGAGTTTATGACTGTATGATAAGACATTCACACAAAAAAGACTTACATAGAATAAAAACATTTTTAGGGCAGAAATTATGCCAATGAACAAAATAGTAGCAGGAGCTTAGATATATAAAACAGAATCACAGCTACTGGAAAGGGGAGCGGATAGGGAAGAATGGGTTGAAAGATGGTGAAGGGTTTAACCAAAGAACATTTTTATGCACAACACATGGACATGGACAACAGCATGGAGATTGGCTTGGGGAGGGGGGAGGGTGGGGGAGGGTGGAGGTGGGGAAAGGGAGAAAAAGTGGAAACAACTGTAACAGCGTAAAAAATAAAAATTAAATTAAAAAAATGAAAACAGAAATTATGTATTATTAAGCATTTTATCTCTAGGGCCTAGTACAGTACATTCTATAAATATTGATTCAGTAAATATCCTACTTTTATTCATGCATCCCACAAATGTTTATTGGATAATGATTTTATGCTACTTTTCTAGGTTGTGAGGATACATAAAAAGAAAAGTGTTTCTGTCCTAATTGAACTTATAGTTTACTGACAAGTGAGAAAAAGTCCTGCAAGCAAGTTAACAGATTTAGTTTCTCTGTTTCCAACAGTCACCTCCTTGAAACTAAGAGTCATCAGGTCTATGCATTCATTCTGAGCGTTGCCACGCTTTACATGACTCCAGCCAACCATCTGTGCATCAGAACTGGACCGCTGATGGGCCGACCCAGTCACTCGTCCCTCAGCCATGGTGACTGCTTCAGCAACCCAGGCATCTTACTCAAGCCAGAATCATTCTCCTTCCCTATGGTTCTTCTAAGTGCAATTAGAAGTGAGATTGTAAATTAATCCCCAGTTTGGGAAGCTAAAGAAAAATATATTTCTTTGTTTTTTTATTTTAATTGTTGTTCTTGTACAGTTTTCTATCTTTTACTCCCATCCCAGCCCACTACCCCAGCCCTCCCCACCTCTCTCCCATTTCCACCTCCCCTAGTTTTTGTCCATGTGTCCTTTATACTTATTGCTCTAAACCCATCCCCTTTTCCCCTGAAATTCCTTCCTCTCTCCCCTCTGGTGACTGTCAGCCTGTTCTCAATTTCAGTGTCTTTGGTTATATTTTGCTTGTTTGTTTGTTTTGTTGATTAGGTTCCTGTTAATGGTGAGATCATATGGTATTTGTCTTTCACTGCCTGGCTTATTTTGCTTAGCATAATGCTCTCCAGTTCCATCCATGCTGTTGTGAAGGGTAGGAGCTCCCTTTTTCTTTCTGCTGCATGGAATTCCATTGTGTAAATGTACCACAGTTTTTTCATCCATTCATTTACTGATGGGCACCTAGGTTGCTTCCAACACTTGGCTATTGTAAATTGTGCTGCTATGAACATTGGGGTGCATAAGTTCTTTTGGATTGGTGTTTCAGGGTTCTTAGGATATAATCCTAGCAGTGGAATTGCTGGGTCAAAAGGTGGATCCATTTTTAGTTTTCTTAGAAAATTCCATACTGTTTTCCATAGTGGTTGTACCAGTCTGCAATCCCACCAACAATGCACTAGGGTCCCCTTTTCTCCACAACCTCTCCAACACTTGTTGTTTGTTGCTTTGTTTATGATGGCCATTCTGACTGGTGTAAAGTGGTATCTCATTGTGGTTTTAATTTGCATCTCTCTGATAGCTAGCAATATATTTCTTAATACATAATAAAAGTTTTGCCTGATAAAAAACATAGTTTCATGAGACTTTCTTAGGGAATATGTATACTTATATTTAGGTCCTGCATGAGCATGCAAGACTGTCAAGAGTTAGTCTGATGAGGAAGAAAGGCTAAAAAAATGAAAAATAAAAAAGACAGTTAACCTTTAGACATTACATAAAACAGTTTCCATTACATTAAGTCAAGATAAAGCAATCTCAAAAATATTTTAAGGCAAAGCTAACATATTTACTACAAATTTTGTCTACTACTAAATTTATATTAAAAATATAAAGAGTATATAAGGGAATATTAATTTATCAAAAATGTGTAAACAATGTATAATTGTTTACACTACAGAATATACAAGACAAAAAGTAAACCTCAGTGTAAAGTGCGGACTGCATTTCAAAATAATGTGTCAGCACTGGTCCATCCGTTGTGACCACGCCAATGCCAGATGTTAATAAAATGGGAAACCGTGGGGGGAGGGGGGAACACTCTGGATTTCTCACTAAATTGTGCTATGAACAAAAACAGCTCTTAAAAAATAGTCTTTCAACTTAAAAAAAGTAATGAAGTACTGGTACATGCTACAACATGGATAAACTTTGAAAACATTATACTGAGTTAAAAAAAAGCCAGACACAAAAATAATCCATATACTTTATTATTCCATTTATATGAAATATTGAGAATAAGCAAGTTCATAGAACACAAAGCCCCTAGCAGTTGCCAGAGGCTGCGGAGAAGGAAAAATGGGTAGCGACTGCTTAATGGGGATGTAGTTTCCTTTGGAGTGATGAAAATATTCCGAAACTAGATAGTGATGTGGTTGCACAATATTGTGAAAGTATAAATAAGTTTAAACTGTACACTTTAAAATGGTTAAATGATGAATTTTATGTGGTAAAATGATGTATTTTACCACAATTGAAAACATTTAAAAACTAAATAAAATAAATGTGTTCATACTTGTGGAAGAATAATACATAGCTTCAAACTTAAAGTTAAGTGTTTAAAAAGAACACGATGACTGGAAAGAAACCCCAGAATGCTGCAGATGAACGGCCTTCAAAGAACAGCGAGAACTCTCTGATGACTGTCAGTTAGAAAGCTGCAGAGCGTCGTTTGCAGGTGCTCCTCATTCTCACTTCAGAAGAGTTCGGGGTTCTTTAGCTTCCAGTCAAGATGGAGGCCTAGGTAAACACAGCTAGCCTCCTCACACAGCCACAGCAAAGATTACAACTAAATTACAAAATAACTATCACCGATAATTGTCAGAAATTAGAACTGTGTGGAAGTCTGACAACCAAGAATTTAAAGAAGGTTCAATCATCCAGATGGGTAGGAGGGGTGGAGATGCAGAGACATGGAGATGTGGAACGGGCAGTCCCACACCCAGGTGTGGTAGATAAAAATTAGGAAGGATACTTCATGAGCAAGAGGCCTCAGCCCCACATCAGACCACCCAGCTCAGGGTTCCAGTGCCAGGAAGATAAGTCACCATAACTTCTGGCTGTAAAAACCAGTGGGGGTTGGTGTGTTGGAAGAAACTGTGGGGTTCTCAGGTATCTCCTCTTAGAGGGCCTGCAATGAACTTTGGAATTATGCAGACTCACTCCTCTGGGCTCCAGCACCAGGGCAGCAGCTGGAAGGGGACCAGTGACACACAGGGAGAAGCTGAAGTGTCTGATATAAGGGCGAGAGCTGAGGGGCAGCTTCCTCCTGGACAAAACTCCAGAGGCTGGAAAGCAGACATTGTCCCTTCTGAGCCCTCCTCCACACCGAGCCACAGGGCAGCAACATCATATCTGAGACTCCATCAACCTAGTTCACATGGGCTGTCCTGCCCTGCCCTGCCCTGCCCTGGCACACCTTATGATGTGCACCTTATGGTGTGCATTTCTACAATAAGCCATGCTACTAAGACAGGGATCAAAGCAGCTCTACCTTACACACCGAAACAAACATGGGGGGGAGGGTACCAAAATGAGGAGACAAAGAAACATGGCTCAAATGAAGAACAGAACAAAACTCCAGAAAAAGAACTAAAAAAAAGTGGAGATAGGAGTGGATCTATCATGTAGAGTTCAAAACACTGGTTATTAGGATGCTCAAGGAACTCATTGGGTACTTCAATAGCGTAAAAAAAAGACCCAGGCAGAAATGAACGTTACACTAAGGAAAATGAAGAAAAACTTCCAGGATCAACAGTGAAGTTGATGAAGCCAAGAATGAAATCAATGACTTGGAACATAGGGAAGAAAAAAACACTCAATCAGAACAGTAAGAAGAAAAAAGAATCCAAGAAAACAAGGACAGGGTAAGGAGCCTCTAGGACAACTTCAAACATACCAAAATTCAAATCATAAGGGTGCTGGAAGGAGACGAGAAAGAGCAAGAAATTCAAAACTTATTTGAACTGAAGGGAGATGGTGGCAGCAGGGTAGGTGGGAGCTGAATCCGTTTGTTGGTACACCCAACTGGAACACCCAGACAATCTCCTGAGGAACAAACAGAGTGAATAGCCAGTAGAACCCAGCTTATATGAAGTTTGGAAGCCAAAATTGTAGAGGACGTTGAAAAACAGAGGGTACGTGGATTGCATTGGGATGGTAAGGTCCCTGGGACCGGCGCAGGGACCGAGACTGCCTGAGATCCACGGACTGGCACCCGGTGCTGGAGTTGGTGGCTGCCACAGGAGCTTTGGAGGAAAGCTGGATCAGCAGCGTCCCCCCCCCCCCGCCCCCATCAGAGCAGGGAAGGCAGCATTGCACCAAGAGACACCTGGATGCTTGAAGTCACTGGGGGGAATAAAGACGCAGTAGGAGATGCACAGAGGTGGTGTTATCCCCACTGGGACGGTGGTCGCCAGCTAGGACATTGCCAGAGAAACTGGGGAGCCGGGTGACACCTGGAGAAGGGAGAAGAGTTGGGCCATGTCAGACCCTGACCCGGATAGTCTCCGGACTGGTCAGAGAGTTGGGCTGTGTGAAAAGCTGGGCACTTGTTGAGAACAACAGGCGCAAACAAGAGGAATTCACTCAAAAGAAAAAAGGCTGTCAGCAGCTATTTAAGGGACCCCTGCACAGTGGCTGGGGCAGCAAACAGGGAGGAGGAGGGATGCGATTTGCTCCTAATCAGGGTGCCTCAGGGACTGATCAAAGTGGGGCAGCAGGGGCTCAGAGGGGTCAGAGGGGCCCCCAGAGAGACTTAATTTAATAGGGGAACTAAACTGCCCTGAAGGGACTATGAGAGTAAGTAGCACCCAGACCAGCAAAGAGGGAGGAGGTGGGGTGTGAGATGATCCTAATTAGTGCACGTCTGGCTGGCACAACGTGGTGGATTAAAGGTGTTGGCTTGGCGCAGATGGACAGTAGGGGCCAGGCAGCGCTCTGAAGGCCTGGGCTGGGGGCTGGACACCTGTGAATACTGTGGCCCAGACCTAGCCCCCATCCTCACAAGACCACAGGAAAGGAAAAAAGCAAAGCCCAGCCCTACTCTGCGTACAGCATCGAGGAAGACCAGCAGAACTCACTTAGCGGGTTTAAAGTCAGCAAGAGGCTTTTTTTTTTCCTCCAAGAGTGAGACAATAAGACCTGGAGCTGTGAAAGGACTGAGGACAGATCCAGAGAGGGAGCAGAAGGCTATTGCCAACAACTGAGAAACTGAGACAAATTCCACTTTGTTATCCTACAGAACTTTCATTTTATTGTCTATTTTTATTATTTTTTAAATATTTTTATTTCTTTTATTTGATTATAATTTTTTATTTCTCCTCTGTTTAGTTTTGTTTAATTTAATTGTTTACTGGTTTTCCTTGTTCTCTCCTTCATATTGCATTTTAATTTTTCTTTTCACTTCACTTGTATTCCAATAACACACTACTCTTGATCGTGTACTTTCTATTCCTGTTCTTCAAGTCATGGTTCTTGTCATACGATTGCTGTTCCAGTGCTATTGTAAATAACTGTTCCATACAATTGTAAATACTGCGCAGCACCCCTCCTGGATCTTAGCCCATTTCACTGTCTTCCAGAGCTTTATTACTGTTGTGGTTAACTCTATTCTCTGGCACACTATGCCTATTTTCTATCCTTTACTCTCACTATATCTCATTATCTCACCTCCCACAAGTTCTCTGTTTTCTGGATTTAGCTCACAAGCCTTCTTCCCTCTAACAAGAGTCTTATCTCTTTTTACCTTTAATATAAAGTGGCTAGTTGGGTGAAATATCACAGATACGAATGTGCTCTCCAAAGGATCTCTTGTTCTCTACTTGTTAGTACTTTAAATCCCACAGAATACTCTCCCGCTATCTGAATCCATTTTGCCTTCTCCCTGCCACTGGTTACATGCAACAGGGGTGTCAAACTAATTTTCACGGGGTAGGGGGGGGCCACGTCAGCCTCACAGATGCCTTCGAAGGGCCAAATGTAGAGCTCCTTGCCCCTAATTAAGGAGTAGTTCCATTTATACAGTCCTAAAATTACATTTGGCCCTTTGAAGGCAACTGTGAGGCTGATGTGGCCCCTGTGAAAATGAGTTTGACACCCCTGGTTTAGGTGATCAAATCTAGCAATTCTTTTCCTGAGTGGTTCCCTTCGTGGTTTCTGCTTGTAGAAGCCCCTGGCGATACTAAGATGTCATATTGCTTCTCTTCCAGTTCTCAGTGTATCTGAGGGATCAAGACCAATAATTTTATATTAACAGCCCCTGGGATTGTGTTTGTTTGACCACTGTCTCCCACAAAGGTGGCCAGCCTGGAGAAGGCATGCGTCCTTCTCCAAAACACATACACTGTGCATCCAGATGCAGCCACACTGTCAACTCAGTGCCAGCTTCCCTGCAGCCTTGACCTGAGATGTGTCCTCTCATGGAATCAGGACAGACAGGGAGACAGGGCCAACAGCTGCACAGAGCAACACCAGCAGTTACAACTCTACCTCTTCAACGAATACGTTCTCATAGTTCCAACTCAAAGCACTGGAGAGAGGTACCCGTTAAGATGTCTCGCTCCCACTCCTATACCCATCTACCTCATTTCTGCCTTCTACCCACCTTGTGCATCTTCTGATGCCTCTTTCTGCAAATACAACAGATCCTCCTCTGCTCTGCACCTTCCAAACAGCCTCGTGCAGAGCTCTGTCCCCTTGTTCAGCTCCTTCCCCTCAGCAGCCCCTTTCAGCAGCGGGGCGGGGGGGGGGGGATTAATCTGAGGACAGTCACCTCCACACACGTGTATACAGTTCAGATGCCTCCTACAATCCTGTGTCGAGAGCAGAAGGTGACAAGATGAAGCTCAATTAATTAACATTTGAAAGTGGAGCTGTCCCACCTGCAAACAGCGTTTTCCAGACCATGTCAATGCCAGGAGGTTCTTTTCAATGAGACCTGTGTGAAGTCCAGTCTCAAACCCCAACTTCACCCAGGATGGCTCTACTCCCAAGACTTTCTCAGTGTAAAAAAAAAGCATGACTACAGTGCCTGAGAATATGTTTTTAATAAAACTAAAATCACTCCCAAGCCCTAGTGATGTATGTCTAAATTGTACACACTTCCCACAGTGTACTCTGCAAATTAACATGTGGCTGGGTTCTTTGAATGTTCCTTAGGTCGTTGAACAGAAGAGGTTAGTCTGTGTCACGTTCAAATTTATTATTTTATCTAAATCCAATATCCTTTTTTGGCTATCTGATCTGTAAATTTCACATTACCTAATATATAGGGTCCGGCAGAAGTAATGCCTGCTTGGGAGTGGTTGGTAATAATATGGGGGTAATGATTTACAGTTTTAACTTGAGCATTTCACATAAAATGTTCTATGGTGTGCTTGAGTGTGATATTGCTAAGTTACAGAACTGCATGCTTATGGTTTTGTAATAAAAGATTTTATAATTAAAAAGTGGCATTATCTGTGCCAGACCCTGTGCTTGTCCATTTCCCCTGCAGGCAACATGGTTTTCTGCTCCACGCTTGGTGAACGTAGATCATGAGCTGTGGCCTCTCTGTGGATTTTGAGCATCATCAGGTGAATTCTGACTCCCGGGTAAAGATGGTAGACTAAACATCTAATTGCTCTCTGTCCCAAAGCCCCACTAAGACCAAGGCAAAATGACTTTTTAAAAGATATATGGAGAAAAAAGAAGTAATAGTAAAATCCTGGCCCTGGGTAGCAGAGATCCAGTGGTATCAGTGGTAGCTGGCTTTGGAGAGACAAGAAATTCCACAAAAGCAACAGCTGAGAGCCAGGCCCCACACACCCCGGTTCTGAAAGGCTCCAGAGGCGGTAGCTGCACGGGACCTAGGGAACTGGGATTCGAGGGCCCAAGATCCAGGGACGGTGGCAGGTGGGGGAGATTCCCACTCCTGTCCCACACTGCTGGGTCACCGTTCCTCCCGACCCCAGCACTCTCCGAAATCTGGAGACTCTAATACACCAGGAGAGTCCCCAACAAACCACCTGCCCCCATCAATCACCCTCGGTGAAGCTCGGAATTAGCAAGCCAAACCCACACATGCCTCTGCAGTGTGGGCTCTGGCGGCAAAGGCTCTGGCAGCTCTTCAATCTTCTGATCTTTAATCATGAGGAGGCAACTAGAAATTACCAACATATGAGAGGAGCCTTTACTATGAAATATAAAGATAAAAACAGGCAAATTAAAAAAAAAAAAAAAGAACAACCAGAAGACACAGAAACTAGAGGGAGAAACCCCACTAACACCAAAATAAATAAATAAATAAATAAACCCACTATCATCAATATCCTATGAGAAGGCATTATATCCAAGAAATAAGATGCTATTTTTTGTATTTATTTATTTATTTTTTTTTAATATATTTTATTGATTATGCTATTACAGTTGTCCCGTTTCTCCCCCATCATTCCCCCCACCCTGCACACCCTCTCCCACCCACATTCCCCCCTTTAGTTCATGTCCTTGTGTCATAAGTTCTTTAGCTTCTACATTTCCCATACTATTCTTACCCTGCCCCTGTCTATTTTCTACCCACTATCTATGCTACTCATTCTCTGTACCTTCCCCCCCCCCCCACGCCCCTGTTGCTAACCCTCCATATGATCTCCATTTCTGTGGTTCTGTTCCTGTTCTAGATGTTTGCTTAGTTTGCTTTTGTTTTAGGTGTGGTTCTTAATAGCTATGAGTTTGCTGTCTTTTCATTGTCATATTTTTTATCTTCTTTTTCTTAGATAAGTCCCTTTAACATTTCATATAATAAGAGCTTGGTGATGATGAACTCCTTGAACTTGACCTTATCTGAGAAGCGCTTTATCTGTCCTTCCATTCTAAATGACAGCTTTGCTGGACAGAGCAATTTGGGATGTAGGTCCCTGCTTTTCAAGATTTCAAATATTTCTTTCCAGCCTCTTCTTGCCTGGAAGGTCTCTTTTGAGAAATCAGCTGACAGTCTGATGGGAACTCCTTTGTAGATGACTGTCCCCTTATCCCTTGCTGCTTCTAGAATTCTCTGCTTCATTTTAATCTTGGCTAATGTAATTACAATGTGCTTTGATGTGTTCCTCCTTGGGTCCAACTTCTTTGGGACTCTCTGAGCTTCCTGGACGTCCTGGTAGTCTATTTCCTTTGCCATATTGGGGAAGTTCTCCTTTATTATTTGTTCAAATAAGTTTTCCACTTGTTGCTCTTCTTCCCCTTCTGGGACCCCTATAATTCGGATGTTGGGACATTTAACGATGTCCCGGAAGTTCCTAAGCCTCTCCTCCTTTTTTTGAATTCTTGTTTCTTCCTCGTTTTCTGTTTGGTTGTTAATTTCTTCCTTCTGGTCCACTCCATTGATTTGAGTCCCAGTTTTCCTTCCATCTCTATCGGTTCCCCATGCGTCTTCCTTCATTTCACGTATTGTAGCCTGCATTTTCTCATCTAATTTATGAGCAAAATCAACCAATTCTGTGAGCATTTTGATGACCAGTGCTTTGAACTGTGCATCTGATAGGTTGGCTATCTCTTCGTTGCTTAGAGGAATTGACTCCGGGGTTTTCATTTTTTCTCCGGTTTGAGCCATTTTTGGTGGGGTTTTTTGTTTTGTTTTGGTTTGGTTTTAGTATGGTCGCAGCTATTACGTATGAGGGGTGGAGCCTGAATTGTTCCTCAGGGCGGGGGCAGCCCAGTCGCTGGGTTGTGATGCTGTTGGTGGGGGCGGGGTCCGAGAGGGAAGAATGGCGCCTGTTCCACTCTCTCCTGGACTCCGGTCCCTTCCGCTGCTTCCCCTTCGCCTGGATTATCTGCGCACGCAGGCGTTCTGTTACGTAGTGAGGGGTGGAGCCTCAGGCGCTCCCCAGTGTGGGGCAGCCCAGTTGTTCGGTTGTGACGCTGTATGTGGGGGCCGGGGTCTGAGAGGGAACAATGGCGCCTGCTCCGCTCTCTCCTGGATTCAGTCCCTTCTGCCACTTCCCCTCTGCCTGGACCGTCTGCGTGTGAGAATGTGGGACCCCCTGGTCAGCCAGCCGCCTTGTGCGTCCTCACTGGGTCTGCGCAGTTGCCCCCCCTGTGCCCGGGGTCCGCCAGCTGCCGCCTGGGCGCCCAAGGACCGCCAGCCACCGCCTGTGCACCTGGGAACTGCGAGCCGCTGCTACTTGCGTTCCTGGGTCCGCACCTCCACTTTTTCCTACTGCGACTCCGCCCCTCTTACCAGTCTGGATGAATGGTTGTTGGACTTCCGTACAGTTCAGTTTTCTATTAGCTCTGGTTGTTTTCTTGTTTCTAAATATTTGTTGTCCTTAATTTTGGTTGTGAGAGGAGGCACAGTGTGTCCGCCTACGCCTCCATCTTGGCCGGAAGTCCTGTATTTATTTTTAAGTATATTTTATTATGTTATTACAGTTGTCCCAATTTCCCCCCCCCTTGCCTCCATCTGCCCAGTATCCCCCTTTCCTCCAGCAATCTCCCCTGGCCTTAGTTCACATCCATGGGTTGTGCATATAAGTTCTTCGGCCTCTCCATTTCCCATACTGTTCTTTTTTATTTTTTAACTATATTTTATTGATTATGCTATTACAGTTGTCCCATTTCTCCCCCATCATTCCCCTCCACCCTGCACACCCCCTCCCACCCACATTCCCCCACTTTAGTTCATGTCCATGTGTCATAAGTTCTTTAGCTTCTACGTTACCCACACTAATCTTGCCCTCCCCCGTCTATTTTCTACCCACCATTTATGCTACTTAGTCTCTGTACCTTTTCCCCTCTCTCCTCCTCCCACTCCCCTGTTGCTAACCCTCCATATGATCTCCATTGCTGTGGTTCTGTTCCTGTTCTAGTTGTTTGCTTTTGTTTTAGGTGTGGTTGTTACTATCTATGAGTTTGCTGACTTTTCACTGTCATATTTTTTTATCTTCTTTTTCTTAGATAAGTCCCTTTAACAGTTCATATAATAAGAGCTTGGTGATGATGAACTCCTTGAACTTCACCTTATCTGAGAAGCACTTTATCTTCCCTTCCATTCTAAATGACAGCTTTGCTGGATAGAGCAATTTTGGATGTAGGTCCCTGCCTTTCATAACTTGGAATACTTCTTTCCAGCCCCTTCTTGCCTGGAAGGTCTCTTTTGAGAAATCAGCTGACAGCATGATGGGAACTCCTTTGTAGGTGACTGTCCCCTTATCCCTTGCTGCTTCTAGAATTCTCTGCTTCATTTTCATCTTGGCTAATGTAATGATGATGTGCCTTGGTGTGTTCCTCCTTGGGTCCAACTTCTTTGGGACTCTCTGAGCTTCCTGGACTTCCTAGTAGTCTATTTCCTTTGCCAGATTGGGGAAGTTCTCCTTTATTATTTGTTCAGATAAGTTTTCCACTTGTTGCTCTTCCTCTTCCCCTTCTGATACCCCTATAATTTCAATGTTGGGACATTTAAAGATGTCCTGGAGGTTTCTAAGCCTCTCCTCATTTTTAAGATTTCTTGTTTCTTCCTTGTTTTCTGTTTGGTTGTTAATTTCTTCCTTCTGGTCCACTCCATTGATTTGAGTCTCAGTTTTCCTCCCATCTCTTTTAGTTCCCTGTGCATTTTCCTTCATTTGTTCATCTAATTTGTGAGCAAAATCAACCAATTCTGTGAGCATCCTGATGACCAGGGCTTTGAACTGTGCATCTGATAGGTTGGCTATTTCTTCGTCACTTAGAGGAATTGTCTCTGGGGCTCTGATTTGTTTTCCGTTTTGAGCCATTTTTGGTGTTTTGTTTTGCTTTGTTTTGTTTTGGTTTTGGTCTGGTCACAGCTGTTATGTTGTGAGGGGTGGAGCCTTATATATTCCCCAGTGCCGGGCAGCCCCATCACTGAGTTGTGACGCTGTACGTAGGGGCGTGGTCTGAGAGGGAACAATGGCACCTGCTCCGCTCTCTCTTGAGTTCCCGTCCCTTCAGCTGCTTTCCCTTCGCCTGGATTATCTGTGCGAGCGAATGTGGGACCACCTGGTCAGCCAGCCGCCTTGCACGACCTCACTGGGTCTGCACAGTTTCCACCCCGTGTGACAGCCTCCACCCATGGGCCTGCCAGCCACCTGCACACTTGGGAACCACCAGCCACTGCTTCCTGTGTTCCCGGGTCCACACTTCCACTTTTTCCTGCTGTGACCCCGCCCCTCTTACCGGTCTGGATGAATGGTTGTTGGACTTCCTTACAGTTCAATTTTCTATTAGCTCTGGTTTTTTTCTTGTTTCTTAATATTTGTTGTCCTTAATTTTGGTTGTGAGAGGAGGCACAGTCTGTCCACCTACGCCTCCATCTTGGCCGGAAGTCCACATTTCCCATACTGTTCTTAACCACCTCTGTCTATTTTGTTCCTACCAATTATGCTTTTTAACCCCGGCACCTTTACCCTCTCTCCCCCTTCCCTCTCCCAGCCAAAAACCCTCCAAATGATCTCCCTATCTATGATTCTGTTCCTTTTGTAGTTGTTTGCTTAGTTTGGTTTTGTGTTAATTTTGTTTTGTTTTGTTTTTTAGATTCAGTTGTTGATAGTTGTGAATTTATTGTTTTTTTTTAATGTTCACTTTTTATTTTCTTTTTCTTAAATAAGTCCCTTTAACATTTCATGTAACAAGGGCTTGGTGATGATGAACTCTTTTAGCTTTACCTTGTCTGGGAAGCACTTTATCTGTCCTTTCATTCTAAATGAGTAATCTAAGTTATAGATAAGATGTTATTTTTTAAAAGAACATTTAGAAAACACAAAGAGCTTGTGGAAATTAGAGAAAGCATGAAAAAAAGAGAAGGGCTAAAAGAGGAATATCCTAGAAATAAAGAAAATAGACAGAATAATGAAAAACAGAAAAGATAAGAAACAGCCCCCAAAATTCAACACATGGATAACAGAAGTTGCAGCAAGGGAATGGGCATGTGCACACACAGGCACGCACACACGTCCACTGATGCAAACTTCTAAATAAAATACTAATCAGAATCCACCTACACATCAAAAAACAAGGCCTCATACCCTGGCTGGCTGGCTCAGTTGGTTGGAGCATCATCCCATATGCCAAAGTTGTGGGCGTATGGATGAGTGGAGCAAAAATCAACAGGTCCATGTCTGTCTGTTTCTCTCTCTCTCTCTGAAATTGGTAAGTAAAACAGTTAAACACATACACACATACATGCACCAGGGAATGGGGGGAAAACTTCCTTAACTATGACTCAAAGAAACAATAAGGAAAAAAATAAATATATCTGATTGTTTTAAAATTTTTTACCTGGTGAAAGACAAATGATACATAGGGAAGATGTAATTGCAACTTAACATGATGAAGGGTGAGCGCCGCTGTGGGCAGAAGAGTGTTAACAGGCCTGCGTGCGAGCCCTGCCCTGGCTGGCGTCTGGGCGGTCAGGTTTCAGGAGGGGCCCGCCATCCCCTCAACGGTAAGAGTGGCTCACATGTGCCTGACCCATGCAAGCAACAGTTCACTGCGCACCTGCTCTCCTTCTGGGACGCTAGGATGTCAGCCGTGCTAGCGGAGGGTGCCTCCAGCAGCCCCAAATAGTGGAAACCTGGGCAGAGCCACAGTGAGCTTGCCAGTCAGTCAGCTGGTCAGTCAGTCGGCCGTGTTGGCGCAGGGTTGCGGCTCTGAGCACCCTGGGAGCCGGCCCCTGGTCTCCGACCACACGTACCTCGTGTGCCTTTTTCCCTCCGCTGATTTTGCTTTGTACGTTTTCAATATAGTGCTGTGATTGTTCCTAGCAAATCACTGAACCCAGGGGTGGGATGTAGGGCTCTGAACACACCCTAATATATAAAGGACTTCTAAAAATAAAGAAGTTGAAGACCAAAATACCACAGAAAAGTGGACTAGCAAAATGAAGAGAAGAAAACCGAAATGCAAATGCCTCTTAACCATAAAAAAGATGCTTATTTGCCCACGTAACAATATAAGAAAGTCAGGCTAAAACTACGATAAGATGTGTCATTTCTGCCCTTCTGGATTGGTAAAAATAATAAAAACTGGTGATATACCGTTAATGAAGCTGCAAGAAGACAGGCGCTATCATATATTGCTGCAGACACACACCACTGAGTGGGATTCAACACTGGAAAAATCACACTATGCATTTACTCTTTGACCCAGAAATTCCACTTCTGGAAATGTAACCTAGAGATAATCCAGGAAAAAATACACCAAGATGTGTGGCCCTGACTGGTGTGGCTCAGTGGATTGAATGTCAGCCTGCAAACCAAAAGGTCGCCAGTTTGATTCCCAGTCAGGGCACATGCCTGGGTTGCAGGCCAGGTTCCCAGTATGAGGTGCAGAAGAGGCAACCACACATTGATGTTTCTCTCCCTCTCTTCCTTTCTCCTCTCCATCTAAAAATAAATAAATAAAATATTTTTTCAAAGGTATATGCATTGCACAGGCTATCATTGTAGCCTTTAGATAATAGCAAAATGCTCAAAAAACTATGGGGATGTGTCTAACGAACAGCAGAAACAGGCCGACTGGGCTTGAGTTGGCCAAATATGAAATAATTTAAGCATCAAAACAAATAATGACCATAACAGATAATAACCCACTGAATATAGTAATGACATAATGGATTTTAACCCTTTGAATAAAATATCAATAATAACCCAGACAGATGATAAATAAATAAATGGGGGCTATGGGGAACTGCTTCCTGATAGTAAAATGTTAACTAATAAATGTAGATAATACTAGGGTTGTTTTTTTTTTTTTTAAGTCACTGTTTTGCAACCCTCGCTGTAATAACCAGTAAAGGCAAGAATCACCAATGGATACTAAAACTAGTGGGTGAAAGTTTAAGGACAACAAGGTGTCTCCCCACAAACGACATTACTAACAAAAAGGGAAACAGGAACCAGACAGAGAAGAAATCTAGTGGGCATCGCCAAGTCCCAACAACCCAAGTGAGCCTTATTGGGAATGAGGCAGCACGATCTTCAGCCTTCTGACGAGATGAACGAGGTCCGGGGATCCCAGGGACAGCACTGCAGTCACAGTTAACTACACTGTCTTAGAACTCAGCAGTGGCTGAGAGAGTAGATCTTCAAGTGCTCTCACCACAAAACTCAAATGGTAATTATGCGTCCTGATGGGGTGTCAGCTATCACTGTGCTGATGGCCATTTTGCAAGTATACAAATGTATCATCAAATCAACATGTTCTACATCTTCAACTCACACAGTGTGAGACGTCAACTACAAGTCAGTGAAACTGAAGGGAGAGAATGACTTCTAATGGGATGCCCTAAGGACCGGCTGCCAAAAATGTCAATGTCTCAAAAGACAGAAAATGGCTAAGGGACTGTCCAGTTAAGTGAGACTGAAAGGACGAAATGACAACCAAACAGCAGGTGTGCTGCTAGAGGGCAGGGAGGACAGAATCCACAAGGCACACACAGGGCTATGCACAGGAACCCGGGCTGCCTGTGACACTATCGCACAATGTTAACTGTTCCGGTTTCAATCACTGGTCTGTGCTAATGCAAGTTCCTCATTCTCAGAAAGTATACATTGAAGCACAGCTCAGAAAATAATAATACAGTTGGATATACAGAGAATGATAAACCAAACGTTAATAGTTGGTGAAACTGGATGAAGAACATATAGTTTTTTTAGTATATTTCTTGCAGCTTTTCAGTAGATTAGAAAGTTTTCAAAACAGATTTAAAAAATACAGAATCTTCATTTAAAAAGTTTGGTTTGGGATGAGGAGAGGGGGGAAAAGGTACAGAGAATAAGTAGCATAGATGGTGGGTAGAAAATAGACAGGGGAAGGGCAAGAATAGTGTGGGAAATGCAGAAGCTAAAGAACTTATGACACATGGACATGAACTAAAGGGGGGAAATGTGGGTGGGAGAGGGTGTGCAGGGTGGAGGGGAATGAAGGGGGAGAAATGGGACAACTGTAATAGCATAATCAATAAAATATATTTTTAAAAAAATTTTAAAAAAAGTTTGGTTGTGACAAGTGAGACTAGTGTTTGTGGATGTTCTCTGAAAACTATGACCCCCAGTAATTCCTTTAAATAAACGAAGCTCTATCCTTGGATCGGGTGGATCCCACAGCCCACACCAGCCTGGACCCCAGCACAGGTGCTCGGCCCCTTGGTCTTGGGGTTTATCAGACCATGCTAGGCCACCAGGATGAAATTTAGCTGCTGTAAAAACTACTGCTTAGTACACTGTTTACTAAATCGTTGGTGTCCACCATGTACAGTTAGATGTGAATATTATTTTTTAAATTTTTATTGTTGATGCTATTCCAGATGTCCCCAATTCCCCCCACCTTTGCCCCCTTCACCCAATTCCCTCGTTCCCTCCTCCCCCTTCCCCCCGCTTTCTTGCCTGTGCCCACAGGCTGTGCAAAGACGCATGGATGGACCTGGAGAGCATCATGCTGAGGGAAATAAGCCAGACAGAGAAACACAAATACCATATGATTTCACATAAATGTGGAACCTAAAGAAAAAATAAACTGATGAACAAAATAAAACCAGAGACATGGAAACTTGGAACAGACTGACAGATCTCACAGAGGAGAGGGATGTAGGAAGGTGACTGGAACAGATTAGCCAATATGAAGTTTTCTTTTAGAATTTAGTACTAGAGAAAGCTCTTTCACCTGAGAAACAGGTATTTCTCTTGCTTCCTGGTGACAGAATTACATAGTGAAGATGACTCTCACAGTTTGTCAGACAGGAGGACCGAAGCCAGACGTGGGGCTGGACTATCTACCGCAGCCCCAGGCCCACACCTGCGGGTGACTCCCCAGGCCCATGCTTTCCCTTGGTCCTGGTTATTTCTACTCTGCGTTTACCTCCTTTTATCCTATTTTGAAGTAAAAGTCCACCCAGAAACCATTTAAGATCTCTGGGAAATGTAAGAACTACTAAAACACTTAAGTAAACGTGGTCTCTTCTGGGAAGCTCCTTCTGGCCATCCACTGGACGCTGAGCATACGTGACGGACCACAGTCCTTCCCATCACAGAACATGCCCACGTGACACCCACTGTCAGATCCCCTGCCACTGTTTCTAAGTCTCGACGCCAAAGCCTACGACAGCCTGAAGAAGACAGCATGACTTTGAGCCACAGAACAATGACATCCTGTAGTTCTGTCTCCAAAAGAGCCCAGTTACATTGATCACTGACCTCAGCAGGTCAAAACTTCTGAGGTCATTTTAGGTATTTATAGCAACAATGATGAGTCAAGTCCCCGGTTTATTAATATTAAAAGTGACAAACTCTGTGGGCATTATTTTATTGCTGCTACCAAGAAATACTTTGGATTTCAACAATCTGACAAGACTGAAAATGCAAAAGCAAAAATCGCACATGCAACTGTGGGGAAAAAATTATTTCCCCCCTGTGATTTGGTGGGTGAGGGGTGAACACTCATAGTGGGAGGAGGAGATGGGCCATGGAGCCCACATTTGGGTGGGGGCTGTTAATACCAATCTTGACTTTCGATTGTTTCGGGCAGCAAAATGACCTTTAAAATAAAGTCATAATACTTCTGGCACAATGTGTTATTCAAAAAGAAGAATCAGTGCAAGCCAAAAAGCAGGGGTTTTTCACCGGCCTGTAACCACAACTGGTGGCTTCAGCAGCAAAGGAAAAAAGATCAGTAGGAGACTAAGGCAGCAAATTAAAGAAGACACCCCCACAAGGTTGTCAAGGTAACGAAACCCAGTGCATTTATGCACAAAAAGAATCAAGGCTACGGTGAACATCCATGGACTATTTATGACCACAAAAAAAAAGATTAAAATCCCATCTTGAAAAATCTTTTGAGAGACTACATTTCCTTCCAGGTTATTTTATTACATACCTCATCTATAAAGCAAGCAGGCAACCTTGAATTTCTAAACTACCAGCTGGCAGGATTCAGTAACACCTTCCAAAAACCAGCTAAGCTTGGGCCAAGAGACTACAGGAAAGTTCCAAAGCCCTCTTTTGCCTATCTGGACATCACAAGAAGCAATCACACCAAAAAAACTACAGGAGGGAGAGCAAAAACCCTATGCTACAAACAGGCTTTCCCAAATTTAGCCTATTTTTCAAGATGAAGCCTTTTTTTTTTTTTAATAAGAGAAAGGGCAAGTTTATGCAAACTACAGCCAGGGCTTAGCTTGAGCAAGCTCCCAGATACTGGCAGACAGCAGAGCATGTGGCAAAGCAAGGCGTCCAGTTGGTAAATGGCTGTAACAGCCTCTGCCAGTAAGTGGCTAAGAGTCACCAGCCAGGAGCAATGACATGCACCTGGGAACCAGGAGCCGGCCGGTGTTAAGGGCGTTAGGAGGTGAGGACACCGTTAGGTTGGCAGCAGGCATGGAACGCCGGAGGGTCTGCATGCATCTGCCTGAAGCTGGCCTTCAGGGGAAGCTGGGAGGTCAGAGGACACCACCCAGGAGGAGAGGTGGCAGTAAGGTGAGCTGGACCAGCCTCTGCCCTGACTCTCTCCTGATCAAGGTGAGCAGCACTGGGGGCGCGGGGCAGGTCGCCTCCACCTGCATGGAGGTCACCAGGACCTGGATAAGACGAGGGAGGGCGGGCCACAGGGCAGGTGCTCGGCGCCGCGGCTCTTACCCGGTGCCACAGCCCACCACTCAGGGAGGCAGGGAGGCCCGGAGCCTGCCAGCCTACCATCCTCTGCACGCGTGCTGATGGGCCCACGTGGGCAGCCCGGAAGACCCCCAACGCCTGCTCCTAGGAGCTCCCCTGCGGCCTGTGACCCCAGACGGTCGGTGGCCGCTCACGTGACATAGCTCCAGCGGGATAATCAGGGCGTGGGCACACCCCTGAAGCCCGCCGTCTTCAGTGCTGGCGGTAAGGCCTCATTACCCACACCGCCAGCTTTAGGGGATGGGGGCTGTTTTTAACTGTCCTACAGTGCACGTGACCAGTTTCTGAGACCTGGCTACTTCCCATCCTTTAAGGCTCAGCTCCAATGTCACCTTCTCAATGAAATTGTCTCCTTCTTGTATCTTACTGTCTATCGCAACAATCTGTTGCTTTCAGGCACAGCACTTGAAACAAATTTTTAAATGTAATTATTTGTATCAGGTCCCCCATCCTGCTCCACTCAGATAGGGCTGGTGTTTGTTTTACCAACGGTGACCCGTGCAAAGGGTCACCATAAACAGACAAAGCACCCAGATGTCTGGTGAATGAATGAATGAATAGCCTTAATCTTAACCATAAAGAATATATCTATATGGACTCTCTGACTTCAGCCAAGATGGAGGCATAGGTGGACACACTGTGCCTCTTCGCACAACCAAAATTAAGCACAACAAAGATTTAGAAACAAGAAAACAACCGGAATTGATAGAAAACTGAACTGTACAGAAGTCCAACAACCATTCATCCAGACCAGTAAGAGAGGCGGAGTCACTTCAGGAAAAAGTGGAGGTTGGTGGACCCGTCATGCAGGCAGCAGCAACTAGCAGATCCCAGGCACGTAGGCAGCAGCTAGTGGAGCCCAGGCACAGGGTGACAACGGTGCAGACCCAGTGAGGCTGAGCAAGGCAGCTGGCTGACTAGGCAGTCCCGCATTTGCACACAGATAATCCAGGTGAAGGGGAAGTGGCGAAAGGGACTGGAATCCAAGAAAGAGCAGAGCAAGCACCATTGTTCCCTCTTGGGCCCCGCCCCCACATACAGCCTCACAACCCAGCAACTGGGCTGCCCCGCCTTGGGAAACACCTAAGGCTCCACCCCTCACTATATAACAGCCCCAACCAGACCAAAACAAACAAACAAACAAACCCAAAAATGGCTCAAACGGGAGAACAAATCAAAGCTCCAGAGCCAATTCATCTAAGCGACCAAGAGATAGCCAACTTATCAGATGCACAGTTCAAATCACTGGTGATCAGGATGCTCACAGAATTGGTCAATTTTGCTCACAAATTAGATGAACAAATGAAGGCTACAGTAAGTGAAATGAAGAAAAACGCACAGGGAACCAATAGAGATGGGAGAAAAACTGGGACTCAAACCAATGGAGTGGACCAGAAGGAAGAAAGAAACGAACAATCAGAAAAGAATGAAGAAACAAGAATTCAAAAAAAATGAGGCGAGGCTTAGGAACCTCCAGGACATCTTTAAACGTCCCAACATCTGAATTATAGGGGTACCAGAAGAGGAAGAAGAAGAGCAACAAGTGGAAAACTTATTTGAACAAATAATAAAGAACTTCCCCAATCTGGCAAAGGAAATAGACTTCCAGGAAGTCCAGGAAGCTCAGAGAGTCCCAAAGAAGTTGGACCCAAGGTGGAACACACCAAGGCACATCATCATTACATTAGCCAAGATGAAAATGAAGGAGAGAATTCTAGAAGCAGCAAGGGATAAGGGGACAGTCACCTACAAAGGAGTTCCCATCAGACTGTCAGCTGATTTCTCAGAAGAGACCTTGTAGGCAAGAAGGGGCTGGAAAGAAGTATTCCAAGTCATGAAAGTCAAGGACCTACATCCAAGATTGCTCTATCCAGCAAAGCTGTCATTTAGAATGGAAAGGAAGATAAAATGCTTCTCAGATAAGGTCAAGTTAAAGGAGTTCATCATCAGCAAGCCCTTATTATATGAAATGTTAAAGGGACTTATCTAAGAAAAAGAAGATAAAAATATGACAGTAAAAAGACAGCAAACTCAGACATATTAACAACTACACCTAAAACAAAAGCAAACTAAGCAAACAACTAGAACAGGAACAGAACCACAGAAATGGAGATCACATGGAGGGTTAGCAACAGAGGAGTGGGAGGAGGAGAGAGGGGGAAAAGGTACAGAGAATAAGTGGCATAGATGGTAGGTAGAAAATAGATGGGGGGGTGGGCAAGAATAGTGTGGGAAAGTAGAAGCTAAAGAACTTGACACATGGACATGAACTAAAGGTGAGGAATGTGGGTGGGTGGGGGTGTGCAGGGTGGAGGGGAATGATGGGGGAAAATGGGACAACTGGAATAGCATAATCAATAAAATATATTTTAAAAAAAGAATATGTGTGTGTGTGTGTGTGTGTGTGTGTGTGTATGAGAGTATATGTTGTTAGACTTAGAATACCTAGCAGATCACTGCATAATTCATTCCTTAGAGGAAAAATATGCAAAAGAAAATGTGTGGGCAGCCTTAAGGAACAAATAATCTTAGATTGAGTTAACACTACACCCACATCATTATAGGAAAGCTTTCAAGTATCAAAAGTGGGATGGTCCAAAAGTTCTCACTGAAGCCATGGACTAAAGCAGCTAAGCACCTACCACATTGTAAAGTGGGGGTTTCAAACTCATTTTCACCAGGGGCCACATCAGCCTTACAGTTACCTTCAAAGGGCTAAATGTAATTTTAGGACTGGATAAATGTAACTACTCCTTAACTGGGGGCAGGAAGCTAGGCACTGCTGCCGTATACAAAGTGCCGGGCTGGATAAAACAAGGTGGAGGGTCAGATTTGGCCTGCAGGCCTTGTGTTTGCTACCTGTGACGTACAAGATAGGATGGGAGTTGTGAACACCAGTAAACTCACTGACGTAGAGAACCCACCAATAAAGGAACCACCAACAGGTGAAACTCAAGTACAAGAGAGTCCACACAAACAGAAGAAAGAGCAACCCTAGAACATCCAGACAAGCAGATCAAAGAGACAGCACCACTGAATCCCACACAACTCCTACCATAGAAGTTCTTCTTACAAAGACAGGTAGCAAAGCACAGCATCAGGAAGCCACAGAAACAAACAAAAAGAACCACATAAAACTGGGAGACAAAGAAAAAAGCCTGCAATCAAAAGGAATGGAAGACTCTTCACTAAAAGAGCTAAATGAAATGGAGACAAGCAAACTATCAGATATAGAATTCAAAAGAATGGCTATAAGGATGCTCAGGGAACTCCCAGACAATTATAAGGAACTGAGTGATAACTGCAACAGTATGAAAAAAAGAAATAGAAACCATAAACAAGAACCAGGAAGAAATGAAGAATAAAATTTCTGAAATAAAAAAACACACTAGCAGGAATTACAAGCAGGTTGGATGAAGCAGCAGACTGAATTAGTGAGCTGGAAGGCAAGGTAGAAAGAAACACCCAGGTAGAGCTACATGAAAAAAGACTGAAAAAATATGAAGGTAGCTTAAGGGAACTCTAAGACAACAAGAAATGGAACAGCATTTGAATTATAGAAATACCAGACGGAGAAGAGAAGGAGCAAGGGATAGAAGCCCTGTTTGAAAAAATAATGACAGAAAACTTTCCAAACCTGGAGAGGGGAAAAACCATGCAAGTTCAGGAAGCACAGAGTGTCCTAATCAAGATAAACCCAAAGAGGCCTACTCCAAGATACATCATAATTAAAATGCCAGCTTTTAAAGACAAAGAGAGAATCTTAAAAGCAGCAAGGGAGAAACAGGGAGTAACATACAGGGGAGCTCCGATAAGGCTAGCAGCTGACCTTTCGACAGGCACATGACAGGCCAGAAGGGAATGGGGAGAAATATTCCAAGTAATGAAAAACAAAGGCCTTCAACCAAGACTACTCTATCCAGTGAGTCTCTCAATTAAAATGGAAGGTGAAATAAGGAGTTTCCCAGACAAAAGAAGGCTGAAAGTATACACCTCTTCCAAACCAGCACTGCAAGAAATGCTAAAGGGTCTGCTATAAGATAAGGAAGAAAGAGAGAGAGAGAGGAACACAGGTACAAAGGGGGCAAAATGAATAAGTACCTGTCAATAATAACCTTAAATGTTAATGGATTAAGCTGTAATCAAAAGACATAAAATGGCTGAATGGGTAAGAAAACATAACCCACACATACACTGCCTACAAGAGACTACCTCAGAACAAAACACTTACACAGACTGAAAGTGAAGGGTTGGAAAAAATATTCCAAGCAAATGGACAAGGGAAAAAAGCCAGGGTAGTAATACTTACATTAGACAAAATAGACTTCAAAACAAAGGCCATAAAAAGAGATCCTGAAAGACACTTCATACTACTCAAGGAAAGAATCCATCAGGAAGACCCAAACATTATAAATAGATATGCACCCAACATAGGAGCACCCAAATATATAAGGGAAATCTTGGAGGATTTCAAAAAGTATATGGACAGAAACACACTTACACTTGGGATTTTACATCCCACTGTCAAAAATGGATAGATCTTCCAAACAAAATATCAACAAGGATATGGAAGCATTGAACAATTCCCCAGATCAAATGGACTTAACAGATATATATATATATAGAACCTTTCGTCCCAGAGAAGCAAAATATACATTCTTTTCAAATGCACATGGAACATTTTTAAAGATAGACCACATGACAGGACACAAAACCAACATCAACAAATACAAGAAAATTGAAATCATTTCAAGCATTTTCCTGAACCACAAGGGACTGAAACAAGAAACTAACCTAAGGAAAAAACTCAAAAATACTCAAATTCATGGAGATTGAATAGTGTGTTATTAAACAATGAATGAGTGAACAATGAGATCAAGAAAGAAATCAAAAAGTTTCTGGAAACAAATGAAAATGAACACACAACAGTCCAAAACTTTTGGGACACAGCAAAGGCAGTCCTGAGAGGGAAGTTCATAGTGATAAAGTCTTACCTAAAAAAAGAGAAATATTTCCAAAAAACAACCTAACCCTACATCTACAAGAACTGGAGAAACGACAACACACAAAGCCCAGAGCAAGTACAGGAAGGAAAAAACCAAGATCAGAGCAGAATTAAATGGTGTAGAGACTAAAATGGCAATTCAGATTATCAATACATCTAGGAATTGGTTCTTTGAAAAGATAAACAAAATTGACAAACCTTTAAGCAGACTCATCAAGAAAATAAAGAGAGAGGACCCAAATAAACAAAATCAAAAATGAAAGAGGAGAGTTTACAACTGATTCCACAGAAATACAAAGGATTGTAAGAAATTGCTACGAACAAGTATGTACCAGAAAATTTGGAAACCAGGATAAATTGGACGAATTTCTAGAAAAATACAACCTGCCAGAACTGAATGAAGAAGACGCAGAAAGCCTGAACAGACCAATAACAGCTGATGAAATCAAAGCAGTAATCAAAAAACTCCCAGCACACAAAATCCCTGGGCCAAATGTTTTCACAAGAGAATTTTACAAAACTTTTAAGGAAGAGCTAACTCCTATTCTTCTCAGACTATTCAAAAAAAAAAAAATCTAAAAAGTGGGAAGACTACCAAACTTTCTTTGTGAAGGCAGCATCATCCTAATTCAAAACTAGATAAAGACATAACAAAGAAAGAAAACTACAGGCCAATATCACTGATGAACATAGACGCTAAAATCCTCAACAAAATATTGGCAAACTGCATCCAGCAATACATTGAAAAGATCATATACCACAATCAAGTGGGATTCATCCCAGGTACGCAAGGATGGTACAATATTTGCAAATCCATAAACGTAATACATCACATAAACAAAATGAAAGACAAAAATCACAAGAGATGAAGAAAAAGCATTTGATAAGGTACAGCACCCATTTATGATAAAAACACTCAGCAAAATGGGAGTAGAGGGAGCATACCTCAATAAAATAAAGGCCATATACAAGAAACCTACAGCCAACATCACACTTAATGGGGAAAAAACTAAAAGCTTTCCCACTAAGATCAGGAATAAGACAAAGATGTCTGCTTTCACCACTTCTATTTCACATAGTATTGAAAGTTCTAGTAACAGCAATCAGATAAGAAAAAGAAATAAAAGGCATTCAGCCCTGGCTGGTGTGGCTCAGTGGATTGAGTGCCAGTCTGTGAACCAGTCGCTTGTTTGATTCCCAGTCAGAGCACATGACTGGGTTGTGGACCAGGTCTCCAGTAGGAGATGCTCAAGAGGCAACCATATATTGATATTACTCTCCCTTTCTTTCTCTTTCCCTTCCTGTCTCTAAAAATAAAAAAAAATCTTTTTTTAAAAAAGGCATCCAAATTGGAAAGGAGGAAGTAAAACTGTGACTGTTTGCAGATAATACAATCGTGCATATAGAAAACCCTATAGACTCCACCAAAAAAGTACTTGACCTAAAAAGTAAATTTGGCAAAAAATCAGGGTTCAAAGTCAATATTCAGAAATCAAATATATTTTTATACACAAACTATGGAAGATCAGAATCATAAATTGCATTTGTTGTAGCAACAAGAAAAATAAATTACCTAGGAATACACCTGAACAAAGAGGTGAATGACCTGTACTCAGAAAACTATACAAACTGAAGAAAGAAATTAAAGAATACATAAATGAATGGAAGCATATACCATGTTCATGGATTAAAAGAATTAATATCATCAAAATGTCCATATTACCCAAAGCAATTTATATATTCAGTAAAAACCCTATTAAAATACCAATGACCTATTCACAGATATAGAACAAACATTTCAAAAATTTATATGGAACTGTAAATGACCCCTAATAGCTGTGGCAATTTTGAGAAAGAAGAACAAAATAGGAGGGATCACAATACCTGTTATCAAACTGTATTACAAGGCCACTGTAATCAAAACAGCCTGGTACTGGCACAAGAACAGACACATAGACCAATGGAACAGAATAGAGTGCCCAGAAATAAATCCAAGTCTCTATGGTCAATTAATATTTGACAAAGGGGGCAGAAGCATAAAATGCAGTAAAAATAGCTTCTTCAACAAGTGGTGCTGGGAGATCTGGAGAGCTACGTGCAAAAGAATGAAACTCAATTTATAATGAAATTTATAATGAAAATTCATTATAAATCATGAATTTAAAATTTTCATTATAAATTCATGATTTATAATGAAACCAACTTATACCATACACAAAAATAAATTCAAAGTGGATAAAAGGCTTAAATATAAATCATGACAACATAAAAGTCCTAGAGGAGAACATAGGTAGGCAAATCTCAGATATTCCATGCAGCAACATCTTCACTGATATGTCCCCTAGAGCAAGGGACATAAAGGAAAGACTAAACAAGTGGGAGTTCATCATATTAAAAGTTTCTACACTGCTAAAGAAAACCATGTTAAAATGAAGAGAGAACCAACAGCATGGGAAAACATATTTTCCATTGATACCTTGGACAAGGGTTTGATCTCCAAAATATGTAAAGAGCTCATACAACTCCACTCCAGGAAGACAAACAACCCAATTAAAAAATGGGCAAAAGACCTGAACAGACAATTCTCCAAGGAGGACATACAGAGGGCCCAGAGACATATGAAAGATGCTCAGCATCACTAGCCATCAGAGAGATGCAAATTAAAACCACAATGAGATCCCACTTCACATTGGTCAGAATAGCCATCATAAGCAAATCAACAAACAAGTAATGGCAAGGCTGTGAAGAAAAGGAATCCCGAGTGCACTGTTGGTGGGAATGCATACTGGTACAGCCACTATGGAAAACAGTATCAAATTTCTTCAGAAAAGTGAAAATGGAACTGCCTTTTGACCCAGCAATTCTACTGCTGGGATTATACCCTAAGAATCCTGAACCACCAATTCAAAAGAACCTATGCACTCCAATGTTCATAGTAGCACAATTCACAATAGCCAAGTGCTGGAAGAAACCTAAATGCCCATCAGTAAATGAGTGGATCAAAAAACTGTGGTACATTTACATAATGGAATGCTACACAGCAGAAAGAAAGAAGCTCCTACCCTTTGCGACAGTATATATGGAACTGGAGAGCATAATGCTAAGTGAAATAATCCAGGTGGTGAAAGACAAATGCCGTATGATCTCACCTCTAATCAACAAAACAAACAAGCAAGTAAAATACAATCAGAGACATTGAAATAAAGAACAAACTCACAGTTACCAGAGAGAAAGGGGGAGAGGGATAATAGGGGATGGGCCATCAAGGAACATATATAAAGGACACATGGACAAAACCAAAGGGGTAGGTTAGAGTGTGGGAGGAAGGGTTGGGTGGGGCAGGGAAATGTGTGGGGTGAAAATAAAAACAAGCGTACCTGAGCAACAATAAAAGAAAGAAAAAAAACAAAACTTATTTGAAAAATGATGAAAGAAAACTTTCCTATTTTGGTGAAGGAAATAGACATGTAAGTCCAAGAAGTACAGAGAGTCCCAAACAGGATAAATGCAAAGAGAATCACATGAAATCACATTATATTAAAATGCCAGCAGTTAAATATAAAGAGAGTATTTTAAAAGTAGCAAGAGAAAAGCAGAGTTACCTACAAAGGAGTTCTCATAAGACTATCAGCTGATTTCTCAAAAGAAACTTTGCAGGCTAAAAGGGACTAGCAAGAAGTAGTCAAAGTGATGGACCTACACCCTAGATTACTCTCTCCAGCAAAGCTATCATTTAGAATTGAAGGGCAGATAAAATTCTTCCCAGAAAAGGTAAAGCTAAAGGAGTTCATCATCATCAAGCCATTATTATGTGAAATGTTAGTGGGATTTATTTAAGAAAAAGAAGAATATCAAAACTAGAACAACAAAATGACAATACATTCACAAGTATCAACAACTGAATCTAAAAAAACAATCTAGGCAAGCAAGCAGAACAGAAATGGTATCACAGATATAGAGATCACTTGGAAGGTTATTAGTTGGGAGAGGGAAGGGGGAGAATGAATAAAAAATGCAGGGATTAAGAAATACAATTTGGTAGGTACAGAATAGACATGGGTATCTTACGAACAGTATAGGAAATGAAGTAGCCAAAGAACTTACATGCATGACCCATGGACATGAACTAAAGGGGAGAGGAGTTGCCAGAGAGAATGGGGTACTGGTTGGAGGGGGTCTAAGGGGGAAAATTGGGACAACTGTAATAGCATAATCACTAAAATATATTTTTTAAAATAAGATGATTTTAGGGCTTTTTCCAAGTCATTCTTTTTTCAGATTAATTATTCTTCCACATGTAACTTCTCATCTTTAATTTATTGACTATGTGTTACATGCATTGCTTATGTTTATTTAATTTGTAATTATTAATTCTAAAATATGTTTTATTTTGCTCTAAAAATAAAGTTGACATTTCCTTTTTCACTTTTTTATTATGAAAAATTTTACATGTATACAAAAATACAGATTAATTGAATAAACTCTCATGTTCCCATCACCCAGTTTCATTTACATGACATATAATTAAATTTCCTCTTGGACCAGAATTTCTAAAACTTGTCTCTACTCCACATTTTCTATTAACTTTCTGAAAAAGTCTGGAGCAGAGATTCCACATTTCATATGATTTTCTAGATTATATTTTAGGGATAAGTTTTTCTCTGTTAATTCAGCTATATTTCCTCTTACTCTTTTAAAAATGTATTTATCATTTTCTCAGCCCTACTTGGATAATACATTGTCACCTTTTTAAAGAAACCAATCAAGCACTTCATCATTCCTTGCATGTCCTTCTCTAGGCTAAATTGCATTCTCCATTGGGTTTTCTAAGGGTTTTTGGTCATCATATATCAGATTGTGATCAGTAGGCAGAATATCAGAGAACTTGGGATAGATTAGATCTCTGAAGGGATCAGTCACCAGGTCAGATCTGACATGAGAGTGAGATTAAAGCACCCTTGATGTACTACCTAATGGCCTCATTAGACCCTTTTCAAGGTAAAAGGAGAAGCAAACTGGGATTTGGAATCTAATCCTGGTGTCCAGAAGCCAAGGGAGTGATGTCAGGAGAAACTACATTAGGGGACCAAAGAATGAAGAGAAGATGTAGAATTTCAGAGAAGAAAACTGGGGGACAAGGTGAGGATAGGGCACTTGGTCATGTTATAAAACAAGAGAAGTCCAAACACACAGTCCAGGGAGATTCTGACCCATGCTGAAGCCATCTGCAGAGAGAGGAGGTTTGGAGAAGGGGTAATGTCCCAGTACTCATGTCCATAGATACCCATTGCCCAAACTTGTTCTGCAGCCTCACAGAGATGACTCATGACATTGTCCTTTGCCTTAGCCAGGACCCATCCTGTCCTGTCCTCAGTCTCTCCATCCCACTACCACCTCCCTGATGTGAGCCCCCTAGCCTGGAGCATGGAGCAGGCGGACTCCTCTCTGTGGATGACAGTCTGTGGGTCTCATGCTTCTTCCCCTCAGAAAGGATCAGTTCTTGGGGAGCTGTATTTGGATCCAGCGTCGCATTCACTGTAGATAAAGAAAATCCGTTCTGATAATAAGCAATATTATGGAAATATTAAAAATAGTAATGTCATGAAATTAATATCTAAACAGGCAAACATTGTTACAGTGACATAAGATATTTAAAGTGAAAGAACTTTTTAGGACACAGAAAACAGCCATCTCTATCAGTATGCAAGCAAGCGAGTCACCAGAGAGTTACAGATCTCGGTGAAATCTTCATGTCAACAGAATCACAGCACCTCAGCTCACAGCCTTGAAAGCAAGGATGGATACTCTACTTTTTTTCATCCTCTCCCTTAACTAGATCACTTGGGAATGTGCACTAGGGGATTAAATTATTGTCTTTTAATCCATTTGCTTCTATTATCACTGTAAACACCAATCTCATTTGACACTGACCCTGATTACATGAATGTAAGTCGCAGACTCTCATTTACATGAGTTATTGAATGTTCAGTGAATGTCTACCACATGTGACTTCTGAGGGAAGCGCACAGTGGGGTTCCCACTGCAAAGTGTGTTCCACAGACTCTGTTTACCTCACTTACCATTTCTATAGCTCTTTCTCTTTATCAGGCCTACAGCTGCCAGAAGAAGCAATCCAAAAATAAGCAGTATCATCCATGAAAAAGTCATCCTGGAATCTAAAATGAGAACCCCAAAATCCCATTAAATTATGAAACTAGGAAAATGTCAAGTTAATCCACTGCATCTGAACAACTCCTGAACTGGAGAGGAGGATGAGAACCTGGCCTCAGGGAGGAAGTTGGTCTGTTTCTCCCTGCACTGTGGGAGCTGAGGAGATACTTGAAGTTTATGGTAACTTTATTGTTTGCTCCTTGCAGTCAGACACACTCACACACTCACATACCCAAACACACATACTCACACAGTTACACCTACAAACATATTCATACACTGACCCCCACACACATACTCACATTCATATAGTCACACACACTCATGTAGTCACACCTGGACACTCTCACACTGCCATGCGCACACACACACACACTCACACACGTATACAAATGCACAACTCACATACACACTCACACAAGCACACAAGCACACGATCACACCAGAAATACACACTCACACACACACATTCACGCATATTTCCCTTTTCCAGTTATATTACAACAATCACTGGAAAAGGCGGCAAAGGATAAGGTTATCCAGTCTGGTCGTGAAAGTGGTGGTCAGGACCATTAGTTTTTAATCCAAGAGAAAATCCAGCACAAGTAAAACAAAAGTCTGGGTTGGTCTTCATGTTCATTTCCCAAAGCTGAGAGGCACACTCGAATCACCCACCTGAGGAAGAAAAAGCCGCCCTTTTCTCCTCTCCAAGAAGGGGGTTGCTGACAGAGCAGGTCACGTTCACAGCAGAGCTGTCTGCCACCAACAGGAACGCCTCCACGCGGAAGAGCCCGCGGCTGTCTGGAGTCAGGACCTCGGAAAATGATGGAACTGTCTTTCCCTCCGTGTCCCTCCACTGCACACGGGGCTCTGGGAACCACCCGTCTGAGCTGCACATCAGCTGCATTTGCCCGTCCTTCGGTCCCTGCATGGTGATCCGCGGGGGAGAACCCAGACCTACGGAAGAGAGATCAAGACGCCAAACCTCCCGTCTCTGCAGGTGGCAATTTGGCCAGTGAAGTCACTGAGGAAAGGGAGATTCAGAGGCTTGAGGAGAGAGTGAGGCATATGGAGCAATTATACTCCACTCAGGAATGAGACTAGCTAGAGGGGATTTTGTTTTGTTTCACTGTTTTGTTTTGTTTTTTTAAATTTTTAAAATCACCCTAGGACAGATTAAGGGATACAACAAATTTCAAATCTAATCTTTTTTTCTTCTGTACCTGAGAAAAAAATGGTTTTGACGAAGGCATAAATCATATGGCCAGGAAGTAAGTAAGTGCATTAGAGAATAGTCTCCAGGATCAAAATCTTATATATACGTCCAAAGGCAGAAAATGATGGTGTCCATTTAACTTCTCCACATGTGATCCTGTGGCTGTTACCTAAACGTATTTATTAATTTACACACAAATCAATGAGAGAACCAAGTAGAGTATCCAAGATGTTGGCCTACGTCTTTGATAGCATTTGCTAGCCTTGGAAAATCAATTTTCATTCACAAATATAGACAGTGGCAAAATAGGAGGGAGGGAACAATTTTGTCATTCCTCTTCCATCCTGCCAATTCTGTAAATATTTATTATTTTTGTTTATATGTGGATCTAGCTTAGTCTTCAAAACATTACACTTCCTAGGAACTACACATTTCCCAGAGTTTTAATAACATCCTGTGAAACAGTGAGTCTTATGTAAAGTTATAGAGTAAAATTCTCATATTTCATGAAATGGCCAGCCACTATGGATATCCTGGGAAGGGTACAAATTCTGTAGCCAAAAATTAAATCTGGGTTATTTGAGCTTGTGGACTTTCAGTATCTGTGGCAGTCACTGCACATCAGAGGGTTTAATATAAATTTGATGAATGAATGAACATTAAAAAATATCAAATGCCAGGAAGATTTTCCAGAACTAACATGTCAAAGCAGTAGAAACCAAAACATGTATCTGGAATCCTTACCTACTACCTTTAGATCCAAACTGCTCTCCTGGTAGACACCGTCTTTTTCAAAAAGGCACCGGTACTGCCCATCATCTGAAATGCTGGCATTGTGTATGAGCAGGGTCAGTCTTCCCTCGTTGAGCGCATCAGTCACCAACACTGTCCTCCCTCTGTATTCTGCCATCTGCTCTTTAGACACATGGTCCCCATCCACATACACATAAACAGCAGGATAGCGGTGGGATCGGACCCACCTCACCTCCATGCTCTCTGCATTAGTCTTGGGGGACAGGTAACAGGTTAATTGTATGTCTTCCCCCACTCTGACAAGAAGGGGCTGGGAAGGTCCAATCACTTTTAAGGAAGCTGTTAAATAAACACAGCAGACAAAACACAAGGAAAGACTCAGAATGGAGCAAATACTGTTATCAGCAAGAACATCTCAAGTGGGATTTACAACCCGCCAGCATCCAGGGGAGCTCAGAGCTCACAGTCGTCCTTTGGAAAGTGGTAAGTTTGGTGTAACCAGGATAGGGGCTGTCCTTGCTCAAGGCAAAACCATCTTGTCCTGTGTGTCAGTCTAAAAAAATCAGTAACAGAACCCTCACCTGCCCCTGACTACAATGTATTCAGATTACAGCCCAATGAAATAATTTTGCAATAAAAATTCTTAGAATAAAATTAATACTTCATCACTTAAAATCTCTATGGCCTTAAGCAACTCTTCTTATCAGTGTATGACTTAGTTTCTTAAACTATAAAACAAATATATCACTGTCAAAATCTTAAGGTTGTTCTGGAGTTAAACAAAATAATCTATAGAAAGCTCTTGGATGACCATGTAGTGTGAACAGAGGTATGCAGACTGTGAGACCCGAGGGCATTGGAGAAAATCCCACCCTCTGCC
Source organism: Glossophaga mutica (assembly GCA_039655065.1). NCBI lineage: Eukaryota > Metazoa > Chordata > Mammalia > Chiroptera > Phyllostomidae > Glossophaga > Glossophaga mutica. The sequence goes on from CM077306.1 coordinate 108,666,878, forward strand.
TTGATGATGGGCAGGTGATGAAAATGAGTTTCCGTGTATGTTTAGTAGTGAAATGTGAAGAATTCTTTCCCTGGTTTGATTTTGTAATACCTTATAAGTGAGATCCAGTCATCACTTTTTACTTCCCCAAGGTCCCACAAGCATGGGGCTCTAAACACACACCAAGTTCAATGTCCCCAGACGATTTATGAGAAATAAGATCAAGAACTGGGGAGGCTGGCAAAGCACCGAATGATGAATGACACGCTGATGAACACACACACAGAGTCTGCTCTTCCACTGTGGAGAGTGGAGAAATTTGTCTGATGGCTTTCCTGGATCCAACCTCTGTTACACCTGTAGTTCCCCATGGCCAATATCTTCTATTCTAAATTGAGAGTTATCATTTTCTACCAAATGGTCAGAATGCTTACAGTGATGATCATTTATAATAGAAATACAGGCATAAATTTGCATAGTATCTGAATGGGGGTCAGTAAACAAAGGCAAAAATGACCTCATTATGTAATCATTTAAAATTTGTTAGGTACTTCTCACAGGAAAATTCGCTGTCAACACAATTCTAATTTTCAGATTATTTTCTTCTACCTAAAATTTCACTCCCAGTTATTTCTAGCATTTTGTTTGCTTTGTCCTTCAATTTTACCTAAAACAATACTATCTCCATTCCATATGTATCTGTTAAAATCTAAAAATGAATGTAAGAGTCAGAAAATGAACAAATAATTACTAGAAGTAGTGAAGTGAACACATTGTAAGGTATAAAAGTGTCGAATCACTGTGTGGTACACCTGAAACTGATATAACCAGTATAAGATTGTATACCACAATATCAACAATTAAAAAATACTGATTTAAAAAAATAAAACAAAAAATGGAAAAAAAAAGATTGTATACCAACTATGCTTTGTAATTTAAAGAAAAAAAAACTAGAGTTTAGTTCGCTGCCATTTCTCCATCCATGTGTCTTACAGTAAATTACTTGGTAAAACAGACTGTTTCCTCCTCTCCGTTACCCATGCGGGGATTGTTCCCCCTGTTCATGGCCCGTGGTGTGTACCAAACCCATTACCCTGCCAGGCACAGGTCAGTTAGCTACAATGGATTTTGATGGAAACTAAAGAAAGCAAAATAAATTTTTGGAGATTTAATTAACTAGGTGTGTTATAGACATATGAAACTCCTGTTTTTCCAGAATTGAAGAGAAAATAAAGTTTAAAGTACTAAAGGAGAAAGTCCTACAGCCCTCTTTGTTAATAACCGATGTTCTACTAGAATAAGAGCTTTTTGAACAGCCCTACATAATCTTTTCTGTAGAGTTTTGTACACAGACTCACACACAATTTGTGCTCACATTTGTGCTCCTGAAACGCCTTCTGAACATTCACTGAAAAGCTTAATCTTTTCTGGACTGCGAAGTATACTGACCTACACACTAATTCCTTGAAACCTGATAATTTCATCATCATCATATATAATCCTCATCCAATCAGCATATTTGATTAAGTGGGCTATCTCATTCCCTAAGCTAAATTATACTATACTATACTATACTATACTATACTATACTATACTATACTATACTATACTATATTATACTGTACTATATTGTACTATACTATGTTATGTTATGTTATGTTATATCATGTCAACACTTTTAAAATCTGACACATTAACGATTAAATTCAACATGTTCATTTTAAAGATGAGAAAAATAGGGGCCAATGCTTTCGTTAAATCACACATAAAATATTAAGAACTTGCACTGGTAAGTCAGACGTAGATTAGAAAGCAAACATCACAATTTCTTGGTGGTTTTTGGCAAGATACATATGTCTCTAAGATTGTTTCCCAACAGTAAAATGAGGATAAATCTATTAACCTTCATAATTACCACAAGGAAAAAATCCCTGTAAAGCACTGAGCATAGTGCTTGATAGATAATTAATATTTCAAATAACTAGTCATTATTTTTCTAAACAAACAACATTATTTGCCAGAGCAGGTGCTGGGATTTCAGTCTCAGGACTTTAAGAGAGAGCTCAGTTTGCCAGCAGCCCTTTGCCTCTGAGCTCTCATTCCAGAGAGTAACTCGGAGGCGGCTGAGAAGCTCCTGTCTCCTCAGTCAGCAGCACACCCTCAGAGCACCTGAGGGCACAGCCCTCTGACCCCCACCTGACAGGGAGCTTAGGGAAGCTCCATCTGCACATCAGGTTTCAGCGTGTCCCAGAAGATGAGCACAACCTAGGAACGACATGCCACTGGGCTGTATTTTGTGTGCTGGGGCTCCAGTGAACATGTCAAGTTGGTTCAAGTAACTCAGAGGAGGGACTCTTCACCTACGATCTTTCTCAAGGACAGAAATATGTGCCAGCCTGCCCAGACGCTGGCTTGGCTTTCTGATCTGTGACTAACCAGCTTCACTGGTTAAAATTTCTGTTTGATGATGAGCAGATGTTGCCCCAGGCAGAAAGGGATCCAACTTGGAAGGGAAGGCTCACAGGTGCGCAGCTCTCCTCAGATTGTGGGGTTACCTTTGAACTTCCTGAGGGCCTTCCTTTTATTTTTATGGCCCAATGGGGTCAAAAGTGTCACATCAAACTCTGGAAGATATTGATTGAGGAGTGTTTACCACCCTAATTTTCCTCAAATTAGGAAGGGAAGTGTGTTTACGGTCATCTAATGTACACACAGGTGCACATACACACACACTCCTGTAACAGGTAACTTGAGGGACAGCAGGGTATTGGTGGAAGAGGAAATAAGTGAACTGAATGTGGGCAGGGCGCAGGCTGGTGGTCATGGGCTGGGGGAAAAGCTCACAGGAAGAAGGAAGATGGAAAGGAGGTGAAGGAGAAACTGAAAGAGGTTCAAATATGAATTGGTTATTTTTTAAACCACTTATCTCAGCTACAGTAAAATACCTGCAGTCCAACTACTAAGAAAAAGAGAAAAAATTAAAAAAAAAAAGATCAAAAACAGCAAATCATCAGCCCAGGCAGCACAGGGTCCTAGGCTGACCTGGGAAAGCAGCCTCCCAACGGTGATGAGGTTAGGAGCACCTGGGTGAGGAGCAGGTGCAGAAACCACAGCAGAGCTACGGTGTGGAGGTGGCAGCATCCAGTTGTCACGATAGCACTGCCCTCACTCGCACTAGCAACTGCCCCACCAGCTGTCCTGTGCCATCTCTACACACTCCCAAGACGGCCTCCTTTCCTCCTGCCAAGCAAGCAGAGATTATGCCTCTGCCCTTTACAGGTGTCCATCTGAGCCTCACTTGGGTTCCCATTAACACTGAAAGTGACAGGTGACAGAGTGCAAATGTGCCTAAAGGAGGCTGTGGAGACCTGCACATTGCCAGTCCCCTCTGGTACTAACTGAAGGTGGAACTTCAGAGGGTCATGCCTCAAGTTCTCATGGGGGTCACATGGCGTCTCGGTAGCTGAGCGGCTTTGCCTGGGAGCCTGTCTCCCTCCAGGAAGCACAGAGGCTGACCCTCCTCTGTGCAGCATGGCTACTTACCGAGCTCACTCTGGAGTTTTTCTGGAAAAAGAATGAGAATAACATATTAGGTAAGCAATTTGTTCTAAGGGAAAGTAGTAAAATATCTCACAAAAATAAAAGCAAGTCATATTTTATTGGGAAATCTGGACAAATAATAAAGAAATTAAACATAGAAAAATATTTTTTCCCACCTGGTGGTTCAGCTGTTTTTCATTTTCTCTGCACAACAAAAATGCTCTCAATTCTACCACCTCATAATACATATTCTTTTTATAAATGTACGGAAAGTATAAAATATGTGGACATTGACAATTATCACCTATAATTTCAAACTGAGAAATGAAATGTGTATGTGTGTGGCTCATTTTAACATTAACATACAACATTTACATCAATTTTTCACTATCCATTTATAACAACTATTATCTTATATCCTTATATCTAAATATACATGGTGTCAAAAAAAGAATCTTTACGTGATTAGAAATGTCTATTTATACATACATAGTTATAATCTTTATCATTAAATACTTCATCGTGAGGATTTTTCAACCATTAATTTTTTTGAAAATACATTTTTCATCAATGGTATAATAAATAGTAACATAAAACACTTAACACTCCACTGTTGTATTGGATTGCTTTGGCTGTTGTTTTGTTGCTATTTATCAATGAAGCTATAATTAGGATTCTATTCTATAGTTATCTCCATCTTTGATTTTCTTTATATGATAGCTTCCCAGAAATAGTCAGCACAATACCACATGAGAAAGCATTTCAGTTGAAAGAATGTAGTTTATTCATTTATTTATTTTTGTCATTTGAAACAACATGGTTTATTATCTCTGAAGTCACAGATATATATTATTTACATGATGAGAACCATTATTATTTAGTAATTACATCCCCAGCTGTAAAGTTTCCCAGATCCAACTTGGGGCAAATTAAACTTGAGTGTGTTCAAGCATGTTTTTTCAGTGTCCTCGAATGAAAGGCAGATTGAGGACTCCCAGTTAATTCCTCAAGAGCTATTCTCCTCATAGATTTGTGGAACAGGAACTACTGTAAAGGACACATGGGCAAAACCAAGGGGGAGGGTGGATGCAAGGAGGGAGATGGGTTTGGAGGGGGTGGGGAGAAAATACAGACAACTGTAATTGAACAACAATAAAATAACTTAAATAAAAAATAATAAAATGTAAATAAAAAGATTTGTGGAACTGGGACAATAGTAGTCATGTAATAAGTTGTACTTGCATTTCTTCAGTACAACATGTTTCTCTGTATGAAAGCATATGTGGCTCAAAAGGCTCGTTTCTTTTTTTTTAATATAGTAAATGATATGATTTTTGTAAAAACTTTTTTCATATTTTTATTGATGTTCAACTACAGTTGTATCCACTTTTCCCCCATCACTCCCCTCCACCCCACTCCCCCCCACCTCCCACCCTCAATCCTAACCCCCTTTGGCTTTGTCCATGGGTCCTTTATACGTGTTCATTGACGACCCTTCCCCTTTCCCCCCATTACGCCCTCCCCCATCCTCTCTGGTTGCTGTCAGTTCATTCTTAATTTCAGTGTCTCTGGTTATATTTTGCCTGCTTATTTGGTTTGTTGATTAGGTTCTACTTATAGGTGAGATCATATGGTATTTGTCTGTCACTGCCTGGCTTATTTTACTTAAAATAATGCTCTCCAGTTCCATCCATGCTGTTGTGAAGGATAGGAGCTCCTCTTTCTGTCTACTGTGTAGTATTCCATTGTGTAAATGTACCATAGGTTTTTGATCCATTCATTTACTGAGGGGCACTTAGGTTGCTTCCAGCACTTGGCTGCTATGTACATTGTGCTGCTATGAACATTGGGGTGCATAGGTACTTTTGAATTGGTGTTTCAGAATTCTTAGGGTATAATCCCAACAGTGGAATTGCTCAGTCAAAAGGCAGTTCCATTTTTAGGTTTTTGAGGAAATTCCATACTGTTTTCCACAGTGGCCGCACCAGTCTGCATTCCCACCAACAGTGCACTAGGGTTTCTTTTTCTCCACAACGTCACCAGCACTTGTTTGTTGATTTGTTAATGATGGCCATTCTGATGAGTGTCAAGTGCTATCTCATTGTGGTTTTAATTTGCATCTCTCTGATGGCTAGTGATGTTGAGCATCCTTTCATATGTCTCTGAACCTTCTGTATGTCCTCCTTGGAGAAGTGTCTGTTCATGTCTTTTGCCCGTTTTTTAATTGGGTTATTTGAAAGAATGTAGTTTTATTTCCTTTACAATGTCATGCATACTTGTGAGAAAGAAAATCTTGAACTTAGAAATAATTATAATACTATTATTAATAACTATTTAGTCAAAAAACAGTGTATATATTTTCAGTCATAAATGTTTTATAGTTTTTAATACACATTACTAAGTGTTAGATAATTTTCTTGGCTAAGAAAATATTAGGTGTTATGGAACAGTCCCTGGACCCCTTCTGCTAATCTGAGCATTTTGGTCCTAGAGGGAGAGCACTGACCTGGGATGGAGATGACTGAGCCCTTCTCCTCAGTGAGGACAGGGTTGTGGATGAAGCAGGACACGGTTTCTGCAGAGGCATTCTTGACCACAAGCGTGGCTTCCACATAGAATGAGCCATCTTCATCTTGGATGTGATACTCAGAGAAAGTCAGCAGCTTCTCTCCCCTGATGTCTTCCCAATTAACCTGGGGCTCTGGGAACCAGCCTTCTGCAGTGCAGACAAGCTGGATTTCACCTTCCTCAGAACCCTTCATGTGGATGTGAGGGGCAGACCCCAGACCTGTGGAAGGAGGACATAGCCCTGAGGTTCAGAGCCTGTGGAGGCACACATCACAGAGACTGAGATCCCACTGCCGTTGCTCTGGGGAGAGAGGAGAGGTTGAGGGATCGGGGGGAGCAAAGACCATGCCAAGTCTTCTTTCCATGCAAATTGTAGCTCCCATACACTGCAATTGTTCCCGAGTCTGGATCTTTAAATTATAGCATATAAGCAATATTTTTCTTTGGACCCAGACAGGAGAATAAGGAAAAAGGACATTTGATGTGTGGCTTGTGTCTCTAGTACTATAAACAAAGATGTGTTATAATTTACTCATGAACCCATGCATGCCACAAACTCTGCCTTTTTCATCTTAATATTATTGTGCCACGCACTTTGTCTGACATTTTGGATGATACCTTGACTCCAATTTAAATAGAATATTTAATATCAAGTCAGACATCACTTTCATGGGGACTATTCTTTCCATTCTTTTTGTTGGTGGTTGTGATCTGGGGTGCTATTGGATACCTGAGGTGTGTAAAATGAGAAGCTCCATGAAGAGTTCCTGTATCTAAATATTCCATTCAATGGAAACATGTTTTTGAGAAATTCTAGTTTTTATATAATGTTCTTTCTCATCAACACAACTCTCAAACTTAAACAAAGGAGGCTGTATTTTCCCTAAATGGTAATTCTGTCTCTATTGCTCCTTCCTCGAGAGCCTTGGAAAATGTGTGGCTTATTTTCAAATGTCCCTGACAGTGAAATGCCTTAGTATGTGCCCCACCCCTTCACTCCACGTCTCAGAAACACATGGATTCCTTCTTCCATCTTAAATCATCTTGAACATAATAACAATAATGTGAGTGTTTTTTTAAGGATTAGGAAATAGCCTCATGGAGCAGTAAAAAGGAAGCAGTAGCAGCACGATTCTGCTTTGTCTCCACGGAACCATCTGCCTGATAATGTAAATGGATTTGCCTGATTTTCTCATCAGCATGTGGAGGAGTTATTCTTGCCAGGGAACCATCTGATCATTTATACTTTTCAGATATTTGTTCTTACTTAAGACACATCCTTTCTTCAGGGATCACTTTCTTCCCAACTCCTTCCTGCTTTGCTAATACAAAACCACATGCAGAACCTGCCATTCATAGTGAGACCCCAACTCATTGAAGATGGTGTATGCTAATCTCCATAAAAGCACAAAGTTCTTAACCATTTCAGTCCCATCCCTAGCTTTCTAACTGGAGGGATTACACAAGAAACAAAGTATTCACATCTCAGTTACTGCACATTTGATGTTGGGTAGAGAACAACCAATTCCATTGCAATACGGATGCTGAGCAGTCAGCTAGACTCACTCAGTAATGGATGTGCCCTCACACATCAGCCTCTGTGGCACAAATTCATGTCTTAGCAAAATTGCTAATGATGACATGTCATGGATTTAAAATAATTGTCAAGAATAGTCAAAACCATGTAAGTTAAATTTAGGAACATTGCTTATGTGAGCTTTAGAGATTTCAGAACTACTTGCTCTCAGATGAATCAGGCTGGATGACTGGGCATTAGGAATTGCCTCGATGATGAAAAGGAGTTCTTTAACTGGCAATAAACTTACCACAAATTAATAGACTTCTTCCTCCAAGACCCCATGTCTTTTCCCAGATATTCACCTGCTACTTTGAGCAGCAAGCTGGTTTCTCCACGATAGTTCCCCTCTTGGAGACAGCACCAGTATTGCCCATGATCAGATGGCTGGATATTGTGTATCTTCAGAGCCACAGTTCCCTCAGCAAAGTTGTCCTCTACCCACTGCACTCGGCTCCTGTGGTCCTCCGTCTGCATCTCAGTCACCTCAGCTCCGACCCGATGTGCTATTTGTACACTGGGCTCCAAGCGGTACCACCTCATCTCCATGTGCACCGCGGTCCTCTTGGGGAGGAGCTGACATGTTAGTAGGGCATCTTCCCCTACCCTGGCCAGGATGGGATGAGCAGGACCAATCACTCTAAAGTCATCTACAAAACAGTGAAAAGGAAGAACCAGGAAAGGCCAACTGAAAGATTAACAAGCTTGCTCTGGATGGCCCAACCTGGTAACTTGCACATTTGGCTGTTACGGAGATGATTTTCTGTACTGAAAATAACACACAACTAAAAAATGTGAGTGCCTGTGCCAAATCTGTCACCAGCTGTGTGATCTGGAGGCAAATGCATTATTTTCAGTGAGATTTGGGATTTTGAATCTCAATTTCTTCATCTTTAAGATACCAAAACTATCATTTTTGGGCTGTTTTTATTCTCAAATTAATGTGTAAAGCCATATTTTAATTGGGAACTTCATTAATGATTTATTTTATATTTTATAATGATTTATTTTAGTGATTTCTCTTTATATTGTTAATGACTGACATTGCAATTACTTTCTTACAATTTAGGCAATACATTTATTCAATAGGTTTTTCAACTTTTCAGGGTTGCTCTTGCTCTCCCTCCCTTGTTTGGCCTGGAGCAGGCAGGACTCCCGTTACTGGGGTCATTGTACAGGCAGTTTTCACAAGGACAATTTCTGGCAGATTAAGGAAGTGATTTGTCTAGGGAGTTTGAGCCTTCCAATCAGATTTTGAGTCTTGTTTGACTTCTTTATTGTTATCTGCAAATTGAAAAGATATTTAATAATTCTGTTTGTTATTATGTTTAATAATTTTACATGCCATGTATAGTATGTGTTTTTCAGCCTAAAATGCTGTAAGGATTTTGTGTAGATCCAACTGTCCTCAGAAAGAACTTCACCTTGCTTAGCTGTTGTTCAATATCAAGAGATGCCGTTCAAAAGGTTGCTATAGAACTCAAGTGGAGTCCACTTCCATTCTTCACTGATGGGACCTGAATACAGAGCTAGAACTGGTCATACCATCTGGCTGACTGCTTTCACAGGGGAAGGAAATGCACTCCCCAGCGGGGAGGGAGCCACACCCCATCACATACTTCCTGGTGCACCCCATCTTGAACCCGTGCCTTCTGATGTCCTGTCTTGTGTGTTTCCCACTTTGACATGCAGCCTTTGGGGGGTGGGCTCAGATACTACCCACTGACACTGAATGTTCATAATCCTTTTTCAGACTACAATATTTTGACCAACAAAATTCAGCTACTAAGATTTCCAAACCCATTTACTGGAAGTCTCTCCTTCTAGTGTTTTATTTCCAAGTGTTTTATGCTATTCAATTTATGGTATAAAGCATCTTTGTAGCCTCCAAAGTGCTGTCCTGCACAGAAATTAATGAATGCTCTAACACGATCCAGGTGGATTCAAGTGTTTTCCATGTACAGACTCATTTATTTAATCTTAAAGCTCATGCTAACCTATGAGATGTAGGTATGTTGTTATTTTTTATTATAAAGATGAGGAAACTATAGCAGAAGTTACTCAAGCAACTGTCCAAAAGTAACACAGCTGGAAGTGGAGGGGCTCTTTTTGGAACACAAATGTTTTAGCTCCTAGTCCCCACTCTTAATAGTATACCACCCCTTTTGAATTAAACCTCTGCACCCAGACTGGGTCTCCAGGACATTGGGGTTTAGTGTGGAGCAGGGGAGGGCATCCTACCTGACTGCTTCATGGTGAGCAGTATGAAGAAGAAGGAGGCCACTGCACCAGACAGGCTGTATCCTGGGAAGTCCACCATCCTTCCTGGAGCAAACGCAAGAGAAAACATGGCCGTACCTGAGTGAGGCTGCAATACTGACACACAGACCGCACGCTCCGCGGCTCCCCGTGAAGATGTAGTCATAACGGGGAATCAACATCGACCCCTACGCAAGCAAACAGTAAAGTGGGCTTGGCTCCGTTTCTCATGTCATTGGTCATTTCTGACCCCTTTGCCAATGTGTGGCCCTGTAAGCTATGTTTAGGCCTGAAGGAAGATTTCTGATTGAAACAAAAGCTTTCCCGGGCTAAAGGGACAATAATATTTACATGTTTTTTATTTTTTATTTTTTTTTTAAATCCCCTAGTTTCATCTATTTGGAGCATGTGAAGACATTATAAACCAGGGGTCAAGTATTTTTTTTCTCACCCTCCTACCAGCTCCTCTTTCAAATTCCTTCATCACTGGAGCTTCCTGGGTGTAGAGGAAGGAGCAGGAAGGCTCTGACCACCACGCTGCAGCCAGGAAGCCGTCCTCAGTGCCGGGGAGAAGCCAGGGGCAAAGGGGCGCCTTGGAAAGAGTAGTGGAAACGGTGCTGCACAAGGAGATGGCCAAGGAAGCAACCCTCAATGGCTTTTCAGTATTGTCTTGAAGACACATAGGAATAAATAAAAGAAATAGCACAACCGGCAGAGATTGGCAAAGCCAACAGGCCCACTGTACCCTCATTGCAGAAATACTTTTTCACAGCTAAAATGTTTTAAAGCTACCAGGACAAAAACAGAGCACTAGCTTTTGTTTCAAAAACTAAAGAATTCAGAATGAAAAAAGTCTAAGACTCACTCTATCCGGTTTGTCAAGTATCTAATTGAAAGAAAGACTTGCTTCACATCAGTAAAGTCATTCGCTACTTCTCTTTCCCCAGAAACTAATGCCAGTGAGATTTTACAGAGCAGGGAAATCAACAGTCACCTTGTAACAGGGTGCAGCCAAGAGGGGGGCCCCCAAAAGGGATTTGGAATGGGGTCCAGAACTCAGGGTGTCCAGGAAATATTAAAAAGGCATATAAGATGTCCTCACCCCTTCCCCCTCAGGTGTGAGTTGGGGGAAGGGACACATGGAGCAGGGCCATTGAGAGCTGATTAGTACAGCAACTGCTTTGCAGCTAACCTCTGGCATGGTCATTTAACATATCTATAACCTTTAACTGGTTTCATAGATATGTGGAATAGCCGTGGTCATGCTTTGAGCCAGGGAGAAGGGAGTGACTTCCACCCAAGATGGAACTGGAAGGCAACTCCCCCTGTTTACGGTGCCTGTGTGAGAGCTTGGAGATGATTGGCTCCACGCCATGGGGCCACATCTGCCCAGACTCAGGCTGGCAGCCCAGTAAAGCTGGAAGGATATGGGAGTGCTGGCAAGTGTAGCCGATTGTGGGAGGAGTCGGAAATGGGACTACAGAGGAAGATTGGTACTGGGATTTAAACCCAGACAGGGCGGCCATTAGGGAGAGAACCACTCGGCTTTGGCTGAGGGGCAACTCCCTCCCCGCAACTTAGGTGAAGGGGGAGCCACATGGCTTTGGCAGAGTGGAGACCCCCTCACAGCTTTGCCAGAGAGAGCTAGGGGGTTTTTGCCAGAGGGCAGACCCCCGCAGCTTTGGTAGAAGAGGACCACGTGGCTTTGGGGTGTTCCCTTTGGCTGCTTGACCTGGGAAACAGGAGAGGCTTGGCCTGGAAGAAGGGTGAAAGAACTCTTGCCAGTAGGCCATGAGAAGGTGCCACATGGCTTTGGATTAATCAGAGATCCTGCCTGGACAGTGACACAACTGACGGTGTCAGGAGCCTGGATCCCGGACATTTGCTTCTTTTCCCGAGTGACGGTACCCTGAATTAGGGCAGGAGGGAGGAGGAAGCACTGTGGGTGTCTGCGGGTATCAAAAAGGACTTTGATATCTTAGTGATGATGTTAGGTCACTACTTTAGGTCTGTATAGTATTAAATAAACATTTCCTTTACTTTTCACAAATCTCTGGCATCGAGAGATGTCTTTCCTATCTGGCAGCGGACATAACAAACCTGTGTGTGTCTGTTCTGTAACAGTTTTTGGCGTCCCTGGGTGGGCTAATAATTGCCCCCCTTTGACCCCTGTTCAGTAACAACCTGAATCACATGGTTTAGAAGATTATTTTATTCTATTATGAATCTGTTTGCTTTTTTAATGATGCATACTGTCATCAAAATATCTCTAAGGAAAATGATATTAGCCCAGTCATGATGCCTAGATCTGAAAGAGTGCTAAAATATTTATATGAAAATGAGACTGAGCACTTTGCCACGTATCCGTCACTTCCTCTGAAACTGAAGGAAATTGCTGATGCTCCTTGATGCACTTGAGATAAGCAGAAACGTTCTGTTCCAAGTAAGAGCAAAGAGAGCCCGCAAAGCCCACGCCAAGAACCATGGCTGGTCGTGTGAACTAAGGACCCACACTTGCTACAAACCAGTTTATAGGTCTGTGTACCTTTAGGTCTTTTACATGAAAGCAGCAGGGAAACCTACAAATGCATTCTAACAAAAAATTGTCCAAATCAATGTGGCTTTGAAGAAAGTTGTGAAAATACATCTTAACTGTCACTGGTGCTCAGACAGAGATTTGTGCACGAGTGTCAAGGGGGAGAAACACTGCCTGGCCCGCCAGGGTTCCTGATGGGGAAGGGGGTGGTTTTGACCTTGGAGGACACTTGGCAATGTCTGCGGACATTTTTGGTTGCCTCACTGGGGGAGGGAACATCAACAGTTGGTGGCTGGGATGTTGCTCACCGTCCCATGAAGCACGGAACCCGGACAGCCCGAGATGTCCGCAGTGCCGGGAGAAAACGCTGCCCTCGATCACCCGTCCACGTGCCGAAAATCTGTGGCACATGTTTATGCATAAATAACTGGACTTAAATTGTAACTTTAAATCATAATGGTTTAATTGTAAACTTTTTGGCATCACTATTTTAGCATTTGAATATAGGCCATGAGTCTTCCAAAACTGCCACTAATGTTAAATGTGGTCAACTTTGATGTTGTCAGGAGACATGACCTAACGTGTATGTGCCACCAAATTCTGAAAAGCCACGTTTTGTTCAACTTTCTGGGTGAAGTACAAGTGTTAAGCTGTTGCGATAAGTATTGGTTTGTACTTAGGCATCAGGTGAATCACAATTCTGAATTCCAAGGTCTCCTCATATTCATGCGAAAGTAAATTACAAATCACCATGTCAGGTGTTGTTAGAGGGTTTTTTTGTAAAACAACAACAACGACACACACACACACACACACACACACAAAACCTCAAAACTTAAATTCTTAAAATACTAAGTGACCACAGTAATTAGCAGGTGAGGATTAAATCAGTTCACAAAGCTTGACGTTTTTGTATCTATTTAACTTAAAATATATATACAGCTCATCACATGTTAAAACAACACATTTTTATAGTGAGAAAGCAAAGTAAAATAAAAGTTCTCAGAGACCGTGTGTTTCCCTCTGTGTCCTGAGAATCTCATCTCTGATGGAGATGATTATTCCTGACGTTTTTCCAGCCGTGTCATCACCATGTAACAGACAAGGCAACCGCAGCTCAGAGACACAAACACACGTCATGCAGGAGAATGGTTAGAGTGATCCTGGTTTTCTGAGTGTTGGTCTGGTGCCTCCCTCACTCACTTGCTTCACAGCAATACTGCGAGACTCACAAAAGCGCTTTGAAAAATATGAAGGGAGGAGCGGCATAGAACACAAGCGGGAGGCGTTCCAACAGTGACAGTTTCCCAGCCGGGTGCCTGCTCTCTACTGTCCTACTTCCTCACCTTCCTCGACTTCCCCACCTTCCCTGGTGTCGTCCACTGGGACTCTGCAAACCACTCACCTGTCTCCCTCTCCCCTTCAGGAGGAAACTGGGCTGGTGGTGCTCTCCTCACTGGAGTTCAGGTGCACCCTTCATCCACACAGCTGGTGTCCCAAGGCTGGAGTGAGAGCTCTGGGACAGCCGAGGGGGCGGAGGTGGCCCTGGTCTCGGGGTGAGGGAGGGTGTGTGCTGCGGAGCCCACACTGAAGGGAGAGCCGAGGCCCCAAGGCCCGTTCTGAAAATCAGATTCTAATCAGAATAGTACGTTCCTCCCACCAGCCGAAAACCTCTGAAAAGTGAAACTCAGATAACAAATGGACTTTGACTGAGTTTAGTCATGAATTCTTTCAACCCGAAGTGACATTACTCCTCACCCTTCCCCAGAACCAGGACATTGGTTTTGCCCCACGCGACACAGGTTCTGCACCATCCCCTGCCGGTGGTCTGCCTTCGCCCTTCCCTCTGCCTGACAGACGATCTCCCACCTGGGGCCAAGTTCCCAGAAGACATACCCATAGGGCTTAGAGTTGGAAACAAGACTGAATAGCAATAATCTCATCCCTCATTTTACTGACAGGAGAACAAAGGCCCAGTGAACTGAATTACCTTCTCCAGCATCACAGCCCCAGGCCAAGGTCCCTTGTTTGCTAGTTTATTGCTTTTTACTTGGGTTCTTTATCTCCCTTTGCTGAATAATAAAGAGTTTAATTACCCTCAGATACTGACAAATTTAATAAGCCTCTCAACACAGTGTTTGGGCACAAAATTATAAGGATAGAGTTTGTAGGCACATTTTATGTACATGGTTTGTTTAGGTTAGATTTTCCCTTAAATTCTCCTTAAGTTAGTTTTTCTTGAATCACAGTGCAAGTGGCTTTGGGGTTAGTAGATACATTCCCAGGGATTCAAGAGTTCCCAGAATATTTTTAAATTTGATTTTAGATGTCCATTTCAATGTGCATTATAAGAATATGTAACATGATGATGTGAGTAAGAGTTTTTCCCCTGAAGTTTCTTCCCCTCCTCTATTATGATCAGCCCATATTTTGGCACCACACTTGAAGTTGCTACTCTTTTTTTGTTTCAACTACAGCTGACATGTAATATTATTTTCTGTTAGTTTGTTACGGAGAAATGAGACGATCCAAGTGCAGGGAGTTGAGGAAGCACAACTCTTTATTACACTTGTGGTCCCAGAGGAGTCAGTCTCCAAATTCTGGGCCCCGATCTTGGGCAAAAGTCTCCTTTTCAGCATTATTACTTCCTGACTTCCAAGGCAGATGCAGTCGTAAATTTCAACTCCCTTTCCTCCTTCCTCTGATTTATTCCTTCCCTTAATTAGGGGGCTGTATTCTGATTTATCTCTTCCCTTAATTAGGGGGCTGTATTCTGATTTATTTCTTCACTCAATTAGGGGCTCTATTCTGATCTGTTTTTTTCTACATCAGTTTCAGGTGCACAGCATAGTGGCCAGACATTTATATAATTCACAAAGCAATTCCCCTGATATTTCCAGTATCCACCTGGCACCACACAGTTAATACAGTATTACTGACTATATTCCCCATTCTGTGCTTTACATCCTCATGACCATTCGGTAACTACCAATCCGAACTTCTCAATCCCTTCACCTTTTCATCCAGCTCCCCCAAGCCCCCTCCCCTCTGATGCCCATCAGTTTGTTTTTGTATCCGAGTCTTTTTCTGTTTTGTTTGTTTATTTTGTTCTTTAGATTTCACGTAGAAGTGAAATCATACACATTTAGCTTTCTCTGTCTGACTTATTTCCTTAGAATAATGCCTTCTAGGTCAATCCATGCTGTAGGAAATGCTATTTCATTCTTTTTTAGAGGTTGCTATTCTTTTCTTTTCTTTTTTTCACAGTTTGAAGGACCTTTATTAAAACCAGCATTTAAATAGTATCTCAAGGGTGAACTTCTGTTTCGGCAAAACCAATTTAGAAATTTTTAAATTCATCTTGTTAAAGGGGATGATTTCCCTTTCTCCCACTTTATCTGCTGTACTTCATTGCACCAAATAAACAGGGAAGACATTGTTTGATCATCTGCACCAAAATAAATAAATAAATAAGAAGGAAAATTGCATTTTGACAAGTGCCAAATGTCAGAAACCACATCAGAGTGTAATTATAGAAAGTTGCTATTCTTTTTTTAATGTACTTTACTAATTATGCTATTACAGTTGTCCCAATTTTCCCCTTTCACCCCCTCAACCTGGTACCCCCTCCAGCCCTCCTGCAATACCCACTTAGCTCATGTCCATGGGTCATGCATATAAGTTCTTTGGCTTCTCCATTTCCTATACTATTCTTAATATCTGCATATCTATTCTGTACCTACCGATTTTTACTTCTTATTTTTTTTTATAAATTTTTTTCTTTTTTTTAGATTTTATTTATTTATCTTCAGAGGGGAAGGGAAGGAGAGAGGGAGAGAAACATCAATGTGTGGTTGCCTCTTGTATGTCCCCTACCGGGAACTGGCCTGGCAACCCAGGCATGTGCCCTGACTGGGAATCAAACCGCGATCCTTCGGTTCGCAGGCCCGCGCTCAATCCACTGAGCTACACCAGCCAGGGCCGATTTTTACTTCTTAATTCCTGTACCTTTTCCCCCATTCTCTCCCTTCACCTTTCCAGCTGGTAACCCTTCAAATAATTGCCATACCTATGATTCTATTTCTGTTCTGTTTGTTTTCTTAGCTTATTTTTGCTTTTTAGATTCAGTTGTTAATAGTTGTGAATTTATTGCCATTTTAATGTTCATAGTTTTGATCTTTTTCTTACATAAGTCCCTTTAACATATCATGTAATAATGCCTTGGTGATGATGAATTCCTTTAGCCTTACCTTCTCTGAGAAGAACTTTATTTGCCCTTCCATTCCAAATGATAGCTTTGCTGGATAGAATAATCTAGGTTGTTTTTAATAATCCTTGTTTTTCATCATTTTGAATACTTCTTGCCAGTTCCTTCTAGCCTGCAAAATTTCTTTTGAGAAATCAGCTGACACCCTTATGGAAACTCCTTTGTAGGTAACTTTCTGCTTTTCACTTCTTGCTTTTAAGATTCTCCTTATCTTTAACCTTTGGCATTTTACTTATGATGTGTCCTAGTGTGGTCCTCTTTACTTCCATCTTGTTTGGGACTCTCTGTGCTTCCTGGACTTATATGTCTATTTCCTTCACCAAATTAGGGAAGTTTTTTCATTATTTTTTCAAATAAGTTTTCAGTTCCTTGCTCTTTATCATCTCCTTCTGGCAACCTTATGACTCAAATGTTGGTGCATGTGAAGTTGTCCCAGAGGCTCCTTACTCTATTCTCATTTTCTTGGATTCTTTTTTCTTCTTGCTCTTCTGATTGAATGTTTTTTTCTTCCTTATGTTACAAATAATTGATCTGATTCTCAGCTTCATTCACTCCACTGTTGATGCCCTGTAAATTTTTCTTTATTTCACTTAGAGTAACTTCCATTTCTTCCTGGGTCTTTTTTATGCTGTTGAAGTACCCAGTGAGGTCTTTGAGCATCCTAATAACCAATGTTTGAACTCTGCATCTGACAGATTGCTTTTCTCCATTTTGCTTAGTTCTTTTCCTGGAGTTTTATTTTGTTCTTTCATTTAGGCCATATTTCTTTCTCCCGATTTTGACAGCCTCCCTGTGTTTGTTTCTGTGTATTGGTAGAGCTGCTTTGACTCCTTGTCTTAGTAGCATGGTCTATGGTAAAAAAGCACACACATAAGTTGGACAGGGCAGAGCCTTAGGTAATCGCCAGGGCAGGACAACCCATGTGAACCAAGTTGATGGAGTCTCAGGTATGGCGTCACCGCTCTGTGGCTCTGTGTGGGAGAGGGCTCATAAAATGGACAATGGCCACAGCCTGGCCTCTGGAGTTTTGTCCAATAGGAAGCTGCCCCCTGCACTCGCCCCAATGCCAGACACTTCAGCTTCTCCCTATATGCCCCTGGTGCCCTTCAAGCTGCTTCCCCAATGCTGGAGCCCAGAACAAGTGAGTCTGTATAAGTCCTAAGTCCATTTTGGGCCCTTTAAGAGGAGATACCTGAGAATCCTGCAGTTTCTTCCACCGTCCAAACCCTCACTGGTTTTTACAGGCAGAAGTTATGAGAATTTATCATCCTGGCAGTAGAACCCTGGGCTGAGTGGTCTGGTATGGGGCTGGGGTCCCTTGCTCTGAGGTATCCCTCCCTATTTTTATCCACACATGTGGATGTGGTACTGTCCAGTCCACATCTCCACGCCCCCCACCCCTCTCAAAGAACGTGACTTATTTAATTCCTTGGTTGCTGGACTCCCATACATCTTGATTTTCTGATGATTCTGAGTGGCAGCTGTTTTGTAGTTTAGTTGTACTTACTTTTTTTTTTTTTTTGACTTAAACAACAGATATTTATTTCTCAAGGTTCTGGAGGTTGGAAGTCCCAGATAAAGGTGCTGCCATGTTCACTACCAGGTGAGAACTCTCTTCCTTGTTTGAAGACAGCCGCCTTCCTACTGAGTCTTCACATGGCAGAGAGGTGGGGGTGTAGAGAGAGACCATGTACTCCTGTCTCTTTTCATTCATTTTTTAAATTTATTTTATTTTTTAATCAATATTTTTTAAATTGTTGATCTTGTACAGTTTTCTGTCTTTTACTCCCCCCAGCCCACTGCCCCAGCCCTCCCCACATCCCTCCCATTTCCACCCCCCATAGTTTTTGTCCATGTGTAATTTTTGCTGTGGTTGTGCAAGGAGGTCAGCTGTGTTCACCTACGCCTCCATTTTGATGGAACTCTGGAGTCCCAGTTGCTATTCTTAATGTGAGACTTTCCCCTCCATTTTTCAGTGTAGATAAAGACCCTCCCCACTGTGGAGGATGAGGGGTTTGAAGAGGAAAGGCAAAAACATTGGTGAGTCTTTTTACCCTGTCTCTCCGTCAGAGTAGAGGGGACAGACCTCCCTTCACTTCTGTTTCCGAAATGGCAACAATGCCCACAGACTTCCCACTCCACAACTGGGCTGAAGAGCAGAAGCAAAGGCAGAAGTCACCTGGACAAGAAGAGGTGGGCCCGGGAAGCTGGAAATATTGGAATGAAAGTTTGCTGCCTAAATGCTGGCAGGGAATGAAACAGCAAGAGGAGAGAAATTTATGGAGGGACAGTGACCACCAGGGGGCGCTATGTGACCACGACACAGTGTGGCAGTGAATGCGGGGAGTGAGAGATTTCTGCACCAACTCTGCGCCACTTCCTACCTCGGGACTTAGAATTAACCCTGGGGAAGAGCTTATTTTAAATTATTTATTATTGTGAAAGCCATTGAGTTTATCTGGAAATAGCTAAATTAACTTCTGTGCTGTAAGACATTATAGTGTTTGACCTAAAAATTGGGGGCAGTAATAGGAAAGTGCAGAATTTTTTCACAACTATATTTATGGACATATTGTACCCGCTGAACATATTCCGTATCATCTGGATGACATACAGTGTGGGAACTCTTCCTGGAGTCTTAGTCTTAGAACCCACCTTTGCATTTCGTTGTGGTCACTCCATTAGCACCAGTAGAGTCACTCATTACATGGCCACCAGAGGGCAGCAGAGATACATCATGGTCATGAATTCAAGGGCTTTTTAGGATTCACAAATGTTTCCTCCAAATGCTGTTGTCTTGTGTGACTCAAGTTTAGACTCCCTTAACCAGTAAATGACAAAAAGGAGCCCTGAGCTTAGGATGTCTGAGATTTTAATTCTACTTTTGCTATAAAATTGGACAAGACTTACTTTGGATAAGTCTATTAATTTCTGGGGCTTCGATTTTCTTAGCTTCAAAATAGCAGTTCTATTCAGTCCTGAAAAAGAAGTAAATCTTAGTTTTTGTGACAACATGGATGGACCTGGAGAGTATTATGCTAAATTAAATTAGCCAAATCAGAGAAAGACAAGTACCATATGATTTTACTTATATGTGGAATCTAATTAAAATAAACTGAAGACAGACTTGGGAATACAGAGATCAGCAGGGAGGGGGTTAGGGCTTGGATGAGAAGGGGGAAGGGATTATGCAACAAAGGAAAGAGAAGGAAAGAAGGAAAGAGAGAGGGAGGAAGGAAGAGGGAGGGAGGAAGGATAAGAAAGAAGGAAAGGAAGGAAGGAAGGAAGGAAGGAAGGAAGGAAGGAGAAAGAAAGAAAGAAAGAAAGAAAGAAAGAAAGAAAGAAAGAAAGAAAGAAAGAGAAAGAAAGAAAGAAAGAAAGAAAGAAAGAAAGAAAGAAAGAAAGAAAGAAAGAAAGAAAGAAAGAAAGGCTCATGGACATAGACAACAGTGGAAAGGGGTCAGGGGGAGGAAGACAAGGGTAAAACAGGAGTAAATGGTGATGGAAGGAGACTTGACTTGGGTCGGTAAACTTACAATAGAATATACAGATAATGTATTGTAGAATTGTGTACCTGAAACCTATATAATTTATTAACCAATGTCACCCTAATAAATTTAACAAAAAATAAAAATAAAAATAAAATTGTGATAATATGTGCATAACTCACATTAAAATTAAAATATTCTGTAAAGGCCCTGGCTGGTGTGGCTCACTTGGCTGAAGCATCATCCCCTAACCGAAAGGCTGTGGGTTCAATTCCCAGTCAGGGCACATACCTAGGTTGCAGGTTTGGTCCCTGGTCTGGGTGCCCACAATTCCCTGATCTGATAGTGTATGGGAGGCAACTGATCAATGTTTCTCTCACATCAATGTTTGTCTCTTTTCCTGCTTCTCTCTCTCTCTCTAAAAGCAATGAAAAAAATATCCTCAGGTGAGACTAAAATATGTATATTTATGACACAAAATCCCAACTTAGGTATAAGATTTTGTTATTGGGAGAGGAATGTCATGGAAAGGTGGTAGACTAGAACAATAGAAACGATAAATGAAAATAAGAAAAGAACATTAATGTAAGAGGACATCCCGAGTCTTGCTATGAATTCAGGAAAATTCAGGTGAGGGCCATCAGCTCAATCCTTGGGGACTTGGTGGAAAACATTTTTGATGGTTGCCAGGTCAGCTCATAAGAAAGGTAATTATTTATTTCATGGAGTTTCCTGACAATGGGTCTTATAAATGTAGAGTTCCCTGGGTGGGGGGAGAGTTATCAACACTCATATGCTGGTGTCCTGACAGTATATCATTCTACAGTCATCTGGGTGTGTTTTCTGACTGGAAGGGAGATGGCACTGACAGAGATGCCACCCAAATGCTGGGTGAGGGGTCTGGGGCTCCTGAGAGGTGAGAAGTGGTTTGATGCTCAAAAACAGATGATGGTGTTCCTTCAGCAGTGTGGCCACCTGAGGAAGGGGATCCTGGACCCCATGTTCCTCCCGCCCCCCATCACTCTGTATGTTCTGGAACAACTACAGACAAGAAAGCCTGACTCTCAATTGTTGCTGCTGTTTGAAACAAGCCTGAGACTCTGAAATGTCGTTTAAAACAGTGTGTCTTAGATTTATTCCTCTTACAAATGTATGCTTCTGACGCAGAATAAAAGATAGCTGGTTTAGAGAGAGGGGACTCCCTCACTTTGAGGTATTATGAGTCCAGGTCACCCATTATAGGATAAGTAGTGGTTTTAGTAGGTCCTAGAAATGGCTATGAGTGCAGGACAGGGGCAAGCCAACAGCCTTGAGCTCTGGGATGGCTGCACCCTTCGGGGCGGTGTGTTCCTAAGTATAAGTACCCTGAAGATTAGGTCCCAAAGGGAGAGGAACAAGTTACTCTGTGTTTCTATTGGAGACCCCTCCATGACGTCTCAGGGGCCACCAAGATGGAGGTCACATGGGAATAAACACTCAGCAAACAGCTCTGAGGCTCCTTGGTGTGTTAGCCTCCTCGCCCTGCCCCACCTTACCCGGTCTTACCTCGGCCTCAGCAGTGGGCACCGTGGACATAGACTTGGGCTGCCCCACCTGAGACCTCCATGGCTTAGGGCAGTGACAAAGTTCCTTGCAATCAGAGAGAAGGACAGCATTGTCACCTGGCCAAAACCCAAGGAAGAAAAAGAATCAGCAACAAAGTGAGACCCTGTGGACTGAGGAGCCATTTACAGCAATATGAAGAAGACGGTAATTTCTAAAGTTCGTACCACCAGAAGAGGGCAACTGTGATACTGTAATCGCCCCACTTTCTTAACAAAATCTCCCCGTGTTATAGACTTTCCACCAGAATGCAGTCCCCCCCCCCAAAAAAAAATCAGTAGAACTGTTCATGGTGTTACCCGAAATACTCAAACATTCAGGGCGTGGGGACTGAGGTAGTTCCTGGTTTGGATGGACCTGCAGTCTAAGCTGAAGGTTCATTGTACTGTCACATTGATCGCTGCGTTAGAATCCAAAAGTGTCTGATAAACCAATTCCTTTGAAATGTTTAGATTTTTAAAGCTATACTTTAAAATTTATTTTTATGAAAATGTCACAAAAGTGTAAAAATGACTATCATTCATGATTTCTTGAAAATGGTAAAATCATACAAAATTGGTTCACCTGCAGGTTTTAGCCTATAGGAGTGAAGTTCCTGGAAAGAGACAATGACGTGAAATTCACTCCAGGCACCAGCCCCCTTGCCAGCCAGCTCAGACTCCTCGCCCCGGGATGGAGGAGCACCGCAGAGTGGGGGCAATGCCTTCACACGCCTCCCAGGACCTCGGAGAAAGCGCTCACAGAGATCGCCAGGCAGATCTCACACTGGAGATAGGAGAACATTCCGAGTGTAGGGAGAAAGAGGGCTAACCAAGCCCCCTGAATTTGCACCCACACATACTGCCACACCTCCTTTTTTCTCATTTATTTTTGTTTTTTATTCTATTACAGTCGTCCCAATTTTCCCCTTTGCCCTCCTCCGCCAAGCCCACCCACCACTCCCACAGTCAATCCCCGCACTGTTGTCCGTGTCCCTGGGTTGTCCGTACCTGCTCTTTAACCAGTCCCTTCCTGTTCTTTCCACCATTCCCCTCTTCCTCCCTTTCCTCTGGCAGCTGTCAGTCTGCCCCATGTTTCCATGTTTCTGGTTGTGTTTTGCTCGTTATTTATTTTGCTTGTTGGATTCCTCTTATAAGTAAGATCATATGGTATTATTTCACTTAGCATGTTTCACATGCAGTAGCCGGCCCTCTTGATGACACTCCATAGAGGGCTGTTGCAGTTCCTCATATGACCAGCAGATGGCAAGCTTGTCCAATAATGTACACCAGGTTTCAAGGAGGAGGACCCACTTCATTCTGAGAAAGGAAGGACAGAAAGTTGTGTCCTAAACCGTCCCAGATCTTAACTTCCAATCTCTTCCTTTCATAAATTGTGCAGAATGGGAGCAAGAATAATAGAAAATCGCTGATTCAGAATATGCTTCAGTCAGTCACCTTGGAGCCCCAAAGAAACTGGCTGACTGAACCAGCCTGGAGATGGGAGAGGAGGGAGGGACAGAGACGGGAAGAGAGAATGTAGAGGAAGCGAGAGGAGAAGCAGGAGGAAAAAAGAATGGCTTAAGAGAGGGACAGAGAGACTGCTTCGTTATATAAATTCATTGTCATTGGGGTTCATTACCAGGCACTCTTAAGGAAGCTATCTTAAAAAACTTATAAATCCAGCTCTCAAGGGCATTTACAGTTTTAAAGGGAGAGAACATAGCCACTAAATTATGATAATTCAATGATTAATGACACAGTCAAGAGGATCATGGCATGGCTGGTGCACGGGATACAACACAGGGAGGATCCAAAAGTCACTCAGCCCTGAAGGCACGGGCGGTAGAAGCTGCGCATTTTATGTTAAGGGACACAGTGCTTTGGTAACAGAGGGAAATTGTAACAGCAGGAAATTGTAACCTGCCCCACCATTCATTTGACATTGTCTCTGTTTAAGTGCTAACTCTGACTATTATGTAGCTTGTAGATGTTTGTATAAGAATCCTAAGAACTAACTTAAAAAACACAGACCCTGACCTTCAGGCATCCCAGCCCAGGAGATTTGCTGACCTTCAACCGTGACGTGCATTCAGGATGACTAAACCCAGATGATGCACCAGACCACCACCTGCCTTATCAGAATGGACTGTGCTCGTCTGCAGGTAGAGAACTTTGCAACCCTCTCCCTTGATCTCTTTGTTCCATTCCCTTCTCCCTCCTTATAAAAATCTCTGTCTCCACTGAGAGGGGCAGATGGGCTTTGAGACACCAGTCCCCATCTTCCAGATGGCCTGCATCCACACATAAACCATTTTCCTTTACACCAGCACCTGCCTCTCCAGTATTGGCTTTTGTAGCACCAGGCAGCCAGACTTGCATCGGTTATGCTTTCAGTATCAGGGAAATGTGTGGTTGTGAACACATATGAGAACAATGTCTTAGATATCGGCAGAAAGAGAGGAAATCCACCCCTCAGTGGATATCCTAGACATTAAAATGGTTTAAACTGGATCATGGGAACTGGTGACTCTTCAGTCCCATGATCATGTATAAAATATTTAACTATTGTGACTCGTAATTTAACACAAAATTGGGTATGAAAAACAATTTTAAAATATCCTTAATTTTTTTTAGGTAAACAGGCTTTATATTGAAAAATGATATTATCTGAAAGGAACCAAGCAGATCTCACACCAGTTCAGACTCCTTTTGGCAAAGAATGAATGTTGCAGCCTAGAAAACACTTTTATGTTCACATAGAAAACCTTAAGGAAGCTACTAAAAATATCTAGAATGTGTGAATTTAACAATGGCAGTATACAAAAACAATTGTAATTCTATATACTACCTGCAGAATACTGCATAGAAAAAAGTGATTTCATCATAATAGCAATAAAATACTTAGATATGAATTTAACCCAGATATGTGTGGTGTATCTGCAGTGAAAACCAGAAAGCACCAATGAAAGAAACTAATGAAATCCCCGTACCTGAAACGACACAATATGTTTAGTTTTGGAAGAACTGATATTGTTCAAATACCAACTCTTTTTGATACAATCCTCATCAATATCACCAATGAGTTTTCTTTTAGAAATAGACAGTCATAAAATTTATATGAAAATGCAAAGGATCTAGAATAGCCAAAACTGTTTTTGAAAAAGAAGAGCAAAAGAAATACTTAAAACCTAGTTGCAAGTCACACTATAGAGCTACAGGCAACATGCCTGGCCCACTGATGTAAGCCAGAGAAACTTAACAAAAACTGGACTTGGTAATGGCATGGATGAGGGGGAGCTCCTAGGGAATGAGGACGTGTAGGAAAGCAGAGCGCGCCCTGAGCTGTCAATCAGTTGGAGGTCGGGAAGATGAGGGGCATGTGGCGAAGGAGACTGAGAGGTGGCGGTCGGTCTGGTGTGATGAGAGACCCGAGAGAGTGGTGCTTAGGGACAAATCAAGGAGTATGTTGATTATGCGATAGTGAGTAACTATGTCAAAAACTTCCAATGTGGTAAATAAGATGATGCCTTGAAATGACCATTGGATCTGGCAACACTGAGCAAACCGATGACAATGACAAGAGGGACTTCAGTGAAAGGTGTGGGCCACAGCCAGATGTGTGCAGGTTCAAGGGAAAACAGGGCAGAACAGAAATCACTAGTGCAGCCAACATTTTCAGGACTTCTCTGCAAACCAGGAGCGAAGGACCGGTCACTGGTGCGGCTGGAACTGGGGGAAGGAAGGGCTGCCGCATGCTCATTGATCACAGCAGAGGAAAAATTTGTAGTGTAAAGGCAGCTGCAACATATAAAAACATAAAGAGAATTAGTATCCAGTTTATTTAAAAATCTCCTATAAATCAATTAGTAGAAGAGTGTATTTATCTGGAGGGAGAAGGCAGGAAGCAGCATCGCACAGCAGGTGTCCAGAAATGACACTCACACACCTCATCACTAATCAGAGGAGCTCAAACCTAGAGAACACTGGAAAAATAATTAAAAAGTCAAAAACGTATCAGTTGTGGGCCAGCACGCAGGATGTGTCTACCAATATACCGCTGGTGGAAATGTAAATGCATACAGTCACTTGGAAAGCCAACATAGTAACATTGAAAATACGCAATACATGCATTAAAATACTTGTCGGAAGTTCATAACCACGTAATTGGTAATAGGAAAACATGGAAAACAAATTAGTACCTTAAATATCAACAACAATTGAATGGACAAGCAACTTTATATATCTTCATATAAATCAGAGCTAAATTCACGAGCATGAAGGACTTCTGAGGGCTGCTGAAAGGGCCTTCGCCTGCATTTCCTGAGCGGCGCACAGTCCCTAATCGGCAGCCCCGCCTGCTGCTCTTAGAGACACACTTGCCCAGTAACCCCACTTTCTGACGATGTTCTGTGCTGAGCATGCTGTGTCAGCCGCATAACCGTCACAGTCACAGTCACCTCCTGGAGGTGACCACGCCCCACCCCGAGAGAACTCAACAGTCCCAGGACCCTCGCTCCTCCCCGAATAGGATCAGCCCCTTTGCACGCAGTTCCTGGTCTGCGATGACTGGCGTGTGGTCGGTGCAGTCACAGCTGAGGAACCAGCAGCACCGCACCGAGGAGCACATGCCCGCAACGGGAAGTCATCATCATCTAGGACTGATCTGATTTTCTCCCGTCCAGCTAACTAAGCAGTAAAAAGACAATTCCAGGTTTTTATCACAAAGAAACATGTTAATTAGCAGGGATAACTGGAGTGGGGGTGGGGGAGAAATCCAGGAAAGGTTGGGGAGATCGGGCAGCTTTCCATGGTGAGTCACGTTGTTTCTTTCTGGAACCAGTTCCAGCTTTTTCCTCCAGTGGGGGATTCTGCTGCTCCCGTTCTTAGTAGCTGCACAGCCTGGGTCCAAAGTCCTTTGCCCCGGGCCCCTCTGCCTCTCCTCCCTTCCCTTTTACGGCTGCCCTGCACTGGGCTGTGTGTCTGTACTCTCTCTGTTCCATCAGTCACTAGTTAAGGGACATTTGCACTGTTTCCAGTCTTTCCCTTTTGCACATAATTTTGCACAGCAAATAACCCCACATGCCCTTGTGCAACTTCCACGATGGCAGGAATGGGGAGCAGTAATGCTAACAGGGAAGAGGAGAGGCAGAACAGTTGGACAGGGAAGCGCTGGCTTCCCCTCTGATGCTGGCTGGCTCCCTGGTGTATGGGGGCCAGCCTTGGAGCCAATTCTTTCAGAGATGTGTGCACCCAGACTTCCTGCACCAGTATTGCTCCGACTTGCCAGAGCCATGAGGTCTGCTGAGCACGTGGGTAGTGCCACCTTCTTCCTGAGGTATTCAGGGACAAGAGGTGCCTCCAGAACTTGGAGAGTCCAAAGAATATCTGACTCTCAAGGCAACTCATCAGAAGTTACAAATCCTTCATAAGAGAATGAAAAAATGTACGCCTGGGACTCTGGCCTCTTCTCCAGTGTCTGTGGCACTGTGTGCTGGATGTTTGCTGAGACCCACCTTCATAACTGCAGGTTTGGGGTCTGAACAGGCAGCCCTGTCACCTCCCCTGCCTATCCTCACCACACCGCCCAGCACTGTGTGTCCCTCCCTGAAGCCCTGTGCTCACACCTCTCTGGGCGGGAGTCAGCATGAAGCAGAAGCTCCAACTCTGTGCCATTTAAGGGCCGTGTTGTCACTGTCAGCTCTCCCTGTCAGTCTGCAGACACACCCACACAGCTCTGCATAAGCAGGAATGTGTCTCTTGTGACAATGACCACCAGCTGCTTTGCTTTCCCATCCATGGCAAAGAGCCCACACTGTAGCTAGATACTGTAGCTAGATCCTCCCACCCCTGACTCTGGCTTCACAGAAGCCTGGTAGAAATTCCACCCAAGTGCAACAGGAGTGTCCCTGAAACCAGCCCGGGGTGGGGGACACATGGGGACAGTGCTGCCCAGTGCCTGGCTGTGTGATGATGCACAGTGAGTGCCTGCCCAGTTGCGGGACCTATCTGTGTTGCGGTGCAAGTGGATAAGGATGGAACGCACCTCCACCATGCACGTGGGGGCTTTCAGGGACCCACGCTAGGGTTAGGGGGCTCCTCTCCAAGGCGAGATCCTCCAGGCGATGGACGACACAGCCCAAGTGTTCATGACCATAACTCTCATCTCGCTTTTCCATAGGAGACTCCCTGCTCACTCATTCCCTGCCTCTTTATGCAGCATCCCAGGCAGAGCTGCAGAGCCCCTGGGAGGGTCAGTCCGTATAAGGGATACAGGGCACATTTGCGCATACCTCGCTGGGTGGGGACAGGGGTCCTCTAACCCCCAGCTCTGCGCTGGGGGACAGGCAGTGGCAGCATTACATCCCTGGCACTGAGCATCAGCTCAGCCTCAGACAGGACTCCCTGGAGAAGCAGGAGCCAGAAGTGCTTCAGAGTAGAGATAACTGCGTTTCCTACAAGCCACGTATATAGAAACCTCATTTATCCAGACAGGAGCAAAGTAATTCGCAAAGAGAAGTAGTAGAATTCTTTCACTCTCAAAGCAGCATGGATAGCCCACAGGTGTAACTTTACACAGAAAGTAAATTTATAAGAGAGTCTAAAGGAGAGTCATAGAGCCCTAAGTACAATATGAACTGATAGAGGTGTGTGTGTGTGTGTGTGTGTGTGTGTGTGTGTGTGTGTGTGATGGAGTTAGGACAAATTAAATGAAATACAAATGTCAGATGTCACCTGGAAGTTAAGCCCATTGATTCTGGGACTGAATCATAAACGTGGGGGAACCACCTGTCTCAAACTTCCACCACTTTGATGTGTCACAAAACGGTGGTGATAAGGAGACTTGGTTTGGGCTAAGGCCTTACTGTAGGGAAGGGAGTGAAGGGCAATCAAAGCAAGAAGGAACCATTGTAATCCCTTTATCTGTGGAAATGTGGAAGCAGACCCTTTTGGGGGCCCTTTAACAGTACTGACGATCTAGAAGGCGAGACAAGTGATCATTCACCATCATGACTGAGCCGAGGTCCATGGAGGGAGCCCAAGGAGGGGAGGCGGCCAGAGACACGGGTATGAGTGCCTTCGGGGCAGCATGTCGTGGCGTGTGTGAGCCTCCATTAAAGGGCAGCGATGCACTTTCTTAGGCCACTGGCCTTGGGTATTCCAAATTGTCCTCTCTAGTACTTGCAGGGGGGGACATCTTCCTTGATTGAAATTTTGCTGGAAGGTGGCAGAATGAGGATTTACAGCTGGAACAAAGGTTAATTCCCTGTCCTAACAAAGCCATGTCCTCCTGGCTGGCATGACCATCACGGCTCTGGGGCCCGAGTACACTGGGGCCCCAGTGGCTGGAGGCCGCAAGTCCCCGAGTGTAGTTCCTGCCACATATTAATATCCTGAGAGGCCATCTGTGTCAGGAGCTGAAAACTGCCTGGTAAATGTCTCTTAATGCCTCAGTCCACAAATACAGAAAAAGAAAATCTTCTGTTAAGAGTGGATGGTGCATGGAAACTGACAAAGAAGTGTATTTTGAGGCAGTAAATGGATTTGGAATAACCTTAAAATAAACCAGATATTTCCACTCTAGAATATGAGAGTAACATTGTTATTTCTGCATCTCCTCCACTTCCTGTTCAGTTGGGAAAGTCGTCAGGAGATTGTGAAACACGGTGGTCTCTTGTGCACTCCAGTTTCCCCCAGTGTCACAGCTGATACAATTATAGTCAATATCAAAACCAGGAAGTTAACCCTGATACAATGTATTTGATAGTTTTCTATGTTATTGCATGTGTACAATTGTGTAACCACCATTGTGATCAAAATATGGACTGTATTCCACCTCCACAAAGATCTCCTCTTGCTGCCCCTTTACACTCACCCCCCCCATTTCTAACCTGTGCCAACAATCACTTGCTTTCATTTCTAAAATTTTATCATTTTAAAATGTTATATAAGTTAAATCATACAGTATTTGACCTTCTGAGATTGGCTTTTTTTACTCAGCCTAATGCCATTACAATCCATCCAAGTTTTTGGCATATTTCAATAGTCTGTAGCTTTTCTACTACTAAGTTATTTCATGCAATGGATGTACCTCAGTTTGTTTAACCCTTTACCTGCTGAAAAAGTTGTGGCTCTTTCTGGTTTTGACAATTACAAGTAGAGTTGCTATAAACATTTTGTTGTGGGAAATCAGAGTCAGATGCATTTCGGGGTACGGAGGAGTCAGCCTTTATTCACACGAGTGGGCTCAGAGGAGACAGTCTCCAAATTCTGAGCCCCGAGCAGGGGTTGAGCTAGGGTTTATATCTGGTCGGGGCGGGGATCAGCCTACGGGGTGGTCAGCAACGGTTCTTGGCAGGAACACGGAGGAACTGTCCTTGGCAGGAACGCAGAGGCAGTAGCGGTTCTTACGCAGAGACAGAAGCTGAAAGGGGAGGGAGCAGATGCCTCTGCTGCCTCAGGGCTGCCATTGTTGTAACAATTTGTGTATACATACATGTATGGATGTAAAATTCATTTTTCTGGGACAAATACCTAGGATTATAGTTTCTGGATCATATGGTAAATACGCATTCAGTTTTTTTAAGAAAAAGTCCATCTATCTTCCAGTGTAGCATACAATTGTGCCTTCATGACTTCCAGTCCAGCTGGCGGAGTAGGAAAGCTGAGAGCTCACCTCCTCCCAGGACCACTTCCAAATTTCAACTAAATTTTAGCACAGCCACCATTGAGGGTCAATGAGGACTAGGGAAACAGAAGCCCTATAACTGAGAATTTAAAGGAGAAGCCAGGTCGAAATGGTAGGAGGGGCAGAGATGCAGAATGGGCTGGTCCCACACCCATGGTGTGATGGTTAAGATTCAGGGGGGATATCTGAGCTGCAGGGGTCCCCCCCAACTCAACACCAGGCTCCCCAGCCCATGGCTCCAGTGCCAGGAAGCAATGTCCCCATAGCGTCTGGCTGTGGAAGCCAGCACGGACTGCATCCCATAGAGACAAACGGCTGCCGGAGAGCAAGACACCGAAGGTCTCACTTGCTCACAAATTATATGCCTTAAGCTCCAGCGTAGGGACAGCAGCTTGAAAAGTGCCAGAGATGCATGGGGAAGAACTGAATTGACTAACTTCAGGGTGAAGACTGTGCAGGACAGTGCTCTCAGGGACACAATCGCTGGCAAGTACTATTGTTCCTTTTTCAAGTGCTCCTTCCACCCAGTGGGCCCTACACAGCTGGGCACCAAACCAGTGCCTTCCAATAACCTGGTTCATGCTGTTTGCCCCACCGTAGTGATCCCTGGTCTCTGCCCCACCCAGCTCGTGTGCCTGGACCAAGCCTCTTCCAGCGGCTCCTCTAAGCAAGCAGCCTGCCTCAGCTGGTGCTGTGGACTGTCCCCAAATCTCTCTAAGGTCCACAAAGCCTAAATGAACAGCAACCAGTCTCAGTGTGCCTTGTATCTCTTCCTAAGTGCCCCAATCCCAGCCAAGTGGTGACAGGTCTCAATTTCCATGTAACTCCCATCAGACAGCTGTCAGTCTGTTTGGGGTCATTTGGGGTCAGGTCTTATGCCTAACCCCAAATCTGGCATAAGTGGCTGCCAGTCTTGACCTGTAATATACCCTCAATTAAGTGGCCACAAGCGCAACACAAATGGCAATGACCTCAGCTAACAAGGTGGAGTTCACCAAAGAACCCCAAGCACAGGAAAAGTGGCAGCCAGCCTAGTTACAGCATAGCTCCCCCCAAGCTCTCCAAGCCCAGAACAAGCTGCAACCAAACCCTGTCATGTTGTAACCCCTCTCAACAGGACCCAAACCCAACAACACCCAGTGACTAGCTTGAAACCACACCTGAGGAACACCCAAGCAGCTCCACAAATGACACACCCAAAGCACCAAGCCAGCTGGCACGAGAGCCCCACCAACACGACTTCTCCTCCATGGAGTCAACACAACAGCCTCCCTACTAGTCACAGCCGGCCCAAGGGTCAACTCCACCCCCTGATGTGCCAAACAGTAGAGTCACAGCTGCAAAAGGAGGGCACACACAACCCACACAGGGACACCCCTGGAGCACCCAGGCCCAGGACACTGTGCCACTGGGCCCCACTGCATGACTCTACATAAAGCCACTCTGTCAACAAGGAGACATAGCAGATCTACCTAATACATACAAATAAGCAGAGACTGTCAGAAAAAAAGAGAAGACAAAGAAAAATGTCCTTAATGGAAGAATGAGACAATGCTCCAGAAAAAATGTACCATATATATAGCAATGTACCAGACACAGAACTCAAAACACTGGTCATAAAGATGCTCAGTGAATTTGGAACTAGAATAAAAGAACTCAGTGAGAACTTCAACAAAGAGGTAGAAAACAAAGAAAACATAAAACTCAGAATAGAAGAATGCACAAGAGGGAATCAACAGTAGATTAGAGAAAGCAGAGGATCAAATCAGCAGTCTAAAAGACAGGTAGTGAAAATATCCAGTCAAAAGAGTAAAAGAGAAAAGAAAAATTTAAGAACTTAGAAAAGCATAAAAGAGCACTGGGACAACATCAGTTGTAATGACGTTTGCATCATATGGATCCTAGAAAGAAAAAAAAAAGAGATAACAGATTGAAACTCTATTTAAAGAAATAATGATTGAAAATATCCCTAACTTGGTAAAGGAAATAGACCTATCAGTCCATGAAACACAGAGATACCTGAACAATATAAACCCAAAGAGGCCCACACCAAGACACATCATAATTAAAATACCGAAGGTTAAAAACAAAGAGAGAATCCTAAAAACTGCAACAGAAAAGCAGTTAGTTACATACAAGGGCATTCCCTTAAGACTATCAGCTGACTTCTCCACAGAAACTTTTCAGGCCAAAAGGGATTGGCACAGAATATTCAAGCAATGAAAAGCAAGGACCTACAACCAAGACTACTCTACCCAGCAACGCTATCACTTAAATTGAAGGAAAGATAAAAATTTCCCAGAGATGAAAAGCTAACAAACTGCATCACTACTAAACTAATATTACTAGAAATGTTAAAGGAGCTCTTTAGGTAGAAAAGATAAAAATATGAATGAGAAAATATAGAATAAGAAAACAATTTCATTGAAAAAGGCAGACAGTAAAAGCAAATGACTGACCAATTATGAAGCCAGTGCAAATGTCAAAAGACAAATGTAAAAATAATATGTGCAATTACAATAATAACTTACAGAATAAACAAAGTCACACACACAAAATAAGTAAAAAAATATAAACATGGAGGAGGTGAGTAAACATTATAGTGATTTTAGAATGTGTTCAAACCTAAGAAACTATCAACTTAAGATAAACTGCTATAAACATAGCTTGGTTTGTGTAAAGCACATGGTGACCACAAACCAAAAATCTGTTGGAGACCTACAAGAAATAAATAAAAAGGAATCCAAACATAACACTATAGAAAACTCATCAAAATATGGGAGGAAAGAGCAAGAGGAACAGAAAAAAACTACAAAATAATCAAAACCAGTTACTAATAGGCCAATAACTATATACCTATCAATAGTTATTTTAAATATAAATAAAATAATTGCTCCAATCAAAAGACAGGAGGTGGCTGAATGGATTTAAAAAACAAACCCAAGACTGGCACATAAGACACCCACTGTGGTTGGAAAGACACACAGACTGAGGGGAAAGGGATGGAAAAGAAATTTCACGCTGATGGAAACAAACAAACAAACAAACAAAGCTGGGGTAGCAGTACTCATTTCAGAAGAAGCAGACTTTGAAACCAAGATTATAATGCTAGACAAAGAAGAATATTTCATGATGGTAAAGGGATCAATCCAACAAGAGGTTATAGCTTGTGTAAACATGTACATCCAGTGTAAGAGCAACTAAATATATAAAGCAAATGTTGACAGACATAAAGGGAAAGAACTGTAATAACACAATAATAAGGGACTTCAAAACCCCAGTGACATCAGCGATAAAATCAATAAGAAAACAGTAGCCTTAAATGACACAGTACACCAGATGTATTTAATAATATTTTTTGAACATTTCACCCATATGTAGCAGAATATATATTCTTATCAAGTGCATTTTCCAGGATAGACCACATGTGAGGTGACAAAAGCAAGACAGTAAATTTACAGTTGAAATTATGTAAAACACCTTCCCTGATCACAATGGCATGAAACTGGAAATCAGCTACAAGAAGAAACTGAAAACACGCCAACACATGGAGGTTCAAGGACCTGCTTCTAAGCAATGAGTGAGTCACCAGTGAGACCAAGGAAGAAATAAAAAGACACCAGAAGACGACTGGAAGTGAAAACACAGTGCCCCCAGATCTATGGGGAGCAGCAGAAGCAGTTCCAAGAAAATTTAGAGCAACACAGGCTTACCTCAAGAAACAAGAAAAATTTCAAATAAACAACCTGACCTTTACACCTAAAGGAATTAGAAAAAGAACAGCAACAAAGCCCAAAGTGAGTAGATTTAAGGAAATACTAAAGATCATAGTGGAAATAAGTGAAATGGAGTTAAAATAACAAGAAAAAATCAATGAAACCAAGAACATGTTTAGGAAAAGAGAAATAAAATTGATAAACCTTTAGCAAAGTTCATCAAGAAGAAAGAGGAGGCACAAATAAATAAAATCAGAAATGACACGGGAGACATGACTGCTGCTACCACAGAAAAACAAGGGATTATAAGAAAATGCTGTGAATGATTATATGCCAACAAATTGGACAATCTGGAATTAATGGATAATTTCCTAGGATCATACAATCTTCCAATATGAGTCAGGAAGAAACAGGAAATCTCAACAAACTGTTAACTACTAAAATAAGCAAATCAGTAATCAAAAAACTCACTGCTCCACCCCCCCTCCACACACACACACAAAAAAAAGTTCGGGATGAGAGGGTTTTACAGGCAAATTTTACCAAACATGCAAAAAAGAATTAATACCCGTCCCTCTCATACTGCTCCAAAAAATTGAAGAGGAACGAAGGCTCCCAAACTCATTTTGTGAGTCGAGGATTAGCCTGATGCCAACATCAGACAAAAACTATAAAAATAGTTATAGGCTAATATCCCTGATGAACATAGAAACAAAAATTCTCTAACGGAATTAGCAAACATAATGCATCCATATATTGAAGAGACCACACACCATGATGGAGTGGGTTTATTCCTGGGATACAAGGCTGTAAATCAGTTAATGTGATACACCACACAAACAGAATGAAAGATAAAATTCATGTGATTGCATCAATAGATAAAAAACACATTTTATGAAATTTAACATCCATTCACTATAAAAACTCTCCATTAAGTGAGGATAGAAGGAACATACCTCAATATAATACAGGCCATGTGTGACGAAATCACAGCTAGCGTTATACTCAAGAGTGAAAAACTGAAAGCTTTTTCATTATGATCAGAAAAAGACAAGAAAGTCTATTTTCACCACTTTTATGCAACAGTGTTCAAAGTCCTAGTCACACTAACCAGACGAGAAAAAGAAGTAAAATGCATTCAAATTAGAATGAAGTAAAATTGTATATATTTGCAGATGACACAATACTGTATTTAGAGAGCCCTAAAGATTCCACCAAAAATTTATAAGAACTGATAAATCAATTCAGTAAAGTAGCATGATACAACACTAATGTTCGAAAATCAGTTACATTTTAAAAAAATTTTTAAAGATTTTATTTATTAATTTTTAGAGAGAGGGGAAGGGAGTAAGAGAGGGAGAGACATCAATGTTGTGTGCACCCCGTACTGGGGACCTGGCCCGCATAATGAACTATTAGAAAGAGAAATTGAGAAAATAATTTTACTTATAATTGCATAAAAAGAAAGATCTAGAAATAAATTTAAGTAAAGAAGTAAAAGACATGCACTCAGAAAGCTACAGGACATTGAAGAAAAATATCAAAGAAGATATTGTACAATCTACAGATACAATGCAATCCCTATCAAAACACCAGTGACAATTTGTACAGGACTACAGATAATCCTAAAAGTTATATGGAACCCCAAAGACCCCACATAGCCAAAGCTTTCTTGAGAAAGAACAAAGTTGCAAATATCACACTATCAAACTTTACTACAAGACTATACTAATCAAAACAGTCTGGGACTGTTAGAGTAGACAGTTAGTTATTAACGAGAGAAGGAAGCCAGACATCTAATTAAGCTTGATTAAGTAGAAAAGGATATAGCTTCACAGACACCACAAAGGACTGCCAAATTCTCTGCCAAACAGACAATCCTCAAGTAGGCAAAAAGGACTAGCTTTCCAATCTCCCTGGGGAACAACTGGTGTTATGCACCAAACCTGAAGGATCCAGGAAAAGACTGAACAAGATGAGTGCGGAGCACAGTCCTGTGAAAACGTAGGAAGGAGACTGGTTAGTTTGAAAGAAAGCGTACTTTCTCCTCAGCCCAAGAAAATATAGGGAAGCTTAACGAGAGAGGGTTTTGCGTGCTCCCTCTGCAGCAGCCCTGTGGGCCTGAGTGCAGCACTGTCGTGGCCTGGGCACCATCAGGCCTTGGCATGCAGATGGGGAAATGAGACACAGGCAAGTGCAGCCGGGACAAGAGACTGGGCTGGACTACCAGAGCCCAGGGCCATGACACTGCAGTTCTGGGCCCTGACCTACCTGATGGACACCTGTGCTCACCAGGCTCAGGACATCTTCCCCAGAGAGATGGAGCTGAGCCACCTGGTGGTGGATGAGACATCAGTCCTTTGTTTTTGCTCCAATACACCTTGCTACTACACGTCAGACTTCTCCTACTCTGCATCCTTGAGATGTGTGTCATGTGATACCACGAAAGAACCCTACTTCATTCAGCAATGGTACTGGGATAAAAACAGACACATGGGAAAACAGAATAGAGTAGAGCCCAGAAATTAACTCACACCTATGTGGTTAATCTGTGATGGTGGAGGTAAGAACACACAGTGGAGTAAAGACAGTTTCTTCAATAAATGTTGCTGGAAAAACTGGATAGATCCATGCAAAAAAAAGAAAAAGAAACTAGAATACCTTCTTATATCATATAAAAGTAAACTCAAAAGGAATTAAAGACTTAAATTTAAGACCTGAAATCATAAAACCCCTAGAAGAAAACATAGGCAGCAAACTCGTTAACATTGCTTTTGCAATATTTTTGAATATGTCTCTCCAAGAAAGAGAAACAAAAGAAAAAGTGAACAAATAGAACTATACCAAACTAAAAAGGTTTTTTACAGCAAATGAAACCATCCTCAAAAGGAAGAGACAGCTTACCGAATGGGAGAAGATATTGACCAATGATACGTCTCATAAGGGGTTAATGTTCAAACTATAAAAGGAACTCATACAACTTAACACCAAAAGAAAAATAAACAATCTGAGTTTAAAAATTAGCACAGTACCCAAACAGACATTGCTCCAAAAAGGACATACATATCCCAACAGACATGTGAAAAGATGCTCAACATCATTAATCATCAGGGAAATGAAAATCAGAACCACAACGAGATGTCACCCCACACCTGACAGAACGGCTGCCATCAGGAAATCAGCAGAACAGAGCCGGCCAGGATGTGGGGTGAAGGGAGCCCTTGGGCACTGCTGGTGGGAACACAGACTGGGCAGCCTATACTGTGAAAAGCAGCATAGAGGTTCATCAAAAAATTTAAATTAGAACTACAATATCACCAAGCAATTCCATTTCTGGGTATTTATAAAAAAATTCAAAATACTAATTCAAAAGGATACATGCACCCCTATGTTCATTGCAGCATGTTTACAATGGCCAAGGTATGGAAGTGCCCACCTACAGATGAGAAGGTGAAGATTATGCGGTGCAATGAAATATTACTTGGCCATAAAAGCAATGAACTCTTGTCATTTTCAGCAGCATGGAACTAGAAGGTACTGTGCTAAGTGGAATAAGTCAGACAGAGGAAGGAAAATACCATATAACTTCACTTATATGTGGAATCTAAACAACAAAATGAACAAAGAAAACAGAAACAAAGTCATCGATTCAGAGAACAAACTGATGGCCACCATGTGTGGGGGGGTAGAGGGCTGGGTGAAAAAGGTGAAGGGATTGAGAAGTACAGACAGGCAGTGACAAAAATCATCATGGGAAAGCAAAGCGCATCATCAGGAGTGTAGTCAATAATATTGTAATAACTATGTACCGTGTCAGGTGGGTACCAAACTGTCGGGATGGTCACTTCGTGAGTTACATAAATGTCCAATAACTATGTTGTGCACTTGAAACTGCACATGCTATGCACATAGTATGCTCATAATATGATATTGTATGTCAACTGTAATGAAAAATAAACTAGAAATAAATAAGTAATAAAAGAATTAAATTTATTGACCACAAGAGGGAAGCCTAGTCCCACTTTTACTATGTGTTAGAAAAAACAGGAAAGAGATGTCTCCTGAGAACCTTTGAAATAGTTACCTACGATGAATACATTTGACCATTTGACGAGACGAGACAACTGTCAGCCCTCCCCGAGGCTGCATTATGGTTGAGGGGGCTTCAGGTTCTGAATGGACTCATTCTTAGACTCTGTGTATTATCGCTACAGAGTTAGAGACTCGATTTAGAGTACCAGTTTCCACTTCAAAACTTGACCTACAGACTAAGTTTCTTTAAAATTCAGGTTCCTCAGAATAAGGAAATGCAGTTATTATCTAGCAAATAAAACAATAAGGTTTAATATGATATCTGTTGTTACTAGCATTTTTTTCATTGGTGAGGGAGAAAAAATGTACTAGAAAGAATTTTAGTAAAACTAATTACAATCCTCTGGCCTATTTCTCACCTTTCTTCTACCTTAAGAGTTTCAAAGTTCAAAAGCAACCCCAGAAATCCAAAATATGTTATCACTCTTGGTTCTCCTAAAACACCTTATTGCCTCGACCACTCCTCCTGCACCGGCCTGTCTGTTCGTAGGTGCCATTTCTCCCCAGTTCTGCTGTAATCACACCATGGATTTCCCTCTTACACCCCCCACGATGGGCCCGGGCTGAATTCAATGCTGCCGAGAACCACCTTCTCCTGTGGCTTCTGAGTCTTTATGTAAATCTCCTTCATTTGTACAGGACATGCAGACTTAAAATCTTAATTATTTAATTACTATTTAAAATTATTTTCCGCCACTTTCTTCATCCTAATAGTTGGCAGGTCTAGTGATTCAGTGTTCACATTTTTTCTTATCCGCACACTTCTTAACTTCTCGACTATGAGTGGTGTGTGTGTTTAGGACCCAGCTCCTTGGCCCTGATCGCTAACCAAATGCATTAAATAAACGATTTCAAGTTGCCAATTTCTCACTCTCCACTATTCCCATTAGAATAGAGTGTGAAAGACAACTGTCGTATACACACATTTAACCATCTTCAGAGATGAGCGCAGATCTTGCTCAGTGTATGAACGTTTCAAATGACGCTGCACAGACCCAGAGAGCAGAGGCAGGAGCCACCACACTGGGGTACGGACATGGTCAGTGCTTAAAGCTCCAGCCCCTAAATGCCCCCTAGAAGGCCAACTACTTTCTCTGAAAGAATAATCTTCAGCACTAGGCAGTTTTATGTGATGTCAAGCCCAC
The DNA here is from genome assembly GCA_039655065.1 of Glossophaga mutica. Classification (NCBI taxonomy): domain Eukaryota; kingdom Metazoa; phylum Chordata; class Mammalia; order Chiroptera; family Phyllostomidae; genus Glossophaga; species Glossophaga mutica. The sequence goes on from CM077306.1 coordinate 108,706,313, forward strand.
GGGAGCAGGTGTCTTTGAGAAGCTCACTGAGACTGGAATGCTGAGGCCTCGGTAGAGCACAGAATAGACCAATGCCCCAAACACCATTTTTATCCCTGGAACAAAAAGCAGGTAGCTTTAAAAGAGTTGAAAGAAACGCAGGTTTATTCCTTACCAGAAAGACCCCTGTGTAAAGTTTATTCGAAGAAAAGCCAAGTGACACGCTCAGCCTTCTCTACCTCCCTGGAAGAAACTGGGCTGAGGAACAGCTGACGTTGCTGGACATGTGTTCATTTATTTCACTGCAACATAGTTCTGCCTTTGTGACACCTGACACACTATGGCTGCGATTGATACTTCTTACTACGTAACGTTTGCTTAATGTGTATCTTCTTTCCCCAGTTTCATCTGAGGGGCCATCACTGCAGCTATATCTATGGACTTGTAAGCTGTCTTTACTTCCTTCATAGAATTTACCAAAGGAAAAATGTGCTTATTATTCTCTCTCCACTGACTGGAAGGTGGTCAGGGAGTACGGGGCGGGTGGAGCAGGTTTGTGACACCTTTGGATACATCTGCTGTTTCCTCTTAATTCTACCTCTACCCCCAAAGCATGTAGAAAAGAGACTAAGTTACTTGCCTGGAACCTAGTGAAATTATTTTCTAGGTGACCTAAGAGTGTGCTTTACCTGCCATAAAGTCTGGTGGTGGATGACAATGAAATTTGTTCCTGGTGCCCATCAGGAACCTAGAGGGTGGGTGGGGGGGGTAGACTAGTTGATGGCAGATCTTGGAAAGGGTGGCTGTGTTGGGAATGGTCTACATGCCTAGAGATTTTTTTATTTCTATTTTTTACTTTTTAATTAGATTTATTGGGGTGACATTAGTTAATAGGGTCATACAGTTTTCAGTGTACATTTCTCTGATACAAGATTTGTAAACTGCCCTGCGTGCCCACCACCCAAATTCAAACCATCTCTGTCTCCATACATTAGGGCTTCTCCATCCCCCACCTCACCCCCTTCCCTCAGGTAACCGCCACACTGCTGTCTATGTCCACAAACTTCTGTTTTATGTCCTACACATGAGTGAAATCATATGGTTCTTAACTTTTTCTGACTGATTTACTTCATTTAGCCTAACATTCTCAAGGTCCATCTATGTTGTCACAAACGCCAACATCTCATCTTTTCTTCTGGCCGAGTGGTATCCCCTGTATATATGCACACCCAGAGTTTGTGGGCACAAAGGATGCTTCAGTGTTTCCCACGCACCAGACTTAGGCCCTGAGGGGATCTGAAGACCCCACAAAACCTCGCACAAAAGGGAAGCTCTGCTTTGAGCATCAGCCAGGCCCAGAAAACACATTTTATTTCCATTGACATTTTCCGCCTTTTCCTCTTCCTCCCTCTCTCTGAACCCACCCCTGCTGGAACGTGAAGAAGAAGGAACACCTAACTCATTCCTGCCTGCAAAACTCTCCAGCATGGGGGAGAAATGTATTTATCCTAGTTAAACTGGGACTTTTAATTGTTACATTGTACTAAATAATCTAATTGACAGATTAAGATATGTTTGTGCAATGTAAAGGCATTATAGGATGGTTCGCTAATTAAAGTTGTGCAAATGCCCTGTGGTATATGCTGCAATTCCTGCACAGTGTCAGAGGAACAGCCCTCCAACGACAGCCTGGAAAGGGCCAGGAGCAGACACGTGAATTCCAGCTCAATAAACATTTCATTCGTGCTTATCCAACCTCCTAGTTATATCCATGTACTACAGGTGTTCTAAAATACAACAACAAAAACAGTACCTTAAATATAGTGTATGATCAGATAACATCTAATTAAAGAATTGATAAGTAAGCAAAAATTATATAATTTGATTGATTGGAAATAGGCTTTTCCAATTCTCCTTCTCCAACTAACATACAGACATAGATGTATTCATGAAATACATCTGTTTTCTACAAAGTCATTCAGACCCAGATGAGACCCCCAGTTTAGACCTCAGGTGATAGAGCATCAGGTTTGAGGGTGCAGTTTCTGGACTGTGTCTTCCATGAGCAGTGACTGAAATCACTCCCTAACCCTGGAGAAGAGCTGATAGAGAGAGTCAATCACAGGGGAGGGCAGGCACATTTGTGAAAATGAAAACGACTTTGCAGTGGAATGCCTGCCTCTCTTCCTGGGGTTTGTGCTGCCTTCTGCCTGGCGGAGGAAACAGAGGAAGTCGAAAGCAGAATGGGCCATCCGAAGTGGCAGAATGTCTGAAGAACAGGAGGGTGTACGGAGTGAGGGACTCACACTGCTGCCTGGCCAAGTGGGGCCGCCTGCGGAAGGCAGCGGGTCTTAGGCTCCTTTGGCGATTTTCCAAATTAATCTTTTCCTTCACAGTCTCTCAGTTACCAGGTTAAGCTGTGCCTCGTAGAACAAAGATAAAATTGGGAATTATAGAATAACATGATTATAGATGCTCAAGTTATAGCAATGGACTCTGGTTGGCTCGTAGAGAGACATGCTGAGATGTAGATTCAGTTCCCAGTACTCACACATGCTCACATGCACAGCAAACACAATGGTGCGTGTTTGTTTTTGTACATGTAAAATATGTAAGTACATATACATGCAAAAAATATATATATACCCAAGCAAAGAAGGGTGATTTTAATCTCTGTGTAGAGAAAATGCAGGCCTTTGAAGTACCAGCTTCCAGAGGTGAAGAGTGAATGAATTAAATTCTCAAGCTGTCATCCCCCCAGGTTGGAAATGAGCCCAAACACCAGGGAGCCCTTCATTCACATGGGACGTGTTAGTCAGAAAGGCCCACTAGCCCACCACCCTAGCACATTTGTTGATATCAACAGTTGACAGTTTTCAATCTGACAGAGACTTATTCCAGTGGACTAGCTTCTCTGCCTCCTCCCAGGATCAGGAGGAGAAATGACAGAACAAATCAAGTTTCTTACCTGGGGATTTGGGAAAGAAATGCTGAGATTGAAAACCCTTCAGCTCCTCAGGTGTTCTCAGCAGCAAAAATATCATCAAGACTCTTACTGCTGGAGGGAAAAAAGGGCAGGGAGGGGGTCTAAAAGAAGGGCTGGAGGTTCTCAGAATTCCAACCACACAAACATGTAGTAATCAGGTCCCAGACTCGACTGGGGTCCAGTGGGAAAGTTCTTATTTCCAAAGTCTAGCCTTTAATCCAAGTAATGTTTTCTCAGGTTCTAAGTTTGGTAGAGTGGGGGGAACCACAGTGAGCTATGGTGGATATATAGATCTAGATCAAAGTACATAGATATAGTATTTGCATTTAGTCTTTTAAAAATTTTTTCATTCACTTTTATGGTCTTGTCTGTATTTTTGGAAATAGATTTAAGAATACTACGTTTCTTAGACTCTCCTTTCCCCAGGCTTCTACATGTGGTCAACATTCTGCCAGCGAAGCAGTATTATGAGATTTGGGAGGGACAGGTAGGCTGAAACCATCTCCTACGGAGGACACAAAGACTTCCCAGACAGGAGTCTTGGCCAGTCGCCTTGGGTTCTGGGAGTGTCCCTTTCCGTGGGGCTCTAGAGAAGCTGTGACATCAGCAGTGGCCTCTACAGGTCTCTGAGCTCTCAAAGTTACAGTCTGCTCTGACCTGTGCTCCTCCAGCATTCTAACAGTGCTAAGGTACAATGTCCTGTAACAGGGAAGAAGGTAACAAAGAGCCCTGTGAGAGCGTCTATGGGGATTTCTACTTCCTGACTGCACTGTGACCTTCAGTGGCTCTTCGCCATCTGCGTCACCACGAATACCTCACTCAGGAGCCCTCAGAAACTTCCTCAGACACACAGGAGAGAACAGGGAACCATGGGTAATGTTCAAATAGGAACTTCTTTACTATCACACAGAAAGGGAACTAAGTTTTTTTTTTTCTAAATCTCCCAATTTAGTAATCTTGAGGAAAACCAATCAATGTTTTAGGACCGAACACTGTCATAAGTTGCCAAGTAACACCTTGGGTTGAAGGTGCTATTACAACATGTAAACTATTTTTCTGAAAAATACCTCTGATTGTCATACATTTTTGAGCTCCTTGTAAGAATGAGGCATTATGGCAGCACAGGGCAGGCATAGAAAAAGTGTACATGGTTTTTCTCTGAACGAGGAGGTGACAAAGCCTAAGTCATAGGCAGAGACTGACACTGTAGAGCTTTCCTCTGGCCCCTGCCCCTGCCTCCTGGAAATGAATCCCTGAGCAATTACAGAACAGAACTGTGCTGTGGGCCTCCTCCAAGTGACCTAGGAGTCAGTATCGGAGAGTGTTCAAAGCCATGATGTGATCAGATAACCACTAACGAACAGGGAATTGGCCCTCACCATTTGTAAGGCGGCTGCAGGGCAGGACAAGGCCTCAGCCCAGCCATGTGGAAATCCACCCGAGTGTATATGTCCTGACTGACGTTAAACAGGGAACTCACCATCCGATGGGCTGCCTCATTGCCAGGTCTTTCTTCACGGAAAGTGTTCAGATTCAAGCCCTTCCCGTATGTGGTTTAATTTTCCTTTATATTACACTATGTTATAAAAAAGAGGGTTAGAGTGTCTTAATTTTCAGTACTCTCAATAGTAAATGTCAAAATTAATTCTTTGTGTCAGAACTTCCATAACCTTACGACATGATGAAGTAATGGTAAAGCCCTCCTGCAGGTCAGTCTTCAGCATTCCCAGTAAAATGGCTCTGCCCAATTTACTTCAGCCTATTTATTCATCTGCTTAAGCCCTCAGATGAAGTGTGTCCCCAGAAGTCTACTCCAGTCTCTGATCATATTTAAGATGGTAGTAAGCATTAGTAAAGGTAGCCCCTTAACAGTTCACCGTCTCCAGTACCCACTACCCATTTCCAAAGGGGTAGCTTTCCATCCCCCTCCATTTGGGGGAGTGTTGATCCTCATAGTTTCCTCTTCATTGTTCCCTAAGGGTAGTACAGTGCCTGGGGTCCTGAACTCTTGGGCAGGGCTGGCCATCTTGGAGCCCAGGACACTGAAGGAGAAGCCTAAAGCAATGAGAAGCTCCTTAAGTGAAGCTCCGTCACCCAATATTGTCAAGATTCAGGTATTTCCCATAGCCTGGAAATTTATCTTTTTTAAAAAAGACTTGTTGTCCCTTGAAAGAAACTCTCCGGCTGTCACAGCACAGAGGCATGATCCATGATCAACTCTCACTTCAGGTTGTTCCACTGATTATATTCTCACTAATGTGCTTCAGGTATATGCCTTTCTAGAACTTGGATTGAGATGGAGGAGTGTGAGTGATTGCCTAACATTCTCAAAAACTTAATTTTTTTTTTGTTTTTGTTTGTATGTGCTTGTTTGATTAAGAACTTTACATTTTTATGTCTCTTTTCTTAGGCCCTTTACAAGAGTCTTTTCCTTAGAGACAAATATGTCATCTCAAAACACTTTGCTGATTGGCTGCAGCTCAACTGATTTGAATTTTAGTCAGTCAGACACTATCACACCCTACATTCTCTTTTCTTTTATTCTTGTCTATTCTGCCCCACTGGAGCTCTACAGATCTCCACTAAAACACTCAGGAAAAAAATGGCCATAACTGGAGTTCCAATGTCAGGGCTTTTCATCACAGTTCTCCTGGTGAGCCTTCAGGAATCGTGGACTATCAAAGGTAAGTGCTGAGAGAATGGTAAGTAGGGACAATGAGCTCTGAGAGCATTGGAAGAATGAGCAATGGACGTTTGAAGGACAATATCTGGCGTGAAGGAATGGTTTGGCCGGTATTCAGTGGGTCTAAATCTAAAAGTATAGTAAATAGTAAATTGATGAGTTCTCTTTCTACCACCACAATTTGAAGTAAGTTAAATTTACTTTAGAGGAACAAAACTGAGCTGTATATTGGTCAATGCCATTGACTTTGAGGTAAGCTAAATTTAAGGGAGAAGTATTTTCTGACAGGCATTAACAAGCTGCCTCTCTGGGCTTTAATTTATTTTTCTAGAAAATTAGTAAAATTAAAAACCTCATAAAATTTTGTGAGGATTAAATGAGAAAAATACGAGACATTCTTAGCTGAATTCATGGTAGCTATTCTTTGGCATGTGAATCTCATCAGAATATTTTAAACAATGACATTTATTTTGAAGATCACTAAAAAGGAAAGTCACCAAAAAATAACAACCTGCCCAAAGGACGGAGAAGGACAGGTATGCTGATAGGACTTGCATTTAATTTACTGCCCCTTGGGACAGTGATAGGTATTACATATTGGATCTTACAGTGATCTTCAGTCACTGTTACTTAGTGATTTTTCCAAGAGAGTAGAAACATGAGTAAAGAAGTGAAGAGTCTGATGTTCTCTGCCATCTGTTGGGCAGACATTGTGCTGTGGGGAAGATGTATTATGGAAAAATAGCTCTCACGCAAGATGACCACCACAGAGGGTGGCAGGTAGACTGGAAATAAGTACAGTAGTAACACAACTCCAAGATTCATGATGGCAATAGCAGGTTTTGCATTTCTCAGAAAGGGCCGTAGATAGGGATGCACACCTGGAAGGAGAGAGGCTTTTCCCTTGGGTTGATATTTGTGTGTATGTACTTGCGTGTGCACACATAGCTGCAAAGGCTAAACAAATACCTGGCTTTATCATCATACAGTCAGACTTTAAAACCCCCCTCTCCTCTACACATGCGATGGAGGCTACATACTCTCCAATTGCAATTTTCTTATTGCAAATTGATTGATACCTTGGTATAGATTATTCTCAGTATCAACCATAATAGAATAGACCCTATAATGACAGCGTCAGTGTAAGGAGCTTTCAGATATAAGGGCTCATCACCAAGAGGTCTCCGTAGTGTGGGTGTAGATCCAGGAAAGTGTGTTACCACAGCACTACAAGGTCTCAGTCTTAATTTCCTGGGTACCTCAGACTCCAGTCATATTTTCCATGGGTCTACTTCTTAAATACAAAGCAATTTCTGGTATTTGTCTTTCACCAACTGGCTTATTTCACTTAGCCATATGATCTCACTTATAAGAGGAATCTAATGAACAAAATAAACTAATGAGAAAAATAGAACCAGAGGCATAGAATCATGGAATAGACTGACAGTGGTGAGGGGGGAGGACTGGGGGGACTGTTTGAAAGCAGGTGAAGGGGATTAGTCAAGGAACATATATGAAGGATGACACATGGACATGGACAGTGCAGTGGGGATTCACTATGGAAGTGGGGGGAGGGCTGGGAAGAGGGGGACAAAAGGGAAATAATTGGAACAACTGCAAAACATAAAAATAATAAAGACATAAGAAAGAAAGAAAGAAAGAAAGAAAGAAAGAAAGAAAGAAAGAAAGAAAGAGAAAGAAGGAAGGAAGGAAGGAAGGAAGGAAGGAAGGAAGGAAGGAAGGAAGGAAGGAAGGAAGGAAGGAATGTCTGACCCCAAAGGGCTTGTTACAGGCCTGGTGATATACTAAGAAATTACTTACCTTGTCTGATTTAATCTTAAAAACAAATCCATGAAAAAAGCAAAACCACAGAAGAAAATAATAGAAAAACTACATATAAGTAAGTGAAGTAATCTGCTCAATTCACTAGGTAAGTAAGTAGCTGAATGAGAATTGAAAATGCAATTTGAATTTAGAGTTCAGAACTCAGTCTTTTAGGAGCTGCTGCTGGATTTCTAAAGTGGGCATTACTCCTCAGCTAGTGACATGGAGACAAAACACAGCTTCAGGAGACTCTGGGTTTTCAGCTCCCATTTCCTTCAGCCCACTGTCTCTAACACTGTCCCTGCTTTCTCCCTTCCCGTCTCTTTCAGCACAAACATGCTGCACCTTGGCCTCATCTTCCCGCTCACCCCTACTCCCCACAGCTGCTCCTTGTTTCACTGAGCCTACCTGTTTCAACCCCCACCCACAATTTGTGTTATCATCCTGGCTCTTCATTCCTCTCTGCTTGTTTCAACCCTAACTCCCTGTTTTTCCTTTTCAGAGGATCATGTGATTATCCAGGCCGAGTTCTATATGACCCCACACCCATCCGGCGAGTTTATGTTTGACTTTGATGGTGATGAGATTTTCCATGTGGATACAAAAAAGAAGGAGACAGTCTGGCGACTTAAAGAATTTGGTCATTTTGCCAGCTTTGAAGCTCAGGGTGCACTGGCCAATATGGCTGTGGACAAAGCCAACCTGGACATCATGATGAAGCGCTCCAACCACACCCCAGACACTAATGGTACCTCTCCCTGCTGCACTTCTACATGTGGGAATCATAGCTTTAAAATAGATGCTTTAGCTCTTTCTGTTACATTACTGAGAATAACTTTCCCTTCCTGGGGCCTAACCTTGCCATAAGCAAGCCTTAGATTCTCATGTTGTAGGCCCCAAAACTTCATGGGTTTTTTTCATTTCATTGATGTTCTCACATCTTTTCTCTGCCATCCATAGTCATTCACAAAGTTATTGCCCTCAGTCTATGCTGGGGGAGCCAGGAATGAGGTCCTTGGATATTTTATACCTCAACGTTGGTTATAGTTTATGGGGGAGGGTGTCAGAGATAGGGACCTGAGACTGTGGCATAGATTCTCAAGGCACAATGTCAACTTCTGTTTCAGCTTTAGTGGGAGAGAGGGAGGGGGCCAAGCCTAAGCATAGAAGGCTAATTTCTGTCCCATGTCCCCCAGTACCTCCAGAAGTGACAGTGCTCCCAAACAACCCTGTGGAACTGGGAGAGCCCAACATTCTCATCTGTTTCATTGACAAGTTCTCCCCACCACTGATCAATGTCACATGGCTTCAAAATGGAAAACCTGTCACAACTGGAGTGTCAGAGACAGTTTTCTTGCCCAGGGAGGACCAACTTTTCCGCAAGTTTTACTATCTCCCCTTCCTGCCCTCAACTGAGGACGTCTATGACTGCAAGGTGGAGCACTGGGGTTTGGATGAGCCTCTTCTCAAGCACTGGGGTATGAACCCTTCAGTTCCTTACGTTATGGTTTCTTTCTGTGGTGCATGTGTGTGGTTTTTTGGGACACAGCAGAGTCCTCTTTCGTAATAGCTATTACAATTCTTATTCTTGTTTCTCCCATTATCCAGCTTTCCTTGCTTTCTAAGTTGTAATTCCCTTAATACATTATTGTATTTTCCTCTTCTTTAATTGATTAATAATTATTTTTGACTTAGTACCACATTCATTACTCTGTTTTATATTTCCCCAGAGTTTGAAGCCCGAACTCCCCTCCCAGAGACAACAGAGAATGTGGTGTGTGGCCTTGGCCTAGTTGTGGGTCTGGTGGGCATCATCATTGGGACCATCTTCATCATCAAGGGTGTGCGCAAAGGCAATGCTGCTGACCGCCGGGGTCCACTGTGAGGCATTTCAGGTGGGTTTGGTGTGGTCAGAGGAACACTTGTATGGAGTTATCAAAGGGAGGAAACACAGTGAGGAAAAGAACATGTGATGCCTTTAAGGCAAAAGATGGGGAAAGTCATGGCTCTTGACTTACCTTTGCTAAGACAGAATCAGACATAGCCCCTTTCTAGTATCCCAGAGCTTCAAAGTCTATCATCCCCTCCCATACATGTGCAGCTAGACCTCCAGTCTTGGAAATTATCTCCAGTGATTTCCAAGGCAACTATTTCACATTAGAATACTGGGTCCTGTGACCTAGGAAAGTTAGCTTCAAGATTTGGACAATTCTTGGCTTATATTTTCTGAGGCAGGCCATCAGTCCGGTCAAAAGCACTTCCAGAGCTTGGCTGTTTGGGGATCCATGTAGATTCATTGTAAGAATGCCAATGACCGTTTTTGCTCCTCCAATCTGAAAAGTGGTGTCAGGGGTACTGAGAGAAGGTAAACCATGGTCTGCTCACTTGTGCTCACTCTGATGGTAGAACATAGCAGCTCATGTTGGAAAGGTTGTATTGACTAGAGGTCAGACAAATGTTAAGAGACTTTTCCAAAGTCAAAGGACTAAGGTAGAACAGGAATGAATCTCAATGTAAGTGCTCAGATATTCATCTTAAGCTCTTTAGAAACTATGTGTGTCTTTCTACAGGTAATGGGCTTTCTTAGAGTGAAGATCAATGAAGAGATTTCTGCTTTAATAGCTTTACAAACCTGGCAAGTCTCCAATCGTTCACCTCTGTGAAGACCACCATTCTTCAGCACTTTCCCAGCCCTCAGTCATGCTAGGAGTGGTGACGCCTTCTTGACCTCTCCATACTCTAGCATCTAGTTGGGTGTCCCTGTTCGTTGCCCCTTCCTGTATCTGTTTTCACTCCATTTCCCACTATCTTTTTACTATCAGCATGCAATGCCTCTGCAATAGGCCCCATAAGATCCTTTCTTTGCTATGGAAACTTCCAAAAGTTCTGTGGGAACTTATGCTTGGGGTTCTTCAAACAGTGATTGTGAATTTTCTTAAGGCAATAAACCATCAGATAAGTCTTAGGTAAAGTTTTTGGTGTCTGGGCCGTTTCTTCATAAGGGCTGGGGGACATATGTAAACCTTTCATCCTCTGTAATTAATTAAAAATATCCAGGTTCATTAGGGTGTGACCTCACTCAGAGCATCTGTAAGCCACCCAGTTGCTGTGGCCCAATCCTCATCTGGACACCTCTAGAGTAAGATTTGTTGGGGGGTCTCTATGGGCAACCAGTTCAGAATTTGGTTTTGGTTCTTAAGCCCCTGAATCAATGAAATATGTGGACCTTCAGTAGAATGAATCTGAAAGCCCTGGGTTTGGCCTCTGATAACAGGTGAGACAGGTGGTGGGGAGAAGATAGGTGGGGTGGAGCACAGAAAAGAGGAGGATCCACGTCTGTTACAGCATTTACATATCAGCATCGCCATCCCACACCTAATGAGGGATGAGAGTAGACACTGAGGATTTCGTTTACATAAACGTGGATCCCTCTTTCATTACCAGGAGAATGGTCTGACTTACTCTGGGAACCATCTTGTATTTGGAGATGTGACTCTGAGTGGAACAACTGGGTAAAGGGCTGGGGGAATATGGCATTAAACAGGAGAAGAGAATGTTTGAGACACAGTGACAGATAAATTGCTCATTTATCTGTGAAACTATTACTTGACATTTATTTCTAAAATTGTTACCAGAACTGCCCCCAAACCATGAAGACTGATTATTCACGACAATGTGGTAGACTGACATGAAAGTGCCTCCGAAATGAATTAGACTTAGGCTTCATCTTGACTCATCATTTACTAGCTAAGCCACTGGTATCTTTTTAAATTAAATATATTGGGGTGAATTGGATAATAAAATTATATAGGTTGCAAGTGAACATTTCTATGATACATGATTTGTACATTGCATTGTGTGCCCACCACCCAAAGTCAAATCATCTTCTGTCCCCATACATTTGGCCCCCTTTTCCCATTGATATCTTACCAAAAGGAAGGAATTATTAAAGTAATTAAACAAAGAAGGTTCTTATGCCTTGGTAGCCTACATTAGCAAACCCAAACCTAAGTCCGAAACAATTATGTAAGTGCACTTGTATCCCAAAAGATGAAATTTAAGAACAATCAATCACAAACAGCCAACTAAGCTTTCCCAAGTAAGGCAGCCACTTACATTATAGCTGATCAAATTGTTTCCTTGCTTTGCTTCCTTCTGTTTTCTACAAAAGCCTTTCCCCTAGCTCCTGTTGGCAAAGCATTCTCAGCCACTTGCAATTTGATGCTGCCAGATTTAAATCAGTGTTTGCTAATGTAAACTCTTGAAAATTCTAGTGTGCCTCACTTTATCTTTCAACAACCTTATAAGAATGACTAGTAAATAGCAATTCTCTGTACCTATGGTTTATAGTATTAAAGCAAAGTGTTTAGAAAACTCAAGATGCAATAGGCCCAAATTTTTCTTTTACATAGCTTCACTTTTAATTATAAAATAAATAGATGCACAATAGAGAATATGCTAAAAGTCAGACAGATATGGAATAAAAAACAAAAACAGTAAATCTATATCTTACCATGTTCAAAAAAGGCATTTTTAAATAGACTTTACTTTTTAGAAAAACTTTAAGTTGACAGTAAAAATGTACAGAGAGTACAAGAGTCCCCTAACCCCCATCTGCCCCCTGTTCCACTTAAGGTATCTCCTAGTATTAATATCTTGCATTAGTGTGGTACAGTCGTTACAAATGATGGACCAATACTGATACATTATTATTAATTGTTTCCCATAGTTGACATTAGGCTTCACTCTTTATATTATAAAGTTCAGTGGCTTTTGGCAAACGCATGATGCCATGTATCCACTGTTGCCGTATCACACAGACTGATTCCATCGACCTGAAAGTCCCCAGTGCTTTCCCTGTTCATGCCTGTTCATGTCCTCCTCTGTTCATGTCCTCCTCTCCCTGGACCCTGGAAACCAATGATATTTCTACCATTTTCATAGGTTTGTCTTTTCTAAAATGTCACATAATTGGGTTCAAATAGTAAATAGATTTTTCAGCCTAAGATAATTCTCTCACCTAGCAATATGTATTTAAGATTTCTCCATGTTTTTTCATAGCTTAATAGCTTCTTTATTTTTATCACTAAATAATAACTGTGTGAATGTACCACAGCTTGTTTATCCATTCACCTATTGAATGACATTTAAGGTACTTCCAAGTTTTGGCAATTGTAGATAAAGCTGCTAAACATTTGTGTGGAGGACAGGGAAGGCTCTCATCATACAGACAGACCTGCGGGGGTTAAGAAGGAGAGAGTTAACTGCAAGCTTCAGCTGAATGTGGCTGTAACTTTTGCAGAAGAAATATTTATCATTTAGATAGCCTGGGAAAGGAACAATTATGCCTGCAGTTTTTTCCTGAGTCTGCAAAACATCCTTGAGCTTTATCTAACTAACTCTTACGAAATCAACAGGGAGACCATGTTCAGGGTCATTGTCTCCCCACCAGAGGACTATGCCCCACCTGGCCCCTGCTTTTCCTTAAACTGTCTGTGTCTGTGTCTTTTTTAATCTTCCGTCACCTCCCCTTAGAGACCTCCTTCCTGCACAGGTCGAGGCACATTTGAGTGCAGGTTTTTGTGTGGACAAACTTTTTAACTCATTTGAGTAAAGCCCTGGGACTATGACTGCTGAAACATATGGCAAGAGTTTGTGTAGCTTTGTGAGAAACCACCAGAGTGTCTCCTGAAGTGACTGTGCCATTTTGCATTCCACCACAAATGATTGAGTCCCAGTTGTACCACACCCTTGCTAATATTTGGTGTTTTGAGTGTTCTGGCTTTGAGCTAGAAAGCTAATTTTTAAAAACTTCTTATTTGAACTAATTACAAATTTAAAAAATGCAAAGACAGTACAGGGAGATCCTGTGTACCCTTTCACCTATTTTCCCAAATGGTTATATTTTGAGACTATAGTACAGTGTCAAAACCAAAAAACTGATATTGGAGCATTGTGTGTGTATAGTTCTTTTCCTATGTTTTATTGCATTTTAGATTTGTGTAACCACCACTGAAATCAAGCACAGAACTATTCCATTACCACAGAGCTCTCCCTCTTGCTGCTCTTTATAGCTACTACCACCTCCTTCCAGACACCATCAGCCTATCATCTGACAACACCTGTTCTCCATCTCCATAATTTTGTGAATTTGACAATGTTAGGTAAACGGAATCACACAACATGTGACTTTCTGAAGTTGGCATTTCTCATTTGGTACAATGTCCTTGAGAGCAATCCAAGTTGCTGCATGTGTCAACAATGGGATCTTTTTCATTGCTGAGTAGTATTCCACAGCATGGATGTACCACACTTGTCTGTTCACCTATCGAAGGGCACTTTGGTTGTTTCTTATTTGTGGCTATTACAAATAAAGTTTCTATGAACATTGGTGTAAGGTTACTGTGTAAATATGTTTCTCTGACATAAACGTACAGAAAAGTGATTGTTGGATCATGCAGTAAATATGTGTTTAGCTTTTTTTTTGTTTTTTCTTTTTAGTTTTTTAAGAAACTGCCAAACTCTTTTCCAGAGGGGCTGTACTGCTCCATGTTCCCACCTTCAGTGTGTGAGGTTCTCACCAACATTTTGCATTGCCAGAATTTTATGTTTTAGCTGTTTTTATAGTGGTGCATCATCAAGTTCTTATTTTGCATTTCTCTAATAGTTACTGATATTCAACATCATTCAACATGCTTATCTGCCATCTAGATATCCTCTTCGATGAATTGTCTCTTCATGTCTTATGCTTCTTTTGAAATTAGATTTTCTTAGTGTGGAGTTATGAAACTCCTTTATATAGTCTAGATATTGTACAGCCATTTGTAATATTTGGGGAGTGCAAATAATTTTTTTCTGTAAGTTATCTTTTCATTCTCTTAACAGGATTTTTGCAGAAAGTTTGTGATTTTGATAAAGCCCCATTTGTTGATGCTTTTCTTTTTATGGATTATGCTTTTAGTGTTATGTCTGTAAAGTCTTCACCAGGCCATAGGTCCCAAAGATTTCTTCCTAATTTTCTTCTAAAAGTTTTATATTTTACATTTAAAAGGTGATCTAAACTGAGTGCACTTTTAAATAAAGTGTGAGAATTTGTCTCATTTCTTTTTCTTTCTGTTTTTCTTCTTTCTTTTCTCTTTCTTTTTTCCTTTCTCTCCGCTTCCTCCCTGCCTTCCTGCCTCCCTGCCTTCCTGCCTTCTGAGTTTAAAGTGAAAGAGTTTATTAGTGAAGGAGTGAAACAGAGAGAAGGCTACTCCATAGGCAGAGTAGACTCTTTCTTTTCTTTTTCTTTTTTTGGGGAGCTGGGAAACTGCTGGGGAAGAATTGACATTCATTTCCTCCAGCACCATTGTTTGGAGAGACCATCCATCTTCCATTCAGTTACTTTGCATCTTTGTCAAAAGTGACTTGGTGTGGGTCAGTTTCTGGATTCTCTATACTGGTCTATCAATCTTCGTCCATTCCTCCACAATATCCATTACTCTTGATTAATGTAGCTATATAAAGGTCTTAAATTTGGTTAGAGTGATCTCTCAACTTTACTCTTCTTTATCAAATTTGCTTTATTTATTCTGATTTCTTTGCTTTTTCATACACATTTTAGAATAACTTTATCTACAAGTATTAAATTATTGTGGGGATTTAGATTGAAACTGCATTATAATAAGATATCAGTTTCAGGGTGTATGTAACATCTTTACTATTTTTCAGCTGATGAATATGGTGTCCCCATTTATTTAGATTTTTTATTACTTTTATCAGCATTTAAGCATATAATTCCTATGTCCTGCTGGAGTTATATTTATGTTTCTTTTTAAATTTTTAGTTCTTTTTAAATTTTAAATTTTTAGTAAATAGTATTGTATTTTTAATTATTGTTTTATGTCTTCATTACCATATATAGAAATGCAAACTAAAATTTTTGGTTGGTCTTGGATTCTGCAACCTTAATGAGCTGCCTCATTAGTTCTAGCAGAGTTTTTGGGGGGTTGAGGGAGCAGCCTGTGGGAATTTTTATGTAGACATTTACATAGACCGAACAGGAATAGTTTTATTTCTTCCTTTCTAATCTTCATGTGTTTTGACCACCTCCTCTTCATCTTGTTGAAAAAGGAGGGATCTTTCACCCTAAATAGTATGAGATGGCCACACAACATCCAAAATAGAGAGATGAATTGATAGCAGTTTATTAAATGTTCTTATAGCCTGAGGGAGCAGGACTCCAGGTAGGGTCACTTGGGGGTTGCTCTCAGGAACCAACTGAATCAGCAGGGGCTGTGGGAGATGGGCTTTGTAGTAACAAAAGCACGGGGTGTACCCTGTTTCCCACAGGAGGATGTTGTTGGCTTGTCTGAATAGTTCTATGGTCTGGCAGGAACTGAATGAAGCCCTTGGGTTGTGGATCCGTGGAAGGCAGCTGCTCAGGCTGATACAGGAAGTAGCTGGGTAGGGACGATAACTGGTGAAGGCAGAAGAGCTTGTAGTTGGTTAGGTCTTTGGGGCCCTCTGAAGCTCAAAGATGTCAAAGCAGCACTTCAAATCTCAGACCTCACAATATTGCATGACATTTTTTTCCTATTTTTGTTTTATTGTGCTGGCCAGGACTTCTGTTACTAGGTTAAATAAGAGTGGTAAAAGCAGAAGAGGAAAAGCATTAGTTTTCACTGTTACATGTGATTTTAGCTGTAGAATTTTTGTAGAAATTATAAAGTTGAGAAGTTTCCCTCTAGTCCTAATTTTTGTAGGGTTTTTTAAAATCATGAATAAGTGTTAAATTTTGTCAAATGCTTTTTCTGCATTAACTGATATGACCATGTGGTTTTTCTTCTCTAGCTTCTTAGTATGATGCATTACAGTGGTTGACTTTCAACTATTAAACCAGGCTTTGCTTAGCTACCATCCTACTATGAGGGGGGTGGTTAGAGGGTGGAGAGATTGAGCAAAAATGAAGAAGGACTCGTAGACATGAACAATGGTATGATGATTATGGGGGGTATTAGAGGGATAAATGTTAATGGAAAAAACACAATAAAAAACAAAATAAGATAAATATTCTATCTCCTCAAAAAAAAATAATGAGATAAAATAAACCAGACTTGCATCACTGGAATAAATCCCACTTTGTTTTTTTTTTAAGTATTTTTTATTGATTACACTATTAGAGTTTTTCCAATTTTTTCTCCTTTATCCCCCTCTGCCCTGCACCTCCCAAACTTCCAGCATTTCTCCTCCTCCCTTAGATCATATCCATGGGTTGTACATATAAGTTTTTTGAGTTCTCTGTTTCCTATATCATTTTTTATTTCTCCCCATCTATTTTATGTCTACTAATTATGCTTCTTCTTCCTTTTACATTTTCCCCCCATTCCTCCCTTCCTCCTGCCCACTGAAATGCCTCCATGTGATGTCCATTTTTCTGATTCTGTCCCTGTTCTATCGTCTGCTTAGTTTTTGTTTTCATTGTTTTTCTTTTTTAGGTTCATTTGTTGATAGTTGTGAGTTTGTTGTCATTTTATTGTTCATATTTTTATCTTCTTTTTCTTAGATAAGTCCCTTTAACATTTCATATAATAATGGCTTGGTAATGACGAGCTTCTTTAATTTGACCTTATCTGGGAAGCACTTTATCTGTCCTTCCATTCTAAGTTAGAGCTTTGCTGGAAAGAGCAATCTTGGATGTAGGTCCTTGCCTTTCATGAGTTGGAATAATTCTTTCCAGCCCCTTCTTGCCTGTCAGGTTTCTTTTCAGAAATCAGCTCATAGTCTTATGGGCACTCCTTTGTAAGTAACTGTCTCCTTTTCTCTTGCTGCTTTTAGGATTCTTTCTTTATCTTTAATCTTGGGTAACTTAATGATGATGTGCCTTGGTGTGTTCCTCCTTGGGTCCAACTTCTTTGAGACTCTCTGGGTTTCCTGGACTTTCTGGAAGTCTATTTCCTTTGCCAGATTGGGGAAGTTTTCCTTCATTATTTGTTCAAATGAGTTTTCAATTTCTTGCTGTTGTTCTTCTCCTTCTGGCATCCCTATAATTCAGATGTTGGAACATTTCAGGTTGTTCCAGAGGTTCCCAAGTCTCTCCTCACTTTTTTGAATTCTTGTTTCTTCATTCTTTTCTGTTTGGTTGCTTCTTTCTTCCTTCTGGTCCACTCCATTGATTTGAGTCCCAGTTTCATTCCTATCACTATTATTTCCCTGTGCATTTTCCTTTATTTCACTCAGTATAGCCTTCATTTGTTCATCTAATTTGCAACCAAATTCAACCAATTCTGTGAGCATCCTGATCACCAGTGCTTTGAACTGTGCATCTGATAGGTTGGCTATCTCTTTGTCACTTAGTTGCATTTGTTCTGGAAGTTTGATCTATTCTTTTGTTTGGGCCATTTTTTTTTTTTGTCTTGACACACATGTTATGTAGTGAGGGGTGGAGCCTTAGGTGTTCACCAGGGTGGGGCAACCCACATCGCTGCGTTGTGACACTGTTGTGGGGGAGGGATCAGAGAGGGAATAATGGCACTTGCTCTGCTCTCCACTGGATTTCAGTCCCTTCTGCTGCTTCCCCCAAGCAAACTGGGCCCTTCTGGTGCTGCTTTCTGTGTGGGTGAGCTTGTGTACATTCTAGGACCCTGTGGGTCTCTTCAATGAACTCTCCTGTGAGGCTGGGAGTCTCTCCCAGCACCTCAACCCCCACAGGTGTTTTTAATTAGTGTTTTGAGGCTTTATTTCCCCATACTGGAGCCCTGGGTTGCGTGGTCTGTCTCACTCCCAGTTTTGTCTGGTTTATCTGTGCATAAATGTAGGACTGCCTGGTCCACCAGCCACCTTGTGCGCCGCACCCCTCCACCATCTGCCGCCTCACTGGGTTTGCCCACTGCCACCCTGTGCCCAGAGTCCTCCAGCCACCACTTTTTTTGCTGTGACCCATCTCTGCCCAGTCACCCAACTCCGCCCCTCCTACCTGTTTGGATGAATGTGTCTATTTTAACTCCTTGGTTGTCAGACTTCCATACAGTTCAATTTTCTGTCAGTACTGTTTGTTTTTTTGTTTCTAAATTTTTGTCGTTCTTATTTTGGTTGTGTGAGGAGGCACAGTGTGTCTACCTACACCTCAATCTTGGCCAGAAGTCCTGAATTCTTGTTTCTTCATTCTGTTCTGGTTGGATGTTTATTTTTTCATTTTGTTCCAAATCATTGCTTTGACTCCTGGTTTTCTTCCTGTCACTGTTGGTTCCTTGAATACTTTGCTTTATTTCATTTTGGGTATCTTTAATTTGTTTTTGTTTTTTTTATTTTCTGACCAAGCTCAATTATTTTTTTGAGCACTTTGATTACCAGAGTTTTAAATTCTCCATCAGACAGGTTGGCTATCTCCTTATCGCTTAGCTCTCTTTCTGAAGTTTTTCTCTGTTCTTTCATTTGGGCCATATTTCTTTGTCTTGGTGCACCTGGTAAGTTGTAAGAGGGTAGGACCTTAGATATTTACCTGGGCAGGGCAACCCTCCTTGCTGTGCTGCTGCACTGACTGTGGGGGAGGGGCCAGAGAGGGAACAATGCCACTTGCTTGCTCCACTTTAGCCCCTCTTTCCAATGAACTCTCCTGTGAGACTGGGAGTTTCTCCCACCATGGAAACCTCCATAGTCCACAGCCAGCTCTGAGTCTCAGTTTCACCTTCAGCCAGCCCTGCCAGTGTGGTCCACCACCTTGCCACAGGTTCTTACTGGTCTGGTTGTTCTGTTTGACTTTGTCTTTAATTCCTTGGTTTTTGGAGTTCCATGCAGTTTGATTTTCTGATACTTCTGATTGTTTGTTTATTTTAGATTGTTTGTTATCCTCCTTTGGTTGTGTGAGCAAGCAAAGGGTTTCTACCTACACCTCCATCTTGGCTGGAACTTCTCCACTTTGAAATAGTGTATAATTCTTTTGAAATTCTGCTGAATTTTTTGCTAATATTTTCTTAAGGAGTTTTGCATCTATAGTCATTCAGGTACATTCTTCTTTAGTGTTATTTTGTTGTACTGTCTTTGTCTGCTTTCGGTATCAGGAAATGCCGACTTTGTAAAATATGATAGGATGTATTCACTCATTCTCTATTTTCTGGACGAATTTTGGAGACTTGTTAATTCCATTTAAAATGTTTGATAGATTTCTCCAGTGAAATCATCTGGGTCTTGAGATTTCTCTTTCATTAGTCTTCTAATTATGAATTAATTTTTAAAGAGTTGTAGAGATATTCAATTTACCTATTTATATTGAGTTAGTTATACTAATTTTTTATTTTTAAGAAATTAGGTATTTTCACCCAAGTTCTCAAATTTATGTGTAAAGTTGTTTTTAGTATTCCCTGATGTCCTATAAATACGTAAATTGCCTGAAATGATATCCTCTGTTTTATTCTTGAAACTGGTAATTTGCATGTTCTTATTTTTCTTTTCCTTGTCTCTCCTCCTAAAAGTTTGCCAATTCCTTTAACCTTTTCAAAGAATAACCTTTTATTTTTTTTAATGAAAGTATAGTTGGCATACAATATTATGTATTTCAGGTGTACAACACAGTGATTCTCCATTTATATACCTTACAATGTGATCACCATAATATGTCTAGTAAACCATCTGTCACCAAATTTATCATGATATTTTTTACTATATTCCCTGTGCTGTACATTACATCCCCATGACTTATTTATTTCATAACTGGCAATTTGTACTTCTTAATCCCTTTTACCCTTTTCATCCATACCCACAACCCACCTCCCATCTGGCAACCATTGGTTCTGAAAAATGAAAAACTCATCTATGAGTCCTTTCTGTTTTGTTTGTTTACTTGTTTTTGTTTTTTAGATTCCATACATGTGAACTCATATGATATTTGTTTTTTATTTATTTCACTTAGTATAATACCTTCTAGCTCTATCCATGTTGTCACAAACGACAAGATTTCCATTTTTGTGGCTGATTTCATTATCATTATCCATTTTCATTATCCATTTATCTGTCGAGGGACACCTAGGTTGTTTCCATTTTGTAGCTATTGTAAATAATGCTGCAGTGAACATGAGATGCATATACCTGTTCAAATTAGTACTTTTGATTTTTTTCAGATAAACCCAGAAATAGAATTGCTAGATCATATGGTAGTTCTAGCTTTAATGTTTTGAGGAAATTCCATACTGTTTTCCACAGAGGCTGCACCAGTTTGGATTCCTACTAACAGTTCACAAGGGTTTCCTTTTCTCCACATCTTTGCTAACACTTGTTATGGGTTAACTTTTTGACAATAGCCATTCATACTGATGTGAAGTGGTATCTCATTGTGGTTTTAATCTGTTGACCATCATATGTCTACTTTATAAAATGTTTATTCAGGTTTTCTGCCTACTTTCAATGAGATTGTTTGGGTTTGGTTTTGTTTTGTTTGTTTGTTTGTTTGTTTGTTTTTCTTGCTAATGAGTTATATGAGTATTTATATATTCTAGATATAACCCCTTAGCAGATATATAATTTGTAAAGATTTTATCACATTCAGTAGGTTGTATTTTCATTTTGTTGATGATTTTCTTTGCTGTACAGAAGCTTTTTTAGTATACTGTAGTCCCACGTTTATTTCTGTTTTTGTTGCCTTTGCTTTTGCTGTCAGATTCAAAAATCATCATCAAGATTGCTGTCAAGGAGCTTACTGCCTATGTTTTTGTGACAGGAGAGTAAAAAGCTAGGAAAATTCCTGGGCAAGTAGAATAGGGAAATTGAGACAAGATAATTAAATGGGCCAAACAATTTGAACAACTTACAGCCAGCTAGTGAATCACAAGACCTAATCTTCCCTAACTAAGGACACGTGAGAGAATATATAGCTTAAATCACCCTGGCCTGGGAAATTGATAACAGAGACCCAATTAATGCCATTTGTGCCAGCTAAACCCAAGGACAGATGAAGTCAGAGGAACAAATAACAAAAACCCCATTAAAACCAGACAGACCCAAGATAAAAGTAAAGCAGTAAAGCAGACAAAGAATAATCCCAACATCCCCACGTGCTCATTTTAATACATCAGCATATTGAAAATGCAACTGGAAAGCTAATGAGTATTTGGCTAAAACCCTCTCCTAAAATTCTTACCCACAGAAGAGAGATGAAAACCTCAAGACAAAGACTGGGTATGGGATCACTTTAGAGCACATCCATGCTCCTTCCTAAGCATGACCTTTTATTTCTTCCTAAACTCTGAGGGTCCCCATGAGAGTTGTAGTCAGGGGAGAAGTGGGCACTGGCAGCTCTTCCTGGACTTACCCCTGACCCTGTCTCTCAGGCCCCTTTTTCTCTGACTTCCCAGTGGGCTAACAGCAGCCCCGCCTTGGCTCACTGCTTTCCTGTAATGTTTCTGGGGAGCCAAAGCAGAGCACTGCCTAGGCTGTCTCCTGTTACTACTTCTACCCTAAGTCCTTCCTTTATTTCACCATCCCCAGTTTTAATAAATGTACTCCCAAAATCACCAGGACTCGTGTTGTGAAATCTTTCCTTCATGAAGTCCAGAACCCACACACTACAGGCTGGCCCGAGGCAGACCCGTTTTGGGCCTGTCCCTGTCTGGTAACATTTTCTTCTAGGAGCTTGATAGTTTCAGATCTTACATTCAAGTTTTTAATTTATTTTGAGTTAACTTTTTAAATATATTTTATTGATTATGCTATTACAGTTGTCCCATTTCTCCCCCATCATTCCCTCCACCCTGCACACCCACTCCCACCCACATTCCCCCCTTTAGTTCATGTCCATGTCTCATAAGTTCTTTAGCTTCTACATTTCCCACACTATTCTTGCCCTCCCCATGTCTATTTTCTACCCACTGTCTATGCTACTTATTCTCTGTACCTATTCTCTCTCTCCCTGCCTCCCACTCCCCTGTTGCTAACTCTCCATATGATCTCCATTTCTGTGGTTCTGTTCCTGTTCTAGTTGTTTCCTTAGTTTGCTTTTGTTTTAGATGTGGTTGTTAATATCTGTGAGTTTGCTGTCTTTTTACTGTCATATTTTTTATATTCTTTTTCTTAGACAAGCCCCTTAAACATTTCATATAATAAGGGCTTGGCGATGATGAACTCCTTGAACTTGACCTTATCTGAGAAGCAGTTTATTTTCCCTTCTATTCTAAATGACAGCTTCACTGGATAGAGCAATCTTGGATGTGGGTCCTTGCCTTTCATGACTTGGAATACTTCTTTCCAACCCCTTCTTGCCTGGAAGGTTTCTTTTGAGAAATCAGCTGACAGTCTGATGGGAACTCCTTTGTAGGTGACTGTCCCCTTATCCCTTGCTGCTTCGAGAATTCTCTCCTTCATTTTAATCTTGGCTAATGGCATTATGATGTGCCTTGGTGTGTTCTTCCTTGGGTCCAGCTTCTTTGGGACTCTCTGAGCTTCCTGGACTTCCTGGAAGTCTATTTCCTTTGCCAGATTGGGGAAGTTCTTCTTTATTATTTGTTTAAATAAGTTTTTTACTTGTTGCTCTTCTTCTTCCCCTTCTGGTACCCCTATAATTTGGATGTTGGGACGTTTAAAGATGTCCTGGAGGTTCCTAAGCCACTCCTCATTTTTTTGAATTCTTGTTTCTTCCTTGTTTTCTGTTTGGTTGTTTGTTTCTTCCTTCTGGTCCACTCCATTGATGTGAGTCCCAGTTTTCCTCCCATCTCTATTGGTTCCCTATGTGTTTTCCTTCATTTCACATATTGTAGCCTGCATTTGTTCATCTAATTTGTGAGCAAAATCAACCAATTCTGTGAGCATCCTGATCACCAGTGCTTTGAACTGTGCATCTGATAGGTTGGCTATCTCTTCACGGCTTAGAGGAATTGGCTCTGAAGCTTTGATTTGTTCTCCCATTTGAGCCATTTTTGGATTGGTTTGTTTTTTGGTTTGGTCATGGCTATTAAGTAGTGAGGGGCTGAGCCTTAGGTGTTTCCCAGGGCAGGGCAGCCCAGTCACTAGATAGTGATGCTTTATGTGGGGGCAGGGTTCAAGAGGGAACAATGGCGCTTGCTCTGCTCTCTCACGGATTCCAGTCCCCTCTGCCGTTTCTCCTTCGCTTGGATTATCTGCGTGCAAATGTGGGACCACCTGGTCAGCCAGCTGCCTTGCATAGCCGCACTGGCTCTGCATCATTGCCACCCCATGCCTGGAGTCCACTAGCCGCCACCTGTGCACCCAGGGTCTGCTAGCTGCCACCTACACACCTGGGATCTGCCAGCCGCTGCTGCCTGCGCCCCTGGGTCCACCAACCTCCACTTTTTCCTGCCGGGACTCCGCCCCTCTTACCAGTCTGGTTGTTGGACTTCCATACAGTTCAGTTTTCTGTAAGTTCTGGTTGTTTTCTTATTTCTAAATCTTTGTTGTCCTTAATTTTGGTTGTGCGAGGAGGCACAGTGTGTCCACCTACACCTTCATCTTTGCCAGAAATATTTTTTGAGTTAATTTTTATGTATGTTCTAAGACTGGTTGAATGTCATTGTTTTGCATGTAGCTGTCCAGTTTTCCCAACACCATTTATTGAAGAGACTGTCTTTATCACACTGTGTATTCTTTCTTCTTTACCATAAATTGACCATATAATTTAGGTGCATTTCTGGGCTGTCTATTCTGTTCCATTGCTCTATGTGTCTGCTTTTATGTCACTATCACATAAATTGATTACTATAGCTTTGTAATATAGTTTGAAATCAGGGAGCATAATGCCTCTAGTTTTGTTCTTCTTTCTCAGCATTGTTTTATCTACTTGGTCTTTTGTGGTTCCATACAAATTTTTAGTTTGTTCTATTTCTGTAGAAAAAGCCATTGGAATTTTGTTAGCGATTGCATTGAATCTGTAGATTGCTTTGAGTAATATGAACATTTTTAACAATATTAATGCTTTCAATCAATGAGCATAGAATATTTTCTACTTATTTGTACCTTCTTCAATTTTTTCCATCATTGTCTTATAGTTTTCAGTGTACAGATCTTTCAACAACTTGGTTACATTTATTTCTAAGTATTTTATTTTTTTGATGCAATTTCTAATACTTATCTGACCCTGTCCCTGTCATGGGTTTCTTCAAGCCCTGTAGATTCCTAAGTGATAAGAGCACTAGGTGCATCTTTTGTTCTAATAAGGCTACTCTGGAGGGTCTGGAAGACTGGCTCCTGGGTTGGTGTGGGTCACCAGAAAGACCAAGCCATGGTTAAAAGCTAGGAATTTTCAGTCTCATCACCATACTCCAGAGAGGGAAGAGGGGATGGAAATGGACTTAATAATTGATCATGTCTGTGGGAGAAAGCCTCCATAAAATCCCAAGAGTAGGGTATTCAGAGAGCTTCCAGGTTGGTGCACATATCTGTACTGGAAGAGTGACACAGCCCAACTCCAGCGACAGAAACTCTGGCACTCGGTACTCTCCCAGTCCTCGCCTTATGTATCACTTCATCTGTATCTCTTATGATACCCTTTAACAAGCCAATAAACTAAGTAACTGCTTCCCTGAGTTCTGTGAGCCACTGTAGCAAATCAATCAAGAGGAAATCATTGAAACTTTTGATCTACAACGGGTTGGGCTTGCAGCTGAAGTGTGTGTGTTGGGCAGGGGGCAGTCTTGTGGGACTGAGTCCTTAACCCATGGGATATGACACTCTCTCCAGGTTGATGCCATTAAAATTGAATTAAATTGTAGGGCACTCAGCTGATGTCACAGAGAATTACTTGTTATGAGGAAAAACCTCCAGACATTTGATGATCAGAAGTGTCCGAAGTAAAGTAAAGCGGTGTCCAAAATACTGCTCTGCGAACAGTAACAAAGACACATGAGGAAGAAAGACATAGTAGGAGAGAACTGGATTATTCTCTATTCAGAAGGCTTACTGAATGAGCTTTCCCTTTATACTGCTCTACCAGAAACAAATAAAAACCAAAATCAAGAAAATGTTACCATTCACAATAGCATCAAAAATATCAAACATCTAGAAATAAATCTAACTATAGATGAACAAGATTCTATACTGAAAATTAGATGACATCTCTGGGAGAAATTAATGCACTTACAAAAATAACAAGAATACACACTTTGACCCTGGCTGGTGTAGCTCAGTGGATTGAGCATGGGCCTGCAAAGCAAAGGGTCACCAGTTTGATTCCCAGTCAGGGTACATGCCTAGGTTGCAGATCAGGTCTCCCAGTAGGGGGTGTGCAAGAGGCAACCACACAGTGATGTTTCTCTCCCTCGCTTTCTCCACCCCTTCCCCTCTGTCTAAAATAAATAAATAAACAAACAAACAAATGCACAATTTGGAGATTATAAGAGTACATATTTTTAAGTTCTCTCCAAATTGATCTATAATCAGTAAAAATATCATTGATAATCATGCCAAGAAATTTTCCCTTTTTATTGAATTTATCAGGGTGACACTGGTTAACAAAATTATACAAGTTTCAGGTGTACAATTCTATAGTACATCATTGGTACACTGTATTGTCTGTTCACCACCCCAAGTCAAGTCTCTGTCCATCACCATGTAATCTCCCTACACGCTCTTCCATTTCCCCAACGCCCTCCCCCAATCACCACACTGTTGTCTGTGTTTATGTTTTATTTTCTCTCTTTTTTCTTTTTTGTTCAATCTCTCCATCTCCCCACCCCTCAACTCCCCCTTGACTGCTGTCAGCCTGCTCTCTATCTATGAGTATGTCTCTCATTTTGCTTGTTAGTTCATTGTGTTCATTAGTGGTATATTTACACAATGGAATACTACTCAGCCATAAAAGAAGGGAATCTTACTCTTTGTGACAGCATGGATGGACCTGGAAAGCATTATGCTAAGTGAAATAAGCCAGTCAGAGAAAGACAAATACCATATGATTTCACTCATATGTGGAATCTAATGAATAACATGAACTAACAAGCAAGAATTTTTATTTGCTTGTTTGTCTTGTATTGTTTCTTCTGGTTTGTTTTTGGTTACTGGTGTGCAAGGACTATGAAACTAAATTTAAAATTCATATTCATGAGTAAATACTGAAGCCTTAAATTAGCCAAGGAAATTTGAAAAATAAGAACAAAACTGGAAGAAATTCAATGCAAGGTAACAAAATATGTTAATTAATGCTATTGGTATTGATTATATTAGTTAACAACTTGTCGTACACTAATTACCACAGCATAGAGCAGCCTCAAAAGTAGGCAAACTAGACAACAGAACAAAATAGAAATTCTAGAAACAGATCCCCTCCAAATACAATGCTCTGGTTGCTGGTGACACTGCAGTGCAGTAAGGGAAACATGGTCTTTTCAATGAATGCTAATAAGTCATTTGAGTGTTCACTTGAGAAAATTTACTATCTACTCAAATCATCAAGAAAAATTAATTCCACTTATAGATAAGATCATATGGTATTTGTCTTTTACTGCCTGGCTTATTTCACTTAGCATAATGTTCTCCAGATCCATCCATGCTGTCACAAAGGGTAGGAGCTCCTTCTTTTTTTCTGCTATGGAGTATTCATTGTGTAAATGTACCATAGGTTTTTGACCTACTTATTTACTGATGGGCACTTAGGTTGCTTCCAACACTTGGCTACTGTAAATTGTGCTGCTGTGAACATTGGGGTGCATTGGATCTTTTGAATTGGTGTTTCAGGGTTCTTGGAGTATAATCCCAGCAGTGGAATTGTCAGGTCAAAGGGCAGTTCCATTTTTAATTTTTTAAGGAAATTCCATACTGTTTTCCACAGTGGCTTCACCAGTCTGTATTCCCACCAACAGTGCATTAGGGTTCCCTTTTCTCCACAACCTCTCCAACATTTGTTGTTTGTTGCTTTGTTTATGATGGCCATTCTGACCCTTGTGAAGTGGTATCTCATTGTGGTTTTAATTTGCATCTCTCTGATGGCTAGTGATGCTGAGCATCCTTTCATATGTCTCTGGGCCCTCTGTGTATCCTCCTTGGAGAAGAGTCTGTTCAGTTCCTTTGCCCATTTTTTTTTTTAAAGAATTTATTTATTTATCTTTAGAGGGGAAGGGTAGGAGAGAGGGAGAGGGAGAGAAACATCAATGTATGGTTGCCTCTCATGTGTCCCCTGCCGGGAACTGGCCTGCAACCCAGGCATGTGCCCTGACTGGGAATCGAACCGCGATCCTCTGGTTCGCAGGCCCGCGCTCAATCCACTGAGCTACACCAGCCAGGGCCCTTTGCCCATTTTTAATTGGATTGTTTCTCTTCCTGGAGTAGAGTCATGTGAGTTCTTTATATATTTTGGAGAGTTATTTTCAATTGCATTAATTTTCTCTCTTACCCTTAGTACTTCCTTCCTTTCTTTCTTTTTGTTAAATTCACTTTTCCTAGATTCTTAAATTAAAGTTTAGATCCCTAATTTCTATATATTTCTCCATTTGTATTATAAACATTTAAATCTATAAGTTTCTCTCTAGGAACTGCTTTGGTTTCATATCACAAATTTTGAAAATCTATTGTAATATTCCCTTATTTTTAAATATTTAGTTCCTTATTTGATTGTTCTTTGATAAACCATAGATTATTTAGATGTATATTATTTCAATTCCAAAAAGTTAGATGTTGTCTCAATGTTACTGATTTGTAATTTAATAAGATCGTGTTAAAATAATACATACTGTGTGATTCCTGTGAAATTTCTTGAGACTTGTTTTATGGCCATAGAATACGGTCTATTTTATGGATATTCTTTGTGAAATTTAAAGAAATATTTATCCTGTAGTTATTGGATATGGTCAATGTACACTGTTAATTTTAAATGTTAATTAGATCAAGATGATCGAGATTATTGTTCGTATCTTTGATTTCCTTACTGATGCTTATTTGCAGAAAACTATAAAGAAAATTTTCTGCCTTCTATCTACCTCGTAAGTCCCCACATCACTACCATGGGCTCAGCAACAGTTCTAGGAGGAGAATTAGCTGTCAGGGAAAGCAGTGTATATAATATTATACCTCACAGCTCATAGACTCCCATCCATCTCATACCCACAGGATTATTAAAACTAACTGGTTTCTCCTTACCCATCATCTACCTTTCTGCACCAGGTCTAATGTCCACCAAGCTGATGTTCAGCAGGTGACCCAGGAGATGAGAGTGGGCACTTGTCCCTGCTCACCTAAGCAGAAGGTGTCCAACTCCAGAATTTTGCATTGTTAGACTTCTTTACATCTGTACCTTTTTAAGTCTTTAAAAATAATATTTTTCCAGTTTACCTGTTTAGTTTATACATTTTTTTCTTGTTCTTATGGTGACAGTGATGGCCCTAACCTGCACTGTGATTTATTTTTCCCTAACCATGTTGATAGTGCTAGTAAATTTATTTAAAGCCCTGCACATTATTCTTATGCATGACTACACCATGATTTATCTGTTCTCTATCTGAAAATTCAGACTGTCTTTTTCCTATTCTATTACATGTTTGTATGTTGTCTTGGGCATGTATGTGAGAATTTGTAGAGTGTAAACCCCTGGGAAGGAGGTATATTATCCAAACTATCGGGAGGGGTAGGCCAATCTATGCTCATATCACCGGGTGCAATGCCCAAGCACCATCTTGCAGCACGCTGTGCTTTCCCATATTTTACAGTCAGTTGATGTACAAGTCAAGACAAACTTATTAGTTTTTATTTTAGAATTAGAAAATGTTTTTATTATTCCAAACCCTGGTGCAAAAAAAAAAATCCAATTTTATGGCTGCTTGGGCTCATGTAGTATTATTTCTTTAATAGATGTCTAAAAATAAATGTTCATTGTTATTAGTCAAATAGCATTTGCATTTGTAATTATAATAGTTACTGCCAAGCTGCCACACACTCAGGACCCTCGCAGCAGTCAGTATCTGAGGGAATCCATCCCCATAGACTCTTATCAATCCATGATTTAAAGTAACAAACTATATTTGCCAATTTGAAGGAAAAATATTTAATCCTGTTGTTATTTGACTTTGCATTTTTCATATTATTTCATGAGTTTCGACAAATATTTTATGTTTATTGGCCCTTGTTATATGCTCTTTTGTAAATAATGTATATGTATTTTGTTCAGTTTTTGTTAATTTATTTATTGACTTGTTGGGAATTTTATAGAGTAAAAAGACCCACTGTCTACCTTGCATGCTGCATTTTTTCCTGAGTTTTACATATTTCTTTCAGTTTTATTTTTACATGCAAAGAAATTTTCTATTCAAATATATTTTTAGGTATCTCTTTGGGATTTTGAATTACTTACAAAGAATTCTTCTTTAAAAAGTTTGTTTTTAACAGGTTAATTAAGGTACAATTTACATAACACAACTCACCATATGTATAAAATTCAATGATTTTTTTAGGCCCTGGTAGGGTGGCTTAGTTGGTTGGAGCAGTGTCCCATTCACCAAAAGGTTGCAGGTTTGATCCCTGGTCAGGGCACATACCTAGCTTATGGGCTTGGTCCCTGTTCCAGGTGGGAGGCAACCAACAATCGATGTTTCACTCTTACATCATTGTTTCTCCCTCTCTCTCTCTAAAACCAATAAACATATCCTTTCGTGAGGATTAAAAATAACCCAATGATTTTAGTAAATTTATAGATGTATACAACCATCACCACAATCCAGGTTTAGAACATATCTACCACCCCTGAAAGTTCCTTATTTACAGTCAGCCCCCACCCCCATTCCAAGGCTCACACTGATCTGATTTCTGAGTCTACAAATTGGTTTTTGCGGATATTTCATGTAAATGGAATCATATGACATGTAGTCTTTGTGTCTGGCTTCTTTCATTTAGTATAATGTATTTGGAGTTCATCCACTTTGTAGCATGTATCATCATTTTCTTTACATGTATTTCAGTTATTCCTGTCTTTGTATTGCTAAATAGTATTTCATTATATGAATATAGTACATTTTGTTCATCCATTCACTAATTAATGGAAATTTGAATCATTTCCAGTTTGGGGCTATTATGACTAATGCTGCTACAAACATTTGCATATATGTATTTGTGATGATATAAGCTCTTATTTCTGTTGAGTTGATTCCAAAGAGGAAAATTGCTGACTCATATGGGAAATGTATGTTTAACTTTTTAAGAAATTTCTCAAGTGTTTTCTGAAGTAGTTATAACATTATACACTCCCATCAGTAATGCATCGGGTTTAGAAAGGCTTCTTATCTTCAAACATTTATAATGATGATGATAGTAATAGAAACAATAACCATTATTCTATTAATTTTTATTTTCTTTTTGTGCTTTGATTTTCATTCATGAGGGATCCATTTTGCTAAAAGAAATGAGTTTGGAATTCATCTTGCCAATAACTTTAAATTATCTTTTTTTAAAATTTTAATTGTTGTTCAAGTACAGTTTTCTGCTTTTCACTCCAATCCCAGCCCAAAACTAAACCTCGCCTGTTTACAGACCTAATTTAGGACTCTGCTATACTGGTATATTTAACCAAAAATTAATCAATACAGAAAAAGTGCTTATTAAAATAAAGGTATGTTAGGTTTTAGCATCTTAAAAAGCTAGTCATTTCATGTGTCTTTTTTGAAAATTTTCCATCGAAAACATATATTTTCATAAAATTAAGTATCACCCTAATAAGTTCCAAAAAGAAATTCATCCTTGCTTACTGGCTTGTTCTTTGTAATTAGGTGTATGGCTGACATTTAATACTCAGTGTTAAAAAAAACCCCAAAACTTCATAACCTTGAGTTGCTGCTGTCCATCAAGGATCTGTCATCCTTTAGGAGAAAATACTTAAAAACATAAACAACCTGATAGTGCAGAAGCTACAGCTTCTGTACCCTAAAATCATTCTTCCCTACTCCATCTACCATTTTTTTCTTTCCAAAAAAATAAATAAATAAATTCGCTCCTTCCTCCCCATGTGCATCAGGAAAGGTGGGCCCAGCCCACAAAGGGTGAGTGGTGGTTTGTCTGAGGCAACAGCTGTAATCCTAGGATCCTTCTAACGTGCGGAAAGTGGGTCCACTGGGAAGACTCCTAGTAAGAAAAACAGTTCTCCTTTTCTACCTTTAGAAGTTGTTGTGAGAGAACACGAAGCCTAAAGCTGCTGCAGGCATCCTTGTACCATCTTAGGAGCGCTGGCATGCGTAATAGAGGAATGAGGTACAAAGTCCCAGGCTCACTGGTGATGCTACTGACCTGATGTATTGGTCAACTCTGGAGATGCCCCACCTAGGGTCTACCTTCTCTGTAAACTAATATGTTAAAGAAAAATCGAGCAAATTAGGTTGGATTTTCTATTAGTAGCAGAAAGCATCTTCATTAAAATATTCATATCATATACTTTAATTCTACCTATAACTTCACACCATAGGTCTCAAATAAAATGACACAACTTACTTCTTCATCTCAGAGAACAAAGTGAGCTTAAAGCTGCAAACCTGGGTTTAAACAGAATTTATCTCACCAGCAGGCATGTTACAGATGTTACTATCAGCTTATTAAATTCTGGCAGGATGACGACCTCTTTCACACAACTAATGCAGAATATAATTAAAATATGCATAAAATAATCTTTAAATTCGCTTGAAAATAAAATAGTCGTCTCTGACAGTATAGAAATTGTGTTCAAATTACTGTTCCTTTGAAGTAAACTTCTGAATCAGTTATCTGCTCTTTAGATTTTAGATTCACACTTTACCTGTTCAGATGAAACACAAGAGCAGAACCCACTGTCTTCTAACCACATTAGCTGTCCTCCTCTGAAACCTGCCCAGCTCCCTCATTAGAGTCTGTGGAATGTAAAACCAAATACTGATTTACAATTAGTTTCACAATGTTTTACGCAAGGATCAAAATGTTTTGATTTTCTTCTCTAGCTTATTTTTCATTATATATTTTTGTCAAGATTATTTCAATTGTTAGTTTGTTTTCAGTTTTCATGGACTATCTTTTTAAACTTGTGATTTAAACTTTCCGTTATATACAATATTTTAATGGTCCTCGAGATAAAATTATTAAATAAGATATATTTTAAAAGTGTACCTTTTATCTCTCCACCCTCATTGTGCCCCACAGAAAACCATTTTTTAAAAATTCCCCATTGTTTCCATTTACAAATAGAGGGAGAGAGAATAGCTATAGCTATAGATTCCTGTTCTCTTCTACTTTATTAAAAACATATGCTGTGTACAATGCAAACACTCCTGTTCCTTGCTCCAAACGTATTCTGGAGATTAATCCACTGCAGACTATTCTCATTTTCCTTCCAGTGCAGAAGGAAACTTCATTGTTCGGATGTTCATCAGTGGATTCATACCCTCCCCGCTTGCTTCCCAGCATTGTCTCTGATTTGTGCTTAGACAAGATCCACCCAGGAGTTTCCTGTGACAGACACTGAGTTGGTCACACAACCTGGAGGGCCTCAGAAGTGCACCTTTTCCAACTGGAGTTGTGCTTCGCCCTGAAGCCTCTAAACAGGGGTGTCAAACTCATTTTCACCAAGGGCCGTATCAGCCTCGAGGTTGCCTTCAAAGGACCGAAATAATTTTAGGACTATATAAATGTAACTACTCCTTAACAATTAAGAAGTTGAAATTACATTCAGCGCTTTGGAGGCAACCTCAAGATTGATGTGACCCTGGTGAAAATGAGTTTGACACTCCTGCTCTAAGGCCTATTTATGAGTGAGAGTGCACCTCAGGGCAGAGTCAGCACAGCACTGATTTTTATCTATGAGACAGAAAAAGACTGAAGTATTGAAGCCCACCATTAGTCTAATAAACAGGGACTTCAGGAAGTACCCAGGTTTGCCCTGACTGATATGGCTCAGTGGGTTGGGCATTGGCCTGCAAACTGAAAGGTCACCAGTTTGATTCCTGGTCAGGGCACATGCCAGGCAACTGATTGATGTTTCTCTCCCTCTTTTTCCCTCCCTTCCTCTCTCTCTTAAATATTAATTAATTAATTAAAAGTAAAATCTTTCTTCTTTTTTTTTAAAGGAGTACACAGATTCTTCCTGGCTGTGTAACTCAGTTGGCTGGAGTGCCACCCCAATACATCAAGGTTGCCAGTTTCATCCCTGGTCAGGGCACATACACAAAGCAACCAATGAATGCATAAATAAGTGGAACAACAAATCTATCTCTCCCTCTCTCTCTTTCAATTCAGTAAAGTTTTTAAAATTATAAGAAGTACCCAAGTTTAGATTCTTTAAAAAAACAGAGACTGAAGAACATGATTATAAAAATTTTAAATGCATCACATCCTTACAACTGACCTGCATTTCTTATTCTTATTGTCCCCTTTCTGTATCCCATGCTGCAAAGGGACTTATGTGCTTGTCTTTAATAAACTAAGATGTAGGGGACCACCATGTATGGGTTCATTGCAGGCTTTCTCCCAGCTCAGGAAAAAATACCTAATCACAGAATGCAGAAAACTTGTGAAAAAGCATGGAAGGAGCAAGGAAAATATTCCAGATCCCCATGTGACCAAAGTTCAGGACTATAAATGAAAATTATTAGTGTATTGTGATAACATCCTCTCTTTCTCTTTTCTTTCTACTTCTTGTCCTTGTAGCCGTATGAAGCAGACGATTTTCACTCCATATTAATTGGGGAAAATTTTTTAAAGAAATGTGGGCAGAGGGTGAATTCAGGTGCATAGGAGACAGTAAGGGTTGAACACAGAGGGACCAGGGAAGGAACAAAAGTAAGTAAGACATGGCAGTTGGTCGATACTGGGACTTCCTGGTCAAGGGAGGGGGCGGGTGAGGAAGCCAGCAGGGAGGACATGGTCTGCAGGGTCACAGGACCAAAGCAGATCCTGAGGGAGCACTCTCTTTGTGGAGTAAGAGCCCAGCAGGAAAGCTTTCCATGCTGCGAAGAAGTGGGGACAGAAGGTTCTTTCTTCCTCCAGTGTCACCATTGTCACTTCAGCTCAGGAGTCCTGCAGACAGAGGAGAGTCATGTTCCCAGACCTAGCTAATAAGCAACTTTCCCCCTCCATCTCAGAGCCTCCTGTTATAGCTCTGAAATAAGAAGAAAAGTTCCCAGGTCACCCTGAGCCAAAGCAGCTTTGGAGCAGGCCTTTTAATAAGTGGTGAGAAGTTTAGTGTAAACTGCCTGACCAGAAATCAGATCCAAAGGCTTCCCCATTATTTCTATCACCTCTACATTCTGTTCTAGGGAAACTGAATAGGTCTCTAAAATACAGTTAAAGAGCATTACCTGTTGGCTGAAGTCCAGGGTGTCCTGGGAAAGAGAAGGAAGATACAGACTTAAAAGACATGAAGGTAAATCTGTCCCCAAACAGTGTCCTCAGCCCTGAACCACCTGACATTTCTCTAACACCATGACCACCACAGTAGAGAGAGCAGAAACTGAGAGCAGTGACCCACAAAGCTTCAATCACACAAATCCAGTGTAATTTTATTAACTGTAGCGTCTGTTCCTTCATTTATTCCAGGATCTTGACCCAAATGCCCATGCATGTTAACCCTTCTCTTACCTCTACAGGCCATAATTCCTTATGTTTCCACCATAATTAACCATGTACTATCTATTTCTGGGTTTCCAGGAAATTTGAGATCAAACAGGGAAGGGCTTTATACAGGGCCACTGATATACAGAGAACTAACTTGAACAAAGTTGTATGTCTTCCCCCGTGCAGTCTGTGGGGACCTTCAGCTGCCCACAGGTTCCTTACCTTTCTGATTCCTGAAGTAGACGAACAGCCCTGCCCCAAGGAAGAGCAGACCCAGAACGAAGCCCCCGACTCCACTCAGCATCTTGCTCTGTGCAGATTCAGACTGTGCCCCTGAGAGAAGAAGCTGGTTTTAGTGATTTTTATCCCAAACCCAACTTCTCTGACTGACACTCTGGAACCGAGAGCTTTGAGAGTGGGAAGAAGCCTTCCCTAGAAGAACCAGAACAACTGGCTGTTTCTAGAAAAGAGACTTAAAAATCACACTGAGGAGACGTGAGTTTCAGGCACTGAACTCATTTAACCATCACGCCCCGACACAAGGCCACTACTTCCGTATCTGATGGATGAGGAGCCTGGGGCTCAGTAAGGTGGAGTCCTTGTCCAGGGTGGCAGAGCTAATGGACAGCAGAGCAGAGACTGAACTCTCCCCGTGTCAGGAAGGTCCCTACGCTGCAGAGATGTGGCTTTGCTCAGATCTCATTGGACAACTCAGAGCAACAGGGCAGAAGTATCAGCCCAGCCAAGGCAGGGGACTGGTGCCCAGGGCCAAGGAGGAACTTGATGACCTGTGACATCATGGGAAGTTCTTAACAGGGACAACTGCTCTTCTGACTGTCAGGAACAACGGCCTCCCCAAGGACTCTAAGTATTTATAGGAATTGACACAGGGCCACCCTCCCCACCCCCATGACCTGTGTGGAAGGGGAGAACAGGAGCGAATGAAGACGTGGTGTGGGGAGGGGAGAACCCTGACACTCAGGGATGAGCAAAGTCCCCAATGGTTGGTGAGGCCCGAGTGAGGACAGAACACTTCTCACTCCACTCCATGGTGACAGGGCCCGTCTGGCTCTGGTGCTGCACTTGGCAGGTGTAGACCTCCCCACTCTGGGGAACGGTTTCCAGCATCACCAGGATCTGGAAGGTCCAGTCTCCATTCCGGATCAGGCCCGTGGAGACGACCCCAGCCTCCTCTTCCTGGCCATTCCGCAGCCACCGGACTTCAATGTGGCCGGGGTAGAAACCATTCACGGAGCAGACCAGGAGGTTGTGGTGCTGCAGGCGCTGCATCTTTGCAGGGTACACAGTCACTGTAGGTGCAGCTAGGAGAGAAAAGGTGGGGGGACGTGAGGGATGCAGAGGCGGCTCCTGGGCTAGCTGCCTTTCAGCCTCCAGTCTCATCCTGGGCTCCAGTCGGGCAGGCCTCCCTCAGAGCTGGCCCTGTGGCCCAGCAGGAGTTAGTGCCATGAGCCTCAAATCTATCCCTACAGCATGGGCCCACCCGATCTGAGAGAGGTTGAGGAAATTTGTGGGATTTTTTCATATCTTCAAAGTTATTCATTGTTGAATGAAGCATTTACAAATCTTTGCAAGGCATATAGTGCATTAATTAAAAGTGTGATTTCTGGAGCAGGACTGAGTTCAAATCCAGACTCTGCCCCTTACTGGCATTTTTAGATTCCTCCATTCTGAGCTTTCTCACCTGTAAAGTGGGATAATAACACTAACTTACGTCTTAAGGATATATGAGGATCTATGGACCTAAAATATGTAAAACAATGGCTGGAACTTAGCCATCAATATATGTTACCTATTTATTATGCTTGTTCACTTGGAGAGAAAATATAATTCAAAGCAGTGTGGATAATTTGGGGAAGTGGGAATGGGACATTCACACCTGAGAACTCCACAAAACTGGTTCTACCTGGAAAGCATGAAAGACACAGGTGATTCTGAGTCCCCGAAAAGTGTAAGTCCTGAAGGAGAGGGAAAGGAGCAAGGAAAGTCATTTATTTAAAAATACTTATAATTACACTCAGTTGAGCAAGCCCTCTCCTTTTCAAAAGAAGCGTATCTATTAGTGGGATTGCTATCATTTTATAATTGTCTCTCTTTTTTAGCTGACATATGAGCTCAAGGGAGGGTCTGGGACTCATTAATATGTGTGTTTCCTGCCTGAGACCAAGCTCAATAAATACAAAGGAGGAGTAGGGGAAGGGCGGAGGAGGAAAAGAAACTTGGGGAAAAACTTTTTTACAACACCGCAAATGGTACATTTAAGATTGATTGTAAATCATTGCTAACAACTGTGCAGCACATTTTATTATATTAAAGATGTTTAAATTCTTAACACGGAAGGTAATAAAGCAGCGACAACACACAAGCCAGGAACTGGAGAAAGCGCGGCACCGAACATTGGCGCGGTGTTCGCCTTCCCGCACGGAGAACCCGTAAAACCACCGAGAAAAACGCCAGGGCCCAGAGATGACAGACCACGGGCAATTCTTAGAGCGGGAACAACGATGAGCCAACAAATACGTGAAAATGCTCAAGAACCTTAGAAATCAAAAAAGTACAAATTAAAAACATAAAATTTCAACTATTTGCTAATATAGAAAAAATTTAGAACGTGAGGTAAACTGTCACAACTATAAAAAGATAACATGTAACTACTTAAATACCATTAGCATTATAAAAATAGTAACATCCATATATAAAGTAACAAAATTATAATTTAAAAAGCTGATTTTATAATTACTTCAACTATGTAAAACTATGTACACTAATCAAAAAAAGCAAGAAAAACCTAAAAGAAGCCTCAGAGGCCCCCGCCCCCCCAAACTCGGCCTGACCCCCCTTCCCAACGAAACGCTCGCGCAGCGAACTCACGGCCCTGACCCGGGGGTTCAGGGCCAAGAAGGGTTTGGCCAGGACGGACCGCGACCCCCCTCCTCCCACCTCCG
The DNA here is from genome assembly GCA_039655065.1 of Glossophaga mutica. Classification (NCBI taxonomy): domain Eukaryota; kingdom Metazoa; phylum Chordata; class Mammalia; order Chiroptera; family Phyllostomidae; genus Glossophaga; species Glossophaga mutica. The sequence continues at coordinate 108,744,213 of CM077306.1, forward strand.
ACCTTTCACCCCTGACCTCTGCTCCCCGAACCTGCGCCCCAAGCAGACCGCGCCGCCGTGTCCCCCACACAGGCCGCCGCCACCCGGCCTCCCCGACCGCGGCCCGCGGGCGCCTCACACGCGTGCGCGCTCACAGCCCCGCCCACGCGCACGCACGTACACACGCATATACACGCGCGCACACACGCATATACACGCGCGCACACAGACGTACACACGCGCGCACACACGCACACGCCCGCCCCCCGCCGCACTCACTTTGCCGATGCACCAGGAATCCCTCAGACACCCCGTAGTTGTGTCTGCAGAACGTGTCCACCGCGGCCCGCGTATCCTCCAGGATGTCCTTGTTCCGGTTCCAGCTCTCGGCTATAGGCCGCCCCAGCTCGGTCACCGCGCGGTACTCCCCCACGTCGCTGTCGAAGCGCGCGAACTCCTCCCGGTTGTGAAAGTATCTGTCCAGGAACCGCACCCGCTGCGTCCCGTTGGTGAAGTGACACTCGGACTTATGCTGCTCCAAGAAAGGCGCTGCGGGGACAGGAGCGGCCGGGTCACCCGGGCCGGACACTGACCGGGATCCGCTCCCTGCGGGGCTGCGGGGCTGGGCGGCGTCCCGCCGTCCCCGCCTCCTTCCCGGTCCCGGGCCCCGCTGCCCCCGGGGCTCCAGGAGGGGAACCGGCCCCCGCCGCCGAGAGCCCGCACAGCAGCCAGAGGCGCGTGTCCGGGGAAAAGCCTGCGGTCCCAGACCAGGCGACACTAAGGCGGCCCAAGTGGCATTAGGGCGACAGCGGACGGGACACGGGCCGCTGTGCCCGGGGGGGCTCCGGTGAGAGAACAGTCTGGGGCCGGGGAGGCCGGTCCGGGGAAAGGCTGCCCCGCGCGCGAGAGCCGGACGGACCCCGAGCGCCGCCCCCCCCCGCCCCCCGAGCGCCGCCCCCCCCCGCCCCCCGCGGCGGGAGCGGTCGGCCCGGCGCGGACGGCGGGAGGCGGGAGGGACGGGGCGGGACTGGCCGCTGGGGCCGCTGCCCAGGGCCCGCGGGTCAGTGCGGATGGGACCTGCCACCAGACGGGACGGGGACCGCTGACGGGTTTCGGGGGAAATAAGCACAGTCCCAGTGGGGCCGCATCTCTTCCGCGTGTCCAAACCTAGAAAACTCAGAAAACCAGAAGAATAAACTAGTGTTCAAAAATCAGAGGACTGTCCCGGGCTGCGATGGCTCAGGGGATTAAGTGCCGGCCTGGAACAGAAGGGTCCTGGTGCGAGTCTCAGTCAGGGCGCGTGCCTCGCTGCGTTGAGGGTCAGGTCCGCAGTCGGGGGCTGTGCATGAGGAAACCTACTCGTTGATGCTTCTTTCCCTCTCCCTCCCCCTCTCTCTAAAAGTAAATAAGTAATCTTTTTTAAAAAAAAGTCTAAGAGGAATAAATGGAAGCTTCTGATCTCATCAGTAGTGCTGAAAGTCGAATTACTGCAGAAATTTGAGACACTTTACTGAAAATACTTGTGACTTAAAAAGACAAGTAGTTGAAAGTTAATTAGAGATAGGATGACCAAGAACTCAGGAAATTTTGAAAACATTGCATAAGGCAAAAGTAAAAATAAAGATTTTAAACTTCAATTGATTGAATGGATTCAACAAGAAGGCAGTGAATTTCTCTCTCTTTCTCTCTCTCTCTCTCCCTCCCTCCCTCCCTCCCTCCCTCCCTCTCCCTCTCTCTCTGCAATGAGCTAAAATAAACCATGAAGAACTGGTTAGGAAGGTGAGTGTGTGTATAAAGTGTGAGTCTAGAAGGTTTAGAAACAGCCAGTGTGGAGTGGTGTTCTCACCCTCAGCACTATGGACATTCTGGACCAGGTAATTCTTTGTGGTTGGGGGTGGGTGGGCTGTTCTGTGCGCAGCAGGCTGCAGACAGCCTCCCTGGCCTCTCTACCCACTAGTCATCAGAAGAAACCCCAGGGTGACCACCAAACTGGCCCCAGATATTGCCAGACGTTCCAGGGGTGTGAAGGGGAGGGAGGGGTGGTGAACCTTCACAGGGTGAGCGCCCCTGGTGTGAGCCACCTGAAAAACCTGTGGTGCAAAGGCCACTGTTAATTATGGAGCAGCTGAGAATTACATAGAAAGTTCCATTAATATCATATATGTTGAAAATCTTGGTCCTCTATGAAATTTGTATTTTTTTTAGCAGTATGGTCCCGGTACAGAGTAACACTTTTAGCAAAATAAATTTGTTCAGGACCTGTTTACCTATTTCTTTGCCTTGTCACCCAATCACCAAGGCATATAATTTATTCTTCACATCATCTTCTTTCTTAACTGCTCTGCCGCTGGTCCACTATTTATCTACAGTAGAAAACTACAGCTGCAGCCATTTGATTCCTGTTTAATGTCTCAACAAATTCATTTTCTGTGTCCTGCTCCTAATAATACCAGAGGGCATTGACTTACCAGCCTTGGCCAGATGTGGAACTCTCATTTTTTCTAGTCCTTTCCCCTCAGAAGGGGAGAAACTAGGATGGCATTCTCATGGAGACAGTTTACAAAAATGACCAGGATCCCAGACTCAGAGTAGAGACCCTCACTTAGAAATGAGGGCAGAGAGGGGGGTGCTCTGGTCAGACCACATTTATTCACAAATTCTGTAGTGCTTCCTGAAACATGAGAAAGTTGAAACAAAAATGTGTGGAGTTGCTGTTCACTGTAGCCTGTGTGGTTCGCACTGTTGGTCCATGTTCACTGCCCAACTTAAAGTTTCCAAATATAACAAATAAAACTACAGAGTGCCAGGTTAAATTTGGATTGCAAATAAATAATTGTTGGTTCTCTGAAATTCAGATTTAATTGGGCATCTGGTATTTTATTTGTCAACCCTAGCCCATCTTGCTAATAAAATCTCAGAAAAGGGAGTGTGTTTAAGAGTCCTTTGTGTTCTGGCTCACGGTAGTCTGCACATAGTGTGAGCCCCTATGGAACTTTTCAAATCATAAATGCAAAGTGAAGGTGAATTTCTCTTCTACATCGGAACCAGCAGCCCTTGCATCTGCCTGCCCCCAACCCTCAGACACACACTGGCACATGTGAATGTCAGAAATTTCATCAGTAACTCAGACTCAGCCAAGCCACTGTTCACTAGTGGTTAGAAGCCCAAACTCGATTTTCTAATTAGAATTAGAAAATCTAATATTGAATATTAGTGCTTCCACTTGGGTCAGATCTTAATATCCATGTGCCTCTTTTTCTTTATCTCTGAAATAGATTTAGTGATAGTATACTGCTCACAGGGTATGTTAAGTGTGAAATTAAATAGTGCTGATCACATAATAAGTAATCAATAAATACATTGTTATTTTAATTCTTATAACCCCTTTGAAGGCAAGCTCAAGATCTTTTTGTATTTTAACTTCCTAAAGCAAATAATATCTTCATAATTTGGCAGTTGCCTTTAATTAATTGTATCACTAAATAGCTTTTTGAACACACGAGGACAGAAGTTTGGTTTGTGTGTAATAACGGGACATACACGACCCTCATGTGAGTGGCTGACGTAGAGGAGAGGGGCTTTCTAGACACTGAGGGTTAGACTATGTTCTCCGGGTTCTACAACTGACTGTGAGACTCGGGGTAAGTTACTTAAACTTTGAATTTTAGATTCCATAGAGTATTACGATTTTAATTACTGCAGATAAGATAGGATAGTGATGAGAATTACATACTCAAATTTATAGGCCTGGTACATAGTAACTGCAGAATGTTACAATGCTCCATGCTGATAGAGACCACATTTGTTTTGTTGGTGCCTCCATCCTCATTATCTAGGGTGATAACCAGTCTATTCTAGGTCATGAATAAACACTGGCTGTATAGTCGGTGGGTTTTTGCATAACCAACCACCTCTGCATTCAAGATCACTGTCATGATTCCTTGCTCCTGAGTGAAATCCTCCCAGCTTCTTTTTCAGACTCGTATATTCTTGTGCTTCAGGTCCAGCTGACTCCCTGGTTCTGGAGCTCAGTCTCTCCCTGAGGTCAGCTGCTCAAAAGAGTCACCTATAATCCATCCTTCACGTCTTCAGTTCCTATTCTCTCTTCAAACAGTCCACTCCAGTTTCCATCTTGTACAATTCACTGACTGCACACATTACATCTGCCAAACTCAGTGCTCGCTTCTCCAGTGTGCACTGGAAGGAAGCATGTTCTTGCTTCCCCACCTCCTTTCCACACCTGGCCAATCTCTCCTCTGGGAAAATCAGCTTCCCTTCACGTTTATGCATCACACTCTCTTGGTTTTCTTCAACACTGCTGACACCCCTTCTCAGTCCCCCTTCTCAGTCCCCTTGGCTGCCTCACTACCCTTGGTCCTTTGGGCTCAGCCCTTCCCATCTTCTTGTCTGCCACTCACACTCGCTCACTCACTGTGTAGCCTCCTCCACTTTCCTGGACTTTAACGCAGCACATGTGTCAGTGACACCAGCATACGTACCTCCAGGCCTAGCCGGCCCCTGAAATCCAGGGTCCTGTATTCAACTGACCTCTTGGCAGATCCATATAAATGTCAAAAAATCCTTTCAAACTTAAACAAAATATTTATTCCTAACCACCCACTTCAAATCATTTTCTTATAATTGTCCTTATCTCAATAAACAGCACACTAAGTTTATTCAAATTATTTAAGGCTAACTTTTTAGGGATGAGCTTGATTCTGTACTCCTCCCGCATTTGACCCATTGAAAGTCATGCAAATATCTACCCCAAACCTGCTCACCTTGTCTTTACCACTGTCCCTGTCACTACCGCACGAAACGGAGCCCCAAGCATGTCTTCCCTGGAGGACTTGTCCATGCTCCTAATGGCCTCACTGACTCCTCTCATGAACCCCTACAACCCAGTATCCACATGGTAGCTGGTGTTATTTTTTTTTTTTAAGTGAATATAAATGGACCCTCCTTGTTCGCATGTCTCTTCAAATAAAATTCAAATTTCTTACCACATCCATTAGAGCCCAGTATGATTTATCTCCACCCTCTCCCTATCTTAGTGTCACTCTCCAACTTGCTGGCTGTGCCTGAGCCACTCTAGCCTTCTTTCTGTCCCTTAACTATGACAAACACGTTCCCACACTTTGGCATCTCCCTGCTCCTCTTCCTGGAACTCTTGTCCCTTAGAGCTTCACATGGTGGTTTCCCTCATCATTCAGGTCTTGAAAAAATGTCACATTCTCAGGGAGAGCTCCCTAACCACCTGAACTGTCAGGTAAATTCGATTCTCTCTGTCCCATAGCCCTGGTGTATTATTTTCAGAGCCATTAATACTCCCTGATTTTTTTTTCTTAAATATTACAGGGTTATTTATTGTCTTTCTCCCCTGATGTTAGCTTAGTTCCATGATAATAGGGGATTTTCTATCATATTCAAATAGGGTTCTCTGAGCCTAGAACAGAGCCCAGTGAATAATAGTTGCTCAGATAAATATCCGTGGCCTCAGTGAATGAACCCAGGTTCTGGGACTTCATCATTGTAGGGATCCTGGAAAGCAGAGGGGCTCAACCTTCTACACTCTTTTATTCAGATGACACATTATATCCCTTCTACATTCTGTGAGAAATTCAAACAAAGTTTTTTTTTCTTTTTCTGTTGTTAGAAGAAACTTTCACCAGTAAGGAGAAAGGGGGACTTTTTTTAAAAGGGAAAATATCACTATATTTTATCTTGCTATGAATCTGTTCCAGTGCTGAGGATCTGTGTGAACTTTGGGATCTCAGGAATGGTGATGATATGGGGAAAGAATAGGGAGAGACTGAGCCCTGGCTGTGCTTGCTCAGTGGATTGAGCACCAGCCAGCAAACCAAATCGTCACCGGTTCAATTCCCAGTCAGGGCACATGCCTGGGTTGTGGGCCAATTCCCCAACTGGGGTTGTGCATGAGGCAACCACACATGGATGTTTCTCTCCTTCTCTTTCTCCCTGCCTTTCTCTAAAAATAAATAAATAAAATCTTTTAAAAAATAATAGAGAGGAACTGAAAGTACAGGTAACCAAACATGGCTAATTAAGGAAAACAGAGGGCATGAGGAATAGACCTGTGACATTTGGGGCCAAGACTCCAGGAGACCAGTCATCTCCCTTGACTGGATTATTGATGTTCAGCCCCTAGGATGTAAGCAGCCTTCATACTCTATATCCTGTTCAAGGTGTATAATTTGAACCTATGAAATTGCTAATATTTGACTCTTTTTAACTTAAGGAACAGAACTTCATACAATTTATCTCTACTAGTTTAATCACTACTGTGGACTCAGATCAGACAGAGGGAGATATAGGAGAAACTGACAATATAGAAAGGTTCAAGACAGATTTGTAATGGACACTAACCTGGCCAGGTGTTCAGAAGATGCCTTGAGTTCTTTGAGGCATCAAAGAACACCCCACAGATGCTCCTTGTCTGTAGGGTCATTCCAAGTACCAAGAATCCCTGCTTCAGCTCCAGGGGGCTTTCCACAGGGGGAATAGAGAGCACTCACCCCAACTTCTGTCAGAGAGCCTCCCTTACAGGGACACAGGCCTTATAAACATTGGGGTTCAGGGAGAAAGGAAAGGGGAGAGTGGGGGGCCTCACATGTTGGAAAGAGGCACCCACACCACAGTTTCTGTTGAGGACATAACACGGGATTTTCTGGGAGATACCATTCTTATTTGTCTTGACTCCCCATAAAATTTCAGAGAAACTTTCTCTTCTTTAGATAACTCAATGTAACAAATGGGACCACTGGATGGGAATTAGTTTGTTATCATTGTTTCTAAATCCTCTCAAGACCCCGCAGGAATGGGACACAAGGTTGGAGAGGCTTTACTGGAGGAGAGCCGAGGCTTTACTGTAAGGAGCCCCTTACACAGCTCTGGTGGAGGGCGCACACTGGTTCCTTTTGTTGTGGAAAGAATTGGGGATCCATACGATAAAGACAGGTGGTCACTGAAGAAAAAGTCACAATATTCTGAGGGACATAGCCTAGACACAGTGATAAAGTGAATCCCTTCCTTCTCTCACCCCAGAATTTCTCACCCCAATACCCAAAATATGCACTTACCTGGTGTGTCCCTGGCCCAAGCCGGGAGAGGGCTCAGTACCAACAGTATCACCATCAGAGCTGCCATCCAGGAGCCTCCAGGGAAGCACAGACGCACCATGCTGGAGGACAGAGAGGACGGGGTGCAGAGCAGGCAAGTCTCACTCAGTGAGCACTATGACCCTTCTCCACCCACATCCCAAATAATACCAACCAAGGAACTCATTTCTTTTTCCCGGATTGGGTAATTTCAGTGTTGAGAACCAATCAGCATGAGAGATGAATGGTGTCATCAAATGCTGGTCAGAGATTCAATATGAAGGTCTTCTTCTGAAAGTTAGAATTTCCTGCATTAAAAAGACTTTTAATTTAGTGCTTTAAAGGTTTGATTCAGTTGTCTCTGAAACATTTTATTGGGCCCCTATTATGAGCCAATTCTGTGTTGGTCATTGCTGTGTGTCCAAGTTGGAGCCTTTTAGGAGTATATTCATTTCTCAAACTTGCAGACAGAGCCATTTTGACAAATGTGTGTATGAGTGTGTTTAGGAGTTTAGGGGATGGAGAAGATGATTGCAAGTTAGGAGACCCTCAATTTTGCCCTACTTGCATCGTAGCTTAGTGTTGTAAATTTGAGGAAATTACTTAACCTCTCATAATTAAAGTCACTGTGATCTTTCAAGTGTTTTAATTCTGGAAAATGCTGTGATTCTGTGGACACCTCAAGGAGCAGCTTCTCCTAGTGACTGATGACATGACAGACTAACAGCCATTGATTGGAGAATATAATCCGTACCTCTTTATAAGGAGGAGTGTCTCTGACTGAAGGAAACTGAAAGCTGTTCAATAATTAACCTGAGTGAAAAGGTTTTTCAGATTTATCTCCTGATGTTGTTGCTGAACTTAGCAGCACCTCCAGAATACACATAGAGAAAAGTGCTCAGAGGAGGTGATCTGTATGGAGTGGAGGGGAAAGCACCTTTGAATAGCACCCTTGGATAACTTTTAACCCAACAATGTGATAAGGCCACCTGTTCAAACCAAAGTATCCAGGGGGCTGAGAGATTGATAAAGGACTCAAAGTCAGCCTATGAAACAATTCTGCTTTAGAACAATTAATATTTTATGGGAAAAAATGTCCAATGCCTTACTCTTGGTCTCCATTATGATTTTTCATTTTCTTAAGGACATGACCCCTTCCTTGCTTATTCAACTTCTTGCTTTATTCTAAGAAAAGTTAAACAAGACTTTGTTAATAAAATTGTTGTACAGTGTTCAGGAAATGGAATGCTGTGGAAAAACTAGAAATTATATCCTTTGATGTAATTATATAATCTTAAATGTATAATTCTACTTTATATAATTATTACACATAATTTTAATATGAGTGTAATTCTCAGATCCTGAGTGGACTTTAAAGGACCATTCTCTATCTAAATGTCAGCATTAATTTTCACTTCATGACAGTTCTGACATGCAGTTCTTCATCATGTGCCTTCATATTTCTAGTGACAGAATATTTACCTTGCTGCAGTAAAATGACTACAGTTTAGTGCATGAAATGGATGAAGATGGTCAAAAGACACAAACTTCCAGCTATAAAATAAATGTCTTGAAGATGCAATGTACATCCAAAAGTAGATCTTTTTCTTTTATTTTTCTATTTTTAACTGTATTTTAGTGATTATGCTATTACAGTTTTCCCATTTTTTCTCCCTTTTATCCACCCTTTGCCCTGCACCCCACTGCCCTCCAGCATTCCCCCCCTTAGTTTGTGTCCATGGGTTGTACATATAAGTTTTTTGGCTTCTCTGTTTCCTATACCATTCTTAATCTCACCCTGTCTATTTTAGGCTGACCAATTATGCTTCTTATTCCCTGTACCCCTCCCCCATTTTTCCCCTCCCCCTCCCCACTGATAACTCTCCACGTGATCTCCATTTCTCTGGTTCTGTTCCTATTCTAGTTGTTTGCTTAGTTTGCTTTTGTTTTTTAGGTTCAGTTGTTGATAGCTATGAGCTTGTCATTTTACTGTTCATAGTTTTTGATCTTCTTCTATTTCTTAGATAAGTCCCTTCAACATTTCATATAATAAAGGCTTGGTAATGATGAACTCCTTTAATTTTACCTTATCTGAGAAGCACTCTATCTGCCCTTCCATTCTAAATGATAGGTTTGCTGGATAGAGTATCTTGGATATAGGTCATTGCCTTCATGACTTTGCATACATCTTTCTAGCTCCTTCTTGCCTGCAAGGTTTCTTTTGAGAAATCAGTTGATAGTCTTATTGAAACTCCTTTGTAGGTGACTCTCTCTTTTCCTATTGCTGCTTTTAAGATTCTGTCTTTATCTTTAATTTTGGGTCATTTAACAATGATGTGCCTTGGTGTGTTCCTCCTTGGGTCCAACTTCTTTGGGGCTCTCTGAGCTTCCTGGACTTCCTGGAAGTCTATTTCCTTCACCAGACTGGGGAATTTTTTTTTTCATTACTTGTTCAAATAAGTTTTCAATTTCTTGCTCTTGTTCTTCTCCTTTTAATACCCCTATGATTCTGATGACGGAGCATTTGAAGTTGTACCATAGGTTTCTAAGCCTCTCCTTGTTTTTTGAATTCTTGTAACTTCATTCTGTTCTGGTTGAGTGTTTATTTCTTCCTTTTGTTCCAAATCATTGATTTGAGTCCCAGTTTCCTCCTCTTCAATGTTGGTCCGCTGAATATTTTGCTTTATTTCACTTTGGGTACCTGTGGGGGGGGGGCCCTGTCTTGGGCTTCAGATGTGAGTGGGGGCTCCGCCCGCAGAGCCCCATCCCTCCGTCATGGATGAAAATAAAACTACCAAGGCATGATCTGCTTGGGGAGGAAAGGTGGTCAAACTCTCAGAGGAGAATGACCCCAAGCCCCTTCCTCACTAGGCTTTTATTGGGTTCAAATACACAGGAATACAGGTTTAACATTTCAAAGAAATCTGAGGGCTTAATCTGAGTCAGCATCTGTCAGGAAAGGGGGTTGCAAAACTTTGGGAGACATACTCATTTCCTCCTCAGACCCTTATCATTTAAATGAGTGCACTCTTAGCAAAGCAGGTTTCACAGGACTTTACAAATTCTTTCTTATGCCCGATCACCCGGGGAACTGTTCTGGCCGGCACAGGGCTGCACCGCTCACCATCTTAGTTTCAGGCTTTAAACCGATTAGGCTCAGGAAGCAGAAGACATCTCCCAGACAGAAATGGGGACTTGGGCTATGTTAGAATAGCCGGGGGGTGAGGGTCCATCACCCCCTCTTTGCTGCAGCCCCCCGAGTCCTTCCATGAGGGCCTCGCAAGTGGTCATGTCAGGCTTAGGTTGCTCCTCCCATGAGGAGTCTTACCCATCATTGACTAACCAACCAAGCATCGGGGCCAGAGATGGATGAAGCAGAAGTGGTGCTCCTGCCAGGGAGATAAGCTTTGTCTCCTTAGTGGCTCAGGTCCTCTTGACAGAACAGACCCAGATGAAGAGGGTCCCTTGGCTCTCACTCAGCCCACCATGGGGTGAGGGTTACAACTTCTGAGACCAAGCTGAATGGTCTGCAACAGGTACCCTTAATTTCTTTATTTTGGGACCAAGCTCAATGAGTTCTGTGAGCATCCTGATTACTAGTGTTTTGAACTCTGTATCAGATAAGTTCTCTATCTCCTGGTCACTGAACTCTTTTTCTGGAGTTTTGATCTGTTCTTTTATTTGGGCTATATTTCTTTGTCTCGGCGCACCTGTTATGTTGTGAGCAGGTGGAGCCTTAGGTATTTGCCAGGGCAGTTCAACCCTCTTTGCTCTGTTGTGGCACTGTCTGTGGGGGAGGGATCAGAGAGGGAACAACGCCACTCCCTTGCTCTGCTTTAGCCACACTTTCCAACAAACTCTCCTGTGAGACTGGGAGTTTCTCCAGCCTTCACAACCCCTGCAATATTTTACAGCTAGGTTTGAGTGTTTAGTTTCCTGTTCAGCCATCCCCACCTCACCCCTATAGTCCGGTGCCTTGCCACACATCCTCTCCACTCAGCTGCCTGTCTCCCATCTCCACCCCTCCTACCAGTCTGGATGAATGTTTCTTTAACTCTTTGGTTGTCAGAGTTCCATGCACTTTGATTTTCTGGCACTTCTGGTTGTTTATTGTTTTCAAATTGATTGTTATCCTTCTTTTGGTTGTGTGAGCAAGCAAAACATTTCTACCTATGCCTGCATCTTGGCTGGAACTCCCAAGAGAGTAAATCTTAAAGGTTCTCATCACAAGAACAAATTTTGTAACTATGTGTGGTATCGATGTTAACTAGACTTATTATGGTGATCATTTCGCAACAAATACAAATATCAAATCATTACGGAGGGAAGTCCAAGATGGTCGCAACATAGCAAGATGCTGAACTAACCCCTGCCCATGAGCACATTCAAATAGACACCTCTATATAGAGAGCAATTACTCCTGCAAGGCAACTGAGGGCTGAATGAACAGCTTCTGAACAACAAACAGGAGAAAGAGACTGAACAGGGAAGGCTGGGAAACTGGAGGAGCCCCTCTGGGAGCTTTGGGAACTCTCTGGGCCAGAGGAGCTACTAAGCACCATTGTTTATATCCCCTTCCACTTGGATAAGGCTGGCAGAGTTTTATTTGGGTGCTTTGGCTAACTGGCAAAATCACTTCAGTGCATTCCCAGACATACGCCATGGAGTGTTGTTTTGTCCAGAGGGAGCAGACAAGAACAGTAGGGCTCCACCTCAGCACCTGGCCTCCCTGCCAGGAGCTGCTCCAGCCCAGTCGGCCATGCACCAGGTACTGTAAATGCCTGCGTAGCTCCAACTGGCTTCCCAAAACTACTTCGTACATAAAACCTACACAGAGGTCACGTATACACAAACCACTTTTGATACAACAAACAAGAGAAAGACTATATAGATAAGGCTGGGTAGCCATGGGAGCTCTCCAGAGACTGAGGAGAGATCAATTCTCAGGGGAGCCAGAGGAAAACAATGAGTTACATACAAAGGAAATGCGGTGAAGTTATCAGCTGATTTATCTGCATCAACTTTACAGGACAGAAGGGAGTGGCAGGACATCTTTAAAATGCTGAGAGAAAGGAACTTACAACCTAGAATAATTTACCCAGCAAGGTTATTATTCATATGTAAAGGAGAAATAAAGAGTTTCCCAGACATGCAAAAACTAAAGGAGTTCATCATTATTAAAAAGACAACGGGGTTGGGGAGGATTGAACGTGGGAAGTGAGGGGTAGGCAGGGCAGGGGAGAGTAATGGGGGGAAATGGAGACAATTGTAATTGAACAACAATAAAAAAATTTAAATAAATAAAACAGCTTTACAGAAATGTTAAAGAGTCTTTTTTAAGCATAAAAGGAAAGGCCATAATCAGAAATCAGAAAATATTAGAAAGGAAAAAATGTCCCAGGCAATGCCAAACTGTTAACCAGACATTTAAAAAGCTAGTATGAAGGTCAAATGCAAAAAGCATGAAACAACTAAAACAAAACAAAAAGATCTAAAACATAACAGCAATAACAAAATGTGGAGGGGCAGTTTAGAATATAGTCCTTGTAGAATTAAATACCTATCAGCTTAAAATAGACTGCATAGAACGATACACATAAGTCTCATGGTAACCACAAATCAAAATTTCCAGAACACATGTAAAGAATAAAGAGAGAAGAAACCAAACAAAAACACTAAAGAAAACCAGCAAACCACAAGGGAAGAGATCAAGGGAAGAAGAAAGAAACAGAGGAAAACTATTAAAACCACCGAAAAAACAGTTAACAAAATGGCAGTAAGTATATACTTATAAATAATTCCTTTAAATGTAAACAGATTAAATGTTGCAATAAAAAGATATAGGGTGAATGGATTTAAAATATGACCCATCTATATGCTACTAATAAGAGACTTACTTCAAAAAGAAAGACACATACAAATTGAAAGTGAAGGGATGGAAAGACATTCCATGCAAATAGAAATAAAAAGAAAGCTGGAATAGCAACTCCCATATCATACTACTAAAGAGACTTTAAAACAAAAAAATGTAAGAAGAGGCAAGGAATATTACATAATTATAAAGAGGTAAATCCAAGAAGAAGATATAACAATTGTAAACACAGATCAAGTTTGCCAAATATCCAAACAAGAACAAACACCTGTCCTTCTCAAACTATTCCAAAATATTCAAGAGGAGGGAAAACTCCCAAACTCATTTTATGAAGCATGCATTATCCTAATTCTGAAACCATGTAAAGACACTAAAAAGAAAAATTTTAGGCCATATCCATGATGAACATAGATGTATACATTCTCACAAACTGTTAACTAACCAAACTCAGCAATACATTAAAAAGATCATACACCATGATAAAATGAGATTTATTTCTGGGATGGAAGATTAGTACAATATCCACAAATCAATTAACGTGATACACCACATAAACAAAATGAAAGATTAAAATCATATGATTACATAAATAGATACAGAAAAAGCATTTCACAAATCCAGCAACAGTTTATGATAAAAAAAAAAAAAAAACCTCTCAGCAAATATAGAATAAAGAGAACATAGTTCAAAATAACAAAAGCCATATGTGGCAAACTCACAGCAAAATCAGACTCAACAGGCAAAAACTAAAAGCATTTTTCTTAACATCAGAACCAAAACAGGAATGCCCACTGTCACCACTCTTATACAACATACTATGGGAAATATTAGCCACAGCAATCAGACATAAAGAGGAAATAAAAAGAATCCAATTTGGAAAGGAAGAAGTAAAACTGCCCCATTACCTGTCACATTCCACCTGGTGGTATCCTGAGAATGAGGTGACTTGAACATAGAGGGGAAGCCCACCACCTCAAGGAATACAGAGCATTTTCCAGGGCCAAGGTGACACCATTTTACTGAGATCCCAGAGGTACCAGGTGTTCAGTAAGAGACAACAAGAACTTCTGTTATAGCACTATCTATTGGGGAAAAAAAATAAAGACCTGTACTCCTCAACCTGTTGAGTGATTAAGAACAAAACTGTAACTAATAGAGAAAAGTTTCCTATTTTACCTGCCCAGGCAGAGAAACCATGTATGAAGTACCATAAATAACCAAGGTAACAGGTAGCTCAGAAGAAATATGAAAAGTATCCAGAAACCAAAATTTTTAATTTTTTGTATTATTGTTTCCAAGTACAGTTGTTTCCATTTCCCCACCACCACTCACCCCAACCCAAGCCATCCCCACCTCCCAGCCTTGATCCTACCCCCCTTTGGCTTTGTCTATGGGTCTTTATACATGTTTCTTGACAAACCTTCCCCCTCTTCCTCCCATTATTCCCTGCCAACTTCAATCAGGTTACTGTCAGTTTGTCCCTAATTCCAATGTCTCTGGTTACATTTTGCTTGCTTCTTTGTTTTGTTGATTAGGCTCCACACATAGGTGAAATCATATTGTACTTCTCTTTCACTGACCAGCTGATTTCACTTAGCATAATGCTCTCCAGATTCATCCAAGCTGTCACAAAGGGTATGAGCTCCTTCTTTCTTTCTGCTGCATTTGCACTGTATAAATACACCACAGTTTTTGGATCTACTCATTCACTGATGGGCATTTAGCTTGCTTCCAGCACCTGGCTGTTGTAAATTGTGCTGCTAGGACAGTGGGGTACATAGGTGCTTTTGAATTAGTGTTTCAGAATTCTTAGGGCATAGTCCCAGCAGTGGAATTGCCATGTCAAAAGGTAGTTCCATTTTAGTTTTCTGAGGAAATTCCATACCATTTTTCACAATGGCTGCACCAGTCTGCATTCCCACCAACAGTTCCTTGGGTCCCCTGGGGTTCCCTTTTCCCCACAACCTCACCAAAACTTATTTATTGATTTGGTTATGGTGGACATTCTGACTGGTGTGAAGTAGTATCTCATTGTGGTTTTAATTTGTATCTCTCTGATGGCTGGCGATACTGAGCATCCTTTCATATGTCTCTGAGCCCTCTGTATGACCTGCTGGGAGAAGTGTCTGTTCAGGTCCTTTGCACATTTTTTAATTGGGTTATTTTTCTTCCTGGAGTCCAGTTATGTGAATTCTTTGTATATTTTGGAGATCAAACCCTTGTCCAAGGTATCATATGCAAATATATTTTCTAATATGATTAGTTCTCTTTTCATTTTCTTAATGTCTTCTTTAGCCATGCAGAAGTTTTAATTTTGATGAAGGCCTATTTGTTTATTCTTTTATTTATGTCCCTTGCTCTAGGGTACATGTCAGTGAAAATATCGCTGCTGGAATATCTGACATTTTCCTGCCTATGTTCTCCACTAGGACTATTATGGTGTCACGACTTATATTTAACTCTTTCATCCACCTTGAGTTTATTTTTGTGTATGGTGTAAGTTAGTAGTCAAGTTTCATTTTTTTGCAAGTAAGCTGTCCAGATAACCCAGCACCATCTGTCAAAGAGGTTATTTTAACTCCATTTTATGCTTCTGTCCCCTTTGTTGAATATTAATTGACCATAGAGACCTAGGTTTATTTCTGGGCTATCTGTTCTCTTCCATTGATCTATGTGTCGGTTCTTACCAGTAACAGACTGTTTTCATTACTGTGGCCTTGTAATATACTTTGATAATCAGGTATAGTGTTCCCTCCTACTTTGCTCTTCTTTCTCAAAATTGTTGTGGCTATTCAGGGAGGTTTATGGTTCCATATAAATTTTTGAAATGTTTGTTCTATATCTGGGAAATACATCATGGGTATTTTAATGGGGATTATTGAATCTATAAATTGCTTTGGGTAGTATGGATATGTTGATGATGTTAATTCTTTCAATATATGAACATGGTACATGCTTCCATTTGTTTATGTATTGCTTAATTTCTTTCTTCAGTGTTGTATAGTTTTCTGAGTACAGTTCTTTTACCTCCTTGGTTAGGTTTACTCCTAGGTACTTTATTTTTCTTGTTGCTATAGCAAATGGGATTCTTTCTGTTTCTGATGTTTTGTTGTTGGTGTACAAAAATGTCTTTGATTTCTGAATATTGACTTTGTATCCTGTTGTTTTGTCAAATTCATTTATTAGGTCAAGCAGCTTTTTGGTGGAATCTATAGGGTTTTCTATGTACATTATCATGTCATCTGCAAACAATGGCAGTTTTGCTTCCTCCTTTCCAATTTGGATGTTTTTAAATTCCTTTTCTTGTCTGATTGCTGTGGCTGGGACTTCCAATACTATGTTGAATAGGAGTGGTGAAAGCAGATATCCTTGTCTTGTTCTTGGTCTTAGAGGGAGAGCTTTTAGTTTTTGCCCATTGAGTATGTTGTTGGCTGTAAGTCTCTTGTATACGGCCTTTATTATTTTGAGGAATGTTCCCTATTCCCACTTTGCTGAGTGTTTTTTTAATCATAAATGGGTGCTGTACCTTATCAAATGCTGTTTCCACATCTATTGATATGATCATGTGATTTTTGTCTTTCCTTTTATTTATGTGATATATCTCTGTGGTATCAGTTTTACTCTCTCCTCTTTCATTTCTGATTGTGTTTATTTGGGTCCTCTCTCTCTTTTTCTTGATGAGTCTGCTTAAAGGCTTTTCAATTTTGTTTATCTATTCAAAGAACCAATTCCTGGGTTTACTGTTCCTTAGAATTGTGTTTTTAGTCACTGTGTCATTTAATTCTGCTCTGATCTTGGTTATTTCCTTCCTTCTACTTGCTCTGGGCTGTCTTTGTTTTTGTGCCTCCAGTTCTTGTAGGTGTAGGGTTAGGTGATTTAGTTGAAATGTTTCTATCTTTTTAGGCCTGTATTGCTATGAACTTTCCTCTTGGAACTGCCTTTGCTGTATCCCATAAGTTTTGGACTGTTGTAAGTTCATTTTCATTTGTTTCCAGAAACTTTTTTATTTCTTCCTTAATCTCATCCTTGACCTTTTCATTGTTTAATAACATGCTATTCAATCTCCATGAGTCTGACTGTTTTGAGCTTTTTCCTTGAGGTTGGTTTCTAGTTTCAGTCCCTTGTGGTTGGATAAAATGCTTGATATGATTTCAATTTTCTTGAATTTGTTGAGGTTTGTTTTGTGTCCTATCATGTGGTCTATCTTTGAAAATGTTCCATGTGCATTTGAAAACAATGTGTATTTTGCTTATTTGGAATGAAAGGCTCTATATAGATATCAGTTAAGTCCATTTGATCTAGGACATTGTTCAATGCCACAGTATCTTTGTTGATATTTTGTTTGAAAGATCTATCCATTTTTGACAGTGAGGTGTTAAAATCCCCTACAATAATCGTGTTGGTGTCAATATCTTTCTTGAAGTCCTCCAAGATTTTCCTTATGTATTTGGGTGCTCCTATGTTGGGTTCATATATATTTACAATGTTCATGTTTTCTTGATGGAGTCTTCCCTTCATTATTATGAAGTGACCATTGGGTCTCTTTTTATGGCCCTTGTTTTGATGTCTATTTTGTCTGATATAAGTATTGCTACCTTGGCTCTTTTTTCCAGTCCATTTTCTTGGAATATTTATTTCCAGTCCTTCTCTTTCACTCTGTGTAGGTCTTTTGTTCTGAGGTGGGTCTCTTGTAGGCAGCATATGCATGGGTCATGATTTCTTATCCATTCAGCTATTCTATGTCATTTGATTGGAGCATTTAATCCATTTATGTTTAAGGTTATTATTGATAGGTACTTATTTATTGCCATTTTTTCATACCTGTGTTCCTCTCTCTCTCACTGTTTTTTCTTCTTGTTCTTAAAGCAGACCCTTTAGCATCTCTTGCAGAGCTAGTTTGGAGGTGTATTCTTTGAGCCTTGTTTTGTCTAGGAAACTCCTTATTTGGCCTTCCATCTTAATCGACAGCCTTGCTGGATAGAGTTGCCTTGATTGCAGGTCTTTGCTTTTCACTACTTGGAATATTCCTTGCCATTCCTTCTGGCTTGGAATGTTTCCACTGAGAAGTCAACTGCTAGCCTTATTGGTGTTCCCTTGAATGTTACTTCCTGTTTCTCCCTTGTTGCCTTTAAGATTCTCTCTTTGTCTTGGAGTTTTACCATTTTAATTATGATGTGTCTTGAAGTGGCCCCTTTGAGTTCCTCTTGACTAGGACTCTCTGTGTTTCCTGGACTTGTGTGACTTTTTCTCTCATCAAATTAGGGATGTTTTACATCATTACTTTTCCAAACAGGTTTTCTAAACTTTGCTCTTCTTCTTCGCCTTCTGGTATCTCTATTATATGGATATTGTTACGTTTCATGTTGTCCTGCAGTTCTCTTAACAACTTTTCATTCTTTCTGAGTCTCTTTCATTTTATTCCTCTTTCTGAGTGTTTTTCTACCTTGTCCTCCAGCTAGCTGATTCAATTTTCTGCTTCATCTAGCCTGCTTTTGATTCCTTCTACTGTGTTTTTCAATTCAGAAATTGTATTTTTCATTTCCTTTTGGATCTTGCTGATAGTTTCTGTTTCCTTTTTCATGTTGATATAGTTTTCAGTGAGTTCATCATAGTTTCCCTGTAGTTTTTGGTAATTCTCTGTGAGCTCATTGAACTTCCTTATAACCAGTGCTTTGAACTTAATATCTGATAGTTGAATTGCCTCTATTTCACTTAACATTCTTTGTGAGGCTTCCTTTTTTTTCTTTCATTTGGGGTTTGTTTCTTTGTCTTCCCATTATTTGTGAGACTGTTCTTGTTAGTCTCTGCTTCTTAAATTCATCTGTTCTGACTCCCTGGGTTTATGGTGTGAACTTCTATGGTCAGAGACCTTTGAGATTCAGTGGTGCACTGTCATTGATGTCCTGAACTTGCTGCTCTTGGGCTGTCATTTATGTTGGCTCTTTGCATGTATTTGGGATTTGAATGTTGTTGGGTCTTTCTTTGGTGGGTCCTTCCCTCCAGCTAAATAACTGAGGGTCCCTTCACCCACCAGGCCTTGTATGGTGTTATGCATGTAAGGATAGGTTGTGTTGAAGCTGGCTCTTCTGTCTGTCTGAGGTTTTGAGGCTTCTCTCTTGCTATTGTTCAGTTATTTGTTCTGGGTAATTTCTCCACAGTTTAGTTGTGATTCCAGATTGGCACTAGGAGGAGGTTAGTATGACTTCCATTCACTCTTCCACCATCTTCCTCCATTGCCTATATGCCAAAACTTTCTGGGTTCAGTTCCAGATTCTGTCTAGACTGTCTCAACACCTTGCTCTCTTAAGGCTGCACCCTTGAAAATGCTAGGTGCCATAAATTAAATGTTTGGTCATATTTTGAGAAAAACAGGCTAAAAATTTAAATTCTTTTTAAAACTACTTCTGTGACTGACTTATTTCATTTAGCCTACTACTCTCCAGGCCCATTCACACTATCATAAGAGATAATATTTCCTTATTTTTTTATAACCAAGTAGTATTCTGTTGTGTAAATGTACCATAGCTTTTTTATCTACTCATCTACCAGTGGGCACTTGGGCTGCTTCCAAATCTTGACTATTGTAAATAATGTTGCAATTAACACAGGGGTGAATATATTCTTTCAAATCAGTGTTTCAGGGTAAGCCAGTCAGAGAAAAACAAATACCATATGATTTCAGTGATATGTAGAATTTAATGAACAAAATAAACTAACAAAGTAGAAACATAGTCATAGATACAGAAAACAGACTGACAACTGTTAGAAGAGAGGGAGATTGGGACGCTTAGTGAAAAATGTGAAGGGATTAAGGAAAAAAAACAAAGTAATAGACACAGACAACCATATGGTGATTACCAGAGGGAAAGGGGGTCAGGGGAGGTAGGTGATGGTAAGGGGAAGATAAATGGTGATGGAAAGAGACTTGACTTTGGGTGGTGAACACACAATACAATATAATTGTGCGGGGGCCCCTGTCCTGGGCGCCAGATGGGGGGGGCCCCACCAGCAGAGCCCCATTCCTCCATCACGGATGAAAATAAAAACTACGGAGACATGATCTGCTTGGGGAGGAAAGGTAGTCAAACTCTCAGAGGAGAATGACCCAGATCCCCTTCCTCACTGGGCTTTTATTGGGTTCCAATACACCGAAATACAGGTTTAACATGTCAAAGAAATCTGAGGACTTAATCTGAGTCAATGTCTGTGGAAAGGGGGTTGCAAAACTTTGGGAGACATACCCATTTCCTCCTGGGACCCTTATCATTTAAA
Source organism: Glossophaga mutica (assembly GCA_039655065.1). Lineage (NCBI taxonomy): Eukaryota > Metazoa > Chordata > Mammalia > Chiroptera > Phyllostomidae > Glossophaga > Glossophaga mutica. The sequence goes on from CM077306.1 coordinate 108,764,454, forward strand.
TGAGAGTACTCTTAGCAAAGCAGGTTTCACAGGACTTTAGGAATTCTTTCTTATGCCTGATTCCCTGGGGGAACCGTCCTGGCCACCACAGGGCTGCACCGCTTGCCCTCATAGTTTCAGGCTTTAAGCCAATTAGGAAGCAGAAGACATCTCCCAGACAGAAATGAGGACTCGGGCTATGTCAGAATAGCCAGGGGACGAGGGCCCATCACCCCCTCTTTGCTGCAGCCCCCCAAGTCCTTCCATGAGGCCTCCCAAGTGGTTGTGTCTGGCTTAGGTTGCCCCTCCCTTGAAGAGTCTTACCCGTCATTGACTACCAACCAAGCACTGGGGCCAAAGATGGACGAGGCAGAAGCAGCGCTCCTGCCAGGGAGATAAGCTTTGTCTCCTTAGTAGGTCATGTCCTCTTGACAGAACAGACCCAGATGAAGTGGGTCCCTTGGCTCTTACACAGCCCACCATGGGGTGAGGGTTACAACTCCTGAAACCAGGCTGAACGGTCCGCAACATAATTGTATGCATGAAACTTGTATAATTTTAGTAAGCAATGTCACCTCAGTAAATTCAATAAAAAATTAATAGGGAAAAAACCTACTTCCAGTTGCAGGAATGGGCTATGGGAGTGTATGTGTCATATCTGAAAGGGTATTCTCTCCAACAATCAGCCATGCTTCCCTCTGGAAAAGCAGACCTCTGGAAAAGCAGACCCTCTGGAAAAGCTGCAGGACGGGCATCTGTGTCCTACACCACATGTTCCTGAGATGCTTAAGTCATTGCAATGGATATGTATCACTGTACTTTTATGATTGAACCACCATTAACAGATGTATATAGAAAGAATTAGGGAGGAAATATTAATAAATACAATAGAACCCAAGATAATAGAATTACTGTGTATACCTTACATTTAGCTCTAAATGTAAGTTTCTGTGGACTAAGTGAAATAAGAAACAAGGATGAATCATGAACTTTCTCTTATCTCTCAAAGAAAGCATGAGAGGTACTTTATATGTGCAGTTAAAATTTCATGAGCCTATGTTATAGTCACAGTAAATAATATAGAAATGTTGAAAGTCCACATACCTATTTTCTAGAAGTAATAGAAATATTTTTAAAATGTTCATGTCTTTTATTAACCCTTGATTAAAGATTAACATTTGAAATGAAAATGTAATTTATTGAGATATTCGACAGAGTTCTCCATTTATCCAAACTGGAAATAAAGAGATGATTTTTTTCTATAATAATAAAATTTATTAAATATATTAAAATTAATATAAAAGATATGTTGTATGTATATTGTTACAAAGCTTAATGTACTGCAAAACTATTCAATAAAATATATAACTTTAAAACATAAGTATATATTATTGGTTTTGATGTCTGAGGTCATTAATGGGTGAAATAAATTCCTAATTGATACATAATATGAACCTTGATTACATTTTTAAATATTCAGAAGCAAGCAAGAAAAGCAAAATGAACCTGGCTGGCGTAGCTCAGTGGATTGAGCTCGGGCTGTGAACCAAAGTGTCGCAGGTTCGATTCCCAGTCAGGGCACATGCCTGGGTTGCAGGCCAGGCTCCTAGTGGGGGGCCACATGAGGGGCAACCACACATTGATGTTTCTCTCCCTCTCTTTCTCCCTCCCTTACCTTCTCTAAAAATAAATAAATAAAATCTTTAAAAAAATAAAAATAATAAAAAAAAGCAAAATGAAAGCAACATACCTGTAATCTACTTCCATATATAACAGTATTTTTCCTTCAATTGAATAATATGTTTAGTGTTACATTTATAACTTCACAAATTAACAGCCACTGAATTAAATACAGTAAACTGTATAGTCTTTTATCACAGTGGGTAAGATCAATTAAATATAGTTCTAGGTCTAGAGAAAGAGAGGAATTCAATAAGAAAGAAAGCTCTAAAAATAAAGTTAGTAAAAGATACTGCTTTACAAAAATTAATTCAAGATGGATCAAAGACCTAAATATAAGATTGAAACAATAAATTGCACAGATAAAACATAGGTACTAAAATTATGAACCTTGGTCTTAGAGAAGAATTTATGAATTTGACCCCAAAGACAAGGGAAATAAAGGCAAAAATAAATGAATGGGATTGTATCAAACTAAAAAGCTTCTGCACAGCAAAAAGAAACTGAAAACAAAACCAAAAGGCAACCAACCAAATGGGAGAAGATATATGCAAGCAACAGCTCCAACAAGAGGTTAATATCCAAAATATATAAAGACCTCATACAACTCAACACCAAACAAAAAACAATCCAATTAAAAAATGGACAGAGGACCCAAACAGACACCACCCCCCAAAGGCATACAATGGCCAACAGAGTTATGAAAAGATGCTCAACTGCGCTAGCTATTAAGGAAATGCATTTCCAAACTACAGTGAGATACCAGCTCGCACCTGTTAGGATGACTGGTAATAATAAGTGTTGGAGAGGTTGTGGATAAAAAGGAACCCTGATTCACTGCTGGTGGGAATGGAAACTGGGACAGCCACTGTGGAGAACAGTATGGAGGTTTCTCAAAATATTCAGAACAGAACTACTATATGGCCCACAACCTCTATTCTGAGTATACACCCAGAAAATTTGAAAACACTTATTCACACATATATATGCACCCCTATGTTCATTGCAGCTTTATTCACAATGGCCAAGAAATGGAAACAACCAAAGTGCCCTTCAACAGATGACTGAATAAGCACAGGGCTAATGCTGGCCTCTTTTCTCTGGTTGGACTCCAGCAGTTGGGGTGGGGCAATGCGGGAGGAGTGAGAGATGAATCTTCAAAGGGTCTGAAATAGATATTTCTATGAAATATCAGGATTCAATTTTGACAAGACAGTGGATATGTTGGGGAGTATGGGAAAGAAAGGGCATCCAAAAACCCAAACGCTGAGCATCCAAAAAAAAATGGTTTGTTATGGCTAACTCAATTATAAAATGAGGAGCATCAGGTACCATCAGGGACATGATCCTGGAACAGCTTAATCCTTTGTCATTGGTCAGTTTATCCTCCCATTTTCCAGGAAAAAATAGTTAACTATTTCTACATAGGAGAATTGTTGGAGCCCCACAGCAGTAAACAATAATTTGATGAAAAGAGAATTTTGTGGGAGGGATTGTCCCTCCTTTACATATTCACAAACCTAATATCCTCACAGTCAGAAAAAAATCTTAATATTCATTCCTCGCATTTTTTTTTTGCTGCAATGATGTTATCTCCTCACTATTCAGTAAATTTTACCTGAGAACCTACCACATGTACATGCACATACATATACAATTTAGTTAGGGATGCTCAATTCACAAAATATGTATCAAGTGCTTCCTATGTGCACAGAATTCTCTTAATGCTGAAGATACAAATATTTTATATATATATATACACACACACACACACATATAGGATCATATATATGTATATATCTCATATATATGATTTAGTTCCCATATATATATACATATATATAGACACACACACACATATATACATATATATATATGATTTAGGTCCCATTTTAAAAGAAACTAAAATCCACAGTGAAGATAGACCTTTTAAATTAATATAAAATAAGGTGAAAAGATCTATAATAGATGCATCTATAAAAAAACAATTAAAACACAAATTGGCAACATTTTCAAGATGAAACAAAATGGTTAAAATTAAGTACAAACTTATAATGTAAAACAGAAAGAAAACATTTGTATAAATGCAAGTTCTAGAGGAAGTGAGAGTTAAACAGAGGAACGGTTATGTTCCAAGCTGGTTAGGAATTAGCTGGGGAGCCAGAACAACAGTGAAATCATGTGTGGGTGGTGGTGGTGATAATTGGGAGTGTAGACAGGAGTCTTGTTTGACAGGAACTGAAATTCCTCCTTAAACAATTCTGAGAGATCAGTAGATGTGCAGAGCTGAACTAAGAAAGGCATTTAAAAATTAGCAAAAATATTACATGGTTTAGAAAGATGGAAATGGGAGCAGAGAAAAATGTTAAGTACAAATACCTTTAGGAATGAAAGGTAGATATGAGGGATTGGGCACAGAGATGAGTGTGATGACAATACGAATAGACGTCAGGAATGGATGGTAGGAATACCATGCATCTTTTGAGTCCCCAGATATACATTAAAAACTGGGTTTTGATGAAGAAGGGTAACACCAAAGGATCAATCCTCATATCAGTGGAGGTCTGGTTCTTTCTTTTGGGGTGAAACACTTTGGAGAAAAAGGGAGGAAAGAGAGGAAGAGGGAGAAGAAGAGAGTTACTAGAAATCAGCATCCATTCTCAGATAACTGTTTTTTTCTTTTCTATAACCAGCAGGGATAAAGTGTGAGACAGCATCACTTGTCTCCAGCAGATTTCTCTGACCAGTAGGTCTTATTTGAAGTCTTGGGTAGAAGTCAAGAAAGACAGGATGACTGAGATAGATGTTGATTAGAAAGGCTGAAAATTTCCTTTGGTGGAGTGAATAAGGAGGTGGTTAGGTGGTTAGTGAAGAGGGACTATTTACAGGTAAAGCAAAATGTGGAGTGAGGACGGGAGGAGCTGGGCATTTAGAATGATAGAGACATGGCACCTGATTTTTTATACCTACATGGGAGGTCCCTGGCCATGATTAAATAGCACAGATAAAAAACCATGGACACTGGTAACTCGCTGCTATTCCTGTCATAGAGCAGATGGAGACTGCAAATGAGATCTATTAGCCCAACTCTGGTTGTCATGGATTTTCACAGACAAATGAAGGATAAATCAAATAAGTTACCATTTCCTTTCTACCAGGCACTGAGTTATGTACTTCCAGACAGTCAATTTCATTTAATTTTCATCATAGCCTTGCAATCAGTGGATTGTATCACACCATATTTTCAGTTAATGGCTGTATTCTGAGCACACTGGAAAATACTGATCACTTAGTAGTGATCAATAAAGATTGATTACTAAGATCTGATCAAGATATTAACTATTTTACACTTATAATACTTTATAGTGAAATAGAGCACCATAAAGCATAAATGTACAACTTAACTGATTATTATGTCAACATCTGTGGAACCACCACCCAGACCAAGAAATGGAACATTGGGCCAACACCCCACAAGCCAGTTACGTGCCTCCTCCCCCACCCCACTGAGATAGCTCACTACCCAGACTTCCACAGCTTCCACTTCCTTGCTTTTCAGTGGACCTCCCCAAGCTGGTATTTATCTCTAAACGTGCAAAGTAGAATCACATAAATTAAATCATACAGTAAGTTCTCTTTTGTGACATTGTTTTTAATTGAGCAGCCAGGAAAAGGTGGTCTTGTCAGTTACTGCTGATTGATCAATTGGGTATCATTATTGAAAAAAGTAAATGAAATTTGACACCCATCTCACACCATCTACAGAATTAATTCCAGTAAAATTATATTTCTGTATGTAAAAAAGTAGTGCAAGAAAGCCCTTAGAAGATAATATTAAGGAATATCTTTATGACCTTTAAGGAAAAAAATTTTTATTTTATTTCTTGTTGAATTTATTGGGGTGATATTGACTAATAAAATTACATAGGTTTCACCCTAGCTGGTGTGGCTCAGGGGACTGAGTGCTGGCCTGTGAACCAACGGGTCACCAGTTCGATTCCCAGTCAGGACACATGCCTGATCCTCAGTAGGGGCTGCTCAAGAGGCAACCACACATTCATGTTTCTCTCCCTCTCTTTGTCCCTCCCTTTCCCTCTGTCTAAAATAAATAAAATATTTTTTAAAATTATATACATTTCATGTGTACAATTGTATAATACATCATCTGTATATTGTACTGTGTGTTCATCACCCCAAATCAAGTCTCCTTCCATCACCATTTATCCTCTCATTACCTTCTTCTACTTCCCCTCACCCTGCTTTCCTTCTGGGAATCACCATACTGTTTGTGTTTATGAGTTTGTTTGTTTTGCTTAATCCCTTCACCCTTTTCACTCAGATCCTCAACACTCCTCCCCACTGACAGCTGTCAGTCTGTTCCATGTATCCATGCCTCTGTTTCTATTTTCTTCATCAGTTTATTTTGTTCATTAGATTCCACATATAAGTGAGATCATATGGTATTTTCTTTCTCTGACTGGCTTATTTCCCTTAGCGTAATAATCTCCAGGTGCATTCACATTGTAACAAATGGTAAGATCCCCTTTTCTTTTACAGCAGAGTACTAACCCACTGTGTAAGTGTACCATAGTTTCTTAATCCACTCATCTACTGACAGGCACTTGGGCTGCAATGAACACAGGGGTGCATATATTCTTTTGGATTAGCGTTTTGGATTTCGTTGGACACAATCCCAGAAATAGAATCTCTGGATCATAAGGCAGTTTCTCCACACTGTTACCTCCATACAGGAGGGAGGTAACTCCATACCATTTTCCACAGTGGCTGCACCAGTCTATGTTCCCACCAACAGTGCACAGGGTTCCCTTTCCTCCGCATCCTCATCAATACTTTTTTGTTGATATATCGATGATAGCCACTCTGACAGGTGTGAGGTAAAGGAGAAAAATATTTTTAAATAGAATCCAAGGTTCATTAATCATATAAAAAGGATTGATCAGTAAGCACAAGTATAACATTGAAATAGGGGCAGTGAGAAATTATTGGGCATAACTAGTGAATGCCATGGGATGCACTAGGAAAACTCCGAAGGACCTTCCATGAGCATGTCATACAGGGGCTGGAAGCCTCTCACGAGCTGGGCGCCAGTCTCTATGGTTAGAAAAGAGAAATGAGAATGACAGAGGAGCACACCCTCGGATACTTTGGATATCACTGAGGGGAAAGGGGCAGTTAAATCTAGGCAACAAGTTGATAAGCAAAATGTGCAAATGCAAAGAGGGGAGGGGAGAATGGCCTGCAGAGACTACCTCCCTAGTCATCACTTCCAAAGTCAGAAAAGGAAACTCTGCCTAACATCCATCTTAAAATCCTCCTGATGCAATGACATCAAGTGAAAAGTGAAATTCAACTGATCACCTGCAAATGACAAGCATTATGCTCAGTGCTCTGTAAGCCATGGAAACATGGAACATAACTGGTGAAATCAAAGAGCAAATACTCATTGAACACCTTCTTTGTTCAAAAGAGTGTGCTAGAGGCTGGGAATGCCAAGATGGAGACCTCAGGAGGATCAACACCTACTGGGAAAGAAGCACACATACAGCACTCACTCCCTGAGTCAGAGACTGTGTGTTCTTTGTGGGCCATCCTCCCCTCATTTCTCAGTTCCCAGAGAAACTCCTGGCTCACAGCAGGGAACCATTAACAGTAGTTGAATTGACAAACAATTTATGAAGAGTAAATAAAAGCATTATAAATTACAATAAAAATACAAGTGAGTATAATTAAAAAGAAACAAGATTTTGAAATATTAGAAATAGGACATATTCACGTAGGTTGGAGTATTTATACAAAATGTGAAAATGTAGCTCATTTGCAGAAGTGAGATTTGTTTTTTTTTTTTTTTTTTTAAATATTTTATTTATTTATTTGTATTGTTTATTTATTTATTTATTTATCTTTAGAGGGGAAGGGAAGGAGAGAGGGAGAGAAACATCAATGTGCGGTTGCCTCCTGTATGTCCCCTGCCGGGAACTGGCCTGGCAACCCAGGCATGTGCCCTGACTGGGAATCGAACCGCGATCCTTTGGTTCGCAGGCCCGCGCTCAATCCACTGAGCTACACCAGCCAGGGCAGAAGTGAGATTTGAAGCAGAGAAGGACAATATGATTCAGAGCAGTACCAGGTGGGGGGAGGTGAATTAACGTGAGGAAAATTCATGTAAGGAGATTGACTGGAGGGAACGCTCAGGTTAAACAGTTACAGATGAGAGCAGATCTGCAGAGAGGACCTGTTGTAGGAAAGGCCGTGGAGCCTGGGCAGAGCAGTTACTTCTTCAAGAAGGTGATGAACTGAAATGTACAAATGCAAAGCAGCAACACCAACAGCTGGTAAGCCAGGCCTCATAGGCACAGGAAGAGCAAGACTAGGGAGGTGGCAGGGAGACCAAGGAGCTTTATTTCTGAATGTTGTGTCTTTACAGGCTTGCACTATTGGATGAGTAGGGAAAGAAAATGAAGAGCATTCTAGAACTGTTTCTTTTATTCCTTCAAGAATAGTATACAAAGATTCAGTCCTTGAATCTCAGATTGCTTCTCCTAGACTCTATTTTTTTTAAAAGATGAAGCTGGTTGATTTGCTGGACTGAGGCCCTTTATGAAATTTCCCATTACTTAACAATTTCCTTTCCATACAGCCAATGAGTGAAGTAACACCACTGGTCTCCACCACATAATGCCACTGCAATAGTCCTAGTGGTGCCAGACAGGGAACCTGGCACTGAGTAGGTCTGCCTTGGGCTGGCCAGTAGTGTGCGGTTCTTGACTTCATGCAGGAAAATTTTCACAACATGAGTCCAGGTTATTGAGAGTATGTTTATTAAAGCTGGGGACAGTGAAACAAGGTAGGGGTTGGCACAGGAGATGCAACAGGAGAGGTAGGTGGGACTGTTTGCTCATGGGGAAGTCAGAGAAAAGGGGGCTTTGGAGACATGTTCAGGGGGTCAGCCTGTACAAGCTGTTGCTGCCCATTGCTCCCCTACTTTCATGTTTAATAGGGTCCCTAAGAGTTTAGGAGATGCGTGTCTTGGGGCAGGGGAGCAGTGAGGGAAGAAGAGCAGCAAGGGAGCTGCTCCCCAGAGGGAGAGCACTTGCGCTGGGTCCTTCACTTGAGGCTTTTCGCTCTTACAGATGGGAATCTTAGGGGAGGACTCAGGGGAGGGTTTTAGCAAAATATTCATCAGTTTTCCAGGTGTGCTGTTTCAGGCTGATGGCCTCTACTGATTGTTCAGCACCACAGCAGGGAGTCATCAGGCATTGCACTTGTTCCTGGAGTCACCCACCTGGTTTTGCTGCTTTTCTGGGCCTGGAGCTGAAATACAACTCAGGTCCAGATGTTATCTTTCATGAGGTGACCTTCTGTATCTGGCTGTAAATTGCTCAGCCATTTGTCCAGCTATCTATCTCAGTCTCCTTGTTCCACTTCTCAAGGAATTTTTTAGCTTTTTACTGTCCGGCTTCACTAGCATGAGTCTGGTTTCAAGATTCTAGGAGAAAGTGAAGTAGGGCGGGTTATGCGTTATGTGGTGAGAGGAAGGTCTAATATCCAGAGTTGGTGGGAAGAAATGGGACATGTCTCTGTGGATTGCCAGGAACTCCCCCTTTTGCTTTTCAAGCATGATTTAATGAATGGGTGTAAGTACTGTAATCAGGATACTTGTTCCTTTTCAGGCATTATTGGAAAGCCCCCTGGCCAGGATTAAGTGGAAAGGAAAATGTTACAATGCTAACATCTCACTGCTTATGGAAAATTAATCTCTGTGATCAGAGCAAGATTGGGAAGACAGGGCAGAGCTAAGAATAGAGAGAGAGGGGAGGCCATCTCTCCATCTGCTGGTTATCATGAAAAAGCGCAGAGTCAGTGATGGAAAATAAAATCAAAGTCAACAATTCTAGGCATTGTTCAATTTTTTCAATTAACCTTTATAACATTCTGAAAATAACATGTTATACCATTTGGGAAGTGATAGTAGGAATATGGGAATTATATCTTAACTTCAAAAAGAAAAAATATTCTCCTTGGAGAACACAAATTTAGTAAAAATGCATTAGTGCTGCAATTGTGCAAAGCATTCTTCAAGGTGCTGGTATTACCAAAATGAATGGGGTCTGCAGATCTTGTTTCCCAAGGGTTCAGCACCTACATAATCTTACTTTAACACACTGTAACAAGAGCTTCAGTAAATTTGTTTAAAACATGCAGTAAGAGTAACTTCCGGCCAAGATGGAGGTGTAGGTAGACACACTGTGCCTCCTCTCACAACCAAAATTAAGGACAACAAAAATTTAGAAACAAAAAAACATCCAGAACACATAGAAAATTGAATTGTACAGAAGTCCGACAACGATTCACCCAGACCGGTAAGAGTAGGGGCAGAGTAGGCGGCTGGTAGAGAGGGATCGAGGCAGGAAAAAGCAGTGGCTAGTGGTCCTGGATGCTCAGAATGCGCAGGCAGTGGTTAGCGAACCCTGGGAGCAGGGAGGCAACAAGCAGACCCAGCGAGGTGCATAAGGCAGCTGACTGTGGTCACACATTCACGCGCAGATAAACCAGGTGAAAATGGGCAGTGAGACAGATTACACAACCCATGGCTCCAGTGCTGGGAAATAAAGCCTAAAAGCGCAGATTGAAAACACTTGTGGGGGTTGAGGTGCCAGGAGAGACTTCAGCTTCACAGAGGGGCCTGAAGTCTAAGAGAGCGAGGAGCAAGCACCATTATTCCCTTTCTGACCCCACCCCCACACACAGCATCACAACTCTGCAACTGGGTTGCCCCGCCCTGGTGAACACCTAAGGCTCCGCCCCTCATACGTAATAGCCATGACCAGACCAAAAACAAAAAGAAAGGAAAAAATGGCTCAAATGAAAGAACAAATCAAACCACCAGAGCCAATACTTTTAAGTGACCAACAGATAGCCAATCTATCAGATGCACAGTTCAAAGCACTGCTGATCAGGATGCTCACAGAATTGGTTGATTTTGCTCACAAATTAAATGAACAAATGAAGGCTACAATATGTGAAATGAAAGAAGTCACATGCGGAACCAATAGAGATGGGAGGAAAACTGAGACTCACATCAATGGAGTGGACCAGAAGGAAGAAACAAACAACCAAACAGAAAACAAGGCAGAAACAAGAATTTTAAAAAATGAGGAGAGGCTTAGGAACCTCCGGGACATTGTTAAACGTCCCAACATCTGAATTATAGGGATACCAGAAGGGGAAGAGGAAGAGCAACAAGTGGAAAACTTATTATTTATTATTTGAACAAATAATAAAGGAGAACTTCCCCAAGCGGGCAAAGGAAATAGACTTCCAGTATGTCCAGGAAGCTCACAGAGTCCCAAAGAAGTTGGACCCAAGATGGAACACACCAAGGCACATCATCATTACAGTACCCAAGATTCAAATGAAGGAGAGAATTCTAGAAGCAGCCAGGGATAAGGGGACAGTCACCTACAAAGGAGTTCTCATCAGACTGTCAGCTGATTTCTCAAAAGAGACCTTACAGGCAAGAAGGGGCTGGAAAGAAATATTTGAAGTCTTGAAAGGCAGGGACCTACATCCAAAATTGCTCTATCCAGCAAAACTGTCATTTAGAATGGAAGGGAAGATAAAATGCTTCTCAGATAAGGTCAAGTTGAAGGAGTTCATCATCACCAAGCCCTTATTATATGAAATGTTAAAGGGACTTATCTAAGAAAAAGAAGATAAAAAATATGAACAGTAAAAAGACAGCAAACTCACAGATATTAACAACCACACCTAAAACAAAAGCAAACTAAGCAAAGAATTAGAACAGGAACAGAACCACAGAAATGGAGATCACCTGGAGGGTTAGCAACAGGGGAGTGGGAGGAGGAGAGAGGGGAAAAGGTACAGAGAATAAGTAGCATAGACAGTGGGTAGAAAATAGACAGGGGGAGGGCAAGAATAGTGTGGGAAATGTAGAAGCTAAAGAACTTCTGACACATGGACATGAACTAAAGGGGGGGAATGTGGATGGGAGGGGGTGTACAGGGTGGAAGGGAATGAAGGGGAAATGGGACAACTGTAATAATATAATCAATGAAATATATTTGAAAAAATGCAGTGGCAGCATAAATTGGTGGAGCCACTAGTTTTCAAAACTGGGCAAAATTTGTTGAAATGTTTTACAAATCTATAAGAACTTTAAAAATTAAAGAATGGACTTCTCTGTTGTGTTAGATAGCAAGACTCATAAAAAGAAGAAAGGGGGTATAATTCAGGCTGATTAAAGGAGAAGAAGGGGTAAAGAAAAATAGACTAAAATAACAAGCAGAGAGGGCAAAGGATGAAGATGCAAGCAGGGAGAAGAGACCTGGCTGATATGAGAGAAAAGTTTTCAAAGAGGAATGAGAACAGATATAAAGAGTGGAACCAACTCAACAAAGCAAAAGAATTGTAGAGCTGCAGGTAGAAAGGGAAATGAACCAATAAGTCATCTTGATAACTCCAGTGTGGTTAGAAGGTTAGGAAGTGACAGAATGGAGGGTTTGGATTTACTGAGCACTAATACTTTCATAACTGTGACAGGAAATATCATCTGTTAAAAAGAGGAGTCTTTTCAGAAAGAATTCATCTTCCCTCTTCTCAGAGATAGTTCTTACAGACTCAGCCCTCAAACCCAGAACCTGCCTCAACATTTAATTAAGGTTCAAGTTAATTCTTTTAAGGAAGGCACTTCAGCTTTTTGTACTGAGGCATTTTAAGAAAGAAAAGCATTCCTGGAAATCCCCATCCCTTCATCGACCTTTCTCTTCAACCAATAGGAATAGAAAGTGAAACAGCATCACTTGTCTCCAACAGAGGTATCTACTAAGAGGGTCTGATCTGATGCCAGGTCCTGGGAGGCAGGTGGAAAAGGGCCACGATGATCACTGTGTGGTGAGTAGAACAGCTGACAACTAGTTTCATGGAAAGAATTAATATGCCATGTGGAGAGCCAAAACACCATGTTTTATAGTGGTGAAGCAGTGTGGAAAGTGAGGATTTGAGTACTCAGTGTTGGGTGGGGAGGGAAGGATACCTGATACTGTTCATGCATCTGTGGGAAGTCCCTGCTTAGTTTGAAAAGAAAGGAAATGGCTATGATGCTGAATTCTCCATGCTAGAGATGCATGATCCACCTGTGGTGGATGAGAAGGAAACTGAGAAAAAGCCCCTGATCCCACGTGCTGATTGTCATAGGACAATTTGAGAGAGTCGTTATTATCACACACTGATTGTCTTGTCCAGTGAAGCAGCACTTCTAGGTATCTTATCTCTCAGTCCTTACCACAAACTTGCATTTTTGTCAACTGCTGAATCTTCTGCACCTGCAATAGTTCTTAACATTCAGTAAGTATCTGGTCAATTAATAAATAAATAAGGAGAATACTAAGAATTAATTAGTTTAAGAGATAAAATATTATAATTATTAGGATTCAAACCCAGCTCTAAGCCCAAAATTCAGGAATTAAATTCATTAGGTTTTCTGTGATCAGAAGAGTATCCAGAGTAAAAACTGACTGCATCTTCATTTTATGGATTTCACACTCCTCAACTTAATTTTTTCTTCCAATATAAATTATTCTGGCACTCGGTTAGTGAATATGTATTGTACAGTAGAAAAGCAGTGTGTTCATTATCATGAGATCAGAATTCAGGCACCTAATCTATATGGTGGTCCAATGATTTACTCTTTTGAGTTTCTATTCCCTCATTGAAATTAAGGGCTTGAATTACATTTTTTATGTTAATGCTGTGGGGAAAACTTGATTCTTCTTGCCAAGGCAGTAAAGAATTGCAGATCAGGACTTCCGGCCAAGATGGAGGCGTAGGCGGACACACTGTGCCTCCTCTAACAACCAAAATTAAGGACAACAAATATTTAGAAACAAGAAAACAACCAGAACTTATAGAAAATTGAACTGTACGGAAGTCCAACAACCATTCATCCAGACCGGTAAGAGGGGCAGAGTCGCGGCAGGAGAAAGTGGAGGTGCGGACCCAGGAACGCAAGCAGCAGCGGCGTGCAATTCCCAGGTGCACAGGCGGCAGCTGGCGGTCCCCGGGCCCACAGGCAGCAGCTGGCGGACCCCGGGCACAGGGGGACAACTGTGCAGAACCAGTGAGGCCACACAAGGCAGCTGGCTGACCAGGTGGCACCACATTCGCGCGCGCAGACAGTCCAGGCAGAGGGGAAGTGGCGGAAGGGACTGAATCCAGGAGAGAGCGGAGCAGGCGCCATTGTTCCCTCTCAGACCCCGCCCCCACATACAGCGTCACAACCCAGCGACTGGGCTGCCCCACACTGGAGAGCGCCTGAGGCTCCACTCCTCACTACGTAACAGCACTCGCGAGTGCGCAGATAATCCGGGTGAAGGGGAAGCGGCGGAAAGGGCCAGAGTCCAGGAGAGAGCGGAACAGGTGCCATTGTTACTTCTCGGACCCTGCCCCCACCTATAGCGTCACAACCCAGCGACTGGGCTGCCCCGCCCTGAGGCTCCACCCCTCAGTACGTAATAGCCGCGACCAGACTAAAACCAAAACAAAACAAAAAAATCCCCACCGAAAAATGGCTCAAACCGGAAAACAAATAAAAGCTCCAGAGCCAATTCCTCTAAGCAGTGAAGAGATAGCCAACCTATCAGATGCACAGTTCAAAGCACTGGTCATCAAAATGCTCACAGAATTGGTTGATTTTGCTCACAAACTAGATGAAAAAATGCAGGCTACAATACGTGAAATGAAGGAAGATGCATGGGGAACTGATAGAGATGGAAGGAAAACTGGGACTCAGATCAATGAAGTGGACCAGAAGGAAGAAACTAACAACCAAACAGAAAACGAGGAAGAAACAAGAATTCAAAAAAATGAGGAGAGGCTTAGGAACCTCCGGGACATCGTTAAACGTCCCAACATCCGAATTATAGGGGTCCCAGAAGGGGAAGAGGAAGAGCAACAAGTGGAAAACTTATTTGAACAAATAATAAAGGAGAACTTCCCCAATCTGGCAAAGGAAATAGACCTCCAGGAAGTCCAGGAAGCTCAGAGAGTCCCAAAGAAGTTGGACCCAAGGAGGAACACACCAAGGCACATCGTAATTCCATTAGCCAAGATTAAAATGAAGCAGAGAATTCTAGAAGCAGCAAGGGATAAGGGGACAGTCATCTACAAAGGGGTTCTCATCAGACTGTCAGCTGATTTCTCAAAAGAGACTTTACAGGCAAGAAGGGGCTGGAAAGAAATATTTGAAATCTTGAAAAGCAGGGACCTACATCCCAAATTGCTGTATCCAGTAAAGCTGTCATTTAGAATGGATGGACAGATAAATCGCTTCTCAGATAAGGTCAAGTTCAAGAAGTTCATCATCACCAAGCCCTTATTATATGAAATGTTAAAGGGACTTATCTAAGAAAAAGAAGATAAAAATATGACAGTGAAAAGACAGCAAACTCACAGCTATTAAGAACCACACCTAAAACAAAAGCAAACTAAGCAAACAGCTAGAATAGGAACAGAACCACAGAAATGGAGATCGTATGGAGGGTTAGCAACAGGGGCGTGGGAGGAGGAGAGAGGGGGAAAAGGTACAGAGAATGAGTAGCATAGATAGTGGGTAGAAAATAGACAGGGGGAGGGCAAGAATAGTATGGGAAATGTAGAAGCTAAAGAACTTATGACACATGAACATGAACTAAAGGGGGGAATGTGGGTGGGAGAGGGTGTGTAGGGTGGAGGGGAATGATGGGGGAGAAATGGGACAACTGTAATAGCATAATCAATAAAATATATTTAAAAAAAAAAAAAAAGAATTGCAGATCAGTAAGTCTATTAGTATGCAAACAAAGTTTATTAGTAGTATGTTCTCAGGGAAGATAATGGCCTTGCCCATGTCGGGAAAATGCCATAGGCAAAGGGCAAAGTAAGGCAAGAGTGGCAAGGCCTCAGGTCCTTTGTCCTGAGGACATATATAGTTGGTGGGATGGGGTGAGGAAGTTACATATTGATTGTTGGGTAAAGGTGGTGCCAGCTTTCCCTCGGAGGGGGAGATGTGATCCAATGATCCCTTAAACATAGGTATCCCAGCAGGGGTGTCCAAACTTTTGGCATCTCTGGGCCACACTGGAAGAAGAAGACATTAAATACATTGCAACACTTAATCACAAAAAAATCTCATAATATTTTAAGTCAATTTACAATTTTGTGTTGGGCCACATTCGTAGCCATCCTGAGCTGCATGCGGCCATTGGGCCTTAGTTTGGATACTTCTGAGGGTTGTTAGCTGAGATTCTTATCTTGTTCCAGATCACATTTGGTCTTCTTTTTATAAAACAAATATGTGACAGGAGACAGTTAAAGTTGAGGCAGTTCCTCAAAGGTATTTATGGGCTCTTTCTGTAAACACTGTGGACTCCTCCGTAAAGCTGACCAGAGGCAGGAAATGAAGTTGTTTCATGAGCTTCTTCTTTGGGCACTGTGGACCCTGTCCTCTTCCCCCTTCCAGACCTTGGGATGAATACACAGTTCAAAGGCCTTCTTTACCAGGTAGTGGAAATGATACGTACAGAACTTCAAGGGCTCCCCTCTTCCTGCACTATCAGGATGTTTCTTGTGATGTTGGAACACCTGCCAATCTTACTACACCAGGCTCAGGACTGCTGAGTTAATGGGTGAGAAGTTTCTCAGGTGAAACCATGCAAAAAAAGAGCACTGCCAGAGGTAATTATGTAACTATAAAAGACACTATTAAAACATATTTTTCTCAATTCCCCTCTTAACTGATTTGAAAATCAAATGTATAAAATAAAAACATGTAACGTTCTATGGAATCTATAACATATAGAAATATATGTGCACTATAGTTGCCAATAACAACACAAAGAGAATGGGTGATGGCAAAGCTATGATGGGTGAAGGAAATGATGACAGGTGATGAAGTAATCATCACAAAAATGCAACCTGGTGTTTGCAATATTCATAAATGTAATACACATGACAGCAATGCCACATAATGAGGGGATGGAAATAGAGCTTTGCAGAAAGGACATTTCTATATATGACTAGAATCAAGTTAGCATCATACTGAAACTGATTATTTTAAGTTAACATGTATATGGTAAACCCTAGATTAATCACTCATATATATATATAAATTAAAATATTACGTTAAAATATTTACTCAGTATAAAAGTGTAATAAAGGTACGATGGAGGAACAAAAAAGATGTGAGACAGAAAAAAATAAAATGGCAGATGTAAATCCAACAACATAAAAATAACTTTAAATGTTAATAGATTAAACAATTAATCAAAAGACAGATGATCAAACTGGATGGAAAAAGTGATCCAACCATATGTTGTTTATAGGAGACACACTTTATATTCAAACACACAAATAGATTAAAGGTAAAAGGATGAATAAAAGATACATCATGAAAGCGACAACTAGAATGGCTACACTGTTAAACAAGTTGATTTTAAAATGGAAGATCTCACTGAAGTCAAAGAAGAACTTACAAGAGGGTACCCCCGCAAAACTGGAATTTATTTATTAAAAAATTGCGTATTTATTCTTACACATTTAAACTTCACCCACATACAAAGTACTCCCCGTTTGATACAGTACGTCTATTGAGACTTTTTTTTTATCAGTATTTTTTAATTGTTGATATTGTACAGTTTTCTGTCTTTTACCCCACCCCAGCCCACCACCCCAGCCCTCCCCACCTTCCTCCGATTTCCACCCCACATAGTTTTTGTCCATGAGTCCTTTATACTTGTTGCTCTAAACCGTTCCCCTTTTCCCCTGAAATTCCCTCCCCTCCCACTCTGGACACTGTCAGACTGTTCTCAAATTCAGTGTCTTTGTTTATATTATGCTTGTTTGTTTGTTTTGTTGATTAGCTTCCTGTTAAAGGTGAGATCATATGGTATTTGTCTTTCACTGCCTGGCTTATTTCGCTTAGCATGATACTCTCCAATTCCTTCCATGCTGTCGCAAAGGGTAGGAGCTCCTTCTTTCTTTCTGCTGCATAGAATTCCATTGTGTAAATGTACCACAGTTTTTTGATCCATTCATTAACTGATGGGCACCTAGGTTGCTTCCAGCACTTGGCTATTGTAAATTGTGCTGCTATGAACATAGGGGTGCATAGATTCTTTTGGATTGGTGTTTCAGGATTCTTAGAATATAATCCAAGCAGTGGAATTGCTGGGTCAAAAGGTATGTCCATTTTTAGTTTTCTTAGAAAATTCCATACTGTTTTCCATAGTGGTTGTACCAATCTGCAATCCCACCAACAGTGCACTAGGGTCCCCTTTTCTCCACAACCTCTCCAACACTTGCTGTTTGTTGCTTTGTTTATGAAGGCCATTCTGACTGGTGTCAAGTGGTATCTCATTGTAGTTTTAATTTGCATCTCTCTGATAGCTAGAGATATCGAGCATCTTTTCATGTGTCTCTGGATCCTCTGTATGTCCTCCTTGGAGAAGTGTCTGTTCACATCCTTTGCCCATTTTTTAATTGGGTTGCTTGTCTTCTTAGAGTAGAGTCTTGTAAGTTCTTTATATATTTTGGAGATCAATCCCTTGTCTGAGGTATCATTTCCAAATATGTTTTCCCATACCGTTGGTTCTCTTTTTATTTTAATACTGTTTTCTTTAGCTGTGCAGAAGCTTTTTAATTTGATGAGGTCCCATTTGTTTATTCTTTCCTTTATGTCCCTTGCTCTAGGGGACGTATCAGTGAAAATATTGCTGCGTGAAATATCTGAGATTTTCCTGCCTATATTATCCTCTAGAATTTTAATGGTGTCATGGCTTATATTTAAATCTTTTATCCACCTTGAATTTATTTTTGTGTATGGTGTAAGTTGGTGCTCGAGTTTCATTTTTTTGCATGTAGCTGTCCAGTTCTCCCAGCACCACTTATTGAAGAGGCTATTTTTGCTCCATTTTATGTTGCTGCCCCCTTTGTCGAATATTAATTGACTGTAGAGACTTGGGTTTATTTCTGGGCTCTCTGTTCTATTCCACTGGTCCACGTGTCTGTTCTTGTGCCAGTACCAGGCTGTTTTGATTACAGTGGCTTTGTAATACAGTTTGGTATCAGGTATTGTGATCCCTCCTACTTTGCTCTTCTTTCTCAAAATTGCTGCCGCTATCCGGGGTCGTTTATGATTCCATATAAATTTTTGAAGTGTTTGTTCTATGTCTGTGAAATATGCCATTGGAACTTTAATAGGTATTGCATTGAATCTGTAAATTGCTTTGGGTAATATGGACATTTTGATAATATTAATTCTTCCGATCCATGAACATGGTATATGCTTCCATTTGTTTGTGTCTTCCTTGATTTCATTCTTCAGTGTTGTGTAGTTTTCTGCATACAGGTCTTTTACCTCCTTGGTTAGGTTTATTCCTAGGTATTTTATTTTTCTTTTTGCTATATCGAATGGGATTTTTTTCTTGATTTCTGCTTCTGCTGTTTCACTGTTGGTATACAAAAATGCCTTTGATTTTTGGATATTGACTTTGTATCCAGCTATTTGGCCAAATTCATTTATTACGTCGAGCAGCTTTTTGGCCGAGTCTATAGGATTTTCTATGTACACTATCATGTCATCTGCAAACAATGATAGTTTTGTTTCCTCCTTTCCAAGTTGGATGCCTTTTATTTCCTTTTCTTGTCTAATTGCTGTGGCTAAGACTTCCAATACTATATTGAATAGAAGTGGTGAAAGTGGACAGCCTTGTCTTGTTCCTGATCTTAGTGGGAAAGATTTCAGTTTTTGCCCATTGAGTATGATGTTGGCTGTAGGTCTCTCATATATGGCTTTTATTATGTTGAGGAATGCTCCCTCTATTCCCACTTTGCTGAGTGTTTTTATCATAAATGGGTGTTGTACTTTATCAAAAGCTTTTTCTGCATCTATTGATATGATCATGTGATTTTTGTCTTTGCTTTTGTTTATGTGATGTATTACATTTATTGATTTGCGAATGTTGAACCATCCTTGCATCCCTGGGATGAATCCCACTTGGTCATGGTGTATGATCTTTTTAATGTATTGTTGGATGCGGTTTGCCAATATTTTGTTGAGGATTTTAGCGTCTACATTCATCAGTGATATTGGCCTGAAGTTTTCTTTCTTTGTTATGTCTTTATCTGGTTTTGGGATTAGGATGATGCTGGCTTCATAAAAAGAATTTGGGAGTCTTCCATCATTTTGGATTTTTTGGAATAGTCTGTGAAGGATAGGGGTTAGCTCTTCCTTAAATGTTTTGTAGAATTCTCCTGTGAAACCATCTGGTCCAGGGCTTTTGTGTGCCGGGAGTGTTTTGATTACTGATTCAATTTCACCAGTTGTTATTGGTCTGTTCAGGCTTTCTGTTTCTTTTTCATTGAGTTTTGGAAGGTTATATTTTTCTAGAAACTTGTCCATTTCACCTAGGTTTTCAAATTTCTTGGCATACAGTTCTTCATAGTAATTTCTTACAATCCTTTGTATTTCTGCAGTGTCGGTTGTAATATCTCCTCTTTCATTTCTGATTGTGTTTATTTGAGTCCTCTCTCTTTTTTTCTTGATGAGCCTGCTTAAAGGCTTGTCGATTTTGTTTATCTTTTCAAAGAACCAGCTCCTGGATTCATTGATCCTTAGGATTGTGCTTTTAGTCTCTATGTCATTTAATTCTGCTCTGATCTTGGTTATTTCCTTCCTTCTACTTGCCCTGGGCTGTCTTTGTTGTTGTTCCTTGAGTTCTTGTAGGCGTAGGGTTAAGTCGTTTGTTAGAAATGTTTCTGTCTTCTTTAGGTAGGCCTGTATTGCTATGAACTTGCCTCTGAGGACTACCTTCATTGTGTCCCATAAGTTTTGGGTTGTTGTGAGTTCATTTTCATTTGTTTCCAGAAACTTTTTGATTTCCTCCTTAATTTCATTCTTTACCCATTCATTGTTTAATAGCATGCTATTCAATCTCCATGATTTTGATGATTTGGGGATTTTCCCCATCAAGTCGGTTTCTAGTTTTAGTCCCTTGTGGTCGGAGAAAATGCTTGGTATGATATCAATTTTCTTGAATTTGTTGAGGCTTGTTTTGTGTCCTATCATGTGGTCTATCTTTGAAAATGTTCCATGTGCGTTTGAAAAAAATGTGTATTTAGTTTCTTTGGGATGGAGGGCACTATATATATCAGCTAAGTCCAATTCGTCTAGAGTACTGTTCAATGCCACAATATCTTAGCATTTTTTTCTTTTAGATTTTATTTATTTATCTTTAGAGGGGAAGGGAAGGAGAGAGGGAGAGAAACATCAATGTGCGGTTGCCTCTTTTATGTCCCCTGACGGGAACTGGCCTGGCAACCCAGGCATGTGCCCTGACTGGGAATCGAACCGCGATCTTTCGGTTCGCAGGCCCACGCTCAATCCACTGGGCTACACCAGCCAGGTCAATGCCACAATATCTTTGTTGATAATTTGTTTGGAAGATCTGTCCATTTTTGACAGTGGGGTGTTAAAATCTCCTACTATAATTGTGTTGCTGTCAATATCTTTCTTGAAGTCCTCTAAGATTTTCTTGATGTATTTAGGTGCTCCTATGTTGGGTGCATATATATTTACAATGTTTATGTCTTCTTGGTGGATTCTTCCCTTGAGTATTATGAAGTGACCTTCTGGGTCTCTCTTTATAGCTCTTCTTTTGAAGTCTATTTTGTCTGATATGAGTATTGCTACCCCGGCCTTTTTTTCCTGTCCATTTGCTTGGAAAATTTGTTTCCAGCCTTTCACTTTAAGTCTGTGTAGGTCTTTTGTCCTGAGGTGGGTCTCTTGTAGGCAGCATATGTGTGGGTCATGCTTTCTTATCCAGTCAGCTACTCTATGTCTTTTGATTGGAGCATTTAATCCATTTACATTTAAGGTTACTATTGATAGGTACTGATTCATTGCCATTTTCGTATCTGTGTTCCTCACTCTCTCTTTTCCTTTCTTTCCTTAAAGCAGTCCCTTTAGTATCTCTTGTAGTACTGGTTTGGTAGAGGTGTATTCTTTTAGACTTCTTTTGTCTGGGAAGCTCCTTATTTGTCCTTCTATCTTGATTGAAAGCCTTGCTGGATAAAGTAGTCTTGGTTGTAGGCTTTTGGTTCTCATTACTTGTAATATTTCTTGCCATTGTCTTCTGGCTTGGAGCGTTTCCATTGAGAAGTCAGTTGCTAACCTTATCGGGGCTCCCTTGTATGTTACTTCCTTTTTCTCCCTTGCTGCCTTTAAGATTCTCTCTTTGTCTTGGAATTTTGCCATTTTAATTAGGATGTGTCTTGAAGTGGGCCTGTTTGGGTTCCTCTTGATAGGGACTCTCTGTGTTTCCTGGATTTGTGTGACTTTTTCTCTCACCAAATTAGGGAAGTTTTCCATCATTACTTTTTCAAATAGGTTTTCTATCCCTTGCTCTTCTTCTTCTCCTTCTGGTATTCCTATTATACGGATATTATTACGTTTCATGTTGTCTTGCATTTCTCTTAAACCCTCTTCATTCTTTCTGAGCCTCTTTTCTTTTTCTTGCTCTATCTGGCTGTTTTTTTCTACTTTGTCCTCCAACTCACTGATCCGGTCTTCTGCTTCATCGATTCTGCTTTTCATTCCTTCTACTGTGTTCTTCAGCTCAGAAATTGTATTCTTCATTTCCTCTTGGCCCTTTTTGATAGTTTCTATTTCCTTTTTCATGTTGATATAGTTTGCACTGAGTTCATCGTAGCTTCCCTGTAGTTTCTGGTAGCTCATTGAGAGCTCATGGAGCTTCCTGACAACCATTTCTTTGAACTCCTTATCTGATAGTTGAGTTGCCTCTGTTTCATTTAGCATTCTTTCTGGGGCTTCCACCTTTTCTTTCATTTGGGGATTGTTTCTTTGTCTTCTCATTGTTTGTGAGACTCTTCTTGTAAACCTCTGCTTCTTAAGTTGATCTGTTCTGGCTACCTACGTTTATGGTGTGAACTTCTGTGGTGGAATACCTGTGAGATTCAGTGTTATAGTCTTCTTCAGGTATCCTGGTGTTCACAGCTTCCACTGTCTCAGCTGTGGGAATAACCCCTCTTTTGGTCCAACTCTGGTTTTTCCACAGTTCTAGGAGTTCTTTGCCTCACTCGTGGGTATTCAAAAAGAGAAAAGAATAAAGTGAAAAAAGAAGAGAGAGAAAAAAGAAAAAAAAAAGAGGAGGGAAGGAGAGATAGAATTGGAAAGAAAGGAAGAAGGAATAAAGCCAGAAAGAAGTAAAGAGAAGCAAAAGGAATTGAGGGATAAAAAAGGTAGAAGTAATAAAGAAATAAAAAATATATAATCAAAACAAAACAAAAAGAACCCCACAAAAACGAAAAACGAACCAAAACAAACAAACAAACAAAAAACCCAACTAAGCAGACAAAAAACAACTATCAAAAAAAACCCCACAAAACAAAATGAAACAAAACACCCCCCCCCCAAAAAAAAGAATAAGAAGAAAAAAAAAAAATCTCTTGCTATTTTCACACAGGCCAAACTGGATTTTCTGGACTTGCTGGCTGTAGCAGGCTGCGAGGCGACTCGTACCGCTTTTCTCCCTGTTCCTCAACTCAGTCAGCTTTGGGCTACTGTCCTCAGTGCCAGCCCAGCACTGTCCCCAGGGCTAATGGCGTACTCTCCATGCAGGGCCTTGGGTGTGATTTCTGAGCCTCCTGCAGGGGGCGAGCTTTCCAGAGTTTATGGGTTTCAGCTGGAATCTCTTACAGATCCATCCCTCCCTGAGCCTATTGCTGTGAGCTCCGGGTCTCCTACAGGGCGCAGGCGCCCGCCTGAGACTACGAGCGTGGGCTCCGAGAGTTTCCCGAGTTGCGCGCACTCACCCCAGGATCACAGATGTGAGCTCCGGGTCTTCCAGAGTCCCCTTCTCTAGTTGCACAGTCGCCTCTGGCCGCAGGGCTGCTTCCAACCCGGTCACAGAGCCGCCTCCGGTCGCGCGGCCGCCTCCGGTCCGTTGCAGAGCCGCCTCCGGTCTCTCGGCCTCCTCCGGTCCATTGCAGAGCCCCCTCCGGTCGCGCGACCGCCTCCGGTCGGTTGCAGAGGCCCCTCCGGTCGCCGGGCCACCTCCGGTTGGTTGCAGAGCTGCCTCCGGTCGCTGGGTCGCCTCTGTCCCGTCTCAGGGCCACCTCCGGTCGCTCGGCTGCCACGTCTAGTTTTCCAATGACTGCTACGGATTTTGATCTCCTATTTTCATATATACTGTGGTATTGTTGGCTATCTGCTCTGTTCCTCTGTAGATCAGTTAGGTTTTTCTCCCATGTGCAGGAGGAAGGACAATCTGCGTCCTCCTACCATGCCGCCATCTTGAACCCCCCTATTGAGACTTTTTTCCACTGCTCAGAACAGTTTTTGAACTTGTCGATTTTGATGCTTTTTAGTGCTTCTGCCGTTTTTGTTGCTGTTGTTGTTGTTTGTTTCACCTCTTCCCCATTAGCAAAATGGCAGGTGTGCTTATTAATTCACTGACCATGAAATGGGCAAACGCATTGAAAGAGTCTTCAAAAAAAATTTTACTGAAGCTGAACGCAGCCTCTCACCAAAATACCAGCTGGTACACTGGTACAGATGGGTTCCTGCAACACTCACCTGGCAGGGGCCCACTCTGTACTACAAGAGGCCCATCCTCCAGGAGGTAATTCAGTTTTTCTTTAGGTCCCTCCTAGTATATGCACCTAATAACAAAACACCAAAAATGTGACAGGAATAATAACTGGAGACGTCAATATTCCTTTTTCAGTAATGGATAGAACAACCAGACAGAAGAGTAACAAAGGGACAGAAGGTCTGGATAACACTACAAACCAACCTGACCTCACCAGCACCTGCAGAACCCTTCGCCCAACAGTAACAAGATGCACATTCTTCTCAAGTGCACATGGAACAGTCTTCAGGGTAGACCATGTGGTAGGCAATAAAACAAACACCATTACATTTAAAAGAACAGAAATATTACAAAATATATGGTTTCTAACCCCAGTGGAATGAAGTTAGAAATCAAATGGGGAAAATGTGTGAAGTAAATATTTAGAAATTAAACAACACATCCCCAAATAACCAATGGGTCAAGTAAGAAATCAAAAGGAAAACTAGAAAATACTTTGGGGCCCAGCAGGTATAGCTCAATAGGTTGATCATGGGCCAGTGAACCAAAGGGTCACAGGTTTAGTTCCCAGTCGGGGCACATGCCTCCATTGCAGGCCAGGTCCCCAGTAGGGTGTGCAGAACAGGCAGCCACACATTGATGTTTCTCTCCTTCTCTTTCTCTTTCCCTTCCCCTCTTGCTAAAAATAAATAAATAAAATCTTAAAAAAATACTTTGGATGAATAAAGATGAAGGCACAATACACCAAAACTTATGGGATACATGTGAAAGAGTGCTTAGAGGAAATTTTATAGCTGTAGATATATACATTAAGAAACAAGTAAGGTTTTTAAAAACCAGTCATTTAACCTTGCACCTTGAGACACTGAGAAGGATGGCATCAATAAGATGGAAGTCCAGGAGGTACCAATTCATGCCTCCCCCACAAAAACAACAAATAAGCAACAATAGAACAAAAAAATAGCTCTGAGAAAGTTCTGGAATACAACAAAAATGCAGCAAAACCCTGCAGTGCTCAAAAACCAGGAATGACCACGTAGAAAACTACAGGAAGCATTTTATTCTTGTCACCCCACTTCCTAGTCCATAGCAGCTTGATGCCAAGAGGGATCCCCTCAGAAGAATTGTACTCCACATGGAGAGGGAGAGCAGAAGAACCCTAGTAAACCTCATCACTGTGAACATTTGCAGCCTTTGCTACAGAGGTCTCCCACAGTCTTCACCAAATCTGGTTCTATCTGACTGAAATACCTGGAGTTTGTCTCCCAGACTTGCTCCCCAGAGCTGGAACTGTCACTGAAGGGGGACCTGCCTCCAGGGACTCCAGTCACTGCAGTGCCCCACTCTCTGGCCCCCACATACATACACCAGCATTGCCACTGCTCTGCACCCCGCCCAGGCCCCAGGGCATGACTTTGTTCCATCGTCAGGAAAGCCTACAACTTCCCGGAGCACCGCTTTAGGTGGCCTCTCTGAACCATCATTGTTGGCAGCCCTGCTGTTTCCCTGAGCCCTCGCCCCACCAGTTCTGACTTTGGCTTTATTGGAGCACCACCTCACATTGCTTCTGTCCAGTGAATACTTCCAAGGCCAGAATTAAGGTTTTGACCCACCATTCTCCAGCTGCCCCCTAGGCTCAAACCACTGCTGTGCTTTGTCACCCCAGAACCCATGCTGCTGCTGTTTCACCCACCCACCCCCACCGCTGAGCTGCCGGAGTCACTGCAGAAAGCTGCTGAGACCCAGATCCCAGTTTAACTGGAGATCCACACACATCCACACCTCAGACACCAGTGCCACTGCCTCAAATGCACTTCTGTACCTCAGGACCCAGGCACTGTGGGGGTTCTTCATGCACCTGATTCCAGGACCCGGGCTCAGTTACAGAACACTATAGCAGATGCCAATAAAGATTCCTAGGCTAGAACTTTCATCCATGGGCAAAAAAAAAGAAGGGGGAGGGGCAGGAATAACCCAGCAACAATTGCCTCTGAGGACCCCAACAGCTCTACCTTCCACTTCCACCCACAAAACCTATGAAGTCTTGGCCACAGACAACCAGTACATAATGGTTGACATTGCACTAATCCAACAGACCCGCACAGGGACTTTCTACTCTGATTCCTGAGAAATGAAGATGCTGCATCCCACTCATCTGGCACCATCGCAGCCAACATGACAGTCTTCCAGCAACTGAAACCAAAGAAACGGAGACCTGAAAGTTGTCTGAAAATGATTTCAAAATAATTGTTTTAAGAACGATCAGTGAGAATCTACACAGACAATTAAAGCAACTCAGGTAAACAATACATGAACTCAATTAAAAGTTCAATGAGGAGATAGAAATCATTAAAATGAAAAGCAGTAAATAAAACTTCTGGAGCTGAAAAATACAATCAATAAAATGGAAAAAATGCAATGGAGAGCCTCAACATGAGGCTCAGCCTGGCAGGGTTAGTGGACAGGCACCGCCCAGGAGCAGGGCTGCCTCAGGCTGGTGGTTCATGTGTGGGTTCTTGACTTCATGTTCATGAAGGAAAGATTTCACAACAAAGTCCAGGTGATTTTGAGAATACATTTATTAAAGCTGGGGACAGTGTAACAGAGGAAAGACTTAGGGCAGAAGAAGTAACAAGAGAAGGTGTAGGCAAGCTGCTTTGGCTCCCTAGAAAGTTATAGGAAAGGAGTGAGCTAAGGCGAGGCTGCTGTTAGCCCACCGGGAAGTCAAAGGAAAGGGGGCTCTGGAGACAGGATCAGGGTTAAGCTCAGGTCAGCCTGCGGCTGCCCCTGTTCCCCTGGCTGCAAGTCTCCTTGGGACCCTTAGAGTTTAGGAAGAAATAAAAAGTTCATGCCCAACAAGGGGCATGAACATGCTACAGGGCTATCAAACTCATTTTCACCAGGGGCCACATCAGCCTCGTTGCCTTCAAAGGGCCAAATGTAATTTTAAGGCTGTATAAATGTAATTACTCCTTAACAGTTAAGCGAGAGCTCTTTCCCATGCTGCCGCCAGGTAGAAACAAGGTGGAGGGCTGAATTTGACCCGCAGGCCTTACGTTTGCCACCTGTGCCCTAGGGTGAGCCTGCACTGCATCTTTGTTCTGAGAGCCTTTTATTATCTTCTTTCTGTGGGTGAAAACCTTAGAGGAGAGATTTAGCAGAACATTCCTTAGTTTTCTATTGCATTTTTAATATACTGATGTGTCAAAATGAGCACATAGCAGGGTTGGGGGTATTCTTTGGTCTGCTATACTGTTTTACTTTTATCTTGGGTCTGTCTGGCTTTTAATGGAGTTTTTTGTCATTTATTTCCCTAACTTCATTTGTCCTTGGCACATGTAACATTAGTAGGGTCTTTGTTCTTTATTTGTCAGGCCAGAGAGATTTAAGCCATGTATTCTCTGGTTAAGAAGGAGAGGTATAAACAGTTCACTCTTGTGTCCCTGGTTAGGGGAGATAAGTTTTTGCGATTCACCGGCTGGCTTCAAGTTGCTCAAACTGTTTGGCCGTGTTTGATTTTTGTGTCTCCGTTTCCCCATTCAACTTGCCCAGGAATTTTCCTAGTTTCTTACTATCCTGCCTCAGCAGGAAAAAGAATCTGTAAACATAAAGACAAGTCTCTTGATTTTGTACAGTCAGAGGAGAATAAAGAACTTTAAATGAATAAGGGTTTAAAAAGTCTATTATGGGTGCCATCAAAAAACCCATTATTAAGTATTATAGGAATCTAAAAGAAATGAAAGAGAGAGAGAGAGAAAAGGACAGAAAACTTACTTAAAGAAATAGTATCTAGCCCTGGCTGGGTGACTCAGTTGGTTGGAGCATCGTCCCACACACCAGAAGGTTGCAGGTTCGGTTCCCAATCAGGGCGAATATGAGAGGCAACTAATCAACGTTTCTCTTTCACACTGATCTCTCTGTCTCTGTCTCTCTGTCTCTCTCTGTCTCTCTCTCCATCCCCTCTTTCTCAAATCAATTTTTAAAATATCCTCAGGTGAGGATTAAAAATAATAAATCTATTTTTTTAAATGGAAAGACAGAAAGAAATGCTATATAAAGCCATTCCATCCTGGATCAGAGTGGACTGGAATTGTTCCAGGACAGACTAGGTCGTGAGGCTCCATGGAGAGAGCTGAAGGCACAGCCTCCAGAATCCCTGTGCTGAGTCCCTCTCCTGCACCACCCACAGGCTTCATCTTTCCTGGGTTGAGCCCCTGCATACTGCATCAGCCTGGACGAATGCACTAGCCCAATCGTCCTGACTCCCTATCGCCACACTCTGTCAAGCTCATGCCTTGTGCAGAAGTCTGCTGCTCAGCCTGGGGTGTAGACTTTCTTAAAGAGCTCCAGGGTGAACTTAGGAGGAGTCAAAGACAGAGTTCTATGGTTCTGGGGTAGGAGCAATTTCCCCTCCCCTGCCATGTGCCCCAGTCCACCAGAGAAGTGGCACCTTGCCACCCTCACCAACTCGGACTCATCGCTGAGTCCGAGCAGCGATGCCCTGCCCTGCCTACGGAGAACCACTAGCTCCACCTTCCTGACTCCCTGTCGCCCTGCCCTGCTTAGCTGGCATTCTGCAATATTATCAGCTGGCTGTGGCCAGCTGGGTCCCACAGTGTAGAATTTTGGAGGAGACCCTAAAGGAGGTCTGGGAGACTCTGGGAAAGACAAAGTTCGTGGCTCCTAAGAGGTTTTCATTTCTCCCTCATACTCCTGACCAGCAGCACCACTACTGTGCAGAGACCTCCCTTCACAGGGCCAAATATCTCTCTTCCTGGGCCTGATAAAATCTGGCCTCACCTTGACTTGAGACCCCACCACAACACAAAGGTCTGGAGGCATCCACAGGCTGGTGGCTGGTCTTAGTGTTCCCTGAGTCTATTGCTGCGTAGCCCAGACCCAGCACTGGCACTGAGTTTGAATCTGTATTAATCTGCTGCACACCGCTCGCCCCAACCTACCTCACACAACTCTCGTACCACCAGAAGCTCTTTTAGTCATTGAATCTAACAGGCAGTTGACATACGAAAAAGGATTACAGGAAAACTTGGGCTTTTGCTGAACTTCCCTGAGCCCAGCACAGCAGCCACAAATTGTGGATCACTTTGTAACTCTAAACAGGCAGCTCAGGGCCAGTCACAGGGAGTACCTGACGTTGACTAACACCAGGGTTTCCCAAAGTAGCTGCACAACCAAAACCCTGTGTGGGAGAATTTAAAACACATCAGGGCACAACCAAAGGGAAGTCTCAGCTGGCACCAGATTCTGCTGAGCAAATTTCAGTTTGTGGGATCAGTCTCCTCACAGTAGCTCATACATTACGAGTGGGGTTGACCCTCACAGTCAGCCAGCCAGAGAGGCAAGCCCACATGCAAACAAGGTAACAGCAATCCTAGACTCAATTACAAGAGGATGATTCATATAACACACTCAAGGGACATTTCTGGAACACCCGGTTCAGATCATCAAGGAGATGGTAACAGTGAGCCCCACATGGCAACCACTACATAAGGCATCACACCAAGACAGGGAAGCACAGCAGATCTATCTAATGCACAGTAACAAACACAGTGAGGCAGCAACAATGAGGAGGGAAAAAAATGCCCGCCCAAAATGTAAAAACAGGAGATATCCCAAGAAAAAGATCTAAGTGGAATGCAAGCAGGCAAGTTACCAGATAGAGCTCAAAAAAAAAAAAAAAAAAAGGTTATAAGGATATTCAAGGAACACAGGAGAAGAATGGATTAACTCAATGAGAACTTAAATAAAAGAATAGAAAACATTAAAAAAAAGACATAAGAAGTCAGAAATGAAAAATAATATATTTGAAATGAAGAATACACTAGTGAAGGTTAAATGAAGCAGAGGATCAAATCAGCCATCTGGAAGACAAGGTAGCAGAAAACACCCAATTAGAGCAGCAAAAAGAAAAAATAATTCTTAAAAAAAAAAAGGATAGCCTAAAGAACCTCTGGGACAATGTCAAGCATAACAACATCCACATCATAGAGGTGCCAGAGGACAAGAAATAAAGCAAGGGATCAAGAACCCATTTGAAGAAATAATGACTGAAAACTTCCTTAATCTGGTGAAGGAAAAAGATACACAAGTTCAGAAAGCACAGAGAGTCCCATCCAAGATGAATCCAAAGAGGCCCACATCATGATATATCGTAATTAACATGGCAAAGATTAAGGACAAAGAGAGAACTTTACTTATTTTCTTTTTTTATTGTTGTTCAATTACAGTTGTCCCCATTTTCCCCACATTACTCTCCTCTACCCTACCCATCCCCACCTCTCACATTCAATCCTCCTTCTCTCATTGTCTTTACCCATGGGTGCTTTATACATGTTCCTTGACTTGACCCTTCCCTTTCTTTCCTCTGTTATCCACCCCATCCTGCCCCTCTGGTCACTGTCAATTTGTTCTTTAGTTCCATATCTCTGGTTCTATTTTGCTTGCTTGCTTGTTTTGTTGATTAGGTTCCACTTATAGGTGAGATCATATGGTATTTGCCTTTCACTGCCTGGCTTATTTCACTTAGCATAATGCTCTCCAGTTCCATCCATGATGTTGCAAAGGGTAGGAATTCCTTCTTTCTTTCTGTTGCATAGCATTTCATTGTGTAAATGTACCACAGTTTTTTGATCCACTCATTTACTGATGGGCACTTAGGCTGTACCCTAAGAATCCTGAAACACCAATTCAAAAGATCCTATGCACCCCAATGTTCATAGCAGCACAATTTATAATAACCAAAGAGAGAATTTTAAAAGATTGAAGGAGATTCATTTAAAATTGAAGGAGAAATAAAAAACTTCCCAGACAGAAAAAGGTAAAGAAATTCATTAGCACCAAACTAGTATTACAGGAAATGTTAGAGTCTTCTTTAAGAAGAAGAAAGAAAGAAGAACATAGTTATAAAGATTAAATGGCGAGAAATATGTTCCTGTCAATAACCACTTTAAATGCAAATGTATTAAATGTTCCCCCCAAAAAAGACATAAAATAGCAGAATTAATAGATACTGTCTACAAGGGACCCACCTGAGAATGAACAATAAGCACAGACTGAAAGTAAAGGTATAGAAAAAGATATTTCAAGCAAATGGAAAAAAAAAAACATCTGGGATAGAAATATTTATATCAGACAAAATAGACTTTAAAACAAGTCTATACTTTGAGAATAAAGGGAGAAAAATTGGGACAACTATAATAGAATAACAATAAAATATTTAATTGAAAGGCTGAGGCTATAAAAAGGACACTGCATAATGATAAAGGAATCAATGCAACACAGAATACAACTCTTCCAAACATTTATGCATTTAACATAGAAACACTTAAACATACAAAGCAAATCTTAATAAGTGTAAAAGAAGAGATTGACAGTAATACAGTCTTGGTAGGGGGTTTTAACACACCAAATACATCAGTGGGCAGATCCTCCAACCTCAAAATTAACAAGGAAACAGCAGCCTTAAGTGACACACTATAGCAGATTAATTGAATTGATATTTTCAGAACATGTCACCCCAGAGCAGCAGAATATACATTCTTTTCAAGTGCTTATGGAATATTTTCTAAGCTAGACCATGTGTTAGAACACAGAACAAGTTTCAATAAATTTAAGAAGATTGAAATCATGTCAAGCATTTTCTCCAAGCACAATGGTATGAAACTAGAAATCAATTACCAAAAAATCCCTGAAAATCATCTTACTAAACAAGGAATGGGTTAACAATAAGATCAGGGGGAAAAAAGTTACCCAGAGACAATGAAAATAAACACACAACCTAAAATCTATGAAACGCAATGAAAGCAGTCCTCAGAAGGAAGTTCATAGCATGACAGGCCTACCCCAAGAAGCAAGAGAAGTCTTAAGTAAACAATCTAACTCTGCATGTAAAAAACTATTAAAAATAACAATGAATAAAGCCCAGGGTAAGTAGAAGGAAGAAAATAAT
Organism: Glossophaga mutica; assembly: GCA_039655065.1. Classification (NCBI taxonomy): domain Eukaryota; kingdom Metazoa; phylum Chordata; class Mammalia; order Chiroptera; family Phyllostomidae; genus Glossophaga; species Glossophaga mutica. Next base: position 108,796,767 of record CM077306.1, read on the forward strand.
GAAGATCAGAGTAGAAATAAATGATACAGAGAACAACAACAAAAAAAGATCAATAAAACCAAGAGCTAGTTCCTTGAAGACAAATGTTTAACCAGACTCATCAAGAAAAAAAGAGAGAGGCTCCAAATAAATGAAATCAGAAATGGATGGGGAGAAGTAACAACTGACATAATAGACTACAAAAGGGTTGTAAGAAATTACTATGACAATCATATGCCAACAAATTGGACAATCTGAGCAAAATGGACAAATTCCTAGAAATGTACAATCTTCCAAAACTGAATCAGGAAGAATAGGAAAACCTGAATAGATTGATTACAACCAATAAAATTGAAGCAGTAATTTAAAAACTCCCTGCAAAAAAAAGTCTGGAACTAGATGGCTTCACAAGCAAATTTTGACAAACATTTAAAGAAGAACTAACACTAGTCCTTGTAACCATTCTAAAACTTTCAGGAAAAGGGAAGACTCCCCAACTCTTTTTATGAGGTCAGCATTATCGTAATTCTAAAACCAGATAAAGACACTACAAAGAAAGAAAATTATAGGCCAATATTCCTGATGAACACAAATGCCAAAATCCTCAACAAAATATTAGCAAACTGGATCCAGCAATACATTAAAAAGATCACACACCATGATCAAATAGGATTTATCCAGGGATGCAAGGTTGGTACAATGTTCACAAACTAATTAATGTGATACATCACATAAACAAAATGAAAGACAAAAATCACATGATCATATCAATAGATGCAGAGAAAGCATTTGATAAAATCCCACACTCATTTATGATAAAAACTCTCAGCAAGGTAGGAATAGAGGGCTCATACCTCAACATAATATGACATATATGACATATTATAGGCCATATATGACAAATCCAGAGCTAACATTTTACTCAATAGGGAAAAACTGAAAGTGTGTCCCTGAAGATCAGGAACAAGATAGAGATGTCCATTTACAACATAGTACTGGAAGTCCCAGCCACAGCAATCAGACAAGAGGAAGGATCAAGTCATCCAAACTGGAAATAAAGAAGTAAAGCTCTCATTTGCAGATGACATGATACTCTATATAGAGAACCCTAAGGACTCTACCAAAAAAAACCTTCTAGAACTGATAAATGAATTCAGTGAAGTAGCAGAATACAAAATATTCAGAAATTACTTGAATTTTCATATATCAATAATGATCTATCAGAAAGGGAAACTAAGAAAACAATCCCATTTGCAATTACACCAAAAAAATAATTAATTAAATACCTAGAAATAAATCTAACCAAGGAAGTAAAAGACCTGTACTCAGGAAATTATAAGCAACTGAAGAAAGCAATCAAAGAAGATACAAGTAAATGGAAGTGTATATTGTGTTTGTAGATAAGAAGAATTAATGTCATTAAAATGTCCATATTATCCAAAACAATCTATAGATCCAATGCAAATCCCTGTCAAAATACCAATGGCATATTTCTCAGAACTAGAACAAATAATTTAAAAATTTATATAGAATGACAGCAACAACAACAACAACAAAAACTCAAATAGCCACAACAATCTTGAGAAAGAAGAACAAAGTCAGTGCCTATATAAAATGGAATATTACTTGGCCATAAAAGATGAAATCTTATTATTTGGGACACAATGGATGGATCTAGATGGTATTATGCTAAATGAAATAAGTCATACAGAGATAGACAAATAGCATATGATTTTACTTACCCATTGAATATAAAGAATAAAATAAACAAAACAGAAATAAACTCATAGAAACAGAGAAAAAAACTGATGTTTGCCAGATGAGAGAGGGATCGAGGGCTGGGTGGAAGGGTGAAAGCATTAAGAAGTGCATATGAAACGATGCTCAGCATCACTATCCATCAGAGAGATGCAAATTAAAACCACAATGAGATACCACTACACACCAGTCAGAATGGCCATCATAAACAAATCAACCAAGAACAATGAGGTTGTAGAAAAAAGGGAACCATAGTATACTGTTGGTGGGAATGAAAACTGGCACAACCACTATGGAAAACAGTATGGAGTTTCCTCAGAAAACTAAAGATGGAACTGCATTTTGACCTGGTAATTCCACTGCTGGGATTATGGCCTAAGAATCCTGAAACACCAATTCAAAAAATGATCCTATGCACCCCAATGTTCATAGCAGCACAATTTACAATAGCCAAGTCCTGGAAACAGCCTAAGTGCCCATCAGTAAATGAGTGGATCAAAAAACTGTGGCACAATTACACAATGAAATACTAGGCAGCAGAAAGAAGGAGCTCCTACCCCTCACAACAGCATGGTTGGAACTGGAGAGCATTATGCTAAGTGAAATAAGCCAGGTGGTGAAAGACAAATACCACATGATCTCACCTATTAGTGGAACATAATCAACAAAATAAACAAGCAAGCAAAATAGAACCAGAGAAATAGAAATAAAGAACAAACTGACAGCAACTAGAGGGGAGGGGGAAGGGCGATAACGGGAAAGAAGGGGAAGGGTCAACTCAAGGAACCTGTGTAAAGGACCCATGGACAAAAACAATGGGGGAGGGAGAACTGAATGTGGGAGATGGGGGGTGGGTAGGGCAGGGGATAGTAATGGGGGAAAAATGGGAACAACTGTAATTGAACAACAATAGGGAAAAGGAGAGAAAGGTAAAAAATAAAAAGATGTGGATTCTAGAAAGAGTTGAACCCATAGAAGCAAGAGAGTAGAATGGTGGTTGCCAAAGACTGAGGTGTGGGGGAAAGGCAAATGTCGGTCAAAGGGTACAAAGCTCAGTTATATCAGGTGAATAACTTGTAGAGATCAAACGTGCAGCATGGTGACTGTAGTTAATAGTACTGCATTGTACACTTGAAATTTATTAAGAGAATAATTGTCTTTAAGTGTTCTCACCACCAAAAGAATAAATAAACAACAGACACCTATGTAAAGTGAGGGATGTGTTAATTAGCTTGTGAAAACCGTTTCACAATGTATACAATGTGTATTCAAATATCACATTGTACACCTTAAATATATACAATTTTGATTTGTATATTATACCTCAATAAAGCTGGAAATTTTTTTTCAAAAAGCTAATTATTTGTTCATTATCAAATTTCAGTAAATGAGAGAGTGGTATTGGTGCAGGGACAGATGTACAGACAAAAGAATAGCAAAGGGCCCAGAATCAACTCATTTATATATGGAAATATTATATATTTTAAAGTTGGCATTGGAATTCACTTAGGAAAACAGTACAGTTCTAAAAAAGTTATCCTGAGACAGTTGGCCATCCAAAGGGAAGACTTAACATTGCATCTGTACCACACAACATCCGCAAAAATCAATTCCATGCAGAAAAATACTTAAATGTGAACAAGAAAAATTTTTAACCTTCAGGAGAAATTTTAGAAGATTATCTTTAGGCACTTAGGTAGAAAAGCATTTCTTAACAGGGCTACAATAGCAAAAACATTTAAAAATATTAATAAATTGACTTTATTAAACATTTCTCAACATTATATTAATTCTAAGATATTTTAAAAATATGTCACAAATTAAGGAAAATAAAATTTAATACAAAAACCAGTATAGAAAATTGAGATTGTAAAGACGAAAACCTAAATTCTATAAGCTTATTTCTAGCTATGCATATGTCTATTTTATACTTATAAAAATGTAAAGGAACTTAATGTCACTAGATGGGCTGGAACCAGATTTTGAAGAAAAAGACAGCAGACCAACAAACGCATGGGAAAGATTCCCAACTTTATTAGTAATCAGGAAAATGCATTTTAAAACCACCAGGAGGAACCATTTGATACCCAACAGATGGATAAGTCTGAATACCAAGGATTGGCAAAAAAGCTTACCAGTGGGAATGATTATACACGGACAGTAGGGGTGTGCATTTATACAATTAGTTATATCTGGTTACCTGCAAATACACATACGGTGCACAGCAATTCTATTCTTAAGCATGTGCTCTAAAGGAATATTCTACACGTGTACCAGGAGGCATGCATAAGGATGTTCACAGAGGCATAGATCATAATAGCAAACAGAGAAAAGTCAGTCAGGGGAAAGGTTTTCAGAAACATTCTCAGGATATCTTCACCATTCTCCGGGGACTCAGAGTCTTGATGTGAAGAAGGCATTGAGATGAAAATGCTCAGAGGAAGACAAAGTGCCTTTCAATAAATCACTTTATGCAACCCCCAAAGCCAGCCACTTTCTTCATTTTCCCTAAGGGATGGTGAGAAGCCCCATATTAAGGAACCATCGTTAACTGAGATAACTAGCAAAGAAATTTATCCGTGGCCAGGGTGGTCTTCAGACCTGCAGACTCTCCAGTTGATGGGAAGATTGGTGAATAAAGAAGGAAATAGAGATGCTTCCTGTCAGCATTCAACTGTCAGAAAGGATTCCTAGTCTGAAATTAAAACTTAGGTATAGTGATATAGAAAAGAAATAATTAGCAGGATACAAGTCCCATTGAAATATCAGTCCCATTGATGTGAAAAGAATTATGACAGGATACAAATTCTATTTTTGGGCCCCTTGACTGAGAAAGAAATAAATCAGGAAAAGGGGGAAAGGGAGTTAAAATTTATGACTGCATCTGCCGCAGAAGCCAGAATGTAAGATGCTTAAAAGGAAGAGTTTTCCCTGAGATCAGGGCCCAGAATTTGGAGACTGCCTCCTCTGGGACCACTCGTGTAATAAAGAGTCGTGCTTCGTGAACTCCCTGTGTTTGGATCGTTTCATTTCTCCGTAACAATAGGAAATGTACTGGGAGAAAAAGATTTACAAGCTTGCTGGATGATGCCTCAGGGAGACCAAGAAAGATAAAATAAACTAAAAAAGAAAATCCCAGAGAGCTAAATTTGAGCATTTTATGGTACCAATCTTGTTATAAATTCCTTAATTTTGTGTATATCTTGGTTCAGCACTAGTGTGAATGGGCAGTGAGACACGTTTTGTGTCTCTGGTAAATTTACATAGCACGTGCATAATCTTTTTCTGATACTTCAGTTACCACTTGAGTCAATAGCCGTATGAACTAACTGCACCCAAATTATTAGCGGTCACATTTAGCAAACTCCTTCATGCAAAGCAAATTAGGGCTGATTAATTGGATTTCCCATTGGACAGGGAGAAGAGAGAGGAGGGCCCTGGCTAATTCTGCACAGGCCCTGAAGCACTCACTGTTCCAGGAAATACACCTGTGCCCTTACTGATGGCCCAGAGCATGCCCAGGGCTTGAGGATGGGCCTCAAGCAGGGGGCCCTTTTACGGGGCCCTTTTACTGCCCCCGAGCTGACAGTCAGCATGGCTCCAAGCTCTGAGCAAGTGCGGACGCCACAGATGCAGCCCCTGGTTAATGCACTGCTCACCATTTGGCCCAGTGTCTTTCCAACATCGAGGCTGTGGTGCTTATTGTCTCGCTGGCCCAGAGCTAGACACTATTCTCTCTCTCATATCAAACAATTTCAGCTCCTTCTTACTACAGTGGGTTTCCCAAATGCTTATTTTCTTTCAGGGAAACTTCTACAAATTAGTTGCTATTACGTTAGATTCATGTAGAATCCTAGGTAGAGGATACCTAAACAGCATCCTCTACAATATAGTGTCGCATTAAAAACTGCCTGTGGGTTGAAAGTATTAACCTACACTCCTTTGATATCCTTACTTATAGATTATCTTTTTACTTCTGTTCTCATTTTGTGTGATAGTTGTTGGAGGACTGTCCAAAACTATATTGCTATTTAAAACTGATATTGAGAGAAACTAGTAACACCTTTGATGCTTGCAGGTAGGAGGAAGTGATCCAGGCAGGGGATGTGGACACTAAACCATGGTTGTGTGAAGAGGAAGGATGATGACATAAATCTTTGCATAAACCAAACTCACATGAAACCATGATGTATCATGAAATACTCTTCCTTCCAGCTAATCAGGCAACGGAGTGAAGGCACATCTCTTGTCTCCAGCAGACTGACCCGCAGGAAGGCATACCCCATGTTGGGGTGGGGGGGTAGGGTTGGGCACAGAAACTGCATTAGCTCCGAGGTTCAGTGAAGTGCGTATATGGAGCGTTTGTGTACACAGTGCTGTGTGGAGTGTCTGAAGTCACCTGCTCATGCCGGCCCCACCCTGTCTATTCTCTGCTTGTCTTCCCCTCCCCCAGCCTCCATGGTCCCTCTGGGATAATGGTCACAAAGTTTCTCATCTTAGCTGAGCTCTCACACCTACCTTTCAATCCTTTTACATATCTTTTACAAGTCATTTCTACTTCTCATTTCCTGGAACCCAAAGTGTTCTTTTTTAACCACTCACTTCATAGACTAAAGTAATGGTTACATTGTCTCACAGATAAAGAGGAAAGACACAGGACACTCCCCAAATTTGATGAGCCTTAAATTCTGACCCCATGAACCCTGTGGTACTCAAGTGAACAGAGAGAGAGGCGCACTAGTAAGGTCACACTGTTTTCCCTGTGAAAGGGAACTTTCAGAAGAATTGTCCAGTCTGAAGTTCAGGTATAGCCACTTTGGTGTTGGAACAGCTAGGCTGAGTGAAAGTCCTGACTTTTCAGCCCCATTTCACAATGGTCTCAGCTCAGGGACGTATCTTTGGGTTTTGATGAAGCTGAAAAGTTTTGCTATCCTCAAAGTATTTGAACTTGAAAGATTTCTAGTAAGTCTGACTGAATAAAATTTCAGACTGCTCAGCTGATCGTGAAGACTCCAAAGCATATCACCTCTTTAATCATCCAGATAAGTTTTCCTGGACCTGACCAGGAGTGTTCAGCCGTGCACCCGTGTGTGTGGATCAGACGCTGTCAGGTATGAGAAACAGAGAATGAGGACGCGCTCTTTTCTCTCCAGTCCTCAGAGGAAGGCTTAGTCAGCTGCAGAAATGCAGCTTTCCACCTCGGGGCTCACCCTCCAGAAACACCACCAGGTGAAGGCAGTGGAGGGTGTACTGACTGCTTCCCTTGTGATTATTCCGTTAGAAGAATCCGGTGGTATCGCCAGTGGTGCAGCGCCCATTAGGGGAAGTGTGGCGTCGACTGCCCTCTGGGCTGCAGCGAAGCACAGAAGCCCCTCTGGCACATCTGAGGGGACACTGCCTGGGTTTCAATTCCGGCTCCACCTCTTCCGAATGCTGTAAACTTGGGCAAGGATCTAGCTCCTCCTTGTTTCAATTTTCTGACTGGTAAAGTGGGGAGGAGAAGTAATAATAACATACCTACCTCAGAGTATTGACATAAAAATTAAAAGCACTTAGAAGAATGTAGTAAGCACTCAAGAGATATTAGTCTTTATTATTATCTTTATTATAAATTATCCTTGTGGCTAGTGGGTAACCTGGCAATCTGTCTTTATTTTCTCACCAGGCTGACTGATAAAAATCCCATATACCTGGGGAGAAAGTCTCAAGTTCAAAAACCAAAAGAAGCCTGGCTTTCTTCATGTTGAGTGAGGATAAGAAGGAGTGAAGGAATCCAAGATTAACAGCCAATTTTTGCTTTAGGCTTGGATGCTGGTCTACCCATCTCTGGGAAACTAACCAGCTCCTAGACATCTGGGGAAACAGCTGGGTCCCTCCCCTCACCCTTGTCCTGATTTCTTTTCCACCATTTACACATCCCAGAATTTGTTGATTGACTCTGAAATTGTAAAAATCAGGTTCACACCTGTAGGTCAAATGTGTAGTTGAGTTGGGAATTTATTGGCAGTTTGGTAACCAGAGCCTTGGCCATGACATATCTGACATGCACTCGGGACTGAGTGGACACAAAGAAATAAAGTATCCCCTGCATTCTCAGACGTAGAAATACTTTAAGATGTTGTTGATAGTTGTCATTTCCCTGCAAACCTGTGGTTGTGAGTCCACCCTTGGCTTAATTTCCAACACTTGATTGTGATCTGGGTCACGTAACAGTAATACGTGTTCCCTCATCTGATTGCTGAGCCCTTCACTTCCCTGTGCACTTGGAACGTTTTCTGCACAGAGAAGCAGAGCTGCATTCTAAGTGCTATCTGCACATCCTTAACCAATCCCCGACTCCACAACCCAGGCCTCTCTAGCCAGGCTTTAGAGACAAACAACTTTTGCGGAACCTGGCTTAATGTAAAACCAAAATAAGATATTGGATACTTTCCTTCTGGGCAAATTAAAACTATGTGGGCGGCAGCATCATTTGTCTCTGGCAGACTAAACCATGGAGGACTATAAGAAAACATATTTAGTTATAGGAAAAGAAAAAAGTATCTACTAACAAATATATACACACAGACATTTAACAAAGAATAAAAAGAATTATGACAGAAAATATTACAAAACTTTCCTGAGACTACAAAAGGAGATAAAAAAGGGGAGCAGAATACAATATTCCCAGAGAGGTATGTAGTATAAAGATCTGATGCAGTTTCAATCAAAATCTACATGAGATTCTAAAAACTGATATTGTGTTTCCAAAAGCTAATATGAAAAGTAATTATATATATATAAGACTGCCACTGTTTTTGAACAATTTTTTAAAAATAATCAGTTTTCTTCTCCACTGTACAAGAGGAGGCCAAAAATGGAATTTATATAAAAATTGTGAATTTATTCTTACATGTTTAAACTTCAGTCACCTTCAAAGTACTCTCCATTAGATGCAATACACCTGTTGAGACTTTTTTTCCACTGCTCAAAACAGTTTCTAAACTTGACTTCATACATTTTAGTCTTCTACCATTTTTTTGTTTCACCTCTTCCACATTGTCAAAATGTTTCCCTTTGAAGACATAATTTTTATCCAGAGAAACAAAAAAAAAAGTCACTCAGGGTGAGATCAGGTGAATATGGAAGTCGGGGCATGGAGATCATGCTGTTTTTTGGTCAGAAACTGCTGAACACTCAGCACAGTGTGGGCAGGTGTGCTCGTAAATCGCCCATCATGAAATGGGCAAATGGGTTCAAAGAGTCTTCAAAAAAATTCACTGAAACCAAAGGCAACCTCTCACAACAACACCAGTTGGTACACCGACACAGATGGGTTCCTAGAACACTCACCTAGTGGGGGAAACCTGTACTATAAGGGCCCACCCTTTGGAAGATAGTTCCAGGTTATTTGGGGTCACCCCTCACTTTGCTTCATTTTGAAATATGCTGTTTCTTTTTTGTATGATTTTTCTTCTTATATTGACATGGCTTATTCCATAATCTCTGATGACAATATTATTAATTACAGTTTTAGTGTAAAGAGCTAAATCCTGGAGACAGGTTCAGGACACCAGGGAAGAGAAACAGGCACCTCTACAGTGGCTTTGCAGCTCCCTTTCTCTGCTCAACACCCCCCTTCACCACCACACCACACCCACAAAGAGCATAAACTAAACTACAATTCAGTGAGAAAGCGCATTTGCAGAAGTTGCGTTTAAGTGGACCAGCAATGTGACATTGAACATGGTCTCTCCAGCCAATGAGGTCCACACAAAGGGCAGCATCACTTGTCTCCAGAAAACCAAGCCGTCAAGAAAACTCACAGGAAAAGGGATACTGTGTATAGAAATACCAACAAAACAATAGATAAGAAAAAAAGAATGTAATAAAAACTTACTAATATACTTAATGTGACATGGAAAGCTGATTTCACATGAAATTCTAAAATTAACAATGTGATTCTAAAAATCACTTGGAATCATGAGTAGGCAAGGCTAATGAAAAATACTTTTCTCTTTTACTGAACTTATTACAATTACTCTTTTGTTAACCATGCTGTTTAATTTTCAAGTGTTTTCTCCTCTTAAGCATGCAGTTCATTTTCCTATGAAGACAATCAAGTCCAATATTTCTGTAGTTTGGGAGGGTGGGATATTTCCTAAAGTCAGCATCTGGAATGGACACACAAACACAGTTCATTCTCTGGTCTACACTCCCTGCCAATAGAAACAAAGGCAGGTAGGACTTCATGGTGTCTGCATTGCATTCCCCATGGAAGTGACCTGGACACTCGAGTGACAAATTTCACGTTAGTTCTGGTTGTAAACTTACAATCCCTTGTCACCCCACAGCCAGCCAGTAGTGTCAGCTGTGTGGGATGAGGTATTTGAGAAATACAGGGCTGGATGACAAGCCTTCTCAAAGTCTATGATTGCCTCAGCATGCTTGTAGCCTGGGCATGGGACCCCGGAGACACTCCCCTCGCCATACCACAGGCTCAGGCTGCCACCTACAAAATCTTGTCTCACCAGCTTCTCAAACTCCACCTCCACAGCTTTTTAAAAAACTACGCTCTTCCAAGTTTATGACAGCCCACCCATCATCTGAGGGACCAAGAATCTCCCCTTTTCGCCCCTAACTTTGGGTAGCTGTAAGGAAAACAGAATATAATGATATTCTTTATATTAATCCGTGGCATGAGGAGGAAGGAAATGAGTTTGCACATTATAGCAGTAGTAACAGAGAGACGGTCTTTTTCATGTGACTTAGGCAGTGAGGGCGCAGGAAGACTATAGAGAACATTGGTTCTCCTTTGAGGGCAACCTCCCCGCCCCTCACCGCAGAAGGCATTTGGAGACATTTGGGTGTTCATTGACATCTAGTGGGTAGAAACCAGGGATGCTGCTAAATGCCCTACGAGGCACAGGACATGCCCCACGACAAAGAATTATCCTGCCTGCCCCAAATGTTAGCAGTGCCGAGGCTGAGGAAGCTGCTCTATCTAGAGCCTCGTCACTCAAAGCGCCATCTGCAGGCCGTGCAATTGCTCAGAAACGCCGACCATCAGGGCCCACCCCAGGCCTAGTGAAGCAGAATCTGCGTCATAACAAGATTCCCAGACGATTTGTGTGCACAATACAGTTCTGGAAACCTGTTTCAGAACAGTGGTCTCAAACAGAGCTGCATACACAGGCCACCTCATGTCCGGCCCTCCTTCCTAGCCAATTAAATGAGAGTATCTGAGAGTACAGCTCAAGCATATTTTAACATCTCCCCCCATTATCCTTCTGCTCAGCCAGGTCAGAGAACCACTGCAGGAATGCATGAAAATGCATAGGGCATGCCGCTGCAGAGTCACAATCAGCAGGGAGGAAAGCCCCTGACCTGCAGACTGGGGTGCCAGGGCACACACCGGCAAACACATGGGGCACAGTTGCCTGTCTCAGTGCAGACGCAAAATTGAAAGGCTGAACTACAGGAAAGCAAGGGCAGGAGCAGGACCCTGACCCCAGTCTGGGAAGGCAAACTGATGACAAGTCTGCCTCCTAAAAGGCCACAAATAACACCTCAAGAAACCCTCTCCCTAATTAGTCTGTTCCAGAGCTCAGGGAAGTTGGAAGGACAGTATCAGCTAGTTGAGGCCTAGAACGGCAATAGAAAAAGAGTTAAGAAGAAAAACCAAAGGAATTATAAGTGATAGAAAAGCATACTCTTGCCCTGGCTGGTGTGGCTTGGGCATCATCTTGCGAACCGGAAGGTCATGGGTTTGATTCCCAGACAGAGCATATGGGTAGGTTACATGTGCGTTCCTGGTCGGGGTGCCTAACTGATAGGTGTTTCTACCTTCCCTTCCTCTCTCTCTAAAATCAATAAGCATGTCCTTGGGTGAGGATTGAAATAAACAAATAAATAAAAAAAAGAAAAGTGTACTCTTATTTTCCTTTCATGGCCATAGATAACCGAGTCTCTCTCTTTCTCTCCTCTTCTTTCTCTCTATGGAGAGAAAGACAAATTACAGAAACATTACAAATACAATACTAGTAACTTTTATTTTCTTGAATCCATTTGGGAGTAAGTTGTTAACTCAGTGGCCCATTAGCCCTGAATACCTTAATTGTGTATTTACTACAAACACATACATTTGACAATACAGCCATGAAAATCAAGAAACTGATTCATCACTACAGTCTAATTTTCAGATCCCATCAATTAACACAGTTACTGCCTTTGTAGCAAAGAAGCAAATTCAAAATCATGTTGCATTTAGTCGTCGGGTCACTTTAGTCTTCTTTAACATGGACTGGTGTTTCCAAGTTCCTGACAGATATTAATCTTCAAGTTTTGGGAACAAAACAATTAGAATTCCTCAGAATTACTAGGAATTTTTAAAATCATAAGTTTTTTATATTTTTATACTTCTTCATTCAGTGTTTCAAAATAATAATAAAAGGAATCATTTTTCTGAAATAGTTATTCTAATATTTCAGAGGTTTACTGTAGAAAATAAACAGTATAACAATAAATCTGTGGTTTATTATTATAAAACAATACATTATAATAATATTATAAATTTCCAAAAGAGTGTAAAATGATATCTGATAATAGAAACCATTAAAAGAAGAGAACATTAATGAAAGATAAATGCCCAATAAAAACCACTTAAGATTTTAAAATAATATCATAAATACATAATATTTAAAAATTAGCATTCTTAAATTGACACTTTAACTGCCCAATCAGATATTCTTGCTCTTTCTTGCATTACAAATTTTTCAAACAGAAACATTTATTTTGTGATGATGTTCATCAAATTGTTAAGAGCACTGTTGGTGGGAATGCAGACTGGTACAACCACTATGGAAAACCGTATGGAATTTTCTAAGAAAACTAAAAATGGATCTGCCTTTTGACCCAGGAATTCCACTGCTGGGATTATATCCTCAGAACCCTGAAACACCAATCCAAAAGAACCTATGCACCCCAATGTTCATAGCAGCATTATTTACAAGAGCAAACTTCTAGAAATAGCCTAAGTGCCCATAAGTAAATGAGTGAATCAAAAACTGTGGTACATTTACACAATGGAATACTACACAGCAGAAAGAAAGAAGGAGCTCCAACTCTTCCCAACAGCATAGAAGGAACTGGAGAGCATTATGCTAAGTGAAATAAGCCAGGTGGTGAAGGACAAATACCATATGATCTCACCTATAAGTGGAACCTAATCAACAAAACAAACAAACAAGCAAAATAGAACCAGAGACATGGAGATAAAGAACAAGCTGACAGTGACCATAGGGGAAAGGGGGAGGGGGATAACAAGGGAGAGAAGGAGAAGAAGCAAGTCAAGGAACGTGTACAGAGGACCCATGGGCACAGACAATGGGGCAGGGATTGACTGTGTGGGGGGAAAAAGCAGGGAGAGAAACAGGGGGAAACATGGGACAACAGTAATTGAACAACAATAAAAACATATCTTACAGCTAAAAAATAATACTCATCTTCTGAGCCTATAGTGAAGCCTAATCTTTTTGAGGGTGGAGGGCCTTGCCTCAGTGTTGATGGCTGCTGACTGATCAGGGTGGTTGTTGCTGAAGTTGGGATGGCTGTGGCAGTTTGTAAAAATAAGATAACAATAAGGTTTGTGACATTTATTGACTCTATTTCACAAACAATTTCTTTTCACCAAGTTATGCCAATTGATAGCATTTTCCCCACCGTACAAGTTTTTTCAAAATTGGAGTCACTCCTCCTAACCCTGCCGCTGCTTTTTCAACTAAGTTCATGTAACATTCTACTTCCTTTGTTGTCATTTCAACACCTTTACCAGAAATAGATTCTACCCCAAGAAACCTCTTTCTTTGCCCATCCCTGAGAAGCAACATCTTGTCTATTAAAGTTTGATCATGAGATTGGATCAGTTCAGTCACATATTCAGGTCCCACGTCTAATTCTAGTTTTCTTGCTGTTTCCACCACATCTGCAGGTACTTACTTCACTGAAGTCTTATATCCCCCAAAGTCATCATCCATGAGGGTTGGAGTCAACTTCTTTCAAACTTTTATTAATGTTAACATTTTGACCTCTCTCCATGAATCACAAATATTTTAATGGTATCTAGATGGTAAATCCTTTCCAGAAGGTTTTCAATTTACTTTGCCCATATCCATCAGAGGAATTACTTTCTATGACAGCTATAGCCTTACAAAATATATTTCTGAAGTAAGACTTGAAAGTCAAAATTTCTTGTTGATCCATGTGCTGCAAAACTGGTGTTGCTTTAGCAGGCATGAAAATAGGGTTGAACCCATGTGCATCTCTATCACAGCTCTTGGCTGACCAAGTGCATTGTGGATGAGAAGTAATAATTCGAAAGGAATCTTTTTCCTGAGTGGAAGGTGGGCTTAAAATAGTCAATAAACCATGTTGTAAACAGATGTTCTGCCATCCAGGCTTTGTTGTTCTGTTTACAGAGCACATACAGGGAAGATTTAGTATAATTAAGAACCATTTGCTTCAACTAAAGTCACCAACTGCATTAGCCCTGAACAAGAGAGTCAGCCTTGCCTTTGGAGCTTTGAAGTCAGGCATTGACTTCTTTCTAGCTATGGAAGTCCTGGATGGCATCTTCTTCCAACATAAGGCTGTTGCATCTACATTGAAAATTTGTTATTTAGCGTAGCTACCTTCATTAATTATCTCAGCTAGAGTTTCTGGATAACTTGCTGCAGCTTCTATTTCCATTAGCACTTTATGCTTTACCTCGTACTTTATATTATAGAGATGACTTCTTTCTTTAAATCTCATGAACTAACCTCTGCCAGCTTCAAACTTTTCTTCTGCAGCTTTCTCATCCCTCTCAGCCTTTGCAGAGTTTAAGGGAGGTAGGGCCTTGCTCTGGGTTAGACTTTGGGTGAAGGGAATGTTGTGGCTGGTTTGATCTTTTGTCTAGATCACTAAAACTTCCTTCCTTTCAGCAGTAAGGCTGTTTCACTTTCTGATTGTTCACTGGACTAGCACTTTAATTTTCCTTCAATAACTTTTTCTTTGCATTCACAACTTGGCTAACCATTGGCACAAGAGGACTGGCTTTTGACCTGTCTTGGTTATCAATGTGCCTTCCTCACTCAGCTTAGTCATTTCTAGCTTTCTATTTAAAGTGAGATACGCACAAATCTTTCTTTCACTCGTCCCTTTGCAGGCCATTGTAGGGTTATTAATTGGTCAAACTTCACTATTTTTTGTCTCAGGAATAGGAGAGGGAAAAGACGTGATGGAACAGCTGGTTGGTGGAGCAATCAGAACATACAACATTTACTGAGTAAGTTCACCATCTAATATCATTATGGTTCATGGTACCCCCCCAAAATCACAGTAGTTACATCAAAAATCACTGATCACAGATCACCACAACAAATATAAAGTAATGAAAAATTTTGAAATATTATGAGAATTACCAAAATGTGACACAGAGAATTGAAGTGAGCAAATGCTATTGAAGAAATGGCACCAATAGACTTGCTTGATGCAGGGTTGCCAAAAACCTTTATTTTGTAAAAAAAATAAAATAAAATAAATAATAATAAAATAAAAATCTGCAAAGCACACTAAAGTGAATTGCAAATTGCAATAAAATAATGTATACCTGTATACCTTCCTTCACTGACAATTAAAAATTTGGATCCTGTCATTCTTAATTGTTTTACTTTATTGAACTGCCCCTCAGTGTACCGTATAATCAATCTCCACCCCTGCCACAAACCTTTCCCTGCTGAGTTGCTCTTCTCACACTAAACCTAAGCCACCATCTCACACAGATGTCCTTTGCCCTCCACAGCAGCCCACACATCCAGATGCTGCCTTCAAAGTGTTCAAATTCATACCCCAAGCCAGACCTCCCTTCTCATCTCACTTGGGCTCTGGATCCCTAAGCTAGGCCCCCTATCTGCACAGATGCTCTGTTCAAATTATTTTGACTCTGACACCCCTCTCTGGACAACATGCCTTCTCTCACTGAAACACAGGTGACCACCGTATTCTGCCCCACCCTCCAATGGCTTCAGGACTGCATAGTTCAGGTAGAGAAGAAAGAAGGGGTGGGGGGAAGGAAGAGAATAGTGCTGCTTCCCTTAAAAGTAAGGTTCCATCTTCCACTCATGTCCTACCAGGCCTGGAACAGCATGAGAAAATTCTCTTAGCACCCAGAAAAAGTTCCTATCAAGAGGCCAATGTGGCACTGATGACCCAAGGGAGGAAGATGAAAGTTCACTCACCAATAAAAGGAATATTCCACCCCTCTCTGTTTTAATATTATCTTATGTCTAGGAAAAACAAGTCCCAAAATTTTTACCAATTATTAGGTTTGCTTTTCTTATCCAGCACATGTCTCCTTCCACTACCTGGTTGGAGAAGCCTCCTTAGACTGAGAGCCTTATGCACAACATTGGGCTTTTTCTCTTCTGTTTTTGGAATTTCTGTATTTCCTAGTTGTGAAACGTTGGTCTTAGAATAAAAACCCTAAAATGTCACTCTGACAGCACTGAGTTGACTTCTGTTGGAGTCAAGCCCTGAGTGTCAATGTTTTTACTATAACCTGACATTGTTATATGAAATATTAAACCCAAACTGAGGTGTAGAAAAGATAGGGAAGTATCAAACTAGTTCCCTATTATGACTCCCTCTAGAGGAAGAAGGGACCCAAGTGCACCTTTGGGAGAGTAAGTGAGTGAGAGGAAAAGGAAGAAGATAAAATTTGCTCAGTGGGCATGCCCACTCATTTCCCAAGGGGCCACTTCCCAAACACCTACCTTAAAAGGTGGGGGGAGTGCATTTTCATAGTAGGTGAAATGATTTCCATGTCTTGAAATGCAGTCAGAATTAAAAAATACTCCTGCCCTGAGACAAAGGAAGGTCCATGTTTGAATGAATCCCAGCTCACCAGTGCCATGAAGGAACTACATAGTCAGCAGGGGTAGTGTATAGCCCACCTAATGCATGATGCTGCAGCTGTTTGCCTCTCACTCCATGGCCCAGGGACAGATACTTATCTACAGAGCAGGTCATTCTTTATGGAAAATACAGACATCTCTTTGTGTCAGCTGGAGCCAATAACCCTCCTGAGTCAGTCCGGCAACCTGCCTTTGGACCAGACGGTACAGAGACCTTTCAGGAGGAGCCACCAGCAGGTAGTGGTGTCATGGACTCTGTGTTAGCCTGGGTGATGCTTAATGCAGACGGCACTGTTGGGAACAGCAGCCAGAGAAAAAGTGAGTGAGAAATATGAGGCAACTTGGCACGTTTCTCCATGGGGAGCAGGTCCTTGCTGTGAAAGGCAGCGTTGTCAATGGAGCTCTAGCACTCAAAAGAAATCTTGGACTTGTTATTTGAAGGTCTGTGTGTAAATCACATCTTAATATCTGGCTAGCAAGTCAATCTAATTTCTCAGCTTTGGGGAAAGATACCTAACTTTCTCAAAATTATACTCAAAAAATAAATGATAAATGTAAATGCAAAAAATAAATGATAAATGTAAATATTTTTGTGTCTATTTCTAGACTCTCTAATTCATGTCATTGATTTATCTGTCCTGATGTCAATGCCAAAGCCACTCGGGTACCGTACCTTTATAGTATCTTGAAGTCAGGTAGTATAAGTCCTTCAAATTTTTTGTTTCTTTTAAATTTTTTTTTGCCTATTCTAGGCCCTTTGTATATGTATGTAAATTTTAGAAATAGCTCAGAAATTTTTATAGAAGAGAAGATGGTGAAAATGAAGAAGGTAAAGAAAAGGAGGAAGGGGAGGAACAGAAAAGGGAAGAGGAGAAGGGGAAGGGAAAATACTGCTGGATATTAATTAGGGCTGTATTGAAACTGTAAATCAACTTGGAAGAATTAACATAACAGTACTGAAACTTCTATTTAATTATATTGTTAACAAAAGAACATCCAGTGTATAAGAAAGTCTTATAAGAGTTTATTTTAGTTGAGCCAAATTTTGAGCGCATGCCAAAAAGCAAAATTTCCATGGATTGAGAAAATGCTCCAGAGAATGGCAGTTTCACAGTTTATTTTATTCATTAGAATAAAGAAGATGTAAGCAGGGTTACATGAAATCCATTGGTGGTAGACCAGGGAAGCAGAAGAAAGCCTGGGGTCCGGGGGATCCCTAGGATTTGATAAAAGACAAAATGGAGAAACGCATCCTTTACATTGGTGGGTGCAGGACAGTTAACAATGTTTACAGCACAGACAGCTGGTGTCAGGAAACAAGATAACAAGGAGAGGGTCTGCGGCCTCATGCTCTGGTGGTCTTGTGCCCTGATGCCTGGGGTAGGAAAAAATTCATGCTAACATTTTAAAGGTATGTTATCTTCATTGTATAAAAACAGTGGATAGCATTCATTTAAGGTGAAGACTGACTGAGCTTTGCTAAGGAAGCTGTAGGCCTGAGACATGACTACCCACTGTGACCTGTCCAGTCAGGAATTTGTGATCAGACCATTCAGTGCGGGGACTTCCGTCACTGAGCTTGTCAAACCTGCCATGTGCCCCCCCTGCGCTTGTCAGGCTTATTACTTAACCCCTTTTCACTCCCAATGTTTTATATCAGTGCATGTAGATCTTACTGAATTTCTCTCAACTAATTTTGTGGGTTTTGATTTAGTGGTCTTCCATATTTTTATAATAATTATTTTACATTACATTATGGTTTTCGATGGCTTTGTTACAAGCATTTTTTCCATTTTTTAATTAAGGTACACTATGTGTACAGTAAAATTCACCCTTCTTTGTTTATAATTTCATGAGTTTTGGCAAATGCATATAACATATACAAACATAACCAGCACCACAATCAAGATATGGAGTTTTAGGTTCCAGCACAGTATGGCAACATCAGCACAGTATGGCAACACAGTATGGTAACATCAGAGGATCCTGAATTCACCTCCTGCCACAGGTACACTGAATAGTTACATATGGAACAATTTCTCTGAAGAAAACCCCGAAACTAGGTGAGCAAATCCTACACATCAGACAGCAAGGAAAGAGCACACTGAAATAAGCAGGGAAGGCTGAGACGCAATCTCCCAATACACCCTGCCCCACTCAGTGACCACACTCAGGAGGGAGCTTACCACCTGGAGCTCCTCCCTGAGGAGGGGAGAAAGTGAAGCTCACATCTAGCACCCCGGCTTTTAAGACCTGCACCTGAGAGCAAGCCCCCAAATACCTAGCTTTGAATGCCACAGGGGCCTTTGTCCACAAGACCTCACAGACTATAGCAAACTGTGCTCCTAAAAAGCTCATGGGGACTCACCCACCCCAGACCCATCCCAACGGCATTCAACTGAAAAGCACCCAGACTTCTTTGGGTCTGGGTGAAAGAGGCTTATTTGCTCATGTGAAAGCACTGGCCTGAGGGACAGGCATCTAATTTAGCACAGAGTCAAGGGTCTGCTGAAATACCCTCCAAGAATGGAGGCATCCTCCCACCCTCCCTCTGCCTGGCTCCTGGTCGCCAGTGTCCATGAACTGCACCAGGGCTCAGGCGTACTGCGAGAGTGTGTCTCAGCCTCTCCTACTTATTTCCATGTGTTTTCTCCTTGTTTGCCCAGTGTGTGGGGTTTGCTCACCTAGTTCCGGGATTTCTTATGAGTGGGGAAGGGGAAGGCAGAACAAAAAACCGGAAGGGCTGTGGGTGCTATGTGTGAGTCAGCACAGTCTGCTCCCATAATGATCTCTGAGCCTGTCAATGGTCTGGTTTTTTCTTTTTTAATCCTTCACTTGGGGATATTTTTATTGATTTAGGAGAGAGAAGAAGGGAGAAAGGAAGAAAGAAACATCAATGTGAGAGAGAAACATCAATCAGTTGCCTTCTGTATGTGCCCTGACCAGGGATCAAACCTTTTGGTGTTCAGGCATGCCAACCAACCGAGCCACGAGCCACTGGCCAGAGCAATAGTCTGGCTTTTGTCAGTCAAGGTCAGCAAACCTCCTGGAGCTGAAACACCGGAAGGCTGGAGTCTGCTTTCTTTGAGGTTAGCTCCTAGAATCCTGTAAGCAAACAGGCAGTTTATCCACAGCTATGTGTGAATTTATAATCATTATTTACAGAAACAATGTTAAAAGAATGATGGGCTGGGCTACAAACTTCTCGGGCCCAGGGAACATCTGTTGATCACCTGGTTCTAGTAGCAGGGCTTGTATTTTCATAGTTCCTGCAAAACTGTAACAAACAGGGAAAGAGTTCTTAACCACCTACCACCCCCAGGGCACAACAAGTAGCTTATCTTCATAGCCTCAGCCTAAGGGAAAGCTCCTAATTATACATCTATAGGCCAGTCTGAAATCCTGTCCAGAGGCTGGGGATTATCTTTGTGCTCTCTCTGCCTTGTTTCAAATAGTCAGCATCTCCTGGAGGGGAGCTTGTGCACATATCTGGCACTTGGTGGTTACATCTGGTGCCTTGGTTTTTGCCTAGGGAACACCCCATGATCATCTGGCTCTTGTGGGGCTTGCATTTATAAGTCCCATGTGACTGACAGAGAGACAGTCCTTGACTGGCTACCACCCTCAGGGCACAGCACAGAGAGAGCTGCTGGGGGCCCTGTCCTGGGCGCCAGATGTGGGGGGGGGCTCCGCCCGCAGAGCCCCATCCCTCCGTCACGGATGAAAGTAAAAACTACCAAGACATCTTGTGCTTGGGGAGGAAAGGGGTCAAACTCTCAGAGGAGAATGACCCAGAGCCCCATCCTCACTAGGCTTTTATTGGGCTCCAATACACCGGAATACAAATTTAACATGTCAAAGAAATCTGAGGGCTTAATCCGAGCCAGTGTTTGTCAGGAAGGGGGGTTGCCAGACTTTAGGAGACATGCTCATTTCCTCCTGGGACACTTGTCACCTCAGGAAGAGCACTCTTAGCAAAGCAGGTTTCACAGGACTTTAGGAATTCTTTCTTATGCCAATCACCCAAGGAGCCGTTCTGGCCAGGACAGGGCTGCACCGCTCACCCCCACAGTTTCAGGCTTTAAGCCGATTAGGAAGCAGGAGACATCTCCCAGATGGAAATGAGGACTCGGGCTATGTCAGAATAGCCGGGGGGCGAGGGTCCATCACATCCTCTTTGCTGCAACCCCCCAGTCCTTCCATGAGGCCTTCCAAGTGGTCGCGTCTGGCTTAGGTTGCCCCTCCCATGAGGAGTCTTACCCGTCATTGACTGCCAACCAAGCTATAGGGCCAGAGATGGGTAAGGCAGAAGCAGTGCTCTGCCAGGGAGATAAGCTTTGTCTCCTTAATAGGTCACATCCTTGTGACAGAACAGACCCAGATGAAGTGGGTCCCTTGGGCTCTTACATAGCCCACCATGGGGTGAGGGTTACAACTC
The DNA here is from genome assembly GCA_039655065.1 of Glossophaga mutica. Taxonomy (NCBI): domain Eukaryota; kingdom Metazoa; phylum Chordata; class Mammalia; order Chiroptera; family Phyllostomidae; genus Glossophaga; species Glossophaga mutica. The sequence goes on from CM077306.1 coordinate 108,817,872, forward strand.
CTGAAACCAGGCTGAACGGTCCGCAACAGAGAGCCACTTAAGACACACTCCCAGTCTTTCTGAAAGATGGTTTGTCTTGGAACCTCAGCCCGAGGGGCTTACTTCTGGTGTGGCACACGTGCAGAAGTGCACTGAGCTGCTCCCCAGTCAGAGGCTAGTGTGCACCACCTTTGTGCTTCCCCTTGCCTTGCTCCCAGTCACCAGTATTTCCAGTGGGGAGTGGACTCATCTGGAGCCCTGATTTTTGCATCTGCCACCTTTGATTACCTGGCTCTGGTGCCCACAGAGCTTGCCCTTGGTCCTGTAGAACTGTAAGAGATGGAGGGGGAGGTCCTAGCTGACTACACCCCAGGCACATCAGAGAAGCTGTTACAGAACCTCCCCGGCCACCACCCTGGCTGTGGTCTCGTTACTCTATTGTTCTTTTTGCCTACCACCAGTAAGAGTTGTGGCTCTCAATGCCAGAGTTTGGTAAAAAAGAAAGGAATTATTTAATTAAAATTTATAAAAGTTTAACTCTGGCTGGTGTGGCTCAGTGGATTGAGCACTGGCCTGGAAACCAAAAGGTCGCCACTTCCATTCCCAGTCAGGGCACATGCCTGGGTTGCAGGCCAGGTCCCCAGTAGCGGGTGCTCAAGATGCAACTATGCATTGATGTTTCCCTCTTTCTCCCTCCCTTCCTTTCTCTCTAAAAATAAATAAAGTCTTAAAAAAATGGAATAATGGCAGAATTCTGCCGTTAAATTTCACTCCCTTTAGAAATGAAGATACACCCACAAACACACAGTCCTGCCCTCCCCCTTTGCCCAGTCAGGCCAGTCTCAGGGCATGCCAGTCAGAAGTACCACCTTCCAGAAGAAGGAAAAAAACAAGTCCACAGCTCACTTCTCCCAGTTCCTTCCAGTAATCCTTGCCTGTCTGGGTAGGCCTCTGGAAATCTGCTGTGTTGCCACGATTTCCAGTTCTTAATCCAAAACCACATGGCACTTCCTCATGGCTGGGGAGAGTCCTTTCAACCCCTATTGGCCCACATGGTCCTGCAAGGTCCCACATTGTCCCCTTTGCACATTGCAGCCTGCCTTTTTGTTTAAATCCCAGCCTGGAACCTCCTCCATAACCCTGTTTCTGACTCCTGACATACTCAGCTACACCTAATAGCACTCACATATTTTTCTGCCTCTCTTGGCTGCCATAGTTAGTCCAGGCAGGCATGGCCCTGTGGTGTGGAGAGAACAATCTCTAAGCTCTTGCTCAGGCCCTGTAACTGGAGGAGCCGCCTCTCAGTTACACAATGGGTCAAAGTCACACCCATCTCCCAGGCAGACTGTTCAGTATTTCTATGAGGCTAGCCTGCAGTTACTTATATGCGAAACTCTCAATCCCTGTGCTGCTGCTTTTCCCAGCCCGCAAACTAGGCTTGTGGCGGGGCGGTGCGGGGGCGGGGGGGGGGGCGGAGTTAGGAGCAGGGGTTGGGGGGGTGGTAGGGCTTTTCAGCCTATACCCCATTCTGAACCTCATTCCACACCCATACAAAGCAACATACTAAAATGCTAGTCTTTTTGTGAAAGAGACCTATTAGCTTATGTTCATAGCTGTGGCCAGAAGAGGAGACTTCTAATTAAACACACAGCTAAGGAATAGCTATAATCCTTTCCAGAGACCTTGGAGGGCAGGAGTTATCTTTGTGCTCTCCCTCTGTAAGGAAGCTTTCACATGCGTCTGCTGCCTGGTTGCTGTGGGTTCCACACAGTGGTATTTGATCACCTGGCTCTGGGAGCCAGAAGGTCTCACCTTTCTGGATCCCACAGAACTGCAACAAACAAAGAGACAGCTCTTGGCCAGCTATCAGTTTGCAATTCTGTTGACGGGAGAGACCTGGTTCTTCTTGCTGACGCATGTAAAGAATTACATATCAGCAAATTTTGTAGTATGAAATCAGTTTATTAGTGATCCGTTCCCATGAATGAGAACAGGACTGGACAGAGTAGGGGGTGAAAGGCAAAGTTTCAGGGCAAAGCGGGGTGAGAAAAGTTAAGAGTGGCTGAAGACCAGGGTGGCAAGTCCCTGGGCAGCCTGAGGCCGGGTGGCCAGAGGCCCTGTGGCCGAGAGCCAAGAGCACCCTGAGCCCCTGAGAGAGAGAGAGAGAGAGAGAGAGAGAGAGAGAGAGTCCTTTGTTCTCAGGACTTATATAGTTGGTGGGATAGAAGGGGAAAAGTTACATATTGATTAACGGGTATATGTGGTGCCAGCTTTCCTGGGGGAATGTGATTACCCCAAACTTAGGTATGTGTGGGGGTCTGTTAGCCCGAATCCTTATCTTGCTCCAGACCCCGTTTGTTTATCTTGTTGTAAAACAAATATGTGACAGGAGGCAGTTAATTAAGATTGGGGCACTTTCCAAAGTTATTTATGGGCTCTTTCTGTAAGCATCAGGGACTGCCTCGTAAAACAGATAGTGACCAGAGGTAGGCAATTAACCCAAGTTGTTTTATGGGCTCTTTCTTTGGGCACCAGGGACCTTCTCCCACATTCCAGGCCTTGGGATGAAAAGCACAGTTTCAAGGTTTTCTTTCCCAGATAATAGAAATGTTACATAGAATTTCAAGGACTTCCCTTCTTCCTTGTTAATATAGTGTGTTTTGTGATGTTGGAACACCTGGCAATATTATCAGACCAGGCTCAGGACTGCTGAGTTAGTGTGTGAGACATGTCTCCCTCCTCCTCCCTGCCTTGATTTACCATTTATTCTACTTAATTGGTAAAAGATGTTTCCTGGCAACCAGGGTGCTAAATGCTGGACAGTAACAGCATTGCAGTCTCAGAGTTCTTCCTATGCTGTCTCCTGCTTCAATTCCAGTTATGTGTGTTTATCCGAAGAAAGTGAAAACACTAACTCAAAAGATATATGCACCCCATGTTCACTGAAGCATGATTTACAATAGCTAAGATATGGAAACAACCTAAATGTCCATCAATAAATGAATAGATTAAAAATGTGATATATATTTATATGTCATAAAAAAAGAATGAAATCTTGTCATTTGTGACAACATGGATAGACCTCAAGGGCAATATACTAAGTGAAATAAGTCAGACAGAAAGAGAAATACTGTATGATTTTATTTATACATGAAAATTTAAAAAATAGAAAAACAAAAACAATAAAAGTTTATAAATACACAGAACAGACTGGTATTTGCGAGAGGTGGGTGTAGGGGTAGAAGGGGTTCAAAAGATAAAAACTTCCAGTTATAAAATAAGTCAGCCATGGGGATACAATGTATAGTATAGTGACTATAGTTAATATTGCGTCACGATTTGAAAGATGCTAATGTAACCAAACAAAATGAAGCTTCAGCACCTGCTTCCACAAAAGCCAAACTTTGAGACAGGTGCTGGTACAAAAGAAAACAGGTTTTGTTCGGGTGCCACACAACCTGAAGGAATGGTGAACTCCTGCCTCATAAACCACCTCCTCTTCCTGCTCAAGCCTGAGCTTCCCGTAGAGATAGGGAGGAGAAGGTTTTTTTCTATCTGATGATCTGCTAGCTTTTGGTGCTCAAGCCCTATTCATTCACATTTCTAGCTTTTGGTGTGCTCCCCCTGCTGCCATCCTGGCCAATGGGAGACACTCCCAGCCGTTCACAATAACAACTCCCCCCTTCAAAACACGGGACCCTTGCAGTCTTATAAAGGTAAATAGATGAAGGTCTCATTCTTCTGTAGTTACTTCTTGCTGTCAAATACCGTAGTCTTACCTATCCCCAGGCCCAGAGATTCTTACTCTCTAATAAAGGAAGAGTGGGGTCAGGAATGAAAGGAAGCACTTATGTAGGGCAGGAGAACTGCCGTCTTTGGAGGGCACCATGCACAGTGTCTAGGGGGCAGCACTGCTGAACAGGTGAAGGTGGTAGACCGCTTCATGTTTCAAGAGATGGTGTTGCAGGTGGGCATCCAAAGTGAGAGCTACTGTGCACACAAGGAATCAGATGTTTAGTGCAGGGTATGTCTCTCACTAGTGTAGGGAGAATTGTAGTGAAAGCAGAAACTGGAGAGACTAAAAATATCCTTATGATATAATTCTGATTAGGGCTTTGGGTGGCACACCCAACAGCAGAATAAATTTGCCAAGGAAGCCACTGTCTGGGAAATGCAGGATAAAATAAAAAGTAATGTTGTCCTTGGCGTAAGTTAAGCCCACCTCAAGGGGTTGCCCTAATCCAAAGCAAGGCAGTAGGGAGTGCCTGGTCCCATTTCAAATGTGTTTCCTGGCATATTTTCACCACGGTCTTCTTTATTTTGTGGTTCATTTTCTCAGTCTTCCCCATAGATTTCATTGAATCTGTAGTTCCTGTCCTGTCTTCTGGGAGATTTCTGAAGTGAATGATGGTCCATTGTCACTTTGAATTCTGTAAGGAAGTCCAAACCTATGAATTATTTCTCTGTGTAGAAGTTTTGCTACCTCAGTGACCTTCTCATTCTAGTAGGGTATGCCTCTTCCCATCCGGTGAAAGTGTCTACAAAATCTAAACATTTTAAGTTTTCTATAGTTTTAGTCATTTGAGTAAAGTCAAATTGCTAGTCCTCAAATGAACATATTCTTTTATGTTTACTCCCTTTCCTGTTGAGGTACGTTCTGTCTTAGGATTGTTTTTAGAGCATATCTGACAGGCTTGGATAATCTTCTGAGTGGTCCTTTGTAAATGGGGCTCTTCAAATGTGGCCTAATGAAGTCCATTGCAGCATCCCTTCCATAATGGGTCCCTTCATGTAGGTGTTTGAGGATGGGATATACTAGCACTTCATGGAGTAAGATCATACCATGGGGACTGATCTTCCATACAGAATTAGGGTCAGTGTTAGGGAATCCCCATTCACAGGCCTGTTCCTGCTCTCATGCTTTGTAATGGGGTTTAAGTTCTGACAAGTCCAGGTTGGGAATTAAAGCCCCAAGAAGCAGCGGCTCCCAGGCACCTTGTCTTCCTGTTACAGTGGAAAGAGCAGCCAGAGGTGAAATAAAGGCAGGGCCCTCATCACTGCAATCTAACCAAGAACTTAATACAGGAGGCTAGAAGCAAAAGCTCACACATTGACCCAGTAACCCTGAGCCTGGTTCAATAAAGCTGCCAGGCATTCCAAACAAGTGAAACTATGGTAGTGTAGGAGCAGGGGGAGCCCTTGAAAGTCTGCGTATATCATCTCCACTAGCTGGGAAAAGGAAAACCCGGAGACTGTGTATTCATCCCAGGGCCTAGAAGGGAGAAAGGGAGGGGACTATAGTGACCAAAAGTAAAAGCCCATAAACCAGCTTTGATTAACTGCCTGCCTCCCGTCATGTACAAAGTGAGCAAATAGAGTCTGGAGCAAGATATGGATTTGGGCTAACAGACCCCCACCCACACCTACATTTAGGCAGTCATGTCCCCATGGAAAACTGGCACCACCTTTAACTGCCAATCAAAACGTAACTCCCTGCCCTGGCTCCTCTGGCTCAGTAGACTGAGCACCAGTCTGCAAAGTGAGAGGTCACTGCCTCAATTCTCAGTCTGCGTACATGCCTAGGTTGTGGGCCAGTTCCCAGTTGGGGGCATGTGAGAGGCAACTGATCTATGTATCTCTCACACACTGATGTTTCTCTCCCTTTCTTTTTCCCTCCCTTCCCCTCTCTCTGAAAGTAAATAAATAGATTCTAAAAAAAAAAAAATGTAATTCCCTCACCCTCACCCTGACAACTATGTAAGTTTTCAGAACAAAGAACTTGACCCTTTTTTGGCCACCTGGCCTCTGGCCACATGGGCCTTTGGCCACCCTTGCTTTTGCTCTCTCATTCACTAATATACTTTGCTTGCACACTAATAGGCTCACTGACCTGCAATGTTTTACTGTGTCAGCAAGAAGAACCAAGTAACATTTTTTTCCAGTAACATTACCGCTACAGAACAGACCTGGGTGGGGGAGGGGGAGCATGGGTGAATGATACACTATTACCGAATGGATCCACTTTTGTGCTCTGGGAGTCCCCTACCCCCATACTATGATTGCCTTGCCTGCCACCAGGGAAAGACGTCTTTCAATGCAAGAGGTTGGTGAAAAGGAAAGGGATTATTTATTTAAAACGTTATACAGACTTAGAGTAATGACTTATGTCTTCATTAAAAGTACTAAAGTCCTTTAGAATACCCACAAATGCACAGTCCTTCCTTCTCCCGTTTGCCCAGTCTGGGGTACTGTATCTCAGGAAAAGAAGTAGAAGTCTGTGGTTCAGGCAGCCGCTCAGTTCTGGCACCATCTGCTGTGTCGCTGCTGTGACCTCCAGTTTATCCAAAACCATGTGGCACCTTCTCATGGCTTGCCAGCAAGAGTCCTTTCTCCCCTTTTCTTCCAGGCAAAGTCTCTCCTGCTTCCTAAGCTCTGTAACCAGGGTGGGTTGCCTCCAGTTACATACTGGGTGGAATTCACTCCCATCCCCCTGGCTCAAAGCATGGCCACAGCTATTTAACATATCTATGAAACCAGTTAAAGGTTATCCATATGTTAAATGACCATTCAGAAGAGAGGTTATCTGCAAAACTGTTGCTGTTCAAAACAACTCTCAATGGCCCTGCTCCCTGTATCCCTTCCCCCAGCTCAGACTTGTGGGGATGAAGCTATCCTATATATTTTTTCTAATATATATATATTTTTTCTAATATTTCCTGGACACCCTGAGTTCTGGACCCCATTACAAATCCCCATTTGGGGCCCCCTTTGGCTGCATCCTGTTATATTCCTGCTTTATTGGCAGTTGGGTTTCCCTGGCTTGTTTGGGAACCATTCTGCTGGTGTCCTGGGCAGTGCATTATGGCAATCTGGCTCTGTTGATTCACTGCCTCTGGCAATTGTGAAGTCTCTTCGGCATGTTTGAGGTCCTTATCCCCCCAGGTCAAGAGCCCTCTTTCTTCCCATAGTGCCCCATGGGCATGACCTTCCATGAAGGCATATTTAGAGTCAGTGTAGACGTTAACATTCTTTCCCTGGGGTAACTCAAAGTCTCTGGTGAGGACTAATAGTTCAGCCTTTTGTGCCAAGGTTCCTACAGAAGGGCTTGGGCTTCTATTACTTTGTCTGTGGTGACTATGTTACCAAACAGTAAGTGGGGTCCTGCTGCCTGCCACCCCCTGTGGACCACATGTAGCTCAGGATGGCTATGAATGCAGCCCAACACAAAATTGTAAATGTACTTAAAACATTATGAGACTTTTTTTTGTGATTATGTGTCATGCTGTATTCAATGTGTGGCCTAAGACAACTCTTCTTCTCCCAGTGTGGCCCGGACACCCCTGCTCTAGGCAAAATTCCAGAGGCAAAGGTTTGGTGATAAAGGAAAGGAGTCTTTATTCAAAAGCTCCACAATTTTGGAATAACAGCTTTCCACTCGCATTAGTTGTTTAAGCCTATCAATTAAAACTAAAATCTTTAGTTCTTGAGTTCCCCTGTAATTCTCCTTGTTAGTGTTTAATTAACTTATTGCTATAGAATTAGTTTACCAACTAAAACAACATAAGATACAAACCTACACAATTTTGGAAGAATAGGGTTCTGCCTCAGAGGCCATGCCCTCTAGAACACCTAAGGACAACTCTGCCACCCTCGGCCAGGCCAGCCCAATCCTAGTCTGCACCCACAGTTCCTTCTAACATACAAATATCATCCGAAGGGCAGCTACAGTGCGATCATCCAGGCATCCTTGAGGAAGAGAGCCAGAGAGCCCATCTCTGTCCTCCTTTTATTTTAAACCTTCTGGCCCAGCAGCCATGGCAGCAGCAGCCACAGCAGCAGCATGTGCATCCACGCACAGCCTGATCAGAGATAGCAGCTTAGCAGCTCCCTCCCCTTCCTGGACAGGGAATCTCCAGACCAGGCCGAGAGCGACTTGGATACACAAAGTAGTCAGGGAGAACCAGGCTACACATACACACAACTAGCAGCACACCCATGGATGGAGTGGCAAACGCAGGCCAAGAGAGTGCCAGAGAGTGAGAGAGATACTATCTACACCTGGATCTGGTGGAGGAGGAGGGCATGACTAGCCATACCTATGGCTCACTTTTGACTTTTTGGAGAGGTGGTGTGTACAGAAAGCCGACAGTGACTTAGTGCTGCAGGGGGAGGGTTTCAAAAGGGGAGCCAAGGCATGCTGGGCAGGCACCCCACACACAACTGCCCTGCCTTGGTGTAGTGCAGACTACACCAAGCAAAAATTTAGGCACTATTTGCTCCCACTCAATGAAGCCAGACAGATCAATCGAAAAGGTGCAAAGCGAGGTGATTTCTCCCTCCCAGCCAAGCACAGCTCTGCAGAGTATAGAGTGTGGGTCCTGTATGCTGTGAGGGCAGGGTGCTAGGAGCTGTGCACCTGAGATTATTTAAAGCCAGACTGAGCCTCCTTCCTTGGCAGAACCTCAGGGAAGGGAAGATTGCACCCAGCCACTGCCTCCTATCCAAGCAGGGAAGATCAGCAAAACCAGCTGGGAAGGCTTAATGACCATGCAGAATGCATTTCCACAAAAAACAGCAAGATGAGCCTACAAGGGCCCATTTTGAACTCCTCACAGGGAGACAAATTACACTGGGTCCTAGGACCCTATTCCACTGAGGCAATCAAAACAGGAAGTTAAGAAAGGGTACACCAAGGGGGATTCAGGGCTCTGCCCAGCCTCAGCTTGCACACAGAGCTGCAGATTACTCCAAGCAGGACAGAGCTGACACTCTTACACAGGTTGCCTTCCCCCAACCCCCATGAAAGGGACGTCTATTTAATCAGGAACTGTATATTATTGGAATTAAGCTGGACTAGACCAAGACTGGAGGTGTAGGGGCAGGGGGAACACACCCACAACTTTACCAGAAGACTTGAACAGTGCCTCCCAGGGGAGGCCTAGAGGCCCCACCCTCTTGATCATCACAGAAGCTCCCTCTAGAGGCAGGTGAAGACGATACAGGTGGTGCTGCCAGAAGTTGGATGACCCACCCCAGGACATTGAGCTGATAAAAAATCAGAGATGGATCCAGAAAGAAGTCAGAAGGCGAACACCAGTGGCTGAGATGAATTTCACCTTGCTCTTCCTCAGAACTTGCGTGTTTTTCTTTCTTTCTTCTTTTTTCCCTTTCACCTAGCCTTTTAATATTTCTTCTTTTGCTTCAGTTGTGTTCCAACTAACTCACTACTCTTGGTCTTTCATTTTTTATTCTTTTCATTCGGATTATACATATATTTCCATATTATTGTTATTGCAAACCCCACATATCACTCTTCCCTGGTTTCACTCCATTTTGCCTTCTTCCTGACTGTACTCATTGTTGTTGTAACTTTACCTTCTCCCAAGCTACACCAGGTTCCTACTCCTTACTTTTACTACTTCTCCATCTGTCCTCACAAAAGCATGCTTCCTTCCTTAAGTCAGCTGACATTCTTTTCTCCCCCCATATAATAGTCTTATTTCTTCTCCACCTTTATAAATTTTGGCTAGTTGGGTGAGGATACCATGATTATTGCTGTTCTTCTCCAACAGTATTCCTATTTTTCCACTATTTGTACTTCAAATCCCATAGGATATTCTCCCCTGTCTTACTCCGTTTTGCCTCCCCCTGCTCTTGATCAGTTGAGTTAGGAATTTCATTTTAATTTTTTTTCTTTTTTTCCATTTCTTAGCCTGGATTCTATTCCTTATTCTTATTAGTTATCCTCCACTGTCCTCTCGAAATCATTTTCCTTTATTGTAGACATCTTATATTCTCTTTTCTCTTGTGTATAATATTATTATTCCCTTTCCACCTTTATTAATCTTTGCTCAGCTATTGTTGCTATTGACCCTGCTGTGGATTTTCGGCAATTTTGTTCCTGTTGGTTCAATACGATTTTAATTTTTACTTCAAACCTTATAGTATACTCTTCCCTTTTCTTACTCCATTTTTGCCATCACCCTTCCCTGTTTTACTTACATTTTAAATTTTATTCTCTTCCTTTCTTCACCTGGTTTCTATTCCCTACTCCTATTATTTATCCTCCTTTATCCCACTCAAAATCACTTTTCCTTCTTTTAGTCATCTCATATTCCCTTATTCCTATCTTATAATATTCTTAATCTCACTACACTTATTTATCTCTGTTCAGTTGCTATTGATGTTGCTGATATGGTGCGTCGGGGAGTTCCCTGGCCTGGGTTTCATATTTCATGGGTTTCATATTCAATATTGCCTTCTTAAGCAACACCTGTACAATAGCATACAAGATGTGGCAGGAGTTGTGACTACCAGTCAGCCAGCTGGAGGAGAGAACCTACCAACTAAAGAGCCACCAACAAGCAAAGCCTAAGTACAACAGGAGAGCCCACACATACAGAATAAAGGGCAACTCTAGAGCATCCAGACAAGGAGATCAAAGAGACTGCACCACAGAGTCCCACAAAACTCCACCCCCTGAAGACATCTGGCAAAGCAGAGCATCCTGAAATACAGGAACAACAACAACAACAAAAAGAGTTATTTAAAATGGGAACACAAAGAAACAACCCCCAATCGAAAGAAATGGAGGAATTCCTAGAAAAAGAGATAAGTGAAACTGAGGCAAGCAATTCTATCAGACATAAAGTTCAAAATAATGGTTATAAGGATGGTCACTGAACTCAGTGACAACAAGGAACTTAGTGGGAACTACAGCAGCAGGATAAGGAAATAAAAACCATAAACAAAAACTAGTAAAAAATGAAGAATACAATATCTGAAATGAAAAATGCACTAGAAAGAATTAAAAGCAGGCTGGATGAAGCAGAGGACTGAATCAGTGAGCTGGAAGACAAGGTAAAGAGAAATACCCAGGCAGAGCAAAACAAACAAGCAAACATACAACAAACAAAAAAGACTCAAAAGAGAATGAGAATAGTTTAATGAATATTCAGGATGACATGAAATGTAACAACATTTGCATTACAGGACTATCATAGGACTATCATAGGACTAGCGAAGAAAAGGAGGAAGGAATAGAAAATCTGTTTGAAAAAATGACAGAAAACTTCTCTAACTTGGTGAAAGGAAAAGTCACACCAGTTCAGGAAGCACAGAGGATCCCAATCAAGATGAACCCAAAGAGGTCCACTCCAAGGAACACCAGAATTAAAATGCCAAATGTTAAAGACAAAGAAAAAATCTTAAAGTCCACAAGGGAAAAACAGCAAGTAACATACAAGGAAGCTCCAATAAGGCTATCAGCAGATTTCTTAACAGAAACACTAAAAGCCAGAAGGGATTGACATGAAATATTCCAGATAATGAAAAACAAGGCTCTATAACCAAGACTACTCTATCCAGCAAGGCTCTCACTTAAAATGGACAGTGATATAAAGAGCTTGCCAGACAAAAGAAGACTAAAACAGTATAGTCTTTTAGACTTGGCTCCACCAAGCCACCACTGCAAGAGATGCTAGAGACACTGCTATAAAAAGAAGAAGGAGAGAGAAACAGAGAGAGGAGGAGAGAGAGTAAGAGAGAGAGATAGGAATGGAAAAATGGCAATGAATAAGTACCTATCAATAATAGTCTTAAATATAAATGGATTAAATGCTCCAATCAAAAGACATAAGGTAGCTGATGGATAAGATAACATGACCCACATATATGCTGTCTACAAGAGACCCACCTCAGAACAAAAGATCTATACACACTGATAGTGAAGGGATGGGATAAAACACTCTAAGCAAAAAGACATGGAAAAAAAGAGGTGGGGTACAATACTTATATCAGACAAAATAGATTTCAAGAAAAGGTCATAAAAAGAGACAGAGAAGGACACTTCATAATAATAAAAGTTAGCATTCATCAAGAGCATATAACAATTGTAAATATATATGCAACAACATAGGAGCACCCCAATATATAAGGAAAATCTTGGAGGACTTCAGGAAAGATATAGACAGCAACACACTTATACTAGGGGATTTTAACACCCACTGTCAACAAGGGATAGATCTTCCAAAGACTCAACAAGGATATTGTGGCACTGAATGACACTCTAGGTCAAATGTACTTAAAGGATATATAGAGAGCCTTTCACTCCAAAGAAGATAATATACATTCTTTTCAAATGCACATGGGACATTTTCAAATTCAGAAGACATGGTAGGACACAAAACAAGCCTCAACAAATTCAAGAAAATAGAAATCATAATAAGCATTTTGTCAGATCACAATGCCTGAAACTTGAAGCCAACCTCAAGGAAAAAACTCCCAATCAAGAAACATTCAAATTCATTGAGACTGAATTCCATGCTATTAAACAATGAATGAGTTAATAATGAGCTCAAGGAAGAAATAAAAAACTTTCTGGAAACAAATGAAAATGAACACACAACAGCTCAACACCTATGGGACACAACAAAGGCAGTCCTGAGAGGGAAGTTTATAGTGATAGAGGCCTTCCTAAAAAAGATAGAAACATTTCAAACATTTCAAGAAAGCCTAACCCTACATATATAAGAACGAGAAGAACAACAACAAACAAAGCCCAGAGCAAATAGAAAAAAAGAAATAATCAAGATCAGAGCAGAATTAAATGACATAGAGAATACAAGAACAATTCAAAGGATCAACAAATTGGGGAGCTGGTTCTTCAAAAAGATAAATAATATCAACAAGCCTTTAAAGAGAGTCCTCAAGAAAAAAAGAGAGAGGACCCAAATAAATAAAATCAGAGAAATTACAACTGATACAACAGAAATAAAAAGGATCATAAGAAATTACTACAAATAACTATATGCCAAGAATTTTGACAACCTGGGTGAGATATCTAGAAACATATAATCTTCCAAAACTAAATCAAGAAGAACCAGAAAGCCTGAGTAGACCAATAACAGCTAATGAAATTGAAGCAGTAATCAAAAAACTCCTGGCACACAAAAACCCTGGACTGGATGGCTTCACCAGTGAATTTAACCAAACATTTAGGGAAGAGCTAAATCCTATCCTGCTCAAACTGTTCCAAAAAATTCAAGTGAGGAAAGACTCACAAACTCTTTTTACAGGGCCAGTATTATCATAATTTCAAAACCAGTTAAATACACAACAAAGAAAGAAAACTACAGGCCAATATCTCTGAGGAACATAGATACTAAAATTCTCAACAAAATGGCAAATGGCATTCAGCAATACATTAAAAAGATCATACGCCATGACCAAGTGGATTCATTCCAGGGTTGCAAGGATGGCACCATATGCACAAATCAATAAACATAATACATCACATAAACAAAATGAAAGACAAAAATCACAAGATTATATCCATAGATGCTGAAAAAGCATTTGATAAGGCACAACACCCATTTATGATAAAAAACACTCAGCAAAGTGGAGCAGAGGGAGCATTCCTCAACACAATAAAGGCCATATATTAGAGACCTACCGCCAACATCACACTCAATGGACAAAAGCTAAAAGCTTTCCCACTAAGATCAGGAACAAGACAAGAGTGTCTACTTTCACCACTTCTATTCAGCATAGTATTGGAAGTTCTAGCCACAGCGATCAGAGAAGAAGAAATAAAAGTCATCCAAATTGTAAAAGAAGAAGTAAAACTGTGATTGTTTGCAGATGACATGATAGTGTACATAGAAAACCCCATAGGCTCCACCAAAAAACTAGTCAACCTAATAAGTGCATCTGGCAAAACAGCAGGATACAAAGTCGATATTCAGAAATCAAAGGCATTTTTGTACACCAACAATGAAATATCAAAAACAGAAAGTAGGAAAAAAATTCCATTTGCTGTAGCAACAAGAAAAATAAAGTACCTAGGAATAAACTTAACCAAGGAGGTAACCTGTACTTGGAAAACTACAGAACACAAGAGAAATTAAGGAAGGCACAAATAAATGAAAACATATACCAGTTCATGGACTGGAAGAATAAACATCATCAAAATATCCATATTACCCAAAACAACCTATAGATTCAATGAAATCACTATCAAAATAAAATGACATATTTCACAGGTACGAAACGAATATTTCAAAAATTTATATGGAACCATAAATGACCCTGAATAGCCACAGCAATTTGCAGAAAGAAAAAAGTAGGAGAGATCACAATACCTGACATTAAACTATACTATAAGGCCACTGTAATCAGAACTGCCTGGTACTGTCATAAGAACAGACACATAAATCAATGGTGCAAAATAGAGAGCCAAGAAATAAACCCAAGTCTCTATGGTCAATTAATATTTGACAAAGGGGGCAGGAGCATAAAATGGAGTAAAAATAACCTCTTCAACAAGAGGTGCTAGGAGATCTGGACAGCTACATGCAAAAAAATGAAACTTGACCACCAACTTACACCATACACTAAAAGAAACTCTAGATGAATAAAAGACTTAAATATAAGTCGGGATACCATAAAAGACCTAAAGGGAAATATAGACAGTAAAAGGTCAGATATCCCATGCAGCAATAACTTCACAGATACATCCCCCATGGCAAGGGATATAAAAGAAAGAATAAACAAATGGGACCTCACCAAAACAAAAAGCTTCTCTGTGGCTAAAGAAAACATCGGCAAAATGAAAAGGAAACCAATTGTATGGGAAAACGTATTTTCCAATGATACCTCAGACAAGGGTTTGATCTCCAAAATATATAAAAAACTTATATGACTCAACACCAGGAAGACAAACAATCCAATTTAAAAATGAGCAAAGGACCTGAACAGTCACTTCTCCAAGGAGGACATACAGAGGGCCCGGAGACATATGAAAGGATGCTCATCATCGCTAGCCATCAAAGAGATACAAATTAAAACCACAGTGAGATACCACCTCACACTGTTCAGAATGGCTATCATAAATGAATCAACAAACAACAAGTGCTGGTGAGGTTGTGGAGGAAGGGGAAGCCTAGTGCACTGTTGGTGGGAATGCAGACTGGTTCAGCCACTGTGGAAAACAGTATGGAGTTTCCTCACAAAACTAAAAATGGAACTGCCTTTTGGCCCTGCAATTCCACTGCTGGGATTATACTCTAAGAATCCTGAAACATCAATTCAAAAGAACCTATGCACCCCAATGTTCATAGCAGCACTATTCATAATAGCCAAGTACTGGAAATGGCTGAAGTGCCCATCAGTAAATGAGTGGATCAAAAAACTGTGGTACATTTACAAAATGGAATACTACGCAGCAGAAAGAAAACATTAAATGAACTCCTACCTTTCACAATATCATGGATGGAACTGGAGAGCA
Source organism: Glossophaga mutica (assembly GCA_039655065.1). Lineage (NCBI taxonomy): Eukaryota > Metazoa > Chordata > Mammalia > Chiroptera > Phyllostomidae > Glossophaga > Glossophaga mutica. Next base: position 108,833,137 of record CM077306.1, read on the forward strand.
TTATGCTAGGTGAAATAAACCATGTGGCGAAGAACAAACACCATATGATCTCACCTATAAGTGGAACCTAATCAACAAAACAAACAAGCAAGCACAATATAACCAGAGTTATGGAAATAAGTAACAAACTGACAGTGACCAGCAAGGAGGGGTGAGGAGAATAATGAGGGAAAGAAGGGGAAGGGTATAATCAAGGAACATGTATAAAGGACCCATGGTAATGGGTGAGGATTGACTGTGGGAGCAGGGGGTTGGGAAGGGTCAGAGAGAGCAATGGGAGAAAAATTGGGACAACTGTAACTGAACAATTAAAAAATAAATAAGTCTGGCCCATAATCCCATGCACTCTGGAGGTGTTCAGTTTCTCAGCCAATCCACGTTAGACTGTTTATCATTGTCTTGGGCAACCTCCTCCTGTGGGCCCTCCCTACTCCTCACAGTGAAGTGATCCCATCTCTCTGTATCAACTGCTGCATACCCAGCTCATTTCTAACCACAAAACTGCTCCCATCTGTATACAATCCTCAGTCATGTTCCATGTTCTGTCAGCAGCTGGCGCAATAGATCTGGTCGGCTGGAATAAAGTAGAACAGTGATTTCTAAGCAATCATGTTGAAAAGGGGTGTTGAGCTAGATGGGGTTAAAAACTCCGGGTGCCTAGAAAAGGAAAAAAGAAAATAAAAACCAAAGCCTCCGCAGCGATGGCCAGGAAAAGCTGCTGCACAGTGATTAAGAGTTAGGGTTTACAGAAACAAGTATAAAGGACACATGGACAAAAACTAGGGGGGGGGGTGGAAATGGGAGGGAGGTGGGGAGGGCTGGGGTGGTGGGCTGGGATGGGAGTAAAAGACAGAAAACTGTACAAGAACAACAATTAAAATAAAATTTAAAAATAGAGTTACTTTGGCTTCTTTTCCCCAAGGAACACCAAATGGCGGATGACACCGGTGCTGCGGAAGGGCCGGGAGGCCCCGGCGGCTTCCAGGGAGGATTTGGCAGCGGCATCCGGGGCCGGGGTCGAGGCCGTGGAGCTCCTGGAGGCAAGGCCAAGGATAAAGAGTGGATCCCCGTCACTAAGTTGGGCCGCCTGGTCAAGGACATGAAAATCAAGTCCCTGGAGGAAATCTATCTCTTTTCTCTGCCCATCAAGGAATCTGAGATCATTGATTTTTTCTTGGGGGCATCCCTCAAGGACGAGGTTTTGAAGATTATGCCCGTGCAAAAGCGGACACGTGCAGGCCAGAGGACCCGATTCAAGGCATTTGTCGCCATTGGGGACTACAATGGACATGTTAGTTTGGGTGTTAAGTGCTCCAAAGAAGTAGCCACTGCCATCCGTGGGGCCATCATCCTGGCCAAACTCTCCATTGTTCCTGTGCCGCGAGGCTACTGGGGGAACAAGATCGGCAAGCCCCACACCGTCCCTTGTAAGGTGACTGAGCCCTGTGGCTCTGTGCTGGTGCGCCTGATCCCTGCCCCCAGGGGCACTGGCATCGTCTCCGCCCCAGTGCCCAAAAAGCTGCTGATGATGGCTGCTATTGATGACTGCTACACCTCAGCCAGGGGCTGCACTGCTACCCTGGGCAACTTTGCCAAGGCCACTTTTGATGCCATCTCTAAGACCTACAGCTATCTCACCCCCGACCTCTGGAAAGAGACTGTGTTCACCAAGTCTCCCTACCAGGAATTCACCGACCATCTGGTGAAGACACACACCAGAGTTTCTGTGCAGAGGACCCAGGCTCCAGCTGTGGCCACCACATAATTTTTGTACAAGGAAAATAAAGTGAATTAAGCCTGTTGTTAAAAAAAAAAGAGAGAGAGTTACTTTGAATAATGCTAATTGCTGTGCCGCTGGAGGCAAAGGGGACTGCACCTGCATGAAAAAGCAAGGTACTCCTGGGAGATGCAAGAAATCCTGCAAGACACAGAAAACTCAGTGTGAGTGTTTAGACTGGGCGTGCATAGTGATTTTCGCTTAGATGCATGGTTCCAGATTAAGAGCTGGAGAACATGGAGACACGGCTGATGGTGCTGGAAATTGTGGGAGCCTAGCCAAGCACTGACGACTGGGAGAAGCCAGAATGCTGAACAGGAACCTCCCTAGTGAAACTTAGAGTTCTATATTTTTCCTGAAAGATGGTACCTCTGACTGGCCTGGTTTGGTGAGGGGAGGCAGGACTGTGTGTGTTTTGTGGGTGTTTGGTTTTAAGAGACTTTGAGACTTGAAAACAGAAAATTGCTATCATTCTAAATCTGTACAACTTTTAATAAATACTCCCTTTCCTTTTCACCTAACTCTTGCCATGGGAGTTATGTTTTTTGGTGATGGGCAATAGAACCCCAAATCTGTTGCAAAATCATGTAGTCTGGCATTCTGTTACAATGTTGGAGATCTGAGCTTCCCTCTGAGTCTGGGAGTAGGGTGGCTGGGTTTAAGGTGGTGGTGGTTTGAAAGGTAACATCTGGTTGTCTAATAAAATGGCCCTGCCATCTGCCAATACCCTCCTTTTTCTTCCAGTAGCGTCAGAACATGGTGTGGTACAAATATCATAGCAGGTCACCCCAGAGTGAATTTCTCTGCTTCCTGTGAGATGTCACAGGTGGCTGCTACTGCCTGGGGGCATGGCAGCCATCCTCTTGTCATGTGATCTAGTTTCTTTTAGAGACAGTCCCTGGTTGCGGGGTATTTCCCAGGGTCTTGGTTAGTATCCCAAGTGCAATTCCTTGCCTTTCGTGATTGTATAATTTGAACGGTTTCTACAAATTAGGCAATCCTACTGTGGGTGCTAAAACTAGTTTTTCCTTCAAGGAATCAAATGCCACCTGACAGTCTCTTGTCCATTCAAAAGGGTCAGAATCTAGTCCTTTCAAAGAATTGTACAATGGTTTTGCTATTGTTGACAGGGAAGACCTGGTTCTTCTTGCTGACACATGTAAAGAATTACAGATCAGCAAGTCTATTGGCATGAAATCAATTTATTAGTGACCCATTCCCATGGAAGAGAATGCGACTAGCTAGAGTGGGGGGTGAAAGACAAAGGTTCGGGGCAAAGCGGGCTGGCAAAGGTAAGAGAGGTTGAAGGCCAGGGTGGCAAGCCCCCAGGTGGCCAGAGGCCTGGTGGCCAGAGAGCCAAGTGCATCAAGAGCCCCTGAGCTGAGAGAGAGAGAGAGAGAGAGAGAGAGACCTTTGTTCTGAGGACTTACATAGTTTGTGGGGTAGGAGGAAAAAAAGTTACATATTGATTAACAGGTAAATGTGGTGCCAGCTTTCCTGGGGTATGTGATTACCCCAAACTTAGGTATGTGTGGGGGTCTGTTAGCCCAAATCCTTATCTTGCTCCAGACCCCGTTTGTTCATCTTGTTGTAAAACAAATACGTGACAGGAGGCAGTTAATTAAGACCAGGGCACTTTCCAAAGTTATTTATGGGCTCTTTCTGTAAGCATCAGGGACTCCCTGGTAAAACAGGCAGTGACCAGAGGTAGGCAATTGACCTAAGTTGTTTTATGGGCATCTTCTTTGGGCACCGGGGACCCTGTCCCATATTCCAGGCCCTGGGATGAAAGCACAGCTTCAAGGTTTCTTTCCCAGATAGTGGAAATGTTACATAGAATTTCAAGGACTTCCCTCCTTTCTTGCTAACATAGTGTTTCTTGTAATGTTGGAACACCTGGCAATATTATCAGACCAGTCTCAGGAGTGCTGAGTTAGTGGGTGAGACATGTCTCCTTCCTCCTCCCTGCCTCGGTTTACTATTTATTCTACCTAAGTGGTAAAAGGCGTCTTCTGGCAACCAGGATGCTAGATGCTGGCCAGTGACAGAAGTGCAGTCTCAGAGTTCTTCCTGTGCTGTCTCCTGCTTCACTATAAGTACAAAGTTTGGGATCCAAATCTGGCAAAACCCTGTAGTCTATAAGAATCCATGAAGCTGCCTCTGGTTCACTTGGATTTTTATTGTAGTAATGTAACATGGTACAACCAAGGCCCCCGCCCCACTGCAAATGAAGGATTTAAAAAAGGGTCCAGAACTCGGGATGTCCAGGAATTGTAAAATATAGGATGTCCTCACCCCCACAAGTCTGAACTGGGAGATGGGACACATGGAGCAGGGCCATTGAGAGTTGTTTTGCATATTATAACTTTTGGCTAGCTTCATAGATATGTTAAATAGCTGTGGCCTGCTTTGAGCCAGGGAGATGGGAGTGACTTCCACCCAGGACATAACTGGGAGGCAGCTCCTCCTGGTTACAGCACCTGCTTAGGAGCTTGGAGATGGTTAGCTCCACACCACAGGGCCACACCTGCCTGGACTTACTATGGCAGCCAAGAAAAGCCGGAAAATTCGAGAATGCTGGCTAGCCGATTGTGGGAGTTGGAGATAGGGCTGCAGAGGAAGATTCAGGCCAGGATTTAAACCCAGGTGTGACAGCCATGCGGGGTTGGAACCATGATGTTTTAGGGAAACCTCATGGTTTGGGGGTTCACTTTGCCATGTGGCTTAGGAACCAGGAAAGCAAGATGCAGTAGCGATACAGAGCTCATTCTTAACAGTTTGGAAGAACTCAGGGGAGACCCTGTGGGAAGGAAAGGGGTGAAAGCACTCTTGCTGGTGAGCCAGAGGAAGGTGCCATGTGGCTTTGGATTAACTGGAGATCATAGCGGTGACACAGCTGATGGTGCCAGGAACCTGAATCATGGGCTTCTACTTCTTTTCCTGAGATATGGTACCCCAGACTGGGCAGAGGGAAGGACTGTGTGTGTCCTTGGTGGGTATTCTAAAGGACTTTAGTATTTTGATGAAGACATTAAGTTATTACTCTAAGTCTGTATAACTTTGAATAAATAGTTTTTTTTTCCTTTTCACCACACTCTGGCACTGAGAGCCTTAATTCCAATTCCTAAGGGTGGCAGGCAAGACAAACCTAGTACAGAGAAGGTCCCTGAGGGAAGGGGGGTGTCCATTTGGTAACACTATCTTGGCACTCCCCACGGGTCTGTTCTGTAACAGCAATGGCTTATTTTTTATCAGTCTTCAAACTCCTGGTGTTTGGTTGGAATCCCAGGTACACTACCTCCTGTTTGCAAATTTGGGCCTTGTGAGGTGATACTTTACGTCCTCTGTTTGATGAATGATTCAGGACTATGATGGTGTCAAGCAAGCGGACTTCATATTTATTGCTAGCCAGTAGTAAGTCACCTTCATATTGTAGAAGAAGTCCTGATTTCAACTGAATATACCTTAAATCTTTTACTAACGTTTCCCCAAGCTGGCATTCAAGAGGTTGGAGGAACACCTGTTTTTATGATTGTCTGGTCACTCCAGTAACTGTCACTGCAGCTGAACTTTTCTTAGTTAACTTTGTACTTAGCACGGGCTTTGTAGCTCCCATGTCTACAAGGAAGTGAATTAGCTAGTTCCGCACTGTCAGTTGTGTCCAGGGCTCCTGTGGGGAAATAGAATGGGGTCAGAAGTTGCCTAGGAAAGCCCCTGGGTATCCTCATTCATCATCACATTCATTATTCCTTTTTAACATTTCTCAGCAAGGGTTTCTATCCCTTTCATTTTTCTTTATGAGTTCTGGGCAGTCCTTTCTCCAATGGCCTTCCTCTTTGCAACTGGCACATTGATTGGCCACCTAGTGGGTCTTTTCTCCTTTTGGGGGGGTCCCACTGCTTCTTGTGGTTTCCCCTCACTGCTTCTTAAAAAACAAAGACCTGCTTTAATTTCCTTGTTTCCTGTGCATGGTAAACTTTAAAGGCTAGGTCCATCAGCTGGGAGACATTCACCCCCAATGCCCATCTAAATGTTGGAGCTTCCTCCTGATATCCAGGGCACTTTGCCCACTAAAGGCCACGTTTACCATCTGGACATTTACTCATGACTGCGGGTCAGCAACAGTGTGTTTTTGGTAGTTCAGGTAGATCCTTCCCAAAAACTCAGAAGTGTCTTCATTTGGTTTCTGTTGAACGGCCGGTATCATAATCAGGCTTTTTTGCTTAGGCCTCCCTTTCTTAAGTTCTTCCACTATGCATCTTTTGTAATGTTCTAGGGAGGCTACACCCCTCTATTCAAGTCCCAGTGGGGCTCTGCAAAGGAATCACCCTGGCCAGGTTGGGGGTCCAATTGGGATTTTTCTTGTTGGAGGCGATGAGCTTCTTCATTAGCCTTATTTATAACTAGCTGCCTTTCATCTGCTGTGAACAGGGTGTTCTGAAGCACCTGTACATGTGCCCAGGTTGGATGGTGAGCAGCAAAAATGGAGGCAATAAGATCTGTCATTTCCTAAGGATCTGCCTTGTATAAGGTGTTGGAATTCTTCCAATTCAGAAAATCTGAAGTGGAAAGTGGAGTAAGGGCCCAATAGTAGCCAGTGGGCTGGACATCCTTGTTTATTCCACCTGTATGATATTACCTCAAAGGGAATTGTCCTGCTCCAGATAGGGATGCTCCCTGGCCAAACTGGGTGCCCTGCTGGGTCTTCACAGAGGAGACCGTTCCTTCATTATATAGGTGTGGGGCTGTTGCTCCTCTGGGCCCAGTTCAGGGGTATCTAGCAGTGGGAGTGGGGTGGGGGAAAACTTCCTACTGCTAATCCTGGGTTTCCCAGGTTCACTAAAGAGACTCATTTCCTCATTTTCCTTTTCTTCCTGTGTCTTACTGTTAGGGAGAGGGTTTGAAGCCAGTTCTCTCCTCTGCATCATTAATTGGTTCCCTTTCTTTGCAAAATCCTTATTGTGCAAAGACATAAACGCCTGGACATAAGAGATTTTGTCCCATTTCCCTCATTACTGGCAAAACATTCCAATTGTATGATGGTGTAGTAATTTAGGAAAACATTTAGGAGTCATTTTCCCTATAGTCTAAAGTATACATAGGCCAAGCAGTGTTACAATCCAGGGGTGTCAAACTCATTTTCACTGGGGGCCACATCAGCCTCCCGGTTGCCTTCAAAGGGCCGAATGTAATTTTAGGATTGTATAAATGTAACTACTCCTTAACTAGGGGCAAGGAGCTTGGTGCTGCTGCTGGGTAGAAACAAGGTGCCAGGCCGGATAAAACAAGGGGGAGGGCAGGATTCGGCCTAGGGGCCTTGTGTTTGCCACTTGTGCAATAGACAATCAATTCCTTCTTAGTCATCGGATCACAACTATACATGGACCAATCTGCTAAAACTGGAGCCCCTGGGCTCCCCTGAGGAATAAAAACAGAAAAAGCCCTGATAGTGTGAAAGTATAAGCCCAAAACCATAACCATAGCAAATCCCCAAAGTGAGAACATATAAACAAAACTTAAATCCATAATTTGATTATTCCAAATGAGTGCTCACAAGCAAGTCTTAGTGAATCATGTCCTGCCAACTGATACTGCAAGAGGTCCTAACCAGGCCTAAATGCATGAAGCCCAAGCGGCAGGGAGAGCCTACCAACCGGTGCTGCAAATGGCCCTAACTGGGCCCAAGTGACACAAAGCCCACACAGCAGGGATACAGTGCACACCAGCTCGACCTACCAGCCTTGGAGTCTGTCTGCTCCCCAGACCCTTTTCCTTTCACCAGCCAAGTGTTTCAGATGGCTGCTGACCCCTTGAGAAGTAGTACAGGAAAAGTTCCAGAGGAAAACCCCTGTCACCTGCTGGGAAGTCCCCATAGTCCCGCTTCTGGAGTTGGCCTGCCACAGGCAGCTGGGACCTCAGCCCAGGCCCTCAGAGACTTGCTGAGGTCCACACTGTCCCACTAGGGTAGCCAAACTGTACCCAAACAAAATAGAGGTTCAGCTGCCTGCTGCCACAAAAGCCAAACTTGTGAGGCAGGTGCTGGTGCAAAGGAAAAGAGGTTTTATTCAGGTGCCGCACAACCTGGGAGAATGGCGGACTCCCATCTCAAAGAACACGTAACATCTGTTAATATTTGTGCATCAAATAGAACAGCAGCAACATAAAGACAAATGTAATAAGATATAATTGTTACACACTTTGGTGAAAAACAATAAAGTAGACAAAATAGTAAGGATTTAAGAAATTTGAAAGAACATAATCAGGAATGTAAAGTTTATACATGTACATTCAACTACGTATACCTGTAAGAGAAAAATATCTTCTTTACAAGTGCTCGTGAGATACTTATGAAAACTGACTGCACATTATGTCACAAAGAACACCATTATAATTTGATAAAGTAGAAATGACACACAGCATTCTCTGTATACACAGTAGAAAGTAGAAAATGATAACAAACATTAATTTCTTATTCTCCGTCTTTCAGCTTACTGTTTAAGTGCCCGGCTGCTTAAAAATTTAATAGCTTCTGAAAAATAACTCTTGGTTCAAAGGCAAATACAAAATAAAATTTTTTTATTTCTGCAGAAAGTGATAATAAAAACATCTTCAATGTAGTATTTAAAGTAGTGTTTAAAATTAATGCTACCTCACAGATATAAAACAATAATCAAATTTCTAACTCAAAAGCTAAAAGTGAATTAAACACTAAGCTGAAAGGCAGAGAATAAGAAATCAACGTGAAGCAGCCGCTGTCTCAGCCTCCGTGCCACGTTCCCTCAGTGTGGTCAGTCACAACTTTCTTTCGGTCACAAATCTCTCCCTTTCGGCAGATGCGGAACATAACTATCCGTTCTGCTGAGGGGTCTCTGCTATCATTTTAAGCTCCTTTAAATCTTATCTTGGATCTGAAATTGTACAGAATTGCTATGAGACATCCAGTCTCATAGCCACAGAAAGTTTCAAAAAAACAGAATTCCAGACAAGAAGCTGCCTTCACTTACCAGAAAGTTGTCCTCCCTTACCCTGAGTACCTTCAGCTCCATCTGCTCTGCATTAAAAAATGGTCTTTGGGTATTTGCAAAGGTGTTTTTCTAAAGATCAAGAGGAAAGGTGAGAAAGAGAACTACCAGTCTGGACAGCTCCATATTCCCACATCTCAAAGGTAAAAATTTAACGCCTGGTTCCTACAGAGCCCAGGCAGGAGAAGCAGCCATGTGGGTGTGGGTGCACCCCACTGCCTCCTTCTCTGTCTTCAGTGCACACTCTGTGCCTCACAAGCTCTGCTATCTCTCCAGTGAGACATTGTCTCTGTCCACAAGTGGCTATAGAGTTTTTTAATGCTGTCATTTTAGAAATAGTCTCTAGCAAGACTAATACATAATTAACCACCATTTTAAACACAATTTTAAAAGATACTCCTTTTGTGTGAAATATTTTTCAAAATTCCCAAACTTTATATATATATGGATTATTTTTGTCTAGTATTGTCAGTAATTGAACATTAGAATTCTACTTGTGTTATAATTTGTATTTTTAAAGTTGTGGTTCAATCACAATTTAAAATTTCTAGGTAAATGATCTAAG